>JAJJWX010003506.1:0-2997902 GCA_023529315.1 Papaver bracteatum
ATCAAACCGATGTCCCAAATATACTGACCGTTGATGCTCTGTGGAACATCAAATTTCGTTGCTCTTGGCTACACCAAATTTTAACATAGGGACACGTCAGTATTGCCACGTCAGCAACTAGGTCCAGTCAGAGTCGCCACGTGAGCGTGCCACGTCAGCGTGCCACGTCAGCCACCCAGGTCCAGTCAACATCGTCAGTCATCAAATTAACTATGTCGCGTCAGCAAAATAGTGCCACGTCAGCAAAGTAGTCCAGTCAGAATGCCACGTCAGCAAGGTGATCTAGTCAACTGTGCCACGTCAGGTGACGCGTGCGCGCTAAGAGAAAATCTTGTTTCGTTGATAAATTCTTCGTTTTACGTCCGAATTGAGTGATTTTTGGCTCGTTGGAATCGTATTTCAATTACCTACAACATGGAAGTGAAATATAATAATTTTGGAATATTTAATTTTTGACGTTCCGAGGGGCACGTCAACCACTATCAAGTGAAAACTACATGTTCAATGTGCCAATCACATCAGTCGAAGTTTCTCACCTTTTCACAACATGCATGTGTGCAAAAGACTCCGGGAGTGCTGGGTGGATTCATAAACCTCAACACGCACATGTTCGGTGCTAGTTAAAACTGCTACAGTCCAGTTATACGAACTGTTGTAGTCTAGTTATCTCCGTCATACCTACCCGCTGACCTAACAACCTAATCCTTTTCCGATACAATCGCCATGCTTATTGATCGAATCGCCAGAACTACTAAAGAATGCCTGCTGGCTCCATGATCGAACAGCCGCAGTCCCTTAATTCCTACGTCAGCTTCAGTTGGCTCAACTGCTAGTTCGTTTTTCCTCAAAACCTGCTTCAATACAGCTTTTCTCACGATCAAGCCAAATTAATATGATTGAACTTTTTGTAGTTCAATTTCCTAAAGAATCGATCTGCACAATTTTACGATTATAATCGTAACAGATCAATTGATCACAATTGAAATACGATTCTAGGACAACTGTTTTGATTCAACTAGTGCATTCTAGTCCCGCAGACAAATCCAATTACTGACTCAAGCCGAGTCACTAAGGCAACTACACTAGTTATCATCGCTGGAAAACACCAACATAACCAGTGGGCATCCTAATCACTTCATAAACAAAGTCGCAATAACATTTTCAATATTGTAAGTATACAATTTACATATTTTTGCATCTTTTCATATATTCATGCATACTTTTGTTCAATGATACACCTATAATGTGGCGAGCATTTTCTCACGAGAAGATGCATACATTTCAATTCTACGCCAGATCCTGGAATAGTGGATTTCGCCATCGCAGAACAGCTTTGATCGCATTGTCGCAGGTCCAGCTTCATAGTCAGAGGCCACCAAGACTGACTCGTTGGAAAAATCACCAAGATTGTTGCCAGGATGTTCGATCCGCAGCATGTTTAAGTCCAAAGTTAAAAATAAATAAAATAATATTGCTTCTCAGATAACGCAGTTTTCGTTTGTTCGAGTTTGTAGTATGTCCAAATCACTACTGTCATGATCGCAGGGGTGTCAAGTTGCCTACGTCTCTAAGCACTTGAAAACCCTAGAGAAGACCTCCGGAAAAGCATCTCAAAAAGTCCCATAAAAGGCCGCAAAAGTACAGCAAAACAGGGGTGGAAAGTTCATGAGAAACAACAACATTCCCCAGCACCGTTAAAAGAAACTGTTGAAGAAACGATCACATTTCAGAAAGCCGTTGCAGAAAACTGTTGCCAAGTGTTGTTCGAAGAAAAGATCACATCGGAAAACTGTTACGAGAAGCTTTCAACGAAAAGACAACAGGACAAAATAATCTGTCACCAAAACTCCTAAGGCAAAGATTACTGTTCCAGAAAATTGTTGCGAAAATTCTTCCTCTTTCTTTACCCACGCTAGTTTACCTTCACCCACTTCATAGTTTCCTTCACCCACGTCACGAAATTTCGGTACTTCTGGGCACATCAAACCTCGATGTTCGCGTATACCAACCGTTGATGATATGTGACACATCAAACCTCGATGTTCTTGGATACATCAAAATTCAATTCCCTGGAAAACTTATATGCTTTTCGGTGCATCAAACTTCGATGTCCCAAATATACTGACCGTTGATGCTCTGTGGAACATCAACTTTCGTTGCTCTTGGCTACACCAAATTTTAACATAGGGACACGTCATTATTGCCACGTCAGCAACCAGGTCCAGTCAGCATCGCCACGTGAGTGTGCCACGTCAGCAAGATGTCCACATTAGCATGCCACTTCAGCTACATAGGTTCAGTCATCATAGCCACGTCAGCAAGATGTCCACATCAGCCACCCAGTTCCAGTCAGCATCGTCAGTCAGCAAATTAACTATGTCGCGTCAGCAAAATAGTGCCATGTCAGCAAAGTGGTCCAGTCAGAATGCCACGTCAGCAAGGTGATCTAGTCAGCTGCCGCATGCGCGCTAAGAGAAAATCTTGTTTCGTCGATAACTTCTTCGTTTTACGTCCGAATTGAGTGATTTTTGGATCATTGGAATCGTCTTTCAATTCCCTACAACATGGAAGTGAAATATAATAATTTTGGAATATTTAATTTTTGACGTTCCGAGGGGCACGTCAACCACTATCAAGTGAAAACTACATGTTCAATGTGCGCAAACGCTACTGAGTCGAGTTTCTACCCACAACATGCATGTGTGCAAAGATCGGGAGTGCTGGGTGGATTCATAAACCTCAACACGCACATGTTCGGTGCTAGTTAAAACTGCTACAGTCCAGTTATACGAACTGTTGTAGTCTAGTTATCCTCAACAAGTACTGCAGTCCAGTGGACCGAACAACTGCAATCCTTTTCCACATAACTGCTACAGTTAGTTGATCGAACTGCTGTAATCCAGTTTCACAGCAACAGCTGCTGGCCTGTTGATCGAACAGCCGCAGTCCCTTTTAATTCCTACAGTCTAGTTGGTCGAACTGCTGTAGTTCGATTTTCCCCAAAAACTGTTTCAATACAGTTTTCCTCACGACTGCTTCAGTCCAATATGATTGAAATTTTGTAGTTCAATTTCCCAGCAACTGATTCAGTCCAGTTTTACTTATAACTGGTTACAGTTCAGCTGATCACAGCTGCCGAAATACGATTCTATGACAACTGTTTTGATTCAACTAGTGCATTCTAGTCCCGCAGACAAATCTAATTACTGACTCAATCCGAGTCACTATGGAAACTACACTAGTTATCATCGCTGGAAAACATCAACATAACCAGTGGGCATCCTAATTACTTCATAAACGAAGTCGCAATAACATTTTCAATATGATAAGTATACAATTTACATATTTTTTGCATATTTTCATATATTCATGCAAACTTTTGTTCAATGAGACACCTATAATGTGGCGAGCATTTTCTCACGAGAAGATGCACACATTTCAATTCTACGCGCATATGGAATAGTGTGATTGGCCTCCCGTGTGAATTCCAGATAGCAGACATTTTCAAAATTTCATGGGCGAGAAAAATGAAGCAAGGTAGTGCACCCTTGCGCTAGCATTGAGCAGCATGACAATCACTATCTTCTAAGGGCGAGTTGCATATCACTTCAACGTGACTGACTATCGCTTGGGGGCGAGACATATAACACCTCATGGTCAGAAATAACTCTTTTGGGGAGAATTACATAGCACCTAATTGCAATGCGGAATTAAGCTTCTGAAAATCGAAACTTCAGGTAAACCGAACTTCTTAATCCTCCAACGAGTTGCAAGATTAAGAGGGGGCGAGCATACACCATAATATTTTTACGCAATTATTACAATCAGTAATGTTAAACTGCTATAGTTATGTTGATTGAATTATTGAACTCCAGTTCAAAAGCAGTTGTTGCACTCGGTTGGACGCAACCGATGCAGTCCAGTTTTGTCTACGAATTCTGTACTCAGTTGGACGCAACTGATGCTGTCTAGTTTTATTTGTAAATGTTACACCTAGGTTTATCGAACTGTTTAAGTCCAGTCCCTCAGCAGCTGCAGCAGTCCAGCTGATCAACGCTGCTGCAGTCCAGCTCGGTTTGTATTCCTGCAATTCAGCTGATCGAAGCTGCTGCAGTATAGCTCCGTTTGTATTCCTGCAGTCCAGCTGATCGTAGATGCTTCAGTGTAACTCTACTCGTTGCTGCTATATTCCATCTGATCGCAGCTAATGCAGTACAGCTATGCTCGCAGTTCCTGCAGTTCAGCTGATCGCAGCTGCTGCAGTGTACTTTTGTTCGTTGTTTCTGCATTCCAGCTGATCGCAGCTGATGCAGTCCAACTAGGCCCGCAGTTCATACAGTCCAGCTGATCGTAGCTGCTGCAGTATAACTCTGCTCGTTGCTGCTGCATTCCAGTTGATTGCAGCTGATGCAGTCCAGCTATGCGATTCTCGCAGTTCTTTGTTGTTCTTGTTGTGTCCAGCTGACCACAGTAGGCTTCCTTGATTCACACGAGGCTCGTCATGTTAGGAATCCGGCAGACCAGCGCGACCGGCTTGCTGCAGTGCAGTCTGGCTCGTCGTTGCTACATTCCAGATGATCGCAGATGTTACAGTTCAGTTTTTCTCATTGCTGACTACAGACCAGCTCATCGAAGCTGCTGTAGTCCAGTTCTGTTCAAAACTCCTGCATCCTAACTGACCGAAGCTACAGCAGTGAAGCTTTGTCGTCGCTGCTACAGTATAACTGATCGCAGCTACTGCAGTCCAGCTCTGCTCGCAATCCCTGCATTCCAGCAGACCGCAGCGACCGCAGTCCAGCTATGTTCGCATATCACGCAGTCCAAATAAACGAAGCTGTTGCAGACCATTTTTCTCAATGATGTTACTACCCAGTTTTGCTCATTACTGTAGAGGACTTCTTTTTGTGGCCATCGCAGTCAAGTCCTACGCAACTACCGCATATCAATTTTATATCAGCAGTTATCACTCACTCATAATAACACTCCGCTCAAGCATCACGCTTCTGTTATAAAACAGTTCATCCTGCGGTCATGATTTTGCATACAACAGTGGTTCATGCTCAACTGTTTCATGCCCATTTCCCATTCACAATATCCTCACTTGGGGGAGTCTTGATTATGATTTTCGCAAACAACAAGGGAAGTTCGTCAGTCACCTCAATGTCATTAATCCACACTTGGGGGCGAGTTTTACCATTGACTAAGGAAAACGGAATTTTCTTAACCCCCAACAAGTTGGAGGTTAAGAGGGGGCGATGTTTGTGTTTGTATCATAAGTAAAAATGCCGCTTGATGGGCCCAATTGATACTTGAATCACCTTTGGATCCTCAACCAATCCCGTTAACCAGTCAACCGAGGAAGCCCACCAGTCTGCCCAGTAATACATAAATTCAATGACCGGTCAATGGTCAAAGTCGGTCAACTGTCAAAGTCAACATCCGGTCAAGGCCAATGATCAAAATTGGTCAACTGTCAAAGTCAACTTCTGGTCAAGGGCAATGGTCAAAGTCAACGGTCGGGCAATAGTCAAAGTCATCCGTTGGTCAACTGTCAAAATCAGGTTGCTCGTCGCATCTCCAGCCAAGTACTCACCAACAGTGCTGCTAACCAATTTCCAGCCAAAAACTCTTCCGCACCGCCAGCCAGTCTCTACCCGTGCAGCCAATCCAATCTGCCAACCAGCATCCATCCACATTGTCACCATTATGCTCATCAACCATCAATCCATCACAAGATGTAACGATGGAAGCTTAAATGTGCAGTTTCATGCAGAAATCATCATGGAGGCATGCATAACCGTTTTTCAGCTGTTTCATGCAGAAATCATTATGGAGGCATGCGAATTGAATTCCAGCAGTTTCAGCCATGCAAAGTAATTCCAGCAGTTTCATCCATGCGTTATTAATTCCAGCAGTTTCATCCATGCAGTACTAATTACAATAGTTTCATACATGCAAAATTAATTCCAGCCGTTTCATACAGAATTGATGATGGAGGCATGAATGAGCAGTTAATGCAATTTATATCTATAATTAATATTAGATGTTAAACTGTATAAATAGAGAGGTGCATAAATCATTTAGGGGGGGGAGCCAATAGGGAAAAACAGACATTGTAACACAAATATCAATAAAGTATCACCCCAAGGGGATTCGTTCGTGGATGTAGGCAAACCATGCCGAACCACGTTAAACCTCTGTCTTTCTTTTTGTTCTTCAAAGCGACCCCTAACCTAAAAACACACCAAAATCACCTATTCATTGTGTTTCGTGCCCAAAAGTAATTTTGGGTACAAACAGATGCCAATAAGTGCAATAAGTATCAATATCAAGTGGTGTCAAAAGCCAATAAGGTGTAGGTCAAATCCAAATATAAATGAAGCAGTCCACTAGTTCGGAGGGGGTAATGTATCAACATCAGAGTCCAATTAGACTCTGAAAAACATGATCGCTCCGTAACTACTTTTTCTTCTATACGCAAATAGGAACACAAAATTGGTCGATTAGCCTAACAATGACAATTTCTGGGTGAAAAAGACATGTAAAATTTGATACTGTTTAAATGGACGTGAATGTAAAAATAGCGATGATGTAAACAGTTTCATCCTACCCATTTTCAAATATTTTTTTCTTTTTTTTAGTTTCCATCAGGATGCATCCACTCACTGCTATCATACATATCAACCATCACAAACTTCTTTTCACGTTCTTCTTTATCGCAGCGGAACACCATCCTTAACTCAACACTGAGCATTGTAGCTCATCTTCTACTTTTGTTTACCTACTTCACTACTGCAATGATCATCTTACCTGATTTTCTGATATTTTCCGGTATCATTCAGTCTCTAACAACCATGATCCATCTCACCTTATTTTTTGATATTTCCAGGCATCATTGGCATCTACAACTTATGGGATTTTAGCCCACCATTGTTGTTCTCTAAAGAGTTGAACATCACAGGTTCAAAGATTACTAGAGTTAGACTTGAGTTTCCCGTGCGAATGACACTAGAAAGCAATTGGTTGGGCAGATACCAGTGGTAGCTTACGAATTGCAAATGACAGTAAACATAAAAAAATAATCAAATAGTAAACATAAAAATAAAATAGTGTTTGGATACACAGCTTAAGATGTGGCTTTGGAATTTCTAAAAGAAAAAACAAAAAAATTTAGTTTTCCCGACAAAATTTTGATATGATTTCTAAAACAAAAAAGCTAACTTTTATGTCTGACTTCTAGTATCAAAACGTACCGTATAAGTCTTTTATCACACTCACATTCTCTTTGTAAAAATACTTATTACTTGTGGTGTATTCTTATTTTGTTTTTATGAGTTGTAATGTGATCTGTGGATTGATGGACACTATCAAACTCTCGCTATGTGAAACCGATTTGAAAATCTATATCGGCTCGTGACCGCTCCACTACACCGCTTTGGTATATATCTGATATGATCGACGAAATAAAGATAAAAATGCGACAGATGCCATATTCTGCTATCCAACACAATGATAGAAAAGGAAATCAGGTGGAAAATGGACTGGCCAATCATTTGGCAAAAAGAGTCAGACAAGAACCAAACAACAAAAATATGGAACCACACAATCTCTATTGACAGGACACTATCAAACTCCCGCTATGTGAAACAGATTCTAAAAATCTACCTCGGCCCGTGACCGCTCCCGCTACACCGCCTTACTATATATCTGATATGATTGATGAAATAACAACAAGAATGAGACAGATACCATATTCTGCTATCCAACACAATAATATGATCGGTTTTACAAGGGGAAAAAAATATATTAAGGCTGTGTTTGATAACAGGGAAAGGAAACAATTCCATGGAATCAGTTTCATGGGGGAGGCAATGAAAGACCTTCCATGGAATTCCACGGAATTGAGTTTAAAACATATTTTAGGCCACGTTTTTATTGCAATTCCATGAAAACAGATTTTTGACCAAACGACGGAGAACACGCTATTTCCATGAAAAGATGGCTAATTCCATGGAATTAACTCCTATCAAACACTACCTAAAACTAAATTTAGAAAAACAATAACCTGTGTGAAAAAAGAAAAACGGTTCTAAAAAATTATCGTTATTTTCTATTTATCGACATTATAAAGGCATAAGGTTCGGAACCCTCACGGCCATGGTATATGGGTGTGACCGTTGTTTTATTTATTTTTTATTCAAAAATCTAAATATAGAGTTTTACTTTCATTTAATTTCCAAATTCAGACAAGAAACTAGTCGGAAGCCTAGCAACAAGCTGGGCTCCAACTCCTTTTTGAACTACCACACTTAACCTATGAAAAAGGAAATCACCTACACGCACGTTAGCATCATGACTAGCAATATAGTTGCGGAGCCGCTGAACGAAGTCTGTTGTTCCGTCCCCAAATTCACCTAGAGTAGTGAAAGCCAAAGCACCAAATCCATATCCTTCAGCAGTGCATTTTTCTAAATACTTGGTATTTTTCGCGACTGACAAAGATCCTTGATAGCCCGCCCCCCTTCCAAAGTACGACCATTACTCCCAAAGAAAGGGCGACACAATCGTAACATCGAAGCTAACGTCCCGACCATTGTCCCAATTGAGCACAAGAACATCTTCCGGCCTCAAAGAAGTACCGTTGTTCGCAAGCATACCCAAGTCCACCTCTTCCTTGCAGCCACCCCAGCTCGATAACAGATGTCTCGCAATCGTGTCGCGTACTAAATCATGTCGAAATTTTTAAACCAACTTCATTTGTACAGTGCACTGCATGGTCACCAAAAGCATCCATCTTCTTGCAGAAGGCACAAACTACCTGGTTCAAACAAGGGAATACCAAGTCTATAACATAATACCGCACTAAATCGCTTCTCGAACCAATTTGTCGATTTAAACTGCGGATGGGGATAGCCATTAAGAAATCCAGGGCATGCTTCATTTGGTTGCTCTGCCATAGGAATGAATCACCTTCAGACAACTTGAATTGGGAAGTCAAGTTCTTCTTTACTGCATCAAAATAAACAGCTGTGAGAGGACACAGAATGGTTGGCAAGTTATCGACGATATAGGAGAAACAGACTACAGTAGAGTTGAAAGAAGTCAAAAGACGCTCAAGATGGGAGCTAAAACCACTGATGCTGGTGTGCCTCAATATGACAGATTGCAGTTCTAGTGTTTCCAAGCACGACGCCAAATAACAGTAATTCATAGTGTCTTGCATCGAGTAAACACCAAAACCACCTAGTCTGAGAGGCAACATGGAAAATCGCATTTGCAAGGGGCCGAACCCCTGGACCATCTCCCGTTATTATATGTTGTAGGAACTTGTAGAGACGAGAGTCAAACAAATCTTGAGCCGCAAAAGTGCACCTGGAAAGGTAGTGCGTAAAGAAAAATATAAGCGAGAAACTCCAAGAGCAGCTTTCTAAACAAAAGAAGCTCACATTGTGGATCTTCAAGTTTTTCCACCTGAATCAATGAGCTCTATAGTTTTTTTTCACTCTTTTAACAACCAGATCCGCATTAAATTGGGCATCAAGGCTAACAGGAGCACCTAGCAGCTTAACTCCCTTCTCTGGCCTACAAATATCATGTGGAAACATACCTGCAACGGCTGTCCTGGGGTCTATAGAGGGCCAAAACAATTCAGTCTTCTTGATGTTCAAAAACAGCCCCCTAGCAACACCTTCTTCTTGAATTATTCTCAGAGCTCTAGCAACCATCATAGTGTCCCCAATCACCGTACCATCATCAAGATACCAAGCCTGCAGTTCTAGATCACACCTTTCTGAAATACTCAAGACTAGCGGGTGGAGAGTAAGAGCGAACAAAAGTGTCCCTAAAGGATCACCTTGTTGCACTCCCTGAGCAGAAGAAAGCACATGGTCCATATAATATAGTCGTGCTGGTGAAGCGTAACAAAACTCAACCCAACGAGATATCGAAGGACATAACCTACGTACCTCTAAGATCATGGTTGTTCTATCTATGAGATTGAACACATTAGAGAAATCTACCAGCAGCATGGAAAGCGTATTTTGGTCCCCTTTCTCTTCCAACACGCGATTCACAGCATGTAGAATTGCTTCTCCACCACACTTAGCCCCCACTCCAAACTGGAAATCACCCAAATATGAGTTCATTTCCTTGCCAACAAAAGATGCAGCGCATTTAGAGACAAGTCTCCTCCATATTGTGCCAACCGCTATAGGCCGCAAGCCACCACCGTGTTTGATGAGTGGGGTGAGAGGAGCACTGGGCCACATATTCTCCCAAAACCGACGGGCAAGAGCCTGATAGCCATAAGTTAATCACTTCGTGATGGAGGCAAGTAACTCATCTCAAATAATATTGTTTGCCCACTGAGAACATCGAGAAGATGTTGTGCCCGGAAACCGTCTCTTCCACAAGCTGTCCCCTTAGGGAAACTCTTTAGTCTACTTAGCACAAGATCCGTCGTAGCTACCATAGCCTCCTGTGAAGGTGAATAAGAGGGGATGACCGGCAAGGCAGCAGTGGGATGTTTGGAACAAGTTCAGCCCGTACCTTCATTATCGGACGCAACTCAAAAGAGAAGTGAGAGTGCCAAGTCGCAAAAGATATAAACCATGTCAAGACTTACCCTACACAACCTCAAGTTCACAGCTTCCTGATCATCCTGTTTAGGTTTCTTCTTGGCTTAAAAATAAAAAAACACGTATTCCAACTATTCACAATCCAAAACACTTTTTTACTTACAGGTTCATTGCTAGATTGCTAGATAATGTAAATAAATAAAAAGTAATAGTGATAAGGTACATTTTCAAATGGAGAAGTCAAAATAAACGTCACATTCCTCTTGTATCTTATCTGACAAGTGAAGTGATGATGCTACTAGCTAATACAAGCAGTACCTAGTACTTTTCACTGCCGAGCAGTAGTCCCATCATTTGTTATTTTCGAAAAAAATAATCTTGTTTTTAGATTTTTGCCTTAATGGGTCTTTGAATTTCTCACATTTACAAACTTCTTTTATGTTTAACCGTCTTTTTGTGTTTAAAATGACTGATGGTTAGCCACTGCTAGCTTGAGTAACACAAGAGAGCTTCAACTTCGCCAGAAATAGAAATCAAAAATAAAATTATTTAATTCACAAATAATTAATTTTTAGACTTTTCGAAGTCTTTTTCGAAATTGTCTCACCAAACTGAGTTCTTGTTTCTTGACTCATAAAAATCAACAAATTAATTCGGGATACGTATTAATTTTTGAATTTATAAAAGTCGTTTTAAAATTCTTTCACCAAACCAACTTCTTTTTTCTTAACTTATAAAAATCAACAAGTTCATTTTGGATACGTATTTAAATACGCTATAAGGCTTTTATCACCCCAACATTCCCATCCAAAAATAAATACTCTCCCCGTTCCATTTTATTTGATGTTTTAGGGTTTTTTTAGTGTTCCAAAATAGATGATAGTTTTAATATTTTCTCCATTTTGTCACTAATTTGCCCTTGCTTTGGAATCACACAATATCATTAATTCTTATTGTAATCAATACTCTAATTTTTAGATCTACTCTAATTTTTTTATTGTGTTCCAAAATGATGGAGAATTTGTAGTACATCCCAAGTAAATTACTATGGGATTGATAACTTTTCCTAGAATCTAGAAACTAAAAACTAGGTCAATTATATTTTTAAGAAGAATCAATATGGGTAGAATTGGAAAGATTTTACTCTCTATGATATTTCTTAATTTCCGTGAAAAACTCTACAACGTCAACTAAATTGGAACGGAGGGAGTAATTTTTTTGTTTTTACAGTTTAGTGGTAGTATTTACTTATTACTTTTACATCAAGTCCAGCCAATTCTAAAATTTGAAATTTGAATTCTCAAAAATTTAATTTAATTTTATAGTGAGCAGTGCAGCGGTACTATTACATCACATCACACTCGCTTCTATCTCACTCACTCCCTCCCTCCCAAACAAGATAAGAAGTCTTGTTCACCCTCATCCTTCTTCTAGATCTCCTCCTCCTCCTCATCTGCAAACCACTCGACTAATATGTAAATCGATGAGTCACAGTACTAATTCGTCTTCAGATGTCATCATCACCATAATAATAACCAGCATCAATCTCTATTGATTTGGGACTAAGTGCAGTATTTTTGAAAATCGGAATCGGTATCCTTCTTCTTCAAATCTCGTTTGATTTTGATATGTTTTTCTTTCAAATTGTTGTTTTCAGCTGAAAATTGACGATGGATTAATAGATCCAGCTGAAAACTGTTCTTCTTAGTTCCTAACTAATTAGTAGAAATTACTTGTCAAATATGTATTAATCATGGGGGTACATTGATTGATTCTGTGATACAGGATAGCATTTTGGAGTTGGTATTGGCATCTCCTTCTTAATATCCATTTCTCATAGACTCAGGTAATCTTATAAACTGGCGCTTATATTCCCTGTTTCTTCTTCTAAATCTGCGTTCTGCTTACTGAGATTGTAACTGTAGAATCTTGAAAATTGATTCACTACCCAGTCCTTTGGAAGTGTTTGATGAAATGCTTCAATGAATATAATTTTGATAGATTTGTGCCTTTGTGTGATGATTAGTAGTGTGATTTGCTAAAATTGAGAAGACAAATAATGTCCCAAAGCGTAAATAATGGATTTTTCATTTTATGCGTGATCTAATATAAGATATCCACTTAATAATCACACAACAAAAACTGAACATGTTTGCTAATTGTTAATTTTCTTTCTACTTTTGTACACCACATTGTGCAAAATTACATTAGAACAAAAATATTAAAAAATAAAACATGTGCTAAATTTATTAAACTCATAAAGTAAAGAGACGAAAACCTTAGTTTGAAGACTGAATGACATGAAATTGCACTTGGTTCCATTTGAAAAGAAACATATAACACTAGGGGACGTTAGGTAGAAACTCTGGAAATGAATGAGCACTGGTGATAGTGATTGAAGAAAAATGATATGGGAGGAAGACCAAATTGCAAAGATTATACTAAATGACTGTAATTAAAGACATTTAGATGCTGCAATCATGCTAAGAAATTTTACCGATAGCCTTAGTTGAAGGCAAAAAACTTAGGTGTTAGGATCTAAATGCTAAGAAATTTTACCGATAGCCGTAGTTTAGTACAGAAAACTATTAAGAAATTGCTCTCATGTCCACTCGGATGGGTCTGATGAGCACCAACGGCTGCAGATACACTGTAGATACACAAAATGTGAGCATGAGTGCTGAGATGCTAAGAAATTGCAATTTATCAATAATAGTAGTTTTGTACAGAAAGATAAAGTTATTAAGAAGTTGCACTCAGGTCCACTTGGATGGAACTGATCAGTACCAACGGCTGTAGATACACAAAATGCGAGCATGAGGGCCAAAATGCTAAGAAATTGCACACAGGTCCATGGAGATGGAACTGATGAGTGCCAACAACCGTAGTTAAAGACACACGGCCCAAGTGTGAGGACCAAAATGCTTTTCCATTTGACCAATAACCGTAGTTGAAGATAGAAGATGCTAGAGTGAAGGCTAAAATATTAAGAAACTGCACTCGTTGGATGAACTGATGAGCACCAATGTCTATGGTTGAAGACATAATTAGACACTAGAGTGATTTCAAGAATACTAAGAAATTGGACAAAGACCATATTTGAAGACATAAAACGCTGCAATGAAGACCAAAATGTTGGGAGAAGACTGAAATGCTAAAGAGGTGCACTCAGCTCCACGTGATGGAACTGATGAGAGTTAACAATTGTAGTTAAAGATTGAAGACCCCATTGTGAAGACTAATAACAAGTTAAGAAGTTACACTCAGTTCCCCTAGGATGGAATATGAAACTGATGAGTGCCCATGATTGTAGTTGAAGACACGAGATGCAAGTGTGTGACCGAAGTGCTAAGATTTTGCACTCAGTTTCGCTGAAATGAAACTGATGAGCACTATTGGCAGTAATTGAAGAAAAATAACATTGGAGGGAAGACTAAATCGCTAAGAAATGATGCTTAATGACCGTGATTGAAGATAAAAGAAGTTGTGAGGCTATTTTGAATTTCAAAGTCGTAAAATTGGCGGGAAATGTGAAGGACAAAAATGTAAAATTAAACCTGATGAAAAGAAAAAAGAGTCACGGGCGGTGTTAAACACATTTGACCAGTCTAACTAAAAGCAAAATTTGGGGATTTTCTTATTCTTCAATTATTATGTGCTCCTCTCACTGATTCTTCTTCTTTTCCTCATTCTCACAAAAGACATGGATAGATTGAGTTGATACCGCAAAACAATTGCAAATCTTTCAGGTAATTACTCATTTTTCTGTTGATAATTTCTCCCAACAGATCTCAACATCTCATCTTCTTCTTTTTCAATTGGTATTACCTCACAGGTTTACTGCTACTTTTGGATTATGATCTGTTTTAGCTATTAGATCTGGTTTCATATTTTTCTCAACATCTAAGTAGTAAGAGTGAAAGATAAATTACTTGATTAACATGTGTCCTGCACAGTAATTTGCTTACTTTTGCTTGATTTGAACTAATTTCTTAGATGCTATTAGGTCTAAAGATTGTACATGTGCAGCCCCAAAGTAACCGATTTAAGTTAATTGTGCTTCATGTTTTATCTTTTCTTATTTATACAAATATAGGGTTTGTACTAGAACGTTCGCCTCAATTTCTTATTTTGCACCGACTTACTTAGACTAGTATATCAACCCAACCCCAATGTCTCTCTTGCACATCTCGTACATTTGAAATTTACGGCTCAACAGTTGCCTCTGTTTTTTTCTTTCCCATGTACATTGGCCAATGTCTATCGTCCAATATGTATTTAACTTCGTTTGTATTTGCTCGCAGATGGCTCTCCGATCAGTTCCGCGACTGAGAGGTGCAACGGAAGACGGCAAAGGAAGACCACCACTCAATTTCGTGACTGAGCGGTGCAAAGGAAGACGGCGAGGGCAGACCACCACTCAATTTCGTGACTGAGCGGTGCAAAGGAAGATGGCGAGGGAACACGACCTCTCAGTTCCGATACTGAGGGGTGCAAAGGAAAACCGAAAAGTTTCGAAGACGGAGACGAATTATCCTATATAGTTCAACTATCAATACTGCAACAGAGCTAAGTGATCTCATCTTTATCTTTGTTTTCTCCTTCTTTTTTAAAGCATGGCAGTGAGGACCCTATATAATTCAGCTATAATTGATGGAACACAATCCGATGGGCTTCTTTTTCTCTTTTTTTCTTTTTTTATTAAGGCAGTGATGATCCCTACAAAGTAGAGTTTCAGACTTAGATTGTTCTTTCTCCTTGATCCTGGAAGGTAACTCATAGTTGGTCTTGTGATGGATAGAATGGGGCTACTCTATTCTTCATTCATTTGAGTGATTGTTTTGCAACCAATCAGGAGATAGAACCCTATACACGTCTGATTAATCTGAGCCGTCTCTTTCTAAAACCCACTTAAGAGTTGTGTTAATTTAAATATACATTTGTAACCAAATTTTTTGTTTTAAATCAAAAGTTAAGCATTTTGAACTCCAACACTATTTTACTGTATTTTGCAGAAATTTCTTACTAGTTTGAGATGCAAAAGAAGAGTTGACAGCCTAGCTACTTCGGACATTGAGGTGACTACATCTAAGTTTTTATCCTCTTTTTTATCATTTCTGATATTTTTCCCAGTGAATTTCCGATTTGATCGTCTTCTTTTCTGTTTTGCTTCACAGGGGTTGGTGTTGCTGCTTGAATGAAAGCCATAGAATAGCAAGCCCTATGTAACTACATTAAATTTTGGTAACTTTACCCATTTGTTTCTTCTAACTCTTCTTCAAATGTTGGTTTGTATATATATTTTTCTTCTTCTTAATAGAAGTGTCATATTTCTGGGTTATAACTATATTTTAGTTTGCACATGTCGGTTGTTTCATTTTATCACGCCAAGCCTCTCTAACCGATTCATCATGTTCCTTGAATGTTTAAAAACATGAGTTCGAGTTTTTCTTTACGTATCATATCCATGTTGTGTTCATAAAGCTGTTTTCAGGCTTTAGATCTGTTTTTTCTTTTTTTTTTATCCTTTTCTTATAAGGAAACGGAATGATAAACTAGCTATTGAAAACATGTATCTTTTATAGTATTTGCTTTTGTTTATTTGCAGTTTGCACTGATTACTTGAATGAATTCAGATATTATTAGGTCTGAAGATGTATGTTGTAGTTGCACTTTTCGTAGTAGACTGCATATGAACCCTAAAGTAATCAATTTGAGTTATTAAATGACATGTGCTTCATGTTATCTTAAATTTCGATTTCCCCATGCTGCTCTTGTTGCTACTGTGATTTCCTAGTTATCAAGAGTTCACGACCCATTGCTTTTCTATCTTTGTTTACTGGTTCAGTTCTTTTGCATCTCACTGTTACACCTAATATCTTTATAGTGGTACTTAGTATCATAATCTGTCTTTAGGACCTCTTTTAAAGCACTGGTTCTAGTTTTATCTTTTCTTATTTATAAAAGTATAGGGATGCAAGTAACATGTTTATGGAAGAACATTTGCCTCATTTTTTTTTTTTTGCATCGACTTAGAGTAGTACGTTGTCTGATGTCTATCATCCAATATGTAGTTAACTTTGCTTATGTTTGCTCACAGATGACCCTCCGATCAAATGCAGACCACCATCCAGTTCTGCGACTGAGAGGTGCAAAGGAAGACGACAAAGGCAGAGCAATATTCCGTTCCGCGACTGAGAGGTGGAAAGGAAGACGACGAAGGCAGACTACCACTCTGTCCCGCGACTGTGAGGTGGAAAGGATGACGGAGAAGGCTAACCACCACTCGGAAAGGAAGACGGCGAAGGCAGACCACCTCCTAGTTCCGCGACTGAGAGGTGCAAAGGAAGACGGCGAAGGCAGACCACCACTCAGTCTCGCGACTGACAGTGGAAAGGAAGACGGCAACGGCAGACCACCACTCAAGTTCGCGCGAGTTATGTATCAAACTAAAAGGTTTGCGTTCTTAACCCTGGTTCAATGAATGCTTAATTTGCCTAACTATTTTTTCTAGAATGCAAGAGTTTTTTGTTTTGCTTGTTGCAGGTCTATCATTCTTGTTCAAGGTTTCCACCATTTTTCTGGTAATAGTTTAAAGTCATGCATGTAACTCGTCATCTGGCTTAGTTTATTGTTTCAAATAAAAAAGTAATCATCTGTAATTAACTCTATACAAGGTCGAAAGGTAAACATTCTAAAGTCTTCTATGTATACTTTGTTTTGCATAAATTGTTTCTAACTTGAGCGTCGGAGTATCTTTTATGTTTTTTGCAGGTCTTGCCATTTTATTCCTGCGGCATATTCAATAAGGAGAGTTGTTGAAACAGTATGCTGGTGCGTGGTTGGGAAAGTTATCTGTTTGGCTTTTGATCAGTTTTCCTATATGGTATGTCTGGATTAAAAAAAGAGTGATCGAAAGGTGTATATATATATATATATATATATATTAATGTTTACTTGTTCTTATGTAATAATCATTCTGAGTTCAGCTTCACGGTATGTTTTTCAATTTTGCAGGTCTTGCCTGCTTATTTGGAGGCCACTCATTAGGGAGAATTACTGACGTGGAATGCCGGTGCCTGGTAGAGAATGCTTGCCTGCTTGTGTCAAGGTATGTTAAGACGAGAGCAATTCATATTTAGCTTCTATTTTGTTTCTGAACCGGACAATGAGTTTTTGATACAATTATATTATTTCTTCAGTTTTCCCTTGTAAGTAATGGTGTACTGGTAAGTAAATTGGTAGGAGTGCACTAGAAGTTCTTTGGTACACCGTGGGTTGCCTTGGTTTATATGTTGTTGCTTAATGTGACCTTGGCCAGGGTGGTAGGGAGGGTGAAAATGAAGGTAACATTTTGATACACTTCCCCTGGTCATTTTCCTCCCCTAGTTGCAACAAGATGTAGAGAGTACGCTCAGTATGCTCCCTTCTTCTTTTTTTCATGGTAAACTTAAATTATGTGTTCATGCTTGGGCTCGATTTAGTACAGATATGCACCGTCTATGGAATTGAAATTGGATCAATATGTTTTGGTGAATAGTTAGATCGTATGTGTACGCAAAATATATTAGGGTATGGCTTAGAGATTGGCAAGTGTAACACATCTTGGGAGTTTAGGTTATATCCATCGGTTCCATCCCTAACTTGTCACTAGGTTTCTCCTCTATTTGATCTTACCATAATTGCAATAAGTTTCTAATTGATGTTGTCCACAGCATAAACAATTGTTGTTTATTGGTTTACAGTTTACACATTTTATTTATTTGCTTCATTTCGGGGTTTTGACGGTATTCTCATTGCATATTTCTTTTTTTTTATAGAAATTGCCATTTTCTTGAATGTTTCAGTCTAGTGAAAATGGTTTTCACTTCAGTGCTTCATGATCGTTATTGTGTAAAATCATGGAGTTGTGTAAAATGTTCATAAAAATCTGTGTCTATTGCTAAGCTTGCATATAGGTCATAGGCGTTCCTAATGATTATACTTGAAAGTTGATTACATTGTTATTAAGCTATGCTGGCCTTTTTTGAGTACGGATATTCTTATAAAACCTGTTACGGAGAGCTGATCGATACTGTTGGTCATAAGATTCTAGTAAGAATTTCTCGAATTTCTCTATACTGTTACGGAGACCCGTTACTCAGGGAGCACTTTACTTTCAGATTTCTTTAAAGGTTGTTACGAGTTTCCAAGCTAGCTTCCGCTAGCTAGTATATTTAGTTGCTATGTTTTTTTATCTCTTCTGCCCCTTAATGTGATCCCATTTTATAAACTTTTGTCTGTTCGTATTATTCTTTGCTCTACCAATGATTGGTGGTGGTGGTGCCAACCTAAATGGGTTTCGGCAGAAGCATAGTAATGGTCATGGGACTTGTTCATGTTCTTTTGGCTTCTTGGTTAGTTTGCCTTGATGTTGAACTCATTGAAATGTTCTTTAAATCATGAGTATCCATAAAATGATGACATGAAGGTAACCTGTTTTATCTAATCGTGTTTTATCTAATCGTCTGTAATCTTCTCCAATTTGAAATATCAGCTTAAATTTACTGCAACTTAGAATAGTATTCTTCTTTAAACAAAAAGTGGGACTTGGGAGTGCTAGTCTAACGTCCCTAAATCTGTGAGACTGACCATCTCCTTTTTTTTTCTTTTCTTTTTTCTTTCATTTAGTAGTGAAGATGAATGAATATAATTTTTTACTTCGGCCCCCAGTTAATTTTTTTATGATAGGAATCATTTTTTTTAAGCTCAAGAAGCTTAATCTAATTTTTTCTTCCTTGATGTTCATATTCATGGAGAAAGATCCGCAACTGTTTTTGGACCCTTGATTACTTCCTGGTTTTGATTTAGTTGTATGAATGGGAAAATTTTCATGCCAGTAACCAAAAAAAAATAAAAAATAAAAAAACAACAGAAGAAAATATGAGGTAAGTAAGGTTAAAACAATTTTATTGTGTATAATCCATGTTACAGCATTTTTCTTTGATTTTGTTTAAACCAGATAATGAAGAATAAATTCGGTCGTATCAACACCACCAACTCCAAAAGCTTTGAGTCCACAAATTCCATTATTAATACTTGATGGTGATTCATTCAGGAATTCCTGTTGCAGGTTGGCATGGTTAGGAGGATGATAATACATCCTAGCAGTATGTGGACAGTGAGAATGAAATCTTGCTGCGATTCTAACTCCGAAATCTAACATTTCGATATACTTCCCCATCTCTAGACCCAAAATTTGGACAAGTATACAATCAAAAATGAGAATTACAAGAAAGAATAAACTCTAATAGAAATTAATGAGAATTTAGTTAGAGATTAGAATACATCCCAACACATGAAAATGAATCAGAATTGCTTAGAGGAATATGAGTTTGAGAGTTCGTTCCTCCTTTTTTTATAGTAGAACTTCTGCTGGTGGCGCGTAGTGGGTCAGACTTTTCCCCTCTGTTTCCTTCTCATTCTTCGTGTTGACCCATTCATTAGACTACGCGACAATGGATTCTAGAAGTCAATGATATGTCATAGGATGCATGGATGGATTAAAATCATTGACCACAGCGTTTTTCAAAAAAAAATAAACATTCAACAACCATGCATCTTCTCCCTTAAAGGCCTAAACAAATAAAGCTCTCACATTAAACGGTGATGAAACCCTCGCTTCTTATTGGCCTAGAAAGGCCTTTTCTAATGCAGAAGCTATGGTGAGGACACTTGGCATAACTCTATTGGTTGTAATAATTAGAATTTGGTTACAATTTGAAAACATTAATATACTTAACTGTCCGTCAGTAACGGTGTTAAAAAAAAGTGGGTAAACAATGCTTATGTTAGAATTTAAGCTTGAATTATTTAGTTACACCATGTTTACACCTAAACTTAACTGTACTTTAATAAGGGTGAACAAAACTAACTTCCAAACTGTTAAATAAATTAAGAAATTTTTTTTATAGAAAAAACGTGAAATTCTTAAAAAGGAATTTCTTTTAAAAAGAAAATCCTTACACACTAAAAAAGAAAATCGGTTGAAATCCGGAAATCGTTTAAAAAAAAGAATTATCCTTTATTTAATAAGAGTACTTAATGTACATATCCAGTATTATTTCATTGATATAATATAATAATGGATTCGTACCCAAATTGAGAAACAAGACAAGCACTATAGTTTGATTACAAAATTGATTATTCAATTTCCTTTTGTATCGGATTTCCCGTTTTTATATAGATAGGAGTGAAACGTGTAATTGACCTTGAACTGGTTATCTTTACTTTCTTATAGGTATTCTTAATTCAATTAGGTTTTCATTAAATCCGATCACCCATAAATACATTAATTTTCAAATCCATGGAGTTTGTTTTACTTTAGTTGTCCACGTTATTAAAGAAATAAGAAAATAAAGTTATGCAGTTTGATCATCTCCAAACGTGATTAAAATCATGATTTACAAATTAATTTCCAAATGTGACTAAACTGGTGGTGGCCGTGGTGATAACAGTTTAAATTGACAAGATCTTAAGTTTTGTTCACCCAATCTAAATAGAGTTAGATAAATTTTAATTTCTATAGCTGGGATTGGATGTAGGAAAAGAAGGGATGGGAAATAGGTAAAACCTAAACAAACTGTAAGTACATAGATTAGGAACAACAATAGCGTACCTGTGCCTTACCATAAAGAATTTGACATAATAAAAGGTACTCACGTATGTTTGAAGGAATATACAATTAGTTAAATTAGTTGATACATGATCTTGGTCAGACCATTAGCCCATAATTAATTGATTTGTGGGCATAATAGTATGATCTTAGCTACTTTGTGCGAACAGGCTATGTTTTCATGGGATAGTAAACATGACGACCAAACATATGTACATATGCGACACTATATTTGGCTTTACTTTACACATGCACATCACAACGTGATTAAGTGATTCATAGTTGGTTCGTTTTTGATAGTTAAAAATAATATATATAGATAAATACAATGCCTCCCCCACACTAAATTTTTGTATATAGATTATTGTCTTTGTCCTCCAGCCGGTTCATTCTTTGGCCGAAATAGGTATTTTTTGAGTTTTGTGAAACGAATGTTTTGGTGAGGACACTTGACAACGTATGATTGGTTTAAAAAGAATAAGAAAAAGATTAAAAAAGGAAACCAAATTCAATTTGGAAATTCATGAAGTGACAATATTTATGTGAGGACACTTAGCAATGTATGATTGGTTCTACGAAAATAAAAAGAATAAATAAATAAAATCCGCACATATCCTCCACCTATATAAAATCCAAAGATACATCTCCACG
Organism: Papaver bracteatum; assembly: GCA_023529315.1. Lineage (NCBI taxonomy): Eukaryota > Viridiplantae > Streptophyta > Magnoliopsida > Ranunculales > Papaveraceae > Papaver > Papaver bracteatum. The sequence continues at coordinate 21,883 of JAJJWX010003506.1, forward strand.
GGGAGGGGCAAAGCCCCGCGCACACCAAATCAAAAATGCATTTCCACGGGGCAGAGCGAAGCCCCGTGCACACCAAATTAAAAGGAATAACCAAATAAAATTTGCACATATTTCGCACCTATTTAATGTAATTGCCCGCCACACCAAATCAAAAATACACCTCCACAGGGCGGGGTGAAACCCCGCGCTCTCCAAATCAAAAATACATCGCCACGGGGCGGGGCGAAGCCCCGCGCACACTAATTCATAAATACATCTCCACATGGCGGGGGAAGCCCCGCGCTCGCCAAATCAAAAATACATCGCCACGGGGCGGGGCGATGCCCCGCGCACACTAACTCAAAAATACATCATCACGGGGAGAGAAGAAATCCCGCACACACCAAGTTAAAAGAAAAAATATGCCCGGTGCGTAGCACGGGCACAGATCTAGTGGTTCTTAAATTAGCTATTGATAAAAGAAAAATCTGCAGAAAACAAAGAACAATAGCTAACAAGTCTGAGTTAAGTTTATATATAACCGGTAAAAAAAAGATACCGTAACCTGGACCTAGCTTCAGCAACTACACTACATCCATACATATTTTCTTTATCGAACAGAACTCCAGCTCCTCTCTCACAGTCTCACTGTCCCTCTACAATTGTTGCAACCAATTCTTCTTCTTCATCTTCTTCTTAGATTCGGCATTGCCGAGTCCATATGCTCTCTTTCTTTTGTTTGAGAGTTTTAATTCTTCCAGACGTCGTTTTCTCCTGCTCTTCTTAGAAGACTTACCAGCATCACCATTCACTGCCATCAATTGGACTCTGTCTCCCTTCTCCTCAGCAGCAACTGGTTCCAAATATGTTAACCCCTTGTACATACCGGCGCCACGTTGATATATCTCACAACTGGATCTGGATTCCGCCTCATATTTTTCTTTTTCACGTTTCTGGACCTCCTCATCCTGAGAGATAATATCTAAATCATCAAAAATTTCACGACTCTTTCCCATGTTCTTGTTGGATACCCGAACTTTCTTCTCAACATAATTCTTCAACTCATCCTTGTCCAGTTTTCCCTTGTCATTCTTGTTCTCCGAATCTTTGTTTTTAAAATTGAGATTCAGAAATAATAACTTATGATCACAATTAGGGATGGCAATGGGGCGGGTATGGGGTGGGGACCTTGAATCCCATCCCCTACCCCGTTCAAAAAACCAAAACCCATCCCCTACCCGTTACACATAAGAATGGGGCGGAGACGGGTATGGGGAATCCCCGTAGGGGATGGGTTTCCCATGGGTTACCATAACATTACAATAAATATTTAAAATTTTGTAAATAATTATAATTTAAAAATAATTATAATGGTTCAAACAATGATAATAAGCGTGCATTTTAAAATTTTAAGTTTATAATAACCAACTAAAACTGAAAAATAAAGGAAACAATTGATCCACAGTTGAGTATTATGATTCCTTTTACTTTTTAGTTCATTATTATTAATCATCTTCCTTCATGTTAATTATTTCATCATGATCTTCTTCGTTATCTTCCAAAAAAGTTATTCGTTCAAATATAATAGGTTATCATATGGGGCGGGTATGGGGTGGGGACCTTGAATCCCATCCCCACCCCATCCCCGCATCACTATTTTCGGGGATTCCCCATACCCCGCCTCGTTCCCCGTTTATACGGGTAAAAGCCTAACCCGTAGGGACGGGTCCCCACGGGGATGGGTTTGGGTGGGGCAAATTGCCATCCCTAATCACAATAATCAACTTCATTGTCAGAAAGTTCCTCTCCCTTTATAAATCTCTGGACAAGTTCATCGCCAATGATATCCATTCCCAATTTCACTGTTTATGACAATTCTTCAATTAATTTCTAGGGTTTTAGAGAAACAAAACTATATACTAGTACATAATTCAAAATAAAATGATATTATTATATTATAGCATAACCTAAATCATAGAATTCTCAGTAACGAAAACAAAGAAGAATCTAGAACACACGTACCTTCGTGATTACGGAGGAACTATATGAAAAAAAATGAAAAGATAGGGCAGGCTTGAATTAGGTTTAGCTACTCAAGAGTTTGGTTTTAGTTTTTGGTGAATCTTCCACAATCGTGAGAAGATTAAACACTTCTATTTATAGATATTTTTACATATACAAAGTCGTATTACAGATTCTATATATCAGGATACAGATTCTACATATCAGGAAACTAACAACTTAAGACTAGGCTTGGTTGTTTAGTCATATGAACTGGTCAGTTCCGCAATGCCAGGTATACTGGTAGGGTTTGCCTTGACACCGTCCCTCAAGTTGAGCTGCAGCTTGCGAATGTTCAACTTGTCTCGTATAAACTGAAACCGTGGTGATGACAACCCTTTGGTAAATATATCATCTAGCTGATCTCTAGAAGAGATGAACCGTGTTTGAAGTTCTTTACTTGCAACCCTTTCGCGAACAAAATGGAAATCTATCTCAATGTGCTTCGTATGTGCATGGAAGACAGGGTTTGCAGTGAGATACGTTGCTCCAAGATTATCACACCACAATATCGGAGATGCAGTAGATACACCAAGTTCTTTTAACAAGGACTGTATCCATATAAGTTCAGAAGTAGCAATGGCCACACCTCTGTACTCAGCCTCTGTACTTGATTTGGACACCGTCTTCTGCTTTCGTGCACTCCATGATATCAAATTTCCTCCAAAGTATATGCAATAACCACTTGTTGAACGCCTGTCATCTAAGCTGCCAGCCCAGTCAACATCGGAGTATGCACAAAGAGTGCTGCCAGTGTTTGGTTTAATAAGCAATCCATAGTCCATCGTGTGCTTCAGATAGCGCAAGATTCGTTTAATGAAATCCCAATGTTCTATATAAGGATCGTGCATGAATTGGCAGGCTTTGTTGATAGCAACTGAGATATCTGGACGAGTTAGATGCAAATACTGAAGAGCACCAACAACACTGCGGTATAAATTTGGGTCTTCAAATTTCTCACTGCCTTGTTTCTGCAACTTTTCCTGAGCTGCTAACGGTGTACACACTGGTTTGCTGCCATCCATTTTAGTTTTTCGCAGTAAGTCTGCCACATACTTTCGCTGTGTGAGTAATAAATTACGGCTTTGGCTAATGACTTCCACACTTAGGAAATATGACAGAGTTCCCATGTCCTTTACTGTAAAAACGTCAGCTAAGTCAGCAACCAACCTGTCAATAAGTGCAGGGTTAGAACCAGTGACGATAATATCGTCTACATAGATTAAAACATAGGTTATGCCCTCTGCATTTTGCCTGACAAATAACGAGCTGTCTGCTATTGATCCTTTGAAACCCAGCTTAACAAGATATCCACTCAATCTCGAGAACCAAGCCCTTGAAGCTTGTTTAAGTCCGTACAACGACTTGTTCAATTTGCAGACATAATCGGGCTTATCTGGATCAACATATCCCATTGGTTGCTTCATATACACCTCTTCATGCAATTCTCCATGCAAGAATGCATTTTCGACATCAAGTTGACGTAACTTCCAGTTATTCATGACCGCAATAGACAGTACTAGTCTAATTGTGCAAGGTTTCACCACCGGACTAAAGGTTTCGCCGTAGTCGATGCCTTCTTGCTGATTAAACCCTTTGGAAACTAAACGTGCCTTGTATCGCTCTATGGTTCCATCTGGATTCCTTTTAATACGATACACCCATTTTGATCCGACTATATTCATACCATTTTTATATCTTACCAGCTTCCAGGTTCCATTTTTCAGAAGTGCATTAATTTCAGCGTCCATAGCCTTCCACCAGTTTGGTTCTATACATGCTTTGGAGTAGCATGTTGGCTCCATGAACTCTGAATCTTGTAAGGGATACTTTGTTGCAGTAAGACACAAACGCTGGAATGGTTTAATAATGCCTGATTTCACTCTTGTCCGCATTGGATGATGCTGCACTTGCGTATTAGCCGAGGTTGTATCTCCTGTGGAAGTTGAAGCTGGTTGCGGGATCTGTTGAGTTACAGGCTAGACAACATCAACAGTTGGGCTTAGTATATCAGATGATTCTACAGCTGCAAGCACTGGACCACGTGGATTAGTAGATATAGATTCAATAGAAGACGATGAATGATTAGCGGCATCTTCAAAATGCTGATGCTAATTTACTGTCGGAGGCTGTAACTGCAGCGGCATTGGTACACCCTGTGGCTGATTGTTTGCAAAACCAGATTCGCGAACCGGTTTGAAAATTGGTGACGAGAATAAACTCGTGCTTGGAAAAGGACTTTGAGGACTGAGCTGTGGGACTTCCTGCTGCGTTGGGGCAAACAGAAATGAGCTTTCTTCAAATCTTACATGCCGAGAAATATAAACTCTATTTGTTTGCCAATACAGACAAATGTAACCCTTATGAGAGTTGCTATAGCTTATGAAGACACATGCAATTGACCGTGGCTGTAACTTGTTTGAATTGTAAGATCGAAGACATGGGTAGACCAAACAACCAAAAACTTTTAAGAACGAGTAGTCTGGGATTTTTCCGAATAAAAGTTCTAGTGGAGTTTTAATTTCAGTTTGAGATTTTGGTACCCTATTAATCAGATAGCAAGCAGTCTGGAAAGCATCAGCCCAAAAAGATTTGGGCATATGAGCATGGTATAAAAGAGCTAAACCGGACTCATTGACATGTCATATTCTTCTTTCGGCTAGACCATTTTGTGGAGACGTATGTGGACAAGAGAAGCGATGTTGGACTCCAAAATCATTAAGGAAAGCAGTGAACTTTTTATATTCACCTGCATTGTCAGACTGGAAAACTTGGATTTTGTAATCTGTTAAGTTTTCTACTTGCTTTTTGAAATGAACAAAAGTGGGTAATGCATCAGATTTTTGAATAAGAGGAAACACCCATGTATAATGCGAAAAAGCGTCCATTAAGAGCATATAATATCGAAAACCATTCCTAGACATGTGTGGTGAAACCCAAATGTATGAAACAATCAAACTCAATGGTTTATTAAAAACAGTACTACTATCTGGAAAGGGAAGTTTCTTGCTCTTACTAATGTGGCAAGAATGACAAAAATCAAACGATTTATTGGTAATGGGAAGAGAAAACTGATTAATGACTCGATGGACAATACGAATCATTGGATTCCCTAATCGCTGGTGCCACCGTGGTAGAGTATTTTTGATGAAGGTTTTCGGTTGAATTGTAGAAACAGATCTGCCAACATCATCAAACACATACAACCCATTTCTATTCCTCCCCTGCAACAGAATTGTCCCCGTGCTTTTGTCCTTTACAACAAAAAGGGTTGTGTGAAATTCAAAGAATACATCATTATCTTTACAGAACTGATGAACAGAAAGAAGATTTCTTTGAATAGCAGGGACATGGTAAATATTATTTTTACTAATTTTCTGGTGTTCTGGTGTTGTAGGTAAAAGATGATTTACTAATTTTTGCTATAGTGAGAGCATTACCATTGCCAACATGTACTTGTTCAGTACCTTCATATTCATGCGGTATGCTGAGATTGTTAATATCAGCTGTTAGGTGATGTGTAGCACCTGTATCTGTCACCCATCTATTATCACCACGGCCTTGTGGCAATGCAATATAAGCAGCAGCAGAAACATCCATCCTTATCAAATCGATACCAACAACGTGCAGCAACATGATTTCTCCTATTACAGATTTGGCATGGTCCTTGTGCTTGTTGATTGTTTGATCGCTGACGCTGCCGAGAAGGATGATTCGGTGGATGATTCCTGAACCTTCTCTGATCAGGCCCTGGTAAGGAAGAAGATGCGCCTGAAGTAGCTAGATTTTCCAATGGTTGTTGTAGTAATGCTTGCTGCTGCTCTAGCCGCATGTCGAAAGTCAGTAGATGTGCTTTAAATGTTGCCATGTCCATCTCAGCAGCAGTTCCCAAAGAAGTAACAATTGGGTCATAAGATTGGTTGAGTCCATTAACAAGAACAGACTTCATATCATCATTAGAGACAGCATATCCCCATGCTGCAAGACCATCAGTCAGAGTTTTAGCTTGATTGAAATATTGTTGCATAGTAAGATTACCTTTGGATAGGTTATGCAGTTTTCTGCGAAGGTGCATCTGGTGAGCAGATGTTTTTGGGGCAAACTCTCTCTATAGAGTATCCCATACCGCCTTGGAGTTTTCAAGACCTGTAATCTTACCAATCACTGTTTCAGAGATAGTGAAGAGACAAGCCAACCTAAAAGGAGTTGATCGATGTCTTCATGCTTTGTGAATTCTGGATTAATTGCTTCTGAATTTGGAAGAGTTCGTGGGGGAACTTCCTGTGTCCCGTCAACGAATCCAATGAGTTTGTAGCCTCTTAGAAATGGTTTAAATAAAGTTTTCCATAAAAGATAATTCGTCTCAGTGAGTTTCAGGGTGATGAGACTATTGATATGAACGTTTTGTAGAGTATTAATGTCAGCCATTTGGAAAAGAATTGATTCTGTGTGTATTTCTGGGTAGCATGGTTTACAGGATCGTTGGCTGATACCAACTCAAGAGTTTGGTTTTAGTTTTTGGTGAATCTTCCAAAATCGTGAGAAGATTAAACACTTCTATTTATAGATATTTTTACATATACAAAGTCGTATTACAGATTCTATATATCAGGATACAGATTCTACATATTAGGAAACTAACAACTTAAGACTAGGCTTGGTTGTTTAGTCATATGAACTGGTCAGTTCCGCAATGCCAGGTCTACTGGTAGGGTTTGCCTTGACAAATCTTGTGTACATGTGGATCCAGTTTTGTGTTATTAAATATGGTTATGGGTTGGATCCCGCGTCTGCCCGATCCATTTGTAGGCTATGTTGTGTTAGGTTATCAATGGCTCTCAATCAGTTTAACAAAAGTGGATTTCTCATTGTAACAGAATCCTTAACAACTAGCCCTGATTCTAATAGCAATGCATGAATAACCAATGGTTATCAAACGCTTTTGATCAGTACGTATACCTAGCTACAGCATTAGCTTTGCATACCTCTTTACTGATTGACCTTTTCACTTGAAACATTAACTGTTCCACTAACCAAACGCCGTTGTCAATTTCATTGAACTTTCTTTTTCTGTTGGTAGTACTTTGACTAGTTCATATGTGGTTGTTTAACTTGTTTTACGAAGTGTGCATTTGGATTTGTTAAGGAAAGAATCTATAATTTGGATTCAAATAATAATTTGGTAATGCATCTATTGCTATGCATGGAAGATACAGCAGCTAAAATATTGAACGAAAAAAATCAAGACATTATTACCCAGTTGGCCTATAGCTGTAGGAGAGTATCTACTGCTTAACGCATTATTACCCACTGGATGGAGCCAGCTTGTGGCATGGTAGGAAGTTGTGCCCATACCAAGATTTTTGCTTACCCATAGCTACAGTCCTAGTTCTGCCCCCAACGGATTTACACCACCACAGCTGGGTTGCACGGACGCTGCAATATTGGCCCCGTGTCCGCGTCCGACGCGCTCGGACGCTGATGCTGACGCTAAAATTTGCACTGGGACGCTGCAATATTGGCCTCGTGTCCGCGTCAGTGTCCTGTCGTGTCCGCATCGCCGCGTCCGCATCCGTGCAACCCAGCACCACAGTTACCGTGAACCTGCCTCCCAGGAAAGTTCGAATGGGCAGGACATAAATTTTCTGGAGATACGAATAGGCCCAGTAAAGGTTTTAGGGTGTAGAATATATATCCTGGATCTATTCGTTCCATCTGCAAATCCCTTTGCCGTCAAACTACAAGGGTTTCTCCCATGGATAATTTCAACATTCTACCAACAGAGATTACATGGGATATTCTCACTCGTGTACGTTCTAAGATGCAAGGGAGTATCCAAAATATGGAGAAATCTTATTCAACATCCATCATTCTCTAGGATGCACTTGAATCATCTCAATCATTATGTTGATACTGCTAAGTTGGGTTTTCTCACCTTGGCCTGGGATAAAAAAAAATTCTACTATTTTGAATATAATGGTCAGAATCTTGAGAAACCCACTGATAAAATTACAAGGATCAAACTAACATCTCCATTCCGGTTTAATAATCTTATTGGTTCATTTAATGGTTTGATATGTCTTCATGAATGGCCTGATAGTTTTTGTATTTGTAACCCCATGAAAAAAGAATATGTTATTCTTCCTGAACCTACGAAAAAGTATGGTGTGTATACAAAAAGGCGGGTTGGATTTGGATATATTCCTTCAACCAATGAGTACAAAGTTGTACTAGTGTATGCAACATCCACCAATTTTGTAGAGGTCATGGTGTACACTATCGGCGATGGCAAAGGTTGGAGAAACATTGGAAAACTCAATCTCAAGTTTAGCCGTAATTGGGATTTAGTAATTGGAATTTTTAATAATGGAGCACTTTATTGGATAGATTTGGAAAGATGGATGTTTCTGATCTTCGACTTGGCCGATGAAAACTTTCGTGAAAGTTATTCACCTCTTACGCCAATAGGCTGTTTAGACAAATTTGGAGTTTTGGGTGGGTTTTTAATATCTTCCGCAGATGGATATTTCCGTTTCGCCACTCGACAATACTTGTATGATATATGGCTATACAAAAAGAAGACCGATGATTATGGCATGATAGAGCAGGAGGAACGCCGGTCATTGGGTTGGACTAAAGAGGTTACTGCTGCATATGGCATACCATTAGCATTTACGGAGAGCGGTGATGTTTTAAGTTACAACCGTAGGCACCTTTATGTCTATGACACAAAAGCTTTAACCTCTAAAAGGTTGCAGGTGGAAATTAAGGAAGAATTTCGTCAAGTATTTCCTCACAAGAACACCTTAGTTTCTCTGAAAGAACTAGGAGAAGAAGATACAAAAATAATGGGGCCAGTGAAAATTAAGAAGCCAAAAGGTCGTGATTAGCGGTTGTTCATAATCCGATGAGATCTCTGGGTGCATATAGATGAACCGGGATTCTCCGACTCTTTGTCTCGATTTTCGAAGTATTGTATATGGGAGCAATATTCATTTCATAGTTTTATTTCTATTCACATTATCCCTTTCTATTGGTTTTATAGGAGCAATATTCATTTACTTGTTATGTTTGTTGTTATATTTGCATTTCGTTAAATTAATTTCAGTGGAATATTGTGATGCAGGGTCGAATAGATTATTTCGTTTTTTTCTCTGGTGGGTAGAATAAGTATATGTAGGAAAAATCTCGTTGTGAGCTTTAATTCGCAGTGTTACATGAGAAACATTTAGTTGATTGATAACTTTTGAGGATCAAATTTTGATGTGTTCGCTCATGAAAGTGAGGGAATGGCATAAGCATTGCTGGGGATGTCTCTCTATCCTGCTAAGTTGCTAAGTTGATTCATACAGTGTAGACCCACTCTTTCAAAAATAGAAAATAAAACTTTAATCAAGTGGTGATCTGTTACTGTAAAACAAGATAATTTTATGGACAATACAGATAGTTCTACAAATTTAATGGCCAAGTGTTCCGGACATGTAGGTAATAGTATATATATATATATATATAACAACGTCTCTGAACTTGCCACATCATTTTTTATTCATATGTTTAGATTTTCAACACTTTAGACCTAGAGGGAACATCTACATCGATCTTAAGACAATTATCTTGTCCATACCGCTTGCTTGGCCATATGGTAGTATCCCTCCTAAACACCTGGAATTAGCTTAAATTACGAAGACCGCATATCGAAGAATTACATTTAGACACGTTTATCGCGAAATTAACACCTCGGCTGATACCATGTCTACACATGCTGCTACTTTGGATAAGGGGATGGTGATACCGTTCCATGGAAGGCCAACACTCTTAACTAGCATTGAGAGTGAGGGCTCTAGCTATTATAGATTTAAATGATTTTTTTAAGGGCTTGCATGCCCATTCCTTTTTTTAGTTTTTTCTAGGGATCCTCCCTATTTTTGACTGTTTTTGTCGCTTTAGCTATCAATTTATTATGACTTAGCTAAAAAAAAATAGCTTAAATTACGAAACGTGACTTAAAACCAATATATATACTTTGCAAAGAATCCTGTTTTATGGGCCGGTCAGTAGCATGTTACATGACTAAGTCGTATATGGTTTAGCTGGAACCTGGTGTTGAATGATATCAACTTGAACTAGACATATAGTTTTTGTTCTTGTTGCAGTGAAGTTGTAACCTAACTACTTAGAATACTATTTCCGATTGCGGTGGGTTTCTTTTGCACTCAATAGATACCGAGGCAAACCCAGTGAAAGCAACAACTTTAATAGCGTCATTTCATGTTCTATGAGTCAAAAAATTTCTTTATATTATTAAGTGGCGGACGAGAATGACAGGAACGCAACAATCAAACAATTCAGATATCTCAAGCATAAAGTTAAGCAGTTGGGATTCAAACCAGAAAAGACTAAACCAAGCACCATGCAGTCAGGCCATTCGCTATGGTGCCCCTTTCCCTACCCTATCCCTCCTATGCGGGGAAAAACCTAAAAATCCATACACTAAGAGCTAGCACTATGGTGAGGGATATCCCTTCCCTATTAAATTTCTTGCTTTACCGATTAGAAAAAATAAATATCCCTTTCCTATCCCTCTCTATCCCTCAAAACACCAAATTTCCATCTACTATGGTTTCCCATATCCCTACATGAATAGGGATATACACCTCCTTCCCTACTTGGCTGATCAGCCTTGTAGGGAAGGGAAATCACACGGGTACTGAGTACCCGTATTTTTTTGCCCTTTACGGATACTCAGTATCCGTATTTTTTCTGGTTTTTAAATTTTTACCTTAAAATTTTCTTTTTTCACTCCCTTTTTTTACTAAGGCTCTATTTTTTACATATTTGATAATTAATTAAATATTAACTGATTAATTAATATACATTTTCAAAGTTAAAATGTTTAGAAAATAAAACATTGAAACAGATTCACGAGTTATTACATAGAAGGCAAGCGAGCAACAAGCCCTTTTTGAATGGCAAAAAATATTTGATATCTTTTTTTCTTACTCTAAAAAATCTTTTTTACCTAGATAAATATTTTCCCATTGAAAAAAACGAAAAAAAAATACGGCTACTCAGTACACGTTTGACACTATTCATACGCGTACTGAGTATCCGTTTTGTGTAGGGAAGGGATGAGACGGCACCATAGCAAGCTTGCCTTCCATGTGCCATCCCTTCCTTACATTTGAGGGATGGGGAAGGGATAGCCAACACTATAGTGCTAGCTCTAAGATCTTACATATCCCTCCTACATGAGTAGGGATATCCCTTCCCTATAAGGCAAAGTGGATCAGATCTGATCCACCTTGTAGGGAGGGGAAATCACACGGCAACTGAGTAGTCATATAAATTTACGCTTTACGGAAACTCAGTAGCCGTATGGAAGTTAATACGTATTGAGTTTTCGTAGCATTTACACGGCTACTGAGTTTCCGTTTCTGGTTTTGAAAGTTTTACCTTAAAATTTTCCTTTTTCACTCTTTATTTTTCACTAAAACTTTTTTTTTACCTATCATATCTCCTTTTTACCTATTATATATCTTTTTTTTACCTAGACAAATATATATTCTTATCGGAAAAAAAAACAGGGAAAAAAATGGAAACTAAGTACCGTATGACACTATTTATACGGCTGCTGAGTTTCCGAATCGTGTAAGGAAGAGAAAAAATTCGAGAGATAGGGAAGAGATGGGGAACGAGTTTGCTCTAGCAGCGATTCTAACCATTAGATCCTGTGAATGTGACGTCATTGCATGTTTTTTGTCTTCTGCTGACATTACATTTCTTCCATCCAATGGCCGCAAACGCTGCTAGTTCAAAAAAATGCTCAAGCGCTGCTAGAGCAAAATAATTTCCGAAGAGATGCCCTGCACCAAAGTGCTTGGCCTTGTGATAATTGCACCATGGGACTCTCTTTAGTCTCTACCTCATCACCAACTTGTATGGAAAAAGTAAAACATTTAATTATAGGATTAAATCACAGTACTAGACATTGACACTAGACACAGAGGCAAGAAGTTGGGTGGGAATTCTGGCTAGCAAATCTCCACGTCATCAAACACTCAAAACTCCACGTTTCACTAACCCAGCGACATTTTCAAACCATCTCCTTCCTTTTCTCCCTGCAACTCTCTTCTTCCCATGAAATGTCTTCAGCAGCAAAGCTCTCTTTCTCTTCCATTTCTTCATTTTCCCTCTCCACCTTCAGAAAAAAAAAAATCCAAACTCTCTCATTGACACCCACTTCAATTCTCATTTCAACCCATCACAAAATCATGAACATTGCTTCTTCTTCACAATCACAATCACAGCCCAGAGCATTGGTTGTAGTACCAAGCTTAGATCCTGTTGAAACTGATAAAATCACTGATGAGACATTTAGAAGATACTACTCAAATTCTAATGTGACGAAAAGGAATGGTGGAAATGGGGTTTCAATTGTTTGGTTTAGAAATGATTTGAGGGTTTTGGATAATGAAGCTCTCTATAGAGCCTGGATGTCTTCTCAATCCGTTCTTCCTGTTTATTGTGTTGATCCTAGGAATTTTGGGACTACACATTACTTCGGATTTCCTAAAACCGGAGGTAATTTTGATTCTTCTTACTTCAATTTGATTCTATTTAACAGTAGATTTGTGGACAGTGGGTGATACATTTTTTGGTATTCTGAAGGTAAATCCAGTGGGTGGTACATTTTTTGAGCTCATGTCTTGTAGATATATATTTTGAGTCCCTTGCTGATACTTAATCCGGTGAAATGGGGAACGTAGGAAAATCAATTTGCTTTTGTAAGTTGGATGAATGTGTAAGAGCTTGAATATTAATTTTCTTTGCAGCTTTAAGGGCACAATTTCTGATCGAGTGCTTAGCTGATTTGAAAAAGAATTTGATGAAGCGAGGTTTGAATTTGGTTATACGACATGGAAAACCCGAAGATATCCTCCCTTCGATTGCAAAAGCTGTTGGAGCTCACACAGTTATGAAATGTTTATTTTCTTATGAATGATATTGAGCTGTTGGAGCTCATTTAGTAAACTACTGCACTATGTTATTCGATACCTGAGCTTTTGTTGATTGAGTTGCTGTTGTATTCAGATTTATGCCCATAAGGAAACTTGTAGTGAGGAGTTGCTCGTGGAAAGACTTGTCAAGAAAGGCTTGCAAGGAGTATCTTTACAACCAGAGGGATCCACATCCACCAGTCGAAATCCTACAAATGTGAAGCTTGAGCTTATTTGGGGAAGTACTATGTACCATATAGATGATCTCCCATTTAATACGAGTAATTTACCCGACATATATACCCAATTTCGTAAGGTACCTAAATCTATAAGTACGTTCCAGTGTTTCAGAAGGTACATTTGTTTTTGAGGTGTGATGAGGTTATACTCAACATAATATCTTCCACGATGAATCAATTTGCAGTCTGTTGAATCCAAATGTGCAATTCGTGGCTGCTTTAAACTTCCACCTACAATCGGGCCACTTCCCAGCACCGATATTGGCAAAATTGGGGGATGGGGAGATGTTCCTTCGCTTGACCAGCTTGGTGTCGTTCATGTAGAGGCAAGTCACCGTGCACTTTTTCGGTCATATTGTTTTGCTAACTCATAAGATGCAGTAGTTTCTTGATACTTTGTTAAACTAAATACCGTACCTGAATCAATCACACAATGTGAATTGTACCAAGTTAATTGGGGATTAGAATTATAACAAAATTCTCTCATTCTGTATTTTGTAAAATGCAGGCGAAAAAAGGAATGTACTTTGTTGGTGGTGAAAGTGCAGCTCTGGGCAGAGTGTACGAGTACTTTTGGAAGAAGGTAGAAATCTCTGGATTACAAGTTGGTCTGTTGTGTTATTACAGAGGTAGAAAAGGTTTACTTTAATGGAACAGGATGGACGGATAATGTTATATTTGTGTCCGGTATATCATTTTAAATCATCTTTTGTCCAAATTTCTAATCAAGTTAGCTAAATAAATCTCAAACTTGTATAGGATTTGCTCAAGGTGTACAAGCATACAAGGAACGGTATGCTAGGTCCTGATTACTCAACAAAATTCTCTCCTTGGCTTGCTTTCGGAAACGTATCTCCGCGTTTTCTCTATGAAGAAGTTAGAAATCTCTTCCTCTTAACTAGTCATCAATCATTTATATTATATAGAAAAGGATAATCCTAATATTTTCCAGTGATTCCATTCAATTTTTTTAGGTAAAGAGATATGAGAAGGATAGGGTAGCAAATGATTCAACATATTGGTATTTTACTTGCTTCATGTATTGGATGTTCTGCTTCGTTATGCTTAGATTTTTTAAATATAAATTCAAAGTTTCCGTATTTTTTTCTATGTTTAGATTCCTCTGGCAATTGAGTTGTTAAACTTGTGTGGTTTCAGGGTACTGTTTGAATTGATATGGAGGGACTATTTCAGATTCATTTCAATAAAATATGGAAATTCGATCTTCCATTTAGGTATAATAAAACGGTTTTTGTTCATTTACTGTTCTGCCTTTCTGGCATCTTTATAGGACTTGCCAAACATAGGGGATACGTGTCTCACAATCACTCTAATGCACAGTTGCTTTACAAATTGTATCTCTGTGTAAGTTGCAAATTGTATATCTTTTGTCATTAACTATATCTTTTACAAACATATTTTCAGGTGGCCCAAGAGAAGTAGAGGCTAGGTGGGGCCAAGATCCCAGTCTCTTCGAATCTTGGAGAGACGGCCGTACAGGGTATATCAAGATATCCCTTCTCGTAATTTTACTGCAGTTGAAGCCTATGATTAGCCCCGAATAAATTCTACCAAATCCTGACTTATTTATTATTGTTACCTTGACATTTATAGGTATCCTCTTATAGACGCAAATATGAAAGAACTGTCAACAACTGGTTTCATGTCAAACCGAGGACGACAGGTAAACTCTGAGTTGAGTGCTGAATTTAGCACACCAAATCATGAAAATCGCAATCTTCTTCTTTCAAGTTGTTTTAACTATTTGGATAATGTACGAAACCCGAAGTTTGTATTTGAATAGTCCTCAGTCATTGCAGATAATCAAATAAACCTTTATGCATCAAGAGCGTCATGGTTGGTGAATAATTTACAGAATCTGTATTTGTTACACAGATAGTTTGCTCATTTCTTGTTAGAGATATGGGCATTGATTGGCGTATGGGTGCCGAGTGGTTTGAAACTTGCCTCTTGGATTATGACCCATGTTCAAATTATGGAAACTGGACATACGGTGCAGGTTAGTTGTTTACTCCGTTACCTGTGGTTTATGAATGTTTGAATGTAACACTGTTAATTCAATTTCTGAATTAGTTAAATTGTCACTCTAGGTGTTGGTAATGATCCAAGAGAGGATCGATACTTCAGCATCCCCAAGCAAGTAAGCACAAGATTTTATTTCTTTGTCCAAGATAATATTGAAACTTTAGAAATTGCTGCATATGAAAATTTTGATTTGAGATTATCATTTCTCAGGCGCAGAATTACGATCCAGAGGGTGAATACGTCGCATACTGGTTACCAGAGTTGCGAAAACTGCCCAAGGATAAAAGGAATTTTCCACATGAGAAGTCATATATCAAACAAATTGTACCTCTGAAGTTTAGCAAGCCAAATCATGGTCATAGTCACACTAAACCCACTCCAAGAAGCAAATGATAGTAATCCTGAATGAACTTTTTTTCTTCGAAAAGAGTATCATTGTATTGAGTGTTCATAATAAATTATAGTCCTGCCGTTGTCATGGAAATTTTCCAACAATCCCTCTTGAAAGCTCTTGGAAAAAAAATCTGAGATAAGACTAATTTGAGCCACATATTCATATGATATCTGGATAGAATACCCGCTCGTTTTAGTTGGTGCATATGAGTCCAATATTTCAAAGCTTGTTTCATTTTTGGATTGGGAAGCTGGTCAGCCATGCTTCTGCAGTTCCACCACCACCACCACCACAATAAAATTGGTTTTTCCACATTCAGTGAAATAGTTTACACCAAAAGAAGAAGGAAGTCTTTGATATTCCTGCAGCCTCTAAATGCTGTTGAGAATGATTCTGAATTCGAATTGGATAGAAAGAAGAAGGCCCGAGAAGCTCTAAAACAGCTAGACAACCAGCTTGAAAGCCTCACCACCACAACACCACCACCAAACATAAGGAGGGTCTCTTCTTCTCTGCCGAGTAACTTGAATTCAAAGGCTGATATAGATAGAGATATGATGAGGGAACCACCACCTGAGTATTCTGATTCGTTTTTTTCGTACTCGGCGTTTGCTCTCCTGTTTATCTCAGTTTTCTACAATATATTATTCCTCACTGTTATTAAACCATCTATTGATGGACCAGCACCAGCTGCATATACTTATATTAATACTAATCAAGCTGTAAAAGAAGGTCCAACTGAGAACGGAGCAGATTCACCACCAATTGCTAACCCGGAGTGACATGATATCGATTGGCCCGACTTACAAGGGATAATTTCACCCCATTGTTAATTGGTGAGAGCCTCTTCTTTCTTGCACGTTTTGTTCAATTCATTTGCCTGGAAAAAGATTTTTGAGTACTTTCCGACGATATTCGCCAAGAGCCCAAATCGGAAAAGTGTTTCTGAAAAGTGTGTAGTGTAGCATACATGTCTTCAATGATGCTCCCGTTATTTCCTGCAAAGTCATATAAATTTCATCTTTTTAATTTTAGCTTCTCTTATACCCACGACTTCTAAGTATTGCTAAATTAGTATTGGAATTTACCTGTTGGGGAAAATCGCCATTTTCCATCTGGTTATTTATCAGTACCCTAGCTGCACGATGCAGAGGCTTTGGATCCCTCTCCGCCTAAACATTGAAAAGGTTAAACAAAGGATAAATGCAGCATTCTATATCATGTTGAAAATTTTCTTCCCCCCAACACACACACACAAAATAAAGAATCACCTGGCCAGCATGAATGAGACCCATCAGTGCCCATGATGTGTGAACTAAATGGTTGTCTTCCAAAGGAACAAATTCCTGTTTAGATTTTGTTCAGGTGGTTAGATTGAACTTCGAAGATCTGAAAGAATTCGTCTTGTTTTATATATAAGTATATACTGTTTAGATTTTGTTCAGGAGGTTAGAATTCATATATATACCTTCTTCATGCATGAAAGATAACTTTCGCCCCAACCGCCTATTGATTTTTGGGTTGATAGTAGAAAGTTGCAAGCTTTATGAACAGTCAAGCTGTTGGAGTAGTTCTTCCCTACAGCTGAAAGGGCTCGTAGAGCGAACCATGTGCCATAGATATAACATATTCCCCAGTTTCCATACCTGTACCGATTAAGTAAGACATCTTTTATTGTGTAAGACTAGTGGTTAAAAAAGGGAAGTAAGCTTTTACGTACCATGAACCATTCGGCTCTTGTTTGTACTCTAAATAATTTACTGCTTTTTCAATGCAGGTTTCAATTTCTTTGGTTCGATGATGAGGATACAAATTCTTGAACATAACTAGGGCTTCAATTGCTGATGAAGTGCACTCCACATATCTGTACTTAACATATCAATATAAGTACGAAGTAAAATCAAAACAACAATAAAAAATGTTCTGAATGCTAAACACTTGGTAAACAGGCCGATAATTTTGTTAGTCTTTTTTTAACCTTGATTAAGAGCTTCTCCAATGGTTGTTATGGGTGTTTCCTAGTTGGCACCACAAACAAAACATCTTCATTCCAATTTTAACTTAAATTTAGGGGAAGAAGATAATTCATTTCCAATGGTGTTTGTGGTCTTTTTTTGGTTAAATGTTTATTTGATTTTTAGTAATCTTAAGATTTTATTAAAAATGGTTATGTAGTATATTGGGATTAATTTAGTAAAACAAAAGCTTAATCGAGTAGCTTGACATTCTTAAGGTGAATGTCTAAAACTAGACATTCACCCTGAGGATGTCTAACAAAATTTAAGCCATATCATCCTCACATTTGTTAAAGAAGTTGGGGTTTGAGAAGAATTTTAAGGATAATGAATGTCCATCCTACATGGATTTAACCATACATTCCATCTCCAAAAATACTGTTTGTGCTTATAGAATTTCACCAAACCATCAGAAGTAGTAGTGTATATCATCAGCATATACAGTTTGCTGGTATTTAGAAGATGGAATGAGTATGTATCTTACTCATGCTCCACCAAGACATCCTCAAAGATTTCCGTTGGATTGAAAACCTATATATATTTGTAGAATCAGAAT
This sequence comes from Papaver bracteatum, assembly GCA_023529315.1. Classification (NCBI taxonomy): domain Eukaryota; kingdom Viridiplantae; phylum Streptophyta; class Magnoliopsida; order Ranunculales; family Papaveraceae; genus Papaver; species Papaver bracteatum. Next base: position 40,170 of record JAJJWX010003506.1, read on the forward strand.
TTCCCTATTAGATAATTAAGCTTACACCCACTGAAAAACAATAAATAAGTTCCCCTAAAATAAATCGATTTAGTCCAAATTTGTGAACGAACGTTACCTCCAACCATGCATGTGATGTTGCAGGCTCCCACGCAGCGAATCCACCATCTGCACCCTAAAATTAAGAAACATTTTAGGCGACTATACTTGTACACTATAATTTTGCATGCATGTCAATATATTAGACGAAACTGATCTCCTTACTTGAAGGGAAAGAATGACCTCGATAGCGTCATAAAACTGTTTCACTGGCAATTTATCTCCGACAATTTCTGATGGCATTTGGGAAAATATGAGACACCCCTGCAATAATATATGACTTCATATCATTGGTTGTATACTTTGTACAAACTACCAAATGACAGTTTTTGTTGCTAAATATACTTAACGTTGCAGTAGAACATCGCAAGAAAATGAAGTGTTACCCTAATGTATGTGATTTTTCTTCTTCAAATTACTTTACCTTCATTTGTTGTGGTTGTGGTGCAACATTTACCCGGACTCAACATCGTTACCATCTTTGAGGTTTCTTTTGTGGATGAGTTAATATTGACTTATTGATCTCAATTATGAAAGAAATAGCAGTGATAAAAGAACTGACAACTGTGAAGTACTAATTTTCCTATAACCATTTAGTGCAGTAGCGGCATAGGAAATTACCATTAGCGCTTCAGACGTACAGTCTGAAACTTGCCAGCCATGATCTTGATCCGAGAAGGTCCACGCTCCTTTACTTATGTGACGGTACATACTTCGAAAATCACCGGATGGATTATCTTTAACCTTTATTTATGTAAAGGCAGAGTAATCAGACATAAATTGTAAATTTCACTAATGAAAAGAAAAGACTAGCTTTGAATTTATCTTAGATAAATTGCCAGTTAGTATATAAATTTGTAATCAAAGAGAGAATTAAGGTCAAACCTGTGAAACTTTCAAGAAATGGTGTCCTTTCTTGAGGGTAGGACCTATTTCGCCAATAAGATCATCACTTGTTAGAAGCGCATGAAGGGCGAAACTAGCATCCCATGTCTGACTTCCGATATTCTGAAAAGAAAATATTTTTGTGACTTCAAAAAATACATAATACATCTATCTCATTTAATTGTAATTTACAACTCTGGACTGGAATTATATGATTATGAATAACCTGCATGCGAAGTCCATCTTCGGCAACCCAGATGTAATCCTGTACTCTGGCAAGATGTTTCTTAAAAGCATCGGAATTTGGATCCTCCACCCAACAAGCTAGCATGCAGAGAGACTGTGGTGCAGAAAAAAATGTGTAATGCATAACTAACCAGACCTAGCTCGATTTGATTAACCTCGGACCAGCAAAAGATTGATATTGAAAAAAAGAAGAAAAAGTTAATATAAAATCAATGTATTTCCTGTTTTCAGCCTTTGATTTCGAACAACTAGCATTGTAGATTAATTTGACTCTCCCCTCCCGTTCATAAATAAAAAAATAGAACCAAATCCTCCTTTAACCTTTTGATCAGACCTAAAGTATTCGGGAGTAAATTGTTAGGACTTCTATTAATTTGAATTTTGTGGTTAGATTTAGTAATTATAGTTGCTTTTGCGCAATTCTAGACTTCCTTGTTTGCAGTTGTAGGATTCTTTTTATTGTTGAAGTTTTGTTTGTGGTTTGACGTTTTGGATTCAAGAATAATGGAGATCGACAAGGTTTATCTTGATTACACTTTGTAATAAGGCAATTTGTTGGGAAAATTACTCCTATTTCATAAGAGCATCTGTTCTTCACTTCACGAAGTACAACATTCAAAATAGTTGGATTTAATTCCTAACACCATTCTTTCTCTCTACCTTCCAAAGAAAATATCGGTACAATTTTCGCGGTATGTTAATCTTTCACTTCTATTAGATTACTTGCTTTCTGTATTTTTCTCTGTAATTGGTTTTTCAGTTTCTTGTTATCTGACGTACTTTCTATTGAAAGTCACCATGTAAACATCTTTTGGTATGAATGAATTTGATAGTTCGGTATATACCCTATTCTTTTCTTAAATAAAATTATGTACCGGTGCCCGGAGTTGGGACTAATACACTATTCGACCGGTGTTCAAACATGATATTGGACTTATCAGAAATTTTGAGCACCTGTGTTAGATATGGTCCCTTTAGTAAAACAGGAACCTCCGGTTTTTCTTGCATCCAATTAATCTAATAATCTGCATACCTTTTCTACGGCTGCAATGTTGATGTAGCGACTATTTTCATCTTCATAATGAATGTGTTTCATCGTTAGATTCAGAGCCTTCTCTCTGACCAACTTTGCAAATGGCCATCTTCTTAAAAGGGGCTCCACAAACATGTAGACGGAGTCCCAAAGCAGATTCTGGGCAAAAGAACGTGGGTAATAGAGATCCTCCTGAGAAAGGAAAGCAGATTCTAATAAATACAGTAAAACTTCAATAAAGTTATTAATTTAGCGAGTACAAATCTAGTTGGGACCGGAAAATTTTATTATTTAAGCGAAGTAATTAATTTATCAAAGTTCTACTGTAACAATTACACTAGTTAGATAGCGCATTGGTGCCTGTGCTTACACTTTATTGCGACAAAACAAGATTTGCAAAAAAAGGAAAAAGGATTTACCTTGCAACAAAGATGGCGCATTCGGTTCCAGTTGATATTATCGTAAAGTTGCACATGAAGTTCCTCTCGTAACGATATAGTGAGATCCGTAATGGGTGTGACAAATCTTTTACCAAATAGATATGACATCGGCATGTACACCAGCCGACAGAAACACCACATTTTAGCTGTAGTATTCAATACATAAAGAATCATATACATCAAGTAGTAAAAGATAGTGTAATAGTGGATCTGAAATGAAATCTAGAGTGAAGACATGCTAAATATCTTGGCACCAACCAGGATTGATAGGCAGAAACGAAGGCAGAAACCAAAACTCTGGGACCATGGGAATGCAACCTGACCAGTCATAAACTCCAAGTATCTGCACATATATGAAGATTAAGAAAATGAAGATTGAAAATAATAATAAAAATGGATAAAGATAAAAAATAAATAAAAAAAGGATGAAGATCTTGAAAATAATCTTTAATTATTTCTTGAATGATTTATTTATCTTACAGAAAGCCAAGCCTTTCCCCATGTAGGTATCGATGTAACACCACCATGATAAAGTATCCATTTTCTTGCTCTAGCACAAGCATTGTCATGACCACCATCTGGTCCTTCTCCAAGTATGCGCATGCAAATATAGTTAAGTGCAGTACTGAACATAATACTGTGTCCCTCTATATGGAACCCGAAACCTCCGTCTTCATTCTGCAAAAACATGTATGTTTTTTTTTTCATTGATAGTAAATTAGTTATTATTTTATATGTGTAGGCTATTAAATGAAAGTTGTACGTGCATAGCTCAACATACGTATACCTGATGCCAATACATATACCGCAGTGTCTCCTTTTTATGTTCATGCGACAAGATGGTATTAATCGTTCCCGTTATATATAACGTGAAAACCTGCATATTTTTGGTGTGCCATGAAGGTATCTTGGTAAGCGTACGTAGAAGTTCGACTATATGCAAACGAGAGAAAGGAAAAAAAATCTAACCAAAGGCGGCATCAAAAATAAGGGAGCATCAATATTAGCAGCCCAATGGCCATCATCGCCTTGCATGGCAGAAAAGAATCGAATGGCTCTCCTTAACGCATTTGTCGTTGCTTCAAAGGTCACTTCATCATCGTCACCAATAATCGCCTCTTGTGGTATCCTAAGATCGAATTTATCTTTGTTTTTCCTTAATTGCTGTCATTGTATACAAAATTACAGACCGTTTTAATACTAGGCAAAGCTTTTAAATTCTGTAAAATTTATCTAACCATACTACCTGCAAGCGTAACAAAACATCCCCACAAGCTCGAACTTTGAAACGATTTTCATAGAATTCCTGACGAGCTTTTTCGACTTCAGCTCGTTCTTCTGAAGTTCCGGCCTCTGGATCGAACTCCCAAGTCTGTCTTCCCACAAAATTGTTAGTACTGAAAAGCCATTCACAGAAAGGACCTCCATGGTCAGCGAATTTGAGTTTCCACATAACTAATTAAAATTTCTCGCAGAAAGTGGAAACGGGGATGATCTATTGTGCCTTTTAACAGAATTAAATATAGACATATGTAGTGATCGATGATCATCACATGGATACTCATTATAAAAAGGGATATATATCCACTTTCGAGGACAACGCAAATAAAAGATAAATAAATTAGATTATGATCTTGAAAACGGTAATCATGTATCTATTGGGACTACGTTTTTTGTATCTATTGGGGCTACGTTAACAAGGGTGTGCCTGTGCTCTGCAATGTTAAGTATGTGTTCTATTGGCCACCGTAAACAATGTTCATAACCGGTTCTAATTTCTGCGCCCAGCATTAATAGTTTAAGCTAAAATTCTTTGAAAAGTGGATTTTTCATTGAAACCTATTAGACAACACATTTTTGCGGATCATCCTATCCGACGTCCAAGATCATTTTCAAGTCAAATTTGCGTTTCCAAATGTGAAACCTACTGTAAACCCCGTACTATATGGATCATACATTAAGAAGCCCACAAAATGGATCCTCCATTCCCAACTCCATACTTTTAAATTTTGTGATCTAATTTTAAAATTTTCCGGATTGCTGACATAATTTTAGAATTTTGTTATCAATCATATTCAAAAAGAGAGGGGGAATTGATTATAAAGATTTTACAGTACTTACATGTATATGTTAATTATGTTGACTTGATGTTCGGGTACTCAGATCTAAGTACACAAGATAACGAAACTTAACTAATTTAAGATATCCACACATAAATTTGTATGATTTGTATTTTTGAGAGCCCTTCTTATCTTAAAAATCTTTTAGTCCATAAGAAAATTAATGTTCAGATTTATAGTTAAAAAATTCCAACTCTTATTTACTTACCGTCTGTCGAGAATGAATGAAACACGAATTCAAAATTTTGTATCACTATGAAGTCATCCAACCTTTTGCTCTTAATCATCTGGTTTCCAACATTTTATAGATGTTATTTTTAGGGATGGCCATTTGCCCCACCCAAACCCATTCTCGTGGGTACCCATCCAGTTTGGGTAGGGTTTTACCCGCATAAATGAGGATGGGGTCGGGTATGGTTAATAGTTAATACCCGAAACCTAAGATACAGAGATGATGGGGGACGGGATTAAAGATCTCCATCCCATTCCCGCCCCGTAGTTTTCATATTATAAGGGTTTTGATTTTTATGCAAGAATTTGTATCGAATTTTTATGCTTCTGCCACTTAGTCGAGCTATCTATGATCCTTAAAACTGACTTTCTGTGGAGGGTCGTGTCTTCTGGTGTTTATCCTAACATATTAACGGCTAGGTGCCTTGAAAAGCTACACAACATATAAAGTTGTCATGATGACATCTTGAGTTGCCAATTAGCGTGTGTATTCATAATGCTATGAAACGATGGGATGATTATAGATTCAATCCTATCACTGATTTAGCTTCTGTTCACCTGTGATTCAGGTAGCGCACAATATACATAGTCTCGTGATACTCTCCTAGATGTTAGGGGTACACAATGTACAATCTTATAATGAATCTTGCTGAAGAGGTGCGTCACCTAAGGTTACTTAGCCATTATGTATTCTTTTCGATCTTTGAAAGGTTGTGATTTATTTCTAATCACGTAGGGATGACATAAATAGTTAGTAACTCTTTAAGTTGCCTTTTGGATTATCTAAGCAATATATAGTAACGACTTTTGGGGGTGGAAATTAGGTGCCAATTGGGTTGGATTATGTCTTACAGGAATAGCCAATCAGATAGCAAATATCTGTATTTTATCTCTCGTCCAAATATAATGCTATAAAGATTCCATGACCATATAATTTACATGTTCTAATTGTATGCCACCTTAAAACCAGCTCTGTATCAAAATTTAGCAGTGTAGTTAAGATGGGTAACTGGAAGTGGTTTTCAGAATCTGGTTTTTCGGGGTTTAAGTATTCGTCTACAGCCGAACAAGTCACCGAGGGGATAGATGCTACAGGTCTCACTGCAATTGTCACAGGTAAACCATGGTACATTATTAGCATAAACTCATTAATCTATTGCAATAGTCTAGGTATGAATTTATGTTGTAAACTTGCGAGCTAACGACCCCTAAAAACACTGTGACATTATTAATGCTGAGTCTTTCTGTGTGTGCATTTATAGGTGCAACAAGCGGGATTGGGAAAGAAATAGCAAGAGTATTGGCTCTAAGAGGTGTAAATGTAATCATACCTTCAAGAGAGTTGGAGAATGGTTTGAAGATAAAAGAAATGATCCTCCAAGAAAACCCTAAAGCACAGATTGATGTCATGGAGATGGATTTAGCATCCATCGAATCCATAACTTCTTTTGCTCAATCCTTTAATTCTTCAAAACAATCCTTAAATATTCTCATGTATGTATACACCACCTCATACATTCTCCAGCTCATACATATACACATTAAGATTCGATACTAATATGTTGGTATATTCAAAATATTTTTTTGAGCAGCAATAATGCTGGTATATTTGCTTGTCCATTCCATCTCTCCAGAGATGGAATAGAGCTGCAATTTGCTACCAATCACCTAGGTAAATACATATAAAGCATTGATTACAAGATATAACTCTTTATTCAATATTTTTTTTCATGTAGGTTAGTTTTGTAGTTCGGTATCTATTGATTTTGATTTTATTTTTTTAAATCTGGAAATTTCCAGGGCATTTCTTACTAACGAAATTGTTGATGGAGAAGCTTAAAACCACAGCCAAAAAAACCGGCATAGAAGGAAGAATAGTTAATGTGTCCTCCACTGCTCACGGATACTCAAAGGGGGATTCTTTGCTTGATCTCGAGATCATAAACAATCCAACAAAGTACTTGTACTAGTTCTCATAATGCGTTATTGTATTACAATTTAATTTTTGTGCATGTAGGAACACATAATTAGTGGGATTAAATTTGTCTGGCCTGGCTCACGTTCCTTTTCGGAGGCTTCATTTTGTGCATAGCTGTGATTTTTTTTCTCTCTTTCCTGATCAAAACAGGTACCAAAAATATGATGCTTACTGTCGATCCAAGCTTGCAAATGTTCTACACGCGAATGAGTTAGCTAGGGTTTTGCAGGAGAGTCTGATTTCTTCCGATTAAAAGAAACACAATATCGCATAATTTCGGATTTGTAGGTCCAGCCAGCAGTATTAAATACTAATTCCGAATTAACTCATTTATGTTTAAAACTAAGTCGACTAGTTCCTCACGATTTATTTATGATCCGGATCCAAAAATTGGAAAATGAGTCTCACAAATCATAATTCAAGATTTAAAAAGAATGCTATTATTGGGGTTGCACCCCAGATGGATTTTTGGGGCCTGCACTAGCTCATTGGAAATAATTTTTATAACCCTTTATCTAACTATTTTCAATAATATCTAATATGATTTCAATGTAATTATGTTGATTAACTAAACTTATTACTATTAGTGAAGGATTAACTAAACTAATTATTCGATTAAATTTTGAAATCAAAATTTATTTTTATTTTCTTTTGATTTAAGAGAAGGAGAAGGGTAATTTTGATGTATTTTTTCTTTGTTTTAGAAAATTTTGGAAGAAATAAAATCCTAGAAATAGTTTTAAAAAAAAACCCTGTAAACCTCTTCATTTACGATTTTTTTGATTCAAATCCTTAAAAATTAAGATCAAAATATGAACTTTTTAGAAAATATGGATGAGATATAGTACTCAACCTAACCATGAGACGGATATATAGTTAGGAATAGAAAAACTCCCAGCCAAAAGTTTACGTTCGGCTGGGAAAATCTGGCCGTACTCAACTTGTGTTTTCTTTTATTTTTTCCTCTTATTATCATAACAAGTTACGACTAGGTTTTCCAAGCCGTAAAATGTACTTCCGGCTGGGAATACCCAGATGGTTTTCATATTCGCGTATAGGAAAACCTAATTGAAAGTAAACCCCAGTTCTTTTTTCGTGATTGTCAAAATTACTTATGGCAAACATGAAATTCTAACCCTGAACGCTTAACTACGGTTGGGAATTAAAACTTTCCCTATTATATACCTATTTGACGGCTCAGAGTTCCAGTTTTCCCTCACATAATATATGATTTGCGGTTGGGAAATTAAGAACTCCAAGATGTGAACAGCTTCAGTAGTTGGGTTTTTTTTAGCCGAAAATTATAGAAAATGATTTTTTAGCCATTAAAAAGAAAAAAAATGGGTTTTTTTTAATTTTTATTTTTATGATCTTCATTTTCATCATGAAAAAATTACGATCATCATCTTCATCATGATGTATGAATGAGAAGAGAAGGAGAGGATAATTATTTTGAGTTTGTTATATGATCATCATCTTCATCATGATTTGTTAATAAGAAGGAGAAGGATAAAATAATAGATTTAGTTGATTTGTTTTTTATGATAATAATCTTTATCATGATAAAATTATGATCATTTTATTCATCATATTTGATGAACGAGAAGAGAACCAATTTAATATTTTTTTCAATGAATAGTTAGATTTTGGGAAAGGGTCATTTTGACTTTTCAAATGGATTAGATCCCCATATCCAATTTTTGGGCAATATAATCATTTGAAGCCCTAAAATCATTCGGGTTTGAAACCCAATAATAAGATTCTTTAAAAATGTTGGTGGTACTGGTTTTGACGACATTAATAACAACTTCTCTTTTTCACCTTCTTGGCTCATGTACCTTTTTTTTACTTTGACATTTGAATCAACTTCGCGTGTAAACTGCTAGTGTTCTATTTCATGAATTGACAGTAATTTGACTTTGACTGAGTGAGTTACGCAGATCAAGCTAACGTGACGGAAAATTCTTTGCACCCTGGAATTATGGCAACTAATATATTTCGGTTTATGAACATTCAAGGTAAATTTTATAATTAATAACTATAGTTTTCTTTATCGTCTTATCTTAATTATATAACAGTAGATGACACTATTTTTGTTGATTAAAATCAACCCTTGAAATATTACAGGTATTATGTTGCACGTACTAGCAGCTTTAGGGAAGCTATTCACGAAGAATATACCGCAAGTAATTATCATAATTGATTTTTATAAAAATATGCATACTTTTTAAAGTAATCACCACAAACCTTCCAGATATTATTTTGTTTTATTATTTAAAATATCCGAATTGCAACTCATCTTAAAAAAACATTTACTTAATTGGATATATGTATCTTAAATCATAAAATTAATATTAATGGTGGGGAATGTGGTAAAATTTTACCATTTTGTATGCAGGGTGCATCAACAACTTGTTATATTGCTCTACATCCTGATCTGAAAGGTGTTACTGGGAGGTACTTTATTTATTGCAAAGAAATGCTTCCTTCGTCACAAGCTCAAGACAAGGACTTGGCGAAAAGACTATGGGAATGGAGCATAGATTTGCTTAATAACCTCAACATACAAAAATGAGAAATGGATGCATGTAATTCGAAGTATACAACCATACCACGGAGCCATATCACATATCTATTAATTAAGGTAAAAAGTGTACTATAACTGATAAATCAAGAACCTAATCTGAGATGGACTTGATAGTCACAGCTTATCCAAAAAGGGAAAAATCCCTAATTTTATTAAATATATATACCCAAAGAACGGGTGTTAAGATGAATAATACATATAGGATTAGCCCAGTTGGCCATGGGTTGAAATCCCAAGATATATACATATATATATATATATATATATTTAGGGGTTCAATTTCCGTTGTAGAATGACAAATTAAAAAAGTGTACCAGTGTGTGCCACCATTTTTTTCATGGGTTGTTATGAACAGTAATTTTTTCTTTTCGGATATTTTTTCTGTTAAGAGGAGTAATACATGGATGGCCAAATAGTTTTTGAGTTTCTTTAGGAAATATGAGTGAGATATGCAGTTGTTACTTTGAAGATGAAGATTAAATATTTAAGAATTGAGGAATTTTTTTCTTCAGGTTTATGATCTTTGGGAGTTTTCATGGACATTTGATTCTTAAGAATCCAAACAAGCAGTTTATTTCGATAGACTTAACTAAGACTTTGTGAAGATCGAACAAATTGATTAGTTACCTGTCTTCTGAGAATTGCTAGTCTAGAGATAGTTTACTGAGTTTATAGTTGCTAGGCTAGAGCTAGTTTACTGAGATATATTATTTCAGATAATAATTTTCTTGGTTTGATCTTTGACCAAATGAGTTTATATTGACTAAACAAAAGATCATTTACTATACTTTATCTCTGATCCAATTAAAGATTGATTTGTAAAATCAATAAGTGACTTGGTTACTGAAATATATCGAATCATATATTGTCTCAGGATATGATCCAAATGAGTTAAGAGCAGAAGTATTCACTTGAGTAAGTCTAATACGATTGGCACCACAATTTGTCTAATCTTCCAACTTATATTATTTTCATGTGAAGGGAAATTTTGTAGTCTCATTGCAGAATAGCACATAGTCCCTAGTTTTATCTTTGACCCTTCTCTAATACAAACAATTACACACACAAAATTATGCCTATGGTCCCCATCCGCGCAGGTCAAAAATCCTCGACGTGGCACTCGTAAACACAGACCGGGCCTTAAAACTTCAAGGCTTACCAGTAAAATGCAAGTTCCTTTGCCTTCCAAGCATGCTCACATAATGCCTTAAAAGTAGCTTCCACACCGTTCCAACTTACCATTGTTCGATAAAGGATGCACAGACATAAGGCTAATATTGACACCTTTTTGCATGCATCATTGGCTTATGATCCCTATTCCGGTATAAGGCATGCCTTGGGTTGTCATATACCATCACAATCCTATTTCCATCTTCATTACTTTGTTTTGACATTACTGAAAGGGTGCATTGATCTTGATTGTCCTAAAGGTGCATCACTCAGGCTCATGCCATTGTTTCCTTGGATAATTTTTTGTGATAAATGTGGCTCATGCAAATTCCTCCCCTTACCGACATACCGATTTAGCTTCCTTTCTTAGACATGCTTAATTCACAATTGGTGCATGCCTATATTGAACGACTTGATAGTAAGTATGAGCATCCACCGAATGGATTGCAACTTGTTTTTTACTTAGTTCATATCGAACCATTATATTTTTTAATTGTTTGTTTGCAGTTGCATTGATTTCTATTAATTTTTTCGAATGTTTTTGGGCTTATTAATATTTATTATTGAAATTTAATTAGCTTCCTTAATTTTTCATAACAAAAATTAATTTTAAAATGTGAATACAAAAGTTCTGAAGCAGGAAACTGACCCGTGCGTAGCACGGGAGAAAAACTAGTTATACACAATTACACAAGTAGATTTGGAACCAAAAGTGAAACATAATTATACACCTATATAACATGTGTCCACCACTAAAATACCATTACGCGAAAGTCATTTCTGTACAACATCCTACATCGTCACAAATACGTACGACACAAAATCTGGAGCGGCAACTAGGAAGTCAGTCAAAAAAAGGGTAGTATAGTCGGTTATGCTAAAAAAAATTTAGGTGAAATATCCATAACGGATATTGGAAAAGTATATTAAAAAATCGTGGATATTTAAACAGTACTTAACTTTTCTTGCCTTTTTGACCCAAAAATTCCAATCCAAGGGTAAATTAACTAATTTTGTGAATATTGAATCATAATCGTAATCCCTAAATTCAGATCACGTCTTATGTTTCAAAAAATAAAATAAAAAATAAAATCGTAATCTAAAGACTTAAACGCCTAGACAAATAAAACTCTCACGTTAAACGGTAAGAAAACCCTTACTTCCTATTGGTCGAAATAGGATTTTTTTGAGTTTTGTGAAACGAGTGTTTTGGTGAGGACACTTGGCAACGTATGATTGGTTTAAAAAGAGTTGGAAAAAGATTAAAAAAAGGAAACCAAATTCAATTTGGAATTTATAAAGTGACAATATTTAGGTGAGGACACTTGGTAACGAGTGATTAAAAAATTACAAACTTAAAAGGAAAACCTAACTTACCATGTTTGGAATTTTATGGAAGTCCAAATTCAATTTGGAAATCGAGTAATTGCTATGTTATGACTATTTTTTCCAAATTAATATATAAAGAGTAAAAAATCCTCATATTTCTTGCGAAAATAAAAGAATAAAATTTGTAGGAATTACTGGCTAGTCCACTTTTTCATGACCCAGTTAATGGCTAGTCCACCCATGAAAAACATTTACTCTCTAGTCCAAAAGCATGTTTTTGGACTAGATTATTTACTCTCTAGTCCAAAAACTTCGTGGAGATTATAAAGTGTATTTTCGAAATGCCTAAAACACCCTTCTAGGTCTAACTAGTATACTAATATGTACTATACTAGTATACTAGTAGTAACATATGTATTATCAATACATAACAATTTTTTGATATGTATTATCATTACATAACATACTACATATCAATATATAACGTGCTACATATCAAACATACTACATATCAATATATAACGTACTACATATAAATATGTAGTGTCAATATATAACATACTACATATCAAACATATACTACATATCAATATGTGGTACATATCAATATTTAGTGTCAATATATAACGTACTACATATCAATATGTAGCAGTATCAATACAAACATACTACATATCAAACATATACTACATATTAATATGTAGTGTCAATATATAACGTACTACATATCAATATGTAGTAGTATCAATACATAACATATTACTATTAGTACTAGTTACTACTGGTATACTAGTAGTATACTATTATACTACATACTACATATGTTATTACTAGATACTACATACTAGTTACTACTAGTATACTACATACTACTAGTATACTACATACTACTAGTATACTAGTTATACTATACTAGTACTAGTTATACTAGTGTACTAGTGTACTAGTAGTAACTACTACTAGTAGTAACATATGTAGTATCAATACATAACAATTTTTTGATATGTAGTATCAATACATAACATACTACATATCAATATATAACGTGCTACATATCAAACATATTACATATCAATATATAACGTACTACATATCAATATGTAGTGTCAATATATAACGTACTACATATCAATATGTAGTACGTTATATATAGACACTACATATCAAACATATACTACATATCAATATGTAGTGTCTATATATAACGTACTACATATCAATATGTAGTAGTATCAATACATAACATATTACTATTAGTACTAGTTACTACTATTATACTAGTAGTATACTAGTATACTACATAGTACATATGTTATTACTACATACTACATACTAGTTACTACTAGTATACTACATACTACTATTATACACCACAGGAAAAATATACATCTACAACTGGGGTTTTACAACTCTTTGCTAAGTATCGTAGAAAGTCTTATGTTTTACAACTGGTTTCAAGGGAAGAGTTGTCGTATATTATCACTTCCAACCCTTAGGACCAAGGGGTTGCGCTAAGAAAACAAACGACAACTCCTTAAGAAAAAGTGTTGTGACGACATTTAGCTATAACAACTCTGTTTTATAAGTGTAGTGACTTAGCCTATCACAACTCTCACAAGTGTTGTTGAAGATCACAAAAATATGATAATGAAAAATATGTTAGAGGGGAGATTCGAACATGAACCTACTGCATGGAAGTGTAGCACATCAACCATCATTTAAGTTCACAAGTTTTGTTTTTTTCTTCATTTTTTTAAATAGAATCCTATAACAACACTTATAAGTGTTGTTGAAGTAAAAATATATAATGTTGGAAAAAATGAGGTTGGGGGGATTCGATCCTGAGCCACGGGCATGGAAATCTACACCACTAACCATCCTACACTATCAAATGTTCTGTCAAATTTGTGGTTCTTTAATACACTAACTTTATGACAACACTTCATAAGTGTTGTAAAACAAAATGTAATGCTCAAAAAATAATGCTTAGGTGATCGAGCCACAAACAACGCGCCGAAGCCTTCTCTGAAAATTACTTATTTCCGATAAGGGTAGTCTGGTCATTTTCACAGTCTCCATAAATTTATTGCACTTATTTCCATCAAGGGTAATATGGTCATTTTCACATTCAGAAATATTTACTTTACCTATTTCCGATAAGGGTAGTCTTGTCGTTTTTCACAGTCTCCATAATATTTATTGCACTTATTTCCATTAAGGGTAATATGGTCATTTCACATTGTATAATATTTAATTTACATATTTCCTATAAGGGTAGTATGGTAATTTTCACAGTCTCCATAATATTTGTTGCACAAGTTTGCATCAAGGGTAATATGGTCATTCTCAAAGTGTAATATTTACATTACTTATTTTCGATAAGGGTAGTCTGGTCATTATTAAAGCATCGATAACATTTATTGCACTTATTTTCACTAAGGGTAACATGGTCATTTTCATAGTATGAAATATTTTCTTTACTTATATTCGATAAGGGTAGTCTGGTCATTTTCAAAGTCTCCATAATATTTATTGCACTTATTTCCATTAAGGGTAATATGGTCATTTCACATTGTAGAATATTTAATTTACATATTTCCAATAAGGGTAGAATGGTAATTTTCACAGTCTCCATAATATTTGTTGCACAAGTTTCCATCAAGGGTAATATGGTCATTTTCAAAGTGTAATATTTACATTACTTATTTTCGATAAGGGTAGTCTGGTCATTATTAAAGCATCGATAATATTTATTGCACTTATTTTCACTAAGGGTAATATGGTCATTTTCATAGTCTGAAATATTTTCTTTACTTATTTCCGATAAGGGTAGTCTGGTCATTTTCACAGTCTCTATAATATTTATTGCACTTATTTCCATTAAGGGTAATATCGTCATTTTCACATTCTGTAATATTTACTTTACCTATTTCCAATAAGGGTAGTCTGGTCATTTTTCACATTCATATTAAATTTCATATTTAGTTCACCCGAATAAGAAACTCAGATCCAACTCTAGTAATCTTTGAACTTGTGATGTTCAAATCTGATAAATTTCATTTTCAGTTCATCCGAATGAGAAACCCAGGTCCAACTCTAGTAATCTTTGAACCCGAGATGTTCAAATCTGATAAATTTCATCTTCAGTACACCCGAATGAGAAACTCAGATCCAACTCTAGTAATATTTGAACCCGGGATGTTCAAATATGATAAATTTCATCTTCAGTTCACCCGAATGAGAAACTCAGATCCAACTCTAGTAATCTTGGACCCCTGGATGTTCAAATCCGATAAATTTCATCTCAATTCAACTGAATGAGAAACTCAGATCGAAATCTAGTAATCATTGAACCCGTGATGTTCAAATCTGATAAATTTAATCTTCAGTTCACCCGAATGAGAAACTCAGGTTCAACTCTAGTAATCTTTGAACCCGGGATGTTCAAATCTGATAAATTTCATTTTCAGTACACCCGAATGAGAAACTCGGATCCAACTCTAGTAATATTTGAACCCGGGATGTTCAAATATGATAAATTTCATCTTCAGTTCACCCGAATGAGAAACTCATAATGAATGTGTTTCATCGTTAGATTCAGAGCCTTCTCTCTGACCAACTTTGCAAACGGCCATCTTCTTAAAAGGGGCTCCACAAACATGTAGACGGAGTCCCAAAGCAGATTCTGGGCAAAAGAACGTGGGTAATAGAGATCCTCCTGAGAAAGGAAAGCAGATTCTAATAAATACAGTAAAACTTCAATAAAGTTATTAATTTAGCGAGTACAAATCTAGTTGGGACCGGAAAATTTTATTATTTAAGCGAAGTAATTAATTTATCGAAGTTCTACTGTAACAATTACACTAGTTAGATAGCGCATTGGTGCCTGTGCTTACACTTTATTGCGACAAAACAAGATTTGCAAAAAAAAGGAAAAAGGATTTACCTTGCAACAAAGATGGCGCATTCGGTTCCAGTTGATATTATCGTAAAGTTGCACATGAAGTTCCTCTCGTAACGATATAGTGAGATCCGTAATGGGTGTGACAAATCTTTTACCAAATAGATATGACATCGGCATGTACACCAGCCGACAGAAACACCACATTTTAGCTGTAGTATTCAATACATAAAGAATCATATACATCAAGTAGTAAAAGATAGTGTAATAGTGGATCTGAAATGAAATCTAGAGTGAAGACATGCTAAATATCTTGGCACCAACCAGGATTGATAGGCAGAAACGAAGGCAGAAACCAAAACTCTGGGACCATGGGAATGCAACCTGACCAGTCATAAACTCCAAGTATCTGCACATATATGAAGATTAAGAAAATGAAGATTGAAAATAATAATAAAAATGGATAAAGATAAAAAATAAATAAAAAAAGGATGAAGATCTTGAAAATAATCTTTAATTATTTCTTGAATGATTTATTTATCTTACAGAAAGCCAAGCCTTTCCCCATGTAGGTATCGATGTAACACCACCATGATAAAGTATCCATTTTCTTGCTCTAGCACAAGCATTGTCATGACCACCATCTGGTCCTTCTCCAAGTATGCGCATGCAAATATAGTTAAGTGCAGTACTGAACATAATACTGTGTCCCTCTATATGGAACCCGAAACCTCCGTCTTCATTCTGCAAAAACATGTATGTTTTTTTTTTTCATTGATAGTAAATTAGTTATTATTTTATATGTGTAGGCTATTAAATGAAAGTTGTACGTGCATAGCTCAACATACGTATACCTGATGCCAATACATATACCGCAGTGTCTCCTTTTTATGTTCATGCGACAAGATGGTATTAATCGTTCCCGTTATATATAACGTGAAAACCTGCATATTTTTGGTGTGCCATGAAGGTATCTTGGTAAGCGTACGTAGAAGTTCGACTATATGCAAACGAGAGAAAGGAAAAAAATCTAACCAAAGGCGGCATCAAAAATAAGGGAGCATCAATATTAGCAGCCCAATGGCCATCATCGCCTTGCATGGCAGAAAAGAATCGAATGGCTCTCCTTAACGCATTTGTCGTTGCTTCAAAGGTCACTTCATCATCGTCACCAATAATCGCCTCTTGTGGTATCCTAAGATCGAATTTATCTTTGTTTTTCCTTAATTGCTGTCATTGTATACAAAATTACAGACCGTTTTAATACTAGGCAAAGCTTTTAAATTCTGTAAAATTTATCTAACCATACTACCTGCAAGCGTAACAAAACATCCCCACAAGCTCGAACTTTGAAACGATTTTCATAGAATTCCTGACGAGCTTTTTCGACTTCAGCTCGTTCTTCTGAAGTTCCGGCCTCTGGATCGAACTCCCAAGTCTGTCTTCCCACAAAATTGTTAGTACTGAAAAGCCATTCACAGAAAGGACCTCCATGGTCAGCGAATTTGAGTTTCCACATAACTAATTAAAATTTCTCGCAGAAAGTGGAAACGGGGATGATCTATTGTGCCTTTTAACAGAATTAAATATAGACATATGTAGTGATCGATGATCATCACATGGATACTCATTATAAAAAGGGATATATATCCACTTTCGAGGACAACGCAAATAAAAGATAAATAAATTAGATTATGATCTTGAAAACGGTAATCATGTATCTATTGGGACTACGTTTTTTGTATCTATTGGGGCTACGTTAACAAGGGTGTGCCTGTGCTCTGCAATGTTAAGTATGTGTTCTATTGGCCACCGTAAACAATGTTCATAACCGGTTCTAATTTCTGCGCCCAGCATTAATAGTTTAAGCTAAAATTCTTTGAAAAGTGGATTTTTCATTGAAACCTATTAGACAACACATTTTTGCGGATCATCCTATCCGACGTCCAAGATCATTTTCAAGTCAAATTTGCGTTTCCAAATGTGAAACCTAATGTAAACCCCGTACTATATGGATCATACATTAAGAAGCCCACAAAATGGATCCTCCATTCCCAACTCCATACTTTTAAATTTTGTGATCTAATTTTAAAATTTTCCGGATTGCTGACATAATTTTAGAATTTTGTTATCAATCATATTCAAAAAGAGAGGGGGAATTGATTATAAAGATTTTACAGTACTTACATGTATATGTTAATTATGTTGACTTGATGTTCGGGTACTCAGATCTAAGTACACAAGATAACGAAACTTAACTAATTTAAGATATCCACACATAAATTTGTATGATTTGTATTTTTGAGAGCCCTTCTTATCTTAAAAATCTTTTAGTCCATAAGAAAATTAATGTTCAGATTTATAGTTAAAAAATTCCAACTCTTATTTACTTACCGTCTGTCGAGAATGAATGAAACACGAATTCAAAATTTTGTATCACTATGAAGTCATCCAACCTTTTGCTCTTAATCATCTGGTTTCCAACATTTTATAGATGTTATTTTTAGGGATGGCCATTTGCCCCACCCAAACCCATTCTCGTGGGTACCCATCCAGTTTGGGTAGGGTTTTACCCGCATAAATGAGGATGGGGTCGGGTATGGTTAATAGTTAATACCCGAAACCTAAGCTACAGAGATGATGGGGGACGGGATTAAAGATCTCCATCCCATTCCCGCCCCGTAGTTTTCATATTATAAGGGTTTTGATTTTTATGCAAGAATTTGTATCGAATTTTTATGCTTCTGCCACTTAGTCGAGCTATCTATGATCCTTAAAACTGACTTTCTGTGGAGGGTCGTGTCTTCTGGTGTTTATCCTAACATATTAACGGCTAGGTGCCTTGAAAAGCTACACAACATATAAAGTTGTCATGATGACATCTTGAGTTGCCAATTAGCGTGTGTATTCATAATGCTATGAAACGATGGGATGATTATAGATTCAATCCTATCACTGATTTAGCTTCTGTTCACCTGTGATTCAGGTAGCGCACAATATACATAGTCTCGTGATACTCTCCTAGATGTTAGGGGTACACAATGTACAATCTTATAATGAATCTTGTTGAAGAGGTGCGTCACCTAAGGTTACTTAGCCATTATGTATTCTTTTCGATCTTTGAAAGGTTGTGATTTATTTCTAATCACGTAGGGATGACATAAATAGTTAGTAACTCTTTAAGTTGCCTTTTGGATTATCTAAGCAATATATAGTAACGACTTTTGGGGGTGGAAATTAGGTGCCAATTGGGTTGGATTATGTCTTACAGGAATAGCCAATCAGATAGCAAATATCTGTATTTTATCTCTCGTCCAAATATAATGCTATAAAGATTCCATGACCATATAATTTACATGTTCTAATTGTATGCCACCTTAAAACCAGCTCTGTATCAAAATTTAGCAGTGTAGTTAAGATGGGAAACTGGAAGTGGTTTTCAGAATCTGGTTTTTCGGGGTTTAAGTATTCGTCTACAGCCGAACAAGTCACCGAGGGGATAGATGCTACATGTCTCACTGCAATTGTCACAGGTAAACCATGGTACATTATTAGCATAAACTCATTAATCTATTGCAATAGTCTAGGTATGAATTTATGTTGTAAACTTGCGAGCTAACGACCCCTAAAAACACTGTGACATTATTAATGCTGAGTCTTTCTGTGTGTGCATTTATAGGTGCAACAAGCGGGATTGGGAAAGAAATAGCAAGAGTATTGGCTCTAAGAGGTGTAAATGTAATCATACCTTCAAGAGAGTTGGAGAATGGTTTGAAGATAAAAGAAATGATCCTCCAAGAAAACCCTAAAGCACAGATTGATGTCATGGAGATGGATTTAGCATCCATCGAATCCATAACTTCTTTTGCTCAATCCTTTAATTCTTCAAAACAATCCTTAAATATTCTCATGTATGTATACACCACCTCATACATTCTCCAGCTCATACATATACACATTAAGATTCGATACTAATATGTTGGTATATTCAAAATATTTTTTGAGCAGCAATAATGCTGGTATATTCGCTTGTCCATTCCATCTCTCCAGAGATGGAATAGAGCTGCAATTTGCTACCAATCACCTAGGTAAATACATATAAAGCATTGATTACAAGATATAACTCTTTATTCAATATTTTTTTTCATGTAGGTTAGTTTTGTAGTTCGGTATCTATTGATTTTGATTTTATTTTTTTAAATCTGGAAATTTCAGGGCATTTCTTACTAACGAAATTGTTGATGGAGAAGCTTAAAACCACAGCCAAAAAAACCGGCATAGAAGGAAGAATAGTTAATGTGTCCTCCACTGCTCACGGATACTCAAAGGGGGATTCTTTGCTTGATCTCGAGATCATAAACAATCCAACAAAGTACTTGTACTAGTTCTCATAATGCGTTATTGTATTACAATTTAATTTTTGTGCATGTAGGAACACATAATTAGTGGGATTAAATTTGTCTGGCCTGGCTCACGTTCCTTTTCGGAGGCTTCATTTTGTGCATAGCTGTGATTTTTTTTCTCTCTTTCCTGATCAAAACAGGTACCAAAAATATGATGCTTACTGTCGATCCAAGCTTGCAAATGTTCTACACGCGAATGAGTTAGCTAGGGTTTTGCAGGAGAGTATGATTTCTTCCGATTAAAAGAAACACAATATCGCATAATTTCGGATTTGTAGGTCCAGCCAGCAGTATTAAATACTAATTCCGAATTAACTCATTTATGTTTAAAACTAAGTCGACTAGTTCCTCACGATTTATTTATGGTCCGGATCCAAAAATTGGAAAATGAGTCTCACAAATCATAATTCAAGATTTAAAAAGAATGCTATTATTGGGGTTGCACCCCAGATGGATTTTTGGGGCCTGCACTAGCTCATTGGAAATAATTTTTATAACCCTTTATCTAACTATTTTCAATAATATCTAATATGATTTCAATGTAATTATGTTGATTAACTAAACTTATTACTATTAGTGAAGGATTAACTAAACTAATTATTCGATTAAATTTTGAAATCAAAATTTATTTTTATTTTCTTTTGATTTAAGAGAAGGAGAAGGGTAATTTTGATGTATTTTTTCTTTGTTTTAGAAAATTTTGGAAGAAATAAAATCCTAGAAATAGTTTTAAAAAAAAACCCTGTAAACCTCTTCATTTACGATTTTTTTGATTCAAATCCTTAAAAATTAAGATCAAAATATGAACTTTTTAGAAAATATGGATGAGATATAGTACTCAACCTAACCATGAGACGGATATATAGTTAGGAATAGAAAAACTCCCAGCCAAAAGTTTACGTTCGGCTGGGAAAATCTGGCCGTACTCAACTTGTGTTTTCTTTTATTTTTTCCTCTTATTATCATAACAAGTTACGACTAGGTTTTCCAAGCCGTAAAATGTACTTCCGGCTGGGAATACCCAGATGGTTTTCATATTCGCGTATAGGAAAACCTAATTGAAAGTAAACCCCAGTTCTTTTTTCGTGATTGTCAAAATTACTTATGGCAAACATGAAATTCTAACCCTGAACGCTTAACTACGGTTGGGAATTAAAACTTTCCCTATTATATACCTATTTGACGGCTCAGAGTTCCAGTTTTCCCTCACATAATATATGATTTGCGGTTGGGAAATTAAGAACTCCAAGATGTGAACAGCTTCAGTAGTTGGGTTTTTTTAGCCGAAAATTATAGAAAATGATTTTTTAGCCATTAAAAAGAAAAAAAAATGGGTTTTTTTTAATTTTTATTTTTATGATCTTCATTTTCATCATGAAAAAATTACGATCATCATCTTCATCATGATGTATGAATGAGAAGAGAAGGAGAGGATAATTATTTTGAGTTTGTTATATGATCATCATCTTCATCATGATTTGTTAATAAGAAGGAGAAGGATAAAATAATAGATTTAGTTGATTTGTTTTTTATGATAATAATCTTTATCATGATAAAATTATGATCATTTTATTCATCATATTTGATGAACGAGAAGAGAACCAATTTAATATTTTTTTCAATGAATAGTTAGATTTTGGGAAAGGGTCATTTTGACTTTTCAAATGGATTAGATCCCCATATCCAATTTTTGGGCAATATAATCATTTGAAGCCCTAAAATCATTCGGGTTTGAAACCCAATAATAAGATTCTTTAAAAATGTTTGTGGTACTGGTTTTGACGACATTAATAACAACTTCTCTTTTTCACCTTCTTGGCTCATGTACCTTTTTTTTACTTCGACATTTGAATCAACTTCGCGTGTAAACTGCTAGTGTTCTATTTCATGAATTGACAGTAATTTGACTTTGACTGAGTGAGTTACGCAGATCAAGCTAACGTGACGGAAAATTCTTTGCACCCTGGAATTATGGCAACTAATATATTTCGGTTTATGAACATTCAAGGTAAATTTTATAATTAATAACTATAGTTTTCTTTATCGTCTTATCTTAATTATATAACAGTAGATGACACTATTTTTGTTGATTAAAATCAACCCTTGAAATATTACAGGTATTATATTGCACGTACTAGCAGCTTTAGGGAAGCTATTCACGAAGAATATACCGCAAGTAATTATCATAATTGATTTTTATAAAAATATGCATACTTTTTAAAGTAATCACCACAAACCTTCCAGATATTATTTTGTTTTATTATTTAAAATATCCGAATTGCAACTCATCTTAAAAAAACATTTACTTAATTGGATATATGTATCTTAAATCATAAAATTAATATTAATGGTGGGGAATGTGGTAAAATTTTACCATTTTGTATGCAGGGTGCATCAACAACTTGTTATATTGCTCTACATCCTGATCTGAAAGGTGTTACTGGGAGGTACTTTATTTATTGCAAAGAAATGCTTCCTTCGTCACAAGCTCAAGACAAGGACTTGGCGAAAAGACTATGGGAATGGAGCATAGATTTTCTTAATAACCTCAACATACAAAAATGAGAAATGGATGCATGTAATTCGAAGTATACAACCATACCACGGAGCCATATCACATATCTATTAATTAAGGTAAAAAGTGTACTATAACTGATAAATCAAGAACCTAATCTGAGATGGACTTGATAGTCACAGCTTATCCAAAAAGGGAAAAATCCCTAATTTTATTAAATATATATACCCAAAGAACGGGTGTTAAGATGAATAATACATATAGGATTAGCCCAGTTGGCCATGGGATGAAATCCCAAGATATATACATATATATATATATATATATATTTAGGGGTTCAATTTCCGTTGTAGAATGACAAATTAAAAAAGTGTACCAGTGTGTGCCACCATTTTTTTCATGGGTTGTTATGAACAGTAATTTTTTCTTTTCGGATATTTTTTCTGTTAAGAGGAGTAATACATGGATGGCCAAATAGTTTTTGAGTTTCTTTAGGAAATATGAGTGAGATATGCAGTTGTTACTTTGAAGATGAAGATTAAATATTTAAGAATTGAGGAATTTTTTTCTTCAGGTTTATGATCTTTGGGAGTTTTCATGGACATTTGATTCTTAAGAATCCAAACAAGCAGTTTATTTCGATAGACTTAACTAAGACTTTGTGAAGATCGAACAAATTGATTAGTTACCTGTCTTCTGAGAATTGCTAGTCTAGAGATAGTTTACTGAGTTTATAGTTGCTAGGCTAGAGCTAGTTTACTGAGATATATTATTTCAGATAATAATTTTCTTGGTTTGATCTTTGACCAAATGAGTTTATATTGACTAAACAAAAGATCATTTACTATACTTTATCTCTGATCCAATTAAAGATTGATTTGTAAAATCAATAAGTGACAATTCTTGAAATATATCGAATCATATATTGTCTCGAGGATATGATCCAAATGAGTTAAGAGTGAAGTATTCACTTGAGTAAGTCTAATACGATTGGCACCACAATTTGTCTAATCTTCCAACTTATATTATTTTCATGTGAAGGGAAATTTTGTAGTCTCATTGCAGAATAGCACATAGTCCCTAGTTTTATCTTTGACCCTTCTCTAATACAAACAATTACACACACAAAATTATGCCTATGGTCCCCATCCGCGCAGGTCAAAAATCCTCGACGTGGCACTCGTAAACACAGACCGGGCCTTAAAACTTCAAGGCTTACCAGTAAAATGCAAGTTCCTTTGCCTTCCAAGCATGCTCACATAATGCCTTAAAAGTAGCTTCCACACCGTTCCAACTTACCATTGTTCGATAAAGGATGCCTGAGACATAAGGCTAATATTGACACCTTTTTGCATGCATCATTGGCTTATGATCCCTATTCCGGTATAAGGCATGCCTTGGGTTGTCATATACCATCACAATCCTATTTCCATCTTCATTACTTTGTTTTGACATTACTGAAAGGGTGCATTGATCTTGATTGTCCTAAAGGTGCATCACTCAGGCTCATGCCATTGCTTCCTTGGATAATTTTTTGTGATAAATGTGGCTCATGCAAATTCCTCCCCTTACCGACATACCGATTTAGCTTCCTTTCTTAGACATGCTTAATTCACAATTGGTGCATGCCTATATTGAACGACTTGATAGTAAGTATGAGCATCCACCGAATGGATTGCAACTTGTTTTTTACTTAGTTCATATCGAACCATTATATTTTTTAATTGTTTGTTTGGAGTTGCATTGATTTCTATTAATTTTTTCGAATGTTTTTGGGCTTATTAATATTTATTATTGAAATTTAATTAGCTTCCTTAATTTTTCATAACAAAAATTAATTTTAAAATGTGAATACAAAAGTTCTGAAGCAGGAAACTGACCCGTGCGTAGCACGGGAGAAAAACTAGTTATACACAATTACACAAGTAGATTTGGAACCAAAAGTGAAACATAATTATACACCTATATAACATGTGTCCACCACTAAAATACCATTACGCGAAAGTCATTTATGTACAACATCGTCACAAATACGTACGACACAAAATCTGGAGCGGCAACTAGGAAGTCAGTCAAAAAAAGGGTAGTATAGTCGGTTATGCTAAAAAAATTTAGGTGAAATATCCATAACGGATATTGGAAAAGTATATTAAAAAATCGTGGATATTTAAACAGTACTTAACTTTTCTTGCCTTTTTGACCCAAAAATTCCAATCCAAGGGTAAATTAACTAATTTTGTGAATATTGAATCATAATCGTAATCCCTAAATTCAGATCACGTCTTATGTTTCAAAAAATAAAATAAAAAATAAAATCGTAATCTAAAGACTTAAACGCCTAGACAAATAAAACTCTCACGTTAAACGGTAAGAAAACCCTTACTTCCTATTGGTCGAAATAGGATTTTTTTGAGTTTTGTGAAACGAGTGTTTTGGTGAGGACACTTGGCAACGTATGATTGGTTTAAAAAGAGTTGGAAAAAGATTAAAAAAAGGAAACCAAATTCAATTTGGAATTTATAAAGTGACAATATTTAGGTGAGGACACTTGGTAACGAGTGATTAAAAAATTACAAACTTAAAAGGAAAACCTAACTTACCATGTTTGGAATTTTATGGAAGTCCAAATTCAATTTGGAAATCGAGTAATTGCTATGTTATGACTATTTTTTCCAAATTAATATATAAAGAGTAAAAAATCCTCATATTTCTTGCGAAAATAAAAGAATAAAATTTGTAGGAATTACTGGCTAGTCCACTTTTTCATGACCCAGTTAATGGCTAGTCCACCCATGAAAAACATTTACTCTCTAGTCCAAAAGCATGTTTTTGGACTAGATTATTTACTCTCTAGTCCAAAAACTTCGTGGAGATTATAAAGTGTATTTTCGAAATGCCTAAAACACCCTTCTAGGTCTAACTAGTATACTAATATGTACTATACTAGTATACTAGTAGTAACATATGTATTATCAATACATAACAATTTTTTGATATGTATTATCATTACATAACATACTACATATCAATATATAACGTGCTACATATCAAACATACTACATATCAATATATAACGTACTACATATAAATATGTAGTGTCAATATATAACATACTACATATACTACATATCAATATGTGGTACATATCAATATTTAGTGTCAATATATAACGTACTACATATCAATATGTAGCAGTATCAATACAAACATACTACATATCAAACATATACTACATATTAATATGTAGTGTCAATATATAACGTACTACATATCAATATGTAGTAGTATCAATACATAACATATTACTATTAGTACTAGTTACTACTGGTATACTAGTAGTATACTATTATACTACATACTACATATGTTATTACTAGATACTACATACTAGTTACTACTAGTATACTACATACTACTAGTATACTAGTTATACTATACTAGTACTAGTTATACTAGTGTACTAGTGTACTAGTAGTAACTACTACTAGTAGTAACATATGTAGTATCAATACATAACAATTTTTTGATATGTAGTATCAATACATAACATACTACATATCAATATATAACGTGCTACATATCAAACATATTACATATCAATATATAACGTACTACATATCAAACATATACTACATATCAATATGTAGTACATATCAATATGTAGTGTCTATATATAACGTACTACATATCAATATGTAGTAGTATCAATACATAACATATTACTATTAGTACTAGTTACTACTATTATACTAGTAGTATACTAGTATACTACATAGTACATATGTTATTACTACATACTACATACTACATACTAGTTACTACTAGTATACTACATACTACTATTATACACCACATGAAAAATATACATCTACAACTGGGGTTTTACAACTCTTTGCTAAGTATCGTAGAAAGTCTTATGTTTTACAACTGGTTTCAAGGGAAGAGTTGTCGTATATTATCACTTCCAACCCTTAGGACCAAGGGGTTGCGCTAAGAAAACAAACGACAACTCCTTAAGAAAAAGTGTTGTGACGACATTTAGCTATAACAACTCTGTTTTATAAGTGTAGTGACTTAGCCTATCACAACTCTCACAAGTGTTGTTGAAGATCACAAAAATATGATAATGAAAAATATGTTAGAGGGGAGATTCGAACATGAACCTACTGCATGGAAGTGTAGCACATCAACCATCATTTCAGTTCACAAGTTTTGTTTTTTTCTTCATTTTTTTAAATAGAATCCTATAACAACACTTATAAGTGTTGTTGAAGTAAAAATATATAATGTTGGAAAAAATGAGGTTGGGGGGATTCGATCCTGAGCCACGGGCATGGAAATCTACACCACTAACCATCCTACACTATCAAATGTTCTGTCAAATTTGTGGTTCTTTAATACACTAACTTTATGACAACACTTCATAAGTGTTGTAAAACAAAATGTAATGCTCAAAAAATAATGCTTAGGTGACTGAGCCACAAACAACGCGAAGCCTTCTCTGAAAATTACTTATTTCCGATAAGGGTAGTCTGGTCATTTTCACAGTCTCCATAAATTTATTGCACTTATTTCCATCAAGGGTAATATGGTCATTTTCACATTCAGAAATATTTACTTTACCTATTTCCGATAAGGGTAGTCTTGTCGTTTTTCACAGTCTCCATAATATTTATTGCACTTATTTCCATTAAGGGTAATATGGTCATTTCACATTGTATAATATTTAATTTACATATTTCCAATAAGGGTAGTATGGTAATTTTCACAGTCTCCATAATATTTGTTGCACAAGTTTGCATCAAGGGTAATATGGTCATTCTCAAAGTGTAATATTTACATTACTTATTTTCGATAAGGGTAGTCTGGTCATTATTAAAGCATCGATAACATTTATTGCACTTATTTTCACTAAGGGTAACATGGTCATTTTCATAGTCTGAAATATTTTCTTTACTTATATTCGATAAGGGTAGTCTGGTCATTTTCACAGTCTCCATAATATTTATTGCACTTATTTCCATTAAGGGTAATATGGTCATTTCACATTGTAGAATATTTAATTTACATATTTCCAATAAGGGTAGAATGGTAATTTTCACAGTCTCCATAATATTTGTTGCACAAGTTTCCATCAAGGGTAATATGGTCATTTTCAAAGTGTAATATTTACATTACTTATTTTCGATAAGGGTAGTCTGGTCATTATTAAAGCATCGATAATATTTATTGCACTTATTTTCACTAAGGGTAATATGGTCATTTTCATAGTCTGAAATATTTTCTTTACTTATTTCCGATAAGGGTAGTCTGGTCATTTTCACAGTCTCTATAATATTTATTGCACTTATTTCCATTAAGGGTAATATCGTCATTTTCACATTCTGTAATATTTACTTTACCTATTTCCAATAAGGGTAGTCTGGTCATTTTTCACATTCATATTAAATTTCATATTTAGTTCACTCGAATAAGAAACTCAGATCCAACTCTAGTAATCTTTGAACTTGTGATGTTCAAATATGATAAATTTCATTTTCAGTTCATCCGAATGAGAAACCCAGGTCCAACTCTAGTAATCTTTGAACCCGAGATGTTCAAATCTGATAAATTTCATCTTCAGTACACCCGAATGAGAAACTCAGATCCAACTCTAGTAATATTTGAACATGGGATGTTCAAATCTGATAAATTTCATCTTCAGTTCACCCGAATGAGAAATTCAGATCCAACTCTAGTAATCTTGGACCCCTGGATGTTCAAATCCGATAAATTTCATCTCAATTCAACTGAATGAGAAACTCAGATCGAAATCTAGTAATCATTGAACCCGTGATGTTCAAATCTGATAAATTTAATCTTCAGTTCACCCGAATGAGAAACTCAGGTTCAACTCTAGTAATCTTTGAACCCGGGATGTTCAAATCTGATAAATTTCATTTTCAGTACACCCGAATGAGAAACTCGGATCCAACTCTAGTAATATTTGAACCTGGGATGTTCAAATATGATAAATTTCATCTTCAGTTCACCCGAATGAGAAACTCAGATCCAACTCTAGTAATCTTGGACCCCTGGATGTTCAAATCCGATAAATTTCATCTCAATTCAACTAAATGAGAAACTCATATCGAAATCTAGTAATCATTGAACCCGTGATGTTCAAATCTGATAAATTTAATCTTCAGTTCACCCGAATGAGAAACTCAAGTTCAACTCTAGTAATCTTTGAACCTGGGATGTTCAAATCTGATAAATTTCACCTTCAATTCACCCGAATGAGAAACTCAGATCGAAATCTAGTAATCTTTGAACCCTGGATGTTCAACTCTGACAAATTTCATCTTTAATTCACCCGAATGAGAACCTCAGATCGAAATCTAGTAATCTTTGAACCCGTGATGTTCAAATCTGATAAATTTCATCTTCAGTTCACCCGAATGACAAACTCATGTCCAACTCTAGTAATCTTTGAACTCGGGATGTTCAAATCTGATAAATTTCATCTTCAATTCACCCGAATGAGAAACTCAGATCGAAATCTAGTAATCTTTGAACCGTGGATATTCAAATATGATAAATTTCATCTTCAGTTCATCGGAATGAGAAACTCAGGTCGAATTCTAGTAATATTGGAACCTGTGATGTTCAAATCTGATAAATTTCATCTCCAGTTCACCCGAAGGAGAAACTCGGGTCCAACTCTAGTAATCTTTGAACCTGTGATGTTCCAATATGATAAGTTTCATTTTCAGTTCATCCAAGAAACTCAGGTCTAACTCTAGTAATCTTTGAACATGTGATACTCAAATTTGATAAATTTCATCTTCAGTTCATCCGAATGAGAAAACCAGGTCCAACTCTAGTAATCTTTGAACCTATGACATTCAAATCTAATGGTCCACTCAGGGACATGTTTCAATCTCGGAGCCTGGTTTGCATACAATATGCATAAATAGGGTTTGTTTAAGGTTTCATAGAGTATTCCGAAGGAATCTTACCTGTAAATGGATGGATTCGTCGTTCTTACCAAGTTTATGACTTATAGTAGTCAACTCGCGGCCAGGTTTCGATCTCGAAGCCTAGTATGCATATATTGTGGATAAATAGGGTTTGTTTAAGGTTTCGTAGAGTATTCCGAAGGAATCTTACCTGTAAATGGATGTATTCGTCGTTCTTACCAAGTTTCTGACTTAGAGTAGTCAACTCGAGGCCAGGTTTCGATCTCGAAGACAAGTATGCATACATTGTGCATAAATAGGGTTTGTTTAAGGTTTCGTAGAGTATTCCGAAGGAATCTTACCTGTAAATGGATGGATTCGTCGTTCTTACCAAGTTTCTGACTTAGAGTAGTCATCTCGAGGCCAAGTTTCGATCTCAGAGCCTAGTTTGTATACAATATGCATAAATAGGGTTTGTTTAAGGTTTCGTAGAGTATTACTAAGGAATCTTACCTGTAAATGGATGGATTCGTCGTTCTTACCAAGTTTCTGACTTAGAGTAGTCAACTCGCGGCCAGGTTTCGATCTCGGAGCCTAGTATGCATACATGGTGGATGAATAGGGTTTGTTTAAGGTTTCGTAGAGTATTCCGAAGGAATCTTACCTGTAAATGGATGGATTCGTCGTTCTTACCAAGTTTCTGACTTAGAGTAGTCAACTCGAGGCCAGGTTTAAGGTTTGTTTAAGGTTTCGTAGAGCATAAATAGGGTTTGTTTTAGGTTTCGTAGAGTATTCCGAAGGAATCTTACCTGTAAATGGATGGATTCGTCGTTCTTACCAAGTTTCTGACTTAGAGTAGTCATCTCGAGGACAAGTTTCGATCTCAGAGCCTGGTTTGCATACATTATGGATAAATAGGGTTTGTTTAAGGTTTCGTAGAGTATTCCGAAGGAATCTTACCTGTAAATGGATGGATTCGTCGTTCTTACCAAGTTTCTGACTTAGAGTAGTCAACTCGCGGCCAGGTTTCGATCTCGGAGCCTAGTATGCATACATTGTGGATAAATAGGGTTTGTTTAAGGTTTCATAGAGTATTCCGAAGGAATCTTACCTGTAAATGGATGGATTCATCGTTCTTACAAAGTTTCTGACTTAGAGTAGTCAACTCGAGGCCAAGTTTCGATCTCGGAGTCGTTATACCATATTTGAAGTTCGAATCAACACTGAGCTTCATATTTATCGTTTTCAATGATATATCCTGCTAAGTTTGAAGTCTGAACCCTCTCGGTTCATAGTTTGTTTGTCGTTATACCACATTTGAAGTTGGAATCAACACTGAGCTTCATAATTATCGATTTCGATGATATATCCTGCTAAGTTTGAAGTCTGAACCCTCTCGGAGCTTCTCGGTTCATAGTTTGTTTCTCGTTATACCACATTTGAAGATGGAATCAACACTGAGCTTCATAATTATCGATTTCGATGATATATCCTGCTAAGTTTGAAGTCTGGACCCTCTCGGAGCTTCTCGGTTCATAGTTTGTTTGTCGTTATACAAAGAGAAAGCACAAAAATACAAAAAAACATACCGATTATCGAATTCATTTTTATTTTCCCGATTCATTCTTATATATTTTTTGGATTTTTTTACATCAGAATATCGATATCAATGTCATAAATTTATTAATATTTTTTTTGGAATATTTTTTGTGTCGAATGTTGATAATAGAACCGAATACATGAGTTCGTATTAGCACAAAATGAACACAATTTCCATGATCCGTATGATAATCCCTGGTCAAATTTCTACCGTCCAAATATATCCCTAATCCGTATGACATTCCCTAACTAAATCTCCACCGTTCATCTCTCACTTTTCCCACTTGTCTTCCTTCTTTTCGCTCATCTCTTTCTCTCTAACCTCTCATAAGTTTTCCCTTGCAGAAAAAACCCTAATTTTTGTTCGATTGAAACAGGAAATTGAAGACACTGATGGTTATTTCAAATCATCTCAACTATCTCTCTTTGTTTCTCTTGCTATTTCTCTTTCACTTTTACAAAGTAATCTCAGAACCCATGGCGGCTGTTAGAGTCCGAGAAACGCTGAGGTGAAATTCAATCGAGAGAAGGAAAGATGATGGTTGTGCTATAGATGGTTTGATTTGTCATGGGTTTGTGCTGGTTCTCAAGAAATCGCCTGAGGCGAAGAACAGAAGAAGAATTTTTTTGTTTAAATAATTTGTTGGAGATGAACAGAAGAGAATAAATTGGTTCAGATTCAGGGTTTTCTGTTGGGGTTTTTGAAGTTTAACTGAAATATGGCACGCGGTGGTGGTTGTATTACAAATCTGAGATGTAATTGAAGATGAAATTTGTTCCATGGAGATGCAAACTTAAAGCAACAACGAAGAGATTTTAGAGCTTTGGTTGAATTGTGAAAATGGTTTGATTTGTCTTCGGATTTGGATTGAATTTACATTGAAAATTAGTCTTTGTATGCTGTTTAAGAACGGATCTGTGGGTTCTTGTTTAGAAGCAGTGGTGTTGATTGAGTTCTTGATATGATTGAACTTGGGTATTGGCTGCCAGATTTGTGCTGTAATTTGGAATTTATGGGTTTGATTTGAATTAGTGCTGCTGCCATCCATTCATGGATGTATATGGCTCGGTTATGAGATGGGTGTTGGTGATTTTTGTGTTATGAAGACGCAGGTAGGGTGAGATCAAGACTAGGTTTCAGCTTATGAAGAAGCAAATGAAACCAGCGATTTTAGTATCTGAAATTTGGGGGTTTCATTATCTGAAATTGGAGTTGATTAAATATAATTGCATATGTAAATTGAGAAAATTTTGGTGATTGTAGCACATAAATGGGGGTTCTGGTTATTTTTCCAACTGGGGTTTCATGTACTTGAGTTTGTGAATGTGATACAAGGAGTTGGGAGCAAACTGAATTTGCTGGTGATGGCGTGAAGTATTCCATGGTACTGTTGGATTCAAGTGCAGCAGGGAGGGTGAAGAATGAGTACTGCAGCCATTGGGTCAACCTATGGATGGAAAAGCCAACGGGAAAGTACAAGAATTGACCAATCGGTAAGTTGTACCCTCTAGGTATGTCCTGATCAAAAGCTGAAGTAAGTTGTACCCTCTATAATGTGCAATCATAATTGTTGTAATTATTTCACGGTTTCCAGTCTATTTCATAAAAGGCTTATGTTAGTCTATATTGAGTTAGTGGCTTATGGTTCACCTACTGTGCAGATTGAAATTGAAAGGCGTGTACATGTACACTGCTGGTTTCTACACATACTCCATATTTGCTTTGATTTTCTGGGAAACAAGGCGTTCAGACTACGGTGTATCAATGTCTCATCATGTGGCAACTACCATTCTCATTATATTTTCTTACATATTCAGGTACTACCTCAGAAATGGTTTAGACTATTACTCTATTGCTTGATATTTGATACAACAACAATGAGGATAAGCCCCGATATACATCCAGAAGAATGGAGAAGTTAGTGGGATAAAAATTCATTAGTAACAATATTAGTTACCTCGTTGTCTCTAATTGTACTAGCTTATATGTTAAATTATATAGTCCATGTTTTGTCATGCTATTTTTCTCATCTTCTGCTGCATTCTGAATGATATTTTTGTTTTCTTCTATTCCTAGGTTTGCTCGGGTTGGTTCCGTTGTTTTAGCTCTTCATGATACAAGTGATGTTTTCTTGGAAATTGGGAAGATGTCCAATATAGTGGTTTTGAAATACTTGCAAGCTCGTCATTCATTCTGTTGTTTTGACATGGCTCGTACTCCGTCTTATATACTACCCATTTTGGATTCTTTGGAGTACCATGTCAGTATAACTAGCCCTGGCTTAAGTCTAATTTTAAGACATAGTTTCTAAGCCCAATTAAAATAGGTAGTATAAAAAATAATCAAAAGATGATTTTTCATTTTAGGGGTGGCTTGAGCTAGGTAAAGCTTGATCTTAGTTCTGCCCATGGTCATTGATCACTTCACAAAGTGGTGGTCATTCCTTCATTAATACTCTTTATTATTTTCATGGGTGCTGCAACCATTGGCTCATGGCTGCTGGATCAACCTATGGCTTGAAAACCCAACGGAAAAGTACAAGAAATAACCGATCGGTAAGCTCCTGGCCGCATCTTTCGATTACTATTACCTTAGTAGACTGTGAAAGCTTCTTTAATTTCACAAAAAAATGAAGACTGTGGTGCTTGTTGATACAGTGTATGCATGTTAAGGGTGGTATGTTGGTGGCGCGCCTGTGTAGATATAAAACTAACCTTGTCACTTAGTATAAAAAGCTATATGCGGCATTCTGAGAGGCAGAGACGGAATCTGGAGAGACATGCAAAAGGTCTCCCATCTTTCTCTTCTTCTCAGTGAGTATAAAACTAACTTTCATACCTTACAGGAACTTTTGGTTGTGAACCCGTGCTTATTATTTTATCATTATCAATCAGATAAGTCAACTTTTTATGGACATGGAGTTATCAATGGTTGTATTACAACACCTATTGCATTGGTCTAATAACTTTAATTATCTGGGGCAACCTGCAGTTATCAAAGGTGGCGCAGGGAGTCACCTCATAAGGAGAGGGTGCAGAGAGCTCGGCTTGCAATGATGCAATAGAATGAGCTAAAAAAAATATTATTCTGGTAGTCTTGTTGCTAGAGATAATTGAAATGTGGTTTATGCAGTGCAGGGTATGCTGATTCATTTGTGGCCTACTTTGATTTCTTGTTATTATTCTGTTTATTTTGTTTGCTTAACAAATTGTGAAGAAGTGGGTGAAAAAGGTGACTAGAATCAGGGGTTACAATGATCAATTGGTCCAAGAAGCTAATGCCAAGATTTATACATTTAGTTCTTATCGTCTTTGGGGTATGGGAACTTTTTTATTCTGTTTTCAAATAAAGGTGTTTGCAACTTATACTCCTGCTATAAATATAATAGAAGAAGGCATTTTATGCATTAACTTGTTAATACTTAAATCATATTTAAAGAAGAACTGATGAAGATCCTATATGAGATTAAGTAAGATAGTTGTTTGTGGACTTCAAGAAAATGATAATTACAATATGAGGATCTGCTTATGGATGACTCAGTGATGGC
This sequence comes from Papaver bracteatum, assembly GCA_023529315.1. Lineage (NCBI taxonomy): Eukaryota > Viridiplantae > Streptophyta > Magnoliopsida > Ranunculales > Papaveraceae > Papaver > Papaver bracteatum. The sequence continues at coordinate 75,174 of JAJJWX010003506.1, forward strand.
TGTCATTAGTTTGTGGTTTGGATCCCTATTAAACAAGTTAAAGTGTTAAGAAAGTAAAGTGTCTTCTTAGCTTCATTTGTCTAGTAGTTCAGAATCAAACGACTATGAAATTACCATGTAATCAATCATCTTGTAGACACATGTTGCTGGTCATCTTGATAACTGATTTTTTGTCTAGTTATGAACACGTAAATAAGGACAATGTGGTACGAATGATAATATTGAAAAGAGAATTATGAGCGTTCTTTGTTGCAATCAATTTCTTGTAAACAAGTTGATCTCTTATCATGCTTTCCTTTTGTATAATGCAGGGTAGTTAAATTCGACGAAAATTTTTCAGGAAATTTAAGGGGATGCTTCTATGTAGGCTGGAAATACATACTACTTGATAGCAATGGAATAGTGAAGCTTGGGGATTTTGGTATGTCAGCTTGTATGTTTGACAAAGGAAGAAAGCAACGTTCAATTAATACTTTTAATGGAACTCCAGGCAGGTCAGTTTCTTTTTCCTCCTTCTAAAAAGTGTTTTGTTTTCTCAATGAAAATCTGATTTCCCACATTATACAGGATGGCTCCAGAGGTTAGCGAACTGTTCATACCCCTGTAAGAACCGTACCTATTCTTATGACTTTTTATTTCTATAACTTCATTCCAATGTTAATGAAGTGACCATTTTAATTCATCAACCCCTTGCAGAGATTATATGTGGTCATTTAGGATAACTTCATTGGAGTTATACAATGGTCATTCTCCATTCTCCAAGTATCCTCCAATGAAGGTAAAAAAAATTTGGTGAAAACTTTTATGCAACTATTTCTGTTTTTCAGTATTTGAAAGAGCTTTCTATTTTTGTCTCCTGGTGTTGCACTTTTTAGTCTGTTAGACTGTGTATCTAGAGTGCTGGACTCTTATCACATGTATGGTTACTCTTTTTCTTGTACACATGTTGGGAATGTCCGGTGATTTGTATGACAGAGCGAGTACAAGCGAGGCATGGGTGCGTGGAACTTCGATTTTGAAGACTTGAAAGCTTAAGTGTACCTAGTACATCTTGAATTTGTATCACTTTATGGTTTCTAAATTGTTCCCATTTTGAATGAAAAGTGAGATGAGGTGAGTTTTTTAGGGGTTGAAGTGAAAATAATTGTAATCATCGGACTATGGTTGTCAAGTAAAATATGATTTGTGTGTAAAAGAGGGATTGGGTAGTGAGTGTAGTGACCCAGTTTCAGAGGAAGTGAGGTGCTGTTGGTGAGATGAATTGAGTGACAGTTTAGCTTGAATGAGTGTAAATGTGTTACACTGGCAGCTTAATGCGAATGTTAAATACTTTCGGCAATTCGGTTTCGGCTATAATTTTTTTTTCAAAATGTTTTATGCACACAACTTCTAATAAGAGTTGTGTTCCATATTTCAACTACACAAACCAGTGGTTGTGAAAGAATGTCTTTACGACATAACTAGGTGTTTTCCAACATAGTTCTACAACTCTAACAAGTGTAGTGCAAATCTTATTCATAATGGTAACAAGTGTTGTGTAACATATTTCTATGATACACATCCTAGGTTGTCTAAGATAATCCTTCAACTTATACAAGTTTTGTGTTACATATTTTTACGATACACATCCTAGGTTGTCTAAGATAGACCTTCAACTTATACAAGTGTTGTGTTACATATTTTTACGATACGCATCCTTTGTTGTGTAAAATAGTCCTACAACACAAGCAAGAGTTGTGTTAGGCTTTCAAAAAAAATCGAAAGAGAATCACAACTTTGGCAAGATATTTTCGAACCATGAATCACATCACCCTTTACAACACTTAGTCAAGTATTGTATAAAAGCTTGGACTTTCTACAATACCCCACCTACACAATACATAAAAAAGCGATGTAGTAGGGGTACTACAACCCTAATAGAGTGTTGTAAATGATGATTTTTCCCGTAGTGATACTACATACTACTACTATACTACATACTACTAGTATACTAGTCGCTACTTGAATTTAAATGTAAAAAACGGACTTATAATATTCGGGGTATATAGGTAAATTTACTTGAATTTAAACTTTATTGGACTAGCGATTAAGAAGAAGTTTTGGCTGGACTAGCCACTAAACCGGGTCGGGTTTAGTGGACTAAACAGGAAATCCCTCATAAAATTTCCACATATCCTCCACCTATTTAATGTATTTGCCTCGCCACACAAAATCAAAAATACATCTCCATGGGGGGAAGCCCCGCGCTCACCAAATAAAAAATGCATTTCCGCGAGGTGGGGCCGAGACCTGCGCACACCAAGTTAAAAGGAAATAAATAAATAAAATCCTCACATATTTTCAACTTATTTAATGTATTTGCCCCGCCATACTAAATCAAAAATACATCACCAAATCAAAAATACATCGCCACGGGGCGGGGCGAAGCCATACGCATACAAAATCAAAAACACATCGCCACGGGATGGGGAAGCCCCGCACACCAAGTTAAAAGAAAAAATATGCCCGGTGTCTAGCACGGGCACAAATCTAGTCCATGTTATGTGCGGTACCATTTTTTGGTCGCATTGGCTTTTAATAAGCCGAGAGCACATGGATAATTATTTTTAGGAGTTTCTGAAACAAATTTTAAGAAATCGTACTAATAAATTATATAAGGCTCAAATTACTTATGATTTAGCCATGTATACTTTCAAGTTTCAACTTACGAAAAGCCAACGCAAGTTGCAACCAATGTTTTTTTAGGCGTTTCTGCTACGGAACTTAGATAATGTACTAAAATATTATATAAGACCAATTTTCTTATGAAGTTAGCCATGTATACTTTCAACTTACGACCAGAAACATGAAGCCACATGGATATGTTTACTAGAAATAATTTTATCATCCAATAAAATCTCATCAGATGCATGTTTCATGTATGTATCAATTGACCGCATTTCAACCAAATTATATAAACTAATATCATGCATGTTGGTGCAAAATTTTTTACACCAACATTCCTAGAGATGCATGTAAGATTATCGAATTTACGTCGATGAAAATTGAGTGCGTACCTGCAAAGATACTTTGATGCCAAAGCCAGTGAGAAATCTAAACAAGTGAGTTGTGGAGAAACACTAAACCATATGGTCTTATTTGAGACATTTTGATTTTGGGGTTCCAGACACATATACATGTCTTCGTGCTTCCACTCGTATAAGAGTCTCAAATTAAAAATATGAGCTGCTTTAATTCAGATTTTTCAACTACTCTTACAAGTGTCTTAATTTTTTTTATAAGTGTCTTAAATATTTATAACTTTACTAAACTTTTAGTAATTTCTACATATATCAATTTATCATTTCTTTTTTATTTTAATTCAATGTAATGTAACAAGGATTCCGATGCTGCAATTTTTTTCGTTACTTTCATATTCCCCATATTCGTGTATTTGAATCCAATAAAACCATCAAGAGTTGTAGTCACATATCATCATCCATCATCTGCTGCTTAATTAAAACACCTATACACAGAGACAGAGTCATCATGTTGATTCCTTATTTATTTCTTACGTACTCTTTAATTCTTCTTATCACTAGTCTTTGTTTCATCTATTTGTTTTCATCATCTAAAAACAAATCATCAGACAGTACTGATCCTTCTACTTATCCTCCGGGTAAAACAGGATGGCCGATCATCGGTGAAACTATAAAGTATGTTAATGCCGGTCGTAAAGGGGTTCCAGAAAACTTCATTCAACATAGAATGAAAAAATATTCAAAAGATATCTTCAAAACATCATTACTCTGTGAAACTACTGCTGTTCTATGTGGTCCTTCCGGCAACAAATTCTTGTTCACGAACGAAAACAAACTTGTTTTTGCTTGGTGGCCTCGAACCATTGAAAAAATCTTCCCTCCTCCAAGTAACATCTCCGGTCAAGATGAAGCCAAGAAAATGCGCAGAATACTTCCTCAGTTTCTAAGTCCAGAAACTCTCCGAAGGTATATAGCCTGAACTCTGAACTATAGAGTCAAGCGCACAATAATACATTTAAATGCTTTAATTAATTTGGTACCATTTTAATGTGAGTGCAGGTATATCCCTGTTATAGACAGAGTAGTGATGCAATATTTAGAAAGGGATTGGGATAACAAGAAACAAGTCACAGTATATCCTCTAGCCAAGAGTTACACTTTCGGTTTAGGCTGTCATTTATTTTTAAGCATCCAAGATCTCTCTCGCATCGAAGAATTAGGCGAACCCTTTCGATACTTGGTGGTGGGGATTTTCTCGTTCCCGATAGATTTACCAGGTACAGATTTCAACAAGGGGATTAAAGCTTCCAAGTTTATTAGGAATGAGTTATTGCTGATAATTAAGCAGAGGAAAATAGATTTGGCTGAAAAGAAGGCATTGCCTACACAAGATATATTGTCTCATATGTTGTCATCAGTTGATGATGATGGGAATTGCATGAATGAATTAGACATTGCTAACAGAATTCTAGGCTTACTTATCGGTGGCTTCGACGCAACTAGTGCTACCATTTCTTTCATTATGAAGTATCTTGCTGAACTTCCTCACGTTTACGATGAAGTCCGGAAAGGTACGTGTTTCACATATGAACCATGCATCACTAGCTAGCTAATAAACTCTAAAGATTCGATACATGATTCTCTAATTGTCACGATTTTTCATGTTACCAGAGCAAATGGAGATTGCAAGTTCAAAAGTCCCTGGGGAATCTTTAAGTTGGAATGATATGGAAAAGATGAAGTATTCCTGGAATGTCGTGTGTGAAATACTAAGGTTAGAACCTCCGCTGCAGGGAGCTTTCAGGGAAGCCATTGCTGACATCAACTATGGAGGATTTTTAGTACCACAGGGATGGAAAGTAAGTCTCAACTATTCTCCCGCCGGTTCTTTTCATTTCTTAAATGCTAAGAAACCTGTGCTAAACCCAATGTACGTACATGTAGCTATACTGGAGTGCACATTCGACGCATAAGGATCCAAATTACTTTAAAGAGCCCGAAACGTTTGACCCGATGAGGTTCGAAGGAAAAGGACCGGCGCCATATACGTACGTACCATTTGGAGGAGGACCACGCATGTGCCCGGGGAAAGAGTATGCTAAATTATCGATATTGGCGTTCATGTACCATGTGGTGAGAAGGTACAAATGGGAGAAAGTATTACCAGATGAGAAAATTGTTGTCAATCCAATCCGTTTGCCTGCAAAGGGTTTACCTATTCGACTTCAACCTCTAGTTATTTAAGTGTTATGAAGAAAAGATATCATCAATTTATGCTTCCCCAAAAAAATATACTCCCCCGTTTCAAAATAATAGGCTGCCTATTATTTTGAAATGGGGATAGTATGTAATTGGAATAATTGAAATACGATAACAAATTACTAATAATTTTCACTTTGAATTTATTTTTAAATTTGTATTCCCAGAAAGAAAGCGTATTCCATAAAAAACAGTTCTCAAGGAAAGAACACTTTTCCAAAGAATTAAGTTAGAAACAGACTTCAACCATACGTTTTGTTTAATGGTTCCACAATTATATGGATTTGGATATGCTATCCAACGACGAGAACATGTTATTTCCATGAAAAAAGGGCCAACTCTAGATAATTAGATGTAACCAAACACAACACACAACATGACTGCTTTTGGAATAGTAGTAAGTCATTGCTTCATCCAGTGTTGCATATTAAAAATTCAAGGCCACCGTTGCTAACGAATTTGCCTTTCCGAAAATTTTAGTTTGCAACAACGAAAAGACGATCTGAAATAGGAAACAGCAAAAAAAAAAAAAAGTTCTCGAGGGAGACAAAGTAAAAACACCTTTCCAAAGAATTAAGTTAGAGACAGACTTCAAACAAACATTTTGTTTAATGGTTCCACAATTATATGGATTTGGATCTCCTATCCATCGACGAGAACATGTTATTTCCATGAAATAAGGGCCAATCCCAGATAATTAGATGTAATCAAGAACAACACACAACATGACTGCTTTTGGAACAATAGTAAGTCGTTGCTAAACATATTGTTGCATACTTAGAATTCAAGGCCACCGTTGCTAACGAATATGCCTTTCAGAAAATTTTAGTTTGCAACAACGAAAAGACGATGTGAAATACCAAAAAAAATTATATGGTTTCGTTCTTAGAAAATTAACTGTATTCAGATTGATAACAAAGCTCCTAATCCATTAGCATTCCAACAGATTAATTTCAAATAAAGCGAGCAGAGATCAACACTAAAATAAAACAGCTAAACTTATGATTATCACTCAACAATAAATACAATGATTACGGAAAATAACTAGTTGATGTAAAGGAAACAACATTATAGCAAAAAAATAAAAAATAAAAAGATTTTGCATCGAGTTAGATTTTTCATTTTTGAAGTTCAAAACTACACACTCAATCTTCAGATGATAAATTGTTACACCTACAATGGTAAAACTCTTACGAAAAGTAGGTACATGTCAATCAAGACTGGCGACTTCATGGAGAAAAAAAATCATATCTGGGGATAGATCAATAAGTATTTTTGCACCGGATTTTTTTAAAATTCTAATCAACTAGTAGTCCTCGAGCAATATGACAACAATTGAAGTTTTCACCCTCTTCTCCCTTCCTCCAAATCTTTTCAATTTCCTCCTTAGTCTCTTTTGATCTAATCTACTCTCAAATTTTTTCAATCAAACTTCCAATACCGTTTTAGATCTTTTTCTCCATTCTAAATCCATGTATTAAATCATACTCAATGAATCTATCTAATCCTAAATCTTTTCAAAATGTCACCATTGAAAAGAAGTATTTCCGCCTCTCTGCTCATAAAGCTAAACATGCTGATGTGATCTTAATAAAAGAGTTCTCATCAAATTCACCCAAAAAACCTAAGAGATCTTATTTTTAGAATAGCTGGAAAAGGTGACCCCCAAGCTAATACTTGGAAGTATGATGACAATCGTGTTTGGATGATAATAAGAAGGGATGAAAATTCCAAAGGTAAGTATTTACACATCATCCTTGATCAGCTTATTCAAAAAATTGATCCTTTATTCTTCTTTATACCTGCTGGAGCAAACAACTTTGGATGTACCAAGTTCGGATCAACTCTCTCTAGCTTAATTCAATATTTTCATTTTAAACATCATCCTCACCTTGAGCCTAGACTTGAAAAGTCCTTCTCTCCTTGAATACCTAATCCAAGTAATATCTCAAAAAAATGGGTCGATGTTGCAAAACAATTTCCTCAGAAATCAAACCAAAAAATACATACTCAAAATAGGTAAAAAACCCCTTCTCGTCGTAAAATCAACCATGATTATCCATCAGTCTCCCCTTTCCCCTGTGATCATTTCCCCCCTATGGTTCATGATAGAGCTCATAAAAGAAACCATCACTCAGTTATGAAAATACAACATATTAATCCCAAAAATTCTCTTGATTGGTGGGAAACATCTATCGTTGTGTCAGTATCAAAAGAAATCACTTCATGGGATAATATTGGCAATGCTATAAGCAACAGATTCAAGGAAAAGGAGAAATTTGGCCTCATGCCTATTAATCGAAACCAGGCTTTAATATATTTAACTTCTTCGATAGATATGAATAGTGAATACTGGAATTTCAAATTGAGATGTGATAGCGCTTTGTCAACATTTTTCCATGGAAGCGGGATTTTCTCAAGATGGATAGTCCTTACTGGCTAAAGGATTTCCATGTATAATCTTTAAGGGTGCCATATCGCATTGGTCTGTAGCGAGATTTTTCATTCTTTATCCAAGGCTTGTGGCGAACTTCTGGCGATTGATAAGCACACTTGATCTCAGAGATATATACATTATTAGGATGAAAAAAATTCAGTTAAATGTTTAGGTATCAATATGGGATTTACTGGAGACAATGTTCTCATCAAAGGATTTCAATGAATATACATGTCCTCAAATGAAAAGATCTTAATTTCTCCAACGGAATCTTTCAAAGAGGGAATCCTTTAACTTTCAAATTCAAATTTTCAATCAGAAAGAACACCGGAAGCGAGGTAGAAGTCAAAGCTCGGATGAAGATAGTAACAGCAAGAAAAAGCAAAAAACATTTCCAACTCACTCTACCATTTCCAACGCATCTTTTTCTGCATCATCCTCCTCTCACTCTTTTTCTCGCCTTTCAAAATCCAATTCAAAATTCACTAAATCCGCTCATATCCACCCTAAGAAAAATTTGAAAAGAAAACATGGGCCTTATTCTGTCATCACACCTACATCTTCCTCTCAGATAACCTGTCCCATTTCAAGCCCAATTTCACTCGGATTAGATCCACTTCCCAAATCCGCTTTCAAAATATCCATCGATGACTTTTGTATCTCCGATAACAATTTTCCGTCCCCGATTTCACTTCAGGTTTCCTCTTTATCTCCGTTCTCCCCCATTTTGACTTTAATCCCTAATTATTTCATATACTTGGCAAATTCAAATGTCAACAAAATCCTTAATCCAGTTTCTTCTAATCATTTTCCGTCGATACTTGGTCCCCCTCCCCCGCCCCATTGTTCTAATCCCCCTTCTTTGAACCTTTCTTCTTCTTCTCTTTTATCCCCTCCTCTTGATCCCCCTCCCCCAAAAAAAAAAGTTACTACCTTTTGGATTCTTCCTGAAATTGATAGGCTTATTAATGTTGGGTCACAATCCAGGATTAATTTAGTTAGCCATGGCAGAGATTAAAAAATTGTTTTTTTTATCTTTCTTCGTCTGATGACGTGGCTAGAGATTTTGGGGCGGTTTTTCTTCTGAGTATTTTTCTTTCTTTTCCATGGAAGCTAGCCATGTTTCTTCCTCAGTTACACCTTCTTTCTCTACTCCGACTGCAAATTCTTCTAATCCTGCTTCTTTAGCTGAGATTAACATTGGGTTTGGAGATTTTCCACCTTTATTGGGGGTTAATAGACCTAAATCAATTTTAATCTCAAATCCAAAATCTCTCTCGAGTTCGAATCAAATACAACCAGTCTTAAGCTATTCTGGTTGCTTAGGTATCAAAAAACTTCAGGATATCTCTTCAAAAAAAGAGACATCACACTGTCATCCAGGGACACTTCCGTAAAAAAAAAAAGTTCTCTTTGAATTTCAATAAGCAAAACACGGAACTTCCCATGAATACATCTTAAACACAAATCATTAGAGACCGGCAGCATATCCTACATGTAACTCCGAAGCCAGCCAACATATTAGTATCCTACATGTAACTGCATTAAGTTCAATTCCCATTATCAGCTAAAATTTTTCAATCAAAACGCCCAAACACGATCATAACTCGCAAAGAGCAGAGATTTGAAATTAGCTGTTTCACATTAATCTACTCTAAACGTGCTCATCATTTTTTTTCACTGCCCTCCTTAATGCTGATGTGTGGAACTGCTGATGCTCACCGGATTCCAGCAAACGTCCTCAACAACCATCGAAAGTTGGGTTTTCAGGGCAGCCAGATGTCTTGCTTATACAAAACTCCCTGCAGACATAAACATTCACAGACTTAAAATCAAACAATTGAATGACTAATGAATACTAAAAAAAAAACTTTAAAAAAAAAGTTACCTATTGCAAGATACCTTGGACTCCACGAACCCAAGGTGATCGCATAAGTGCATTATATGGTGATTCCACAGTCACCACAGAAAAGCTTAGCTCCATATGAACCCATATATTATTCATGGAGGGAATAAGATCAACTCAACTTCCAAGAAAAAAGTTTAGTTTTGAGAGGAGAAATCATTGTGTTGCATGTGAATCATCTACAACAAGATTAAGGTTTTCATATTCTTCTTCGGGCTGTTTTAGATAATGTATGATGATAGAAGTAGAAGTGATTATTAGATCAGTGAGGCAGAACGAAATTGTTGAAGAATCCATCGCCTTAGTAAGGAATTTGAGATCTGAATCATCTGAACAATGAGATAAATGAGTAAGGAAAGTTTGTTTTTATAGATGTTTCTACGGCCAAAGATACGTTTAGGGTATAAGAGAAAGATATATCCAATGGTTGGAGATGTTTTTCAGGTAAATGGATACCCTAAAAGATATCTTCTTTAAGGGCCATAAATTTGGATCGGGATCCTATTTATTTTGGTTTAGCCCGTCCTTATTCTCTCAAATCTTACATTGTACGCCTGTTACCATCTGACATTTGTATGAGTTTCACTTTGAAATAAAAAAAACTTATCATTGAATCATAAAACAACTGATGATCAGTAACAGTTCTAAATGAGGTTGAATATCTGGAAACGGACAAGTTGGATGAATCGTTCATGAATAGGTTCTAACAAGGCATGCACGCAATTTTCCTCTGCTAAGTTCCTTCAGGTTCTCGTAGGGTTCAAGAACACCATATGTTTGCATCTTCCGAGAAGAATTAAAAAGGGTCATGCCAGAGAACAATATGGTGTCTAGAAGAAAATTTACTCGAACAACACGTGATCAGAATGTTTTCAAATCGAATTTGTTTTGAATATGGTCCAACAGCGAGGACTATTTTTTTTATAGGAATTTGAGTTCATATTAATTTGGCAACATCTGGAATAGTCATGTAGCTTACTACCAAAAAAAAAAAAAAAAAACCTTTACTCGGCCATTTTCTTATGGTCTTCATGTGTGTTTTGTTACCTTGTTAGAGTGACGGACCTGTGCATGGTAAATCACACCCTGTATTTTTCCTTAATCGGTTTATAAAAACCAAATTTTTTCTTATTCTAATAAAATTCCACTTTTCCGCCTATATATGGGACGAGGGAGTATAAAAGCTTGAGTATTTTCCTTTTATTTCGGAAACTTTTCCAACTCAAAGTTTACCTTCGTTATTGCAACAGCTAGTCTTCGGAACAGGGGAAGATCCAGGAAGTTTTGGATGGGAGGACAAATTTATATGGGATGAAGGATGATATCGTCGCACTATATTGCGGCCGTAGGCAGCAAAAAAAAATTTAGACGTATTGGTGGTGATCCATTATTACTACCATCTCGATCAAGAAGGTATTTAGATAGGTTTTGGATTGGTGGTAACAAGGGGAGGAGAAAATGGTGAAAATAGGGGCCATGAGACATCTGGGAGTTTTCGGAGTCCAACTTCCGTGTATCATCTCATAGAAACAAAGTTATTCAGTTCCTTCTCAACAAGGTGAAGAAGCGTTGTAAAAGGTAACTTTCAGAAAGTGTATCTGCTAACTGTAAACCAGAAAAACTTGGGGGACAAATATTGCAACTTGACCAAATCAACTCTAATGATTTTGTGTTTACCGGAAACTAGGAAGGACAACTGCCCCCCGTAGTCCAAGGGTGGCTCTGCCCCTGCCTCAGAATAGCAATTGATAGGTAAAGTGCTTTGGCTGCATTTTTCCTTAATCGGTTTTCGCAATTATGGTTACTAGTGATAGGCAAAATCAAAAAATCTATTCAGAGATTTCAACAAGTCAGAATATTTGATTAACCTACAGTTCACCACAAAAATCAAAATTGAATGCTGAAACAAACCAAGATGTCAACATAAAACGAAAAACTTATAAAGAAATGTAGAACTGGGAGTGCAAAACTCACTAATGATATCAATCCAAATGGAGGTTTCTGATTTTCTTTTCCGTTTGAACAAATAGGAGTATGCTCAATAACAATAAAACCATAGGCTCTAATAAGCCATATCATATCAACACAAGAATCTACTAAGACCCAAGAAAATTTACCCTACACAAGCCCATTCGAGTTTAGAAACCCTGATGTTTTCACATCGAGTGGTTCACTATCACAGTTTTCCGGAAACTGTCACTGCCGCCTTTCCCAGCTCTTCCACCTGCCACTGCACCACCTCAACTAACTTCGTTAACTTCATTGCACATTAGAGAGGCCACCATACCAATCGAACCACCACTCTGCTCATAAAAAAAACACAAAACGATGTAATAGAATTCCATGAGGTGAACAGGCCAACGCTTGAATGCAATTCCATTTCACCTTCTTCCTTTGCCATACTGATCCCCCCAATTTTACGATCCCAACCTATAAGTGTCCGACATGTAATAACATGGGTTTGAATTTCATTTCTTAGTTATATTCTTGAGATCCCAACCTTTGTGTGGGACTGAATAGTGAGGGTTGGGTTTCAAGAGAGTAAAGGGTACATCGACCATATTCCCTGCAAAAATAAAATAATTTAAATTTAAATTCAAGAGCCTGAAAACATTAATTAAAATCAAAAACCCTAAAAGAAGAGAAATTTACCCCGAGCCGAAGTAAAGGAAATTTACCCCGAGCCGAAGTAAGAGAAATCAAAAACCCTAATGTTTTCAGCCGAAGTAAAGGAAATAAACTTAAGTTTTGAGAGGAGAAATCATTATGTTGAGTGAATCAATAACAATAAAATTAGAGAGGTTTCCGCTTCTTCTGGTATTTTTATGATAACACAACAATTAGGATTACCAATAGCAGTAATAACAATGTTTAGATCGGTTATGGATAAAGAATTTCTTGAATACTCCATGGTCGGAGAAGGGATTTTGGTATAAATGTGGAGATGAATCTCAAAACAAGAGAAAGATGAACGGGGAAAGTTTCTTTTAGAGTTTCAACGACGCTGAGCATTCTTTTAGGGTGTATATATTTAAGAGAGATGGAGATCCAATGGTTGTAATTGTTTTCAAGGGTAAATGGATGAGAATCCCTAAAAGATATTTTCATGGGCTATAAATCCGGGTCCTACTTATTTTGGTTTCGCCCAGTCTTATGTTCCCATTTACATTGCAGGCCAGTGAACAATAAACCAAATTGGAACATGTGTAAATTCTTATGTCCGGGTTTTTCTCATGCTTTGGGAAAAACTATAAGTTGTTTGCTAAGGAGATCAGGTCTGGAAAAGGATCTATGTATGCTAGTGTGTTGTGGTGTCTTTGGATGGAGAGAAACAATAGCAAGGACAAGAGTCCAACGCCATTATTTGGAAGTTAAGATTAAGGCTTTCTCTTGGATTTCTTCTCTACCGTGTTTTAGACACTCCTTTAGATAAGTATTTTTTTTGTATATATTTTAGTTCTTTGTTTTGGGATCTTGTTGCTTGGCCATGATCTCGATTATTGCTCCGTTTTCTGTATTTTGGGTCTCAGCTTTTTTCAGCAATTGCTTTCCAATAATTTTATGTTCATACTATTTGCATTTCAAGTCTATCTTATTTGTGCTTGTTTACTTTTCATCTGCTTGCATTTCCAACAATGTTGATATGGCCAAGCTGGTCTAAGGAAACAGATATATTTTTATTTATTATCTATTTTTATTTTTTTGGACCATAAAATCCGATGTGATCCTCATTATTTTGGTCTTTGTTATCATCTGACATTTGTAAGAGTGTCACCGTCAAATGTTACTTGGCCAACGTAGGAGATTCTTGGGGTTCTTGTCGATATCCCCCCGTAAAAATGGTCATCTAGCTAGTAAATTATAGGGACTGAACTCTTTAATTTGTGGACGTATTCAAACAAAACCATATTTAGAGATTCCTTTTGCGTCCCAAAACTAAAAAGAATTCTATGATCATCTATTTATACTCGTCTACTAGTGCTAGACAAAATGTAAAAATCAGACTCATAAATTGAAATAAGTCGGAATATTTAAAAACTGAAAGTTGAAACACGCAAATATGTCTCCATAAGAATTCCAAAGGAATGCAGAACTGAGAGTGCCATACCTATCACTATTGATATCAATCAAAATGGAAGTTTCTGATTTCCTTTTCCGTTTGAACCAAGACCAATGCTCAATAAGAACCTTCGTCTAATCAGCCACAACATATCAAATCGGACCTGCATATTTTCTTTATTCGCAAAATTTACAAATCAAAGAGGTATAACTGATGCAATTACATTTCCGGTGCAGTTAATTTCACCCTCTTACTCTACAACTTCCGACTATGCTCCCTTTCTCAGTTAAATTCTTGCGCACATGCCCTTAATTAGTGTTATGTAAAGTAATAGTCTTACGAGTAAAAGAATCATAACGCTCCATCATGAATCTGCATACAAAGAAGAATTTCAAGTTAACATAATCAATCAATTTTCCAGTAATTCGATCTTATGGGATCAGACAATAACTGTTGAAAATTCAACACCAACTTAGTAATTTTTTTTTTTCTTCCCGATTTGAGGAAACAACCACTTATTGTTCTTACCCTCAAACCCTTCTCTGAGTGACCCTTTCTTCTTCTCTTTTATCTTGTTTTTTTTTTTTCATGGAGACCCCATTTTTTTTTTCTTCATGGAGACCCCATTTCTTCTCTTTTAGTATTTCTTGCTCATTTAGTATGTCTCCTAACTTCTGCGTGCAAGCGTCTACAAATTCAACATTTTTGAAATGTCGATATTACAAAAGCTTTGTCTTGTAGTAGCAGTAGTTTTTTCTTCTTCCAGTGGATACATGTCCACCGGCTTCGTGTCACAAGTAGAAACTTGATGTTGTCGTGACAAACATGGCTTTCTTGCCATTTTTTTTTTTTTCTCTCTCAAAACCGAGTAGGTCGTCTCATTGAGGCTCTCTTCCCACAATATGAGGAGGCGATCATTTGAAGCTCTCTTCCCTCAATATATGGAGGCATTCGTTGTTGACGTTTTCATGATATCGGCTTCTAAAGTTCTTGAACGATTGTGGAGGCAATCCTTGGTGCACTCTTCCCACAATTGTCTTTAGAATTTTGTAAACAATTTGAGGAGGAAAATTATTGCTCTCTTCCCTCAAACTTGTCTTCTGGTCACTTATCAAAAAGTGATTTCTTTTTTTCTTCTCTACTTTTCTTTTTCCACATGGAGGCGTTTTTGCTCCTGTGAAGGTAGGATTTTTTTTTTTTTTTTTTTTGACATCTTCTCCTTCTTAAACTTCATATCTTCTCAACTCGAAAGCTTTGAAACCCATCAATTCGTAGCGGAAACTTTTATGCCCATTTCGGATCGAACGAGCTCTGATACCAAGTTAAAATTTATACTCTTATCAAGAACTTAGAAACCTTGATAATATTTTTCGGAGATATACGAGCATCGTGGTGTTGCTCGTATAGAGCTCCTAGAGCTCTAGTAGTGAAGGGTGGAAGCAAGGACTTTGTAACTTGAACTTTGTATTGATTGATTCTTGCTACCTTACTTACAAATGAATACAACATGCCTATTTATAGGCTACAAAAAAAAGAAGAGAACTATGCCTATGGAGGCTAACAACTATGCCTTTGGAGGCTAACAACTATGCCTATGGAGGCTTACCAAACCAACTACTAGACAATCTAGTATTCTTGTTTGATTTGTCTAACCCTAGAACACTCATTTTACACATGTTAATTGTCTAACATTGACTCTAGACATCCTAGATATTTCTAGGTTAATTTAGATATATATGTGAACACTTGACTAAGTTGGTGTTGAATATTCAACAATAACATGATTCCGAAAAGAAAAAAAAAACCATAAAAATAACAAAGATCTGAAATCACCTTTGTGTGATGATAGTGATGAGCTTGAGTGCTGCTAGTGGTTCTTGTAGCCGCTGTAAGCTCTTCTTATTCAACCACTAGTGTGCTTCTTCTGGTGTGCGCGACCCTATTAAGAGAAAATGAGCAAGAAAATTACACAAAAAGTAACTACAATCATTTGAAACTCAAAAAAATTATTTTTTCATCACCTGCTTCAATAGTATTGGCCTCATTGATATTCTTAAACCTGAGACAATATCTTTCATCATTACTGCGCTGAAATTCCACTTAAAACCAACCAGATCCCAGCAATGTTTGAGGGTTGGGTTTGGTGGAATGCATGGAAGGTGTTTTATCACGTCCAATTTCTCTGCACACGGAACATTCAAACACTCATGAGCCTCAAATCAAATAATTGAACAGTAACGAAAACTAGAAAACCTATAGGAAGAGAAATTTACCTCAGGTTAAGGAGAATGAGTCAAACTTGAGTCTTGAGAGGAGATATCATTGTGCTGATAGTGAATGATCAAGATTAAGGTTTCATCATCTTCTTCTTCTTCTTGTGCCTGTTTGAGATGATGATATGATTAGTATTGGAAGTACTATTAACAATGGGGTTTGGATGGTTAGAGAGAAGGAAATTCTTGAAAAGGCTATCAACATGGAGAAACAATTTTACCAGAAATCTTGAGATCCAGTAAAATGAACAAGAAAGTTTTTCTTATAGATGTTCTGACGGCTGAATAATTTTTTCTTAAAGTGCAACAACAATGGTCAACAATAAAACAATCACATTAATAGAATACAAAGAACCAAATACGATTAACATTGAACTTCACATAAACAAGTCTAGCACCTGCTGTCCATGAGAACGAGAATAACCAAATACGATGTACATTGCACTTACACCAAACCATAATAAATTCCTTCTATGAAAGAACACGCTTTCCCACTGAAGCTGGGGACTTCTGCAACAAACCTATTCTTTACTTGGATTGCATGGTATAACATATCAGCACTTGCACAGGTAATTAAGTAAAGTTGATTAAATTGATAAACAAACCCATTCTTTACTTGAGAATGACTACAATTGAAGTTTAACGGGCTTAGTAAACCATGACGCTAAAATGGTTACTTGAACATGAAATCTTATACGACTGAGATCATAAGCTAGCCACTGAAGGGTATTACTAAGAAGTACAAGTGGATGTTTTTGTAAAGTTTAATCAGCAATAAGCTCGTTACCAAATTGTTTGTAAGACCTCCTGCTGATATCTGAGGCTTGAATGCCTCACCATTAAGCATGGACCTTGTTACTAACCCAAAAAATTCTTAATTTAGCCAATTTTCTTCTTCTTTCTTTGATAGAAGGGAATTAGATTGCAGCTTCAACCAAAAAGTATATCGTCCAATTTCCTGTGTGATGATAGTGATGAGTTTGAGTGCTACTTCCACCACCGGTGCGCTTCTTCTGGTGTGCGCGATCCTATGAAGAGGAAATGAGCAAGAAAATTAAACAAAAAGTAACTACAATCATTTAAAACTCAGAATGAGAAAATGAATCTAAAAAAGAAACAAAAGGTAATTCAAATCAATAAAAAAAAAAAAATCAGAATCAGTTCCAGTTTTCCATCACCTGGTTCACATAATCAGTAGCTTCCTTAAAGAGTTTCTCTGGCTTTAATTAGTATATATTGATATTCTTCTTCATTAAACCTGCATTACTGCGCTGAAATTGCAAGTAAAACCAGCCAGATCCAAGCAATGTTTGAGGGTTGCGTTTGCTGGAATGGAAGGTGTTTTAATAGTTTTATATCGTCCAATTTCTCTGCACACGGAATATTCAAACACTCATGAGCCTCAAATCAAACAATTGAACAGTAACGAAAACTAAAAAACCTGAAAAAAGAGAAATTTACCTCGCGACAAGGAGAATGAGTCAAACTTGAGTCTTGAGAGGAGATATCATTGTGCTCAGAGTGAATCATTAAGGTTAAGGTTTCATCATCTTCTTCTTCTGTCGGTTTAAGATGATGTAAAATGATATGATTACTATTGAAAGTACTATTAACCATGGGGTTTGGATCGGTTAGAGAGAAGGAAATTCTTGAAAAATCCATGAACATGGAGAAACAATTTTACCAGATATTTTGAGATCCACCAAAATGAACAAGAAAGGTTTTCTTATAGATGTTGTGACGGCTGAATAATTTTTTTCAATGACAAGATTGTTTATCCTACGGTTGAAAATGTTTTTAGGGGTGATGGATACCCTAATAGATATGCATAAAGTCGGACTCGGATCCTCCTTACTTGGGTTTAACCCGCTGTTATAATGTGCATACATTTGTGTGGATGTGGGCTGTCAATTAAGGTACCTGACTACCCAAAGCCGAACTGGCACGGAACACAATGATATCTCATCTCAAATAAATTCCATTGAAAATCATGTTTCACAATGACTCACTGTTTGAAGTGGAAATCTACAAATCCTAATGTTTGGCATTTCTTTACGATCAAAGATATAGTTTCTGCAGGGAATTTGGGTGTATGCCTCACCCAGTTGACTCACTTGACTAGATCTGCAAATGAGTCTTATTTTTATTTAGTGGTTTAAATTTGTTAATCTTTGTCTTGTCTGTAATTTCATTCAACATATAGAGCTGGTAGTCCATTTCTTTCTGTCTTTCTTATACTAGTAACAATACAAGGCATACCCTTCTGTTAAAATTGAAGTAAATTGAAGATTGAAATGGGAATCTTGGATAGAGGATGGACATTTTTATAGTGATTTCAAATACATGTTCATTTGCCCATTTTTACTACTATATCCTAAGTGTCTGTCTGACATCAACCGCAGAAAACGCTGAGTATTAGTTTGGAAGTGCAGTTTACCACCAACTAGGTTTCCTGACAGGAGTATACTCTAGTGAAAATATAGTTTTGCTCACACAAGATGGTGCGAGAGCATTGTTGAACTTGACAGTGAGGATGAAAAATAGGGCCGACAAAACTATGAAAACCCCCAAGAAAGAAGTATCTAAACTATGATTTTTCCTTGAAAAAAACAGCTTAATTTTGTATGCTAAAACACAACATTGCTTGATGATGCAGATTCTCAGTATTGATTGTGAACAATTATATCCGATTACTTTATTGATTGATGATGCACATTCTTACATTGGACTGCAGTTCTATTTCACCATCTTCCTTTGCAATTCGGATCACGAATGAGTTCCCCAATTCTACAGTGTCAACATACAAGTTTCTAACAGCGTCGATTTGGATTCACTTTCTTAGTTATATTCTTGCAACGACAGTCCATTGATTATAGTGTCAGTGAAAGTAATAGACTTCGGAGTTAAGATTGAAACCCCGTAGAGAGCTGAAAAGTTACTGGAGAGGTTTGAAAAGTTGCCCAGGGTTCCACATCAATCTGTAAACATGCTCCACAATTTGTTCTCCCGCTCCTTAGCACTATGTCCTGGAAGGTTTTTTGGGTGTAAAATTGTCACTTATAGTTCTGCACTTCAAACGATTATTGATAACATTAAAGACTTGTCCTCCGAAGGAGAAAAAGACTACTCTAGCAACGAGCTAAAGAACGGCAACAATTTTCTAGGTGACAAAACTAGAAATAAAGGAACACCCCATGAAAGCATTGCTTATATTGAACGTAATTAAACCAGTCAATTGGTACAAAATTTTATATCTAACACCACACCCGATTTCAACCTAGCACCATTAAGCTGTTTTGCATTGACAGCCTGTAAAGAGGCTAAAAGTTGCTTCATATTTCCTACCTCTCCTTGACATCAGCACTATGTCAATTTGCTGGTTTTTAAGGTTCTGCAATTCAAATGATTCTCCATAATGACAAGGCTTTAATTTGTGAAGATAAAAACTCAAATTAAGCAATAACAACACCTATACATATCACATAACAATATACTAAGCTCAAGAAACTCAATGAGGAAGCAATATTTTTGAGTGAGTAAACTAGAAGTAAGGATACCAACAACACCTTACCTAAACTAAGGTAACGTCACTTAATATTGTACTAAACCAAACCCAATCTTTACTAAAATACCAAGGAGTTGGGTTTCGGAGAGAGGTAGGTGGTGTATTTTGTCCCACTTTCCCTGCACAGAAAACATTCATATGCTTAAAATCAAAAAATTGAACAGTAATGAAAACCAGCGACCCTAAAAATAAGGGAAGATTACCTAACTCAGTATGAGGAGAGTAAACTTGAGTTTTGAGAGGAAAAATCATTGTGCCAGAGAATATTCAAACAACAAGATTAAGGTTTCATTTTCTTCTTCTTCTTCAGGCAGTTTCAGAGGTATGATGAACAACAAGATTAAGGTTTCATTTTCTTCTTCTTCTCCAGGCAGTTTCAGAGGTATGATGATAAGATTAGTAGTAATAATAGTGTTTAGTTTCAGAGGTATGATGATAAGATTAGTAGTAATACTAGTGTTTAGATTGGTGAGAAATAAAGAAATTATTGAAGAATCCATATCGTCCGAGAAAGAAATTTGAGATCTGAATCTGAACAATGAGAGAAATGAACATGGAAAATTTGTTTTTATAGATGTTTCAACGGCCAAAGATACGTTTAGGGCATAGGAGAAAGATAAATCCATTGGTTGGACATGTTCTTGAAGATAATGGATACCCTAGCAGATATGGGCCACAAAGTCCGATAGGATCCTACTTATTTTCGTTTAGCCCGTTACTTGTTCATCTCACATTTGTATGGCCCGTTATTTTCGATCGGCCACTGAATATATTTTCCCTTATGAAATAGTAACTATTTAAATCGTAAACAAGAATTGTTACTTACATTAGTAGATTTTGCAAAATTGTGATGTCAATCTACTATATACGACGCAAAGACTCGATCTATAAATAAAGTAACAGAGGACGAATCACCGGCTGATCATGTTTGTGTCCCTAAGTTCTAAATACCAGTTCTTCTAGGATCTATTTCTCAAGATGCTCGGATAAAATACCAGCTACATGTAGATTCTGATCCACCATTCCATGTCAAGATAAAATACTCTTCTTTCCATGTCTTTCATTTCCCTGAACAGAGGTTTCCAACACCTTATCTTTGAACGTGGAGTGAAAACTAAAAAACCTAAACGAAGAGATATTTACCTACGAATACAAGAAAATGCAATAAACTTGAGTCTTGAGAGGAGATATCATTGTGCTGAGAGTGAATTATATTTTTGCCGTCCTTACTGACTACTTAGTCTCTCAAATCTTATCATACGGTTATTTGAACACGAAATCTTATACAAATGAGGAGGTCATTAGCTAGCCACTGAAGAGTATAAGTAAAAAGTACATGTGGATGTTTTTCGTAAAGCTTAATCAGCAAAAACAATGTAAAAAGTACATGTGGATCTTATCTCTTTGGAACGCGAGGCAGAGCTGCTAGCATGGACATGGCATGAAGGGGACCCATTAGCACTGACGGGCATGTAACAGGTGTGGGACGCTCTGTTAAGCGCTTGGAAAGGCATGACGCTGGTAAGGGAAGCCCTTTGGAAGGGAAGCGCTTGCAATGAAAGCGCTTGCGGTTTAGGGTTTGACACCCCGAAACCCTAATTAGCATCCTTTACTAGAATCGTTGTAGGATCCGCTTACGGACTCGGAATTTGATGGTGCGCCCCTTTATCGGACACGAAACAGAATTCTGTATCTCCCCACGAAAGAATATTTAGGTTTCAAGCTCTCTTAGGAGGTAAAAACGGCCCGACAGTGAAAATCAAGAAGAAATCAAGAGGGGTGTTGCGGGCCCGGGTAGCATAGTCGCGCGCCAGTCACCTATTCCCGTTCATGGAGCAAGAAGGAATATTCATTCTGTTCAAGCTCTAAAAACTATGTCCGCATGAAAATAGGTATTGACCCTCTTCTGCTTTTCTGTTGTTTATCTGGATCCGTGTTTTCGTCTACAATATCTCTCCAGTGGATTCCAAAAATTTATCAAAACTCCGCTGTATTCTTGGGATGGATGGATGAAATATATGCTCGGAAACGATCACGTCAGGGATAATCTTGGAGATTGTGTTTGCGTCGTCGGTCCATCCTCGATCTTAGGTTGTTCAGTGGACCTTTTGATCGTGATGATAATGTGTTGTGAATGCTTGTATGGTCGAAAACTTCTGGGGGACCTGGATGAAATAGGAAGACGTTCCATTGCCGATGCGTTGTTATCAAGTCTTCCGGGACTTCGTTCCAAGTTACATCCTTCGAACCATCTTCTGAATCTTGGACTATCGTACGGAATGGGATGCGGTGAGAAGTCCTCGGTTATACTTTGGTTTGATATGATGGAATGGATGAATATGTGAATGTAATCTTCTGGTGTGCTTTTGGAGTCTTCGGTGCACATGTACGGCTTCATGTTGAGAGAATACCGCGGCTCGTAAAACCTCGACAGTGATGAAGTTGAAATCAGTAATAACCTGGTTGAGGGGAGTGAAAGCGTCTCATGCTAGTAGTCACCATGCGTAACCTACATTCAATATATCGCCTGAATCCCCGTCCACGGGATTGGATATAAGCCTATCGTACTCTTCTGGATGTGCACTAGTACAAATATGGGCTTCGGTGATAGTTAAAAATTGTCATCAAAATACTGATGTGACAGTTTTCGAAAAAATCTGCACTATCACCAAAGCCTATGTTACAAAAGGTCTATAAGAAACTGTTACAAAATAATGACTATAAGGTAACAGCTACTTCAAAAACCTGTCATTGTTGACAAGTTACAATAACATTTTCTAAATAAAACTATTATCATAAAATCTGTTTTTTGAGTTGTAAACACATTTTAGTATGTTTTTTTTAACGAACTGTCACATGAACGGTGCTAAGGTGACATTATTTTCTTAAAAATATCATAGTAAATAATTTCCAATGAAGTTTATCTAGATAAAAGTATCATCTTAAACACTTATCTATGCTAGATTCTTCAGGTAACATACCTTTACCAGATCTACTCAATCACATATAGTACGAAATACAAGAATAAAAAATAGAGGAATATATATATTGATTTAAAATATGTTTTTACAGGTTCTCTTGTACAAATTAAGTTGTACAAAATGCTACAAATATAAAGTAATTAGCATCACTAGATATAAGACAAATGGATCCTTCATAAAGAGATGCCCACACGACAAAGACAACCCAAAGCAACGCATCTTGAACAAGACGTCAAACTGGAAACAACACTCTTGCAAAAAACTGAACCCTCAAATTCAAAAGATAATTATACCTTGTGATTTATTTTGCAGAATGAGTGTTTTCTAAGCATC
The DNA here is from genome assembly GCA_023529315.1 of Papaver bracteatum. NCBI lineage: Eukaryota > Viridiplantae > Streptophyta > Magnoliopsida > Ranunculales > Papaveraceae > Papaver > Papaver bracteatum. The sequence goes on from JAJJWX010003506.1 coordinate 98,008, forward strand.
TTTAATATTTCTTATGCTGGAGATTTCTATTGTTAAATGGTTCAACATTACCACATTTGTTGTCTTTATTGCTAGCTCTAGAAAATGATGTCCAATTCAATTTATCCTCAACTGAAGATTGACGTTGGAGATAATGAAATCAGTAATCAGCAGAACCAGTAGCAAAGTTTTACATTCCAGTATTACATCCAGAGCAACCACCACTATACCAATGTCATTGTCATTCATTCCAATTAGTTTCTTAATCTTTCTACAATGAACCTAAGTTAACAATCCAAACATATTAAGGGATCATACTTGGAAGAAATAATACATATTCACTTATGACATGATGGAAGCAGCGTCATTTACCACTTATAAGAAAGAAATAAAAAATGAATTAATGGTCATCAATCTATGCAGATACAAAGACACACACCTGAACATATTAAGATAGTTGCTCACAAGCCTACCTTCTATCTAGCCATGTTGTTCTCAAAAACCAATCCAAGATGAAATTTGTACCCAGAATCAGAGGATAATCAGTCTGGTATCTATTAGATAACAAACTCAAGCTTCCAAACCTCTGTGGAATTCAAAGACATAAACCTGAATATTTGCACCAGTAATTAGATAATAAAAGTTCATGCTTTAGGAGACACCGATGCAAGATAACTTCAAATAGAAATGGGGAAGTACCTGGATCGAAAGTGCCTCTAAAACACTCTCTTGCATATCATCTGACAATCTCGATCTAAAAATATAGTTCATTTATTCGAAACATACAAGATATTTAGATAGAGAAAGCGAGAAAATAAGCAAATAAAAAACATACTTGATTTATGGCAGTACTGGCCAGTATACACCGAGCACAAATTTCTTAGAATCTTCATGCTTTTATCAGTAACTCCATAGCACCCTCTTTACTCTCTGATTTATTCCACAAATAATCAGTAATCATTCATCAATAAGAAAAAATAAATAAATAGAACTCCAAGCAAAAGAACCAACAAATAGAACTTCAACGATCTTCTCCCAATGATATATCATAGTTCCGAAAATTTTCAAAATTAGTATCTATTGCAGTAACATGAACACTATATTATTGCTCTTAACCATGCTTTAGCTATTGTGACTTGTTAGTTGTTACCCAACAGTAACATAGTGGGATGGATATATATAGGAACCACAATCACCAGTTAATGGCTAATGGAAATTGCAAACGATTAGATCACCGGATGCTTTGTGTGAAAAGAAGTTGACGACATCTGCAACAAGTATAATATAATTAAAATATGGAAAAAAAGAAACAATAACTTAGTAGTCCCAAGGGAGTATGAAAAACAACAAATTTGTACTATAGTCAAAACATGAACCATGAGATGAGAAATATTTTCAAAATTACTTCATTGCAGGCACAAGAGATTTGAACACCACGAATGAATTCAAAGTGGTTAACTATTCATATTCCTACTCAAAATCTCAAACTCTCTTTCTAGAATGGATGTCCATTTAGTTATCTAGCTAGGGGTTAACACTAGCTAACTAGAACAAATGTCCATTTTTTTCATGGAAATTTACTTTCAGTTTTCCTTATCATAAAGCTCCATAAACTTGGGAAACACTATCCACAAGTCTAAGGTTTCTGACCCTTATGGATTCTTCATGCTGCAACTTGAATCCGATGACGCAAAATATTGACATCGATGAAAGTTAACATCATATTCGATCCATTACTAGAATTCTCCAATAAGCTCATAATACCACTATATTGTTCAAGAGGAGGTATTTGATAATCCATCCATTCAGATTCTATATATAAGAACGACCACAGATAATTTTTATGAAAACCAAGATGAATTTCACCAATTTTGAAATGAGCTTCATGCAAAATGAAAAAAGAGATATATATATATAGAAAAGGAAAGAGGTACCTAGTGGTATACCAAAATCGCACATCTGTCAATTGCTTTTCATATACATATCTGCAACTTTACAAACACGTTCTGTTTTCAACTATTATCCAAGAAGATCACACTTGTGGGAAATCACCACAGTTGTTTTCTGAAAAGTAATACAAAAAGATTAATAAAAAATAAGCTAAACCAAACCATACACAAAGACATTGATATGTTATGTAACGAACTGCAGGCAACTTCTGCATAATAAATGGGCTGCTATTTTTGTTTGTGAGAATTCTATTTCAAATTTTTACAAGGCAAACCTTCCATATTCCATCGTATACATGGACCTTCTCTAAGTCCAAAAACTTTTCAACCTCCTACAAGTGGGAATAAGTAATACAAACTTTAAAAAGTATAAAAATCTAAACATAAATCCGAAATTTAAAGTGCGAATATTCCAGAAATATTCATTCCGACTCTAATATAAGCGTAATTGACAACTTTGAAAGAAGTTGCAAAAAGAAAAAAGTTGGAATCCGTAAAGCACTGATCACTAAACCCGCACAACATGAAAACCACTAATTTATTTACCAACACAGACCCTAGTACCAATTTCACTAATCCCACTAATCCCAAATCTCACCAACGCTCTGAAAATTCGAACCAACAAAGAAAATATTATAAACTACCCCGAGGGTCACCCACCCGGAAGATAGACAAGATTGATATTCTACAACATGAAATACAAAACTCAACAATGATCTTGCTATATATTCAAATTTATGGCTTCATAAGAAAAATAAACATATCTGGATAACAAACCTAAATAAAAAAACTAAAATAAACCCAAACAGTAAACTAGGAATCGAAAATTTGTACCTTGAAAGAAATCACATTTTTGGAATCTTCGGGACCACCATAAAAAACCCAATCAGCTAACTCAGGACGGTAACTTATTTCCTGACAAAAAAAATTTTACAGAGATTTATGGAGCTGCTAATGGAGATCAAAGAGAGAGACCTTTAAAGCTCGTTTTCTGTACACAAAAACAAAATGAAAAATAAATTAGATCAAGAGATATGGGTAATGAGGATAAGGATTGAAGCAAAACAAAACCCTAGATTGAAGTAAAAAAAAAAGGAGATCCTAGGAATTGCTAAGAGAAAAAAACCATGAGAAGAGTGAGATGAGATCTTTTTGTACATATCAAATTGTCGAACTCTAATGAACCACAGAGAGATGGGTAATATTGGGGAATTATGTTTAAGCTTTTTCTTTTGCGGTTTTCAACAACAAGGAGGCGAAGGTTAGGTCGAGAGAGACCCCACTAACAAAACAAACCACGACCAGTAGATAAATACTAATTTAGGAAATTAAAACTAAATGACAACATGGTGCATTTGAGAATGCCTTGGGGTTAGATTATACGAAAAATAACGGTTTTAATCAAAATTTTCACTAGAAATGGAAGTGGCGGTAATTTATAGAACTATTACCTATTAGGTCTCACTTTGATAACGGATTTTATTGAGAACAGTTACAATAGCTTGGGAATGGTAACAGTTTCAAAAATGTTATAATACATCGATGTACGGTAGCATTTTTCTACAAGAAATGTCATGGTATAACTGTTCAGTGACAGTTTAAAAGCTGTCACTATTCTTTCCCACTATTGGTGTGAGTTTTAGTAGAAAACTATTAAATATATCTCATAACCTTACATATATCTCATAACCTATTTTTTTTGTGACAGATCATTCATTAACTGTCATGGTTTCTTATTGTGAACTGTCACCGAATCCCACATTTGTACTAGTGGTGACACTGGAATGCTCAAAAATTACATGATGGAATATTCTGGATAGTGCAGGCTTCGGATCCTCCACGTCCTCGTCAAGTGTTGAAGGCATCTTTTAGACAAAGAGGTGATGATATTCGTGCGCTGCACGCTTGAAGAGTAAATGACCTTGTTGTGGGCATATCTTTTTGGTTGGTGAAGCTCTGGCTGGCATTAACGAATGAGCGACAACAGTTCTTGGTAGGAGATGTAATCAGGAGAGACTACATTAATGTGGTAAAAAAGTAGGTTGGCTGGAATTTCATGGGCTTCCGTGGAAGTAAAAGGATTGTATGGATGCGTAAGCGAGCAAACTGTCCATGATCATGAGTTTTGGCGAGATGGATTAAAAGGTGGCCATGACTACGAAGATTGGCTAGATGACCATGTTCATTGACGTGCAGAGCGTGGTGGTACGACCCTTTACAGGAAGAAACGGCGTTGAAGTAGTTTCGGATCTTGGATAAGATGTTGAAACTTATGGAGTAAAAATGCTGGAGTTTCGTCTTTGGGTCCAAGAGCAGCTTATGGAGAAAATGCTGAAGCGGAGCGGCTGTTGGAGCGAATGTTAAAGCGGAGCGGCTGCCGAAGCGAACATTGAAGCGGAGAGGATGGAGAGGATGCGTCAACTAGTGTGATGTAAGGATGGACGCCCTTCAAGCGGATAGTGGTTAGGAGTCCTCAGTTTCATCTATCAATCGTTCTTTCCAAGAGAGGTTGGGGTTTGAGAATGGCTTCCCTAGCTGAAAAGCCTGCTTTTCTGATGTAGCACGGTTGAGGGATGCAAATATGTTTTGACGCTACGCCTTAGAGAAATATAGAATCTCACATAACTGTTTCATCCTAAATTGTACGACTTTGTGGGCGAAGTTCCCGTCGTGCAGGTGTTTATAGGTAAAAATGGTTTCTGTTGGTTTTCGTAATTGCGGGTGTGAAAGTGAGAAAAAATTTAAACCTTAAACAATATACTACAAGGGAGGACTTTAGATTCGAGAGATTAATCTGTACAAGTCCGGCCTAAACCAAGAAATGGACGTTCCAGACTTTCTTCGGTCACAAAGTCGAGGAGAAGGGTTGATTTGGGGAGGGAAGCGAAGAAAGGTGTTGAGACCAGAATAGTTTTGGAAAGGTAATATCTCTACTTGTATCATAAAAATGGAAGCTTCAGGAAGCTTACAAGAGATAGAAGCATTTTTGGGAGAGCTTGCCAAGTTTCATTTCTGAGAGTATTGTATTTTTATCCTGACCGAGACTTGTCGTCTGGTGGAAATAGGTAAGACCTATTTATATAATTCGAGATTGAAACGTACCCTGGTCTTATTAATAAAGATAGTAAAGGGTGAAATAATGGGAGGAGGTGGTAACCGCATGGTGTTAATGGGTGAAAACGTTTTCACCATTATTTCCTCATTTATTTGACCTCTTTATTCATATTCATGCTTTTTTAATGCAAGCGTAGTGTACTTTGCATGCTGTGACCGCCAAACCAAGACCCTAGAAAGCATCCCCCAGTTTGTGTTGATGTCTCGAATGTTCTTGGAGAACATGTAATACGTTGTTGTGGCTTGGAAAGTCGATCTTGGGGAAATTGCTAGCCTTGTGACCTTCGACGGTCGAGATTTTGCATATTGAGAGGTGCATTGCACACCTTAGTTTTGGTAGTGAGGGCCATAATGGTGGCACGACTAGGTTTTCATGCCGTTGGCATGGCATGGTATGGTTTGGCGTGGCCAAACTTAGGTTTTCGGACCCAAAAGTCATGAGGTGACTTTAGACGGCCATGATTCGCTCATGGGTTTAAAGGGTGGCCATTGATGGCTACATGCCTTTGTTTTGGTTGCCGCATGGGGAAGGTGCGACCAGGGTGTTGTTTAGACTTGGCGCATAGGGCCAATGGTCTGCCATGGGCGTATTTCATGGCTAGGGCCAAGGAAAAGGCGCTTGGGTTGGCACAGTGTTACTAGCATATCTAAGGCCAAGGCATTGGTGTTTGGCTTGGTGCGGCAAGCTCGGCTAGGTGCGGTTTGGCTTGGCGTGTGAGGCCAAGTGTTTTTCATGGTCGTATGGCATAGTTAGGGCCAAGACAAGGGTGCTTGGCTTGGTATGCCTAGATTGGCTAGGTGCGGTTTGGTTTGGGCGTGTGGGGCTGAGGGTTTGTATGGCCGCATGGCATAGCCAGCTTTGGTCAGGTGCGTGACCAATCTAGGGTTTTTTGGGCCAAAGTCACGAGGTGACTTTGGGTGGCCAGGATTTGCTCCTGGGTTTGAAGGGAAACCGTTGATTAATGCATGCCTTCTTTTTAGTAGTTATAGGGGAAGGCCAGGAGGGTGGCACGGCTAGGTGAGGGCGCTTGGCTTATCATGACGTAACTAGCATGGCTAGGGCCAAGGCAAAGTATGTTTGGCATGGCGCGGCTAGCTTGGCTAGGTTTGGTTCGGCTTGGCATGCGGAGCCAAAGGTAACCATGGGCTCATAGCGTGATCTTGGCATGTGGGACCAAGGAGTATCCATGGGCGCTAGGTGAGGTCTTGGTATGTGGGGCCAAGGAGTAGCCATGGGCGCATGGCGCGTTTAGCTTGGGCTAGGCACGTAACCAAGCAAGGGTATTAAGCTAAAGGTTTGAGAGGACCTTAGATGGCCATGATTTGCTCCTGGGATTGAAGGGAAATCGTTGATTGTTGCATGCATTCACTTTAGTAGTCATGAGGAGAAGGCCAGCAGGGTGGCGTTTCTAGCATATCTAGGGCCATGGCATGGTGGGATTGCCATGACAATGCTAGCTTGGGCTAGGTGTGGCTAGCATGATTTTCCATTGGCACAAGGGTGCGGTTAGCATGGTTGGCAGGCTTCAGCGCGGTTGGGTGTGGTTGGCATGATTTTCCATTGGCACACGAGTTCTGGATAGTCATAGCTAGGGCCATGGTATTACGGTGCTGCAAGTCACACATAATGATGACGCGTTACAGAGTTACATGCCAAGTCAGAGTTCTGCCGCAATGGCGCATTGCTAACCCATAATAGCGGTATACTGTATAGACCGTTAAGTGTCGAGAATGACATGACCCTGTAGAGCCAGTGAACCAAAAAGGTAGCTCTACACTGTAAATACATTTGTCTAAGGAATGAAGCTTATTGACCGACACAATAAGGCTTCATTGAGGAGAAGGCAAGAAGAAGCCAAAGTGACAGATGCAACATGCGATATTGGCATTAAGGCATATCCATGGAATTCAGTTGGCCCAAACTCAAGGATGATGCAAGAGTGTAGAATATATCAAGAGTAGGTCTATAGTGTTAGTTCAAGGATGGCCAAAGCTTGAACAATGCAAACAAGTTAGTAATGCAAGAGTTGCATTTCTGTTGTCAAGCTAATTGGCAAAGTGAAGTATATGTGGCGCATGAGTAACTAGAGTGAGCTTAAGGATTTGGCCTAGACAAGTACATAATAAATTTATTTTATGCTAAATCAGTGGACACTAATGGTGGTTGTGATGGTAGGCGGGGATGGTGGATCAGCGGTGGGTGTTAGTGAGAATGGTGGAGTGATGACGTTAATGATGGTGGTGGTGAAAGAAGTAGTGGTAGTGGGATGATAAAGGTGTCCTATAAGATAGATAAATTAATTAGTTACCCTTGGTTTATTCTTTTTATTTGATACAGTATTATTTTTTAAATTTGTTTTTATTTAATTTTTTTATATTAAAATAAATATTATAGGCCAGATTTTTATCGGGTCGGGACAGGATACCAAACCAGAACGCTCTGAATGGTATCCTTTCACAAAACATAATCAGAGTTATATTATCAAAACCATTTATCCCAGAAATAATCCAATATCCTCAAAAGATACCAGTGTCTATCAAAACCGGTCGAACTTTGAACCAGACATCCGGTATGTTTTTCAAAAAAAATAAAAGAAGAAGAACCTAAATGAAAGTTTAACAGAGAAAAATTCAAGAAAAATCATCCAACAGAGGTATGCTCTTCTTGGAGAAAGTCAAGTTTGCATCTTCAAGAGCCGCTCTCTTCATAATCAACATCTCGGAAAGATTTTCGAGTTTTACCTCATGTCGTGCAATCTCCTCTGCAGAAAGGTTTTCGACTGCTGCATCTTTCGACTTCTGGATCTTAGCAATGCCTTCGACAAACCACGAAGCGTTGAACTCATTTTCTACATATACGTTGAGATGGTACTCCCAGTTGGCAATAACGTCTTCAGAAACGATGTGGACAGTCACCTCACGCTCTGGATGAACGGTTGAGGACTTTAAAGAAACCAATCTCTGAATGTCAGATACCAAACCAGAACGCTCTGGATTCATTTTTGGGAAAGCTAAATCTACGGCCGAACGATGATTAGTTTACTTAATTTTCAATAAAAAATGTTTTATTGTTATTTCATAATATTTTTTTGGCTAACCAAATAAATATATTTCATTAATACAGTACATAATAAACTTATTTTATATTAAATCAATTAACATGTAACATTATTATGGAAGTTGTGGTTGATTTTTTTAATTTGAAAATAAGATGGTTATTAACACAAAATAAATAATTGTACAGGCTGACCATAATTTTTTTCCGAAAAATAACCTGAAAAAACCCAGCGATGATAGGGATAGTAAAGGTTATCAGTTGAACCCTTTTACCCATCCGTGGACCCTCCTTAACAAACCCTGAACCAATACCCTATCAACACCTAGCATTGAGTGATAAATAGAGCTGTGAAGGGAGCGATGAATATCATTTCCGATTAATAATATGATTTCAGGTGATTTTTCACGGCTGTGGTTGGCCCACCTGGATATATTTCAACCAGTGGGATTTTTCCGTTATTTCACCCCTCAAAACCTACGTCCGGAAACACCACCATCCAGAAACACCACATATTCTAATTTTCTCTTTCGCCTCCTCTCTATTCCTCGCTCTTTCTTCCCCTCACCGTTACTTCTCCATTCTCTCTTTCTATTTTGCAGATTTGAAATCGGAAAGGAAGCTATTAGCGAAAGAGAAAAATCAATAAAAATATTGATTCAAAGTGTGTATACTATACCATAAACCCTACCCTTTTTCGCTTACTTTTTTTTCTTCTTTCTGAATCAATGAACCCTAACATTTTTTGTCTATTTTGCAGATACGAGTTTTCATTTATCGTGATAAGCAAAGAAATCCAATCTTTTATTGGTGTTAGGATACTGGGGGAAAAACCTTTGCCGAATCAGTCGAGTTAATCAATCGAGTTCATCTTCCTAAATCTCTAAGAAAAATCTCTTTGAACATTTTGTTCCGACAAGGTAAACTCAATTAATGTTTCTCTAATCTCTTAATTTATTAACCAGGATTATAGATCAACTTGAATCCGTCTGCAACTGTATTTGTTTTATGTTTGCTACTCGATTTTGGAATATTTTCTTTGTTATTGTTTCATTAATGTTTCTTTGTTGTTTTGTCACTGATTCCAATTTGTCTTATTTGTTCAAAATTTTCTACTTGGTCAAAGATTTTATGCTCTACCTGACCTATTTGGATTGTTGATGGATTGGATTGTAGATGGAGTAGTAATTTGGTGAGGATAAATATAATCCAGTGAACCATGATAAGGGAACTTGAATTTACTTTATATGGATGTGTTAAGAGAACTTTAATTTTGATTTTTGAATACTCCAAGTGTATGATCATAAACCAATTTAGAGAGAGTTCATCTAGAGCACGTTTCCTTATGATCTCATTACTGAATTTTGTTAGACATTTTAATTTTGTGACGGAAATTATGGAATTTTGTTTAGGTTGAGTTAAATTTTGTTACTAGTGGGTTTTTTTTTGGATTTAGGAATTAGCTTTTGTTTCTAAAAGGAGTTAAAGTTGCATTGTATATTAAGACGGCGTTGTTATAGAGACGGAAAGGATATTCTATTGTTTTATTCTCTCGATTTTTTTTTCTTCACTTTGCAATGGTGTTCTATCATGCTACGCAACTGGTTTAACAGGGAAGAAGACTTATTTGAAAGTCGGTGTTCGACCAACGTATGTGCAATCCACTTGCATCCTATTACAGAACCTACTCATCCCTACCTCCACATACAACAAATGGCATCGTTTGACTCCGCAGAAGATCTGGAAATCACAAAAGCATGGGTAGACGAAAGTCGAGTTGTAGATCGCTCCTCGGCTGAGACCTTTTGGGCGAAGATACATAACAAATTTATCCAAGATTATGGGAACCCGAAAAGAAGAAGTGTTCAACAAATCGAGGATAGGAACAACATCATCCTACATGCGGTAGCTGGGTTTTTTAAAATCAAACACCGGATATCGCACGCAAGCCACCATAGCTTATCCCCTCTACAACTTGTACGTATCTTTATGGTTTATTAGGCACAATACCTTTTTCAACTTATATGTAACTAAATAAGTTTGTGTGTTGTTTTTGTAGCACAAAGCCGCGAAAGCGCGTTACTTAGAGGAAAAGGGGGAAGCATTCACATTTGATGAAATTGTTTACTTCATAGTATTCATATTTTCGGAGTACCACCAACTGCGGAGTATCAACAGAACTCAATGGTGGGTGAATCGGACTTCATACTCTTATTTGGCATTACAATCGTTTACTTCACTGCATTGCAGTTTGTGTAATCATCCTGTGGAATCCAGTAATCACCTATTCCTTGAATGTGGTTATGCTAGATCTATTTGGTTGGTTTTAAATATCAATATTACCTTTGGTGCAGGAATTACTAGACATGAGATTAATAAATTTCTAATGGTTTCAGTTTGGACATTTTTTTTAAGCTTCAGTTTGGATTATTTGATGTTCAAAGATTTTTCAGAACATTAACTCCAAATAGGACAATGTCAATAGTCTTAATTTGTTCTCCTGGAACATCTTGTTTTTTGATTTTGATGTTTTTTTAAGTCAGATTCATTACAAGGTGGAATAGGGCTAATAGTGAGGAATTTTGCAGGTAGCTGCTTTCGGGTGCAAGGATAATGCTTCAATGGAGGAATGAAGATGGGAGTTGAAGCTTAGGAGTTGGAATGTAAGGCTATGCTGGCAATTGTTACTCTGACATCCTCTAAGAACTTTAATTATGTTATCTATGAATCAGATTGTGAGACTTTAATGAAACCCATCATGTTAGTTGGGTGAATCAAGCTTTGGTTTTAGATATTAATTCTAATTGGACAGAACACACAATTCGAGAAATGTTTTTTAATTCACTTAATTCTAATTGGGGCCATAGCTTCTTCCAGTTCTTACGATTTTATTTTTCAACTGTACCAACATGTTCTCCACTTTTTACAAAGTTTAATTTTTTACTTTAGTACCGTTATAACAACTGTAGCAACACGTACTCAGCTTTTTAGCAATCATTTTGATTTATTTTCTGAATTCGGGTACAAACAAAAAAAATCTTTAGGATGGAATAAATATTAGTTGCATTGCACTCCGGTCTTTTAGAGTCGTCAAAGCAGAAAATTATGCAGCAGGATAACAAGATTTGAATGAGAAAATTCTTAACATAGAAGGATCTTTACCTTCCCGTTTTACCAAATTATTTACCATATACACTTAAATATTTTTCCAAATTATTTATTATGAAAAATATTGCCAAATTTCCATTTACCCTCTGTGTTCATCTCTCTCGTCTTAAATCATTTCATGTTTCTACTCTTAAATCTTCTAACCTACCCCTAGAAAATGAAACAACTGGTTTACTTTGATCATCTGATTCATCTCTGGATAAACCATATATTCCCCTGTCAGTTTTGGTTTGTGGAATAATCGGATCGACCGTGTAAGTAATTCTTTTCAGTATTTATGCTACTTGCATTCAAGGAGTATCACTTTTACGTATAATAAACCCTAAACTAGCAATAGAGATGAAAACAAACTCAACCGATTCGCGACTCGATCAAACAAGCATTCAAATCATATAACACTATAAATTGTGAATCATAATCGATAAAATATGAAGACAAAACTAATTTATCATATCAAAAACCATATTATGTGAAATCCAATTATTCCATAACCAATAATAAAATTAAGCACTCATATTCAAGGAGTTCATAACAAGAAAAAGAAGAAATTCTATCATATTGCAAACCCTAGAAAAAAGTAGTAGTAGAGATTAATTCTAAAGATAATAAGATTTGTGCCTAGGCTTCCATATATATAGAGTTTTGTAACCTCTTCTTTAATAAAACTAGGAAACCTAATAAAAATAGGAAAGTGCACCTCCTTAGAATCATGTCCCGTACATCAAATCCCGGACGAAGTAACTTGCCAAAACTCACGGCAAATCTGAAATAACCGCACCTTTGGTTTTGTTCTGGCCGTGTAAAACTTTGGCTACAAGCCTGTTGGGCTCGTGCAGCATCTGTTAGCCCAGCTCATGTATCATTACAGCCCAATAACTCATTATTTACTCCTGTGATTATATCCAGCCCATTATCTCGAGCTTCATCAATTGCTGGCATAACCCATCATCTCATCTCACGTTACTATCCCACAGCGTCTCTGACCACAGCCATGCATGCCATCTTTCTCTCGTTCACTACCATGAACCGTCCGTGTTGTTTTCAGCTGCAATACAGCACTCGCATCAAGCAGCTATACGTCTCGCTGCTACATCAAATTCCCGGCAGTCTTCAGCATCTTTTCTCATCACTCTCTCCCACTGCCATCACACAGCTCCCAACATCACCATCTTCTCTGAATTCCAGCATCATCGACGAACGTTAGCAGCCAACCACAAACCACCAGTTCAGCTCCATGCTCATTCGAACTTATGCAAGCAAGTACCGATCATCAGCAATTTCCCAACTCGAGTATCACAGCGTCACTGTGGCAGCATCTCCATTAATTTCTCCTTCCGTCAGTGCCATAACCATGCATGCAAAGCTGGTCCGCTCCCCACGACAGCAACCCTCTTTCTTCTTGCTCTAGTTCCCGTCAGTCACCAACTTCCATGCATCTTCTTTCGGCATTGGCAGCAGTACTCCAAACTGATACAACTCACTGTATCTAGAGCTCCACTCTCCAGCCCGTACACAGTTAACTCTCCCTGTTCTTGCTCTATAATTCAGGCTTGGCTAACACCTCCCAGCCGCGTGAATAACAAACATTTCATATCTACCGTTGGCTTGTACCACTAAATGTCTTGTACGACCAAAAACAAGTATCTCACATCGAGATGAGAACCATTAAATCTCGGGATTCTTATCTAACTAGTTCCCAGTTCTATTCAAACTCCTCCGAACACATAGATGGTCAAGAGAATAACCATTCTCTGATTTGTCTTCTGCTCGGTCCCATTTCTTCTCAAACTCGGACTCAGGCTAATACTAACTCATACCGTAACTCCAGATCATTATTGATCCATTGCCAAGCTCCATCATATTCCCGAGATTGTCAACAACACCAGCATCTACCTTGACCTATAATTGCAAGAAACAGCGTCACGATCTCATTACAGATCATTTACGTACATCCAGCGCCTCCTTTCTATCAACCATCATCGCTGCCAGTGGTTAACAACGATCATCATCAATACTTCCATAGCATGCAGAGACTCGAGTTCTACCTTACATCTCTCAATGACAGCGACCACTTTTCACTGCGAGCTTCAAACTCCATTTTCTATCCAGCGTCACTTCCATGCTCAAGTCTTCTGCCTCTTTCCAACCTTCTTCTCAGCGTCAACTCCATGAGCAATCATTAATCGCTGGTCATCACTGCCGTACTCTTTCCCTTTTTCTAACTCGATCTCAACTCGTTATTGTTAGAAAAAAAAAAAAAAACAATGTTTTGTTTTAATCAAAAAATGCATGGACCATGTTTTGATCCCAAGACCTATTGCTCCCTAGATGTTTTTTTCATGTGAATGAATAAAACATTAGTCCCATATAGACTAAAACACTAAGAGTTTTATACTTAAATAGCATTGGTTTAGCCTTAAGGGTATGGCCCTTTGGGTCTTTAGACCTTTGTATATGGGGAAAGCCCTAGACTATGGCAAGGTTGCCTAAACCTTATTGCATTTCTTATTGCCTCGGCTCGGCTCGGGTGTGGGTGTATCCGACCCATCCTTTCTTTTTACTGAAATTTACCACACGCTTCTCCCACACATGTAAAGAATTTTATTCTTTGCCTTCTCGGTTTTGGATATCCGAAGCTGACCTCGAGAAGCATCTTCTTCACGCGTGTCACACGGTTTTCTTGACACTGCATACACCTTTGTTTTCCTGAGAAGAATCTCGAAAATTTTGAATGCGTGCACCTTTCTTTTAACGCGATTTTTTACCTTACTTTTGCAACGTTGGAGATGCGTGAATCACAGACAGTCTGTCGTGCTTTGGATTCTCTTCCAACGTTCGAACATTTTCTTGCTATAAATACGAGTTGTAAACTTCATTTGTAAACCATACCTTTCAGAACTCTTCTCTTCTGAAATTCTTATTCTTTACTTATGCTTTCAGAAACATTTTTTTTTAAGTTTACAGAAACAAAAAATCGAGTTCTTATCTTAAACAAGTTGTAGTTTACAGAAACATAATTTTGTATAACTAGTTCTTTGTTTACAGAAATTAGTTTACAGAAACTTTGTTTAACAGAAATTAGTTTACAGAAAAATCGTAGTTTACAGAAACATGGCAGCGTATCTACAGGATTTCCAGTTTGGTGTAGGTGTTTCAGGTGGTGCTGAGGCAATCCTACATGCTGTGAATAGGTTTGTCAGTAAACATCATGTAGACGCTAGTCTCTCTATGCTAATGGTTGACTTTACCAATGCTTTTAACCTAGTTGACCGAACGGCTATGCTTTTTGAGGTACGTAAGCTTTGTCCATCTATATCGCCGTGGGTAGAATACTTGTATGGTCAACCTGCACGGCTCTATGTGGGGGACTCCTTTATCTACTCATCCACAGGAGTACAACAAGGTGACCCTTTAGGACCTTTGTTATTTGCTCTGGTACTTCATCAGCTTATAGCTAAGATAAATGAGCACTGTATATTATCCCTACATGCCTGGTATCTTGATGATGGCACTGTTATTGGCGACAATCAAGAAGTGGCAAAGCACTCACTATTATCAAAACAGAGGGCTGCATACTGGGCTTATCTTGAATATTAAGAAAATCGAAATATTTTGTCCCTCTTGTGATGGACGAAGGATAAGTGATGGGATGTTTCCGTAGAATTCTCAAGACCAGATAAGGGAGTCAAACTATTAGGTGGTGCGGTTAGCCCTCGATTCGATGGTTTTGTGAAGGGCCTTGCTATTAAGAGGCTGAAAAAAGATGGATTTGATGAGATTTTATCCAAGCTCCATGATCCTCAAAGTGAATTGCTGCTTTTACGAACGTGTATGGGTATTTCCAAGCTTCTTTTTGGCCTTCGTATTTGTCACCCAGACTATATTATGGAGGCGGTAGATATATTTGATAGAGGCTTGCGAGAAGTGGTGGAAGGCATCGTGGTGTGCGGGGGACCGTTCTTTGGAGAGCTTCAGTGGAGACTATCTACTCTACCTATCAGATATGGAGGTCTTGGACTTTATACTGCTAGGGAGGCATCTGAGTATGTTTTTGTGGCTTCACGTGTGCAATCTTGGGGATTACAGGATCACATATTGAGGAGTAGTGGTGTGGACGGTATGGATGATAATTTTAATAAGGCTTTGGAAATGTTACAAGTGACTCTTCCTGATTTTGATCTTAACAACTTCACCAATAAAGACAACGCCCCCCCTAAAGCACAAAGCACCTGGCGAGTGCTCTTTTGGTAAAGTGGTTAAGGACATTGATAGAGTTTACATGCTAACGGAGAGACAGGAAGCGGTTTTTGGTTGTTTGCAAGCAGCACATGCCCAGGATTTTCTTCTGTCTATTCCGATTGAGGGGCTAGGGCAGAAGATGTCTCCTTTGGAGTACCGGTCTATCCTCAAATACAGGTTAATGATCCCGCTTTATCCCTCTGACTCTCGCTGCCCTGCTTGCATCACAGTTGCTTGGATTCATATGGTGAACATGCAGTTCATTGTAAAGTAGACCCTGGTTATAAATATAGACATGATCATGTGAGGGATATTTTGTATGATGTACTGTGGAGGTCTGGCATTTTTGCAAAGAAAGAAGCACTGTCCAGGCATTTCTGACGCACCCACTTGAAGGGAGATCGACACTAAGACCAGCTGATGTTCTTATTTTTGGATGGGCTAATGGGAAACACACATGTGTTGACCTCACCGGGGTATCTCCTTTGGTAGGAATTGGACATGGCACCTTTACAATCAGCGAGCAGCGCTAAAGGCTGCCTGTGTAAGATATCGAAGCATGAGAAAGCATGTGTTGACAATGGGCATGCTTTCGTCCCCTTTGCTTTTGATACTTTTGGCTATTTGTCTCCAGAAGCAGTTGGACTACTCAAGAGGGTCCAGAAATTCATGCGCAGCAATGTAATGACCCCTGGCTCACGAGATTTTATTTTTAATAGGATAGGTTTTGCTATTCAAAAAGGGATAGCGGCACAGCTTGTCGCTCGCTTGCCTAGTATGTAATTTTTAACTTTGTAATTTAATAATCATAAACATAAATTAGTTTTTATATTTATCTGAAACTGGTTGTAGTTTCGATTTGTGCTTTTGTTTTTCCATTTTTGCTGCCAAGTTCTAAGGGTTCTCTCTGTGTATGCTACACATAGAGGAGAACTAACAGTAGTTGTATCCTGGAGGTAATTTGTAAATTGCTATAACATCTCAGAGTAGTAGCAGGCAATATTACCTTTAGCTCAGCGTATCTCATATGTGCCTCTACTAAGTTTATTGAGTTATTTGTTACTACTTTCATTGTAATCTAAGTATTATTTCCCATTTGCATTCGATTATTGTAATTAATTCCAACAATCTAAAGGTAATATTGTGCCTTACTGTAATATTGTAATACTGTAATATTCTTTGTTGTAAGAACATGGGAAAGAATACTGTAGAAAAACCACCAAAGTTCAGTGGTAAGGACTTTAAGAGATGGCAGTCTAAAATGCTATTCTTCCTAAACGACCAAAGGTTAGATGGATATGCTTTAGAAAAACCCTCGAGAAAACTTCATCACGTGGTAATGAAGATAAATTGGACAGATGGAATAGGAAGAATTATTTGTGCAAGAATCATATTCTTAACTGTCTTGATGACTCCTTGTATGACTTCTATAATGCAAAAGAAGATTTTAATGCTTTTGATTTATGGGAAGCTCTAGAAGAAAAATATCATGCTGAAGCCTTGGAAGTAAGAAGTTCTTGATGGCTAAGTTCTTAGAATACAACATGACTGATTTAAAAGCTCGTGGTAGAACAGTTCATCGAACTTCAACTCCTCATCAGCGAGATTCTTGTCAAGGCTTGACTTTTGATGAAGCTTTACAAGTATCGGTTGTGATTGAAAAGCTTCCACCTTCATGGAGCGAATACAAGAGGAGGTGCGACACAAGACTCGTGAAATCACCATGGTGGAGCTTGGCAAAAAGATCCGGTTGAGGAGCTGATGTGCAGCAAGGACAAGAGCATGATGCTTGAGCAAAAACATGTCCAACAAAGCTCATGTTTTGGACGATAAAGTCGCTTCAAAGAAAACTCCCGGAGAATCCATCAAAATGGGTAATAGACGTAACAGACGCGAAAACCCAGAGGTAACAATTTTAAGCCTAGAGGTGGTGTCACTCACACACCATCAAAATCACTGTTTTAATTGTGGTAAACCGGACATATGGCTAAAGACTGTAAGGCCCCTAAAAGGATCAAATATGATCCAAAACAGAAAAATAAGGCAAACATAGTAGAGGACTCTGGATATTTCACTGGCATGGTGTCTGAAGTCGACCTTGTCTCTAGTATGACTAATGTGAGATACTGGTGGCTTGATTCTGGAGTCACCAAGCATGTCTGTAAATTCAGAAATGCTTTCTCCTCCTATTCCATAGTAGGAGATGATGAGAAACTGTACATGGGAAATTCTTCCACCGCGAAAGTGGTGGGGAAAGGCAAGGTCGAACTGAACCTAACTTCAGAAAAACTCGCATTGAATGACGTATTCTCACGTCCAGGACATATGCAAAAATCTCATCTAAAACCATCCCGCTAGGAAAAGGTTTTAAAATTGTTGCTGAGTCCAATACTGTTGTGATTTCTAAGCATGGTGAATTTGTAGGAAAAGGTTATGTTACCGATAACATGATTAAGCTTAGTGTATCTGATTTGAAATTGAATGTTAATGCATCTTCTTCTGTTTATGTTTGTGACTCATCACATGTTTGGCATGATAGACTTGGGCATGTTAATTTCAAATCGCTAGAAAGACTTGCTAATTTAGGTTGCATACCTAAAATAAACTTTGATAAAAAACAAAGATGTGAAATCTGTGTTGAATCTAAATATGCAAGAAAACCATTTAATAAAAGTGTTGAACGTGAGAAAGTTCCTTTGGAATTAATACACTCGGATTTAGGAGACTTGAAATCAACACCAACAAGAGGTGGTAGAAAATGGTATATCACTTTCATAGATGATTACTCACGAGCATCTGTCAAGTTCATCTTCTTAGAAGTAAAGATGAGGCCTTAGAGGATTTCAAGTTTTATAAACTTGAAGTAGAAAACCAAAAAGGAGTTAAGATTAAAACTCTTAGGTCTGACCGTGGCGGTGAGTATGTGATACCCATAGGAGAGTTTTGTAAAAATAATGGAATCATTCATGAAACCACTACACCATATTCACTGAATCGAATGGTGTAGCCGAAAGAAAAATAGAACACTCATAGATATGGTAAATGCTATGTTAACAAGTTCAGGGTTATCTTCGAACTTGTGGGGGAAGCTATCCTCTCGGCATGCTATATTTTGAACCGAGTTCCATTTAAAAAATCAGATAAAACTCCTACGAATTGTGGAATGGTAAACAACCTTCCTATGCATACTTTAAAGTGTGGGGGTGTTTGTCCAAGGTGGCCATTCCTCATCCCAAGAAAACTAAAATAGGTCCTAAAACAATTGATCTGTGTTTTCATAGGATATCCTGAGCATACAAATGCTCACAGGTTTATGGTCATCAGTTCACCACAATAACATTGGTCCGAACACCATAATGGAATCAAGAGATGCTGTGTTTTATGAACACATATTTCCTTTTAAGGTCTGGACCTCGTTAAAAGGTCCATGATGATCTCCCGGATGTTCCATCGACTAGTCAAACTCCAACTTTGGAGTATGAGACTGAACCAAGAAGAAGTAAGAGGGTTAGAAATGAAACAAGTTTTGGCCCTGATTTTTTGACTCTTACGCAGAGTCTGAACCCCAAACCTATAAGGAAGCTATGACTTCTCCAGAAGCTCCTTTTCGGGGAAGAAGTTTCATTAAATGAATGGGAGTCCATTCAGCAAAATGAAACTTTGGGAGCTTGTAGACTTGCCTCCGGAAGTAAATCCATAGGTTGCAAATGGGTGTTCAAAAGGAAACTTAGAACAGATGGAACTATAGATAAATATAAAGCTAGGTTGGTAGCTAAAGGCTATAGACAACGGGAAGGAGTAGATTTCTTTGATACCTATTCACCAGTCTCTAGAATCACCTCGATTAGAATGTTGATTGCTATTGCTTCAATTTATGATTTGCATATACATCGATGGATGTTAAAACTGCTTTTCTATATGGTGAATTGAATGAAGAAATTTATATGGATCAACCTGAAGGCTTTATAGTAAAAGGTTATGAAAACAAAGTATGCAAGTTAAACAAATCTCTTTACGGTTTAAAACAAGCACCTAAACAGTGGCATGAAAAATTTGATCATGTTATGATAACTAATGGTTTCAAGGTTAATGAATCGATAAATGTGTTTACATTAAATCTGTGTATGATTCTCATGTTATTGTTTGCCTATATGTTGATGATATGCTCATATTAGGCAGCAACCTTGATATTATTAATACCATTAAAGGCATGCTTAGAGATAATTTTGACATGAAAGACTTAGGCCCTACTGATGTAATCTTAGGGATGAAAATCAGAAAGACGTCTGATGGATATAGTCTTAGTCAATCTCATTATTCTGAAACCGTATTAAAGAGATTTAATTATGAAATTGCTAAACCTCAAGGTTTACTCCATTTGATCCCACTTGTAAATTGAAAAAGAACAAGGGTGAGGGTATTGATCAACTTGAGTATTCTCGCATTATTGGTAGTCTTATGTATCTTATGAACTGTATAAGACCTGATATTGCTTACTATGTGAGTAGATTAAGCAGGTATACTTGCAACCTGTGGCAGGATCACTGGAATGCTCTCTTCGAGTTTTACGATACCCGAGAGGGACCTCAAACTATTGCTTAAGTTTTGGGAAGTATCCTCATTGCAACTGGAAGGGTATTGTGATGCCAACTGGATATCAGACTCAGAAGAGTGCAAATCTACTAGTGGGTACATCTTCTTGCATGGAGGTGCGTCTGTCTCATGGAAGTCTACCAAACAGACATGTATAGCTAAATCCACTATGGAGTCTGAGTTTATAGCCTTGGAAAAAGATGGAGAGGAAGATGAATGGATGCGATGTTTCATGGGAGGAATTCCACTCTGGCCCAAGCCTGTGTCTTCAATTGCCATCCACTGTGACAGTGAAGCTGCTCTTGGTTGCGCAAAGAACAATGTATACAACGGGAAGTCTATACATATACAAAGAAGACATAAGATGGTGAAACAACTACTCTCTACTGGTATTATCTCGATAGACTTTGTAAAATCCAAAGATAATCTTGCAGATCCTTTGACAAAAGGCTTAACCAGAGAGAAAGTTAAATTTACATCGAGGGGGATGGGACTTAAGCTCATTGAATAAATCACCATGAAGGATACTCAACCTTGTGATTGGATTTCCAAGATCAAGGTTCAATGAGACAACTAATTTATGGTGATATTGAGAAAGCACTATCTTTGTCCCTCCCTATGGTGTAATCGTGCGATAGTGCTGCCTGCAGAAATTAAGGATGATCTTTTGAGATCTTAATGGGTACCATGGCTTTGATTAAAGCGGGGTGTGGCAGACACTTTATGGACCCACCTTTGTGGATGTTGGAAGTGTGGCCGCTTCTTATGAGAATATGAGCTGATTCTCTAGAGACATTCATTAAGTCCGGGATTTTAGCCCACGGCCAAAATGGGCACAACCGCAAGAGCTTGGAAGCTGTTTTTCTTGGTTGAGGCATCAAGTGTGGTGTTATTTCTGAATTGCATTCTTTGTTGGCGGTTCAAGACATTTGCGTTCACCGTATCAACAAGCAGTTCAGGTAACCTCTCACTAAGTTAAGGTTCAATCCTTGGGACACCTTAGCCTATTTTGTTGCCTTATGTTTTATCGTGTTTTTATCGACATGTTTTATTATTCATGTGGGGGATTGTTAGAAAAAAAAAACAATGTTTTGTTTTAATCAAAAAATGCATGGACCATGTTTTGATCCCAAGACCTATTGCTCCCTAGATGTTTTTTTTTCATGTGAATGAATAAAACATTAGTCCCATATAGACTAAAACACTAAGAGTTTTAGACTTAAATAGCATTGGTTTAGCCTTAAGGGTATGGCCATTGGGTCTTTAGACCTTTGTAAATGGGGAAAGCCCTAGACTATGGCAAGGTTGCCTAAACCTTATTGCATTTCTTATTGCCTTTCCTGTTCATGCGGTTTCAAGATGTAAGCGCCTCGTGACGCACGCCTCGGCTCGGCCGGCCTGGGCGTGGGCGTGGCATGGGCGAGGCGGGAGGGGTGGAGTGGGAGTGGGTGGGTGTGGGTGGTGTGTGGGTGTGGTGTGGGTGTATCCGACCCATCCTTTCTTTTTATCAAATTTACCTCATGCTTCTCCCACACATGTAAAGAATTTTATTCTTTGCCTTCTCGGTTTTGGATATCCGACAGCCTCGAGAAGCATCTTCTTTCACGCGTGTCACACGGTTTTCTTGACACCTGTACACACTGTTTTCCCTCGAGAAGAATCTCAAAATTTTGAATGCGTGTGCACTGTTCTTTTAACGCGATTTTTTACCTTACTTTTGCAACGCTCGAGATGCGGAATCACTGGACAGTCTGTCGTGCTTTGATTCTCTTCCAACGTTCAACATTTTCTTGCTATAAATACGAGTTGTAAACTTCATTTGTAAACCATACCTTTCAGAACTCTTCTCTTCTGAAATTCTTATTCTTTACTTATGCTTTTAAACATTTTTTTTAAGTTTACGTAAACAAAAATCGAGTTCTTATCTTAAACAAGTTGTAGTTTACGTAAACATAATTTTGTATAACTACTTCTTTGTTTACAGAAATTAGTTTACGAAAACTTTGTTTAATGAAATTAGTTTACAAAAAATCGTAGTTTACAGAAACATAAATTAGTTTTTATATTTATCAAACTCAGTTTGTAGTTTCGATTTGTGCTTTTGTTTTCAACTCGTTATCACTGCCAAACCTAAGCTCAACGGACTACCAGCAACACCTCCTTCCATCTCTTTTTGAGCTCCTGGATAGAACTGACGGCAACAAATATTCTTGGGGCAACAACGGCAGGTACTGGAAAAGAGAGGCATCTTCTTATATGCTGTGTCTCTACCCCGCACTGGTGAAATCTTCGTGGTCTAAAATTAGACGCACGTCTTTAAGCCCAACATAAACCGGGCTGATGTTAAGCCCATGAGTAATTCAGATGGGTGCCTTAAACAATGTTTGAATCAGGATGCCCCCAAGTAAGTCCAGCATCAGCCTTTAGCATTTCCCATCTCATTGTCAGTTTCACAGAACCGACAAGGTTAACTTCTCGTTTCTCCCATAACTTCTTCATACGACGTCGGATTGACCTCATTCTTTCGTCGTTGGCTTCGTCTTTTCGTTCTCTTCAAGGTGATATAAAGAAATTCCGGATTTGAGCGAGTTTCACTCCCTTTTGCTCCAATGACTCCAAAACACCTAATAATACTCAAACTCACACATAAGATACATAATTCACAAGAAAAATAGCAAAGAAAGCATAAACTCTACATAGTAAATACGGTGTATTCTACACCTATCAAAGTGCAGGGGTAATAATAAGTGAACTGGATGATTTGGAAGAAAAAAGAGAAAAGGTGTTGCACCATATGAAGATTTATCAGGAACGATTAGCTCGAGAATACAACAAGAGAGTCATTGAACGTGAATATCAACCAGGTGATTTGGTCATGCGAGAAACACCTCCATATCAGAAAGAAAATGGAGGAAAATTAGCACCAAAATGGGATGGACCATATGTTATCAAAGAGGTTGTGGGAAGCGGAGCTTATCGGCTGATGGATCTAGAAGGGAGAGACATGGGTTTGAGACTTGGTAGACCTTGGAATAGACTGTATTTGAAAAGGTATTATCCATAAAACTCATGATAAATTTTACGAATATTGTTTGCTCGCAGGAAATATGCAAAAATTACGAATTTCAAATTTTTTATTGCGATTAACTTTCATTAAAGAAAGACGCACACATTAATTTGCGAAGAAAAGACCGCAATTTGCGAATAAAAGACCGCAATCTGTGATCATCTTTCAAAAAAGAAAGAAAGCCGCAGAAATATTATACAGGCGAACCTTTGTGGCGTACAACCTAGTTCGCGAAGCAACATTTCGTAAGAGGAAAAGTCCTAAAGTACGTCATTTAAGGGGGTACCTATAAGCATGGCTCAGGGACACTAGAACACCACCAAGGCACCTGAGTACATGGAACTTTACGGGGTACAACCCAATAACGGGGTACCTATCCGGGTTAGAAACCTTGTATTCTCACCTAATCTTGCGATATTACGCAATATTATGCGGTGTAACATGATTTAGATTGGGCGACTAAGGCATACTGTCTTTCCCAAGAAGTGCAGAAAACAATCAAGGCGCCGAGGTACGTGGTTGAGTCAAGAGTGCCGGGTGAGCTTGAAGCACATCTGCCATTCTTGACAAGTCTTGGAAAATGATGCATTTGGCCCAAAGATACCCCATAGGGTGCAACCTCGTAACTATAAGCCCTATAGGCAAAAAGGATAAGAGGTTGCGATCAAAAGCTGGTTGTTTGCAGAACCGGATGGGAAGAGCTAACCTTGTATGGTTGATGTACGCTTCCTTGAAGGGGCATCCAAGGGGAAGATAAAGGGAAGCACCCTCCATTAGGGAGCTGATACGTGCTATAAGACGCAAATGTCACGAGGCTTCTTGTTTTCAAAAACATAAAGGCTTGTCATATTTGTGCAACAACTGAATTTCTGCGAGCATTCTAAAAAAATAAATAAATATATATATATATATATACAAAGAGAACTCGCAGAATATAACAAAGAAGTTAAGATGAGATCAATGGGTTATTACATGAAAGTGTAAAAACGTCCTGCGATTTCATCGCAAGATGATAATGTCACGAGGTTGTATATTCGCAAGAATGTTCAAACTTGTCATATTATCGCAAATAAAAAAATATTATCACAAAAGAGGTGGCAAAATAAGACCTTTACTTAGGAAGGCATGATAAGACCACATCAATTAATGAAAATTATTCCATTAAAATCATTGGAGAATTTTTACAAGAATATATATATCATGAAGTTCTGACAAAGAAGACAGCTCCGTCAATATCATTGAAGAATTTTTACAAGAATATAAATCATGAAGTCCTAAAAAAAGAAGACAGCCCTATTGAAGAATTTTCATGAAGATATAACAAAAGATGCGATTTTGCTCGCAATCAAAAACAGATAGTTCGTATTCCATTAAATTTTACGAGAATTACATACTTCTTATACTTCTTCATATACTGAATATTTCTCCACAACTTGAATACTTCTTATAATTCTTCAAGAACGTCCCATATTTATTATACTTCTTAAATGGATACTTCATTTTGCGAAGGTTAAAGTACTTATTATACTTCTTCATACATTGAGTAATTCTTCATATATTGAATAATTCTTATACTTCTTCATACATTGGATAATTCTTTACGGATTGAATACTTCTAATACTTCTTCAAATATATTTTATACTTCTTATACTTCTTAATGATATTTCATAAGAATCTATTCTTATATTTCAAAGGGAGGATTTCTTATTCAAAATCGCAACAAACAGAAGCTTCGTAGGTTAAATTGGAGCAGATATTCTAAAACTTCCAACAATGTTTAATCATCTGAAGAGCAATAATAGGGGGAAAGGAGATACTAAGCTAAGTCTTTAAGTTATATTATTTCTCTTCATATGATCAAATGATGCAAATAAGGAAAGCATTCAATTTAAGAAAGGCCAAATCATCTTCGCAAAATATCAAATGTACTTCTTAAAAGAACAAAAACAGTGGGCAGAATTGTTTGCAAAAATAGAACCAACAGTAGCTAAGAGAAAAAATTCAAAAGAAAGGAAAACAAGAGAATCAATGATAATTTGAGAAAGAATATTATTATGCTTCATCAACACTCTGTGCTGGGTCTTTAAGATGAGCAGGGTCATTAGCAGCATTCGACTTTTGCGAAATATCATCCTTTGTAGAGTCTGCAACAGGAACATCTCTTTGAGGAACAGATTCCTTTTCACCATCAAATCCTTCATCATCACTCTCATAATCAAAATCACTATTAGGATCACGAACAACTTCATCATCAGATATTTCCAGAGGAGTAATCTTCACAGGAGGCAAGGATCTTGATAAGAGAATGTTATTCACAAAGACTTGAGCTTTCAGATGACTTTCACGAAGTATAGCTTTCTGATGGTTGGTATCTTCGATATCTTTGGAATAAGCAAGATAGTAATCTCCGAGTAGCACGATCACGAGAGTTGATTAAGCGAGTAGAAAGCAAAGCATTTTTCTTACGAAGCTCAGAACATGAGGCTTCTAATCCAGCCTTAGCATTGCGAAGGTTGTTCTCATATTCTACGAGTAAAACAAAATTTAAAGGGTCAAAATTGCGAATATAACAAAATTTAAAGATACATCAGAGGCAGTCAAATTTTAATGACTACCTTCTCTTTGAGAAATAAGAGATTGAGCTAAAGATAGACAACAATTCTTCATTTGATCCATCGCATTATCAAAACCATCACCAACTAATCCTTTAAGTCTAGATTGAAGCTTCTGATCTTTATAAAGAAGAAAATTTTTATCCTTCGCAAGTTTGGTATTAAGACTTTTTAGTTCAGAATAATCTTCTTCAAGTTGATTCTTCTTAGTACTTAAGATTATATTCTTATTAATAAGGGACTTCTTATCAACGGCAAAAGAAATTCTCTCTGCATCTGAAGACTTCTTTAATTCCTCAAGTTCACCTTTTAACAAAGAAAGAATATTTTCTTGATTGCAACATTTATTCTGAAGAGTATCTAATTTTTGCGAAGAAACGATCATTGTATTCAAATACGAGCATTTATCTTCTGATAAAGTTTTGTTCTCTTCTAATAAGGTTTCTACTCTCAAGCCGGCTTTAGTTAAAGAAGAAGTAAGTTGAGATATGTCATCATTCAAAAAAAATCGGTCGTAAATAAATTGGGTATTCTCTTGAAAAAGGGCATCAAAATTATCAAGAGCACACGAATAAAGATTAGATAAATGGGAGAATTGGTTCAAGAGGCTTTCATCCTTGGCTTGATATTCTGTTTCATCTGATTCATGGTGAAGTACCAATCTTCTACATTTCTGGATGGATTCTATAAAGGGGAATGGGTTTTAATGGGTGTTTCAAACATATGAAGAACAAAAGTAAACAAAAGGGGAAAATATGAAGATAGTAATCATACCTTTCAATTCATCATTCCTTTTGCGAAGGATCGCACAATCAAGAGAATCATTCTGAAGTTGATAATTCTCTTTGCGGAGATTCTCACATTCTTCTCTTGAAGACTTCAGAGATTGGCGAAGCAATTCAACTTCTTTTTCCAAGGATTGGCGTGAAGTAGAAATATCAGGATTGATGAAATTATTTAGTGCTTCGCAAAACTCATATTGCGAACGAACATTAGTAGACTTTGCAGTATTATTCAAAACCTTAGATAACATTCGAAAAGTTGAGTAAATTCCATCTCGAATTTCTTGAGGAAGAGGAGAAGAATTTGAAGGAATAAGAGCAAGTTGTAAATTGTCTGGAGCAATAGCACTCAAAGGATTAGGAGTCAAGATAGGCTTTTCAAGAGAAGATGTTGAAGAAGTATTTTGCGAGGGTTGATCTTGAAGAAGTGTTGATAAATTGACATTGGTGGGAGATTGAAAACTGGGTAATGGAGTAGAGGCAGGAGTTTGCGAAGAAATATTTTCACGAGGAGGAGAGGAAAATTCCTTATCCATCTCAGGAAGGAAGTCATCAATTGAAATTATTTGTGTGGGTTTAATCACTCGAGATCTCTTGTTGGGATTGGATTTTTCACCAGCCTACGAATCAAAATGTAGATTAAAAACTGAGGCAACAATATATTGTTCAAAAAAGAAGACAAAGTATTTTAACTACCTTTTAATTCTCGGATTTTCTTCTTCGAAGATTAGGGCTTCAATTTCTGGGTGGAGATTTCACCTGAGGAATAGTTTTGCTGAAATAAACCAAAACCAAACAATAAATTATACAGAAATCAAAGAGGAAAACAAGTGAAAAACGTGAAGATAGAAGAAAATTACCTTGGAGAACTCATGATGATATGAACAGGAGGAGAAAATGATAACAGAGAGTGTGATAAGAAGACAAAATTGCAGAAGTAAAAAGAGAAAATAAGAAGAAGAAAAGGAAGAGAGTATAAAAGAGTTTATATAAGGGAATAACTAGAAAAGAACGGTTACAAAAGACGTGTCCAAATTCTAAAAGACTAAGTAACGGTTATGTTCTCACGATCATTTCTTCTTCGCATAATTGACATGAGAAGAGGCAAGATGTAGGTACCGAATATCACAAGGCATTAACTTACGAACATCATGACAAATATAAGAGGAAAGAACTACAAAACAATACGAAGATAGAGGAAGCATAGGGAAGTATAAAGATTTGCGAAGATAGAATAATCGTACGAAGATGTGTTGCAATACTTCGCAACACATATACAGCTGTACAAAGTTCATTATAAATAGGAGTTCAAATGTAAAATTCGAGAGGTTCTTTTGGTGAGTATTAGAAATTATCTTAGGAAAGAGAATAGAGAAAGTTGTAACTATTCAAGTTCCATTTAGATACTTCTTTGTAATCAATTGAGAGAATTAATAAAAAAGTTGTCATTCAACATCAAGAACTTCTCAAGTTTTACTAATTCTACTGAGGGTGTAGTTGTAGGTTATTCTGCAACTACAAAAAGTTTGGAACGGCCATTTCTTGGTTTAGGCCGGACTTGTACATATTAATCTCTCGAATTTAAAGTACTCCCTTGCAGTACATTGTTTAAGGTTTAAATTGTTTCTCACTTTCACACCCGCAATTACGAAAACCAACAGAAACCATTTTTACCTATAAACACCTGCACGACGGGAACTTCGCCCACAAAGTCGTACAGTTTAGGATGAAACAGTTATGTGAGATTCTATATTTCTCTAAGGCATAGCGTCAAAACATATTTGCATCCCTCAACCGCGCTGCATCATAAAAGAAGGCTTTTCATCTAGGGAAGCCATTCTCAAACCCCAACCTCTCCTGGAAAGCACGATTGATAGATGGAACTGAGGACTTCTAACCACTATTATCTTGAAGGGCATCCATCCTTACATTACACTGGTTGACGCATCCTCTCCATCGTCTCCGCTTCAATGTTCGCTTCGGCAGCTGCTCCGCTTTAACATTCGCTCCAAAAGCCGCTCCGCTTCAGCATTTTCTCCATAAGCTGCTCTTGGACACAAAGACGAAACTCCAGCATTTTTAATCCATAAGTTTCAACATCTTCTCCAAGAGACGAAACTACTTCAACGCCGCTTATTCCTGTAAAGGGTCGTACCACCACACTTTGCACGTCAATGAACATGGTCATCCAGTCAATCTTCGTAGTCATGGCCACCTTTTAATCCATCTCGCCAAAACTCGTGATCATGGACATTTTGCTCGCTTACGCATCCATCCAATCCTTTTACTTCCACGGAAGCCCATGAAATTCCAGCCAACCTACTTTTTTACCACAATAATGTAGTCTCTCCTGATTACATCTCCTACCAAGAACTGTTGTCGCTCATTCGTTAATGCCAGCCAGAGCTTCACCAACCAAAAATCCATGCCCACAACAAGGTCATTTACTCTTCAAGGGTGCAACGCACGAATATCATCACCTCTTTGTCTAAAAGACGCCTTGAACACTTTATGAGGACGTGGAGGATCCGAAGCCTGCACTATCCAGAATATTCCATCATGTAATTTCTGAGCATTCCAGTGTCACCACTAGTACAAATGTGGGATTCGGTGACAGTTCACAATAAGAAACCATGACAGTTAATGAATGATCTGTCACAAAAAAAATAGGTTATGAGATATATGTAAGGTTATGAGATATATTTAATAGTTTTCTACTAAAACTCACACCAATAGTGGGCAAGAATAGTGACAGTTTTTAAACTGTCACTGAACAGTTATACCATGACATTTCTTGTAGAAAAATGCTACCGTACATCGATGTATTATAACATTTTTGAAACTGTTACCATTTTCAATCTATTGTAACTGTTCTCAATAAAATCTGTTATCAAAGTGAGACCTAATAGGTAATAGTTCTATAAATTACCGCCACTTCCATTTCTAGTGACATTTTTGATTAAAACCGCTATTTTTCGTATAATCTAACCCCAAGGCATTCTCAAATGCACCATGTTGTCATTTAGTTTTAATTTCCTAAATTAGTCTTTATCTACTGGTCGTGGTTTTTTTTGTTAGTGGGGTCTCTCTCGACCTGACCTTCGCCTCCTTGTTGTTGAAAACCGCAAAAGAAAAATCTTAAACATAATTCCCCAATACTACCCATCTCTCTGTGGTTCATTAGAGTTCGACAATTTGATATGTACAAAAAGATCTCATCTCACTCTTCTCATGGTTTTTTTCTCTTAGCAATTCCTGGGATCTCCTTTTTTTTTACTTCAATATAGGGTTTCGTTTTGCTTCAATCCTTATCCTCATTACCCATATCTCTTGATCTATTTTTTTTTCGTTTTTTTTTTTGTGTACTGAAAACGAGATTTAAAGGTCTCTCTCTTTGATCTCCATTAGCAGCTCCATAAATCTCTGTAATTTTTTTTTTGTCAGGAAATAAGTTACCGTCCTGAGTTAGCTGATTGGGTTTTTGATGGTGGTCCCGAAGATTCCAAAAATGTGATTTCTTTCAAGGTATAAATTTTCGATTCCTAGTTTACTATTTGGGTTTATTTTAGTTTTTCTATTTAGGTTTGTTATCCAGATATGTTTATTTTTCTTATGAAGCCATAAATTTGAATATATAGCAAGATCATTGTTGAGTTTTTTATTTCATGTTGTAGAATATCAAGCTTGTCTATCTTCCGGGTGGGTGACCCTCGGGTAGTTTATAATATTTTCTTTGTTGGTTCAAATTTTCAGAGCGTTGGTGAGATTTGGGATTAGTGGGATTAGTGAAATTGGTACTAGGGTCTGTGTTGGTAAACAAATTAGTGGTTTTCATGTTGTGCAGGTTTAGTGATCAGTGCTTTACAGATTCCAACTTTTTTTCTTTTCGCAACTTCTATCAAAGTTGTCAATTACTCTTATATTAGAGTCGGAATGAATATTTCTGGAATATTCACACTTTAAATTTCGTATTTATGTTTAGATTTTTATACTTTGTAAAGTTTGTATTACTTATTCCCACTTGTATGAGGTTGAAAAGTTTCTGGACTTAGAGAAGGTCCATGTATACGATGGAATATGGAAGGTTTGCCTTGTAAAAATTTGAATTAGAATTCTCACAAACAAAAATAGCATCCCATTTATTATGCAGAAGTTGCCTGCAGTTCGTTACATAACATATCAATGTCTTTGTGTATGGTTTGGTTTAGCTTATTTTTTATTAGTCTTTTTGTATTACTTTTCAGAAAACAACTGTGGTGATTTCCCACAAGTGTGCTCTTCTTGGATAATAGTTGAAAACAGAACGTGTTTGTAAAGTTGCAGATATGTATATGAAAAGCAATTGACGGATGTGCGATTTTTGGTATACCACTAGGTACCTCTTTCCTTTTCTATATATATATATATATATATCTTTTTTCATTTTGCATGAAGCTCATTTCAAAATTGGTTAAATTCATCTTGGTTTTCATAAAAATTATATGTGGTCGTTCTTATATATATAATCTGAATGGATGGATTATCAAATACCTCCTCTTGAACAATATAGTGGTATTAGGAGCTTATTGGAGAATTCTAGTAATGGATCGAATATGATGTTAACTTTCATCGATGTCAATATTTTGCATCATCGGATTCAAGTTGCAGCATGAAGAATCCATAAGGGTCAGAAACCTTGGACTTATGGATAGTGTTTCCCAAGTTTATGGAGCTTTATGATAAGGAAAACTGAAAGTAAATTTCCCTGAAAAAATGGACATTTGTTCTAGTTAGCTAGTGTTAACCCCTAGCTAGCTAACTAAATGGACATCCATTCTAGAAAGAGAGTTTGAGATTTTGAGTAGGAATAGGAATAGTTAACCAATTTGAATTCATTCGTGGTGTTCAAATCTCTTGTGCCTGCAATGAAGTAATTTTGATAATATTTCTCATCTCATGGTTCATGTTTTGACTATAGTACAAATTTGTTGTTTTTCATACTCCCTTGGGACTACTAAGTTGTTGTTTATTTTTTTCCATATTTTAATTATATTATACTTGTTGCAGATGTCGTCAACTTCTTTTCACACAAAGAATCCGGTGATCTAATAGTTTGCAATTTCCATTAGCCAGTAACTGGTGATTGTGGTTCCTATATATATTCATCCCACTATGTTACTGTTGGGTAACAACTAACAAGTCACAATAGCTAAAGCATGGTGAAGAGCAATAATATAGTGTTCATGTTACTGCAATAGATACTAATTCTGAAATTTTTGGGAACTATGATATATCATTGGGATAAGATCGTTGAAGTTCTATTTGTTGGTTCTTTTGCTTGGAGTTCTATTTTTTTTTTTATTTCTTATTGATGAATGATTACTGATTATTTGTGGAATACATCAGAGAGTAAAGAGGGTGCTATGGAGTTACTGATAAAATCATTAAGATTCTAAGAAATTTGTGGTCGGTGTATACTGGCCAGTACTGCAATAAATCAAGTATGTTTTTTATTTGCTTATTTTCTCGCTTTCTCTATCTAAATATCTTGTATGTTTCGAATAAATGACCTATATTTTTAGATCGAGATTGTCAGATGATATGCAAGAGAGTGTTTTAGAGGCACTTTCGATCCAGATACTTCCCCATTTCTATTTGAAGTTATCTTACATCGGTGTCTCCTAAAGCATGAACTTTTATTATCTAATTACTGGTGAAAATATTCAGGTTTATGTCTTTGAATTCCACAGAGGTTTGGAAGCTTGAGTTTGCTATCTAATAGATACCAGACTGATTATCCTCTGATTCTAGGTACTCAATCGGGGTAACAAATTCCTAATCACTATGCCTACATATTTCATGTTCTTCATCAATACTATCCTCATCATAATAATCTTTATAATAACATGAAAAGGATTGAACCTCATCAAAACAAGTAGTGTTACCAATTCTAACCTCGTCATCTTGATTATGTGAATAAAAACTATCCTTATTTTTAAGGGTGGTATTGGGAACATTATACTGGAAATTAAGATTATCCTGAGCAAGTTTTTCGACAATCCTATTTGTACTCTCAGTAAATTTCTTGAGGGACTCTTATAGAGACATCTTAGTTGACTGCTCTACGGACTCTTCTGGGGGAAGAATATTATAAGTCTCTTTCATAAATAAGTGAAACTTCCGTGTTGACTCATTGAAACTCTTGAGAGACTCTTCTAGAGAAATGGAAGGATTGTTTTGCTCGTATGACCTATGGGTATGTGGATAATAATTGGGCTCACCATGGTATGGGTCAT
Source organism: Papaver bracteatum (assembly GCA_023529315.1). NCBI lineage: Eukaryota > Viridiplantae > Streptophyta > Magnoliopsida > Ranunculales > Papaveraceae > Papaver > Papaver bracteatum. Next base: position 130,842 of record JAJJWX010003506.1, read on the forward strand.
AACCTTCAAAATATTGGCGTTCCCAACCACTATTCACACTATGGTCAGAGTAATGTCCATTTTGAAAATTAGTCGTATATTCATTGTATTGGCTATTGTAATACCGGTTCTACATCCTAACTGCAAGGGAATTTTACACAAACACAAATAAGGCTGACTCGACCACAACGAACCTACTGATTTCTAGCAAACAAAAAGCATGATGGCTCCACTTATATTGTTTTTATATCAGCTTCTAATCCTTCAAAAGGGAATTCGTTACAATTTAAGAAGACCCTTCTGGAATCAATCAGAGTTTAAGTAAGTTGAAAATAGGCGAGGGAAGCTGCGTGGATCTTTGATACCCAAGGCCTCACCGTATTACAAGGCGGCGAAGTCACGCATTCAACTCACATAAACCATCATGAACTTCGAAGTATGCTTAAAAGAGTAACCAATATTTTTCGAATGATTTTCCTATTAAGCTCGTTACCCTATCGGTCTCGTTATATTCCAAATTTTAAGGCTTAGGTTCACGTTAAGTATCGTTTTCCTAAGGCGGGAAAAAAGATAACGGTGATGAAATCCGAACCATTATCTTATATGTCCAGGCCTTTCCCTTTACTAGGAAATTAAAGCAGCCGTATTCAAGACCTCAACATATATGCATACAAAATCATCCAGTAAACCCACTGACAGGGGATTCGCGGGTGTTTAAAATTCTTACCTCCCGTTCCAGACGGGGGATGACCGTTGAAGTCAACTCGGGCCACGACTCCTACGTCATGTACGAACCCGAGGGGCCGAGGTAATATCGTAATCACCATCCTTCTCTGCAAAAAGTTTAATATTTAATACTACCCTTCCATAGGGTTTAAAAAAATAAAATAATGTCCAAATTTCCAAGTCCAAAGTCCAAAGAGTAAAGTGCAAAAGAAAAAAAATATTAAAAGAATAAAGAAATCCTAATACAATCTAAAAAAAAAAACTCTCTTTTTATAATAAAAAAAATCTTCTTCTTTCGCTCCTTTCGCTTTGTCTTTAACTCCAAATATTTAGGTATTCACCAAAAGATTTGGCAAATTTTTCTTTCGCTCCAAATTCCAAAATCTGTAGTAAAAAGACAAAAACAAAAAACATAAAGAAGAACAAATAATATAAAAACAAATAAAAATATAAAAACTCTAGCCTAAAGACAAGCTCCGTGTCGACGGCACCAAATATTGATGTGAATCAATAATGTTGTAGTAAAAAGGTTCGTTGAGACTTGTGAAAGCAATGGATTTTAGATTAAATAAAACTTAAAAGTAAAGAAAACTTAAATCAGAATTTGATTTCAAGATATTAGGAATAACCAAGACACTGATTCCACTATTACACATGAATGAATTATGGTAAATAATCCAAAACTCTAATTCTCTTTTAAATCCCATGTTTCTTAATTCACAAATAATCAGGCAAATTCTCAAAAATTAATTGTATCCCCTAAGCATAGATTATCTTAATGCAAAGCATAACCTATCTAATTGAATCACAACTAATGAAGAAAATTATGCAAACAATTAAATACTCTGCAAAAGCAGTGATTTAGTGAATTATTAAGCATAAATTAGAGAAATTAAAATAGTTACCAATTATTCATGCGTAAATAGCTTCCTCATTGCCTTGTTTGTGGGAGAATTAGCCTCTCATCATGTTGGAAACACACTCAAAATTCATCTTTATTGCTCAAAGGTTGTTTACAAAGATGAAATGGAGAAAATGATGAAAATCGGGTGTTTGCAACACTTATAATTGTTGCAAAACACCGTTACAGAAAACGATAAATACGAACTGATGCAGTTAATGTATCTCTGCGACGCTCGCCTAACTGTCGTTGTTACTGTAGCGTGAACGACTGTATTGGATGGTCTGTTCTTCGTGTTCTTCAGACATGCAGCAGCAGAAATGAATTTTCCTGCAACTTGATTTTTTCGACTCTGTGGTTCTCCGTCTCCCTCCCAAACTCTTTATCCCCCTCTATTACTCCTCAACACCTTATATAGCCTCTCATGCACTAGAAATCTCCTCCATAACTCCATATAATTTTCCATTACTCGGCATTAAGGAAAATATTCTCGGGAATTTCTTCTTACCTTTTCAATCTCTTGCACGCATTGACTTTCTTCAAACACACTCCATACACAATACAGAAGAGTTTTATAACGCTGTAAACTCGTACAGGGATGAAATATCCACTAATCTTCCACAAGAAAACCCGAGTTTTCTTTCACTCCCCTGTTTGAGTTCAAGTTCATGTTGCGTCCAATTTCTTTGATTCTGATTGACTTACCAGTCCTGTTTATCTTAAACAGGCCCAATAAAATCTATTGTAGCACTTGAATCCTTCTAAAAATGCTCCAAATCCAAAATAGGGATAATCGTCTTTTAAAACAATTGACTTTCCCTGTTTTGCTTCCATACGATAGCTAGCCAAAACTAGTTGATTCTGAAGCTCATAACATGCTTGTAAATCTATGTCAAGTCAACCTATGCAAATCCAGCCATTGGGTCTCGTTAAATCATCCCAAAAATCTCGAACAAAATTCTTTCCATGACTGCAATAAATTCCCGCCAAAACTGGATTATGAAAGGTTGGAGATGGTGTCCCCCTAATGAAACTGGGGGTGCGAATAGCAGGTGCCCAACTGAGATGACCCTTATCCGAAGTGAGGGTGCCTTTAGTACTTTTCTCCTGGGGTCCAAATAGCACTTTTCGAGCAACTTTTTCCACACAAGTTATTTCTCCAAAAACACCAACACAAACATAAAAACATCAAAATTAGTACAAAAATCGAGACTAACAATAGAGACACTGAGGACAATTCAGACACAAAAATGTGTCTAATAGTATGTGATTGATTTCATTTGGATTCATGCTCAATTCTACCTTTCTAATCTATCGAGATAAATGCTCACTCTATGGAACATTTCCAATGACGGTAAATGTACATTTATGCATATATACTTGAGGTTATTTGATTCATGACCTTGGTGACAATAACCTTTATCCTTATAAAAGATCTCATGTTATAGTGAATGAGCTTTTGAATTCAACGTGCCAAGAATCACTCAATTCCGAGTCATAACGATGAAGTTATGAGTGATTTAAGTTCATTAGTAGGAAACGTTCCATGGGCCCTTTAGTCCGCGAACTTGGTCCACGAACTTGGGCCCAACACGTGACTAAAAGGGATTTTTGGTCATGTTGGTGATGTTTCTCTATCTAGGCAAGTTAGCTATTGGTGCAAACACTTTTGATTACCATATTAAAGTGTTTATGATTCCTTCCTAAGTTAAAATGTGATTTATTCACATAAATATAATTTTTGCTAAATAAGTTATTTATTTAATGATTTTGGCAAGAGTTTTAACTTGGGAAAGACTCCTATTTTTAGTAGAGTCTTGTAAAAGGAAATTAGCTAAATAAGTTATTTGGTTAGATTCCAATTTATTGTTCACTATAAATAAAGGGTTCATGAGTCTACATGGTTTTCATCCCCTTTGGAAAATTGGTTTTAGTTTCATACGGTTGTTTCCATATCTTATGTTCTTCGTGAGCAAGAGTGAGATAAAAGTATTTGTATTGGGATCACAAACCCAAGTTGAATCTAATCTTCGTGATTGATTATACAACTTGTAATCTAGGTTTTTCACCTCTTGTCTATTCTAAGGTTTTCTCTTCTGATATAAAACCATTCAAGAGTTGTTGATCATTAACCCTAGGTTTTGTTAGATTTCAGTTTCCGATCGTACACCAACACTTGTTAGTAGAAATCAGAGACTAAAAAGAAAAACTTCTATTGAGGAATCTCGTAAAAATACTTGAGAAATTTTAAACAAGATATCTCTAGATTTATGTAGTTGTTCTTGTTGTAGAATTATTAGGGTTTTCTTAACTTGGAAATTGATCTTTGGAATCACCTAAGTTCACTTACGAAAAACAGGTTCACGGACTTCTTCTGAGTACGCAAACTGGTTGTAAGTTAAAACCCTATTCTACAAGATTTCCAAAACCTTGATTTACATCTAAAGGGAAATCAAACTTGTGTTTTGTGAAAACAAAATATTGAATCATATCAATCGTGTTGTTGTATCTAAAGAGAGCCTTGGGTTCTGCTAGAAGATTTGTGTGAAGAGTTCCTAAAGAGAATCAGTGTTCCGCTAGGAGTTATGTAAGAATAGAACTGAAGAATGTATTACATCTAGTCCGAATAGGTAGTAGGAAATTGGTGTAACATCTTATAATTAGTGTGTATTTATTATGGACTAGATCCTGGGGTTTTTCTGCATTTGCGGTTTTCTCGTTAACAAAATTTCTGGTGTCTGTGTTATTTCATTTTCCGCATTATATTTTTTATCTTTATAATTGAAATAACACATGTCGTACGTTAATCAATCATAGTTGTAATATCCGACCTTGCTTGTTGGATAAGACTTGATTGATCTTGAACAATTGATTTTGTTATTTTCACATTGTTAGACCAGTCTGGACTAACCCCGTTTCAAGTAGACACCGTGTTGAAATATTCAGTTAGTGATTGTTGCTTAAATAGTTTTATACACGGTGGATATTGAATAGGTTGTGATTAACACTAAATCTTGTTTCAAGAAACCTCACACTAAAATCAAGTTTACGGACTTTCTTCTGTTTAACTATTGATTGTGTTGAGAAGGAGATAAATCTCTTTAATATTATTTCTCAATTGAGTTTTTATTCTTGAGATTATATTGAAGTTTGCTCCATACAGATTGTCGAACGAAATATTTTGTGTGGTTGTTAGACCCCCGATTTTTCACTTAATGAGACCAGAGTACGTTTCACTCCCACTTGTATAAATAGGTCTTACCTATTTCCACAGAACAACAAGTTCATTCGGGAATATACAACACTCAGAAAATACTTGCTTGCTAGATTTCCTTGTTAGCCTTCCCATTTTTATGATACAAGTCGTAGTAACACAACTACTCTTCCAGAATCAACTATTCTGGTCTCATCACCTTCCTTGCTTCCCACCCCTAAACCAACCCATTCTCCTCTGCTTTGTGACCGAAGCAAGTCTGGAACGGCCATTTCTTGGTTTAGGCCGGACTTGTACAGATTAATCTCTCGAATCTAAAGTACTCCCTTGTAGTACATTGTTTAGGGTTTAAATTATTTCTCACGTTCACACGATAAATTACCGAAATCAGCAGAAACCATTTTCACCTACAAATAATTGGCGACCACAGTGGGAGATTGATCTTTCGGTCACAATGTCAATTTTTGACCATCTATATCATGCTTCGATCCAGACATCAAGATGGTAGAAGCAGGCAATTCGCTCAGGGATCGATGACTCAGTTACCAGACGACCCGATTATCAGTCATCACACGACAAGCGATGACTGGGGACTTCCCAAAGGTTATGAGAAATGAACCGGTTATCAGGTAACTCAGTAACGACTGGGAACTTTCCACAATCGTGGAGGTGCTTCCCATAAAACTAGGTCTTACACCCGGAAGGTTCCCTATTCGTCAGGAGACCTAAAAAACTAAGTAAGTCTTACCTAGACAAGATACGTGGTTTTCTTTTTCAAGTTTTCACGGGAATGATAAAACCAATAGCCATGTTATGTTTCACCCCCATGTCATCAACCAACACACGGTTCCATGGTTTTCCTGAGATGTCTATGTCACTTTCAATCATAACCAAAATAATCAATTTTTAAACAATTCATTACAAAGAGAATAACCCTAAACCGTCAAGGTAACATTTATTTATCAACCCAAGAAATCCAGGAAATCAAAAACTATAAACCAGGTACTTTGTTTTCCTTTCAAAAAAAAAAAACAGTCACCTACACGTACGTGCCTACTTTGAACAACAAATGATTACCTGTCACTATTAGCAGACGTTACTACGGTGACATTCGAAGAATTGTTCATGATGAAGTATTTCCACAAGTTTATGAAAGGCATACCCATGGCTAGGGTTTACACCAGTTCAGAAGAAAATATTTCTACATATTTATGGAAGGCATACCTATGGCTATGGTTTTCACCAGTATAAGAAAACAAGAAAACAAATTGAAAGAGAAACGCTGGAGTACATAGCGGGAATATACTTGCCCACTTTATCACTACTGCACTACTGCTAACACCAAGACGTGATAACAAAGATACGAGGTAAAAAGGGGAGCCAACCCCTTTCATAAGCATAACACTATTTTGGAATTTGAATAACGAAAAGATTTCTTGTTTGAGATACGTCTGGAAACTGGGCCCGCAAGAACAAGCCTGCGCCATGCCAAGCCAGCATCGTGCCAGCGCTGTGCCAAGCCAACATTCTGCGCCATGCCCAGTAAACAGTCTGCGCCATGCCCAGTCAACAGTACGTGCCATTCCAAATCCAATGCTAGACGCGCAGGCCAGACGCGCATACCGGATGCGCTTTCCATATAAACTTACCAGACGCGCTTACCAGACAATCCCACCAGACAAACTTACCTGACGCACCTACCATATACGTATATTAGCACCATCCTCTCCGCTCCGCAACCATCCAAAGCAGCGCCATGGCTCCAGCAATCCTTGATCAAAATAGTTCCATCTCTGCACGATACACTTACGATCACCAGAACCAGAGCCGCTTCCGCCGCCCTAATGTTTCTTCAATATCGAAAACTCCAACCGTCACCAGAGGCGCTACTCCACCATTAGGGCAAGATACTACAAGAGCCGGAAGAAGCCGACCTCCTTTCACCACTATTGATTTGATTAAATGACAAAAGGCACTTCAGCAGAACATGCGTTTATAGATGAAGAGGCTCGCGTTGCTCTTGAAATACCAGTAGAAGGGAGGGTCGGCAATCCAATTTTATCACACGTAAAGATCAGGAACGACTTCTCCAAAATCGAAAGCAAAGGAAATCAGCAACCCTCCTGAGTATACAGAGACTCTCTTCCCGTCAGGTCCTACTGTTGATGGTGGCTTTTAGTTTAGGGTTAAAATCATAAAACGTTAAACCCTAGCTGACATTTAAAACAAGCATTTACTAGGAGCATTTAATTAAAAGCTTTTAATATGTCTCTAATAATTACCGGGGTATATTTTTCAAATTAGGGTTACGAAAAACCAAACCCTAATTCCCTCGTATGCTAATGGAAAATCATGACAGCCACACCTAGCCCAAGCTAGCCGCGCCATGCCAATCGCACTATGCCATGACGCTAGATATGCTTGACACATCTTGTGTACTAATGGAAAATCATTCCATTCCTACCCAACCTCGCGAAAGCATGCCAACCATGCTAGCCGCACCCTTGTGCCAAACCCTAGTTCCCCGTACACTAATTCCAAATCATGCCAGCCACACCTAGCCCAAGCTAGCCGCGCAACGGCAATCACATCATGCCATGGCCCTAGCTATGCTAGCCACATCTTTTGTGCCAATGGAAAATCAAGCTAGACACAACCAACTGCGCCAAAGCATGTCAACCATGCTAGCCGCACCCTTGTGCCAATGGCAAATTATGCAAGCCACACCTAGCCTGAGCTAGCCGCGCCAGGCCAATCGCATCATGCCATGTCCCTAGCTATGTTAGCCACATCTCGTGTTCCAATGACAAATCATGCCATCCACACCCAACCGAGCCAAAGCATGCCAACCATGCTAGCCGCACCCTTGTGCCAATGGAAAATCATGCCAGCCACACCTAGCCCAAGCTAGCCGCGCCATGCCAATCGCACCATGCCATGGACCTAGCTATGCTAGCCACATCTCGTGTTCCAATGGCAAATCATGCCAGCCACACCCAACCGAGCCAAAGCATGCCAACCATGCTAGCTGCACCCTTGTGCCAATGGAAAATCATTCCATCCACACCTATCCCGAGCTAGCCGCGCCATGCCAATCCCACTATGCCATGTGTCACACCTTCAAACGCCCTAGGAATTTTCTGCGAAAGTGTAACCCGGCAGCACAATGGTTCTGTGAATAAAGCTTCACCCAATTGCACTTCAACCTTATAAGTTTGCACCTTTGCAAATAGACAACACTTCAGGTTAACAGTGGAAGTCTTTACAGCCTTCTTTCACTTCTCTAAACTCATCAAATGCACCCCATAATGCACCCAATTCATGCCTTACTTTACCAACTACAATCAGCCAACCAAGAACACTTAGAACATGACACAATCAAATCCTTTTATTGCATCAAAGGGAAGAAATACAAATCTTGCCCACTTGGGGACTTAAACAGACTAGTTCACTCCTTGAACCAAGTCTAAGTCTTACAAAAACTCTCTTATTCACTCACATATGCGAATTACACTCTCACATATGTTAGGCTAACTCTCACACAGGCTAGCTACCGAATTTCCCATACCTTAGGACTATTTATATAGTAGATTTACTTTTCCAAACCGTGCATAATCGTTACACACACATGGGACATCCATCTGTCCTATAAAGCAGTTCTGTAACCGTCAGTAACCGTGCCAACTGACCAGTTCTCTCCTAAATTGATCCAATCGTCCAACACCTGTTCTATTGCGGTTAGAACTCTTATTCCACGATTATAAAATCATTTATAATAGCTCCTCTTTATCACGCGTCATTGGCATGCTTGTGAAGCTCGTAACCAACTTGTAACCGTCACTTGAGCCTTATTGCGCCATTTGTCTTGGCCTACTGGATTCTGCCTTGCGCCAACATACAGACCTCTTGGTCCTGCATTTTTAATACTCTAAGATAATGCACGGACACTCTTTAGGCTTTACTTGTCGAGGCCAACTCCTTAAGCTCACTCTAGTTACTCATGCGCCACATATACTTCACTTTGCCAATTAGCTTGACAACAGAAATGCAACTCTTGCATTACTAACTTCTTTGCATTGTTCAAGCTTTGGCCAACCTTGAACTAACACCATAGACCTACTATTGATCTATTCTACACTCTTGCATCATCCTTGAGTTTGGTCCAACTGAATTCCACGGATATGCCTTAATGCCAACATAGCATGTTACATCTGTTACTTTGGCTTCATCTTGCCTTCTCCTCTCAATGAAGCCTTATTGTGTCGGTCAATAAGCTTCATTCCTTATCCAAATGTATTTATAGTGTAGTGCTACCTTTTTGTTTCACTGGCCCTGCAGGGTCATGTCATTCTTGACACTTAACGGTCTATACAGTATACCGCTATTATGGGTTCGCAATGCGCCATTACGGCGGAACTCTGACTTGGCCTGCAACTCTGTAACGCGTCATCATTATGCGTCACTTTCAGCACCGTAATATACCTCCCCCACCTAATCCGTTCAACGCCCTCGTTGAATGCAACCAAGTATACTCAACATTCTTGTTCTTCGGCCCTGTACACTTATGAGCCACTCAGAATTCAGCAAACTTATTTCGCATTCCTTCCTGCCAAAATTTTATGCCTAGTACCACATGCCACCACTTAGCTTTACTGCTTTTCTATTGATCCTACTTACTTGTAATGTTGTTTTCATGTTGCGCATACGTTCCAACTCCCACTACAACCATATATCAACACCCAAATGCAATTTCGAAATCCTTCTTGCCAATTCCCTAAATTGTACTTGAATTTCGCATGAATCATTTGCGCCTAAGTGTACGCACTTAATGATTCTTCTCTATCTGATCACCATGATCATTTCCATCGCTTCCCGAATTTTCATCTTGCATCTCACTCAACGTGACAAGGACTTATAAATGACTTGGCTTCATTTTCAACCAATTTTGTCGACGACCCGCCGTTGAACTATTATTCTTCACGCTCCTCATTAAGAACGTCACAAAGTGAATAGGGGTTCTCTTTGCATTAGACACCCGAATTCAACACTTCATGCCTCACCAAACTCTGATTATGCAAACAACATTCAAGAACTCATTTCTATGAATGTGGCCACCAAGTATAAACTCTATACTTATGCCATTTTGCATCCCGAACTGGAATGGTGAGTTTTCTTTGCTTAACTTCCATGCAACAAAACTATTGAGTTGCACAGCCCATTTAAAACTGTGACTAACTATCTCCTTAGACATATCATTAGCCAACCATTTAGCTGTCCATATGATATGCCTTCAAAGCCAATATGTCTCCAAATACTTCTTTGAACTGCATTGCTAATTGCCTGGAAAGTGTGTGTGTATTTCTCTAAATCCATGAGTTCTACCCAACTCATGCTTGTTGATAAAATGATTTCTTACTTGCTGCATTGCTTGCACTTCCACTTCCCATCTGTCGTCGTGCCATTTTGCAATCCCCAAACAGCAACATCATTTCTACATCAACTAGGGCCCTTGTCATATGCTTTGCTTATTAGCTTTCAACTTGTCTTTCTATTGCATACGTTAGGCTAAGTATGCTACTTGCATCATCTCCCCATGAACTAGTTTTACATCGTAAAGAAAGAGGCAAGACTTTATAAACGAAAACACCCTCGTTCATTACTGCTCTTACATAACAGGACCATGTACCATTACATGATTGATCATCAACTGATCTCTTTTGGAAAGCTAAAACATCATTAACAAAGAAACTTACTTACACCAAAGCAAATTATATACAAACTTGAAGACTCAAATAAAAGTCTGTACAACCAAACTCTACACACAGAGTTTGCAATAACCAACAAATCAAGCTACATAAAATAAGGCCAAAAATACTCTCGTTTTGGCATCAAAGTGTCGCCAATGGAGACAGCAACACATATTCTTATTCTTAGCTTAGTTTCTTTCTTTGTCGAAGTGAGCGACAACTTCTCTGCGTGGTCTCTTCCTTGAACCATCACTTTGGCCTCCATGAGTCTTGCTAGAATGACCCACATAGTCATTCCCAACTGATGCATTGAGTTATGCTTTGAGTGGACAGCTTCTAGAGAAATGCAAACCTTTGCATATGAAACATCCCATATACTTCCGGGCTGAAGGGAATAATCCATCTTCCTTCGGTTCATGCTTGCGCTTACTGCCTACAGATTTTTCCTTCCTTTTGACTTCACCTTCATAACTTTGAACATCTTTAGTCGTTGTGCAACTAGTAAGCCCTCTTACCGCTGGAATAGACATCTGGATATTCTGGATTTTGCGCCTCTTAAGTTCAGCAATCATACTCAAACTTGCGCCAGCCATAAATTGGAACATCTGATCTTCTTCACTCATGCCACGTGTTTCTTTCACCAATGCAAGGAAGTTTTCAGCATAGGCCTGTGGTGTACTCGTCATTTTCATCCTACGTAAACTTTCTCTTGCATACCAAGCACCATTGCTCGGCCAGAACTGACATCTCAGTCCCTCTTTCATGTCATCCCATGACATTGGATTGGTATAACCAGCATCTTCATCTTCTTGCAGCATAGTTCTCCACCAAACCTTTGCATCACCACCAAGGTAATTGCCTGCGAGAGTTACTTTTTGTTCTTCCCTAGTTCTATTCGCCTCAAAGTATGCCTCAACGTCATACAAGAAATTCTCAATTTCTCTAGCATTTCTGGAACCAACGTAAATTCTTGGCTCGGAGACTCGATTTGAGATTTCTCCATGCACGTTTCCTCCTAAAAACATGCCGTTACTGATTAACCCGCGAATGCTAGCCACTTCCTCAGACATTTGCTTCGCATGGATTGTTAGTATGGTATTTATGTCACTAAATTGCACCTTCAATTCAGTCACTTCAGTATTGGTTTCACAATTCAACAAGGTTGCATCATACACCTTGTCCTCGACTGCACCTACCCTTTCGTCAAATTATTTAAACCAATTTGATGTCCTTCCTTGAAGTAGGTCTAGCCTGCCCTTGTCTTCAGAAATAAGAGGATTCTCAAGGCCATCACAGCCCATGTCTACGAAAAAATCATCAAGATTACTTCCATACACCTCAAGCTGATCAACCGTACCCAGTAGTTCTTCGTCGATCATCATGCTATTAGAATTCATTTCTAATGCAATATTCTGAAAATAATGCGCCACTTACTTGCTCACAGGAAAATAGCTTTAGAGGGAAAGATCACTAGTGTATTATCCAATAAATACACTCGAACTATGCACCAAGCACAGCTCTGATACCCGAATTGTCACACCTTCAAATGCCCTAGGAATTTTCTGCGAAAGTGTAACCCGGCAGCACAATGGTTCTGTGAATAAAGCTTCACCCACTTGCACTTCAGCCTTATAAGTTTGCACCTTTGCAAACAGCCAACACTTCAGGTTAACAGCGGAAGTCTTTACAGCCTTCTTTCACTTCTCTAAACTCATCAAATGCACCCCATAATGCACGCAATTCATGCCATACTTTACCAACAACAATCAGCCGACCAAGAACACTAAGAACATGATAAAATCAAATTCTTTTATTGCATCAAAGGGAAGAAATACAAAACTTTCCCACTTGGGGACTTAAACAGACTTGTTCACTCCTTGAACCAAGTCTAAGTCTTACAAAAACTCTCTTATTCACTCACATATGCGAATTACACTCTCACATATGTTAGGATAACTCTCACACAGGCTAGCTACCGAATTTCCCATGCCTTAGGACTATTTATATAGTAGCTTTGCGTTGCCAAACCATGCATAACCGTTACACACGCATGGGACATCCATATGTCCCAAAAAGCAGTTATGTAGCCGCCAGTAACCGTGCCAACTGACTAGTTCTCTCCTAACTTGAGCCAATCGTCCAGCACCTGTTCTATTGCGGTTAGAACTCTTCTTCCACGATTATAAATTCCTTTATAATCGCTCCTCTTCATCACGCATCATTGGCATGCTTGTGAAGCTCGTAACCAACTTGTAACCGTCACTTGAGCCTTATTGCGCCACTTGTCTTGGCCTACTGGATTCTGCCTTGCGCCAACGTACAACCCTCTTGGTCTTTCATTTTTAATACTCTAAGCTAATGCATGGACACCCAGGCTCTTGGCCAACTCTTTCATTTTACTCAATACTCTATACTTCACTTTGCCAATTAGCTTGACATGGAAATGCAACTCTTGCATTACTAACTTGTTTGCATTGTTCAAGCTTTGGCCAACCTTGAACTAACACTATAGACCTACTCTTGATATATTCTACACTCTTGCATCATCCTTGAGTTTGGGCCAACTGAATTCCACGGATATGCCTTAATGCCAACATCGCATGTTGCATCTGTCACTTTGTCTTCTTCTTGCCTTCTCCTCAATGAAGCCTTATTGTGTCGGTCAATAAGCTTCATTCCTTAGCCAAATGTATTTACAGTGTAGAGCTACCTTTTTGGTTCACTGGCTCTACAGGGTCATGTCATTCTCGACACTTAACGGTCTATACAGTATACCGCTATTATGGGTTCGCAATGCACCATTACGGCGGAACTATGACTTGGCCTGTAACTCTGTAACGCGTCATCATTATGTGTGACTTGCAGCACCGTAATACCATGGCCCTAGCTATGACTATCCAGAACTCGAGTGCCAATGGAAAATCATGCCAACCACAACCAACCGCGCTGAAGCCTGCCAACCATGCTAACCGCACCCTTGTGCCAATGGAAAATCATGTTAGCCACACCTAGCCCAAGCTAGCATTGTCATGGAAATCACACCATGCCATGGCCCTAGATATGCTAGAAACGCCACCCTGCTGGCCTTCTCCTCACGACTACTAAAGTGAATGCATTCAACAATCAACGATTTCCCTTAAATCCTAGGAGCAAATCATGGCCATCTAAGGTCCTCTCAAACCTTTAGCTTAATACCCTTGCTTGGTTACGTGCCTAGCCCAAGCTAAACGCGCCATGCGCCCATGGCTACTCCTTGGCCCCACATACCAAGACCGCACCTAGCGCCCATGGATACTCCTTGGTCCCACATGCCAAGATCACGCTATGCGCCCATGGTTACCTTTGGCTCCGCATGCCAAGCAGAACCAAACCTAGCCAAGCTAGCCGCGCCATGCCAAACGTACTTTTCCTTGGCCCTAGCCATGCTAGTTACGTCATGACAAGCCAAGCGCCCTCACCTAGCCGTGCCACCCTCCTGGCCTTCCCCTATAACTACTAAAAAGAAGGCATGCATTAATCAACGGTTGCCCTTCAAACCCAGGAGAAAATCCTGGCCACCCAAAGTCACCTCGTGACTTTGGCCCAAAAACCCTAGATTGGTCACGCACCTGACCAAAGCTGGCTATGCCATGCGGCCATACAAACCCTCAGCCCCACACGCCCAAACCAAACCGCACCTAGCCAAGCTAGGCATACCAAGCCAAGCACCCTTGCCTTGGCCCTAACTATGCCATACGACCATGAAAAACACTTGGCCTCACACGCCAAGCCAAATCGCACCTATCCGATCTTGCCGCACCAAGCCAAACACCAATGACTTGGCCTTAGATATGCTAGTAACACTGTGCCAAACCAAGCGCCTTTTCCTTGGCCCTAGCCATGACATACGCCCATGGCAGACCATTGGCCCTATGCGCCAAGTCTAAAAAACACCCTGGTCGCACCTTCCCCATGCGGCAACCAAAACAAAGGCATGCAGCCATCAATGGCCACCCTTTAAACCCATGAGCAAATCATGGCCGTCTAAAGTCACCTCATGACTTTTGGGTCCGAAAACCTAAGTTTGGCCACGCCAAACCATACCATGCCATGCCAACGGCATGAAAACCTAGTCGCGCCACCATTATGGCCCTCACTACCAAAACTAAGGTGTGCAATGCACCTCTCAATATGCAAAATCTCGACCGTCGAAGGTCACAAGGCTAGCAATTTCCCCAAGATCGACTTGCCAAGCCACAACAACGTATTACATGTTCTCCAAGAACATTCGAGACATCAACACAAACTTGGGGATGCTTTCTAGGGTCTTGGTTTGGCGGTCACAGCGTGCAGCGTACACTACGCTTGCATTAAAAAAGCATGAATATGAATAAAGAGGTCAAATAAATGAGGAAATAATGGTGAAAACGTTTTCACCCATAAACACCATGCGGTTACCACCTCCTTCCATTATTTCACCCTTTACTATCTTCATTAATAAGACCAGGGTACGTTTCAATCTCGAATTATATAAATAGGTCTTACCTATTTCCACCAGACGACAAGTCTCGGTCAGGAGAAAAATACAATACTCTCAGAAATGAAACTTGGCAAGCTCTCCCAAAAAGGCTTCTATCTCTTGTAAGCTTCCTGAAGCTTCCATTTTTCTGATACAAGTAGAGATATTACCTTTCCAAAACTATTCTGGTCTCAACACCTTTCTTCGCTTCCCTCCCCAAATCAACCCTTCTCCTCGACTTTGTGACCGAAGAAAGTCTGGAACGTCCATTTCTTGGTTTAGGCCGGACTTGTACAGATTAATCTCTCGAATCTAAAGTCCTCCATTGTAGTACATTGTTTGAGGTTTAAATTGTTTCTCACTTTCACACCCGCAATTACAAAAACCAACATAAACCATTTTTACCTATAAACACATGCACGACGGGAACTTCGCCCACAAAGTCGTACAGTTTAGGATGAAACAGTTATGTGAGATTCTATATTTCTATAAGGCGTAGCGTCAAAACATATTTGCATCCCTCAACCGTGCTACATCAGAAAAGCAGGCTTTTCAGCTAGGGAATCCATTCTCAAACCCCAACCTCTCTTGGAAAGCACGATTGATAGATGAAACTGAGGACTCCTAACCACTATCGGCTTGAAGGGCATCCATCCTTACATCACACTGGTTGACGCATCCTCTCCATCGTCTCCGCTTCAATGTTCGCTTCGGCAGCCGCTCCACTTTAACATTCGCTCCAACAGCCGCTCCGCTTCAGCATTTTCTCCATAAGCTGCTCTTGGACCCAAAGACGAAACTCCAGCATTTTTACTCCATAAGTTTCAACATCTTATCCAAGATCCGAAACTAATTCAATGCCGTTTCTTCCTGTAAAGGGTCGTACCACCACGCTCTGCACGTCAATGAACATGGTCATCTAGCCAATCTTCGTAGTCATGGCCACCTTTTAATCCATCTCGCCAAAACTCGTGATCATGGACATTTTGCTCGCTTACGCATCCATACAATCCTTTTACTTCCACGGAAGCCCATGAAATTCCAGCCAACCTACTTTTTTACCACATTAATGTAGTCTCTCCTGATTACATCTCCTACCAAGAACTATTGTCTCTCATTCATTAATGCCAGCCAGAGCTTCACTAACCAAAAAGACATGCCCACAACAAGGTCATTTACTCTTCAAGCGTGCAGCACACGAATATCATCACCTCTTTGTCTAAAAGACGCCTTCAACACTTGACGAGGACGTGGAGGATCCGAAGCCTGCACTATCCAGAATATTCCATCATGTAATTTCTGAGCATTCCAGTGTCACCACTAGTACAAATGTGGGATTCGGTGACAGTTCACAATAAGAAACCATGACATTTAATGAATGATCTGTCACAAAAAAAATAGGTTATGAGATATATGTAAGGTTATGAGATATATTTAATAGTTTTCTACTAAAACTCACACCAATAGTGGGCAAGAATAGTGACAGTTTTTAAACTGTCACTGAACAGTTATACCATGACATTTCTTGTAGAAAAATGCTACCGTACATCGATGTATTATAACATTTTTGAAATTGTTACCATTCCCAAGCTATTGTAACTGTTCTCAATAAAATCCGTTATCAAAGTGAGACCTAATAGGTAATAGTTCTATAAATTACCGCCACTTCCATTTCTAGTGAAATTTTTGATTAAAACCGTTATTTTTCGTATAATCTAACCCCAAGGCATTCTCAAATGCACCATGTTGTCATTTAGTTTTAATTTCCTAAATTAGTATTTATCTACTGGTCGTGGTTTGTTTTGTTAGTGGGGTCTCTCTCGACCTAACCTTCGCCTCCTTGTTGTTGAAAACCGCAAAAGAAAAAGCTTAAACATAATTCCCCAATATTACCCATCTCTCTGTGGTTCATTAGAGTTCGACAATTTGATATGTACAAAAAGATCTCATCTCACTCTTCTCATGGTTTTTTTCTCTTAGAAATTCCTGGGATCTCCTTTTTTTTTTAATTCAATCTAGGGTTTTGTTTTTCTTGAATCCTTATCCTCATTACCCATATCTCTTGATCTAATTTTTTTTTTGTTTTGTTTTTGTGTACAGAAAACGAGCTTTAAAGGTCTCTCTCTTTGATCTCCATTAGCAGCTCCATAAATCTCTGTAATTTTTTTTTTGTCAGGAAATAAGTTACCGTCCTGAGTTAGCTGATTGGGTTTTTTATGTTGGTCCCGAAGATTCCAAAAATTTGATTTCTTTCAAGGTACAAATTTTCGATTCCTAGTTTACTGTTTGGGTTTATTTTAGTTTTTCTATTTAGGTTTGTTATCCAGATATGTTTATTTTTCTTATGAAGCCATAAATTTGAATATATAGCAAGATCATTGTTGAGTTTTGTATTTCATGTTGTAGAATATCAAGCTTGTCTATCTTCCGGGTGGGTGACCCTCGGGGTAGTTTATAATATTTTCTTTGTTGGTTCGAATTTTCAGAGCGTTGGTGAGATTTGGGATTAGTGGGATTAGTGAAATTGGTACTAGGGTCTGTGTTGTTAAACAAATTAGTGGTTTTCATGTTGTGCGGGTTTAGTGATCAGTGCTTTACGGATTCCAACTTTTTTCTTTTTGCAACTTCTTTCAAAGTTTTCAATTACGCTTATATTAGAGTCGGAATGAATATTTCTGGAATATTCGCACTTTAAATTTCGGATTTATGTTTAGATTTTTATACTTTTTAAAGTTTGTATTACTTATTCCCACTTGTAGGAGGTTGAAAAGTTTCTGGACTTAGAGAAGGTCCATGTATACGATGGAATATGGAAGGTTTGCCTTGTAAAAATTTGAATTAGAATTCTCACAAACAAAAATAGCAACCCATTTATTATGTAGAAGTTGCCTGCAGTTCGTTACATAACATATCAATGTCTTTGTGTATGGTTTGGTTTAGCTTATTTTTTATTAATCTTTTTGTATTACTTTTCAGAAAACAACTGTGGTGATTTCCCACAAGTGTGCTCTTCTTGGATAATAGTTGAAAACAGAACGTGTTTGTAAAGTTGCAGATATGTATATGAAAAGCAATTAACAGATGTGCGATTTTGGTATACCACTAGGTACCTCTTTCCTTTTCTATATATATATATATATCTCTTTTTTCATTTTGCATGAAGCTCATTTCAAAATTGGTGAAATTCATCTTGGTTTTCATAAAAATTATCTGTGGTCGTTCTTATATATAGAATCTGAATGGATGGATTATCAAATACCTCCTCTTGAACAATATAGTGGTATTAGGAGCTTATTGGAGAATTCTAGTAATGGATCGAATATGATGTTAACTTTCATCGATGTCAATATTTTGCGTCATCGGATTCAAGTTGCAGCATGAAGAATCCATAAGGGTCAGAAACCTTAGACTTGTGGATAGTGTTTCCCAAGTTTATGGAGCTTTATGATAAGGAAAACTAAAAGTAAATTTCCCTGAAAAAAATGGACATTTGTTCTAGTTAGCTAGTGTTAACCCCTAGCTAGCTAACTAAATGGACATCCATTCTAGAAAGAGAGTTTGAGATTTTGAGTAGGAATAGGAATAGTTAACCACTTTGAATTCATTCGTGGTGTTCAAATCTCTTGTGCCTACAATGAAGTAATTTTGAAAATATTTCTCATCTCATGGTTCATGTTTTGACTATAGTACAAATTTTTTGTTTTTCATACTCCCTTGGGACTACTAAGTTATTGTTTCTTTTTTTCCATATTTTAATTATATTATACTTGTTGCAGATGTCGTCAACTTCTTTTCACACAAAGCATCCGGTGATCTAATCGTTTGCAATTTCCATTAGCCATTAACTGGTGATTGTGGTTCCTATATATATCCATCCCACTATGTTACTGTTGGGTAACAACTAACAAGTCACAATAGCTAAAGCATGGTGAAGAGCAATAATATAGTGTTCATGTTACTGCAATAGATACTAATTTTGAAAATTTTCGGAACTATGATATATCATTGGGAGAAGATCGTTGAATTTCTATTTGTTGGTTCTTTTGCTTGGAGTTCTATTTATTTATTTTTTCTTATTGATGAATGATTACTGATTATTTGTGGAATAAATCAGAGAGTAAAGAGGGTGCTATGGAGTTACTGATAAAAGCATGAAGATTCTAAGAAATTTGTGGTCGGTGTATACTGGCCAGTACTGCAATAAATCAAGTATGTTTTTTATTTTCTTATTTTCTCGCTTTCTCTATCTAAATATCTTGTATGTTTCGAATAAATGAACTATATTTTTAGATCGAGATTGTCAGATGATATGCAAGAGAGTGTTTTAGAGGCACTTTCGATCCAGGTACTTCCCCATTTCTATTTGAAGTTATCTTGCATCGGTGTCTCCTAAAGAATGAACTTTTATTATCTAATTACTGGTGCAAATATTCAGGTTTATGTCTTTGAATTCCACAGAGGTTTGGAAGCTTGAGTTTGTTATCTAATAGATACCAGACTGATTATCCTCTGATTCTGGGTACAAATTTCAGCTTGGATTGGTTGTTGAGAACAACATGGCTAGATAGAAGGTAGGCTTGTGAGCAACTATCTTAATATGTTCAGGTGTGTGTCTTTGTATCTGCATAGATTGATGACCATTAATTCATTTTTTATTTCTTTCTTATAAGTGGTAAATGACGCTGCTTCCATCATGTTATAAGTGAATATGTATTATTTCTTCCAAGTATGATCCCTTAATATGTTTGGATTGTTAACTTAGGTTCATTGTAGAAAGATTAAGAAACTAATTGGAATGAATGACAATGACATTGGTATAGTGGTGGTTGCTCTGGATGTAATACTAGAATGTAAAACTTTGCTACTGGTTCTGCTGATTACTGATTTCATTATCTCCAACTTCAATCTTCAGTTGAGGATAAATTGAATTGGACATCATTTTCTAGAGCTAGCAATAAAGACAACAAATGTGGTAATGTTGAACCATTTAACAATAGAAATCTCCAGCATAAGAAATATTAAAGCTTCTTAGAAAACACTCATTCTGCAAAATAAATCACAAGGTATAATTATCTTTTGACTTTGAGGGTTCAGTTTTTTGCAAGAGTGTTGTTTCCAGTTTGCCGTCTTGTTCAAGATGCGTTGCTTTGGGTTTTCTTTGTCGTGTGGGCATCTCTGTATGAAGGATCCATTTGTCTTATATCTAGTGATGCTAATTACTTTATATTTGTAGCATTTTGTACAACTTAATTTGTACAAGAGAGCCTGTAAAAACATATTTTAAATCAATATATATATTCCTCTATTTTTTATTCTTGTATTTCGTACTATATGTGATTGAGTAGATCTGGTAAAGGTATGTTACCTGAAGAATCTAGCATAGATAAGTGTTTAAGATGATACTTTTATCTAGATAAACTTCATTGGAAATTATTTACTATGATAGTTTTAAGAAAATAATGTCACCTTAGCACCGTTCATGTGACAGTTCGTTAAAAAAAACATACTAAAATGTGTTTACAATTCAAAAAACAGATTTTATGATAATAGTTTTATTTAGAAAATGTTATTGTAACTTGTCAACAATGACAGGTTTTTGAAGTAGCTGTTACCTTATAGTCATTATTTTGTAATAGTTTCTTATAGACCTTTTGTAACAGAAGCTTTGGTGATAGTGCAGATTTTTTCGAAAAATGTCACATCAGTATTTTGATGACAGTTTTTAACTATCACCGAAGCCCATATTTGTACTAGTGCACATCCAGAAGAGTACGATAGGCTTATATCAAATCCCGTGGATGGGGATTCAGGCGATATATTGAATGTAGGTTACGCATGGTGACTACCAGCATGAGACGCTTTCACTCCCCTCAACCAGGTTATTACTGATTTCAACTTCATCACTATCGAGGTTTTACGAGCCGCGGGATTCTCTCAACATGAAGCCGTACATGTGCACCGAAGACTCCAAAAGCACACCAGGAGATTACATTCACATATTAATCCATTCCATCATATCAAACCAAAGTATAACCGGGGACTTCTCACCGCATCCCATTCCGTACGATAGTCCAAGATTCATAAGATGGTTCGAAGGATGTAACTTGGAACGAAGTCCCGGAAGACTTAATAACAGCGCATCGGCAATGGAACGTCTTCCTATTTCATCCTGGGCCCCCAAAAGTTTTCGACCATACAAGCATTCACAACACATTATCATCACGATCAAAAGGTCCACTGAACAACCTAAGATCGAGGATGGACCGACGACGCAAACACAATCTCCAAGATTAACCCTGAAGTGATCGTTTCCGAGCATATATTTCATCCATCCATCCCAAGAATACAGCGGAGTTTTGATAAATTTTTGGAATCCACTGGAGAGATATTGTAGACGAAAACACGGATCCATATAAACAACAGAAAAGCAGAAGAGGGTCAATACCTATTTTTATGCGGACATAGTTTTTAGAGCTTGAACAGAATGAATATTCCTTCTTGCTCCATGAACGGGAATAGGTGACTGGCGCGCGACTATGCTACCCGGGCCCGCAACACCCCTCTTGATTTTCACTATCGGGCCTTTTTTACCTCCTAAGAGAGCTTGAAACCTAAATATTCTCTCGTGGGGAGATACAGAATTCTGTTTCGTGTCCGATAAAGAGGCGCACCATCAAATTCCGAGTCCGTAAGCGGATCCTACAACGATTCTAGTAAAGGATGCTAATTAGGGTTTCGGCGTGTCAAACCCTAAACCGCAAGCGCTTTCATTGCAAGCGCTTCCCTTCCAAAGGGCTTCCATTACCAGCATCATGCCTTTCCAAGCGCTTTACAGAGCGGCCCACACCCATTACATGCCCGTCAGTGCTAATGGGTCCCCTTCATGCCAAGTCCATGCTAGCAGCTCTGCCTCGCGTTCCAAAGCCTAGCCCTGAAGACACCCAATCATATCGGGATTTTCAAAAAGCTACCAGATTAAAGGATTGCGGATGCTACATACCTCTCAAAAAAGATTTTTGAACAAGGAAATAATTCCATGTTAAATCCGCGCATGAATAAAGGCAATCGGTCCCACAAGAGCAAGCCTTGCCACTTCCAAGATATCTGCGCTTTCCTTTCCAGCACTCCACGTTAAGTTTTTACAATAATTCGTTCCTTTCATGCTAATTCTAGCCAGCGCCAATGCTCCGCAACAGCCAGGACAATCCGCGCTTTCCTTGCCAATGCCTTTCTAGTGGACCATGTCAGAGCCTGGCCATCAACCTGAGTTTCCCCTTGTCGCGCTTTCATTAACAATGCCATACTTTTCCAACCGGTCCATGCCTATTCCAAGACCATTAGTGTTGACAGATCCCTTTCATGCTAAAGTATATGCTAGCAGCTCCGCCTCGTGTTCCAAAGCCTGGCCCCAATGATACCTAGTGTCACATGCCCATTTAATCTCCTAAAATTTTCACGGGACATGACCGGCAATACTATGTGGTTTAGTGAATCAACTTCACCCACCAGTACTCAGCCTTGCACACTTGCATCAAAGTATGCATCTTCCTTCACTCATAAGGCAATACGCAATGGAAGTCTTTTCTTCTTTCTCTCTAACTCTTCATGCCCCCAAAAGCATAAGAGGTTCTGCCATGCACTTCAACAATTCTCACACAACATCAGCAACACAATGAACACAAAGACATGACACAATTAACCCATTTTATTGTATCAAAGGAAGATTACAAAACTCGTCCATCACATGGACCAAAAACAGGCCATTCACCCTCTTGGTGAATGCCTAACTCTCCCAAACATGAGACTAACTCTCTCCTATGTATCCTACTGATTTTCCTACTCCTTAGAACTATTTATATAGTGGTTACAATGGCCAAAACTATGCACAACACTTTCACACGCATGGAACAGCCATGTGTCCCATCAGGTAGTTTCTATAACCGCCAGCTTACTTTTCAACCGCCACCTTTTGTGTTGTCAAGCCAACAGATGCCACATCTATTCTTGGTGGTTAGAAACACTCCCACATGGTTATAACTTCTTTTATAACCGTTATACTTTGTCTCACATCATTGGAATGCTTGTGAAGCTCGTAACCAACTCGTAACCGTCACTTGAGCCGTATTGCACCACTTGTTGCGCCATACTGGATTCTTCCTTGCTCCAACGTTTAGCTCTCTTGGCCCTGCATTTTTATTACTTTAAACTGATGCACGGACACTCTTCTTGCTTTATTTGTCAAGGCCAACTCCTTAAGATCACTCTAGTTACTTGTGCGTCATATATGCTTCACTTCGCCAATTAGCTCGACAATAGCAATGCAACTCTTGCATTACCAACTTGTTTGCACTGTTCAGACTTTGGC
This sequence comes from Papaver bracteatum, assembly GCA_023529315.1. Lineage (NCBI taxonomy): Eukaryota > Viridiplantae > Streptophyta > Magnoliopsida > Ranunculales > Papaveraceae > Papaver > Papaver bracteatum. The sequence continues at coordinate 154,272 of JAJJWX010003506.1, forward strand.
CCTGCCTTGAACCAATGCATCGAATAAATCTTAGTCTATTTAACTCTTCTTGCATCATCCTTGAGTTTGGGCCAACTCAATTCCATGGATATGCATCGATGCCAACATCGCATGTTGCATCTGTCAACTTTGGCCATGTCTTGCCTTTCCTCAATGAAGCCTTATTGTGTCGGCCAATAAGCTTCATTCCTTATCCAAATGTATTTACAATGTAGCGCCACTCTTGCGCTTCATTGGCCCTGTAGGGTTATGTCATTCTTGACACTTGACAGTTTATACAGTATACCGCTATTATGGCTTCCTATTGCGCCATTACGGCTATACTGACTTGGCCTACAACTCTGTAACGCATCATAATTATGCATCACTTGTAGTACCGTAACAAACCTACCCCACCTAATCTATTCAACGTCCTCGTTGAATGCAACATCAGTTCAGTTTCAGCTGAACTTTTCTTGGCCTTATGCACCCATCTGAGCCCTTCTCAGAATCAGCAACTTTTCTTGGCCTTTAACCTTGCCAAATCTTTTCTGCCTAGTGCTTTACGCCACCACTTAGCTTGTTTGCTTTGCCATTGAGCCTATGAATTCCAGCTTCATTGTCGCATCGTCGACTATGCTTCAATCTCTACTTCATTCGCATCTCAACACCCAAATGCCACTTACAATCTGTTGCTATGCCCTTGCATCAGCACAAATTTTTCTTTCAAGCCATTCCGTGCCTAAGTGTACACTTCAAATAGCCAACATATCTGGGTGATATGTATAACTTAGCTTACTTGCCTTCAATTCCGACTGACATTGTACTCTTGCAATTCAACAGGCCTTACTGTAGACTAAGAGTTCTTCAATCATGTTGCAACACTCTTTTGCAAACTCGACTGAAATGCATGACATTAACCATGACTTAGGATACCCCTAACATTAGACCGACTCTCCCACCGAGCCAAGGTTCCTCTTCACGTGCCTTTGAAACTAGCACTATAAGCATCACTTGCTCTTTCAAACTGCTACGCTTTAATATGGCGGAAAAACAACATCATGTTCTTCTTAACAATGAGTTACTCTTAACTCATTTACTTGATGGACTTACATCTTCATTATTGATGCGTTACTCCATGCTATCGCTGCCATATGCCGTCGCACTTCCACATAACTCTCAACAGCAAACTCGACTATGCCACCAACTCCTCTATTTGCTTCTTTCACTTTCAGCGTCTTCTATTGTATATTTTGGCTTAATATACTGTGTAGCATCTTCCACGCGAATTAGCTTTACTTTGAACGAAAGAGGCAATATCTTTCACTTCAAATACCCTCATTCACTACTACCTTACATAGATAGACTTCATTCCAACACCAAGGTCCACTCGACCCAAACTTAAAGTATACTCAAACTTGAGCAAATACTCACGCCAACTGATTGCAACTTGTAAGACTTAACAAGCCTTGCAATACTGACTTCAACTTCGCTTCTAAGCAACAAAGGAAGTGAGACAGCAACTACTGTCCCCAATGTAGCAATTCACTTTGCCACATGTATTCTCCCAACTATCAACGTTCTTATGCGACTCCCATAACGAAGCATAATATAATTGAAACTTAGTTGAATACTCCTTTTAGACTGATGCCATCATTTTGCTTTAGCTTTCATGAAGATTTCTTCAAAAATGACCTCATGTCATTCTTATGCATCACCACTACTTTGTCCTTCTTTTTCCATGCATCTATGAGTCGCCTAATTTTGCATTTCCAACCGCATCATACATCTTGGCCATGCCCAAATCTCATTTGGCACATGCTACTGCTGCATACATGCTATGCCAATTAGCACTCAATTCTTGACACAAACTTGTGCACCTTTGCACAACTCGAACGGACTTAACTTGGTGATTATGAGCATCACCATAGAGCTCAGCAAGTCATATCACTCAATGACTTCTGCGGACAATTATCTTGGACAATATTAACAAGGCACAATCCTTGCAAATGAGGCGCCACTGCCTACGTTCCATGAATCAAGAATGCCGCATTCTTCTTCAAACTTGGAACTCATTTTTACTGCCCACGCATATCTGGCAACTCTTGTCTTTCCCCTCCGCCACAATCAACTTGAGTAGAAACATTTGTTGATTTGTAGTCGACAAGAACATCCGCTTGTGGTTATCATCAATTGCAGGTCTTTGGACACCCTTGTCCAAGCATATTGATCCCACTCATAAACCAGGTGCAAGCACACTCCTTGTGCTCGTCTATCATCAATTAAGAACTCTTTGCAAACGCAAGACCGTGGTGTATCGGTTTTCCCCTAACTTGTGCTTCTGTCTTCAGCCTTTCAATAAGCTTTATGCTAGATAAGAATTGTCCATCCAATTCTTCTTTTATGGCATCCCAATTGCCACAAAAATGCTGATTCACAATCCGACTTTGCATTACCATCAATCTACATGCAATCAAGAGAGATAACTTTAATCTTCCAACCAACTGGATACGATGAAAATACCTTCAATCTATCACATAGACATGTTCTTCATCTACTTTGCCTCTGCAAACGCCATCAACAACTTTGCATTCAGGAATTTCCCCTAAAATTCCCATTACAACTGACATTACGTGTTGTAATAAACTTGTTACTGATAACACCACAAAGATATGCATTCCAAATGCCTAATATTTGCATATTTGTGAGAAACATGGACTTTAACACCTGACTTGCACCATAGAAGTCAGCATACTCCTTAGTTTTGTCATTCCATCACTTGAAAACCCGGTTTCCAATGATTCTTGCACGTTCATCTAACACTTTGGGTAGGAATTTTGACACCTTCGTCTTAAACTTTCATGGCCTGCTACTACTTCAAGCTTCAAGTTCATTCCAATTGATCTTTCAACACAAGACCAACTTCTTCTAGTCTCCATACTAGTGAAACCCAAACAATTCTTCACTGAATTCGACAAACAAATGACACCAACTTGAGTAAAAAAAACAAAAAAATCAGAAACTGTGTCCTCTAACACAGCTCTGATACCAGCTTATCACATGCCCATTTAATCGCCTAAAATTTTCACGGGACATGACCGGCAATACTATGTGGTTCAGTGAATCAACTTCACCCACAAGTACTCAGCCTTGCACACTTGCATCAAAGTATGCATCTGCCTTCACTCATAAGGCAATACGCAACGGAAGTCTTTTCTTCTTTCTCTCTAACTCTTCATGCCCCCATAAGCATAAGAGGTTCTGCCATGCACTTCAACAATTCTCACACAACATCAGCAACACAATGAAAACAAAGACATGACACAATTAACCCATTTTATTGTATCAAAGGAAGATTAAAAAACTCGTCCATCACATGGACCAAACACAGGCCATTCACCCTCTTGGTGAATGCCTAACTCTCCCAAACATGAGACTAACTCTCTCCTATGTAGCCTACTGATTTTCCTACTCCTTAGGACTATTTATACATTGGTTACAATGGCCAAAACCGTGCACAACACTTGCACACGCATGGAACAGCCATGTGTCCCATTAGGTAGTTTCTATAACCGCCAGCTTACTTTTCAACCGCCACCTTTTGTGTTGTCAAGCCAACAAATGCCACATCTGTTCTTGGTGGTTAGAAACACTCCCACATGGTTATAAATTCTTTTATAACCGTTCTACTTTGTCTCACATCATTGGCATGCTTGTGAAGCTCGTAACCAACTCGTAACCGTCACTTGAGCCGTATTGCACCACTTGTTGCGCCATACTGGATTCTGCCTTGCTCCAACGTTTAGCTCTCTTGGCCCTGCATTTTTATTACTTTAAACTGATGCACGGACACTCTTCTTGCTTTATTTGTCAAGGCCAACTCCTTAAGCTCACTCTAGTTACTTGTGCGTCATATATGCTTCACTTCGCCAATTAGCTCGACAATATCAATGCAACTCTTGCATTACCAACTTGTTTGCACTGTTAAGACTTTGGCCCTACCTTGAACCAATGCATAGACTAACTCTTAGTCTATTTAACTCTTCTTGCATCATCCTTGAGTTTGGGCCAACTCAATTCCATGGATATGCATCGATGCCAACATCGCATGTTGCATCTGTCAACTTTGGCCATGTCTTGCCTTTCCTCAATGAAGCCTTATTATGTCGGCCAATAAGCTTCATTCCTTAGCCAAATGTATTTACAATGTAGCGCCACTCTTGCGCTTCATTGGCCCTGTAGGGTTATGTCATTCTTGACACTTGACAATTTATACAGTATACCGCTATTATGGCTTCCTATTGCGCCATTACGGCTATACTGACTTGGACTGCAACTCTGTAATGCGTCATAATTATGCATCACTTGCAGTACTGTAACACCTAGTCATACTAGGATTTGTGCAAAGTTACCGAATGCAAGGATTGCGGATTCTACTTGCATCTCAAAAAAGGTCAGACAAATCTCCTCGACCCTCCTTTTATATACATGGTACGCGGGAGTTTGAACAAGCAAAGGATTTCCAATTTGAGCCAAGAAAAAAAAACAAAAATCGGTCCCGCAGAGACCGATCTCCACTCCCAAGACCACGCCACCCCTTGGCCCCACGTTCCAAGCCGTCCGCTATGCTTTTTCTTCCAAGACCGCGCCCGCTGTACCTCGGTGATGTAAGGCCAGACCAGGCCGGCAACTTTCGTCTCACTACTCCATGGTCTGAATCTCTAGTAAAACTTATACAGGTCCGTCAACACGTGAAGCAAAAACTCTCTTTACCCCTTAAAAAGGTTAATCGGATTTTCCTGACCATCTTTGCAATGATTTACGTATTTATCCCATCCTTGTATGTCACCATCACATGCTTACCTCGCAAAAAGGTATTCCAACCATGCTAGCATCACCTCTGTGCCAATGGCAAACCATACCAACCACACCTGTTGCGCCAAGGCATGCCAACCATGCTAACCTCACCTTTGTGCCAATGGAAAACCATGCCAGCCACACCAACCACGCCAAGGCATGCCAACCATGCTAGCCTCACATTTGTGCCAATGGAAAACCATTCCATCCACACCAACCACGCAAAGGCATGCCAACCATGCTAGACGCACCTCTGCGGAAATGGAAAACCATGCCAGCCACAAGAACCGTGCCAAAGAAAGCAACCATGCTAGCTGCACCTCTGTGCCAATGGTAAACCATGTCAGTCACACTAACCACTCCACAGCATGCCTACTATGCTATCCGCACCTCTGTGCTAATTGAAAACCATGTCAGCCACACTAACCGCGCCAAAGTATGCCAACCATGCTAGCCGCACCTATGCGGAAATGGCAAACCATGCCAGCCACAATAACCGCGCCAAAGCATACCAACCATGCTAGCTGCACCTATGTGCCAATGGAAAACTATTCTAGCCACCCTAACCGTGCCAAAGCCTGCCAACAATGCTAGACGCACCTCTGTGCCAATGGCAAACCATGACTTACACACTTATCGCGCCAAGGCATGCCAATCATGCTAGCCGAACCTCTGTGCCAGTGGCCAACCATACCAACCACACCAACCACGCCAAGGAATGCCAACCATGCTAGCTGCACCTCCATGCCAATGGAAAAGCATTCCAGTCACACTAACCGCGCCAAATCATGCCAACCATGCTAGCCGCACCTCTGTGCCAATGGAAAATTATTCTAGCCACCCTAACCGCGCCAAAGCATGCCGACAACGCTAGACGCACCTCTGTGCCAATGGAAAACCATGACTTCCACACCAATCGTGCCAAGGCATGCCAACCATGCTAGCCGCACCTCTGTGCCAGTGGCAAACCATACCAGCCACACCAACCACACCAAGGCATGCCAGCCATGCTAGCCGCACCTCCGTGATAATGGCAAACCATGCCAGTCACACTAACCGCGCCAAAGCATGCCAACCATGCTAACCGCACCTATGGGCCAATGGAAAACCATGACTACCACACCAATCGCGCCAAGGCATGCCAATCATGCTAGCCGAACCTCTGTGCCAGTGGCCAACCATACCAGCCACACCAACCATGCCAAAGCATGCCAACCATGCTAGCCGAACCTCCATGCCAATGGAAAAGCATGCCAGTCACACTAACCGCGCCAAATCATGCCAACCATACTAGCCGCACCTCTGTGCCAATGGAAAACTATTCTAGCCACCCTAACCGCGCCAAAGCATGCCAACAATGCTAGACGCACCTCTGTGCCAATGGCAAACCATGACTTCCATACCAATCGTGCCAAGGCATGCCAATCATGCTAGCCGAACCTCTGTGCCAGTGGCCAACCATACCAGCCACACCAACCACGCCAAGGCATGCCAACCATGCTAGCCGCACCTCCATGCCAATAGAAAAGCATGCCAGTCATACTAACCGCGCCAAATCATGCCAACCATGCTAGCCGCACCTCTGTGCCAATGGAAAACTATTCTAACCACCCTAACCGCGCCAAAGCATGCCAACAATGCTAGACGCACCTCTGTGCCAATGGAAAACCATGACTTACACACCAATCGTTCCAAGGCATGCCAACCATGCTAGACGCATCTCTGTGCCAGTGGAAAACCATACCAACCACACCAAGGCATGCCATCCATGCTAGACGCACCTCCGTGCCAATGGCAAACCATGCCAGTCACACAAACCGCGCCAAAGCATGCCAACCATGCTAACCGCACCCCGGTGCCAATGGAAAACCATGCCAGCCACACCAACCACGCCAAGGCATGCCAACCATGCTAACCGCACCTCTGGGCGAATGGAAAACCATACCAGCCACACCTATCGCGCCAAGGCATGCCAACCATGCTAGCCTCACATCTTTGCCAATGGAAATCCATGCCAGCCACACCAACCACGCCAAGGGATGAGAACCATGCTACCCGAACCTCTGTGCCAATGGAACACCATGCCAGCTACACCTACCGCGCCAAGGCATGCCAACCATGATAGTCGCACCTCTGTGCCAATGGAAAACCATGCCATTCAAACTAGTTGCGCCAAAGCATGCCAACCATGCTAGCCACACCTCTATTCCTACGGAAAACCATGCCAGCCATACAAACCGCGCCAAAGCATGCTAACCATGCTAGAGGCACCTCCGCGCCAATGGAAAACCATCCCAGCCACACTAACTGTGCCAAAGAATTCCAACCATGCTAGCCGCACCTCTGAGGAAATGGAAAACAATGCAAGCCACATTAACCGCACCAAATCATACCAACCATGCTATCCGCACCACTGTTCCAATGGAAAACCATTGTATACACGCTAACCGCGCCAAAGCATGCCAACCATGCTAGACGCACCTCTGTGCCAATGGAAAACCATGACTGCCACACCAATCACGCCAAGGCATGCCAACCATGCTATCCGCACCTCTGTGCCAGTGGCAAACCATGCCAAGGAATGCCAACCATGCTAGCTGCACCTCCGTGCCAATGGAAAACCATGCCAGTCACACTAAACGCGCCCAAGCATGCCAACCATGCTACCCTCACCTCTATGCCAATGGCAAACCATGCCATCAAAACCAACCACGCCAAGGCATGCCAACCATGCTAACTGCACCTCTGTGCTAATGGAAAACTATACCAACCATGCTAGCCTCATCTCTTTGCCAATGGCAAAACATGCCATCCACACCAACCACGCCAAGGCATGACAACCATGCTAGCCGCACCTCTGTGCCAATGGAAAACCCTTCCAGCTACACCGACCATGCCAAGGCATGCTAACCATGCTAGCCTCACATTCATGCCAGTCAAACTAACCGCCCCAAAGCATGCCAACCATGATAGCCGCACCTCTATGCCAATGTCAAACCATGCCAGCCACACTAACCGCGCCAAAGCATGCTAACCATGCTAGACGCACCTCTGTGCCAATGGAAAACCATCCCAGCCACACTAACCGTGCCAAAGAATGCCAAGCATGCTATCCGCACCTCTGAGGAAATGGAAAACCAATCCAGCCACATTAACAGCACCAAAGCATACCAACCATGCTAGCCGCTCTTCTGTGCCAATGGAAAACCAATCTAAACACGCTAACCGCGCCAAACCATGCCAACCATGCTAGACGCACCTTTGTGCCAATGGAAAACCACGCCAGCCACACCAATCACGGCAAGGCATGACAACCATGCTAGCCGCACCTCTGTGTCAATAGCAAAACATACCAACCATACCAACCACGCCAAGGCATGCTAGCCGCACTACTGTGTCAATGGAAAACCATACCAGCCACACCAACCACGCCAAGGCATGCCAACCATGCTAGCCTCACCTCCGTGCCAATGGAAAACCATGCTAGTCACACTAACCGCGCCAAATCATTCCAACCATGCTAGACGCACCTCTGTGCCAATTGAAAACTATTCTATCCACCCTAACCGCGCCAAAGCATGCCAAAAATGCTAGACGCACCTTTATGCCAATGGCAAACCATGACTTCCACACCAATCGCGCCAAGGCATGCCAATCATGCTAGTCGAACCTCTGTGCCGGTGGCCAACCATACCAGACACGCCAACCACGCCAAGGCATGCCAACCATGCTAGCCGCACCTCCATGCCAATGGAAAATCATGACAGTCACACTAACCGCGCAAAATCATTCCAACCATGCTAGCCGTACCTCTGTGCCAATGGAAAACTATTCTATCCACCCTAACCGCGCCAAAGCATGCCAACCATGCTATACGCAGCTCTGTGCGAATGGAAAACCATGACTACCACACCAATCACGCCAAGGCATGCCAATCATGCTATCCGCACCTCTGTGCCAGTGGAAAACCATACCAGCCACACCAACCACGCCAAGGCATGCCAACCATGCCAGCTGCACCTCCGTGCCAATGGAAAACCATGCCAATCACACTAACCGCGCCCAAGCATGCCAACCATGCTACCCTCACCTCTGTGCCAATGGAAAACCATACCAGCCAAACCAACCACGCCAAGGCATGCCAACTATGCTAACCGCACCTCTGTGCCAATGGGAAACTATACCAACCATGCTAGCTGTCACACCTTCAAACTCACCAAGAAGTTTCTGCGAAAGTGTAACCCGGCAGCACAATGGTCTTGTGAATCGAACTTCACCCACTTGCACTTCAACCTTATAAGTTTGCACCCATGCAAACAGCCAACACATCAGGTCAATCAGCGGAAGTCTTTTATATCCTTCTTTCTCTTCTCTAAACTCATCAAATGCACCCCATAATGCACTCAATTCATGCCATACTTTACCAACAACAATCAGCCAACCAAGAACACTTAGAACATGACACAATCAACTCTTTTTATTGCATCAAAGGGAAGAAATACAAAACTTGCTCACTTGGGGACTTACACCGACTTGTTCACTCCCTGAACCAAGTCTAAGTCTTACAAAAACTCTCCTATTCACTCACATATGCAAACTTCACTCTCACATATGTTAGGCTAACTCTCACACAGGCTAGCTACCGAATTTCCCATGCCTTGGGACTATTTATACAGTAGATTTGCTTGGCCAAACGGTGCATAACCGTTACACACGCATGGGATAGCCATTTGTCCCATCAGGTAGTTTCTATAACCACCAGCTTTCTTTTCAACCGCCACCTTTTGTGTTGTCAAGCATTTTATTACTCTAATCTAATGCACGAACACTCTTTAGGCTTTACTTGTCGAGGCCAACTCCTTAAGCTCACTCTAGTTACTCATGCGTCACATATGCTTCACTTCGCCAATTAGCTTGACAATAGCAATGCAACTCTTGCATTGCCAACTTGTTTGCATTGTTCAAGCTTTGGACAGCCTTAAACTAATTCCATAGACCAACTCTTGATTTATTCTACACTCTTGCATCATCCTTGAGTTTGGGCTAACTCAATTCCACGGATATGCCTTAATGCCAACATCAGATGTTGCATCTGTCACTTTGGATTCGTCTTGCCTTCTCCTTAATGAAGCTTCATTGTGTCGACCAATAAGCTTCATTCCTTAGCCAAATATCTTTACAATTTAGCGCCACTCTTGTGCTTCATTGGCCCTATAGGGTCATGTCATTCTCGACACTTAACGGTCTATACAGTATACCGCTATTATGGCTTCGCAATGCGCCATTACGGCGGAACTCTGACATGGCCTGAAACTCTGTAACGCGTCATCATTATGCGTCACTTGCATCACCATAATAGACCTACCCCACCTAATCTGTTCAACGCCCTCGTTAAACGCAACCAAGTATACTCAACATACTTTTTCTTCGGCCTTGTACACTTCTGAGCCACTCAGAATTCAGCAAACTTATTTAGCATTCCTTCTTGCTAAAAATTTTATGCCTAGTACCACATGCCACCACTTAGCTTTAATGCTTTGCTATTGATCCTACTGACTTGTACTGTTGTTTTCACGTTGCGAATACGTTCCAACTCCCACTACAACCGTATATCAACACCCAAATGCTACTTGGAAATTATTTTTGCCAATTCCCTGAATTGTACTTGAATTTCGCATGAATCATTTGCGCTTAAGTGTACGCACTGAGTAATTCTTCTCAATTTGATCATCATGATCATTGCCATCGCTTTCCGAATTTGCCTCCACTCAACGTGACAAGGGCTTATAAACGACTTGGCTTCATTTTCAATCAATTTTGTTAGGAACTTTCTGTTGAATTGTTGTTCTCCGCGCTCTTCATTAAGCACGTCACAAAGTGAATAGGGGTTCTCTTTGCATTAGACACCCGAATTCAACACTTCATGCCTCGCCAAACTCTGATTATGCAAAAAACATTCAAGAACTCATTTCTATGAATATGACCACCAAGTATAAACTCTATACTTATGCCATTTTGCATACCCGAACTGGAATGGTGAGTTTTCTTTGCTTAACTTCCATGCAACAAAACTATTGAGTTGCACAGCCCATTTAAAACTGTGACTAACTATCTCTTTGGACATATCATTAGCTAACCCTTTAGTTGTCCATATGCTATGCCTTCAAAGCCAATATGTCTCCAAATACTTCTTTGAACTGCATTGCTAATTGCCTGGAAAGTGTGTGTGTCTTTCTCTAAGGCCATGAGTTCTACCCAACTCATGCTTGTTGGTAAAATAATTTCTTACTTGCTGCATTGCTTGCACTGGCGCTGCCCATCTGTCGTCGTGCCATTTTGCAATCCCCAAACAGCAACATCATTTCTACGTCAACTAGGACCCCTGTCCTATGCTTTGCTTATTAGCCTTCAACTTGTCTTGCTATTGCATACGTTAGGCTAGGTATGATACTCGCAGAATCTCCCCATGAACTAGTTTTACATCGTAAATAAAGAGGCAAGCCTTTATAAAAGAAAACATCCTCGTTCATTACTGCTCTTACATAACAAGACCATGTACCATTACATGATTGATCATCAACTGATCTCTTCTGGAAGGCTAAAACTTCATTAACAAAGCAACTTGCTTACACCAAAGCAAAGTATGTACAAACTTGAAGACTCAAATAAAAGTCTGTACAACCAAACTCTACACACATAGTTTGCATCAATCAACAACTAAAGCTACATAGAACAAGGCCAGGAACACTCTTTGTTCTGGCATCAAAGTGTCGCCAATGGAGACAGCAACACTTACTCTTGTTCTTATCTTAGTTTCTTTCTTTGTCGAAGTGAGCGATAACTTCGCTGCGTGGTCTCTTCCTTGAACCATCACTTCGGCCTCCATGAGTCTTGCTATAATGACCCCCATAGTCATTCCCAACTGATGCGTTGAGTTGTGCTTTGAGTGGACAGCTTCTAGCGAAATGCAAACCTTTGCAAATGAAACATCCCCTATACTTCCGGGCTAAAGGGAATAATTCATCTTCCTTCGGTTCATTCTTGCGCTTACTGCCTACAGATTTTTCCTTCCTTTTGTCTTCACCTTCACAGCTTTGCACATCTTCAGTCGTTGTGAAACTAGTAAGCCCTCTTACCGCTGGAATAGCTATCTGGATACTCTGGATTTTGCGCCTCTTAAGTTCAGAAATTACACTCGAACTTGCGCCAGCCAGAAATTGGAACATCTTATCTTCTTCACTCATGCCACGTACTTCTTGCACCAATGCAAGGAAGTTTTCAGCATAGGCCTGTGGTGTACTTGTCATTTTTAGCCTACGTAAACTTTCTCTTGCATACCAAGCACCATTGCTCGGACAGAACTGACATCTCAGTCCCTCTTTCATGTCATCCCATGACATAGGATTGGCATAACCATCCGCTTCATCTTCTTGCAGCATAGTTCTCTACCAAACCTTTGCATCACCACCAAGGTAATTTCCCGCGAGAGTTACTTTTTGTTCTTCCCTAGTTCCATTCGCTTCAAAGTATGTCTCAATGTCATACAAGAAATTCTCAATTTTTCTAGCATTTCTGGAACCTCCGTAAATTCTTGGATCGGGGACTCGATTTGAGCTTTCTCCTTGCACGTTTGCCCCTACAAACATGCCGTTACTGATTAACCCGCGAATGCCTGCCACTTCCTCTGACATTTTCTTCGCATGGCTTGTTAGTATGGTCTTTATGTAACTGAATTTCACCTTCAATTCAGTCACTTCAGCATTGGTTTCACAATTCAACAAGGTTGCATCAGACACCTTGTCCTCAACTGCACCTACCCTTTCGTCAAATTCTTTAAACGAATCTGATGTTCTTCCTTCAAGTAGGTCTAGCCTGCCATTATCTTCAGAAACAAGAGGATTTACAAGGCTATCACAGCCCATGTCTATGGCCAAATCACCAAGATTTCCAAGCTCCTCAAGTTGATCAAACGTACCCGGTAGTTCTTCGTCGATCATCATGCCATTAGAACTCATTTCTAATGCAATATTCTGAAAATAATGCGCCACTTACTTGCTCACAGGAAAATAGCTTTAGAGGGAAAGAATTACTAGTGTATTATCCAAAAAATACACTCTAACTGTGTACCAAACACATCTCTGATACCCGAATTGTCACACCTTCAAACTCACCAAGAATTTTATGCGAAAGTGTAACCCGGCTGTAGGAGAGGAATATCACAACAAATGATAACTTACGAAATTGTGGAGAGAAAATACATCTTGCGAGCAAAGAACATTTTTCGAGCAAAGGAAATCACGAGGAAAGCAAAAGAAGTTCGCAAAGTGAAGTTGCGAAGGTTCGCAGGAGAGTTCTCAAGTACGAAGTTGAAGGAAAGATTAGTTGTTAACATTTTGTAAAATCATATAAATAGTCATTTAGGCATAAGAAAAAAGGAGAGACACATTTTGAGAGAGGGGATAATTTTAGGAGGAGAGAGAAATTTTTAGAGAGAGATGTATTTTCTTTATCATCTTCTTCCCCAAAAAATTCTAGACCTCCAAATATTCATTAATGGAGTCTCAATTGTAAAATCATGTAATCATATACAATCACTAGTGAAGCACCGTGGATGTAGATCACATTGATCGAACCACGTAAAAATCTTTGTGTCTCTTTATAATTTTAGTACTTTAATTCTTAGTTTCATATCAAATTAATTAGGTTTAGGAATCATCTTAATGGATTCTTATGAGGGTGTAGGTGTGAGATAATCCGCAACTACATAATTGGCGCTAGAAACAGGGAGAGAGAAAAAAAAAGATTTATCCTTCCTGTAACTTGTTGGTTCAAGAAAGTTCAAAGAAATTAGCTATTATTGGTGATGAAATTACGGCAAATCTCGTCATTTGAAGAAGAAAAAAAAGAGGAAGATGCATAATGCTCGTTCAAAAAAGAAAAGAAAAGGAGATCAAAGAAACTTTTACCAGCAGCAGATTAAGAATAAAAATCATTCCCCTAAAACTCATCTATTACTTTCTTAAATTTTTAGATCTGGTCGTTTATAAAGAAAATTTTGAAAACACTTTGTAAAAAACTTTAGTTGCTCTTTCGCAAAAATCTGATTTAATGTCCAAGATTTTGATTTAAAACGAATTTTGATTATAAATTTGTCTTCAATGAATCATATTTTGCGAGCTTATTAGTTGATTTTCAACAATAGTTGGGATTGAAAATTTTCAGTTGATTTGGAAATTTTTCTGTGAACAAAGTTAAAGAAATTTTTGATGACAATTTCCATTCTCCACAAAACTACACTTTAGCATGAACCTTCCTAAATTTCTACTTGAATCAATCTTTCATTCGCAGCCTTTGCATTACTTATTAAGTAATATTGAAAATATTTCCAAGCACAATGTGATCGTCATTACTTTGTCACTAGACCTAATGGGGATCAAGAAAGACAATGAAGTATTACGGTAAAGATAGATTAATTCAATTTCAAACGAGTTGACAAGTCTAGATAAATGAAACAAGCTAACATGTAGTTCTGCGCAAAGAGTGGAGATGCAAAAATTAACTGGAGAAAATAGAATTAGTTTCGAACAAACATAAACTTGCGAAGTTATCAGTTCCTTTACATTTTTGATGCTACATTTTTCAAGTTATCTATTCTTTCGCAAGTTTACGTCTCTGTGTCTTTTGCAGCCATGCTCGATGATGAGTTGATTATTAATATGTGTCATTTTCGCAAGTTTATGAAAGGAGCCTTATTTCGCAAGCTACTGCTCATCATCACCAGTTTACTTTACAAGTGAAGGAGTCAGCCAGTCTAGAACCAAAATAAAACAAAGAAGTATTGGTTTGAGCAAACACCAACAAATCAGGGAGGATTCATCTAGCAACGTGAGTAGCAGCGAATGAATAAGGGAATTTCTACGTCTATCATCAGCCGGTTGACTCTTTCATGACTACACCGATTCTTATCAGCCAAAAACCAACACAACAAAGAAATAGATAACTTCAACAACACAGTCAGGCTTTGTCAGGAATACGAGTATAAGAAAGAATGAGTTTATATTTGTACGAATGTAAACTTGCGAAATAAACACCTGGAACAACTCATATTCTAGCAAACAAGAACATCTAATAAAGGGAGATCAAACAAGACAATCAGCAAACCATCCAAGTTGCTTTAAAGATTTGAGATACACCATGGAGAAGTAAACAGTACAGTTAGAACGGGAAGAGCAGCAAAAGAAGGAAAGATGTGATGATTTCATTCACCTCACAAACAACAAATCAGTTCGCATCCTGCAACTACATTTTTACGAATATTAAAAATTCGTAATAATTCAATTCCAATTTCGAATATGAGCATATAGTAACTTGCAATACAATGGCAACCCGATTCAATTCATACAGTATGGAAAAGCGTCAGTTCAGCGAGAAGTAATCAATTCCAGCCAACAGCAAGGTGATAATCAAAACAACTAAGGACTATTTGCGATCATCCAACAAATATTCACAACAGCCCAACAAACCAATCTATGTCGAAGAGGCATCATCCAGTTCATAACAAAGAAGAGAAGCCAGCAAAATAAAGCAAATTAATTTGCGATGAAAATTAATTTGCGAAGTAAATTTACAAAAAAGATTCATTTCAGAGAAGTAATACAATTCAAGGCAAGTCAATTCAAGATTGAAATTATCAACAAGAAGCATAACTACTATAACCAGAAGATTAAATCGAATTCCTCAAAACTCTCAAGAGCATCAAGTTTTAGTGGATCTATGAATTCCAAGGGAAAATATGGAAGTTAACAAAGAGGGAATCAATTCAATACCTGCGAAGTTAATATATCATGTGAACTTGATAATTTCTGCGAAGAAGAGTGGGGTAAAATAAAATCAAAGAAGGTAATATCATTAAGATAAGAATGAGGAGCTTGTACGTATCCAGTTACTAAACTCTATCTCACCATCAGCTGTTTAGCTATTGACAACAACCAATTTCAGTTTGAATAAATTCCAGCCACAACACTTTCACTTCCAGCTCAACTATCTCAGAACCTAGCTCCATACACCCAAGACAGATCCAGTTCAAACCAGTAGCTCTTAATTTGTCATTGAAAATTGTCGAGATCTGGAAACTTCACAAACGAAATCGTAGTTGCTGGATTGAGATGACTAAAAATCCATTTAACCCTTTGAGTTTGAGCATTGCAACAAGACCCATTTTTTCTTCGTCCATGTACTTCACATTCAAGCCAACATCTTCAATTAACCAATTTCAGATCGCATACAAACCCCATTCATGGATTTCATTCTTAAATCCAAATATTTATTCGAATCTATGGAAGGAACATCAAATACCTTCGTAAAAAAAAAAAAAAAAATAATATTTACGAAGTAAATTTTGAGAAATTAGTGGTGCGCAATTGCTTATTCGATGGACAAATTTCAATCGAAGATGCTGGATGTACATAAGCTTTGGGACTGAATTCAAGTTAGGGATTGGGGATGTAAAGACAGTGAAGAAGCAAGAGTAATAGGAAAAGTTATTAAGCTGCAGAAAAGTTGCGAAGCATAATACTTCCTGCGAATATAATCTCTTTTTATGGGAAAATGAATATGTTCAATAAAGAAACCGTAAGATTACAAGGGAGAAAACAGAAACCAGCACTGATGGTCAGCAAGGAAGAGTATGAGTTAGAGGACTCACATTCGAGTCTCCATATTCGCATAAATTTTTTGGCACTTCACAAACGTTTGTCATGCGAATATTCGCAACACCAACACTTCTACTCTTTGCACTTCGCAAATATTTACCTTGCGAACCTTCGCAGCATGAATTTATATCGTAAATATTTCCTTCGTAGATGTTAACTTCGTACAAATTTTTACTTCGCAGATGTTCGTCTACTTCGTGTAAATCGTTACTTCGCAGATGATCGTTTACTTTGTGCAAATTATTACTTCGCAAGATTTTTGGATATTTCGCAAGAAGAAAGTGGGAGATTATTACACAAGAAATGACAAGTCATATACTTCGCAAGAGACAACAAAAATCCGTAAAAAGGTAAGTACCATTTCCTTGAATACTTTATTTACTAAAGACAAAATAATTTTTGATTTAATTTACTAAAACCGATATACTCGCAAAAATTCTACAGTTTCTAAGATTTCAAAATATTTCAAATATTTTTTAGGTTGGTGAAAAACGACACAATCGCAAGAATCAAAAATGACTTCATCACAAAAATTTAAAGATCTCAAATTTTTTTCAAAGACTTCAAAATTACAAAAAACAGAGAAAATTAAATTCCTATATTTCTATAGAACAATTTTGATTCATACTTCTCATACTTTTTATACTAAAGATTTTATGAAAACATTCAACATTTTATGTGCATGAAACATTTACGATGGGTTTTTACGAATACAAAGAATTTTGATTCTACTTATAAAAAGGCGAAAAAATACCGCCAAAAATCAATTGCGATTAATTTGCGAATAAAATACTGCAATCTGTGATCAACCTCCAAAAAAGAAAGAGAGCCGCAGAAAATTTTATACAGGCAAACCTTTGTGGCGTACAACCTAGTTCGCGAAGCTATATTTCGTAAGAGGCAAAGTCCTAAAGTACGTCACTTAAGGGGGTACCTATAAACGTGGCTAAGGGTAACCGGAAAACCACCAAGGACCCTTAGTACATGGTAAAAATTTAGGGGTACAACCCAATAATGGGGTACCTATCCGGGTTAGACACCTTGGATTCTCACCTAATATAGCGACATTACGCAATATAAAATGCGGTGTAAGAGGATTTAGGTTGGGAGACTAAGGCATACTGTCTTTCCCAAGAAGTGCAGAAAACGATCAAGGCGTCGAGGTACATGGTTGAGTCAAGAGTGCCGGGTGAGGTTGAACCACATCTGCCATTTTTTGACAAGTCTTGGCAAATGATGCACTTGGCCCAAAGATACCCCATAGGGTGCAACCTCGTAACTATAATCCCTATAGGCAAAAAGGATAAGAGGTTGCGATCAAAAGCTGGTTGTTGGCAGAACCAGATGGGAAGAGCTAACCTTGTATGGTCGATGTACGCTTCCTTGAAGGGGCAACCAGGGGGAAGATAAATGGCAGCACCCTCCATTAGGGAGCTGATACGTGCTATAAAACGCAAATGTCACGAGGCTTCTTGTTTGCGAAAACATAAAGGCTTGTCATATTTGTGCAACAATTGAACTTCTGCGAGCCTTCTAAAAAAAGAACTCGCAGAACATAACAATGAAGATAAGATGAGATCAATGGGTTTTTGCATGAAAGTGTAAAGACGTCCTGCGATTTCATCGCAAGACGATAATGTCACGAGGTTGTATATTCGCAAGAATGTTCAGACTTGTCATATTATCGCAAATACAAAATATTATCACAAAAGAGGTGGAAAAATAAGACCTTTACTTAGGAAGGCATGATAAGACCACATCAATTAATTCCATCAGTATCATTGAAGAATTTTGAAGAGAATATATATCATGAAGACAATCCCATTGAAGAAACAAAGAAGACAATCCCATTGAAGAAACAAAGAAGACAATCCCATTGAAGAAACAAAGAAGACAATCCTATTGAAGAATTTTCACGAAGAAGAAGCGATTTCATTCGCGATCAAAGACGAATATATATAAGAAAATACATAAATAAACTTACGAAGATAGTTAAATGAATGGAAGCAACTCAAAGTTATATCAATTTTACTACGGAAAATGAGCTAAGTAACAGAAACTTGAAATATGCATTATAATAGATAAGTATTCACATCATACAAGCATCATACTCGCATCATTCAAGCATTATATTTGCATCATAAATGCATTGCATAAACATTTCATGGCATAAGCATCGCATACATATTTCATAACATAATCATTACATAAATATTATATTCGCACAAGTATTGTACAAAATTTTACAGGAAAATACCACGAAACTTCGCAGAAAAGTTCATAATTCGCAGGACTATTCATAGTTCGTAACACTATATTCGCAACACTATGTTCGTAACACTATATTCGCAACAATACATTCGCAACAGTATGATTCGCAACAGTACATTCGCAACAGTATGTTCGCAGCACTATTCATAAGTTCAGAAATGCGCAGAAAAACTCAGGAATTCGTAGAAATATTCAGAAGATAACAGGGTTACCACTTGAGGCAGAGGCAACATAACAATAGAGATGAAATTTAATTATTCAACATTTTCTCAAGAATTCTCTTTCGAAAATAAAGAACAGAGGCAACTATGGATACCCAAGAAAATATTTGATGTTCTTTATCTTCTCAGCAAGAATCCTCACCAAAAGTGGAATAATAATTTCACATGAATAGAGGCAATATTTATCACTCTCTTAAGGTTACTTCATAATTCTTATATATTTCGAGGATTAAGTACTTCTTATACTTCTTCAAGGATATTTTATATTTCTTATACTTCATACTTCTTCAAGATACTTCACATACTTCATACTTCGCAAGATGATACTTCTAATTACTTCTTAAATCTTCAGAACTTTGCAAAAGAATAGAGGCAAGTATATACTTTTTGAGTTTGATATTCTTTCGCTCGTTCCTTCATCAACAAAGATCAAAGATTATTACAACGGATTTTTTCTTAAATATCGCTCTTCAAGCAATATTCAAGAAAAAAGAGGCAAGATGTAGGAGCGGAATATCACAACAAATGATAACTTACGAAATTGTGGAGAGAAAATACATCTTGCGAGCAAAGGAAATCACGAGGAAAGCAAAAGAAGTTCGCAAAGTGAAGTTGCGAAGGTTCGCAGGAGAGTTCTCAAGTAGGTCACTTCAGCATTGGTTTCACAATTCAACAAGGTTGCATCAGACACCTTGTCCTCGACTGCACCTACCCTTTCGTCAAATTATTTAAACGAATCTGATGTTCTTCCTTCAAGTAGGTCTAGCCTGCCATTATCTTTAGAAACAAGAGGATTTACAAGGCTATCATAGCCCATGTCTATGGCCAAATCACCAAGATTTCCAAGCTCCTCAAGTTGATCAAACGTACCCGGTAGTTCTTCGTCGATCATCATGCCATTATAACTCATTTCTAATGCAATATTCTGAAAATAATGCGCCACTTACTTGATCACAGGAAAATAGCTTTAGAGGGAAAGAATTACTAGTGTATTATCCAAAAAATACACTCTAACTGTGTACCAAACACATCTCTGATACCCGAATTGTCACACCTTCAAACTCACCAAGAATTTTATGCGAAAGTGTAACCCGGCTGTAGGAGCGGAATATCACAACAAATGATAACTTACGAAATTGTGGAGAGAAAATACATCTTGCGAGCAAAGAACATTTTTCGAGCAAAGAAAATCACGAGGAAAGCAAAAGAAGTTCGCAAAGTGAAGTTGTGAAGGTTCGCAGGAGAGTTCTCAAGTATGAAGTTGAAGGAAAGATTAGTTGTTAACATTTTGTAAAATCATATAAATAGTCATTTAGGCATAAGAAAAAAGGAGAGACACATTTTTAGAGAGGGGATAATTTTAGGAGGAGAGAGAAATTTTTAGAGAGAGATGTATTTTCTTTATCATCTTCTTCCCCAAAAAATTCTAGACCTCCAAATATTCAT
Organism: Papaver bracteatum; assembly: GCA_023529315.1. NCBI lineage: Eukaryota > Viridiplantae > Streptophyta > Magnoliopsida > Ranunculales > Papaveraceae > Papaver > Papaver bracteatum. The sequence goes on from JAJJWX010003506.1 coordinate 174,757, forward strand.
TAATGGAGTCTCAATTGTAAAATCATGTAATCATATACAATCACTAGTGAAGCACCATGGATGTAGATCACATTGATCGAACCACGTAAAAATATTTGTGTCTCTTTATAATTTTAGTACCTTAATTCTTAGTTTCATATCAAATTAATTAGGTTTAGGAATCATCTTAATGGATTCTTATGAGGGTGTAGTTGTGAGATAATCCGCAACTACACCGGCATCACAATGGTCTTGTGAATCGAACTTCACCCACTTGCACTTCAGCCTTATAAGTTTGCACCTATGCAAACAGCCAACACATCAGGTCAATCAGCGGAAGTCTTTTATAGCCTTCTTTCTCTTCTCTAAGCTCATCAAATGCACCCCATAATGCACTCAATTCATGCCATACTTTACCAACAACAATCATCCAACCAAGAACACTTAGAACATGACACAATCAACTCTTTTTATTGCATCAAAGGGAAGAAATACAAAACTTGCTGTAGTTGCAGAATAACCTACAACTACACCCTCAATAGAATTAGTAAAAACTCAAGAAGTTCTTGATGATGAATGATAACTTTCTTATTAATTCTCTTAGTTGATTACATAAAATTATCAAAATGGAACTAGAATAGTTACAACTTTTTCTATTCTCTTTCCTAAGATAATTTCTTACACTCACTAAAAGAACCTCTCAAATTTTACATTTGAACTCCTATTTATAGTAAAACTTATACAGTCAGTATATGAGTTAAAGTATCGCAACTCATACTCGCAAAATTATTCCATCCTCGCAAAACTTCATATTTCTCTGCGCTACTTCTATCATCGTATCATTTTATAACTCTTTTCTCCTTTATTTATTACAATACTCGTGAACTATTATCTTGCGATATTCAGTACCTACATCTTGCATCTTCTCATGTCAATTCTACGAAGAAGAAATGTCATGAGAATCCCTATTCTCATAAATTTAGTGTAGTTATTATCACCCATCAAGTTCGCAACACGTCTTTTTACTTTTCCCTTATCTTTTTGATACGTTTCTTCGTAACCGTTCTTTTCAACCGTTCACGCTTACTCGTATTAATGAATTTCTATCTTCATTAAACTCTCTCTATCTATAAATATCATCCTTTGTTTTTTCTTTTTATTCTCTTATCTTATTCATCTTCTTCACTACTTCTGCCTCTGCAATCTCTTTTATCTTTTTTCCTTTGTATTTTCCATCTTATATTCAATGGCACCAAAGAAGAAAACTATTGAACAGATTAATGTGGAACTTGTTGATAGGGACCTCATTCTCTCTGAGATTGAAGGTTATGATAATAAATATTCTCTCTGTGTGAAGCTCTTTACCAACTATGTTTGGGATGATCAGAAGATTTTAATCTCACGAGGTCAAATCCTCGCAGGTCTTCCTCTTCCTATTTATGATGTTAACTTTCCTCTATTCTATGAAATTATTTCCCATCCCAATTTTTCTTGTGCCATTTACCAATTGACTGGTGATTGTATTCGCCTCTTAGTTGAATTCACAAATCGTGCCGCTTTTGGGAAATCTTTGTATTCAGTTGATCTTAGAAAACCTGGATTTGAAAATATAGAAATTGTTGCTGCGAATTATACAGTTGAGGGTTTCTTCAAAAATTACACACTAATTCCTGCGAGGAAAGAAAATAATCGTTGGGGTATTCGTCTTCATCGTAAAGATAATATCGCAGCTGATGATCTTCTCATGCACGATATTGATTATTCCTCAGGAAATAATAAGACACCTCGTCATTCTAATGATGAAGGTTGGTATAAGTATCCTTTAATATTATCGGGTTCTTATATTTCTGGGATAGTAGAAATTCCTGCGAACCTTCGTAACCGCCATTATCAACCTTGGGTTTTTAGAAATGTATGTACTTCCATCTCCTTATATTTTTGTTATCCTTTAATTTCAAATGAGGTAATAAACACTTTTGTATTTTTCTAAACAATATATTGTTGCCTCTGTTTCTTATCCTTATTTGAATTTGCAGGTTCCACTTCTTCCTGAGATTGCTGTGAGTGAAAATAAGAGTTCTTCTTCTTCTAAAAGGTTTACTGCAAGACAAAAAACTCTTCGTTCTGCGAAGGTTACCCAAGCTTCTGGTAGTCAAGATGATGCTCTTCGCAAAGGGAAAAGGAAACTTCAAGATGTTTTTTACGAGAGGAGGAAGAAGAGGGAACTCCCAACCAAGTCTCATTCCAATGTAATTTCTTCTAATGAGAATATTGAGGAAGATCTTGGTGATGAAGATGATAAATTTCCTGAGAAGGACTTTAATTCTAATTCCGATACCCTTTCTGACGAAGGATATGATGATAATGATGTTGATGAAGGTGGAAATGAAGATTGCAGTATTCCAGAAACTTTTGCCTCAGCAATGGTTAGCATCTCTGAGGCTTTCCTCCATTCTTCTCGTGGATTAGGAAATTCTTCTACAGCGAATGCTCGCAAACTTATTGCGAAGGATTGTAAAGTTCCTACTGTAATTGATAATAATTCCCTCAAAGGAATTTCAAGATTCGTCTCTCCTTCTTCATTATATGCTTTAGGTAGCATGGTAAGTTTCTTCTCTATTCCTTGTTTATTTCCCTTATTTTGTTGATTTCTAACCCCTTTTTTCTTGTTTAGGTTGGAAGAGTTAGTTGTGCAAATGCTTCGATTGGGAAAGACGTCCATTCTATTGCTGAGAAGAAAACTTTGAATCGTTGTAAGAAGTTAGAGGTTGAAAATTCAAATCTCCGTCAGAAAGTAGAGGATTTAAGTATTGATAACGCTGAATTAATATCCCGTCACGAAGATAATTCACAATCTGCGAGCATCGCAATTGATAATTCTTCTCTTCTTGAGGAGAATAATCAATTAAAGCTTGAAAATTCTTCTCTTCGTAATGATAAGAAGCAATTAGAAGGTAAATTCTTTGCGATTGTAATTATTTTGATTACTTTTCCTTCGTAAATTGCTAACCAATTCCTTAATTTCTCTCCTTGCTGCAGAAAATTATGCGAAGATGAATAACGATCTGGAAACTACCCTTGCTAACCGTAATAAGAAAATTTCTGATTTGAGATCTCAGATTCTAATTTCCCAGCATAACAATAGTTTATATGTCAAGCATTTTCGAGCTAAGATGACTCGAAAGATTTGCGAAGATAATGGAATTCCTCTCAAGAAGTACCATACGCTCCTTTCTGAAGAAATTCCTGAAGATACTCCATATCTGGAAATCTCTGATAGTGATGTTGAAGATGATAGTGAAGTTGAAGAAGAAGATCATTTTGATGGGAATAGATCGCCTGAAGAATAACTTCACTCTTTTTTGTATATATGTTCTGTAACTTCACTCTTTTTTGTATGTCTATTCTGTTTCTTTTCAATACAACACTTTCTTCTTGATTGCACTTTTAATCAATCCAACAATTTCTTTTTCAAAGCTTAATTTTAATTAATCTTTCTTTGATTGATTGTTTCCCTTATTCACATAACTTGATCATGTGGAGAGAAATAATATATCTTAAAGATTTAGGTTAGTACTCCCTTTCCCCTTATTATTGCTCTTAAAATGATCAATTATCGCTGGAAGTATTAGAATATCCTTCTAAATTTATCTTACGAAGTTTCTTCTTATTGTGATTATAAATAAAAAATCCTCCCTTCGAAGTATAAGAAATATAAGCCCTTTTGCCTTTTGCGGAATGTTGCGAAGTAAATAATAAATCTCCCCTTGAAGTATAGGAAGTATAGGAAGTATGAAGTATACGAAATATGAAATACCCTTAAGAAGTATAAGAAATATAAAATATCTTTGAAAAAGTATTAGCAGTATTCAATTCATGAAGAATTGCCCAATATATGAAGAAGTATAAGAATTATTACTCACTGTATGAAGAAGTATAATAAGTACTTAACCTTCGCAAAATTAAATATCCGTTGAAGAAGTATAATAAATATGAGATATTCTTGAAGAATTATAAGAAATATTCAACTTTTGGAGAAATATTCAATATATGGAGAAGTATAAGAAGTATGTAATTCTCGTAAATTTTTACGAATATGAACTTATCTGTATTTGATTGCTATCAAAATCGCATCTTTTGTTAAGTCTTCGTTAAAATTCTTCAATGATGTTGTTTTCTTTGATAGGTCTTCTTGTAAAAATTCTTCAATGATATTGACAGAGCTGTCTTCTCTTCAAAACTTCTTGATGTATATTCTTGTAAAATTTCTTCAATGATATTGACGAAATTGTCTTCTTTTCAGATCTTCATAATGTATATTCTTGTATAATTTCTTCAATGATGTTGATGCAATGAATTTCATTAATTTCTGTGGTCTTATCATGCCTTCCTAAGTAAAGGTCTTATTTTGCCACCTCTTTTGTAGTAACTTTTTGTATTTGCGATAATATGACAAGTCTGAACATTCTTGCGAACATACAACCTCGTGACATTATCGTCTTGCGATGAAATCGCATGACGTTTTTACACTTTCATGTAATAACCCATTGATCTCATCTTAACTTCTTTGTTTCATTCTCAGAGTTCTTTTTGTATGTTTTCCTTTTTTTTTTTTTTTTTTTTTTTTTTAGAATGCTCGCAGAATTTCATTTGTTGCACAAATATGACAAGCCTTTATGTTTTCGCAAACAAGAAGCCTCGTGACATTTGCGTCTTATAGCACGTATCAGCTCCCTAATGGAGGGTGCTTCCCTTTATCTTCCCCCTGGTTGCCCCTTCAAGGAAGCGTACATCGACCATACAAGGTTAGATCTTCCCATCCGGTTCTGCCAACAACCAGCTTTTGATCGCAACCTCTTATCCTTTTTGCCTATAGGGCTTATAGTTACGAGGTTGCACCCTATGGGGTATCTTTGGGCCAAGTGCATCATTTTCCAAGACTTGTCAAAAATGGCAGATGTGGTTCAACCTCACCCGACACTCTTGACTCAACCGTGTACCTCGGCGCCTTGATTGTTTTCTGCACTTCTTGGGAAAGACAGTATGCCTTAGTCGCCCAACATAAATCCTCTTACACCGCATTTTATATTGCGTAATGTCGCTAGATTAGGTGAGAATCCAAGGTGTCTAACCCGGATAGGTACCCCATTATTGGGTTGTACCCCTAAATTTTTACCATGTACTAAGGGTCCTTGGTGGTGTTCCGGTTACCCTTAGCCACGTTTATAGGTACCCCCTTAAATGACGTACTTTAGGACTTTGCCTCTTACGAAATATAGCTTCGCGAACTAGGGTGTACGCCACAAAGGTTTGCATGTATAAAATTTTCTGCGGCTCTCTTTCTTTTTTGGAGGCTGATCACAGATTGCGGTCTTTTATTCGCAAATTAATAAAATTTTAATCGCAATATAAATTTTGAAATTCGTAACTTTTCCCAATTTCCTGCGAGCAAACAATATTCGTAAAATTTATCACGAAATAGAAAATTTTGTTTTGCCACATACCTCATTTCCACGAGCAAACATACGGATTACCTTCTTGTTTTATTATTTTCCTTCTTCTTTCTTCGCAAATCACAACCCCTTATTATCATCGTAAATTTCTTGTATGATTATCATCGTAATTTTATTCCCTTTTTCCTTAATCCTCCGCCATTAAATTTTCACTTCTTTTCACAGCCTTTGCTCTTTTTCTCCAATTTTCCTTCTCAGTAGTTTTTCCTTCGAAAACTTCTACTTCTGTATCGTAACATTTCTTTCCCTCAGCCCAATCACCCTTGATAATTCCAATACCCTTCATATGAGGAAACTTTATGCACTGATTTAGAGTGGAAGCTACGCCTAGAATTCCATGAATCCATGGTCTTCCTATCAAAGCATTATATGGTGATTCGACATCAACAACGCATAACAGAATTTCAGTTCGCATTCCACTTAATGGAATTCGCATGCTCACTTCTCCTTTGGGCTTGTTGGCAGTTCCATTAAAACCATAAATTCTGTAAGTAGAAGGTATTAAATCTGCATCTTTTCCCCCATAGTTTTGTAAGAAGAATAGAAGAGGATATTGACAGAACTTCCCGTATCAATCAAAATCCTATTAAGACCAATTGATTCTTCCTCCATATCATCTTCGTTTTCTTCCATATTCATGTAGATTGCTAATATTACTACCAATGGATTATCATGTGCTTCACAACCTTCTGGAATTTCAGTGGCTTCAAAAGAAATTTCACGTTTCTGCCAATCTTTAAGTCGTGAAATTTTTGCGATGTTCATTACTTCCTTTCCTTCACCATCCCTCGCATATACCCTGCTTAACACATTATCATGAAAATCCTCTATGGTTTTATATGAATGAACAATGGAATTACAGAAAACATTCCTTGCTTTTGATCCCACTTCTATATGTAGGATTTCTTCTCCCTTTTCTTCTGTTGTGTTCTCCCTGCGAGTTATGGATGGAGCCTGTGGTAATTGTTGCGATGTGTTCTGCTTAAGTAAAAATTGATTTAGTTTTCCTTGATCAATCATTCGCAAGATTATCCTCTTGATATTATGGCAATTATTTGTAGAATGTCCATGAAAATGATGATATGAACAAAATTCATGACTTCTTGGACCCATTGGTGGTTCCTTTACCATGTTCCATGGAGTTGGTATATGCTCTACCAGGATAATTGCTTTCCATATCTTTTCTACACTTGTATTCAAAGGTGGCAACTTTATCTCTTCCCTTACCATTCTTTAACCTCCTTGACCGTTGTTATAATTTTGTCTCTGGTTCCCTTGTCCAAAATAATTTTGCCTTTGTTCCCCATAATTTTATTGTTGTTGATCTAATCTTGGAATTTGGTTATTTCCTATTCGATTATAGAAATTCCTATCTCTATCATATTCTTCTTGATCTCTACTACCCATTGCTACCATTTTCGGCTGGCTACCATTGATTTTCTTCTCTTCTGAAATTTGCGAAGAAGTTTGTGAGGATGTTTGAGAAGTACCTGCTACTACATTGATTATTTTGGGATGTAAATTTGCTCCTCCCTCTTGATTGCTAGTGTTTGCTACTGGATATGACTCCATACTGTTTTTCTTTTCCTCTAGTGTAATGTATTCTTCTTGCAATTCTCGTAACTCTGTCATCATTATGGAATTCTTTCTTCTGAATATTTGAACATATAATTTTTCAGTTGTGAACATCGCATTTATGAAGGACAGAATCAAGTATCTCTCATCCACGCGCCCTGCCATATCACTGCACATAGTCTTCCATCCTCTTACCAAATGCTTCAAACTTTCACCCACTCTTTGTTTTAAACCAAGTACATCTTCAATACCAAGCCGTGAAGAGTGATTTGTGATATATGCTCCAAGGAAAGTTGATTGCAAATGACTGAATGACGTAATAGTGTTCTTAGGGAGTCCTTCGAACCACTTTAAAGCTTCCCTTGTTAAACTCGATGCGAAGTACTTGCATAACACAACATCATGATTCTCCCATTGTAACATGCATCTTATGTATGCTTTAATGTGCTGAATAGAACATGAAGTCCCATCAAAGATACTGGTAAGTGTGGGCAAATTGCATTTTGGTGGAATTCCTCCCAATTGTACTTCTCTAGCAAATGGAGTCCTCGCAGCTTCTTCTATTGCTTCATCTAATTGCCTTCTATCTCCTCCTCTTCTATTGTTTATCATCCCTCTCATTTCTGCTAATTCTCGAAAGATCCGTGCATTTGCCTCAGAATTCTCATCCATTGGTCTTTTAAATGCAGCTTCTCTTCTTCTACGTTCTTGCGCTTCCTCCCTTGCGATACTTCGCATTCTATCATATTCTTCATTAATGTTTTCATTTGCATAATTTTGCAAATATCTTCTTTCTAAATTATCATAATTGTTCAGTCGCAGAGTATCTTGGAATTCTTGTTCTTCCCTTTCTATTTTTCTCATTCTTCTCATTTGAATATCAGGGATTTCTTGTTCTTCATTTCTCCTCCTTCTGTGATTTACTTCTCCTTGATTTGTTAGTACTCTGATTTGAGAGTTTGGTTCATTCCTCTCTACTTCTGTTTGTTGATTTACAATTCTTCTCTTAATTCTTTCATACTCAACATTTTGTTTGTTACGAGCCTCTTCATATCTTCTTACTCCATTCTCATGATTTTTTTGATGTAATGCTTGTTGTCTCTCAGTTTCTTCCATAAGTTGTTGTTCTTCCTCTCGATTCTGATTGTTTTCTCTAGGATTTGGCCTTGTTCGTAAATTCTCCATGTTTTGTTCGTGGTTTGGTATTAAAATGAAACGATTCTCTTGATTTCTTTCACCTTGATTATGCGCTTGTTCTTGCATATTATTTTCATTATTGATTATCGGTGAATTTTGTCCTTCTCTTTCTGTTCTAACATTTGATCTTGCAACACTTTGAGATTTCCTTCTTTGTAGCATCACATTTTCCATCCTCAATTCTTTATTTTGTCGTGTTAAATTGGCACGTTCTTCAGCTTCGATCATTCGTTCTTCTTGGATTCCTTGTCTCAATGTTTCTAACATCTCCTTTTCTCTTTCAAGAATTGTTCCTCTCATCAACCTCCCATTTTCTCTGATTTGTGGTTCTCTATCTTCTTCTCCCGGTGTATCAGTTCTCCAAGTGTGTATACTCGCTCGATCATGATCTATTATTTGTTGAGCTTGATTTCTTCAATTACTCCTTCTCCTACTAGGTTCTCCTGTTATATTTGCTTCTCCTCCTGCGAGTCTTACACTTCTTCTTACTTCAGTTAATGGTTCTGATGTGTTTCTTCTTCCTGTCATTTTTATGGTACAGGAATTCTTCAAATCCCTATTTCTAGCGCCAATTATGTAGTTGCAGAATAACCTACAAATACACCCTCAATAGAATTAGTAAAAACTCAAGAAGTTCTTGATGATGAATGATAACTTTCTTATTAATTCTCTTAGTTGATTACATAAAATTATCAAAATGGAACTAGAATAGTTACAACTTTTTCTATTCTCTTTCCTAAGATAATTTCTTACACTCACTAAAAGAACCTCTCAAATTTTACATTTGAACTCCTATTTATAGTAAAACTTATACAGCTGTATATGAGTTGCGAAGTATCGCAACTCATACTTGCAAAATTATTCCATCCTCGCAAAACTTCATATTTCTCTGCGCTACTTCTATCATCGTATCATTTTATAACTCTTTTCTCCTTTATTTATTACAATACTCGTGAACTATTATCTTGCGATATTCAGTACCTACACTTGCCCACTTGGGGACTTACACCGACTTGTTCACTCCCTGAACCAAGTCTAAGTCTTACAAAAACTCTCATATTCACTCACATATGCAAACTTCACTCTCACATATGTTAGGCTAACTCTCACACGTGCTAGCTTAACTCTCACACAGGCTAGCTACCGAATTTCCCATACCTTGGGACTATTTATACAGTAGATTTTCTTGGACAAACCGTGCATAACCGTTACACACGCATGTGACAGCCATTTGTCCCATCAGGTAGTTTCTATAACCGCCAGCTTGCTTTTCAACCGCCATCTTTTGTGTTGTCAAGCCAACAGATGCCACATCTGTTCTAGGTGGTTATAAACCTTCCACATGGTTATAAAATCCTTTATAACCGCTCCTCTATTGTCTCACTTCATTGGCATGCTTATGAAGCTAGTAACCAACTCGTAACTATCACTTGAGCCTTATTGTGCCACTTGTCTTGGCATACTGGATTCTGCCTTGCGCCAACGTACAACCCTCTTGGCCCTGCATTTTTATTACTCTAAGCTAATGCACGGACACTTTTTAGGCTTTACTTGTCGAGGCCAACTCCTTAAGCTCACTCTAGTTACTCATGCGTCACATATGCTTCACTTCGCCAATTAGCTTGACAATAGAAATGCAACTCTTGCATTTCCAACTTGTTTGCATTGTTCAAGCTTTGTCCAGCCTTAAACTAATGCCATAGACCAACTCTTGATCTATTCTACACTCTTGCATCATCCTTGAGTTTGGGCCAACTCAATTCCACGGATATGCCTTAATGCCAACATCAATGTTGCATCTGTCACTTTGGCTTCGTCTTGCCTTCTCCTTAATGAAGCTTCATTGTGTCGGCCAATAAGCTTCATTCCTTAGCCAAATATCTTTACAATGTAGCGCCACTCTTGCGCTTCATTGTCCCTATAGGGTCATGTCATTCTCGACACTTAACGGTCTATACAGTATACCGCTATTATGGCTTCGCAATGCGCCATTACGGCGGAACTCTGACTTGGCCTGCAACTCTGTAACGCGTCATCATTATGCGTCACTTGCAGCACCGTAATACTAGCCTCATCTCTATGCCAATGGAAAAACATGCCATCCACACCAACCACGCCAAGGAATGCCAACCATGCTAGCCGCACCTCTGTGCCAGTGTAAAACCATGCCAGCTATACCTACCATGCCAAGGCATGCTAACCATGCTAGCCTCACCTTCATGCCAGTTAAACTAACCGCGCCAAAGCATGCCAACCATGATAGCCGCACCTCTATGCCAATGGAAAACCATGCCAGCCACACTAACCGCGCCAAAGCATGCTAACCATGCTAGACGCACCTCTGTGCCAATGTCAAACCATTTCAGCCACACTAACCGTGCCAAGGAATTCCAAGAATGCTAGTCGCACCTATGAGGAAATGGAAAACCACGCCATCCACATTAACCGCACCAAAGCATACCAACCATGCTAGCCGCTTTCTGTGCCAATGGCAAACCAATCTAAAAACGCTAACCGCGCCAAAGCATGCCAACCATGCTAGATGCACCTTTGTGCGAATGGCAAACCATGACAGCCACACCAATCACGCCAAGGCATGACAACCATGCTAGCCGCACCTCTGTGTCAATAGCAAAACATACCAGCCACACTAACCACGCCAAGGCATTCCAACCATGCTATCCGCACTACTGTGTCAATGGAAAACCATACCAACCATGCTAGCCGCACCTCCGTGCCAATGTAAAACCATGCTAGTCATACTAACCGCGCCAAAGCATTCCAACCATGATAGCCACACCTCTGTTCCAATGGAAAACCATACCAACCACACCTATCGCGCCAAGGCATCCCAACCATGCTAGCCTCACCTCTGTGCTAATGGAAAACCATGCCAGCCACACCAACCACGCCAAGGCATGCCAACCATGCTAGCCGCACCTCTGTGCCAATGGAAAACCATGCCAGCCACACCTACTATGCCAAGGAATGCCAACCATGCTAGCCGTACCTCCGTGCCAATGGAAAACCATGCTAGCCACACTAACCACGCCAAAGCATGCCAACCATGCTAGATGCACCTCTGTGCCAATCGTAAGTCATGCTAGCCACACTAATTGCGCCAAAGCATGCCAACCATACTAGACGCACCTCTGTGCCAATGGCAAACCATGCCAGACACACTAACCGTGCCAAAGAATGCCAACGATGCTAGACGCACCTCTGTGCCAATGGCAAACCATCCATGCCACACTAACCGCGCCAAAGAATTCCAACCATGCTAGCCTCACCTCTGTGCCAATGGAAAACCATTCCAGCAACACCAACCATTCCAAGGCATGCCAACCATGCTCGCCGCACCTCTGTGCCAATGGAAAACCATGTCAGCCCTACCAACCACACCAAGGCATGCCAACCATGCTAACCGCACCTCTGTGCCAATGGTAAACCATACCAACCACACCTATCGCACCAAAGCATGCCAACCATGCTAGACGTACCTCCGTGGCAATGGCAAACCATGCCAGTCACACTAACCGTTCCAAAGCATGCTAGCCGCACCTATTTGCCAATGGCAAACCATGCAAGCCACACTAACCGAGCTAAAGCATGCCAATCATGCAAGATGCACCTCTGTGCCAATGGCAAACCATCCCAGCCACACAAACTGCTCCAAAGAATGCCAACCATGCTAGTCGCACCTCTGTGCCAATAGCAAACCATGCTAGCCACACCAATCGCGCAAAGGCATGCCAACCATGCTAGCCGCACCTCTATGCCAATAACAAACCATACCATCCACACCAACCACGACAAGACATGCCAACCATGCTATCCGCATCTCTATGCCAATCGTAAACCATGCTAGTCACACTAACCGCTCCAAAACATGCCAACCATGCTAGACGCACCTTTGTGCCAATGGAAAACCATGCTAGCCACACTAATTGCGCCAAAGCATGCCAACCATGCTAGCCTCACCTCTATGGAAATGGAAAACCATGCCACCCACACTAACCGCGCCAAAGCATACCAACCATGCTAGCCTCACCTCAGTGCCAATGGAAAACCATGTCATCCACACCAACCACCCCAAGGCATGCCAACCATGCTCTTCGCACCTCTGTGCCATTGGAAAACCGTGCCAGCCACACCTACCGAGCCAAGGCATGCCAACCATGCTAGCCTCACCTTTGTGCCAATAGAGAACCATGCCAGCCACACCAACCACCCCAAGGCATGACAACCATGCTCGTTGCACCTCTGTGCCAATGGAAAACCATGCCAGCCACACCTACCGAGCCAAGGCATGCCAACCATGCTAGCCGCACCTCTGTGACAATAGCAAAACATACCATCCACACCAACCACGCCAAGGTATGCCAACCATGCTAGCCGCACCTCCGTGCCAATGGAAAACCATGCCAGTCACACTAACCACGCCAAAGTATGCCAACCATGCTTGTCGCACCACTGTGCAAATGGCAAACCATGCCAGCCACACTGACCGCACCAAAGCATGCCATCCATGATAGACGCACCCTTGTGCCAATGAAAAACCATGCAAGCCACACTAACCGCGCCAAAGAATTCCAAGCATGCTAGCCGCACCTCTGTGCTAATGGAAAACCATGCAACCCACACTAACTGCGCCAAAGCATACCAACCATGCTAGCCGCACCTCTGTGTCAATGGAAAACCATACCAACCACACCTATCGCGCCAAGGCATGCCAACCATGCTAGCCTCACCTATGTGCCAATGGAAAACCATTCCAGCCACACCAATCGCTCCAAGGCATGCCAACCATGCTAGCCACACCTCTGTGCCAATGGCAAACCATGCCATCCACACCAACCATGCCAAGTGTCACATGCCCATTTAATCGCCTAAAATTTTCACGGGACATGACCGGCAATACTATGTGGTTCAGTGAATCAACTTCACCCACAACTACTCATCCTTGCACACTTGGATCAAAGTATGCATCTTCCTTCACTCATAAGGCAATACGCAATGGAAGTCTTTTCTTCTTTCTCTCTAACTCTTCATGCCCCCATAAGCATAAGAGGTTCTGCCATGCACTTCAACAATTCTCACACAAACCAGAAACACAATGAACACAAAGACATGACACAATTAACCCATTTTATTGTATCAAAGGAAGATTACAAAACTCGTCCATCACATGGACCAAAAACAGGCCATTCACCCTCTTGGTGAATGCCTAACTCTCCCAAACATGAGACTAACTCTCTCCTATGTAGCCTACTGATTTTCCTACTCCTTAGGACTATTTATACAGTGGTTACAATGGCCAAAACCGTGCACAACACTTGCACACGCATGGAACAGCCATGTGTCAGCCAGCTTACATTTCAACTGCCCCCTTTTGTTTTGTCAAGACAACAGATGCCACATCTGTTATTGGTGGTTAGAAACACTCCCACATGGTTATAACTTCTTTTCTAACCATTCTACTTTGTCTCACATCATTGGCATGCTTGTGAATCTCGTAACCAACTCATAACCGTCACTTGAGCCGTATTGCACCACTTGTTGCGCCATACTGGATTCCGCCTTGCTCCAACGTTTAGATCTCTTGGACCTGCATTTTTATTACTTTAAACTGATGCACGGACACTATTCTTGCTTTACTTGTCAAGGCCAACTCCTTAAGCTCACTCTAGTTACTTGTGCGTCATATATGCTTCACTTCGCCAATTAGCTCGACAATAGCAATGCAACTCTTGCATTACCAACTTGTTTGCACTGTTCAGACTTTGGCCCTGCCTTGAACCAATGCATAGACTAACTATTAGTCTATTTAACTCTTCTTGCATCATCCTTGAGTTTGGTCCAACTCAATTCCATGGATATGCATCGATGCCAACATCGCATGTTGCATCTGTCAACTTTGGCCATGTCTTGCCTTTCATCAATGAAGCCTTATTGTGTCGGCCAATAAGCTTCATTCCTTAGCCAAATGTATTTACAATGTAGCGCCACTCTTGCGCTTCATTGGCCCTGTAGGGTTATGTCATTCTTGACACTTGACAGTTTATACAGTATACCACTATTATGGCTTCCTATTGCTCCATTACGGCTATACTGACTTGGCCTTCAACTCTGTAACGCGTCATAATTATGCGTCACTTGCAGTACCGTAAAAAACCTCCCCCACCTAATCTGTTCAACATCCTCGTTGAACGCAACATCAGTTCAGTTTCAGCTGAACTTTCCTTGGCCTTATGCACCCATCTGAGCCCTTCTCAGAATCAGCAACTTTGCTTGGTCTTTAACCTTGCCAAATATTTTCTGCCTAGTGCTTTACTCCACCACTTAGATTGTTTGATTTTCCATTGAGCCTATGAATTCCAGCTTCATTGTCGCATCGTCGACTATGCTTCAATCTCTACTTAATTCGCATCTCAACACCCAAATGCCACTTACAATCTGTTGCTATGCCCTTGCATCAGCACAAATTTTTCTTTCAAGCCATTCCGTGCCTAAGTGTACACTTCAAATAGCCAACATATCTGGGTGATATGTATAACTTAGCTTACTTGCCTTCAATTCCGACTGACATTGCACTCTTGCAATTTAACAGGCCTTACTGTAGACTAAGAGTTCTTCAATCATGTTGGAACACTCTTTTGCAAACTCGACTGAAATGCATGACATTAACCATGACTTAGGATACCCCTAACATTAGACCGACTCTCCCACCGAGCCAAGGTTCCTGTTCACGTGCCTTTGAAACCAGCACTTTAAGCATCACTTGCTCTTTCAAACTGCTACGCTTTAATGTGGCGGAAAAACAACATCATGTTCTTCCTAACAATGAGTTACTCTTAACTCATTTACTTGATGGACTTACATCTTCATTCTTGCTGCGTTACTCCATGCTATCGCTGCCATATGCCGTCGCACTTCCACATAACTCTCAACAGCAAACTCGACTATGCCACCAACTCTTATATTTGCTTCTTTCACTTTCAGCGTCTTCTATTGTATATTTTGGCTTAATATACTGTGTAGCATCTTCCACGCGAATTAGCTTTACTTTGAACGAAAGAGGAAAGACCTTTCACTTCAAATACCTTCATTCACTACTACCTTACATAGATAGACTTCATTCCAACACCAAGGTCCACTCGACCCAAACTGAAAGTATACTCAAACTTGAGAAAATACTCACGCCAACTGATTGAAACTTGTAAGACCTAACAAGCCTTGCAATACTGACTTCAACTTTGCTTCTAAGCAACAAAGGAAGCGAGACAACACCTATTGTCCCCAATGTAGCAATTCTCTTTGCCACATGTATTCTTCCAACTATAAACGTTCTTATGCGACTCCCATAACGAAGCATAATATAATTGACACTTAGTTGAATACTCCTTTTAGACTGATGCCATCATTTTGCTTTAGCTTTCATGAAGATTTCTTCAAAAATGACCTCATGTCATTCTTATGCATCACCACTACTTTGTCCTTCTTTTTCCATGCATCTATGAGTCGCCTAATTTTGCATTTCCAACCGCATCATACATCTTGGCCATGCCCAAATCTCATTTGGCGCATGCTACTGCTGCATACATGCTATGCCAATTAGCACTCAATTCTTGACACAAACTTGTGCACCTTTGCACAACTCGAACAGACTTAAATTGGTGATTATGAGCATCACCATAGAGCTCAGCAAGTCATATCACTCAATGACTTCTGCGGACAATTATCTTGGACAATATTAACAAGGCACAATCCTTGCAAATGAGGCGCCACTTCCTATATTCCATGAAGCAAGAATACCACATTCTTCTTCAAACTTGGAACTCATTTTTACTGCCCACACACATCTGGAAACTCTTGTCTTTCCCCTCCGCCAAAATCAACTTTAGTAGCAACAATTATTGATTTGCAGTCGACAAGAATATCCGCTTGTGGTTATGATCAATTGCAGGTCTTTGGACACCCTTTTCCAAGCATACTGATCCCACTCATAAACCAGGTGCAAGCACACTCCTTGTGCTCATCTAGCATCAACGAAGAACTCTTTGCAAACGCAAGACCGTGGTGTATCGGTTTTCCCATAACTTGCGCTTCTTCTTCAGCCTTTCAATAAGCTTTATTCTAGATAAGAATTGGCCATCCAATTCTTCTTTTATGGCATCACAATTGCCACAAAATGCTGATTCACAATCAGACTTTGCATTACCACCAAGGTACATGCAATCAAGAGAGATAACTATAATCTTCCATCCAACTGGCTATGATGAAAACACCTTCAATCTATCGCATAGACATGTTCTTCATCTTCTTTGACCCTGCAAAGTCCATCAACAACTTTGCATTCAGGAATTTCCCCTAAAATTCCCATTACAACTGACATTACGTGTTGTAATAAACTTGTTATTGATAACACCACAAAGATATGCATTCCAAATGCCTAATCTTTGCATACTTGTGAGAAACATGGACTTTAACACTTGACTTGCACCATAGAAGTCAGCATACTCCTTAGTTTTGTCATGCCAACACTTGAAAACCCAGTTTTCAATAATTCTTGCACGTTCGTCTAACACTTTTGGTAGGAATTTTGACACCTTTGTCATAAACTTTCATGGCCTGCTGCTACTTCAAGATTCAAGTTCATTCCAATTGATCTTTCCACACAAGACCAACTTCTTCTAGTCTCCATACTAGTGAAACCCAAACAATTCACAACTGAATTCGACAAACAAATGACACCAACTTGAGTAAAAAGATAGAAAAATCAGCAACTGTGTCCCCTAACACAGCTCTGATACCAGCTTGTCACATGCCCATTTAATCGCCTAAAATTTTCACGGGACATGACCGGCAATACTATGTGGTTCAGGGAATCAACTTCACCCACAAGTACTCAGCCTTTCACACTTGCATCAAAGTATGCATCTGCCTTCACTCATAAGGCAATACACAACGGAAGTCTTTTCTTCTTTCTCTCTAACTCTTCGTGCCCCCATAAGCATAAGAGGTTCTGCCATGCACTTCAATAATTCTCACACAAACCAGCAACACAATGAACACAAAGACATGACACAATTAACCCATTTTATTGTATCAAAGGAAGATTACAAAACTCGTCCATCACATGGACAAAAAACAGGCCATTCACCCTCTTGGTGAATGCCTAACTCTCCCAAACATGAGACTAACTCTCTCCTATGTAGCCTACTGATTTTCCTACTCCTTAGGACTATTTATACAGTGGTTACAATGTCCAAAACCGTGCACAACACTTGCACACGCATGGAACAGCCATGTGTCCCATCAGGTAGTTTCTATAACCGCCAGCTTACTTTTCAACCGCCACCTTTTGTGTTGTCAAGCCAACAGATGCCACATCTGTTCTTGGTGGTTAGAAACACTCCCACATGGTTATAACTTCTTTTATAACCGTTCTACTTTGTCTCACATCATTGGAATGCTTGTGAAGCTCGTAACCAACTCATAACCGTCACTTGAGCCGTATTGCACCACTTGTTGCGCCATACAGGATTCTGCCTTTCTCCAACGTTTAGCTCTCTTGGCCCTACATTTTTATTACTTTAAACTGATGCACGGACACTCTTCTTGCTTTATTTGTCAAGGCCAACTCCTTAAGCTCACTCTAGTTACTTGTGCGTCATATATGCTTTACTTCGCCAATTAGCTCGACAATAGCAATGCAACTCTTGCATTACCAACTTGTTTGCACTGTTCAGACTTTGGCCTTGCCTTGAACCAATGCATAGACTAACTCTTAATCTATTTAACTCTTCTTGCATCATCCTTGAGTTTGGGCCAACTCAATTCCATGGATATGCATCGATGCCAACATCGCATGTTGCATCTGTCAACTTTGGCCATGTCTTGCCTTTCCTCAATGAAGCCTTATTGTGTTGGCCAATAAGCTTCATTCCTTAGCCAAATGTATTTACAATGTAGCGCCACTCTTGCGCTTCATTGGCCCTGTAGGGTTATGTCATTCTTGACACTTGACAGTTTATATAGTATACCGCTATTATTGCTTCCTATTGCGCCATTACGGCTATACTGACTTGGCCTTCAACTCTGTAACGCGTCATAATTATGCGTCACTTGCAGTACCGTAACACCAAGGCATGCCAACCATGCTAGCCCCATCTCCGTGCCAATTTAAAACCATGCTAGTCTCACTAACCGTGCCAAAGAATACCAACCATGCTAGTTGCACTTATGTACCAATGGCAAACCATGCGAGCCATACTAACCGTGCCAAAGCATGCCAACCATGCTAGACGTACCTCTTCGCCAATGGAAAACCATGCCCATCCACACTAACCGCGCCAAAGAATGCAAACCATACTAGCCGCACCTCTATGCCAATGGCAAACCATGCCAACCACACTAACCGCGCCAAAGCATTCCAACCATGATAGCCTCACCTCTATACAAATGGAAAACCATTCCAGCCATACCTACCTGCCAAAGCATGCCAACCATGCTAGCCGCACCTATGTGCCAATGGCAAACCATGCCAGCCACACTAACCGCGGAAAACCATTCCAACCATGCTAGACGCACCTCTGCTCCAATGGAAAACCATCCCAGCCATACTAACCGCGCCAAAGAATGCCAACCATGCTAGCCGCGTCTCTGTGGAAATGGAAATCCATGCCAGCCACACTAACCGCGCCAAAGCATACCAACCATGCTAGCCGCACCTATGTGACAATGGCAAACCATTCTAGCCACGATAACCGCGCCAAAGCATGCCAACCATGCTAGACGCACCTCTGTGCCAATGGCAAACCATGCCAGCCGCACAAATCGCGCAAAGGAATGCCAACCATGCTAGCCGCATCTCCGTGCCAATGGCAAACCATGCTAGTCACACTAACCGCGCCAAAGCATGCCAACCATGTTAGCCGCTCCTCTATGCCAATGGCAAACCATGTTAGCCACACGAACCGCGCCAAAGCATGCCAAACATGCTAGACGCACTTCTGTGCCAATGACAAACCATGCCTGCGACACTAACCGCGCCAAAGCATACCAACCATGCTAGCCTCACCTCTGTGCAAATGGAAAACCATGCCAGCCACACTAACCGTGCAAAAGCATGCTAACCATGATAGACGCACCTCTGTGCCAATGGCAAACCATCCCAGCCATACTAACCGTGCCAAGGAATTCCAAGAATGCTATCCGCACCTTTGAGGAAATGGAAAACCACACCAGCCACATTAACCGCACCAAAGCATACCAACCATGCTAGCCGCTCTTCTGTGCCAATGGCAAACCAATCTAAAAACGCTAACCTCGCCAAATCATGCCAACCATGCTAGACGCACCTTTGTGCCAATGGCAAACCACGCCAGCCACACCAATCACGCCAAGGCATGACAACCATGCTAGCCGCACCTCTGTTTCAATAGAAAAACATACCAGCCACACCAACCACGCCAAGGCATGCCAACCATGCTAGCCGCACCACTGTGTCAATGGAAAAGCATACCAGCCACACCAACCATGCCAAGGCATGCCAACCATGCTAGCCGCACCTCCATGCCAATGGAAAACCATGCTAGTCATACTAACTGCGCCAAAGCATGCCAACCATGCTAGCCGCACCTCTGTGCCAATGAAAAACAATACCAACCACACCTATCGCGCCAAGGCATGCCAACCATGCTAGCCTCACCTCTGTGCCAATGGCAAACCATGCCAGCCACACCAACCATGCTAGCCGCACCTCTGTGCCAATGGAAATCCATGCCAGCCACACCTACTACGCCAAGGCATGCCAACCATGCTAGCCGTACCTCCGTGCCAATGGAAAACCATGCCAGCCTCACTAACCGCGCCAAAGCATGCCAACCATGCTAGATGCACCACTGTGCCAATGGTAAGTCATGCTAGCCACACTAATTTCTCCAAAGCATGCCAACCATACTAGACGCACCTCTGTGCCAATGGCAAACCATGCAGTCACACTAATCGTGCCAAATCATGCCAACCATGATAACCGCAACTTTGTGCCCATGGAAAACCATGCCAGCCACACTAACCGTGCCAAAGCATGCCAACGATGCTAGACGCACCTCTGTGCCAATGGCAAACCATCCCTGCCACACTAACCGCGCCAAAGAATTCCAACCATGCTAACCTCACCTCTATGCCAATGGAAAACCATGACAGCAACACCAACCATTCCAAGGCATGCCAACCATGCTCGCCGCACCTCTGTGCCAATGGAAAACCATTCCATCCCTACCAACCACGCCAAGGCATGCCAACCATGCTAACCGCACCTCTGTGCCAATGGTAAACCATACCAACCACACCTATCGCGCCAAAGAATGCCAACCATGCTAGCCGCACCTCCGTGGCAATGGAAAACCATGCCAGTCACACTAACCGTTCCAAAGCATGCCAACCATGCTAGCCGCACCTCTTTGCCAATGGCAAACCATGCCAGCCACACTAACCGCGCTAAAGCATGCCAACCATGCAAGATGCACATCTGTGCCAATGGAAAACCATCCCATCCACACAAACTGCTCCAAAGAATGACAACCATGCTAGACGCACCTCTGTGCCAATAGCAAACCATGCTATCCACACCAATCGCGCAAAGGCATGCCAACCATGCTAGCCGCACCTCTATGCCAATAACAAACCATACCAGCCACACCAACCACGAAAAGGCATGCCAACCATGCTAGCCGCATCTCTGTGCCAATCGTAAACCATGCTAGTCACACTAACCGCGCCAAAGCATGCCAACCATGCTAGACGCACCTCTGTGCCAATGGAAAACCATGCTAGCCACACTAATTGCGCCAAAGCATGCCAACCATGCTAGCCGCATCTCTATGCCAATGGAAAACCCTGCCACCCACACTAACCGCGCCAAAGCATAATAACCATGCTAGCCTCACCTCTGTGCCAATGGAAAACCATGCCAGCCACACCAACCACCCCAAGGCATGCCAACCATGCTCGCCGCACCTCTGTGCCATTGGAAAACCGTGCCAACCACACTTACCGAGCCAAGGCATGCCAACCATGCTAGCCTCACCTTTGTGCCAATAGCGAACCATGCCAGCCACACCAACCACCCCAAGGCATGACAACCATGCTCGTCGCACCTCTGTGCCAATGGAAAACCATGCCAGCCACACCTACCGAGCCAAGGCATGCCAACCATGCTAGCCGCACCTCTGTGACAATAGAAAAACATACCATCCACACCAACCACGCCAAGGTATGCCAACCATGCTAGCCGTACCTCCGTGCCAATGGAAAACCATGTCAGTCACACTAACCACGCCCAAGTATACCAACCATGCTTGCTGCACCACTGTGCCAATGGAAAACCATGCCAGCCACACTGACCGCACCAAAGCATGCCATCCATGATAGACGCACCCTTGTGCCAATGGAAAACCATGCCAGCCACACTAACCGCGCCAAAGAATGCCAAGCATGCTAGCCGCACCTTTGTGCTAATGGAAAACCATGCAACCCACACTAACTGCGCCAAAGCATACCAACCATGCTAGCCGCACCTCTGTGCAAATGGAAAATTATACCAACCACACCTATCGCGCCAAGGCATGCCAACCATGCTAGCCTCACCTCTGTGCCAATGGCAAACCATGCCAGCCACACCAACCATTCCAAGGCATGCCAACCATGCTAGCCCCATCTCCGTGCCAATTTAAAACCATGCTAGTCTCACTAACCGCGCCAAAGAATGCCAACCATGCTAGCTGCACTTATGTACCAATGGTAAACCATGAGAGCCACACTAACCGTTCCAAAGCATGCCAACCATGCTAGACGTACCTCTTCGCCAATGGCAAACCATGCCCATCCACACTAACCGCGCCAAATAATGCCAACCATGCTAGCCGCACCTCTATGCCAATGGAAAACCATGCCACCCACACTAACCGCGCCAAAGAATTCCAACCATGATAGCCTCACCTCTATACCAATGGAAAACCATTCCATCCATACCTACCGCGCCAAAGCATGCCAACCATGCTATCCGCACCTCTGTGCCAATGGCAAACCATGCCAGCCACACTAACCGCGGAAAACCATTCCAACCATGCTAGACGCACCTCTGTGCCAATGGAAAACCATCCCATCCATACTAACCGCGCCTAAGAATTCCAACCATGCTAGCCGCGTCTCTGTGGAAATGGATAACCATGCCAGCCACACTAACCGCGTCAAAGCATACCAACCATGCTAGCCGCACCTCTGTGCCAATGGCAAACCATTCTAGCCACGCTAACCGCGCCAAAGAATGCCAACCATGCTAGACGCACCTCTGTGCCAATGGCAAACCATGCTAGTCGCACCAATCGCGCAAAGGAATGCCAACCATGCTAACCGCATCTCTATGCCAATGGCAAACCATGTTAGTCACACTAACCGCGCCAAAGCATGCCAACCATGTTAGCCGCTCCTCTATGCCAATGGCAAACCATGCTAGCCACACGAACCGCGCCAAAGCATGTCAACCATGCTAGACGCACTTCTGTGCCAATGAAAAACCATGCCTGTCACACTAACCGCGCCAAAGCATACCAATCATGCTAGCCTCACCTCTGTGCAAATGGAAAACCATGCCAGCCACACAAACCACGCCAAGGAATGCCAAGGCATGCCAACCATGCTAGCCGCACCTCTATGACAATGCCAAACCATACCAACCACACCTATCACGCGAAGGCATTCCAACCATGCTAGCATCACCTCTGTGCCAATAGCAAACCATGCCATCCACACTAACCACCCCAAGGCATGCCAACCATGCTCGCCGCACCTCTGTGCCATTGGAAAACCGTGCCAGCCACACCTACCGATCCAAGGCATGCCAACCATGCTATCCGCACATCTGTGATAATAGAAAACCATACCAGCCACACCAACCATGCTAAGGTATGCCAACCATGCTAGTTCCACCTCCGTGCCAATGGCAAACCATGCCAGTCACACTAACTGCGCGAAAGCATGCCAACCATGCTAGCCGCATCACTGTGCCAATGGCAAACCATGCCAGCCACACTGATCGCGCCAAATCATGCCAACCATGATAGACGCACCTCTATGCCAATGGAAAACCATGCCATCCACACTAACCGCGCCAAAGAATTCCAAGCATGATAGCCGCACCTCTGTGCCAATGGAAAACCATGCCACCCACACTAAATGCGCCAAAGCATACTAGCTGCACCTCTGTGTCAATGGCGAACAATACCAACCACACCTATCGCGCCAAGGCATGACAACCAGGTTAGCCTTACCTATGTGCTAATGGCAAACCATGCCAGCCACACCAACCACGCCAAGGCATGCCATCCATGCTAGCCGTACCTCTGTGCCAATGGAAAACCATGATAGCCGCACCTCTGTGCCAATGGAAAACCATTATAGCCGTACCTCTGTGCCAATGGAAAACCATGCCAGTTACACTAACTGTGCCAAAGCATGCCAACCATTATAGCCGCACCTTTGTGCCAATGGCAAACCATGCCAGTCACACTAACCGCGCCAAAGCATGCCAACCATTATAGCCGCACCTCTGTGCCAATGGCAAGCCATGCCAGCCACACTAACCGCGCCAAAGCATGCCAACCATGCTTGAAGCACCTCTGTGCCAATGGCAAACCATCCCAGCCACACTAACCGCGCCAAAGAATGCCAACCATGCTACCGCACCTCTGTGGAAATGGAAAACCATGTCAGTCACGCTAACCACGCCAAAGCATACCAACCATGCTAGACGCACCTCTGTGCCAATGGCAAACCATGCCAGCCACACTAATCGCGCCAAACAATGCCAACCATGCTAGACGCACTTTTATGCCAATGGAAAACCATGCCACCCACACTAACCGCGCCAAAGCATACCAACCATGCTAGCTTCACCTCTGTGAAACTGGCAAACCATGCCAGCCACACCAACCGCGCCAAGGCATGCTAACCATGCTAGCCGCACCTCTGTGCCAATGGGAAACCATACCAACCACACCTATCACGCCTAGGCATGCCAACCATGCTAGCCTCACCTCCGTGCCAATAGCAAACTATGCCATCCACACCAACCACCCCAAGGCATGCCAACCATGCTCGCCGCACCTCTGTGCCAATGGAAAACCATGCCAGCCATACCTACCAAGCCAAGGCATGCCAACCATGCTAGCCGCACCTCTGTGACCATAACAAACCATACCAACCACACCAACCACGCCAAGGTATGCCAACCATGCTAGCCTCACCTCCGTGCCAATGGAAAACCATGCCAGCCACACTGACCGAGCCAAATCATGCCATGCATGAAAGACCCACCTCTGTGCCAATGGAAAACCATGCCATCCATACTAACCGCGCCAAATAATGCCAAGCATGCTAGCCGCACCTCTGTGCCAATGGAAAACCATGCCACCCACACTAACAACGCCAAAGCATACTAACTATACTAGCCGCACCT
The DNA here is from genome assembly GCA_023529315.1 of Papaver bracteatum. Lineage (NCBI taxonomy): Eukaryota > Viridiplantae > Streptophyta > Magnoliopsida > Ranunculales > Papaveraceae > Papaver > Papaver bracteatum. Next base: position 199,543 of record JAJJWX010003506.1, read on the forward strand.
CTGTGCCAATGGAGAACCATACCAACCACACCTATCGCGCCAAGGCATGCCAACCATGCTAGCCTCGTCTCTGTGCCAATGTCAATCCATGCCAGCCACACCAACCACGCCAATGCATGCCAACCATGCTAGCCGCACATATGTGCCAATGGAAAACCATGCCAGTCACACCTACCGCGCCAAGGCATGCCAACCATGCTAGCCATACCTCTGTGCCAATGTAAAACCATGTCAGTCACACTAACTGCGCCAAAGCATGCCAACCATTATAGCTGCACCTCTGTGCCAATGGCAAACCATTCCAGCCACACTAACCGCGCCAAAGCATGCCAACCATGCTAGACGCACCTCTGTGCCAATGGAAAACCATCCCCTCCATACTAACCGCGCCAAATAATGCCAAACATTATATCGAGCCTCTGTGGAAATGGAAAACCATGCCATCCATACTAACCACGCCAAAGCATACCAACCATGCTAGCCGCACCTATGTGCCAATGGAAAACCATTCTATCCACGCTAACCGCGCCAAAGAATGCCAACCATGCTATACACACCTCTATGCCAATGGCGAACCATGCCATCCACACCAATCGAGCAAAGGCATGCCAACCATGATAGCTGTCACAAGTACGCATCACTCCTATGCTACAACCAACTTGACAATGGCAACTATGCTCCGCAACACAATTTCATCCAACTCGCACTTAGCTAATACTTCAACTTCTTGACTAAATCTCTATTTATCCCATACTAAATAGAGAATCTGTTCACCAATCATACAAGTCCTTAATCACATGCACACACTCTACTTGATGCATAAACAATAAGCCAAAACCAAAGGGAAATATGCACCAACAGAACTTTTCTTTAAATCAGGCCTTAGCCTTTTTATTTATTGCACACTTAGGGTTACAAACTATTCTTTTTCTGGATTACCCAATCCCTTCACAAGATCAGGATTTTATAGCCTTATAAAAGCTATGTACAAGTAACCGCCATGCGGTTACATATTTACTTTACATGTGGCAGTTAGCTAACTATGCCAACCTTTGCCAAACCGTTTTACTAGCCAAAGGGGACCTTCCTAACAGTTAGAAAGCATAAAGTAAACCCACTCTCGTGTAACCAACTCTAAACCGTCAAGGCCATGTGCCCTTCACATGTCATCTTTCCTTGTTGCCAGATTACGTATTTTCCAGCCAAATATTGCGCCATCACGGCTGTGTATCATTCTGCCAATGATACAAGTGTGCTAAATGAAAGTCTTGCTCGCATGCCTACACTCCCCTTGCATATATGTAACATGCCAAACTCTTTTGGCATCTCGTGATGCTAATCTCGCATCCTTGTCTATGTCCAACCCTGTTTGGGACATGCCATTCTCTTGCTGTAACTCAAATTTGTACTTGTACTGAATACCACTATTATGGCCTATGTTGCGCCATTATGGCCTCGTTGCGCCATTACGGCGGTGTACTTGCATTTCTGACACCTTGGCCAAGCCATTTGTGATGCATCATCATTATGCATCATCACTTGGCCACTTGACAGCACTGTTATAGACCTCCCCCACCAGCTTAACTCGACACCCTCGTCGATTCTTTTTGTTGTAGGTAAGCCTGAATTTGTTCTTCAAATTGCCACAATATAGTATCCTTCTCCCAAGAAGCTTCGGAGTCTGGAAACCCTTGCCACTTAATCAGAAAATAAGTTCTCATATTCTTCTTTCTTTGCCCCATAACTCGATCATCAATTATTGCCTCAACTTGCTTGTCGAATTGCGATCTGATTACTGGTGGTGCACGCTTCGCTTGTCGTCTCGAAGTGTCCAGCAAATCAGGATGATATTTATTTAGAAATCTGACATGAAAAGAGGGGTGCACTTTCAACCGCTCCAGCAACTCCAGTCTGTAAGCCACCTTACCAATTCTTTTCACCACTTTAAAAGGACCACCATATCTTGGAATCAGGCCTCTATGCACTGTCTTTCTAGAAATCTTCTTCCAAATTTGGGGTGTTAGATTTAACAGCACCATATATCCCACCTCTGTGATGCAAATCAGCATACTTCTTCATTCGTCTTTGCGCTTTAGCCAAGCTATCACGCGCCTGCTCAGTCATCTCCATCTTTGACCTTGCATAACGATAAGCTGCTGGACAGGAGCCTTGCTTCTTAGCCCTTGGCACCTCATGAGGGGTTAATGGTTGTTGTCCCGTAGCCAACTCAAAAGGACTCAACTCTGTTGATGAACTCTTGTGCAAATTGTAACAAAATTGGGTCGTGTCCATCAACGCCACCCAATTTTCCTGACCTGCTGTAACATAATGACGCAATTACTCTTCTAGCAATGCATTTATCCTCTCTGTATGACCATCGGTTTGGGGGTGATTTCTAGTAGAAAACTTTAGTTCGGAACCAAGCATTCCAAACAGGGCAGTCCAAAACCTTCCTGTAAACCGTGAGTCTCTATCACTCACAATATCTCGAGGAAGTCCCCAATACTTTACTACATTCTTGAAGAACAGATCCGCTGCGACGTATGCAGTGAAAGAATGGGGACAGGGAATGAATGTAGCATACTTCGAAAAGCAATCAACGACGACCATTATCAAGCTAAATCCTTGCACCTTTGGCAGCCCATTAATAAAGTCTATCGACAAGCACTGCCATGGCTTGTCTGGAATCGGCAAAGGCTGTAGCAATCCTACCACATTTCTCCTTTCCGTCTTATCCAATTGACACACCAAGCATGTCTTCACATACAATTCAACATCTTCTTCCATCTTAGGCCAGTAATAAGAATGAGCTATCAAAGAGTGAGTTCGTTCCATGCCTGGATGACCAGCCAAAATGGAATCATGCGTCTCTCGCAAGAGTTCCCTTCTCAGTAAACCTGAATTAGGTACATAAATCTTTCATCCCTTGGCATAAATGACCCCATCATCTAGCCAATATCGACGAACGATCCCATCACATATCTGATTAGTCAGGCGCACACATGCCTGATCATTCTTCGTCTCTTCTTTGATTCGAGACAACAACTCTGTCTCAATCGTGGTCAGTGCTGTCACATATTCTTCTACCACTCTTCTGCTTAACGTATCTGGTACAGAATTAAGCCTTCCTGGCTTATGCTCGAATTTGTATTCGAACTCGCTCAAAAAGTCAAGCCACCTTGCTTGTTTTGGCGAAAGTTTCTTCTGGATGGAAAAGAACGTAATGGCCACATTATCCGTCCTTATGATGAAATAAGTTCCCAACAAATAATGGCGCCATGTTCTTAGGTAATTTATTACTTCCAATATCTATTTCTCATGCACAATATATTTTCCTTCAGCATCATTAAGCTTACGACTCTCGTAAGCCACTGGATGGCCATCTTGCATCAAGAATCCCCCTAGAGCCCTGTCTGAAGCATCCGTGTGCACTTCAAATGGTAATTCGAATCTAGGCAAGCGAAGAACTGGTTCTGTCGAGACCACTTCATGTAATGCATCGAATGACCGCTGAAACTCGTCAGTCCATGCCCATGATTTGTCCTTCCTCAACAAATCTGTCAAAGGGGCGACTTTCTTTGAATAGCCAACTATGTAACGCCGGTAATAGTTAGTTAAACCCAAGAAACAACGAAGCTCTCCAAGCTTCTTAGGTTCTGGACAATCCATAATGGCTTCTACCTTTTTCTGGTCCATATGTACGTACCCTTGCGATATCACATGGCCAAGGAATGTAATCGTGGTCTGGGAAAACTCACACTTTTCCTTCTTCACATACAAACTTGCTTCTCTAAGCTTTGCAAACACTTTGCGAAGATACATTGCATGCTCTTCCAAAGTCTCACTGTATATGACTATGTCATCCAAGTATACCACTACAAAGCGGTCAATATACTCGGTGAACACATCATTCATCAGGTGGCAAAATGTTTCTGGAGCATTCTTCAAGCCGAATGGCATCACACGGTACTCAAACGAGCCATACCTTGTTACCATTGCAGTCTTTGGTTCATCTCCTTATGCTATGCGCACTTGGTAATAACCTGAGCGCAAATCCAACTTGGTGAAGTATTTGGCCTTGGATAAACGGTCAAACAAGTCGGCCACTAGCGGAATTGGGTACTTGTTCTTCACAGTTAGCTTGTTCAAATCCCTATAATCAACACACATACGAAGCGAGCCATCTTGCTTCTTTTGGAACAGAACTAGAGCACCAAATGAAGCTTTATACGGCTGCATGTACCCCGCCTCCAGCAATTCAGAAATCTACTTGCACATTTCCTCAAGTTCTAACGGTGACGGTGCTTGTGCAGGTGGCCTCTCCCCTGGCACCAACTAAATCATATGATCGATTCTACGCAGCGGTGGTAGCGTCTTAGGCAGTTCTGCAGGCATCATGTCTGCAAACTCTTCTAAGACCTCAGCTATTCCCTTCTCAACTTATATTACCTTTCCTGGTTTGATCTCAACCAACACTCCTAGGAAAGTAGTCAAGCCTTGGCGTAAGCCTTCTTTCACCTAAATCGCAGACAGATATGGCTTATGTATCTCGTCTGGTTCACTTTTCCTCACCATAGAGACAAAACATGGGTATTGACTGTAATGTATCAATATTCCATTCCTATGAGGTAATGGCGACGCCTTCGCCGCGCAAAAGAAATCCATGCCCAAAATCAGGTCATAATCATCCATGACCATAACTAGCAAATCTAGTTTTCCTTTCCATTCTCCCACTTTCACATCTGCATTGCGAACTTTTCCTCGACTGGCTTGTGGTTCTGCGTTAACAGTTTTGATGGTGCTAGCCTCGCTAGTAACTGTTAAGTTCAATGCCATGTCAACGTCTGGATGAATAAAGTTCTTCGTAGCAAATGACTGTTAAGTTCAATGCCAGCCATCGCAAATACCCATTCTTCGTTGATCTTCACATCAACGTACATCAGTCCAGAAGATATTTTCTTCATACTATGTGCTTTGCTCCCTAGCAAATGACAGATGTATGGACGTTGGCCCCTGCCAACATCATGCTGAGCCCTCCCAGCACCGTGTTGTTCCTCATCAGCACTTGCAGCGTCTCTGGTACCCTTGGTGCAGTTCTGATATGTAAAACAACTTTTTTCACCCTCATATAGTTGTTTTGAGGACATCCTTCGTGGATGATCATCACTTGTAGATTCTGGAATTAAGGTTTCACATACCCTCAATATGATCTTCTGATTTGATCTTCTACTTGGCTTTCCCATGCCTTACACTCTCAGTGTGGATCTTTCACTTTAAATGTAATTCTCATCAAACTATAGGAAATCAGCAAACTCAATCAGCCTTATATCCAACGTAAACAGAGAGGCCCTTAACCAGGGCTCTGATACCCGAATTGTCACAGGTCCGGAATACTCCTATGCTACAACCAACTTGACAATGGCAACTATGCTCCACATCAAAATTTCAGCCAACTCGCACTTAGCCAATACTTCAACTTCTTGATTAAATCTCTATTTATCCCATACTAAATAGAGAATCTGTTCACCAATCATCCAAGTTCTTAATCACATGGACACACTCCGCTTGATGCATAAACAATAAGCCAAAACCAAAGGGGAATATGCACCAACAGAATGTTTCTTTAAATCAGGCCTTAGCCTTTTTATTTATTGCACACTTAGGGTTACAAACTCTTCTTGTTCCGGATTACCCAATCCCTTCACAAGATCAGGCTTTTATAGACTTACAAAAGCTATGTACAAGTAACCGCCTGGAAGTTACATATTTACTTTACATGTGGCAGTTAGCTAACTATGCCAACCTTTGCTAAACCGTTTTAGTAGCCAAACGGGACCTTCCTAACAGTTAGAAAGCATAAAGTAAACCCACTCTCGTGTAACCAACTCTAAACTGTCAAGGCCATGTTCCCTGCACATGTCATCTTTCCTTGTTACAAGATTACGCATTTGCTAGCCAAATATTGCACCATCACGGCTGTGTATCATTCTGCCAATGATACAAGTGTGCTAAATGTAGGTATTGCTCGCGTGCCTGCACTCCCCTTGCATACAGGTAACATGCAAAACTCTTTTGGCATCTCGTGATGCTAATCTCGCATCCTTGGATATGTCCAAACCCTGTTTGGCACATGCCATTCTCTTGCTGTAACTCAAATTTGTACTTGTACTAAATACCTCTATTATGGCCTATGTTGCGCCATTATGGCCTCGTTGCACCATTACGGAGGTGTACTTGCACTTCTGACACCTTGGTCAATCCATTGGTAATGCATCATCATTATGCATCATCACTTGGCCACTTGATATCACTTTTATACTAGCCGCACCTCTGTGCCAATGGAAAACCATACCAGCCACACCAACCATGCTAGACGCACCTCTGTACCAATTCCAAACCATGCTAGCCACACTAACCGCGCCAAAGCATGCCAACCATGCTAGACGCACCTCTTTGCCAATGGAAAACCATGCCATCCATACTAACCGCGCCAAACAATTCCAACCATGCTAGCCGCACCTCTATGCCAATGGCAAACCATGCCACCCACACTAACCGCTCCAAAGCATACCAACCATGCTAGCCTTACCTCTGTGCCAATGGGAAACCATGCCAGCCACACCAACCGCTCCAAGGCATGCCAACCATGCTAGCCGCACCTATGTGCCAATGGAAAACCATACTGTAACACCCCGTATTTTTAGCATGGAGCATGCTGAAAGATGCTCCATGGACTGAGATGAAGCTTCATCTAAAGCTTCCGTTGGTTGGTAAGAGGTAGATTGGCTTAAGTCTAATATCGCGCCAAAATGGCGCATTATGTTTGGCATTTGGCCAAGGTCCAATATTGGGTGCCATTAAGGCACATCGCGTATGCATATTGGCTAAGGCCAATAAGGCAATAGTTGGAAGCTACATTGGCCAAGAGCCAAATCTTGCATCAAATGATGCATTAGGCCAGTTGGGTAGATGGCCTTAAAAATGTACAGCCAACATGGCGGGACATCGGGTTGGTAATGCACAGCCATCACGGATGATCATGGGAGTGGCCTTCGGGCCAAAGATAGAGTACAACCATCCTGGTTGAACATCGAGTTGGAATAGGAACTGGCATGTGATCCAGAACTGAATGTACAACCACCTTGGCCGGTTATTCAGGAAAATACATGGAAACGGCCATGAATAGTAAAACGGGGAGTTGATGAATGATTTTTCCTACCCCCATCGGAGTTCTAAAAATGTCAAATAAACATATATAGGGAAGGGTAGTTGGTTGAAGGGGCATATGCGGACTAGGCACCAAGTAAGCTTCATTGCTTCGCCGGAAGGGTATAAATGATGCCTAAGGCTCATTTATAGTTGCTTAACCTTGAGAGAGGGCATATGATGCTAAGGCATCACTATTCCATTCCACGGACTCGATGATGCATCACTTGGATGTATTTGACGGAACGACCTATACGGACTAGGACATTACCATTATTTCTTGGCCACGGCCTAGCAAACGAGTTGAAATAAGTTGTTTGTCCCTTCGAGGATGAACTAAGGTATGTGCTTAATTCCTTTAGAGTAAGTAAGGATACGTAGGCATCCGCAATGAGTTGCAACATTTCCGGTCCAGCACGTTGTCCCCTCATATCATCTAAGCTCGGTAGCTCGACGCAAGAGATGATTGTGGCCATACTTGATGAGGCTAATTCATCCCATTAAGTGGATGCTCATACTTCCTATCAATTATAAAGAGAGTTGGTAAGCGAAGTAACGTAGGAAATGGCAAGGGCTTGGTTCGGCCTGTGCTTAAGTCCACGGCTTATTCCTTAAGCCTGGACAAGACATGGAAATACGACGGTTGCTCAGCTAGATAGGAAATTCATTGATGGACTTCCTATGATGAGGCGAAGCCAGAGATGCATGTGAAGTGCGTTGGCATTGGTCTTATGGCCTTGAACCCTTTTGCAGAACAAGGGTAAGCTGGAAAGGTGTGGAATCTAAGTGAGCTACATCATGCTCCACGAGCATGCTGGCATGGGAAAGTGAGCGTGCATTTGCCTGGGGATGAGGCCCGGATCGTAGCTTCATCATGGAGCACCGGGGGAGTTGCGGCCTGCGGGGCGACGCGCCGAAGGCGTAATTTTCCGTTCCGTCACAGTTGGTATCAGAGAAAGTTTCGAGAAAACACTAGGGACTTGTGCGTAGTGGACTTGTCCACAACCATTTTACTTGATGGAAAACTTAAAGTTGGAGAGTAGGCCAACTTCTGCGCGGGAAGAGTTTGTAACTGCTTTGCCAGTTATTGTGCAAATAGAGTTGAGATTGTATGAGTACTGTGAGTTTTCCAGGCCTTTGTGGCACCCATCTTACGAGCATCCGGAAGACCGTCTGGGATGGTGGGTAGACAATGGGACTGATCATCCCCACACGTTAGCAACTGGCCAAGGGTGTGAGTTGTCAGGCCCGACTAGCATCCCACTTACGAGTGGAAACCCGGTAAATCCGTCAGGGACGGTGGATTTCATCCAACTGCACTGGCATTAAAGATTGGTCCTCACAGTATTGCGTTGAGTTTTGCCTTGTCATTTAGATGACACCTTTCAACTTGTGAACCTTAGGGATTCCTGGGTGGTAGTATGGGATGTTATCTCGGATACCTTGTCGAGTTATCCTCTTGGCATTGGCCAATTGCAATTCTTGGTATCGTTGTGGGCACTTTTTGGATTCCTGGGCAGGTGGTATGGGACATGTGCTCAGAAGGTATAAATTGTTGTTCATGACAACTTGAAGAAACCCGTGATTTATGAGCATCTGGTATGGGACTTTTTCTCAGGAAATCCAAACCGAAGAGATTTTCCACAATAGTTTTTATTTGGAATTAAAAGGACGAAATTCTTTTAAGGGGTGAAGAGTGTAACACCCCTTATTTTTAGCATGGCGCATGCTAAAAGATGCGCCATGGACTGAGATGAAGCTTCATCTAAAGCTTCCGTTGGTTGGTAAGAGGTAGATTGGCTTAAGGCCAATACCGCGCCAAAATGGCGCATTATGTTTGGAATTTGGCCAAGGTCCAATATTGGGTGCCAGTAAGGCACATCGCGTATGCATATTGGCTAAGGCCAATAAGGCATTAGTTGGAAGCTACATTGGCCAAGAGCCAAATCTTGCATCAAATGATGCATTAGGCCAGTTGGGTAGATGGCCTTAAAAATGTACAGCCAACATGGCGGGACATCGGGTTGGTAATGCACAGCCATCATGGCTGAGCATGGGGGTGGCCTACGGGCAAAAGCAAGATTACATCCATCCTGGTTGAACATCGAGTTGGCATAGGAACTGGCATGTGAGACAGAAATGAATGTACAGCCACCTTGGCCGGTTATTCAGGAAAATACATGGCAACGGCCATGAATAGTAAAACGGGGAGTTGATGAATGATTTTTCCTACCCCAATCAGAGTTCTAAAAATGTCAAATAAACATATACAGGGAAGGGTATTTGGTTGAAGGTGCATATGCGGACTAGGCACCAAGTAAGCTTCATAACTTAGCCGGAAGGGTATAAATGATGCCTAAGGCTCATTTATAGTTGCTTATCCTTGAGAGAGGGCATATGATGCTAAGGCTTCACTATTCCATTCCACAAACTCGATGATGCATCACTTGGATGTATTTGACGGAACGACCTATACGGACTAGGCCATTACCATTATTGCTTGGTCACGGCCTAGAAAACGAGTTGGAATAAGTTTCTTGTCCCTTCGAGGATGAACTACGGTCTGTGCTTGATTCCTTTAGAGTAGGGAAGGATACGTAGGCAGCCGCAATGAGTTGCAACATTGCCGGTCCAGCACGTTGTCCCCTCATATCATCTAAGCTCGGTAGCTCGACGCAAGAGATAATTGTGGCCATACTTGATGAGTCTAATTCATGCCATTAAGTGGATACTCATACTTCCTATCAAGTTATAAAGAGAGTTGGTAAGGGAAGTAACGTAGGAAATGACAAGGGCTTGGTTCGGCCTGTTCTTAAGTCCACGACTTATGCCTCAAGCATGGACAAGACATGGAAATACGACGGTTTCTCAGCTAGCTAGGAAATTCAGTGATGGACTTCCTATGATGAGGTGAAGGCAGAGATGCATGTGAAGTGCATAGGAATTGGTCTTATGTCCTTGAACCCTTTTGCAGAAAAAGGGTAAGCTGGAAAGTTGTGGAAGCTAAGTGATCTACACCATGATCCACGAGCATGCTGTCATGGGCAAGTGAGCGTGCATTTGCCTGGGGATGAGGCCCGGATCGTAGATTTATCATGGCGCACCGGGGGAGTTGCGGCCTCCGGGGCGATGCACCGAAGGCGTAATTTTCCGGTCCGTCACAGTTGGTATCAGATCAAGTTCCGAGAAAACACTAGGGACTTGTGCGGAGTGGACTTGTCCACAACTATTTTCCTTGATGGAAAACTTAAAGTTGGAGAGTAGGCCAACTTCTGCGCGGGAAGAGTTTGTAACTGCTTTGCCAGTTACTATGCAAATCGAGTTGAGTTTGTATGAGTACTGTCAGTTTTCCAGTCCTTTGTGGCACCCCACTTATGAGCATCCGGAAGACCGTCTGGGACGGTGGGTAGACAATGGGACTGATCATCCCCACATGTTGGCAACTGGCCAAGGGTGTGCATTGTCAGGCCCGGCTAGCATCCCACTTACGAGTGGAAACCCGGTAAATCCTTCAGGGATGGTGGCTTGCATCCAACTGCACTGGCATTAAAGATTGGTCCTCACAGTGTTGCGTTGAGTTTTTACTTGTCATTTCGATTACACCTTTCAACTTGTGAACCTTAGGGATTCCTGGGTGGTAGTATGGGATGCTATCTAGGATACCTTGTCGAGTTATCCTCTTGGCATTGTCCAATTGCGATTCTTGGTATCGTTGTGGGCACTTTTTGGATTCCTGGGCAGGTGGTATGGGACATGTGCTCAGAAGGTATAAATTGTTGTTCATGAAAACTTGAAGAAACCCGTGATTTCTGAGCATCTGGTATGGGACTTTTGCTCAGGAAATCCAAATCGAAGAGATTGTCCACAATAGTTTTTATTTGGAATTTCGAGGACGAAATTCTTTTAAGGGGTGAAGAGTGTGACACCCCGTATTTTTAGCATGGCGCATGCTGAAAGATGCGCCATGGACTGAGATGAAGATTCATCTAAAGCTTCCGTTGGTTGGTAAGAGGTAGATTGGCTTAAGGCCAATACCGCGCCAAAATGGCGCATTATGTTTGGCATTTGGCCAAGGGCCAATATTCGGTGCCAGTAAGGCACATCGCGTATGCATATTGGCTAAGGCCAATAAGGCATTAGTTGGAAGCTACATTGGCCAAGAGCCAAATATTGCATCAAATGATGCATTAGGCCAGTTGGGTAGATGTCCTTGAAAATGTACAGCCAACTTGGCGGGACATCGGGTTGGTAATGCACAACCATCAAGGTTGAGCATGGGAGTGGCCTACGGGCCAAAGCTAGAGTACAACCATCCTGGATGAACATCGAGCTGGCATAGGAACTGGCATGTGAGACAGAACTGAATGTACAGCCACCTTGGCCAGTTATTCAGGAAAATACATGGCAACGACCATGAATAGTAAAACGGGGAGTTGATGAATGATTTTTCCTACCCCAATCAGAGTTCTAAAAATGTCAAATAAACATATATAGGGAAGGGTAGTTGGTTGAAGGTGCATATGCGGACTAGGCACCAAGTAAGCTTCATAGCTTAGCCGGAAGGGTATAAATGATGCCTAAGGCTCATTTATAGTTGCTTAGCCTTGAGAGAGGGCATATGATGCTAAGGCATCACTATGCCATTCCACGAACTCGATGATGCATCACTTGGATGTATTTGATGGAACAGCCTATACGGACTAGGCCATTACCATTATTTCTTGGCCACGGCCTAGCAAACGAGTTGGAATAAGTTGCTTGTCCCTTCGAGGATGAACTACGGTCTGTGATTTATTCCTTTAGAGTAGGGAAGGATACGTAGGCAGCCGCAATGAGTTGCAGCATTGCCGGTCCAGCACGTTGGCCCCTCATATCATCTAAGCTCGGTAGCTCGACGCAAGATATGATTGTGTCCATACTTGATGAGGCTAAGTTGCATGCCATTAAGTGGATGCTCATACTTCCTATCAAGTTATAAAGAGAGTTGGTAAGCGAAGTAACGTAGGAAATGGAAAGGGCTTGGTTCGGCCTGTGCTTAAGTCCACGGCTTATGCCTTAAGCCTGGACAAGACATGGTAATACGACGGTTGCTCAGCTAGCTAGGAAATTCAGTGATGGACTTCCTATGATGAGGCGAAGCCAGAGATGCATGTGAAGTGCGTTGGCATTGGTCTTATGGCCTTGAACCCTTTTGCAGAACAAGGGTAAGCTGGAAAGTTATGGAAGATAAGTGAGCTACATCATGCTCCACGAGCATGCTGGCATGGGCAAGTGAGCGTGCATTTTCCTGGGGATGAGGCCCGGATCATAGCTTCATCATGGCGCATCGGGGGAGTTGCGGCCTGCGGGGCGATGCGCAGAAGGCGTAATTTTCCGGTCTGTCACACATACCAACCACACGTATCGTGCCTATGCATGCCAACCATGCTAGCCTCACCTCTATGCCAATGGAAAACCATGCCAGCCACACCAACCATGCTAAGTGTCACACCTTCAAACTCACCAAGAATTTTCTGCGAAAGTGTAACCCGGCAGCACAATGGTCTTGTGAATCGAACTTCACCCACTTGCACTTCAGCCTTATAAGTTTGCACCTATGCAAACAGCCAACACATCAGGTCAATCAGCGAAAGTCTTTACAGCCTTCTTTCACTTCTCTAAACTCATCAAATGCACCCCATAATGCACCCAATTCATGCCGTACTTTACCAACAACAATCATCCAACCAAGAACACTTAAAACATGACACAATCAACTCTTTTTATTGCATCAAAGGAAAGAAATACAAAACTTGCCCACTTGGGGACTTACACAGAATTGTTCACTCCCTGAACCAAGTCTAAGTATTACAAAAACTCTCCTATTCACTCACATATGCAAACTTCACTCTCACATATGATAGGCTAACTCTCACACAGGCTAGCTTAACTCTCACACAGGCTAGGCTGCCGAATTTCCCATGCCTTAGGACTATTTATACAACATCTTTGCTTGGCCGAACCGTGCATAACCGTTACACACGCTAGAGACAGCCATCTGTCTCGGGGAGCAGTTTCATAACCGCCAACTACTATGCCAACTGGCCAGTTTTCCTTTAACTTGCGCCAATCGTCCAACACCTGTTCTCTTGGCAGTTAAAACTCTTCTCCCACGATTATAAACTCCTTTATAACCGCTCCTCTTCATCACGCGTCATTGGAATGCTTGTGAATCTCGTAACCAACTTGTAACCGTCACTTGAGCCTTATTGCGCCACTTGTCTTGGCCTACTGGATTCTGCCTTGTGCCAACGTACATCCCTCTTGGCCCTGCATTTTTATTACTCTAAGTTAATGCAAGGACACTATTTAGGCTTTACTTGTCGAGGCCAACTCCTTAAGCTCACTCTAGTTACTCATGCGTCACATATGCTTCACTTCGCCAATTAGCTTGACAATAGCAATGCAACTCTTGTATTGCCAACTTGTTTGCATTTTTCAAGATTTGGCCATCCTTAAACTAATGCCATAGACCAACTCTTGATCTATTATACACTCTTGCATCATCCTTGAGTTTGGGCCAACTCAATTCCACGGATATGCCTTAATGTCAACATCACATGTTGCATCTGTCACTTTGGATTCGTCTTGCCTTCTCCTTAATGAAGCTTCATTGTGTCGGCCAATAAGCTTCATTCCTTAGCCAAATATCTTTACAATTTAGCGCCACTCTTGCGCTTCATTAGACCTGCAGGGTCATGTCATTCTCGACACTTAACGGTCTATACAGTATACCGCTATTATGGCTTCGCAATGCGCCATTACAGCGGAACTCTGACTTGGCCTGCAACTCTGTAACGCATCATCATTATGCATCACTTGCAGCACCGTAATAGACCTCCCACACCTAATCTGTTCAACGCCCTCGTTGAACGCAACCAAGTATACTCAACATACTTGTTCTTCGGCTTTGTACACTTCTGAGCCACTCAGAATTCAGCAAACTTATTTAGCATTCCTTCTTGCCAAAACTTTTATGCCTAGTACCACATGCCACCACTTATCTTTACTACTTTGCTATTGATCCTACTGACTTGTACTGTTGTTTTCACGTTGCGCATACATTCCAACTCCCACTACAACCGTATATCAACACCCAAATGCAATTTCGAAATTCTTCTTGCCAATTCCATGAATTGTGCTTGATTTTCGCATGAATTATTTGCGCCTAAGTGTACGCACTGAGTGATTCCTCTCAATTTGATCATCATGATCATTGCCATCGATTTCCGACTTTGCCTCTTGCATCTCACTTAACGTGATAAGGACTTATAAACGACTTGGCTTCATTTTCAATCAATTTTGTTAGGAACTTTCCGTTGAACTGTTGTTCTCCGCGCTCTTCATTAAGCACGTCATAAAGTTAATAGGGGTTCTCTTCGCATTAGACACCCGAATTCAACACTTCATGCCTCGCCAAACTCTGATTATGCAAACAACATTCAAGAACTCATTTCTATGAATGTGGCCACCAAGTATAAACTCTATACTTATGCCATTTTGCATACCCGAACTGAAAGGGTAAGTTTTATTTGCTTAACTTCCATGAAAAAAAACTATTGAGTTGCACAGCCCATTTAAAACTGTGACTAACTATCTCTTTGGACATATCATTAGATAACCCTTTAGTTGTCCATATGCTATGCCTTCAAAGCCAATATGTCTCCAAATACTTCTTTGAACTACATTGCTAATTTCCTGGAAAGTGTGTGTGTCTTTCTCTAAGGCCATGAGTTCTACCCAACTCATGCTTGCTGATGAAGTGATTTCTTACTTGCTTCATTGCTTGCACCGTCGCTGCCCATCTTCCGTCGTGTTATTCTGCAATTCCCAAACAGCAACATCATTTTTCCACCAACTAGGACCCTTGTCCTATGCTTTGCTTATTATCTTTTAACTTGTCTTGCTATTGCATACGTTAGGCTAAGTATGCTACTTGCAGCATCTTCCCATGAACTAGCTTTACATCGTAAATAAAGAGGCAATGCTTTATAAACGAAAACACCCTCGTTCATTACTGCTCTTACACAACAAGACCATGTACCATTACATGATTGATCATCAACTGATCTCTTTTGGAAAGCTAAAACTTCATTAACAAAGCAACTTGCTTACACCAAAGCAAAGTATGTACAAACTTGAAGACTCAAATAAAAGTCTGTACAACCAAACTATACACACAGAGTTTGCATCAATCAACAACTAAAGCTACATAGAACAAGGCCAAGAACACTCTTTGTTCTGGCATCAAAGTGTCTCCAATGGAGACAGCAACACTTACTCTTGTTCTTAGCTTAGTTTCTTTCTTTGTCGAAGTGAGCGACAACTTCGCTGCATGGTCTCTTCCTTGAACCATCACTTCGGCCTCCATGAGTCTTGCTAGAATGACCCCCATAGTCATTCCCAACTGATACATTAAGTTGTGCTTTGAGTGGACAGCTTCTAGCGAAGTGTAAACCTTTGCAAATGAAACATCCCCTATACTTAGGGCTAAAGGGAAT
Organism: Papaver bracteatum; assembly: GCA_023529315.1. NCBI lineage: Eukaryota > Viridiplantae > Streptophyta > Magnoliopsida > Ranunculales > Papaveraceae > Papaver > Papaver bracteatum. The sequence continues at coordinate 215,289 of JAJJWX010003506.1, forward strand.
AATTCATCTTTCTTCGGTTCATGCTTGCGCTTCGCCTCTGATTTTTCCTTCCTTTTGGATTCACCTTCACATCTTTGCACATCTTCAAATCGTTGTGCAACTAGTAAGCCCTCTTACCACTTTGGAATATCCATCATCGGATACTCGGATTTTGCGCCTCTTAAGTTCAGCAATTACACTCGAACTTGCGCCAGCCAGAAATTGGAACATCTGATCTTCTTCACTCATGCCACGTACTTCTTGCACCAATGCAAGGAATTTTTCAGCATAGGCCTGTGGTGTACTCGTCATTTTTATCCTACGTAAACTTTCTCTTGCATACCAAGCACCATTGATCGGCCAGAACTGACATCTCAGTCCTTCTTTCATGTCATCCCATGACATAGGATTGGTATAACCATCCGCTTCATCTTCTTGTAGCATAGTTCTCCACCAAACATTTGCATCACCACCAAGGTAATTGCCCGCGAGAGTTACTTTTTATTCTTCCCTAGTTCCATTCGCTTCAAAGTATGTCTCAACGTCATACAAGAAATTCTCAATTTCTCTATCATTTCTGGAACCTGCGTAAATTCTTGGCTCGGAGACTCGATTTGAGCTTTCTCCATGCACGTTTGCCCCTATAAACATGCCGTTACTGATTAACCCGCGAATGCCTGCCACTTCCTATGAAATTTTCTTCACATGGCTTGTTAGTATGGTCTTTATGTCACTGAATTGCACCTTCAATTCAGTCACTTCCGCATTGGTTTCGCAATTCAACAAGGTTGCATCAGACACCTTGTCCTCGATTGCACCTACCCTTTCGTCAAATTCTTTAAACCAATCTGATGTTCTTCCTTCAAGTAGGTCTAGCATGCCCTTATCTTCAGAAACAAGAGGATTTTCAAGGCTATCACAGCCCATGTCTATGACAAAATCATCAAGATTACCGCCATACTCCTCAAGTTGATCAAACATACCCGGTAGTTCTTCGTCGATCATCATGCCATTAGAACTCATTTCTAATGCAATATTCTGAAAATAATGCGCCACTTACTTGCTCACAGGAAAATAGCTTTAGAGGGAAAGAATCACTAGTGTATTATCCAACAAATACACTCGAACTGTGCACCAAACACGGCTCTGATACCCGTAACTGTCACACCTTCAAACTCACCAAGACTTTTCTGCGAAAGTGTAACCCGGAATCACAATGGTCTTGTGAATCGAACTTCACCCACTTGCACTTCAGCCTTATAAGTTTGAACCTATGCAAACAGCCAACACATCAGGTCAATCAGCGGAAGTCTTCTGACCTTCTTTCACTTCTCTAAACTCATCAAATGCACCCCATAATGCACCCAATTCATGCCATACTTTACCAACAACAATAATCCAACCAAGAACACTTAGAACATGACACAATCAACTCTTTTTATTGCATCAAAGGGAAGAAATACAAAACTTGCCCACTTGGGGACTTACACAGACTTGTTCACTCCATGAACCAAGTCTAAGTCTTACAAAAACTCTCTTATTCACTCACATATGCAAACTTCACTCTCACATATGTTAGGATAACTCTCACACAGGCTAGGATGCCGAATTTCCCATGCCTTAGGAATATTTATACAGTAGCTTTGCTTGGCCAAACCGTGTATAACCGTTACACACGCTAGAGATAGCCATCTGTCTCGGGGAGCAGTTTCATAACCGCCAACTACTATGCCAACTGGTCAGTTTTCCTTTAACTTGAGCCAATCGTCCAACACCTGTTCTCTTGGCAGTTAAAACTCTTCTCCCACGATTATAAACTCCTTTATAACCGCTCCTCTTCATCACGCGTCATTGGCATGCTTGTGAAGCTCGTAACCAACTTGTAACCGTCACTTGAGCCTTATTGCGCCACTTGTCTTGGCCTACTGGATTATGCCTTGTGCCAACGTACAAACCTCTTGGCCCTGCATTTTTATTACTCTAAGTTAATGCACGGACACTATTTTGGCTTTACTTGTCGAGGCCAACTCCTTAAGCTCACTCTAGTTACTCATGCGTCACATATGCTTCACTTCGCCAATTAGTTTGACAATAGCAATGCAACTCTTGTATTTCCAACTTGTTTGCATTGTTCAAGATTTGGCCATCCTTAAACTAATGCCATAGACCAACTCTTGATCTATTCTACACTCTTGCATCATCCTTGAGTTTGGGCCAACTCAATTCCACGGATATGCCTTAATGTCAACATCACATGTTGCATCTGTCACTTTGGCTTCGTCTTGCCTTCTCCTTAATGAAGATTCATTGTGTCGGCCAATAAGCTTCATTCCTTAGCCAAATATCTTTACAATGTAGCACCACTCTTGCGCTTCATTGGACCTGCAGGGTCATGTCATTCTCGACACTTAACGGTCTATACAGTATATCGCTATTATGGCTTCGCAATGCGCCATTACGGCGGAACTCTGACATGGCCTGCAACTCTGTAACGCATCATCATTATGCGTCACTTGCAGCACCGTAATACTAAGGCATGCCAACCATGCTCGCCGCACCTCTGTGCCAATGGAAAACCATGCCATCCACACCTACCGAGCCAAAGCATGCCTACCATGATATCCGCACCTATGTGACAATGGCAAACCCTACCATCCACACCAACCACACCAAGGTATGCCAACCATGCAAGCCAAACCTGCGTGCCAATGGAAAACCATGCCAGTCACACTAACCGCGCCAAAGCATGCTAACCATGCTAGCCGCACCTCTGTGCCAATGGAAAACCATGCCAGCCACACTGACCTTGCCAAAGCATGCCAACCATGATAGACGTACCTCTGTGCCAATGGAAAACTATGCCATCCACACTAACCACGCCAAAGAATACCAACCATGATATCCGCACCTCTGTGCCAATGGCAAACCATACCAACCATACTTACTGCGCCAAGGCATGCCAACCATGCTAGCCTCACCTCTGTGCCAATGGAAAACCATGCCAGCCACACCAACTGCACCAAAGCATGCCAACCATGCTAGATGCACCTATGTGCCATTGGGAAACCATGCCAGCCATACCAACCGCACCAAGGCATGCCAACCATGCTAGCCGCACCTCTGTGCCTATGGAAAACCATACCAGCCACACCAAACATGCTAGCCGCACCTCCGTGCCAATGGAAAACCATGCCAGTCACACTAACCGCGCCAAATAATGCCAACCATGCTAGCCGCACCTCTGTGACAATGGAAAACCATTTCATCCACACAAACCGCGCCAAAGCATACCAACCACGCTAGACGCACATGTTTTCCAATGGAAAACCATGCCATCCACACTAACCGCGCCAAAGAATGACAACCATGCTACCCACACCTCTGTGCCAATGGAAAACCATTCCATCAACACAAACCGCGCCAAAGCATACCAACCATGCTAGACGCACCTCTTTTCTAATGGCAAACCATGCCAGCCATACTAACCGCGCCAAAGAATGCCAACCATGCTATCTACACCTCTGTGCCAATGACAAAGCATGCCACCCACACAAACCGTGCCAAAGCATACCAACCATGCTAGACGTACTTCTGTGCCAATGGAAAACCATGCAAGACACTCTAACCGTGCCAAATCATGCCAATCATGCTAGCCGCACCTCTGTGCCAATGGAAAACCATGCCAGCCACACTAACCGTGCCAAAGCATGCCAACCATGCTAATCTCACCCCTGTGCCAACGACAAACCATGCCAGCCACCCCTGTGCTAATGGCAAACCATGCCAAATGCACCGCGCCATGGCCCCATGCCAACTTAGCCGCGACACCATGCTGGCCTTCCCTACGTGGCTACCAAAACGAAGACGTGCAATAATCAACGGTTTCCTTTCAATCCCAGGAGCAAATCTTGGTCATCTAAGGTTACCAAACGACCTTTGGCCCAAAACCCTAGATTGGTCACGCACCTAGAGAAAGCTATCCATGCCATGCGCCCATGGCAAACCCTTGGCCCCACATTCGAATCCCAAACCGCACATAGCCAAAGCTAGACACGCCATGCACCCATGGAAAACCCTTGTCCCCCTACATGAGAAGACAAAACCATACCTAGGCAAGGCTAGCCATGCCATGCAACCATGGAAAACCCTTGGCCCCACATGCCAAGCCAAACCATGCCAAGGCAATTGATGCCAACCTAATTGTGCCAAGGCATGCCATGCTAGCCTAGCCATGCCACCATACTGTCCTTCCCTAGACTGCTACCCAACACAAAGTCATGCTATAATCAACGGTTTCCCTTTAATCCAGGAGAAAATCCTAGCCATCCAAGGTTATCAGACAACGCATGGTAACCTTTGGCCCAAAAACCTAAGTTTGGCCATGCCAACGGCATGCCAACCCAGCTGCGCCACCATGCTGGCCTTCCCTGTGCGGCCACCAACAAGTGAAAGCGTGCAATGATTAACGACTACCTTTCCTCTTAAGATGCAAAATCTCGACCGTCGAAGGTCACCGAGCTACCAAGTCTCCCAAACTTGACTTGCCAGGCAAAAACGACATGCCACATGTTTTCTACAAAACATTCGAGATATCAAACACATATCACAAATTGGGGGATCCTCTTTGGGTATTGGTTTGGCGGTTTACAGCGTGCGGCGTACACTACGCCCATCATATATAAGGAAATGTCATAAGGGTGAGGCGGTTAGTAAATACAGGGAGTTAAAGGTGAAACGTTCACGAGACATCAATTCATACATTAATAGTTTTATGGAACATCAATTACATGTGCTAACAATTTTATGGAACATCAATTCCATGCATACGGTTACCACCTCCTCCCATTTACTTCCCCATTCCTTAATGAGACCAGAGTACATTTCACTCTGACTTGTATAAATAGGTCTTACCTATTTACACAGAATAACAAGTTCATTCGGGAATATAAAACACTCAGAAAATACTTGCTTGCTAGCTTACCTTGTTAGCCTTCCCATTTTTCTGATACAAGTCGTAGTAACACAACTACTCTTCCAAAATCAACTATTTTGGTCTCATCACCTTCCTTTCTTCCCTCCCCAAAACCAATACATTCTCTTCCGCTTTGTGACCGAAGCAAGTCTGGAACGACCATTTATTGGTTTAGACCGGACTTGTACATATTTATCTCTCGAATCTAAAGTATTCCCTTGTAGTACATTATTTAGGGTTTAAATTGTTTCTCACCTTCACACTCGAAATTACCGAAATTAGCAGAAACCATTTTCACCTATAAACAATAATCTACACATTTCTTTCTCAATTCTGGTTATTTTGGGTTACTAATTTGAGCTTTCAGGTACAAGTTTTGTTTCATTTATACTAACCAACAAGGATAGTTCATTATTTTGATGCGATTCCATAGAGATTTGTGATAGGATATCCATTGATGTCGTTGCAACTAATATTGTTGTTAGGTGTGTATGCGATTCCCAATGCATATTGCAAACCTTTTATATTAAATAATTCATGGTACTGTTCAATACCACTGGTTGTCCTATCTATGAAGAAATAACATGGATTATGTTTAGATCACTCTGACACTGTTAATAGAGCACATCTCTGTTATTTCAATGAACTAGTTTATTTGGTTTATTTGCAAATTTCTTCTCACTCTTCTCCTCTGGGAAATCATTTGGTTGTCGGTATCTTTGTTGCATCTGTGGTTGTATAAGTATGATACAAGTCATCTAGAATTTATCAATATCTCATCTGCAAATTAACCAGATGTTATGAGACAAGTCATCATGAATTTATCAATATCTTATGTGCAAAATGACCAGATGCTCTGATTTTTATTACAGGTTGTGCTGCAAGTTACAGGAAGTAGCAATAAAACCAGCATCCTTCCAATAACAATTCAGTCCCAGATGTTGAGAGTCCTAATCAAAGCACAGATCCAAGTCTTGTAGTGGTCACACATACTGTTTTTATTTCAAGGATCAGACTATATTTTGTGATGTTTCGTGTAGCTTCTTTGATGTAAACTCTGTATCTTCTTTGATGGAAACCCTTGTATATGAATATGATTATGATTACATAATATATATAATATTTTTCTTGTATTCAATTCAATCTTTTTTGATAACTTCACTTGTTGATTGGTGGATTGTAATTTAGACAACAATATTTATGGGTTTAGAAAAACCTTTAGCTGACCTGAAAGGTGGACGAAAACTTGCAGATCCCGGTTTCAGGTTACCGGAATCAGGTCACCTGAAAGTAGCACTTTTTAGTTATTAAAACCTAACAAATTCTCCAACAGAATATAGTGTTACGAAATTCTGAAAAAATAGACACACGTCAGTAGTTTACTGGCCATCTTAATAGTTATTTAAATAATTAGCAAAGATCATAACATAATCTCTACATAAAAAAGTGAATATGAAGTGTAAAATGTCACTAGTTAGGATATTTATTGTAATGAAAATAAAGTGTTAGCCTATTCAATTTTCCTAATGGATTCAAAGAGTTAGATAAAATACTAACACATTATATAACTGCCTATGGGTAACCATTTTTCTTAGTTAGGGAAATTAGCTTTTATTTTTCCCTAACACTTTCATTTCATTACAAAAACTTGAATTTGGTATAGTGGTCACTATACCATATCAGTTTCCCATACCAAGAATTGATGACATGATTGATATGCTTTCTAATGCTAAAGTATTTACAAAGATTGAATTGCGTAGTGGGTATCATCAAATACGAATCCGTGAAGGTGATGAGTGGAAGATAGCATTCAAGACAATATAAAAATTATATGAATGGTTTGTAATGCCGTTTTGTTTATCTAATGATCCTAGCACTTTTATGCGCCTCGTGAATCAAGTTTTGCAACCTTTTCTTTGGAAATTTGTCATTGTTTATTTTGATGACATCTTAATTTTTAGCAACAGTGAAGAAGAACAACTTACACACTTGTCTCAAGTTTTTAAGGCACTTCAAGACAATGTTTTGTATATGAACTTAAAGAAGTTTATATTCTTTACAAACAAGGTCACTTTCTTAGGCTATGTTGTGTCGGATACTGGTATTTCTGTGGATGATTCTAAAGTTAAGGAAATTGTGGAATGGCCTACTCCAACATCTATACGCGAAGTATGAAGTTTTCATGGGTTAGCTTCATTCTATAGAAGATTTGTGAGAAACTTTAGTACAATTGCAGCTGGTTTGACAGATTATTTGAAGTGTGATACTTTTGAATGGACTGAAGAAGCATATAAGAGTTTTAATTTACTCAAAGAGAAGTTATGTAGTTCCCCTGTTCTTGCTATGCCAAATTTTGATAAGTGATAGGTGTGATAAACATCTAATTTTATATCTAGTATTTATGCTTTCTTTGCGAGTTTTCATGTAAATTATGTATCTTATGTGTGAATTTGAGTTTATTAGGTACTTTGGAGTCATGCGGAAGAAAATAGGAAGAAGTCACCCAATTTGAGCATAAAGGGAAAAACTTGCCATTTCATGGACGAACACTATCTGGAGCCCATTCAAGGTTAATGGGCAACGCGGAGGATTGTTAGAGAACAGCCTAATGAGGATAAGGGAGACCATATGAGAGATCGCTAAAGACATATTACTGTTCGTTAAGGGGAAGACCAGTAGAAAAAAACTGAACTGTCAGTCTTCTAAGACTAACAGTTTAAATTGCAATGGTTAAGAGCACCAATACAATGGATGGGGGAACCTTGTCGTCTCCCTCTTCCCTAATAGAATCAGACGGGAATGGTGCATGGCTGGTGATGGAAAAATGGAGTTTGGTGGTTGGCCTCGATGGTTGCTGCATTAAAACCAGTTAGGAAGAATGTTGGCAGTGAGTAATGGAAATAGTGACGTGATGATGCTGTGGTGGAGCTGCTACCTATAATGGACATTGTTGTTAGATTACCAAAAATATATAGAAGCTCGAGTTGCATGAGGAGAGTGACAGAGAATATGTCGAGCTGTTGGGTTGCTGATCGACGGGTTATGGAGTTGTGTTGCTGCCATTATAGAAAGATGAACGGAGCTGCAGTGTCGATGGAGATTGAGTTGAAGATAGCCGGGAGATATGGAACTGTTACCATTGATGTATGCAGCTCTGACGTTGCTTGATAGAAGCAATGATGGAGCTAATTGGTGGTAGTCGAAGGAGTTGCGGTCTGTGGGTCGAGTCTGAGAAGAAGTGTTCCTTTGACATGCCATTGATCGACGAGAAAATGCTAGCTGCTGTCGTTCACGGCACTGCTGTTATTTATGAGTTGGCAGGGATGTATATGTTTACCGAGTTGGTGGTTCTCTTCTGTAACGGTGAAGATGGCTGAGTTCAGACCGAGGGAGAAGCTCGAGTTGGCAGCTTGAGCTGCAAATAAGTTGATTAATGGGTCTGTGGTGTTGATGGACAACTCGAGAGTGGGTGATACCATTGACGATGGTGTTTAACTGTTGGTTGACGTGAAAACTGTTGGAGATTGTATGGAGTCGTGGCTTGGTGCTGGTTTTGATCATATGGTAATGGAGTTCGAATATGTGAGACGAACTTGAGCTTACAAAACAGTGACAACAGACAAGATGTTGCCATTACGGTAGTATGAAGAGTAATATTGGCAGCGATTCCAATGAGGGAGATTGATAAGAGTTGATGGAGCATGGCATATGGTGATCGATGGTGGATGGAAATGGTACAGGTAGGAAATGGAGTGAATCCTTGATGCATCTTGGATGATGAGTTCGAGTTGGAGTTTGGCAGCAAAGATGGTTAACGGTGAATTGCTATGAATGGTTGAGATGAAAAATGATAATTGTTGCACTACCGGTTCCACATGAACTGTGAAGCTACCAATTGGTCTAGAACAATGCTAGCCCAATAATCTATCCACCCAAAAATATCAGGGCCAGAATAAGAGTGTGAGCCCAATAGGCTTTTGAGCCAAAATATTTACGACCAGTTAAGGGCGCAACTATTTCAAGCTTTGGCCGTGAGTTTGGCAAGTTACTTTTTCCGGGATTTGATGCACAGGACACAATTTTAAGGAGGTGCACTTTCCTATTTTTACTAGGTTTTCTAGTTTTCTTAAAAAAAGAGGTTACAAAACTATATATGTAGGGAAGCCTAGATACCTCTTATATCTAATATCTTATCTTCTACTTTGTTCTAGGGTTTAAAAACATGTTAGGGTTTCTCTTTCTTCTTGTTATGAACTCCATTAACATGAGTACTTAAGTTTATTATTGGTTATGGAATAATTGGATTTCACATAATATGGTGTTTGATATGATAAATTAGTTTTGTCTCCATACTTTATCGTTTATGATTCACTGTTTATATTGTTACATGAATTGAATGCTTGTTTGATCGAGTTGAGAATCGGTTGAGTTTGTTTTCATCACTATTGCTAGATTAGGGTTTGTTATACGTAAAAGTGATAGATTCCTGATTGCAAGTAGCATGAATATGGTTATAGCTTGTAGTGATGCATCCTTATAATCATATGTGAACCATAACCTTTGTTAAATTGAATTAGTGCGTTTTCCACGTTCGATTGCTTTGATTGTCCTGATTTTATAGAACTTAATGCATCTAAGGAATTAAACTTGATTAGTGCTTTTACACGTTAGGTTGTTCTTTTAGATAGAACTCATACTCGCATCTTTTAATGTGTTTGTTGATGACAAAATGAGATTAGCGGGATATTCTTGCGATCAAGATATTCTAGGGATTTTGATAAAAGTTGAGATTAAAATATCAATTCTAGTTATTGTGAAGAAAACATATTTGTGAATGAAGATGAATCCTTAACCAATATTATCAATACTTTGATTTGTTTACTTTTCTTTGTTTGCTTTTACTTTATTTTTAGTTTCATAAAAATCAGAAAACTCCCGGTATTTTATATAGGAAACCGAAACAACTTGACAACCAAGACCTCTCTGTGGGATCGATCCTTTATTTCCCTTGCTATATTTATATTTTGAGTAGTAAGAAAGTGTAATTATTTTTGATGCATACGACAGCGATCAAATTTTGGCGCCGTTGCCGGGGAGGCAACGGTTGTCACTTGTTTTTGGTTTCTTATTTTTATTTTTTGTTTTGTTTTTAGTTTTTCTTATTTTCTGGTTTTGACGTAGTTTTGAGAATCGTGTTTCAGGTACTTATTTCTCATGTATGGAGCATATTGGAACAACGGATACGGTTTTCAACAACCTCAACAATATGACAACTACCAATTCCAGGGGTATAATCAAAACCAATTCATTGGTTATGACCAATATTCCATGGAGCCTTATGGTTTTCCTCAACAACCTTATGGCGGGTATGTATGTGAAAAACCACAAGGATGGGAGGATTCTTATGCTCGTGAACAACAAGTCTCTAACTTGTTAGACAATTTTTCCAACTTTGTACGACAAGAGTTTCAAAAAGCTAAAGAGACTAGAGAAGAGCAACTCCAAGAACTTCGTGAAGGTATTGCTAACTTGCGAAGAGGCATTGATCAATGTAAGGAAGATGTGGATAATTTTAATGTGCATATGGTTTGTGATGAATATTTGATTGATGATAATGTTGAAAAAGGCCAATCCTTGGGCACTTTCGTTGATAATTGTGTAGCTAGCTCAACTCTTGATCTTAATAATGATCATTCTCCTATTCAAACGGATGAGTTAGAGTTTAGCAACACTAAATTCAGCGACGAAGAACCTTATGTTAACTATGAAAGTGACGGTGATTATACATTGCTTGAAACAACTCATGGTGACAACAAAGAGGAGTGTACAATGGAATCTTTTTGGGATCAAGATGAAGACGAAGAGGAATATGATGACACTAGTGCAGCTTGCTCAAGCATTGATCTTAATAATGATCAAGAGCCTATTCAAAGGGCGGAGTTTGAGGATGAAGCATTTTTGAGTGTTCTAAAAAAGTTCCTCATAGTGAAATTTGGATCCGCAGTGGAGTATGAGACTTATAACACAGAGGAGTATGTTGAGAATGTGACCGTTATGACCAATATTGTGTTAGACCCAATTAAACTTGTGAATGATTGTAATGATGATGTTGATGTCGAGACTTTGGTTAAGGCAGAAATGGATGAAGAATGGTTGCAAGGTTTGATAGAGGACCATGATATACAAGAGGTGAATAGTTCACTTGAATTTTTCAAGGATGAAGAGGATTCCATGCTAAAAGAGATTGTGCAAGGTTTGTCTAACCCTTTGCATATTGATTCTTCTCCTTTACCTCTTATTGGTTTGAATATATGTGCTTCGAAAACATTGTTGAATGACTTTGTTTCTCGATTTCCTCCATTAGAGAAACTTGATTCTCATACTATGCAGGTTTTGGAACAAGAAACCGTGGAAGTACCCGACTCCTATATTCTTTATGCACTTCCAAGTGTGGACAAGAATAATTGTAGGGGAAACTTTTATCGGTTAATAGCTTCGTTTCTATTTTATATTACTAATATTTGTATGGAGCTATTGTTTGCAAAACAGGTGCTATGGGTGGATCCCCAAATTTTCAGATTGCTAATATATGGGGAATGAATCTTTCAATAAGCTAAGTCGGGCCGTCGACTTTAAAACAAGCGCTAAGTGGGAGGCAACCCACCGGTTTTGTATCTCTTATCCTTTTGTTTTTTATTTCATTTTTGTTTCGTTTATTTATTTTTTATTGTTTTCATATCATATTTGCATCCCCATATTGATTTCATTAAGTCCATAATCTATCTTAGAAGAGAATTATGATGAATACCTTTTCGTCAGAAAATTTCAGACTGCGCATAGTTCAGTCCAGAGACGATAACTGTCATACCGTTTAGCAAAACACTATGAAATTTTGACACTGTGTAGCAAATACGTAGGTGAACAACCTTTGTGAAATGGAGTTTTTCCAAATTCCTTACCAATTTGCACAGATTTTGCGTTTTATCTTCTGTTACGTGAGAATTCAGAAATTTCGGTTTTACACATTGAGGACAATGTGAAGTTTAAGTGTGGGGGAGCATTTATATGTTTGTTTAGTTTGTTTTATGCCTTTATTAAAAAATAAAAAAAATAAAAAAAATCAGAAAAATAAAAAAACCAAGAAAAAATTTGTGCTTGTTGAACTCCGAAATTTAGAAACTTGTGCCTTTAGGATGACACCATTAGTGGATGGAACCATTTTGATTGCAGGAGTTGAGGAACCAATTAACTAAAAGGGACGAACATAGCTCAAAAATCACAATTAACATGATAGTTGTTACCATATCTCGGAATATCACCATATCACATTCTATTTTTATTTTTCCATATTTTTCTATTGTACTCTAAGTGCTTTGGTGGGTCACTAACATCGAATTGTTATTTCTGCTAGGATGAAATAGAGTGATTGAGTTGCTTAAGAAAAAATAAAAAAAGAAAAAAAAGACCGACCAATTAGACCAAACGTAATAAAAAGACACTTGGATAGCAGTATGTGTGAAGAAGTGTTCCTATGACATGCCATTGATCGACGAGAAAATGCTGGATGTTGTCGTTCACGGCACTGCTATTGATGAGTTGTATGGGATGTATATGTTTACCGAGTTGGTGGTTCTCTTCATTAACGGTGAAGATGGATGAGTTCATACCGAGGGAGAAGCTCGAGTTGGAAGCTTGAGCTGCAAAGAAGTTGATTAATGGGTCTGTGGTGTTGATGGACATCTCGAGAGTGGGTGCTACCATTGGCGATGGTGGTTAACAGTTGGTTGACATAAAATATGTTGGAGATTGTATGGAGTCGTGGCTTGGTGATGGTTTTGATCAGATGGTAATGGAGTTCGAATCTGTGAGACGAACTTGAGCTTACAAAACAGTGACAACAAACAAGATGTTGCCATTACGGTAGTATGGAGAGTAATATTGGCAGCGATGCCAATGGGGGAGATTGATAAGAGTTGATGGAGAATGGCATATGGTGATCGATGGTGGCTGGAAATGGTACAGGTAGGAAATGGAGTGAATCCTTGATGCAGCTTGGATGACGAGTTCAAGTTGGTGTTTGGCAGCAAAGATGGTTAACGGTGAATTGCTATGAATGGCTGAGATGAATAATGATAATGGTTGCACTGCCGGTTCCACATGAACTGTGAAGCTACAAAGTGGGCTAGAACAATGCAAGCCCAATAATCTATCCACCCAAAAATATCAGGGCCAAAATAAGAGTGTGAGCCCAATAGGCTTTTGAGCCAAAATATTTACGACTAGTTAAGGGCGCAACTGTTTCAAGCTTTGGCCGTGAGTTTGGAAAGTTACTTTATCCGGGATTTGATGCACGGGACACAATTTTAAGGAGGTGCACTTTCCTATTTTTACTAGGTTTTCTAGTTTTCTTAAAAAAAAGAGGTTACAAAACTATATATATAGGGAAGCCTAGATACATCTTATATCTAATATATTTATCTTCTACTTTGTTCTAGGGTTTAAAAACAAGTTAGGGTTTCTCTTTCTTCTTGTTATGAACTCCATTAACATGAGTACTTAAGTTTATTATTGGTTATGGAATAATTGGATTTCACATAATATGGTGTTTGATATGAAAAATTAGTTTTGTCTCCATACTTTATCGTTTATGATTCACTGTTTATATTGTTACATGAATTGAATGCTTGTTTGATCGAGTCGCGAATCGGTTGAGTTTGTTTTCATCTCTATTGCTAGATTAGGGTTTGTTATACGTAAAAGTGAGAGATTCCTGATTGCAAGTAGCATGAATATGGTTATAGCTTGTAGTGATGCATCATTATAATCATATGTGAACCATAACCTTTGTTAAATTGAATTAGTGCGTTTTCCACGTTTGATTGCTTTGATTGGCTTGATTTCATAGAACTTAATACATCTAGGGAATTAAACTTGATTAGTTCTTTTACACGTTACGTTGTTCTTTTAGATAGAACTCATACTCGCATCTTTTAATGTGTTTGTTGATGACAAAAGGAGATTAGCGGGATATTCTTGGGATCAAGATATTCCAGAGCTTTTGATAAAAGTTGAGATTAAAATATCAATTCTAGTTATTGTGAAGAAAACATATTTGTGAATGAAGATGAATCCTTAACCAATATTCTCAATACTTTGATTTGTTTACTTTTCTTTGTTTGCTTTTACTTTATTTTTAGTTTCATAAAAATCAGAAAACTCCCGGTGTTTTATATAGGAAACCGAAACAACTTGACAACCAAGAACTCTTTGTGGGATCGATATTTTCTTGCCCTTGCTATATTTATATTTTGAGTAGTAAGAAAGTGTAATTATTTTTGACGCATACGACATCGATCAATAAGCCATTTGAGATTCATTGTGATGCTTCTGTTGTTGGCATTGGTGTTGTTTTATCTCATGAAGGGCATCCAGTTGCATACTATAGTGAAAATAATTCAGATTCAAGGAAGAAGTGGTCTACTTATGAGTTGGAATTAATTGCCCTTATTCAAGCTCTTAAGAATTGGCATCCTTATCTTATTCACATTGAGTTTGATGTCAACACTGATAATCAAGCTCTCAAGTTTTTGAAAACTTTAGCAAAGGTAAATAGGATACATGATAGATGATTATCTACTATCAATCAATATACCTTTTCTATCAAACATCAGAGTGGAAAACTTAATCCAGTTGATGATGCTTTGAGTAGGAGAGCTCATCTTCTAGTTACTCTTAAACATGCGAGTTTAGCTTTTGATTTCTTGAAAGATCTATATGGTGAAGACAAAGAATTTCAGAAACTCTGGGAAAGGTGTGGTTCTTCAACATGTTGTGTTGATGATTTTCTCATTCAAGATGGTTTTCTTTTTACGGAAAATCGTTTATGTATTCCTCAATGTTATTTGCGTCTCCATTTAATCCAAGAATTACATGGAAGTGGCCTGGGAGGATATTTTGGACGTGATAAAACCATAGCTTTGATTGAAGAACGTTATTTATGGCCATCTATTAAAAAGGACGTTCAAAGGTACGTACAAAGATGCATGGTTTGCCAACAGTCTAAAGGGACTATTCAAAATACAGGTTTATATACTCCACTTCCAATTCCTGGTGCTCCTTGGGTGGATATTAGCATGGATTTTGTGATTGGTTTATCATGTACTGCAAGAGGGAATGATTCTGTTATGGTGGTTGTTGATCGTTACTCAAAGATGGTTCACTTTATTACATGCAAGAAAACAACAGATGCCTCCAATGTGGCTTATTTATTTTTCAAGGAAGTAGTACGTTTGCTTGGAATTCCAAAGATAATTACTTCTGACCGAGACACTAAGTTTTTGAGTTACTTTTGGAAGTATTTATGGATGCGTTTGGGAACTAAGCTTCAATGCAGTACCATTGATCATCCTCAAATAGATGGACAAACTGAAGTGGTTAATAGATATTTAGGAAATATGATTAGATCCAAAGTTATTGGAGGAAAGGAAAAGAAATGGGACAATTTTCTTCCAAATATGGAATTTACTTATAACACTTCAGTCAATCGATCCACGGGTAAGACACCTTTTCAGATTGTTTATTCTAAAGTTCCTAATCATATTTTGGATTTGGTGGTGCTTCCCAAGCTGCGTAAATCAAATGCTAAGGCTGATAACTTTATTCAGAAAGCTTCACTCAAACATCAAGAAGTTAAGTCCAAGCTTGAAGAATCTAATAACAAGTATAAAGAGGATGCACATCAGCATAGAAAGCTCAATACTTTTGATGAAGGGGAATCGGTTTTAATTCATCTCAGAAAATAATGGTTTCCTACTAGGACTTACAAAAAAACCAAGATGAAGAAATATGGACCATTCAAGATTTTGAAGAAAATCAGTGATAATGCATATGTTATTGATCTTCCATCAAAATGGAACATCTCTAATATATTCAATGTGCAAGAAATTTTTACCTTTCATGGGGAGAATGAAGTTCTTTCTATTCATTAACTCGAGGATGAGTTTCTTTCAAGAAGGTGGGATTGATGTAGTTCATCTTTCTCTGTATCAACAATGACTGTTGATCCTTTTTTCTTATGTATCAACAATGATTGTTGATCCCATGCTTATGGATCAACTATGACAGTTGATCCCTTACGTCAGTTTAAGTTTGCTTGCTTTTCAAGTGTTTCCTTTCCTAGTTTACGTCAAACTCTTTCCGTTTATCAGTTTATGTAAGCCTATATAAAGGCTAGGTCTCTTGTTTACAAGACACGTCTTATTATCAATATTATTATCAGTTTGATTATCAACTTTAATCTCTTAAATCTTGATCATTGAATCATATTGAATTAAGCTTCTGACGAAACTTAAACCTATCCTTGTTACCCTTATCAGTGCTACATTAATGTCACATTGTGAGTCATCGAAAAAAAAATTAAACACGTCTTAATAGGTGTTTCCACCAAACCAAACTGCTAAAACAAATTGTTAAATTAAATCCTTTCTTGACCTGTACTAAACCTCCCTTCTTTCCCAGCACTAAACCTTCTTCCTTTATATTCCCCTCCATATCGTCCTTACGTAAGGATCATAGTTTCCAGTCAATTAAACTCTCGTTAAGATATGGCGTCAGAAGATGGAAAATCTGAGGTTTTTGAGAAGAAGATAACCGATGTTGGTGCTGAGGTTTTTGAGAATAAGATGACCGATTTTGGTGATTTGATCACGAAAGGAAATACCACCATTTCCAACAAACTTGATAATTTTAAAGGAAAATTTGGTGATACAACTATTGTATTAGACGGAAAAGTTGGTGATGGAACTACTGCATTGGACGGAAAAGTTGGCGATGCATTACCGCATTAGAAGTAAAAGTTGGCGATGTAGTTACTTCACAAGAAGGAAATGCTGGTGATGCAGCCATTGCATTAGAAGCAAAATTTAGTGATGTAACTACTGCATTAAAAGCAAAAGTTGGGGATGCAGTTACTGCGCTAGAAGGAAAAGTTTGTGATGCAACCACTGCATTGGAAGCAAAAGTTGGTAATGAAATTAAGAAGTTAGAAGGTAATGCGGGAGATTTAACTACTGCTAATAATAATGTAGTATTCGATTGGAAAGTAGGGCTCGCAGTTCTACCCATTACAGTAGTTGTTGTTTGTGCTGGAGCGTATTGGTTTCTCAATCCAGAGCAAAAGGATAAGTTGCTGAAAAAACTAAGGATCGAAAAATAAGGCCGTGTTTGGAATCTTTGACAACATTAAACTTAACTGGGTTACAGTTTTCTCTTACTTAATTAGGATTATCATAAAACGGTTTAGCAAAGATGTTGCTTGTTTTTCCATCAAATCTCTTATGGGTGTATGTTATATTTTGTTTGTCTAATAATTAATTTTACTATAAAACTGTTGATTTACCTATTATTAATTTTATTATAAAATAAGTTTGTAAAGAAAAAATATAGAAAAATTAAAAAATAAATGTGAAAATGGGTCAAGTGAAAATAATTAGGATAATTACCAATTTTAAAGGCAAAATAACTGACTATTCCAGGTTAGGATTTTGGTAACCTAGATTATTTGAGGGAATAGTGAAACCTTTCTTTTTTAGCCTACTAAAACTAAGGAGGGTTATGCTATCCCTATCCAAACTTATAATAAAAAGAATACAAACATGTTTTGACGGTTATTTTGGTGATAACCCAACCCAGGATGGGATATCAAAGGTGGCAAACGCGACCTAAGTTTTTGATGGATGATGAAATTTAATTTTCTTTTTTTATTTTTATTTTTTAATTTTCTAGTAGTATTAGGCGTTTTTTTTATTTGTTTTTTTTATATAAAGACCGATGTTCTACTTGTGAACGGATGGTAACCCTATGTCCCTATTAATTCTATTGTTCAATTTTCGTGAATCTTTTGTTTTGTTGCTTTCTTTCTACTCTTCTTTTTTATAATCATGTTTCAAGAGAATATGATGTAGCTCCCTACCTAATTAATACTAGATGTTAGAAATTTTTGTTTATTCGACGAAAAAAAAAAATATTGTTTTTTTTGTTTTTTATAAGAAAGAAGAGACATATTAGATTTCGGGAGAATATACTAATATACCAAAGGCAGAATACAGGAGATTAAGAGTCTAAGACTCTATTCTGCAAGAATACAGAATCCCAACCAAACAAAGTGCTAGAAATATAAGGTGTGTAGACTGCATTAGCCCAACTCCTGGAATATATTGCCAAACATTCTTTGTTGCATTATAGAGACCATGGCTGTACCAACATTAAGCGAGAGCTGCAATTGACTAAGGTAAACCCCATTACCAGTTATGCTTAGGTGTGAGCATTGTCCCTAATTTCACCACAAAAATAAAAGAATTATGTAATTCGATGTATTATTTTAGGAGACAATCTTGGATTCCAAACAAATTTGACCGGATTTTTTTTTAACTAACTCAATATAGAGACTTCACTGAAAAAAGAACTTTTATCTATGAACCTATGATTAATAATAGAGCAGTCAAATCCCCAGCTACTAGTAGTATAATCATCCGACTGAAGCCCTAGTTTTTATGTTTCCGAAAAATAAAAAATAAAAAAAATCGGTTGTACAAAAATATAGACATGAGCTCACTAACCGTTAGCAGGAAAATAGAGAATTCAGCAGAGAATATTTGTCAAACGAAAAAGCTTCTCTACAAAATTGTAATATTTAGGGTTTAGGATTGAATTTTGGAAGAGCTCAGAAGAGAAAGAGAGGACCGATAGGGTTTTTGGCTGGGCAGCAATACAGCATGGTTAGTTCGGTAACTTTTAACGGAAATCTAATATTTACCTGATAAACAAATCTATGCCGTTTTTTCATTGTGCAAATATAGGCCTCCATCCATGTTTCCATCCAAATATGATAACTCAATCAGTCAATTTCTCATGGGTCACTACACCAAATCAAGGTTTTCCTAACAATAGGTTTCCTAACTAATTTTATTTTAGTAACTCAAATGATTCATTACAATTCTAGTAACTCTTATAGAGAGTTAGTAAATTAAGTAATAGTTACCATAATTCAGAATTAATTTATAAAAACTAAATAACTATTCAAAGTGTGAGATTATTAGTTATTTATTTCTAACACATTTTTAACTAAATCACTATTACAACTATTTCTACCCAAAATTGGTGTATATTAAAATGAACCCAAAGTTTATAACTCTTTATCATTTTTACTAGTAACACACTTTGACATTGCTAACACAATTATTTATTTTCCAAATTAGAAAATGTAAAATAGAGTTTTAAGATTTTATAAATCTTTTGTTTGGAACCAGTTTAAGTTGTAAAACCATAGAATAATTTAAATCCTGGAACCAGAATGATATGGGAACTGAATCCATAATTTGGCTATTTTTCCAAATGACCCGGCCGACAGAAGAAAACTCATTATCCATCTCTCTTCTCAGTTCTCCAAATCCATCGAAAAAAAAAATCTCTCTTCTCCATTGAAAAACCTGAGAATAAAATTCTGAAGCTGAAGTCAAAGAACCCAAATCCATTATCGTTCTTATTGAAAGTTTATGATTGATTAAATACCCATCGTCATTCTTATCATTGATTTCTATTTGTTTCTTCAACTCATTAATTTGAGAGGAACTTTAAGAGAAATAATAACTGATCAAATTTGTTTTCTTTAACTCATTCATATTGTTGCCGGTATGATTTCTCTTCTTATTCTTCTTCGATTATTCTTATTACAATTTTTTTCAATTATGAACCTAGGGTTTGAACGGGATTTTTAAAATTGGGTTTAATTTGGGGGTTATGAACCTAGGGATTTTTAAAATTTTCCTTAATTTATGAGTCTTACTTGGTTTCCTATTTCTACAAGTCTGTTTGTGAATCTAAGAGTTCGTTTGTTTTTCATATTCTAATAGTTTGGATTGACAGCTTTTGATTCAGGGAGAGATGTAGCTGTTTTCTTGGAAGTTAATAGGGTGATTCTATTCATCAGGATTTCGAAGCCATCCAGAGTAATTTCTTATCTCTAATTTGTATTATAATTGATGTAGAAATTCTCTGTTAAGTTATGTTGTTTTCAATCTGCTGTAATCTGTGTTTCACATTGAGTTCGGATGGGTTTAACGTTCTCATCAATGTTTCCAGTGCTTGGTAGTTTAGTGGTGTGCTATTTGTTCCTTTGGATTCGATTAAGCTTATATTGAGTTTCGATGATTGAATGCATGTTTGCTAAAAATAGTCTATAAGGTTAAGGGCGGAAGCCTTATTGCAACCTTAGTCATTTTTGGAAGTTGTAGATTATATCTGCCTATTCTGGTGTATGGATTGAGTTTATTTTTTGCTGTTGTTGATGATGCTATTGTGAACTGGTTTTAACTTTAAGAACTTACTATCACAATTGCAGATTTTCAGGATCATAAGAGAAACAACACGATGGTATTGTTGTTTTATGAGTGCATAACTCTAAGTTTAATGCTTATTGTTTTTCTAGAGTGACGCAGGACTTTGGGATATATAAGTTCATGAGTTTGTTGTACTACCCATGCCCAAAAACTAACCTACTCTTATAAGCAGAATGACCTTTTAAGGGAGCTACATTGCCTTTGGATATATAAGTTCATGAGTATGTGGAAAATGGGTTCTGACACTCTAAAGACCCTCTAATACTGATTTGATTATCATTTGGCATATGCGTTTAATCGATTATTTGAATGAGTAAATTTTAGCGGATCTTGATTTTGCTTTGTTGTTCCTGTGCTTAAAACAAGGAATTCCTTTTTAAGTGCTATTTCTTTTAAAGGGAAAAGCTGGGGTTGGTCTTCAAAATCACTTCAGTCGAGAAGAGATGATGTTGAATCACATGACCCAAATGAGCCGTGCAAACCTGATGCCGATTGCATCTGCACCACACTTGGAAAGATCAATGCTGAGGAGGAGAACCTCTATAAAGAAATTCAGGTAATCAAAGATCAAATGATGAAGATGAGAAACACGGCGGATGTCTTCTGCTTAAGATGCGCCAAGTAGCAGGTATGAGACAATTTTCTACAGAGTAAAAGTAAGAAAAAAAATTAGAAATTAAGTATACGAAATATAGTTTATTTCAGTACAACCCCTGCTTCATGGCCTATGTGACACTTTCCTAACTGTCTATTTTCCTTCAAACTGGACGGGTGGGTCCCTGTTTGGTTTACAACGAGGGACCATCACTTGTTGCGTGCATTGTTATTTGAGTTTCTATGTTCTCCCAATAAGAATGGTGTCTCGCTAAAACACGCTTCTTCTCTTTTATATTCTTTTTTTTCTTGATTTTTGAGCTCACTCTCTGCATTTTTCTATTTTCCATACTCTTTTTTTTTCATCAGAACTTAGGATGTCATATTTAGACGAAAAATACATAATGTAATGACATTTTAAGTGTCCTATTCCTGTGAATTGCAGTTATAAGTGGATGAGTCCCCTGAAATACGACGTGGAAGACCTGAAGATTCAAGTCAAATGGTCGATGGTGACTCGGATTCAAGGCTCAGATAAACGGAAGCAGATGAAATATTGGCTTGTCAACTTCAGGAACATCTCTATGATGAGATGCCAGGAGTTGATGGAGAGGTTTGTGGTTAATTTTCCTTTTGAGATGTTTTCTTTAAGTAAACTATAACCCCTGCTTTTGTTCTCTTCATTCATTCTTTATTGAATATCATGTTCTAGTCTAGCAAAGGCATGAAATATGGGCAACTTCTTAAATCATCTTTGTTTTGTGTCAGCAATCCTCTACAGATATCTGGCACGCAATCTGTGCATCAGTGAAAGAAGCTTGCTCTCTAGCAAATGTTAGTGGTGAAGAAGTAAGCGGTCTAGGATTTGCGGTCACATTTTCTCTTGGTTATTACCTTTTGAGCTTTTCAAAAATTCAGATCATCCCTTTACATATCCAACATTGACACTGTTTTGATATTTTTTTGTTAATACAGGTGGTGGTTTTAGTAATTTAGTCCTTGAGGTTGAAATGTCAGCTTTTCTAGTTAAAGTATAGGTAAAGGACAGCATAGTCCCTCACTTGCACTTGAGATAAAATAAGTGCGACTAGCGATGCTAGAAGCTATTCTCAACAAAATTGATTTTAATTGGATTGATAGTTAATCATGTCCAAGTCACAAACACATTAAATAGGCATGTGTATATTTTTTTAGTGGATAGTCTCGTTGTAAATTGTTGTTTTTTAGTTTCAAATAATATTTAGAGTTTCAGAATTTAAATTTGTGAAGATGAATGATCTGACTTTTTCAGGTGGCCGGAACCTGAAAATTTTGGCCGGAACTAAGCCTTCTCAGGTGTATTTCCAGGCCTGGATCACTATTTGCTGAATGTTAAGTTTCAGTTTTTTCTCTCACTATGTCACTTGAGTGACTAAACTATAAATCAATTTTTCGTAGGGGTATCATGAAACCGCATGTTCGATTGACTTTTTTGTGCTTACTTGTGTCCGTTTGACTAAATGTGTTTGTAGTTGACAAATCCGGAAAATAATCATATAATTCTTCGAACTATACGTGTTTGTATATTAATGAATCTGTGGTGCAATAGTAGCACGTCTGACTTCAAGTCAGAAAATGCGTGTTTGTATATTAATGAATCTGTGGTGCAATGGTAGCACGTCTGAATTCAAGTTAGAAAATGCGTGTTCGATTCACGCCAGGTTCACTCATCTGCGTCTTTCATTACCGCTCTTTTTGTAGTGCAAATTATTTAAATGTGTGAATTTGTGCATGCAGGTTCATATGGAAAGTTGAGGTGCTTCAATAATGCAATTATACAAAATGTATTCATTGCTTAGATAAGAGATTTTGATTTTGAACCAATTTGTAAGAGTCTCGTAATTTATATATATTGAATTGGCATTCCGCTCAAAATTACCAATCTTTTCAAATTTATTTGTAAGAATTTTCTAAATATCTACAAGAATTTACCTGATCTCGTATCTCAACACATGACATGTGACTTTAAATTTATCATTTTCTTCAAATTTCTCTTCAATTTTGTGAATTTATTAGGGGTAACAAAGATAAATGGTGATCAAATTGACGAAAAGGTTTGTTTAAGGTTGCGGGGAATATTCTGATGGAATCTCACATGTAGATGGGTGGATTCATAGTTTTTACAAATTTTATTTGTCTCTATACCGAATTTGAAGTTCGAATGGACACTGATCTTCATTTTTATCGATTTCGATGATGTATCATGCTATGTTTGAAGTCAGAATCCTCCCGGAGATTCTTGCTTCATAGTTTGCATGTCCTTATACCACATTTGAAGTTCAAATCGACAGTGAGCTTCATATTTATCGATTTCAGTGATGTATCATGCTAAGTTTGAAGTCAACACCCTCCCAGAGTATCATGATTCATAATTTGTTTGTCATTATACCGAATTTCAAGTTCGAATTGACACTTATCTTCATATTTATCGATTTCGATGATGTATCATGATATGTTTAAAATCAGAACCCTCCCGAAGCTTCTTGGTTCGAAGTTTGTATGTCGTTATACCGAATTTGGAGTTCAAATCGACACTGAGATTCATATTTATCGATTTCGATGATGCATCATGCTACGTTTGTAGTCAAAATCCTCCCAGAGCTTCTTGGTTCATAGTTTTATGTTGTTATACCACATTTGAAGTTCGAATCAGCACCAAACTTCATATTAATCGATTTCGATGATGTATCATGCTAAATTTGAAGTAAGAACGCACTTGAAGCTTATTGGTTCATAGTTTGTTTGTCGTTATACCACATTTGAAGTTCGAATTTCACCGAGCTTCATATTTATCGATTTTGATGATGTATCATGCTAAGTTTGAACTCATAACCCTCCTGAAGCTTGTTGGGTCATAGTTTGTATGTCGTTATACCACACTTGAAGTTCATGACCTGTACGCCTAATCGAAATGACTTCATGACTATGTGACTAGTCGAAATTTAAACCAAAATCACAAAGAGAAAGCACAAAAGCACAATAAAACACATCAATTATATAATTCATTTCTTATTTTTCAACTTCATTCCCATATATTTTTCGGAATATTTTATATAGGTTTATAATAATATTTTAAATTTATTGATAGATTTTTTAGATTTTTTTCATATCGAAAGTTGATAATAAAACTGAATTTAGTTTAGCAAAGAAGCACAAAGTTCTCACATACTGGGTTGATCCGTATGACCTTCCCTAATCACATCTCTACCGTTCAATGACACCCATGATCCGTATGACCTTCCCTAATCAAATCCCTACCATTCAAATATTTTTATATATAAATTAAAAGGAAAAGAAAATTATCTCTCTTCACTTCTTCAGTTTCTTCCCTAAGTCTGTAACTTTCCTCTCATCTCTTACATTCACTCCATTATTTCATACTTTTTTTGATCTTCTAATCCTTATTGTTTCATACTTGTCCTGATTGAAAAGTTTAATTTTGATTAGATCTTTACTGAAACTGAAATTTTTATAATTTTCTTCTTTTTTGATTTGATTTGTTCAAAATCCAGACTGGATTTGGGTTTTGAGTTGGATTTAGTAGATGGGTTTAGCTCAATTTTGAGTTTTATTTTACAGTTTTGTTCGATTTTTAGATTATGTGTTAGGGTTTTTAGGGTGAAAACCCAGTGATGTAAGATAATATATTCTTGTTGGAAATAATGCATTCAAATATCCAACAATTCTACTCTTGATGGGGTGTTTTAGCCCCTTCTGATGATTGGGATGAAGAAGATGAAAAAAGGGGATCAAGAAAATGGGATTGAGGATGAGACTAAGGAGGATTTAGCAAAAAGGAGATTCAGATTCAACATCAATTAGGAGAGGAAAGGCGAGAACTCTAGTGTTAAAGACACAAAAGGAGGAAGACTAAAGAAGGTGGTGGTGATACTGGACTCAATTACAAACAAGATGAATCAAGTGAGCTTCTTAATTCTATCTTTTTGATTGATTTGTTTATAGAGATTCGGCTTTCATTAATTGTGATTGTTTGTAGCGGTTAGGATTTTGGATTTCGTAAGTATGCAAATCTGGTTCATATATGTCCAACGTTAAAACAGTTGGATCTTGTCTTGTACCATCTATAATGCAAATAGGGTCTCTGCTCTTGGATAATATTCATCATGCTGCTTTTTACATGTATATTAAAGATGTTTGATTAATGAATCATACCAATTTTGATTACCGAATAGTTCTCAAGTGTTAACTTCAGCGACACACTGATATGTATTTTGTTTTCTTTCCGCCTGTCTTTTTAGCGGTAGGTTGATAAATAGTTGACCTCATATTATTAGAGTTGAAGAATTCAATGTTGCGTTCATAACGTTTTGCGAAAAGAACTATCATCTCAAATGTGTTGGTCAGCCCCCTAAAGGACGTTCCACCTGTGATATGAATAGGGAGGTTGATGTCAGGTTTCTTATGTTGATAAATGTTTTAGTTCATCTAGGTAAAGTTCGATTGTACATAACTTTTGGTTGAATGACGTTTTTCTTTAAGGAATATTTCTATTTTTAATTTGTTGGTTGTGTATGTTGTATCTTATATCATAGATTAGAAATTCGGTGTGGATCAATTTTGAGTCAATGAGATTTGGTTGGTTACATTTTCTGGCGAAGCAAAGTAGGAATGGATGAACTGGGCATCACTGAAAGTTGATAAATAGAGGTAATTTTGTCCACATGACTGCATCTAGGCTTCATTTAATCTATCAAAATTCAAGCATTCATGTTTAATTACAGATTGTTGATTGTATTTACCTTGTATGACGATAAAAATCTCACCTTACCTGAATTCTATTGGATAGTATGTGTGAAACATTGATACTTTCTGGACAGTAGTGTTTGTTGGAATAGAATATTATCTTGCAATTGCAAGTACGTTTTCATGTAAGCTAGACACCATAGAAGAATGAAGATAGTATACATATTACTTGAGACACCAATGTGTTCAACACTTTGAAATTGTATGAATTATTGAGATTTGGATGCTTTTTTTTTTTCCTTTGACCAGACTCTAGAGATTCATACCTCTAGTTCCTTATTCCTTGTTGGGGTACTGGGTACCTTGACAAAATGATGTTGCACAACACGATAATTAAACTTTATGTTTTCATTTTCTTTATAGGCTTCATAATTAAATCTTCCCTGCAGTATATGTAGAAGATCTCAAACGGATGTCTTCAGCAGTCATTACATGCAAATTTAGGGGTCTACTCATGAATCTATAATGGTAGTGGAACGTTAAAATCCTGGCAGTTTTTTGAAATAGAATTGAAATGTTTAACTCAATGTTACATGATGATGGATTGTGTCTATTGAATTCTGATTGCGAATGTGCACTTGTTTGATGCCTATGGTTGGAGAGTAAGATGGAGCATTCAGAATGGTTTTCTTATTTGTGTTTAATTACATTCCAGGTACACCTAAGTCTCTAACACTTAGGATGAGCTGAAGTTGAATGTCATTCATCGTTCAACAATTCATTCACCTGTTGACGGGAATTTCGGTTCAATTGAAACTTGAAAGGTATCTTCAAATTACTGTTGTTGTATGACAATTGGATCCTTCCCTGTGGGCTGTAGGCACCTATATATGTTATTGGAATTATTCAATTTTATCACAATGCTTTCTTTCATCGATTCATAGGGACAACAAATAAATTTTAATTTGTATATTTGTTGTCATACTTTGTAGGTTGATTTTTGGAAGCTTTCATCCTTGGGGAGGGAATTTGGTCCAGTTTTCTTTGGTGAACTTTGCATTATTGGTTGCTCCTGAAGGTTGTTGGTTGTATTTTCCCAAATGTTTCAGTTTTGTACTGTGAATTTAGAATGGTTGCAATGTAAATTGTTTCTTTTGGGATCAAATAGTACTGGATATTAATATGAATTGTAGTTTCACCAACATTCTTGTTATAAATTTGCACTTGAATTTGAATCTGAGCACATGCATGAGATGAACTGCAGGATATTTTCAGGTCTCCGGAACCTCGGGTCACCGGAACCTTCCCGAGTAACCTGAAAGTACCATGTTAACATTAGAAACATGTTGTTTCTTCATTGGTCATAAATAAGACACATGTTATCTCTTTATTATTCACTTGAACAGTTATATAAAGAGTTAGCAATAGTTATAACACAATCTTTACATTACAAAATAAATAGGAAGTGTAAAATGTCAATAGTTAGGATAAATATTGTAATGGAAATGAAGTGTTAGCTTATTTAATTTCCCTAATGGACTAAAAGAGTTACATAAAATACTAACACATTATATAACTGCTTATAGGTAACCATTTTTCTTAGTTAGGGAAATTAGCTTCTATTTTTTGGTAACACTTTTTCTTTGTAAGGAAAACCTTGATTTGGTGTAGTGGGTTTTGGTCTATTTTCCGGCCAGGTTACTATATATTAACTAGTTTAGATTACTCATTTACTCTTACAAAACTAAATGCATTCCCAAGCTATCCTTAGAAACCTTAAAAATATGAACACACACACAGAAACCAAACCCCCTTTTTTAGTTCATTCTTCTACTTCGTTGTTCTTTATGTTGTTTTAGTAATAATGATAATCTTATTCCCAACAATGAAATTATAGAAGCGGTTGTAGGTACAGAAAATATCTCTGTCACGTGTAGGCCCACGAAGATACGAAATCAACGGTCAAATAAATAGACTGAAGAGTACATCAAAACTTTTAGAAAATGGATGTTACGAAGTAGTAGTGCAAAACAATGACTAAATGAAGAAGGATTGTGAATTAATAACAACGAAGTAAATAAAGAACCAAACGAAGAAAGACGATCTAGAGTGAAGATAGATTATTGAACAAGAAACTAGGACAGCTGTACAGACAAAAAGCCGGGGTTATCGCCGATATAGTAGTAGGATTTGTAATAAAAATTGAAGTAGTGAAATGAAAGGTAAAATCATGTGAAATGTGTGAATACTAGCGAACTAGATATGAGTTTATTCCACTTCACTAATTGCTTATAAAAGGAAGCCTTAGGGCATTGTAGGGGGTGAGTAATTTTGTATGGTGAGAGTTATGTTGTGAGAGAGATTTCTTAACTTTCATACCAGGGTTTGGGCTGTAAACTTAAGAAAATATTAATATGATCATCAATCAAACTTTCATTTCTTTTGATTTAATCCAATATCTTAGGTTAGTTACCATTTGGCTAATTTAGGAGTATTGTAGGATTTTCTACAATTACATTTTGCCATCCAGAAACACGGATTTGAGTAAAAGAGTTTACTCTCACCTGAAATCTCCAAAGAAAATTGATTTCAGTTTACATATTAGGATTTCAAGGTACGCTGTTTGTTCTTTGTTTTGCTGGCTCTCTTTGTAAAAATTTGATTTCCATATCTTTGTTTGAGTTTTAAAAGTTTTGATTTTTCATCATTTGGTTTTGAGATCTAGAATATAGTCAGATATTTATAATGTCTTCAGAACTTTATTGTGATTTTCTTTACTAAGAGGTGTTGGATTTTAAAGAAGAAATTCGTTTAAAGGTCATAGACGATTTTAGTTTGTTATTCTTCATCAATTGGTTTTCTAATGAACTTGGTGAGTTGAATAACTCGGAGTTGGGATTATTGATCATAGTGTAGTTAAAAGGTGATAATAGAATCATCCATTGACAAAAGCTGCAAGAAAAATTCTGCGTTAAAGAAACGCATGGAAATGGGAGAAACATTGGAAGAAAGGGAAGTAAAGTTAGTCGTGGGAGAAACTTCGATTACATGAGAGAGGCGTGGTGAAGCCCAACAACATAATAGCAACCCTAGCAAAGATATTTATCGAGAAGGATCAGTTCACACCACTGATACTGATATATATTGAAGAAGATGAAGAGCAAACCCGCAAAGATATGGAGAGAAGTATTGATGAAAGCAGTACTAAACATGTATTTTTGATGGGGGCATGAGGGACAAATAAGATGTTGACACATGTATTTCTTATTAATTGTTTCCAACAAATTTTGTTGCCAAAAATATAAAAGAAATGTATTTTTGGTGAAAATCTTCCTTAACTTAATTGTTTAAATTTTATATTTGGTATTTTTGGAAACACGTTTTGTGAAAAGAATGACATGTGTTAACATCTTATTTGTCCCTCATGCCCCCATCAAAAAACGCCCCCATCAAAAAAATTCTCTGTCGCAAATATCAACGAGCAAAGCACTATAATACCTGGAATAATGGTTAATAAGACAACAAAATAATTAGCGAAAGAAAAAGGCACTCTAAGAGCTCTTCAACATGCTGGTAAGACCTTATGGGAAAAATAAGACCTCTTCAATATTACAATAAGATCTCATTAGGGGCTACATAAGTCCCCCAAATTAAAAACTTTAAACCCTCCGCCTAGGGAGGCTAGGTACCCAATCTTTCGCATGCACCCTAGTTCGCACAAAGTGCAAGAGGCACAACTACGTAAGACCTTTCGCATATCGTATTGGGAAAACCTTAGAGATATATAATAGGGGCAACGGTAAGACCTATCCTCCTAGGATCCTCGATCGTTTTCGGTAAGGGGTGCAAAAATATGACCAGGGCGCCTACGTATTAAGTTGAGCTACGGGTGCCTGGGACGTATGGAGGTAATAATAGAGTATGCGAGTTGTGACCTTGCACAGAACTAGTGAATACGAATCTTTATGGTAATTGTTTGCGCACCCGCCCGATTATTACGTTGGAAAACAATCCATAAAAAATTGATTTTTACAGTTTTTAAGAAAAATAATAACTTATTGTTTTCTTTTGTGAATGATACTTTTTAGTTCCACATCGGGGAGATCCTCTTCTTAAGGTTGTATTATTCCATTATATAAACAAATTCTTTGCTCTTGTAAAATCTATGGGAAAGGGTTTTCTCTATATTTAGAGAGACCATCAAGGGAAAATATTTTATATTGTTTTCTTAAGCGTTTGCGATTTTTCTTAAAGGTTTTTCTGAGTTGCCAATCTCAAATTGATCATCTACTACATATGCTAGTAGTAGGTATAGTAGGGTGTTTTATCCTGGAGATATCCGTCAATTTTGCAGAAATTTACAAAAATTTAGTGAGCTAGTGATCATTTTCCAACAAATTTAACTGCCACCTCCCACTCTGGTGTGTATGCTTATTATATGGATCATCAAAACGGAGTTAGCTAAGGTATCTAGTATCTACATATACTCATGCAGTACGGCATGCATCTAGTCTAGATTACTAATTTTGTCACGTACTGTTATTACACCTGTACAAAAGTAGTTGAAGATATGAATAAGTTAGTAGACTAGGCTCAAGAGAATTCCAACACTACTACCTATCGTGTCTTTTAATAGAGACATAGACAATTATTATTCACCCGTCTAAAATTAATCACTCAACCATCTATATTTATGCAACGTTGATGTATCAACAAGAATTGGTTAATTGGTACGTAGTTGCTCATCATAAAGCTGGGATACCTTTTTAAAAGGACATATCATTGATTTAGGTATTACCCAAGTATCACCTCGGCTTTTCCTAATTACTACCCACGGTCTTAAATGATAAAAATTGTAGAACTAAACTAAACTGCCCGACTAAAATGCATTTTCTTTGGCAATTACCTAACAAGCCAACACTATTAGGTCTACCAAAAATAACCTACCACCCATAATAGCCAAATGCGTGGATGAACACCCCAAATGTCCGGATGGGGTGTCCGGTCAGCCTATGACCGGATGACAACCTCCTCAAATTTGAGGGGTACTATCTGGACTTCATAAACATATGGATGATAAATTCATCCATAGTAGCGTTTTTTGGTCCACAAGATGTGGAGAATCCCACAGATGTGGATGATTTTGTTTCCGATGGGAGTTTCCCTAATGTGGCAACAACGATTGTAAACATACAAGTATCAATAAAGTACCAAACAGGAATAACCCAGTTGCTCAAAAAGACGAATTCTCATACATTCAAGCTTCGGAGCTCACCGTTTAAAGGAAAACAAACAAAAATATACTCCATCCGTTTCAAGAGATGGTTTCAAGTTTTCATTTTAGCCTAAAAATAGGTTAAACCGGAAGAAAAATGACAGTACTGTATCTTCTTTTTTTTTTTAAACATAGAGGCGGTACAAGTAATACAAAACTGATGAAGTGATTATCACAGTTACATTCCGATTCCTAAGGGATTCAATTGAAAATTGAGCCCTCGCACATATAATTTTCAATCTTGTTTTCTATCTCTAGTTTGATCAAACAAACTAATGAGAAACCTAGGCACAAATATGAAGAGAATGGAAGAAAATTTCACTTTGCTAATCGACCATCGCGCTATGTCCATTACTGCTCTATATTTATTAACCGGAAAAGTGTCGGTAGAATCAGGAAATCCTCCGTCGACTACAAGATTATGTCCGTTGATACAAGCGGACTTGTCCGAAGCAAGAAACATAGCAACCTGCGCTATATCTTTAGGCTTCAAAACCATTCCCTTCAAGTTTGAAACAGATGACATCTGTGCTTCAATGAACTCCGGATCTAAGCGAAATCGTTTTAATCCTGGGATAGTACATGCCATTGGTGTAGCAACTGCAAAGGGAGAAACACAATTAACTCTAATCCCGTACATCCCGAGCTCCCGTGAAGCTGATCGGACCACGCCCAAAAGTGCATGTTTTGAAGCTGTGTAACCTGCTGGTGCTAACCCACCTCTAGTTGCCCCTGCACTTACCGTGCATATGATTGACCCGAAAATGTTTTGTGCAACCATAGCACGACCTGCATGCTTCATCATGGCTACACCACCGCAGACGTTAACATCAATTGTTTTCTCCAACGCTTTTAAATCTAGATCAAGAGTACAAGTCACAGATCCTACGATTCCGGCATTGCTATACACAATATCAAGGGTACCATATTTCCCCAACGTGTACGCCACCGTCTCTTCCACCTGTTTCTCATCGGTAACGTCACAGTGTTTGTAACTACATCTCTCTGGTCCAATTGATGCTACAACTTGATAGCCTAATTCATCTTGGACATCAGCAATCACAACAAATGCACCATTCTCAACAAATAACCTTGCCGCTGCTTCACCAATTCCACTCGCTGCCCCTGTGATTATAGCGACTTTGCCCTCCAACCTGAAAATGGGATCAAATATATAGGGAATTCATCTAGTCAAATGAGTAATTTAGGATTGATACAGAGGCGAGACTAGTATACCTTGCAGTAGACATCTGTAACGTCCCAAATGTGCTTTATGAATGCTAAGTTTGTACTACTCTCTCAAGCTTTCCAAAGCCTATATACAACTCCATCGATTTTTGCACTTGTTTAATGGGCCAAGAGCTGAAATGCCCCGATTAGGGGGTCGTTTGTAGAAATGCTCCGATATTTGAAACAAAGTTAAAATGTCCCGAAATGGAAATTATTGCCTTATTAAAAAAAAGTTAAAAGTTAAAATGTCCCGATTTTTTTTTTATCGTTTTGTTGCTTATTTCGGGGCATTTTAACTTTGTTTCAAAAATCGGGGCATTTTTCCAACCATGCCAGCCAAATTGGGGCATTTTGGCTATTTTTTCATTTTCCCTTGGACTGAAGAGTGGCGGAGGAAGTAGGTAGACTATATAATTAAAATAGCGTGTCGCTAACAAGCACGTTTGGGTGAAATCCTCTTAGAGATCAAAACCGAGTACTTGGTACATCAGCTTTGATTTCGTTAAAAGATAGGATTTAAATAAAGTTCATTTACTTGTTGTCCCGTGAAGGTAAGGCCATGTTAGATCAGTTGATCGCATGTACCAGCTATTTGGTAACTGGTACCCGAGCACAGCAGAGCACACGAAGATATAAATAGTGATTTGAACCAAAAATAATACTCCTTCCTTTTTGAAATTATCTTTTTTCTAGAAACAGAGGTAGTAATAGAGTATGCGGGTTGTGACCTAGCACATAACTAGTGAAGACGAATCTTTATGGTAATTGTTTGCGCACCCGCCCGATTATTATTGTCGCATTTCCATCAATCGAGTGATGAAGTATTTTAATTAAGATACACAGAAAATATATCGTAATTAAACATATTTGTTTCACATTAGGTTTTTGTTGCTTGATTTAAAAGTATTTCTCTTCTAGGAGATCACACTTTATATGATGTCCGTGTTCACTTAATCTACATATATGTATCTGCAACTAGGTATTACAGAATAAAGTTGTCTTTGACAAGGATAACCTGAAATTGGCTGTTTCCCCGGCAACCAGAAATGGCTGGAATTTTTTTTTATTTTTTTTGGTGCAAGCTTTTTGAAACTGCAGCAACTGTTGCGAAATTCTTATTTTCAAACTTGAGCAACTCATACGAGCGTTCCAAATGAAAATGTTGCCTGTCAAGAATTTTGTAACTCTTGGTACCTGCTACAAATTTTCGATCTCTAAAATGTTCCTAGAAATACACGTTAGATAAATAAACTATATTTTAAGAGTGGATGCTGGAGAACGAAAACACGATTCATTTTCTAAATTTGTATCAGAGCATGTTGTTGCAATCTGATTTAGCAACATCCCATTGTCGGTGAGATGACTTTGCTGCAACAGAAAACAGCAGCAGTTTCTGTTGCAATATCATTTCCTTGCCACAGAAAGTTCTTTTCGGACGTTTATATGGATAATAAAATTTACAACAAGTAAATCCCCAATTGTTAAAAAAAGGCTTCTCTTAAATATAGCCCATGTTTTGATTAACTATAACCCACATAAAATAAGTCATTAATCTAACCAAACATATTCTTATACTTATTAATAACATAACCCAGAAAATTATACACAAATTTTATTTGTACCCCCTATAAATTATAAAATCCCTAAATCAAAAAAATAAAATAAATTTAATTATATAATTTTCATAATTAAAGTTATGTAACATCTACTGCGTAATTGATCATCTTAAAATTTTTTTATAGAATATAATACTGTTTGTGGAGTATTCGAAAATTGATTATGTAGATTAGAATCAAAACCTTAGTTGATTTAATTTTGGTTTTAGATTGATATTATTGTGGATAATTTTTAAGGGAATAATTAGAATATATAACCTCAATTGATATTATTGTAATCGTGATGTAGAAAAATAACATCATCATAAGGAAAAGGTGAAAAGTTGAGTTTGGTTTGTGTTGGGGGAAAAGTAAATATTAAGGTTTATAATTGGAAAACTTGTAAGAATAACTAGAGGGAAATTTGAAATAAACTGAATTATAATTAGGCCGACCGAGTGATGCGAGGGAGGACTCTATATATGGTGACTTCGGGTCAATGTGAAGCATGAATTTTTTTTTACAAGTTTAACACAAAATGATTGCATTTGGGTGGTTTGGTGTAATACCCTAGAAATTTCCAAATTATCCCTTCCTTTTATTCTAATTGCTATAACTCCTTGTGTAACTATTTTTTCAAGGGTATAATTGGCAACTAAACTTTAATATAACATATATAAAAATCCGTTCCTTGGAATTTTATAAATTTTATCTCGTTGGAATGGTTTTAAAAAACACTACGCAATGAGTACAAACAACAATATCAAATTTAGCGTTTTTACCAAAAATTCAGATGTGTTTATCATTTTAGGTACAATTTTTGAAAATTAAATATATCTTTACTATTATAATGCCAAGAGGCCAAATAAGGGCTTTTGACCGAAATGTCCTTATACAAAAAATCAAAATCAAAATAATGTGAGGGTTATTTTGACAAAGTGCATCTCTAAAACAGCTAGGGGTCTAAGACCTAGGGCAATAGGCTATACCGATTTAAAATTCAAATTGAAATTTGAAACCCCTTTCTATCTCAAATCTCAATGATTTCTCTCTCAAGTCTCAACTCCAGTAAGATAGAGGGTTTAAGAAAAAAATAAATCTATGTCAATTCCTTTCTGTTCATTTATCAGATTCAAGATCAGAGCAAATATTTTGAAATCGCCCTAACGTTCTCATCATCATTTTAGTGTAAGATATTTGGAGTTTATGTGCTTTTGAAATCGCCCTATATTTTGAACTTTTGGAGTATTGCGGATTGAAATGGGAATACCACATAAAAGCTTTACATTCTACTGTAAGCGGATTCCTTATGAAATACTGGATGTTTCGGTTTCACGTGCAAGGCACGTGCCCTATGCTAGTATCTATTATGCAAACCACCACAAAGTATACATAATATTTTATATAGCCATATTTTGGTTTATGCATCAACTTATTTTCCGCTGCAACTAATAAAACGATATACTCCTTCCGTTTAAAAAAAAAATGATACTTTCAATTTAGACACAATTTTCGAAAATTTAATGCATAGCCATTATGCAAACCACCATAAAGGATGCAAAACACGTTATGCAGCCATATATTGGTTTATGCATCGGCTAATTTATCGTTTCAGGAAAAGTGATATTTTCACTCCCTGTCAGGAAAAATTATATTTTCATGCCGTGTCAGGAAAAATGATATTTTCGTGCCGATTTCTTCGATCGGTCGTCCCACCATGGCAGCGGTCATCTAATTTAGTTTGGATCTAAAAAAAAGGGTTAGGATTTGTATTTTGATTTTGGGAAAGAAGTATTATGATTATAGTAAAAAAATTAAAACATGTTTGGTAACTTTGATTTTTCATTTTAGCTTAAACTTTTTGGGCTATAATTAATAAAAGTGTGCGCTACAATTAAGGAAGCCTAAATAAAATAGAGTGGGGAATTTCTCAGGTACAGTGGGAATTTTTGCGGGAAATTTAGACCAATTTTGCAGAAATTTACAATAATTTAGTGAGCTAGTGACCATTTTCCAACAAATTTAACTGCCACCTCCCACTCTGGTGTGTATGCTTGATTGCTTATTATATGGATCACCAAAACGGAGTTAGCTAAGGTATCTAGTATCTACATATACTCATGTAGTACGGCATGCATCTAGATTACTAATTTTGTCACGTACTGTTATTACACCTATACAAAAGTAGTTGAAGATATGAATAAGTTAGTTGAAGATAATGTTCACCCATCTAAAATTAATCACTCAACCATCTATATTTATGCAACGAGATGTATCAACAAGAATTGGTTAATTGGTAGTTGCTCATCATAAAGCTAGGATACCTTTTTAAAAGGACATATCATTGATTTAGGTATTATCTAAATACTACCTATGCTTTTCCTAATTACTACCCACGGTCTTAAATGATAAAAATTGTAGACCTAAACTAGAGTGGATGATTAAAACGCATCTTCTTCGACAATTACCTAACAGGCTAACACCATTAGGTCTACCAAAAATAAGCTACCACCCATAATAACCATGGCGACCGCCACCGCCACCGCCACCACACCACCACCTTCAATTTAACAACATTAAGATCATAATTTTATTAAGATTAATTTTAAATTTTGATTACGATTTTAGTTTTAAAAATTAGATATATTGACTCCATTTTCTTACGGAAACATATTAATTTTTAACTTTAATAGATTAGGGCTTAATTTCGAAAAACTATAATGCAAGTTCCACTAAAATCGATTATAGGATCAAAACAAAAAATAATCCATTATAGGGACAAATGTCAATCGTTATAAGAATAGATTGTCAGTGCCATTGTTATATGAAAAATTATAACTAAGATCCATGCAAATGTAATATGCAGTAACGAGGGGGGCACAGTGGTATATGTTAGTGTTGATGGAAAAAAATGATTTTTTTGTGTTAGGGTGTAGCAAAGAAGAAGGTGAGTTATTGTTACCTATTGTTGATTAGGTTAACTACCACTAATATTTTAGATCGCGGGTGGTATTTAAGAAAAGCGTAGGTGGTATTTAGGTAAAACCTTTCCAAATTATGACTATATATAAGTATTGTATGTTTCCATCGGATGTCTCTTTAGTGCAAGAAAAGTTACTAGGTGATGATGATATTAGTGTTCCGATTTGGAATTGCATTGCCAGATGTGGTCTTACGCCATTTTTATAAGGAAAAAAAGTCAAAATGTCCCAATTTGGGAAACATGGTTGCGATAATGCCCCAAATTTTTTTAAAATTAAAATTTCTCAATCCATTAAGTCATCGATCCAAGATAGTTAAGTAGTGAATTTGGCACACATGTGAAAAAAAACATTTATATCCCTTCGTGGTCAAGGATTTAGGGTAAAAGGTTTTAGAGTTCAGAGTTTAGGGTTGAAAGTCTAGGGTTTAAGGGTGGAGGTGGCGGCGGCGGCGACGATGCTGATGGTGGTGGCGACGGCGGCGACAACGATGGTGATCGTGGTGGTGGCAGCGGTGGTGCTGGCGATGGTGGCGGCATTTTTGGTGATGGTGATGGTGATGATGGAGGTTCTTCCGTTTTTGCTGCTTGACACACTGTAATATTTTCTTATGTTGAGTAAAATCGAGTAAGAGTGTCTCTTTGTTCGTAACTGGCCTTGATATTAATTTATGTCGATACTATGGATACAAATCCTTGTGATTTGTTAATGTCCGCCAAAATCATTTTTTTTCACAAACGCAAGGTCACTCGTGTTGTTCTCTTGGGAATGACATTCAATCGGGAAAAGATCTTAAATGAACTTGTGGTTAATTGTTATATCTTTGTGGGGAGTGTGGATGTGGAATTTTAAAGGGGATGCTTGTATCTTTTTGATCTCCTAGGATGAGCCCCGCGCACACCAAATCAAAAACAAAAAGAAGCCCTGTGCGTAGCATGGGCACCAATCTAGTAAATTCTAATAAAAGAAATCCAACTAAACCTCAACGTCCAACCATATTCTATTATTCATCGCATTAATAATATCTCACTTGGCCGGGTTCTTCCATGATTTGCATCTTTCCTCATGAGTAATGGATCCATTAATAATTGCTCACTTGTTTGTGTACTCCTGGTCTCCCGTACTTAGGTTTTCGAAACATCGCCTTCTAAAAGACCTTATTTTTTTCAACCACTTTCGGCCAAGAATTATGGTTGCCCTGTTTTGCTTGTCCATAGTTTAAATATAGCTTAGCAAAAAGATACCAACATTGCAACAACTATGGAAGATGCACACCTTTTGGCTTATGGTGATGGAAACTAAGTTTCGGTAAACTGTTTTTTAGATCCAACATTTCAGGTTTTTAATTAATAAAATGTATTAAAATTTAGCAGATATATTCACTTTTTCATATCAGTATACCACGGAAACTCAGTTTTTGTCGAGCATCGGTTAGCTATAATGAGAAACATATGTGTTTTTCTCTATGACCAGGCCAAGCCCAACGATTTCACCACATTTGAGCTAAAGGATGCTCCATACTGGTTGTGTTTCACGAGAATGTGTCTATAGCCAAGCCAAAAGCACCGTCATATTGCTTATATTTTCTTTATTTGATTTTTTCTTCTTTAGTTTCTTAATTTAAGCAGACAAGTAATAAATTCTTGTATTCTTTTCTTTGGTGTGCAAATATTTTGATACTCTTTTGTTTGATCAATATATCTTTATGGATTGTTAATTTTTTTTTTAAATAATTATATTGCTCACCTGTCAAGTTTAGACTCTTCCAAGATATGATCTCCTTTATCATGAATTATGGTTCCAAAAATTCGTAACTCACTGGGAAACAAAATAGACCATGTTTGAGGGATTTTATTTTATTTTTAACACATTTAGTTGGCTTTTAGGTTTTGTTTCATACGTTCATGCCCATCAGTTAAAAAATATCATTAATGAACCGTTGTTATCTTTCAGCTGGAGGACAAAGGCTGCTAAATCTTGTGGTCTATATATTCCTTACGTCTTTACATTATGTGTATCCTTAGTAGATAGCTGATATATGCATACAACGTGTTAGGGCTGGAATGAACGTACACAATTAAGTCCCTCTGACTGCAACAAGTAACTGCACCATCTAGTCTTTAGCTAATGATAACCGCATGTCTCTTCTATATGAACAATTAAGGTCTGGAAACACCAGAATCGCGCAATGCTTTTTTAAGGGTAGTGCTGCTGCCTATCAAAAATAAGGTGTACCTGTTATGAAGGTACAAAACTATCCGAATGACCTATAGGGAACATATTATCTTATTAACAACTGATGCTTTTATATCTTGATTAGTATATAAAAAGAAATGATGACATGTAACCTCACCGTCTACTAATCTAAAGACTTAAAGGCCTAGATAAATAAAGCTCTCACGTTGAGGACACTTGTCAATGCTTTTATAGTTTGATTAGTATATCTTCATTTCCTATTGGCCGATTTGTTTTTTTTTTTTTTGAGTTCTGTGAAACGAGCGTTTTGGTAAGGACACTTGTCAATGTATGGTTGGTTTAAAAACAAATAGGAAAAAGATTAAAACAAACAAACCAAATTCAATATTTAGGTGAGGACACTTGCAAATGTATGATTGGTTTAAAAATTATAAACTTAAAAGGAAAGCCTAACTTACCATGTTTGGAATCTTATGGAAGTTCCAATTCAACTTGGAAATCGAGTAACTACTATATTATGACTATTTTTTCCAAATTAATATATAAAGGGTAAAAATCCACATATTTTCTATAAAAAAAAATAAAAAAAAATAAATATTATGACTCTTTTTCCAAATTAATATATAAATGGCAAAATTTCCACATATTTTCTGCAAAAAAAAAGGGAAAAAATAAATAAAATATGTACATATTCTCCACTTGTATAATGTATTTGCCCCGCCACACCAAATCAAAATTTGCATCACCATGGGGCGGGGTGAAACCCCGCGCACACCAAATTAAAAATGCATTGCCACGGGACAGGGCGAAGCCCAGCGCACACCAAATTAAAAAAAAAAATTGCACATATTCTCCACGTATTTAATGTATTTGGACGCCATACCAAATCAAAAATACATTTCCAATGGGCGGGGCGAAGCCCAGCGCACACCAAATAAAAAATGCATTGCTACGGGGCGGGGAGAATCCCCGAGCTAACCAAATCAAAAACATTGCTACGAGGCAGGGGAAAAGCCCCGCGCACACCAAGTTAAAAGAAATAAATAAATAAAATCTGCACATATTCTCCACCTACTTAATGTATTCACAAAATTTGTTAAAAAGATTGAAATCAAAATTTCCTGGGTGAAAAGGACAGTTAGATTTTGATACTGTTTAAATGGACAGAAATTTAAAAATAGGCAGGATGTAACTAGTTTCATCCTGCCCATTTTCAAATACTTTTTCTTATTTTTAATTTACATAGGATGCATCCAGTTTCATCCTTGCTATTTTTTAAGTTTAAGCCAGGATGAATCCAGTTTCATCCTTGCCATTTTTTTTTGTCCATTTCACCCATAAATTTTTTTACTCGTCCATTTGAACCGTGTTTTAATTTTTTTTGGACAAATGACCCATTTTCCGTAATGTATTTTCCCCGCCACATCAAATAAAAGATACATTGCCATGGGACGGGGTGAAGACAAACCAAAAATGCATCGCCACGGGACAAGGCGAAGCGCACACCAAATCAAAAATGCATTGCCATGGGGCAAAGCCACACCAAATTAAAAGAAAAAATATGCCCGGTGCATAGGAGGGCACAAATATAGGTTGTATTTAAACGGTTAATTATCTTGTTGCATGAAGCTCCATTAATTAATTTGAAGGACAAAATAATTAAGTCTCTATAAAAGAGGACACCCCCTCAAGTTCAGTTGTGTAGCCAAAGGAGGCAGCCTTTGAGTTATAACTACAATACGTAATCTCTTCATCTCTATCCAACTATCATGGATCTCCAACTCACTTCAATTATACTACTTTTGGTTTTCCTAATTCCCTTTTTGTTCATGGTTTGGATGAACGGAAAAACATCAACCCATCACAAATTGCTTCCAGGGCCAAGAAAAATACCTCTTATAGGAAATTTGCATAACATGTTCGGCTTGCCGCACCATACACTGAGAAACCTGGCCAAGAAATATGGACCCCTTATGCACTTACAACTTGGTGAATTTTCTGTTGTCATTGTATCTTCTCCAAGAGTTGCAAAACAGATAATGAACACCCACGACTTGGTTTTTGCAGATAGACCCGAATTTCATGCTGGAAAAATTGCAGGATGGGATTCGACTGGCATAGCACTTGCTCGCTACGGTGATTACTAGAAGCAAGTACGAAGGATTTCTACCTTAGAGCTCCTAAGTGCCAAAAAGGTTCGGTCATTTAAATCACTAAGGAAGGAAGAGGTGTCAAATATGATTCAAACAATTTCATTGAAAACTGGATCACCCATCAACTTGAGTGAGAAAATTTCATCCTTGAGCTATGACATAATCTGCAGGGAAGCATTCGGTAATAAATGCAAAGATAAACAAATGCTCATATCAGCGCTACATGAAGGCTCTAGTTTGGCATGAGGTTTTTCCTTTGAAGATCTATTCCCCTCTCTGAAATTGCTTCACTTTATTGGTGGAATGAAAGACAAACTCACGAGGATACATAAAAATATCGACACGACATTTGAAGAAATGATCGAGGAACACAGAAGGGATAAATTATTAACTATTAGTAATGGTTATTTAGAGGAGGATTTTCTAGATGTACTTCTTCGGGTTCAACAGAGCGGTGAGCTGAAGGTTCCGCTGACAACCGACAGTATTAAAGCAGTAATTGCGGTTAGTACTACATTCAACTTGTGTATTATTTTATTTTTTTGTGTATGAATCGTTCATAGACAAAAGTTTTTGCGTTGTTTTGAAGTATTCGACTATGGTTACTTCTTGTCAGGATATATTTGGTGGAGGAACCGATGCTATAAGCACCACGGTAGAATGGGCCATGTCTGAATTGCTCAAAAACCCAAGTATTATGAAGAAGGTACAAACTGAAGTGAGACTAGTCTTCGACGAGAAGAAACAACTTGATGAAACGTACATTCATGATTTGGAATACTTGAAGTTAGTAATAAAAGAAACCATGAGACTACACCCTCAAGCTCCACTCTTAGTACCAAGACAAAGTAAGGAAAGATGTGAGATTGATGGATATGATATCCCGACAAAAACCAAAGTGATTGTCAATGCGTGGGCTATAGGAAGAGATCCAGAATATTGGAATGACGCTGAAGAATTTGAACCAGAGAGGTTCCGTGGTAATTCAATCGATTATAAGGGCACGAACTTTGAGTATATTCCTTTTGGAGCTGGTAGGAGGATCTGTCCAGGTATTTCGTTCAGATTAGCTGTTATGGAACTAACACTTGCTCAGTTACTATATCACTTTGACTGGAAGCTCACTACAGAAGGGAGACCAGAAGATCTAGAAATGACAGAGTGTTTTGGTGTAACAGTTAGAAGAAAAAATGATTTGTTAGCGATTCCCATCCCTTATGTTCCTTCATCATTTTGTTTTCGACAAGTTACTACATAAGTAATGCTTATTCCCAATCCTTATGTTGCCCCATGATTTCGTTAACTCTCAACACTTGCTAATTAAGTCAGCACCTATGTAATTCCGATATAATTGTTTGCTTGTAATGGCTTGCACTATCATGGTTCCTTTTTATTCAACTCGATCCACTGATTTCTTTAGCAGTTCCTAACTCCTTTCAAACCACGGTTAAACAAAAGAGTTAATTTTGCAGCTATGAAAATAAATGGGAAAATGGGGAATATGCCCCAAAATCGACTGTCATCTTGGGGATATGCCCCAGGATTCCAATTTTTGGGAATATGCCCCAAAGTAACGGTTTCCGTCAAGGAACCGTTAAATAGACTATTTATCGTAAATGTGTATGAACTTTCTCTCTAATTGTTTCGAGATTTTTTCGTCTGAATATGTTCCCGAACCTTGTAAAGGTGTTAATATATCGAAAATCTACCTTTTAATTCGCATATGTGATCCCAAGTGTGTGCGAATCTTGACTACTTAACGGTTTTGGATGGAATTTTGGACGGCTGGGGCATATTCCCAAAAACTGGAATCCTGGGGCATATCCCCAAGATGACAGTCGATTTTGGGGCATATCCCCAATATTCCCAAAATAAATTCATCCAAAAGTTGTTAAACATTTGTTTTTTCTTCTGATGATTAATCGGTTTGAAACAAAGTGTGGAAGACTTTCAAATTAAAATGAAGATTCAGCAAGAGAGTTGCCTGGATTACCAGCCGGGGAGAAGTAAAATATTTGTGTTTAATGAGAAACTTATTTAAATACCCCTCAAAATCTACCTCTTGAAAATATG
The DNA here is from genome assembly GCA_023529315.1 of Papaver bracteatum. Taxonomy (NCBI): domain Eukaryota; kingdom Viridiplantae; phylum Streptophyta; class Magnoliopsida; order Ranunculales; family Papaveraceae; genus Papaver; species Papaver bracteatum. The sequence continues at coordinate 258,475 of JAJJWX010003506.1, forward strand.
TTTTTACTCAATTTTTGAAAATACCCGTACCTTCTGAAAGTGGAAGCAACTTTTTAAAAGTTTCTTCCAAAAGCGGAAGCAAGTAGAAGAAGTTGCTTACATAAGTGGATGGAAATTTATATAAGTTGGTTTCAAAAGTGGAAACAACTTTCCCAAATTGACTCTAATTTTATTTTATTTTAAATTTTTACCCCTAGGGGTATTTGTGCAAAGTTTACCAAAGTTTACCATCTTTCCCAAGTTGGCGCATATCCATCATCCGTTGGATCACTTTCACAGGAACTGAAATCTAGGATGTAACCCCTCCTATTCCGCTCTCTAAGATCTCCGCCAACTCTAGTAACTCCAAAAGTTTCCACTGAAATTCCAGAACTTTTTCAATGAGATATGGAGATTTTGGATTACCATACCTATGTCGATTTCTAATCAACAAGCATATGTTAAGTTAAAAAAAAAATTGTGTTGATACTGATAACATTTTTTAAGTTAGAATGCATACGTTGGTTGCGAGTTAAACTACAGTCACATTGACGGTAGATTTGGTTCAATGCACATCCGTGTACACCAAAGTGAACAATAATAGAAAAGAAATTGCTATTACCTAGCTAGTACATTGGTAAATAATGCAAGGGTTTTGTTATCTTGTGCATTCATGCACAAGATAACATCCAATCATTGCATCGGGAAGGTGCAAAAACAAATAAAAAATAAGAAAGATGATGTAAACTTGAATTTGAGAATGCAAATTAACATAGATTTACCAAATGTGCATTTGTTGAGAGTGAAGTTTTGCAATCTCCACTGCAAAATAACACATCTCTCTTATTTTTTACTGTCCAAAGCACCTAAAACGTTAATATACTATGAGTAAAAGGGATACTCAGGTTAATGGCAGAATCATTCAAGCTAATGTGGGGAAATCTTTATTGCAGAGTAACATTGCTTATATGATTAAACTTTTTTTCTTGGAAATGCTTGCATGGTACTCAATCTACTAGATCAAGGTTGGCCATCTACAATAACAGTATTGATACTCACTGTTGAATCTGTGGGAATGCTTAAGAAACTATATAACATATCTTGTTAGAGTGTAGGAATTCTAGAGTTGTCTGAAGAGCAATGAACATCAACATCGATGCTATTTTAGATAGCTGCAGTAGTATTTGTGAATGGGTGGAAAGTTGTGTCTCAAGAATTCAATTAATGCTGATGAGAAAGGGTTATACACTCTTATTATAGAGGCCTGAGTCTTATGGAAGGGTAGGTGTGACCCAGTGTTTCAGGGAGTCTCTCTTAACAAATCTTCTAATAGAATTAAGTATCACCCAAATTCCCATTTTCACAATGATGACATACATGCCCCTAATCCTAGTGTTGCTAGTTTATCTCATTGGAGACCCCATATGCAAGACTTTCATAAACAAAATGTTGATGTTTTTTTTAATATTGTTATGATACTAATTAACTTGGTAAGGGTATTGTGCTTCGTGATCATGCAGGTACCTGTGCAGGTAAACATTTAAGTTTAAGTTTTAATCATCGTTTTTTTACTTTCATGAGTCGAGTTGACAATCAGAATATTGTAGCTGATGTTGCAAAATTTGTTAGAGAAACATCATCATCAGTAACCCATCGTGATACTTCGCATGCTCATATTTGTAGTCTCCTAACAAGAGACCTAAACAGTCCACTTCCTTAATAATAAAGTGTTGCTAGTTTATCTCATTGGAGACCCCATATGTTTTCAAATGAAGGACTTTCATAAACAAAATGTTGATGTTTTTAATATTGTTATGATACTAATTAACTTGGTAAGGGTGGACGTTTTTACTTTCATGAGTCGAGTTGACAATCAGAATATTGTAGCTGATGTTGCAAAATTTGTTAGTGTTGTCATAATAGAAACATCATCATCAGTAACCCATCGTGATACTTCGACCATTTCTTTTATTTCTTTTATAAAAAAAAGAACATTGGTAAATTATGCAGGAAATCCTATTCCGATTACTTTAATTAATAGATAAACTTTAAAGCATAGGCACATAAAAAAGCAGAACTCCTCAACAAACAATTATTTACATATTACACCCATTTTAACCAAGTACGGTAAAATGATCAAGCAGCTGACGAACAAGATTATTATTTGCGTTTTAGGAGAACGAACAACATAGTAGTTTTCTCCATGGACGTAGTCAAACTTTCAAAAGTATCTTCGATTTTTTGGGGACATAGATGCTGGAAGAGGTGATCAATAATATGCTCATTGAATCCAAAGTGTGATATTATTACCCCTTCGGTGGCAGCTCTTACATGCTCACTTAGTATTTGTGCAGGGGGTCTCATTTGATTTGCTTGAGGAAGGATATCCGCTATTCTTTCTATGTTAAAATACCCATTTCTCCTTACCAATTTCTTTAGTTCTTTTGGTGTCGTTGAGTATACTGGCAAATTGAAAGAGTCCACTTTTGCTTCTTCCACTATTCCCTGAAAAATTGTACCGATTGAGCAAAAGTAATATTAACACATAATAATAATCATTCTTGTTAACATAACAAAACTAACATTAACATAACATTCTTTACCAATCAAAAATAAATAAATAATCATTCTTGTTATCTAATTCTCTTTTTCAAAATAAAAACTAAAACTAGATGACCGAGCGCAGTGTGGGGCAGGCTGGCTTTTTGCAACTATTTCTCAATTTTTTCAACATTGGTTATTTAAAGCGATTTTAATTAATTTTGAGTAAATGAAAATTAGTTTATAGTTCAACCGAAAGATTTTGGCTCGAACCAAAGAAATTTTAGTTAGATTAAAAGAATTCTAAAATCAAGATTGTTATTAATAGCTTTCTGCAACACGTTCAACACTTTATGCAACTATATTAAATTTTGGAACTATCTTTTTTCCTAGTATTTTCTAAACTACATCAAGTTTGAGCGAAATTTTGGAGCAAAACACTATGTTAAATATTTAATTTTATTATTTTCTCTTTAGTTTAAGAAATGTGGATTAGTTTTGGAGTATCAGGAAAAACGGGAGATTGAAATGGTTGTAAAAAAACAGAAAATATTATGTTAAGCATGATTAAACGATGCACGGATCGCTTCTGAAAACCTTGGTTTTCCTAACTCCCTCCCATAAAAGAACAAACAAACAAATCAAAAAAATAAATAAAAATAAGCTCATACCTCCTTGGCCATTTCCATGAAACACGATCCCAAAATATCATAAGCAGACACCGTTGGTACTCGAGAAGGTGGGGTCTCATCTGGGATGGTTGTAACGTCCAGAACAGTAAGAACCACCAAGCCCCCAGAGATAACCTCTTCAGCACGAGCATGAAGAAAAGCTTCAATGTCCTTGGCATATTGAGCTGAATAAGCTTCAAATACTTCTTGTTTTGCATTTGTGTAGTGGATTCTCCCTTTATTATAAGCAGGAGAATTGACATCTAATACTTCGTTTGGTACACGAGACAACCAATGAAGCGAGGTAGAAGAGTGAGCAATATGAAGAGTGCCCTTGGGAAATAAACGGGAGTGGAAAGAACCGGGAACACCGGCAGCGAAATAAGGCTTTTCCGGGGGGGGGAGATGCAAAAAGGGTGTTGAAATCATTTGATGCATGGTCATTAAAATAGACATGAAACTCAGGAGCCGAGCCAGATTTACGGTATTTAAGATCAATAGCATCGATTATGTTTTGCATAGCAATGAACGTATTTGGTCCTATGGAGCAACCGAAATCTGCTATCCTAAAAGTATTTGATGATGGGAAATTTTGGATGTCAAGATAATTTGCAATTGCCTCATCAATCATCGATTTAGACCTATCCACAAAAAATCTCTGCGAGAAAAAGAAAAGGAAATCAACTTCATGCATAAATTGGTTTAAGTATAACATGACAAAGGATCAATAAGAAGTTCATATTACCTGAAGAGAGGAGTTATTGGCATAGCTATTACGCCCATATCCACCATTCATTGGAATTGCTTCAATAGTGGATGAGAGTGTTTTTGAGGGTACCATTTTCATATTTCTCTGTATAACGTTTCCAAAGATCTGTAAGTGTGTGAGTTTATAAACGATTCCAATAATTTCCTGGAACAGTTATACAAGAGTGCAATTTGGGAAGAATCTAATTGACTACTCATATTTGCCAACAATAGTTGGTAATATAAGTGGCGTTTGTGCGGTGTTGTACTAAGTCACATGTTGGGATAAACGGGGTTGTGGTCAAACTTTAGCGCATAGTGCTGGGCTACATAACATGCTGGCACGGCCCAATTTATATCTCTAACCCTATGTTTTACCTGGGACAGCAAACAAAGCTGGCGAGATTTTTGGTCATTTATTTACGTATATTACAGCAGCCAGCGACTGTAATATACTAGTAAGTAAAATACATGCGTTTATTGAATTCCACCAGCGCAAAGATTGATACTTGTTATCTGCACTTGTTTATTTTAATCTTTCTTAAGGAGAAACAAAAATATATATAATTGATTCTAATGGATAATCATTCAACATCGTTGAGAGGCTTTATCATTACATAAAATTGGTTAAAAAGACCCAAATTAATAATTCCTCTGTGAAAAGGACATTTAGATTTTGATACTGTTTAAATGGAAAAAAATGAAAAAATAGTCAGGATGTAAACAGTTTTGTCCTACCCATTTTTAAATATTTTTCTTATTTTTGATTACATCATGATGCATCCAGTTTCATCCTTGCTATTTTTTAAGTTTAAGTCGGGATGAATCCAGTTTCATCCTTGCTATTTTTTGGTGTCCATTTCACCCATATTAATTTTTACTCGTCCATTTAAACCATGTTTTAAAAATATTTGGACAAATGACTCATTTTCCGTTATCATTATTATTTTCTTAGCATACACTACGACACTTCACATTAAGGAGTTGGTTGTGTCCCCCGAAGGTCAGGAAAAGGACCTTAAATTAGATTTGCTGAAAAAGTACTTGCTATCCAGCTGTGTATTTATTAATTTTGAACGTACTTGGCATATTTATATTATTGGCTTGAAAACTATTTACCAATGTCATGGTGTTTTGGTTGAATAGATGATTATGTGAAGATGAAAGCTCGGATATAAGCTTTAGAGTAATTGTACGAGTATAGAGAAATGATTTGCAGCCTGATAATGGTGATTCTATGTCCGATCGATTCATCTTATAAGTGTGATCCGAGATGAAGAATTATGGGATTAATTTGGTGGTGTAAAAGTTTTACTTTTGGCCGAACTTCGACTTTTTCAAGCTTTTTCCTAAAGTTTAGGAATTTAGGGATCAAGTTAGGAAAACTGGTTTATTTTTTTATTTTTTGATGGATTAGGAAAACTAGTTTCGAAAATGGAGTTTTCTTAAGAGCCAAATTTGTTTCCGTATATAATGATTAGAATTAAAGGTGCAGAGAAAATTCAACCTAGAAGAGTGGTAGAGCTTTGTGTTTAGATTTTTGATCTCTTTATTTGGGAGAGTCGAGTTCTATGGTGAAGGTCAACACATGTGTAAAAACAAAAAATGTAGAGAAAGGATCTTTATGTTACCGTGTTTAAGATTTCCCTAAACCAAGTTTCTAGAATTCCATGTTTCTCCTCTATTACTAGCAACCATAAATGGTGCGGAAGAGAGTATATATAAGGCTGACTTTAAGAATGGTTTAAAGAGCAGGCATATATGGTTTCTCCAATTGTGTTCTAGGGAATGTTGCTAGCTATTTTGTTTAGTTTTCTTATGTGGATTGGAAACAACATGTAATGGTCTTTGATTAATAAAACTTTTTATGATAGTGCTGGTCTTGGATATAGCCTTTAAAGGTGAACCATAGATATTTGTGTTATGTGGTTATTTATTATTTATTCTTCATATTTGGTTAAAATCGTCAATTAATCTTTGTGATCTTGTACACTCTGCGGTGCTCGGGATGCCAATTTTCCCAACAGTCAGTTGCTAGATTATAAAATAAGACTTTCATCGTGAAAGTCGATTAGATTGGTTCAGGTTAAAAAAAACAGAAAAAGAAAACACTGGACTGTTACACCTGACGGTCAAAGAAAATTGAGCTGAAAAAACACTTAGAGATGGCTGAATTTTAAGCTTGTCCCTTGATAATGCGGATGGGAAACGCGTGGGCACGCCCCTTAGTGATAATGCCTTTGTGTAAACTTTTAAGGTAGGTAGTTTTTTAACCTATTGCTAGGTAACTTTTTGCAAGTACTTTTCCACCAGCTGATATACGATTTAACATCGACGAGAAACAGTATTCATAAAAATCTAGGCTGGAAAGAGTACAAAACTACAACCCCTGACCAAATATTAAATTTCTTTTAAGTAATGTCAGTAAGTACTAACTAATTGACGATATAAATGACTTAGCAGATGAAACATTTAAGAATTCCTATACCACTGCTGTTCTACTAATACTACTTATGTCTATTAATGGATATATGTCTATTAATGGATATAGGACCATAATTCAACCGTCTATATTTATGTAACGTAGCCGTATCAACCAAAAATAATTGGTTGGGGTTCATCATATACTAAACGTAGGTAGGACCAATGTTTTTTTTAAAAGGGGACATCGTCATTGATTACTTCAAAACTAGGACGGTATACATTGTTTACTTCAAAATTAGGACGGTATACATTTTTGTCATAAGTACGCTACTAGATGACTGCTGAGTGGTTTGGGCCCGTCCAAGAACGTAAAAATGATTTATTTATTTTTATCAGAAAAGAAGATTTTATTAGAGAACCTAAAAATGATACCATAACATTATTATCTCACAGTTTCTTTTTTAAAAGAAATCAACGTACTAGCTATTTTCCATTGCATGTGTTTTAGAAGCAGTATGCAACCGGTAATCCATTACGGGTTTTGTTATTTTGTGTATTCATGCACACAATAAAGACCAATTATTAGGGTACCTTATAATATATGGGATTTTTATAAGTAGAAGTAAAGGCAGTGACTAAATGCAATCTCTACTAAATTTATATATAACCTTTTAGAAAATATGATAAACTCTATTAATATGAGTAAACAAAACTCACTATCATCGTTAACACCGGTACCATATGTTTGTACCCAAAATTAATTCTAGGCACTAAACACGATGATTTGATGATGATTATAGAAAATTAGGGTTAGAAACATAAATTAAAGAACACAAAGATTTAACGTGGTTCGACAAGTGTTGCCTACATCCATGGAGGAATCCCGTAGGGAGTGATTTATTGATGATCATGATACAATTGTGTTTCTTCGGATTAGCTAACCTAGGATTCCATATCCTCTTAGGGTTTATGATACATGTATCTATAGTGTTTATGTAACCCTAATTCTTATATCAACTTGATAAGCAAGTAACTTGGGCAGCAAGATGTGCGGAAACTTCCGGAATCATCTTTTGCGGGCTTGATTTACGAGCCTTCCGTGTATTTTACACACGGTACAAGCATCACCCCCTCTTAACCTCCAACTTGTTGGGGGTTAAGAAATTTTTTTATCCTTTTGCGTCGATCGTTGATGATGAAACTCGCCCCCAAGCGTGAATAGAGATATTACAAAGACGCCCCCAACTGTAATTACCTGCAAAAAAATTTCTCACGTGCTAGGCGAGTCTTTTTTCCACGTGGTGGACTTGTGATTCTCGTGAGCTAATCGAGTCTTGAGTAGGATGTAGTGTGCTTGCGGCTGGGGCAAGGATTTTTGCTCGCAACGTAACAAGGATGTAGCGCTCGCTTCTCGGGAAGGCTTTCTGTATTGCTTGTGTTGAGTACGAGTCTTTGGACCAATATCGGGCATTGGGATTGTGGTTCAACAAGACTTTGGACCAACATCGGGCGTTGGGCTCGTGGTCGAGATGAGACTTTATGCTTGCCAAGGTGCAAGTCTTTGTACTCGCGTGCAAGGAGAGATTTTTTGCTTGCGACAAGAGCAAGAATTATGTGCTTACGTGCAAAGTGAGTCTTTAGGTGCTTGTGATGTGATGCAAGGATAAATATTGAATGGTCTAAGCAATCCTCATCTCAAACTCGATCATGTCGCTATCCACGAACCTCAAACTCGATCATGTCGCTATCCACGAATCTCGAACTAGATCATGTTGCTTCTCCAAGTGCACATCAAATTTTCTTTAACACTCGATCATGTCGCTATCAATAGCCTGGGATCTTCAAATCCCAAGAAGATTAAATGTTGCTGCAAGAGTTGAGTTTGAACTTATTATGACTGATCTACATTTTTTCCAGTTCAACTTAAGTCAGGAAGATGAACTTTTTTGGCCTTTTATTTCTGATAAGTGTTTCTCTGTGAAGTCAATTTATGATAAACTTTATCTAGAGAACGACACTATACAGGAGTCAGCTATTTTCAAGTTCATTTGGATCTTTAAATGTCCACCAAAGATTTTTTTTTTCTTTGTCTTATTTCCCATTGAAGACTTCCAACTAGGGACTTTTCTTTAAGGAGAAGAATTGATGTGCCTAATTCTTGCTTGTTTTGTGCTGCTACAGAAACAACATCTCATCTTCTTCTTCACTATGTCTTTGACAAAAAGGTTTGGGATACCTTGACTGTTAAGTTAAAGTGGCTTTTTACAATGCCTCAAGATGTTATCCCTATAATGCAAGATTGGCATATTTCTCTGTCCGAAAAGGTGAGGAATGATATTTGGAAGCTAATACTTGTTGCTATCATTTGGTGTGTTTGAAAGGAAATAAATAATAGAGTCTTCAATGACAATCCCAACTCTGTTGTTGCTATTGGAAAAAAGGAAGTTTATGTTCTTTGAGATAGACTTAATGTTGGTTTAGCAACAAATGTTGGTTTGTTTAAGGTAATCCTATTTTTCTTAAGCTAATCATGTTTTTTTTTAATCTTGGTTAGTGCTAACTAGGATTACACTCAGCTGATTAACTGTCATATGACTCACCTAGTGAGGTGTCAACCAACTAATGATGGACAGGTTGGTTGACACATAGGGTATGACTAAGATCTCTTCTAGCCTCTTATACATATCTGTTTTCACTAATTAATCCATCTAAGTAATGAGAGGAAATAGAAGTAGAAGCTAAGTTATGTTCATGTTTTATATTTAATATGCTTTTAATTCTTGCTTCTTGACTTGTAAAATTGTGTATCATGTTATTGCCATGTTTCATGTTGTTGTGTTGTTATGTAGACTATATTCAGCTAATAAAAGTAACTATGTCTGTTATGTGTACCCATAAAGATGTTCTTGAGTATGACCAGTCTAGGGTTATGGTTTATTTTCAGCATAAGGGTTCTTATAATCTTGTTTAAGCATAAAGAATGGTGATTATGAAGCTGAAATTCCAAAATTCTACTTCTATTTCACCTACTTGTCTCAACTAGGGTACATACGAAACCTTGTTTTTGGTTAGGTATCACATGAAACTATTCGCATGTAGCTTTTCTATAATATTTCTATAATATCTTTAAGAATGATAACATGATCTGATTTCTGTAAACATGAAAGATTTTTCCATGGTTAATGTTTCCTTTATGATATCATTATATACATGGGCTTATTATAGCTTTAAAAATTAGAACTCTACTATTTTGTAACATGTTAAATAGTTATTATCGTGATGAGTGAAACATTCTGATCATGTTTATGTTGCATGCATACTGTTGTTAAGGTATGATTGGATGGATGAACGAGTTTCTGCTGTGAAAGGAATGTCTACTGGTTTTGTTTTGAGACTTTAATGTCCTTTGAGAAGTAATTTAGTTTATATCAGTGATACATAAAACATAAACTCACAAGTTGCAAACCTGTTATGGTTAACATTCACAATAATATTGTTGGTGGTATGACCTTTCATATCTCAGTATTATTGTGCCAATTTTCTATTCCTAGCATATGGTGTTTGTTAGTCTTTATACATGATTTGACATGCCATCATTGAGTGAAGTTTCTGTTTTGAGGTGACAACAGATTATGGGATGTTTTCATCAGTAGGATCAGCTGTCATCGTTTCTACAAGGCAGTGTGTAGTTGCTTTGGGTAGTGATACTGGTGCAAGTGTTGTACAACCAGCATGTTTCTACATTGAATATCAAAACGAGAAACTTGTTAGACCCTACCACCACTTGAGTCCGTGCGGAATCTCTTATAGTTGGTGCTTTCATGAAGGTTTCCACTGATGCGGACCTATGGTTATATTGAGAAAAGTTGTACACGGTGCTCATAAAGTAACATGACAAATATGATTCTTTCACGACAAATAAAAGTTGGTGGTTGCGACTGTAGTAGTGGATGTTTTTCTTTGGAGTGATTGAGCAGTGGTAGACATGTTGACTTCGCAATGGTATTCCTCCATGTGCTACATAATAAGGACTTGAAATGTTCTAAGGTACCTGGAGCAGAAGGTTTTTTTTAAATGAGTATGAAGTCTTTCTATGTTTTTTAGTTGGTTGGGAAGTTAATGCAGAAACTGAAAGTCAAAAATGTTGCAATACAGGTTCAAAATTTATGAAAGTCATAAAAGTCTTGGTTATAGTGAACTTCTTACGGTGGTTGAAGTTTCCTTATAAAGACTGTTTCTCAGCTGACATGGAAAATAACGCTTAAACTGCCGTAGGAATAGGAAATTACTCCTGATGGTTGAACACTAAGGAGTGAAAGTATTCGTCAGTACAACAAATAAAAAGTTGTCTGCAAGCATGTGGAGATTGAGCATTCACAAAGGGAAAGTTAACTACTTTGTTGTTTAACTTTTCCATTATGCCTATAGGTTTAGTAGTCAAGTTTTAAGGTATGTGTTTTCTTAAAAGTGCATACTTGGAATTCTAAGTGCACTAGTGCTTTGTAACTGAGCTTTCTCAATCTTTGAAAGTTGTGATTATAGTTATTTTATGTGCTTTTCAAAACTCGATTAAGTATTTCCAATGTCATACTTTGAGAGTAATGAAAGTGTTTTAATGAAAATGAAGTTGTAGTTCAGTAATTTCTGGAGAATTTCCACAGAGAATCAATGCTTAAAGTGCTACAATATAAGGCTTCGGATCTCTATGTCTAGGTTGACAAAGAGATAAAAATGCTTGTGGTTTATACCACGAAAACGAGTGTGACAAAGATTCTACATCATTTTCGCTTAAAGAAAGGTTTGCTTGTGATTTATTTTGGATGTTGCATGTGCGAACCTGCCCAAAGGTGATTCATACTAGTAATGTTTGGAATGAATCATGTTTTATGTTTGGTATAGTTTTCCCTCTGTATATTAAACCCAAAGGTTTAATAGTGATGTTTAAAGTATGTCATTTTCTTTAAGATACACATTGAGCTTAGGGTATCATCATTTGATTCCAATTTTTTTGAAAGTTGTGATTAGATTTTCTATACCTTCCATCTCGACTTAAAGTATGAAAAGGTTTTCTAATCAGAATGAAGTTCTTTTCTGGTCTAGGTGTTTTTAAAAGAGCTATTACAGAAAATCAATTACTAAAGTGTTGCACTACAAAGCATTGGTTGCATGTGGCAAGTACCAAGATGTAGAGTGATGAAGGGGTTGGTGGTACAGACCATGGAAACCAGAAAGTAGCAAACAAGCTCTTCACCATTTTTGGGTAAAAGAAAGGTTTGTTTATGATTTTTCCAGATGTTACAAGTATGAGTTTTTCCCAAAGGTAATTCATATTTGTGATATTTGGAATGAATCATGTTTCCTACTTATTGAATGTTGTACTCTATTGAACCCAAAGGTTTATAGAGTAGTTATTTCTATACATGAAATGTTAATCTTAAACTTGTTAGGTTTGACTATTGTATGTCGCAATTCTGTCAAAGGTGTTTTGCGACGATACCGAGTTTTGTATTTTAAGTTTAAGATGTTTATGTATGATTATTAATATGCTATCAATTTTCATTTGTATGCATAGGTATTTAAAGTGATAATAAGCATGTATGTTATGAAATAAAGTTTTGAAATTTGGAAGTAAAGATTCTTGTACATCATGGTTTACCCAAAGATGCTCCTAATGGTAATGAATCTATTCTGATATTTTGTTTGTGTGTAGATTAAATTAATGACAACATTCTATGGTGGCAAAGTTTTGGAAAACAATGGGAGTATGATAGCATTAGTTTTTAGTTATCATCATAACTGTTTAACTTTTTTTGCTGTTTGTGTTGTTTAAGGAACGAAAAATCAGTGGGAGATCAATACAGAAAGTCTCTCTAGAAACATAGCTCATAATGAGCACAGAACACGTCTCGAGTGAGACAGGGTAGTCTGGTCATTTTCACAGTCTCCATAATATTTATGGCACTTATTTCCAATAAGGGTAATATGGTCATTTTCACAGTATGTAATTTACTTATTTATTTTCAATAAGGGTAGTTTGGTCATTTTCACAGTCTCCCTAATATTTATTCCATTTATTTCCAATAAGGGTAATATGGTCCTTTTCACAACCTGTAATATTTACTTTACTTATTTTCGATAAGGGTAGTTTGGTCATTTTCACAGTCTCCATAATATTTATGGCACTTATTCCAATAAGGGTAATATGGTCATTTTCAAAGTATGTAGTATTTACTTTATTTATTTTCAATAAGGGTAGTTTGGTCATTTTCATAATATCCATAATATTTATTGCGCTTATTTCTAATAAGGGTAATATAGTCATTTTCAAAGTGTATAATATTACTTTACTTATTTTCAATAAGGGCAGTCTGGTCATTTTCACAGTCTCCATAATATTTATTGCATTTTTTTTCCAATAAGGGTAATATGATAATTTTCACAGTCTGTAAGAATTACTTTACTTATTTCCGATAAGGGTAGTATGGTCATTTTCACAGTCTGTGTTTATTGCACTTTTTTTAATAAGGGTAATATGGTCATTTTCACAATCGGTAGCAGTTACTTTGTTTATTACCGATAAGGGTAGCCTGGTCATTTTCACAGTTTCCATAAAAATTATTGCAGTTATTTCCAATAAGGGTAATATGGTTATTTTCACAATCCGTAATATTTACTTTATTTTTTTTTCAATAAGGGTATTCTGGTCATTTTCACTGTCTATATAATATTTATTTCATTTATTTCTAGTAAGGGTAATATGGTCATTTTCACGGTGTTCTGAATTTTTATTGCACTTATTCTGATAAGGGTAGTATGGTCATTTTCACAGCGTTCGGAAGAAGCAGAAATTTTTGTTGTGATTTTGTCGAGAAAATCGAGAGGAAAGGTTGGTATTTGTCCAAGTCAAATTTCTTACAAAGTCATGACTTGTTGACTTAGTCTTAATCCTTTTTTTTAATATTAAGAAAATTAAAAAATAAAATAAAAATAATTTTTGATATTTAGAAATTAAATAAAATTGTTATTTTGTATAACTGTTACGAAAGTAGTGACAACCAAAATTCTAAGAGTGATTAATTCGGGGTTGTTTTAGATGTGGTGGAATTTTTGGGTAGAAACATCATTTAAGATTATAATTGTGATTGTCTGGATAATTGTCAACAAATATAATTGTGACTAGTAAAAAAGTTAAATTTTCAGATTCATTATCACGATTACAAAATTTAGCAACAATTATAATTGTTGCAGGACTTATCACAGGTATATCAGTGACTGAAAAATAAACTGTGACAGGTTATACTATGAGAAAATCCTGGTTTTGGTGTAGTGATAATTGTACCTTGGATCAGTGTGAGATTGGTTGGGGTTCAACTACAGTCCAGACCAAAGTTAATTTGGAGTAGGCTAGTGTCTATAGCGGCTTAATAAAGTGTATGTTTAATTTGGACTAGGTCTCGGGGTTTTTCTGCATTTGCGGTTTCCTTGTTAACAAAATTTTGGTGTCTGTGTTATTTCTATTCCGCATTATATTTTGTTATATAATTGAAATAATACAGGTTGTGCGTTGTTCAATCGATTAGAATATTCGACCTTATTGGTTGTTGATTTAAATCGATTGAAACTTGGATATTGGTCTTTGGTACCATCCAAGTTATCTCTCTTTGATTAGACTCGCGAATCATATTTTCTTGAGTAAATCAAATCGAGAGATTGAGATAATAACTCCTTGAGTATTTTCTATTGATTGAGTCTAACTGTCTAGTTGATTCTTTAGAAAAAAACTCGGAGTTGTCCATACAGATTGCTAATCGAAATATTGGGAAAATTGTTATGCAAGCTTTTCTTAAAGCACATGATTTTTAATCATGGGTATATGTTGTTAATGGCTATGATCCTCCCATTGCTGCAGAAGGAGAAAATGTTCCAAAGAATATTGCTGAATATACTCCTGCAGAGATTCTTACTGCAAAGCAAAACTCCGACGGTTTGAATGCGATCATACATGCCATTACCCCATATCTTCAGCACCATGTGTCTAATTACACTAAATCGCAAGAAGCTTGGGATATCTTAGCAACCGTATTCGAAGGAAACTCCGGTGAAAAGGATGCAAGGCTTCAGAACCTTAATTCCGATTGGGAAAACCTTCGTATGGAAGATGGAGAAACATTTGATGAGTTTAATAACAAAGTGTCTGAAATTGTTAATGCATCTTTTTCATTGGGTAAGACTATTCCTGAAAAGGACATTATGATGAAAATTCTCAAATCACTGCCATCTAGATATGATGCTAAGAAGCATGCCATCGTTGAGGGAAATAACCTAGATACTCTCTCCAGAAACACGCTGGTTGGAAAGCTTAAGATCTTTGATCACGAACTTTCACCCAAGGCTAAGGATGTTGTGTTAAAAGCACTAAAGGACACTAAATTACTTGATAAAAGTAAAAAAAGTGTATATCTTTGAAGATGATCACTTTGAGATAAATTCATCAGATGAATATCTTGACAAATCGGTCTCGATGATCACAAGACAATTTAGGGATCTTCTTTTGAAGATAAGTAAACGGTTCTCCAGAGATAAGCCGAAGCCATCAGTCAAACCTCATAATCGTGTTCCTCCTAAAAATAGGGATGTTGATGAAGTTGATGATGAGGATATGCCTCAGTTCTTTAAGTGTAAAGGATTTGGTCATTTTACAAATGAGTGTCCAAATCGGAGAAAATACACTGGGAACAAAGGTCTTGCCGCAACTCTTGATGAAATATCTGACGACTATGATTCAAATGAAGATGAGAAATCAAGTGTTGCACTTCTTGGTGAAAATATTTATTTTGATAATTGTAGGAATACACATATCAATTTTGATATTCTTTCGGAAGATAATCCAACTGTTCTGGAAGAAGAAGTTGACCCTTTTCTTGGAAACACTATTTATAATGTCTCAGGATCCACCTTGTGCCTAGACGCGTGTACAATTCAGAAGCCTGATTATTATCCAAGTGTGACGTGCTCATATTTTTCATTAAAAGGACATGAATCTCAAGGTGTTACAAGTTCAAACACAAACAAAGACACATCAACAAACTTCAACGAAGAGAAAATCATTTAGCAAGAAAGCTCAAACTTGCTAAGAAGACCGCAGAGGTATGTAAGATTTTATCTTCGTCTAAGAAGTTAGTTTCCAAGCAAAAATCAAGACCATTTGAAAATAAAATATGGTCAAACCGTTTTGATAGACAGAGGTCTGTGGATTCCTCTCAAGAGGAAATTGGTGGAAAGATTGTTGTTCACCACAGCACAACTTAATTGTGTTGTGTCTAAAATCTTGTCTCATGTTCCTGATCAAAAGAGATAATGATTTTGTACCTCTCAGGCTTTAGGAGAAGTTTTGTTGTTTCTTTTCTTAGTTTTGTCTTATTTTTGTCTATCAAACAAAATAAAAAGGGTATTATCGACAACTTTACTCTTGATAGGGATAAGAGTTGATCGTTTACGAACCTATTTTAGGTTTTGAGCCGTACATTACTTTTCCTTCTCGAAAACCTCTTTTTATCACTAGACTACTTGTTGAGCCTATTGTGAATTCCTCTCACAAAAACCATTCGTTGATGGACGCTCCAAGAATAATGTCTTGCGATGGAAAAGAAGGTAATGTTATTATTAAGCCATCAATCATGAAGGAAAAAGAAAAATCTCCATTTCCTGAATTCTTCAAAGGTCTTAATGTCTAGTAAATCTTCTATGTTTTCTATTTCATTTAGAAGAATAACTAGTGTTTTGGAATATCCATGATTGTGATTACATATATCCATATCCAATGATTTCATCGTCTTGTTTTTAGATTTATTGGTTTTAATTCTAAACTTGTTTGGAAGATGATGGTTGCAGTATTAATCTTTATGGTTTTATATATTGCAATATTTTTATGGGATATGTGTGTTTACGTCGGTGAACTTGATTGTCCCTTATTTTGTCGAAAGTAAAGTCGTTCACATATTCGTATGCAAATATTGATAAAGGAATGAATAGACTTTTGGCAAAACACAAAAGTTAAGCCTATATTGTCAATTGTTGATGTAAGATAGGTTAAAATATTTTATGATTCAAGGATAAAGTCTATTATGTCACTTTGTGCTGGAAAAATAGAATAGGTCCTTGTTTTGTAATCCACGGTTTAGAGTTTAATTGTTCCATATTATTATGTATTAACGTGAAGGTTCCATATTGTATCTTATGTTGAGCACGATACGACTAAGTCGATTTCTTATTGGCATGGTTGGTTGTTCCATAAAGATGCAAAATGTTGAGCATTAAGAACTAAATTAATCAACTTGTGTGGTTATTTAGTTTGTATTCCACGATTTCTCTCATGTTGAGTACATATACGGTTAAGGCTGTCATTTCCTATGATAATATTAGTCGGGGTTCCATAATCTCTTATGTTGATCCCAAATGAACTAAATCAATCATCTTGTGTGATTATTTAGTTAGCACTCCATAGATTTTTTTCATGTCGAGTGTGGTCAATTTAATTGATCACTTTGTGATTAGTTTAATTGTGTATTCCGGTTAGAGTATTTATGGGTTCTCTTGTGAATAATCTAATCGATGAATTAAGTATCCATAAGTTTACTTGTGTTGAGCATATTTAGTCAAATTAATCTTGCTTCGCTTTGGTTAATATGATTGAATATTTTGGATTCCAAATTCATACTTATATGCAATATGTTGAGTCTAAGGAAATCCTTCTTTTCTTTAGAAATTAAGGTCGCTCTTGTTGTTCCTTTGGGAATGACATCTTCGGGGGGAGAGTTCGTTTGAACTTGCGCTTAATTTCCAAATTTTTGTGAAGAGTGCGGTTGTGGAATTTTTAGGGGTTATCTTGCATATTTATAAACTCCTTGATGAATGCATACAACCTCGGCTTTATGATTGCACCTAAACAAGATGATAGAACATTTACCTTTGGTCATGAAATGTCTCTTATGGAAATTTCATTAGGATCCCGTTCTTGTACCTTTGCCAATTTTATTGACAAAAAGGGGGAGAATTAATTGTATTTCATACTACAAATACATATGGTTTTCGGATCATTATGTAAGGGGGAGTGGTTTCCATGTGAGATGGAGTATTGACTAAGGAGGAGTGAAGTATCACCATAATATTATTGTTGAAGTTGTGATACAATTTCACTTTGACACTGTGTAATAATACTATGACACTGTATAACAATGATTGAGAACCAATGCTTTTCTCATTGTTATAGATACGGATTTTCAACAACGATAATGGTAAACTTACAACCTTTGGGATCACTGGACTACTTGGAAGTGACAAAGATTTCGAGTATTGTTGAAGATTAGGCATGTGGAATAGGAGCTACAAAGTTTATTTATATAATTTTTGTGTTCCATATGTATTAATAGTTTTTCCACTAAAATTGACAAAGGGGGAGATTGTTAGAGCACTGATCGGTCAAAATCGCATACGTTACTATCTCAAGCATGTTTGTCAATCATAGTGATCAAAACTATAAATTCTTGATTTATATTCTATTATATCTAAGGTCTCGGACTAGGATAGAAAGTGTAGTTGAGCTCAAGAACTCCATGGCGATGATCACAAAATACGAAGGACTACTCAAGGAACTAGTGGATCTTCATCGACTAGAAGGTATGTGGAGACTTGAACTTATCTATCACTCAAAAGTCTATCTACTCTATCTCCTATCTTGAGACAAAAGTCGTTTTACTATATAGACTAAGAATATGCACATGTGACATTTCGAGCTGAGTATATCTCGCTTATCTATTTCTTGAAATGGGTGTTGGTAAATCTTTCGCTTTAGCCAAGTTCATCTTTGCCTAGTGACTAAAGTCATTTTATGTTTCAATCACTTTGGAAATCGCTCTGACGAAAAATAGTTTGTGAATAAAAACTATATAACGCCCTCTGAGAATGTTTCAATGATTCAAATGAGAGTTTAGACTATATAACCATTGTGGGATATAAACATTATTGTAGAAACACATATGTGTATAAGTCCTTAACACTTGAACCAAAGTTTACGAACTTTGTTGATCAAGTGGAACCGGAACATGAGCAGCAACTCAGTCCACGAAATGGAGTAAGTTCCCGAACCCGAGAATATCTGCTGAAGTTGAAGCTCAGGCGCAGTCTGCGAACCTAGTCCTCGAACTGACATAAGTTCTTATCCCGAGAAATTCTGTTGGAGTTTATTAACTTCAACAGATTAGCTTGAGTCCGCGAACTCAAGAGGTTATGGATGAAAACGTTGTTCGTGAAATTATCTTAAATTACTAAGGAATTCTTTTGAAAACCGTGGCTTTATAGTTCATAAAATGATTGGAGTGAATCACATCGTTTTTTATTCAATTGTGTCTCTTGTAATATGTGAGATCTCATAGCAATTGAACAACTCTCTAACTAGTTCATTTGAGTCATTTGGAGTAGTTATGGTGAAGAAGAATATGGTTGATATGAAAGTTATCATTTTGCTAACCATTTGGTTGACTAACATTTAACTAACCATTGTACACGTTTGTGTACGGTTACACGAAATCAAAACGTCAAGTACATGTGTGTATGGAAAGCTAAGTTTTCGATCTAACGGTTGAGAGATATTAGCTTGTATCTAATCAGGTTTTCATCTTACGGTGAATATTGAATGCTTTGTTAGCAAGCTAACATTGATAGCAAACCCTGATTTGAAAGACTATATAAGGGAGAACTCTAGCAACTTGGAAACCTAATCCCCATACATTCTGTGTGATACTAGTTTCCTAATCTAGAGTCGATTCTCCTTTAACCTTTGGTTTTATTCTTCTAAAACTAGGTTAACGACTTAAAGACTTCATTGGGATTGTGAAGCTAGACCGATACTACTTTTCTTTTAGTTGTGTGATCTAATCTTGTTGTATCTATCGTACTAGTACAATTCTAATAATTGGCTTGGGATTTCTATCTCCGATAGGCAAGATAAAAGTAGTCACAAACATCTTCGTCTCATTGTTTGTGATTCCTCAATAATATTCTTCGTTGCGTCGATTAATTTTATTGTGAAGTGATTGATGAAACTGAGTTGTTCTCTGGGAATATAAGTATGGTTTTATCGATTGGTTCTTGTTCACCTTGATTTATCAAAATACGGAACAAAACTTGTAGGTTTATTCGTGGGAGACGAATTTATCTATTACCTGTAGACTTTTCTTTGTGAGACAGATTTGTTTATTAAAGTCTTCGACTTTGGGTCATAGAAACTCTTGGTTGTGGGAGAGATCAGCTAAGGGAATCAAGTGCGCAGTATCCTGCTGGGATCAGAGGCGTAGGAGCATAACTGTACCTTGGATCAGTGTGAGATTGGTTGGGGTTCAACTACAGTCCAGACATAAGTTAATTTGGAGTTGGATAGTATTTGTAGCGACTTAATACAGTGTATGTTTAATTTGGACTAGGTTTCCTCGTTAACAAAATTCTAGTGTCTGTGTTATTTCTATTCCGCATTATATTTTGTTATATAATTGAAATAATATAGATTTTGCATTGTTCAATCGATTAGAATATCCGACCTTATTGGTTGTTGATTTAAATCGATTGACACTTGGATACTGATATTTGGTACCATCCAAGTTATCTCTCTTTGATTAGACTCACAAATCATATTTGCTAGAGTAAATTAAATCGAGAGATTGAGATAATAACTCCTTGAGTAATTTATATTGATTGAGTCTAACTATCTAGTTGATTCTCTAGAAAACAACTCGGAGTTGTCCATACAGATTTCTAATTGAAATATTGGGTCAGCTTGTTGGACCCCCGCATTTTCAACCTCGATGCCTCGCTTGGTGACCAGGTATCCCAAAAAATTATCTGTGGTAACTCTATAGGCACATTTTGTCGGGTAAATTTTTATGTTGAACTGTCTCATTTGTTCGAAAATTTCACTGAGATCATTTGCGTGGTCTCATGGGAGTCTACTCTTGACGAGCATGTCGTCTACATATACCTCTAGGGTTTTATGTATCCATTGGTCGAACATCTTTTCCACAATTCTTGGTAAGTCGCGCCTGCATTCTTTATCTCGAATGGATTTTGGTGTAACAATATAATCCTCTGGGAGTGAAGAAGGAAATATGCTCTTGGTCTTCCTCGGCGAGGGGGATCTGGTTGTAACCAGAGTATCCGTCCATCAAGTATAATAATCCGTAGCCAGATATTGGTTCTACGATTTGATCAATATTAGGGAGTAGTAAACTGTCCTTCAGACATGATTTGTTAAGATAACTGAAATCAATACAAATTCTCACTCCTCCATTTTTCTTTGGTACAATTACCATGTTAGAAATCCTTGTTGAATACTGCACTTGTCAGATGACTCCCGATGCTTCCATATTTTTTAATTCCATTTGAATTTCCTCGTGATATTCCGTCACCAGCATCTGCGTCTTTTGCCTCACAAGCTTGTGTTCTGGGTTTATTTTTAATTAGTGATAATAGACTTTCGGGTCTATTCCAGGCATATCTTTCATTCGCCATGCGAAGACATCGGAATATTTTTTTAGGACTTACACCAATTTTTCTTCTTCCTCTTTGTCGAGGAGGGTTCTTATCCTGATCCTACCCGGGTTTTCGGGAGTTATGATGTTTTCTTCCTTCGCGGGCTCTGAGGCCGAGAAGTTTGATTTAAGATCTTCTATATTAGATAGGTTTTTAACGGGCCCTGTGGGTGCATCCGAGATTGGGAGGTCGGCCGAGGCTATTGCACTGTTAGAGTGTCTTGATTCGTTTGTAATTTCTATATAAGTATCGATTTCGGCCTGGTTCTTAGCATTCTTTTATTTCTTCTTCTTTCCTTTTGAGGAGTTTATTTTATTCTCGCCATTTCGTACGTCCATATGGTAACAATACTTAGATTTGCCTGATTCGCCAACGATTTATGTAACCCCGTGAGGTGTCGGAAACCTTAGCCTTTGATGGTAGGTTGAGGCAACCCCTTTGATCCCATGGAACCAGGATTTCCCGACAATGTCCGTGTATTGTGAAAGTACATCTATTACACAGAAAGTGCTTAGAGTAAGGATTTTTACTACTCGAATCTCTAACGTGACCTCTCCCATTGGCCGGGTCGATGAGCCATTGAAACCGAATATGTTATAGGGAGAAGGGATTAGGCATTCGCCTCTAAGACCCATTTGTTTGAATGTTTCATAAAACAAGATTTCGACGGAACTCCATCCATCTATTAGTATTTTGGACATAGACCATGGAAGCACCTTGGGTTTTTCCTCCTCTCCCTAGTGTTCGGGGAGTGCGATATCCATTGTTACCACTAGTGGATCGTCGTGGTTTCATCCTTCATCAGGTGCCTCCGAGTCCGAGAAGCTATTGGGAATTTTCATCTACTCCTGCATATAATTTTCTTTTGCTATGCTGAAGACCTCACCACCTTCGAGTTTCGCCTGTGGATTCGCTCTGTAATACTTCCATCGGGTGTGGGAGCGGTAATAGCTGAGTGCGATATCGTATTGCATCCCAAATTCCCGGATTAGTAACAACAATTCGTAACGGATTTGAGGCCGTTACAAAATTCCCATTACAAATGGCCGTTACGAAAAATTAGTAACAGGATGGAGCCGTTACTAATTGTAAAAACAATTGTAACATGAATAAGCCGTTACGAATTTTTTTATCGGCATGCGAGACACACGCTTGGTCACACATGGGTCGTCACACTTGGAGTATGTGTTTGTGCCATTCACATGCGCTCTTTCTAGCCTTTCATCTAGACAGTGTATTCCTAAATTGATATCTCTACCCTTCATTCTATTCTCGAGATGCATCTCAATCATAAAACCTAAGATTTTATTCCCACTCCACATTATTACATCTTATCTTTTTCTCTCCGCCTCATCATCCCTCTTCCTGTCTCTCTTTCATCGTTCCTCCTCCTCTCTTTATCGATCTCTCAGAAGAAAGAAGGTCTAAGATTTCTCTTATTCTTCTTCGTTGTTCTTCTTTTTTTTTCTTCTCTCAACTTCTTCTTTTTCGCTTGTTTTTCTTCTCAAAATCATGAACTGAGAAGAGAGATAGAATTGATTAGGGTTATTAACTAATAACAAATAGAGTTATTATTGATTATGGTTGTTTTTCGCTTTTAGTTTTGGTTAGGGTTATTATTGATTGAAGAACGACAAATCAGTAAGAAATAGAGTTAGGGTTTCTGCAATTAGTATTGAGTTTGTGCAAAATAAAAGGAGGAATTAGTGGGTTGAATAACAGAAAGAGGATATGGTGGATTTGTACTAACTCGGGTTATAGAAGATAGGGTAAATCATAGAGAGGAAGTTAGGGTTTAGAAATTGATTTAAGTTTCAATTTGTTGCCCTCGCACTGAGGCCGTATTGGGTATAATCCTTGATCTCTTTCTTATTTCCAATTTTGTTTGATATGCTCTTTGTAAAAAAATGATTTATGTTAGTCATTCTTTGTTAAAACTGTACATTAACATGTATATGGGAATTGGCAGATTATGATCAGGTTTTAGATACCACTGCAATGCTTGGGGCTGTTCCTCCGAGGTATGGATGGGTTGGAGGTGAGATAGGATTTGATGTTTACTTCTTTATGCATAGAGGAAATGTTGTTGTTCCTGCAATGGAAATGACCAAGTGATTCGATACCAATTAGTGAGTACACTGGATTCTTTTATTTCATTTCCACTTACATCTTGTTTGAAGTAATCAATATATCATTGATTTGATTTACCACTGGGTTTGAAACAGTCATTTTATGGTGCCTGAACTGAGTCCTGATCTGAAGTTCACATATGCTTCTTATAAGGCAGTGGTTGAATACAAGGAGGCCAAAGAGGTACATGATACAATATAACTGGGTATCTTCTTATGCTTGATATAAGTACAAAAAATGTATATTAACCACAAGTTGATTTTTTTTCTTTTTTATCTTGGAATTGAGACAGTGCCAGTTCTTGTTGGACCTGTTTCTTACTTGTTGTTGTCAAAGCCTGCGATGGGTGTGGATAAATCGTTTTCACCTCTTTCTTTATTGGGAAAGATAATTCTGGTCTATAAGTATATTCATCGAATCATTGGTTGTGTAGATGATGTACTAAGTTTGTATCTGACTGTATGTAATATGCATGTGTGGAAATATAGGGAAGTTTTGGCTGAGTTGAAGGTAGCTGGAGCTACTTGGGTGCAGTTTGATGAACCCGCACTTGTACTAGACCTGGAATCTCATCAATTAAAAGCACTTATTGATGCTTATGAGCAGTTGGAAGAGACTCTATCTGGGATTAGTGTTATTCTTGAGACCTACTTTGCTGATCTCCTTGCTGATGCATACAAGTATTGGAACAAAAATCTACTTCATCAGTCCTTTTTTTTCTTTCTTTTTACTTACAGTAATACTTTGTCTTATAACTTTCCCCATGCAAGTAAGCTAAGATTTTTGGTGTTTGTTTTCTGATTTTCCATACAGGATGGTCACTTCGCTAAAAGCGGTCTCTGCAATTGGTTTGGATCTTGTGCGTGGAGAGAAAACCTTTGAGTTAGTTTTCCATCAGACAAGTATTTGTTTGCAGGGGTAGTTGATGGCAAAAATATTTGGGCAAATGATCTTAAAGCACCTCTTGAGACGTTAAAAACCCTCGAGTCCATCTTTGGGAAAGGTATATTTGTAGCTTCTTGTGTTTTTTTTGTTAGGTTTAACGGTATTGTTTCTTGTTTCCCTACTGTCAAATTTTTTTCTCTTCTGCGCATCAAGTTGTTCTTGAGTTTTTTAATTTTCTCATTTATTATCATTTATAACTTGTCCACTCTTATTTTCTTTTACTATCTACTCATTATCTTGAACTTTGGTTGCTTTTAATACTATAGAGAAACTCATGGTTTATACTTCTTGTTCACTTATGCACACTGCTGTTGATCTTTTGAACGAAACAAAACTGGACGATGAGATTAAGTCTTGGCTAGCCATTGCTGCACAAAAAATCCTTGAGGTGAACGCTTTGGATAATGCATTGGATGGAGAAAAAGATGAGGTATGTAAAAACTCAATGATAAAGTGTCTATCGCTTGTAATCGTGGTAGTCGTGCAACTTATTATCCTTCATTCTTTTGTAGGAATTCTTTTCTGCCAATTCCGCTGCCCAAGAATCAAGGAAGTCATCTGCTAGGGTCAATGATGAGGAAGTTCAAGAAGCTGTAAGAACAGAGGAGGGAATATACCTCCTTGTTTTGTTTAGTTCCCTATATTTGTTTTTGCTTTGTTTTTTGGTTTGGGTTTTTTATTTTCCATGATATTGGTTTAGTTGAATCTCACAAGTAACAGGCTTCTTATTTGAGGGGTTATGACCATCGTCGTGCTACACCAGTTACTACCATACTTGAATCCCAGCTGGTGGTTGAGTTCAAGTGTTGAAGTTGCAGCTTCTCTAAAATCTACTGAAATTGGAGATATAATTGATGTGTGTTGTGTTGATGAGTCTGAGAAGATTAGAAGTAGGGTTATGGTAGGAGATTTTATGATATTGTAGTTGTATAAGATGAATTCTCTTGGTGGATAAGAATCTGGTTCGAACTGAAGTTGATGGTTGAACTGAGTGCGGTCAAGCCATGGCATTGCAGGTGGTATGGAACTGAGATTGGTAAGAGTTCAGCTGGTGGTATTTGTCCTATTGAGAAGTTGTTGTTGCAGAGATGAAGTGAATGGTGCTGGGAAGGCTGAATGAAAGAAACGGGTTGAGCACTAGTTGGAGATTGAAGCAGCTACTACAATGGAAACTGAGATGGCAATTGGGTTTGATTTGAAATGGTTTTAGCTCAAGTTGTAAGCCTGAAGCTCAAGCAGCAGATAAACTGAATCTAGTGCATTAGCAGTAGGTTTTAGCTATTTGAAATTGCAGGTGTGTGGCATGAGTTGCTGGCAAGGCTGAATAGGATAATGGTCGAACTGGCGGTGTTAACTGGGATAATTATGTCATCCAGAAGGTATATTTGTTATTTCTTGCATATTGAGTTGCAAATTTTTTTTTTAATATTTGTCTTTTTATTTACTAATTTTTACTACTGAACCAGCTGTGAAGATTCCCCAGGCACCGTTGCCACCTAAAGAAGAAGAAAGGAAGCTTTCAAAGAATGAGATGGAGAAAAAGGAACTTACAGACTTGATGCAGTTTTGGCTGAGCTGAGATAGGAATTAACAAGAAAGAAACTGATGGCCAAGATGAATCGCATGGTAATTTGATCATCTGTTTTTATGCTTTTTACTTTAATTTGTTTTATTTGTTATTGACCAATGGAAAATCATGGATAAAGGTGTCCAATGTAGTTGAATCCGCACTTACTTTTCCTACTTTACTGTAAACTTTATAATGAATTAAAAGTGCATATTTATTTTCCTTTGGTTTTAAGGTGCTTGAATTTTTTGTTGTATTCGGCTCAAGGTTGTGTTTGATGTAGGCATTGGCAGAAGAAATTAAGGCAAAGAACAAGAAAGCAGTTGACCTGGTAAGTGTTGCATGAATTGTTATCTGCAGCTTATGAAATGCCTGCTGATTTTAGCTGTTTGATTGGTGTTTGTCTCTCTAATTTATGTATCTTCTGTAGGTTGACTATGCAACTGAGGATGGTCAACTGTCAATACATGTATTTCAACAAGGTAATTCTTTTGGCTTTTCAAGGTCTTCACTTTTTGAATAATTCCCTAATTCCTAAGGTATATAACCAGCTTGTACAAGTGAGTGTTTTTGATGTTGTTGTGAACAACTAGCTTGTACAAGTGAGTGTGTTTGAACTTTGTTGTTGTTGATGTTGTTAACTTGTTGGTCTGGCTAAGATAGTGTTTGCAGTTTATTTTTCATTGAGCTTTTCAAACTGATACAATTTTCAATCCTTAGCACCAGTTGGACGTAACTTTGTTTCTATTTTTTGAATTGGCTCAGGTACCAACTCACTTCCTCTAGGTGCTGAGACGTATTATTAGAGATGGTTAGGCGAAGTATTTCAGATTTGAGAGCGAAAGATAACGCAAGACTAAGCAAGAGAAGGCAGAGACTGTTATGTGAGTTCTGTTCTTGTTTTATTCTTATATGCTCCTAGTTGTAAACAACTGTCGTATGAGCTTTATGCAGCACATAATTTAGGAAGTCTCTTATATTTCGTCCTTTGTGTTCATGAAATTCAAGCTAAACGATAAATATTAGATGCCTCTTGTATCTAGTTGGGTTTGGTTTGATGAATTGATGTGTCCTTGGAGTGTCTTTTGCTAAGTTTAGGTTAAATTAACTGACCGCATATATTCGACTCTAAACTATGCAGGTCTGGATTCTTCTCTTTCTCACTGACCCAAGGTTTCAACAAAAGCAAGCATGCAAAGGATATAAAGCTTAGCTGCAAGGGTGGAGAACAAAGCAGCTTCAGGATTTGTAAGTTTCGGTTATTCAAGTTTTGTTTTGTAGGTAGTTAGTAAGTTTCTGTGTTCCCTTAGAAGTTTGGAACCCTTCCATGTGTTCCCTTAGAAGTTTGGAACCCTTCCGTGTATTTCCTTGGAAATTTTGATACTTAGAAGAAAAAAAAAAGTTGGGTACTTAGTGAAATTTCAAAAAGTTTGGTACTTAAAGAAATTTTAGTTCTTTTGTAATATAAATATCATATGAGTTGAATGAATGTGATATTAATAGATTGAAGTGTTGAGTGTGGATGATGAATGTATGGAGGTGTTGAATTTAGAATTCCTGCTAATTTCCGGCAGAAAATGAACTGCCAGTCAGGCTTGACCTGGTCAAGGTTGACTGGCGGTAATTTTTTGATGTTACGAAAAAATTTGAAACGGTTACGAACCGTTTCAATTTTCCACGTAGTAACGGCTATGGCCTGTTACTAAATTGCCACGTAGTAACGGCTCGGTGATGTTACGACTACCCGGTTACGAATTTTTTCGTAACGGTTGTTGCCTGTTACTACGTTGAAGGGTAGTAACAGGACAGAGCCGTTACGAACGGCCGTTATAACCAAATTCGTAACGGTTACATTTCCATTACAAAAAAACTATAACGCCCCGTTTTGTAACGTCCATTAGCTGTTACAACCCGTTTTAGTAACGGCTCAGGTACGTTACTAATCCAGGAATTTGGTGTAGTGATTGTGCCTCGCCTGGTATTTCTACGCGATGAAAAGGTTCTCTTGTGGATGGTTGGATATTTGGATGCGCGATATACTCTTGAAGATTCCCTTCGTCTACCATTTCTTGCACCGTTTTCTTCAGATCTCTACACGAGTCTATGGTCTGACTATGGAATTGATAGAACTCACAGAAGTCATTTCGGTTCTTGGCTCGTTCTGGATGTTGTCCTCTGCTCCATGGATAAGTGATCTTGTATTTTCCATCGATCTTCTTAAGGATCTCGGATGTGGGAGCATTTAGCTTCGTATAAACAGGGTCTACAAATTCTTCCTTCTTTCGTTGGGATTGGTCTCTCCCTTTACATCCTCCACTCCGATGTTTATCGAATTGGGTGGGTCCATTGATGGATCGCCCTGCTCCTTAGGCTGTCGCCTAAAGTTTTTGTGGTTCTACCACGTTTTCTCCTCTATTGGTTCCTTTTAGCAATTTTTCATAAGTGCCATCTTGGAGTTATTCAAGGTCTATGTAGTCCTCTTGAATTTTCCTCAACTTACCTATGTTGGGTGGCATGACTTCATACATGCGATCAAATATTGGGTCGGTTTTTATTAGACTTTTTTTTGAAGGCGAAGATCGCATAGGCCTCTGGGACCCTTCCGATCTCGTCACATAATTTCCTCCACTGGGTCACTAGTGAGCGGAGTGACTCATTTGGTCCTCGAGATAACTGAAAAACCATGTCGATTTCTTGTATGACCATACTGTTATGTATGTATGTCTCCAAGAATAATTCGTATTGGTGAGCAAATGACCTAACCAAATCCTTCGGTAGGTTATTGAATTATATTAGGGCCTCATCTTTTAGGCTAGAAGTAAAAAATCTACACATAACCACATCATAATGGCTGCAATTGGTTAGTGTCATGCGATATGACCTAAGATGTACTATTGCATCGCTTGTCCCATTGAAAGGAGTTATAAATGTTGGAAGAGATCATTTATTTGGAAATGGTTGGGCCAATAGGCACTTCGATTGGGGAGACTTCCTCGCCTCTTGCATTACTTCTGCCAATTTTTTACTGTCTTGTCTTCCCGTGGCTTCCCTACACATCGCTTTGAGTTAGCAGAGTCGGGCTTTCAACTGATCACCTATGTTTCTTTTTTCGGTCTTCTTCTATCTTCCCTGTGCCCTCTAGGGAGAGAAATATGTTTCTGGTCGGAGATACTTTGATCTTGTAGAATCTTCGTCTAATTGTTCGAATTAGGAAACTATCTTAGAGCGGGTTGACTTCGGGGTCTCCCCTCTCTTTGGGTTATTAACTACGAGGTTTTCAACCTCATAGTTAACCTTAACTTAATTTTCTCAGTTCACCTCTCGTCCGTGTTTTGGATCTACATCGGACGATCCTTTAGATGGGCTTTCCTCCTGGTTTGGAACACTTCGGCTTCCCCTCGGAAAGTGATCCGATGTTTCCTCATTCAAGGTGTCAGGGATATTGACTCTCTCATAGTACTGCAAGTTATCGAAAGTATTCTCCTCCTCGGGGGTATCATCGATATTAGTCAGTGGCATCTTCTTCCGAGATTTGCGTTTCAGCTTGTAGTTCCTCCATCCTGGACTCATGTTACGTCTTTATAGTTTTTTGATTCTCTCATCTTCTGTTTCTTGAGGTTTCAGGATAACTAAGATTGTTGCAGTGGTATCGCCGAAGTCAGAATTTTCATTCTTCTTGACTTCCTTGTTTACTATTTACCTAGGAAAATGACTCAACCCTTCTGGTTGAGTTAGATGGATATCACCTTGTCCATCAAAGGGATTTGTCTCTTATTCGGAGCTAGAGTTATCTGTTAACCCTTCCCGATACTGATCATCGGGATATCCCTCTTCTGGGAGTGCACCGTTGTGCATAGTTTGAACGAGTTCCATCTCATCTAGTCCCTCTGGCTGGGCTCCACCATTTTCACCTTGTCTCATGCGAGCGGATCGTCTCATCACTATAGCCTTACCTGTGATATATGCAATAATGATCAATTTGTCTTTTCTTTTAGAAAAGTGGGACCCTATATTTTCGGGTCATGTGCAATTACTAAGTCGTAGCTCATACTGGACAGATAAGTATAAGAAGACTTTGAAGTAAATTTTGGAGACATGTGAAAATGTCAAAACATTCCCTCTTTGCATTAAGTTTTAGTGACGGAATAAATGTGTTTCGCCGGTTTCTCTTTTCAAGAGAAGTACCTCTCTCCATGCGCCATACCTTTGTTGGGAAAAACCAAATCATGATGATGGAGCATATCTTTCCCTGTTTCTAACGCCAAAATATAATTGCATATTTTCTGATGACTACACCCATGCAAATCTAAAGGCTATAATCTATCTAAACATTCAAGATTCAAAGATAAACAAGATGTCATGGAAATGAAAGTAAAGATTGACACAAGCATATAACGTGGTTCGTCCATGAAGACCTACGTCCACAGGAAATAAGATGTTTTCTTTATTGATCATAAGGTCTTACCCTTGAAAGAGTTACAAATATCACTTAGATCTTTTACTCTACTTCCCTATAGATCTCTCTCAGTAATTCTCTGTAGAAAGACCATCTAAAAGTACATTAGTTAAGTTGTCCATCTGCTGCTACATGGACTGGTATTTATAGACAAACTAAACTTGTGAAGGTCTGGTCTCGCCGATCTTATGGAGCTATCATATACCGTCTTCATTACTTCAGATGGGTTCTATACTATCCCTTGTGATAGTCTACTCGGTTCTCCTCCTGAGTCATCTTGCTCTTTTCGTCATCGTGTTGCTCTTCCTTGGAGAACCTAGTACATATTCATCTATGAGTTTTAGTATTGATCGTCCGATCCTTTTTCTACGACATAGATTCTCCCACGCCTCTTCTGATACTTCATTAAATGCGGTCCTTCTTTTTATACTCGACTGACTGAATCGATTATACCACTCCTCACACGCATCATTCATGTAACGTTCGAAATATGCATTTTATTTCAACAATTATATATAGAACTCCTTCCATGAAAATTCTTGCAATACTATCCAATTTGGGTAGTTAGTTAATAACTTATACGAACCGCCTTCTCATTCGTAATTAAGGACGGTTCTTATAAGTTGATAACTAGATGCCTCTTGGAAGATCATGGTAAATTCGAAGGTAGAAAATGATGAATGAATAAATTCGTGGACTGCGGAACATACACTTGATTGAGAATATAATTAAGGGAGACGGGAACCACTGCTGGTAATGTTTGTATTTTCGATCGAGCATGAGATAATTATTCCATTTTATGTTTCTTGCATATGAATTGGAACTTCTTATTTTTGAATATTCTATAACATGCAACCATTGCGTAAATTGAGTGTTCTGTATGATAAACTTCTTGATATATAGTTCTAGGTGAATGGGGGCTTTCTACGAGAAACTAGAATATCTGATATTGTCAAAAACGAGAAAGCACATTGTATTTGGTGCTCACTTTTTGTGCTTCATGTGCATCATGCATCATCTAATGTAAGAGCAGGGTTAGAATTTACTTTTGTTGATACAATGATCGCGGTCAACGCCTGAAGAAATAGGAAAAAATGGTTGGTTCTAATTTGTATGGTACGATGGTGGAGAAGACAAACAAGAGAAGTCAAATAGTTTTTTTTTTTGGCTCAAATGCGGGGGTGTATATGGAAGTTCAATGTGCATTTTGTTGTAAGTAGATATTTGTTTTAGTTTTATTTTAAACAAATATGTTTTAAGTTTCTGAAGTATGATCGCAACTATAAGAAGTTCCTAGACAACCAAGAGTGGATCTAGATGAATAAAAGGTAAATAGTCGAATGCGCAGGAACACGATCATGAAACCGTGATACCAAAACCTTGATTTAAGTACAAGTTAAGTTTATTGCATTGGTGAATTGTGTATCCAATTTTAACTTATACTAATTGGTAAGTGTATATTTGTTGTTTGGTTTGATGAATATGAAAAATAGTTCATACCAGTAGAACAAGTGGAGGAAAGAGGAAATTCTACACCTGTAAGGATAAGTAAAAGGAGAGAGACATGGATTCCTAAGGAAGTTCATACTTTGATGAGGGTGCAATCTAATGGCCCAGGTACCCTATCGACAAAATACTGTCACCTCCTTCAATCTAGGATCGATGAAGGATATAACGAAGTGAGGTTCCTCTTTTTTCCATTTTTTTTCTAAAATTGTAGTTATGAGAACTTTTTTGGTTAGGAAGTGGTGGGGATATGATATTGAGTTCTTGATTCTGGAATGTCTTTGATAAATTTTCAAGATAAAATTGGATGATTATTATTAATTTTTGACGGGCATAGATCTAAATGCTAATTATGCTTACTGATATATTTTAGTGATCTAACATAACAAAAAAAAAGTATGTCATTTGAGTTTGAGATAGGTTGTCATGGTAATGTACATACATAGAGGTCTTTAGTTTATTTTCTTACAAAATTAATGCAAACAATTTTCTTAATTCCGACTTCAATCATATTGTGCTTATAAGATTTTTAGTACATGCAAAATTGTGTAAATTCCTATCAGCAAAATGCATCAAAGTTGGTAAGTGTCAATCCATTTAACATCTTAAAATCGTTGCTATTAACTGGACCTTTGAAGGGGGTCAAGATCTCAAGAAATATTTTCAAATCTCTTTATGAATTAGTATAAGTGCAGTTGATCTTCATCCATTTTTTGTGAACCATTTTCAGGAATTTTGATTACATTAGGGGATGGCAATTCTAACATTATGGGGATAAAATACATTAAAAAAAAATGAAGATAGGAATCAGAAAGACCTATTGAAATTTGTTGGAGCCTCGGAGGACATCATGTGAATTTGAGTTTTTTCTAATACAATACATGATCAAGAAAATTTGTAGGGTACAATTGGGCATCTTACTGACACAGGGTCTGTATGCATTTATCTATAAAGCGGAGTTAATGAATAGAGGAAGTAATTTATGGGATTGGAAAAAATTTGATGAATAAAGGGAGTAATTTATGGGATTGACAAAAAAATGCACATCATATATCCTTCTTTATACAACACTGCGAGCACCAAGTATTTTGGTGAAAAAAGTAAGCCATGCAAGAATAAATTTTGGAAGCACCTGGATTCACATTTCATTGAAAATGAAAGGTATTGCCAACTTTACATTAGTTATGTGAGTCATTTTTATTTATTTTTATCATCATTTATCTTATTGGATTTTTTTTCCCATCAATATTGTTGTTGGAATACATGTGGAGGTACGTGGTTCATGACCAATAGAAACTTTAAAACGTCTGGAACCATAATATTTCTTTTTCTACATTAGTCACTCAACAAACCCAATACTTGTGCCTTTAACAACAGGCTCATTTTGTTTGTTCTTTTTGCATTTAGATTTTTAATCATAGATAGACTGTATTAATGTCATAACACGGGTTAGTAATTGATCCTCAGTGTACGAGGATTGACATCATAACACCTATCGGGATTGAGCCTCAATTTACTATAGGATTGATGCTCTATTAGTTCTTTTGCATTTCTATATATGGTCTATGTTATTCTTCTTAAGTAATTATGGATGTAATTGAGTGGAGTCATTATGTTGTTTTTGGAGTAAAAGGAAAATTCTAACACAAATAAATGATATTAAAGTATTTTGTAATTAGGTATGTGTTGTTGGTTGCCGAGATGTTTAAATCCCAAACTGATCTCATCTATAGTTTGTATAGTTTGTAAAGTCCGTTGACTTGAAAACACGAGTGAAAAACATTGGCCAATAGTGGGATCCTACCTACTTATTTGACATGTCCATGTGGTGTTAATTTTGGGACTATGAAAGATATTCATAGTTATAAGGGAAATCAAGATTTCTCGACAATGTTTTAAGTTTGCCTCATGATATTTCAGATGAAAAATAACTTAACTATTTTCCGTTATTAATTGAACTTATCTGAGTGAAAATCTTACATGTTGATGGAG
This sequence comes from Papaver bracteatum, assembly GCA_023529315.1. NCBI lineage: Eukaryota > Viridiplantae > Streptophyta > Magnoliopsida > Ranunculales > Papaveraceae > Papaver > Papaver bracteatum. The sequence continues at coordinate 292,013 of JAJJWX010003506.1, forward strand.
CATATTCGAAATGTTTTTATCTTATTGTTGACAAATTTTGGGTATTATCTTAATTTAGCTTAACGAATTTAGATGTGCTCTTTTTTGTCCAACAGATGGAAGCATTTATGGTTGCAATATTGATGAGAAAATGAACAAAGAAACTGATAAGTGTGTGGTACAGTAAATATTTTGGATTAGGTTGAGAATAGTTTTCCTCCTTAGAAAACAGATTAACATTTTTTTTTTTGAATGTAAGGAAAATTTATGCGCAACATCGTTCAAAGAGATAGTTATTTGTTAAACTTGCACAGCTGTCTATGATATCTTTAAACTTTTCTTTCACATATCCACATATCTTATGTGTATCTTTTCGCATATATACAGAAATGTAGGTGTTTTGACCGTGCAGTATTAGAGAAAGGTTCATCAGCTAACATTGTTGGTGGAGAAATAGAAAACAAACCCATGAAGAGGGTCATCTGGTCATGCAACTATTTTTATTCATTTGCTTCATTTTTTGGCTTTGTAGTTCAAGTGAGTTGGCGACTTGGCGTTGTTTCTGAGCACCGCCACATCATATTAAAATTTATATATGAAAATAAACTTATTATACTTAAATGAATAAAAGTTTAATTTCTTTAAACTGTTACTTAGCTTTGCCCCTCATTTGGTAAATAATCTAAGAAAATGAAAGTTTTGTGCATTTGCGCTCCATGTATTTTTATATTACATATTTACCTTTTCATGGAAGGAGTTCTTTTTAAAAAAATGATACGAAATTATGATTTTCATATCATTTTTTGTTAAGAAATCTGTGATTTCCATAATTAAGCCGCTTAGGTTTAAATGAACTGAATAAAAATAAAAATTTGCATTTCATTTCAATATTTATATATAGAATTCGACAAAATTAATTCTGTAAGTTTATAGATTTATTTACAAAGTTCCCAAAAATGAACCCAAACTCAAATTTATTTACAAATATAGTTTAGTACTAAATACGAAATTATGATTTTCATATCATTTTTTGTTAACAAATCCGTGATTTCCATAATTAAGACGCTTCAGTTTAAATGACCTTAATAAAAATAAAAATATGAGATATTTAAGGGAGTTTTTAAGGTATTAATAGCAAATGAGATATTTAAGGTGGTAATACATGTTACTGATTTACGTCACCTTTGAGAAGTAATTTATTTTATATCAGTGATACGTAAAACATAAACTCACAAGTTGCAAACCTGTTATGGTTAACATTCACAATCATATTGTTGGTGGTATGACCTTTCATATCTCAGTATTATTGTGCCAATTTTCTGTTCCTAGCATATGGTGTTTGTTAGTCTCTAAACATGATTTGACATGCCACCATTCAGTGAAGTTTCTGTTTTGAGGTGACAACAGATTATGGGATGTTTTCATCAGTAGGATCAGCTGTCATCGTTTCTACAAGGCAATGTGTAGTTGCTTTGGGTAGTGATAATGGTGCAAGTGTTGTACAGCCAGCATGTTTCTACGTTGAATATCAAAACGAGAAACTTGTTAGACCCTACCACCACTTGAGTCCGTGCTGAATCTCTTATAGTTGGTGCTTTCATGAAGGTTTCCACTGATGTGGACCTATGGTTATATTGAGAAATGTTTTACACATGGTGCTCATAAAGTAACAAGACAAATATGATTCTTTCACGACAAATAAAAGTTGGTGGTTGCGACTTTAGTAGTGGATGTTTTTCTTTGGAGTGATTGAGCAGTGGTATAAATGTTGACTTCGCAATGGTATTCCTCCATGTGCTACACAATAAGGACTTGAAATGTTCTAAGGTACCTGGAACAGAAGGTTTTTTTTTAATGAGCATGAAGTCTTTCTGTGTTTTTTAGTTGGTTGGGAAGTTAATGCAGAAACTGAAAGTCAAAAATGTTGCAATACTGGTTCAAAATTTATGAAAGTCATAAAAGTCTGGGTTATAGTGAACTTCTTACGGTGGTTTAAGTTTCCTTATAAAGACTGTTTCTCAGCTGACATGGAAAATAACGCTTAAACAGCCGTAGGAATAGGAAATTACTCCTGATGGTTGAACACTAAGGAGTGAAAGTATTCGTCAGTACAACAAATAAAAAGTTGTCTGCAAGCATGTGGAGATTGAGCATTCACAAAGGGAAAGTTAACTACTTTGTTGTTTAAATTTTCCATTATGCCTAAAGGTTTAGTAGTCAAGTTTTAAGGTATGTGTTTTCTTAAAAGTGCATACTTGGAATTCTAAGTGCACTAGTGCTTTGTAACTGAGCTTTCTCAATCTTTGAAAGTTGTGATTATAGTTATTTTTTGTGCTTTTCAAAACTCGATTAAGTATTTCCAATGTCATACTTTGAGAGTAATGAAAGTGTTTTAATGAAAATGAAGTTGTAGTTCAGTAATTTTTGGAGAATTTCCACAGAGAATCAATGCTTAAAGTGCTACAATATAAGGATTCAGATCTCTATGTCTAGGTTGACAAAGAGATAAAAATGCTTGTGGTTTATACCACGAGAACGAGTGTGACAAAGATTCTACATCATTTTCGCTTAAATAAAGGTTTGCTTGTGATTTATTTTGGATGTTGCATGTGCGAACCTGCCCAAAGGTGATTCATACTAGTAATGTTTGGAATGAATCATGTTTTATGTTTGGTATAGTTTTCCCTCTGTATATTAAACCCAAAGGTTTAATAGTGATGTTTAAAGTATGTCATTTTCTTTAAGATACACATTGATCTTAGGGTATCATCATTTGATTCCAATTTTTCTGAAAGTTGTGATTATATTTTCTATACCTTCCATCTCGACTTAAAGTATGAAAAGGTTTTCTAATCAGAATGAAGTTATTTTCTGGTCTAGGTGTTTTTAAAAGAGCTATTACAGAAAATCAATTACTAAAGTGTTGCACTACAAAGCACTGGTTGCATGTGGCAAGTACCAAGATGTAGAGTGATGAAGGGGTTGGTGGTACAGACCATGGAAACCAGAAAGTAGTAAACAAGCTCTTCACCATTTTTGGGTAAAAGAAAGGTTTGTTTATGATTTTTCCAGATGTTACAAGTATGAGTTTTTCCCAAAGGTAATTCATATTTGTGATATTTGGAATGAATCATGTTTCCTACTTATTAAATGTTTTACTCTATTGAACCCAAAGGTTTATAGAGTAGTTATTTCTATACATGAAATGTTAATCTTAAACTTGTTAGGTTTGACTATTGTATGTCTCAATTCTGTCAAAGGTGTTTTGCGACGATACCGAGTTTTGTATTTTAAGTTTAAGATGTTTATGTATGATTATTAATATGCTATCAATTTTCATTTGTATGCATATGTATTTAAAGTGATAATAAGCATGTATGTTATGAAATAAAGTTTTGAAATTTGGAAGTAAAGATTCTTATACATCATGGTTTACCCAAAGATGCTCCTAATGGTAATGAATCTATTCTGATATTTTGTTTGTGTGTAGATTAAATTAATGACAACATTCTATGGTGGCAAAGTTTTGGAAAACAATGGGAGTATGATAGCATTAGTTTTTAGTTATCATCATAACTGTTTAACTTGTTTTGCTGTTTGTGTTGTTTAAGGAACGGAAAATCAGTGGGAGATCAATACAGAAAGTCTCTCTAGAAACATAGCTCATAATGAGCACAGAACACGTCTCGAGTGAGACAGGGTAGTCAGGTCATTTTCACAGTCTCCATAATATTTATGGCACTTATTTTCAATAAGGGTAATATGGTCATTTTCACAGTATGTAATTTACTTATTTATTTTCAATAAGGGTAGTTTGGTTATTTTCACAGTCTCCCTAATATTTATTCCATTTATTTCCAATAAGGGTAATATGGTCCTTTTCACAATCTGTAATATTTACTTTACTTATTTTCGATAAGGGTAGTTTGGTCATTTTCACAGTCTCCATAATATTTATGGCACTTATTCCAATAAGGGTAATATGGTCATTTTCAAAGTATGTAGTATTTACTTTATTTATTTTCAATAAGGGTAGTTTGGTCATTTTCATAATATCCATAATATTTATTGCGCTTATTTCTAATAAGGGTAATATAGTCATTTTCAAAGTGTATAATATTACTTTACTTATTTTCAATAAGGGCAGTCTGGTCATTTTCACAGTCTCCATAATATTTATTGCATTTTTTTTCCAATAAGGGTAATATGATAATTTTCACAGTCTGTAAGAATTACTTTACTTATTTCCGATAAGGGTAGTATGGTCATTTTCACAGTCTGTATTTATTGCAATCTTTTTAATAAGGGTAATATGGTCATTTTCACAATCGGTAGCATTTACTTTGTTTATTACCGATAAGGGTAGCCTGGTCATTTTCACAGTCTCCATAAAAATTATTGGAGTTATTTCCAATAAGGGTAATATGGTTATTTTCACAATCCGTAATATTTACTTTTTTTTTTTCAATAAGGGTATTCTGGTCATTTTCACAGTCTATATAATATTTATTTCATTTATTTCCAGTAAGGGTAATATGGTCATTTTCACGGTGTTCTGAATTTTTATTGCACTTATTATGATAAGGGTAGTATAGTCATTTTCACAGCGTTCGGAAGAAGCAGAAATTTTTGTTGTGGTTTTGTCGAGAAAATCGAGAGAAAAGGTTGGTATTTGTCCAAGTCAAATTTCTTACAAAGTCATGACTTGTTGACTTAGTCTTGATCTTTTTTTTTAATATTAAGAAAATTACAAAATAAAATAAAAATAATTTTTGATATTTGGAAATTAAATAAAATTGTTATTTTGTATAACTGTTACGAAAGTAGTGACAACCAAAATTCTAAGAGTGATTAATTCGGGGTTGTTTTAGATGTGGTGGAATTTTTGGGTAGAAACATCATTTAAGATTATAATTGTGATTGTCTGGATAATTGTCAACAAATATAATTATGACTAGTAAAAAAGTTAAATTTTCAGATTCATTATCACGATTACAAAATTTAGCAACAATTATAATTGTTGCAGGACTTATCACAGGTATATCAGTGATTGAAAAATAAACTGTGACAGGTTATACTATGAGAAAATCCTGGTTTTGGTGTAGTGATAACTGTACCTTGGATCAGTGTGAGATTGGTTGGGGTTCAACTACAGTCCATACCGAAGTTAATTTGGAGTAGGCTAGTGTCTATAGCGGCTTAATAAAGTGTATGTTTAATTTGGACTAGGTCCCGGGGTTTTTCTGCATTTGTGGTTTCCTTGTTAACAAAATTCTGGTGTCTGTGTATTTTCTATTCCTCATTATATTTTGTTATATAATTGAAATAATACAGGTGGTGCGTTGTTCAATCGATTAGAATATCCGACCTTATTGGTTGTTGATTTAAATCGATTGAAACTTGGATATTGGTCTTTGGTACCATCCAAGTTATCTCTCTTTGATTAGACTCGCGAATCATATTTTCTTGAGTAAATCAAATCGAGAGATTGAGATAATAAATCCTTGAGTATTTTCTATTGATTGATTCTAGCTGTCTAGTTGATTCTTTAGAAAACAACTCGGAGTTGTCCATAAAGATTGCTAATCGAAATATTGGGAAAATTGCTATGCAAGCTTTTCTTAAAGCACATGATTTTTAATCATGGGTATATGTTGTTAATGGCTATGATCCTCCCGTTGCTGCAGAAGGAGAAAATGTTCCAAAGAATATTGCTGAATATACTCCTGCAGAGATTCTTACTGCAAAGAAAAACTCCGACGGTTTGAATGCGATCATACATGCCATTACCCCATATCTTCAGCACCATGTGTCTAATTACACTAAGTCGCAAGAAGCTTGGGATATCTTAGAAACTGTATTCGAAGGAAACTCCAGTGAAAAGGATGCAAGGCTTCAGAACCTTAATTCCGATTGGGAAAACCTTCGTATGGCATATGGAGAAACATTTGATGAGTTTAATAACAAAGTGTCTGAAATTGTTAATGCATCTTTTGCATTGGGTAAGACTATTCCTGAAAAGGACATTATGATGAAAATTCTCAAATCACTGCCATCTAGATATGATGCTAAGAAGCATGCCATCGTTGAGGGAAATAACCTAGATACTCTCTCCGTAAAACTTATTTGGTTGGAAAGCTTAAGATCTTTGATCACGAACTTTCACCCAAGGCTAAGGATGTTGTGTTCAAAGCACTAAAGGACACTAAATTACTTGATAAAAGTAAAAAAGTGTATATCTTTGAAGATGATCACTCTGAGATAAATTCATCAGATGAAGATCTTGACAAATCGGTCTCGATGATCACAAGACAACTTAGGGATCTTCTTTTGAAGATAAGTAAACGGTTCTCCAGAGATAAGCCTAAGCCATCAGTCAAACCTCATAATCGTGTTCCTCCTAAAAACAGGGATGTTGATGAAGTTGATGATGAGGATATGCCTCAGTTCTTTAAGTGTAAAGGATTTGGTTATTTTACAAATGAGTGTCCTTTTCTTGGAAACACTGTTTATAATGTCTCAGATCCACCTTGTGCCTAGACGCGTGTACAATTCAAGCCCTGATTATTATCCAAGTGTGACGTGCTCATATTTTTCATTAAAAGGACATGAATCTCAAGGTGTTACAAGTTCAAACATAAACAAAGACACATCAACAAACTTCAACGAAGAGAAAATCATTTAGCAAGAAAGCTCAAACTTGCTAAGAAGACCGCAGAGGTATGTAAGATTTTATCTTCGTCTAAGAAGTTAGTTTCAAGCAAAAATCAAGACCATTTGAAAATAAAATATGGTCAAACCGTTTTGATAGACAAGAGGTCCGTGGATTCCTCTCAAGAGGAAATTGGTGGAAAGATTGTTGTTCACCACAAAGACAACTTAATTGTGTTGTGTCTAAAATCTTGTCTCATGTTCCGATCAAAAGAGATAATGATTTTGTACCTCTCAGATTTAGGAGAAGTTTTGTTGTTTCTTTTCTTAGTTTTGTCTTATTTTTGTCTATCAAACAAAATAAAAAGGGTATTATCGACAACTTTACTCTTGATAGGGATAAGAGTTGATCGCTTACTTAACCTATTTTAGGTTTTGAGCAGACATTACTTTTCCTTCTCGAAAACCTCTTTTTATCACTAGACTACTTGTTGAGCCTATTGTGAATTCCTCTCACAAAAACCATTCGTTGATGGACGCTCCAAGAATAATGTCTTGCGATGGAAAAGAAGGTAATGTTATTATTAAGACATCAATCATGAAGGAAAAAGAAAAATCTCCATTTCCTGAATTCTTCAAAGGTCTTAATGTCTAGTAAATCTTCTATGTTTTCTATTTCATTTAGAAGAATAACTAGTGTTTTGGAATATCCATGATTGTGATTACATATATCCATATCCAATGATTTCATCGCCTTGTTTTTAGATTTATTGGTTTTAATTCTAAACTTGTTTGGAAGATGATGGTTGCAGATAATCTTTATGGTTTTATATATTGCAATATTTTTATGGGATATGTGTTTACGTCGGTGAACTTGATTGTCCCTTATTTTGTCGAAAGTAAAGTCGTTCACATATTCGTGATGCAAATATTGATAAAGGAATGAATAGACTTTTGGCAAAACACAAAGTTAAGCCTATATTGTCAATTGTTGATGTAAGATAGGTTAAAATATTTTATGATTCAAGGATAAAGTCTATTATGTCACTTTGGCCGAAAAATAGAATAGGTCCTTGTTTTGTAATCCACGCTTTAGAGTTTAATTGTTCCATATTATTATGTATTAACGTGAAGGTTCCATATTGTATCTTATGTTGAGCACGATACGACTAAGTCGATTTCTTATTGGCATGGTTGGTTGTTCCATAAAGATGCAAAATGTTGAGCATTAAGAACTAAATTAATCAACTTGTGTGGTTATTTAGTTTGTATTCCACGAGTTCTCTCATGTTGAGTACATATACGGTTAAAATTTGTCATTTCCTATGATAATATTAGTTGTGGTTCCATAATCTCTTATGTTGATCCCAAATGAACTAAATCAATCATCTTGTGTGATTATTTAGTTAGCACCCCATAGATTTTTTCATGTCGAAGTGTGGTCAATTTAATTGATCACTTTGTGATTAGTTTAATTGTGTATTCTTGATTAGAGTATTTATGGGTTCTCTTGTGAATAATCTAATCGATGAATTAAGTATCCATAAGTTTACTTGTGTTGAGAATATTTAGTCAAATTAATCTTGCTTCGCTTGGTTAATATGATTGAATATTTTGGATTCCAAATTCATACTTATATGCAATATGTTGAGTCTAAGGAAATCCTTCTTTTCTTTAGAAATTAAGGTCTCTCTTGTTGTTCCTTTGGGAATGACATCTTCGGGGGGAGAGTTCGTTTGAACTTGCGCTTAATTTCCAAATTTTGTGAAGAGTGCGGTTGTGGAATTTTTAGGGGTTATCTTGCATATTTATAAACTCCTTGATGAATGCATACAACCTCGGCTTTATGATTGCACCTAAACAAGATGATAGAACATTTACCTTTGGTCATGAAATATCTCTTATGGAAATTTCATTAGGATCCCGTTCTTGTACCTTTGCCAATTTTATTGACAAAAGGGGGAGAATTAATTGTATTTCATACTACAAATACATATGATTTTCGGATCATTATGTAAGGGGGAGTGGTTTCCATGTGAGATGGAGTATTGACTAAGGAGGAGTGAAGTATCACCATAATATTATTGTTGAAGTTGTGATACAATTTCACTTTGACACTGTGTAATAATACTATGACACTGTATAACAATGATTGAGAACCAATGCTTTTCTCATTGTTATAGATACGGATTTTCAACAACGATAATGGTAAACTTACAACCTTTGGGATCACTGGACTACTTGGAAGTGACAAAGATTTCGAGTATTGTTGAAGATTAGGCATGTGGAATAGGAGCTACAAAGTTTATTTATATAATTTTTGTGTTCCATATGTATTAATAGTTTTTCCACTAAAATTGACAAAGGGGGAGATTGTTAGAGCACTGATCGGTCAAAATCGCATACGTTACTATCTCAAGCATGTTTGTCAATCATAGTGATCAAAACTATAAATTCTTGATTTATATTCTATTATATCTAAGGTCTCGGACTAGGATAGAAAGTGTAGTTGAGCTCAAGAACTCCATGGCGATGATCACAAAAGACAAAGGACTACTCAAGGAACTAGTGGATCTTCATCGACTAGAAGGTATGTGGAGACTTGAACTTATCTATCACTCAAAATTCTATCTACTCTATCTCCTATCTTGAGACAAAAGTCGTTTTACTATATAGACTAAGAATATGCACATGTGACATTTCGAGCTGAGTATATCTCGCTTATCTATTTCTTGAAATGGGTGTTGGTAAATCTTTCGCTTTAGCCAAGTTCATCTTTTCCTAGTGACTAAAGTCATTTTATGTTTCAATCACTTTGGAAATCGCTCTGATTTAAAAATAGTTTGTGAATAAAAACTATATAACGCCTCCGAGAATGTTTCAATGATTCAAATGAGAGTTTAGACTATATAACCATTGTGGGATATAAACATTATCAGAGAAACACATATGTGTATAAGTCCTTAACACTTGAACCAAAGTTTACGAACTTTGTTGATCAAGTGGAACCTAACATGAGCAAAGAACTCGGTCCACAAAATGGAGTAAGTTCCCGAACCCGAGAATATCTCTGAAGTTGAAGCTCAGTCTCTGCGAACCTAGTCCTCGAACCGACATAAGTTCTTATCCCGAGAAATTCTGTTGGAGTTTATTAACTTCAACAGATTAGCTTGAGTCCGCGAACTCAAGAGGTTATGGATGAAAACGTTGTTCATGAAATTATCTTAAATTACTAAGGAATTCTTTTGAAAACCGTGGCTTTATAGTTCATAAAATGATTGGAGTGAATCACATCGTTTTTTATTCAATTGTGTCTCTTGTAATATGTGAGATCTCATAGCAATTGAACAACTCTCTAACTAGTTCATTTGAGTCATTTGGAGTAGTTATGGTGAAGAAGAATATGGTTGATATGAAAGTTATCATTTTGCTAACCATTTGGTTGACTAACATTTAACTAACCATTGTACACGTTTGTGTACGGTTAAGAAATCAAAACGTCAAGTACATGTGTGTATGGAAAGCTAAGTTTTCGATCTAACGGTTGAGAGATATTAGCTTGTATCTAATCAAAGTTTTCATCTTACGGTGAATATTGAATGCTTTGTTAGCAAGCTAACATTGATAGCAAACCCCGATTTGAAAGACTATATAAGGGAGAACTCTAGCAACTTGGAAACCTAATCCCCATACATTCTTGTGATACTAGTTTCCTAATCTAGAGTCGATTCTCCTTTAACCTTGGTTTTATTCTTCTAAAACCAGGTTAACGACTTAAAGACTTCATTGGGATTGTGAAGCTAGACCGATACTACTTTTCTTTTAGTTGTGTGATCTAATCTTGTTGTATCTATCGTACTAGTACAATTCTAATAATTGGCTTGGGATTTCTATTCCGATAGGCAAGATAAAAGTAGTCACAAACATCTTTCGTCTCATTGTTTGTGATTCCTCAATAATATTCTTTTCATGCCGATTAATTTTATTGTGAAGTGATTGATGAAACTGAGCTGTTCGGGGAATATAAGTATGGTTTTATCGATTGGTTCTTGTTCACCTTGATTTATCAAAATACGGAACAAAACTTGTAGGTTTATTCATGGGAGATCTAATTTATCTATTACCTGAGACTTTTTGTGTGAGACAGATTTGTTTATTAAAGTCTTCGACTTTTGGGTCATAGAAAACTTGGTTGTGGGAGAGATCAGCTAAGGGGAATCAAGTGCGCAGTATCCCGCTTTGGGATCAGAGGCGTAGGAGCATAACTGTACCTTGGATCAGTGTGAGATTGGTTGGGGTTCAACTACAGTCCAGACCGAAGTTAATTTGGAGTTGGCTAGTATTTGTAGCGACTTAATACAGTGTATGTTTAATTTGGACTAGGTTTCCTCGTTAACAAAATTCTAGTGTCTGTGTTATTTCTATTCCGCATTATATTTTGTTATATAATTGAAATAATATAGATTTTGCGTTGTTCAATCGATTAGAATATCCGACCTTATTGGTTGTTGATTTAAATCGATTGACACTTGGATACTGATATTTGGTACCATCCAAGTTATCTCTTTGATTAGACTCACAAATCATATTTGCTAGAGTAAATTAAATCGAGAGATTGAGATAATAACTCCTTGAGTAATTTATATTGATTGAGTCTAACTATCTAGTTGATTCTCTAGAAAACAACTCGGAGTTGTCCATACAGATTTCTAATTGAAATATTGGGTCAGCTTGTTGGACCCCAAGATTTTCAACCTCGATGCCTCGCTTGGTGACCAGGTATCCCAAAAAATTATCGTGGTAACTCTATAGGCACATTTTGTCGGTAAATTTTTATGTTGAACTGTCTCATTTGTTCGAAAATTTCACCGAGATCATTTGCGTGGTCTCATGGGAGTCTACTCTTGACGAGCATGTCGCCTACATATACCTCTAGGGTTTTATGTATCCATTGGTCGAACATCTTTTCCACAATTCTTGTAAGTCGCGCCGCACTTCTTTATCTCGAATGGATTTTGGTGTAACAATATAATCCTCTCGGGAGTGAAGAAGGAAATATGCTCTTGGTCTTCCTCGGCGAGGGGATCTCGGTTGTAACCAGAGTATCCGTCCATCAAGTATAATAATCCGTGAGCGGATATTGGTTCTACGATTTGATCAATATTAGGAGTAGTAATTGTCCTTCGGACATGATTTGTTAAGATAACTCGAAATCAATACAAATTCTCACTCCTCCATTTTTCTTTTGGTACAATTACCATGTTAGAAATCCTTGTTGAATACCGCACTTGTCGATGACTCCCGATGCTTCCATATTTTTTAATTCCATTTGAATTTTCGTGATATTCCGTCACCAAGATCGCGTCTTTTTGCCTCACAAGCTTGTGTTCTGGGTTTATTTTTAATTAGTGATAATAGACTTTCGGGTCTATTCCAGGCATATCTTTCATTCGCCATGCGAAGACATCGGAATATTTTTTTAGGACTTACACCAATTTTTCTTCTTCCTCTTTGTCGAGGAGGGTTCTTATCCTGATCCTACAGGGTTTTCGGGAGTTATGATGTTTACTTCCTTCGCGTGGCTCGAGGCCGAGAAGTTTGATTTAAGATCTTCTATATTAGATAGGTTTTTAACGGGCCCGTGGGCATCCGAGATTGGGAGGTCGGCCGAGGCTATCAGACCGTTAGAGTGTCTTGATTCGTTTGTAATTTCTATATAAGTATCGATTTCTACCGGTTCTTAGCATTCTTTTATTTCTTCTTCTTTCCTTTTGAGGAGTTTATTTTATTCTCGCCATTTCGTACGTCCATATGGTAACAATACTTAGATTCGCCTGATTCGCCAACGATTTATGTAACCCCGTGAGGTGTCGGAAACCTTAGCCTTTGATGGTAGGTTGAGGCAACCCCTTTGATCCCATGGAACCAGGATTTCCCGAAAATGTCCGTGTATTGTGAAAGTACATCTATTACACAGAAAGTGCTTAGAGTAAGGATTTTTACTACTCGAATCTCTAACGTGACCTCTCCCATTGGTCGGGTCGATGAGCCATTGAAACCGAATATGTTATAGGGAGAAGGGATTAGGCATTCGCCTCTAAGACCCATTTGTTTGAATGTTTCATAAAACAAGATTTCGACTGAACTCCATCCATCTATTAGTATTTTGGACATAGACCATGGAAGCACCTTGGGTTTTTCCTCCTCTCCCTAGTGTTCGGGAGTGCGATATCCATTGTTACCACTAGTGGATCGTCGTGGTTTCATCCTTCATCAGTGCCTCCGAGTCCGAGAAGCTATTGGGAATTTTCATCTACTCCCGCATATAATTTTCTTTTGTTATGTCAAGACCTCACCACCTTCGAGTTTCGCACGTGGATTCGCTCCGTAATACTTCCATCGGGTGGGAGCGGTAATAGCCGAGTGCGATATCGTATTGCATCCCAAATTTTTGATTAGTAACAACAATTCGTAACGGATTTGAGGTCGTTACAAAATTCCCATTACAAATGCCGTTACGAAAAATTAGTAACAGGATGGAGCCGTTATTAATTGTAAAAACAATTGTAACATGAATAAGCCGTTACTAATTTTTTTATCGGCATGCGAGACACACTTGGTCACACATGGGTCATCACACTTGGAGTATGTGTTTGTGCCATTCACATGCGCTCTTTCTAGCCTTTCATCTAGACAGTGTATTCCTAAATTGATATCTCTACCCTTCATTCTATTCTCGAGATGCATCTCAATCATAAAACCTAAGATTTTATTACCACTCCACATTATTACATCTTATCTTTTTCTCTCCGCCTCATCATCCCTCTTCCTATCTCTCTTTCATCGTTCCTCCTCCTCTCTTTATCGATCTCTCAGAAGAAAGAAGGTCTAAGATTTCTCTTATTCTTCTTCGTTGTTCTTCTTTTTTTTTCTTCTCTCAACTTCTTTTTTTTCGCTTTTGTTTTTCTTCTCAAAATCATGAACCTGAGAAAGAGATAGAATTGATTAGGGTTATTAACTAATAACAAATAGAGTTATTATTGATTCTGGTTGTTTTTCGCTTTTAGTTTTAGTTAGGGTTATTATTGATTGAAGAACGACGAATCAGTAAGAAATAGAGTTAGGTTTCGCAATTAGTATTGAGTTTGTGCAAAATAAAAGGAGGAATTAGTGGGTTGAATAACGAGAAAGAGGATATGGTGGATTTGTACTAACTCGGGTTATAGAAGATAGGGTAAATCATAGAGAGGAAGTTAGGTTTAGAAATTGATTTAAGTTTCAATTTGTTGCCCTCGAGACTGAGGCCGTATTGGGTATAATCCTTGATCTCTGTAAAAAAATGATTTATGTTAGTCATTCTTTGTTAAAACTGTACATTAAGCTGTATATGGGAATTGGCAGATTATGATAAGGTTTTAGATACCACTGCAATGCTTGGGGCTGTTCCTCCGAGGTATGGATGGGTTGGAGGTGAGATAGGATTTGATGTTTACTTCTCTATGGCTAGAGGAAATGCTGTTGTTCCTGTAATGGAAATGACCAAGTGATTCGATACCAATTAGTGAGTACACTTGATTCTTTTATTGCATTTCCACTTACATCTTGTTTGAAGTAATCAATATGTCATTGATTTGATTTACCACTGGGTTGGAAACAGTCATTTTATGGTGCCTGAACTGAGTCCTGATCTGAAGTTCACATATGATTCTCATAAGGCAGTGGTTGAATACAAGGAGGCCAAAGAGGTACATGATACAAGATAACTAGGCATTTTCTTATGCTTGATATAAGTACAAAAAATGTATATTAACCACAAGTTGATTTTTTTTCTTTTTTATCTTGGAATTGAGACAGTGCCAGTTCTTGTTGGACCTGTTTCTTACTTGTTGTTGTCAAAGCCTGCGATGGGTGTGGATAAATCGTTTTCACCTCTTTCTTTATTGGGAAAGATAATTCTGGTCTATAAGTATATTCATCGAATCATTGGTTGTGTAGCTGATGTACTAAGTTTGTATCTGACTGTATGTAATATGCATGTGTGGAAATATAGGGAAGTTTTGGCTGAGTTGAAGGCAACTGGAGCTACTTGGGTGCAGTTTGACGAACCCACACTTGTACTAGACCTGGAATCTCATCAATTAAAAGCACTAATTGATGCTTATGAGCAGTTGGAAGAGACTCTATCCGGGATTAGTGTTATTCTTGAGACCTACTTTGCTGATCTCCTTGCTGATGCATACAAGTATTGGAACAAAAATCTACTTCATCAGTCCTTTTTTTTCTTTCTTTTTACTTACAGTTATACTTTGTCTTATAACTTTCCCCATGCAAGTAAGCTAAGATTTTTGGTGTTTGTTTTCTGATTTTCCATACAGGATGGTCACTTCGCTAAAATCGATCTCTGCAATTGGTTTGGATCTTGTGCGTGGAGAGAAAACCTTTGAGTTAGTTTTCCATCAGACAAGTATTTGTTTGCAGGGGTAGTTGATGGAAAAAATATTTGGGCAAATGATCTTAAAGCACCTCTTGAGACGTTAAAAACCCTCGAGTCCATCGTTGGGAAAGGTATATTTGTAGCTTCTTGTGTTTTTTTTGTTAGGTTTAACGGTATTGTTTCTTGTTTCCCTACTGTCAACTTTTTTTCTCTTCTGCGCATCAAGTTGTTCTTGAGTTTTTTAATTTTCTCATTTATTATCATTTATAACTTGTCCACTCTTCTTTTCTTTTACTATCTACTCATTATCTTGAACTTTGGTTGCTTTTAATACTACAGAGAAACTCATGGTTTATACTTCTTGTTCACTTATGCACACTGCTGTTGATGTTGATATAGCCATTTGCACAAAAACTTGAAACGCTTTGGATAATGCATTGGATGGAGAAAAAGATGAGTATGTAAAAACTCAATTAAAGTGTCTTGTAATAGCAACTTATTATCCTTCATTGTTTTGTAGGAATTTCTGCCAATTCCACAAGAAAAAAATTGGAGGGTCAATGATGAGGCAGTTCAAGATTCTGTAAGCACAGAGGAGGGAATATACCTCCTTGTTTTGTTTAGTTCCCTATATTTGTTTTTGCTTTGTTTTTTGGTTTGGGTTTTTTATTTTCCTGATATTGGTTTAGTTGAATCTACTACCAGCTTCTTCTTTGAGGGGTTTGAATCCCAGCTGGTGGTTGAGTTCAAGTGTTGAAGTTGCAGCTGCTCTAAAAGCTACTAAAATTGGAGATATAATTGATGTGTGTTGTGTTGATGAGTCTGAGAAGATTAGAAGTAGGGTTATGGTAGGAGATTTTATGATATTGCAGTTGTAGAAGATGAATTCTGTTGGTGGATAAGAATCTGGTTCGAACTGAAGTTGATGGTTGAACTAAGTGCGGTCAAGCCATGGCATTGCAGGTGGTATGGAACTGATATTGGTAAGAGTTCAGCTGGTGCTATTTGTCCTATTGAGAAGTTGTTGTTGCAGAGCTGAAGTGAATGGTGCTGGGAAGGATGAATGAAAGAAACGGGTTGAGCACTAGCTGGAGATTGAAGCAGCTACTACAATGGAAACTGAGATGGAAATTGGGTTTGATTTGAAATGGTTTTAGCTCAAGTTGTAAGCTTGAAGCTCAAGAAGCAGATAAACTGAATCTGGTGCATTAGCAGTAGGTTTTAGCTATTTGCAATTGCAGGTGTGTGGCATGAGTTGCTGGCAAGGCTGAATAGGATAATGGTCGAACTGGCGGTGTTAACTGGGATAATTATGTCATCCAGAAGGTATATGTGTTATTTCTTGCATATTGAGTTGCAATTTATTTTTTTAATATTTGTCTTTTTATTTACTAATTTTTACTGCTGAACCAGTTGTGAAGATTCCCCAGGCACCTTTGCCACCTAAAGAAGAAGAAAGGCATCTTTCAAATAATGAGATGGAGAAAAAGGAACTTACAGACTTGATGCAGTTTTGGCTGAGCTGAGCTAGGAATTAACAAGAAAGAAACTGATGGCCAAGATGAATCTCATGGTAATTTGATCATCTGTTTTTATGCTTTTTACTTTAATTTGTTTTATTTGTTATTGACCAATGGAAAATCATTGAGAAAGGTGTCCAATGTAGTTGAATCCGCACTTACTTTTCCTACATTACTGTAAACTTTATAATGAATTAAAAGTGCATATTTATTTTCCTTTGGTTTTAAGGTGCTTGAATTTTTTGTTGTATTCGGCTCAAGGTTGTGTTTGATGTAGGCATTGGAAGAAGAAATTAAGGCAAAGAACAAGAAAGAAGTTGACCTGGTAAGTGTTGCATGAATTGTTGTCTGCAGCTTATGAAATGCCTGCTGATTTTAGTTGTTTGATTGGTGTTTGTCTCTCTAATTTATGTATCTTCTGTAGGTTGACTATGCAACTGAGGATGGTCAACTGTCAATACATGTATTTCAACAAGGTAATTCTTTTGGCTTTTCAAGGTCTTCACTTTTTGAATAATTCCCTAATTCCTAAGGTATATAACCATCTTGTACAAGTGAGTGTTTTTGATGTTGTTGTGAACAACCAGCTTGTACAAGTGAGTGTGTTTGAACTTTGTTGTTGTTGATGTTGTTAACTTGTTGGTCTGGCTAAGATAGTGTTTGCAGTTTCTTTTTCATTGAGCTTTTCAAACTGATACAATTTTCAATCCTTAGCACCAGTTGGACGTAACTTTGTTTCTATTTTTTGAATTGGCTCAGGTACCAACTCACTTACTCTAGGTGCTGAGACGTATTATTAGAGATGGTTAGGCGAAGTATTTCAGATTTGAGAGCGAAAGATAACGCAAGACTAAGCAAGAGAAGGAAAAGACTGTTATGTGAGTTCTGTGCTTGTTTTATTCTTATATGCTCCTAGTTGTAAACAACTGTCGTATGAGCTTTATGCATCACATAATTTAGGAAGTCTCTTATATTTCGTCCTTTGTGTTCATGAAATTCAAGCTAAACGATAAATATTAGATGCCTCTTGTATCTAGTTGGGTTTGGTTTGATGAATTGATGTGTCCTTGGAGTGTCTTTTGCTAAGTTTAGGTTAACTTAACTGACCTTATATATTCGACTCTAAACTATGCAGGTCTGGATTCTTCTCTTTCTCACTGACCCAAGGTTTCAACAAAAGCAAGCATGCAAAGGATATAAAGCCTAGATGCAAGGGTGGAGAACAAAACAACTTCAAGATTTGTAAGTTGCGGTTATTCAAGTTTTGTTTTGTAGGCAGTTAGTAAGTTTCTGTATTACCTTAGAAGTTTGGAACCCTTCCATGTGTTCCCTTAGAAGTTTGGAACCCTTCCATGTATATCCTTAGAAATTTTGATACTTAGTAGAAAAAAAAAAGTTGGGTACTTAGTGAAATTTCAAAAAGTTTGATACTTAAAGAAATTTTAGTTCTTTTGTAATATAAATATCATATGAGTTGAATGAATGTGATATGAATAGATTGAAGTGTTGAGTGTGGATGATGAATGTATGCAGGTGTTGAATTTAGAATTCCTGCTATTTTCCGGCAGAAAATGAACTGCCAGTCAGGCTTCACCTGGTTAAGGTTGACTGGCGGTAATTTTTTGATGTTACGAAAAAATTCAAAACGGCTACGAACCATTTCAATTTTCCACGTAGTAACGGCTATGGCCTGTTACTAAATTGCCACGTAGTAACGGCTCGGGGATGTTACGACTACCCGGTTACGAATTTTTTCGTAACGACTGTTGCCTGTTACTACGTTGCAGGGTAGTAACAGGCGAGAGCCGTTACGAACGGCCGTTACAACCAAATTCGTAACGGTTACATTGCCGTTACAAAAAAACTGTAACGCCCCGTTTTGTAACGTCCATTAGCTGTTACATCCCGTTTTTGTAACGGCTCAGGTACGTTACTAATCCAGGAATTTGGTGTAGTGATTGTGCCTCGCCTGGTATTTCTACGCGATGAAAAGGTGCTCTTGTGAATGGTTGGATATTTGGATGCGCGATATACTCCTGAAGATTCCCTTCGTCTACCATTTCTTGCACCCTTTTCTTCAGATCTCTACACGAGTCTATGGTCTGACTATGGAATTGATAGAACTCACAGAAGTCATTTCGGTTCTTGGCTCGTTCTGGATGTTGTCCTCTGCTCCATGGATAAGTGATCTTGTATTTTCCATCGATCTTCTTAAGGATCTCGGATGTGGGAGCATTTAGCTTCGTATAAACAGGGTCTACAAAATTTTCCTTCTTTCGTTTGGATTGGTCTCTCCATTTACATCCTCCACTCCGATGTTTATCGAATTGGGTGGGTCCGTTGTTGGATCTCCCTGCTCCTTAGGCTGTCGCCTAAGGTTTTTGTGGTTCTACCACATTTGCTCCTCTATTGGTTCCTTTTAGCAATTTTTCATAAGTGCCATCTTGGAGTTATTCAAGGGCTATGTAGTCCTCTTGAATTTTCCTCAACTTACCTATGTTGGGTGGCATGACTTCATACATACGATCAAATATTGGGTCGGTTTTTATTAGACTTTTTTTTGAAGGCGAAGATCGCATAGGCCTCTGGGACCCTTCCAATCTCGGCACATAATTTCCTCCACCGGTTCACTAGTGAGCGGAGTGACTCATTTGGTCCTCGAGATAACTGGAAAACCATGTCGATTTCTTGTATGACTATACTGTTATGTATGTATGTCTCCAAGAAAAATTCGTATTGGTGAGCAAATGACCTAACCAAATCCTTCGGTAGGTTATTGAACTATATTAGGGCCTCATCTTTTAGACTAGAAGGAAAAAATCTACACATAACCACATCATAATGGCTCCAATTGGTTAGTGTCATGCGATATGACCTAAGATGTACTATTGCATCGATTGTCCCATTGAAAGGAGTTATAAATGTTGGAAGCGATCATTTATTTGGAAATGGTTGGGCCAATAGGCACTTCGATTGGGGAGACTTCCTCGCCTCTTGCATTACTTCTGCCAATTTTTTACTGTCTTGCCTTCCCGTGGCTTCCCTACACATCGCTTCGAGTTGGCAGAGTCGGGATTGCAACTGATCATCTATGTGCCTTTTTTCGGTCTTCTTCTTTCTTCCCTGTGCCCTCTCGGGAGAGAAATATGTTTCTGGTCGGCGATACTTTGATCTTGTAGAATCCTCGTCTGATTGTTCGAATTAGGAAACTATCTTAGAGCGGGTTGACTTCGGGGTCTCCCCTCTCTTTGGGTTATTAACTACGAGGTTTTCGGCCTCATAGTTAACCTTAACTTAATTTTCTCTGTTCACCTATCGTCCGTGTTTTGGATCTACATCGGACGATCCTTCAGATGGGCTTTCCTCCTGGTTTGGAACACTTCGGCTTCCCCTCGGAAAGTGATCCGATGTTTCCTCATTCAAGGTGTCAGGGATATTGACTCTCTCATCGTACTGCAAGTTATCGAAAGGATTCTCCTCCTCGGGGGTCTCATCGATATTGGTCAGTGGCATCTTCTTCTGAGATTTGCGTTTCAGCCTGTAGTTCCTCCATCCTGGACTCATGTTACGTCTTTCTAGTTTTTTCATTCTCTCATCTTCTGTTTCTTGAGGTTTCAGGATAACTAAGATTGTTGCAGTGGTATCGCCGAAGTCAGAATTTTCATTCTTCTTGACTTCCTTGTTTACTATTTTCCTAGGCAAATGACTCAACCCTTCTGGTTGAGTTAGATGGATATCACCTTGTCCATCGAAGGGATTTGTCTCTTATTCGGAGTTAGAGTTATTTGTTAACCCTTCCCGATACTGATCATCGGGCTATCCCTCTTCTGGGAGTGCACCGTTGTGCATAGTTTGAACGAGTTCCATCTCATCTAGTCCCTCTGGCTGGGCTCCACCATTTTCACCTTGGCTCATGCGAGCGGATCGTCTCATCACTATCGCCTTACCTGTGATATATGCAATAATGATCAATTTGTCTTTTCTTTTAGAAAAGTGGGACCCTATATTTTCAGGTCATGTGCAATTACTAAGTCGTAGCTCATACTGGACAGATAAGTATAAGAAGACTTTGAAGTAAATTTTGGAGACATGTGAAAATGTCAAAACATTCCCTCTTTGCATTAAGTTTTAGTGACAGAAAAAAAGTGTTTCGCCGGTTTCTCTTTTCAAGAGAAGTACTTCTCTCCATGCGCCATACCTTTGTTGGGAAAAACCAAATCATGATGATGGAGCATATCTTTCCCTATTTCTAACGCCAATCTTTTCTGATGACTACACCCATGCAAATCTAAAGGATATAATCTATCTAAACATTCAAGATTCAAAGATAAACAAGATGTAAAGGAAATGAAAGTAAAGATTGACACAAGCATATAACGTGGTTCGTCCATGAAGACCTACGTCCACAGGAAATAAGATGTTTTCTTTATTGATCATAAGGTCTTACCCTTGAAAGAGTTACAAATATCACTTAGATCTTTTACTCTATTTCCCTCTAGATCTCTCTCAGGAATTATCTGTAGAAAGACCATCTAAAAGTACATTAGTTAAGTTTTCCATCTCCTGCTACATGGACTATTATTTATAGACAAACTAAACTTGTGAAGGTCTGGTCTCGCCGATCTTATGGAGCTATCATATACCGTCTTCATTACTTCAGATGGGTTCTATACTATCCCTTGTGATAGTCTACTCGGTTCTCCTCCTGAGTCATCTTGCTCTTTTCGTCATCGTGTTGCTCTTCCTTGGAGAACCTAGTACATATTCATCTATGAGTTTTAGTATTGATCGTCCGATCCTTTTGCTACGACATAGATTCTCCCACGCCTCTTCTGATCCTTCATTAAATGCGGTCCTTCTTTTTATACTCGACTGACTGAATCGATTATACCACTCCTCACACACATCATTCATGTAACGTTCGAAATATGCATTTTATTTCAACAGTTATATATAGAACTCCTTCCATGAAAATGCTTGCAATACTATCCAATTTGGGTAGTTAGTTAATAACTTATACGAACCGCCTTCTCATTCGTAATTAAGGATGGTTCTTATAAGTTGATAACTTAGATGTGCTCTTTTTTGTCCAACAGATGAAAGCATTTCTGGTTGCAAGATTGATGAGAAAATGAACAAAGAAACTGATAAGTGTGTGGTACAGTAAATATTTTGGATTAGGTTGAGAATAGTTTTCCTCCTTAGAAAACAGATTAACAGATTTTTTTTTAAATGTAAGGAAAATTTATGCGCAACATCGTTCAAGGAGATAGTTATTTGTTAAACTTGCACAACTTTCTATGATTTCTTTAAACTTTTCTTTCACATATCCACATATCTTATGTGTATCTTTTCGTGCATATATACATAAATGTAGGTGTTTTGACCGTGCTGTATTAGAGAAAGGTTCATCAGCTAACATTGTTGGTGGAGCAATAGAAAACAAACCCATGAAGAGGGTCATCCGGTCATGCAACTATTTTTATTCATTTGCTTCATTTTTTGGCTTTGTAGTTCAAGTGAGTTGGCGACTTGGCGTTGTTTCTGAGCACCGCCACATCATATTAAAATTTATATACGAAAATAAACTTATTATACTTAAATGAATAAAAGTTTAATTTCTTTAAACTGTTATTTAGCTTTGCCCCTCATTTGGTAAATAATCTAAGAAAATGAAAGTTTTGTGCATTTGCGCTCCATGTATTTTTATATTACATATTTACCTTTTCATGGAAGGAGTTCTTTTTATAAAAATGATACGAAATTATGATTTTCATATCATTTTTTGTTAAGAAATCTGTGATTTCCATAATTAAGCCGCTTAGGTTTAAATGAACTGAATAAAAATAAAAATATGCATTTCATTTCAATAGTTATATATAGAATTCAACAAAATTAATTCTGGCAGTTTATAGATTTATTTACAAAGTTCCCAAAAATGAACCCAAACTCAAATTTATTTACAAATATAGTTTAGTACTAAATACGAAATTATGATTTTCATATCATTTTTTGTTAACAAATCCGTGATTTCCATAATTAAGACGCTTCAGTTTAAATGACCTTAATAAAAATAAAAATATGAGATATTTAAGGGAGTTTTTAAGGTATTAATAGCAAATGAGATATTTAAGGTAGTAATACATGTTACTGATTTACGTCACCTTTTTTATGGATATCAATGATATATTTAAGGGATTTTTTTTTGTTTTTGGTTAAAAAAATATGATTTTCAAGATCTTTTCTATAGAAAATAATAATATTTACGTAACCTTTTTTATAGTTATCAATGAGATATTTAAGGGATTTGTTTTTTGTTTTTGGTTAAAAAAACATAATTTTGAAGATCTTTTCTATAGCAAATAATAATATTTACGTCAACTTTTTTATGGTTATCAATGAGATATTTAAGGGATTTTTTTTTTAGTTTAAAAAAATATGATTTTCAAGATCTTTTCTATAGCAAATAAAAATATTTCCGTTTTTTTTTTCTTTTCCTTTTTTACATCTCACGGCCCTAAATCCTGGCCCTCCGTCATTGATTCGATTTTACGACATGAATTTTATTAATATTATGTAAACGTGGTGTAAGAATTTTTAACAAATCTCAGCCAATCAGAACCAAGGGTTTCGTCTATACACCAACATAAAAGAGGGTGGATGCAACCACTAAATTTGGAGCATCCGATCCAATCCACATAATTAGAAATTGACGACCCGGAAATGTAAGGGGGCTAACTTTGATTTCGTCCAATCAAGAACAAGGGTTTTGTTCACCGACCAATGGGAGGAGAGGTTACCGCAACTCTCGACGTGGTGTGAGAGATGTGGTGCAAACCTGTTAAGCCACATAACATACTGGAAAGATAATATTTTGTAACCAGTAACTGGCTTAGCAATACTAAACCTCTGCATAGAATACACACACCCTTCTTTAACCTTCTCTTGGATCAATTGTACGTGATCCTTTCCCACTCTAGCTTGTATTTGAGTTCTCTATATTTGGTTAAATTACACTCAAACGTCAGGGAACCTTAACCTAAAAAACAAAATACATAATCACCATAGAAAAACGATACTCACATGTTGGTCAATAAGATGGATTTCGATATTCCATACTTTCCCGAGCCGTTTATTTTCGAACTTCCAAACCTTTAAAACCAAGGCTTTGACGATCTTTTGAGCTGCACTATCGGGACTGAGTTTGGAGAAAGGTGTATAAATTGTACCCGCAGTTTTACCAATATTTCCTAAACAAAGCATTGACAAAGCGATCAATCAGCATCAAAACTCAATACTAAACAATCAAACACAGCTGCACATCATGGATATGCCATTAAATATAACACTAAATACCAAAATAAGTTATAAACGCCAGATACAAAAGTGACAATCTTCTTAAAAACCATGAAACAAACCGCATAGAACGACATATGTATATTAAAAAAAAAACTACGGGAATAATTTGTCCAGACTACGAACCCTGCTTAGGATTTTTCTTTGTTTTTTGTTTTCCCCCTCTAGCCATTCAAAGAGTGTTCTTGATTGATTGGCGGTTGTAGTCAGGTATCTCCTTTCAACTGAACATGCAAACCAAGTATCTCCGAATCGTTTATATATATAGACCCATAGCTTGATTCCTAAGAAATTCTATTTTATTTCAATAGTTATATATAGAATTCAACAAAATCAATCTGGCAGTTTAAAGATTTATTTACAAAGTTCCCAAAAATCAACCCAAACACAGATTTATTTACAAATATAGTTTAGTACTAAATACGAAATTATGATTTTCATATCATTTTTTGTTAAGAAATCTGTGATTTCCATAATCAAGCCGCTTAGGTTTTAATGAACTGAATAAAAATAAAAATATGCATTTCATTTCAATAGTTATATATAGAATTCAACAAAATTAATTCTAGAAGTTTATAGATTTATTTACAAAGTTTCCAAAAATGAACCCAAACACAGATATATTTACAAATATAGTTTAGTACTAAATATGAAATTATGATTTTCATATCATTTTTTGTTAACAAATCCGTGATTTTCATAATTAAGCTGCATATATTTAAATGAACTTAATAAAAATAAAAATATGCATTTTACTTCAACAGTTATATATAGAATTCAACAAAATCAATTCTGGCAGTTTATAGATTTATTTACAAAGTTCCCAAAAATGAATCCAAACACAGATTTATTTACAAATATAGTTTAGTACTAAATACGAAATTATGATTTTCATATCATTTTTTGTTAACAAATACGTGATTTCCATAATTAAGCTGCATATATTTAAATGAACTTAATAAAAATAAAAATATGCATTTTACTTCAACAGTTATATATAGAATTCAACAAAATCAATTCTGGCAGTTTATATATTTATTTACAAAGTTCCCAAAAATGAACCCAAACACAGATTTATTTACAAATATAGTTTAGTACTAAATATGAAATTTTGATTTTCATAACATTTTTTTTAACAAATATGTGATTTCCATAATTAAGCTGCATATGTTTAAATGAACTTAATAAAAATAAAAATATGCATTTTACTTCAACAGTTATATATAGAATTCAACAAAATCAATTCTGGCAGTTTATAGATTTATTTACAAAGTTCCCAAAAATGAACCCAAACACAGATTTATTTACAAATATAGTTTAGTACTAAATACGAAATTATGATTTTCATATCATTTTTTGTTAACAAATCTGTGATTTCCATAATTAAGCGTCTTAGGTTTGAATGAACTTAATAAAAATAAAAATATGAGATATTTAAGGGAGTTTTTAAGGTATTAATAGCAAATGATATATTTAAGCTAGTAATACATGTTATTGATTTATGTCACATTTTTTATGGTTATCAATGATATATTTAAGGGATTTTTTCTTTGTTTTTGGTTAAAAAAAATGATTTTCAAGATCTTTTCTATAGTAAATAATAATATTTACGTCACCTTTTTGATGGTTATCAATGAGATATTTAAGGGATTTCTTTTTTTTGTTTTTGGTTAAAAAAATATGATTTTCAAGATATTTTCTATAACAAATAATAATATTTCTGTTTTTTTTTTCTTTTTCTTTTGTTACATCTCACGGCCCTAAATCTTGGCCCTCCGTTATTGCTTCGATTTTACGACATGGATTTTATTAATATTATGTAAACGTGGTGTAAGAATTTTTAACAAATCTCAGCCAATCAGAACCAAGGGTTTCGTCTACATGCCAACATAAAAGAGGGTGGACACAACCACTAAATTTGGATCATCCGATCTAATCCACGTAATTAGAAATTGACATCCAGGAAATGTAAGGGGGCTAACTTTGATTTCGTCCAATCAGTAGCAAGGGTTTTGTTCACTGGCCAATGGGAGGGGAGGTTACCGCAACTCCCGACGTGGTGTGAGAGATGTGGTTGAGTGTTTAGGTTATTGATGAATGAATCTAATCAGTATATGTAGTACAAGAGTAGTTACTCAGATTGGACATATATTAAGTGATCCCGTATATGTGGTATCGTTGTAAATTTTAAACTATAGACCACTTTGTCATCTTATGAGTCCTCAAAACTAATTGTTTGCATGATTGCTAAAAGCTGGTACTAATATTAGCAGGGCTGGCACCATTTGAGTGATCCAATGGCCAGAATCACTTATAACTCTTTTATCTTACATGAAATGGTATCAGCTCCGCTAATGCTAGTACCAGCCTTTAGCAATCGTAATTATTTGGAGCCCTATAATATGCTTTTTATTTTATAAAAGTTACACTGTAGTCAAAAAGGAAAACCAGTTGCATGATTGTCATCTAGAAAACAAGTATGGTCTCAGTTGCCAGCTAGTTTCGTCATTCATAATCCATAGTCAATTTTAATTGGTTTTCTATTTGAGTCCTGCGTCAACTTCTGAAAATGCAAGATCTTCCCACGTTTATGTCACACTTGTTATGACACGTACGTATATTATCCCGTAATGTTTCTCTGCAATATTAGCTTTACTAGTTTTCTATAGCTTCACGTATGAATTCGTATACTTTCTTTTAGGATAAAGAAGGGTATTTTGCATTTCGTCCCCTAAGATTTCTAAATAAGAAAACCAGATTCGATATTAGTGAACCAAGGACGGAGCTAAAACTTTTGGTTAGGGGGAACAAATTTATATATTGACAGTAATGATCTAAATCCAGTTAGGCGGCCGAATGGCGCAATCTTTTTCACCTTTCTTTAGCTACATTTTGGGTTGTGGACACATTGAAATACTTGTTAAATTCTTATTCCAACATGTTTTACATTTAGAACCGTATATATATGAATTTGCGGAAACTCCATGAACACATAGTATAACAAACATGCAATCGAAGGGTTCATTTTTTTTTTTTTTTTTTTCTGAATTTTTTCCGATGCTGGAATTTGCTAGTACATGGAGCTTTTTAACCATTTAATTCTCTTGTTTTCTTTCCTACATAGAAAAGCTACCGGCAATTAAATGAAGGATACGTAATCGTATTTGATTTTATCAATTTTCTGTTATTCCCCCATGAGTTTCTTCGCATATGTACTAAAGGGGGTTAGCTGACTTCTAGATATATTTAGCTAAAATCACAAAATTTAGTGGGGACTACTGTCCCCATTAGACCCTTAACAGCTCCGTGCGTGAGTGAACCCTCTTATCATCAAATTTTTCACCTGTTTTCCAATTAGCTGGCGCATCACTTGTGTACAGGTTTGGTAAGGAGAACACATGATAAACGAGTGAAAATTTGGAAATACAGCTATATAGAAGAGTTATGCATTCATATAGAAGAGTTCCCTTTATATATTATGGAAATAATAAATAGTTGAAATCCTCATTTATCTTGCATCCATGGGAAATTTGGATAAATTTCTTTTCTAGGGAATCAGTTAGTTACTACTCTGATAACAGTTTAAGAATGTGGAAGCTCGAACACGCTGACAATGGAGGACCTTTTAAGGAGTGGCTTTTCAGTACCAATAATTTTTTGGGAAGACAGACTTGGGAGTTTGATCCAAATGATGGAACTCCAGAAGAAAAAGCACAAGTTGAAAAAGCTCGTCAAGAATTCTCTAAAAATCGATTCAAAGTTCGAGCATGTTCAGATGTTTTGTTACGCTTGCAGGTAATGAGATTAGATAATTTTTTGTCAAGTAACGCCAGGAATGTACTAATGGGGCACTGTTCTTGAAGCCTATTTATCTATGTTTTTGTCAATTAGCCTTGAATTCAATCTTAACTGCGTTCTTCCACTGGCTGTAGTATACATTGTCTGATACTATATAATTAACTTTATAATATGCATGCAGCAACTGAGAAAAAACAAAGATATGTTGGATTTTAGTTTATCCCCCGTAGTGAAGCTGAGCTATGACGATGAAGTGACCTATGAAGCGTCAACAACAACTTCAACGCGAGCTATCGGGTTCTTTTCTGCAATGCAAGGACAGGATGGACATTGGGCGGCCAATTATGACGCACCCCTGTTTCTGATGCCTCCACTGGTAACGTCAATCTAGTTTTCACATCCATTGGACAAATTGTCTAAGACTTAGAATTACATAATTATCAAATTTGATTTTGTATTGAATGGTCCCTTCCATCTTTCTATGTTATTTAGAGAATAGGGAAGTGACAGTCGTCATTAACATAATGGTTAAATATGGAGATGCAGGTTTTCACCTTATATATTTCCGGAACTCTTAATACCATCTTCTCACATGAACATAGGAAGGAGACACTTCGGTACATGTATTGCCATCAGGTAAATTTCAAATTTTAGACAAAATAGTTTGAAGAATCCCAATTTTTTTTTTTTTTTGTTGGATGCAATAATCAAAACAAAGAAAAATTAATCAGCAAAAGTTATTGATACTTAGCTCTTTTGTAATAGAAGTGATGGATTTGACGAAACGAGCGAGCTTCCCATATCTCCACAACAGTAACAAGGCAAAACTTTGAAAAACTGAGTGAGTCACGTGTTCAACACGCTGTCCTTTAAACATTAGCGCCCGATAAAACACCCTATTACACCTACTACTAGCCTATGTAGTAGATGCTCAACTTGAGCTTGACAACTAGAAAAAACCCTTAAGGAAAATCGCGAACGTTAAATAAATCAATATAAAATATTTTCCCTACGGTGTCTCTCTAAAAAATAGGGAATCCCCTTTCCTATAGATTTTACAAAAGTAGTGAATTTGTTTATATAATCGAATAATACAACTTAAAAAGAGAAACTCCCCGATGTGGGACTGAAAAGTTTCATTCACAAAAGAAAATAATAATTTATTAATTTTTTTAAAAACTTTAAAAATTAATTTTTTATTACTCCATGCGTCTGAAATTAACAGTTCTAATTGACTTCGTCACGATATTAAGGAAATCCTATAAAATGTCGTGACTAACCCTGGAATAGCCCTATTTAATTTTATGTGGTTACCAAAATTAAAATTAATAGTATTAAAATGTCGGGACTAATCCTATTATTTTTGAATATATTTATTTAAAAAAAAAACAAACTTATATTGCTTTTATTATGGAGTCCGTAATTAGAACGAGATGTAAGAATAAGTAGAAGTTTTATTAGGAATTTTATAACTATCCATAAATGTTTTTAATACAAAGATATTGAGTATATTTTTTCCTTATATATGGTGATAATATTTAAGATTTTGAATTAAGTTTTTGTAGAATGAAGATGGTGGTTTTGGGTTTCATATAGAGGGGCACAGTGTTATGTTCAGTACCGCACTTAACTACATTTGTATGCGTATTCTTGGAGAAGGACTAGATGGTGGTAAGGACAATGCTTGTGCCAGAGCCCGACAATGGATCCATGATCATGGTGGTGTAACGTCAATACCTACTTGGGGAAAGGCCTGGCTTTCTGTATGTGTATTTTCATGATTCTGAGGTTTTAATGATATGCGCAAACTGACTTAATGGTTATAATGTTTTGTGAGACCTATATAAAAATGAACTAAATAACACATACCGGAGCCTTCCATGTGGATGGATAATTACTTCTGTTGATTGCATATAGGTACTTGGAGTGTACGACTGGTCAGGTTGCATCCCGATGGTCCCTGAATTCTGGCTTCTTCCTACATTCTTCCCCATGCATCCTGGTTTGTACCAAAATTCTGAGAATATCCTTAACCAGATGTGTTTTAAAAAGCTGCCATAAATTTTGCTCAGCCCACCGTAAAACTCATGGTCAAACCCATTTTTTCTATCATAAGAGTATTTTCCATGCATAATCAGGTGAAGAGTTAATCCGGAAACAAAAAAAAAAGAGGGTTTGATTTTGGGTTTAACCATTAGATAGCGAAAGTCTGAATTACATTGTTAATAGATGTTCCTTATGAATTGCAGCTAAGATGTGGTGCTTCTGTCGGTTGGTCTACATGCCTATGTCGTATCTCTTTGGAAAGCGATTTGTCATACCCATAACAAATTTTATTGTATCGTTGAGGGAAGAACTTCATGTTCAACCTTACAATAATATAAAGTGGAGTGAAATGCGCCACAATTGCTGTAAGGTAATTACATGATTTGACCACTGCTCTATTAAACACCTCCAGAACCATCTCCTCACATGAAATGCTGTTTCGGTGGGGATGTGATGGCTTTCGTGCCAGATCATCAACTCTAAATGACTTTTAATTTGCCCCAATCTAAGGAAGAGACGGTTATGAAGTTTTTTTTTCACAGTTTACTAAGAATTACCAGATTTTAAATAGCATTTTAACTTGCAATTAATTTTTTTGGGCATTGTCAGGAGGATCTTTATTACCCACGTTCCTCTGTACAGAATTTGGTATGGGACTCTTTGCACATGTTGATAGAGCCTCTTTTAAATAGGTGGCCATTTTCAAAGTTGGTGCGAGAGAAGGCCTTGAGTCTGACAATGAAACACATTCATTATGAGGATGAAAATAGTCGCTACCTTACCATGGCTGCAGTAGAAAAGGTATGGTCACGCAAGGGGTAAAACTAAATAGTCATTACCTTACCCCAGTAAAGAACTACAAGTGACTTGATCCAAGTAAACTGGTACCTTACCCCAGTAAATTGTTTTTGAATGTCAATAATGACCCAAGAGGCCAAATTCAAAGTAGAATAAATTTTTGGTACAAATTAACAACATTTCTAATGGTACCATTTTACTGGTTAAGGTACCAAAACCATATAAGACAACCTGGAAAATGATTTGTCTTATATGAATTTTGGTAACCTTCCTAGCATAATACTATTACCCCGTTAGCCACAAGCCAAATTTGGTACCTAACCACAAGTAATTTACTTTTTCTTCTTCATATTGATGAGGCTCCATAATACTATTACCACAAGTAATTTTTTTTTTTTTTTTTTTTTTCATATTAATAACCACAAGTAATTTACTTTTTTTCTTCGTTAAACCAGTCAACTTTGAAGAATTAAGCGTCTTCTTATCTTGGCAGTCTTTATGCATGCTTGCTTGTTGGGTGGAGGATCCAAATTCAGATGCTTTCAAGAAACATTTAGCCAGAGTCCATGATTACATATGGGTTGCTGAAGATGGACTAAAAATGCAGGTTTTCATTTTGTTTTATTTTCATTTTATTTTCTGCTGCCCAGCTTCCTGGCCTGACCCACCCCACTTGACGTACCCCTGACCCAGTCCCAAAACAATCATCAATGTATTGTGTCGGCACGCCACAATAAGCCTCC
Organism: Papaver bracteatum; assembly: GCA_023529315.1. Taxonomy (NCBI): domain Eukaryota; kingdom Viridiplantae; phylum Streptophyta; class Magnoliopsida; order Ranunculales; family Papaveraceae; genus Papaver; species Papaver bracteatum. Next base: position 323,338 of record JAJJWX010003506.1, read on the forward strand.
GCCCCCGACCTTACACATAGTGGAGGGGTTTATAAGGTCCACTGCTAGCTACCCTGCAAGTGGGAATGGAACTCTAGGCTCTTAAAATGCAGGTTAATAGGTTATACAGATACAAATTGGTTGTATTCCATTAATGCACGTTCATAAACATGTTAGTTCACATTTATTTTTGCTATATTCTACAGAGCACCGGAAGCCAGACATGGGATGCTAGTTTGGCACTTCGTGCACTTCTAGCGAATGGAGATCTTATCGGCCAAACAGGTCCTACTCTCAAGAAGGGGCACCATTATTTAAAAAATTCACAGGTTTTTAACTATACTCATCTTACCTTAAAAACAAACCTGTATAGCTTAGCTATATGGAAGGGAAGATCCCAGTATGTGCAAGTGAGGGCACTTGCCACTACTTACCTATCAGGTTGCAAAATCAAGTTATATGCAAAATTTTACGGAATCCCTTATATATTTGCCGTTTTATCATTGATAAGCTTCACACATAGTAGGATATTTTCAATACCCTTTGCTATAATCCTGGCTCCAGCGTGATCTTAAAAGAATATTGGGTCTGAAATGCATCATACGGAGACTTATGAATTAATATGAGGTTGCATTGCCTCTATTCCCGGCCATCAAAAAAATAAGGCACCAATTAAATATCTCAATGTATATTAGATGTATACAAAGTTTTAATACGCAATCTTTTGTTGGGTCCCTCCTTGAGATGAATAAAGGTTAAAGATAACCCTTCTGGCGACTTTCGAAGTATGTTCCGACACATTAGCAAAGGAGCATGGCCTTTCTCGGATCAAGATCATGGCTGGCAAGTTTCAGATTGTACAGCAGAAGCACTAACGGTAATAGAACAGTAGTCATTGCCATTTCTAAAACTGATCATTGAGCAACAATAAATATATTTTCTTACTCCAGTAGTATTAATTACTGCAGGTCTGTCTTTTATTTTCCCAAATGCCAGCTGAAATTGTTGGTGAGAAGATTTCAGTGGAGCAGTTGTATGATGCAGTTGAGGTTATTATTTCTCTTCAAGTAAGCATCAAGTTTGTGGAAAATAGAAACAATAATAATTGTGTTGAGTCTGTTAACATGGTGAAATTGACATTAATTATCTTTACATTACCAATAAACATATATATATATATACGTATCATATTAAAACCTTTAATTTCTTAGGGTGCAGATGGAGGTTTTTCTTCATGGGAGCCTGCAACGTCACCTGAGTGGTTGGAGGTTGTTTTAGTTTTCTTTGATAATAATAGCAAACAAGGATCAAGTTAAGCTTAAAATTTATATTCTGACATTAACTTCTATTGGTTGAATGTATTATAGGTTTTTAATCCAACAGAAATGTTCGAGGATGCCATGGTCGAGCATAAGTAAGTATATAATTTGTGTTAATTAAGTAACCTATTAATTAATTTGTCATTTTAATCTGCAGATAATCCCGTAAAACAGACGATTCTAATTGTTCACTAATCATGTACAGATATGTGGAATGCACTTCATCTGCAATTGAAGCCCTGGTTCTTTTCAAGAAGTTATATTCTGATCACCGTACCAGAGAAATTGAATCCCGCATTGAAAAAGCAGTCCATTACATAGAACACAAACAAGAGCCTAATGGTTCATGGTAACTAATAATATACTTGATCTGTCGAATTTTTTTTCAGCCAGTACTCAGTTGATTGTTAATAGCAACACCTAAATTTCCTTAATATCCTTATTTTGGTGTAGAAAATTTAATTTTTGCTTCTTAGTTCTCGCGGTTTAATTTTACTGGTATTTACAGTGCCTTTCAGTTGACCACTACAGCACAAATGTTAACTGAGAACTTGTGCAGGTATGGAAACTGGGGGATATGCTATATCTATAGCACATGGTTCGCGCTACGAGCCTTTTCAGCTGTAAGGAAGAACTATGACAACAGCGTATTTGTTCGCAAAGCTTGCAACTTTCTACTCTCAACCCAAAAATCATCCGGCGGCTGGGGTGAAAGTTATCTATCGTGCATGAGGAAGGTATATCCATATAGTAAAACAAGAAAAGTTGTTTGAGTTTCGATCTATCACTGTGTAATGTATTTTTGATTATATCTTCGTCTATTTAAGTTAAAACGGGACAAATGATGACCATCTAAACCTTAATCTTCTCAGGAGTTTGTACCTTTAGAGGACAACCACTTGGTACACACATCTTGGGCTCTGATGGGACTTATTCATGCTGGTCAAGTAAGTTATTACCAATTCACATTATTATATATGCGTGATTTTGTAGCTAGAATGTTCACTATTTTGTAAAATGGATTTATCGATATAGGCGGAGAGGGATCCCGAGCCTCTGCATCGTGCAGCGAGGGTACTGATAAATAATCAAATGGAAAACGGTGATTTTCCCCAACAGGAGATCACAGGAGCATCCTTGAAGACATGTATGCTACACTATTCACTCTACAGAAATACCTTCCCAATATGGGCTCTTGGTGAATATCGCCGGAGGGTACTAAAAAATCGGCAGCTCTAATAAAATTTGTTGCTCGTGGTTGGAAGAAATGATGCGGCGAAACAATTGTCTGATTTTGCATGAAAATTTGATCGATTACATCTCTGATCTCTTAATAAAGCTTTGGATAGGACATTTTTATTTAATAATTGAAGGCATGCCATTGGATTTGCTTTTTCTTCTGAATGAATTTCCATGCTAATGAAAAATCGCATTCAAGTCATCCGTTAATGGAACTTCGTGGGGTTTTTTTAATTTTGTAACGTAGTAAAATCAGAGAAACTTTAGGGTGAGTAATTCCTAAATAATAATAATAATAAGAAGAAGAAGAACGGGCCCTAGCTCAGCTGGTCATCTCCGTTCCCCAAAGTTTCATGCGTTCCAGGAGGTCTCAAGTTCGAGCCCCCAATGACGTAATAGTACAGGAATTAACATGGAAGGTAGTGTTATTTTCCCCCCTTGTGACACAATCTCAGCCCCCCATTCGCTTCGGCTCCCTTTGCTAGGTTACCCATGAAGCTCGCTGGTAGGTTAGCACAGCAACCTGTTCAATTAATGTAGTAATATGTTGTTGGATCTTACCTTGTTAGTAGTGGCGGAACCAGCCATTCATGTAGAGGGGGGCTAAAAAAGAATCTATAAAATTTAGTGGACTAAATACTTAATAATGGTGGGCTAAATCCTAAATATATAATAAAACTAAGGGTGAAATTGTGATTATTTTGATTTTAGGGGGGCTAGAGCCAGGGTTAGTCAACCCTTGGCTCCGCCCCTGCTGGTTAGGCTTCCAACTAATTAATGTAATACTCTTTATCCAATATATGTACGGTCCGCGAGTTATAACCCCAAATGTGTCACTATCCATATACAAAAACTCCAACAAAATAAATTGTTCACAAAAACCCCATTTAACATAAACTGTCTATATTACCTTTTTAGTTTAAATCACCCCAACAAAAATAAAAATCAACCCCACCTTTAATTTTTATTATATTTACACCGCCAACAGTAACACACCACAGCAGCAGCACCACCACCGCCACTGCACCACCTCCTCCACCGCCACCCACCCACCATCGCATCGCGCCGCTTCGCCACCGCCGTTGGCACCACTATTGCCCCACCACTACCACCACCACCACCACTGATCACCACCACCCACCATCGCCTATCATCGCCGCCAACCACCACAGCACCACCACCAACCACCATCTCCGAGCAACACCACCATTATCACCGACCACCACCACCAACCAGCCGCCACTGCCACAAAAAATGAATTTCATTTATCAATATTCAACCAAACAGAAAAAATGATGAAACCAACATTGGTTTCACCAAAAATGAGATGAAATCGAAATTGGTTTCATCATTTTTCCACATATTGTCATTTCACCAACACAAACTTCAATGATGAAACGAATCTCTGAGATGAGTATGAAACCAAAGATCGTTTCAACATAAATTATCGTATCACCAACAAGATTGGTTTCGTCACATAAAATCTGAAAAACAAATCACATATTAGATGAAACCAATTTTTGGTTTCATCATAAATAAGATGAAACCAATTTTGGTTTCATCGTAAATAAGATGAAACCATAATTGGATTCGTGCAAATGTTTGTTCAACTGCAAGAGGTATTGGTTTGAAGAGGTATTATACATGTCCATTGATAGAAATACGTCATTCAAATTTCATGATTACCTGCATCTGAATCTAAGTAAAGAACATCCATCGCAATATCCATAGCTCAAACCATCACTTCATCTCCCTGCTCAATTACCAACAACAGAAGCATTCTACCAGAACTACAGCTGTAATTCTTCCATTAGCTAACAGCTGTATCAACTTCAACATTGCATAGCTGCACCTTTTACTTCTCTGTAACATCAACAGCCTATAACCATCTCAGCTGCTTCATTCTATCATCATCCAACCCAACACCTAAACCCGGACAGTAGCTGCGAATCCACTCTTGTACACCAACTTATTCACAGGTTCACTAAACCATTGCAGACTCATCCTTGTGCATTCTCAGTAACAACGGCATCATCTCCTCATACCACTTGCACCACAATGTATCCATCCACATCCATTCTACATGTCTCAACTCAATTTTTTAAGATGTATCTTGTTCAAATCCACCAGCTAACTCAGTTGTAACCACTGCAAATTCTGTTCACATCCGTTCTACTCATTCTCTCTTTGACAGCAAACACCACCCATGTTCAAATGTCAGCAACCACCAACCTGTAAACCTAACATTCATCTAAATCAGCACCTCAGTCCCATGGAAATCACCATCTCTTGTATCCTTCTTGAATCCTCTAAGACAACCACAGCTAACACTCCCTTGCAATCACTACAAGAAAATGAGGATTTAGTGTCAAAACAAATTGTCAGTAAATACCCTGTTTTTGTCTCGAAATATTTTCTGAGATGGATTTTGTTTTGTCACGAAGTTGTCTCAAAAATCCCGTCTGGGAAAGTAGTTCGCGACAAAATTACGAACCGTCACGAAAAAAATTAATTAACAACAAAAAAATTATTGTCAACAAAAGTATCTTTCACTAACGAAATAAAATTGTCTTTGAAAGTTATTTTAATGACGGAATAATTCGACACCGAAAGGCATTTTTTTGCGAGTAAGTTTTTTGCCGCAAAAATATAAATTTCAGGACAAACGAATTTGTCTTTAATGATAACTATTTAAGACCAATTTTATTGTCTCAAAAACTAAAGTTTTGTGGTAATTTAATTTGTCTTTAATGATAACTATTTAAGACCAAATTTTTTTTCTCAAAAGCGAAAGTTTTGTGTCAATTTAATTTGTCTTTAATAGTAATTATCTGAAACAAAATTTTTTGTCTCTAATTAATTTAATTAGAGACACAATTTTTTGTCTCTAATTAATTTAATTAGAGACAAAATTAATAGCCCCTAAATATCAAATATTGAAGACTAATTTGTTCGTCTCTAAATATTTTATTAGTGACCAATTATTTTTTTGCCTTACAAGCATCATGTTTTGTCCTTAAATAATCTATCAATGACAACTTACTTTGCCTCAAATGCTTTTTTCAAAGACTATCTGTTTTCTTAAGAAATATCATGGGAGACAAAATTATTCCTCTCCGAAAACTACTTATTTTTGCCTCTAAATTGTTCCATCCATGACGCTTTTAAAATGGATTTTCAAAGCCAAACAATACATTAAATTTATTACTATTACTATATTTCAAAGTCAAACAATTTATTTCACTTTTATTATATATATTTTGGTAATATTTTATTGCCATTGACAATACTTTATTATATTTATTTCACTTTTATTATATATATTTTGGTAATATTTTATTTCCATTCACAATACTTTATTATATTTCAATGTCAAACAATTTATTTCACTTTTATTATATATTTTGATAATATTTTATTGCCTTTCGTAATACAAATAATCTAAAAACATTAACAAACAAAATACAATTCAGAATCTCTCGCCGGGATTGCTATCTTCCAAAAATGTGAATCCTTTAAACCTTGCCTTTGAACAAATTAATACCCCAATGTCTTCTTGCATATCCAAATCCGTGATGCTTACCTTTAAAAGTATCATCAAATGGCCGTCTTCTTTTTCATTACTCTTATCTTTCTACCTAGAAAAGTATTTAGAAAAATGTTACTTCATATAGCATAAGAACATCATAAAAAAACAATGAAACTCAGCAGAATAATTACAAATGATATAATTACCACATCAAGATCCCTTGTTAATTCCATTAATCACTTAAGCATGAATTATCGTTGTTATCCCATACCAAGACAGGCAGCTCCTGCTCCTATAAAGCTAAAGAAACACAATCCTCATGAGTATCTGGTTAAGAACAAAACAATTTTTTCTTTATCATTATTCAAAATCCAGAAACTTCCAACAAAAATGAGTTTTTCACCTCACAATATATGTATTAAATCAACAACTGAAAAAAAAATATAACGAAGCCATTGATTCGTTACCTATTTCATTAAGAAGCAAAACTTGAGGTTTCTCCGGGATTCGCCCACTTTCACACCAACTTCTCCATATCGATACAACGAGTACCAAAGTGGATCTCTACCATCAAAATCCGGTTACCATAGAGAGGAAGAGAGATGATAAGCTGGTGGTGACAGAGAGACATGAAGGGAGGGTTAGTATTTGCAGGGAGTTATATAAGAAGAGAGGGAAGGAGTCAAAAGACTGAACAATGGAGAAGATAGAAAGAAGTGGGAGGCGGAAAGGGGGATGTATAATTAGGTTTAGGTTTCATCCTTTAAGGATGATTTCTCTCATAATGGGCTTAGTAAAAGATCTCATGCTTTATGATCTTTCAAAGACCCGAAACTATTTTACCGGCCAAGAAGGAAACAATGGATAACTTATTACTACGTGTAAAGGTCCAAATGTCAAAGAAAACTAAATTTTCAAATAAAATAAATAAAAAGGAAATTGAGCGATGGATTTTTTTTTTTTTTTTGTAAGACTAGAAAAGTTAATGGTAAAATCTTAAGATTATTGCAAATTTGGACAATTATGTAGATTGAAAAAATTGAGTAAAACTGAAGAAATAAAATTTTTAATTATAATAAATTGCAAGTAATTTGAGAATTTTGAAGTGCCTATTGAATCACGTATAACGCTTTCTATTATATAAAATTATTCCAATGAATGAAAATATCAAATTAAAATTACTTAGATATAGACTAGCATTTGGATAGGCAGCGAGATGGGTTAGGGTAATGAGTTAATTGTTTTCATCTCTCCATTTTTAGATTTGGTCCATTTGAGTTAGGTTTGGGTGCTAACACCACCAACATGTTCCAAAAAAGAAATCTGAAGTTCGAATTCTTATATTTACCTTATGACCTTTAACATAAAAGAACAAAATCTAAAGTTAGATGAAATTTTCACAACTTATTAGCGTTCGCAGTAGTATAACTTATTCCAAGGGCCTACTTAGTCGGGGAACTTGGAAAAATAAATTCAGGCTTGGAACTCGCATACTACTCGATTGACTTTTTAATGGCTCATATATATTGCTACGTAACATGATTTATAAATCTTTCTCGAAATTGACTTATTTAAATCTCTAAGTATATTCGTTGAGATCCAACAAATTCTTAACTCATATGGATATTTCAACAAATTCTATAGACGCTTCACCGAGTTACACTCACATTTCATTGGTTTCTCTGGTTTCTCTGAATATCCACCAATTTCTCCAAATTTCCATCGATCGCATTTCTTTTTCATGTTATCCATCAAGCTTATACAATATCGCTTGACCTTACTCGTTTTCATCGGGATTTCATCCATTTCCTCGATCATCCATTAATTTCACCAGACTTCGCATTGATTTCATCAATTTTATCAAGTATTCATCAATATCACCAAATATCTCTAGGTTTTGCTCAATTTCTTTCGGATTCTTTATAATTTTCCTATTATCCATCAATTTCACCTATCCATCGACTTCAATTAATTCCATCAATTTTGTCCAGCAAGGTAGCAACAAGATTTTTACTGATTACAAGTGATACAATTCTCTTGACGAAGTCATAAACACGGGGCACAACTATAATTGACATGTGTATATAACAAGATTTTTACTGATTACAAGTGATACAATTCTCTTGACGAAGTCATAAACACGGGGCACAACTATAATTGACATGTGTATATAACAAGATTTTTACTGATTACAAGTGATACACTTCTCTTGACGAAGTCATAAACACGGGGCACAACTATAATTGACATGTGTATATGCGTATGATTATATTTTTTGAAGAAATTTTTTTTTTTTAGTTTGAAGCATATGTATCCACTTAAAACTGGCGCTCTAAATTCCCACCAATATCCCCATATTTTTACATCTCGTCCCATCTCTTTTAAATCCAACGACAACAAACTAATCTCTTTTAAATCCAATGACAACAAACTATGACAAGTCGTTGATCTGTATGCACTCGTCAAGATGTTTCACAATTACAATCAGTATTGGCGGGAATAACTAAGTTTTGGCGCACTAAATCCCGCAAAATTCTTACTAAAATTCTTTTCCCTCCACTGGAACCCTAGCCCCATCGTTGCCTATAATTTGTCTTCTTCGTTATTGCGACTTAAAGTTGTAAATAAGCCCACAAACATTATTTCATGGTTAATTTTCTCTCGCCAAAATCAAAAAACCCAAAATCTACCTTTAACCGAAACCTATCTTCGAATCTTCATTTGAATGATTTGTGTTCGATAAATATAAATCATCATCTACAATAACGAAAGGAACAAGTTTCTTCCCATTAAAAACCCACACAAGAATTTCCGTCATAAATATAGAATCCATCTAATCTTTAGGGCATGTTGTTGAGTAAATTATTTAACCCAATTTCGAATCTGACTTCAGATTAGTGAGCATGTTGTAATCTAGTCAAATCATTTACAAATTACGATCTTTCGATTTAATGGTGGAAATTAGAGTTCATCCGATTGTAATTTTAGAAATCCATTAATCAGGTAAGTAAGTTTGATATGTTCATCTATTTACTTCAAATATGTTTTATTTTGTGGATTCAATCTTTTAAAGCTTTGGTGCCGATTACATCTTTGTTTTTCTAATTTCTTATAATTTCCAGTAGTTTCCCAGAAATCTATTCGAGTCTTGTATTGTTCTAAAGAAAAGAAATTGATTTGCTAATTGGGTTTTTATTTTGTTGCAGTTAGGCATGAGTTTTAGTTCGTTTGAAGGATTTGGACGTTTGGGCATCCATCAGCAGGTGAATTAATCACCATTTCTGGGTAATTTTCTTCTTGTCTTTCTTTTTCCCCTCGTTTGAGTTAATCTTATTCACCATTTTGATACGTGTTACCTGTTTGAGATAATGCCTCACTTGGGAATGTTATGGATTGCTTTCTCGGTAGTTATAGTGGTGAAGAAGATGCGGTTCTGATTTATGTTCATGTAATAATTCCCAGTTTTAAACTACGAAATCTGTGTGTAACTAGATATTTGTGATCTCCAGTTAAGAAGTGAAATTATCAAAACTTCTATATTGATTTTCCTTATCTACACTTCCTATTTCTTGGGTCTGTCTTTTCTACTCATTTATCAAACCCTTTTTTGATTAAACAAACTTATAATGGAAATGATGTTAATTTTCCTCAAGGTCCGTCTCTTTTGTTAAGTATTTGAGGAATTGGGGTTATGCCATGCAAAATTTACCTATGATGATTGCACTAAAAACTGGTCTTTGGTCGAACTTTTGTTATAACATCATTATTCGATAGGACATTCTGGTCCGTGTTAAAGCATCTCACTAGTGTTTTCTTATTTTGGCATGTTGATCATGTATGCATTTTTTAGGTTATGTTTGGAATTTTTTGTGGATCTGAGTAATATGGTAAATGTGATTCTACGATACAGTTATTGTGAGTGCCTTGCTTCTAATAATCTAGAGAGACTGATTGCAGGTGCTTCTGCATATGGTGCACAACTAGTTGTGTTCCAGAGGCATTTGTTGGTGGTTTTCCCTGTATTCCCAATTTTGGTGATACAAATGAAAGGAATTCGATTGAGCTCCACTTGGTAATGTTAAGTGATTGGAAAGACCTATAACTCATTCTTGAACTTGATATGCAACAGTGCAAGTACTCTCTATAACTGCACAAGGGATCAGTATTTTGCTTAAGTGATGAGGTTACTAAGATTTTATTAGTTTGATGAAAAGTCAGATTGGGTTTGGTCAAAAGAGTTCGATTAAATTTTTTAATTTACTTAGATTTAACTTCTTATTGGTCAGGAAACATAAAGTTCAGATCTTTACACTATATCTAGTGTAACTTTGAAGTAATTGTTTTTAATAATACTTGATAGTGTTTTGTTCTTCTATCCAAAGTACTCTCTATAACTCTTGTTCTTAATTGATTGTTGTGAATCTCATCTATTATCATATATTAGGTGAATGGGATCAGTATTTTAGGCTATAAGTGATGAGGTTATCCCCAAATTGGGAGAATTGTGTGATTTTATTAGTTTGATGAATTGCTTAGTTGTGTGATTGTTTCCATATTGCATAGTTTGTTGTATTTCCGATTGGGTTTGGTCAAAATTTCGTAAGTTCGATTAAATTCTTTTAATTTACTAGTTGTGTTAGATTTAACTTCTTATTGGCTCTTGGTAATGTTAAGTGATTGGAAACTATAATAAAGATATTCAGTACTCTCTATAATCAGTATTTTGTTTAAGTGATGAGGTTACTAAGATTTTTATTAGTTTGATATCTAGTTTGGTAAGTTCGATTAAATTTTTTGAAGATTTAATTGATCTTTACACTTATTAACTTTAATATTTTTTTGATTTCTTGTATATTTTCATTAGTTATTGTTTCGTTGACTTCAATTGTTTCTTAATCCCAGCTGAATTCATAGAAAGTTGCTTCCAGTAGACATATGCTAGCTACTAGGGTAAATATCTTTTATTTTTCCTTGTTCAATGTTTATATTTTTTGCTTTGGTTAGCATCCAGGCAAAGGTTTCAGGGTTGAGTCTCTCTTGTCATAAATAATTATTCTAATTTTCCATTTTTAATGTGTGTGAAGGTAAACTTGACTAAGAACAGTCTAATTCTTCGTTTTATGTTGCATGTTCAAGTTTCGTCCTATCATCAACTTAGGTAGATTGAAGTCTTACATGTACTGGGACTCCTGGTCAATGGGAAATCAATGGGAAATCCTGAAATCCTTATTAGTTTTCCTTGGGTTGATTGTAGGAATATTGCTATGTGAATTGCTGCGAACAAAGTGTTTTGTCACTTGCAAGGGATTGCATCTAATGGATTTTTCATGGGGAGCCGGGTAGCTGCTAGCACTTCTAATTATGTTCACTTAGAGAGAGCAACACCTAGTGTATATCAGGTGTATATAAATGCTAATGTTGAAAATGATGCTCTCATTGATCAGGTTCATGAAACTAAACAATGTGAGGGGTTGGCAAAGCTGGTGGAAGATGCCGACACCCCGTTATTCCCAGGTTGTATAGTGCACACAATTGACTATCACTATTGAATTATATAATCACAAGACAATAAGTGGTGTTAACTTTCTCTTAGGTCTGACATTTGTTAATTTGAATCGTTAATTTGAATTTATGTTATTTATAACACCCTTATTACATCTATATAAACTCATTGTTAAACCTTATATTATTCAAGTTAGCACTAGTTAAGGTTCTTATCTATTTGATTATTTATGCTTCAAAAAAATATAAATAAAATTTGATTTTAAGTACTACTCTTAATTGTGCATTTGCGACAGCAATTTGAACTACTTCCAAAATTCATCAAGTTCAGGTCAGTGAAAAAGTATTGTTGATGCGATAGACTAAAAAAGTGCACAAAGCTTACACATATGGAACATTATTTAGGATAGTTGTTCCATCACATATTCCTGTGGATGCCAGTCATACTCATAGCAACAATACCATTTCAATTCCTAGAGCTTAGAAGACTAAATCACTAGCAGTCACAGGATATTCTAATTTTAACAACAAATTTCAGATCTGTTTCGTATTCATTTTGACGACGAATCGGTTTTTGTCAGCATAAATAGAGATGTAAGGATAAAAGTTACAGTTGTCAGTAATAGTATTTTCCGAGACTGATTTGTTTTTTGTCAGTAGAAAATAATCCTTTTGCGACTAGAAATTGTTCGGATACTAATAATTCTAATAACAAGATCCTTATTTGACACAATTATTTCAGCAACAAACTAGTTTTGTCAGCATAGGGTATATTCAGGGACAAAAGTCCCGAATTGTTGGCAATAAGATGTTTGGAGACTGTATTTTACCTTTGTCTCTAGAAACCAATTATGTGACCGAAATAATTCGTCACAAAGAAATATTTAGAGACGGAGACATGATTGGTCACTATATTTGGTCACAAAAAAAATATTTAGAGACGGAGACATGATCGGTCACTATATTTGGTCACAAAAAGTTTCAGTGACAACTTTAAAGACTAAGTTTACCGCTTGTCAGGAAAAAAATATATATGGTGACCAAAAAAATATTCCTCCCTAAACACTAGATTTGTAGACATAATTTTATTGGTCACATAAAATCTTGTCACTAAACGTGTGTTTTGTTGTAGTGAATCTCAGTAACACTGCAGCTGCAAATTCTCAATCTTAGCAACAACCATTATAATTGCAACCCCACTGCTTCTATCTCAGGACCACTCAGATCAACAACTCGATCTCTTGAGAATCAGTACCTACTATTCAGTACCAATATCAAATCCTAACACAGTTCCCCTGAACATCAGCGGCAATAGCTTAAATCACCAACACCTGCAAATGTTCATTAAGCACATCCAATCTCCACATGAAATTCTATTTCTCGATCTCCCCCACTTCTTCAATCATCACAGATCGAAATCAAAGTCGAATTAAACTTGACTCCAACATAAACCTATTCTTCCTAATAGAACTTCACTTCCTTTTTAACTTCCATGGCAGAAATTGCTTCCAGATAAATATCATCTCGAGCACCAGCTTTGTGTAACCAATTCAATCCATCTCTCCAATTCTTACCGACTGCAACTTCAATTATCAATTTATTCAATTCAATTGAATTACAGAAAACCCCTAAATTCTTGCACCAGATCCCCTTTCTTGTCTGAAACCCTAATTTCAACAATTTCTTCACCAAATCTTACAAAAACATAACAAGATCCACCTGTGTTTTCTTCTGAATTTGAAGATTAAACTATGGTTAGGGTTTTGATTATGGTTGGGGGTAGTGGTGATAATGGTGTTGGTGGTGAAGGAGGCGGAGGAGGGTGGTGGTAGTGGTAGTGGTGAGATACGAAGGTGGAGTAGTGTGGTCGGGGGAGAACAAAGTTGCTATTGGTATTCGTGGAGATCCATTGTTGCTGCTGGTGATGATGGTGGTGGGAGAAGGAGACGAAAGAAAGAAGAAAAAATAAATCAGAGAAGAAGAAGAAAAGGTCAAAAGGGCATGTTTGGCTTTTTTTAAAGTAAGAAAAACTAAATTTACTCATTATTATTTGAGTTGGGGTTTTTGTCCCAGTTTTATTTGAAACGGTTTTTATTTGGTAGAAATAATATGATCGATTTTTTCTTATCACCAGTTTGTTCACCTAGGGGTTTTGTCACTAGTTTTGATATATGTATGATTAAAAAAAATAAAATAAAAATAATAATAATCAAAGATTGATGCGCTCCAGGAGGTCACAGGTTCGAATCCCTAATGATGCAGTATTGCAGAATTTGACATGGATGGTAAAGTTAGATTGTCCCCTTGTGACATAATCATACCCATCCTTATGAGGCTCTCTGGAAGGCTAGCATGACAACATGTTCAATTAATGTAGTAGTACATCGTTGGAGTTTAGCTTGTTAGGCTTCCCAATAATATAATAATTAATGATACTAACAATAAAAATAAGAGAATTTGATAAAATACCCCGCTTTTTGGATACCCACTAAAAAAATGCCCCCGTTTTTTAAATTTTTTAAAGTACCCTCACATTGGTTTTTCCATCTAGTGTTAGTTAAGACTAATTTAATTTACATATTTGACCTTTAAGTATAGTCACATTGATTTTATACACCATTTTTCACGTTCGTCGAGTCCGGCTCAGGATCGTTACACCGCTTTCTGGTTCTTTACATCATTTCCCAAAAAAGGTTCATCATTTCAAGTGTTTTGGGGTTTGTGGTTGGAAGAAAATCGACCTTCTACAACAGTTTTTTAGGTTCGTCGAGCTCGGTTTAGGATCGTTACACCTTTTTCTGGATCGTCGGATCATTTACGCTCCCAACCAAGGAGATGTAATTCATGGGTAATAGGACTTTTAATTGGAAAGATAACTGCCACTTAGCACTTAACTGGATGTAATTTTCCTTTTGAATAAAATGGGGTACTTTAACAAATTTCTAAAAAAATGGGGCACTTTTTTAGAGAAATGTGAAAAGTAGGGGCACTTTATCAAAAAGCCCTAAAAATAATAATAATAAAAAAATAAAAAGACCTTTTACCTAAAATTTATCAAAAAGATGATGTGGAAAATTTAGACTTTCTCCTTTACCCACACTTAGCCATGTCATCTCTCTTTATGACCTTGACATTTTCATTGGAGATAGGAGAGTACATGGCTCAGTTCGGTTCGGATTTTTCTCAAACCAGAACCAAACAAAAACCGTACCATTAACTAACATTTTGGGTTTTTACTTTTACAATTGGGTTCCGGTTTTACCATTATTTTGTCAATTTCAACTGACAGTTAAAAAAAGAAAACTCACAAAAAGAAAAACAAAAGATTATAATATAATTACACAAAAAATTACACATTTTTTATAAACTAATATTTATTTACTAAGATGCCTTTGTATCTAAGATTATGATTTCTTTTATCCTTATAAATAGAAATCCATGTAACTTCTACACACGTGTATATATATATATATATATATATATGGAGTATAGAAGTTCTCTAATGTTCTCACCTTTTACATGTATAAAACTTTTCTCTGCCTTTTTACATCAAACTTAAGTTTTTTGAATCATGGCTTCTGGATTGGGTCCAAACAAATAACTCGGTCGTTATCCATCAACTCCAGTAAATAGGAAGTCAGGGTTCAATGCCCATCATAAATGTTTATATTTAAATAGTTTGGTGGGGTTGGGTATGGCAATGGGTTTAGTCCAGATGGCTAGATTTGGGTAGGGACCTGGGTTCGACTTTAGCCTAACAAAAAAAATATGTATTGTTGATTCTTTTTTCTTACACATTGTACACCTTTTCTTATTTATTTTTGCTCGCCGTATATACTAGATTTGTGCCCGTGCTACGCACCGTGCATTTTTCCTTGTTTTAGCTTGGTGTGTGTGGGATTTCGTCCCGCCCCGTGGCGATATATTTTTGATTTAGTATTCGCGGTGCTTCGCCCTGTCCCATGACAATGCATTTTTGATTTAGTGTGCATGGATTTGCCCTGCCCCGTAACGATGCATTTTTTATTTAGTGTGCGCGGAGCTTCACCTCATTATGTGGCGATGCATTTTTGATTTGGTATGGCGGAGCGAATACATTAAATAGGTGGAGAAAGATATGAAGCATGTACGGATTTTATTTTTATTTTTTTCCTTTAATTTTCGTTGAAAATACGTTTGAATTATTTTCTTTTTCTTTTTCACTTTACGTATTAATTTGAAAAAAGGAGTCCTAATATGGTAGGTGTTCGACTTCCAAATTGAATCTGGACTTTCATAAAATTCCAAAAACGGTAATTTAAGTTTTACCCTTCAGTTTGTAATCTTGGAACCATCATACGCTTCCAAGTGTCCTCACCAAACCTCTCGTCTCACAAAAGCTACAAAAGGCTTATTTCAACCAATAGAAAGATAATATTTCCTCACCGTTTAGCGTACATATTTTATTTGTCTAGGTCTTTAAGTATTTAGATATGGTCTCTTAAAAGTGATGCAAATGGTGTGAACTTGAGTTTAGATGTTTAATTAAACAATTGAGTTTGATTTCATTTAGTAAATTTATGAGTGCTATTAAATATATATATGTAGTCTCTTTTATTATGAGAAACACATGAATTATCATATTCATAAAATATGAAGTGAATGAAGCATTTTAAATCAAATGCAAAATAATAAATTCAAATTTAAAGCTGCACAAATAATTGTGAGTAAGTAAGTGGTATCACCAAATTATTATCTACTCCCTCCATCCTTATTATAAAGGCGGAGAAGTAGAAATCTCGTAGAATAAGGAAGTTTTGGTTTTCGCAAATTTTTTCTTGCTTTCCTAATTTACCCTTATCTCACATAAAATTAAATTGTATGATAACCATGCATAATAAATAAGGGTATAAAAGAGAAAAACAACATTGAAACTATAACTCCACATATCTGGTGGAATTACGTACAAAATTTAAAAACTCCGCTTTTATAATAGGGACGGAGGGAGTGCGATGAAATGTGTACATCATTCCTCGGACAATTAAAAAATGATAAAACAATTAGAGCTTCTCCAATGGAATGTGTGTGAAGAAAAACAGTCTTCATCCACATAGGATACACAACCATTTTTGTAAAAAATAATCTCCAACCCATTGATGTGGGGATGATGTGGAAAAAAAAAAGTTAGAAATCCTCTAGGTGAACCAATTAGATGATGTATTGTCATCCTAGTCACACTTTTATTAATAAAAATAATTTAAAACAAAAATGGAAATAAATTTTAACCAATTATACGCCTACAAATAGGTAAAAGATGGATACAACACTTTATGGGTTGGAGATAAAATATATTTTCTCCTAATATTTAGGATTTTATACCTAATGAATGTCTTAAAAGTGATACCACATATGAAACATCCACATTCACCATTGGAGAAGCTCTAAGAAGTATTGATTATATAGTGTACGTACAAAAGACGGAGGTGACTGTACACATGAAGAGAAGATAAAGTGTGCATGAGATGATCTAGATAATTATGAAATAAATTTTCAAGATATCATTCCCTAGTCAAAAAAGATATATCATCAAATAGTTAATACGGATACTAAATTTCTAAAAACACATGAAAGATTATTAAACTTGGCATAATAGTGTCAGATGGTTGTCTGAATAATATTTGAATCCTACAAGGATTATAATTTTGAATATGTTTTCAACCATATTTCTCGTGTAAATGAAATAGCAGATCTTCAAGGACTACCACTCCAAAAAAGTCCTTAAAAAGATTATCATGCAAAAAGCATCATACATGGAAAACAAATATTTATGGAATCATTCCTAGGGTTTGAGAAAAAATGGAATCCTCAAATCATTCTTACAACGACACATTTCTCGTACAACACATTATGACTACACAAACTTGTAAATAATAGTTTTAGAAAATTTTAAGGTGTTTAATCAATAGGGAACGTGAGCTGGGTTTAGACCGTCGTGAGACAGGTTAGTTTTACCCTATTGATGACAGTACCGCGAATGTAATTTAACCTAGTATGAGAGGAACCGTTGATTCACACAATTGGTCATTGCGCTTGGTTGAAAAGCCCGTGGAGAGAAGCTACTGTGTGCAGGATTATGACTGAACGCCTCTAATTCAGAATCCAGGCTAAAGAAGCGGCACATGCGCCCGTCGCCTGATTTCCGACCTGAAGTAGGGACCTTCTGGTCCCCAGAGGCACGTGACATGGGCGTAGCCCTCGCAACGGACGATCTGCGCGGGCAAGATCCACCAGTTACTTGAGTAGTCCATCTTCTTGTATGATGATTCCCATGGATTTCTTGAGCTCAACTACACTTTCTATCCTTGTCCGAGACCTTATCTATAGTAGACTAGAAATCAAGACTTATAGTTTTGATCACTAACATTCACAAACATGCTTGAGATAGAAACGCATGCGAGTTCGACCGAGCAATGCTCTAACATAGTAATTTGGCATAAACAAATGTTGGTACACCATTCCGGTAGTGAAAAATTACTATCGACAATGCCGGTAATTCCTAGGTTGTTCTTGGATACCAAAATATAATTACTGGCACAGACGAAAAAATTCAAATCCATGTCGTAACTGGGTAACGGCATACAAGGCAACCTAAAGTCAATGCCGGTACTGATAACAATTTCTAATGATTTCCTGGATACCAAAAGATCACTACCGGCATACGCGAATTATTGTAACTCAATGTCGTAACAAACTACCGGCATGATATTCAACCTAATATCAATGTCGGGACATAACATTCAGTTTCAGGGGTTTCAGTAACTCTGTACCGGCATAGCATTCATACTAAAATCAATGCCGTAACTACATATTGGCATCGTCTTCAACCTAAATTCAATGTCGTTATTAAGTACCGACATTGTATTCATACAAAGTTTAATGCAGGAACTCACTGAAACTCAACTGTGTGAGTTAGGGTTCGCGATTCTAACGATTCTAACCCAAACCCACTATTATAAATCGATTCAAACACTTATAAAACAGTTCAAAATCACTTACCTTCTCATGGAAGCCATGTTTATGAGAGGTTGATTGTCCGAGTTCTCTTATTATTCTTCTTCTTACTCTTGAGCAAACAAAGCAAGCCTATGTTCTAATTTTTGTTGAGTAATCAATTTCGACTTCGATTGGGCAACTGATTTATTTCTTGGAGGCATGGTTATGATTCGGGTAGGTTAATCGACGAAGAAATTTTTGAATCGACGATGAGGAACGGATGAAGAACGATGAAGAAGAAGATGGAAGAATATTTTTTTTCAAAAACCTAAACCTAAGGTGAGTGCCGGAACTCAAAGTGTAAATGGGGGATATATAAATTTGGTTTTTGGTTTTATGTTTTAGGGGAAAGGGTAGTATAGTCTTTTCATAATGTTTTTTAATTAACCAAAGGGTATTTTAGTATTTTTATACCCAAAGGTCACCCCTTAGCGGATACTATGGGTTGGGGGAAGTAATTTATATCCCCCAATTAGTTTCAATATCCCCCAATCGCACGTTCTTTATTACACCTAAAGAGGGCTATTTAATATATTAGAGCCTCTCCAATGGAGTGTGTGTGAAGAAAAAAGTCATAATCCACGTAGGATCCACAACCATATTTATAAAAAATCATCTCCAACCGATTGATGTGGCAAAAACAAAGTTAGACATCCTCTAGGTGAACCTCTAGTTTTAGACATTCACTTAGAGGATATCTTCCCATCCTAGTCACACTTTTATTAATAAAAATCATTGAAAATTAAAAATGGAAAGAATTTTAACCAATTATATGCCTACAAATAAGTAAAACAATAATAGAAAACTTTATAGGTTCGAGATAAATTTTTATTCCTAATATTTAAGATTTTATACTCAAAGGATGTCTTAAAAGTGATGCCACATATGGAACATCCACGTTTACCACTGGAGAAGCTCTTAGAATTAATTTTAGGAAGCAAAAGCTTACTAGGATAGCTTGACATTGTCAAGGTGAATGTCTAAAACTTGACATTCACCTTGACAATGTCTAACAAAAATTAAGCCATGTCATCTTTACATTGATTTAAAAAATTGAGTTGGAGAAGATTTTTAGGGAAAATGAATGTCTATCCTATGTGGACTTCAACATTTATCTTCACATACATTCCATTGGAGAAGCTCTTAGCACGATTTTCATATTAACATGAACTATTTCACCGATGTTAATAATCCAGTTTCCATATTTACATGAACTATTTCCTTTTTAATTGGTTTCTTAGTTATTGACGAAACTTTTTCCTGTCATAGCAAAAAAAATTATGGGAATTTTTTTTTGGGGTTTGATGGAAGTATTGTCCACCTAAGACGGTGTTACTAATGGGGCAAAATACTTCATGTCAATAAAGTGTAACTCAATTTTTAATATTCTGACTAATATAGTTATGCCAAGTGTCCTCACCAAAGCTTCTACATTAGAAAAGCCCTATTCAGCCAATAGGAAGCAAGGGTTTTGTCACCGTTCAACGTGAGAGCTTATTTTTTCGAGACCTTTAAGTGAGAAGATATGTTTCGGTGTTACCAAACTGGTGAGGCTTTTTTTATTTTTATTTTTTAGTAATTACTCCCTCCGTCCCTATTATATAGGCGGATTTTGTAAAATCTCTTAGATTAAGAAATTATCTTGATTTCCTAAATATCCATCTACTTTCCTGTTTTAACCTTCGTCTCACTCCCAACACAATTATCAATGTACAATAAATAAGGGCATATATAAGAAAAACCCATCTTGGAATTGGTCTTCCGCCTATCTAATGGGACTACAAAAATTGAAAACTCCGCATATATATTAGGGACGGAGGGAGTACTTGCAAAAATGGTTCCAGGTTTATTGATGATTGGGACTTTTAAGAAAAGACGCTACAATGCTCAAGACATATTTGTTCCATCAAATTTGGAACTTCTTCAGACATTTAAACTCACTGCTCCAGTGTAACGATGATTTCCAAGGTTTGGTACATTTCTAATACTAATGGCTAGCTTGCTTAGTATCTCTACATGTATTTTGATTTTTTAATTTTGATTTTTTGGTTTAGTTTCCTGTCCTAACGCATATGACATACATCTTTTTGCATATTGCATGTTATCAGTCATAAACCATGGTCCCTGTCTAAAACTGTCATTTCATTCGGTATTGAAAGAATTCTCCAGGTAATTGTTGTTGGACTGAGTGTCAATAATGCCAAAATCTCTAAACAACAAGATCATTATTTTAATTTGGTGCCTGCACTTTGAGTAATCTATTTTTTACTTCTTGAAGATATTGAGTAACCAGACTATAAAGTTGTTAGCACTTGGCACCAACTAGATTAAAAATTCAATTCGTATCTTAATGCTAAACAACTTTTTCAGAAGCAACTAAATGTTCATAGGTATGATGTTTCGGGGAAAAGTTCTTTCGGGTAGAAGTACAAGTGTATTTCTTATCCAATTTAAATTGAGGCAGAAGTACGCTAGATTGTTTTTTGTCTCATTGGCCAGCATCTGTGTGTAGGAACTCTATGTCAGTACGTGTAGCAGCATTTAAAGGGTTTTTCTAATAAGGTTATTCGGATTGTGTCGAAAAATATCCAAGATGAAGAAGTAAGTTTTCTCTACGATAAATTAATTGTCAAAATTTTAGGATGAAATCCTCCTACGGGGTCTGATTTATAGTTTGCTCTTGATCATCAGGAGGCAAGTTCCTCTAGCTGTTCTATATCTTCTACACGTGATTTGGGTTAAAACTTGACAAATACTCATTACTCCCATGACATTACAATTTGCAAAATTCCCAGTTGTTGCTTCTATATTTACTACACTACTGAGTGACAATGGAAATTTGGAGCTGGCTTCAGATGGTTCTTTCTTCCGGGTTGGAAATATGCACGATGAAACCTATCTACTTACTGATCTATAAGATTTTTTTTGTTACTACTTCAGAAAAACTGCAAGCACATGTGTTGTACGTCGGCTAATGCTAAGAGTTTCATCTTAGTTAACAAACATGATAAATCGTTAGCAATTTATACAATGGAGAATTCAGTTTATATTATTAGTATAGAAGTTCTTCGAAATAGTGGTAGAGGTGTAAATTGGGTCGGGTCAGCACGTTAAATTCCGAGCATGGCACGGCACAACACGTGACCTGGCACAACACGAGCACAACACGTTAGCTTAGTGTGATGTGTTGTTCCATACAATTAGGCACGTGTAAACACATGGCACAACACGTGGCACATGAAAGCACATGCCACAACACAGCACGCAAAGAAAGAACGCCAAATCAAGCATAAAATACAACGTAATACATCAAATTACATGCATATTTCACAAAAAGTCCTTATTTTAGCTAATTTTTGACATTTTACTTTCCTTAAGGTGATTAACTTCTATAATAATGCATATACAGACTGATGTAGATGGATACTTTTACCATTGTTTTGTAAGTATTTGCGCCAGTAATTTTTCTGAACAAGAAATTGTGGAAAATAAGGACAAATCTTTATGGAAGCAAAAGTTGTATATGATAATAATTTCAAAGGGATGATGATATAGTATCGTTAGTGTAAATGAAGAATGCCTTAAATTTTATGTTAATTAATTGTGAAGTTCTCCCAAAGGTTTTCTTTTACCTTCATCTGGGCTGGTCGACTTATATGGATTTGATTATCGTCGGGCTTAACTCAAGTTTATTTTTTGTAATTCAGCTTTATATTTTGAAACATCATAATTGATGCAATTAAGGGTGTATAAACGAAACTTCAAGAATTGTTTTTACTATGGTTGTGCTTATTAGGAAAACCAAATTAAGTTAGTGGAAATTTTGTGAAGGAGAGAACATCATTATTTCAATTTGAATCACAAAATCACACCTATCCCTTGCACAGTTAGTAGCTGAAATCCAAATGATCAGCCAATGATCAATGTAGTATTTCACAAAGTAGTAATGTACTACGACATGGAATAATCATCAAATGGTCAGTGCAGTTTTCTCTTATGTACTACGGCAATGAATACCGTGATCAAATCTAACATAAATTCACCCTTTATTTAGTCTTTTTCTTTGTTGTTAAGTACGTGTTTGACAATTGCTTTTCCCATACCATGCATAGTGACAATGGTGATAAAACCAACAATTTTACTCAGTATTAATTGTATTTTTAATGATACAAAAATGGCGGTTCTTTGGTACTATTTTATGGTAACTCGGTATAGGAAAAAATTACAATTGTCTCTCTTCCACTAAAATGATCAGTTGAGCAATAAAATGCATGTTACAGACTTTCCATTGAAAAAAATTATACAGAGGTAAGAACCATTATGATCGAGTTTGTTAGATGTGTTAAGAAAATAAAAAATCTTTGTTTCGGGAATATGGAAATGTGTTTTTCAATCACAATGAACTCATTATTTCTTCTTGAATGTGTGAAATGGCAGGAATTTAAGTCAATCAATTGTTGTAACTTCAAGTTTCTGCGTACATAAATCAACTTCAGAATATGTTATCAACTTACATGTAAGAAGGTCATTGCATATTTTTTAGCGGTTTCAATGATGCACCGCTAACCATGGTTTTCTTCTTTGACCCTTTAGTTTAACCAACACCATCAATTTTTATTTTTATTTTCTTATGAATTTTTCTTTGAAAAATTCAAAGGAGGAATGAAAAAGAGTTTGCAATTCCTCAAATCAAATGTTTTTAAGGTAAATGATACTATTTCTTTTCCTTATTAGTATTTTACTAATTTGTTTAAATTTTATCATAATTTAAAGCAATAAATCTTCTATTGTAGTTGCTACAAGTGCAATACAATTTTCTAGAACTGAAGACTTGTTGCTGGCACCCAAGAATAACTCATACAATAGCTTCCATGGTAAGGGAATCTCTCCATTGTAAATAGACTGGAGAATCAAAAATTATACTCTTAGCTATGTGCGCACATGGTCGGTTTGATCTTCATGCATACGAGAGAGTACAGGCATCACTGGATAATGGTAATGATTAGGGTAGTTACCGATTAAACAAGGATGAAATATGATAACATTTTGTTGGATAATGAAAAGAAAAAGAATCATATTGATGCCATAATATTTCCAAATAAAATTGTTTGTGATTATTTTTATTCGATTATAAGTTTTGTAGTGATGAACACTTTCGCTACTTGGAACTTGGAAGTAATAGAATGATGGGTTATGAAGAAAAGGATTAGAAGGGTTGCCAATGGATACCGAAAACATTTCAAATGACATATAAAAGAACTCAAATTTTTTGGTTTCTAGGTTCAATTCATGGGTCGATCTTGAATGTACGATATGATAGTTTTAGTGAATAAAACCTAAATCCATCGTGATCGGGAAAAGAAAGATTGAGACCGGTGATCGGTTTTCTGTTTCTTCGTGTAAAAGTTTTATCGTCTCTATGTGTTAATTTTCTGTCCAATGTGTTATTACTGGGATTGTGCGCATATATATGAATAAGAAATTCCATAAGCGAATAGATTACAGATAATTCAATTCAATCTGGGACCTGACATAGCTTAAGTTTTTTCTCAGCGACCAAAGTAAAAATTTAAAACAAGAATTAAAAGGGGCAATCGCCATGGAGAAGGTTGGTCCAATAATTCCAACAATTGAGAAAACATCAGGATGTGCAAACTCCTTATACCCAACAGTCCAACTAAATTTTTGAATCGCACGCACAACAAGTTTATTACTACAAGTATGTGTAGAATAAAAAATTTAAAAAAAGATTGGAGATGTTTAAACAAGGGACCTCGCAATATCACGTTTGACATCAATCTTAAGTAGAGAACTAGAAACTAAAAATAAACTTTTTGACTTCTTGGAAGAAGTCAGTTTGGGTGTACAATTTAGATCATATTCTAAAAGCAAAAAAGACCGTAACTTTTTTTTGAAGCAAAAATATTTTTCTTCTGATTTATGTACTTGAGAATTCTACATATGTATCCAAACGCGGTATAAGTGGGCTTTGGATGTACACCGAAAATAATTTTTCGATTTCTAGAAGTTAGTTTGGGGATATTTTTTTCAAATTAAATAATTTTTCATGACTCCAGGTTCGAGGGAGTTTGTTTTCCATAGGTTAGGATTTGCAATTCAAAAAGGGCTCGCGGCGCAGCTTGTTGCGCGTTTGCCTATTGATTAAATTTTTTTGTATTTATTTTTCTGTGGCTGATTATGTAATTTTCTATAAATATTAAATGCATCACTTTAAATAAAATAGATGTGTCACACCCATCATCTTCCACAACAAAAAAAAAAATTAAATAACTTTTAGAAGCAATTTTTTTTATTTAAAACGAAATAAAATGTTTTTGCTTCTGACTTCTGGAACTGGATTCTGGTATTCAAACATGCTATAACAGTAATTGAGTTTGTATGACTTCCAAAGCTTCATACAGTAGAACATTTATCATTGAAGCGTAAAGCTCTAGGTACTCGTGCATGATTCTTATATAGCCGAGTGTTGACGTCCTGACGTGCAACAAATGCTAGGACCTATCTAATTCATACAAATGATTGTATATTTAGTCCGCGATCTAAACGTATTTTTCAAGATAAATTTTTAATCTCCGACACTTTAGACACTGATTAGTGAATTTAGTTTTCACAATTAAATGATAATATTTGCCTTGATTATAGATTGCATTTTTTAATTAGAATCCTTTTAAGGTCGGGTGTGGGTCTAATCCCCGCCTCACCAAATGTCTATCAATTTGTATCGTGCCCCTGTGCGTAGCACGAGTTGCATGCTATTCGCCTATAAAATTTAACTTGCTATAATTTCGTAATTTAGTTATTCCTGAATTCCATATTCCTCTATAAAAAAATCGGTGATTTTAAATACTAATCACATGCTTTTTGTCTCTGAAAGGAAAATGACAACAAAACAAAATCAGCAAAACCACACATGCACGATGGTAGGAGAAGGGATATGATTGAGACCAGTTATAACATAAGTCGAGAGTACAACTAATATATATATTCAACATAGATTAAGAAAGCATATTCACACAAAAGAATCTTATGGTCCTTAACCTTCAATTTGTGTATTTCAGGAAAAGAAATCTCACGTGAAATCCAGAAATAGGTTAACACATCATAACCCGCTGCTCTAAATTTAACGACCAAATGGAGTCGAATGCATTAACAAGTGGATCTACACCATCATTCAAGATAAGAATAAAACTATTTCAATTAAATTATTTAAAATTGTCTCCAACGATGTAAAGGTAACTCTAATGTTTATGAAAAACACAATTTTTGGAGAATAAACAGAATGAAATCTCTTGAAAAATAATTTTGTATTGTTTAAATTCAAACTTAAAAAAAGAAACTTTATATATCTCACTCTAAAAGCACATAACATACTTCATTGTGATAATGCTTTGGAGAAAGCATATCTATTAGACAAAAAGGAATGGGTAAGCTCAACTCCTGACAGAGAATAACTCCAGATACCTACTACGAGTCACATGGTAAAAAAAAAGTATGACACAATAGAAAACGACGATGACATGCCAACGTTGATCGAACTGGATGAACATGATGATGATATGGACGAGATTACAGAAAATGATTCTGACATGCCATTGTTGGTTGAGATAGATGAAGAAGGCAATGAAGTGTTTCCTTATTAATAATGATTATAGATAGCATGAGAATTTATTTTTAGGCACACCTCTTTTGAACCATATTTTATTCTCCGAAAATATATTATTTAATTCTTTTTAAACTGTGGAACTTTTAAACTAAATGGATGTGAATCTTATATTTAACGGTGCTACCATGTCGTTCTTTCTTGGGGACCAGTGTCCCTCTTGGATAAGACCTATCAAGTTGTATCATGGAACTACGCTTAAGAAGTAGTTCAAACACCAACAACAAACATGTAATGATGAGAAAGTGCTACGCAAAATTGGACTCAACATAGTACTGTTACATGGATCACCTTCTAAATCTAAACATTAATAAAGGTATCTCTGCAGGAAGCGGCATGCACACTTCTAGCATTTCACAGTTCTTTTTGCTTTGTTTTGAAAATTGCATTTCACAAATTGGCATGTGATATATATATCTTCCAAACCTTCTACACACAAAATCGTTGGATATGATAATTTGTTAATAAAAAAAAAGGTTGGATAGAAAAAAAAATCTAATTATATTTAATTGCAAATATTAATATGCACATAAATTTTAATTATTTTCAATCCAAAATCTACGAAGTCAATTTCTTTTTAATTATGTTAATACCTTCCTATAAAATTGATACATGATTTAGTTTCATAATACAAAATTTAAATCAAACTAATCAAAAAATATGTCCAATAGTAATCCAATGCATTTGACCACGGGAACGGGGCGAGGCCCCGCCACTCTAAATTAGTTGATCCGTCGGCCCCTGTGCGTAGCACAAGTTACATACTAGTTCTAATAATTACCAAGAATCAACCACGGGATCCAAGTAAAAACCCTCGGAAAAGAAAAAAAAACTTTAATATTATATAGAGATTATCTTACTCTAATTAATAAATAATACATGAAATGTTCATATAAAATGTGGTACAGGAATTAAACCATCATTCATGATTAAAACTCCAAATGTCTTATTAATTTTTATTCATTTAGGAATTTAGAAGAAAAAAATTGTTTACTGAGGTTGAAGCCGAATGGGAAGACCCTTAACAGGCATAGGTAACGGATTAACGGTAATGTTCTCATTTGGGTATATTTTTTCCCATTTGTACCTTCTCACTAAATGGTACAAAAACACCAATATCTCTAGTCTTGCGTACTCTTTTCCTGGGCACATTCGTGGTCCTCCTCCAAATGGTATGTATGTGTATGCTGCAGGTCCATTCCCTTCAAACCTTGTCGGATCAAACTCTTCCGGTTCAGGAAAGTAATCTGGGTTCTTGTGCGTTGAAAATGTGCTCCAATAACACTGAAATAACCACACATTAAGAACTGCTTATTACGAGTACATGAAGTGTTTGATTGAACTCTTACACCTCCTTTGTTTGGATCTAAATAGAGACGTGAATCTGACTCGGATCATTTGTTTTTATATTTTTCTATTGTTTGACATGAGATCATATTTGGCTAATACAAATGTATTCAAAAGTATTGTGTACCTTCCAACCCTTGGGCACTGAAAAACCTTGGTAGCTAAAGTCAGCAATTGCTTCCCTAAAACCTCCTTGAAGAGGTGGCAATAGTCTCAGGACTTCACATACGACATTCCATGAGTATTTCATCTTTTGTATATCTTTCCAATCTAGCAATTCTCCATGACCTTTCGAATTTGCTATCTCCAGTTGTTCTGATAGCCACATATTACATTGGTAAGTCATGATATAAAAATGTCAAACAATAATCAATAACAATAGTAATTCACCTTTCCGGACTTCATAATAAACATGAGGAAGCTCAGCAAGAAACTTGATAGTGAAAGTAAGGGTAATGCTAGTTGCATCATATCCACCAATAAGTAGACCTAAAATCTTGTTAGCAATGTCTAGATCATCCATGAAACTCCCATCAACATCAACTGCTACCAACATATGAGATAATATGTCTTGTGTTGGTAAGGATTTATTTTCTTCTAAATCAATTTTCCTCTCTTTGATTATATTCAGCAACTCATTCCTAATAAACTTCGATGCTTTAATTCCGCGGTTGAATGCTGTACCTGGTAGGTCTATTGGAAGCGAGAAAATTCCTATCATCAAATATCGGAAGGGTTTGCTTAATTCCTCGATACTAACAGGATCATCGATACTTAAAAATAAACGGCAAGCTAAGCCAAATGTATAACTCTTAGCTAGAGGGGATACTATGACTTCTTTCTTGTTATCCCAGTCTCTACCTAAATGTTGCATCGCAACTCTATCCATAGTACAAATATACCTGCATATGAACAATGGCGGTCTCAGATTGAAAGTAAGAGAGGCAACAAAAATCCACTGTTTTGTTGGAAAAAACTAAATAAAACAAGTATAAGAGTTTTTTTTTTTTTTTTTTTTTTTTTTTTTTTTTTTTTTTTTTTTTTTGGGTAAACATAAATTATTGAGCTTAATTATATATATTTAGAGAAATAGTGGGAAATCTTCCTGTAATTATACTTCACCTTTGAAGGGCTTCGGGTTTAAGAAATTGAGGGAGTAACATACGCATTTTCTTGGCTTCATCTTGACTTGAGATGTTACTAGGGAACACCTTATCGACGGTACGCGGCCACCATGCAACAACAAGTTTATTTTCGTTTGAGAACAAAAATTTGTTTCCTGCCGGACCACAAAGAACAGCAAAAGGTTCACAAAGTAATGAAGTTTTAAAAATATCTTTTGAATATTTTTCCATTCTTTCGCGTATAAATTTTTCCGGAACACCTTTACGAGCATCACTAAAGAACTGTATACTTTCTCCGATTATTGGCCATCCTGTTTTACCTAGTGGGTAACTGGAAGGATCAATCGTTGATACTTGGGTTTTGCGTATAAATGGGTTCATGAAAATGATAAAAAGACTAGAGAAGAGAATAACCAGAGAGGGAACAAGAAACAAAGAAAGCCATGTAGGTTCCATGAATGAGAAAATAATTTAACAATTAATCTGCTAATCCCAACTAATCGTTTATGATTGAACTTCCTATAGTAACACGAAGAACAAGAAAATCAACACCCTCAGAGCCAGAAGAGAGCCGCAGTTTTGTAGCTTTTCTAGGCATATGTGGTACCATTTTCTAGTAGACACGTATTAACCATTTGGCTAAACAAGTTTTCCTACCTATTTCTCCAGAAGTGAATGTAGATTTACTGATATTTGTCTTGGAGCATTTCCAATGACACATCCTTTTCCTACATATACGAATGGATAAAATAAAGATTGTTTGCTGGTTTGTATTGAAACTTTCCTTAGATATAGGAAATTCAGTAAATCATCCCAACCGCGTAAGTTTACAAGGAAGTGGTGTTATAGTTGTCTTATATTGATAGGATGGGAAATTTCTTTTTTCTTTCGCTAGTAACAGGGGGTTAGTCAGTTGGGATTAGTAGAGACATTCAGAGACTTTTTATGCAAGAGATTTTGGGTGACTCTCCATGAGTTTAGAGATTTTGAGATATTCTCTAAATGATTTTCAAGGAATTATGGTGATTCATTAATTGAGACAATAATACATATATGAATTTCAGATTACACACATGAGACAAACAATATAGTATTTATTTATTTTATAAAATGAATTTATGAATATTTCAATGAGAACGTATTAGTCCATGCATGGCTAACAGAAATTGTAACCATTTTTCCAATAAAATCAAAACGAGACGAACAAAAGGGATTTGAATCTCTAGTAAACTTATTGGATTTGGAAGAATTCCAAGAATTTTTTAGCAACATCTCACAGTCGGGCGAGATTACTTCTTTGCAACAGAAAACAGCAGCAGTTCCAAAATATAGCAACTTTATTTTCTGTTGCAAAATTTGAAACCTTATTTTCTTGCCAGTCATTGTTTTCTGCGTTTATAAGCATTCTAAAATTTACAACAAGTAAATTCCTAACAGTTAAGTTCTTGCAACACAAAAAAAAAATACTGGAAAACTTTGCAGGCAATTTAGACCAATTTTGCAGGAAATTATAAAATTTCTGTGAGCTACTGATAAGTTTACTCTGGTACGTATATGCTTATTATATATGGATCACCAAAACGGAGTTATCTAGGTATCTACATATACTCATGTAGTACTATATGAATCCAGATTACTTTTGTCAAGCAGACAAGTACTGTTATTACACCTCTACAAAAGTAGTTGGTGATATAAATAAGTTAGCAGACTACGCACATGAGAATACCAATACAACTACAAATCGTGTCTTTTAATATGGACATAGACAACTCACCCATCTAAAATTAAACCACTCAACCATCTAAATTTATGTAACGTAGATGTATCAACACACCGACAGAGAGGTTAATCGGATAGGAATCCTGACACCGACACACTCATTCCACTACATTACCGATCAAAAAGAAACCCATCAAGTTTGGAAGAAAAAATAATAAAAAAATAAATTAAATTTGGCAGTTGGGAAACAATTAGCAATTGTAGTCTTACGCCGCTTTTTGGACGACCGAAGGAAGTCCTTCAATGTGTTTTTTTTTTTATTTTTCATCGCAAAAATTGAACATCGATTGGTGTTTTTTCTAAGAAATTGGATCGACAATCGGAGAGTCATCAACCCCGGCTATGGTTAGGCGCAACCAAAATGATCGGAAGTCGAGCCGATCGACGGTAAATGCGGCGCGAAAATGGCAAAAAAAACCGTCACCTATACTCTTAATTTTAATCCTGACCATGGATTACCAGAAAAATTCAGCCACACACGATCTAAAACTATCGTTGTTATTACAAAATTGTTACAAAATAAGTATATATAAATGTTACACTTATAAATGTTATTAAACTACTGTTACCAAAATTGTTGCAAACACTGTTACGAAACTGTCATAAAAACCCATCCCCTTAGAATTCCATCGTAGCACTCCCAAACTTCCGTCGGCCCCACCGCATTGCGTTACTCTAGTATAATTGATGAGTAAATCTAATCTCTAATGAAAGGTTAATAGGACAACAATCCAGACTCTCTGACACACTATTCCACTATATCACCGACCAAAAAAAACAGTTAGACTTCACCTCTGTTTTGATCTATAAACAGTTGTGGTCCTATGTAATTTTTATGATTGCGTGCTGCTGCGATGTGGTCGGCCCCCTCTTTAAATGCTGACACGTCATAAAAGTAGGAGAAAAATGTGAAAGACAATTTTATTACCTAATGGTTTATACATTTCCTTTATTTAACTTCTTAATTTTTCTCAAAAAAAAAATAGAACGGTTGAGGGGATTTGGAGGGGTTAAGTTTTTAAGTTAGATAGGTGTCAAAAAAATAAAGAGGGACCACAAAAAGAATGTATGTGGCGCGACCACATCGTAGCTGGGGCATTTATGATTTATGAGGAAATCTAACCTCTATTGACAGGTTAACATGCCACCAATCCTGACTCTGATACATACATTCAACTACACCAAATCAGGACTTCTGTCACAATGTAATTTGTTTTTGTTTTTTTGAACGATCAAAGAGAAAATTCATTGAAAAGAAATGGTACTTAAGAGGGGTACCTCAACCTAATGAATACAATCGGAAGGAAAAAAAAACGAAGGTGAATTCGTCTTTCCAAAACAACAAGCTCAAGAATGCCGAAATAAAGAGTCTCATAAAGGTACTACCATATTCGCCGGTAGACCTTACATTTTTTTGTTCGATCCGGCCGAAAAGATCGCTTGTACTTTAACGTTTCTAATGAGACTAACCAAAATTTTCTTTTTGTTTTCAAAGACTCTTGCATTTCGATCTTTCCATATGCACCACCATATTGCGACCGGGATGTTATTCCATATTCAACTAAGTTTTTCGTCTCCCCAATTAAACTTATAAGTCCATTGAAAACAACATTCTTCAACCAAGTAATCCCAAATTCTCCGGTCCTCCAACATTCACTGAAAGAGTGTGAGCTAGTGTCATCGTTTTCGTCACAAAAACAACATAAACTAGAAACATCCATACCCATTGTTAAAAACTTGAAACATCATATTTTCCAAAATGTAATTTTCTATTAAGTCATTTTCAGTCACGGATACACCTGTAACAGTTCTTGTAAATTGTTGAAATATTTTTTAATCGTGGGAGTAATGAAAAATACTATCACATTTGATTTAGCTATCATAGTATTTGTTGGAAATTTTTCTTGTATAACAACATTTATCATCCAAATAGCTATTTCAAAAAAATATTTCTTTTGCAGCAAAAAAAAATCCAACTTTGCAATGCTTAGGATTTTTGTTGTCACCATAATATCAACAATTAAACAAATGACACTTGCATCAAAAATTCAAAAATCCAAAAAAAATATTTTGTTTATCTAAATGCTGGCATATTTAGGGGCGACCCCAACGCAATTAGGGGCGACTTTTTTATTCCCAACCCAGAGCCAACGTTAAGGTATGTCCAAAAATGCGGAGATTACGTTAATGCCCTTATATAATCGGAAGATATTTTGTGTCCGATTGTTAATACTTAATCGGAAGGTTAGTACGCCATTTGACTACCGATTAATATAGATTTTGTGCCAAACGCGAATCTTGATCATATAACAATCGGTAGTAAGAATAACCTCACTATACTACCGATTATAGTATCTTCCAACGAAGAAATTTGGGGAAACTTTATAATCGGTAGTCTTATTAACTACCGATTATTATAGTTCTCAATTTCGGAAAATTTGAGATTTATCCCAATAAAAAATTTGGGGAAACTGTATAATCGGTAGCCAAATACCTTATTTGGCTACCGATTATACAGTTTCCCCAACCAAAAAGAGCCGTTGGAACTCTAAACCCTATTTAAGGATTGTATCCTTTTAACTCTCTCCAACATCATCTTCAATATAATGGCCCAACCATTCATTAATCCTACGGAGTTCACGATTGAAGAAGATTTATCTTTATGTAGGCGTTATGTTCAATTCTATCCTAGACGGGGAGCATAACGGAGGCAAGGAGGCATAATGAGTATGAGTTATTTGGGTAGAATTCACGAAAAATTCTGCGCCGACACTGGTAACCCAAACAACCGTCACTCTTCTGGTCTTTTCTGCCGAATTGGTTCAATAAACGGACGCGTCGAAGAATTTGTCCATTTAACTTATCTTGTGAATCAATATCAATTGAGGGGTGCAACCAATGATGAGGTTATAGAACAATCTCTCGGGGAATGTTGGAGATGGAAAAGATCAAGCTTCCGTTATGAAGCTCATTTTAGAATCCTTATGGTGATGGAAAGATTTAATCCGTTTAGGACTCGTCCAACATGTCCACGACGCTAATCACAATACATTGTAATATAATTTGTGGAAGTTCAACGTAAAATTATGATGATGTTGAGGTGATACTGTAATGAATTTAAAAAAAATTTATGACAATCGGCAGTTTTAGTTGTTTATGTAACTATCGATTATATTCCAATGGCTATTTCGTTCAAAAGAAACTAGCCATGCCTCGAAAACCTCACAAAATCGGGAGCTAATACATATTGATAAACCTCCAACTATACTAATCGGTAGGAACACAAGTATCCTTAGGTTCCGAGTATTAATAATCGGTTTCTTAGGTTAAAGAAATTCCTACCGATTGTATGTAATAATTGTACGCAAATTCAGTACAGTCTTGTAAAGTACGCATCAACGGCCATATTTAAAAAAAAAAAAAGGAGACGTTGGGACTCTCATCTATATAAGGAGGGTAAACTCATCTTATTTATGCAGCAAACAACACATATATAGCATCGTGTATTCTACAAATAGATTTTCCATCGTCTACTCTTGTCAATTCATTTTATATCTCAACTTACTAGCATGGAAACGTTTGACGCAGCTGAAGATTTGGTCATTGTGAAAACATGGTATCATGAAACAAGACGTGAAGATGTTATAGCGGTAAGGTTAACACCCGAAGTCTTTTTGGCGAGGGTAAATATCCAATTTGTGGGAGAATATGGAAATCCAAAGCAAAGATCACTCCAACAAGTTCATGATCGTTTCCGACTTATCCAAAAAGGGGTAAATGATTACATAACGATACAAAAGAGGATGTTTAACACTAGCCACTTAAGCTTGTCAATCCAACAATTTGTAAGTATGGGCATACTTCTTTTAAATATTGTCGGGTGTCTAATATTTCTTACTAAAACGAACTTGTAATTAGTTTGTGATTTTTTATGTAGGAGGAACTCGCAAAAAGACAGTATTTGGCGGAAAAGGGTGTAGAATTAACTTATGATGAGAGTTATGAATTATTAAAGTTCGTGACCACAGTATAAATATTGGTTGATTGTTACAATCGGAAGTTATTTTTTTCTATTTTCTATCGATTCTGGGAAGATTTTCACCTTTTTATGTCAGAGGTTGGTAATAATCGAAAGTATACGTTATATGTTGTCTACCGATTCTGGGAAAAACTTTCAGTGTTTTTGTCAGAGTTTGGTGACAATCG
Organism: Papaver bracteatum; assembly: GCA_023529315.1. Lineage (NCBI taxonomy): Eukaryota > Viridiplantae > Streptophyta > Magnoliopsida > Ranunculales > Papaveraceae > Papaver > Papaver bracteatum. The sequence goes on from JAJJWX010003506.1 coordinate 358,075, forward strand.
GATGTTTATGTAAGATGTAATCTATCGATTTTAGGGTAAAATTTTCAGTATTTTTGTTAGACTTGCAATCGGACGGTAAATTAGAAATTGTAATAACCGATTATAATATTCATTGAGTCTGTTTACAAAAGCATGTATAATTGGTAGTTATAATATAACTACCGATTATAGCTTTATACTTCAGATCACTCCAAAAAATTCCAAAAAATACATCATTCAAAAGTAACCATCATTCATCTTCATCATCCGAGGGAACCAATTCGAGTATGCCTGCCGGAAAGTTGATTTTCAAGACGCGATCCCAATCCAACATGTTGGTCCCATATTTTTTCAACCAACCCTTACAATGATTCGTTGGGAAGTAATATGTCGCACTACCCAACGAAGGTAATGTGCAATCTCTCTTTACTCTTAAACCGATAAAATGCATCTCATTCACAAATGCCATAACAATTCTTCTATTTTTAACCGAATCATCGCAAACCGTCCTTGTAGGTGCAGACGTAAAGGAATGTCCATACTTAGGAGGAACAAATAAATGTACCACGCAATTCAAAACGTCCGCTAAGATATATCCACATGAAGGCATTCTCATCCAATACTTGGATCCGATAGTCTTCAATCCCTTTCGGAACTTTACACGCGCAACTAAGTTTTTAAACTATAGATCTTTGTCGTGTCGATCTACTTGCTTCATCATCCCATATAGAAATCCTTGTACTTTATTAGTTGTACCGCCATCTTATATCTTAAATATTGAAATTCTGTGACATCTTCGCTCACGACCTCTCCAAAGTTACCAATTTGTTCCGTAGCGACGTGAAATCCACAATTACCATCCCCATCCACCTCATCGGTGGACAAAACAAATTGAACAATTAAGGGAGGGAGTTGTTTCATATACACTTCTATAATTGTATACCTTGATCGCATTGGTCTTCCATGAAAATCCCTAGGACAATGAAGAGTACCATACTTCTCTCTTATAGTCACCATTTTCGTTGATTGTGTTTCTTGAGAGTTTCACATTTGGTCTATAACTACGGAGGTAGTTTCGGTCTCCACTAACAAAACTTCCTCCACCGACTCGGCTTGACTTACTTGAGAAGGCTTCGTAGAGAAATTTCACCCCACTTGTCGTTCGGTTGGTCCACTTTGATCTTTTCATGGATGACCTATTTTCTTGGGTTGCGGCTCATCCTCAAATTCGGCTTCCAAACGCTCATGCCTACATAATATTATTTTATTAGACAAATACTCTTTCAATTCTTTTCTTCCCATGGTCCAAGACACTTCGGTGGGTTGCCTACCCGCCCCCTTTTGCTTAATAGGTTCATCAACCTCCCTTAAACGAGGGTGAAGAGCTTGCTCGAAATCATGCATCAATATTTGCTTCTTGGCGCCATTTGTTGTAGCACAACGCTCGGTTATTATTGCACACAATTCCGACTCCAAGAACGACGGACCATCAACTACGGGGGTGCTTGGAGTGAAATTTAATTGCTTCCAAAATGGATGAATATCATTGGGATGAATATCATTGATGTCAATCACATCGACATACCTACCCATTTTATGATGACATGGGATACCAATACCTATCATATCCTTGCAAACACAAACCGTATTATCGTCATCGTAATCTTTATATAACTTCAATTGTTTCATCATGTGATTTATTGCCCATCTTGAAACTTTATGAACAATGCCCCTTAGAAGCAATATTTCCTTTTCATGTTCCATCGGGAATTTATGTACATTAAATTGCATAGAACCATTAATCTTATTTATATCACGATTGGTGAATTCATGGATTTCTTCTTGGATCGACACAACTCCATTTTGACTACCTAGAAGTATTTTTTTTAACTGGACATGAGACCCCTCCGCTTGGCTTGTTTCCTCGTTCTTGAAATTACGACATTCATATGTCCATACAAACACAAACCTCTCCTTAATCGTTAACCATTGTGTTTTACAATACTCAACCGGTTTTGGGTAGTCCTTGCCATATTCATCCTCAAATTTCTTCAAGTTTCATTCGTAAATTCCCCCGGTCTTCGACCAAATGATCTTGTCCCATGCTTTCATGAAAATTTTCCAAATCATTCCATCCTCCTTCCATTTTCATCAAATAACCTCTTCTCTTCCTATTTTTCTTCCACGGTTAATTTACTAATGCACTCATCCTCTTCCTTCGACCTCTTGGTAGCCTTCCTCAGTTTTTTAGCTTGGAAATGGAGATGGAAATTGTGTTTGATGTTTCCTTGAATGTGCCACGTATATTGCAAGTTTCGGGCTTCAGGAAACACAACCGCTATTGCATGTATTAAGGCTTGATCATTATCCGTTACAATATCCCTTGGAAAATCATCCCCATTATAAATGGACCACAATGTCTCCAACATCCAAATGAAACTCACATTGTTCTCATGATCCATTAAACCCTATGCAATCGCAAACATGTTTTTGTCCGAAATGTGATGAGCAATGTTCAACAACGGCATGTTATACTTGTTTGTATTGTACGTAGATCTATCAACAAAATTTGAAGAAAACACTGAGCCAATTTTATCATTTCGGGATGTGCCAAGAAAATACGTACCACTTTACCATCATTTTCTTCCGTTCTCAACGTGTAGTCGTGTAACTCAGCTAACCACTGCGATTTTTTCATGACCGTTCTACCATACCATTCCGTCCTTTTGATCGTAGCTAGGGCCAACTGAATTGTAGACAAAGAAGAAAAGTTTTCGGGGTTGTCCGCCTTAATTTTACTTAAGATCGCACTCGCCTTTTGGATCCGCATAGACCTCATCATCTCCATTTCATGTGGTTTTAACTTCGCAACCATTACATGTCCAACAAGAGTATCTGGATCATCATGGTTGTGACAACCATTCGCAACTTTAGATATTTTCCACTCTTTACTATCCCTACCATATGTCTAATAGAAGACAATCTTAAATGGGCATCCAATTTTATTTGTATGAGTTCGGTATTTCTTTCTCTCCGTCTTCCTTACATACTTACCATTCTTTCCCTGGTGACTCTTCTTCACCCCACCTCACTCACATATCATTTCAAACCGAATATCCCTCACACAAGGGTTCTGAACTACCACGCACATGTTCTATTTTGCCTTGTTCATTATCCACTCCTTGGCCTCCTCCTTACTTTGAAATATCTAAATGCGCATAAAAAAAAATAAAAAAAAATAAGCATAACCATGTAACATACATGATTCGAAAAAGAAAAGATAATTCATGAACATACCAAATCGTTTTCATAGTGTACGGAAGTATCAGGCCTCAAATAATAATCGTCATCAAAAGATACAACTGCCTACACACCACAATAACAAGTTACGCATTAATAATCAGAGTCAAATTTAAAGGTTATACAACCGACTGTTCTACAATCGGTAATCAAATACTAAGAAACCAAACCAATTAATGGACGTCAAAGTATTTTACTTAGATATTCTACTGAATGATAGATAGACAAATGAACAATTGTTCTGTGTTTAGACTTTTACAATTGAAAGTTTTGTTATGTATAAAACTTTCGATTAAGACAAACTGAAGCTTTCAATTTGGGGATTTTTAATGTATTCATAAAATAATACTCGATTCTTCATATTCGGTAGATAATTATACTCCGATGCATTCAATGGCTACCGATTACTAGTCGTTAATGACATTCAATTCATGACGTTATCGTATTTTCACGTTCAAAATCACACACATAACATTGCTATTAGGGTTTATTAACAACCTACCTGATTGTTAGGCGCATTTTTTACCTCCGATTTCGGGTGATTCTCTATATTCTTCCATGAAAGCATCGTCTAGGGTTTCATCTCCATCAAAGTGTGGATCATTCAATAAATACCCTAAATCGTCATCTCTAAAGGGTAGTGAACCTTGAACTTCATAAACTTCATGTCCTTCTTCGTACCCATCCATGTTTATGAAATTTGGCAACAATCGCAATTAGTGTCCACATATACCCACTTTTTTTTTATTCTTCTTATCTCACTCAATCAGGAGTCATATGGACTATGACTCGAAGACTAATTCTGAACACCAATTTGTAGTTCCTTTGCTACTGATTAAAGAACATTTCAAAATTTTGGAGTTAAAGGGTTTTATAAAAAAACTCAAATTTGGGGCAACCTATAATCGGTAGTAAATCTAAGATGTTAAACATCCGATTATTGCTATGTCGCAAACACGAACCAAATGGTTAGGTCCGGCTCTACACCCTAAAACCTGTGCAATTTTGGCAAAGGTTCGATTCGGGGCTACCTATAATCGGTATGAAAATTTGCTACCGATTATAGAACATTTCAAAATTTTGGAGTTAAAGGGTTTTAGAAAAAACTCAAATTTGGGGCAACCTATAATCGGTAGCAAATGTAAGATGTTAAACATTCGATTATTCCTATGTCGCAAACACGAACCAAATGGTTAGGGCTGGCTCTGCATCCTAAAACCTGCGCAATTTTGGCAAAGGTTCGATTCGGGGCTACCTATAATCGGTAGCAAATGTAACCCGTTAAACCTCCGATTATATAGTTTGACAGATAAAACCGATGTCAACCTAAATTCTTTTCATTTCGTTTCTTTTCAACTTCAACTCTCATCTCCTATTGCTCTCTGAATACAGAGAGCAAAATTGTCCCCTCGTTAATTCCGCTTCAATACATCGTTATCGTTAGTCGTCGAATCGAATAATCGTCGAATATTCTCCAAGAAGATGAAAGAAAAGGGACGTCAAAAAACTCGAAACAAAAATGTGGTTCGTGGTGTTGATTCAAACATTGGAGTACCTGGCCGTAATAAAGAGGTTCTCACCGAAGAACACGAAGAACGCGAACAAGGTGAAGAAGATGAAGTCCCTGATTTAGAGGTTTCTGATAGCCAAACTCTCAAGCAACTTCAAATGGCCCCAATTAGGTAATATTCTACCATTATTTGGGTTCCTATTGCTTTAATTCGACGAAACTACAATTTGTTTTTAAGGGTTTTCGGTTATTACCCAGGTTCGGTAGTTTTGTTATTCTTTTAAATTTCCGATTATAATAGTCTTTTGTTTCTCCTGGAATCAAACTGATGCAAATTCGGTAAGTATACTTTTTTATGACCCAATTGTAACTTCTTTTGCTATTTAGGGATAGGAGAGGTAAAAAACCCGAAGACGCAATTGTCTCGGATAGTGCAAGGCTGGAAAGGCGTAAGCACTTGTCATCTAGTGCAAGGAGAGATAGGGCCACTAAATCCACTTTGATTGCTCAATATGGAACTCAACAAGTTGCCCCACAATCAGAGCCAGTTGAAGAAGGTGTTCAACCAACCGCCCCACAATCAGAGCCAGTTCAAGAAGGTGTAAAACCACCTGCTCCACAATAACAACCTGAAATTCAACCTACCGTTCAACTAGAAGCACAAGAAGATAGAGTTATGGAAGTTGGACTACCCAGTTGTGCGCAAGAAGAAGGAGAAGCCGAAAAGAAAAATCCTGCTCGAAAGAAGGCGAAACACCTTGTCCCAAAAGAACTCAGGGTGAAGGATATTCTAGAAGGTGTAATCCTTGGGATGCTGGGTGATGAAGGAGATTTTTTATTGGATACATAGACTCTTGGGAAAGAGAAATATATGAAACGGAGGTAATAATCATATCCATTTTATGTACGTATTTTCTCTTGGTTCGTAATAGTATTAAGGGTTATAAATTTAGGTAATTATAAATTGTACTATGTATAATAGTATCATTCCGATGCGGTTCATTTACTCAAACCCACCGCCGCACCACCTAAAATGCTAGAATTGCCTTTATCCGGTGAATGTGAAAGGTTCAAGACAATTATTTCAAATTCGGGGTTGGCTAATGCTACTGAAAACTCTATGCTGCAACATGACCGGGTGGATATATCGGCGTTTATGGAGAGACTTTATCCTGATACCGACACCTTTTGATCCAAGATGGTTTGATTTGATGGCCAAAATATTTCAGCATCACCAACATCTTTTAAAGTTTTTATCCCAGAAGATGTTCCAAAGGGTAATTTGATGGTTTCATTTAGTACTTCACTAACCATGACGCTATAGAATGTAACCTCACCCGTCATTCCTGACTTCATTTTAAAAGATACCTTATTTTAAGAGTAAGCTCTACCAATGGCAACAATGTTTTCCTTTTATCCAAACCGAAGTTTGCATCATGTGCCCTATAGAAACACAAGGTGCATGAGAGATAGTAAATGGAAGATTAAAAATTTAAACGCGTTGGAAAACCATACATCAACGGTAACTTTTTCAGATGCCACATTCTGAGACTCCCCAGTGGATGGAGGAGACGGAGACTTCTTCTTTGATAATAAAGACGTCGGGGATTCAGTAAAAATGGTCGGTGTTTTAGTACAATTATTGACCCGCTTCGCGGACCCTTTGTTGCTTTCAGATGACTTCTGCGGACCTGATTTCCCATGTTTTTTTGGAAGTTGCTTAACTTATTCTGGACCTATGTTATTCTTAGATTGATTGGAGGCGTTGCTAGGTCTTGCATCATGTGACTGTAGTTGAACACATTGTTTGAAAAAATTAGATACCGTCTGCCAATGTTTTCAAAAAATTACACAATCTAATCAAAACTCGGTTCACTTACCTCTCCTACAGGCTGGCCGATACTATTGCCCACAATTTTTGCAATGTCGACTCCTTGAGATAACAAGTTATCTGTCAATCTCTGATATGCATTTTTAGTAGACTCTAATTCTTTCTCCTTAGCTTTCATATTTTCACGCAGTTCATCATTCTCTTTCGAGTGTCTTGGTTTTCTTCCATTTGGAAAGTAAAGGGTTTCCGTCACTCCAAAGCAACTCCCCTTGACACGTCCACCCTTATCCGGGCCGATCGCAACTGTTATGGCATCCTCGTTATGACCAAACGTTAGAGTTTCCTCTTGAATCATCTTCCGCTTCTCTTCCTGTTCAAATAATGTGTTAAATTCTTATTTAAACCTTGCGCAATTACTTTGCACTTACTTTGGTTAAAAACATGAGGACTGTAAATTTTCTGTTTTCTCACAACTTCAGATGTCTTCTTCCTGACAAACTCATCTGGAACAATTCCGTGTTTGTTTTCGCGTGCTCTTTCCCACATGAAGCACCGATCTTCAAGATCTTCTTCGGTAACATTTCCGCTTTGGACCTAGTAGTTACCCGAAACAAGTAAGGATTTACATCCGCACAGATATTAACTATGTCAAACATAAAACCTATTCCAAAGCATCTAATATGACAAAATTATAGATTGGTGTAAGAGGACACATCCCTATACTGTTATAGGTTTCTGCATATATGAGACACGCAACACGACATACAAAACAGAAGTATCTGATATTTCCGGTTTTACTGTGCAGTGTATAATAAATAAGACAACGGACTTACTAATTTAAGTTTTAATCCCGGGTATCCTCCTCGTCCTGTCCGATGTGGGAACTTGGATTGTAATATTGCCTCTTTTCCCCTCTCCGAATTTTCTTGCAAAGGAAATAAAAATAATTTCATTAGTATGCTGGGATAGACAATAAGAATGAAACAGAAAAATCAATGTGTATTACATACCTTAAATATAGGCGATTTTAGTACATGATCAAGGTAATTGTCCCAGTTTTCTTGGTCCATTACCGTTTCGTACTTTTTGGGGAAATTTCTTAGTTTCTGCGGCATTTTCAGGAAGGGTTTTACATGATTGTTGTAAAATTTCCTTCTGAAGTCCCGCGGATGAACAGGTAGACGCTTCATGACCACTCGCTTCAGTTCATGGGGCACCTCAAAATGAAGCTCCAATAACATGTAATGTATGTTAATCACAGACTCGCAATTATAGAACAAAAACGACGAATTGGTAACCGCATATGCGTACCAGAATTTTCTTCCACATATGTTCTTTTGTTGTTGGAGGGACTTCCTTCCAACATAAATGTTTTATGACAACCATATCACGGACCAAATAGCCTAGGTAACTACTGAACTCAATTCTATGGTTACCAATAGGCCGGAACATTCTGTCAAATTCAATATCCCTTCTTTTGGTAGTTTTATTCAAGAAGTCTCTATGCAGCTTCAACATTCTTGTCATTCCCCTCGCTTTTATGATCTTTTATGTAGAGTCTTATTGTTGTGGATGCTCTTCTGCTTCTGGAACATGTTCCAATTATTTTTCTTCTAACACCTCCAAATCATCATTTTCAGAATCTTCTGACTCTGGAAATAACCGAGGCAACATATGAAACCATGTGATGTTTAAGTAGAAACAAGTAAGTACAAGGTTTAGCACATTACCTATTAAGTCTTCAAATCTAGCAGTGTGGAGCATATCTCCACCATCATCGCCATCTGATTGTACAATGTTATCATGACCCTCATCTAAATCCACCGTTTCTTCATCATAATCCGCCTCAGCATCTGATTCCCTCCATTGGTCGTAATCATCATCTTCTGCCATGACAAAAGCTGTGTAGGTACGTGCATCTCAGTTAGGAATTTGAGATTATTTTGGAAACTATTAGCTAAACATAATAGAATAGGCTACATGTGTTACACCTATTTTCTATTATATGAAAAGAAAACAAACACGAACTCATTGATGCATGTAACTTGAGGCTAAAACATCACTGCAACACACAAAATATCCTCATGAATATTGTGTTATCCACAAAGCGAAAGGTACCGGTTAAACGGTCTTATATAACTTTTTTTTACAAAAGCCAAGAGCACTAATTAAAGCACAAGATAATGAGTATCAATTTTTAGCTGGAAGATATTGTCAAATAGGCCAACCAGCAACATGGTATTATTAAAAGTGGCAACTTAAAATACAGACATTAGAAAAAAGTTAGCATCGTTAAGTTTTTTATTTATTTTTATTTTGAAAAACCTAACTAACTAGTAAATCCTAACTAAGTAACATCAAAGAAAGATCCTTACCTAAGTCTTATAATAGTTCATGCATGTAACTTAAGCCTAAAATATTATTGTTGTAACAAAATGAAATCACATCTCATCGTACAACCCGTGATTGTCATTAAATTGTTCTTTGATACAGTCGAATAAAAACCCTAATCATCCTTTAACTAGTAAACCTATAAGATCTAACATCTGATTCCATGGGATCAAACAAAAAATCCAACATAAATTTAATATTCATTCAATAATGGGTTGTAGAATATTACCAGCAACAAAGATCGAGTTTAAAGAGGTAGATTCCTTGTAAAGATTAAAGATAGTATTAGAATAAAAACCCTACTCATGCTTGAACTAGTAAACCTATAAGAAGTGAAAGAAAAAAAACCTAATCATGCTTTAACTAGTAAACCTATAAGATCTAACATCTGATTCCATGAGATCGAACAAAAAATCTAACATAAATTTAATACTCATTCGATAATGGGTTGTAGAAATAATACCAACCACAAAGATCGAGTCTGAAGAGGTAGGTTCCTTGTAAAGATTAGAGATAGTAGTAGAATTATGATTTCATAGAGAGAATGAACCGAGTAATAAAAACTGAAAAAGTAGATCGAACTCATATTTCTTTTTCTTTTTGGAATTTAACCAAACCATCACACGGAAATTGATTTTCCTTTTGAAATCATCCCGCCCAGTAAAATTCATTTTTATCACCCTCCAAACAAAAGATTTTTGGTGTTTTTCTTTTTTTATTTCTAAATTTTCGATGTGTAACCAATATGGTTAGTTTCCTTATTTTATGAGAGAATATATCATAGACAGTTATGATAAAATTGTTTCCCAAAAATTTTGAAATTTTGTTTCCTATCTCTAACCAACTCGAGAAGAGGCTATAGAAAAAAATTACTTTCCTATTTCGAACAATATTTACCTTAATAATTTTAAGCTGGGTTGTCTCCTGTATTATTCTTGGTTTAGGGAGGAAACGTATGAATTATTAGTGGAACCTATGTAGGAAACTTATTATTCTAATCATACAGTAAGCTAATAAAGATAAATAAACTAAACCCATCCATTTTCATGTTCATCATTTCCAGAAAACATAAAAGTTCAACGTGAATCATTCATCACATAAATGTCAACCTATCTATCAGCCTAAAAGTGCAGTACTTAAAAAAAAAAAAAAACCACCACTGAAAACAAAATGGTCATAAAAAACCCTCTTTTAAAGGCAAAGAACTTGTTAGATGAGTCTGGTTCTTTGTCAGATTAGTCTGGTTCCTCATTCTCATCCAATTCCACGCATAGGTCATTATCATTAACATCGTCGTATAGGAGTACTTTACTTTCAATAGCACTTTACTTGTTCAAACTCGTATTTTTGTTAAAAGTATTGGCAAGGAGATAATAATATCGGAACTAAAGTGATAAATTGATTCTTATTGTTTACGGGGGGTGGGGGACTGTATTTTTCTACATTTCCTCCGTTCTTTCAGCTAATTATATTTATTTTTCCAAAAGAATACACACCTCATAAATAAATAAATTTGCAAGAGTATATTGCATTCTGTAAAGTCTATGAACTTGTAAATAATTATCAGATTTATTTCATAAACATCACCTTCTTCTAAATGACAAAATTAGCAAACTAAACAAGAAACCAAAACAACTTTCAAAGAGTACACAAAATGAAATCGATAAATCAAACCATATCATAAAAAAAAACATATCAAATGAACCATCCCCATCTTCAAACAATTCTTCTTGCAATGCTGAGGTGAACCTGATCACTCCAACCAGCTGTCTTGGGCTCCTTGTCATCCTCAGATTTTTCATTTTATGCTTCATCGGGCTCCACATGATTGTTAAGATCATGCTTGTTATCTTTTGGATTATCTGCCATATCCTGAACATCGGGAAGATCTTCATCAATAATTTCAATAATAGAATCAGGAGCATCATCATTCACAGTAGGACCATCAGCATCCTTAATGCGATTGATTACAGCGTCCAGAGGAACACCAGGAATAACATCAGCAAAAATAGGAACATCATCATTGTCAACACTACTGACAACAGAACTAATAACAGCGTCGAGAGGAACACCAGGAACATTAGTTATTCCGTCCACAGTAGTGATAATCCTCAATTTTTGAGGACCAGCCATCAGTCGAGGATATTTTTGGATCCTCTCTTCAGTTTCATCTCTACAGTCCCTCTTAGTAGAACTCATTTTCCTCTTAATACTCTATGTTAATTTTTTCTATGCTTGGTGTAATTTATATATATTTCTAAGGAAACCCCTAATTTCTTAGGTTTTCCATCATTATCTTAAATCACCTATTCTTTGGTATTAACATCGAATATTGTATATAGCAATATAAGGAGATATGGAATGAATATTTTCATGTTTATCTAATTTCCTTTTTAATCTAATATACATAACGAATATAACAAACTAAAATAAATTATGATCTCATGAGATATATGGAATGAATATTTTCATATTTATCTAATTTCATTTTTAATTTAATTACCTAGGTTGGTTGGGGTGGCCCGGCCTGCTGGACCATAGGTGTAACGCAAAAGAAAGGAAAAAACCAACAGAGGGTTAGTTCTCCAGTGATTTGTGGGGATTTGAGTGTATTTTAAATCTTAGGGATTTTGAGAGAGTTTGAGAGAGTGTAAGGAGTTTGAGAGAGTTTTGTGTTTTTTAGTTCAGGGAGTTTGGGGGAGTGTGGGGAGTTTGAAAGAGTTGTTGAGGGAGTTTGGGAGAGTTCACTCCTAACTCATTCTCTTTTAAGGAATAATAAACCCTCATTTGCAAATAAAAACGATCTTTAATGAAAATAAAAAATAAATAAAAATGATCCCATCTCTGAAAATGCACTTGTAGGGATGCTACTGTTGAGAAACTATATGCATCTGTTAGTAATATCATTGCAAGTACTACTACTGCAATGTATCTGGATGCTACTATATGCTCAAAACCTATTTTCAGCTCATAGAAACTCACTTGTAAGTTATTCTAACAATTCAAGATTACCAATCTAATACAAGTTTGGTTATATCTTGTCTTGGGTTGAATAGATTGTTCAATGTAGGGATAACTTGCATCCACAGTACGCAACATTCTAAATGACAGAATGTGGTTCAAACGGAGGTAGTGCGATACATAATTTTTTATCCACTTAATATGAAATTAAATGCCAAAATGGGGTACGGACAAAATGATTCTACTAGATTCCTAAATTGGTTTTGTAGATGTGGAATTATGTGTACAATTTTGGACACGCATATAATTAAATGTGTTTTGAGTATATATAATACAAGTATTATTAGGCAGGTATATAGTCACGCTTTGAAGGAAAGGCATGTGCATGGTTGTCTGACACAGTGAGCAGTTGTTGGCTTGTGGCAATGCTATTCGGCGTATATATATATAAAGAACCAACAATTGTATGAATTCTTTGTATCCATTGTGTTTAGTGCGAGCAGAATTAAATGGGAACTTGATCTTGGAAGGTGAATGTTGTATGATTTTGTTCTTCTATATACATGGTGGATGGTGCAGCCACTTGTTGGGGTGGATGAGATAGTAATATATATTTCTTAAGTCTTGGACTGCAATATAAAATTGTGTCTTCCTCTTCTAAACCTGACGTTGCTAATGTACAATAGCCTAAAGAGGCAGTTCAGAGTTGGATAAGCATAAAAAGCATGTGACCTCTAGTTATGTAGTTCTCAAACCATAACTTCCGGTAAGCTAATAGCCTTCTACGAAAGTTTTGACCATAAATAAACAACAGGTTAATCTGCTAGCCTGAAATCAGTTCTGACTTGATTAACTAAACACAATTTGAGATGAACATCGAAACAAAAAAGAGTTAACAGAACATGGTGAGACCTTAAACAATAAAAATAAGGTTTTTACTTTTAAAACTAATATCAAAACAATCAAAGTAGTAACAATCAAATAAAACAATCGGAGATTAGAGAAGAAAAAAATAGATGAAAAAAGAATACCTGAAGCAGAAGCGTTTCCTCCTTCTCCTAATATTTTTCTCTGCCCAAACTCCCTCCCGAATATCTACTCCTATGAGAGATTTGTGCACAGGAAAAAATGCACTATCAACTCTCCAGAACTCCCCAAAACAATCATGTTAATGCACGAAATTGAATATTTCAACATAGAAAAAAATCCAAACACCAAAACAAAAAAAAAAAAAAAATACAAGGAAAAAAAAAGCAACATAAATAACCCAAGGAATAAATTGTACATTTCAGCATAGAAAAGAATCCAAATACCAAAAAAAAAAAAAACACAATTGTAAGAAAAAAAGCCACATAGATAAGCCTAGGAATGTGTTAGTGGCATGGACATCATGAGTACATGTTTCTGATTGCCTACCAAAATTCTTCAACGAGACAGCGCTCCTCATGGGAGGATTAATTGCAACCCTTGTTTCCCACTGTAGTGCCCCCCAAATTTCCGTCCAAGTTTTGGTGAGTGTGTTGTAACGCAATAAACGCCTATTATGCCAAAATAAGAGTTCCTTGTTATTTATAAAGGCTATCGGGTTATGAGTCGGCCATTCATCCTCTTTAAAGAAAATGCTTATCTCATAATTCCAATTCCATTCCCCTCCAGGTGCCCATGTATGAATATTTTCTTTGGAAATGGGAGCCCAAAAATCCATTCGGGGACAATCAATTCCCTCATGGATGCAGTAAAATAAAATGCGAACTCCAAACATGACCATCCCAAGTGATGGGTAAGTATTTATCTAAAATTCACTCCAGGAATATGATGCGGAGGTGGAAAATGTTGATGGAACGTCTCGGTGTCCAAATTGAAAGATATTATGCCAATATCTTGCTGACAACAATCTATCCAAAAAATACAACCATGTGCGTACACACCTGAACTCCGAAAAGTATAAGGAATCTCCCATGCTATGTTCCTCCATCCCCTCTTATCTCCTAAAGTGTGTATTTCGACTTTACCATCCATGTGAATTCGAACTACCTTGTACTCATTGGTACGTTGACAGTATCTGAAACCCCCAATTACGTTGTATCGTGGATACCACGAAAGTACTTGATCTGGTGCAATTGGGATGCATAGTTGTGGCAGATGGAGGCGGTCACCAGTTTCTGGATTCATAATATATACAGTATCTTGTATGCCGTGGTGTGAAACATAAAAACAAACCAGACCATTCCAAGATCCAACTATTGGGTGCAACATAGTCCAATCTTCACGGGTTCTATCATTCAGGGCATCGTGATTGTTGGATGTTAAGATCGGGCTGAAATCTTCCTCTCTATAAAAGAGTTTGGTAACTTTATCTTTCCCCATTCTTGGTGTGACACCAAAAAGGAATCCAATTCTTTTGTCCCCGAGGATAGTATTCCATTCTTTGCATACACATTTGCTTGCTAAAACGATTTCTGTAGTTTGGAGGTGCTGAAGTATCTCGGTAGTTAATTCCGGCAACATATCCATCACTATTGTACTGATGAAAGATTATCAAAAAAACTTTTACAAGCTTATAGGATTTTATTATTGTGAATGCTACAAGAAAATACGAGTATAAAGCTTATATATATATAGACATCCAATATACCTGTTGGTGAATGGTCGTGTCAGTCTAGGACGGTTTTGGATCCTCTCATCAATTTCATATCAACAATCCCTCTTAATACTCCATGTTAGTTTTTTTATATGATTGGTGTAATTGAAAACTCTAATTTTTTAGGTTTTCCATCATTATCTTAAATCACGATTCTTTGGTATTTATACCGAATATTTCAATTTCCATATTACTGAAAAATGAGATATTGTAGCAGTATAATGAGATATGGAATGAATATTTTCATGTTTATCTAATTTCCTTTTTAATCTAATATATACATTCCAAACATAACAAACTAAAATAAATCATGATCTCTTAGGAAATACCCAAATAATTTTTCTACTTTTCGACTACTTACCTAGGTGGGTTGGGGTGGCCCGGACGGCTGGACCATAGATGTAACGCAAAAAAATGAAAAAAACCAAAGGTTGGCCAGTTAAACAATGACCCAAACTAAATTGTACATTTCAACAAAGAAAATAATCCAAACACCAAAAAAAAACACAACTCCAAGAGAAAAAAAAGCTACATACCCAAGGAATAAATTGTACATAGAAGAAAAAAAATACACCAAAAAAAAAAAAATACACCAAAAAAAAAAAAAAAACAACACAACTACAAGAAATATATGAATCTCATATGAATGTGTTAGTGGCATGGACATCATGAGTACATGTTTCTGATTTTCCACCAAAATTCTTCAACGAGACAGTGCTCATCATATGCGGAATAATTGCAACATTGCTTGTTTCCCAAAATCATGTCCCCCAAATTTCCGTCCAAGTCTTGGTGAGTGCATTGTAACGCAATAAACGCCCATTCTGCCACAATAGAAGGTCCTTGTTTTTTCCAAAAGCTATCGGGTAATAGGTCGGCCACCCTTCATCCTCATCCTTTTCCAATAAAATGCTTATCTTATGATTCCAATTCCATTCCCCGCCAGGTGCCCATGTTTGAATTCTTTTTTTTTTGAAATGGGTGCCCAGAAATCTATCCGAGGCTGATTAATACCCTCATCACAGGCCTCATTGATGTGGTAAAATAAAAGGCGAACTCTGAACATAACCATACCAACTGAAGGGAATTCACTCCTAAGAATATGATGCGGGGGTCGCGAATGTTGGTGAAATGTCTCAGTGTCCAAATTGAAAGAAACTATGCCACTATCCCACTGACAACAACCCTTCCAAAAAATACAACCATGTGCGTACACACCTGAACTCTGAAATATATAAGGAATCTCCCATGCTTTGTTCCTCCATCCCTTCTTGTCTCCTTGAGTGTGTATTTGAACTTTACCATCCATGTGAATTCGAACTACCTTGTACTCATCAGTATGTTGGCAGTATCTGAAACCCCCAATTACAGGATACCAAGAAAGTACTTGATCTCGTGCAATAATTGGGATGCATAGTTGTGGAAAATGTAGGTGCTCACCAGTTTCTGGATTCATAACATATATATGATCTTGTATGACATGGTGTGAAACATAAAAACAGACCAGACCATTGCAAGATCCAACTATTGGGTGCAACTTAGTCAAATCTTCATGGGTTCCATCATTCGGGGCGTCGTGATTGTTGGATGTTACGATCGGGTTGAAATCTTCTTCTCTATAAAAGAGTTGAGTAACTTCTTTCCCTATTCTTGGTGTGACACCAAAAAGGAGTCCAATTCTTTTGTCCCCGAGGATAGTATTCCACTCTTTGGAAACACATTTTCTTACTAAAATGCTTTCTGCAGTTTGGAGGTGTTGTAGTATCTCGGTAGTTAATTCCGGCAACATATCCATCACTATTATACTGATGAAAGATTATCAAAAAAAATAAAAAATTAAAGCATTTAAGATTTTTTTAATATTGTAGAATGCTTCAAGCAGATATGAGTAATGCTTATATAGACATCCAATACACCTGTTGGCGAATGGTTGTGTCCTTGATGAGCAGGCATTATTTTTGAAAGGTCGCGCCTTTAATGACCATGCAGACAAGTAACGCATATTTGCATGTTTTATCTTTGAAAGGTCGATTCCGTTAATGAGAAGGCAAGTAAAGCATATTTTCCCGTTTTATCTCATAAGAGGTTATAGCTTAAACCTATAACTGAATTTTTATTTAAAAGCAAAAAAAATGTAAAGGATAACCATTACGTCATGAAGTAGTTATGCAATGTGACATTCGAGAGTTCCTATATTTTAGGCCACATAGGATTTTTGTGTTTTAAAAAAAGAAACTTCTCCAATCGATATTTCAAAGATAAATGTCTCCAAATAACCCAGAAAAAGAGAGTGGTTCCAAACCATCAAAAGGCAAGACTCCAGTGACAGAGGGAGAAGTTGATAAGAAGAGAAAGGAAGTGATGATGAGGTTCAAATTAGCAGTATCTGAAATGGATTTGGAGCAACTAGAGAAAGATAACTACTTTACATGCAAATCAATAAGATTGAATAAAATGAAGAAGAAAGAAGAGGTAAGGAATATGAGAGAAGAGGAAGAAGTAGGTTTGCAGAACAATAACCAAGATGATGATATGGATCTGTTGTGGAATGAGTTTTTTCATGCAAACTCAGTATATGAGGCAGAAAATGAAGATAAAAAGAAGAGAAGCAAAGAGAAAGTAAAAGATGTATAATGCCTAGAAGAATTTTTGCAGTTGTTGCAGACCAAGAAATATGTATCATCAAAGTACAAAGAAAAATTGGAATTAAGAGTGTCTAATGGGAAATTGTGGACTGCTGACGACTAAATCTTTTTCATTCATGTGCATTTTCAATAATATCATCATTGATTTGTCTATCAATCACTTATACCCTTTGAATCTCAAATTCTCACTTCCTTTTACATTTTTCTTTTCCCCTCTCGGATTTTATTACTATAATGAACACATAAAATTCTCCCTATAGATTCGAAAAATTTACAACCATAAATAAAACTAGAATATAGAAATGCCTCCCTATATACCAAATTGACCACCATAAAAGAAAATCCCCCTCTAAATTCGTTGGGAATATGTTTAAAGCATTAACTCCATTAAATAAAATACCAACCATTATTACCCAAACTAAGACCAAGTGTGATTCTTCAGATTTCAAAAAAAACTTTTAGTCCAGACAAGATACCAAAAAAAATAATCAAAGATGAGAAATAGTACTATTAAATATATATATATTGAACACCAAACTACATTACTCTGATAAAAAAAAAAACAAAAACACTACACTCGGAATATGTTTGTGGCATGGACATCGTCAGTACATGTTTCCGATTGTCCTTCAAAATTCCTCAACGAGACGGCGCTCCTCATGTGAGGAATAACTCTAACCTTTGGCCACCTTATCTCCACAATTTATGTCAATGTTTTGGTGAGTTTATTATAATGCGCTAAACAACGGTTGTTTTGCAATAGGACGTCGTTGTTCTTTCCCAAGGCTATAAGCTTATAAGGCGGCCACCATAGATTCGAAGTCTTTTCCAAGACAATACTCCTTTTAATTTACCAATTCCATTCTACACCGGGTGCCCGTTCATGAATATCATTATCGGAAATGGGTGCCCAAAAATCAATCCGGAGATCATAAATATCGTGATGTTGTAAAATAAAAGGCGAACTCCAGACAAGACCATTCCAAGTTTTGGAGTATTGAAACCACCATTCTCATAAATATGATGCGGGGGTGGCAAATGTGACTGGAATGTCTCATTGTCCAAATTGAAAGATACTATTTGAATATTGTCATAAAAATAATGATTTATCCAAGATCCAACTATTGGGTAATGCAACCATATGTGTACACACCTGAATCCCAAAAAGTAAAAGGAAAATCTCCGATGTTCCTCCATCCCCTATTGTTGTCTAGAGTGTGTACGTCCACTTTACCGTCCACTTGAATTCGAACTACTTTGTATTCACCGGTATGTTCACAATAGCCGAAACCCCCTACGAAGAATCTTGGATCCATCCCAATTTTTTGGCGTTGGTGTTGGATCGCATATTTGTGGCAGATGGAAGTGTTCACCCGTTGTTGGATTCATAATATAGATATGATCTTGTATGTCGTGGTGTGAAACATAAAAACATACCAGACCATTACAAGATCCAACTATTGGGTGTGACATGTTTTCATCATAGGATTGGATAATATTCCAGGTACCATTGTTTCCAAATAACATCTGATAGAAATCTCCTATCATCATGTAGTAATCTTCCTCCTCAATTTTTTCTCTGTAGAAGAGTTGCGTAACTTTTTCTTCTGTCACTTTTTGAGTGAAACCGAAAAGGAGTCCAATTCTTTTGTCTGCAAGGACAGAATTCCACTCTTTGCATACACATTTTCTTGTCAAAATACCTTCTATACTTGGGAGGAGGTGTAGTATCTTTGGAGTTAAATCCGGCAACATTTCCATTACTATTACTGGTGATTTTTTTTTTTTTAATGTAGAAGTATTTAGGATTTCATTTTTGTTGAATGCTTATATAGACATCCAATGGATGCAATATGTGTCCCCACATAACACACCTGTTGGAATTTCCACGTCTTTTGTTGTTTCAAAATCTATTCGGTTTATGTGAAGCGTAATACGAAGGGGTGCAAACCGTTACACCGTTTGGCCAATGGTCGCATCATTAATCAGCATGCCTAATTTAAAAATACATGATCCAAACAAGAAACGGATATTTTCACGTGTTTGTGTGAGATTTATTCCAGTTTATCAACATTCTATTTATGTGTCCATTGCAAATTTAAAAATTAGGGTTATGACCATAGTATATTAATCTTTTGATTTGAAGACAAGAAATTAGGGTTATGACCATAGTATGTTAATCTTTGGGCATGGTTATAGCGCTTGGACGGACGGAATTGTTGCGCATGGGTTTGAGTAGATGTGAATTACCGAGGGAATTACACCAAAAATATAAATTTGTTCAGAGAAGATTAGGCATGGCGAATCATGGAGAGAGATACTGTAGATACCTACAGATTTTGCAAGAGTGTATCCAAGGCATGCACATTAGCGAAGAGTACATGATTATGATCTACTGTAAGATAAAGCATATACTCCGTGTACTCAATCAACATGGTTGTGTTTACGCAATTTTTTTGTGCTATTTTTCTGTATTTAGATAAATCATACTATATACTAAAATCGATATGGTGTTGTACGCGTATATGAGAATATATTTATGAATATTGAAACTGTTATATTTTGTTTATTTGGGAGTGATATGCGGAATACGACTAAATTAGGTAATTGGAGATAATGCTCCTAACCTAAAAAAATTAGGGTTTTTTCTAATACATATATATTTATATATTAGAGGTCGTACAAACCACACTAGCATAAAAGATAGATTGATATATTAGACGAATAAAATGAGTCCCAATAAGAACAATACCGAGAGCATTAAAACAATTCCAAAGATAGTAATGGATGTCCCTAGAAAGCAAAGAATCACCATAACTATTGATGGCGTGTGTAATGTTCCTGGCATGCCCCTGTTAGCTGAAGTTCAAGCTCATGTTGACAATCTTACTCTTCCTGCTTCTGCTTCTGTTGAAATGGATAGTGCCCATGCTCCCATTCCTTCGAATGAAACTATTGGTGAAACTGTGTCTGGCACACCAGAAATACCCAGGGAGACACCTCTAGAAGAAAAGGTACTTGAAGTTCCAGCACAGCCTGCTAACGCTGCAACACGAGTACTAGATGCGATGGTTTTAGTTGAGCAGATTATCAAAGAAACTTTCGAATAATGTGGGTTTTGTTTTTTAATACAGAGGATGTTATTATTATTTTGCTTCGTTTAGTTTTAGAATGAATAATATAAAAACATTGGTTCTTTAATATATGCTCGTTTTCAAATTCTTTGCTTGATATTTGTTTGTTAATCAATCAATTTTCATTATCTTAACTCGTCGAGTCAACTCAGTTTTCCATAATATACCTTATATAAACATAATCCCTTATGACAGTTATCAGATTTTTAATTATAATTTAGGCACAACCAAAATGGAAGAAATATAGTAGCATTTATTTATGTAAATACTGGACCACAAGGGATCTTTCCACCAATGCCAAATTTGGGTCAAGCCAACCCAATGTGACAGACATTTTAGAAACAACTATATTATTTAGCAAAAAAAAAGAACAAGAGTACAGAGGAGTACTGAAGAGATCTATCTTTTCGTTTGCATGTACCCAACAAGGCCGCACAAGATACTCATTATGACTAATGTCAAATTCCCATTTATTTCAGGACCATAACAGCTACCCAGCTCTTCTTCTTTTATATGTGCACAAAAAATAAGGGACTTATTGTAATTGTGTATATTAGTGGAAGTGAAATATAAGAAACTGAGGTGTAATGATGATTGACAAAATCTACTTAGGTAGTCAAAGGTGTGAGAAGCATATAACTATGTTGTTTTCTTTTTGTGCTTTATATCTTGTTACCAAAAAAATTAAATTTAAAAAATATAAGTGAGAGAAGGCTATACCAACTTTTTATTGTTTTTGATAAGACAAAAAGTTATTAGATCTTGTGGGGTATACAAAAATTGTTAAAGTAGAAATGATCAAAGATCAAAAAATACCATTGCAAACTGAAGTATTTATTATTGTACTAGCTAATTCCTTTGTTACTGGTACCTTGGATATAGTAGTATCTTTTCTTTAGTACTGAGTCAAATACATTGCACTATTTTACTCCCAATTCACATATTTTTAAATACAAAATAATAAATGATTAACATATTCCTTGGAGTACTAGCTAGTTCCTTGGAAGATCATAAATGCTTTTTGGTGCAATTTGTTTGATTAAAATCCCAATTCATATTCTTAGAAGCAATTCTAGCTAGCTCTTACAATTAAATTTGTATTAAAAGAACCGAGATCAGTATTTATTTTTTTAAATAGTGGCCGACAATATAGGATTTTAACATGTTTGTGCCTTTAATCTGGACGAAACATGATATATCAGCGATACATATGAGTATCCAATGATATCGCATTATTGGTCGTATCAGACCGATCAGCCGATAATATTGGCAAGGATGTTTGGAGATGTTAGGTTATCAGGTGAAACTAGTTTATTTGATTGGTTGGCATTATGAATTCACGAACAACTATGATTGGTTTCTTCGACAAGACTCGATGTCACTCTTGGAGGAGCTTCTAAACCAATTATTATTTATTTCGATGTCACAATCTTAGCAAGAATTTTTTGTCCAAATCTAAGTTTCCGAGGAGTATTTCCACCGAGACAAATTGCTTAATGGTAATTTTCCATTTTTACCGATGTAACTCTGGGACGAGCTTGTTAACCAATTTATATTTCGATGTCACGATCTTAGCAAGTATTATCATCCAAATCTAAGTTTACGCGCAGTTTCTCCACCAAGATAAAATTATTGAAGGTAATTTTTCATTTTTACCGATGTCACTCTTGGACGAGCTTCTAAACCAATTTTTATTTATTTCCATGTCATGATCTTAGCAAGAATTGTTCGTCCAAATCTAAGTTTCCGAGGAGTATTTCCACCGCGAGACAAATTTCTTAATGGTAATTTTCCATTTTTACCGATGTCACTCTTGGACGAGATTGTTAACCAATTTATATTTCGATGTCATGATTCTTAGCAAGTATTTATCGTCCAAATCTAAATTTATGGGGAGTATCTCCACCAAGATAAATTCCTTAATTTTAATTTTCCATCCAATATTTTAATTTTTATATTACTTTTTATTTATTTTCCAAAGACGCATACTTTTTCACTAGCCAAGTTTGCACGTGGCTAAGCTAGAGGTAAAGTGAAAACGTGTGTCACGGTAAAGAATGAAGACTGGACAGTACCGCTTTTTCGTTTCCAAGTCTCTCTCTAAACTAGGTTTCAGTATCAAAAACTAAAAGTTTTAGTATCAAACCAGACAAAATGACTGCTCTTCTAGTAACTTACTTCCGATTTCTTCTTCTTGATGGAGACAAAGATATTGTTGGTTATTTTGGTTGCGAGGTTGTTCCTTATTTTGAAGATTATGATTCTGTTGATGATGAAGAAGAGGAGGACGATGAAGAAGAGGAAGACGATGAAGAGGATAATGAGTATGATGATGATGATGATGATGATTATGAGGATGAGGATGATGATGATGATTTAGATGATCCAGAATACTGATTTTGGTTTGGGACAGCGCTTGAGGATGAATATGAAGACGATGATGTTGATGATGATGATTGGCCATACAAAGATGTGGTTACCATTGTCTACAGCAGCAGTGAAGAAGAAGGGGATTATAACTGATCTAGTCCTATGTTTTCATGGTTATGCTATGCAAGAATGGTATTCAATCACATCTTGATCCATCATCTTTTTTTTAGTTAAATATATTTTTAGTTTTTGTGTTATTAGTGTAATCTTTTTTTTTTTTTGATGTTTAATTAGTATGTTTGTAAAGCTGCTTGGAAGTATAGCTTTTGTGAATGTTTAATATATACGGATGCAATATTTTCTTTAGGTTCCAAGTGCATATGTTGTTTAATTTCTGTTCATTGTTCATCTATTGGAGTATCAATCTTTTGACAAAACAGAATGAATGAGTAATGTGTTTAAGGGGGCTTGGTGTAGAGATTTGGATGTTAGGGTTAACCATGATTTTGTTGTGGATTTGTTGTTAAAGTGATAGGATCATGAATATGATAGGGACTGTATATTGAGTCTTGTATCAGAGTATAAAAAAATAGCCAAATTTTTCATATATTGCAATGCCAAATATGACAATCTTTACCAAAAACAAAAAATCAGAATTGAGAGCACAATTGAACAGTAGGCCTAGGACTGCTACATAATTGTTCTTACACATTAATAAAATTAGCATAATAAAAATAATATAAAAAACTTGAATTTAGTCAATGCCGAGTGCTCGGCCATAAATTTGTTTGTCTTGGTGGCTTCCCATGTTCTTATTCATTGTAATCATTATCCAAATGTTCACCGTAGCTTTTCTCAAATGCATCCCAGGAAGCAAAACCCTTAGGAGGAGGATCATTTTCAACATGGATCATTTTCTTATTATGAACAAATTCCCATTCTTCATCGACAAAATCTTCTAGTATATCACTAATGCTTTCCACAAAGTCATCCCATGAAGCAAATCCTTTCGGACGAGGGGGATCATTATTAATAAGACCATTGGCAGGAACAACACATTTCTCATTAGAGCTCATCCTCTCAATTCCTTCTTTCTTTTACTTACGAATGAGGTATCTAATTTCTTATTTCTAGGATCCAAATCTAGCTAAATATAGTGTTGTTTTTTTCTTTCCCTATACATATCTAGTATGCAAATCTAAATATAGTGGGTGTCTTATGTTTAACATGAATATAATAAAGGAAAATCAAGGTGATATATGGAAAGTGGGATTTTGCGAGACCGAGTAGAACAATATTGCATTTAATTAAGATTGTAGGATTAGACTACTGATTGTCAGTTCTACTTATACGCCTATAATCTTGCCGTAACCCTAAAGATATCTCTAAATATCCTGACACGTTAAGCATTCATGTCAATGAGATAGATAGTACACTTGTTAAAATTAAAATTTTACATTCCTTATTTAACAAAATACTCATTTCTTATTGAATTTCAGATGCAACTTTTCCTACTACATTATTACTACAATCATAATTGATTTTTTGCAAAATTCATAGACACCAGCACTTGTTGATCATGCACGGTTTACCAGGGTTTACGCGTTTTTCATAGAGCCAGCACCTGTTGACATGCATTATGTGACGCTGGTGTGTTGCAATATCTTGAACTGCAGCATGGTTTGGCTCATGTCTCATGCCATATCTCAAGTCCCTCACAAACAATTAAAATAAAAAATGGTCAAACAAAATAGGTCAATAAGCAAAACAAAATCATCACACTTGTGTATATTTATTGAGTGGTACAATTTATTATTATGGTTATTATGAAGTATGAACATCTCTATGTTTCAGATTTTAGGTTTATTTTTATGTTGCTGTGAATTGTACCCTGATTTGAGAATCTTTTGGAGATTATGAACATCTCAATTGCATGCTTTATGAACATCTATGCAGATTGTAGATTCAGACTGTAGGTGATTTAGGATTATGAACATCTTTTGGTGATTATGAACATCTCAGATTGTAGATTCAGACTAGGTGTGTATATGCCTCTCCATCAAGTGAATTAGACTGGATTGGGAATAATGCTTATTTTGTTTCAACATACCACGGTTGACATCACAAAGAGAAACCGAAAAAAGATAATTGTAATTTCATTAACCACATTTACAAACACCATCACCATTACAGATCAGACCACTAATTACTAAGTAGTTCCATTTACAATCAAACCATAAGCAAAAGAACTAGACACACTACCAATTCCATTTCGACTTACACCTTCACAACCAACTCCGATACCTTTCAATAAGCAAAATTCCCATAACCTCCATAACAAGTACCAGCAAAATACCTACCACTATTACTACCGAGTTTGATCTTTGTCAACACCAAAACAAAACCTTTATAAGATCAAACCTTGTTCCGAAATAAAACCACCAAAAAAAAAAACACTTACCATTCATTAGAAGATGTATCATGTATTACAGAAGACTAGACCTCTCCTTCAGTTCCACTTCCAACAGCACCAGTAACTACAAGCATTAGGAAAATCTTTGTGAATTTTCACGAAGACGATCTGAATACTTCAAGGAATGTAATCCTCCTAATTCTTCCTCAAAAGATTTTCCCAATGCTCTTCATATGATCACCACTGATCATCATCACCGTCGTCGTTAAAGCCTTCTTCTTCATGGGAGAAGTTTACGCCGCTATCAGTGCTAGTAGAAGTTGCAGGACCATAACCTCTATCCTCGTCATCTTCACAATCTTCTGATCCTTCATTTTCTTCTTGTTGAACCTCTTCTGCAATAGTATTGCCATCTACATCCATCCCTGGTATCTCCTCACCGCCTGAATCCACCTTCAGGGGTTCATACATAGTACGAGCAAATATCCTGGGTTGAGCTTTCTCTGCCAAATAGAGTAGATATATTTCTGCATCATCTCTATCCTGCCTTTGTCTCTCTCTAGCCTATTTTTATGGATCATTAGATCCATGACTGTTGCTATCATCCTCATCATGTTTTACCGCTTCTCCACCTTCCTCATCACTTTCACTTTCTGTGGAACTTCTTGTCTTAATCCAACGACGTTCATATCTCTCTATCCTTTCTCTCTTCTTACTTGCACATCTTGTCTCATATTTTATGATCCAAAACTGGTACTCCTCTTCGCTCTCAATCCTTTGCCTATCAAATTTTTCCTGTCTCCTATTTTCTTCTTCTTTAATCCTCTTATTTGGAATATTTTGTTCTAAATAAGAAATCAATCTCTCAGCCTCTTCACTTGTTAATGCATGAGTTGCTTGTTTTTCATTTTCTAATGCTGGTGATTGATTTTCAACAACATCAGGTTGGTTTGGTTCATCCATCTCTTAATCTTCTTCTCTCTGCAATTTTTTTTTTTTTTTTTGTTTTGATTAAAAAGTAATTGCATATCAGTTTCTTATCCATTTGTAGAGTGGTTAGATTAACTATAAATGTCCATTTATGGCGCATGGTTAAACTTCATGTCCCTTGGCATACCACACCTTATCAGTGTCAAGAGTCAAGACACAATTTTTCAAAATACATCATTATTAGCAGTCTCATCATCTCTTAATTGCACACAACGTTATCTTTAAGAGTAAAACAATGGGGTTTCCTAATTTGAAGGCCATAACTTTAGCATTATGGTTCACCAGGTTTTACAAGTTTGGCTCATGTATCCTGCCATATCTCAAGTACTTGACCTATGGGTGGGATTTGGGTTTGTTGGGCGGGTTAGAAGGCTTACTCATCATAGATAATAATGGCTCATGATTCATGAGATAAATATAATATATATTTTCATTATTAGATTGTTGAAGATAATATCTAAAATTACTCTAAATAGATAATAATGTCAATTATAAAAATAGTTTTATATAGCTATATCATTGTTCTTAGGGTTGGGTGGGTTGCTTGGTCGAGAAACATTTGTGTCGACTCTTTCCCAAATTTAACTCGGGTTTATAAAATTTATGATCAAGCTTGACCAAAGTTTTGAAATACATTTCCCATGTTCTCCTAACTATCGGTTTGGGCATGGGTTGGGTGGGTTAACCGTAATTCTCCGAATCATTCCTGAATGATTTGCGAACGTATGTGAACTGACCGAATCCGAATCATACTTCCCAACTATTTGAACTCCGAACCTAGTTCCTGGATTATATGGACCTCACGAATGATTCGTGAACGTATCCGAACTGACCGTATCCGAATGATATTTCCGAACTAGAACTCCCATAGGTAACTCTCTCACCAGAGTTCTGTTGATTGGTTTTTGTTTGATTTGGTATATACTTTATATTTAAATACAATTATTGGTAGTTGTTTAACCAGTGTTTTATGTGTTGATTTTTGTTTAAAAGTCTATAAGTTTTATAATACATTTATGTAATTAAATTGATCAGTGTTTTATGTGTTGATTATTTTTGTTCCCAGGATTCATTCTTGGGAAAGATAAATCTACGGTTGTAAGATGATCAGTTTAATTAACTTTCAATAATAAATGTTCTATTAATATTTCATAATAAATGTTTGTTTAATTAATCAAATAAATACACTTTCATTAATACAGTACATAATAAATTTATTTTATGCTAAATCAGTGGACACTAATGGTGGTTGTGATGGTAGGCGGGGGTGGTGGATCAGCGGTGGGTGTTAGTGAGAATGGTGGAGTGATGACGTTAATGATGGTGGTGGTGAAAGAAGTAGTGGTAGTGGGATGATAAAGGTGTCCTATAAGATAGATAAATTAATTAGTTACCCTTGGTTTATTCTTTTTATTTGATACAATATTATTTTTTAAATTTGTTTTTATTTAATTTTTTTATATTAAAATAAATATTATAGGCCAGATTTTTATCGGGTCGGGACAGGATACCAAACCAGAACGCTCTGAATGGTATCCTTTCACAAAACATAATCAGAGTTATATTATCAAAACCATTTATCCCAGAAATAATCCAATATCCTCAAAAGCTACCAGTGTCTATCAAAACCGGTCGAACTTTGAACCAGACATCCGGTATGTTTTTCAAAAAAAATAAAAGAAGAAGAACCTAAATGAAAGTTTAACATAAAAAAATTCAAGAAAAATCATCCAACAGAGGTCTGCTCTTCTTGGAGAAAGTCAAGTTTGCATCTTCAAGAGCCGCTCTCTTCATAATCAACATCTCGGAAAGATTTTCGAGTTTTACCTCCTGTCGTGCAATCTCCTATGCATAAAGGTTTTCGACTGCTGCATCTTTCGACTTCTGGATCTTAGCAATGCCTTCTACAAACCACGAAGCGTTGAACTCATTTTCTACATATACGTCGCGATGGTACTCCCAGTTGGCAATAACGTCTTCAGAAACGATGTGGCCAGTCACCTCACGCTCTGGATGAACGGTTGAGGACTTTAAAGAAACCAATCTCTGAATGTCAGATACCAAACCAGAACGCTCTGGATTCATTTTTGGGAAAGCTAAATCTACGGCCGAACGATGATTAGTTTACTTAATTTTCAATAAAAAATGTTTTATTGTTATTTCATAATATTTTTTTGGCTAACCAAATAAATATATTTCATTAATACAGTACATAATAAACTTATTTTATATTAAATCAATTAACATGTAACATTATTATGGAAGTTGTGGTTGATTTTTTTAATTTGAAAATAAGATGGTTATTAACACAAAATAAATAATTGTACAGGCTGACTATAATTTTTTTCCGAAAAATAACCTGAAAAAACCCAGCGATGATAGGGATAGTAAAGGTTATCAGTTGAACCCTTTTAACCATCTGTGGACCCTCCTTAACAAACCCTGAACCAATACCCTATCAACACCTAGCATTGAGTGATAAATAGAGATGTGAAGGGAGCGATGAATATCATTTCCGATTAATAATATGATTTCAGGTGATTTTTCACGGCTGTGGTTGGCCCACCTGGATATATTTCAACCAGTGGGATTTTTCCGTTATTTCACCCCTCAAAACCTACGTCCGGAAACACCACCATCCAGAAACACCACATATTCTAATTTTCTCTTTCGCCTCCTCTCTATTCCTCCCTCTTTCTTCCCCTCACCGTTACTTCTCCATTCTCTCTTTCTATTTTGCAGTTTTGAAATCGGAAAGGAAGCTATTAGCGAAAGAGAAAAATCAATAAAAATATTGATTCAGGCAGGTATACTATACCATAAACCCTACCCTTTTTCGCTTACTTTTTTTTCTTCTTTCTGAATCAATGAACCCTAACATTTTTGGTCTATTTTGCAGATACGAGTTTTCATTTATCGTGATAAGCAAAGAAATCCAATCTTTTATTGGTGTTAGGATACTGGGGGAAAAACCTTTGCCGAATCAGTCGAGTTAATCAATCGAGTTCATCTTCCTAAATCTCTAAGAAAAATCTCTTTGAACATTTTGTTCCGACAAGGTAAACTCAATTAATGTTTCTCTAATCTCTTAATTTATTAACCAGGATTATAGATCAACTTGAATCCGTCTGCAACTGTATTTATTTTATGTTTGCTACTCGATTTTGGAATATTTTCTTTGTTATTGTTTCATTAATGTTTCTTTGTTGTTTTGTCACTGATTCCAATTTGTCTTATTTGTTCAAAATTTTCTACTTGGTCAAAGATTTTATGCTCTACCTGACCTATTTGGCTTGTTGATGGATTGGATTGTAGATGGAGTAGTAATTTGGTGAGGATAAATATAATCCAGTGAACCATGATAAAGGAACTTGAATTTACTTTATATGGCTGTGTTAAGAGAACTTTAATTTTTATTTTTGAATACTCCAAGTGTATGATCATAAACCAATTTAGAGAGAGTTCATCTAGAGCACGTTTCCTTATGATCTCATTACTGAATTTTGTTAGACATTTTAATTTTGTGACGGAAATTATGGAATTTGGTTTAGGTTGAGTTAAATTTTGTTACTAGTGGGTTTTTTATGGATTTAGGAATTAGCTTTTGTTTCTAAAAGGAGTTAAAGTTGCATTGTATATTAAGACGGCGTTGTTATAGAGACGGAAAGGAGATTCTATTGTTGTATTCTCTCGATTTTGTTTTTCTTCACTTTGCAATGGTGTTCTATCATGCTACGCAACTGGTTTAACAGGGAAGAAGACTTATTTGAAAGTCGGTGTTCGACCAACGTATGTGCAATCCACTTGCATCCTATTACAGAACCTACTCATCCCTACCTCCACATACAACAAATGGCATCGTTTGACTCCGCAGAAGATCTGGAAATCACAAAAGCATGGGTAGCCGAAAGTCGAGTTGTGGATCTCTCCTCGGCCGAGACCTTTTGGGCGAAGATACATAACAAATTTAGCCAAGATTATGGGAACCCGAAAAGAAGAAGTGTTCAACAAATCGAGGATAGGCACAACATCATCCTACATGCGGTAGCTAGGTTTTTTTAAAATCAAACACAGGATATCGCACGCAAGCCACCATAGCTTATCCCCTCTACAACTTGTACGTATCTTTATGGTTTATTAGGCACAATACCTTTTTCAACTTATATGTAACTAAATAAGTTTGTGTGTTGTTTTTGTAGCACAAAGCCGCGAAAGCGCGTTACTTAGAGGAAAAGGGGGAAGCATTCACATTTGATGAAATTGTTTACTTCATAGTATTCATATTTTCGGAGTACCACCAGCTGCGGAGTATCAACAGAACTCAATGGTGGGTGAATCGGACTTCATACTCTTATTTGGCATTACAATCGTTTACTTCACTGCATTGCAGTTTGTGTAATCATCCTGTGGAATCCAGTAATCACCTATTCCTTGAATGTGGTTATGCTAGATCTATTTGGTTGGTTTTAAATATCAATATTACCTTTGGTGCAGGAATTACTAGACATGAGATTAATAAATTGCTAATGGTTTCAGTTTGGACATTTTTTTTAAGCATCAGTTTGGATTATTTGATGTTCAAAGATTTTTCAGAACATTAACTCCAAATAGGACAATGTCAATAGATGGCATTAATAAACTTGTGTCTCCTGGAACTAATCTTGTTTCTTCTACATTTTGATGTTTTTTTAAGTCAGATTCATTACAAGGTGGAATAGGGCTAATAGTGAGGAATTTTGCAGGTAGCTGCTTTCGGGTGCAAGGATAATGCTTCAATGGAGGAATGAAGATGGGAGTTGAAGCTTAGGAGTTGGAATGTAAGGCTATTCTGGCAATTTTTACTCTGACATCCTCTAAGAACTTTAATTATGTTATCTATGAATCAGATTGTGAGACTTTAATGAAACCCATCATGTTAGTTGGGTGAATCAAGCTTTGGTTTTAGATATTAATTCTAATTGGACAGAACACACAATTCGAGAAATGTTTTTTAATTCACTTAATTCTAATTGGGGCCATAGCTTCTTCCAGTTCTAACGATTTTATTTTTCAACTGTACCAACATGTTTCCCACTTTTTACAAAGTTTAATTTTTTTACTTTAGTACCGTTATAACAACTGTAGCAACACGTACTCAGCTTTTTAGCAATCATTTTGATTTATTTTCTGAATTCTGGTACAAACAAAAAAAATCTTTAGGATGGAATAAATATTAGTTGCATTGCACTCCGGTCTTTTAGAGTCGTCAAAGCAGAAAATTATGCAGCAGGATAACAAGATTTGAATGAGAAAATTCTTAACATAGAAGGATCTTTACCTTCCCGTTTTACCAAATTATTTACCATATACACTTAAATATTTTGCCAAATTATTTATTATGAAAAATATTGCCAAATTTCCATTTACCCTCTGTGTTCATCTCTCTCGTCTTAAATCATTTCATGTTTCTACTCTTAAATCTTCTAACCTACCCCTAGAAAATGAAACAACTGGTTTACTTTGATCATCTGATTCATCTCTGGATAAACCATATATTCCCCTGTCAGTTTTGGTTTGTGGAATAATCGGATCGACCGTGTAAGTAATTCTTTTCAGTACTGCTTTTTTAACTGATATTGTAACTCTAATGATTATAGTAGGTTAAATATTTTCTTCACATGCAACTGTATGTAGGTAGCTAACCTCTGATTACTTGTATGATTCATATATGATAACTTAACTCACATTGTGATTTGTGATTACTCTTTGTTTACGTATTACTCTTTGCAATGATATTTTGTAGTTTTATTCAGATCACAATAGCATTTTCACAAGATGTTCACAAGTTTTTTCTCCGTCCAGGTATTTGAGAATTTATAATGGATCCTAGAGTAATGGATAAATCTTGTATGTATACCGATAGAACCAAACCGCGTTATCAAGACGGAGTCGATGCATTTATAAAGTTTTCTACGCATACATACCAACAGGATATTGCGAATGGGAAACGGAAACCATACGACAAGGGCAAAGTTAAGTTTCTATGTCCATGTGTGAAATGACTCAACCTCTACGCGCACAAGGAAAGTAAAGTTAAGTATCATTTATTTTCTTCTGGATTCATTCAAAATTATGCAGTATGGACTAAGCATGGAGAAGGAGATGAGTCATCAAGGTGGACACTTCTGGATGGTAATGGCAGTGACGGTCCGCACTCTGATGAACCAACACATGCTGCAGAGACTAGATAAATGGTTAGTGCTTTATTAGGAGAC
This sequence comes from Papaver bracteatum, assembly GCA_023529315.1. NCBI lineage: Eukaryota > Viridiplantae > Streptophyta > Magnoliopsida > Ranunculales > Papaveraceae > Papaver > Papaver bracteatum. The sequence continues at coordinate 390,494 of JAJJWX010003506.1, forward strand.
AACTTTTCAAAGGATTCCGAGAAGATGCAACGGATACTCGAAGATGATGGGAAACCCATATACGAAGTATGTGCCGATTTTATAAAGATATCTGCAATGTGTGAACTATTTAACCTGAAGAGTAAGCACGGAGCTTCCGACAAGTTATTTAATTAACTTCTACCGTTGTTAAAATCCATACTCCCTACAGGAAATGAGATGAGGAAAAGTACATATGAAGCTAAGAAGGTGATGAGAGATTTGGGTTCAGGTTATGAAAATATACATGTATGCATCAATGATTGCATTCTCTATAGGAAAGATTACGAGGATCACATCAAGTGTCCCACCTATGGGGAATCAAGATGGAAAGTTGATGACACCACCCACGAGGTTTATGAAAAAATTCAGGCAAAAGTCTTGTGGTATTTCCCAATTATCCTAAGACTGAAATGGTTGTTTCAATAAAAGAGAATTGTCGAATATTTATTGTGGCAAGACACCAGAAAGAAATAAGAGGGTGTTTTACGGCATCCGGCAGACTCACCAGCATGGAAAAATATAGATGAAAGATATCCCGTAATTCGTGATGATCCTCGAAATCTGCGGCTAGCCATTTCGGCTTACGGGGTTGACGTAAACAAAGGCATGCAAAAAAAGCACAGTGTGTGGCCAAATCTGACAGTGATTTATAACCTTCCGCCAGAGTTGTGTATGAAGAGAAAGTTCACCATGCTGTCATTAATTATCAATGGGACGCCTTGTAAGGATATTGATGTTATGTTACAACCATTTGTCGAGGATCTCAAGGAATTGTTTGAGGGAGTGCAATGTTTTGATGCGCTGAAATAGGAGATGTTTACTCTACGTGCGGTTGTTTTATGGACAATAAATGATTACCATGCTCTCGGTACACTGTGTGGCTACCCTTACCAGGGACGAGACGCCTGTAAGGTGTGTGGGAGAAATACTTACTATGTCAGGCTAAAACATTGTATAAAAGATGTTTATACCGGGCATAGAAGATACCTACCATACGATCATCCATTCAAACATCAGAAGGGGTTCAACAAAAAAGATGAAACTCAAGAGGCTCCGAAACTTATTACCTCGTCACAAATATACAATGAGGTAAAGTCTATAAAGAATAAAGTGGGAATTATATAAATACCCTCCATTTTCAAGGGCTTCAGAATTACCCTTGTCACACAATAAAAATACCCCTCCTCCATCCAAAGACCATTAGGGGTCCATTAAGGAATTCCCGAGATTACAATTATACCCTTCATATAACTATTACTCTGATTCCAAAATTCAGTTATCAAACGGAAAGAAACTGAACTGAGAGAGAGAGATTTTGATCGATAGAAAAAACCCGAGAATCAGCTGAGAAATTCAAAAAAAAATTCTAACTAATCTAGGTTTTCAATCAGTTTATTCAGCTGATTCATTATCCTCCTCTTCTAATAAGCTTATTTTGATTTATTCCAGCGAAAATCAGTTTGATATAGATATAGATATTGTCGGCTCAGCAAAATCTGATTTTGAATAATTTTCAGTGACTTAATCAGTTCGAGAGATAATCAGTTCAAGAATCATCTTCTTCTTCTACGAAATCTATTTTTAGTGATTTAATCTTTTTATCAGTTAAATTTGAGATCTGAATTGAGTTTCTTCAACAACATATTCAATCGAAATTTCTCGATCTGCAACAAATTGGTAAAGATGATTAGTGATTGAAGATTAGTAGAAACTTATATTATGTTTGCATGTTCAATTTGTAGTTTCTAAATATTCAATTTCTAATTTTCTTCGTGTTTTTTATGTTGCAGAGAACGAGTTTTTGGAAGCTTTATTATTTCTCTGTGATTGATTCTACTGGATTGTTGGTTTATTTGCATATTATTTGAATTCGAAATTCTTATTCATCTCTCAAAAAGGTATTATTCAACTCTTCAATTTGCAATCTCCGGATTTTATTTTTTGAATTTCTATTTTTTTTACTAACATCTGCTCATAATTCAATGTTAGTGACTGGATTCATTATCTTTATTGATCCTTTTATGTTATGATAATGTATTTTTGCACTTAATGTGGATGAATTATTAGTGTTATATTATATTGGATAATACTGAGTCTTGAAGAATTATTTTTAAGAATTCTGAGTTTAGGTGAATCAGTTTTGGTGTAATTTCAACTTAATTAGATGTTAGTGTAATCAATTACAAGTTACAATTTTGATGAGTTAGTAGGAGAATTATTTGGATAATACTCATTGTTTGAATCTTAAACTCATTGATTATATTCTCAGTTTACATATCTAACGTTCGACATTGAATATATCTTTCACGAGGGGGCGCAGCCCCCGAGTGATGTGCGACGTACCCTGAATTTCTATCTTAGGTTTGGTTTAGGCTTTTTCTTATGATTTTCTGTGAATATTTTATCAAGGAGCATGTATGTTAATGTAGTTTTTCATGTTGCTGGTTCACATTTGCACCATGGATACTGATGCGACGCGTAGTAACATATATGATGATGTTTTATGTTGTTTTTTGTATTACAGTCCTTGTTGCTGACATAGAATTTTCATTGTTGATACTGAAAATTTGTACCATATTCAGATTATTTGTATCAACATTGGTTGTTGATACAGGTTTGTTGTATCAACTTTCATTGCTGACATAGAATTTTCATTGTTGATACTAAAAATTTGTACCATATTCAGATTATTTGTATCAACATTGGTTGTTGATGCAGGTTTGTTGTATCAACTTTCATTGCTGACATAGAATTTTCATTGTTGATACTAAAAATTTGTACCATATTCAGATTATTTGTATCAACATTGGTTGTTGATTCAGGTTTGTTGTATCAACTTTCATTGCTGACATAGAATTTTCATTGTTGATACTGAAAATTTGTACCATATTCAGATTATTTGTATCAACATTGGTTGTTGATACAGGTTTGTTGTATCAACTTTCATTGCTGACATAGAATTTTCATTGTTGATACTGAAAATTTGTACCATATTCAGATTATTTGTATCAACATTGGTTGTTGATACAGGTTTGTTGTATCAACTTTCATTGTTGATGCAATAACTTGGACAATTTGTGATTTTGTGTGTTGATAGCTGTTGTTTTGTTGTATCAACATTGGTTTGTTGACAGATTAGGGTGTCAACATTGTTGCAGGTCAAAGATGGTTGTTGCAGAGTTCACTTTATACAATATGACCTTATCGCATGCTGTTTAAGAGTTAACTACTGTCAGCGAGTTGATTAGTGTGGTCAAAAAATTCTGGCCTTATATCCCTGAAGACCTCGTACTTTTTGGTTACACCATTGATGGAATTTCACATGTGATTAATCACGATCTTGAGTTGAGGTTTTTCATTCCCTTTTGTATCTCCAAAGGTGTTGCGGTGAAGTTTAACGTCCTGTTTAATATTGTTGTTGATGATGTTCCTAGTTCTTATTCTGTTGCTCCTTCTTCGTCATCATCAAGTTGTGTTTCAAACAATGATCTTGTTGTTGTTGAAGATTTGACTGATGATTCATCTATGGTCAGAAGGGTCCCCAAGAAGTCAGATGCTTGGTAAAACATCTTAACTGGAGTAGGGTAGGTTTTTGATGATAAAATCCATTTTCGTGATAGTGTTAAGAAGTATGAATATCATAGTGGTTACAAACTTGACGTACGTAAGAGTGACAAGACACGTTACACTGTTCGGTGTTTTAACCATAAAACTGAATCTTGTAAGTGGAGGTTTCATGCGTCTCTCGTTGCCAATTCTAATGGTGTGTTTCAGTGCAAGACGTGTAACAGGGAGCATGCATGTGATTTAGCTTCTTCTGATCCAGCAAAGGTCAGGATGACGAAGTATTTTCTAAAGGATATCTTAATTGATGAATTTCGATCATCAAAGAAGAAAAAGACTGCACCTGATGTTAAAGATTTGCTCCATCAGGAGTATGGTATTGATTTGTCGTATAGTCAGGCATACCATGGGTTACAGTTCACTAAAGAGTCTCTTTGGGGTGATGATATCAAGTCATATTCACACTTTGTTTGGTATAAAGACTCAATAGAACATTATAATCCTGGAAGCGTCGTAAAGTTTGAGTATGATGGTGATACGAAGCAGTTCCAGAGGTTTTTTGTTGCTTTTGAAGCTTCAATTACTGGATTCAATAAGTACTGTCGTCCGATGTTATTTATTGATTGCACTTTCCTCACTGGGAAGTTTAAGGGAGGTCTTATGGTTGCTTGCGGGAAAACTGGTAACCAGGGTATGTTTTTTAACCTTTTTTCTCTTCTTTTAAGTATTAAGTGTTTCAATTTTAGTTTCTGAATCACATGATATCCCTTGATTTCAATTCTATGAATCACATAACTTTGTTCATCCCATAATCATTTGTTGTTTGATCACATAATAATTATTATCAATTCATTATATCCCTGGATTTCAAATGTTGTTTGTTTATCCCATTATTGAAGTTGTTGATCCCTTTTTTCTGTATCAACTCTTGTTGTTGTTCCATATTTTGCAGTTGTTGATGACATAATTTCTTTTTGCAGTTGTTGATGACATAATTCCATAATTCCCACTAAATGCAGTTGTTGATACTATAATTGTTGTTGTTGATCCCATAATTGCAGTTGTTGACCTCTTTTGTAGTTGTTCATACCATATTTGCAGTTGTTGATACCATATTTTGCAGTTGTTGATACCATAATTTGCAGTTGTTGACCTCTTTTTGTAGTTGTTGATACCATAATCGCTGTTGTTGATACCATAATAGTAGTTGTTGATCACATAACTACTGTTGTTGATCCCATAATTTTTGTTGTTGACCCATTAACTTGTTCATGGATATCAGTTTTTGTGTGTTACTCTTTCAATTTTTTTTTTTTTATGTATTTTCTAGAGATCTTTCCAGTTGCTTTTGGTATTGTACCTTGCGAAAATTGTGACAGTTGGGAATGGTTTCTAACCAACCTGAAGGGTATTATTAGTGAAGACCGTCCGCTGACCATCATATCAGACCGTGGAACTGGACTTTTGAAGCATGTCCCTCTAGTCGTTCCAAAAGCTTTACATTCTTTTTGTTTGTACCACATGAAAGGTAATGTTCCTGTTCCAAAGGGTAAGAGCAGGCAAACTGCTGTGAAGTTGTTTGAAGAGTGCTACACTGCCTTAACAAAGGAGAAATTTTTTGCCGCCGCCAAGAGTTTGAGCAATCTCAAGCTTGATTCAGTGATTGATTGGATGGTGAAGATTCCATTTGAGAACTGGGCAGCTCATGCTTTTCAAGGATAAAGGTGGGGTGAGAACACCTCGAATATTGCGGAAAGTTTTGATAGTGTTATCAAGCATGAGAAGCGGCTCCCAGCACTAGAGCTTGTGGATTGTATTCGTGCTTATGTAATGGAGAAGAACTGCGAAAGGTTGGTGTTGTCTAGTAAGTGGAATCCAGACTTACACCACGGATGCAAGCTAGACTCAACAAGAGGATTAGCGACTGTCGTTTCTACAAATTTAGAAGAGCAAGTGATAAAGTATTTGAAATAATTTCTCCCACTGGTAAGAATATGGTGGATAAGGATGCTAGGACATGTACCTGTAATTGGTGGCAGAAGCATAGTTTCCCTTGCACCCATTCCATGAAAGCTATGTTGAAGATTGGGGAAGACGAACCTTACAAGCACATCAGTCTGTATTATACCACCGAGTACTACAAAGGTTTGTATTCTCGTCCTATCTATCCCATTCCCGACCATGAGAGGCCTCCTAAAATTAATGAAGAAGGTTATGTCCTACCTCCCAATGGTGGTCGAGCGTCAGCTGGAAGGCCAACTGCTTCAAGATACATGGGTTCTCGAGAGAAAGTTCGCAAGAAGAGGAAGTGTGGTCAGTGTGGAAGACTTGCCTTCCACAACCGTCGTAGATGTCGCATACCCCCTTTAGCTCCTCGTGCACCAGTGTTTCGCAGGGAGTCTAACTCCAGAATAATCGACTTCTTCAGGAGAATGTTGTTTTGAAGTTTTACTGGATGATTTACTATTTCTATGAACTCTTTTTTTTTTTACCTTTTTATGCTAGTTGTTGAATGATCAACATGGATGTTAGTTATCTTTATGCTTTCTCTATATTTTGTTGTTGGATTTCTTGTGTTTTTAATGACATACATTCTCTACTATTTTGTTTAGCAATGTCATTCTTGTCAGTTTATGTCAGTTTGCAGGTTTACTGTTTTTTTTTTTACAGGAAAAAATACTATATAAACTGTATCAACATATTAATGTTGATGCCCCATTACTGGATCAAGTTTCATTTGTTGAGGCTTGCTGAAATGAAACAAATTGCATGGTTACAAGTTAACTACTTTATGTGTGTATTCCTGCAAGCTTTTACTATGTAAATAGTATCAACATGTTAATGTTGATCCAAGTCATGGTATCAACATTTAATGTTGATACCTCTTACTGCATCAACTTCCATTGTTGATGCCAAATGAAATGAAAAAAATTTCATGGTTTTATCTGTATATATTCAAGTTGATACCATGAGCTGAGCATATCTGTAATTCTTACTACCAAGACTCATTCACTTTACTTTATGTGAAACCAATCAGTTATTCACCAATTATTTTTTGACCCATTTTTTTTTTTTGGTATCAACTTCCATTGTTGATACCAAAAATGTATCAACTCCCATTGTTGATGCTCAATAATAATAAAAAAAATTTATGGTTTTATCTGTATTTACAAGTTAACTCCATTAGCTGGGCATACCTGCAACCTGTACAAGCAACATTCATTTACTTTCATAACCAAACCATTCATTCACTTGATAATTACTTTAGTAACTAATAGTAACATTAATTGATAACAAACTAGTACTAAACACATCCTCCAAATTGTTTAAATAAATTAACAGACCTACACAGAGCAACTAAATTAGTTACTAGCAAATGTTAAACTACACCCAAGTATGTTTGCTCTAATCTAATGGTTCAACTAAATTAACCTCTTCGACCGAATCTTGCTTACCATCTAATGCTTCAGCAGAATCTTGAATTTTGAGTACCTCTTCAACTGAGTATGTAAGTTGCAAAGTTGGTTTCCATGCATTCAATTCAGATAACATTCTGGCAGTAATCTTTGCTCTCTTCCGGTTTATGTTCTCATGGTATTGGACCTTCTTACCATATAAATCCCAGCAATCTCCACGCTTCACCAAGCACTTCATAAACAAGCATACGTGGATTGCGCAGTCCAAACCCTGTTGCGTTGGTACCTGGTAATGGTCTAACTTTGTAATTATCTGTCCTCCTGTCTCAACATCTTTTATACCCATTTCTTTCAGGACTGGAGTCAGAGTTTGTACCATGACACTGTACTTCTTTTTGTATCGTGTGTGGTGATGAATGGTGTTGAATATCAACCATCTTCCACGTATCAACGCAAGAAGTACCCAGTGGAAGGGTTTCCCAGTCCTATCTTGTAGACACATCGGTATCATTAGTACTGCTTCACTGTCATTCACTGGGTATCTTTCCCTCAAGATTGCTGGAATCCTAGTTGATTCCACTTTCTGCATATCCCCGCTAGCTACTGCACCCCTCATTATTTGCTGCATCATTTTCTTGGCAGTTAGTTTGTTTTTGACTGATAACAACAATAATTCATTCATTTGTTCATCATAATTTTATGTAACTAGTTATTCAAAAGACAGATTAAGAGTTGTTACTTACATAAGCATTTGAATTCAGAATTAAGTGCTTCTTCCCATAGTATGCTGGCTTAGATGGATTTTCCATCTTGGAATTCAGCACGGTGCTGTAGTAATCAACTATCTCACTGTTAATGTTGATGTTGTTCATTAGAAATTGGAGTTGCCTTCCAGTGACCCACTCTTCATATTTATTGTCGAAATAAAAGGTACATGCTCTGGTACTGCATAACATATTAATGTTGAAGTATTATTATCTTGACATTACATATCAGTCAAATTCTAACTGCAACTTGGTTATTATCATGGCATCAACTTTCATTGTTTATGTCTACGAATAAACAGGCATTTTGTTTCAGAGTTACATACCATTATGTTGTTTGCTCAAAGAATGGACCAATGACCCTTTTTTCGTCCTCGGTGCAGGATTCCTAGAGTTTGAGGTCTTCTGGCTTATTCAGCGGTATTGGCTCAGGTGGCGTATCATCAATGTAATCATCAAGGAGGTGAATAACTACATCCTCTTTTTGTTCAACACCTCCCCCTTTCTTCTTTCTTTTTTTTGCTCTGGTTACTGCTATGGTCCTCCTCTACACATTAACTGGAGGTGTGTATTTATCTGGCGCATTCCTTTGTAGGAGCGGAATATCACAGCAAATGATAACTTATGAAATTGTGGAGAGAAAATAAATATTGCGAGCAAAGAACATTTTGCGAGCAAAGGAAGTCACGAGGAAAGCAAAAGAAGTTCGCAAAGTAAAGTTGCGAATATTCGCGGCATAGTTATCAAGTCCGAAGTTGAAGGACAAATTTAGTTGTTAACATTTTGTAAAATTATATAAATAGCCATTTAGGCATGAGAGGAAGGGAGAGACACATTTTGAGAGAGGGGATAATTTTAGGAGGAGAGAGAAATTTTTAGAGAGAGATGTATTTTCTTTATCATTTTCTTCCCCAAAATTCTAGAGCTCCAAATATCCATTAATGGAGTCTCAATTGTAAAATCATGTAATTACATACAATCACTAGTGAAGAATCGTGGATGTAGATCACATTGATCGAACCACGTAAAAATCTTTGTGTCTCCTTTTAGAATTTTAGTACTTTAATTCTTAGTTTCATATCAAATTAATTAGATTTAGGAATCATTTTAATGGATTCTTATGAGGGTGTAGTTGTGAGATAATCCACAACTACATAATTAATACATCATTTGAAGAAGTTATACAAGAATATACATCATGAAGTTTTTAAGAGAAGACAACTTCGTCAAGATCATTGAAGAATTTTGAAGAGAATATATATCAAAGAAGACAATTCCATCAAGATCATTGAAGAATTTTGAAGACAACATATATCAATGAAGACAATTCCATCAATATCATTGAAGAATTTTTACAAGAATATATATCACGAAGTCATACAAGAAGAGGCAATTTCATTCGCGAAAATACACAAGTAAAACTTGCGAAGATGATTATATGAATAGAGGCAATTCAAAGACATATCAATTTTACCGCAGCAAAATGAGCTAAATAACACAAACATTAGCTATGCATTATAATAGACAAGTATTCACATCATACAAGCATCATACTTGCATCATACAAGCATCATATTTGCATCATACAAGCATCATACTCGCATCATATTTGCATCATAAATGCATTGCATAAACATTTCAAGACATAAGAATCGCATACAAATTTCATAACATAATCATTATATAAGTATTATATGCACACAAGTATTGTACAAAATTTTACAGGAAAATACCACGAAACTTCGCAGAAAAGTTCATAATTCGCAGGACTATTCATACTTCTTATATATTTCGAGGATTAAGTACTTCTTATACTTCTTCAAGGATACTTCATACTTCTTATGCTTCAATGGTTGATACTTCTTATTTACTTCGCAACATTCCGGGACTTCGCAAAAGAATAGAGGCAAGTATATACTTTTCAAGACTAGTATTCTTTCGCTCGTTCCTTCATCAACAAAGATCAAAGACTACTACAACAACGGATTTTTTCTTAAAGATCGCTCTTCAAGCAATATTCAAGAAAAAAGAGGCAAGATGTAGGAGCGTAATATTACAACAAATGATAACTTATGAAATTGTGGAGATAAAATAAATCTTGCGAGCAAAGAACATTTTGCGAGAAAAGGAAGTCACGAGGAAAGCAAAAGAAGTTCGCAAAGTAAAGTTGCGAATATTCGCGGCATAGTTATCAAGTCCGAAGTTGAAGGACAAATTTAGTTGTTAACATTTTGTAAAATTATATAAATAGCCATTTAGGCATGAGAGGAAGGGAGAGACACATTTTGAGAGAGGGGATAATTTTAGGAGGAGAGAGAAATTTTTAGAGAGAGAAATTTTTAGAGAGAGATGTATTTTCTTTATCATCTTCTTCCCCAAAATTCTAGAGCTCCAAATATCCATTAATGGAGTCTGAATTGTAAAATCATGTAATTACATACAATCACTAGTGAAGAATCTTGGATGTAGATCACATTGATCGAACCACGTAAAAATCTTTGTGTCTCCTTTTAGAATTTTAGTACTTTAATTCTTAGTTTCATATCAAATTAATTAGATTTAGGAATCATTTTAATGGATTCTTATGAGGGTGTAGTTGTGAGATAATCCGCAACTACATCCTTGATGACCTTGTGTCATACCTCCTTCCTCTTCCAACAGCTTCATACTGATTCCTTTGTCTCTGCGTCGCTTCAGAATCATCCTCTTGGGTGGTGTCTTCGTCTTCAGTAAGGCCATCAATTTCATCTAATTTGAATAGAACTTTAAGGCCTTCCAAGAAATTATCGTCATCTGTTTTCGGTGTAGGAGTATATTCTGTTTTTTGTGATGGATCATCTTGCATCTCTTTTGCATCAGTAGGAGTATAAATGTCAGCAGTGATCGCATCAAAGCTTGGACAACTGAAGTTTGGGGTAGTACCTGCAAGGAAATAATCTGATTAGATTAACATGTAAGAGTCTTACTTAAACAGTATCAACATATTAGTGTTGACTCATATTTTTTTTTTTGGAATCAACAATTGTTGTTGATGCTATCTCATGGCATCAACTCATGTTGTTGATAAAAAATTTTGTTTATCAACTGTTGTTGTTGATCTATATAACAGTGTGACATTAGCATTATAACCAAAAATAAAACTAGCATTTTATCTCTAGCATTAAAACAGAATTTTATATGTTCATTTGTCATAATGAAAGAACCCAAACTGAAACTTGTATAATCAAAATTATCAACATACTATATAAACTGTATCAACATATCAATGTTGATACAAGTCAGAGTATCAACTTTCAATGTTGATGCCCCATTACTGGATCAAGTTCCATTTTCAAATTGAGGCATAATCACAGTTGCATACATTTTCAAATTGTGCCAAGATGAATTACTGAATAGTACCTGTAGGGACATTACCTGATTTCTCTGGAAGTATAGCCTTAATTGGAGGAGTTGAATAAACAAGTATATCTCCCACCATATACACTTCTTCCATGCTTGTTCTCTTTTCTTCATTATCATCTTCTGTCAGTTGAGCTGTTTTACCAATATCTTCAATCTGTAGGTTCACTTCCTCATTTGAATCTGCAACCACATTAGAAATTTGTGGATTCACTCTCTCATCTGAGTTACCAGTATCTGGAACCACATTAGCAATCTGAAGATTTGCTTCCTCTTGTCTTATTTTTTCTTCTTTTCCTAAAGCACGCCCCATCCTCCAGCTTGCCAATAAATTTGGGTCTATTTGTACATTGACATTCAATCCACTCTGATAACCCTTTTTAAAGCTTTTCTGCAAATCAGTTGCACCTCCATCTGAAAGTGACAGTGCCATTTGACTTGATTCTTCTTCTTCTTCTTCATTCAATTCATCTTCATCCTGCTTTTCAGATGGTTTCAACTCAGTTTCCAACTCAGATTCAGTCTAATTTCTAGATGGTTCTTCAATTGTATTCTCCAATGTATTTAAAACAGTCTCAATCATAGTATTGATTTCCTGTTGAGTACTCTCTGACGTTTCTCTTGCTTTATTGAGTTTTTTCTCCTTTTCTTCCCATTGCTTCACTGATATATCAAATTTATCAAGTCTCGCTTTATCCTCGGGCTTCAAATGCATCATGTCCTTGTTATTGTCAATAAGTTTCTTCATGAATATTATGTTGCTCATTGATTTAGTTGCTTGCCCCCTCCTTTCATATGTTATCTCCTAGTTGTCAAGTAGAAGATTAATGTTTTCATCTATCAGATCCTCAATCCTATGCCTCTCTACTTCCAACTTCCGTGCTAGTGCTAACATGTCTATCAAATACATCTCTTCTTCTGTCACCGGATCAACAAAATCTTCATGAACCTGCAAATCGACATAAAAATACAGTTAGCATAATATTTTTTTTCCAACTTCATAACCATAATATATCTTTCACGAGGGGGCGTAGCCCCCAAGTGATTTGCGACACTAAGACTGAACTACATGTTAGACATGATGTCAACTACCATTGTTGATACAAAATAGAATATGGCAGATTTAAATTTCTGTGTAAACATTTGTTGTTGACTCCAAGAAATTGTATCAACTTCTATTGTTGATACACAAAATATATATTTTTGATTACATTCATTTTTGGGTCAACTTCCATTGTTGACATAGATTCAATAAATGTGCAAGTATAATCTGTATACATACAAATACTCCCTAAACTGGTATCAACTTCCATTGTTGACACAAGTATAATTACTATAATCAGTACACATTTGTGTATCAACTTCATTTTGTTGATACACTAACTTTGTTTGTTGACTCCCTAAACTGGTATCAACTTCCTTTTGTTGACATGATAAAAAGTGAAATCTTTTTGAAATGTAAATTGAGTAAACAAATATGTTACCTTACGAGTGAACCAAGTCATGTCCATGGTATCTCCACATTTACGTTGAAATTGTTTTACCAGTTCTTTGCAGATTTCATGCTGGCTCCATCTCATGAATCTTGGTGTTGCGGTTTCAAAATTTGTCCTCTTTGCGACGAATTTTTCTGTATGTTCGCAGAACCAATACTGCATACAGAGAAACGACACGGTTAGTTTGACGTACAGTATGCATTTTACTATTTTCAAAAATAAACATTATATTAAATGAACTTTTTCTTTTTTTTTTACCGGCAGTAGAATTGTGCAGCCAGGAACACTTCCATTCTTTCCTTTCTGCTTTCCAATGTATTTAAGCAGATAGGTTACTATGTGATCTGGCCATGACACTTTCTCCATGTTCAAAATATAAGGAATCCAATTCGTTGCAAGTACCGTTGTACCAGAATTTGGGAAGAAGACAACCGCGCACAACCACATAGCAAATAGTCTCACAAAATGTTGTGGGTCAGACTGATCCTCAGCGGCAGCTTTTAGTTTGCGCTCAATTTCAGACTTCTTTATTTTATCACTATTATGTTCTTTTTCCCCTGCTCTGAACTTGTTCTTTAACCATGTAGTGACTACAGCATCATTTTTTTTATTCAGCAACCTCTTCAACTCTTCACTCTCGATGACCCTTTTTATCTTGAAGATTAATGAAAAGTCTGTTGGCTCTATTTTGCAATGAGAAGAAGTTGTCTTTTTTCCAATCTTCTTTTCTTTATCAAATGCTCCAATAAGTAGCTGTATTGCTAGGACGATTTTGACTAACCACTTATCATTTGTTGCATCGATCTTTTTTTCTGTGTAGAATGGTCTTATAAATTCCCAGAACACATATTCCTTTAGTTCTAGCAATTTTGGAGGCACCATCCACTGGAGGATTTCCTTGTAAGACACCATCCAGTCTTGAAGTGAATTTTTTCATACCCTTTGGGACAGTTACCTGGCAACAACCACTGGTGCCAGTGCAAGCCCCAACATCCATATTTTTTCTACTCTTACATTTTGATATACATGAATCAGTACTTAAAGAAGTTTCGTTATATCCCGACTGACCTATTATTGTAGCGATGATTTCACAACCAATCCCAAAAAACATGTTTTTATTGTATGATGCTGTATACACCGAGCTAGTCATGTCTAACTCGTATCTCCCGTAGTCAACCTGGTGTCCAGACTCATTGTAACATAAGTAGGCTTTGCTGGTTTGGACCCGTATTTCAGTCTCTGATATACTAAAAATTTCTTTTATACCTTCTTTTCTAGGGAAGAGTTTGTGAGGATCATATGAAGTATTATAGCGCAAGTTGTACCCAGAAGCAGACTTGTCTCCAATAGCTTGATCAATAAAGCAGCCATCACCTATACCAAATGGGTATGGAATGCTTATATTCCCACATTGCGATTGGAAACCTGGTTTCGCCTGTAGGAATGTCGATGATTCCACTGGCGTTGTTGATGATATTGTTGACAGTAAAAACCAGGAAAATATAATCTGCATGATTAAGAAGAAAAATTGCTGATACATTTTTGATATAGCCAAATGTTGTTTATTTGCTTGATTAATGAATAATATCAGAAATTATTGGATGATAATCAGGATGAACTGATCAATGAAGGATACAAACTTGTAATTAGAGGAGCTTAATTAAAAGGCCACCTAATTAACAAAAGTTGACCTTTATATTAGTTTAAAGAATACAATCATTTTCTAGCATAAAATGGTTAGTCATGTCTAGGACTCCTTATTAGTTTAAACAAACCAGAATCCAAAATCGAAAATCCAAATCTCTAGCCAACCAAGTTGTAGCTGTACTGTCTATAACCACCTCACATGTTCCTGAAGAATCAATCCAATATAATTAGATATCAAGAATTTAATATATATATATGTTGAAGCCTTGTTTCTTCCCCAAAACTAACTAAGATCTCTAATTTATATTTTTTTCTGGAAAATTTTGGTGGAGAAATCATTTATCGTTAACTATTTCATTCATCTCTAGTTAGCTGTCTCAGCAATAAAGTATAGGTGACATGCTAAGATCAAATTCTATCTATAGAAGTAGTACATGCTGGTTAGCGTACTATCCATAATACACCCACACACGATTGTACCTTATAGTTAGAACTTGTGTTTTGGTTAGGTTTAGGTTTAGAATAAGAGAAGGAAGGGTTTAGACGAATGTTCTTTTTATTAGAAGAAGACCATTCTTTACAATGTATCTCAACTGTGTTTATATACACAACTAGTTGTAGATTTCTACAAGTTACAGGATTTCCTAAAATACAAGAGTTCTATGAATGGTAAACTTGTAAGGTTATACGTAACAACTCCTTGGTCATTACGTTAACTCAATACCCTCCCGCAAGCGTAACGGGGCATCTTGAACCGTGAGCTTGGAACGCAACAAAGCAAAACGATCTTTAGAAAGCGGTTTGGTGAAGATATCTGCAATCTGATCCTTGGAAGAAATGAATCGAACATCGAGTTGTTTGGAAGCAACTTGATCACGCACAAAGTGATAATCAATTTCTATATGTTTAGTACGTGCATGGAAAATAGGATTTACTGTAAGATATGTCGCCCCAAGATTGTCACACCACAGAACCGGTGGAGATGCAGTAGAGATCTTGAGTTCCGAGAGAAGAGATTGAATCCACATAATCTCAGCAGTAGCAATAGCAAGACCGCGATACTCAGCTTCAGTACTCGAGCGAGATACTGTTTTTTGTTTTCGAGCACTCCATGAAATAATGTTTCCACCTAAGTAAATACAATACCCACTTGTGGAACGACGATCTTCCAAAGAACCAGCCCAATCTGAATCAGTATATGCAGAGAAGGATAGCTGTAGAGTAGGTGACGGTTTGAGATGAATACCAAATGTAGAAGTTTGCTTAAGATACCGAAGTATACGTTTAACCAATGTCCAATGAAATTCAGTTGGAGCATGCATGAATTGGCAGACTTTATTCACAGCGTAAGCTAAATCCGGACGAGTAAAAGTCAAGTATTGTAATGCACCCACAATGCTACGATATTCAGTAGCGTCTTTTAACAAGGGACTTCGATCAGATGACATATCACCTGTAGTACTCAAAGGAGTTTGAATGGGTTTAACACCATCCATTTTAGCTCGAATAAGAAGATCATGAGCATACCTTTTTTGTGTAAGAAACATTCCAGATGAATTGCGAGTAGCTTCAATCCCCAGAAAATAAGATAATGAGCCGAGATCCTTGATAGCAAATTCCTTTTGTAAAGAGGTTCGAATAAACTCCAAGCTTGTAGGATTTGAACCAGTCAAAATTATGTCGTCCACATAAACAAGTAAGAACACAATTCCTTGGTTATTACGACGGATAAATAAAGACGAATCACATTTGGAAGTGATGAAACCCAGCTGTAGTAAAAAGGTGCTAAGCCTATGATACCATGCCCGTGGTGCTTGTTTGAGACCGTAAAGAGACTTTTGAAGTTTACAAACATGGTTGGGAAAATTAGGATCAGTGTATCCTGGTGGTTGTTTCATATATACTTCTTCCTCGAGTTTCCCATGCAAGAATGCATTTTGAACATCTAACTGATTAATCTCCCAATTATACGACAAAGCTATAGTAAGAATGATGCGAATGGTGCATGGCTTGACAACTGGACTATATGTTTCACCATAATCAACTCCTTCTTGTTGATTGTACCCCTTAGCAACAAGACGAGCTTTGTATCGAACAACTTTGCCATTAGCATCACGTTTGAGGCGATAAACCCATTTGCAACCAACCAAGTTCATAGAAGGATCATAAGGAACATAAACCCACGTACCATTTTTAAGCAAGGCATTATACTCATCATCAGAAGCTTGGCGCCAGTTAGGATCTGCTTGAGCTTGAGAGAAGCATGTTGGTTCAAGTAGAGAATCACAGACAAGAGAATACTTTGAAGTATTTGGTTTAAAAATCCCGTCTTTAGCACGTGTCACCATCGGATGAGTTGGAAGAGAAGAAGTATCCGAGTGCTGAGGGGCAGATATAACTGTAGCCTGAGGAGGTATGACAACGGTATCCTGAGGTGGTATGTCAACAGGCTGAACAGGTGCTGGCAACTCACCACGTTGAGGAGACGTGGAAGCATGCTGAGTGTGCAAAGGCAGTGACGCTGGAGTCGACAGTGTAGCAGATGGCTGCACAGGTTGCTGTGAAGAAGAACCAATGTGTTGGTCCAAACTGACATCGTCCATGGGCAAAGATGATGGCCAGGGAAGACCAACTTGAACTGGGATAGTGGAGATAACATGCAAAGGGGAAGATGTTACCTCATCAGATGAAGAAGACGCTGGAGAAGATTCTTTTGCATAAGCAGGGAAAGTGGTCTCATCAAAAATAACGTGTCGACTGACATATATGCGACCAGTTGGGACATGTAAGCACTTGTAACCTTTATGCTGTGGACTGTAACCAATAAAAACGCAAGGAGAAGAAGAAGAATCCATTTTATGAGATCGGTAAGGACGGAGATGAGGAAAACAAAGACATCCAAAGACTCGAAGAGAGGTATAATCAGGTGGTGATCCAAACAATACTTCATATGGAGAGGTTTTTGCAAGAGCAGAAGATGGTACTCGATTCATCAAAAAACATGCTGTAAAAAATGCATCATACCAGTAAGACGATGGGACAGAAGCCATAGACAAAAGAGTTTGGCCTGTTTCTCGTATGTGACGGTGGCGTCGTTCAACTAAGCCATTTTGCTCAGAGGTGTGTGGGCAAGAGAAACGATGAAATACTCCATGTTGTTGAAGATATGGAGTTAGTTTACGATATTCAAGTGCATTATCAGACTGAAAAATCTTAATTTTTCGATCAAAAAGGTTTTCAACATGTTTTTGGAAAACGAGAAAAGTAGAGTAGACATCGGACTTATGAGTCATTGGAAACATCCATGTAAAGCGAGAGTATGCATCAATGAAGATTAGATAATATCGATAACCATCATTAGATATGATATGAGACGGTCCCCAAACATCCGAAACAATCAAATCAAGAGGATTTAAATAAACTGTAGGACTAGAAGAAAAAGGAAGTTTATGACTTCGTTGTTCATGACACGAAGAACAAAAACGTATTGTACGACTAGAAACAGGAAGGGAAAACTTAGAAATAACATGACGCACAGTCCGCATCATGGGATGACCTAATCTAGAGTGCCATGCTTGGACAGTAGCACGTTCACCAACGAGACTTTGCACAGAATCATCAAGAACATAGAGACCACCAACCCTATTGCCGCGCAGAAGTTCCTTCCCCGTGCATCGATCCTTCACAAGACAAAACTCAGGATGAAACTCAAATAATACATCATTATCAGTGGTAAGACGAGAAACTGATAAGAGGTTATGAGATATTTGAGGTGCAAACAAGGTATTTTTAAGATATAACTTACGTCCAGGAGTACCTAGGATGGAAGTACCAATATGAGAGATGGGAATAGAGGAGCCATTACCCATCTTGATTTCATCAGGACCGGTGTACTCCGAGTAAGGGTGTAGCCTGGCAAGATCATGTGTAATATGATCAGTGGCTCCGCTGTCCGGTATCCAGGGTGACGAAGTCGTGCGTTGAGTATCAGCAACGTAAGCACGGGGTGCATGCAGCTGTGTTGGCTGTGGTCGACGTGGAGGAGGAGGTCGCCAGTTTCGATCAAAGCGCTTCCAGCATGAAGGAGCGAGATGGCCAGGCTTGTCACACATCTGGCAAGGCATTGCGTTGCGAGCACCAGCGTTAGGTTTCGGCAGAATTCCAGCAGTTGAAGAACGTGAAGAAGCAGCAGCAACAGGTTGGGAATTGAGAGCTTTAGTCTGTTGATCCAGACGCAGTTCAAAGGTGAGCAAGTAGGTGATAAAGTCTTCAAGTTTCATAGTACCCATAGAGGTTGTAAGGGAGGTAACAATAGCATCATAAGAATGATCAAGACCAGCAAGAATACAGTGTCTAAGTTCAGAGTTGGTGACAAGGGTGTCAGCAGCAGCAAGACTATCTACGATGTCCCTAGCACGATCAATATATTGTCTCATGGAGAGAGACCCTTTTCGCAGGGAACGAAGTTCACATTGAAGGTGGTGGATGTGAGCATCAGACTTGGAGGCAAAGAGTGATTCAAGAGATGACCAAACATCGTGAGAGGTGGTAAGACGATGAACCTGTCGTAGAACAGCCGGAGTGAGAGACGAGAAGAGCCAACCAAGAAGAATTTTATCTTGTTTCACCCAAGCAGCATATTCGGGATTAGGAGTTGGAAGATGATCTGAAGCTTCAGGTAAGGGGTTCGATATAGTGGCAGATGGACAGGGGTTTGTGCCATCAACAAAACCAGCAAGGTCATAGCCCTGAAGGTAGGGTAAAAATTGAGCTTTCCAAAGAGAGTAGTTCGTTTCATCAAGCTTAACGGTGATGATATGATGAGGCTGTGAAAAGTGAGAAGATGCCATCATAGATTGAGCAGAAGAGATAACAGTTGAGATAGTTGAAACAGCGGAGGCAGCGGAAGACATTAGGATCGTAACAAGGATGATACCAAGTTAGAACTTGTGTTTTGGTTAGGTTTAGGTTTAGAATAAGAGAAGGAAGGGTTTAGACGAATGTTCTTTTTATTAGAAGAAGACCATTCTTTACAATGTATCTCAACTGTGTTTATATACACAACTAGTTGTAGATTTCTACAAGTTACAGGATTTCCTAAAATACAAGAGTTCTATGAATGGTAAACTTGTAAGGTTATACGTAACAACTCCTTGGTCATTACGTTAACTCAATACTTATACTACTAAATGATTTTCATTCTCAAACCTTATTAATTTAAAGAAACAAAAAATGCTAAATCACATTTATATAAGATTTAATTATATAGATACTTAATTTAGGATCGTTGAACTTCATGATAATCACAAAATAAAATATGCAAGAATTGTTAATGGAGAATACCTGGTAGCGCTAATCCGTGTTACGATACCGATCATCTTTGTAGAAGCGGTAATACCTTGTCGAGGTCATGGTTTCTCTCTCTTGACCTTAGCTGTAATGAGTAATTACTTAGATAAAATAGTGATGGTTATTGTTTCCCTTTCAAAGGTAGAGAGAGGACCAAGTTCCTAGGATTTTAGTATTAGACATTAGATCTCGACCGTCCATCAAGGAAGAGCATAAATAGGATACTAACTCCTTATATAAACCATGGATTAGATATTTAGCAATATCCTAAATATAACCAGATTCTCACATGGGCCCAATAAAGATAATTATCCTATAAAAAATTATCTTACATTCTCCCACTGGTCCATGTGATAATCTATTAATGGTTAATTGCAGGAAACATAGGGCGCGCGTAATTGCTAAAGAATAACTTTACTGGTTAACATAATACCTTGATCAATTAAGCTATTCATGCGAGTCATAGAGGTTGCACATTGTCCTGTTATCAACATGTACCACAACATGAGTACCTCACTCAACTAGGCCTTAAATAGGAGTACCGTAATGGTCCAATGATGTCTTTGGAAAGACGATTTCTATTAACATTCATCCATTAACATAAAAGTATACTAAACATGGATACAAAAATATATTCATAATTACATTAATAAGAGATCAATAATTATTCAAAATAAGAACATAAATTAGCTGAATTAAATAATCAATTACTCCCACAGACCTAAGATTTTAATCTTTTCTTAAGAGGTCTTAAAGGTAATTGTTCAATAAGTGCATCTCTAAATGCAATTGTCCTTAAGTGATATATGAAAAAATATTGTTTATGAATTGCTTGATTCACGTATATATACTCAAGGTTCATGTGTTTTGTTACTTTTGTATCATATCGTTCTTTAATGCTGCGAAGCTAAGACGATAAATTTCAGCAATGTAGAGACAAAACTTAAGTTTCTAAGTATCGCAGTCATAAATATTCAAACTCAACTGTGGGACTAGTATTAATGGATTCTCCCTTTATATCCATAGATCTACAAAAATTGAAGTCTGAAAACCCAATCAACTCTAATTGGGTTTGCAAATTATAAGAAATATGTTAAATATGATCTCAAAATTCTTGATAGCTTTCCCATAATTTGTTTTTCGGTTCTTTAGACATTTAGTTAACATATTAACAACTTGTTATAAGTTTCATATCAGAATTAAGACGTAATGAAGATTAAATTTATATCTTCTATCCAACATAAAATAAAATTTGTTAAATATGTTATTATCTCAAAATTCTACGAATTCGATATACGCTTTACATGAGAGCTTTAGTAGTCCACTTGATATGTGACTATCACATGGTAAGCTTCATTGACATCCTTTATTTCGAAAAATATAGAGATACGCATAAAGTCAAGATCACTACTCGTAGGTAGTAAGTCTTAACATGACATACCAAGAGTATGAATTTCTCCCACTGATGTTGAGGTATATGCATGGATCTACAATAATTTCATCCAAACCCAAATAACATTAATGGTCTTATTGAATTTTAGATATGCAATATTCGGAAAGTTTTCTTAATTTCATACTTTGATTTATTAAGTTTGCAGACTGTGTGTTACTGTCTTTATAAGGCATGGCCTTCATATTAACATGCGTAAATTTTCTTTATACTTTATCATTAATAAAGGCTATTTTTCACATTTAGTTAATGCAACTCTTAGGTCATACTGAGCTACTAATAATACTATGAAAATTCTGAATAAATCTTTCTTTGATATGTTTATAATCAATGCATCATTTCAGAGTAAAATCTTTGGCTACAAGTCTTGCTTTATATTGTTTAACATTGCTATTACAGCAGTGTTAGGCCAGAAAGACCCACTTTCATACAAATAATTTGTCATTCAATCAATTAAACAATATTCGAGACTTGACTTTCAACCATTGTGAACCGGAAATCGAGTCTTTTCCATTCTATATCAAAATGAAATAAATTCTAGTAAGCAAATCACTGAAACAACATGAATAACTTCCTTTTAGTCTCTTTTGAGACCTTATTAATGCTGGTTCATATTGTTATCAAAAAAATTCTTTATTGGAAGTAGTTATATTTTGAAGTATTGGATCAGTAATTTGTGGTCTTTCATTATATAACATTCTGACAATGAGAAGATTCACAATATCTATAGAAATCTTAAATAAAGGGATCATTATCATGACTTCTTGAACAAATATATCCATGTACTCATACTAATTATGCCAGCACTAATGATTTTATATTTTCAGTTTTAATAAAATCTCATACTATGGTTAGAACATTAAAAAATACCATTTGGATCATTTAAAAAAACAAATGAACCAGTAATAGGTTTCAAATCCAATTTTCATTCTTGGGAATGTAATCCCTTACCTCCACCTAAAAAACCATAACTTAAAGGTGATTTAAACTAGGTTTCCAGCCTTTCTAGTCCAAAGTGTGTCTTTGAAACTGCTTTACTCAGAAATCTATTTAAATTACACAGTTGTAGAAAGAACATACATTCAAGGACGTGTGGCCATTATGCATAACTCATCATGCTTCTAAACAGTTTCATAAAAGTATGATTTTGCCTTTTTTTATACACCATTAGGCCAAGGATAAGTTGGCCTTGTGTATTGAGAAACAATTCCAAACTTTTGGAGATACTATGCAAAAGATTTAGGATATTATCCTGTTTTGTCATACCTTTCACAATATTCACCACCTTCGTCAGACTTTACGATTTTCACTTTATCTATAATTTCCTCTCAATTTCAATAAATGAATGTTCGATAAAACATCCATGGATTGAGATTCATAATGCAATCGATAGATTTACACAGTAACGCGAAAAATCATCAGGTGATAAACAATTTTATCTTCCGAAAATTGGACCATTAACAGTCTACAAAATAATCATAATCAACAATTAATAAGAACAAAAGGTGAAATTTATAATATAGATAAATGACAATTAAGTTGACAATAGTTTCATACCTTCAATAATATTCTCCTGTGGGTAAAACCTTACCAAGGAACAATGTGAGACATGAAAAAAAATTAGTAGGTATTTTACCTTTCCATACACACAACATTATATTTGTTTAATACCACAACTAGAATCACCTGTGGGAAAATCTCATCCTATCATGTATTAACAAAATCAAATAATTCTAATATTCAACCTAATACATCGGAATAATAGTCACCTGTGGGTAGCTATTATTTTACATGTATATGAAACATTTAGATAAACTTAATGCTTGTTTAAACGTGTGAACCCAAACTAGTTATGATCAGCATTGTTCTAATCGTTAAGTCAAACTAAAAGGACTCAAAATATACAATACTTACAAGATAAGATTTTAGTATCACTGTGGTGATAACTAAACAATCCAACAAATATGTACAATTGAAAATATCACACTATCTTTTCTTGTGACATTGTATGGTCCTAATCAATGATATGGACATCCTTGATCTGATCATAAAATTAGTCGATTGTAAACAATTATGAGTAACCTGAAAACATTAATCATAAACATTTACTCAAAGGAATGTCATCATATATAAATTGTAAAAAATAAAAACACCCTTTAATTGTAAAATATCCAAACATAATGAATTTTTCGTAAAACAAAATCAAGCATTAAGCAAGTCTATAAGTATAATTCAATAATGAAATTTTGTGGAAGAAAATTATTTGATGCATTGCTAATTTAAATATAATACAAGCTTAATGATCATGTTAAATAAGAGTTATAGTATGGATAAAAATGGAGGATGTTTAGAATAGGCAATGAATGCCATTTTCACAAATATTTGAGAAGGTATCCAAAAACTAATGGGTTACTCAACTTGAAAATGCTTTGATTTAAGTAAACTTTCTTTTATGAATTTTATACGAACTCATGAAAAATTATGTTGCATTTTCTTAATCATGATCTTTATTTTTATGTCAAAGCGTAGTCAAAACTGGCATTCAAGTTAGAAAATTAAGAGAAATGGCATTAGACACTCATTAAAGAATAAAATGATTCAGATCCATAATGTATGATCAACAAGTATAGTAAGCTTGCATAGAATGATCACTTGGTACATATCTGTATCTGTATTTAGGAGCTAGGTGACCAGGTTTCTTGCAGAGTTGACATTTGACATAATAGTTGTATCTTGGAGGATAAAAATTGGAGTTATCTTGTCTGCCACCTCTATTGCCATTTCTTCCACATATAAAACCTCCTCTGAAGTTACCACCATTTTTTTTTCCTCTAAACCCAAAATTATTACCTCTTCTAAAGGTACCACGAGTTGGAGAATTGGACCAAGTTGAATTACTATAGTATAGGGAGAATGAGGATAGTATAAGTAATCATTAGGTTGAGATGCATTGTGTGGAGATGCATTGTGTGAGTATACATTGGAGCTAGTATATTGGTGATCGAAAGAATTAGGTACTGACGTAAACTTGTGTTGCTGAGTGACATTTGCAGAAGAAGTGTTTAGATCTAGGTTGGATTCTGCATTAACGCTAGCTTCTTCTGATAATAGTAAACCTAAGAGCTCAGATGAAGTGATTAAGTTTTCATTCTTCAATTGTTGAATACAAATTGAAGTTTTAAATGCATTGAACTCAGAAGTTAAACCATGTAAAATATGAATCAATAAATCTTCATCAGAAACAAATCGATCAATTTTAGCTAATTGATTAGACATTGAACGAGCCTTATTAAAGTAAACTAGCATTGAATCCGAGATTTTATTCAATCCAATTAGGTCAGTTTTAAGTTGTAAAAGGAGAGATTTAGTAGTAAAGTTATAGTTTTGTTCTAAACGAATCCATATCTCATGAGAGTAAGTACAGTATATAACTTGAGAGTGTATTTCTTCAGTACACGCAGAGAATAACCATGATAAAAGATCATAATCTTGATTCACCCAATATTCATATGAAGGATTAAAGACAAATTCATTCTCAGGATGATTATCAACAAAATCAGAAGCAATTACAATAGCAACACTAGCATGAGAGGTTTTTCGAACATACTTGATAGGACAATCAAGTGAACCATTCACAAATCGAAGAATATTATAACTGCGTAGTAGCGGAGCGATCTGAGATTTCCATAGAGAACAATTTGTAGCAGATAATTTTGATGGAGGTTTGAATGTTAATGAGCTGTGTTTATCATATGTTGCCATGGAAAATAAGCTTGGAAGATGTGATGTGATTTGATTTGAAATTAGTTTGAGAATTCGGTATATGATACCATGTTGAGAAGATAAAGTCGCTAGACAATCTTCATTTGGTTATCAGGATTTTCAATTTTCTTTCTTACGATCTCAAATGCAACTGAGATGTTTAAAAAGCAATTCAAACTGTTACATGGATGTCCGATACACAACGTACACAAAATTTCCACCTGACAGTTACCTCACATGCTCAACACACACATGTGATCACACACACATTTAACACACATAGATTACAAATAGGAATAGATTCTCTAACAATATCAAGATGATTATTTAGCGTGTATTCACATCTCCATGACCATGAGAGATGGAAGGAGTACATGTGAGTAGATTTAGGATCTGCTGGGATGTATAATCGGATTTAATTATTAGAGAATATATTAAATTACGGCTAAGGAGGGAGCTGCATTTGGATTTACACTAAAGCATGTTAAGGATGCTCAGAACATGGAGATTCACTTCTAGTGGAGTGATTTATAAGTGGACATGAGGACGTAGTTTACTCGAAGCCAAAGGGCATGGTTATTACTAGTCAGGATTCGAGGGAAGAAATTAACTGACGTGATATTTATACACGGAGAACAGATATGGATTGTTATAGCACTGCTCGGTCGAACTCGCATGTGTTGCTATCTCAAGCATGTTTTTCAATGTTAGTGATCAAAACTATAAAGTCTTGATTTCTAGTCTACTATAGATAAGGTGTCGGACTAGGATATAAAGTGTAGTTGAGCTCAATAATTCCATGTCAATCATCATACAAGATGAAGGACTACTCAAGGAACCAGTGGATCTTCATCGACTAAAAGGTATATGGAGACTTGAACTTATCTATCACTCAAAATTTTATCTACTCTATCTCCTATATTGAGACAAAAGTCGTTTTACTATATAGACTAAAGATATACACATGTGACATTTCGAGCTGAGTATATCTCGCTTAACTATTTCTCTAAATGTGTCTTGGTAAAGCTTTATCTTTAGCGAAGTTCATCTTTGCCTAGTGACGAAAGTCATGTTGTGTTTCAATCATTTTGAAAATTTCTCTGACGAAAACTAGTTCGTGAATAACAACTATATGACGTCCTCTGAGAATGTTTCAATGATTGAAATGATAGTTTAGAAAATATAACCACTGGGGATATAAAAATTTTTGTGGTAACATATATATGTATAAGTCCTTATGCACTTGAAACGAAGTTTGCGAACTCTGTTGATCAAGTGAAAAACGGAACTTGAGCAGTCAACCCAGTCCGCGAACGAGCGTAGTTCTCGAACCCGAGAATTTCTGCTGGAGTTGAAGCTTGGTTTCAGTCCGCGAACTGACGGAAGTTCTCGAACCTGAGAATTTCTGTTGGATTTTGTGAACTCCAACTGGTTACTTAAGTGCGCGAACTTGAGTGGTTATGTCTACAAACGATGTTCGTGAACTTATTTAAATTATCTAAGTATTGCTATTGCAAACTGTGGCTTTATAGTTCATGAATTGATTCGAGTGAATCACATCGTTTTTGCTTCAATTGTGTCTCGTGTAGTACATAAGATCTCATATAAATTGAACAACTCTCTTACTAGTTCATTTGAGTCATTTAGACTAGTTATGGTGAAGAAGAATATGGTTGATATGAAAGTTATCATTTGGCTAACCATTTGGTTGACTAATATTGAACCAACTATTTTACACATTTGGGTACGATTACACAAACCCAAATCTTCAAGTACATGTGTGTATGGAAATCTAAGTTTTCGATCTAACGGTTAAGAGATATTAGCTTGTATCTAATCAGGTTTTCATCTAACGATGAATATTGAATGATTTGTTACTAAGCTAACATTGATTGCAAACCCTGATTTGAAATGCTATATAAGGGAGAACTCTAGAAACTGGGAAATCTA
The DNA here is from genome assembly GCA_023529315.1 of Papaver bracteatum. NCBI lineage: Eukaryota > Viridiplantae > Streptophyta > Magnoliopsida > Ranunculales > Papaveraceae > Papaver > Papaver bracteatum. Next base: position 417,312 of record JAJJWX010003506.1, read on the forward strand.
ATCCCCACACATTCTGTGTGATACTAGTTTTCTAAGATAGAGTCGATTCTCCTTTAACCTTTGGTTTTCTTCTTTTAAAACCAGGTTAACGACTTAAAGACTTCATTGGGATTGTGAAGCCAGACCAATACTTCTTTTCTTGTAGTTTGGTGATCTTATCTTGATGTTTTTATCGTACGAGTACAATTTTAATAATTGGCTTGAGATTTCTATCTCCGATAGGAAAGATATAAAATTAATCACAAACATCTTCGTCTCATCGTTTGTGATTCAACAATATCTTTTTTCGTTGCGTCGATTAAGTTTATTGTGAGGTGATTGATAAAACTGAGCCATTCTTCGGGAATATAAGTCTAGTTTTATTGATTGGTTCCTTTTCACCTTGATTTATCAAAATACGGAACAAAACTCATAGGTTTATTCGTGGGAGACGAATTTATCTATCTTGTAGACTTTTCTGTGTGAGACAGATGTTTTTGCTAAAGTCTTCGACTTTGGGTCGTAGAAACTCTTGGTTGTGGGTGAGATCAGCTAAGGGAACCAAGTGCGTAGTATCCCGCTGGGATCATAGGCGTAGGATCATAACTGTACCTTGGATCAGTGTGAGATTTATTTGGGTTCAACTACATTCCAGAACGAAGTTAATTTGGAGTAGGCTAGTTTCTGTAGCGGCTTAATACAGTGTATGTTTAATTTGTACTAGGTCCCAGGGTTTTTGTGCATTTGCGGTTTCCTCATTAACAAAATTCTGGTGTCTGTGTTATTTCTTTTCCGCATTATATTTTTTTATATAATTGAAATAATACAGGTTATGTGTTGTTCAATCGATTAGAATATCCGACCTTATTGGTTGTTGATTTAAATCAATTGACACTTGGATATTGGTCTTTGGCACCATCCAAGTTATCTTTCTTTGTTTAGAATCGCGAATCATATTTTCTTGAGTAAATCAAATCGAGAGATTGAGATAATAACTCCTTGAGATATTTTCTATTGATTGAGTCTAGTTGATTCTCTAGAAAAGAACTCGGATCCATTCATATTTCTAATCGAAATATTGGGTGAGGTTGTTAGACCCCTGCTTTGTCAATTGGTATCAGAGCAGGCAAACACGTTTAAGACCTTATAAGTCTGTGTTTGTGGCAATCCGAGTCTGTGGAAGAAATCCCTGTTGCGCATACCAAAATGTCTCCTAAAGATTTTGATTATGTCAACTGTCTTGGAAACACCTCTAAGGATCATTCCTTAGTTGATTCTTCCGAATCCCGAGGTAGAAAGAATGTTCAATGTGATAATGATATTTCTTCCTCTCATGATGCATGTGACATGTTGGCAGAAGCTGAAAATGAGCTCACCAGAATTTCAAAACATACAACTGAAGATATTGATTTTAACAATCATGATCAGCTCATTGATGAATTTTAAAAGTCTCTTGATCGAGAAAGTGATCTCTATAACATCATTAAGTCCTTCTCCAAGAATATTGAGAAACTTCTTCAAGAAACTACACTCCAGTGAGAAAGGATTAGTGCTCATGAGGATATTGTTAAAGATGACTCAATTAGAGAAAAACGTGTGCTCGACATTCATTCATCAGATCTCAACATACTTCGTGCTGAAAAGGAAAAACTATGTGCATCTCTTACACTATCCCATGAACAGTGCAAATCCTTGGAAAAGGAAAACTCTGTCTTAAGGATAAAATCCTATGTATAAACTAACTCTCGTGATGTTCTGTACAATACGAAGTATTCTCCATAAGAAGATTGTGTCAAGAAAAGTTTACATAACTTGCAATCTTCTCATATGGCTATGGAATTTAAACAGGTGCCGGTTATTGCTTCTCCTCCACGAACCTGTACTTTTTGTGGGAAACAGAATCACTATGTTATCCATTTTTTTGCTAGAAGGAAACAAATTTCTAAGCTTCATAATTTTCTTCTCTTCACTGTCAATGGAATAAATAGTCAGTCGACTATTGCAGTGAATCATATTCCCACAAGAAATCAGAAACCTTATAAGAATGATCTATATTCTAGAAATCAGTACATGGCTCGAGTGCATTCTAGCATAAATTCTTGTGTTGCTAACAAAAGAATTCCATGTACTTATAAGGATGAGTCTGATAAATCTAAGTATGGAAAATGGGTGCCTATCTATTCCGATCTTCTTGAACCAGTTGCAAGAGGTCCTAGACTTAGTCCTCAGAGAAAACTATCTGATGGATTTGTTAAAAACGCCATGTTTTATCCTTCAGGGATGAATATCAACCGAAGAAAGGTTAAGGAAAACAAAGATCAAACGGTCATATGATATATACAACCTCTGTTCCAGTGATCATAGTGGAGTTAACTTCCGCTCAACTACCTGATTCCAGGTATTTCTTTCCTTGATTCTAACTTGAGAGGTGCAAGGAAAATAACTGGGGAATACTCAAGTATGTTGTATATTATCTTTTTTTGAGTCTTTTTATTGGAAGTCCACAAACGTCCGTGTCCTCCTCTTGTATATCTATAGTGTTTTCAAAACTAGTTTTTTTGTACTCTCGTTGACGAACGCATATATATCTTTTCTATATTGTGTTGTCCCTGACCTAGAACTCTGTGGAGAATTGTGCAAAATCTTAAGAGATTGTGCGTCTTGACATGGAGGAAGACAATCAGGAACGTAAGTCATTTCAGGAGATTGTTCTAAAAAGGATGCTCGAAAGAAATGATCACAACTCCTGGATTGATGATTCTGTCAAGGACTTAACTCATTTTCAGAACGATTGAAGGGTCGAGTATGCAAACCTTCAATTGCAAATAAACCAACTTCTATATGGTCAGGCCAGAATTCTTGCTAATCAGAACATTCTGATACGGAATCAAAAGATGCTTATCATGGACTGCGCCAAATCTAGATATCTTGCTCAGGTGGTTGATCGCAAAGTTAGTGTTATAACTCACGAACATGGTGTGTCTACGGTCAAGAGAATAAAGGAAATAAGTGATACATTCTTTGATGGATTCATTTAAAGATACGAGGTTCTTAATGAACTCTGATTTCTTTTTAATGTCTAGTAAATCTTTTATTGTTTCTCTTTTGTTTAGAAGAATAACTAGTGTTTTGGAATATCCATTATTGTGATTACACATAGCTATATCCAATGTTTTCATCTTCTTGTTTTTAGGTTTTTGGTTTAAAAATTCTAATTTTGTTTGGAAGATGATGGTTGCAGTATTAATCTCTTGATGTTATATATTGTAATATTTTGATGGGATATGTATGTTTACGTCCGTGAACTTGATTGTCCCATATTTTGTCAAAAGTAAAGTCGTTCGTGAATTGATATGCAAATATTGATAAAAGGATGAATATACTTTTGACAAACACAAAAGTTAAGCCTATATTTTCAATTATTGATGTAAGATAGGTTAAAATCTTTTGTGATTCAAGGATTATGTATATTGTGTGTCATTGTGCAAATAGTGATGGAAACATAGAATGAATCCTTATTTATTATTCCACGGTATAGGTCGAATCTCCGATCCACATTTTGTGCAAATACTGTGTTGATCCATTGTATATCTTATGTTGAGAACGATACGACTAAGTCGATTCCTTATTGGCATGGTTTGTTCTTCCATGCGATGCTATATGTTGAGCATTAAGAACTAAATTAATCAACTTGTGTGGTTATTTAGTTTGTATTTCATAATTTCTCTTATGTTGAGTACATGTACGGTTAAGGTTGTCATGTCTTATGATAATCTTAGTCGGTGTTCCATAATCTCTTATGTAGAGCCCAAATGAACTAAATCAATCATCTAGTATGGTTATTTAGTTATCACTCCGTAAGTTCTTCTCATGTTGAGCATGATTGACAATGATGGTTATCTTTATGATTAACTTAGTCATTGCTCCATAGAATGATCTTATGTTGAGTATGGCCAATTAAATTTATTACTCTTGTAATTAGTTATGTTGAGTATGAAAATTAGATTATTTGCGAGTTTTATTGTGATTAATCTAATTGGTTTTTTAAGTCTCCATAAGTTTACTTGTGTTGAGCATATTTAGTCAAATTAATCTTGGTTCTCTTTGGTTAATTTGATTGAATATTTCTTGTTAGATTCCAAATTCATACTTGTATGTAGTTTGTCGAGTCTAAAGAAATCTTTCTTTTCTTTTGAAATTAATGTCGCTCTTGTTTTTCCCTTGGGAATGACATATTATGGGGGAGAGTTCTTTTGAAATTGTGCTTAATTGCCAAATCTTTGTGGGGAGTGCGGTTGTGGAATATTAGAGGAGTTATCTTGCGTCTTTAAAAACTCCTTGATGAATGCATTTAGCTTCGGCTTTATGATTGCATCTAAATAAGATGATACATATTTACCTTTGGTCATGAAATGTCTCTTACGGAAATTTCATTAGGATTCCGTTCTTGTACCTTTGCCAATTTTATTGACAAAAAGGGGGAGAATTAATTGTAGTTCACACTACAAATACATATGGTTTTCGGATCATTATGTAAGGGGGAGTGGTTTCCATGTGAGATGGAGTATTGACTAAGGTGGAGTAAAGTATCACCATAGTATTATTGTTGAAGTTGTGATGAAATTGGACTTTGACGTTGTGTAATAATACTATGACACTGTATAACAATGATTGAGAACCTATGCTTTTCTCACCGTTATAGCTACGGATTTTCAACAACGATGATGCTAAACTTACAACCTTTGGGATCATTGGACTACTTGGAAGTGAAGAATATTTCGAGTATTGTTGAAGATTAGACATGTGGAATTGGATCTACAAAGTTTATTTATATATTTTTTGTATTCCATATGTATTAATAGTTTTGCCACTAAAATTGACAAAAGGGGAGATTGTTAGAGCACTGCTCGGTCGAACTTGAATGCGTTTCTATCTCAAGCATGTTTGTCAATGTTAGTGATCAAAACTAGTGTAAAAGTTTCACATCCTCTCACCGTGCAATAGTGATTTTGTAAGAGATTGATCTCGGCTGTTTTATCCTGGGGACGACGCGACATCGACGAACTGCTTGCACAATCTTCGGAAGAGCCGCAAAACGTCTTAAAGAAAGATACCTAGTCCGCGACTCAGCCATAAAAAGTTTTTGTTTGTTTTTTGTGATTATTTTACAGGCATAATTCAACAATTGTTCCAACAACTGCAAAGCTAGGGTTAACTACAACTATATTTGGTTTTTGCCTATAAATAGAGGCCAAAATCCAACTCAAAAGGTACCCAATTTCTATTCATTCTCTCCACAACTCACTTTTCTTAGAACTCTTTTTTATTTTAGTATCAGAGTGTCTTCGCAGGTACCCCTAATTTCCTTCATCAATTTCTTGGAGAATCTAATCAACGGCGGCGACTGAAGCACCTTACACACATCTCAAAGATTGTTGAGGTAATTAATTTTGCACCAACAATGTTGTTGACTACCAGAGCAATAGTTAAACAACTATCTTCCACGACTTTAATCTTCAAATTTGGTTGTTTTGCTCTATGTACATACATCTCCATTATCGTTCGGTTCTTTATCCCGAAAGAAACATAAACATCAACAAATTCTGACAGCTGTTGCGACACAAATTTTTTACAGCTTCTTGTGCTACCAATTAACATTTTACTATCAGTTGTAAAATATTGACTAGGTCAACGAAGACCGACTTTGTTTTTTCTGGTAAAATTTTTATCAACAATTATCAGTTGTTCCTTAATTTTTGCTGTTGTTGCTAAATTTTTGACCAGGCAAAAGATAACGGACTGCCATTTTTCTGATAACAAATTAACATCAATTTACCTCCAAATCTATTTTGTCCTGCAACTTCCCCATAAATTATGTGATTCAATCGATCTATCAATCCAATTCTGCACCAGCTATATTTGTATTTTTTTTCTATAGAAAGATAGATTTTATATAAAATAGAATTTTCACGTACAATAAGAAATTGTGCACAACCCTCACATTACACCAAATTTAGCGAATATCAACAGTAACTAGCAGTTGCAAAGTGGGGTCGCAACAATTCTGCTATGTTACGAAATTCGATGTTGCATTTTTTCGCAGCGCCTACATTGTCGTTGCAAAAATTTTGTCGCAACAGTTTGGAAATGTTGCAATGTCTAAAAGTCGCAACTATTTCAAACTGTTACGGAATTAGGTGGACGCAACTTTTTCAAGCAGTTGAGAATTTTTTGTATGGTCCAAAAAATATTGGTTTTGACCGTTGAAAAATAGTGGTTTTGACCGGTCAAAACCAGGTCAAAATGATAGCTCCCTGAAACAAAAACAAGTTACCCCCATTCATTTAAAAATCAAATTAATCCAACAAAATCAAGATACCTCTGTTCTATAACCAAATTTAACTAAGCAATGTACTTTACGAAAACTGTTGAACAAAAAATAAAACTAGAAATGAAAAGGACTTCTTTTCCATAAGATATTTCTATGTTTTGGAATGAACTTGTTTCGTGCCTGCTAATAATGCTGAGTGCACCTAAAGGAGTGACCACAATAGTTGGCCCAAATGCATAAGTTGCAAAGTCAACAACTTCCCGACAACCACTGCAAAAATGAAATCATCCCATTAGTAATGTAGTCTTGCAATAAAACATCCTGCAACTGAAATACATTCCTATCATAATATAGATGCATTAACTTGATAAGAAATATTCCATGTTATGAATGCTAAAACTGTACTCAGCGGGTATTGAGTTAACCAAAAATACACAACCTTAAAGAAAATAACATGGTAACAGTACACAACTTAAAAAAAAATTTATACACAATAATTATGATGCATTTCCCAAGGCATTATTGCAAAACTAGGTACAAATAACATTTCCAATCCCAAGGATCTCTAGTGAATCTTGTCATTGGCTCTACATTACAAACAATCAGTTCCATATTATTAACCATTTCAAACCAATGATTTCAAATGTACAAAAGTTTTTAAGCTCACCTTCATGCCACCCGTTACAGAGCCTTTCACAATGCCACATTTAGATTATTACAGGCAGCCTCAGATGCAACTGACAATCAAAGTCTAAGCCTGCCTCCAGACCCTGCAAAAAAAGTCGAATGAAAATAAATAATCAAGTCCCATAAATTAGATTGAATGTGACTTTACAAGTCTATCCCCATCAAATATCTCACAAAGAAGTAAGGTAAATCCAGGTATAGTCTCGAATCCCATTGCACGTGAGATAAGAATCCTTAGCATACCCAACTCTCGAAAGATGCACAAATTGAGGCATGTTAAAATTTATAGGAAAATAAAATTATACAGTACAAATGAACTTGGTAGAAAATATATCAAGTTGTGCAAAATGTGACTTAAGCCAAATTTTAAAGTTACATACAGGAAAAAAAACTAAATATCCAGCTGAAGAATAAGACCAAAGCCCGAAAGGTAACAAGAATATGAGAAGTAAAAGAATACCAAAAATAAAGTAGTTAATATTCAACCCTTGATGATATCAACCTCACTACAATTAGTACCCTCTTTGAATCCCAGGGATAGAACTTGGAAAGACAGTTCAAAACTCCTGCAACATAAAATAAAAAATTCCAGAGTAAGAAAGGAAAAGACCATTGAAGATACAGGTAGGATAAGGTATATCGATTTCACTACCTATATCAATAATCATACTTCTACTGCAGTCATCTTCAAGCATACAAGCAACTTCCCTGCAACAAAAATTGGGTTAGTTAGCTACCGAATTTGCTAAAGGAAACTAATTACAGCATCCCAAACAATGTCACATTGAGTGGTCTAAACATGAAAAGTTACACATATCAAAACCTAAACACCATGATGCTCCATGTACCTGTCTCAGTTCATAAACATGTGTTGTATTGCAACTACAACATCATTGTGATCAACAATGTTGGAAGCTCAAGTGATCCAACAACAAACACATGCAGTAGAAACTAATATGTGGTTCATAAAGGAACCATATAGTTATGACCATTTTGGGATAATCATGTATTTATTTACTGAAATATTTTTGTTAAAAAAATTCATGCAATGTGATACTGCCAATGGATCAAGTTATAATGATATTTTAGGGAATGATTAAAATCATAAAGGGCAACATACACAAATATTAGATTCACAGGATAAAACAAATACTAGTGACGTCAAAAAAAAAAAATCACATTTCGATGGTGTTCAATTACCTTCAACATCATCATGCTCATCATCGTTGTCCTCGTCATCATCTTATTTGTATTCAACATTGGGCTCATTAGGCTGAAATGAGTGAACTCAGGATTAAACAACTTGACATCAAAGTAGACAGCTTTAAATTTTTCACATTATGTATTAATATCAATACTACTATCTGCCTATTCAGATCGATGCTCTCGAATAAATCTGAGAAGTACAACAGTAGGTACATTCTACAATCCAGAATGAAATCAAAAAGTGTAAAGTACGCCCTTTAAAGCAGAGAGAAGTAACCAAGACTGATGAGAAAAACAACTTACAAGCAACTTAAAGATAATTGTATTTCCTGGTCCTATTCTATACTCGTTGTCCATCCAGTAAGAAGGGATTCCCCGGAGCTCAGCAATGTCTTGTAAATGGAAAGTATTAATTAAGTTCCATCCTTCAATTGCCAAGATGGGAACAACCTTTCCCTCCACCATCCTATACATGGAATCTTGGCGCTTCTTATAAAATAAAAAACCGAAGGCATCAAAGTCATTTAGTCTCGGAATAACCTAGTCTATGTTAGAGAGATAAACAAGTGAAACAAAATTACAACATCAAAACCTACCAAAAATGAAATTACACCCCCATTCCCCTGTAACCCACTTCATACCTTCCTAAATCACAAGACTGAATGCAAAATATGTTGTTTGATTTTCAATTATAAGAAAACTTTTGGTTTTCTACCTGCTTAAAGGTTGTAGACTTTCGTGACTCTCCATACCCTTAAAATCAAGAGCAAAAACTTATTAATTAAATAGAGTAACAGCAAATTCAAAAGCAGGGAAACGATTCAAAACCGTAATATGAGAGAGATGGCCATATCAACAAAAGCAATTCAAATGCATACTAAACAGATATGGAACCAGTTATATTCTTCTATCGAACTAATGCACTGTGAACAAAATCCATAAATGTATATCATATTTATGAAGCAGTAGTAGTTTCTAATTATGATTCTCGGCACACCTCTCAATCTCTACGGCCTTTAAACCCAACCTTGAGAAAATCAGAAACCAATTATATGCGAACAACAAATATATAATGGCCAATAGAACTGGAATGGAACATGTAGAAAATTCTAGAATTACAAGCCATGTGATTATCTTCCAGTCTAGAGCATATTGAGAGAAGAACATATCAAGCCTAAGATGAACCTATATGATCTAAGAGTCAGTAAACTATTCTATGTTAAAAAACGATATACTACAATGTGTTAAGATGAGCTTGTCCAATTTTGGAAGTAAGGGACTATCAGATGAACATTGACCATCAACAGAATGGAATGCAAGTTAAGAAGAGTTATTATACTTACAAGGAAATGAGGAATTTAGGTCATTTCTTCTTCTTTGTGCTGCTGGTCTTGAGAGTTTTTGGAGATTAGAGAAGAGACTGAACCCTAAAACAACTTTTATATGCAAACCTCAAAATGCTAAGGCGAAAAATAAATAGTTTGGTTTGATTTGGGATTTGAGATCTCAGAAATCTTCGAATTTCAGACATGATGGAAGAGAATCGAGAGACGAGAATTGAGAGACTGAGAACGAGAGAGAATGAGAGAAGAGAATGGGATAGAATAGAGTTCGATGATAATAATAGGCTAACCCGAGTCAATTTCACATCTGAATGGGCTGAAATCGACTCAGCTTAAATGTGTGTGCAACCACACTCACGAGTCGCACGCGTATAACCTGATTTAGTTGCGAATTGTAACAGAATTAAACAGTTGCGAGTTTTGTAACTATTACAAACTGTTGAGAATATTTTGCAACTGAAATTAGCAACCGCTAATAAGTTGTTGTGAATTTGAGTTGCTAAAATCCAAATTTGGTGTAGTGTCATACAACATAGAAACCATTACACAAATTTATATTGATATGTTCGATAGATGTTTGAACATCTAATACATTTAATTTAATAAAAGAAAGGAAGGAAGGAAAAAACTATGTTTATCATTTGTGACTATGTTTAATCTACATTTAAATTGAGACTTGAACTTGGTTGAATTTCGGAGCTATGGGACGTAAAAATATTAAAAACCCTACTTGTAAGTCCATATCTTCTATGGATGCATCGTGATTCTAGCGTGTTATGCTAGTGTTGCAACAACACACTATACACCTCTATACTCCACTACAGCACGGGGATAAAGTTTACCATTTTTTAATTTATTTTTATCATTGGGAACCATATGAATTAATAGTATGAGTCACGGAAACTCTGTGTTTTTAATTTATTTTTATCATTGGGAACCATATGAATTAGTAGTATGAGTCACGGAAACTCTATGTGTATCCAGAATTGATTCCCGAAACTTACACCGTCACTCCCAAATGGTGGGACCCACTTTCCACAATTATAGTCCCAATTCTAGAGTCATTATATTATTGCCACACTATTTTCTCTCGGAAGAAATTTAGGTGGATAATTTGGTGAGTCTAGCATCATCTAAGAGTTATTGGTAGTGTGACGCTTTTGTTAAATCTAAAGATGCGACTAAATAGATGTTATAAGTATATATCTTTGTTTAGAATTTTATTTATTTTGAAGTCTTCTAATAGATATCATCAAGAATACAAAGCACATTTTGGCTAAGTTTTCCTGTGTAAGTGGCGGTCCAGATTTGCTCTCCCAAGAAATAAATCTACGGCTGTAATTTCTCACATAAAACTAACATTTAATGACCCATTAAGGGAAATCTAATATAATAAATGCATGACTAATTATGTTTCACACTAATAGCTGATAATAAATGATTTATTAATTCATCATAATAATGTTTTTTTTTACTAATTGCTCATAATAATTTTTTCATTATAAGTTTGTCCTTAATTAAATTAATAAATTTGTATCTCCATTAATAAATAATTTTTTTAAAATTAGAAACAATATCAATAGATATTAGTTGCGATAGTAGGTGGTGGAAGCGGTGGTGGAGGTCGAATGGATCACTACCCTGATAATATCAGTAGATATTAGTACAACATGGGTTAAGCCCTATAAACACATAATTAGCCATTAATATAAGGAACAAGTACAAGAGACCAGGATCTGTCCGGTAACTCATTTAACAGGTCAGTTTATGTTTTTTTTATGCAATCTCATTAAGAAAAATCAATACTAATACTTTGTTGTTTCACTTTCTTATTATTAATTATCATCCAACTACAATTACAACTTAATGGAGACTAGGTCACTGGCGGAACTAGACTTTAGTTATGGGGAGGACTTGACTCTTTTCTTGGGATGGCTTAAGGGTAAAATTCACAAACATATTATGGCCTAACTCAAAAAGGGATATGAAAAAAATGTCTTTTTGTATCGTTGGGTTGGCTTAAGAAAACCCTAGTCCAAGGGTAGTTCCGCCCATGGACTAGGTTCCTTCAAACTAAAAGGGAAAAAAAAACAATTTACCGTGTTCTCTTAATCTTCTTCCACCATAACGTACATCTCCGAGCAATCAAACTACTCTGATGTAATAATATTTGAAAAAACCCTTTCATTTTTACATTGCTTCATGTATGAATTTTTGGGGTTTCTATCATTTTCTTCAATTTTATTTGTTGTATATTTAGCTGAAGTATACATTTTCAAATATAGCCTACTTGATTGTGATAATCTTATGGTTGAAATTTAGGGATGTATGTATTCTGTTATTAGTCAGATTATTAAAATTTGGCTATCGCATGTCTCTAGGTTCTTAATATATTCTCAAATTTTTGGTTTAGAAATGTGAGGTTTTCTCAAGTACCAAATTTTCCTTTCTGTTGGTTTAGACTTTAGTGGAAGTAGCATTTTGGTTTCATCTTGATAGGTACACTTAAACAGAAACTTATAAAATTATTTAGATTACACTTTATAATTTGACAACTGATTGGTATTTATAAAATGATCATATATGAACTCCCCGTTATTCAGGCTTCTGTTTCAAAGTATATAAGGATTTGACTAGAAATTATTTTCAATTAACAATCTAACATATATAATTTATATAACACCAGTGCTTAAACCCTAGGCAGGTACATTAATTTACTGTCGGGGTTTGTTCAACTTAAATATTAGTATAAGCATTTTACTAATTGGTGTCTCACTAATTTCTCATAATGAATGATTTATTAATTTCTTCATTTCCCTTAATCAACCTAATTAATTCATAATATCATTAATAAATAATTTTAACAAAAATGATATCTTTTTTTTTTTTTTGGTCAATCAACAAATTTCAATTTATTCAAATCAAAATCGTGATTTACATGATCGCTTACAAGAAGAACAAAAACATCAAAGTACAAGATAATCAAAACCATAATACAAATGAAGATATCAATTACAAGTAAATCGCGAAGAGAGAGAGCCATTATATCAAAAGACATTATCAGTGGTAGTGGAGTAAGTAGGGGTGGTAGAAGCGGTGGCGGGTGTTAGTGACTGGTGGATGCAGTGGATGCGTAGAGGAGGTAATATTAGTGCCAGTGGAAGAAAAATGGCGATGGTTTTTTTTTATGGTGGTGGGTATCAGTGAGTAGTTGTAGACAATATTAGTTTTGTGTCTATACAACCTTGATAACATTGTATTGTGAAAGATATAATTGGTTATTTTTAGCACGATTGACAAAGGCATATACCAAATATTTCAAGGATGATAACACATCATATAGGAAAAAATAATCATGACCGTTGGATCACCCAAACAGTACCCATGCTATCTTAAGTACCCGATTGTAGAAATCCTGTTTTTTACTATTAAAGTAAAACAAAATGTAACAAGGAAAAAAATGATTGAACAAAATAATTGACGATTTAATTTTGTTCAATCTAAATTTTATAAATGAACTTTGTGATTAATTAAAATTAAAATTACTCCTAATTGCCTACGACGGGTGGACGTCACTGCTAGTGGTGAAAAGGGTGGTAGCAAATCGTTTTGTGTTGGTGGAGGGTGTTAGTGAGTAGTAATAGACTATGTTAATTCGTTTTTCCACAAAATGGGTAACATTATAGAGTTTAATACGTGGCTGATCGTCCTAATAATAAAAGAAACTCGGTTAGAATACATGAAAATTAAAAACAAAAATACACCAGAATATCACGTTATATGATAGCTACAAATGAACGTCATGATTCAAAGTCAGTACACAAAAAATTATTTATTATTGAGCCCTGCCGTTACGGCACAGGTTACAACCTAGATAGGTATAATAAATCCACGTTTGAGGTTGATCCCATGAATACACGCTTTAATTGAGAAAGAATGCATTACATATTCTATTCTTCTCATCTCAAAAGTCAAAATCAAAACATAGAAATCTGGTGGACAAAAAATAAAAAACCTACTTTCCATAAAACTAAACAACTGGATCTCTCTGACACACCCAGTAGGAAAACTGGATTTAAAAACTCTAATTCACCGCTTTTGAGACGAAAATCAGAAAGAAATTTGGAAGTAGAGATAGATTGCAGAGAGGAAAAAACTTAAATAAAAAAACATACATCTACTCAATCTTCTTTCCATGTTCTTTCAATCTTCTTCCGCCAAAACATACATCTTTGACCAATCAAACTATTCTGAGGTAACACTTTTTGAGAGAATTCTTTCTTTTTACACTGCTTCATGTACGAACTTTAGGAGTTCTTTTATTTTATCTAATTTGTTGTATATTTAACTGAAAGTATACATTTCCAAATATAGGCTAATTGATTACGATAATCTTATGGTTGAAACTAAGGGGTGTTTGTATTTTTAATTAACTAGATTATGAAATTTTAGCTATCGCATGACTCCGGATTTTGGGTTTCAATGTATTTGGAACTTTTTGGTCTAGAAAGGTGAGATTTTCTCAAGTACCAATAATCTTAATGATTTTTCACTCTTATTATATTGTTATGATAATACTATTTTTTTGATAGATGGGTTTAAAAATAGGGCATAGCTCTAATCCAGGGACCATGAGTAAGCATTGAAAACAAGAGGAAACTTATCTCCTCTAAATAAGATTTCATGTTGTAGAATGACTTCATAATCAGTAATGTTATATTTTGTGCACTTGGATGAGAGAAGCAATATTTGAAATGCGAAATGGATAGGTCAGTTTAGGAATCGACTTTTAGGAATACAAGAATTTTTTTTTTATGAGAGACATTGACTAGCTAGGAGCACCACGTTGATTGGGTAATTAATTCAGTCTCAACGTAACTAAAAAGAGAAAAATATGTGCAAGTACTAATATTTTGATTTAGGGTAAAACCATTGTACAATATTTTGATTTTCTTTCTCAATTTTGTACTTTACGAAGTATTAGGATGAATGGGCTATGTTCTCCACTATTTTTATATTCATTGGTAGTATTACAAAGATTTGATTGCAATGTAAAAACCGATAGCAATAGTAAGGAAGTTACTTACACGTAAAACTTTACATTTTTTATTTAAACATATAATTGTGAATTTCGGTTTCCAAAACGAATATTTTTCTCACATGAGCAATTATGTACATTAAAAAAATTTGTGTCAAAGAGATGTTACTTGGGTTAGGCGCGTGCAATACTAATCAATTATTGATCCATGATCTTTTTTATTGTATTAGATAGATTTTAGACTTTTGAATTGCATTTTCTAATTAGTAATTTGAATGTAATACTGATCGATTATTAATTAATCAAGATGTTTGATCTATGAACTTCCTTTATACGTAGTTGTTGATGTTGGTTTTTAACTTAGGGTTAAAATCCTAAAACACTAAACTCTAGCAGATAGTGATGTCACAACATTTAAAGTAACAAGCATTTACTAGGCACATTTAATGAAACCTTTAAAGTGTACCTAAATAATTACTGGGGTATCTTTTTCAAATTAAGGTTACGACAAGCAAAACCATAATTCCCCTCTGTGCCAATGGCAAATCATGTCAGCCACACCAATCGTGCCAAAGCATGCCAACCATGCTAGCCGCACCTCTGTGCCAATGGAAAATCATGCCAGCCATACCGACCGCGCCAAAGCATGCCAACCATGCTAGCCGCACCTCTGTGCCAATGGAAAATCATGTCAGCCACACCTAACGTGCCAAAGCATGCCAACCATGCTAGCCACACCTCTGTTCCAATGGAAAATCATGCCAGCCACACCGACCGCGCCAAAGCATGCCAACCATGCTAGCCGCACCTCTGTGCCAATGGCAAATAATTCCAGCCACACCCACCGCGCCAAAGCATGCCAACCATGCTAGCCGTACCTCTATGCTAATGGAAAATCATGCCAGCCACACCGACCGCGCCAAAAGCATGCCAACCATGCTAGCCGCACCTCCGTGCCAATGGAAAATCATGCCAGCCACACCTACTGCGCCATGCCAAATGAACCTCGCCATGGCCCCATGTCGCACCACCATACTGGGATTCACTACGCGACTATCAAAATGAAGGCGGGCAACAATTAACGGTTTCCCTTCAATCCCAGGAGCAAATCCTGGCCATCTAAGGTTACCAAACGACCTTTGACCCAAAACCTTAGCTTGGTCACTCACCTAGACCAAGCTAGCCACGCCATGCGCCTATGGAAAACCCTTGGCCCCACATGCCAAGACAAAACCGCACCTAGCCCAAGCTAGCCACGCCATGCGCCTATGGAAAACCCTTGGCCCCACATGCCAAACCAAAACCGCACCTAGCCCAAGCTAGCCACGCTATGCGCCTATGGAAAACTCTTGGCCCCACATGCCAAGCCAAAACCGCACCTATCCCAAGCTAGCCGCGCCATGCCAAACGCACTCTGCCTTGGACCTAGATATCCTAGTCACACTATGCCAAGCCAAACACCCTTGCCTTGGCTCTAGCCACGCCATGCGCCCATGGAAAAAACATTAGCCCCACATGCCAAGCCAAACCAAACCTAACCAAGCTAGTCGCTTCATGCCAAATGCAATTTGCCTTGGCCCTAGCCATGCTAGTCATATCATGCCAATCCAAACACCCTTGCCTTGGCCCTAGCCATGCCATACACCAATAGAAAACCCTTGGACCCACATGCCAAGCCAAAATCGCACATAGCCAAAGCTAGCCACGCCCATGGAGAACCCTTGGGCCCACATGCCAAGCCTAACCACACCCTAACCGCGCCACCCTGTTGGCCTTCCCTACGCGGCCACCAAAACAAAGGCGTGCAACAATCAACGGTTTCCCTTCAATCCCAGGAGAAAATCCTAGTCATCTAAGGTTACCAGACGACACATGGTAACCTTTGGACCGAAAACCTAAGTTTGGCCATGCCAACGGTATGCCAACCTAGTCGCGTCACCCTGTTTGCCTTCCCTACGCGGCCACCAAAATGAAGGCGTGCAACAATCAACGGTTCCCCTTCAATCCCAGGAGAAAATCCTAGCCATCCAAGGTCACCAGACGACACATGGTATCCTTTGGCCCGAAAACCTAAGTTTGGCCACGCCAAACCTTGCCATACCAACGGCATGCCAACCTAGACGCACCTCCACATTGGCCCTCACTACGCGGCTACCAAAACAAAGGTGTGCAATGATCAACGGTTTCCTCTCCTCTCAACATGTAAAATCTCGACCGTCGAAGGTCACCAGGATAGCAAGTTTCCCGAGCTTGACTTGCCAAGCCACAAAAACGTGCTACATGTTTTCCAAAAACATTCGAGACATCAACACAAACTGGGGGATCCTCTTTGGGTATTGTTTTGGCGGTTTACACCTTGCGGGGTACACTACGCCCGTCATAAGGAAGTTTCATAAGGGTGAGGCGGTTAGTAAATACCGGAAGTTATGTGTGAAATGTTCATGGGAGATAAAGCACATGCGTTAACAACTTTATGGGACATCAATTCCATAACGTTAGCAGTTTCATGCATTAACCACTTTATGGAACGTCAATTCCATGCATACGGTTACCACCTCCTCCTATTTACTTCCCCACTCCTTAATGAGGCCAGGGTACATTTTTACTCAGACTTGTATAAATAGGTCTTACCTATTTCCATTGAACAACAAGTTCATACGGGAGATACAACACTCATAAATACTTAATTTCTAGCTCACTTTGTTATCTCTCTCACTTTTATGATATCAAGTCGTAGTAACCCAACTACTCTTCCATAATCAACTATTCTGGTCTCACTACTTTCCTTGCTTCCCTCCCCAAAACCAACCCATTCTCCTACACTTTGTGACCGAAGAAAGTTTGGAATGGCCATTTCTCGTTTTAGACCGGACTTGTACAGATTGATCTCTCGAATCAAAAGTACTCCCTTGCAGTACATTGTTTAGGGTTTAAACTGTTTCTCACCTGCACACCCACAATTACCGAAATCAGCATAAACCATTTTCACCAACAAACAATTGGCGACCACAGCGGGAGGATTGATCTATCGGTTACAATATCAAATCGAACTCCTGATTTCGTTTCCCGAACTTCAATCCTAATATGGTGGAACTCAGGTCTGGAGCGACAACCGAGAATACCAGCACAAAGCACGTCCCTGATATTAACGTCTCTCCCAATAACGTCGTTACATCACATACTGACTACAGTAACTCCAAATGCACTCCCTCAAGCGTAACACCGCAAATCACCATGGCCAGAGCCACCGCCGCCTCTAATGTCTCTGCACAACCCTCTAATTATGGCAACAAAAACACCTCTTCGGGCATTACGCCACCAGTCACCAGAGCCAGAGCTGTCGCTGCGGATCCTAATGTTTCGTCTAGCATGGAACCTCCAGCCAAAACTAAGGTTTCAACTACCCCACCGACGGGACGAGAGACCGGAGGGACCAGAGGAAGCCGTCCTTATGTCACCATCGCTGATTTGATGGAACGACAGGAAATTCTCGCCAGAGCCCAGACGGATATGGTTTCAACACATAAGGAAGTACTCGTCTTTCTCAAGAACCTATGTAGAAACGTCTCCAAAAACCCCGACGCTAGCACCTCGGCGAAGCACGCCTCCGCGGACGAGGAAATTCGCGCTAGAATCCCATTGAAAGAAATCAGCCGTCCAAATTCGTCACGCGAGAAGATCTGGAGGAACTTCTCCTCATCCGAATCAATAATGATGAACTGGAAATGCATCAACACCAACCCCCGTACCCATCCGTAATGAAAAGAATCCCTCTTCCAAGGGGGTACTCCTCTCCTCAATTCACCCTGTACCATGGTACCGGGAATGCACATGAGCATGTTCTTTTACCATACTTAGATACTTCAAAATCCACTTTACAACTTTCCAATGAGCCTTCCCGGGACTTCCCATATATATACTTACCATACTTACATCTTGTGCGATATTCGGCCTTGTACAAACCATAACATACATGATGCTACCAACTGCGCTTGCATATGGAACTCGAGACATATATTCTTCCTCATCTGCAGTTTGAGGTGATTGCTTTCTAGAAAGTTTAAAATGAGCTGCCAAAGGAGTACTTACTAGTTTTGCATCTTTCATACCAAACCTCTCCAACACCTTCTCGATGTAAGCCTTATGGGACGAATGCAATTTGCCTTCAGATCGGTTTCTATGAATCTCCATGCCCAATATCTTCTTTGATGCGCCCAAATCTTTCATCTCAGACTCACTACACAACTTCTCCTTCAGCTTATGTATCTCTGACATGTCTTTGTAAGCAATTAAAATATCATCAACATACAAGGGTAAATACACAAATGAACCATCTTTGAGTTTCCTGTGATATACACAACTATCATACTTACTCATGTCATATCCATTAGCCACCATAAAGGTATCAAAACGTTTATACCACTGCCTTGGAGATTGCTTCAAACCATACAAATATTTCTTCAACAAACATACATGGTCTTCTTTGCCAGGAACTTCAAACCCTTTTGGTTGTTGCATATAAATACGCTCTTCCAAATCACCATGAAGGAAAGATGTCTTAACATCTAGTTGTTCCAATTCTAGATCTTTCAAAGCAACTATAGCAAGCAATGTTCTAATAGAACTATGTTTAACAATAGGAGAGAATACCTCATTGTAGTCAATGCCTTCTCTTTGTGTAAACCCCTTTGCCACAAGCCTTGCCTTGTACCTTGTTCCTTCACCATCTGAAGTACCTTGTTTCTTATTGAAGACCCATTTGCTTCTAATAATCTTCTGTCCTTTTGGTATTTCAACTATATCCCAAGTGTCATTCTTGTCAAGAGACTCAATTTCTTCAATTGCAGATGCTCCCCATTCTGCTGATTCTTCACCACTGATTTCTTCTTAATAGGTTGTTGGATCATCCCTATCTATGCTCTCACCTACTGCAAATCCATATGCAACCAAATCAGCATGGCCGTATCTCTGAGGTAGTCTAACTTTCCTCCTCTCTCTGTCTTTTACAAGATTGTACTGATGACCTTGTGCTCCTTCTTCCTGGGAAGGTTCTTACACAATATCTTGATCATCATCATCATTGCTTCCTTGAACTTGCAAAGTTCCACCTTGTCACCAAACTCCACCTTATCACTAACACCCTCTTCTTTTCCATTGTTCTTCATTCTTGAACTTGCACCTCAAGTTCCACCTTGTCACCAAACTCCACCTTATCACTAACACCCTCTTCATGAGTATAGGATGGACATCCAAAAATTTCCATCTAGTTCTTCATTCTTTGAGTCTTTCAACATTGATTGCTCATCAAATTTCAACATCTCTGCCTTTTCCATTATGGATAAGAAACTTGTTTGATCTTTCTCAGTAACTCATTGACACCAAAATTCCAAACCATTGTTTGACTCAACACTATTTTCCAAAGACACAATGTTCACAAAAATCAAGTTTTTGTATGAATACCCATACTTTATGAGAAATCACAAAGCAATCCATGTTTGCTCAAAGATCAGAAGAATATAACAATACCCCCTCTTGACTCATATGCCCACAAGCAGCAAAATATGCCACAACTTGGTAGTATCATATAATGCCACAACTTGAAGAACTTGAAGAACATACAGCTGCATCACCTGTCACAGTAGTACCTTGCAGCGTATAAAGACCATTAATTCTCTCGCCCTACATAATTGTAAGACTTCCTCTTGAGACACGAATAACTTCACCTTCACCTTGATACTTGAAGCCATTTGAATCAAGCATACCCAAAGAAATAAGATTTCTTCTCAAGTCCGGAACATGCCTAACCTTAGTTAAAGTCCTCACCATACGTCATACATCTTAATTTGAATTGTACCTACACCCACCATTTTACAAATGACATTGTTTCCCATAAGAACTTTACCACCTTCTCTAGCTTGATAAGTAGTAAACCACCCTTTATGAGGACACATGTGTATAATACACCCCGAATCAAGAATCCACCCATTCTCCGAGCTTTCGGTATGAACCGTGAGAACCGTTCCATTATCACTTTCTGCCTCAACATTTGTTGCGGTGCCTTGGTTAGTATTCTTCTCGACATTCTTCAATTTTGGACAATCCTTCTTGAAATGCCCCTTTTACTTACAATGAAAGAAATAGAATTTACCGGATTTTGATTTAAACCTTGACTTTGATCTACTCCTATCAAATCCGCCCTTTTGGTTTCCTCTTCCTCTAACAAACAACCCATCTCCCGAATTATCTTTACCATCGATACCCGTCTTCTTTAACTCCTTAGAGTTCAACGCCACTTTAACGTCTTCCATGGAAATTTTAGTTTTTCCATACATTACGGTATCAACAAAATTATCATAAGATGGTGGTAAGGAACAAAGAAAACCCAAAGCTTGGTCTTTATCTTAAATTTTGACCTCAATATTTGACAAATCCAAGAGAATTTTATTATAATCATCAATATGATCTATAATAGACATTCCTTCATGCATTCTAAGACTATGTAATTTCTTCTTAAGATATAAACGATTAGTTACGGATTTAGTCATATACCTTTTCTCCAACTTGTTCCATAGCCCGTCCGGTGTCGTTTCCGCCGCAACTTCTCTCAAGACCTCGTTCCTCAAACACAATAAAATTAATCCATGTGCATTCTCCATGATTTATTCCTTTGCTTCATCCGAAAATGTTGTTGCTAGAGACGTTTTCCCCTTTAAAGTTTTCACCAAACCTTGTTGCACCAAAAGAGCCCTGATCTTTAGCCTCCATAAATTGAAATCATTTCTTCCATCAAATTTCTCAATCTCATACTTTCCCGCCATCGTTGATCGCTTTTACCCTAAGCTATGATACCAATTTGTTATGACCAATGGCTCTTCTAAGCACAATCAATCAAGAATTGAAATAGAAATGAAATCAAAAGTAAAACAGACACACACAGCACAAGGATTTATAGTGGTTCGATCAAGATGATCTACATCTACTTTGGAAGACGACGATAACGTTGCAGTATGATTTGAACAAGGTTACAAGAGTATAAACTCCTCTCAAGAACAAGACCTTACTCTCTCTTAGTTTACACTACTATCTATGATTTGTTTCTCACTGATACTTTTACAATGGAACTAATGAAGGCCTTATATAGGCTTCAAGAGGAATATATGTCGACACTCATAAAGAGTGCTCCACTGCCTTGAGTGCTCCACTAGATGCCTTGAGTGCTCCACTGCATTGAGTGCCCACTAAGCCGTAAGACTATCTTCACTTGAGTTCCCACTAAGACGAAAGGCTATCTCCACTTGAGTGCTAGCTCCACTCCACCGAAAGGTTAGCTCCACTCCTTGTCCACCGAAAGCTATCTCATTGAGTGATTAGTATATTCAAGACATATACTACACATTTCTTGTAAGACATGAAACACTAGTTAAATATCCCCTCTGACCACAGAGATATGATGTTTTAATTAAACATTAGCTTACGAATACCACATATTGTACCCAGGGAACCAATCTGTCCTTTGATGCTGAATACCAGGAACAAGATCACCACCTTGGGCATCTTCATAAACCATAACTTTCAGTTCCTCTGGAAAATCGTGAGGACTTATCTCATCTTTCTTTGACAGAATTTTTGCAAGATAATCTGCAACATTATTTTGTCTTCTCTTTATCTCATCTAAATTTTGAAAGAAATAACCATCGATGAATTCTCCACAATTTCCCGAATCAAAGGATACATTGATCCGACGAGATCAGCAGTAATATACGAAGAACAATAAACTATAACATTATGACAAAGTCCATACTTTATTACATGCTCGAAACCTCTATTTATTCCCTGCAACTCGTGATAAAGCGCCGAAACTGGCTTTCCTTGATTATAAACCCCAGCAGAAGCAACTATTGGGACACCAGAAGCATAACGTATGATAACTCCATATCATGCTTTTCTGTTCCTTCTAAAGAAACCATCAGTGTTTATAATTAAACACTCATCACCGTTAGCCACATCCCCAGTGGTATTTGTTTCATCATTATGCCACGAGTCTGCCCACCTATGCGTATCCACAAGTCTTTGTTTATGAGCAGCACTCTCACTCTCAATGATCTTAATCCGTTTAGTACTTTTCTTGGCATGTATGCTCTGATATACCTTCCAATCACTTTCATCTTCCACCACCACCATCTCGTCATTCAGAATGTCTTCTTTGAAGGAATTAAATTTTTCCTTTTCTTCTACCATGTCCAAGGATGTTTCCTCCTCGTGGTCAAGTACTGCATATCGATTTATACTGGAACGACTTGATGAGTGCTTTTAAACTACTTCTGCTACATATTTTTCTTTATCTTGAACTCTCCGCTTGAAAATAAATTCATTAGGGTTGGAATCTACGGATTTCCAATCGTCCAAGTTCAAATATTTAGCACAATGTTTACAATATACATCACCACAATGTTTACAATATTTAGCACAATGTTCACCAATGTTTACAATATACATCACCATTGTATCTGTATCTTCCATCCCAACATGCAGGTGGGGTAGGAACCGGAGGATCCCAAAAGTCTTGAAAGTATTCAGGTTCTTCAAAACATTCAGCTACCCTGGCAATTCGAGTATAAACGCGCGGATCAGTATTAGTACTATAAATTAAAGGCAACAAAAAAAAAAAAAAAAAAAAAACCCTAATTGAACGTTAATACCTTTGTTGTTCTCGATACTTGAAAACTTTTTCTTGATACCTCTGTTTTCGGTTCTTCATACTAAAACAAGGATTTCAACGTAATAAGTAAAAGAAACAAATTGATCAAGAAAATCGAAATCACTAAGAACAGTTACGCACACAGAATATGTTTTCGTTTCCATAGGGAGGGATGGGAATCCAAACCCTAAACTCTGTTTTTATTCTTCGAGAGAGTGGAGACGGGAATCCAAACCCTAACTTAACGGGGGCATGGGATTCACCGTGCTCGCCTCTGCCTCCCGGGATAATCCATGGGGATTGAGCTCACGATGGGTTTAGATTACACCACGCTAAAATTTGAGCCCATCCCAACAGAACCTTAGAGCTTCTCCAATGGTCATGTAGTTAGTTTCACGCGTGGCATAGTGGGAGTAATCCTTCAAGAATACATAGCATAGTATGGATAACTTTGCTTATGTAAAGAATGTTAGAAAAAACGTTTTTAAAATTTAATTAAAAATGCAAGAACCATGTTTTGATCCCAAGACCTTTTGCTCCCTAGATGTTTTTTCATGTGAATGAATAAAACATTAGTCCCATATAGACTAAAACATTTAGAGTTTTAGACTTAAATAGCATTGGTTTAGCCTTAAGGGCATGGCCCTTTGGGTCTTTAGACCTTTGTGTATGGGGAAATCCCTAGACTATGGCAAGGTTTCCTAAACCTTATTGCATTTCTTATTACCTTTCCCATTTGCGCGGTGCTTCGCACAGAAGCACGCACGCTCGCTCGGCTCGGTTCGGCTCGGGCGCGGGCGCGGGCGAGGGCGAGGGCGAGGGCGAGGGCGAGGGCGAGGGAGTGGGAGTGGGTGTGGGTGTGGGTGTGGGTGTGGGTGTGGGTGTGGGTGTGGGTGTATCCGACCCATTCTTTTTACTGAAATCTTCCACACATTTCTCCCACGCATGTAAAGAATTTTATTCTTTGCCTTCTCGGTTTTGGGTGTCCGACCCATGTAACACATGTGCACCTCGAGAAGAATCTCGAAAATTTTGAATTCCGACAAAAGCGTTTTACTGTATTTTTAACGCTGCTTTTACCTTAAACTTTTGTAACGTTCGAGACGCGTGTTTTACGGATCTTGTCTTTGCTTTGGATTATCTTTAAACGTTCGAACTAATTTTTGCTATAAATACAAGATGAATTTCTTTATTTGGAACCATACCTCAGAACTTAAGTTCTCTTTCTTTTCTTCTCTTATGCTTGCTTTAAACTTAAGTTCTCATTTACGTTTCATTTAAAACCCAGAATAAATTCAGTTCTTGTCTGAAACAAGTTGTAGTTTACAGAAACATAATTTTGTATAACTACTTCTTTGTTTACAGAATATTAGTTTCGTAAACTTTATTTACGTAAATTGTTTTACAGAAACATAAATTAGTTTTTACATTTCTCTGAAACTATTTGAGTTTCGATTTGTAATTTTGTTTTATTTCTGTTGCCAAGTTCTAAGGGTTCTTTCTGTGTATGCTACACATAGAGGAGAACTAACAATAGTTGTATCCTGGAGGTAATTTGTTAATTGCTATAGCATCTCAGAGGAGTAGCAGGCAATATTACCTTTAGCTCAGCGTATCTCATATGTGCCTCTACTAAGTTTATTGAGTTATTTGTTACTACTATCAGTTTAATCTAAGTATTATTTCCCATTTGCATTCGATTATTGTAATTAATTCCAACAATCTAAAGGTAATATCGTGCCTTATTGTAATATTGTAATACTGTAATATTCGTTGTTGTAAGAACATGGGAAAGAATACTGTAGAAAAACCACCAATGTTCAGTGGTAAGGACTTTAAGAGATGGCAGTCTAAAATGCTATTCTTCCTAAACGACCAAAGGTTAGATGGATATGCTTTAGAAAAACCCTGGAGAAAACTTCATCGCCGTGGTAATGAAGATAAATTGGACAGATGGAATAGGAAGAATTATTTGTGCAAGAATCATATTCTTAACTGTCTTGATGACTCCTTGTATGACTTCTATAATGCAAAAGAAGATTTTAATGCTTTTGATTTATGGGAAGCTCTAGAAGAAAAATATCATGCTAAAGCTGCTGGAAGTAAGAAATTCTTGATGGATAAGTTCTTAGAATACAACATGACTGACGAAAAGCTTGTGGTAGAACAGTTCATCGAACTTCAACTCCTCATCAGCGAGATTCTTGCTGAAGGCTTGACTTTTGATGAAGCTCTACAAGTATCGGCTGTGATTGAAAAGCTTCCACCCTCATGGAGCGAATAAAAGAGGAGGTCGACACAAGACTCGTGAAATCACCATGGTGGAGCTTGGCAAAAAGATCCAGGTTGAGGAGCTTATGTGCAAAGCAAGGACAAGAGCATGATGTTGAGCAAAAACATGTCCAACAAAGCTCATGTTTTGGACGATAAAGCTGCTTCAAAGAAAACTCTGGAGAATCCAGCAAAATGGGTAATAGACGTAATGAGACGTTGAAAACCCGAGAGGTAACAATTTTAAGCCTAGAGGTGGTGTCACTAAGCACACCATCAAAGGCGACTGTTTTAATTGTGGTAAACCTGGACATATGGCTAAAGACTGTAAGGCCCCTAAAAGGATCAAATATGATCCAAAACAGAAAAATAAGGCAAACATAGTAGAGGACTCTGGATATTTCACTGGCATGGTGTCTGAAGTCGACATTGTCTCTAGTATGACTAATGTGAGAGACTAGTGGCTTGATTGGAGCCACCAAGCATGTCTCAGAATTCAGAGTGCTTTCTCCTCCTATGCCATAGTAGGAGATGATGAGAAATTGTTCATGGGAAACTCTTCCACCGCGAAAGTGGTGGGGAAAGGCAAGGTCGAACTGAAGCTAACTTCAGGAAAAACTCTCGCATTGAATGACGTATTCTACGTCCCAGACATATGCAAAAATCTCATCTCAGAAAACATCCTGCTAGGAAAAGGTTTTAAAATTGTTGCTGAGTCTAATACTGTTGTGATTTCTAAGCATGGTGAATTCGTAGGAAAAGGTGATGTTACTGATAACATGATTAAGCTTAGTGTATCTGATTTGAAATTGAATGTTAATGCATCTTCTTCTGCTTATGTTTGTGACTCTTCACATATTTGGCATGATAGACTTGGGCATGTAAATCTCAAATCTCTAGAAAGACTTGCTAATTTAGGTTGCATACCAAAAATAAACTTTGACAAAAAACAAAGATGTGAAATCTGTGTTGAATCTAAATATGCAAGAAAACCATTTAATAAAAGTATTGAACGTAAAACAGTTCCTTTGGAACTAATACACTCGGATTTAGGAGACTTGAAATCAACACCAACAAGAGGTGGTAGAAAATGGTACATCACTTTTATAGATGATTACTCACGATACTGTCAAGGTTCATCTTCTTAAAAGTAAAGATGAGGCCTTAGAGGCTTTTAAGTTTTATAAACTTGAAGTAGAAAACCAAAAAGGAGTTAAGATTAAAACTCTTAGGTCTGACCGTGGCGGTGAGTATGTGATACCCATAGGAGAGTTTTGTAAAAATAATGGAATCATTCATGAAACCACTGCACCATATTCACCTGAATCGAATGGTGTAGCCGAAAGAAAAAATAGAACACTCATAGATATGGTAAATGCTATGTTGACAAGTTCAGGGTTATCTTCGAACTTGTTGGGGGAAGCTATCCTCTCGGCATGCTATATTTTGAACCGAGTTCCATTTAAAAAATCAGATAAAACTCCCTAGGAATTGTGGAATGGTAAACAACCTTCCTATGCATACTTTAAAGTGTGGGGGTGTTTGGCCAAGGTGGCCATTCCTCATCCCAAGAAAACTAAAATAGGTCCTAAAACAATTGACTGTGTTTTCATAGGATATCCTGAGCATACAAATGCTCACATGTTTATGGTCATCAGTTCTGACCACAATAACATTGGACGAACACCATAATGGAATCAAGAGATGCTTTGTGTTTTATGAACACATATTTCCTTTAAGGTCTGGACCTCGTAAAAGGGTCCATGATGATCTCTCCGATGTTCCATCGACTAGTCAACCCCAATCTCTAGAACAAGAGATCAACCAAGAAGAAGTAAGAGGGTTAGAACTGAAACAAGTTTTGGCCAGATTTTTTGACTCTTACGGTAGAGTCTGAACCCCAAACCTACAAGGAAGCTATGACTTCTCTAGAAGCTCCTTTCTAGGAAGAAGCTTCATTAAATGAATGGGAGTCCATTCAGCAAAACGAAACTTGGGAGCTTGTAGACTTGCCTCCTGGAAGTAAATCCATAGGTTGCAAATGGGTGTTCAAAAGGAAACTTAGAACAGATGGAACTATAGATAAATATAAAGCTAGGTTGGTAGCTAAAGGCTATAGACAACAGGAAGGATTAGATTTCTTTGATACTTATTCACCAGTCTCTAGAATCACCTCGATTAGGATGTTGATTGCTATTGCTTCAATTTATGATTTGCATATACATCAGATGGATGTTAAAACTGCATTTTTATATGGTGAATTGAATGAAGAAATTTATATGGACCAACCTGAAGGCTTTATTGTAAAAGGTTGTGAAAACAAAGTATGCAAGTTGAATAAATCTCTATACGGTTTAAAACAAGCACCAAAACAATGGCATGAAAAATTTGATCATGTTATGATAACTAATGGTTTCAAGGTTAATGAGTCTGATAAATGTGTTTACATTAAATCTGTGTATGATTCTCATGTTATTGTTTGCCTATATGTTGATGATATGCTCATATTAGGCAGCAACCTTGATATTATTAATACCATTAAAAGCATGCTTAGAGATAATTTTGACATGAAAGACTTAGGCCCTACTGATGTAATCTTAGGGATGAAAATCAGAAAGACGTCTGATGGATATAGTCTTAGTCAATCTCATTATGCTGAAACCGTATTAAAGAGATTTAATTATGAAAATGCTAAACCTGCGTCTACTCCATTTGATCCCACTTGTAAATTGAAAAAGAACAAGGGTGAGGGTATTGATCAACTTGAGTATTCTCGCATTATTGGTAGTCTTATGTATCTTATGAACTGTACAAGACACGATATTGCTTACTCTGTGAGTAGATTAAGCGGGTATACTTGCAACCAGGGCAGGATCACTGGAATGCTCTTTTCAGAGTTTTACGTTACCTGAGAGGGACCTCAAACTATTGCTTACGTTTTGGGAAGTATCCTGCTGTACTTGGAAGGGTATTGTGATGCCAACTGGATATCAGACTCAGAAGAATGCAAATCTACTAGTGGGTACATCTTCTTGCTTGGAGGTGCATCTGTCTCATGGAAGTCTACCAAACAGACATGTATAGCTAAATCCACTATGGAGTCTGAATTTATAGCCTTGGAAAAAGCTGGAGAGGAAGCTGAATGGATACGATGTTTCTTGGGAGGAATTCCACTCTGGCCCAAGCCTGTGTCTTCAATTTCCATCCACTGTGACAGTGAAGCTGCTCTTGGTTGCGCAAATAACAATGTATACAACGGGAAGTCTATACATATACGAAGAAGACATAATACAGTGAAACAACTACTCTCTACTGGTATTATCTCGATAGACTTTGTAAAATCCAAAGATAATCTTGCAGATCCTTTGACGAAAGGCTTAACCAGAGAGAAAGTTAAATTTACATCGAGGGGGATGGGACTTAAGCTCATTGAATAAATCACCATGAAGGATACTCAACCTTGTGATTGGATTTCCAAGATCAAGGTTCAATGAGACAACTAATTTATGGTGATATTAAGAAAGCACTATCTTTGTCCCTCCCTATGGTGTAATCGTGCGATAGTGCTGCCTTCAGAAATTAAGGATGATCTTTTGCGATCTTAATGGGTACCATGGCTTTGATTAAAGCGGGGTGTGGCAGGACACTCTTTATGGACTCACCTTTGTGTATGTTGGAAGTGGGGCCGCTTCCTATGAGAATTTGAGATGATTCTCTAGAGACATTCATTAAGTCCGGGATTTTAGCCCACGGCCAAAATGGGCACAACCGCAAGAGCTTGGCAGCTGTTTTCTTCGGTTGAGGCATCAAGTGTGGCTGTTATTTCTGAATTGCATTCATTGTTGGCGGTTCAAGACATTGCGTTCACCGTATCAACAAGCAGTTCAGGTAACCTCTCACTAAGTTAAGGTTCAATCTTTGGGACACCTTAGCCTATTTTGTTGCCTTATGTTTTATCGTGTTTTATCGACATGTTTTATTATTCATGTGGGGGATTGTTAGAAAAAACATTTTTAAAATTTAATTAAAAATGCATGAACCATGTTTTGATCCCAAGACCTTTTGCTCCCTAGATGTTTTTTCATGTGAATGAATAAAACATTAGTCCCATATAGACTAAAACATTTAGAGTTTTAGACTTAAATAGCATTGGTTTAGCCTTAAGGGCATGGCCCTTTGGGTCTTTAGACCTTTGTGTATGGGGAAAGCCCTAGACTATGGCAAGGTTGCCTAAACCTTATTTCATTTCTTATTGCCTTTCCCATTTGCGCGGTGCTTCTCACAGAAGCACGCACGCTCGCTCGTCTCGGCTCGGCTCGGGCGAGGGCGAGGGCGTGGGAGTGGGTGTGGGTGTGGGTGTATCTGACCCATTCTTTTTACTGAAATCTTCCACACGTTTCTCCCACACATGTAAAGAATTTTATTCTTTGCCTTCTCGGTTTTAGGTGTCTGACCCGTGTAACACATGTGCACCTCGAGAAGAATCTCGAAAATTTTGAATTCCGACAAAAGCGTTTTACTGTATTTTTAATTTCGCTTTTACCTTAAACTTTTGTAACGTTCGAGACGCGTGTTTTACGGATCTTGTCTTTGCTTTGGATTCTCTTTAAACGTTCGAACTAATTTTTGCTATAAATACAAGATGAATTTCTTCATTTGGAACCATACCTCAGAACTTAAGTTCTCTTTCTTTTCTGATCTTATGCTTGCTTTCAGAAACTTAAGTTCTCATTTACGTTTCAATTAAAACCCAGAATAAATTCAGTTCTTGTCTGAAACAAGTTGTAGTTTACAGAAACATAATTTTGTATAACTACTTCTTTGTTTACAGAATATTAGTTTACTGTAAACTTTATTTACAGAAATTGTTTTACGAAACATAAATTAGTTTTTACATTTCTCGAAACTATTTGAGTTTCGATTTGTAATTTTGTTTTATTTCTTTGCCAAGTTCTAAGGGTTCTTTCTGTGTATGCTACACATAGAGGAGAACTAACAATAGTTGTATCCTGGAGGTAATTTGTTAATTGCTATAGCATCTCAGAGGAGTAGCAGGCAATATTACCTTTAGCTCAGCGTATCTCATACGTGCCTCTACTAAGTTTATTGAGTTATTTGTTACTACTATCAGTGTAATCTAAGTATTATTTCCCATTTGCATTCGATTATTGTAATTAATTCCAACAAAGAATTGTCAGGATTTGTCCCTGGCAATGATAAATCCACGGCTGTGGTTATCTAGACCGCACCCTTTCTCCGCACGTGTATCTTAGAATTTGGGGAGATGAGTGAGTGAGCGTTGGTACCTGAGTCGTTTTCTATAGCTACCCAAAATACTCTAACCTCGACTTCTTCTTCTTCCTTCCTTGCATTCATGAAACAAGGAACTCGCAGGTTCCATTTTATCAGCCATTGGAGTGTTCACCACGATTTTGAGGATTGCAAAGCTCAGATTAGTTCTCCGATCACATACGCCTGCTTTAATTGAGAAAGTAAGTATTACGTCTTTTGGATTCAGAAACCATAATTCACAATAGAGTAACCGATTGAAGCCTCGCAAATGTATCTCTCACACAAGAGAACCCTAATTTTTTCATGCATATAGCGACCAGCAATTACTTACTCGAGAAAATCAAGGTACATCGTGATTGACTAACCCTTTCTTTCTTTCTCTCAATTATCATTTTTGGCAATGTTTCAGGTTCCAAAATCGCCAATGTGTACCATTTAATAAGAAAATTGTTCGTCTTTCATAGCACTCCGAATGACCACTATACCTAATCTCATTCTTATTTTCTTATCCCACCACTGAAGCGTCTCTGCATTGCGCCAGATTTATATTGCAGAGGTAAATTAAATGGTAGAGATTCCTTCGGTGTATTCTAATTCCTCCTCTATTTCTATTTATCAATTTTCCGTCCGGTAGAAGTAAAAAAAATTTTGATTGAATTTCTAATAAGTGTACGAGGGATTTGTTTGATTATAAGTTCTCTTCCCTAAGCTTAACTCAAGTTTTTTTCCTTATGTTTTCTTTTTTTTTTAACAGTTGTAGTTATCTTTATGGTTTTATCCTTTTAGGTTTTTATTCTGTAATCTTGGGTTGTGTTTGAAGTGTTTAAATTTTGGACACATACCCAAAAAGGGGGACTGGTTAACCACAGATGTTGTGACGGCCCGTCGTTGAATAATCTAAGGTTGGAGGGAGCTGGTGTTAATAGCCAGAAATATGGATTGTGAATGTTTCGGTGCCATCTCTTTTGGCCTGGTAGTATTTCAAATTATACGACTAAAATCTTCAGAATTATAGCATGGTACAGGTTCGTTCTGACTCTTCAAGCGGAATTCAGGCTTCCAAGATGCTGAATTTTGACACCAATGGTTAGCGGCATGTGCCAGTTATGATGCAGTGATATTTGAACATGCTTATCGAGAAGTGCATTTCTCAGCTGACACCTTAGCCAAGAAAGGTTGCGACTTGCAACAAGGTGCGAAAAATGAGTATTCTGAGAGTTTAGAAGTGCCATTTCATCATGCTTATATAGATTCGAATATCTTGTAAATTTTGGGGGCTTCTTTAGCCTCTTTTCTTTCTTTCTATTCTTGTAACGTTCATGTAAATATGGTTTTCTTTTAATAAAATCTTTGAGTTATAAAAAAAAAAAAAAAAAAAAAAAGAAGGGTTATTTGGTTTTTGGTACTCAGTTTTTGACCAAAACTTGGGTTTGCTCTAACATTTGTCCAGCCTTTGCGTTTGGTCTAAAGACCAACGTTGACCCGCATTGACTCCGTTGAGCGGTGACGTGTTAAGTGTTTGACTTAATTAATTTTTCTTTGGCCCTCAAATTATAATTTGTTTTTTCATTTCATCCCTCTCACCTTTAATTCGTTTTGTTATTTCATCCCTCTCACCTACATTTTCTTCGGGTTTTCTCATTAGCTTCTGCTGGTGAAAGTTGCTTCTTCCAACTGAGAGACGGTGATGAAGATTTGAGCTTCGCAAATGTTCATCGAGAGGAAAGATCTTATGCCGTTGACGCCGTTAATTGGTTGGACGAACAGATGGGTGTTTTCAATTCGAGTTCTACATGAATCTGAGATGGATTCGAATCAAATCAGGGAAGAACGACGGAGCTGCTGTTGAAATTAAAGAAGAATGAAAGGATTTGATGCTAAATGGTGAGAAGCTTCTGCCATGAATCGAAGGGTTCAAATATGGTGAGGAATTTGGTCTGTTGAAGCCGAGAATATATATAACAGGTGGAATTAGGGTTAGATGTAATTGAAGATGATGACTGAATTCTTGTTAGTTATGAGAAATTGAGCTTTGATTGAGCTCTTTGATAGCTGTTGGTGGACGAATTTAAGAGAAAGCTGGTGCCGTTGTTGTGTCTACAAGGGATGAAGGAAACGACCTAAGGCTGAGTTGAGTGGGAGAGATGAAGAACTTTTTAGAGGCTGAGACTAATTTGGAAATTTTTATCTGTTCATGATTATACGATTTTGGGGTTTGGGGATTTTGGATTTGGGGTTTTTTGATTGAAAGAAATCTGAATACTACTTGAATCGTTTAACCAAGGGTTGGGATTTGGGGTTTTTGATTTTGTAAACTGTATACGATGGATTTTGGGTTTGTTATCTAATGACAGCTGATGTTTCTCAAGTTTTCAACGAATTCAAACTCACCCAGATCAACGAATTCTCAAATTAATGTTTCTGATTTTACCATGATTAAATGATTGTGTCTGATTTTACTATGATTCTCCAATAATTGTTCAAATACTTAATGATTCTATTATGAATGTGTAGATTAGTGTCGCTAATTTAGTTTGGAGAATGTCAGACAAATGGAACTGATGCGCAAGAGTATCTGGATGTAGCAACAGAAGTTGCGATGAAAAGAAGATTAAGATTAGAGTTGGGGGTGTAATAAAAATATATTATTATTTTGGAGGGTACAAAAAGAACAAATCAAGTCAACAGTTATACAAGTCACCACTTAGCGGAGTCAACACGGGTTAACGTTAGTTTTTAGACCAAACGCAAAGGCCGGACAAATGTTAGACCAAACCCAGGTTTAGGTCAAAAACTGAGTACCAAAAACCAAATAATCCAAAAAAAAAAAGGTTTAAACCCCAAATCCACACAGGGATTGTCTTCAACTCAGCAACGGATTGCTCAATCATAAGGGTCCAGGGTCTAACTACGAACATTTTGTTTTGCAAACCCTTGTGTTTGATTTTTTTTTTTTTTTTCGAGAACAGGACACCAGAGGCTGAAAATCAGAGGTTGAGAAATGCAATAAAGACACATCACTAGATTTGTCACCATCAATTTGATATTGCTTCATCAAATTTGGCACCCTATATCTTCCGTTTATTGAAGCGGACGGATGGATCGTTTGTTCTGAATTTCTATAAAATACAGTCATGCTGCAGCAGTCTGTAACATTTTTTATCCGGAAGAACTATTGTTTTCAGATGGACATAAGCAGTGCGCTACTCTATTCCACCCACCTGTTATGATGCGAGCGTGATCTAAGCTCTTTTTGGGGCGATAGAGGGTTATAGAAAATTTCTGGCAACCCAAGTCATTTTCGTTCCTCAAGTTTTTCCGAGGATATATTTGCAGGATCCCAAGGATAGTGCATCGAGAAAAACTATAACTCGATAAAGTAACGATGATATAACGATGCAAAACATCAAAAAATAACATCGAAGTTCATGAAAGACATCGACTACATTACAACAGAAAAAATATGGCTCCACATGACCAAACTGCACAAACAGTAGTTAGTCGACAAGTTATCATAAACCATTCATTTGCAATATAATCAGTTATTGGCTTGAGGACGATTAGATATACGGCAGTTATCATCATCAACCATCAATGCATTCAGGACATACTTTCATCTCATCTTGTAATACATTCTCCGCCTTTCCTGTAAATAACATAGCATGTAGCAAGAGTTTGCCTCATGCTGTTGTATAGATGAACAACTTGAAATCTATCATGGGGATTTTCAACACCAAAGCCACGGTTAGGACTCTCAACAGTTAAAAACAATCATATGTATCCAACAACATGGATAGCAAATCTGCATGTCATCGCAGCTAACTAATTATTGATTCCTTTGGGGTGTATTAAGTTTCTCGGTTGGTCGACAACGAAACAGTGCATCATTTCCTGATTGTGCGCATCCGCGTAGAGATTGTCTTTCAGTTCCTCGGAGAATTCCTCTGCTTTAATCTCTTTCTTTGTAACCTGAAGTTTTGCAAGGTAATCGGCAGGAATATTGTACCTTCTTTTTGTGTTGCTACCTTGTAAGTTAGGAGAATCAGACATGTAGCCGCGCATAGAAGAGTCATCAACAAACATACAGCACTTCTGTTCTATTTCACGTAAGAGAGTATACACTAGTTGAAACTTATCTTCTCCTTGGCATTTATTCATAAAACCACAGTATTTGTATTCATGATCATATGAAGATGAAGTGTTATATCCGCTTTCAAGAAAGCTCTTAATGAGTTCGCCAATAGCATAAGGCAAAGTGTAAAACAAGTAAACTCTGTGAAACCCATACTTTATCGCCAGTTCAAGACCTCTATCAATTCCCTGCAACGTATGATAAAACCATGAAACTGGTTTTCCTAGATCGTAAGCTGAGGCAGAAGCAAGTATTGGCACACCATAACCATCACGTATCATAACCCCATATCCTGCTTTACGTTTCTTTCTGAAGAAACCATCTACAGTTATAACCCACAAATTTTCATCTCCATCTTCTTTTTTAGACCAAGAATCTATCCACTTCTGCCTTTTTGCCTCAACATCTGTCTCGTCAGTCACAGTCGTCTTAAGACATTTCTTGCTTTCATCGGTTAAGATGGTGGCTTCTGCTTCTTCTTCTCCACTATCCAGATATGTTCCTTGTTGTTCATTATCTTCACCTAGTATTGTGTAACTTTCCTCCAAGTCAAGTGCTGCATAACGATTTTTCAAAGACTTCTTGTTGTTTTTGGATGGTTTTTTGGAATATGAATCTACCGATTCGCAATCTGAACAGAAAACATTCGGGCTACGGGAGTAATAATCATTATGAAGGGAATGATACCGATACCAGAAATCAAAAGGATCTTCTTCATCTACAAAATATTCTGGAATCCTGAAACACCAAACAAAAATTAAACCAGCTAGTATGAGTTTTTCGAAACCAAACCCTAACCCTTGATGCACGATTTCAAACCCTAACCCTAAGTTTTATGAAATGAATCCTAATAATCATACAAGAAGCTAAACAAGTAAAAAAATTAGATGTATTGTTCATACCTTTCTTGCACCCAATGCTTATAAGATCTTTGATTATATCGATCTATACGATTTCTCATTGTGTGATGTTGATCCTATCCACAACATGCTATTACTAATACCCTATTCTCTCTATTTATAGAGGACGGATGAGATTTTCTGTTTGCCTTCCAAAGGTTTTGATTGGCAACTGTAATTCCTAATGTAAATCAGATTCCTAAGTTAGGTGTTTGCTAAAAAAACTTCAAACTAAGAAATAGACTCTCAGATTCAAACATGTACTTCGGTTTGTTTGAATGCTAGACTCATTTCAAAATAGGAATAGAGATGTACACCTGTACTCCAGCAACTCCTTTTCGTTTCATATCTTCTTAACAAATTTATAACCTTTGACTCCAGTTTGTTTGGCTAACATATCGGTAACGTCACATGACTAAACACGCCAATTGATAAATCAAATTCAAGCCTCCTGATGGACTGAGAATAATACAGCTCAAAAGAAAAATAAACAAGTCGAGGGTCGCACTCATAAGCAAAACACTCATAAGCAAAAAAAATAAAAAATAATATGTGATATCATTCCCATAATCACCCTCATCTTGTTAGACAGAATAAAAGGCAAACAAAAATAAAAAACAAAGGCATGGGATCCTGATTACTGCCAGAAAGATATCTTTTGCAAAAGACAAATTAATTCATAAAACACCAAAACTTTATCATACCAGAATTTCTTCATTTCGGGGTAGGCAAAATTTCACATAAAGTGGCAAAACGAAATTTATTAATTCCATTAAAAGCATGGATTAGTGGAGCTTTAAAGAACATTTGTCAGACAACGGATTGCCAGTAAGCAGTGCTTGTAAGTTATATCTATCACAAAATTTATAATCACTCCTCACTGTAAATATGGTATAAATTCAAGAGGAGCAACCTCTAAGTTTCACATAAAGTCGCAAAAGGAAATTGATTACCTCCATTAAACCGTGAGTACATTTCTTGGTGGAGCTTTAATGTGCATTGCCACAAAATGGAGCGCCAGTACGCAGTGCAGGTAGTGCAGCGCTTGTAAGTTGTATCACAACCACCTGTACGTAGTAGCAGTATATCAACTCAGCAGGATTGGGGACCTTCTTCATAAAAGAATGTGTTTCAGTTCCGTTAGTTCAGTGGCATTTCTTGTAAGACAGGAAACACTAGTTAAAGATCCCTTCTGACCACAGCGATATGATGTTTTAATTGAACATTAGCTTACGGATACCACATATTGTACCGAGGGAACCAATCTGGCCTTTGACATACCAGGAATAAGATCACCACCTTGCCCATCTTCGTTACCATAACTTTCAGTTCCTCTGGAAAATCATGAGGATTTATCTCATCTTTCTTTAACAGAAGTTTTGCAAGATAATCTGCAACACTATTTTGTCTTTTCTTTATCTCATAAATTTTAAAAGAAATAAACATAGAGGAATTCTCCACAATTTCCTGATCTGCAACACAATTTTGTCTTTTCTTTATCTCATATAATCTCCAACACTATTTTGTCTTTTCTTTATCTCACAATACTATTTTAAGAAAGCTCTGAATGAGTTGGTTAATAGCACGGGGCAAAGTGTAATACAACTCAACTTTGTGAAACCCGTACTTTATCGCCAGTTCCAGACCTCTATCAATTCCCTGCAGCGTATGATAAATCCGTGAATCTGGTTTTCCTAGATCGTAAACTGAGGAAGAAGCCAGCATTGGCACACCATAACAATCACGTATCATAACTCCATATCCTGCTTTACGTTTCTTTCTGAAGAAACCATCTATAGTTATAACCCACAAATTTCGGTCTCCATCTCTTTTTTAGACCAAGAATCTATCCACTCCTTCCTTTCTGCCTCAACATCTGTCTCGTCAATCACGGTCATCTTTAGACATTTCTTGCTTTCATCGACCACCTCGGTTCCATGTCGTTCATTATCTTCACCTAGTATTGTGTAACTTTCCTCCATGTTAAGTGCTGCATAACAATTTTTCGGAGCATCAAGTGATGCATTGGATGTTTCTTTGTCTTTTTTTCTGGCGCTTAACGAAATATGAATCCACCGATTCGAAATCTGAATAGACAATATTTGGACAACCGGGGTAAGAATCTTTATGAAGGGAATGATACTAACCCCATAAATCAAAAGGATCTTCATCTAAAAAATATTTTGGAATCCTTGAAACGAATCCTATCCCTTGATTGATTGTTTGGATGAAATCAAACCTAAAAATCATACAAGAAGCTAAACAAGTAAAAGATTTAGATGTATGGTACGATACATACCTTTCTTCCTCCCAGTGCTTATAAGATATTTGTTGATATTGATGTATACGATTTCTCAACTCTTTCCTACAAATGCTCTTAAATTGTCTCAAGCCTCTTTTTAAAAACAAAATTAAGATACAAAGGACGGATGAAATTGTTTGGATGGATTCCAACGGTTTTGATTATTCTAGTTCAACTCTTTCCTAATGTAAATCAAGATTCCTTAATCCTTATTGAAGTACACCACCAATTCTGCAAGCAAACTGAAAGAAACATCATACAAAGAAACTGACTCTCACAGTTAGACCTTATATGTGCTTTTCCTAGACAAGACCCAAAACCCTATGAAATATGTCATCTAAGTACCTAGTCACTTAGACCTTATAACCAAGTGAGACGTCGAAAACACAAAGATTAAACAAAACCAGCCATATCTAAATCCTCATAGAATATTGAAAAACACCAAATATATTGCCA
Organism: Papaver bracteatum; assembly: GCA_023529315.1. Lineage (NCBI taxonomy): Eukaryota > Viridiplantae > Streptophyta > Magnoliopsida > Ranunculales > Papaveraceae > Papaver > Papaver bracteatum. Next base: position 455,946 of record JAJJWX010003506.1, read on the forward strand.
AAACTATAACAAGATAAAATATGCATAGAGCACTAAACCTATGTTGTAAAAGGCGCTAGGCAAGGAAAGGCGCCCCATACGAGGGCTTTTTATTTAGAAAAAAAATAGAATTAGGTTTAGGCGCCTTTTTCTGCCAGGCGCCAGCATTGCTCCTTTAAGCGCCAAAGGTGCTCGCCTTTTACAACATAGCACTAAACAACTGAAATTACTGTTTGATCGCTATCCAAGAAATTCTAGCCTTTTACGACATAGCACTAAACAACTGAAATTACTGTTTGATCGCTATCCAAGAAATTCTAAAGCACGACATAATCCAAATTAGTGCCTAATAATAAACGAAATCCATCCCAACAACTTGTCAAGTGTCTCTTCCATCTTTAAACTAATGGTGCGGCTGCTAGGTTGATCAGAAAATTAACCAGCTAGTGAGTTTAAGTCATCCTCTTGACTACGTGAACGACATTATGAAATCAAACCTAAAAATCAAATCATAATACAATAATTAAGTACGTGACCTTTCTTGTTCTCGATACTTATATGATCTTTGTTGATACCGATGAATGCGATTTGTCATTAGGTGATGTTGATGAGCACTTTACAACATGTTGCTATTACGTAATACCTCTATGTCCATTTATAAGGCTCAGACACTAAATTTGGAAACCTTACTTAAGTTCCAGACTTCTCCTGCTTTCTATGAATATAACTCCTTACTTTAATCACAATGGATGTTGTGACGGATACCCAAAAAGGGGGACTGGTTAACCACAATGGATGTTGTGACGGCACGTCCTTGAATAATCCAGGGTTGGCGGGTGCTGGTGTTATAGCCAGAAATATCGATTGTGAATGTTTCGGTGCCATCTCTTTTGGCCTGTAATGGGAAGTACAGTTTGGCTATAGCAAGGTACAGGTTCGTTCTGACTCTTCAAGCGGAATGCAGGCTTCCAAGATGCTTCATATTGACACCAATGGTTAGCGGCATGTGTCAGTTAATGATGCAGTGATCTTTGAACATGCTTATCGAGAAGTGGATTTCTCAACTGACACCTTAGCCAAGAAAGGTTGCAACTTGCAATAAGGTGCGAAAAATGAGTATTCTGAGAGTTTAGAAGTGCCATTTCATCATGCTTATATATATTCGAATAGCTTGTAAGTTTTGGGGGATTCTTTGGCCTCTTTTCTTGCTTTCTATTCTTGTAACTTTCATGTAAATATGGGTTTCTTTTAATAAAATCTTTGAGTTATTGATTGCTCAATCCGCACAGGGATTGTCTTCAACTCCGCAATGGATTGCACAATCATAAGGTCCAGGGTATAACAACGAAAATTTTGTTTTGCAAACCCTTTTGTTTGAGTTTTTTTTTTTCTAGAACTGGACACCAGAGGTGGAAAATCAGAGGTCGAGAAATGCAATAACGACACATCACTAGATTTCTCACCATCAATTTGATCTTGCTTCTTCAAATTTGGCACCCTCTATCTTCCGTCTAATGGAGCAAACGGATGGGTCGTTTGGTCTGAATTTCTATAAAATACAGTCATATTGCAGCAGTATGTAACATTTTTTATCCGGTGGAACTATTGTTTTCAGATAGACATAAGAAGCGCGCTACTCTATTCCACCCACCTGTTATGATACGAGGGTGATCTAAGATCTTTTTTGGGCGATAAAGGGTTATAGAAATTTTCTGGGAACCCAAGTCATTTTCGTTCCTAAAGTTTGCCCGAGGATTGATTTGCAGGAGCCCAAGGATTGTGCATCGTGAAAAACTATAACTCGATAATATAATATAACGATGCAAAATATCAAAAAATAACATCGAAGTTCATGAAAGACATCGACTACAATACAACAGAAAACAAATGGCTTCACATGACCAAAACTGCGCAAACAGTATTTAGTCGACAAGTTATCATAATCCATTCATTTGCAATATAATCAGTTATTGGCTTGAGGACGATTAGATAAACGGCAGTTATCATCATCAACGATCAATGCATTCAGGACATACTTTCATCTCATTTTTGGACGGTGCCTATTGGACGGTGGATAGTTGGTAGGACATTGGACGGTGGCTAGTAGTTAGGTGGGAAAACCATGTGAAAAATATTGGTTGGTGGAAGAGTTCTCTAGCTTTCCCTTTCCCACTTGTAAATTCATGCATTCAAACAAGGTAGGTCTTTGAGTCCTAGTTTGAAAGCTAAGGAAGTCCAATTGTAGGCTTGTCCTAGTTTGTAGGCTAAGGAAGTCCAATTGAAGGCTAGTCCTAGTTTGTAGGCTAAGGAAGTCCAAGTTTGTAGAAACTCAATTTGGAGTTGGTTACTTAGAGGATAAGCAATATTCCCTAGGTAACTAGTATAAATAGGCTATTAGAGAAAGCAAATGAACACACCAAAAAAAATTCTTGTTCCTATCTTAGAGTTAATATGTATTCTCCCTTGTGATAATATATGAATCTCTTGTTTTTACCGAGGATTCAACCTCGTTAAAATTCTCATCTCTTCTCATCTTTAGTTTGTGTTCTTGGCAATATTTTGAGTACCGTTTGTAGCTGTGCAAATCGCTTCCTTAGGGTTTTAGCGCAACAATTGGTATCAGATCCCGAGTTAGGTTCTCAGAATTTTGGGTATTCGTAATATTGTAGCGGGGGTGTTTTTTCTAAAGTTATTTGAGGTAATTTTTATCTCAAAGTTTAGTTTTTTATCTTTATTGTTTGTGAAAAATGGTTGATTCGGATCTAGAGGAGCCCATAGATCGGTCGGTGTCCACAAGTAAAGATAAAGAAACAAAAGAAGAAATACTGCATTTTCATAGATCATAACTAAAGGTTGAAAAGTTCACCGGAACCAATAACTTTGGTTTATGGAGAACAGACGTAATGGATTCTCTTGTTCATCTTGACCTAGAAGAAGCTCTAGAAGGTCGGCCAGCGGAGATGTATGACAAGCAGTGAAACGAGATAAATAAATTATGTCTTGGTTTGATTCTAGGGTATATAACAACATCAGTAAGAGTTAATTATCAGCAAGAGACTTCAGCTAAGGATCACTGGGAAAAGCTAGAGAAGGAATATCTTGTGAAGAACGTGGCAAATAGGATACATCTTAAAAGGAATTTGTATCGCTATAACATGAAGAGAGGTGCAACCCTAACCGAGCACCTAGATTCATATAATAAACTTCTTGATAAGCTGGTTAACTACGATGAGAAGATCAATGACGAGGAACAAGCTTTGTTTCTGATGAACTTTCTTCCTGAAAGGTATGAACCCGTGATTAAAGCTTTGATGCACGGAAATGATAAGATGACATACGTCGAGGTCACTACAGCATTGTGCAGTGAGGAATTCAGGAAGATGGACCGTGAATACATGTCAAGTGAAGCTAACAGTGACTTGCTTCTTGCAAGAAATCATTCAACAGACAGGAGAAAGAAGAATGGTGATCGTGGCAAAGTTAAATGGAGTTCAAAGTCAAGAGCGCGTCTGCAGAAGGATGAATGTGCATGGTGTCATTACTTTGGCCATTGGGCTAACGATTGTACCAAGCATAAGGATCGAGAAAGTGACAACACCGAGGTGAACATTGCTAAGGCAAGTGAAGATTCAGATGAAGCTTCAGATTTCTCGCTGAATGTGATACAATCAACGTTTATCGTAACTGATAGTACGTGGGTATTAGATTCTGGTGCTACTTATCATATTTTTCCTCATCGGGACTGGTTCTCAAACTTTGAAGAGCTTGATGGAGAAGTGTGTATGGGGAATAATCACACATGCAGGGTAATTGGGATTGGTAGTATTCGATTCAAGATGCATGATGGTATGGTTTGGGAGCTGAAGGAAGTAAGGTTCGTACCTGCTATGAAGAAGAATCTGATTTTGCTCGGAACTTTGGAAGCTAAGGGCTAGAAGTTAGTCGCTAAAAATGGCATTCTAAAGGTAATCTCTGGGTCGTTGGTAATCATGAAGGGCACAAGGCATCATAACTTGTACTACTTAACCAGGAATACAATAACGAGAGATATGTCTATTTCTTAACACATCGAGACTGCAACAATGGAGACCACGAAGTTATGGCATATGCGGCTTGCACATCCAGGTGATAAGTCGTTACATTCTTTAATTCGTCAAGATTTATTGAAAGGTCCTATTGACTGCAAATTAGAGTTTTGTGAACATTGTGTGAAAGGAAAGAAGACAAGAACAAGCTTTGGCACAACAATCCACAACACTAATGGACTTCTTGTTCTTTTTAGATGGTTTTTTGGAATATGAATCCACCGATTCGCAATCTGAAAAGAAAAAATTCGGGCTACGGGAGTAATAATCATTATGAAGGGAATGATACCGATCCCAGAAATCAAAAGGATCTTCTTCATCTACAAAATATTCTGGAATCCTGAAACACCAAACAAAAATTAAACCAGCTAGTGTGAGTTTTTTGAAACCAAACCCTAACCCTTGATGCACGATTTCAAAACCCTAACCCTAAGTTTTATGAAATGAATCCTAATAATCATACAAGAAGCTAAACAAGTAAAAAAATTAGATGTATTGTTCATACCTTTTTTGCACACAATGCTTATAAGATCTTTGATTATATCAATCACTACACCATTTTGGCCGATTAGAAACAGATTTTACATGTTACAAAACACGGTTGTAACAGCCAGGTTCTGTTTCAAAACATGGCATGATTTTTTTTTGTAACGGCCATGTAGCTGTTACAAATTTTGGTTTATAACAGGCATTGGTTGTTACTACGTGGAATTTCATATCAGTTTGACCGTGTTACGAATTATTTGTAACAAGGACGTCGTAATAGAGATCAGCCGTTACTACATTTCATTTTGAAATAGCTTAGAGCTGTTACTACAAGATAGGTTGAAACAGCTCAGAACAGTTATGAATTGTTTAGTAACATCAAAAAACAAATTACTGCCAGTCAAATATTCCCTCTTTGACCTGGTCAATATTGACCATGGTTAGTACACATTCAGCCGGAATTTAAAATAACCTGCAAATCTTTCATTCCATCCATCCCATAGATTCAATCACACATTCAACAATAACTTGCTTTATTAACAATAACTTTTGTTATTTCTATATTCAAAAGAATTCATAACTTAAAAGACGATCCATAAGTTTTATTTTATTACATTATTCCTAAGTTTTATTCCTAAGGCATATGAGATAAAATAAAACCAACAGAAACATGACTCACATAATCAGTATTTGCCTTCTCATAATTGGTGAAGCTGATGAAAACAAATGCCGCAGCAGCTATGCAGTAACTTCAATTCCCATTTCTCTTACACGAGCCATCTCTTCCAAGAACGAAGTAGTATAAAACCTTCATTTACATTCCATCCATCCCACAGATCCTTCATAAAACCTTCAAGTCATGACGAGAAGTTCAAATAATTAAGGAAGAATGTTCAGAAACAGCATGCCATATCAATCCAACAGAAACAGGTTCAGAAAAATCTGACATGAACCCATACATTGAATTGAAAATTTCATAAAGATCATGCATATATTGAATTGCAAATTTCACAAGGAAACACAAATTCGAAACCTTTGCAGCTAATAGGAGAGTGAGTGAATAAAGACTACACTATAGTTATATAACATCATTGTGCTCAAGCAAGAGATGCAACCACCTCTTGGATCCGGAGAGTCGTACCATACTAAAGAAAATAATCCAAAAGGTACAGATCCCGTGGTCCACATGTAAAAGAACATGAATATCATTATGATTTCTGAAAAGAAAATCTAGCTATAAAATTATAAATATTATCAAACGAGAGGAGTGGGAAAGTACTGTTAAAAGAGAACCTAACCTTGGCGCCTCCCCTTGACTTGATGGACCCTGATATCAAATCAGTTCCTCTAGCAATTGCCCCTGCTCTAAGATAAATAGTTGATGCCTCTCTTGGAGAAGTTCAAGAAATGATATTACGAACCATCACCAAGTAACAATAGACTTAACATATTAAAATTCCATTCAACTAAGGCATCACAACTAGTCATTATGTCAAAAATTAGACCAGCCATTAATCTAAAAGGACACTACGAACCAGCAGATTTACATTGCAAACCAGTATAGTACTCAAACACTACAAAATATGTGTCTTTCAGAATTAAAAATAAATAAAAATAATTACATGGTAATGCAAAAATGGGATTCATTATTATAAGTGGAAAATAATTAATAGGAGACAAAGTACTTTCGAACCCACTCAAGTGGTCAAGTTCATCTTATGATTGTTGCTCATACAGAAACTTTAACTTCTTAGGATTAAGTTGTATCCAATAAGCATTTACTTTTGTTTTCTATATGAAGTCCTCACTAGACATGCGAAAAGAAAAAGAAAAAAATCTCTCTAAACATGCAGCATAGGTACATGATCATTGTAGTCAATGAACTATAAAAAAATAGAAATAGGACTATGGTCCCCTAGCTACTCACTACTAATGGCAAACAACAAATAGAGATAAAATAGAGTATCAATATTAATCCAATATTGGTGGCTCCTCACAAAATTTACCTTCAGCCTCTAAGTGGAGCTTTTCTTTCCATCAACAATATTAATATGGGATTGTCTCTCTCCTGCGAAAATTTCTGAACTTCATCAATCTCATGATCAAACAATATGAGGTGTCAAGTATATTAATAAATTAAAAGGAAGTCACAAAGCACCTTCTGACTCGACAACTTCAGCTTATGTTTTCTACATTCTGCTTCTGTTTGCATCTCCATAGCTGCACACACTCCAGGTGGAAGAGAAATATCACCTATTCATACACACAAGATTATCAAGCACATTTTGGAAGAGAAAGCTTACTTAAATTTGATATGTTTATAATTAAGTTGTTTATGTATCTCGTATCTCAGACACTGCAGCCCCCGTCTTTAGAAGCTTCATTGATAGATTTCTGCAAAATACAATAATCTCCGATGTGAGTTAGCTGCAACATGTGTTTCAATTCACCACGTGCATTTCACCCCTCTCCTCAGGACGAGGTGGGGATGGCTTGGAGCGAGTCCCATTTTCACTTGATCCAGGAGAACAATGGAGAAACATATCCACTATGTAATCACTACCGCGTGAAGATGATGCTGCCAAAGTGTTTGGGACTGATGAGGGCTTTCTCAGTTTAACACTGACTTTTATGATACCAACAGTCCATAAAAACGGTATGAACTGCCTATAATTGGAAGCAACCGTCTCTTATTTGAAGATACAAAAACCTCCAAGAGGTAGCCATCATGTCTAATTAGATGATATGAACTGCCAATAAAAGGCAGCAAGCTAGCAACCAAATCTAATCAAACGATATGAACTACCACGATAAGGTAGCAATCATCTCCAGAAAGATGGTATGAACTGCTTATAATTGGTAAGTGAAACCCAATACTATCAATAAACTAGCGATGTGTAACTTATATGAATCAGTAATGTACATGACCAGTTAGGGTTGGACAGGTCATTATATCAAACACAAATACTCTGTACCATCATTTTAAGGCCAATTTTGTTACCAAGAAAATTTTCAGGAGTCAACCGCTACATGGTTAAAAGAGTTCCAAAATAGCCTCAGTTCATCCAAGGATGATCAACATGGAACATCACCAAAAAGGAAAAACATCTAAATTCATCCCCCATATCAGCTCACAGGGCATCATGTGTTAACTCAATATAAGTTACGTTTATTTATCTAAGGAATACTGGTATTACCTCCCATTTTCCCATGGTTTCCTTCCATTATCTTCATGCCATAGATTAGGTGGTGGCTTAAAATCTTCTACTTCGACCATCTATTAAAAAACAAAATGGTGATGAGTTCAAGAGTGATTCTAAATTTAGTCTAGATGTGTAAGATCAAGAAATGAAAATCAAATTACCTTCTTAGGGAATATAACACCTACTGGAGGTCGAGCGATATGAGTACGTGCATCAGGAAGTATGTAAATGGCACATCTGTAAAGCACATGCGAAAATAGAAAAGTTTAAACACATATAGATGGTTCCAGTTATGAAGAAGATTTACGTCAGTAAAGGAAATCTTACATGACTTGGTTATTCATAATATCCTCCATTTCTGATACAGGTGATCGAAAGACCGGTGGGCAAAGATCTCCATTACAAAGAGATAGATACCCATTCATCCCGCCACTGCATTTAAAACCATAGAAAATAAACAGAAATTCTTCAACAGATATATAACACAATCACCGGAATGACAGGCTTCAGATAATTTACACAGGATTTGAGGACTGGGGTAAAAACCATATGCTTAGTCAAATTAACTGATAAACTCAAATTTTACAATCAAGACCTACTAAGCCTCAATGGAGCAATAATAACCCCAGCGGGTTAGGTGTGAATTTAAGTATTTGCATCACCAACCTGGCCTTTGACAATTTTTTCTTTGACTTCAGCACCTTCTTTGTTATACAATTGTTTACAACGATCAGGGAGGGAAAATATATATGGAGAGAGCGGGTTAGATGTCAAGATGAACAACCACTCCCTAACCGCCATTCAGTTGCACCATCTTCTACCTTAACATGTATCAATGATTATCTGGCATTTAGTGATTACAACTCCAAAAATATAATTCTAGAATGAAGAAGCACGTAACCCTTATTTCCTATTGTATAAAGTAGATGACAGATACATCCATTTTATCATAATTTGCAGATAGAGAAAGATCACTAACCGTAAGTCATGACATGTAATATAAGTTATATAACCAACAATCAGATAAGCAGAATAGAAAGGAAATTATTTATAATATAAAAGCCGAAGTGCTTGGAATAATCAAGAACACAGTAACCCAATTGACACTAATGAAAACTAAAAGTATATAGGTAGAGTCATGAAAGATACTGTAGTATAAAAAACCTATTTTAAATACATAGAAATAGTTGTCTACTAGTTCCACTAATAAATAACAGCAGTTCCCTAAATGGTTACTTCAACAGTCAGAAATGCTTAGGCTTTCACAAACCAGCCTTCCATGAAGAAGAAAAAAGATAACTCTTTCAGGTCGGGTTATTTATGGCATCATCTTCCTCTCAAGCAGAGCACCAACAACATCACCAACATATTAAAAAAAAAGGAACCCTAAAACGACACATGGATCTTAGAAAGAGAGTCAGAAAGAGTACCACATCATAAGTTGAACTGGGTGGTTTCCCTTGACCTAGAATGGTGAGAAGTAAGGGTTTCTTTGTAAAGTCTTGTAACCTAAGTTATGCATGAGTAAGGAATGAAATATAAGTCTACATTTGACAAATATTTTGAACCTTCAGTAAGGATTATGAACAGAAAGCAACGAAAAATGTACTTACACAGATGTGATTTCACAAGATGTTCTCAATATTCTAAGAGCTCTGGGATTTCCACTGATATCCTTCTTGTTATTTCTCTTGAATTCCTGAATAAAGTGGTTCACCATATCATCTGTTGCAGCTATATGACACCAACCGCTGCATACGACCATTCTACCATCAATGCAATCACCTTAACCTGCAGTTCCATCATCTTCTTCTCGGCTCAACCACACGGTCACAGCAAAGTCAAGCGCCCTGTAGTCTCACATCAACTACCAATAGCTCCAACACCATATACAATCTCAATACCACCCACAGCAATTCTGCAATAACGCCATCAAATTAAATCATTAAACTCCAATTAAAATCCGAACCCTAGCCATTCATTCTTGATTTCAATTAAATCATTACATACCCAAATACTAAGGATTTCCTTGAAAAGTAGTAACAGCACAATACATGTATGATACTCTAGGAACAACCAAAACTAACATAATACTCCCTGGATTACACGAAAATATGAAGAAAAAAACACTAAATAGAAGAACAAGCAAATATATCGAATCAATCACCTATATGTTACTAATCAAAGAAAAATAAACCATTAAACTACTAACATCATTTGCTACATCTTACTAAGAAATCATTAATCCATTACACCCTAAAATCAATTCTAAAACATGATGATTGAAACCCTACTGATTAAAATAAAATAAAATGAAACCCTATAAAGATACCAAAAAATATTAGATGAACGAAACCCTAATCGAAAATAACATATAAATCAAAACCTTAATCGAAAATCTCATATAAAATTGAAACCCTAAATGAAAATATCATATAAAATTGAAAATATAATTAACACATCAACACCTTAATGAAACTCTAATCGAAACTAACAGATCGAAACACAAATTGAATGTTTTAAACACTTACATCTTCAGTTTTAGATTGAAACCCTCAAACTGAAACCCAAACTTCACTTTCAGGAAACCCTAAATTCGCTTCTGCAGAGATAAAGAAAGTGGAAAGAGATGAAAAAATAACAGATTCAAACACAAATAAAAAAAATAAATCGAACACAAATCAGTTACATCTTTAGCCTCAACTTCAGATCGAAATCCTCAAACTGAAACCCAACCTTCGCTTCTGCAGAGATGAGGAAAGTGAAAAGAGAGAAGTGGTTCGAGTGAAAAGAAATGAAGTGCGGTTAGATTCATGTGTATGAGTCTATATGACCAAGTGACCATCTCGGCTAAGCTCATGTGCAACTGTGACCAAGGGACGAAATATCCCCAGCTATACGTTGTTTGGGTGGAAACATATGGAGCTGTGGCCACCCACGCACACGGTTGGAATTCATGTAATCATATCCAGTTACGAATTTGTAACTGCTCAAAGACAGTTACGAAATCTGACAAGATTTGTAACAGCTTTGAGTTGTTACAACCCGTTTGTAACAACAATTTCTTGTTACGAATTCATAACAGCTAGTTGGTTGTTACGAATCTATGTTACAAATCCAATAAAATGGTGTAGTGGATCTATACGATTTCTCATTGTGTGATGTTGATCCACTCCACAACATGCTATTACTAATACCCATTTCTCTCTATTAGTAACTGCTATTACTAATACCCATTTCTCTCTATTAGTAACATGCTATTACTCCACAACTCCAAACAGTTATACGTTGTTTGGGTGGAAACATATGGAGCTGTGGCCACCCACGCACACGGTTGGAATTCATGTAATCATATCAAGTTACGAATTTGTAACTGCTCAAAGACAGTTACGAAATCTGACAAGATTTGTAACAGATTTGAGTTGTTACAACTCGTTTGTAACAACAATTTCTTGTTACGAATTCGTAACAGCTAGTTGGTTGTTACGAATCTGTGTTACAAATCCAATAAAATGGTGTAGTGGATCTATACGATTTCTCATTGTGTGATGTTGATCCACTCCACAACATGCTATTACTAATACCCATTTCTCTCTATTTATAGAAGATGGATGAGATTATTTGTATGCCTTCCAACTGTTTTGATTCTCAGCTGTTTCGTAATGTAAATCAGATTCATAAATTAGGTATTTCCTAAAAAAAACTTCATACTAAGAAACAGACTCTGAGATTCAAACATATACTTCAGTTTGTTTGAATGCTAGACTCATTTCAAAATAGGAATAGAGATGAACACGTGTATTCCAACAACTCCTTTGCATTTCATATCTTATTTAACAAATTGATAACCTTTGACTCCAAGGCTAACATCACACGACCAGACACGCTAATATATAAATCAAATTCAAGCTTCCTAATGGACTAAGACTAATACAGCTCAAAATAAAAATAAACAAGTCGAGGGTGGCGCTCATAAGCAGAAATATTAAAAATTATATGTGATATCATTCCCATAATCACCCTCATCTTGTTAGACAACATAAAAGGCAGGTGCTAGCTCCCAACATAAGAGGCGAAAATAAATAATACAGGGCTTGGTGTTACTTATGTTGGGATCATGATTAATGTCGGAAAGATATCTTTTGCAAAAGACGGATTAATTCATAAAACACCAAAAATTTATCAAACCAAATTTCTTCATTTTTTTTTCTTTGAGGAGAAGAACACCATGGATGTAGATCACATTGATCAAACGATGTAAAAAATCTTGTGTATTATTTACATTTCCTTCACTTTTATCTTTTATTTCATGGTGTATGATGTTATTAGATCTACGAATTATCTACTTGATATCATTAGGGGTGTAGTTGTGGGATTTTCTGCAACTACACTTTTGACGTTCCTACAGAATAACTGAGAGTTGTCAAACATGTAGAACTTATGTACTACTTCGTGAATGATAGGATACATTAGTTGAAACTCATCTTGTCCCTTCTAATATTCTATTAAACATGTCTTACAAACGAGATTTCTAGCTTTAGAATCACATGGGACGCCATATTTTCCATAGATTCTTTTGTCAAGACTGTTCTGAATTATACGGTCAATAACATAGGGTAAAGTGTAACACAATTCTACATTATGGAACCCATACCTCCCTGCCAGTTATACACCTCTATTAATTCCCTGCAATGCATGATAAACCCATGAAACTGGTTTTTGTTGATCATAAACGGAGGAAGAAGCAAGAAGTGGCATACCATAACGATCGCGTATCATAACTCCATATCCTTCTTTGTGATTCTTTCTAAAGAAACCATCTACACATATAACCCAACTTTCATCTTCATCAGACCCACTATCATCAGTGGTGTGTTTTTTAGATCAAGAATCTATCCAATTCTGCTTCTGCACCGCGGCGTCTATTTTACCAGAAGTATCTTATTTACAAGAAGAGTTTATGATGGTGGCTTCTGCTTCATCTTCTTTTTCTTCTCGGTCTGGATATATCCCTTGTTTATCATTATCTTCACCTAGTAGTGCATGCAAAGAACTTTCCTCCATGTCAAGTGCTTCATATCTATTCCTCACCGTAGCCACAGATATATTATGGGAGTTGTTGTTGTAGTTGTTAATCCTTTTTGATGGATACTTGTTTTTATTTTTCTTTGATTGATAATTCTTTTTGGATGGCTTATGTATTATGTGATCGGAATATGAATCTACCGATTCACAATCTGAGATATCAATAATATTAAAACTAAGGTTAGGATAGTAATACAAACCATCACTTCTACGAGGGCAGTAATACCAATCATCAACATTGTAAAAATAATAATAAGGATCTTCGCCTACAAAATATTCTGGAATCCTGAAACACAAACATAATTAACTAGCTAGTGAGTTTAATTAAGTCATCCCCTTGACAACGTGAACGACATTATGAAATCAAACTTAAAAATCAAATCATAATACAATATATTAGGATATAGTACTAGTAGTCAAGGTCTTGTTGACTTGACTTTAGTAGAATGTTTCTCAGTGTATAAATACCTCTCATATATCTTTGTAAGAACTACTGAAAATATATCTTTGTAATAACATTATACTATTGATTACATTCTACTAGTTTGTTCATGGTATCATTGAGGTCGGTTTGGGATTATTCTGTAATAACAACATTCTGAATAAGTTTATTCTACAGAGTGTGATTTCATCATGTATAGATCAAACACGTTTTAACAATTTTCTGATATTTTTCCCACTTCTTGATTTTCAATTTCAGTACTATTTGTTTGGTTCTTGGAATTTAGGGTTTATCAACACATTTCAACAATTTTCAACTCATATTCATGCCGAGTACTAGATCTACGATGAATAATCTTCAATAACAACAACAACATTCACAAATGGATCAAGATGGTGGACCAATTTCTTCCGCTGCTACTCCTTTTGTTAATGAGGATTCAGGGTATTTTTCTTTACCTTTTAATAACATTGGTAATTTCATCTCAGAAAAGTTAGATAATACAAATTACTTACTATGGCGTGATCAATTTGAGTCTGTGTTAATAACTACGGATCTTTATGGTCATGTAAGTGGTGAAATTTTTGAACCTCCTTCAGAAATAACAATTAATGGAATTACAAGTGTTAATCCAATATAGGTTTATTGGAGAAAGGCAGACCGTTTGTTATGAGTTGTCTTAAAGAAACATTTACACAAACCATTTTAGGGGATGTTCTTGGAATGAATTATGCTAGACAGATATGGCAATATCTTGAAACTAGTTTTAGATCTCAATTTGGTGCAAGAAGAAATTTACTAAGGAATAAACTACATGGATTAAGAAGAGCATCTCAAACAATTACTGAATTTTTGCATAGGTTGAAGACCATTACTGATTCATTGGCCGTAATTAATGATAAAGTTTCTGATGTTGATATTATGATGTATGTTCTTAATGGTCTTGGAAGAACTTATGATACTTTTGTTATAACTGCTCAAAACCGTGAAACACCTTATACTTTTGCTGAATTGAAGTCTAGAATATTAACTCATGAGCAATGGCTTAGTGATTAAACTTAAGATCAAGAAGCAAGTTCTGATTTTGATACTACTAATCCAACAACGTTTTATGGGAAGAATACTTACAATGGTGGTAAAAATGGTAAAGGAAAATCAAAGAATTTAAAGAATACTGGTTCTACTCCAAACAGTGGGTCTTCTTCTTTCAAGAATGGTTTTAGGTCTACAAGCTCTAGTGGGGATGTTTCTGATGGAACTGTAAGAAGACATTTTGTGGATTTCTCTACAGTGGAGTGACAAATATGCAGAAAAACTGGTCACTTTGCAACTAGATGTTTCTTTAGGTATCATCCACCAGTTAACAATACCAATTCTCATTATTCTAATACTGCAAGTGTCCCAAATGTGGAGAAAGCTTTTAGTGGTGTTCAGGTTAATTCAGCTATGTGTGATGATCCTTTTGGTGCTGCTTCTACAACATGGATTTCTGATTCATGGGATTCTAGACATATGACTGGAGAATCATCAATCTTACATAATACTTCTTCATATAATGGCTCAGATAAGGTGGTTGTTGGTAATGGTAAGACTCTTGCTATTTCTCAGACTGGTAGTTCTATTCTTCATACTTCTACTGCAAAGTAAAAGACTTCCTTTTCATCTTTCAAACACTCATGAATCCAATCCTCTAGCACTTATTCATTGTGATGTTTGGGGACCATCACCAATGCTTTCTTATGCTGGTTACAAATATTATATAGTCTTCATAGATGATGCTAGTAGATTCCACTAGATTTATCTAATGAAATTAAAAACAAATGCCTTGGATTGCTTTATTCATTTCAAAAATCTTACTGAGAATTTTTTCTCTACAAAAATTATTATTTTTCCAACTGATAATGCTTGTGAACTTTCAAAGTGGTTTTTAAAAAAAAATTAGATTCCAAAGGTATTCTTTGGAGACTTTCTTATCCAAACACTCCAGAACAAAATGGTTTAGCAGAGAGAAAACATAGGCATATTATAGAAATGGGAAATACTCTGCTTGTCCAAAATCCTTTTTGTTTGATGCTTCTCTTACTGCTACTTTTCTTATCAATAGAACTCCTACTCATGTTTTATCCATGCAGTCTCCTTATGAGGTTCTTTTTCATGTTACTCCTGACTATTCTTTCTTGAGAATTTTTGGTTCAACTTGTTTTCCTTATCTTGGACATTATAGACCTGACAAGTATTCTCCATAGACAGTGAAGTGTGTTTTTAATTATTATAGCCCTATGCATAAGGGTTATAGATGTTTTGATCCCATTTCTAAGAAAGTTCATATATCTAGACATGTCATTTTTGATGAAACTTCTTTCTATTATGCATCTCCTTCATCTTCTTCTTATTTATCTAGTGACCATTTTTCAACATATTCTGAGTTAGAATCATCAGATTATACTATTGAAATACTATTGCTCCTCAACCTTCTGTTGTCACTAGATGAATGCAAGGAATTTCAAACCAAAATAATTTCCTGATTTTGTTACTAATCATTCAGTTAAACATCCTATTCCAAAAGCTTTTACTTGTTCTTTAGACACTATTACTGAGATAAAATCTTACAAAGAAGCATCTAAGATAGTACAATGGGTAGGCTCATAGAGTGGATTGCCAAAATTTCTTAATTTTTCTTAATTTTTCTCGTGTTCAGATTTAGATCTCAAAATTTATTCTCAGACGACGGTGGATTGTTCAAGAATTTATTTCTCTCTCACATATCTAATTACCATATCTACTATACATTATCTGAAACATCCAAACGAAGATGCTTTTTCCTCTCAAAACTAAAATATGATAGCAACATGAGGAGCGCCAAATTTCCTCGATGGGGGCTGTTATTGCAAGAATTCAGCTGAGAATGAGAATTGAACTCAATGTTGTTACATGCTCTGGAGTTACTAAGGAAGATGGTGAAATTGTAATAGAGAGTTTCGGTTCCTTTATCTTCCTTCTATGTGTCCAACAACTTCAAGAGTTCTTGAAGATATGGTTTGAACAAAAAATGTAATACAAAGATTTTTGCATGTCCAAGTCTTTCAGTGATTTTTCATTCATTGAAAACTCGTTGAACTTTATGTTGCATTTTAGATAAGTTGTTTTAACAATCATATCTTGTTTTATTTATTGAACTTTATGTTGCATTTTATCAGTTTGCTACTCAAATTTCATGGATATAATGTTCAATTTTTGGCCTGAGATACATGGTCAAGTATCTAGATTTCTGCACCATTGGATCCATCTTTCTCTTATACACTAAAACTGTATCTTATCCGTCAGAACATCTATAAAACAAACTTTCATTTTTCTCTTCTTCAGATTCATATCTCAAATTTCTTTCTCTTCTTTCTGTCTTAAAGATCTAATAACCCTTTCTACAACTATGAATATATACTAATTATTTTATCATTATACATTCTTTATGTCATACATATATAGTAACCATTTCTACTACTATGAATATATACTAATTATATCATCATACATTATCTGAAAGCTAAAAAAAGAAACCATTTCTACTACTATGAATATTTCTTTCTGTCATACAGATCTAATAAACCATTTTTTTTGTCTGATGGTGTGCTTGGATGACAGTGTGATGCAGATGGTATTGAAAGTGTGGTACATGTGTTTATGTAGTGCTGGATTCTTTATTTTACCATGCTCACTGGGTCATGATCTAGTAGCAGCAGTGGTCTTTCAACTCTTTTTCTATTGGAACACAACTTGAATTGTGATGATTTACAATGGTTTATTTTAAATCCTTGAATGTGGGTGTTCCAGAATTCCATTTTCTTCCTTTCATCATGTGCACTTGTTATTCCAGCTTAGAGTATTTCAAAGATATTATTTCCTCCCTGTTCTGTTAAGATATTATACTTATCTACCTGCAAGATTTCCACATTTGCAAGAACTGCTTCTTGCAATTGTTGTGAGGTTATCTTTGTTCCAGCAATTTCTCTTTTAGTGTTTGAATTTTAGTTGGTGTAGTGTAGTTCTTTCCTTAAATTAGATCGGTGCTTTCTGTTAACTTCTCCAGAATGTGACAACAGCATATGCATTAGATTCAGATTCATCGTTTCTCACAGTGTGTTTTGCCGAGTCTCGCCTTCTAGGTTGAACTTTCATTATGTGGGTCTGATGTTATATCCACATGTGTGTTGTACGTGTTCTTTTTGTAGCACTTTTCTTTCAATCAATTTTTTGTTTATCGATTTACTCGCCGTTACTCTTGTTTGTGACGATTGCAAGATGAAAAGAATATCAGAAATCTCGAATTTGGTTTACATAGTTAGTGATGGGTATGTCTCGGTTATATATGGATTCTTTCTCATTCTACCTAGACATCTTTTATGGTTTTAATTTTCATTTTTACACTTGGTAATCAATGTTCTGATGACTTGCTAAGATGATTTTTAGATTTTTTCCTAGCACCTGTAGACCATAACTAAGATAATTTACTAAGAAAATTGGTTGTGTTCGACTTAATTTTATGTATACTGACAGACACTACCTTAAACAAAACGAGTTATTTCGGGTAGAAGATGGCTCTAGACTAGCCTAATGACCATCTGTTCCTTCATTTACTCCTGCATGTATTTTACTTACCCTAGAGATATAGACTGCAAACAAATAAATTCGTCACTCCCAGTTTGTTAATACTCACTTCGACTTTCTCAGATCAAACAAGTAACAATTTTCTTTTTAGTGGTGAAGGTCGATCTCATTGTATGTAAACAAAAAAGTAATAACTCTTTAAAAAATTCTGATGCAGGCTTTAGATTTATCTCTCCGTTCGTCCCTTTCTTTTTTTCTTCTAGCCTGATGTCGTATGGCCAATGCTTATGTGCCAAGATGAGAAAATAAGCATACGGCATCCACTAACCCCTCAACAGTAGTACATAGACTCATGATTTCCAGTTAAGTTGCCTTTCTCAATTTTGGTAGTAAATTCGCATGTAACCAATGAAACTATTTCGGGACACAATGCATTGATTGAATCAAAAATGGGGCAGTTGACATACTTCATAAGTAACACCGGGTTAATCCTAAATAACGAGGATCCGATTCCGACTTTATGCATATCTCTTAGGGTATCGATTACCCTTAAGAACATTTCCAACCGTCGGATTATCAATTTGTCTTTTATACCCTAAAACCATAGGGTCTCCTAAAATATTTTATCAGCCGTCGGAACATCTATAAGACGAACATTTTTAATCATTTTGTTAGATCTCAAAATTTCTAGCAAAATTATTTTAGGATGATGATAGATTTTTCAAGAATTTTCTTCTCTCCCACTGATCTAGACACCATTGTTGGTACTTCCAATACTAATCTTGTTGTTGATGATTCACCGGCGGTTGGAAAGGTTCATCTGAAACAGCCGGATGATGAAGACGAAAACTTAATCTTGTTGTTGATCATTCACCGGCAGCACAATGATTTTTCCTCTCAAAACTCAATTTCTCTTGTTCTATATATGTTTTTTAGTTTGCATTACTGTTCAGTTTGATTTTAGTAGTCTCATGAGTAGTGTTAATGGTCTCTGTGCAGCGAAATCGGACTTGATAAGACACGTCTTATTCAGCAAATTCAACCCTCAAACATTGCTGAAATTTGGTTGGTTTTACTTGGAATCTCAGCGGAGTTGCTTCAGGCATTTCGTCTGGGATGATAATGATGAGAGGTAATAGGAAGATCAGTGAGGCCAATACTAACGCATGACATGTGAAGCAGGTGAAAAGGATCTTACAGAGGCTTCAGGAGCGCTAGCAACACTCAAACTCATCACTATCACAAAGTGATTTCACATCTTTGTTATTTTAATGTTTATTTTATTTTATTTTCAGGATGTTTTCTGGGATTGTTTGGGTTAATATCACCCCTTCAATTGAACTTGTATTGAATGTTAAATATTGCTATAAACTGAACTTGTATTGAATGTTATGATCTGATCTAAGACACCGGAAAATTGATTTATTACGTTAACTTGAAATTCTTTATACTGATTCACGAAGGGTTTATTCCTCTTGCGAAATCTGGTTTGGAGTTACTAGGTGATAATGTTTTCCTGTTGTTGGTATATATTCTTCCGGTGATGTCCTGCTTTTGTAAGTTTGTTTTTTTTTTTTTTTTTTTTTTTTAAAAGATGGGTTTTAACAACCCGAAATTTATTAGATTACCTCATTATAATTGAGGTTTCAAGGATACATGGTGGTAGATGTCACATGCCCATTTAATCGCCTAAAATTTTCACGGGACATGACCGGCAATACTATGTGGTTCAGTGATTCAACATCACCCACAAGTACTCAGCCTTGCACACTTGCATCAAAGTATGCATCTGCCTTCACTCATAAGGTAATACGCAACGGAAGTCTTTTCTTCTTTCTCTCTAATTCTTCATGCCACCATAAGCATAAGAGGTTCTGCAATGCACATCAACAATGCTCACACAAACCAGCAACACAATGAACACAAAGACATGACACAATTAACCCATTTTATTGTATCAAAGGAAGATTACAAAACTCGTCCATCACATGGACCGAAAACAGGCCATTCACCCTCTTGGTGAATGCCTAACTCTCCCAAACATGAGACTAACTCTCTCCTATGTAGCCTACTGATTTTCCTACTCCTTAGGACTATTTATACAGTGGTTACAATGGCCAAAACCGTGCACAACACTTTCACACGTATGGAACATCCATGTGTCCCATCAGGTAGTTTCTATAACCGCCATCTTACTTTTCAACCGCCACCTTTTGTGTTGTCAAGCCAACAGATGCCACATCTGTTATTGGTGGTTAGAAACACTCCCACATGGTTATAACTCCTTTTATAACCTTTCTACTTTGTCTAACATCATTGGCATGCTTGTGAAGCTCGTAACCAACTCGTAACCGTCACTTGAGCCGTATTGCACCACTTGTTGCGCCATACTGGATTCTTCCTTGCTCCAACGTTTAGCTCTCTTGGCCCTACATTTTTATTACTTTAAACTGATGCACGGACACTCTTCTTGCTTTACCAATCAAGTCCAACTCCTTAAGCTCACTCTAGTTACTTGTGCGTCATATATGCTTCACTTCGCCAATTAGCTCGACAATAGCAATGCAACTCTTGCATTACCAACTTGTTTGCACTGTTCAGACTTTGGCCCTTCCTTGAACCAATGCATAGACTAACTTTTAGTCTATTTAACTCTTCTTGCATCATCCTTGAGTTTGGGCCAACTCAATTCCATGGATATGCATCGATGCCAACATCGCATGTTGCATCTGTCAACTTTGGCCATGTCTTGCCTTTCCTCACTGAAGCCTTATTGTGTCGGCCAATAAGCTTTATTCCTTAGCCAAATGTATTAACTATGTAGCGCCACTCTTGCGCTTCATTGGCCCTGTAGGGTTATGCCATTCTTGACACTTTACAGTTTATACAGTATACCGCTATTATGGCTTCCTATTGCGCCATTACGGCTATACTGACTTGGCCTGCAACTCTGTAACGCGTCATAATTATGCATCACTTGCAGTACCGTAACAAACCTCCCCCACCTAATCTGTTAAATTTCCTCGTTGAACGCAACATCAGTTCAGTTTTAGCTGAACTTTCCTTGGCCTTATGCACCCATCTGAGCCCTTCTCAGAATCAGCAACTTTGCTTGGCCTTTAACCTTGCCAAATCTTTTCTGCCTAGTGCTTTACGCCACCACTTATCTTGTTTGATTTGCTATTGATCCTATGAATTCCAGATTCATTGTCGCATCGTCGACTATGCTTCAATCTCTACTTCATTCGCATCTTAACACCCAAATGCCACTTACAATCTGTTGCTATGCCCTTGCATCAGCAAAAAATTTTCTTTCAAGCCATTATGTGCCTAAGTGTACACTTCAAACAGCCAACATATCTGGGTGATATGTATAACTTAGCTTACTTGCCTTCAATTCTGACTGACATTGCACTCTTGCAATTCAACAGGCCTTATTGTAGACTAAGAGTTCTTCAATCATGTTGCAACACTCTTTTGCAAACTCGACTGAAATGCATGACATTAGCCATGACTTAGGATACCCCTAACATTAGACCGACTCTCCCACCGAGCCAAGGTTCCTCTTCAAGTGCCTTTGAAACTAGCACTATAAGCATCACTTACTATTTCAAACTGCTACGCTTTAATGTGGCGGAAAAACAACATCATGTTCTTCCTAACAATGAGTTACTCTTAACTCATTTACTTGATGGACTTACATCTTCATTCTTGCTGTGTTACTCCATGCTATCGCTGCAATATGCCGTCGCACTTCCACATAACTCTCAACAGCAAACTCGACTATGCCACCAACTCCTCTATTTGCTTCTTTCACTTTCAGCGTCTTCTATTGTATATTTTGGCTTAATATACTGTGTAGCATCTTCCACGCGAATTAGCTTTACTTTGAACGAAAGAGGCAAGATCTTTCACTTCAAATACCCTCATTCACTACTACCTTACATAGATAGACTTCATTCCAACACCAAGGTCCACTCGACCCAAACTGAAAGTATACTCAAACTTGAGCAAATACTCACGCCAACTGATTGCAACTTGTAAGACCTAACAAGCCTTGCAATACTGACTTCAACTTAGCTTCTAAGAAACAAAGGAAGCGATACAGCAACTACTGTCCCCAATGTAGCAATTCACTTTGCCACATGTATTCTTCCAACTATCAATGTTCTTATGCGACTCCCATAACGAAGCATAATATAATTGAAACTTAGTTGAAAACTCCTTTTAGACTGATGCCATCATTTTTCATTAGCTTTCATGAAGATTTCTTCAAAAATGACCTCATGTCATTCTTATGCATCACCACTACTTTGTCCTTATTTTTCCATGCATCTATGAGTTGCCTAATTTTGCATTTCCAACCGCATCATACATCTTGGACATGCCCAAATCTCATTTGGCGCATGCTACTACTGCATACGTGCTATGCCAATTAGCACTCAATTATTGACACAAACTTGTGCACCTTTGCACAACTCGAACGGACTTAACTTGGTGATTATGAGCATCACCATAGAGCTCAGCAAGTCATATCACTCAATGACTTCGGCGGACAATTATCTTGGACAATATTAACAAGGCACAATCCTTGCAAATGAGGCGCCACTTCCTACGTTCCATGAAGAAAGAATGCCGCATTCTTCTTCAAACTTGGAACTCATTTTTACTGCCCACGCACATCTAGAAACTCTTGTCTTTCCCCTCCGCCAAAATCAACTTGAGTAGCAACATTTGTTGATTTGAAGTCGACAAGAACATCCGCTTGTGGTTATGATCAAATGCAGGTCTTCGGACACCCTTGTCCAAGAATATTGATCCCAATCATAAACCAGGTGCGAGCACACTCCTTGTGCTCATCTAGCATCAACGAAGAACTCTTTGCAAACGCAAGACAGTGGTGTATCGGTTTTCCCCTAACTTGCACTTATTTCTTCAGCCTTTCAATTAGCTTTATGCTAGATAAGAATTGGCCATCCAATTCTTCTTTTATGACATCACATTGCCACAAAAATGCTGATTCACAATCAGACTTTGCATTACCACCAAGGTATATGCATTCGAGAGAGATAACTATAATCTTCCATCCAACTGGCTAAGATGAAAACACCTTCAATCTATCGCATAGACATGTTCTTCATCTTCTTTTCCCCTGCAAAGGCCATCAACAACTTTGCATTCAAGAATTTCCCCTAAAATTCCCATTACAACTGACATTATGTGTTGTAATAAACTTGTTACTGATAACACCATAAAGATATGCATTCCAAATGCCTAATCTTTGCATACTTGTGAGAAACATGGACTTTAACACCTGACTTGCACCATAGAAGTCAGCATACTCCTTAGTTTTGTCATGCCTACACTTGAAAACCCGGTTTCCAATGATTCTTGCACGTTCGTCTAACACTTTGGGTAGGAATTTTGACACCTTTGTCATAAAATTTCATGGCCTGCTGCTACTTCAAGCTTCAAGTTCATTCCAATTGATCTTTCCACATAAGACCAACTTCTTCTAGTCTCCATACTAGTGAAACCCAAACAATTCACCTTTGAATTTGACAAACAATGACACCAACTTGAGTAAAAGAGAGAAAAAATCAGCAACTGTGTCCTCTAACCTGGCTCTGATACCAGATTGTCACATGCCCATTTAATCGCCTAAAATTTTCACGGGACATGACCGGAAATACTATGTGGTTCAGTGATTCAACATCACCCACAAGTACTCAGCCTTGCACACTTGCATCAAAGTATGCATCTGCCTTCACTCATAAGGTAATACGCAACGGAAGTCTTTTCTTTTTTCTCTCTAACTCTTCATGCCCCCATAAGCATAAGAGGTTCCGCCATGCACATAAACAATTCTCACACAAACCAGCAACACAATGAACACAAAGACATGACACAATTAACCCATTTTATTGTATCAAAGGAAGATTACAAAACTCGTCCATCACATGGACCAAAAACAGGCCATTCACCCTCTTGGTGAATGCCTAACTCTCCCAAACATGAGAATAACTCTCTCCTATGTAGCCTACTGATTTTCCTACTCCTTAGGACTATTTATACAGTGGTTACAATGGCCAAAACCTTCCACAACACTTGCACACGCATGGAATAGCCATGTGTCCCATCAGGTAGTTTCTATAACCGCCAGCTTACTTTTCAACCGCCACCTTTTGTGTTGTCAAGCCAACAGATGCCACATCTGTTCTTGGTGGTTAGAAACACTCCCAAACATGAGAGATTAATGATACTTCTGCGAGCGTCACCGAAAACTCTTCAACAACATTTCACGAGCGTCACAAAATAATTCAGAAAATGACGTAATAAACAACGACAGCATAAAACATGAGAAAAAGGTGAAGATTTTGTAGTTAAAAATAATGCTCGCGAACACAAGGCGAGAACTCGCGAGAGCAAGGCAGGAAATGAAGATTTTGTGGTTATAGAAGAGTCTCGCAAGCGGATAGCAGATCTCGCGAGCAGATAGCAGATCTCGCGAGCACGATAGCAGAGCCAGCAAGGAGCATAGCAAAAATCCTAAAAAATGGGAAAGATAAATTGAATGTGAGCTGTCACCCACTATGAAGATACCTATATAAAGAGAAGAGCAGGAGAGAGAAAGATGAGAACACAATTTTAGAAGAGAGAGATATTTTGCTGAGAGATTTTAGGAGAGAGAATGTATTTTTCTTTATCATCTTCTTCCCCAAAACTAGATTTAGAACTCCATTAATGGAGATTATCAATGTAAAATCAAATGTAAATTTAAACAATCATAGTGAAGAATCATGGATGTAGATCAAGTTGATCGAACCATGTAAAAATCTGTGTGTCTATTTATAATTTTTAGAATTTTAATCATACTTTTAATATCAAATTAGTTTAGATTAAGAGATAATTATCAAGATGTTACAAGGGGTGTGTTGTGGGAAAACCTGCAACTAAATTTTGGCTCTAGAAACAGGGAGGATTGATACTAATTGTTAGTTTAGAGGAGATTCATAAAATTTTAGTTACAATCATCAGCAAGTTTCGCTGAATCCATAAGTTTCAAGGGAAAACAAAAAGTTCCGGAGGAAAATACACTTTCAGTAGACAAATAGTAGCAATCCAGGAGGCCGATGCAGAAAAAAATTTAGAGAAGAAAACAATTAAAAGAAAATCAAGTAGGGCTACATAGAGAATCTGTTTTGAAACAATAAATTCTTCCTCATCTTTTTCATTTTTACTTTTAAAATTTTTAGATCTGATTATTTAAAACCAAATTTTGGAAATAATTTTACAAAAGTCATGAACAATTCTTCATCAAAATTCGGTTTCTTATAAATTGCATGTTTTAAAACGAATTTTAACCGCAAATTTGAGTTCTAATCAAAGTTAACTTTGTCCCCCCATTGCATAAAATTTCAAAAAAATTGATACTGATTTGGGGATTTCTTCCCACAAGCGAAATCTGATGATCTCATTCTTCATATGACAAAATTACAAAAAGTTCTCTAGATTGTGTACTGACTTAATTAATTTCTTGTAGTGAAGAAAAACTATCATCTATGTAAAATAATAGAAGTTCGCAAAATAGCAGCTGATGGGGAATAACATCGAGTTTCCACTCGATAATTAATTGCCACCAATCCTTAGTGGATACTACTTGCGATGAGGAGAAGGAAATGAAGTCAAGTTTATATTGTAGTTAGTTCCAGCGAGACAAAGAAAGAAGGAAGGCCAAAGAAGTCCCAGTGAGAATCAATTTTGTGACTAACAACCAACGAATGAAGAATTTACAAGTGACAAAGACCAACAAGATAAACAGTAATGAACTTGAGAGATAAAGCAGCGAGCAACAAGAATAGTTGGCAGGTGATTGGTTGCTGACAAAGGAAATCCAAAAGAGATCATAAAGCCACTGAAACGCTTCTCAACACCAGCAATGAGCTTGCGATATCATCGCAAAGGAGAAAATAAATTCATTTTTCAATTAACAGCAACTGACACATTCTGCGAAGTTTACAACAATCTACGACAAAAGAAGAGCAAATAAGCACATGACGACTAACGGAGAAGGATGAAAACTATGCCAAACCTGATGAGCTAAAGATAACAAGGGCAGTTAGTTTTGTTGAAAGGCATCACAGCCAGAGAGGAATGTTGTGGAGATTACGTTATCTTTATAATCAACAGTAAACATCCAGGACAGCAACTCTTACGAAATGTAACCAGTACAACCGACGAAAAGAACCACTCAAACTCGTCAGTTCAGTTTAGGAACTGGAAATTATTATGGTAATAAGTTTGTACGTAATAGTTTAGCATCAGCTCACAGTAATTTAGTGAAACCAATGACGATTAAGCGATCAATAGCAACTAAAAACAACAAAAAATTTACAATCCAGTGATCAATAGCATCAACAAAAAGGATATCATGAAGTAAAGAGAGAGCAAAAGAAAAAGTCACGCACAACAGCCACATACCAACAGCAGCTAAACACACATACAGCTGTTCGTTATTCCAGAGTTTCACGAAGTTATCCAAGTTAAAGAAGCAAGACAAGCAACATCGATAGTGACTTAGTTAACCCAGAAACGCCAGCATCTATAACGTGAAGAACTTTACATTGCGTGAAGATCAACAACAGTTATAACGTGAAGAAACTTTCCAAGGTCACACAAGGAAAATCTTTATCAATTACTTATCAACTTACTCCGTCAGCAATCAATTATGAATTACTTTGTTGAAATCATTAGCTTATTTAGTTTAACTTACTAGTTGAACAAACCAATGATCAGCAATGAATTAATAAGAGGGAAAAAATTTAAGCAGAAGATGCAATTCCAACGGACCGATTATTATGGGCGTGATTTAAGCTTAGCTGGTTCTGCATGAGTTTAATGGGAAGGAGACATTCTCCAATGAAGTCTTGCGAAGAAACAAAACTACTTTGCGAAGATATAGACTATAACTAAAAATAATCCTATACATTCTTAAACATTAAAACTGAAAATGAAGACAAATTCCATTTATGAAATGAACAGTGCTCCAAGGATCAATTTCATCTTATCAACAGCAATTTGATAGCGAAAAATGAAGATAAATGAAGAAAGTATTAATTTATGAAGAAAATTTTTGCGAGAAGATGATTTATGATTCGCAGCTCATCGCAGCCTCAAATCTGCGTAGCCATTGTATGGACATGATAGAAGGATTACGGACATGATAGAATCTAGGGAACTATAAAAGAAAGAATGTCTGTGAAGCTACTTTTTCAACTCAAACTAGCGAGCAATCCTTTACAAATGTGAAGCACAACGCTGCAGCTCATTTGAACAAATTTGTTGGATATTCTCCCGCTCGCAGAATTTTTTACTTTCCCCTTTGCTGCAACTTTCTTTACTAATCATAAATTTTATTACTCGCAGAAACAACAAACAAATTCACTTAGTACACCATCCCAGCAATCACGGCAGATTCTCTTTAAAGTATCAACTACTTTAAGGTCCAAGCCCAATTCCCCTAATCCCACTAAAAGCAAGCCAAGCTATTTCACGCAGGTTAAAGCACACCAATCTATTTCACGCAAGAAATTGAGTAGCGAGAAAATGAAGTCCAATTTCCGTAGGATGCACTTATTTCACATAAGAGAATTTTCCAAGAATGGGTGGAGGCAGGAATACGGTATTTCATTACTTAGCAAGATCTTTGGTTATTTCGCAAGAAGAAAATGGGAGATTATTTCGCAGATAAATCTCACAAGTAAGAGAAATAGCACAATTGGTTGAGAGGCTTGAATGCAAGCAGAAGATCGCGGGATCGAGTCTCGCCGCAACAATATTTTTCACGATTTTTCTAAAGTTGCCTGACGAGAGGATAATAATAGTAAGATGAAGATAGTATAATTCTCTATTGTAAACAGAAGCTAGCACAAATGGACAATAGCGAAGATAAGAAGTTCAGTATCGCAGCAACAAGTAGCCCAAACGGTTAGAAAATGAGTATGCAAACTAGAAGATTTGGATTCGAATCTCCTTCCTCGCAAAAAATTAAGAAAGTAGATGAGAATTTCGCAAGTTAATTTCACAAGAGAAGAGTTAGAAAAATTGGTATGGTGTAAGAGGTAGATTAATACTTTATTTCTCATTTCTTCTCAAATCGCAAGAAAATCAAATACTTCGCGAAACACGGCAGCAACAGAAAATCGCAAGAAAGCTAAGTACCACTTCCTTGAATATTTTACTTACAGAAAATGAAATTTTTTGATTTATATTTTATAAAAAAAAGCGATATTATCGCAATATTTCAAAGAGCATTTCTAAGATTTTAATATTTCAAAAGATTTCAAAAAATTTTGATTTAATTTAATAAAAGTGATATAATCGCAAGATTTCTAAAATTTCAAAATTTTCAAAATATTTCAAAGATTTTTTGATTTGATTGACAAACAGCGATACAATCGCAAGACTTTAAAAAATTTAAAAGATTACAAAGAATGAAATCATCACAAAATTTTTACATATCCCCAAAATTTTCAAAGATTTCCAAGATTACAGAAAACGAAATTATCGCAAAAATTTCTAAAACTTTCAAAATTTAAGATTTACAAAGAGCGATACAATTGCAAGATTTCACAGATTTCTCTAGAATATTTCTTTTACATAAAAAGATTTTTTAACAACGCGATACAATCGCAAGATTTCAAATAATATTTCTAAGATTTCAAAAGATTTTAAAGAATATTTACTTCAAATATGATTATGAGAAATGAAAGAAAAAATTGATAGAAATGAAAGAATGAAGAAACGAGAGCATCATCGCAAGAAAGGCGAATAAAATTTCGCAGAGACATAAGAATGGGACGAACCTTTATGGCGTGCACCCTAGTTCGGGAATAAAATTTCGTAAGAGGAAAATGTAAGACCTAATAGCGCGTCATATGAGGGGGTATCTCTTGACATGACTCAGCGATAAGGTTATACCGCTGCTGGAACCTGAGTCATGCAGATGTTGGGGTTAAAGAAAACCTATCCGGGAGAGAGATCTTGGATTTCCAACTATATATGGTTATACCCTGGTTGGACGACCGAGAATATCTTCCAAGAAGTGCAAAGTATGACCAAGGCGCCGAGGTACACGGTTGAGCCAAGGGCGTACGAAACTCCCTTGCCATTCTTGGTAAGTCTTGGCTATGATGCACTTGGCCTGAAGAAAACCCCACTTAGGGTGCAGTCTTGTAACTATAAGCCATATAGGCATAAAGGACAAGAGGCTGCGAAAACAGATGGTTGTTGGTAAATCTGGATGGGAGGAGCTAGTCTTGTATGGCCGATTTGCCCTCCTTGAAGGGGCAACCAGGGGGAAGATAATGGCGGCACCATCCATTAGGGAGCTGATAAGTGTCTTAAGACGGAAATGTCATGGGGATTTATGCTCGCAAGAGCATTTAGGCCTGTCATATTGTCGCGTGACGTAAATTATACAGAGGCAACAAGCCAAAAGAGAAATGTTAAGATGAGATCAATGGTATTTTACATGAAAGTCTAAAGACGTCCTGCGATTTCATCGCAAGACGGCAATGTCAAGGGACTTTATTCTCACGAGGGAATTTAGACCTGTCATATTGTCGCGGAAAATTCAAAGAAAAATGGATAAGGCAAGATCAATGGGTCAATACATGCAAATGTAAAGAAGTCCTGCGATTTTGTCGCAGAAGCAAAAATTGGCAAAATAAGACCTTTAACTAGGAAGGCAAAATAAGACCAAACT
The DNA here is from genome assembly GCA_023529315.1 of Papaver bracteatum. NCBI lineage: Eukaryota > Viridiplantae > Streptophyta > Magnoliopsida > Ranunculales > Papaveraceae > Papaver > Papaver bracteatum. Next base: position 485,595 of record JAJJWX010003506.1, read on the forward strand.
TAACTATTTTCTTTTAAGAATGCAGGAAAGATTTGCTCATCGCAAGAGTGATAATAAGTACTATTCAGAATTTCTCAGAAGTATTTCTCAGAATTTCTCAGAAATATTATTCAGAGTCTCTCAAGAGGATTGCCTACAATCTCGTAGCATTATTCACAGTCTCGCAACTATTCATCGCAGTACTATTCATCACAATTATATTCACGATGTAGGACTAGAATATCGCCACAATTATATTCACGAGAGATTAATGATACTTCTGCGAGCATCACCGAAAACTCTTCAACAACATTTCACGAGCGTCACAAAATAATTTAGAAAATGACGTAATAAACAACGACAGCATAAAACATGAGAAAAATGTGAAGATTTTGTAGTTAAAAAGAATGCTCGCGAGTACAAGTCGGGAACTCGCGAGAGCAAGGCAGGAAATGAAGATTTTGTGGTTATAGAAGAGTCTCGCGAGCGGATAGCAGATCTCGCGAGCAGATACCAGACCTCGCGAGAAGATAGCAGATCTCGCGAGCACGATAGCAGAGCCAGCAAGGAGCATAGCAAAAATCCTAAAAAATGGGAAAGATAAATTGAATGTGAGCTGTCACCCACTATGAAGATACCTATATAAAGAGAAGAGGAGGAGAGAGAAAGAGGAGGACACAATTTTAGAAGAGAGAGATATTTTGCAAAGAGAGTTTAGGAGGGAGAATGTATTTTTCTTTATCATCTTCTTCCCCAAAACTCGATTTAGAACTCCATTAATGGAGATTATCAATGTAAAATCAAATGTAAATTTAAACAATCATAGTGAAGAATCATGGATGTAGATCAAGTTGATCGAACCAAGTAAAAATATGTGTGTTTATTTATAATTTTTAGAATTTTAATCATACTTTTAATATCAAATTAGTTTAGATTAAGAGATTATTATCAAGATGTTACAAGGGGTGTGTTGTGGGAAAACCTGCAACTACAATGGTGGCCTCTCTTATGTGCATTGAAGTTGATGAAATTAGTGGAGGTGGTGCATCAGCAGGTGGAAGAGCTGGGAAAGGCGGCAGTGATAGTTGCCGGAAGGAAAACTGTGATAGTGAATCACTGGATGTTGAAAAAATTAGGGTTTCTAAACTTGGGTGGGCTTGTATTGGGGTAAATTATCTTGGGTTTTAAGTGGGCTCTTCTATTTATTTATTTTGTAAGTAGCATTGTTGGTAGTATGGCCTTGTGTTCATATGGTATGCCCTCTTCTTATCATTTTTTATGCTCATTTTTCTTGTAATAAGCTTATTACTGAAAATCCGAAATCTAGTATCAAGTGCTGATTTAGCTTTACAAAAAAACATCCACTTGTACTTTTTACTTATAACAATCGGCTAGCTAATGACCTCATTTATATAAGAATTCCATGTTCAGGTAACCATTTGAGCGCCATGGTTTACTAAGCACGTTAAACTTCAATTGTGGTCATTATCAACTAAAGAATGGGTCTGTCAATCAATTTTATTTAATTATTACGTGCTGATATATTATACCGTCTACCATCTATGTTATATGACAGTCCAATATTTGCTAAGATAGTTCCCGAGAAGTCTTGAACAAGCATTTATCAACCCTTTGAATCTGTGTTAGCTTCTTTTGCTCTTGCAATAATCGGACTTCTATCCATCATGACACTGAAGGACTTGTAGTACAGAGAACATAATGATATACACTCAAATCCTTCAATCCATTGTTACAGAAGTCCTCGTCTTCAGTGAGAAAGCCTGGTCGTTCGTAGAAGGAATTAATTATGATTTGGTGTAAGTGCAATGTACATCATATTTGGTTCTTTGTAAGATAGAAAAATGCTCATGCGCTTTCTCATTCTCATGGACAGGTACTAGAGTACTTTTTTATGTGAAGTCCAATGGACTGTCTTCTATGATTTTATCTAATTGACTCGTTTCTGTTTCATTGATTGAATTACAATCTCATCTTATATTATATGCTTTGCTTTTTTCCCATCAAACAGAGTTAAACTTGTGGATTTATCATACTCTGTCTCATTGTTCAGATTTCAGATCTCAAATTAATTTCTTTCTTTTTTCGATGGGTTCTTCAAGAATTTCTTTATTTCTCACGGATCTAAACACTATGATTACTACAAATGCTTATTTTATCGTCATACCTTTGAAATTGCCTGCAAAAGAAGAAGATGAGACCTTAATCTTGTCGTCGACGACTCTACTCAGCACAATGATATCTCCTCTCAAAATTCAAGTTTATTGCACTTATTTTATCAGCGGGTAAATTTTTTCTATTAGGTATTTCAGTTCTCACTGCTGTTAGATCAATTTTGTTTCGTAATCATGTTATAGAGATGTGAATGTTGTTTTCTTTTGCGGTACTTTTCCTGTTTTATTGTAATTAAGGGATGTGTTGGTTGCCAAGCTATGAATTGGGTTAGAAGTGTAAGTGATGTGTGGTACTGTTTTTCCCTAGATTTATATGAACTTCGAGCCCTGAAAAATTAAATTTAGTTGAAACTATAATCATCCAGTTATAATATTTAGCAATCTCTTTCACAACATGGAAATTCAGTAGGTACACAAGAGATTTATTTCACATAACTGTCTCAAACTTCAAAAAAAATCGTTTCATACTTCCTTAAATGCTAATTAATGTTGCAGGCATGGGTCTAATTTCATAAATTTGTACAGGAGAATGCTTAGAGGAAGTCTCAAAGATACGGCACCTAAAGAAAGAAGAAGCTTCTATTACATAAAGATGTGGCATATGGATCTTCCAGTTTAGCAACTATCAAGGGGTCTATACTCTATAGAGAAGGCTTGAATCTTTGTGACGAATATAGAACCTTATTTGGCACTGGTCTGGGTCTTTAATTCCTGTTTCAAAAATCAAGCAAGACAAACTGCTTATTGATTGTGAAGAATAGTTTAAACATGGATCTTCCTTTCAGATTTCAATATACACTAGAACTATCTGATTAGTGGCGGGCAGTTTGAGCTGTGTTAGTTTACTGATACAAGGTAAAGATGGTTTTGGTTCAATGATTCTGGTAATGGATGTTTCTATTCTATCCTGCCCTGTCAATCTGGACCTTCGGATTTATTTTTGGCTCATAGAGACAGTTATACGTCTATTAGTCTTTGCTACACTGCTAGTTCACCTAGTTATTGTTAGATTTTGTGTTGGTTCCAATGCTATAAATAGATGTGTAATAAGTCTTTTCATGTAACAATCAGTAACACAACTTGATACAACCCTTAACATTTCTCACAGTCTGTTTTGCGGAGTCTCTCGTCTTGTAGGTCTGGTATTAATTATATCCACTTGTGTTTTATATTCTTTTTGCAACAACTTGATCAACTGGGAGTTCCTCTTGTTTGTAATGATTCCAAGATGAAAAGAATATCAGATACTCCATTTTGATTGATACCGTGGGTATGGCATTTCATTTCTATGCGGATTCATTCTCTTTTTACCTAAATATCTTTCTGGTTTCGGTCTCAATTTTCATTTATGAACTTGGTAATCAAATGTTCCGACTGGCTAAGTCGATTTTCAGATGTTTCCAAGCACCTGTAGGCCATAACTAAGAAAATTGGTTAAGGTTGTGGTTGACTTTGATGGACATGGACACTACCTTAAACAACACGAGTTCGTTTGGGCAGACAAAATACAGTAAGTTGTTCATGTTTCTAACCTATTATCATTTCTAGGCAAAGCTCGCTTGAATGAAGATTTGGTTTTTTTTTTCTCGATAATAAGAGTTTTCATTAATACTAAACAAGTGACCACAGAATACAAAAACTCATTTAAGAGTGAAGATTTGGATCAATGCTTGGAAGTTTAGGTTGAGCCAATACAGACCGTAAGCAGCAACTTTTTTTGGTTCAAATTCCACGTAGATTATTACCGATCAAAAAAAAAATCCAGATAAATTATATTCTAGATTGCGAGCTTACTTTTATTTATGTTGACCATTTTTTCTAAAACTCTACGGAGTTGTAATTTCCTTTCTCAAGAGAAGCAAAGTTATGGTGCACCTGAACCCTCCTACAAGAAGCTGAAGGAAATAAACAGATGATGAGGAATCTCTAAATAGAGGATCAGAAAAATTCTTATTAGAGTTGGAGATGCCCAAAGAAAAGCTAGCTAATCTTTTGTAACTTGCACCCCACACCTACATCGTCCAAGCAAGCATGTTACCCAACGGTAAACGTTTGCAAACTAGCCACTGGTGAATGGTACGCATGTGTTGAAAGAACCCATGCATGGCTCATCAAACTTGGGGAAACGAACATGATCATGCGCTGTTAGGGTTTTTTGTTTTCTTTTAGATTGAGTTTTTGCGCCTTATATAGTTGATTGACATCACAATTTTGCAAGTTGAAATCTACCATGTAAGTAAGAATTCTGGTTTACAGATCAACGAAGAGTTACTGTTTCAGATTGAAAATATATTCACTGGCCGATCAACATTTGAAGTGACACTCATACAAATGTCATATGGGCAAATACTCACATGCCGACAATGATAGACTTGAGACGAGAATAAGGGCGGCCCATGAATAAGATACCTATTAGGGCATCCATAACCTTAAAAAACAACTCCAACCATTGGATCTATCTTTCACTTATACCCTAAACCTATCTTTAGCCGTCAGAACACCTATAAAACAAACTTTCCTTTTCATATTTCTCATTGTTCAGATTCAGATCTCAAATTTGTTTCTCTGGCGACAATGGATTCTTCGAGAATTTCTTTCTCTCTTAGTGATCTGATAACCATTTCTACTACTATCATCATACATTATTTGAAACATCCAAAAGATGAAGATGAAGATGAAAACTTAATCTCATTGTTGATTGATGATTCACTGGCAGCACAATGATTTCTCCTCTCAAAACTCAATTTTTCTCTTGAAAAAGGAATCTTCAGGTAAATTTCACTTCATCTAGGTTTTTAAGTTCTCACTTCTGTTCAATTTTTTGATTTAATTCTCATGAGTGTCGATTGTTCTGTGTGCAGAGATAATGGATATGATAAGGAAGATACTGATTATGTGAAACAGGTGAGAAGAGCTTACAGACCGCTAGCACGACTCAAACTCACTATCACAAAGGTGATTTGTTTTTTTTTTCTTTTTTGTACAAATGATGAAGCATGTTTACATATTGGTATAAAATTCTGAGCAAATTACATCATTTTTACAGATTGGCATAGAAGTCTGAACACGGGTTATGATCCTTGACTAGTAAGACTATTAGTCTATTACTTTAGATCACACTAGTTAAGGGCCTAGCTGTGTGCACAAATTTAACTGAGAAAGGGAATTCAATTCTATGTTATTACAAATGTGGGACATTTAATAAGTGAGCATTGTAGATCAGTTGGGTAGCATATTTATTCTCCGGAGTTGCAAGGGAATATGGTTAAATAGAATGCACCCTAAAGTGATCACATCACTTGTACCTCTTTGATTTGTAGATTTTGCGAACAACTTATAAATAAATAAATCACATAAAGAAAACTTATAGTTTGGGTTTTATTAGAGTAGGTTCTTATTGAGCATTCCTCTTGGTTCAAACGGAAAGAAAAATCAGAATCCTCTATATCATTAGTTTGATGGACTAGTTAATGGTATGCATGCCTTACAAGTAACCTACATGCTTGACTCATCCAATTTTTGTGTTTCCATATATTCATTTTACGAGAAGCTAAAGGAACTAATCAGAGGAAAAGAAATCCATAAGATAGTATATGTAGTGAATTCATTTAGGTTTGGAGATACTCACAACAGAGCTAATCTTTGGGACATCGTCCAAGCAAGCAAATTAGCTACTGGTCAATGGTGTGCATGCCTTATTAGATCCCATGGATGAAGAACTCATCGAACCTTTGTGTCTCTAGATATTAAACCTCATTTCACTAAACCAAATCTAGGTTTTCCTAACAATAGAATTCCTAACTAATTTTATTTTGGTAACTGAATTGATTCATTACAATTCTAGTAACCCTAATAAAGGGTTAGCAAATTAAGAAATAGTTAACATAATTAGGAATTATTTCATAAATAACTATTGAAAGTGTGAGATCATTAGTTATACATCTCTAACACATTTTTACAAAATCACTATTACAATCATTTCCTACCTAAAATTTGAAGTCTACCAAAATCAACCCTATCATTATAAATCTTTGTCATTTTCATTTATAACACACTCATGCATAATCCCCACAATGATTTATTTTAAATTTTAGAAAATATAAAATACAGTTTTAAGATTTTACAAAAAAATTGTTTGGAACCAATTAATAGTGCTAGGACCCTAGAATAACCTAAACCCAGAACTAATCCATACCATTGCCTGTGGGAACCAAAACTTGTTTTAATATTTTACTTTACTTAATGAACTTAAACCAACAAAACTAGTTGAGCGGAGGATAAAACTCCTTCTGCACCATCGTTGGCTTCTTCCTCAGAAGAGAAAACTCAGTCGAATTCTTATCAAAATCGAATCAAATAAAAACACGTGTTTTCTCTTTGTTTTCTTCAATTAATCGACTTGATTGGAATTTGAAGAGAAATTATAACGATGAAGAAGATTGATTTCGAGTTATTTTGCATTTGGATCGTAGATTTTGGTATAGGTTAGTGTTTGGGTCCTAAGTTTGTCCAATTTAGTGTTTGGGTCATTGACCCTTATTTTGTTGGCCTAGTTTTTGTGTTTCTAGATATTGAACCTCATTTAGAACTTAAGGGAAACAAACATGATCAGCCGGTAATTCATCCTCTGTTAGTTTCTTTTTAGATTGAGTTTTTGGTTCCTGTGTAGTTTGATTGACATCACAATTAAGCAAGTTGAAATATGCTCTTGTAAGTAAAAATTATGGTCCACCATTCAATAAAGAGTTACTATTTCACTGGCCGATCAACATTTGATAGTGACGCTCATACGATTGTTAGATGGTAACAAAGACCCATAGGCCGACAATGTAAAATAAGGGCGGCCCATGAAGAAGATATCCATTAGGGTATCCATCCTCAAGAACATCTCCAACCATTGGATCTATTTTTCTCTTATACCCTGAACGTATGTTTAGCCGTCTTAAACCCCCTATAAAACAAACTTTTCTCTCATTGTTCAAATTCAAATCTCAAATTTGTTTCTTTGAGGATATGGATTCTTCAACAATTTTTTACTCTCTTACTGATCTGATAAGCATTTCTACTACTATCAAGATACATTATCTGAAACATCCAGAAGATGAAGATGAAAACTTATTGATGATTCACTGATGATTCACTCGCAGCATAATGATTTCTCCTCTCAAAACGCAAGCTTTCCCCAATTTTCGGTATCTTTTGGTAAAGTTCTTATTTTCCTAGGGTGTTTAGTTTTAATTAATGTTTCAATTGTTTGATTTTAATTTCATGAATATATTTTTGTGCAGGGAAATTGGTACTAGAAAGATATATGGCTCTCCCCCAAAGCCAACCCTCCATGGTTGCTCAGGTCATTTGATGGAATACTTCGAGGCATCAGCAGTTCCACGTCTTATGTAGGTTGATTAAATTGATTTTTTGTTTGGTGCCTTTGGGTGGTTTAGTGTTACTTGGGTACTTGATCCAAAATTAAGTTACAAGGGTGGGTTTACATGAATCCATTTTAGTTTTGTCACCCATATCGAGTTTTTATAATTTAATCAGCTTGTAATGTGATATATACAAATTTGTCAAGAATCAATTGGCCTCAAGGGAATATTTTACACACAAAATATTTTCGGATGTCAGCAAATGGACATAGTGTTAAGAAGGAGTTCGAAAGATAATAATAATGGTGGAGGATGTGGAACAACTAGTTTCAAATTTTTGGTCTCTGGGAGTTCTGATTGCAAGAGTTTAGCTGATAATGGTGGAATTGAACTCAATGCAGTTACATGTAGGATACTTGTATGTTGTGGCATGCTCCAGAGTTTCAAAATAAGATGGTGAAATTGTAATATAGAGTTTCGGTTCCTTTTATCTTCTTTCTGGTTTCCATCATCTTCGAGAGTTGCTGAAGATATGTTTTGAATAGAAATTGTAAATATTTCAGTGATTTTTCTCGAATTATGGAACATCTAGATGTTGATTTCAGATTACTTGTAATAATCATATCTTGTTCCATTGCATTTTATTATGAGTTGTGTACTCAGATTTCATGGATATAATTCTTCAATTTTTGGCATGAGATACATGGTCAAGGATCTGAATTTCTGCACCAATTGGTAATCCTTCATTAGTGATTAGTCAGTGAAACCAAAATAAGAAGGATCCGGCCGATCCGAATATTAGATGGAGAAGGATTTGATCCGAATTTAGGGCACAGAAATGCCAAATATCTCCCACCATTGGATCTACCTTTTTATTATACCCTAAACCTAAACGTATCTTGAGCCGTAAGAACACTTTTTAAAAAAACTTCCATTCTTCATTTTTCTCAAGATCAGATCTCAAAATTCTTTCTCAAATGATCAACAATTTATTTATCCCTCACCGATCTAACTACTATGATTACTACAAATACTAATCTTATCATCATACCTCTAAAACTGCCCGAAGAAGAAGATGATGAAACCTTAATCTTGAGGCCCACTTAGGTATTCTTCTCTTATTTTTCCTATCAAAACTCAAATTTTCTCCATAATTTTGAGGCCCACTTAGGTATTCTTCTCTTATTTTTAGTTCCTTTGGTTTTTATTACTGTCTACTTTTTTGATTTTAAGCATATGAATGTGATTTCTGTGAGTGAGAAAAAAATTGAGCAACTTTTCTCCTCTGTGCAAAGTCCACACATCTGCAGGCTGTCAATGCAAGATAGTTTTACGGTGGTAGAAACCCGGTGTAAATTTGGTATGGTGGTGCTCCGACTTACTGGTTTACCTTCAATATAGGTAATGTTGTCGGTGTACTTTCTTTCCGGTGCAGTTAATTTCACCCTCCTCCTCTACAACTTCCGACTATGCTCCCTTTCTCAGTTAAATTATTGCGCACATGCCCTTAATTACTGTTATTTAAAGTAATAGTCGTACGAGTAAAAGAATCATAACGCTCCATCATGAATCTGCATACAAACAAGAATTCCAAGTTAACATAACAAACCAATTTTATAGTATCTTAAGGGATCTGACAATAACATGATTCCGAAAAGAAAAAGAAAACACATAAAACCATAAAAATAACAAAGATCTGAAATCACCTTTGTGTGATGATTGTGATGAGTTTGAATGCTGCTAATGGTCCTGTAGCCGCTGTAACCTCTTCTTCTTCCACCACCAGTGTGCTTCTTCTGGTGTGCGCGACCCTATTAAGAGAAAATGAGCAAGAAATTTACACAAAAAGTAACTACAATCATTTAAAACTCAGACTGAGAAAATGAATCTAAAAAAGAAATAAAAGGTAATTCAAATCAATAAAAAAAAAAAAATCCGAATCGGTTCGAGTTTTCCATCACCAGGTTCACATAATCTGATAATCAGTAGCTTCCTTAAAGAGTTTCTCTTGCTTTAATTAGTATATATTGGCCTCATTGATATTCTTCTTCATTAAAACTGCATTACTGCGCTGAAATTCCAATTAAAACAAACCAGATCCCAGCAATGTTTGAGGGTTTGGTTTGATGGAATGCATGGAAGGTGTTTTATAACGTCCAATTTCTCTGCACACGGAACATTCAAACACTCATGAGCCTCAAATCAAACAATTCAACAATAACGAAAACTAAAAAACCTATAAGAAGAGAAATTTACCTCAGCATACTGGAGAATGAATCAAACTTGAGTCTTTAGCGGAGATATCATTGTGCTGAGAGTGAATGATCAAGATTAAGGTTTCATCATCTTATTCTTCTTCTGGCTGTTTGAGATGATGTATGATGATATGATTAGTATTGGAAGTACTGTTAACAATGGGGTTTGGATCATATCCCATTAATGGATGACGTCTCTTCTCAAATTTGTTTCTTGGACGCAGAGCCGATCCTGTGCCTAGAAGGGCCTTGTGCGAAAAAAAATTATAGGGCCTTTTATAAGGTTAAATATTATTTTTTAAAAATTTTACAACGAACGTAAGCAAAAAATGTCAATAATTGCAAAATTATAGACAATGGTGTGCTAAATAAAACGGTAAGTTAAACGGGAGTAGTAACTCTTTTTGTTAATGCCCATCTACAAGACAAGAATACCAGAAGGAAACTAAAAACATATACCCATGGGTGTAGTGGTATATGTGTAATAATATGATAAAGATCCATGTCTTAGTATAATTCAAGGGATAACAAAAACAGTTTAATAGCCTGGTGGCTCGGTTACTTGCCTTTCTCACTCAACGTCACGCGTTCGACTCCTTTCAAAGGCAAAACAATTTCTTTTTAAATGTCAGATTGGACTGGGCATAGATGGAAAAGCAAGTGTACATCGTTGGAGTCTTGGAGAAAAGGGCCCTCCACAGAGCTGGGCCCTGTGCGGTCGCACGGCCTGCACCCCCTCAGGCCCGGATCTACTTGGAAGATATGGATTCTTCCACAATTTATTTCTCTTTTACTGATCTGATAACCATTTATACTATCATCGTACATTATCTCAAACAGCCTGAAGATGAAGGTGATGAAACCTTAATCTTGTTGATGATGATTCACTTGAAGGATAATGATATCTCCTCTCAAAACTCAAGTTTTTCCCTTTTTTGTTTAGTATCTTTGGGTAAAGTTGTTATTTTTATAGGGTGTTTAGTTTATATTACTGTTTCAATTGTTTGATTTTAAGCCTATGAATGTTTTTTGTGCAGGGATAGGAACCAGCAAGACATATGGCTCTCCCCCAAACCCAACCCTCGATGGTTGCTCAAGTCACTTGCTGGAATGATGCGAGGCATCAGCAGTTACACGTCTTGTTTAGGTTGATTAACTTGATTTTTTGTAAGACAAGATGTTTCTGATACTTGCCCAAATCATCTAAAAGAATAGTTTGAAGATAAACTGTTAGAAAAAACAATGTTTTGTTTTAATCAAAAAATGCATGGACCATGTTTTGATCCCAAGACCTATTACTCCCTAGATGTTTTTTCATGTGAATGAATTAAACATTAGTCCCATATAGACTAAAACACTTAGAATTTTAGACTTAAATAGCATTGGTTTAGCCTTAAGGGTATGGCCCTTTGGGTCTTTAGACCTTTGTGTATGGGGAAAGCCCTAGACTATGGCAAGGTTGCCTAAACCTTATTGCATTTCTTATTTCCTTTCCCGTGGGCGTGGGCGTGGGCGTGGGCGTGGGCGAGGGCGAGGGCGAGGGCGAGGGAGAGGGAGAGGGAGAGGGTGTGGGTGTGGGTGTGGGTTTACCCGACCCTATCTTTTTACTGAAATTTTTCACACGCTTCTCCCACACATGCAAAGAATTTTAATTCTTTGCCTTCTCGGTTTTGGATATCCGACAGCCTCGAGAAGCATCTTCCTTCACGCGTGTCACACGGTGCATTTGACACCTGTGCCTCGAGAAGAATCTCGAGAATTTTAAATGTCCGACAAAAAAAAAAAGAATTTCACTGTATTTTTAGCGGATGCTTTTACTCGTCCGACAAAAGCAAACGCGTGAATCACGGACAGTCTGTCGCACATTGGATTCTAAGTCGAACGTTCAAATAATTTTTGCTATAAATACCAGATGAATTCTTCATTTGAGACCATACCTTTCAGAACTCTTCTCTCTGAAATTCTTCTTCTTCTTTTATTCTTTCATAAATTTTATTTAAGTTTCTGTAAACATAAAAAACGAGTTGTAGTTTACAGAAACATAATTTTGTAATACTACTTCTCTGTTTACAAAATTATAGTTAGTTTACAGAAACATTAATTACTTTTTACATTTCTCTGAAACTGGTTGTAGTTTCGATTTATGTTTTTGTTTTCATTATTTGCTGCCAAGTTCTAAGGGTTCTCTCTGTGTATGCTACACATAGAGGAGAACTAACAGTAGTTGTATCCTGGAGGTAATTTGTTAATTGTTATAGCATCTCAGAGGAGTAGCAGGCAATATTACCTTTAGCTCAGCGTATCTCATACGTGCCTCTACTAAGTTTTTGATACTATCATCAGTGCATCTCCCAGATAACAGTAACACATCAGTGAGTGTTAAGTATTTTTCTCATGTTTCTTGAGTTGTTTTGTTACTATTATCAGTGTAATCAAAGTATTGTTTCTCAGTTGCATACGAAATTTGTAACTTATTTCCAACAATCTAAAGGTAATAACTTGCCTTATTGTAATATTGTAATATTGTAAGTGCTGTAAGAACATGGGAAAAAATACCGTAGAAAAACCACCAAAGTTCAGTGGTAAGGACTTTAAGAGATGGCAGTCTAAAATGCTATTCTTCCTAAATGACCAAAGGTTAGATGGATATGCTTTAGAAAAACCCTCGAGAAAACTTCATCGCCGTGGTAATGAAGATAAATTGTCAGTGGAATAGGAAGAATTATTTGTGCAAGAATCATATTCTTAATTGTCTTGATGATTCCTTGTATGACTTCTATAATGCAAAAGAAGATTTTAATGCTTTTGATTTATGGGAAGCTCTAGAAGAAAAATATCATGCTGAAGCTGCTGGAAGTAAGAAATTCTTGATGGCTAAGTTCTTAGAATACAAGATGACTGACTTAAAAGCTTTGTGGTAGAACAGTTCGTTGAACTTCAACTCCTCATCAATGAGATTCTTGTCTGAAGGCATGACTTTTGATGAAGCTCTACAAGTATCGGCTGTGATTGAAAAGCTTCCACCCTCATGGAGCGAATACAAGAGGAGGTGCGACATAAGACTCGTGAAATCACTATGGTGGAGCTTGGCAAAAAAATCCAGGTTGAGGAACTTATGTAATGCGGCAAGAAGGACAAGAGCATGTTGTTGAGCAAAAACATGACCTACAAAGCTCATGTTTTGGATGATAAAGCTGCTTCAAAGAAAACTCCCTGGAGAATCCAGCAAAATTGGTAATAGACGTAACAGACGTCGAAAACCCGAGGTAACAATTTTAAGCCTAAGGGTGGTGTCACTAAGCACACCATCAAAGGCGACTGTTTTAACCTGTGGAAAACCTGGACATATGGCTAAAGACTGTAAGGCCCTAAAAGGATCAAATATGATCCAAAACAGAAAAATAAGGCAAACCTAGTAGATGATCCTGGATACTTTACGGCATGGTGTCCAAGTCGACCTTGTCTCTAGTGTGACTAATGTGAGAGACTGGTGGCTTGATTCTGGAGCCACCAAGCATGTCTGTAAATTCAGAAATGCTTTCTCCTCTTATGCCATAGTAGGAGATGATGAGAAATTGTTCATGGGAAACTCTACCACCGCGAAAGTGGAGGGGAAAGGCAAGGTCGAACTGAAGTTAACTTCGGGAAAAACTCTCGCATTGAATGACATATTTTACGTCCCAGGACATATGCAAAAACCTTATCTCGAAACTATCTTACTAGGAAAAGGATTTAAGATTGTTCTTTGAATCTAATACTTGTTGTCCTTTCTAAGCATGGTGAATTCGTAGGAAAAGGTTATGTTACCGATAACATGATTAAGCTAAGTGTATCGATTTGAAATTGAATGTTAATGCATCTTCTTCGCTTATGTTTGTGACTCTTCACATATTTGGCATGATAGACTTGGGCATGTTAATCTCAAATCTCTAGAAAGACTTGCTAATTTAGGTTGCATACCAAAAATAAACTTTGATAAAAATCAAAGATGTGAAATCTGTGTTGAATCTAAATATACAAGAAAACCGTTTAATAAAAGGATTGAACGTAAAAACAGTTCCTTTGGAACTAATACACTCGGATTTAGGAGATTTGAAATCAACACCAACAAGAAGTGGTAAAAAATGGTACATCACTTTTATAGATGATTACTCACGCTATTGTCAGGTTCATCTTCTTAGAAGTAAAGATGAAGCCTTAGAGGCCTTCAAATTTTATAAAATTGAAGTAGAAACCCAAAAAGGTGTTAAAATTAAAACTCTTAGGTCAGATCGTGGCGGTGAGTATGTGATACCCATAGGTGAGTTTTGTAAACATAATGGAATCATTCATGAAACAACTGCACCATATTCACCAGAATCGAATGGTGTAATGAAAGAAAAAATAGAACACTCATAGATATGGTAAATGCTATGTTGACAAGTTCAGGGTTATCTTCGAACTTGTGGGGGAAGCTATCCTTTCGCTTTGCTATATTTTGAACCGAGTTCCATTTAAAAAATCCGATAAAACTCCTTATGAATTGTGGAATGGTAAACAACCTTCCTATGCATACTTTAAAGTGTGGGGGTGTTTGGCCAAGGTGGCCATTCCTCATCCCAAGAAAACTAAATTAGGTCCCAAAACAATTGACTGTGTGTTTCTTAGGGTATCCCGAGCATACAATTGCATACAGGTTCTTGGTCATCGTTCTGACCATAATAACATTGGTCAGAACACCATATTGGAATCTAGAGATCTTTGTGTTTTATGAACACATTTTTCCTTTAAGGTCTGGACCTCGAAAAGGGTCCATGATGACCTCTCGGATGTTCCATCGACTAGTCAAACTCCAACTTTGGAGTATGAGACTGAACCGAGAAGAAGTAAAAGGGTAAGAACTGAAACAAGTTTTGGCCCAGATTTTTTGACTCTAACGGTAGAGTCTGAACCCCAAACCTACAAAGAAGCTATGACTTCTCCGAAGCTCCCTTCGGGAAGAAGCTTCATTAAATGAATGGGAGTCCATTCAGCAAAATGAAACTTGGGAGCTTGTAGATTTACCTCCTGGTAGTAAATCCATAGGTTGTAAATGGGTGTTCAAAAGGAAACTTAGAACAGATGGAACTATAGATAAATATAAAGCTAGGTTGGTAGCTAAAGGCTATAGACAACAGGAAGGATTAGATTTCTTCGATACTTATTCACCAGTCTCTAGAATCACCTCGATTAGGATGTTGATTGCTATAGCTTCAATTTATGATTTGCATATACATCAGATGGATGTCAAAACTGCATTTTTATATGGTGAATTGAATGAAGAAATTTATATGGATCAACCTGAAGGCTTTATTGTAAAAGGTTGTGAAAACAAAGTATGCAAGTTGAACAAATCTCTTTACGGTTTAAAACAAGCACCTAAACAATGGCATGAAAAATTTGATCATGTTATGATAACTAATGGTTTCAAGGTTAATGAATCTGATAAATGTGTTTACATTAAATCTGTGGATGATTCTCATGTTATTGTGTGCCTATATGTTGATGATATGCTCATATTAGGCAGGAACCTTGATATTATTAATAACATTAAAAGCATGCTTAGAGATAATTTTGACATGAAAGACTTAGGCCCTACCGATGTAATCTTAGGGATAAAAATCAGAAAGACGTCTCATGGATATAGTCTTAGTCAATCTCATTATCTTTGAAACCGTATTAAAGAGATTTAATTATGAAAATGCTAAACCTGCATCTACTCCTTTTGATCCCACTTGTAAACTGAAAAAGAACAAGGGTAAGGGTATTGATCAACTTGAGTATTCTCGCATTATTGGTAGTCTTATGTATTTGATGAACTGTACAAGACCTGGATATTGCTTACTCGTGAGTAGATTAAGCGGGTATACTTGCAACCCAGTAGCGGGATCACTGGTATGCTCTCTTCAGAGTTTTACGTTACCCGAGAGGGACCTCAAACTATTGCTTAAGTTTTGGGAAGTATCCTGTGTGTCTGGAAGGGTATTGTGATGCCAACTGGATATCAGACTCGAGAAGAGTGCAAGTCTACTAGTGGGTACATCTTCTTACTTGGAGGTGCGTTTCATGGAAGTCTACCAAACAGACATGTATAGCTAAATCCACTATGGAGTCTGAATTTATAGCCTTGGAAAAAGCTGGAGAGGAAGCTGAATGGATACGATGTTTCCGGGAGGAATTCCACTGCCCAAGCTTGTGTCTTCAATCGCAATCCACCGTGACAGTAAAGCTGCTCTTGGTTGCGCAAAGAACAATGTATACAACGGGAAGTCTATACATATACGAAGAATACACAAGACGGTGAAACAACTACTCTCTACTGGTATTATCTCGATAGACTTTGTAAAATCCAAAGATAATCTTGCTGATCCTTTGACGAAAGGCTTAACCAGAGAGGAAGTTAAATTTACATCGAGGGGGATGGGACTTAAGCTCATTGAATAAATCACCATGAAGCATACTCAACCTTGTGATTGGATTTCCAAAATCAAGGTTCAATGAGACAACTAATTTATGGTGATATTGTGTAAAGCACTATCTTTGTCCCTCCCTATGGTGTAACTGTGCGATAGTGCTACCTGCAGAATTAAAGGATGATCTTTTGCGATCTTAATGGGTACCATGGCTTTGATTAAAGCGGGGTGTGGCAGGACACTCTTTATGGACTCACCTTTGTGGATGTTGGAAGTGGGGCCGCTTCCTATGAGAATTTGAGCTAATTCTCTAGAGACATTCATTAAGTCCGGATTTTAGCCCACGGCCAAAATGGGCACAACCGCAAGAGCTTGGCAGCTGTTTTCTTCGGTTGAGGCATCAAGTGTGGCTGTTATTTCGAATTGCATTCATTGTTGGCGGTTCAAGACATTGCGTTCACCGTATCAACAAGCAGTTCAGGTAACCTCTCACTAAGTTAAGGTTCAATCTTTGGGACACCTTAGCCTATATTGTTGCCTTATGTTTTCTCGTGTTTTATCGAAATGTTTTATTATTCATGTGGGGATTGTTAGAAAAAACAATGTTTTGTTTTAATCAAAAAATGCATGGACCATGTTTTGATCCCAAGACCTATTACTCCCTAGATGTTTTTTCATGTGAATGAATTAAACATTAGTCCCATATAGACTAAAACACTTAGAATTTTAGACTTAAATAGCATTGGTTTAGCCTTAAGGGTATGGCCCTTTGGGTCTTTAGACCTTTGTGTATGGGGAAAGCCCTAGACTATGGCAAGGTTGCCTAAACCTTATTGCATTTCTTATTGCCTTTCCCGTTCGCGCGGTGCTTCGCACAGAAGCACGCACGCTCGGCTCGGCTCGGCTCGGCTCGGCTCGGCTCGGCTCGGCTCGGCTCGGCTCGGCGTCGGCGTGGGCGTGGGCGTGGGCGAGGGCGAGGGCGAGGGCGAGGGAGAGGGAGAGGGTGTGGGTGTGGGTGTGGGTTTACCGACCTATCTTTTTACTGAAATTTTCACACGCTTCTCCCACACATGCAAAGAATTTTAATTCTTTGCCTTCTCGGTTTTGGATATCCGATGACCTCGAGAAGCATCTTCCTTCACGCGTGTCACACGGTGCATTTGACACCTGTGCCTCGAGAAGAATCTCGAGAATTTTAAATGTCCGACAAAAAAAAAGAATTTCACTGTATTTTTAGCGGATGCTTTTACTCGTCCGACAAAAGCAAACGCGTGAATCACGGACAGTCTGTCGCACATTGGATTCTAAGTCGAACGTTCAAATAATTTTTTCTATAAATACCAGATGAATTCTTCATTTGAGACCATACCTTTCTTAACTCTTCTCTCGAAATTCTTCTTCTTCTTTTATTCTTTCAGAAATTTTATTTAAGTTTGAGAAACATAAAAAACGAGTTGTAGTTTACGAAACATAATTTTGTAATACTACTTTCTCTGTTTACAAAATTATAGTTAGTTTACGAAACATTAATTACTTTTTACATTTCTCTGAAACTTGTTGTAGTTTCGATTTATGTTTTTGTTTTCATTATTTGCTGCCAAGTTCTAAGGGTTCTCTGTGTATGCTACACATAGAGGAGAACTACCAAAGAGTTGTATCCTGGAGGTAATTTGTTAATTGTTATAGCATCTCGGAGGAGTAGCAGGCAATATTACCTTTAGCTCGCCGTATCTCATACGTGCCTCTACTAAGTTTTTGATACTATCATCAGTGCATCTCCGGTATAACAATAACACATCAGTGAGTGTTAAGTATTTTTCTCATGTTTCTTGAGTTGTTTTGTTACTATTATCAGTGTAATCAAAGTATTGTTTCTCAGTTGCATACGAAATTTGTAACTTATTTCCAACATAAACCAGAAACTTCAGTTCCAAAGATTGAAAGCAAGTCCAATGGTAACTTCATTACAGGTTTAGTTGTTGCTTAATTAATTAGTCTTCGGTCCTCTCAAAACAAGTTTAAAATTATCAAGAATCACTTGAATTGCAGAACCTTAAAAACCATCAACTTCACACAGTCTTAATATCAAGGACAAGGAGAAAAAAATGAAGTTACTTTTCAGCTCTTTGCACAAGAATTTAGTACCAAATGACTGGTTTACCTTCGATACAGGTAATGTTTTCTTGTTGGTATCCTTTCATTCTAGTTTTCTCACCTAATTGTTGTCTTTCTTGAGCTTCAGATTAGGTTATGTGATACATATAGTTATCCATGTTGTTAGATTAGTCTTTTTTCTCTTTGGGAAAACAAGTCTATAACATTATCAGTAATCTTTTGAATTGCAGAACCAGAAGAAACGATTTCACACCCAAAATACTTTGGGTTGTCACAGCAACAAGACATAGTCCCCGAAATTTCTCTACAAGCATTTATCCTTTGCATAAATTCTTTGATTATGTGTAGTACTGACTTCTTTTGCACCTTCAATGACTTTTTCTTTTATCTCGGCATGCTTTTGGTTCTCAAGAAGGTTCGAGTCTTTCAGTTGATGTTGGAAAAGAAAGACTTAATGCACCTACCCGTTAATAGCTATTCCGTTGCAAAAAATGAACCACTAATTAAATCAGAAATGGTAAAATTTGATTAAGTTCGAAAATTCTCTGAAGTGAAAGAAAACTACTCTAAAATCTATCATCACTAAATCTCGCGAACTTAATTTTCTCTATGTTGACCATTTTTCTAAAACTCTACGGAACTGTAATTCCCATTCGCAAAGTTATGGTGTTTCCAGAACCCTACAACGGGAAAAAGTTAATCTTTTTAACTTGGACCCAACACCTACATCATTAAAACAACCAAATTAGCCAATCGTGTAGATCATCATCATTTTGTTGGCCTAGTTAATAATGGTATGCGTGCCTTATAAGTAACCCACATGCTGGATTTTTGTGTTTCCAGATATTCATTTTACTAGAAGCTAAAGGAACAAATCAGAGGAAAAGAAATCTATAAGATAGTATATCAGTGAATTAATTTTAGGTTTGGTTGGGAACTTGCACCCCACACCTACATCGGCCTAGCAAGCACACTAGGCCGATGTAGGTCGGTGGTGAGTCTGACCAGAAGTCAAACTCTATCTTGAGAAAACTTGATTAAGAGCAAAGTTAGGAAACATTGCTTGTTCCTAAAGCTAAGATTTCTTGAGGGAAAATTTTGTGTTCTCTATATATAGTGCTAGTATTGTAGAGTTATAGAATAATCCAACCTAGAAGAGAGCTAAATCCTTGTGCTTAGGATTTTGGTCTCTTTGTAGGAAGGGTCGTGAGCTACCGTGAAGGTCAATATCAGTGTAATAGAAAAAAACTTGTAAAGAGAGGATTTTGGTGTTCTAGTGTTTAGGGTTTGGGGCTTTTCCCTAAACCAAGTTTCTAGTGTTTCCATGTTTCTCCTCTGTTACTTTCAGCTATGAAGACGATGTAGAAGAGAAGACACGAGGATGGTTTGGCGAATGGTAGAGAGTTGATTTCTATGGTTTCTCCATTGGGTACTCGGGTATGTCTTGTTAACTCTTTGGGTCTTGTCTTGGATTGCGGGAAGAGCATGTAATGGTCTTTGATTCAATGGAAGTTTTTTCTGGTGGTGTTGGCCGTGGATGTAGCTGTAAAGGTGAACCACGTATATCTTGTGTTGTGTGGTTGTGTGCTTGTTTATCTTCTATCCCTCTTATTATTTATATCATGTTTGGTTCAAATCACCAATTTCCCTTTGTGATCCTGATTTCCGCTGCGCTCGGGTGTCAATTTTCCCAACAGAACCTCATTTAGAACTTTGGGGAAACGAAAATTGTCAGTCGGAGATTCATCCTCTGTTAATTTCGTTTTACTATTTTTAGATTGAGTTTTTGGGTTGAATATAGTCGATTGACATCACAATTTTGCAAAATCGACTAATGTAAGTAACAATTTTAGTTTACAATTCAATAAAGAGTTATTATTTCATATGGCCGATCAACATTTTGACAATAACACTCATCATACAATTGTCAGATGGTAACAAAGACTCAACATGCCTAATATTTAAAACTTGAATAAGGGCGGCCCATGAAGAAGATATCCATTAGGGTATCCATTACGCTCAAGAAACCATTGGATCTATCTTCTCTTAAACCCTAAACGAATCTTTAGCCGTTTAAACATCTATAAAACCGAACTTTCCTTATTCAGCTGTTCGTTATTCCAGAGTTTCATGAAGTTATCCGAGTTAAAGAAGCAAGACAATCAACATCGAATGTGACTTAGTTAACCCAGAAACGCCAGCAGATATAACGTGAAGAACTTTACATTGCGTGAAGATCAACAACAGTTATAACGTGAAGAAACTTTCCAAGGTCACACAAGGAAAATCTTTATCAATTACTTATCAACTTACTCCGTCAACAATCAATTATGAATTACTTTGTTGAACTCATTAGCTTGTTTAGTTTAACTTACTAGTTGAACAAACCAATGATCAGCAATGAATTAATAAGAGGGAAAAAATTTATGCAGAAGATGCAATTCCAACGGACCGATTATTATGGGCGTGATTTAAGCTTAGCTGGTTCTGCGTGAGTTTAATGGGAAGGAGAAATTCTCCAATGAAGTCTTGCGAAGAAACAAAACTACTTTGCGAAGATATAGACTAGAACTTAAAATAATCCTATACATTCTTAAACATTAGAACTGAAAATGAAGACAAATACAGACAAATTCCATTTATGAAATGAATAGTGCTCCAAGGATCAATTTCATCTTATCAACAGAAAGTTGATAGCGAAAAATGAAGATAAATGAAGAAAGTATTAATTTATGAAGAAATTTTTTGCGAGAAGATGATTTATGATTCGCAGCTCATCGCAGCCTCAAATATGCGTAGCCATTGTATGGACGTGATAGAAGGATTACAGACATGATAGAATCCAGGGAACTATAAAATAAAGAATGTCTGTGAAGCTACTTTTTCAACTCAAACTAGCGAGCAATCCTTTACAAATGTGAAGCACAACGCTGCAGCTCATTTGAACAAATTTGTTGGATATTCTCCCGCTCGCAGAATTTTTTACTTTCCCCTTTGCTGCAACTTTCTTTACTAATCATAAATTTTATTACTCGCAGAAACAACAAACAGATTCACTAAGTACACCATCCCAGCAATCACGGCATATTCTCTTTAAAGTATCAACTACTTTTAAGGTCCAAGCCCAATTCCCCTAAGCCCACTAAAATCAAGCCAAGCTATTTCACGCAGGTTAAAGCACACCAATCTATTTCAGGCAAGAAATTGATTAGCGAGCAAATGAAGTCCAATTTCCGCAGGATGCACTTATTTCACATAAGAGAATTTGCCAAGAATGGGTGGAGGCAGGAATACGGTATTTCATTACTTAGCAAGATCTTTGGTTATTTCGCAAGAAGAAAATGGGAGATTATTTCGCAGATAAATCTCGCAAGTAAGAGAACTAGCACAATTGGTTGAGAGGCTTGAATGCAAGCAATAGATCGCGGGATCGAGTCTCGCCGCAGCAATATTTTTTCACGATTTTTCTAAAGTTGCCTGACGAGAGGATAATAATAGTAAGATGAAGATAGTATAATTCTCTATTGCAAACAGAAGCTAGCACAAATGGACAATAGCGAAGATAAGAAGTTCAGTATCGCAGCAACAAGTAGCCCAAACGGTTAGAAAATGAGTATGCAAACTAGAAGATTTGGATTCGAATCTCCTTCCTCGCAAAAAATGAAGAAAGTAGATGAGAATTTCGCAAGTTAATTTCACAAGAGAAGAGTTAGAAAAATTGGTATGGTGTAAGAGGTAGATCAATACTTTATTTCTCATTTCTTCTCAAATCGCAAGAAAATCAAATACTTCGCGAAACACGGCAACAACAGAAAATCGCAAGAAAGCTAAGTACCACTTCCTTGAATATTTTACTTACAGAAAATGAAAATCATTGATTTATATTTTATAAAAAAAAGCGATATTATCGCAATATTTCAAAGAGCATTTCTAAGATTTTAATATTTCAAAAGATTTCAAAAAAATTTGATTTAATTTAACAAAAGCGATATAATCGCAAGATTTCTAAAATTTCAAAATATTTCAAAGATTTTTTGATTTGATTGAAAAACAGCGATACAATCGCAAGACTTTAAAAATTTCGAAAGATTACAAAGAATGAAATCATCACAAAATTTTTACAGATCCCCAAAATTTTCAAAGATTTCCAAGATTACAGAAAACGAAATTATCGCAAAAATTTCTAAAACTTTCAAAATTTAAAATTTACAAAGAGCGATACAATCGCAAGATTTCTCTAGAATATTTCTTTTACAGAAAAATATTTTTTAACAACGCGATACAATCGCAAGATTTCAAAAGATTTTAAAGAACATTTACTTCAAATATGATTATGAGAAATGAAAGAAAAAATTGATAGAAATGAAAGAATGAAGAAACGCGAGCATCATCGCAAGAAAGGCGAATAAAATTTCGCAGAGACATAAGAATGGGACGAACCTTTATGGCGTGCACCCTAGTTTAGGAATAAAATTTCGTAAGAGGCAAATGTAAGACCTAATAGCGCGTCATATGAGGGGGTATCTCTTGACATGACTCAGCGATAAGGTTATACCGCTGCTGGAACCTGAGTCATGCAGATGTTGGGGTTAAAGAAAACCTATCCGGGAGAGAGATCTTGGATTTCCAACTATATATGGTTATACCCTGGTTGGACGACCGAGAATATCTTCCAAGAAGTGCAAAGTATGACCAAGGCGCCGAGGTACACGGTTGAGCCAAGGGCGTACGAAACTCCCTTTCCATTCTTGGTAAGTCTTGGCTATGATGCACTTGTCCTGAAGAAAACCCCACTTAGGGTGCAGTCTTGTAACTATAAGCCATATAGGCATAAAGGACAAGAGGCTGCGAAAACAGCTGGTTGTTGGTAAATCTGGATGGGAGGAGCTAGTCTTGTATGGCCGATGTTCCCTCCTTGAAGGGGAAACCAGGGGGAAGATAAGGGCGGCACCATCCATTAGGGAGCTGATAAGTGTCTTAAGACGGCAATGTCATGGGGCTTTATGCTCGCAAGAGAATTTAGGCCTGTCATATTGTCGCGTGACGTAAATTATACAGATGCAACAATCCAAAAGAGAAATGTTAAGAAGAGATCAATGGTATTTTACATGAAAGTGTAAAGACGTCCTGCGATTTCATCCCGAGACGGCAATGTCATGGGACTTTATTCTCACGGGGGAATTTAGACATGTCATATTGTCGCAGAAAATTCAAAGAAAAATGGATAAGGCAAGATCAATGGGTCAATACATGCAAATGTAAAGATGTCCTGCGATTTTCTCGCAGAAGAAAAAATTGGAAAAATAAGACCTTTAACTAGGAAGGCAAAATAAGACCAAACTTAACTATTTTCTTTTAAGAATGCAGGAAAAATTTGCTCATCGCAAGAGTGATAGCAAGTACTATTCAGAATTTCTCAGAAGTATTGCTCAGAATTTCTCAGAAATATTATTCAGAGTCTCTCAAGAGGATTGCCTACAATCTCGTAGCATTATTCACAGTCTCGCCACTATTCATCGCAGTACTATTCATCACGGAACTATTCATATCATTATTTCAGAATCTCGCAGAAACATTCAGCATATCGCAGACTATTCCATAATTTCGCAAGAGATGTGATTATTTCGCAGAATATGATTATTTAATCGAAAGAGGCAGAGGCAATTCGTTCATTTAACATTTTCTCAAGGATTCTACCTTCATAGATAAACAACAGAGGCAACTATGGATTACCAAGAAAACATTTTATGTTTTTTATCTACTCGGCAAGAATCATTTCCAAAATGGGCAAGAATTCTCACGAAAAATGAAGTAATAATTTCGCGTGAACATAGGCAATACTTATGACTTTCATTAAAGGATGAATACTTCTTATATTTCTTCAAGGATACTTCGTACTTCGCATACTTCAAGAGTTAATACTTCTTATTTACCTAGCAAAGATATGGAACTTCACAAAAGAATAGAGGCAAGTACGTACTTTTCAAGTCTAGTATTCTTTCGCTCGTTCCTTCATCAACAAAAATCAAAGACTACTACAACAACAGATTTTTTCTTAAAGATTATTTTTCAAGCAATATTCAAGAAAAAAGAGGCAAGATGTAGGACCAGAATATCGCCACAATTATATTCATGAGAGATTAATGATACTTCTGTGAGCATCACCGAAAACTCTTCAACAACATTTCACGAGCGTCACAAAATAATTTAGAAAATGACGTAATAAACAACGACAGCATAAAACATGAGAAAAATGTGAAGATTTTGTAGTTAAAAAGAATGCTCACGAGAGCAAGGCAGTAAATGAAGATTTTGTGGTTATAGAAGAGTCTCGCGAGCGGATAGCAGATCTCGCGAGCAGATAGCAGATCTCGCGAGCACGATAGCAGATCTCGCGAGCACGATAGCAGAGCCAGCAAGGAGCATAGCAAAAATCCTAAAAAATGGGAAAGATAAATTGAATGTGAGCTGTCACCCACTATGAAGATACCTATATAAAGAGAAGAGCAGGAGAGAGAAATATGAGGACACAATTTTAGAAGAGAGAGATATTTTGCAGAGAGATTTTAGGAGGGAGAATGTATTTTTCTTTATCATCTTCTTCCCCAAAACTCGATTTAGAACTCCATTAATGGAGATTATCAATGTAAAATCAAATGTAAATTTAAACAATCATAGTGAAGAATCATGGATGTAGATCAAGTTGATCGAACCAAGTAAAAATATGTGTGTTTATTTATAATTTTTAGAATTTTAATCATACTTTTAATATCAAATTAGTTTAGATTAAGAGATTATTATCAAGATGTTACAAGGGGTGTGTTGTGGGAAAACCTGCAACTACAATGGTGGCCTCTCTTATGTGCATTGAAGTTGATGAAATTAGTGGAGGTGGTGCATCAGCAGGTGGAAGAGATGGGAAAGGCGGCAGTGATAGTTGCCGGAAGGAAAACTGTGATAGTGAATCACTGGATGTTGAAAAAATTAGGGTTTCTAAACTTGGGTGGGCTTGTATTGGGGTAAATTATCTTGGGTTTTAAGTGGGCTCTTCTATTTATTTATTTTGTAAGTAGCATTGTTGGTAGTATGGCCTTGTGTTCATATGGTATGCCCTCTTCTTATCATTTTTTATGCTCATTTTTCTTGTAATAAGCTTATTACTGAAAATCCGAAATCTAGTATCAAGTGCTGATTTAGCTTTACAAAAAAACATCCACTTGTACTTTTTACTTATAACAATCGGCTAGCTAATGACCTCATTTATATAAGAATTCCATGTTCAGGTAACCATTTGAGCGCCATGGTTTACTAAGCACGTTAAACTTCAATTGTGGTCATTATCAACTAAAGAATGGGTCTGTCAATCAATTTTATTTAATTATTACGTGCTGATATATTATACCGTCTACCATCTATGTTATATGACAGTCCAATATTTGCTGAGATAGTTCCCGAGAAGTCTTGAACAAGCATTTATCAACCCTTTGAATCTGTGTTAGCTTCTTTTGCTCTTGCAATAATCGGACTTCTATCCATCATGACACTGAAGGACTTGTAGTACAGAGAACATAATGATATACACTCAAATCCTTCAATCCATTGTTACAGAAGTCCTCGGCTTCAGTGAGAAAGCCTGGTCGTTCGTAGAAGGAATTAATTATGATTTGGTGTAAGTGCAATGTACATCATATTTGGTTCTTTGTAAGATAGAAAAATGCTCATGCGCTTTCTCATTCTCATGGACAGGTACTAGAGTACTTTTTTATGTGAAGTCCAATGGACTGTCTTCTATGATTTTATCTAATTGACTCGTTTCTGTTTCATTGATTGAAATACAATCTCATCTTATATTATATGCTTTGCTTTTTTCCCATCAAACAGAGTTAAACTTGTGGATTTATCATACTCTGTCTCATTGTTCAGATTTCAGATCTCAAATTAATTTCTTTCTTTTTTCAATGGGTTCTTCAAGAATTTATTTATTTCTCACGGATCTAAACACTATGATTACTACAAATGCTTATTTTATCGTCATACCTTTGAAATTTCCTGCAAAAGAAGAAGATGAGACCTTAATCTTGTCGTCGACGACTCTACTCAGCACAATGATATCTCCTCTCAAAATTCAAGTTTATTGCACTTATTTTATCCGCGGGTAAATTTTTTCTATTAGGTATTTCAGTTCTCACTGCTGTTAGATCAATTTTGTTTCGTAATCATGTTATAGAGATGTGAATGTTGTTTTCTTTTGCGGTACTTTTTCTGTTTTATTGTAATTAAGGGATGGGTTGGTTGCCAAGCTATGAATTGGGTTAGAAGTGTAAGTGATGTGTGGTACTGTTTTTCCCTAGATTTATATGAACTTCGAGCCCTGAAAAATTAAATTTAGTTGAATCTATAATCATCCAGTTATAATATTTAGCAATCTCTTTCACAACATGGAAATTCAGTAGGTACACAAGAGATTTATTTCACATAACTGTCTCAAACTTCAAAAAAAATCGTTTCATACTTCCTTAAATGCTAATTAATGTTGCAGGCATGGGTCTAATTTCATAAATTTGTACAGGAGAATGCTTAGAGGAAGTCTCAAAGATACGGCACCTAAATAAATAAGAAGCTTCTATTACATAAAGATGTGGTATATGATTCTTCCAGTTTAGCAACTAACAAGGGGTCTATACTCTATAGAGAAGGCTTGAATCTTTGTGACGAATATAGAACCTTATTTGGCACTGGTCTGGGTCTTTAATGCCTGTGTCAAAAATCAAGCAAGACAAACTGCTTATTGATTGTGAAGAATAGTTTAAACATGGATCTTCCTTTCAGATTTCAATATACACTAGAACTATCTGATTAGTGGCGGGCAGTTTGAGCTGTGTTAGTTTACTGATACAAGGTAGAGATGGTTTTGGTTCAATGATTCTGGTAATGGATGTTTCTATTCTATCCTGCCCTGTCAATCTGGACCTTCGGATTTATTTTTGGCTCATAGAGACAATTATACGTCTATTAGTCTTTTCTACACTGCTAGTTCACCTAGTTATTGTTATATTTTGTGTTGGTTCCAATGCTATAAATAGATGTGTAATAAGTCTTTTCATGTAACAATCAGTAACACAACTTGATACAACCCTTAACATTTCTCACAGTCTGTTTTGCGGAGTATCTCGTCTTGTAGGTCTGGTATTAATTATATCCACTTGTGTTTTATATTCTTTTTGCAACAACTTGATCAACTGGGAGTTCCTCTTGTTTGTAATGATTCCAAGATGAAAAGAATATCAGATACTCCATTTTGATTGATACCGTGGGTATGGCATTTCATTTCTATGCAGATTCATTCTCTTTTTACCTAAATATCTTTCTGGTTTCGGTTTCAATTTTCATTTTTGAACTTGGTAATCAAATGTTCTGACTGGCTAAGTCGATTTTCAGATGTTTCCAAGCACCTGTAGGCCATAACTAAGAAAATTGGTTAAGGTTGTGGTTGAGTTTGATGGACATGGACACTACCTTAAACAACACGAGTTCGTTTGGGCAGACAAAATACAGTAAGTTGTTCATGTTTCTAACCTATTATGATTTCTAGGCAAAGCTCGCTTGAATGAAGATTTGGTTTTTGTTTTCTCGATAATAAGAGTTTTCATTAATACTAAACAAGTGACCACAGAATACAAAAACTCATTTAAGAGTGAAGATTTGGATCAATGCTTGGAAGTTTAGGTTGATCCAATACAGACCGTAAGCAGCAACTTTTTTTGGTTCAAATTCCACGTAAATTATGACCGATCAAAAAAAAAATCCAGATAAATTATATTCTAGATTGCGAGCTTACTTTTATTTATGTTGACCATTTTTTCTAAAACTCTACGGAGTTGTAATTTCCTTTCTCAAGAGAAGCAAAGTTATGGTGCACCTGAACCCTCCTACAAGAAGCTGAAGGAAATAAATAGATGATGAGGAATCTCTAAAGAGAGGATCAGAAAAATTCTTATTAGAGTTGGAGATGCCCAAAGAAAAGCTAGCTAATCTTTTGTAACTTGCACCCCACACCTACATCATCCAAGCAAGCATGTTACCCAACGGTAAACGTTTGCAAACTAGCCACTGGTGAATGGTACGCATGTGTTGCAAGAACCCATGCATGGCTCATCAAACTTGGGGAAACGAACATGATCATGCGCTGTTAGGTTTATTTGTTTTTTTTTTAGATTGAGTTTTTGCGCCTTATATAGTTGATTGACATCACAATTTTGCAAGTTGAAATCTACCATGTAAGTAAGAATTCTGGTTTACAGATCAACGAAGAGTTACTGTTTCAGATGGGCAAATATATTCACTGGCCGATCAACATTCGAAGTGACACTCATACAAATGTCAGATGGGAAAATACTCACATGCCGACAATGATAGACTTGAGACGAGAATAAGGGCGGCCCATGAATAAGATACCTATTAGGGCATCCATGACCCTAAAAAACAACTCCAACCATTGGATTTATCTTTCACTTATACCCTAAACCTATCTTTAGCCGTCAGAACACCTATAAAACAAACTTTCCTTTTCATATTTCTCATTGTTCAGATTCAGATCTCAAATTTGTTTCTCTGGCGACAATGGATTCTTCGAGAATTTCTTTCTCTCTTAGTGATCTGATAACCATTTCTACTACTATCATCATACATTATTTGAAACATCCAAAAGATGAAGATGAAGATGAAAACTTAATCTCATTGTTGATTGATGATTCACTGGCAGCACAATGATTTCTCCTCTCAAAACTCAATTTTTCTCTTGAAAAAGGAATCTTCAGGTAAATTTCACTTCATCTAGGTTTTTAAGTTCTCACTTCTGTTCAATTTTTTGATTTAATTCTCATGAGTGTCGATTGTTCTGTGTGCAGAGATAATGGATATGATAAGGAAGATACTGATTATGTGAAACAGGTGAGAAGAGCTTACAGACCGCTAGCACGACTCAAACTCACTATCACAAAGGTGATTTGTTTTTTTTTTCTTTTTTGTACAAATGATGAAGCATGTTTACATATTGGTATAAAATTCTGAGCAAATTACATCATTTTTACAGATTGGCATAGAAGTCTGAACACGGGTTATGATCCTTGACTAGTAAGACTATTAGTCTATTACTTTAGATCACACTAGTTAAGGGCCTAGCTGTGT
This sequence comes from Papaver bracteatum, assembly GCA_023529315.1. Lineage (NCBI taxonomy): Eukaryota > Viridiplantae > Streptophyta > Magnoliopsida > Ranunculales > Papaveraceae > Papaver > Papaver bracteatum. The sequence goes on from JAJJWX010003506.1 coordinate 515,123, forward strand.
GTACAAATTTAACTGAGAAAGGGAATTCAATTCTATGTTATTACAAATGTGGGACATTTAATAAGTGAGCATTGTAGATCAGTTGGGTAGCATATTTATTCTCCAGAGTTGCAAGGGAATATGGTTAAATAGAATGCACCCTAAAGTGATCACATCACTTGTACCTCTTTGATTTGTAGATTTTGCGAACAACTTATAAATAAATAAATCACATAAAGAAAACTTATAGTTTGGGTTTTATTAGAGTAGGTTCTTATTGAGCATTCCTCTTGGTTCAAACGGAAAGAAAAATCAGAATCCTCTATATCATTAGTTTGTTGGACTAGTTAATGGTATGCATGCCTTACAAGTAACCAACATGCTTGACTCATCCAATTTTTGTGTTTCCATATATTCATTTTACGAGAAGCTAAAGGAACTAATCAGAGGAAAAGAAATCCATAAGATAGTATATGTAGTGAATTCATTTAGGTTTGGAGATACTCACAACAGAGCTAATCTTTGGGACATCGTCCAACCAAGCAAATTAGCTACTGGTCAATGGTGTGCATGCCTTATTAGATCCCATGGATGAAGAACTCATCGAACCTTTGTGTCTCTAGATATTAAACCTCATTTCACTAAACCAAATCTAGGTTTTCCTAACAATAGAATTCCTAACTAATTTTATTTTGGTAACTGAATTGATTCATTACAATTCTAGTAACCCTAATAAAGGGTTAGCAAATTAAGAAATACTTAACATAATTAGGAATTATTTCATAAATAACTATTGAAAGTGTGAGATCATTAGTTATACATCTCTAACACATTTTTTACAAAATCACTATTACAACTGTTCCTACCCAAAATTTGAAGTCTACCAAAATCAACCCTATCATTATAAATCTTTGTCATTTTCATTTATAACACACTCATGCATAATCCCCACAATGATTTATTTTAAATTTTAGAAAATATAAAATACAGTTTTAAGATTTTACAAAAAAATTGTTTGGAACCAATTAATAGTGCTAGGACCCTAGAATAACCTAAACCCAGAACTAATCCATACCATTGCCTGTGGGAACCAAAACTTGTTTTAATATTTTACTTTACTTGACAGAACGAAACCAACAAAACTAGTTGAACGGAGGATAAAACTCCTTCTGCACCATCGTTGGCTTCTTCCTCAGAAGAGAAAACTCAGTCGAATTCTTATCAAAATCGAATCAAAGAAAAACACGTGTTTTCTCTTTGTTTTCTTCAATTAATCGACTTGATTGGAATTTGAAGAGAAATTATAACGATGAAGAAGATTGATTTCGAGTTATTTTGCATTTAGATCGTAGATTTTGGTATAGGTTAGTGTTTGGGTCCTAAGTTTGTCCAATTTAGTGTTTGGGTCATTGACCCTTATTTTGTTGGCCTAGTTTTTGTGTTTCTAGATATTGAACCTCATTTAGAACTTAAGGGAAACAAACATGATCAGCCGGTAATTCATCCTCTGTTAGTTTCTTTTTAGATTGAGTTTTTGGTTCCTGTGTAGTTTGATTGACATCACAATTAAGCAAGTTGAAATATGCTCTTGTAAGTAAAAATTATGGTCCACCATTCAATAAAGAGTTACTATTTCACTGGCCGATCAACATTTGATAGTGACGCTCATACGATTGTTAGATGGTAACAAAGACCCATAGGCCGACAATGTAAAATAAGGGCGGCCCATGAAGAAGATATCCATTAGGGTATCCATCCTCAAGAACATCTCCAACCATTGGATCTATTTTTCTCTTATACCCTGAACGTATGTTTAGCCGTCTTAAACCCCCTATAAAACAAACTTTTCTCTCATTGTTCAAATTCAAATCTCAAATTTGTTTCTTTGAGGATATGGATTCTTCAACAATTTTTTACTCTCTTACTGATCTGATAAGCATTTCTACTACTATCAGCATACATTATCTGAAACATCCAGAAGATGAAGATGAAAACTTATTGATGATTCACTGATGATTCACTCGCAGCACAATGATTTCTCCTCTCAAAACGCAAGCTTTCCCCAATTTTCGGTATCTTTTGGTAAAGTTCTTATTTTCCTAGGGTGTTTAGTTTTAATTACTGTTTCAATTGTTTGATTTTAATTTCATGAATATATTTTTGTGCAGGGAAATTGGTACTAGAAAGATATATGGCTCTCCCCCAAAGCCAACCCTCGATGGTGTCTCAGGTCATTTGATGGAATACTTCGAGGCATCAGCAGTTCCACGTCTTATGTAGATTGATTAAATTGATTTTTTGTTTGGTGCCTTTGGGTGGTTTAGTGTTACTTGGGTACTTGATCCAAAATTAAGTTACAAGGGTGGGTTTACATGAATCCATTTTAGTTTTGTCACCCATATCGAGTTTTTATAATTTAATCAGCTTGTAATGTGATATATACACCTCAAGGGAATATTTTACACACAAAATACTTTCGGATGTCAGCAAATGGACATAGTGTTAAGAAGGAGCTCGAAAGATAATAATAATGGTGGAGGATGTGGAACAACTAGTTTCAAATTTTTGGTCTCTGGGAGTTTTGATTGCAAGAGTTTAGCTGATAATGGTGGAATTGAAATCAATGCAGTTACATGTAGGATACTTGTATGTTGTGGCCTGCTCCAGAGTTTCAAAATAAGATGGTGAAATTGTAATATAGAGTTTCGGTTCCTTTTATCTTCTTTCTGGTTTCCATCAGCTTCGAGAGTTGCTGAAGATATGTTTTGAATAGAAATTGTAAATATTTCAGTGATTTTTCTCGAATTATGGAACATCCAGAAGTTGATTTCAGATTACTTGTAACAATCATATCCTGTTTCATTGCATTTTATTATGAGTTGTGTACTCAGATTTCATGGATATAATTCTTCAATTTTTGGCATGAGATACATGGTCAAGGATCTGAATTTCTGCACGAATTGGTAAGCCTTCATTACCGATTGTGCATAAAGTGTCTATTCTGTTTATCTACAAGTCCGTAATTCATGTTGGTCTCTAGTGATTTGTGGTTTCATGAGGAATTCGTTGTTTTGCTCATTGAAATTAATTGCTTGCATTTGGTTGTGAGGTTATCTTTGTTGTTGAACCCTACGAGAAGCTGAAGGAACTAAACAAGACAGTTATCAGTGAAATCATTTAAGGTTTGGAGATACCGGCTGAGACGCGAGAGTTAATCTTTTGGAATTAGCCAAAGGTGTATAGATCAGTTTGTTGGCATAGTGTATGGTGGGCATGCCTTGCAAGGAAACCATTCATGGGTTAACCAACTTGCTTAATCCTTTGTTAGTATGTTTATTAAATTGAGTTTGTGCGTTGTCTCATAACTTTGCTAGTTCGAAATTTACATATGTAAGTGAAAATTTGGTTTATGATTCAGTAAGAATGGTATTTTATTTTATTTTATTTTTGTACAGGAAAATGTATATATACACTGGCCGATCTACATTAGTGATTAGTCAATGAAACCATAATAAGAAGGATCCGGCCGATCCGAATATTAGATGGTAATAAAGACTAACAAGCCTGCAATGTAAGTGTTGAGAAACTAAGGAGAAGGATTTGATCCGAATTTAGGGCACAGAAATGCCCAATATCTCCCACCATTGGATCTACCTTTTTCTTATACCCTAAACCTAAACGTATCTTGAGCCGTAAGAACACTTATTAAAAAAAATTCCATTCTTCATTTTTCTCAAGATCAGATCTCAAAATTCTTTCTCAAATGATCAACAATTTATTTATCCCTCACCGATCTAACTACTATGATTACTACAAATACTAATCTTATCATCATACCTCTAAAACTGCCCGAAGAAGAAGATGATGAAACCTTAATCTTGAGGCCCACTTAGGTATTCTTCTCTTATTTTTCCTATCAAAACTCAAATTTTCTCCATAATTTTGAGGCCCACTTAGGTATTCTTCTCTTATTTTTAGTTCCTTTGGTTTTTATTACTGTCTACTTTTTTGATTTTAAGCATATGAATGTGATTTCTGTGAGTGAGAAAAAAATTGAGCAACTTTTCTCCTCTGTGCAAAGTCCACATATCTGCAGGCTGTCAATGCAAGATAGTTTTACGGTGGTAGAAACCCGGTGTAAATTTGGTATGGTGGTGCTCCGACTTACTGGTTTACCTTCAATATAGGTAATGTTGTCGGTGTACTTTCTTTCCGGTGCAGTTAATTTCACCCTCCTCCTCTACAACTTCCGACTATGCTCCCTTTCTCAGTTAAATTATTGCGCAAATGCCCTTAATTACTGTTATTTAAAGTAATAGTCTTACGAGTAAAATAATCATAACGCTCCATCATGAATCTGCATACAAACAAGAATTCCAAGTTAACATAACAAACCAATTTTATAGTATCTTAAGGGATCTGACAATAACATGATTCCGAAAAGAAAAAGAAAACACATAAAACCATAAAAATAACAAAGATCTGAAATCACCTTTGTGTGATGATTGTGATGAGTTTGAATGCTGCTAATGGTCCTGTAGCCGCTGTAAGCTCTTCTTCTTCCACCACCAGTGTGCTTCTTCTGGTGTGCGCGACCCTATTAAGAGAAAATGAGCAAGAAATTTACACAAAAAGTAACTACAATCATTTAAAACTCAGACTGAGAAAATGAATCTAAAAAAGAAATAAAAGGTAATTCAAATCAATAAAAAAAAAAAAAAATCCGAATCGGTTCGAGTTTTCCATCACCAGGTTCACATAATCTGATAATCAGTAGCTTCCTTAAAGAGTTTCTCTTGCTTTAATTAGTATATATTGGCCTCATTGATATTCTTCTTCATTAAAACTGCATTACTGCGCTGAAATTCCAATTAAAACAAACCAGATCCCAGCAATGTTTGAGGGTTTGGTTTGATGGAATGCATGGAAGGTGTTTTATAACGTCCAATTTCTCTGCACACGGAACATTCAAACACTCATGAGCCTCAAATCAAACAATTCAACAATAACGAAAACTAAAAAACCTATAAGAAGAGAAATTTACCTCAGCATACTGGAGAATGAATCAAACTTGAGTCTTTAGCGGAGATATCATTGTGCTGAGAGTGAATGATCAAGATTAAGGTTTCATCATCTTATTCTTCTTCTGGCTGTTTGAGATGATGTATGATGATATGATTAGTATTGGAAGTACTGTTAACAATGGGGTTTGGATCATATCCCATTAATGGATGACGTCTCTTCTCAAATTTGTTTCTTGGACGCAGAGCCGATCCTGTGCCTAGAAGGGCTTTGTGCGAAAAAAAATCATAGGGCCTTTTATAAGGTTAAATATATTTTTTTGATAATTTTACAACGAACGTAAGCAAAAAATGTCAATAATTGCAAAATTATAGACAATGGTGTGCTAAATAAAACGGTAAGTTAAACGGGAGTAGTAACTCTTTTTGTTAATGCCCATCTACAAGACAAGAATACCAGAAGGAAACTCAAAACATATATCCATGGGTGTAGTGGTATATGTGTAATAATATCATAAAGATCCATGTATTAGTATAATTCAAGGGATGAAACAAATACCAAAAACAGTTTAATATCCTGGTGGCTCGGGTACTTGCCTTTCTCACTCAACGTCACGCGTTCGACTCCTTGCAAAGGCAAAAAAATTTCTTTTTAAATGTCATATTGGACTGGGCTTGGATGGCAAAGCAAGTGTACATCGTTGTAGTCTTGGAGAAAAGGGCCCTCCACAGAGCTGGGCCCTGTACGGTCGCAAGGCCTGCACCCCCTCAGGCCGGCTCTGCTTGGACGATATGGATTCTTCCACAATTTATTTCTCTTTTACTGATCTGATAACCATTTATACTATCATCGTACATTATCTCAAACAGCCTGAAGATGAAGGTGATGAAACCTTAATCTTGTTGCTGATGATTCACTTGAAGGATAATGATTTCTCCTCTCAAAACTCAAGTTTTTCCCTTTTGTGTTTAGTATCTTTGGTTAAAGTTGTTATTTTTATAGGGTGTTTAGTTTATATTACTGTTTCAATTGTTTGATTTTAAGCCTATGAATGTTTTTTGTGCAGGGATAGGAACCAGCAAGACATATGGCTCTCCCCCAAACCCAACCCTCGATGGTTGCTCAAGTCACTTGCTGGAATGATGCGAGGCATCAGCAGTTACACGTCTTGTTTAGGTTGATTAACTTGATTTTTTGTAAGACAAGATGTTTCTGATACTTGCCCAAATCATCTAAAAGAATAGTTTGAAGATAAACCAGAAACTTCAGTTCCAAAGATTGAAAGCAAGTCCAATGGTAACTTCATTACAGGTTTAGTTGTTGCTTAATTAATTAGTCTTCGGTCCTCTCAAAACAAGTTTAACATTATCAAGAATCACTTGAATTGCAGAACCTTAAAAACCATCAACTTCACACAGTCTTAATATCAAGGACAAGGAGAGGAAAATGAAGTAACTTTTCAGCTCTTTGCACAAGAATTTAGTACCAACTGACTGGTTTACCTTCGATACAGGTAATGTTTTCTTGTTGGTATCCTTTAATTCTAGTTTTCTCACCTAATTGTTGTCTTTCTTGAGCTTCAGATTAAGTTATGTGATACATATAGGTTTCCCTGTTGTTAGATTAGTCTTTTTTCTCTTTGGGAAAACAAGTCTATAACATTATCAGTAATCTTTTGAATTGCAGAACCAGAAGAAACGATTTCACACCAAAAATACTTTGGGTTGTCACAGCAACAAGACATAGTCCCCAAAATTTCTCTACAAGCATTTATCCTTTGCATAAATTCTTTGATTATGTGTAGTACTGACTTCTTTTGCACCTTCAATGACTTTTTCTTTTATCTCGGCATGCTTTTGGTTCTCAAGAAGGTTCGAGTCTTTCAGTTGATGTTGGAACAGAAAGAATTAATGCACCTACCCGTTAATAGCTATTCCGTTGCAAAAAATGAACCACTAATTAAATCAGAAATGGTAAAATTTGATTAAGTTCGAAAATTCTCTGAAGTGAAAGAAAACTACTCTAAAATCTATCATCACTAAATCTCGCGAACTTAATTTTCTCTATGTTGACCATTTTTCTAAAACTCTACGGAACTGTAATTCCCATTCGCAAAGTTATGGTGTTTCCAGAACCCTACAACGGGAAAAAGTTAATCTTTTTAACTTGGACCCAACACCTACATCATTAAAACAACCAAATTAGCCAATCGTGTAGATCATCATCAGTTTGTTGGCCTAGTTAATAATGGTATCCATGCATTATAAGTAACCCACATGCTGGATTTTTGTGTTTCCAAATATTCATTTTACTAGAAGCTAAAGGAACAAATCAGAGGAAAAGAAATCTATAAGATAGTATATCAGTGAATTAATTTTAGGTTTGGTTGGGAACTTGCACCCCACACCTACATCGGCCTAGCAAGCACACTAGCCACTGGTGAATGGTGCGCATGCTTGCAAGGACCCGTGCATGGCTCATCAAACTTATGTGTTTCTAGATGATATTGAACCTGTTGGGTCGGTGGTGAGTTTGACCAGAAGTCAAACTCTATCTTGAGAAAACTTGATTAAGAGCAAAGTTAGGAAACATTTCTTGTTCCTAAATCTAAGATTTATTGATGGAAAATTTTGTGTTCTCTATATATAGTGCTAGTATTGTAGAGTTATAGAATAATCCAACCTAAAAGAGAGGTAAATCCTTGTGCTTAGGATTTTGGTCTCTTTGTAGGAAGGGTCGTGAGCTACCGTGAAGGTCAATATCAGTGTAATAGAAAAAAACTTGTAAAGAGAGGATTTTGGTGTTCTAGTGTTTAGGGTTTCGGGCTTTGCCCTATACCAAGTTTCTAGTGTTTCCATGTTTCTCCTCTGTTACTTGCAGCTATGAAGACGATGTAGAAGAGAAGACACGAGGCTGGTTTGGCGAATGTTAGAGAGTTGATTTATATGGTTTCTCCATTGGGTACTCGGGTATGTCTTTTTAACTCTTTGGGTCTTGTCTTGGATTGCGGAAAGAGCATGTAATGGTCTTTGATTCAATGGAAGTTTTTTCTGGTGGTATTGGCCGTGGATGTAGCCTGTAAAGGTGAACCACGTATATCTTGTGTTGTGTGATTGTGTGCTTGTTTATCTTCTATCCCTCTTATTATTTATCTCATGTTTGGTTCAAATCACAAATTTCCCTTTGTGATCTAATCAACAAGCTCGGGTGTCAATTTTCCCAACAGAACCTCATTTAGAACTTTGGGGAAACAAAAATTGTCAGTCGGAGATTCATCCTCTGTTAATTTCGTTTTACTATTTTTAGATTGAGTTTTTGGGTTGAATATAGTCGATTGACATCACAATTTTGCAAAATCTACTAATGTAAGTAACAATTTTGGTTTACAATTCAATAGAGAGTTATTATTTCATATGGCCGATCAACATTTTGACAATAACACTCATCATACAATTGTCAGATGGTAACAAAGACTCAACATGCCTAATATTTAAAACTTGAATAAGGGCGGCCCATGAAGAAGATATCCATTAGGGTATCCATTAAGCTCAAGCAACCATTGGATCTATCTTCTCTTAAACCCTAAACGAATCTTTAGCCGTTTAAACATCTATAAAACCGAACTTTCCTTGTTCATTTCTCCCATCTTTCAGATTCAGATTCAGATCTCAATTTTCTTTCTCTCTATGGGTTCTTCAACAATTTCTTTCTCTCTGACTGATCTGATAGCGATTTCTACTACTATCATCATTCATTATCTGAAACAGCCAGAAGAAGATGAAAACTTAATCTTATTGTTGATGATTCACTTGCAGCACAATGATTTTTCCTCTCAAAACTCAATTTTTATCCCTTTCAATGAAGTTCCACATACTTTTCTACCACAATTTCAATGATGGAGCATGTTTAGAGATTAATGTGGAACAACTAGTTTCAAATATTTGTTCTTTGCGAGTTATGATGGTGGCTGGGGGTTTTGATTGCAAGAATTTGGCTGAGATTAGGAATTGTAACAGAGGGATTCCTTAACCCTTCTAGAGTTCTTGAAGATATATGTTTTGAATAGAAATTGTAATAGAGATATTTTTGAATTTATCAGTTGTGTACTCAAATATTTCATGGATATTATGTTCGATCTTTGGCATGAGATACATGGTCAATGACCTGGATTTCTGCACCAATCGGTAGTTCTTCATCACCATTAATGCTTTTGTGCATAAACCTTAATCTTGTTGTTGATTATTCACTTGCAGCACAATGATTTCTCCTCTCAATTTTTATTGTTCGTGGACATCAGATACATGTTCAAGGATTTTGATTTCTGCACCAAGTTTCATTACCATTAATGCTTTTTTGCGTAAATTATTTGTTCCATTTACCTACAAGTGATACCATAATTCCTGCTGGTCTCTAATGATTTGTGGTTAAGATGAGCTCATGTGGAGTTCTGTGTTTTGCTAATTGAAATTCTGTAATTTAGATGAGAAAACCTGCAGGTGGTGGATCGGCTCTGCTGCTTTCAAAATAGCCAAACGAAATCAAACGTGATTCGGAGAAAACAACATTCAAAGAATAAATCCTAACAATTGCTTCCAAACGAATATAATGAATCGTAACATGACGGAAGCCATTCATGCACCTAAGGAACCAACTTAATTTTAAAAATTGGCAGAAAACAAATGTTTGTCATACAAAATATTACATCAATGGTGGAAAATGAATTCAAGTCTAAACATACCTGTTAGAGTCTTGAACAATGTAATAGAATTTCACAATGAAGGACACAAAATTGAAACTATGAGTAGAGTACCTGCTACTTGTTCATCAAATTAATTAAGTCCTCCAAAGTAGATGGAACTCCTCGCTCCTCGTCTCTTTGAATAAAATCAACATACTTTTTAATCAAAAGTCCATCGAAGTGGATGGGTCTCCTCCTCCTCGTCTCTTTCAATAAAATCAACACACAATCCTTCTAGAAAGGAGAGGGATTTGAGATCATAGGTTAAAGAGTCCTTCACTTGTGGGCAATTCAAGATGAGTAATTTACGAAGAGAAGTCCATCCTCGAAAATCTAGAAGAAACTTAAGATCTGGGCAATCAATCAAAGCCAAATGCTGAAGAGAGCTACTGTAAAATTTAGAGGCAAGAATTGTGTTATCGAAGAGAAGTCCATCCTTATTTACACCAAAGCCTTTTAATTGATTGCACCCTTGAATTGTCAGAATATGAAGATTAGAATTGTTTTAAAGTATGCTTACTGGGAAGTATATAAGATCCTCAATATTCCTCAAATATAGGTTTGTGACAGATGTCATCTGGCTTCTCCCAACTGAGCATACTAACTTGTGGTCGACCTTCTTTAATACCAATGTCATCGGAGAAGGAAACCAAGGGATTTCTTTTAAACGTTTGCAGTCACTAATCCTCAGATTCTGAAAACACGGAGGAGGATACGAATAACTGGTTTCTTCTAGAAGGAACATATCTTTAAGCTTGAGTTCAATCAAGGAAGGAAATCCGCGGATATCTAAACTCTTCAAATACATTCCCGTAAGAATAAGAGTGCTGAGACGTGAGAGCTGACCAATAGATGCTGGTAGTTGTTTTATTCCAACGCAGTGTCTAAATTCCAATTGTAGCAAATCCGGAAGACCAGATGGAACACACATCCACATGGGAAAGTTCGACCCCGCGAAGTTATGAATAACCATTACTCTCAAACTAGTGGGAGGTTGAAGAGCTTCAAATACTTGAACATCATTACACGGCTTCTTGTCCCTAATCATCATGCCCGACTCTTCATCTATTTCTTTACCCCAACCTAGTATCAATGTCGGAAGATTCTGCTTTCCTTTCAAATTTTCCCTCTCAGCATCTACCGGGTCTTTCACATTCTGAAGATCAACAATACCCAGCACCTCAAGAAAGTTTAGGTTCCCTAACTCTTCAATACCTTCAGATTCTGTTTGTAGTTTTTCTGGTACCAGGTAAATCAATTTTTCAAGGAAAATTAATTTCCCTGAACCAAGTATTGGACTTTTCCGCAGACAAGAAAATCTTCTCAGTTTTGTCCAATTTTTTACATCTCTGGGAGGCTCACACCAGTGGAGTCCCATAATATCAAGGTTGTGGAGGTTAGCACAAGACTCTGGTAGTACTTTGATCCCAGTACCATTCAAGCTAAGGAATCTTAACTGAGTTAAAACTCCAAAATCATCGGGTAATTTTTCAAGTAATGGGCAGTTTTTGAAATTAAATATCCTCAATCCAGCAAGACCTCTCATAGACTCTGGTAAGGCTTTTAAATTTTTGCAGGTATTGACATCTAATGTTTCCAAATTGGAGAGGGTGACGACTGAAGCAGGTATTTTCTCAAAAGGGTTGTTTGACAAATTTAGAAATCTTATATTTTTCAAACAAGAGATAGAGTCAGGAATGACTTTTAATGCGCAATTTGAGAGATCCAATGTCTGCAAATTAGAAAGACTTGTGACGGAATCAGGTAATTCTACCATATACGTATATGAGATTTCAAGGTATCTGAGTTTTCTTAATGATTGAAAGTTCGTAAGAAGAAATTGAACACCAATACCCATAATGTCACTCAACATCAATGTCTCCAGATTGTAAAGCTTACCGATGGACTGATCATAAACAACTTCACGAAGATTAAGATGGGAAAGGCGGAGGTACCTTAGATGCTTTAGCACACTCAAAGAACGCCACTTTGGACGAGCACTATAATTTGGTGAACCACGATCCACATGTAAGATACGCAGGTACAGATTATTTTCTGAAAATATAAAAGGATCCAGCTTTGAACCTTCGGGGATAAATACTGTCCGCAGCTTCTTCAAGTTACTTAAGCTTTTCATAAATGACGATGATAAATCTGTATCCAATATTAGCTGTCACCGACGTATTTTAGAAGTAATATTCAACTCACTCACTTTGATAGACACCGATTCCTGATTCCCAGAAACATCTTTTGCAAGATCATGGACGAGATCATGCATCTTGCACGTTTCAATGTCATGTTGGAATATTTTTAACTGCGCTAAGGGGGTCCTGGGGGGCGTAGCCAGAATATTCTTGTCCAACAAACGCCATTGAAGAGAAACCTGTTGGTGAAAAGATGTCTTTTCCCAACAGATGCGAAAACCTCTATAAATAGCATCTCCCTAAACTCGTTTCTAACATATCAGAAAAAAACCTTTTTTTGTTTTCTCTTCTTCTAAAGCATCTTCAGAAACTTGTTTACATGTGTTCTTGATTGAATCAAGGGGTACAAACCTTGAATTCAATTTCTGTTGTAGGGCTTTCATTGTATCCTGAAGGAATTATTTCACATACCTATTGTAATCGCCAATTTATTGGGAGGGTAGAAATAATTGTCTAAAAGAAATCGTATGAGCCTTGAAAGCTTTTGAGTACAACAACATTTTCTGTGTTATTTCATCTTTTATTGCAACCCAATTTTCCAACATGTCCCCCAGTTCACTCTTTCGCGCACCACCCAAAAATGAACTCCATACCAAATTATCAAAGTATTCATCCGCAATATCTTCAATAGATATTCCGTTTCCCACATTACAAGTGTCTAGAAAACCTTCTGCCATCCATAGATGAATCAAAGTTTTCCGTTCAATCTCCCAACCTTTGGGAAAGATTGAGCAATAAGAGAAACATTGTTTCAAATGAGGTGACAGGTTATCATAACTCAATTTCAGTATCGGTCGGATTTCGTTTTGACCTTCTTGTGCATTCCAGACATCAGTTTCTCGAATCGACAACCAATCGCTTTCTTTATTCTTCGAGTGCATCAGGCTACCGAGGAATTTTGCTGCAAGTGGTAAACCACTACACTTTGTTGCTATCTCTTTTCCAATGCTTGTCATGTTTGATGACGTCTTTTCGGCCCCGCCGGGAGAAAATGCTCTTTTCTCAATGATAGACCAACATTCATCTTCTTGTAATCCTTCCAATTTGTAAGGAGGAATATCTCCCTTTACAACATTTGCAACCTGCATGTTACGTGTGGTGATTAATATCTTACTCCCTTTAGCACCAACAAGCAACGGACCTTTGAGATTCTCCCATTGCTGGAAATTCTCGTTCCATAGATCGTCCAAAACTAGCAAGAACTTCTTCCCCTGGAGCTTTTCTTGAACCTTATTCACCAATAGATTGTAACTTGATCCATTATAGATATTGGCCTGAGTGATGGATTCCAGAATTTTTATTAAGACTTTCTCCACATCAAAATCTGTAGATACACAGACCCAGATCCTTTCATCGAAGTATTTATTTACCAACTCATCTTTGTAAATGAGTTGAGCAAGCGTAGTCTTCCCAAGCCCACCCATCCCCACAATGGAGATAGTTGAAACCTTTTCCGAAGAATGATAATTGACATCTGACGATGATGATCTGCTCGCCTTTGTTAGTTTTTCAACTATATTAATCTTATCGTCCCTCCTTCCTACAGTCCCAGATTCGTTTATAAAGGATGCAGTTTTCCGGCTCCGTTGCTCACTACTTACACCACGAACCACAGAAGTATTTACTGCTGCAGCGTGCAGGCCAAACCTGTTCATGTCTTTGGCAATTTCATCTAATCTTTTGTTAATATCCTTAATTTTCTTAGCCATCTTGAAAGCAAAAACAAGAGGATTGTTGGAAGAAAAAACAAAATCGTGTAACTTATGCTTCAATCGGTCCCCTCTTTGACCCCGGCGTAAGGTTTCATAAGCGAACTCGTCCATCACATCGTCCGCGTCATAAGCCACATCTTTGAGCCATCTCAACCAAAGTCTCACAGCTTCTTCTGTCATTTGCCTCCTTTCGGCGTCAGCTATGACGGCTAGAATCATCTCCATGGTTTTCTGAAGCTTTCTCAAATCATCTTTGACTCCCCAAGCCAGACTAATCTCTTGAGCGACAACAGGAACCAATTTGTTTAATATTTCTGTTACGCCATTTGTAAGAATCCCTTCAAACGCCATAATGATGATATACTTGAGTTTTCTGAGGATTTAGAAATAAATCAAAAAGTAGTTGCTTTTCTGATGAGAATGACCTGAATAGAAGATTTACACTAATATATGAGAAATTATTTGTTCCTAGATTGTTCAATAACGACTCGAATATTTACTTTCCAGCAATAAAATAGAATCTATTAACATAATATAAGGTATTGCAAGTTTTCTGTCACATGAAAAAAGAAAAAGAATACCATCCCTACCTATTCCCTACATTGCTTTATCTTTATCTCTTATGTTGCAAGGATATATCCAGTGGTTGGATTGGGTACAACTTTTTCATAACAAATTATTTACTCTTGGAGCATAAGGAAAAATCCAAGAGTAGTCACTACTCACCCACGAAGGAAACCAAAAAAGCAATGTATATTAGTTTGCTTGAGAAACTTGCACAGGAATAACAAGAACCTTTCTTTGTGACTTATGTGCATGTTACGACACTCCAAATATCGGGCTGATTTTAATTAGGTTCTCAATAAGACTATAAGACTACAAAAGCATTACCTACAAAAGCATGACCGCAAAGTATGTAGAGATTTCTGAGAGGAACATATCCCAAAATATTAACTTAAAATCCAATAGTACTTGGTTTTTATTTTCATAAAAGAGTGAGATGGTGGGAGAATAAAAGGATAAAGGCATCACCTATTATCTGCTAGGATTATCTCCAACCCTTAGATGATCGTCAATTAAACCCTAAACGTATTTTCAGCTGTCAAAACACCTATAAAACAAACTTTTCTTCATTTTTCTCTTGTTCAGATTCAGATCTCAAAATTCCTTCTCAGACAATGGGATTGTTCAAGAATTTATTAATTTCTTCTCACAAATTTAATAACCATTCTAATATCATCATACATTAATTCACTTACACAACGATTTTTCCTCTCAAAACTCAAGTATTCTCTAATGGTTTGTGGTTAAGATGTGTTCGCACCAATTGTAGTTCTTCATTACCAACGCTTTTGTGCATAATTCATGCTGATCCCTAATGGTTTGTGGTTAAGATGTGTTCATTAGGAGTTCCTTATTTTGCTAATTGAAATTCCCAGAGAACTTTTTTTGTCGACACTGTACTGCTTGGATGACAGCGTGATGCATAGTGTATGCATAGATGAATCTGTTCACTTCGAGGATTAGCTCATGCTTATCTGTGTGCCGCTAAATTGACATCACTCTCCTGCTCCTCTCTAACCAAATAACCCACAGGATTGCTGCTGGGATGAGAGGCCATATTTTCTTTCCTCTTTTCTTTCCCTTATCTGTTGCCCATTCTTGAATATGGTCCTTTACTATGTTTTTGTACTTCCATGATAATCCAACTCGAACTATGAAGTAATCCCAAATATCAGTTGTAAAGTTACAACATAAAAAATGTAAAAATGGGCAAATGAACATGTATTTGAAATCCCAATAAAAATGTCCATCCTCTATCCTAGATTCCCATTTCAATCTTCAATTTACTACAATTTTAACAGCAGGGTATGCCTTGTATTGTTACTAGTGAAAGAAAGACAGAAAGAAATGGACTGCCAGCTCTATATGATGAATGCAATTACAGACAAGACAAAGATTAACAAATTTAAACCACTAAATATAAATAACGATTTTCTATTTACTAGCAGGTTTGCAACTGGGTGTGACTGGTTGAGTTAATAAGACTCATTTGCAGATCTAGTCAAGTGAGTCAACTGGGTGAGGCATACACCCAAATTCCCTGCAGAAACTATATCTTTGATCGTAAAGAAATGCCAAACATTAAGAAATGCCATACCACTTGAAACAGCGAGTCATTGTAAAACATAATTCCTCTTTATTGATCTCCTTCCATTTTATTTCTTCTTGAATAATGTGACCGGCAACTGCTCGCTTTCACCCAGAATACGATTTCATGTAGAGCCATCCTGCAATACATCAAGTTTATTGTTATTTTCATATACAAAAGGCTAAACTAGATACTATGTGTAGTGGTCAGTAGAAATATATATAAGCATCCAATGCACGCCTCAATCAAATGTTTTAAATGCAAACTGAGCTTACAATATAATATGCACCATACCATAAATACTATTGGTCCATTTGTTCAATCTTAGCAATTTAGTAGGTGGCATTGCTTACACGCTCACCCTCTCGACATGCATGAGCAGTTTGCTGATCTCTCTGCAGTCTGCACTAAACCCATCTGGTGCCTATGGTTCCTCCTAACAGTTTACCACGACAACATGGATTACAAGATTGCTTTAGGGCATTTAGACGTAAAGACAAATATAAAATCTACCTGCAACCAGAGACTGTATAGTTCGAGCTCAATTTTTTGGTGAACGAAATTGGCCTCAAGGCATGCAAGTATAAGCGTCCCTATGCACGAACTCGCTTAAAGTGAAAAACAAAATAAGGACAAATACAAATGAGAAAAATGTGTCTTGGCAAAAAAGAAAAGACATGCGACATGATGCAAAATAATTTTGAACCAATTCCTTTCTGGGTTCAAGAATGACACAACCAAAAAAAAAAAAAAAACTAGTCTAAGAATTCATTCACAGAACCTAGAATTATATGACCCTACAATGTCTTGAACAATCTAGAACCGGAACTCTCGATACACTATGAAACTCCAATTAAAAAAAAGTAGCACATTACGATCTCTTGTTCTTTTTTAACATAATATAAGGGAATAGGTATTATTTCACCTTATAGGTGAACAAAAACAAAACAAAATGTACTCTTCACTAAATCACCTCATAAATTAAAGGATAAACTGATACACACTTTGTTGATGATCCATGCTTATCCCGTTTAGACAAAACCCAATCACATACAATCTCAGTCGTAACTCGCATTCAAAAATTCCAGCAACTCATTGTGGAAGTGCATACCTCGTGCGACACTGTTTTTATTTTATTTTTCTCATCCAAAACGATATCTTTCTTAGTTTGCTAAGAAATTCAACCTTACTTCAGCATTACCATCAGGGTGAAGCTTCAGCTCTGCGATGTATTCTCCTGTTTCACGAATATCTGGAATAGATACCATATGTTAGTTTACATCTCTACAGGTGAGAAGTAGTAAGGGTGCTCAGAATATCTAATAAAAACAAGTTAAGGCAGATGGGTGCATAGTATGCTAATGTACATGGCAGAACACAACATGCACCTCGATGCAACTTTTTGAATCCCAGGATTATTCACGTTTGGGTTTTACCGCTCCAAAACCCAACCCTAAAAACATCATGGTTGATTTCCTAAATACTAAACCCAACCGTAAAACAACTTGTTCTTTTTTCATTATAAATTACTGTGGCACGGGATGATGCTTCACCTAGAACCCATGTGGAGGCAATACCGTGCCTCGTCTCGTCTCATGGGCCAATTATTGCTCTTATAAGGCTTTAGGGTTCAGTAAGATTACCTTACTCATAAAAACAACTATGCTATCAGTTCTGCGGCGGCGCATATTTTCCAATCCTCCTGTGGTCTTCCTCCATGGATCATCTTCTCCATTAGCACCACCATCACCATCACAATGGATTATAAATGAAAAGCGGGTTTTGCATGTCATGAATAATCGGTATGAGCGGAATCGGAAATGAGGATTTCATAATGATCAGCAACAGAAGAATTTTGCTGATTATCAAATGAATTTGCTTCATCACATACCGGGACATTGATGGTGGGTCATTCTACTACAATTGATAAGCGATTTTTGTGTATTGATGAAGAAATTAAGAGTTAGACAACACCTGAAGAAGATGATTTCTTTCTTACTTGTTTACAACAACTTGGTCCCTAGAAGAAATTTTAACTCCAGAAATTACTTCCTATCAGTCAAGAGATCAATATCTGAATATCATTGTCATTTTGTATGACAATTAACTAATGGTATCTGTTTGATTATGTATCCTCTGCAGAGATTTAAGAGTTTTTCTTCCAGATTTGTAATATCTAGGTATGGATTTCCGATCTATAATATGTTTGGGGTTTTTGACTGTAATCTCTTTGGTAATATGATTTGTTCATCTCTGTCTCTATGATTGTTTTTTTCGTCTCTCACTTGTTTCTTTAGATCTAATGCTTTCTTTGTGTACCTACTTTTAATAATATGTGTGTTCATGATTATTTGAATATATGGGTTTATAGATATATTAGGTGTTGGTGATAGATTTTGCTTTCTTGGGCTTTGATTGATAGTTTTTTTTTTTTTTTAATAGTGGGTGATTATTTTTACTTCATCAGTTTCATCATTTCTTCCTAATTTAGTTCAATTTTTTGGGTTATTTTCAGTCTGTATGGCTTGTTTGTGTACCGGTTTGGTTTACATTGTATCAAATCTATAGGGATGAAGGGAATCAGACCAAATTGTTGCAACCAAAATGGTCTTTATTCAGGATAACTGTGCTTAAAAAATGTTGCATCCAAGTTGTGTAATATTATGGATGCAACTGAATTTCTAACTAAATTTGTTTGCTTTTGCCACCCTTAGCACACTTTTTTTGTTCAATTACATCCTGGAAAAACTATTTGTGTCGGTGAACAAAAATTATATCACGAGATTCATGACTTTTATCTGCTGCAGAGATTTATAAAACATTGGATGCAATAGCTTCAAAATACCTTACAGAATTCTTCCTAACATTGGCGGTGCTGAGAAGAAGCAAGTGCGCAAAAGGAGATCAAATTTAGCTGAAAGAGCTTAAGGACAGTGCTTGTGATGCTGATGACATAATGTATGAAACTTGTTGAGTCTGCATCGATATAAGACAGTTTGAACTTCTTTGAAGTGTTTTTGATTTCGCCACACATCCTTTCGTTTCAAGCTGGCAGAATTGTCAGTGATACATTGCAATAATTGCTTCTCCTCTTATTGGTAAGTTTTGTTTTTTTTTTCAATTTCATTGATTCTATCTTAATTGTTGCTGTTTACTCGATACTTATGTATGTGAGTCTTTTTTGACTTATGATACAGAGTCTTGTTCGCAATCAAAATGTTACTCTATTCAGGAGAACTGTATTAAATCACTGCTGCAACTGAGTTTTGTGGTATTATGGATGGAACTGGATTTCTAACTAGATTTGTGTGCTTTGATTCCCACCCTCAGCAAAACTTTTTTTGTTCAATTGCATCCTCAAAACTATTTTTGTCTTCTTGAAAATGTCAGTGAACGAAAATTATAACATGAGATTCATGACTTTTATTTGGTGCAGAGATTTATAAAACATAGGATGCAATAGCTTCAAAATACCTTACAGATAACTCTTCCTAACATTGCGATGCTGAGAAGAAGCAAGTGATGTAAGGAGATCAAATTCAAGCTGAAAAGGCTCGAGGACAGTGCCTGTGACAGTTTGAAGTGTTTTTGATTTCGCCTCATCCTTTCGTTTCATGCTCGCAGAATTGTTAGTGATACAGTTAACTGATTGCAATAATTGCTTTCTCCTCTCATTTGTAAGTTTTTTTTTTTGTTTTTTTTTTTTTTTGGATTCTGTCTTAATTGTTGCTGTTTACTCAATTCTTATGTATGCGAGTCTTGTTTGACTTATTACACAGAGTCTGCTTATATGCTAATATAACTAGGTAGAATTTAATGGCCACCATGTACACTGGGAACTTCTTGATAATGTGGAACATTGTTGAAAACAATAATCTGGAACATAGAACAAAGGGATGCATGTTGTTTTCTTTTCCTTCAGCTACATAAAATTGGGTTAGAAAATAGCGCTCAAAAGAAGACTTCTCCCTTAGATGCTGAAATTATTTGTTGCTTCAACTTATTCGCTGTGATTACAAGATAATAGCATTACGTTTCTTCGTCGCTGAGATTTATTACCTGCTCTTTGTAACGAAGTTACTATACTTTTAGAAGGCTTCTGACTATGATCAGTTTGTCCTTGCAGAAGAAATATCAGTTATCCCTTGCAGAAGAAGACAACAATCATTGTGATTATGAACCCTTAAACTTCTAACCCACCTGCAGCGCCACAATCACTGCGACTGCTGCCACCATCTGTCCCTTTTTAGACTCTTCCTCACCAGTTGTCGGCCAAAGTTTCCCAGACTTGCATGAATCAAAATGATGCCGCAGGCGAGGCAAGCAAGATAATACAATGTCATAATATTGGATCTTGCTACTGAGCATTGTGCAAATTTGGTTTTAGTTGGCAACTCTTTATGATTATGTATCCAAGAAGATAGTCGAGAACAGGTCTGCAAAGAACTGAAATCATAGCAAATACAAAGTTGCAAATTCCTAAGATATTAGCAGATCATAATACACACTCATAATAGCTAATTTGCTTATTTTACCTCGGTTTATGTAGTTAGATTTATGTATGTGCTTCTAAAATTTGTGCACCTTCAATTAATTTTCATATTGATCTTACATTAAGGTAATTAATGTGTTGGGATCATGGCTTTCTGTCCTTGACCGTGATCAATTGTAGTTGATCATTACATATGTCTTTTAGGTATAGTGGCTGATAAATCGTCTGTAAAAATCTGGAAGGCGCTACATCAACTAGTGATCTTTACTTTGCCATCCGTCATGGTTCCTCTCTTCTTAGATTATTAAGTTCGACTTACTGGCTCTGCCAGTTTCGTATCGGGCGTACTTACTCATGACTCAACCTCAAGCCCATGTAAAAACCAAGAAGTGACTCAACCTCAAGCCCATTTGAAATCCAAGAAGTGAAATGATAGCCCATTATGAAATTATAGCACGATAGATGAACCCTGTTTTAGGGTATACCGAGATTTTTTGAGGCATATCATAATTTGGTGATATGCCAATCACCAAGTGGTCTGGTGGTTGGCATGCTCCCTCCTATTGTGGAGTTAGGGTTCAAACCCTGTAATTGATTTTTGCCATTTAGGACGAGTTTCTCTTTACTTTGAAGATGGTTTATTCAAATTCGATCAGTGGTTCCTGACTTATTATTTTTGATTCAAAAACATCGATTATTCAACACGTTATTGCTTTGAATCCATAAGCAATCTACGGGAGTTCAGACATCCGGGTTCGTTTGGTTCTGTAACATTGTCAGAAAAATATTCATTTCTTACATGATAATTTCTTATTGAAAAAGAAGCAAATTAAATTAAATGGTCGAATCGATTTCTTATTTTACCACCATACTTCCCTGTTATATCTATAAAGATCGGGTGTGGTCGTAAAGACAGTTGTTTTTGGAAAACAGAAATATCTGTTCCCAACACCCTGCTACTGACCCCTGATCATATACAAATCCTGATACATATGCCCACACTTTAATTATTTATCGCCAATCTAATTTTATTAATTTAATAATGATCAAACGAAGACAACACAAGGGATATAATCCAAATAACAAATGCGAGAAACATAATCAAAGAAAGTATATCATGATCGCCACCATTGCTGGGTGAAAATGACTCTTGGGAAGCATATCATGTCTTCCTTTTAGTTATCGAAGGCCATGTATCCATTCTTCTTATTGTCTAGGACATAGTTAGAGATAATTGTGGCCATGGAAGCAAAGCCATCGATACTTATGAGTGGAGAAATCTTTGCAGCAAGTTCAGCGGGGACTTCGTACTCAATCATGGACCTGATAATGCATGAGTTGCAGCTTGTCTCTATGATCTCGAATCTTTCCATGAAAAACGTGACACCCATGGCTAGGTATCCTCCATCTATTTGCTGAACTTCCTTGAAACGTCTACCGTTGTCGATGTTGGATATTTTCGTCAAACCCTTGAATGCAGTCATTTATGCAGAGGGTGATAAGAATGAAATTCTTAACACTACCATGTATAATATGCATGATGAAGGTGATCCTAAAACCTATGCTGAGGCAATAAGCTCCAGAGATGCTAATTTCTGGAAAGAAGCTATCGATGATGAAAAGCATTCCCATTTGACAAATGGAACTTGGATATATTGTGATTTACCTCCTGGTGCTAAGGCAATAGGATGTAAATGGATATTCAAGAGAAAGTTGAATGTTGATGGTACCATTGATAAGTTTAAGGCAAGATTGGTTGCTAAGGGTTACAAACAACAACATGGTATTGATTACTTTGACACATATGCACCTGTTGCACGAATCACATCTATTCGTTGCTTGATTGCACTAGCCTCTATTCATAAGCTAGTTATACATCAAATGGATGTCAAAACCGCCTTTCTAAATGGTGATTTAGAAGAAGAGATATATATGGAACAACCTGAAGGTTTCATATTGCCAGGCCAAGAGAAGAAAGTGTGTAAACTAGTGAAATCTCTTTATGGCTTGAAGCAAGATCCCATGCAATGGCATGAGAAGTTTGACAAAGTAGCTTTGTCATATGGTTTTGTTGTGAATGATGCTGATAAATGTATCTATAGTAAACAAGATAAATCTGAGTGTGTGATTCTCTGTTTGTATGTTGATGACATGCTTATTTTTGGGACTGACTTGTCTATTGTGGAGGAAACTAAGAAATTCCTCAGTTCTAACTTTGACATGAAAGATCTAGGGGAGACTGATGTGATCTTAGGAATCAAAATCCAAAGAAAGGGAGATGAGTTGGTCTTAACCCAATCTCATTACATTGAGAAATTTGTCAAGAAATATGGTCATTTTGATGACAAACCTGCACCTATCCCTCTATATCCCGGTGTGAAGTTAATGAAGAACACTGAAAGGGCTTATAAACAACTTGAGTATTCCAGTGTTGTTGGTAGTCTTATGTATGCTATGCATTGCACAAGACCGGACATATCCCAAGCGGTGGGAGTGCTATGTCGTTTCTCAAGTAACCCTGGAATTGAACATTGGAAGGCAATTTCAAGAGTGTTGGCTTACTTGAAGGGAACCATAAACTATGGTTTACACTTCCAGAGATATCCCGCTGTATTGGAAGGATACAGTGATGCGAACTGGAACAATGTAGAATCCAAATCTAAATCCACCAGTGGATGGATATTTACATTGGGAGGTGCTGATGTGTCTTGGAGTTCGAAAAAGCAGACCTGTATTGCTGACTCAACAATGTTGTCAGAATTAATTGCACTAACAGATGCATGTAAAGAGGCAGATTGGCTTAGAAACTTACTAGTAGAAATCCCATTATGGATGAAGCCAACTCCCTCTGTTATGATTAACTGTGACAATCAGGCTACGATCTATAAGGTCTCAAACAAGACTTATAATGGAAAGTCAAGACATGCTAGTCTTAGACATCAGATTGTCAGGCAATTACTCAAGATGGGAGTAGTTGCAGTAAACTATATTGAATCGAAAAAGAACTTGGCAGATCCTTTCACAAAGTGTCTACCAAAGGATGTGCATTCAATAAAGTGTAAGGAGATGGGACTCAGGTCTATTTAATCACCAATAATGGGAACCCAACTTATGTTATATCTTGAATTGAATAAACTAAGTTCAATGTGGTACTAACAAGTTATTGCAGTGGTTGTGGTACACTAAACTAAAATCTCCCATTTTCCTTGTAGTGTACGGATTCTGCATGATCTTAGGGATGGATGAAAATCCTTAATAAGTCTAAATTTTATCACAAGGTGTCTCGCAGAAACACCTTCGAGACTTACCTATATGAGTGTTTGGAAATCAGGCCGTTTCCTATGAGAATTAGACCGTTCTCAGAAAAGGACTCATGAATTTCAGGAGAAAGCACAGGGCCATTAATGTGCGAGCTATGGAACACACTATTCTCATGAAATCAATATGTGTGGAGGTTCCGGCTTTATCACAAGGAGTACTTGGTTCAAGATTAAATTCACCATAGGACCTCGATAAAGCTTTGAATATCTTACACTAAGTGGAGGTTCACACCCAGAAGGTACCTA
Organism: Papaver bracteatum; assembly: GCA_023529315.1. Taxonomy (NCBI): domain Eukaryota; kingdom Viridiplantae; phylum Streptophyta; class Magnoliopsida; order Ranunculales; family Papaveraceae; genus Papaver; species Papaver bracteatum. The sequence goes on from JAJJWX010003506.1 coordinate 538,988, forward strand.
TCATTTATGTGTTGGTCTCGACGATGATGCTTTGTCTCAACTTAGCTTGAACTACGTTGGCTTGATCCCACTCGGGTACATAGGTAGTCACTTTGGTGATGTAGTCACTCCAGTTTCAAAAATTTTATTTATTTTATTTTATTTTATTTTGGTTTTTTGAAAATAAGGGGAGAATGTTGGATATTTTCGTCAAACCCTCGCGGAATTTTTTCCTGTTGAAGGGTTTCCATGACAGTTAGAAAACCTGTACAGAAATTCTATTTCTCCAATGGACACATTGACGAAGAGGCGTTTCTGTTCACTCTGAAAGGACTCATGCAAAGATGAAAAGTCATCTTCAAAGGGTGTGTTTTCCCTTTAAATAGCAGACTTGTTTTCTTCCAAAATCATATCTCAATCTTCTCTGTCTTCTTCTAACAAGCATCATCAGTTTCAAAACCAGTGTGTTCCTGGTTGGATCAAGGTTGTACAAGCTTTGAATCCAACATCTGTTGTGGGGCTTCAAGTATCCTGACGGCAATATTTTTTTGACCTGTTTGTACAATTTTTCCTCTTTGGGAAAGGGTCGAATAATTGTCGAAAATAATCTTCTCATAAGAGCCTTGAACCCTAATACAACAATTCTTTTCACCCTATTTTAGTACTATTTTTCCAACAGTCGATAGTGATGAATTTCTCCTTGTAACTTAGTGGCACAAAACCTGAAAAATTTAACTAAAATTGTAAGTACTGTACATTATTGATGGAAACATTGGAATCAAGCAATTGATGCATACAATCATATGTATAGTTTAGACATACCAGGAGGAAACACGACCTGCAGAATTGTACCAACACCACCGTTTCCTTCGACGTAGTCAATCCTTTCTATAGCATCGGGAAGTAATTTAATCATGAATTTAAGGAGATCAGGGGAGCTGTATACTTCCCATATATCATTGGAGGACGCGTTCACCTTAATCTCATTAATAAGCTCAGACTTCATTTCTCAACGCCTTAAGATGTTCTTGTATGTTTTGGTCTGTTTTTTCTGTTCTCATCAGTCTTTGTTAAATAATGGTTTTTCTTCGATTCATTTGATACAAGTTGAATAGTTTAAGAAATTCACGAGCTACACGTTCCCAACTGTCAATAATAATATTTTCAAAGGTCGCAGGAAAGAGGCTGGAAATTTTAATCTAATTAATTCTACTGTGCACAAAAAACTGGTTTGTCAACACATACCGTCAGAAAAAAAAAAAAATTAAACGTAGCTTTTGACAATTAAAATTCAAAAGGCAAAATAACACAAAATAAAAACACTGATAGGGGATTCGTGGGTCGATAGAGTCTTACTTTCCGTACTAGACGGGTGATGCACCATTGAAGTCGGCTCAGGCCATCGACTGCTATGTCAGTGTACGAACTCGAGGGGCCGAGACAGTATCGTAACTATTGTCCTTCCCTGCAAAAGTTTATATTTAATTTTATCCCTTCCGTGGGGTTTAAAAATAATAATGCCTAGAAGTCTGAAAAATAAAGTCCAAAAAGTGTCCAAAATTAAAAAGAACAATTACAACTAATACAACAAACCCTAATACAACTCTCTACAAATAATAGTCTAAAAAAAATCAACATAATAATGATAATAATAAAATCTTCTTCTCTCCTTTTGGACTCCTCTTTTTTATCCTTCTTTGCCTTTGCTTTCCATTTATAGCGCTTTTAGTTTCTTTGTAACTTTGCTCCAAATCTGAAAAGAATCGAAAAATACCAAAGGCGTAAAAGAGAACAAAAATTCTAAATAAAATAAAACGAATCTAAACCCTAAAACCTTAATACAAGTCCGCGTTGGCGACGCCATAAATTGATGTTGTTTTGAAAAGTTGATGTAAAGTGGTAAGAAAGATGTCGTTCACTCAGACTTCTTGAGATTGGCTTTAAGACTTAATAATAAAATTTAAACACTAAAAATAAATAAAATATATACACAATATTGTCAAAATATGGATACGTACTAAGACTCAGAATTCCACCAATTCTCATATTCATGTGGTTTAACTATTAATTCCAGACAATTCTTGCTCATAAAATAACAAATATCGACTCTTATTCTTTGCCAGGGTAGATTTTATAAAGCATTAGATGTAAATTATAAGCGTGGCCGGAGCATCAAAAGTTCTTAGACTAAGCATACACCATCAAAAAAAATCACAAATAATCAAGAAAAATAGTGCAAAAGTCATAAAGAAATTAAATAGAATTACCACGCGCATGAAAGATGGCTTCCTCCATTATTCCAGTGTTGGGATTTAGCTCATCATGCTCAAAAGATTTTTCCATTTCTCAAAAGTGTGTTTCCAATAGTGGAAATGATGAAAATTGTGAAACAGTGGCTAAAGACAGGCAGACAGTCGTTGGAGGTGGTGTTTTGCCAGCAAAGATGGAAAACGATAATTGCCTTCTGTTTTTGAATCAATGACTATTTCTGGGATAGTCTGTTCTTGTTCGCGACTGACTTGGACATGACTTAGTTCTTCAACTTCTTCTTCACAGCAGCAGGTAAGTATTTTTCGTGCAACTCGTTTGATCTTCGATTTTACCCTCTGTCAGGTTCCCCAACTCTCTGTCCCCTCTGTTATGACTTCATCGACCTTTTATATCAACCACAAGCCGATTAGAATTCGAGGAAATCCTTTTTTCTTCTCCAACAGGTCACGGTACTTTCCCTTTTCTTTTTTTATATCTTACACGTATTTTGATCGAGTCCGAATTTATGCACACTTAATGAGTGTGCACGTAAGATTTCAATCTCTACCACTGGTTTAATTTAGGGAGTTATGTAACGAGTGTCGAAATTCTAAACTTGAAGGGTAATGGGGCCATCAGTGAAATGATTAACAAATCAGAAGAATATGTCAAATATACACTCCTTGAAGGAGTGTGAACAAAATTGGACTCATCCTGATCTCCAGAATCTCCCTCCTGGGAAGATAACTTCCCTTAATCCGGCGTAAATTCCAAAAATAAAACCACGTAATACTCCCTTTGTTTCAATTTAGATGATTTTTTGGAGTTTTCACGCAGATTAAGAAATTGAAAGAGATATAAAAAAAAATTATCTATGCCCTTCAGAAAAGTCTTCAAACATTAATTGTTATTAGTGTATTTAAAAATAAACTTATGGTTCCAAGAAAAATTATAAGGGTATTGTTGATAGTTTTGTGGAAAAATATGAAAACTATCAAGTAATGTGGAACAAAAAAATAACTCTAAGCACTCATTTAAAGTGGAACGGAGGGAGTATCAAAATAGGATACCCGTGATTCCGTGAACATTCTTTCCTTGTTTTGTGAACTTTCCCACCTAAACGTTGTTTATTATTCCCGACAAGATATCCTTCATTTTATCGGCCTGACGCTTTACCTCTGACGTGTTAACGTATCGAAATGTCCCTAGCTTTCCCATAAAACTCGGTTCTCATCTCGCGCTTGAAGAATGTTTCCCGCCTTTCTCTGTTTTCAAACAAAAGAGAAAAGGGTGCCCTTATCCAAACTGTGGGCGCTTTTATTATCTAGGTGCCTTGGGGGTGCCCTTAACAGAAGTGTGGGTGTTGATATCACTTTCTGTTGGGTGCCTCCAATATTTATGCGGTGCCTTTAGTAATTCCTTCCGGAGGTGCAAATACCATTTTTTCGAGCCAATTTCTCTACGAAAGCTTATTTCTCCATAAATATAAACGGAAAATTGGTCATTTGTCGAAATATTTTTAAAACATGGTTCAAATGGACGAGTAAAAATTTTTATGAGTGAAATAGACACAAAAAAAATAACAAGGATGAAACTGGAATTATCCTGGCTTAAACTTAAAAAATAGCGGGGATGAAACTGGATGCATCCTGATGTAAATTAAAAATAAGAAAAAGCATTTGAAAATGGGTTGGATGAAACTGGTTACATCCTGACTATTTTTATATTTTTGTCCATTTAAACAAAATCAAAATTTAGATGTCTTTTCCACCCATGAATTGTTGCTTTTGGTCTTTTTAGCCAATTTTGTGAAACATAAAATACCAAAATAAATACAAAATTGGGTACTTCACAATATAGAAAATCGAGATTAAAATAGACATATAAATGCATCTATCAACACCAGAGTTAGAAGCGGATCCAAACTAGCTGTGAATTGGGCAAAAGAGTTGCGGATAGCTGATATAAAGCTTCCAAGCTGAGGATGAAGCAAATATGAAGGGGATGCGATATGAATATAAATCTGAGGTCCAAGGAAAATTCAACCTAGGGTACCATCGACCGAATGATGGAAATTTTGAAACAATTTTTTTTGTTCTCGGAAAGCTAATCAAAATCACTAAAGATCAAAACACTACGACGGCCAACTTAGCAGGTTTACATTCCTAATCTAGTCATTTAGACAATTTTATTTGGAAAGGTCCGAACTTAACGATACTATTACGTTATCCAAGTGCTGTTAATGGGGTTGAATATGACATAACCTGATGCACGATGCTGGGGACAGCTCTGCAGGTCTTTTTTTTTTTGTAACACCCGAAGTTCTACCTCTCCAGTAGGATGTTCATTTTCTTATAAATAAAATAATGCATGATATGCTCGATGCGCACTATAACATTATGAATTTGCTTCCCAATCTTGGGCCCTTCAGTCGACATCACAGACAATCAGTTTGTGATTAATTAATCAACATTGACCTAATATCATTTTGATATCATTGTCATTAATTGGCATGATAGTACTTTTTGTAGTACATTTCCCGAAGAAAGAAAACTATGCATCCTATATCATCAATGATTAGTTTATACCATCCAATTGGAATGCGTGAATGATACAGAACAGGAAACACGCAGCGGATGAGAAAATATTGTTTATATCATCAAATATGGTGCCGCACATAAGACGGGATGTGATTGGATATTATAATGATAGTTTATAGCTACCACTACACGAAATTAGCTATATATCTTACAACGGATTTATGTTACAATGTAATTTGTACGATGCTAAAGAATAGTTGGAAATGTTCCGTTATTGTTTGTGTTACAGTTTTTTATTTACAGTTAACGCCATTACACAGTTCTTAAGGAAAATAAAAAAAAAATATATTTCTAAGTTTTTCTAATATTACAGCATTATGGATAATAATTAGAAATATCTAATAATAATTTATCTCTCAAACTATACCACGGATGTATATTCGTAAATTTTATTTCATTGGAAATCATAATTAAAAACTACGTAACCAATATAAACATATGTATCAAATTATACATATTTTTCGTACTAACGATATCAATCAAAAAGATGGTGTTAGAAATGTCTCCCTATTTAATGAGATAACTATTAATGGGATAAATTTTCCATCATAAGTAAGTCATCTTATAGTTGGATGGAGGGAGTAATGCTTATATGGTTATACGCGATGGAATAAGTAAGCCAACAATTATCTAGTCAACGTAAGATTAATTTGTTAACATGTTGTTGTAAAAGGTAATTTTAACTTCCTCATATCATAACAAAAGTACAACATAACAATCAAAGTTAATAGGTAAACGTTAATTTTGTGCCAAATTGTCGTTCTATGTAACTACTTTAGCAGCGATTAACAAATGTTGTTTAGTGATTGTACCAATTATCATAATGATTTGAACATGTAGTGTGGTAGTTTGCCATGTGTCAATCTGTTGTAACATGTAAAGTAATGTTTGTAGTCTTTGCAGATTAATTGTAATAGTATATAATTTTCCAAGTGTCCTTAACTATAACAGGTGTTATAACGTCGGTTCGAAGTCATAGAAAATGTAGTTTTTTTAAGAAAAGATAATGATTGTTATGCATGTTACAGCTAAGCTCGCATATTTGGACTCGGTATCGAAACTCATTGATGAAGTGAGATTTATGGAAACTATATCTATTGATTTCCTATTATTTTTTGTATTTTATTAATGATAATTTTAGAAAAAAAATAATTAAAATTCGAATTTATTAATTAGGTTGATTTTAGAATAGTCTAGAAGCTTATTTTAAGATAAGTTAGGATAGTTGCCTAAAGGTAGTATATACTTGGAGAAACAAGCTTTTTTATATTTTTCTTAAGTTTGGGGCTTGTTTAGAGAGAGGTATCTATATAAGGAGCTCCAAAACCGAAAAATTAATAAAGACTCTTTTAATTTATAATATTATTTTGTTATTGTTAAACTTGGTTTAATGACCGGTTGTCAGCCGAGCAAAAATAATTCACTTCCTCACTCAACTAGATATAAATATAGTATTCGATAAGAAAGAGTTCGTATCCACATAGAGACAATTGTTGTTATGCAATTTCAGATTCTTAAGTAACCAAGGGGGGATTTTGTCTTTATCAAAGCAATAAAATAAAATAAAGCAAAGCAAATAATTGGAATAATCAAATAAAGAGAAGATATTGGTCACGGGATAGTATCATTCACAAACAAGTATTTTCATCAATGATTAGAATTGGTAATTTAATCTCGCGATTATCAAAACTCCTAGGATATCTTGATCGCAAGAGTATCCCGTTTATTTCCCGATTTTATCACAAACAACATTAAAAGATGCTATTGTGAAATTTACTTAAAAAGCAACCTAAAGTGTAAAAGCACAATTAGGTTTAACTCCCTAAGAGCAATAAGTTCTATGAAATAAGACTAATCAATGCAAACAAACGTGTAAAAGCACTAATTCGTTTTAACAAAGTTTATGATTCATATGCAATTAAAAAGATGTATCACTACAAGTATTAACCACAAGATGCTACTGGAAATCAGAGATAACAACTTTTACGTATTGAAAACCCTAATATAGCTATAGAGATGAAAAAAAAATCCAATTGATTCCAGACTCAACCAAACTAGCATTCAAATCATATGATAACGAAAACGCTGAATCATAAACGGTAGAATTGAGACAAATAACATGCTTGAAGAAATCAACTTTATCCCATAACCAATAATTGTATTTAGTTACTCATATTAATGGAGTTCATCATCATAATAATCAAAGAAAGATGATGAAACATAAAAGAAAACAAACCCTAGAAATAGTTTTTCAAAACTCCAAGAAGAAGAATAATAATGTGATGTCCCAAAAGTTGTAGAAAACTTCCTTTTTATAGCTCTTCTTGTTCCAAAATTAGGTCTAGTCTTCAAAGGTCCAATAGATAGAAGTCCTCAAGCCCATGTGTGAGAAAACCCGTGTAGAAAATCTGCCACAAAAGTGGTCGCCGGAAAACTGGGTTTTTCACCGGAATTTTGCCGGAATCCGGCACCGGAAAATATCTTAGGTGACCGGCAAAGTCCACCCGGTCACCAGTCAACTCAGTCAGATTATGAGTCAGACCCAAGTCAACTATTCAAGTGAGCTAACTGGGCTGACTTGGTTTAGTTGCCATGGCATATGCCATTTGCACTGGCCATGACTACTGCTGCGCCATCTTGATGCTTCAATACCAGCCATAACGACTGTGCTTTCCCTTCACACTTCTCAGCACCTGCTCAAGATGCACTTATCCCAACACCACAGATCACCAATTTCAGTCCCTTGCATACAACCACAATCCAGCATCCCTGCGTAGCCATTGCAACTTCACAGCTAACACTAGCTCCCATTAAGTCAATCCACCACCTGCAATGCCATTACCTACATTCTGCATATTCTTCCATCTAAGCTGCAGATGCAACTGCATTTCTTCACAACCACACTTCCAGACATCTTAGCATCACCTCCACAAGTCCACTGCAATCTCTGCCAGTTCATACCAACTGCAAGACTCAATTGCAGCGAAAACCCATCAAACTCAGGACATATTCTTTTCAAACCCTTACTGCCAATGAACCCAAACCACAATCACATAAAAACATCTCCATTTCTTCAGGTAACTTACAATTCCATTAACCCATTAGCTCAGAAACATCACATCATGTACTAGTCGCTCAGACCCATTCCTTTAACTGCGATCTCCTTCTTATTCAACTATTATTCTCAACACCAATAGCCCACCAGTTCACCTGCAACCACAGTAGCACCTACTTGCCCTTTCCATATGCACTCAGTACCCACAATCTACGCCATAACGCACATCACCTGCCAGTCTATCCTCCAACTTCATTGGAGTACACCAACTTTACCTCTCCTCACTAACAGCAACATCTGCATCACCAGTTGTAGCTGCGCACTCAACAGAATCTGCAATGTAACTTCCACCACCAACACAACCTAATCCATGAAAATCATTACTTCACCTGCAATATCCCATCACCAGCTCAACCAATGTCTTCTCGAGCAGCACCAAACCAACTTTGATTCAATCTCAGATTCTTCCCTGTAACATTCACACAGTAACCATCTTCACATCAATGAACCATCAAAACCCTATAAACCATTCCAAACATACCCTGCAACAAGCCTAAAACATTCATCTATAACCCTTGTTAATATCAACCCAATCTTCAAGTAAACCACCTCCCATGAATATCAACAACAGAAAACCCATTTCCATCTCTCAATTTCAACAGCAGCAGGTCTTCTTTCTCTATCTTTCCATACTCAGATCGATATCCAATTTATCTCAATCTGTTCTTAGCAGTGAACCCTAATTTCACTTCAATTATTAGCTAACTCCATCTTTATTGAATCATCAGTTACGCTGAAAAACCCGATCTGTTCATCTTACCAGCATCGCATCTCCAAATGACAGCAACCCATTATTCCAATCACCACCAGATTTAACATCATCCACCATTCACAGATTCAAACAAAACCCATTTAATCCATGGAAGCAACTAACTCCTTCCACAGCCACAAACCCATTTTTCACCATCTCTTATTCTTGTTCTTCTTCATCTCCTAACTCAAGAGCAACACGGTTTCGAACCCATTATTCACAACAAAATCCATTCCTTCATTAATCTCTTCATCTAATTTTGAGAAGAACCCATTCCTAAATTCCATCTTCTTCATCAGATCCCCTTATAATTTCTCGAGTAGCTACTGTTTTTCTTCTTCGATTCAACAATAACATCGAATTTAAAATCAATTCCTTCTCAACCACCAGTATCATCATCTCTTCTCAACTTCACAGTTTCATAACAGCAACACAACCCATTCTTCTCTATTGAATTCAACTCACAGATCCATTTTGAACCCCATCACAAAATCAATCATCTCAATTTTCTTCACTTGGTTCTTTCTTACCTCAATCTCTCTGAGACATCAGTGCATCCGTTGTTTTATTTCTCCTTCTCAATTTTAGGGAAGTGGTGAATGATGAGTGAATGAGAGACGAGTTTCTCGATTTAGGGTATTGAAGTAGGGCTAGTTATACAACACCTGGTAATCTTGATAAGGGATAACTAAGCTGGATGTCCCTTAACCTTGGTTTGGCTCCCAATCTTGTTGGCGTATGAAATGACCATTTTGCTCTTTTTGCTCAATTTAGGATGATTTATTCTTCTTTTCCTCCGTATGACTCCAGAGTACCTAATAACTCAAAAACATGCGTAAAATACATAATTTACAAGAAAAATAGCAGAGAAAGCATAAAAAATAGATAATGAATAAGATGTATTCTACACCCTATCATTTAACTTTTGTTTTTTTAAATTCATAGTCGGGTAAAACCCGAGGTCTAAATAATCATCTAATCCATAGTTCTGATTTTTCAGAATCGTGAGGTCTGGATAATCATTGTTCATAGCCATTATTCTTCGAAATAATTAGAGGTCTGAATAAATTTATCGGTTACTTTTTATATATTTAATCTGCTGCCATTTTGAAATTTAAACGCTTCCGATCTGCAACAGTTGGTACCAGTGCTAAGTTGATTCTTGGGTTTGTAAGATGCTACCAAGAGTAATAATCGGTTTTGGTCGAGGTTGAGGAGGTTCTCTAGAAGATTCTAATGCATTAGGAGAACAAAATGGAAGATATCGAAGGTATCTTGGTTCGACATAATATTGATGGTATTTTTGTTGATACTCATGAAAATGATGAACTTACTGAAGAAGTTGTTTCTGGAGATCAAGAAGATAGTGAAATATTTTATTTTCCTATGGTCGAGAGTAAACTAGTTGTTGATTATTATGATATTCAAATGATAGTAAGACAAAATTTATTGAATAAACCTATGAAGATTTGTTTTGGGTTCCCAGCATAGTCATGCTTCCATACGACATATAAAGTTTTTTTCACTATATCAGTACATATTTTTGAAGATTGTCATCAACGGGTTATGCATGCAAAACATGGTACCGGCAAGATTCGAGGACGAATCTTCTCCAACACCGTTAGAATGTTGAGAGAGATTTATGGAAAATAAATTAATTGTTTTCCTATTATTCTTTGTATTTTATTAATGATAATTTTAGTAGAAAAATAATTAAAATTCGACGATTTATTAGGGTAATTTTAGAAGTTTAAAAGCTTATTATAAGAGTTTTAATAAGTTGGGAAAATTGCCTAAAGGTAGTAGATACCGTGGGAAATAAGTTTTTTTATATTTTGTGTTAAGTTTAGGATTTGTTTAAAGAGAGTTATCTATATAAGGATCTCCAAAAACGAAAATTAGTAGAGACTCTTATGATTTATAAAATTATTTTGTTATTGTTAAACTTGGTTAAACTTTATATTGATTTTATTTATAGTTGGATAAAACCCGATGTCTAAATAATCATCATATCCATAGTTGTGATTCTTCAGAGTTACAAGGTTTGGATCACTGTTCATAGTCGTTATTCTTCAGAGTAATTTGAGGTCTGAATAAAATATCGATTACTGATGAACAAAGATTTATGGAAACTAAATCTATTGTTTTCCTATCATTATTTGTATTTTATTAATGAAGGTAATTTTAGAATAGACTATAAGTTTATTTTAAGAGGTACAATAAGTTAGGAAGTTGCCCAAAAGGTAGTAGATACCTTGGGAAACAAGTTTTTTTATATTTTTTTTAAGTTTAGGGTTTGTTTAGGGAGTTATCTATATAAGGAGCTCTAAAAATGAAAATAATGGGACTCTTATGATTATGAAAATTACTTTATTATTGTTAAACTTTATTTTGATTTTGATTTATAGTCGGGTTCATCCTGAGGTCTAAATAATCATCTCATCCATAGTTGTGATTCTTCGTAGTTATGAGGTTTGGATTATTTCTGTTCATAGTCGTTGTTTTTAAGAATAATTTGAGGTCTGAACAAATTTATCGGTTGCTTTAATATTTATATTCCGCTGCGATATGATCATCTTTAACGCTTCCGATCTGCATCAGTTGGTACCAGCGCTAAGTCGATTCTAGGGTTGATAAGATGCCACAAATAGTACAAATCGGTCGAGGTCGAGGAGGTTCTCTATAAGATTTTAATTCATTAAGAGAAAAAATAATTACAGATATGGAAGGTATGTTGGTTCGACAAACCATTGATGGTATTTTTGATGATGCTCCTGAAGATGATGAACCTGTTGATGAAGTTGTTCCTGGAGATCAAGGAGTAATCTTTGTGATGGTTTCTCATATATACCATAATAAGAGAGATTTTTCTGAATCAACCTATGAATATCCGTTTTGGGTTTCCACCATGCCTCATGCTTCTTTACGGTGCATATAATTTTTTTTACAACATCAATTCATGTGTTCAAAGATATTTATCACGAAGTTATACATGCATACCAGCAAGATTCGAGGAAATCTTCTCCAACATTGGTAGAATGATGAAGAGAGATTTATGGAAACTAAATCTATTGTTTTCCTATTATTATTTGTACATTAGTAGAAAAAATTTAAAATTCGGATTTATTAATTAGGGTAATTTTAGAATAGACTAGAAGTTTATTTTAAGAGTTTTAATAGGTTAGGAAAGTTTCCTAAAGGTAGTAGATACCTTGGGAAACAAGATTTTGATATTTTTGTTAAGTTTATGGGGAGTAATCTATATAAGAAGCTCCAAAAATGAAAATTAGGGAACTCTTTTGATTATTAAAATTACTTTGTTATTGTTAAACTTGTTTAATTTATTTTTATTTATAGTCGGCTTAATCCTGAGGTATAAATAATCACCTTATCCATAATTGTGATTCTTCGGAATTATGAGGTCTGGATTATTTCTGTTCATAGTCGTTATTCTTAAGAATAATTTGAGGTCTGAAAATTTTTATCGGTATATTCCGCTGCGACTTGATCATCTTTAATGCTTCTGTATCAGTTACTTTTTCTATTTTTATTCTGGTGCCACAAGTATCATCTTTTTAATTAAATGCTTACGGTCTGCATCACTCATTCATGAACCTGCAATTCAATTCATTTATGAATCTGCAATATTGTTGAATCTAAAACCAATAATTGATTCTCATCCTGCAATACATTCATTTTCATTCTAATAATACAAGTAGTTTGGTACTGCTGCGGCTTTTGTAAAATCATTTTTTTATTGTGCGTTGTTGTGTTGTGCTGTGCGAAAAAAGCAGTTAGATGTTTGGTAAAAAATGAATTAAAAAAACAACCAAAGTGTTTTTTGGTAAAATATCACATTCAACCATTGTTGTCGTAGCAAATGACAAAAACAGACATATCTTTGAAAATAGTTTTATTCAATTTTATTGGGTTTAAGAATAATAATTGTTTTTGCTATCATATATAAATATACATAATATTAAGTTTACTAATTGTCAATATTATTATGGTTGTTAAAAAAAATTATTTAAGTTAACTACTTTTTAATATATACTAGCCCTTAACCCGTGTCGTAACGGCACGGGCCATGATATTGGTTCATTTTTAATATATTGTATAATTTGTGTCCCGAATACTTATCAACTCCTTATGATTTGATATGGGTTTGTCATAAAAATAGTTGGGATTTTCCTCACTTTTTTTCTTGATCTTTTCCTTTAATATTTTACCGCCGGAGATTTGTTCAAATGAAAGAAATATAATCTTAACTTCGAGACAATTTTTTATTTAGGTTCATTGCTTATAATGAGATAATGCTCTACATGAACATGGAAGTTGAAATACTTTTTGTAAATATGTCATCAACAACGCTCATCTCAATGAAATCAACTAATTAATATCGTCCATAAAAGTCTCCCCATGCTCCTATTTCGTTCCAGCTACCTCATCTATCATGGTCATTTTGTCGATCCTCCAAATAGGCAGAGAATTTTTTTTTCTTTTTGCATCGAACGGATGATACAAACTCTCCAATGTGACATGATTTTCCTGTAATTTTTCAACATCCATTAGAAGGGATTGTATATATGTGAACCTCTGCCATTAAATCTTCAACAAAGTATCGTGCTCAGCAGCTCGTCTTAACGAAGGTTTTGGTAACTTCAAAAGTCTTGGACATTTTTTAACTTCTATATGTTCCTACCTTCACTTAGAATACAATCTGGTGACACATTACCTCATAAAGAACCTTGAACACATATTGTACTCCTGATCATATTGCAAATTAATAGGTTTTCAATAGATCCTTTACCAAAAGTTGACATCTTCTACGTTGAATATTTATATAAAAAAAATTATGGTATTGTGGATCGTTGATTTCTAAGATTTTAGTTTTCAAAATTGGCCTCTCCAAGTCCCACGGCTTTCTAAGTTTATATATCCTATTTGTTTTTAACATTTTAGTTAGCCATATTATGTTTGTTACTAACTTTAAACTTGATGTAATCTTCTACTGTGAACTTTATGTGATTTCAGAATCGAAATAATTATACATTTTTCATTTGTATCAAGTAATCCGTTGTATATCCCAATAATTCTTCTACATCGATTCCTTTCTTTTGCCGTTTCCGCACCACCAGTAGCCATTATTGTCAAACGCAATCTGTCCAATTTTTGTTGATGTTATGTATTTGTAATGTTCATTTTTCTTATATAAATATATTGTGGAAAAACTAAAAAAAAAACACATAAGTCTTACATCGCGTCTAAGTTACTATATCCAAAATACTCCGGACACTGATTCTAGCCTTAAGGATGATTTCTATGCTTGCAGAAATCCTGAACATATGGCGGTTCACTGTAGAAACAGGGAGGACCTTAAAAATAAAAATAATACTAATTTGGTTGAAAACAACAAAGATGAATTTTCTGGCATGGTATCTGAAGTAAATTTGGTAACAAATGTGAGAGACTGATGGGTAGACTCTGGTGCTACCAAACATGTCTGTGGAAACAGAGATATGTTCACCTCTCATAATAAGGTAGGGTAAGGAGAGAAAATTTGTATGGGTAACTCATCTGCAGCTTCGGGTAGGAAAAAGCAAAGTTGGGCTCAATCTCACTTCTGGCAAGACTCTCACTTTGAATGAAGCTCTTCATGTTCCAGACATCTGCAAAAATCTTGTTTCTTGTGGTGTTTTGGATGATAAGGGTTTTAAAATTGTAATAGAATATGAGAAATGTGTTGAAACTATGGAAACTATATTTATTTCCTTAATTAATTTAACAGTACATGCAACACCAATCATTTTCTAAGTGATCTATTTGTGCAAGTGTGGTCAATGTATCCCTTAAATTTAATAATAATAACAACACGTCAGTTTTTTTTCGAGCCGTCCAGTTGTAAATGGTATGAATCTAATAGATTTGAATTGTACCTCAATCTTAGATATCACCTTATTCTCACATAACATAGAAATTGAGGAAGGAAAAATCTTGACCACTCTTTACATATGCAGAGTTAGCCAAACTATGTTTTGCAATTGTCTTACGTGGAAATTATTATTAATCCATATTTTAATCGGCTCCTATCTATTAAAATATGAACTATTCTCAGTCATGTTCTGCTTTGTGTGATCTACCCATCTGTATCTACTATACCTTCTAACCCAGTGAATGAAACCTATACATATTGATCCGTAATTTGATATTGTTGATTTGTAATCAAGAGGTCTCATGATTTGAGAATGTAAAATATAAAAAATATTCTATAAACATCGGAGGAAAAATTTAGATATATGATTTAGAGTTTTTTATGATGATTTTGATGAAGAAACATAATTTTCAAACAAATATTTTAGAATGTAAATACATTTTCCCGGTCAATAAGGTTTTATATCGGGAATTGAGTGAAAGTATGTTGTTGTCTTTGTAGGTAATTGTCGCGAAAAAACTAGACATTATGGTCTTTCAGGAAAAAAATGTAATAGTACTTGAGAAAGCGATAATGTTCTCTTACGTGGGTACACCAATTGCCTTTATATAATACGGATGTCGTTTCGGTGATCCAACAGTCATGATCATATTGTCTTATACATTCCGGTATCATCCTCGAAATATTTGGTTTTTGTCCTTATCAATCGTGCTAAAACAACCAATTACATCTTTCAAAATACAATGTTGCATGTTTTGTGAAGATTTTTTTTTTTTACTCGGTCAATAAAACTCACTAAAAAGCAAAAACTATTATTATCCACTACTATTACCAACACCCACCACCATAAAAACCATCCGCCGCAACTATTTCTTCCACCAACAGTAATGTTACCGCCTCCACCATTCACAAACACCCGCCACCATTAGAAGTAATATAGCTTTTAATAAAATTATTTATTAATAAAATTATGTATTTATGTTAGATTATTAAAGAGACATTTATAATAGAAATTTAATTAATCATTATGAACAATCAATGAGACACTAATTAATAAAATATTTAAAATTGGTTAAGTTGAACAAACCCCAGCGGTAAATTTATCTTTTCCAAGGACAAATCGATAATAAATAATTTCATACGTTCTGATCTTGATTCGTGTTGTTTAGTTATTACATAACATGGCAATTGATTGCACCAATTTTTTAAAATGGACATGTGTTTTATTTTGACATCAGAATGATCAACCATGTGCTATACTTTATAATATAACATTACATATTGGCATTACGAAATTAGCATAATATGTTTTTGTTCACCAATACTCGCCACCACCATAAAACCATATGAATCCATTTTTTTATCCACCACCACCTAGTGGCAGAGCCAAGGGTTGACTAACCTGGCTCTAACCCCCTTAAATTTTTAATAACTACATAATTTTTTTAGTTTATTTTATAAATAGTACTTTGTCCATATATATTTATGGTTTAGTCCACCAAAGTTTACATGTTTCTTTTTAAAAAAAAAAGTAGGCCTCCTCAATGTCAATTTTTGACTCCACCACTGCCACCATCACTGTCGCCCACCCGATGTAGGTTGTTGGACGCAATTTTAATTTTCAATCACAAATGCCATGTATGAGGTTTAGATTGAACAAAATGTGCGTATATATTCTTTTTTGTATTACAAATCATGAAAATATTGTCTTGTACGATATCATCCCTAAAATACATGGTACCTTCATTTATCAAAAGTGTTAAAAAGTAAAAACAACCAACCACATCTTCCACACTACGATGTTATCGATGTTGTAACGACAACATAAAATTAATATTTCCATTACTACTCACCACTACTCACCACCACTCACCGTCATTACTTCTTCCACCACAAATCAGGGGCAGAACCAGGATTTTGAGGAAAGAGGGAGAAACAATTCTAGGCAAGTTGGATAAATGTGAGAAACAGACTTTGTATCCCATTTTACGATAAAAGAACAAAATAAATATAATTGTGCTTGGCTCCGTCCTTAACCACCACTAATCTTTCGGCCTCCACCTCTTCTACTACTCATTGTCGCCAAATATTATAATTAATTTAGAAAACATTTATAATTAAAAAATGATTAGTCATTTATTATGAGCAATTAGTGAAACACTAATTAAAGAACAGTTTAGAATGAATAGATTATTTATTATGTGAATTTAGTGAAACACTAATTAATAAAGAAATTATATATTTAAGTTGACCAAACCACCACCGTTGATTTATCTTTTCTATTAATTCCAACCAAGGTGGAACATTGGTTAGAGGCCTCTCTTATGACACAATAGGTCATGAGTTCCAACCCCTCCCTTGATTTATCTTTGTCCAGACAAATCCTGACCACCACTAACAAAGGAAAACTTATCCAAACCTTGTTTTATACTAATGACTAGATCTTAACCCGTGCCGTAACGGCACGGGATATTTTGTCTCTAATACGATATTGTTCACATTCCCCTTGCTTCATTTTATTCGTGAGTAATTATTTTGATATTCAAATAGGTTTTTGGAAACAAAATGGGTTACCTGATCTTTTTATTTTTTACTTAAGCATGTTATTGCAGTTTATTATCTAGACGGAGTAATAATGTTTTGCGAACATGAAAATAAAATAAAAAATACAGTAAATAAAAAATTTCCCCATTTATTGTTCCATCATACCATAATTTCAAATTTCAAAAAGAATATTTCATCTAACAGTACATATATCTAAACTGCCAATCCAACTCCATGATGTTTATGAATACATTTGTTCTGAAATTATTGATAACTAAGGCTCTAAGGAGTGAAGCAAAAACCCATAATATTTTCCCTACTATAGATAAACAGAATTTATTTATTTATTGCAAATGTGAGAGTTATAAAAATGAAGAACCCTTAGCTATTGGAAGGCTGAGATATACACATGTGAGTTGAAAAAATAAACTTATAACAGTAAATCAAAACATGTGTAAGATTCTTTCTCAATCATATTGATAACATAAAATTGAAGAAATTCGTGGATAAAAAGATTTCACACCAACTATGCTAAGTATTGCATGAATGACGTTCTCACATCTAGTGTTACTCAAGTAATTTGGAGTTTTAAAGAGCATAGTCATATTGATATTTGTATCTACACAAATTCAACTAACCTTCCGAAGAAAAATTATTAGTTTCAAGGTAGATCCGACACAAACTTCTGTCTCCTTCAATGTATACAATACACATTGGGTTTAATCGTCCTTGAGATTAAACAAATACCCCAACATTAGTCAAATAATGCCTACAAATACGGGATCGAAACAAAGTGCTAACGGGAAAAATGAGAGACTAACATCAGTTCTACAAAGAAAATACCCTATATGTATCAAATTTTGTTAACCAAACATGTATTCAAATTAAAAAGTCATCAACTTAACACAAAAATATAAAAGAACCCAAGTTAAATCAATACTTGCATTAACAAAACTTATAAGGGAATTTTGTAATTATTATATACCTTTAAATTCACTATTAGAGATTTAATTGCATGCCTCGTTAAAAACTACGGTAGGAAGAAATCACCAGATTAATCAGTAGAAATTTCACTGGATATGTAGCAATTTAGAGAAGTTTACACTGGTGGTGATGCGTTCCATCTAAGTGTTGTTCGATTGATTATTTTTTTTAGAAGGTTTCGGTTTTCATTGGAGAAACTGAGAGGGAGCGTTTCAATATATTCATTATCATTCAGAAATCCAAGACCAACTCGCCCTCTGCTTACGGGATCTCAATACAACCTTAGATTTATCTGTTGGACGGAGAAAACTTGATACTAAATATGTAGTTTTTAGTGTTATTTATTATATAACGTGACATCCAAATGTTTTTTTCTTCTTCTTAATTTTCATGTATTTTAACCGAGTTTATATTAGCATTAAGACGATCAACCACATTTATAATTTATAGTGTTATCCTTTTGTAGAAGCAGATAATTAACATAGTTAATTACTACTCATCAAAACCGGGAAGTACCACAAACCACCAGATATCACTTCTTTCTCCACCACCACCATTTTCCATCCCTCGTAGAATATTGGGCACACTTATAACTTTTAATCTCACACGTCATTTATAAAGTTTAGATTTAACAAACTTAGATCGTCAATTAATTTATTCAACTATATGTTTTTTGTTAATACTGAAAATCATGCGTACGAACGGTTACCAAAGATAGCAGTGGTACCAAAAACAACCATTTTGTCTTATATGATTTGGTATCATCCCAAAGTATTTTTTATCCTCCTTTTTTGATCGTGTCAAAAATAACCAACTATATATACTTTTCACAATACAATGTTACCCGTCATGTAAAAAAAAAAATTATTTTTGATTCAAAAAGAAAAAACCAATACCACCGCCATTAAAACCATCCAGCGCCACTATTTCTTCCACCAAAACTAATGTTACCACCTCCACTACTTAGTAACACCTTCCACCGCTTCCACCACTTACTTCTTCCTCTACTACCACCACCACCACTAATATCTATTGAAATAATTATTGTCAAAATTATTATTTATTGATGGAGATATGTATTAATATTAATTAAGGGATATTTATGATGTAAAATTAATAAATCATTTATCATGAGAAATTAATGAGACATCAATTAATAAAACACTTATACTAATTAATATTTAAGTTGAACAAACCATAACCATGGATTTATCTTCTCTATAGACAAATCACTTATACTAATTAATGAAATACTTATACGAATTAATATTTAAGTTGAACAAACAACCATTGTTGATTTATCTTTTCTATCAATTCCAACCAAGGTGGAACAATGGTTAGAGGCCACTCTTATGACACAATAGGTCATGAGTTCGAACCTCCCCGTTATAATTTTTGAAATTCCATATCTTGACTTGAGTATTCATTTTTAATTCATAATATTGGAATGAACACCACGTGTGCGACTTGTAGGGTGTGGCACGGAGAACCACATCCTTTGATTTATCTTTGCCAAGGATAAATCCTGACCACCACTCAAATAGGCAAAGTTAGCTAAACTATGATTTATACTATTGATATATATATATATATATATATATATATAATTTTCAAACAAAAAATCAAACTAAAATAAAGTAAGTATTTAAAAATTATTTTTATTTTTATTATTGACAAATTAAATGAAATGGTATATAGAATAGTTTGAAAAATAAAATAAAATAAAAATAAAATAAAATAAAATAATTGTATATAAATTTAAGGCTAACTTTTGTCATTTATAAAATAAAATGTGGATAAAAAAGATAAATCAAGCATTAATTTATGAGACCAAAGCTTATATTTTTGTACCTTTTAAAAGCTCCCCCACCTCGGTTTTTAAAAGTTGAGGAATTTGGGAAGTGTTTTGGATAAAAAGTGGTTTAATATTTTTTTACCGAACACTAATTTTAAAAATTATTGACATATATAGGTTTTGAAAGGGGTTTTGGAAGAAAAAAAGCATTACCACGCAGATCCTCCTTCCTTCTCATTCTACTATTTGTTATTTTGAGCATTCCACTCGTTTCCTCTCTTTTTTTTATATATTAATAAAACTAGTTTCTCACCCGTGCGATGCACGGGTTTATTTATTGCTTGTGGAATATTGGATGCCCTTGTTACAAAAACATTAAGCGTGGTATTCTTGCTATAAATAAAAAATCTGAGTTGTGTGCAAAAAAAATCAAAATGAATCAAAAACAGCTAAAACAAATATAAGTTCCAATAAAGGGTGGCACTACAGTTTGAGTTCCAAGGGTGGCACATATTATTGAGGTATTCAAATTCATACATAATGAGTACATGGTTCAACAAAAATATGCAACAAATACATATCTAGACTCAAATACTTACTCGTGTACGAAGTGTGGAAGCAATTCCAGATGAAAAGGGAAAATGTCTCAGCATTGCACGGGAATGCAATTTAGTGTCTTGCTATATTTCTTTAACGAAATAGAAGCATCGACATAGATTATTATGAATTTTCCTGCAGTACGTTCATTCCCATAAATGAAGCTACTCATCGAAACAATAAACATAAAACCAAGCATAAAGTCATCCGATACTCGAAATTCAATCCATTTAATTTCACACTCAGTAGACATAGATTATTATGAATTTTCCTGCAGTACATTCATTCCCATAAATGAAGCTACTCATCGAAACAATAAACATAAAACCAAGCATAAAGTCATCCGATACTCGAAATTCAATCCATTTAATTTCACACTCAGTAGACATAGATTATTATGAATTTTCCTGCAGTACATTCATTCCCATAAATAAAGCTACTCATCGAAACAATAAACATAAAACCAAGCATAAAGTCATCCGATACTCGAAATTCAATCCATTTAATTTCACACTCAGTAGACATAGATTATTATGAATTTTCCTGCAGTACATTCATTCCCATAAATGAAGCTACTCATCGAAACAATAAACATAAAACCAAGCATAAAGTCATCCGATACTCGAAATTCAATCCATTTAATTTCACACTCAGTAGACAATTCAACTTACCAAAATCAAAGTGTATTTGGTACATCTTTTAAAATACACAAACGATCGTTTAAGACTACTAACCAAGAGCCAATTATAATAATTCCATGATCATCAATTGAGTGTGATAACAAACATCGCCACCTTGGACTTATCGAAAGCCATGTTATCCTCACTAAATTCCCTACATGATCCGTGTAGGCCAACCCAAAAATAAAGTGAAATCGGGGGATTAAAATCAAACTAAAGAACAACACAAATAAAAATGTCAAAAAAAAAAGAGTTAAAAAGTATGATAAATTTATCAACTCACCCATTTATTGCCATCATATATTTTCTGACTTCGTATACAAAGAAACCTCAATTTCCAAAAAAAAAATAAGAAGATTAGATTTGTCACTTCATCCATATACATGATATACATAGTCTTGTATAATCTGATTTCACTATCCTATGCCAGCAATAAAAGTGAATTTAGGGAGTTACAAATAAAATAAAATAACCCTACAAAAAAAAAAAAAGGTTTAGTTTCATCACCATCCCTCGTTTGAGAAGAGATATTCACCAAAAAAATAAAACATCCCTGGAATACTAAAAAAAACAAAAAACGAATCTAATACTTTATACCTAGTGTGAGTTTATTATTACCACCACAAAGCTTCAAAAAAATCATGACCAATCATTACCGCAACTTTATTATTACCACTATCGCAACATTATTCACAATATTAGAAACAACCGTGACCTCCCACTGCCGCAACCAATGATCAACCAGTGCTACATGCAAAACCAGCGTCAACAACAAAATAGATTAGGAAAACAAAACCACAAATTGCGAGAAATAAAAGAAGATACTCCCTCTGTTTCTGAAAGACCGTCCTCTATTCCTTTTTCGTCAGTTTCAAAATTGTGTCCAGCTTCTGTTTATAGTCATACTTTTTCAATGAACTCTCTAATATACCATTGAATTCTTTATATTCATAAATCTATTTTTAACGTGACTCAATCTAAAATATTAAATAAATTAGTATAATTGAGGAAACAAATATATCCTGCATTCCTTTTAAAGAAATATACATTTAACTCTAAAAATTAGATTCCGTATAAAGTTTATACTTCTTAAATTCAATATCTTTTAAATTTCCCTTTTATATTTCGTATTTATAATTTTCAAACCAATGTTGGATAGTATTTATTGCTAGCATTTTTATTAAAATAAAATAGGTAAGTAACTAAGGGTAGTCAAGTAAAATAATATGGTCTCCTTAATATTTTGAGAAAGTCAAAGCGGATTGTCTTTGTGAAACGGAGGGAGTAATAAAAAACCAAAAAAAAAAAAAGACAACACGCAAGATAGGTTTGACATTTGCTCGAGAGATTTATATAGAGAGTAACTAAGGCCGAAAATTCCATAAAAAAAGAACTCTATTTAGGAAACAATACCAATTCTTAAACGTTATGTAATCTTTAAAATATAGATATATCTACTATTTTTGGATAGCCGCATTTAGTTGTTATGATATTTTTGTCTTAAAAATAAAATATCCTACATATCCAGAAGTGAGAAAATAATACATCTTATTTGTTGCCGTATTTTTATAAAGAGTAACCAATCCCTATTATTCTATAATAAAGGAAATATAGTTTAACATATCAATTAACATCTCAAAATTAACATAATTTTTTATAATTTTGGATGGAAAATATATTTTTGGTAGCCATATTATATGCAAAAATATTTGGGTCCAAATTATTTTTTACGATCTGATAATAGATATAGCACGCGCAATTGGGGGATATGGGTTTTAATTGGGGGATATTGCTACAAGACAAAATAGGGATCCATATATCAATTGGGGGTCACCCCTTATGTAATTATATTTTAAATTCCTAATCTAGCCCCCACTAATCATGATTAGTGATTAATTATAATTAAGAAAATGTTAAGTATTTGTTAATAATAAGTGTGTATTTGTATTTTGGTGAATGAGATGAGAGTAAAAAGATGGAATTTTTTTTTGAGAGAACTTTTTTTGGTGAAAGTGGAGGATGATTTTGAAGAGGGAACTGCTGCAAAGAGGTTGAAAGTTTTTTTTTTCCTCTTTGAATCCACCATTGTTGCAACTGAAATAGCTCGGTGCCGGCATGGTACTCAACCGAAAAAACCATGCCTACACAGTCAGTTGATTCTCGAGCATGCCGACATAGTATGTTGCTTAAATTTCTATGCCGGCACAGGATGAAAAGTATCCAGAAAGTTGATTTTTTTTTTCACTTGACTACCGGCATTGATAGGAAGTTCTCGAGCATGCCGGCACCATTTTCCGGCATATGGTCTTCATCAATTCCGGCATGGTCTTCATCACTTCCGGCGATGTAAAAAAAATCCGTTTTGAATTTTTTCTGGTTTTAATCAGTCCACTGCCGGCACAGTTAGTTAATTCTCGAACATGCCGACGCTTGACTACCGGCATAGTATTTTTCTTTAATTTCTATGACGACATCGTTTTTTGGCATGGTCTTCATCAATTCTGGCATGGTCTTCATCACTTTCAGCATGATCTTCATCACTTCCAAATTAATAAAAAAAAATCGTTTCCAAAGTGAGGAGCCGGCAGAGAAGGAGAAGGGAATTTGATAGGGAGTGAGGAGAGTTTGGAATTTGAAAGGGAATGGGGTATATTTGGGTTTCGAAGCTCTAACCCAAAAAGAGATTAATAAGAAGTGGAGATGGAAATGGGGGTATGATTTTGTTTTTTGATTTTAGGTTTTTGATTTTTATTTTGAGGGAAGGGTATTTTAGTATTTATATAACCAAAAATCACCCCTTAGGACACACCATGGGTTGGGGGAAGTAATTCATATCCCCAATTAATTCCCGTATCCCCCAATTGCGCGTTCTAGATATATTTTGTTCTTTTATTTTTGGATATTCATTTTAAGTAAAAATCATTTAGTAATAGATA
Source organism: Papaver bracteatum (assembly GCA_023529315.1). NCBI lineage: Eukaryota > Viridiplantae > Streptophyta > Magnoliopsida > Ranunculales > Papaveraceae > Papaver > Papaver bracteatum. Next base: position 563,151 of record JAJJWX010003506.1, read on the forward strand.
TATTTTATTATTTTACTAAACATATTTTTCTTTTTTCTTCTTATTACTATATTAAATTCTTTCTCTAGATGATAAATCACACAACAACAACAACAAAAAATGCGTAGCAGAAGGGTTAAAAACATAAAAAACGATAGGAAAATATAAGCAACAAATATAACCATTGAAAAAGAATTCCTTACCTTAATGATACAGAAGAATAAAAAACCAACGTCGTGAATGATCAAAGCCTTTACGATCTAGTAGATCACACAACAACAACGACAACAAAAATCAAAGAAGGTTTAAATTATAGAAATCATAGGGAAACACAACAAACAAAGATAATCATAGATTAGAATAAAGTTTCATGGTCCTCGCACCTTACCGATTTAGAAAAAGAAAAAAAATAACTGCACGGACGATGAATGTTCACCTTTGTTTGGCTGCTCTATATAGTCAACAGAACATAAGTATTCCATAAATAAAAGCCAGAAATTTTGGTAATAATATCAATTGAAATTTTCATAACAAAATAATTTTTGATAATTTCCCATGGAAAATTTTGTTACTCAAAACGCAGATTCTACGAAACAAAATATCAAACTGATCACCTCGTCTTTACACGGCATTATTGAATGTTGATTTATCGCCAATAAAGCAAAGAGAAGCACAACCAATATCTGCAAGCCAAAAACCAAACACCATCATAAAGATCTAATATTCATTATTATTATTATTATTAACAACAATAAAAAAATAGATGCACGACCAACATCTGCATTCCAAAAACCAAACACCATCATAAATATCTAATATTCATTATTATTAGTATTAACAACAATAAAAAAAAATACGAATAAAAAAGCAAGAAGAAAAACCCGAGCGGGAAAAAACTCACCACAAAAATAATGTGACCCTTGCTCGAGCATTTTATATAGATACATGAGCATGAAATTTCCAGAAAAACAAAATCCCGAAATAGGTAAAAAAAATATTTAATCTAAGGACTTTAGTAGCTTGAACAAAGTAACCTGACGAGTGCTCTTTTTGGTAAACTGGTTAAAGACATGGATCGAGATTACGAGTTATCAGACAGGAAGAAAGCTGTCTTTGGTTTTTTACGGGCATCACATGCCCAAGACTTCCTTCTAGCTATTCCGATTGAGTGCCTTGGACAGAAGATGTCACCCGTGGAGTGTCGATCTATCCTTAAGTACAGGTTAATGATCCCTTTATACCCTTCCGATTCACGCTGTCCTGCTTGCTTTACAGGATGCTTAGACACATATGGGGAACATGTTGTCCATTGTAAGGTAGATCCTGGTTTTAAGTTTAGACACGATCATCTGAGAGATACCTTATATGATGTGTTATGGCGAGCGGGTATTTCAGCAAAGAAGGAAGCTGCTGTCAACTTTTTGACAAACCCACTGGAGGGGAGATCCACACTCAGACCAGCAGACGTACTTATCTTTGGATGGGCTAATGGAAAACACGCATGTGTTGACCTCACGGGGTTTTTTCCGTTAGTAGGCATTGTACATGGTACCTTTACTGTTGGCCAAGCAGCGCTGGCATCTGCCCCAGGTAAGATAGCGAAGCATGAGAAAACATGTATCGATGATGGATACCCTTTTATCCCCTTTTCTTTTGATACTTTTGGTTTCTTGGCTCCTGAGGCGGTTGGACTTCTCAAAAGGGTTCAGAAAGTCATGAACATTAATGTCATGATCCCAGTTCAAGAAAGTTTGTTTTTAAAGGATAGGCTTTGCAATTCAAAAAGGGCTTGCGGCGCAACTTGTTGCTCGCTTGCCAGCTATGTAAGAATTCTTCTTTTGTCAAGAAGAGTAAGAAGATGCAACATTCAAAATTAATATCAAAATTTGTTAATAATGAATTTGTTTGTTGTTTTATCTATTGAATAAAATCATGATAATTAGTTGTTGGAAACATTTTAGTATACAAAATATGGGGTATATCAAGACATAACAAAATTAAAAATCCACCTTATTTAATAATTTTTTTTATTTTATATAATTTTTTTAAATTATGGTATAAAAATTTTTAGTAAAAGTAACATGGAAATGATGTTTACTAATTCGACAATATTGCTCGATTTGTTGTATGATTGTTTTTGTATGAGCCTCTTTTTTTGTTTGCTTGATTTTTCTTATGCTAATCAATATTTGCTCCGATTTTTTTGTTGTATCAAATTCTAACGATTGCATAATTTTTTGTTGTCGAACAGGATCAGCAATAAAGTTATTCACAAGAGAGACACATCATACGATCGAAAGGTTAGTACCCACGACCAATTTAATCACTTTTTCTAAAATTTCTCATCATCGGAAGTATAATATTCATTAAGAATAACTTATTCGTTAGTTTCAGTTTGATTTTAATTGATCAAACGAAGTTGTAATTAGGAAAAGGGAGATTCGAAAAATTGTAACAGGACATTGGACATTTTTTTTAAATTTTTTATTAATCTTGTGATCAATAATGTGATTGATTGCTTGATTACTTTTGTGATTGATGCGTGATTAATTTAGTTTTTGGGTGAAACCGTGACTGCATTATGCATGAGTTAATTATTTTTGGTAATATTTTATTTTTTGAGATAAATTCTCATTGGAAATAAAAAATATGGTTCCAAAAAAAAAAATCGTTTTCAAGATTTTGTTATCCAAGGCAAGAAGATTTTTCAAGATTTAGTTATCTTATTTTTAAAAAAATAATAGTTTATTAGTTTTAATTCAATATTTTATTACTAAAAAAGTAAATAGTGGGGTCAGAATCAACCATAAGCTAGAAGTTAGAATCAACGTGGAGCTCCGGTGAATGAAAACGCTTTAAAAATCTCTATTATTATATAGAGAATATAGAGAATTTCTCTTAACATTTAACTTCTTTACTAAAATAATCAAACCCATCGCAGTGCACATCACGGATTACTTCCTAGGCTATATAAGTAGACTGATAAGTTTGGGGGGCTCTCATAGCCTCTTTTGTTGTCTTTGTCTTTTTATTTTTTTTGTTGTTGTAATTATTGTTTGCTTTGTTATAAAAAAAATTTACTTAGAAAAAAATAACAGGGTACTCAATAGGATATATTGCTACGGATCCATGTCCCCCTATTCTATATGCCCTCATGTCCTTATTATTGGGTCTTGAGGTGTATTTTTGTTTTGTTTTCCTCAATTGACGTTTTATTTTTCGGTTTGAGTCTAATTTAATTGAGAAAAAGAGTTATGATAAAACTTTTCCCATATATTGTTTTTTATCAAAATACAGACCGATGATTATGATCACCTTTTTTAGATATTTACTAGTAATTAATAAATCATCAACATATCTAAGGATATGCCTATATCAAACGTAAAGCTATCCAACATCATACAATTTATCAACCATAAACTTGTATATAACAAAATTGACATATCACGGTAGTCGGTTTACTGGATTCCTATTAACTTTTAAATAAGTTTCAAGGTCGACTAAATTGTTTTTAACATGTTTTTTTTCTTTCTTTTGTTGCTTCTGCTAACTCTGCGTCTGAATCTGACTCCACCAATTAACTCGTGCTCTTGGATAATCAACATTTTTTTTATACTGAATATTCAACCATGTAATTAAGGTGCGATACACAAGGTCATCAACAGATCTTTGTATACGCTTACTAATTTGTATATAAGCTTAAAGGTGGATTTAACTGTGTTAGTTTGACAATGACTAACATCAAAAACCGCCATATCGTAGGTTTCATTAAATATGAAATATATATTTTTCCTTTCTATAGTTTACAATTAAATTAAAATACATAAACAAACTAATCTATGCTCCCAAAAAAAATAAAAATTGTTTAGTTTAAACAACCACTAGGATTTTTTGTTACGTGCAAACTCTTTAAAGAAGTGTGTACAAAGTTGGAGTCAAGGATCCCGAGCCAGGATGTATTTCCTCATTTTCTTAAAAGTTAAAATGTTCATCTTAAATTTTGTTTCCTAAAAGTTGAGTTATATTTCACTAAACAAGATAATCATTCTAAAATTGCCCTTTTAATTTATTATTTAATGAAATATTAGTATTAGTATAAGAAATATGTAAAATTTGATAATCATATTTGTATTCATTACAAAAGCGTTTTAAAATACTTTCGAACGATATAAAATTACAAATATCCGTTCCACAATAGAGAAATATTTTATTTCTAAATTTTAATATTTTTTATTTTGATGAGCTCCGGCGACGAGCCATGGCGACTGAAAGCCATGATTTTCCATCGGATTTGTCTCATCGGTTTTCATTAGTTTTGCCTGTTCGATCTCCTCCTTGTTTTGGTTTGTTCCACGGCCTTTCTTTTCTCGATTTTCTTTTTCGTTCTATCATCCGTTTATTTTTTTCGATAGGGTTTGCTGCTGTTTTCATTTAGGGTTCATCGGTTTTTTCTTACGTTTAGTCTGTAGCTTGTTCCCATGGCTGTTTCTACCAGGGCAGCAACTCGTACGTCTCTTAAACCCCCTGCATCACCTCTTCCAACGTCTTCTTCCTCAGCCAGTTCAAGCTCCCAGATTGGATACTTGACCTGTCCGTTTAGGAATCTTGACAATTGTGGCAATGGAGTTAACAATAGAGGATACGCTGGAGGTTCCATCATGCATCATTTACGAACTAAGCATGCCTTTTCGAGAGACAATGCTCATTGCAGAGGCCTCATAGCTGATGATGCCGTGGTTTTCAATGCTTGGGAAGATTTGCTGCAGCATTTACAGATGTGGTTATGCTCCCGGTGTATGGTTTTACATACCTGGAAATCTTCTTGCAAAGGGAAAGGTGTTCATTGCGACGTCGTCGCAGGTCCCTTCAATGGCATTTTTGCTGACTTTTTGATCCATGGTGTCGACAGACCTAACGCGGTGCAGGTGTTGCCTAGTGATGCTTCTGTCAACAGGGTTTTTGCTCGAGGTGGTGATGGACTCTCCGTTGAAGCTATTTCTACCAAGGATCTATCGGAAGAAGAGCTAGCTCTATCACCGGGTCTGTTATGCAGTGTCTTCCAGTGTTCTATCACCACAGTAGCCAGCATTCCCCATAAGTTTCGGTTGAGTTTCTCCCGCACTTTGAAGCCGTGCTTAGACAGTGTGGTAAGAAATCCGTCTAACATCTCTGCCTGGATTCATCTTATTCTTTTCCCTATATGCACGCTGGCTCGTTATATACCCACAGCAGAGGAGAAGTCTTGCAATCGCAAGCGATTGCAAGTTGCGGAAATTCAGAAGGATTTGATGATTTGGAGGGAGCCTAGAGGATGATTTAAGCTTGTCACCAAGTTGCTGCAGCGGCTGAGTTTCCATAGCTCCAAAATTGAGAGGAAGGTAGGTGCGTCCAACCTAAGTGCTTGCCGGAAGAAGCTAGAGCTTGGTCATTATGCATCCGCTATTCGGGTTCTTTCCTCGGATGGTGTTGCTCCTCGCGGTGAGGCCACATTAGTGTAACTACAAGAGAAACATCCCACAGCTCCACCTCCCTCTATTCCAGAGGAAGATATATGCGGTGAACCGGTCTCGGTGGATTCGCGGGCTGTTCATGGTGCTATCAAGAGTTTCCCTAGAGGGACTTCGTGCGGCCGGGATGGGTTGCGTGCACAGCATTTGGTTGACGCCTTGAGTGGGGAGGCTGCGGCAGTGGCGGATGATTTGTTGGCTTCGATCATGGGGGTGGTCAACCTTTGGTTGGCTGGCAAGTGTCCCATGGTTTTGGGGGAGCTCATCGCTAGTGCACCCCTCATGCCCCTGCTCAAACCTGGTGGAGGGTTACGACCAATTGCGGTAGGTACTATTTGGCGTCGGTTGGTCTCTAAGGTGGTTTCCGCTTCAGTTGGCAAGGCTATGTCTTCTTATTTGGGGGATCATCAGTTTGGAGTTGGGGTGCCAGTAGGGGGTGAAGGTATTCTTCACGCTGTGAATGGGTTGCTGGAGTTGGTAGGACATTTGGATTCGAAGTCAATGTTGCTTATTGATTTTTCGAATGCTTTCAATATGGTTTGTAGGTCCCATCTCATCCAAGAGGTCCGGATGCATTGTCCAGGTATTTCCCGTTGGGTTGAATTTTGTTATGCCAGGCCTGCTAAACTTTTCTATGATCAACATATTTTGTATTCCTCTCTAGGGGTGCAACAAGGTGATCCTCTCGGTCCCCTTCTGTTTGCTTTGACTCTTCACCCTCTAGTGAAGTCTATTGTTTCTCAGTGCAAGCTTGATCTTCATGCCTGGTACCTTGATGACGACACTATGGTTGGGGACACTTTGGAGGTCGCCAAGGCGTTGCGGATTATAGAGGCGGAAGGGCCGGATAGAGGTTTGCATCTCAATATTAGGAAAACAGAGGTTTTCTGGCCTACTCCTGATCCTCGTAGCTTCAAGGAGGATGTTTTTCCCAAGGACATTGGGAGGCCGAGCAAAGGTGTTAAGCTGTTGGGGGGACCTGTGAGTTTGGATATGGACTTCATGAGCGATATTTTTTTGGGCAGGGTGAACAAAACTATCCATTTAATGGCATCTATCAAGAAGCTTAAGGACCCTTAGAGTGAGACTTTGTTGCTTCGCAACTGTGTTGGTGTTTCTAGATTATATTTCGCTATGCGCACCACCAACCCTACAGCTTTACAGTAAGCCACTGACCTTTTTGATGAGAACCTTCTCAAATATTTGAGGCTTCAAATTACGGGTGATGGAGCTGGTTTCGGTCCTCTGCAACATAGATTAGCTAATCTGCCTATCAAAGATGGTGGTCTTGGGATCTATACAATGGCAGACACACGCAATTACTGTTATCTTGCTTCTCAGAGTCAGTCGGCTCATGTGAGGGAGGTGATACTTGGAAGTCTATTCCCAGCGGACAATGGTTTTGCTTACAAAACAGCTCTTCAGAAATTTATACAGGTATTGATTTGCCCTCTACATATTGCGTCGATGACACTTCCCCCCCATCAATGCATTCCTTGGAAGTTTCTTATTTCGATGCGGTAAAGAAGCGAATCCCCGTCCTGTTTACTCTTTCTGATAGAGACGCAATACTATGGCAGTGTAATCAGATCAAGCACGCTCATGACTATCTCTTGGTTGTTCCTATTAGTGGACTTGGCCAGTGTCTTGGTCCCCGTCAGTTTGGGGCTGTTGTCTGTTATCGTCTTGGTATTCCTTTGTTTTCAGAAGGCGTGCTATGCTCTTGTTGCAGTAAACCTATGGATGTTTTTGGTGATCATGCACTTCACTGTGCTAAGTATGTTGGAATTAAGTTTCGACATGATGTAATTCGTGATTTATTTATTGATATCCTTTACAAAGCTGGTATCCCTGCACACAAGGAGGCGAATCTGGGTATTATAACTGACGATAACAAGGATCTACGCCCAGCTGATATCCTTGTCCTCAAATGGGAAAACGGGCAAGATGTGTGTATGGTGTCACATGAGTCTCTCCATTTGCTGGTGATGGAGCTCGGGCCTTTATTCCAAGGCAGGCTATTGCTAGAGCAGTCTCGCGTAAACACAATAAATATTTATCCGAGTGTGCTGCTCGTGGTTACGGTTTGAATGTCTTAGCTTTTACCACCTTAGGAGAGCTTAGCGATGATTTTATTTCTTTTTTCAAGCGTCTAAAGAATTGTTTGGTTAGTAATGACGCTGGTTGTGGTTTGGGTAGCTTTATTTTTCACAGGTTAGGTGTTTTTATTCAAAAGGGGGTGGGAGCTCAGCTTGTTGCTCGGCTTCCAACCAAGGGTGGTGTTGTTTGAATTTTCCTTATAAATGTCTTATGATTATTCTTATAAAAAGTAAAAGGATATAAATGGAAAATAAAAAAATTATGTTTTGGTCCTATTTTAAGTAGTCCTTTATCAGTTTGATCCACATATAATTAAGGGAATTCTGTTTGGCCCATATGTATACTACAAAACTATCCTTTTGTTTTCATTCCCTGTTCACGTGACTTTATTCGTCTCTTTTATTTGCTCTCTTCTTAAAATGAAAAACAAACATAAAAAAATGAATATCACTCAAACTATAAGTCAAAAATTAAATTTTCTTATATATCTGGAAAACTCTCTACGAAATCTATACAATGAGTATGCATTATATCATATTTATATGAGCAGGTATGGGTAAGGGAAGTTCAAATTCAATAATGAACACTGTTTACTGTTCATTTTGTAGAATAAAGTCTAAGATAGTTCATTCTAACAGCTCATTTAGAAGAATGAACCCATATGGTGGTTCACATTTAAAATGAACTCGTTTGCTAGTTCACTTCTAGCATTTTTATTTTATTTTTGATAGGAAAAGAGAATTTATTAAAAGAAGAAGAATTTACAAGATACCACCAGAGGTAATATGAAAACAATTAAGTAAAAACAAGTTCGCAGTTTTTCACCATGAAAGCTAAGTTTAAATGGACCATGTTTCCGAACGCCGCCGCCCAAGTGAGTAGTTCTGTTTTGGCTTCACAACAAAGTTCTTCATCTAGCTTGTAGGTGTTTTTTTTTTTGAAAAATTCTTGCGTTTCTCTCCCTCCAAAGAACCCCAATGACATCTGCCGGAATTAGCTTCCATACCATCTTCGCCGTTCCACCGAAAGGTTTGTTAGACCAACAAGTCGCTAAATTGTATACAGATTCCGGAGCCACCCATGCCCAATTGTCAGTAGGAGTTATAGAAGACCAAACCTTGTGCGTAACTTTGCAGTGCAGCAAGATATGATCTTGCGATTCGTTACTGTCTCCACATAAACTGCAAGAGCTGTCAATGTCTACTCCCTTGTATTGCAACCTATCTTGAGAATTTAATCTGCCGTGCACAGCAGCCCACAACAAGAAATTAACCTTAGGTGGAATACCCTTTACCCAAACAAAATCATGTGGAAAATTGTCTACACCATCTTCACCAGTCATCCTTGAGTATAGAGATTTTACCGAAAAAAGTCCATCTGAAGTTATAGGCCATCTCCTCACATCTGGAAAAGTATCTAGTATTGGCGGTGTATGATCCATGACCTGTAGAAGAGAAGCAAAAGAGTTTTCCTCCTCGTTTTTGAGGTTTCTCTTGAAATCAAATGTCCAAGAGTTCTCTGCAGTGGTGTGCATAGCCAAGATTCCACTCTTAAGCCTGTCGAGTTTGTATAAATCGTTGAAGGAGTCCATTAGGCACAAATTCCCCGTCCATATGTCATGCCAGAAAGAAATGTTTCCCCCCGAGTGTATGCTGAGAGAGTAGTTTTTATCTATTAGATTACTAGCTTCCACAATGGTCTTCCAACAAGAACACCCATGAGCCATTTTAATTTTCCCTGGTATCCAATAAGAGAAAGAACACCCATATTTTTCAGCCATTAGATGAAACCATAAATGTGATTTTTCATTTCCAAATATCCAACACCACTTGGCAAGAAGAGCTTGATTCATTTCTCTGAGGTTGAGGACCCCTAAGACTCCTCTTTCTTTAGAAGCCATTACTAGCTTCCAATTTATCAGGTGTGAGCATTTACTTCCAGAAGAATTATGATCCAATAGAAACTTTCTCATTTTCTTCTCCAAAGTATTTATGATAGAGATAGGATATTTAAATAACGAGAAGTAATACATCGGAAGAGAGCTCAGAATGTGTTTTAGAAGTGCCAGCTTACCTCCTTTTGAAAGTGAAATTTGATTCCAAAAAGAAAGTCTTGCATCCACTCTTTCCAAAACAGGTGTCCAGATTGCTTTGCAGTTTGCTTTAGCCCCCAACGGCATACCCAAGTAGAAGAACGGTAGTTTATTTGTTTTGCAGCCAAGCATAGTCGCCCAATAATGTAGTTCTGGCACATTTCCAATGGCAATTAATCTTGTTTTTTCCGTGTTAACCTTCAGGCCTTCAATGAACTCAAAACATTGCATTAAGGAGAAAAGATTCGTAAGTTCTTCTTTTTGTTATCCAGAAAGATAATAGTGTCATCAGCATAGTGTAGGTGGTTCACCACCATGCCATCCTTACGAACCGAGAAACCATTGAATAGATTTAGGTTAGCTGCCTTATCTAAAAATCTTGAGAAGCCCTTCATTGCCAAATTGAATAGTAAAGGTGATAATGGACATCCCTGTCTAATTCCCCTTGTGCTTCCAAAGAAGCCAAAAGATGATCCATTTATCAGCACAAAAAACGTAGTTGTGGAATAACCATATCTAACCCAACAACACCATCTTGAACTAAAACCCATCTTCTTCATGACCTGTTCCAGATATCTCCAGTTAACCCTGTCAAACGCCTTTTCAAGATCGATCTTACAGATCATCCCAGGCATGCTAGAGTTTAAATGCGAGTCTACCAATTCATTTGCTATTAAGAGGCCATCAAAGATCTGTCTTCCTTATATATATGCACACTGAACATGTGATATGAGTTTAGGTATTATGAGTTTAAGTCTTGTGGCTAAGAGTTTAGCTATAATATTATAAGTACTGGTAAGCAAGAAAATTGGCCTACAGTCCCTAATAGATTCCACATGATCTTTTTTTGGAACCAGAGCTATGAAAGTATAATTATGCTTCACCTCCATGTTACCTGTTTCATAAAATTCTTTTACTGTCGCCATCATATCTGATTTTAAGAAACTCCAGCATTTGGTGAAAAAACATTATTGGGTATCCATCTGGGCCCGGCTCTTTGTCTTGTCCCAAGTCTTTAATAGCCTTCAACACTTCTTCTTCAGTGAAATTGGCATATAAGATGTCAGATTCTATTTCATTAATGCTATCGAAGATGATATCCTCCAAAACAGGTCTAATGATCTCCTCTTCCTTGAACAGTTTTTTGTAGAAATCTACAATGTAATTCTGCATCCTGTGTTTGTCATCTGACAACACCCCCTCAATGTACAGATGTCGTATCCTGTTGTGCCTTCTTCTTGCATTTGCCTTACTCATGAAGAACTGAGTGTTACTGTCACCCTCAGCTAACCATTTTGTTTTTGATTTTATTTTCCATGCCACCTCCTCCATCATTGTAACTTTCTCAAACTTAGCTTTATGTTGTAGTTTCTCATTCATCTGCAGGTCCGATAAAAGATCATCTTCTGCTAGATTATCCCGGGCTTGTATCTCATAAAGAATGTTCTTGAGTTTAGCATCCGTCTTTCCAAAAGTTTCCCTGTTCCACTCCTTTTATTTTTCATTAAGAGACTTCAGTTTACACCACAGTTCTGTGCTCGGACTTTCTGCAAAACAAAAAGATAACCACCACTCTTTAACATTTTAATAAATCCATTCTCCAGAAACCACATTATTTCAAATCTGAAAGGGCTAGGTCCCCAAGAGGGATCAGAGATGTCAAGGAGGATGGGTATATGATCTGAGGTTGGTCTGGCTTTTCCTAACTGAGAAATGAGAGGGTATTTAGTTTCAAAGGAAGGTGAAATAAGAAATCTGTCAAGTCTGGACATGATGGGATTAGCCTGTCCATTTGACCAAGTGAATCTTTCCACCTTAAGAGGTAGGTCAATCAGATTGTGATGTGCGATGAATTTGTCCAAATGCGTTATGCTTTTCGAAATTCTTGTGCAATCTTTCTTCTCGGCACACCTTTTTATATAGTGTTGAAATCCCCACAAATGCACCAAGGATGATCCCACAATCTACAACAGTTATCTAGTTCTCCCCAAAATAGCTTTCTTTCATGAGTTTCACTTCTAGCAGTTAAATTTGAATGGTAAAATGAACCCGTGTGAATGTGTATGATATTCACATTCAAGAATAAAAACCCATTTATATGGTAGCCCATTACAATGAACTCATCTGGCAGTTCATTTGTAGAATGAACAACTCATATTCAAGATTGAACACTATTATATGGTAGTTCATCATAGCATTTCATCTGATAGAATGAACTCATATGATAATCCTTTTGTAGGTTAAACTTGTATGGTAGTTCACATTCAAGAATGAACAATATTTATATGGTAGCTTATCCTAGTAGTTCAGTTTGTATAATAAACTCATATGGTGGCTCATTAGTTGAATGAACTTGTATGGTAGTTCATTCTAACAGCTCATTTTATATAATGAAGTTGTATGATAGTTTATATTGTTGTTGATTATTAATTAACTAAAGGATAACTCAAAAAGTTAACGTTATGAACCATATCGAGAATATTACTTGTTGGGATCCCAGAATACATAAAATTTGATATGATTTGACTTATTGTTTAAAAAATATTTTATTTTTATGTTAATTTTCTCTTTATTTTATCAAAAAAGAGTACTTCTTCTGACAATGCTAAGGTGATGACTTCATCCTCCATGGGTAACGTTCACCCAAGGACCGAATGCAATTTTTTTTAAGAACAAACTAATAATGTGATTTTAGAAATGGACTTTAGAACAATTGAACCAAGCCAACAGGCCGAACAAACACAACACATCTTATATTAGGACTAATTGATACTTTCTGCTTGGAAAAAATACTTAACAATATTCCTTTTTCCTCTTTGCTAATTGTCCAAACTCTATATAGCTTAACCTTTAATAACGGAGAGAGTACATTGTTAAGTAACCAAACGTTCACCTGCTAAATAAGTTTCATCATGATCATCTCTTTGTCTTTGACACTTTTGCTAATTCTTATTCTTGCCTCTCTTTATTCCCTCAACTTCTTGAGTAGAAAAAATACCACCACTGGATTAGCTAATAGTGGTAACAAGCAGCAACTTCCTCCTGGGAGCTCCGGCTGGTCGTTCATTAGGGAAACAGTAGACTACATCAGAGCCGGTCAAGATGGTGTCCCTGAGAAATATTTCTTTGACAGAGCTCGGAGATACTCATCTCAAGCCTTTAGGACTTCATTATTTGGAGAATCTGTTATTGTTATAGGTGGTACTGCATCTGGCAACAAATTTTTATTCTCCAACGAGAATAAAATTTTAGAAACTTGGTATCCTAAATCCATCAGTGAAATTTTCCCTTCTATTAAAAGAAGCAGCGGCAATCTGGCAACACCAAAGAGGCTTCGTAAATTGTATCCGCAATTGCTGAACCCCGATTCATTACGCAACTACATTTGTATTATGGATTCGAGGACAGCACGTTATTTTGAGTCTCACTGGGATAAGGAAATGAATACGAGTGAAAATTCGATCATTACTACTGTGTATCCTCTAATCAAGAAACAAAGCTTCTCGTTAACCTGTTTTTTGATCTCAAGCATCGATTACCAGCATGAACCCCATCGTGTTCATGAGTTATACAAATTGTTTTGTGATGTGCACAACGGGATCATATCGTTACCTATAAATTTCCCAGGAACACAATTCAACCGTGCCTGTAAATCAAGCAAATTGATTAGAAAGGAGATGGAAAAAGTTTTCAGACAAAGAATGACCCATATTCGATCTCACGCCGACGTGCCAATGCAAGATATGTTGTCACGACTGATAACTTTGTGTGAAGAAGACGGTGGCTTGGATGAAACTTTCATTGTTGATGCACTTACCGGTCTAATTTTTGGCGCAAGTGCTTCCACCGGTGATGTCATAACATTGGTTATGAAATATCTTGCCGATTTTCCCGATGTTTATGATCAGGTTTTAAAGGGTAAGTGATATTCCATCTCATCTGCACTATATGTGTCTGTATCCGTCTATGTTGTAACGCTATTTATTTTTTTGGACATCAACAGAGCACACGGCAGTAGCTTGTTCTAAAGGAGCCGGAGAGTTGTTAAATTGGGGGGACTTTCAAAAGATGAAATACTCATGGAATGTCGTTCGTGAAGTGATGAGGGTAGCAACACCAGTCCCAATAGGCTTTAAGAAGGCCTCAACAGACTTATGGTACGACGGATACTTTGTTCCAAAAGGATGGAAGGTAACTCTATGATCGCTTAAATTTACAGATTACAATAGATTAATTTGATCTCAGAAAACGTTCCCACATCCATTTTCAAAAATAGAAAAGGTTCCAAGAGCATTAAATTTGTGGTTTATATTAGTTTTCCACCATCATTTCTCGTTTCTGCACGCCTGTTTTCGATTAGAGTTCGTGCTTTTTAACAATAATAAGTGTATTTTCATGGACATGAATTAATATGTGTGTTCCATCTTTTCACCATATAGCTATGTTTGAGCTCAGCAGCAACACACAAGAATCCTGATTACTTTCCAGATCCGGAAAAATTTGATCCTTCAAGGTTTCAAGGGGACGGACCAGCTCCGTATACATTTATTCCATTTGGGGGAGGGCCTAGCTTGTGCCCGGGCAAAGAGTTTGTTCGATTAGTAATACTTGTCTTCCTTCACCATGTGGTAAGACGGTACAAATGGGATCGAGCATTGCCATCTAGTGATGATGACGAACATGAGAAGTTAGTATTCCAACCTTTTCCACGACTGACCAAAGGGCTCCCTATTCGTATCCGACCGCACCAAAATAGATAGTTTTATTATTTTGTTTAGCTAAGTCAGTTGTCCATTGTCATATTTGAGCTCAGTATGTAGTTTGTGTTGCCGCACCATTTCCGAAATAAAGACATTTTTATTTGCTCAATTTCTGTCCTTGTTCATGGTAAATTGGTCTTAGGATACAAGTCCAAGTAAATTCTGCATTTGGTTTGGAATTGTATATTTAGTCATGTAATGGATGTGTTGTTCCTTTTCGTTGCTATAATAGGTTGTTGTTTTTTCTATATAACCGAAGCCCAAAGGGTATATCGTAACTAATAACTTCCAACAACTGAATTCCGAAAAAGAAATTATATACGGTAAAACCTTGTAAGCAGAACTAATTATAACGTCACTCAAATTATTAAGCAGAAACTATCAAACAGTCCAAGCACTAGAAAAAGTGTGCTTGTTTGATACAATGACTCGAAGTGGAGCTAAGAGTTGCCTATTAGTTGCTGGCTTTGACTTTTTCATCCATCTTGGTCCTGTTGACTTGGTCTAATTGCGTTATATTCGTTCTTAAAAATATATTTTTAATTTGGTCTAGAAAAATATTATTTAGTCCTGAACATTACTCATGCGGAATAAGGTCGTCATTATTTTGTAAACGACCGTTTCTCATTATTTTCTCTCCATTCATAAAAATAAATAAAAAACTTCAAACTGAAATATTGTGTTAACCATAAGCTAAAAAATAATAAATTTTATATATTCGGGAAGCTTTCGTCGTGTTCTATCTAACGAGTACCATTGTTACTGTATTTCAAAGCTTTAAATTTTTACCAAATCTTTTGAAATGAACTACCATACTAGTTGATTTTACAAAATGAACTACGGTACTATCTTGAATGAGTTATCATATGAGTTCACTCTAGAAACGAACTCTGAGGATGAACTAACATACGAGTTTATTCTACAAATAACCTATCATACGAGTTTATTCTACAAAATGAATTATTATAATAAACTACTATTACAAGCTTATTCTACCATGTGAAAAACCATTAAAAGATCATTCTACAATATGCACACTTATCACGAGTTCATTTTATAACGTGAACTATACCATAATGAACACATATACGAGTAAATGATATTGAATGAATGTTGATTAATTAATGGGGATTTTAATTTTGTGCCACACTTCCAATTAGGTGTTCAAGAAAATGCCACACTTTTTTCCAGAGTTTATTTAATGCCACAACCGTTAGCTTTTCCGTCAAGACCTACACACTTGGTCATTTTCGTTTACTCGGTCAAAAGAATCTATGGCTATTTACATATTTACCCTTGAAAACCCGATTATACTAATCATGGGTTCACCATCTTTATCACCGGTAAACAAAAAAAGAAAAGAAAAACAACCCCAGAATTGGTGATGAAAGGGGTATTTGGCTATTTGCCAGAGAATTCACCATTAATAAACCCAATTTTCTAATTTTCCACGGATCGAGTAGTTGCCAGTGATGGGTTGGAAGAGATTGGTACGAATGAGAAAGAGATGGACATGGTGAATTTGCTGACGTTCTGAACCAGAAAAGGGAAGAGATTGGGCTGAAATTCAGGTGGAAATGTGTTGCTTCCATGTCTGATTTTTTGGAGTCTACAATGGGTATTTGCCAGGGTCCATCAAGAGCTTTTATAGCTCGACTTGCATGCTGAAATGAGTTCGAAATGTTGAGCAGTTGATGGAATTTGAAGACCAATTGAACCAGAGAAGATAATGGTGTTGTTGGTTGATAATTGGGACTGAATTTGGAGATTTATGATTGTTAAATAGTTTCTGAATTTGGGTTTGTTGTGAATTGAATTTGCAGGTGTTTGGGTGAGTTTAGAAGCTATAGAAATTTCAATGTTGCAGCAAGATGAAAATGGCACATCAGGTGTTCGATAAAAAGCCTAAATGACTTTTTCTTCACCCTTCAAGCTCAGTTTGTATTAGTTGAGCCTGTGTACAAGGGATGGTGCTGAAAATTGCTTGTGGAGGTATTTTCCATGAGTTTTGGTGGCTGAGTTCATTTGAGTCTAAAGTGATTTTGTGAGATTGACGGGGGAAGAGAAATATGTGGTGATTCACGGAAAGTTTTGGCAGTAAACTTAGTTAAGAAAACAGCTTGGTGGTGATGTTATTCCCATGGGTTCCATTGGCTTGAATTGGTAATGAAAGGGGTAATTGTTAGACTGATTTTGTGATGGGCACTGACAAGGGTTTTGTTGCATCAAGAAGAGTAAGAAACAATGCAAGTCCAGAGAGTATATGGGTTTGGTTCTAGTATTGGGCCGTGTCTCAGCCGGAAAAACAATCAGGAAAGGAATTGGTGTTGTTGCCATGGTTCAATGGCAGTTTAAGACAACATCCGAGAATGGAGATGTTGCCGATAGTTTTGGATGGGTGAATGGCTTAGACTATTTGAGGGTGTATATGTCTTTTACTAAGATAGGTAACTGCCACCTATGCACTAACTGATGTCAATAGTTTTTTGGATGGAAAAGGTCAAATGTGTGGCATTAAATAAACTCTGGAAAAAAGTGTGGCATTTTCTTGAACACCTAATTGGAAGTGTGGCACAAAATTAAAATCCCCTTAATTAATCACAAACTGATCCTTTGTGATGTCTACCTAAAGGCCGAAGACAAGGAAACCAATTCTTTATGGTTATTGTGTCTCATCAAGCAAATCATGCATTATTATTTTTTTATGGAAAGTGCATTATGCTAAAAATGCACGATCAAGAAGACGCAAAATAAATAATATCACAGCTTAATTAACTATATATCCTTGCTAATAATATTGCTAAAATGAAGCAGGTTTGATTTTGACCCAGAATGGATCGCGGCCGTGTGGTCATGAAACAGGTGATGGTTCATCAAACGGCCAAGGACGCGCGAAGGTTATTCAAAATTGACACAACAAAAGTAGGCCCTGCAATTCCACCAGAGCACGAAGCACATTCAAGTGTGTCAAATCTAAAAACATCGACTATTAAATACCATATAACTTTGAATCCATACCCAAGCGAATTAGAGCATCCACACTCGGATGGATATATAAGAGTATGAGTTAAATATTCTATTTTTTTTTTGGATCATTTTCTATTAAGGAAGAAGAAATAAGATTAATTGATTCCGCGGTTTATTGAACTTTTTTTTTTGGTGATTTACTTGTAATTGATTTTTTAAATTGTATTATGTTTTGAGTTAAAAATAATATTATTCTTAAGCTTGGGATATAGTTTCTCTTTATACTTTAAATCAAATATTTTTATTACCACAAATTCTTGATCAATAAAGATTGCGGATGAGATTGACCCATAGACGGCACATATTGGTTTGGGCACACAGAACTAGTAATAATACAATAATTTCATATCTACTCATATTATCTGGACCCCTTGACTTTTTCTATGTAATAACTCATGAATCTGTTTCAATGTTTATTAAATTACATTATTACATCCACCGCCGAAAAGGAAAATATTAATAATATAATCCGAATATAATATGGCATGAAAAAAAGATAAATACGAAAAAGTGGAAAGTTGTACATATATAGAAATAGAATAGTAAGATCACTCAATCCTCTTTCAGCTAAATAATCCACTCTAATTTAGAATTTGATATGAGAGACAAATTTTAAATAGTGACTAATTAGATTCAAGAAATTATGTGGAAACTCAAATTTGCTGATGATGGAGGTCCGTTTAGTGAGTGGCTATTCAGTACTAATAATTTTGTAGGAAGACAGACTTGGGAGTTTGATCCAAATGCTGGAACACCAGAAGAACGAGCTCAAGTCGAAAAAGCTTGTCATGAATTCTACGAAAATCGTTTCAATGTTCGAGCTTGTTCGGATGTTTTGTTACGCTTGCAGGTAATTAGTGAGTAACAGAATTAAAAAACTGGAATTGTATTCATGGCTGCGTTTTTTTTTTTTTTTTTTTGATATACAGCCCAATGCCAAAACTCAAAAGCAAGTTTAATGGTTCGAGCAAAAGCTGTGAGACCGAATATGTGAGTTACATATTTAATGTCTATAATTATGTTGTAGCAATTGAGTAAAAGCAAAGATAATATCGATCTAAGTGTACCGCCAGTAGACAAGATAGGCGATGATGACCAAGTGACTTATGAAGCAACAACGACAACTTTAAGGAGAGCCATCCAATTCTTCTCAGCCATGCAAGGGGATGATGGACATTGGGCTGCCAATTTTGATGCACTCATGTTTTTGATGCCTTCTATGGTAAGATATTAATTCACCAACAATGAGGCAATTTTTGATGCCTTCTATGGAAAAATGTCTCCCGAGAGACGGAGAAGAGAGACATTTTTCTTTCTTTTATTTTGGTTCTGTGCTATACGAATTTATGGGCTAATCATATACTGAAGTGCAGGTTTTCACCTTATATATTACCGGAACTCTTAATACGATCTTACAATCACATGAACATAGAAAGGAGACACTTCGACACATGTACTGGCATCAGGTACAACTGCCCGGGATATTCTAACGGTTTATGTTATATATTCATGCAGTTATTGAAGTGTTTGGGCAATAGCTAATTTAAATGTTTTCTATGTAATAGAATAAAGACGGAGGTTTTGGGTTTCATATAGAAGGGCATAGTATCATGTTCAGTACAGTATTAAACTACATATGTATGCGCATACTTGGAGAAGGACCAGATGGTGGAGACAACAATGCCTGTGCTAGAGCGCGGAAATGGATCCTTGATCATGGTGGTGCGACATCAATACCTACATGGGGAAAGGTTTGGCTCTCGGTAAGTCCAACACTTACTGGCAAATATATATAGAAAAAATAAAAAATAACTGTTTTCTTTATTTTTTTTATTTTTCCGTGTGAATCTTGTATACAGGTACTTGGACTTTATGATTGGTCAGGCTGCATCCCTATGCTGCCGGAGCTTATCTTGCTTCCTTCTTTTCTCCCTGTACATACCGGTCTGTATAATTACCGTAATTTTATTTATTCTTAGTCAAACTCACTTAAGGAATTTATTAATAAGAAAAAGGAAAACAAAACTACACAGGCATAAATTCATGACCTCCATGAAAGAGAACTTAATGTTCACCTAAAAGAAAATCCATGGTCAGTGACTCAGTGAAGTTGAACGTGACGCAAACATTGAAGACAAAGGCATCCCAACTGATTCCCTTTGTGATTTTTTCACTAGTGCAACTGACCATACAAATTGAACAAATTAAAATTTAGAATATAAGAAAATATTTATAATTAATGGGCGGCATAGAGGTGCCTACAAATTCAATTTGCTAGTGTATATTGAATTTTATTGCTCAGGTTAGTGCAAATAAATATTCTTGCAGGTAAGGTGTGGTGCTTTTCTCGAGTGATATCACTGCCGATGACGTATTTATATGGTAAGAAGTTTGTCGCACCCATAACAGATCTCATTATATCATTAAGAGAAGAAGTTTATCTTCAACCTTACGATGAAATAAACTGGAGCCAAATGCGTTATGTTTGTTGTAAGGTAATCTTTGACACTGTTCGATCAGTGCGATTATTTGTAGAATCCGGTTGCGCAATGCACGTCATGGGACATGGTTTTTACGATTCATAATCTTGTCTCTTTTAGGAGGATATCTATTACGCACATCCCTTTCTCCAGGATTTGGTATGGGACTTCTTCTACGTAGTTGTGGAGCCTCTTTTGAAATGGTGGCCATTTTCAAAGATGGTCAGAGAGAAGGCTTTAAGTTTAACAATGAAGCATATTCACTACGAAGATGAAAATAGCCGCTTCATTACCATGAGTTCTGTAGCAAAGGTATGCATACCCACAGTATAACAGATGGTATATACGCAAGAATTTGGAGATGTGAACAAAAATTTGGATGCTAGATTTCTGTATGTTTTTCGTTAATGGTATTTCGTATATGAACAAGTCCGAATTCAAGAGTTTAAAAATCTGTGTTGTACTTGTACATCGACAGTCTTTATGCATGCTTGCTTGTTGGGTGGAGGATCCAAATTCAGATGCTTTCAAGAAACATCTTGCCAGAGTCCAAGATTACATATGGGTTGCAGAAGATGGACTTAAAATTCAGGTAAACATTTTGATCAATGAAAAACGTTTTTTGATATAAAAACAAAAACAAAAAATAATTTTGTTATGATTTTATTAAACGATTGATAATTTTGTTTCAGAGTATTACTGGAAGTCAGACATGGGATACTAGTTTGGTACTGAGTGCATTTCTAGCAAGTGACGACTTGATTGGAGAAATAGGTCCTACCCTTAAGAAGGGTCACAATTACTTAAAAGTTTCACAGGTTAAATACCAAAATCTCCTTGTCATATAAAGGGAATGTTTAAGAGGTGGGATTGGGGAAAATTGTATGGCGCGGAGAAACTAACCCCTCGTACCTCCGGTTCATGGAAATCAAAAAGAAGCAGGCTTAATGAATTGATCATAATCATGACACATTAATATTTACATTTAATTCTCATGATACGTCTCTTCTGTCTGCTACATAAATGAAGGTTAAAGATAACCCAGCTGGTGAATTTCGAAGGATGCATCGTCATATTAGCAAAGGAGCATGGGCTTTCTCTGATCGAGATAGTGGTTGGCAAGTATCAGATTGTACCGCTGAAGCGCTAAAGGTAATACTCTGACAATTTAACACATTTTATTCTATTGCCCCAACCTTTAATTAGGATCCTTATTTTAACCTAACAAATACAAACACTTGCCAACGCAATCCGGTATGGTTGTAAAAGTCTTAAAACATTAGTTAGATGAATGGTTGGCGACTGTTAATCCAGATGCAAAGCACTAAGCTAGACGAACTTAACTACCAAAAAACAATCTTGATAAACAAGATCTGGGTACCAAAATTCAAACAACTCTGGATAAATGGTTGAAATGATAACTATATTTGTAACTGTAAATAGGGTTGCAAGAAACTGTCACTTCAATACAATCTGAGCATACATTGATTTGGTTGCAGAATTGTCTACTATTTTCTCAAATGCCAGCTGAGACTGTTGGTGACAAAATGCCCGTGAAGCAGTTCTATGATGCTATTGAGTTAATTGTTTCCCTTCAAGTAAGGATCAAGTCTGTGGCATAAAATCACATGTAAAACTAGTCTGTCTACACAATATTAACATGTGATTTTCTTAGGGCGCAGATGGGGGATTTTCCGCCTGGGATCCCGCAGGATCGCTTGAATGGTTAGAGGTCAGTGACTCAGTGTATATAATATTTATCTTTGACGTGTATAAGCCTTTGACAGCGTTGTCCTTGGAAGCTGTTTTTCAAAGACAGCTAGATTAATATTTGTTATTCATGAATTTCTAATGTTCATAGGGTTTCAATTGCACGGATATGTTTGAGGATTGCATGGCCGAACATGAGTAAGATTACTGTTCATGTTTAATAGTAATTAATGCCGAACTGCATATCATTTATTATGGGCAATGATGCCGCAAGATTTGTGAAACATCATATCGAACGTATTAAACCCAATTGATCATCGATTAAGTGCAGGTACATCGAGTGCACTGCATCCGCAATTGAAGCCTTAATTTGCTTCAACAAGTTACATCCCAATTACCGCACCAAAGAAATCAAAGCTCGCATCGATAAAGCCGTACGTTATGTAGAACATAAGCAAGAGCTTAATGGTTCATGGTAATATAATTTATTTTGAATATAAAATGAAGATTTTTTTTCTACAAGATACACAAGCATGTACATACAAGTTCACCAATAACTCCAAAAACCGGGGAAGATCGATAGGACTAAAACACTAAATGAAAAACATAAGTGCAAACAACATTAAGGAGGATCCCAAATAAAAATATTGGTTATCCCATTTTGATATAAACTATTGGTGGTTCCTCAACTTAGGATTAGGAGATGATTTTACCCAAGTGTAGAATAATTCCTTGAATATACAATTGGCTGCTTTCGGCTGAATTAATTAAGTAAACTGTCGGTTGTAGCTTGAAGTGGAATTGTAGGTAAGCTGTCGGTGGTGGAATTGTAGGTAAGCTGTCGGTGGTGGAGGCTGTCATCAAGTGCATATGGTGGACTGTCGGTAGGTGTATAATGTCGACATTTATTCTCATTTCCATGCTATATAATCCCCTTGTAGTTTCATTGTTCTAATCATCCCAAAAATTAGTTTCATCAGTGAGTTCCAAAGAGAGAGTTAGTAGTGTATAGAGAGAGTAAGAGCAAGAACAAGGTCTTGTTCTTGAGAGGAGTTTATACTCTTGTAATCCTGTTCCAATCATAGTGCAACGTTATCGTCGTCTTCCAAAGTGGATGTAGATCATCTTGATCGAACCACTATAAATCCTTGTGTTGTGTGTGTGTCTATTTTACATTTGTTTTCATTTCTATTTCAATTCTCCATTGATTGTGCTAGGAAGAGCCGTTGGTCATAACAAATTGGTATCAGAGCTCCGGTTAAAAACGATCTACGATGACGGCAAAGTATGAGATTGAGAAATTTGATGGAAGAAATGATTTCAATTTATGGAGGCTAAAGATGAGGGCTGTTTTGGTGCAACAAGGTTTGGTGAAAACTTTGAAGGGGAAAACGGCTCTAGCAGAAACATTGAAGGAAGAAGAAAAAGAAGAACTCATGGAGAAAGCACATGGATTAATTCTATTGTGTTTGAGCAACGAGGTCTTGAGAGAAGTGGCGACGGAAACGACACCGGACGGGCTATGGAACAAGTTGGAGAAAAGGTATATGACTAAATCCGTAACTAATCGTTTATATCTTAAGAAGAAATTACATACTCTTAAAATGCATGAAGGAACGTCTATTATAAATCATATTGATGATTATAATAAAATTCTCTTGGATTTGGCAAATATTGATGTCAAAATTGAAGATGAAGACCAAGCTTTGGGTTTGCTTTGTTCCTTACCACCATCTTATGAAAATTTTGTTGATACCGTAATGTATGGAAAAAATACAATTTCCATGGAAGACGTTAAAGCGGCCTTGAACTCTAAGGAGTTAAAGAAGACGGGTATCGACGGTAAAGATAATTCGGGAGATGGGTTGTTTGTTAGAGGAAGAGGAAACCAAAAAGGCGGTTTTGATAGGAGTAGATCAAAGTCAAGGTCTAAATCAAAATACGGTAAATTCTATTGCTTTCATTGTAAGGAAAAGGGGCATTTCAAGAAGGATTGTCCAAAATTGAAGACTGTCGAGAAGAATACCAACCAAGGCACCGCAGCAAATGTTGAAGCAGAAAGTGATGATGGAGCGGTTCTCACGGTTCATACCGAAAGCTCGGAGAACGGGTGGATTCTTGATTCGGGGTGTACTTTTCACATGTGTCCTCATAAAGAGTGGTTTACTACTTATCAAGCTAGAGAAGGTGGTAAAGTTCTTATGGGAAACAATGTCACTTGTAAAGTGGTGGGTGTAGGTACAATTCAAATTAAGATGTATAACGGTATGGTGAGGACTTTAACTAAAGTTAGGCATGTTCCGGACCTGAGAAGAAATCTTATATATTTGGGTACGCTTGATTCAAATGGCTGCAAGTATCAAGGTGAAGGTGGAGTTATTCGTGTCTCAAGAGGAAGTCTTACAATTATGAAGGGCGAGAGAATTAATGGTCTTTATACGCTGCAAGGTACTACTGTGACGGGTGATGCAGCTGTATGTTCTTCAAGTTCTGATGATGATACTACCAAGTTGTGGCATATGCGGCTAGGGCATATGAGGGAGAGGGGGTTGGATGTTTTGAGCAAGCAGGGATTGCTTTGTGGTCATAAAACATGCAAGCTTGATTTCTGTGAACATTGTGTCTTTGGAAAGCAGTGTAGAGTCAAGTTTAGTACAGCTATTCATAACACCAAAGGTATTCTGGATTATATTCATTCTGATCTTTGGGGTCCTTCTCGGGTCGATTCACATGGTGGTGGTAGATATATGCTCAAGGAAAGTATGGGTATTCATACTTAAACACAAAGATGAAACTTTTGTCAAGTTCAAGCAATGGAAGACTATGGTTGAGAAGCAAACCGGAATACAAATCAAGTGCTTGAGAACATACAATGGTTTGGAATTTTGTGGGGGTGAGTTCAACGAGTTCTACAAGGAGCAAGGGATTGTGAGACACCGCACAGTCAGAAAAACACCACAACAAAATGGTGTTGCAGAAAGGATGAACAGAACCATAATGGAGAAGGCACGGTGCATGCTCTCCAATGCCGGGTTACCAAAGCAATTTTGGGCAGAAGCAGCAAACATATCAGCTTATTTAGTGAACAGATCTCCATCGACTGCCATTGAGTGCAAGACTGCAAATGAAGTTTGGACAGGTTCGCATGCTAACTATGAAGACTTGAAGATATTCGGATGTCCAGCCTATGCTCATGTGAGGGGAAGCTAGAGCCTAGAGCAAAGAAGTGTATATTTCTTGGGTATGCAAAGGGCGTGAAAGGCTACAGGTTATGGTGTCCAGCAGAAAGATCAAACAAGTTTCTTATCAGCAGAGATGTGAAATTTGATGAGCAATCGATGTTGAAGCCAAAGAATGAAGAACTAGATGGAGAAGCTGAAGAGGGTGTTAGTGATAAGGTGGAGCTTGGTGACAAGGTGGAACTTGAGGTGCAAGTTCAAGGAAGCAATAAGAATGTTGTTTCTGATGATGATGATGATCAAGATATTGTGCAAGAACCTGCCCAGGAAGAAGAAGCACAAGGTCATCAGTACAATCTTGCAAGAGACAGAGAGAGGAGGGAAGTTAGAGCACCTCAAAGATACGGCCAAGCTGATTTGGTTGCATATGCATTTGCAGTAGGTGAGAGCATAGATAGGGATGATCCAACAAACTATGAAGAAGCAATCGGTGGTGAAGAATCAGCAGAATGGGGAGCATCCGCAATTGAAGAAATTGAGTCTCTTGACAAGAATGGCACTTGGGAGATAGTAGCAAGACCAAAAGGGCAGAAGATTGTTGGAATCAAATGGGTCTTCAAGAAGAAACAAGGCACTTCAGATGGTGAAGGAACAAGGTACAAGGCAAGGCTTGTGGCAAAGGGCTTTACGCAAAGAGAAGGCATTGACTATAATGAGGTATTCTCTCCTGTTGTTAAACATAGTTCTATTAGAACATTGCTTGCTATAGTTTCCTTGAAAGATCTAGAATTAGAACAACTAGATGTTAAGACATCTTTCCTTCATGGTGATTTGGAAGAGCGTATTTATATGCAACAACCAAAGGGGTTTGAAGTTCCTGGCAAAGAAGATCATGTATGTTTGTTGAAGAAATATTTGTATGGTTTGAAGCAATCTCCAAGGCAATGGTATAAACGTTTTGACACGTTAATGGTGGCAAATGGCTATGACAGGAGTAAGTATGATAGTTGTGTATATCACATGAAACTCCAAGATGGTTCATTTGTGTATTTACTCTTGTATGTTGATGATATGTTGATTGCTTGAAAAGACATGTCAGAGATACAGAAGCTGAAAGAGCAGTTGAGTAGTGAGTTTGAGATGAAGGATTTGGGCGCATCAAAGAAGATATTGGGCATGGAGATTCATAGAAACCAAGCTGAAGGCAAGTTGCATTTGTCCCAGAAGGCTTACATCGAGAAGGTGTTGGAGCGGTTTGGTATGAAAGATGCAAAACCAGTAAGTACTCCTTTGGCAGCTCATTTTAAACTTTCTAGAAAGCAATCACCTCAAACTGCAGATGAGGCAGAGTATATGTCTCGAGTTCCATATGTAAGCGCAGTTGGTAGCATCATGTATGCTATGGTTTGTACAAGGCCGGATATCGCACAAGCTGTGAGTGTGGTAAGTAGATACATGGGAAGTCCCGGGAAGGATCATTGGCAAGGTGTAAAGTGGATTCTGAAGTATCTAAGGGGAAGTACAGATGTTGGTTTAGTGTTTGATAAACACTATGGTGATTCGACAAATGTTGTGGGTTATGTTGATTCTGATTATGCAGGTGATCTTGATAGAAGAAGGTCATTGATAGGTTATACTTTTACATTGTGTGGAAGTACTATCAGTTGGAGGTCGGTTTTGCAAAGCACGGTTGCATTGTCTATAACTGAGGCAGAGCACATGGCAGCCGCGGAAGCAGTGAAGGAAGGTATATGGTTGATGGGTTTGGTTGGTGATTTAGGTTTCAAGCAAGAGAATGCAACTTTGTTCTGTGACAGTCAAAGTGCCATTCACTTGACCAAAAACCAGATGTATCATGAGAGAACGAAGCACATCGATTTCAGGTATCATTTTATCAAGGATGCAGTTGAAGAAGGTAGGATAGCGATGCTAAAGGTTCCTACGGCGGATAACCCTTCGGACATGTTGACGAAGCCAGTTCCAAGTATCAAGTTCAAGCATTGCTTGGACTTGGTTGGTGTCAACAGGTGTTGAGAGCCCTTGAGGGGCTGAGAGAAGACGATGATGATGAGTGATGATGGTATTCAAGTCAAGGTGGAGATTTGTAGAATAATGCCTTGAATATACAATTGGCTGCTTTCGGCTGAATTAATTAAGTAAACTGTCGGTTGTAGCTTGAAGTGGAATTGTAGGTAAGCTGTCGGCAGTGGAATTGTAGGTAAGATGTCGGTGGTGGAGGCTGTCATCAAGTGCATATGGTGGACTGTCGGTAGGTGTATAATGTCGACATTTCTTCTCATTTCCATGCTATATAATCCCCTTGTAGTTTCATTGTTCTAATCATCCCAACAATTAGTTTCATCAGTGAGTTCCAAAGAGAGAGTTAGTAGTGTATAGAGAGAGTAAGAGCAAGAACAAGGTCTTGTTCTTGAGAGGAGTTTATACTCTTGTAATCCTGTTCCAATCATAGTGCAACATTATCGTCGTCTTCCAAAGTGGATGTAGATCATCTTGATCGAACCACTATAAATCCTTGTGTTGTGTGTGTGTCTATTTTACATTTGTTTTCATTTCTATTTCAATTCTCCATTGATTGTGCTAGGAAGAGCCGTTGGTCATAACACCAAGGCTATGAAAAGTTAGGGTTAGTACCATAACAATATACTCCAATAAAGGGTGAGACTTATAGTTGATTTTACCAACAACTGCAAAATCAAGACATATCATCACTTGCAATTATGAAACAAAGGGGAAACAAGGGCATAGACTATAGAGGTTTCCCGTTGCACCATCCGCGCCCATCACCAACCTGAGTCTTGAAATTCTTATAACAAAAAGTTGTCAATCTTGCGATAGGAGCCCACTCGTCCCAAGAAAATTTGTATCAGGATTCGCCCGTCATCAAAATGCCAAGTAATGACCCACAGACGATTTTTCTCTTATGCAAACCTCCATAACCATTTTGCAAAGGAGCCAGATTCTTTTTTTTATAAAGAAGAAATATATTAAGAAAGAGGAGAAAATACAGCAAGTATCTTACAAGGAGGAATAATACTTATAAATCAATTCATACTAAATATATCAAATACTAAATATAACCCTAATACTTAAACTTTCCATATAATTTATTATTACCAATCCTATACTCTAACAGTAAGAAAGAAAAGACATGAAAACTAAACTGGTAAAAAAGGAGCCAGATTCTTACCCTCCAGATTTTTTATTCTTCAACATTTATGATCAAAAGTTTCAGCAACTGGTTCCCAACTTACCAATTGTTGTAATATAACCAATGTATTCTTTCATAGTTCCTTTGGCTAGCTTGGTTTCCGACGCTCTTTAGAGCGCCTATTATTTTTCCTAGGCTTGGTTTCAGACGCTCATTAAAGCGCCTACTAGTTAAATTTGTCCAAGCTATAATATATAGTCTGTACAGGTATGGAAATTGGGGAGTATGTTACGTCTATGGGACATGGTTCGGGCTAAGAGCCTTAGCAGCTGTTGGGAAGAGTTACACAAATAGCCTGACTGTTCGCTAGGGTTGCGACTTTCTGCTGTCAACCCAAAAGTCATCGGGAGGTTGCGGAGAAAGCTATCTTTCCTGTATGAAAAAGGTATATTGATATTCATGTGCAGAAACTTTCGATAAACTAATTAGATTCGTAATTCGGTATCCATAAATTCTATTACTTTCCTGAAATATATATATATATATATATTAAAGTTCTACTTAAGTAGAGGTGTAAACAGGGCTATGCCAGCACGAGCACAGCCCAGCCCAGCACGCTAAAATTTGAGCACAGCCCAGCCCAGCACGTGACTTAGCCCAGCACGGCACAACACGTTAGTTAAATGGGATGTGCTGGGTTTGACTAATTGGCACAGTAGCCCAGCACAACACGCGGCACGGATTAGCACGTGGCACGGCACAGCACAGCACGTTAAGAAAGCACGTCATAGCATGCAAAAGTACACCATATAACAAGGCATAATACATCACATTTTCTGTATATTTCACAAAAGAGTCACTATTCTAGCTAGTTTTTGACATTTTATGCTGGCTTATTTTTATAACAACACATATAATACCTAAATATTTAGAAAATATATTTCAATATCGTTGTTATAATGTCGTTACCTATATTTGACTAGAACATTAATTTACATGAAAATGATCCAATTTTATATTTGATGGGCTATTTCTTTTTATTGAATAAACTTGTTGATTTTACTTGAAAAAAATTCAAATGATATGTTGTCTATTTAGATTCTCGTAATAATGTCCGACTTAATGTATACCATTAAGTGATTTCAAATTGTTTATAACACGTGTGCCAGCACGGCACATCACGTTTATACGTGTGTTGTGCCCGTGGGCTGTGCTGTGCCTAGCTTTTGACTAGTAAAGCACAGCACGGCACAACACGTTTAAATCGTTGGCACATCACATGGCACGTGAAGCACGCGATTTCGTGTGCCGGGCTGTACCGGGCTGGCACGTTTTACACCTCTATACTTAAGTAAAGAGTGTTCTTTTTATTCTCTCATAAATTGACTATGTGTTCATACTCTAACAGGAATTTATACCCATAAAAGACAACCACTTGGTACAAACATCTTGGGGTCTAATGGGACTTATACATGCTGGTCAAGTAAGTCTGAGTATTTATCATATATCACAATTATATATGATTACTTGAATTGTAGGTGAGTTATTACTAGGCTCTATAAAAATCATGTAAAACTCTATTATTTCAGCACATTACGGAACTAAATGAGGTTTTGCTCTGGTATTTTGAATTTATAGGCAGATAGGGACCCTGAGCCTCTGCATCGGGCAGCACGAATACTGATAAATAATCAAATGGAAAACGGCGATTTTCCCCAACAGGTAAGCTTAAAATAACCACATGTTGAACAAGTGCAGAGAAAATAATGAAAGTTTATGAAAATTTTAAAGTTGTATTGTATGTTTATAATCTTCAGGAGATAACAGGAGCGTCATTGAAGACTTGCATATTGCACTACACGATTTATAAAAACATATTTCCGGTGTGGGCACTTGGAGAATATCGCCGGAGGGTGGTTAAAAAACGATGCTTTTCATAATTATTAATTGCCATATGGATTATGTGTAATGATAGTTAGATTACACATGGCACCATCGAAAAGATTGGACCTGTAGCTTATAAGTTAGATTTACCTAATTCAGCGAGTCGCAGTCACCTTGAATTTCATGTATCTTCATTGAAATTGAAGATTGGCACCCGCAATACTTTTCACAACAATCCTTCCCATTGCTGTGGATCGTTATGAATGGCAATCTGAGTCTATTCTAAAGACAAGTATGTTCAAGCCAAAAAATCGTGCTGTAACTCGTTGGCTAATCTGCTGAGGCTACGTGGGAGGAAGTCGATGACGTACACTACTACGCTTCCGTTTCCCAGATTTTGAGGCTCGAGGACACGGGCCTTTTTGAAGGACGGTGGGATGTTATTAAGACACTACTGCCTATAATTGGTTTCTTAATTTAGTTTTGTTTCCTTATTTAAGTTATGTTTTCATATTTGAATTAGACCTCTAAGTTCTTAATTTATATATATAACTAAAGAATTAAATAATTATTCTTAGGAGGTTAATCTCCGATACAAAAGGATTCGGTGGCCGATCAAAAGATTAGGACTTCCTCACGCTTTTCGTTTGTCTGCTTTTTGATTGTTTTTTGATCGATAAATCGTGCCTTTAACCGTGTCTTCGTTGAGTATTTCATTCGAAAGTGAATTTTCGATGGGTTTAGGATTTCCTCAACTGTCATGGTGGTCATGGAGAGGAAAGGAGAAGAAAACTACCACTTGCGCTTCTTCGAATGGTTCAAATTCTTCCTTGGATTCGAATTTTGGCGTCAGAGAATTTTCTTCTGTGAAAACGCCTAAGAAAAAATGGAAAAGTAGAGATGAGAGAAGAATCGATAGAGAATATGATATTGTTTTAGTACCATTAGATGGTGGTTGTTTATCAGGATCCGAGTCAGATGATTCTGATTGGTCTGTTGGTTGGAACGAACCTCATGGCTTTGATTTTACAAGTGATGATGAAACTGAAAGCTTTGCAGTTTTAGTTCCTTGTTATGGACGCGGTGGTGGTAGTGCTGCTCGTGGGGGAGATGTTTCTGTTGATAATAGCAGGAATTCAAGAAATCAGCTTTTGGGGGCTATTGTTGAGCTTACTGACGGATGCTCAGCTGCTAAGAATCACTCTTTTTAGTTGATTGTTTCACTTAAACTTGTTGCATAAAGTTGGATGCTCAGCTGCTAAGAACTCTAGATATTTTAGATAACGAGTTTTGTTTATAATGTATAACAGATAGAAGAAGGCAATGCGGAGATTGCAGGGATACGAATTGTTTATAAGAACTCCAGTTATTTTACGTAAAAAGTTTTGTTTATGCATAAAATTGGTAAAAACATGTCTCTCACTTTTAGTTAAGAATAGAAAGGCTGATAAAGAAACTTTTCAAGTTCGAATAATGTCTGTTTGTCTGTTCAAGTTTTAGAGTAGAGTTTGTGGTATTGGCGTATTGCTGTCGGGTCATTCCAATTCTATTGAGCACAATATGAGTTTGCAGGCTTTCTCGTCAGTATTTGCTTTCTATGGGATTCTTTAAGGCATTGTTGTTGGAACTCGATGATGGAAGGTGTTTGCGAATTTGTACTGATTCTGTGACACGGATATATTAATGGCTTGATAATGATGAAAAAATGACTAAAAAGAAAATTCGTTTAAGGAGGCCATTGAGGAGACTTTGAGCATCTCGAATACAAAGTTCGAATTTTATTTTTTCATGACATATAAGATTTTCGACCCCCATTTAAAATAAATTTATCTCCGAAAGTAGATTCTATAAATTTATAAATGGGCTTGTTTTTCGTCTTCTTTCTCGACTTCTTTCTCACGTTGTACTAGTTTGTTATCTTTGCTTTGATCTTCTTCGAACTTGTACTAGTCATGCTGGGTTTCGTCACTCACGCAAGTGTTCGAGTCATTCGAGTAACTCCTGTGTTGAGCCAGTTGTGACTTGATAGCACCTACTAACTTCTGAGTAGTGGAGTCGACTAAATTCAACCTCTTTAGAAAGTCGTTTAGGGAGCAACTTCAAGTAGTTGGGAGGTTTATGACTGATCTATATTTGTTAATGAATGATATTGAGTTTGGCGAGATTGCATGCACAGTCTTACGACTTCGACGCAGAACATCATCCTTGATCAGGACAGGGTTTTTACAAGTCATTCAATAGATTTAAAAAGTGAGGGTAATTAAGAAGTGATTATCCTGAAACATTACACAATACGGTGAAAATATAACCGAACAGTTTGAGAATCCAGATAGAAACTCGAAAACTCATGTTTCATTTTTTTTTTTTGATCGATAAAAAGGAATTGTATTAAGAAGCACACAAGCCGCGCGCAAGCGAATACACCAAAAAAGGGGAAACAACCCCAACCCAAAAAAAAAGTTCTAGGAACAATCAACAAACAACAATGGCCTCTTGACAAACCTTAAGAACTAAGCAACCATGAATTAAATAACCACTGTGCTTACAAATTAAAACAAGATCGCAAGCTACATTTAAGATCGCAACCATGAATAAAACAATATCATTCATTAACAAATATAGATCAAAAGGAATTAAATAACCACTGTGCTCATGTTTCATTAAACTGAACAAATTCGAATTTTGTAGTAACATTCTGCATGAAAGAAAAACAAAATAGGCGAAAGAAGTAAGGATTTCCTTAATTCTATACGTACCAAAGAGAACCTTAGAAGAAGCCTATAATCCCAAATAACACATCTGATCAAATAGATATTTACTAACGGATACTAGACCTAGTGTGCATGGTTGGAATCTGAAAGTAGGCATGTCAAGTACTCCTTTAACAATATTACCTTTACAATTCTGTTCCCTAGTTAGGCGGACCGAGCGAAGCGAGGGAGGACTCTATATATGGTGACTTTGTGTCAATGTGAAGCGTGACATTTTTTTCAATTACACAAAAAAGGTTGAATTTTGGTCCGGACACCTGGAAAAGACTAAGCTGTCCCTCTAAATCAAATTTTACTTTTTTTTCCTTTAGACATTTTCATAAATAAACCAAAGAGGAAGGGGAATAAGGTATTAGACATTTTCGTAAATAAACCAAAAAGAAAGGGCACAACAGTAAATACATTTTTTATATATTTAAAAACCTCGTATATTTCAAACTACAAGTCATATTTTTATAATTTTTATATATTTGGAAAGTCCTTTAAATTAGCTACGCAATGAGCACAAACAATGATATCAAATTTTTGTTTTTCAATTTTTTTATTATTCTCCAAATTATGTATCTTTTCTTCTTAAAAATTAGACATAGCTTAAAATATGACATATCTTAAAAAAAATTGAAAAAAACTACAAGAAAAATAAAATGACTGAATAAGTATAAAAAACAACTAATTTTAAAATGAAAAGCACAACATATGGTGTTGAATCACCACCAAATTATTTGCAAAGTAAAAATATATCATGGCCTACATGTCTGGAAAAATGATACTTTCGCGAGGTGTTTGGAAAAATTATACCTTCATGCCGTCTCAGGAAAAATAATATTTTCACCCTACCTTACGGCGAAACTAAATTGTGAACACAAAATTTAGTTTTACGTCATTTTTTCGGTCGGCCATCTCACCGTGGTAACGGTCATCTAGTTCGGGTGATTTTTTTCCCCTGGTCTTCGTGTTGTTTTAGGAATCGTTGAAGCCATAATTAAGTAACCAAGTCTAGGGCATCGTAGAAAGCACATCCACCAAAGTTTTCCTTTTCCGAAACTAGCTCTTACTTTTTGGTTTTTGACTTTTTTTATTAGTTCAACCATCATATGTGGAGCCTCTTTTTTTGTTTCTTTAATTGGTAAAGAAAGTATATATATATATATATATATATTAAGATAAGAGGCAAAATACAAATTAGCAAAGTTACTGCCAGTGCCACCCAACACAAAAAAGAAAAAACAAACAAACAAGAACCCACAACCTAAACATTGACTATGGAGAATTAAAAAATAACCCTTTCCAATTAGTAATTACATCATCAAGATGAATCCCAGACACATTAAGACAATTAGAAGCCCAGTGGAAAACAATAACTTTTGAATCGACGTTGATGGAATCAATTCTACGCTTTTTGCCATTGAAAACTCTAGCATTTCGCTCCAACCACACATTCCAACAAATACTTGTAGGGATTCTCTTCCAAATCTTTTTCCCACCAATATTAGTAAGATTAAAGGAGCTCCAATTCTTGAACATGTTTAAGAGGGAAGAGAAGTGAGGGCATTGCTGGTTAGCTTGAAGAAAAAAGAACTCCCAAATTTTCTTAGTGAAGCTGCAGTCCCAAAAGAGATGGTTTTCTGTTTCTCTAACCTGGTTACACAGACTGCAGAGAATGCTGGATTGGTTACTCACATTATTCACTAGAGAACAGTTCCGTTTTTGAAGGTTGTCGATGGTGGGAAGCTTCTCCAACACTAACTGCAAAAGGAAGAACCCAATTTTATGAAGCCAGGATCTAAACCAAATCTTCTTAGGAGGGAAAGTCGTTGAGCTTGTTTCACCAATATCAATGCAATACGCCGACTTCACAGAGAAAACACCTGAATTGTCGCCCACCCAAACTAGCTCGTATTCTTC
The DNA here is from genome assembly GCA_023529315.1 of Papaver bracteatum. NCBI lineage: Eukaryota > Viridiplantae > Streptophyta > Magnoliopsida > Ranunculales > Papaveraceae > Papaver > Papaver bracteatum. The sequence continues at coordinate 597,714 of JAJJWX010003506.1, forward strand.
ATTAGGATAAAATATACTAATAGAGTCTAAAATAGGCATTAGAGAAATGAACTCACTAATCTCGACGTCATACAATCATCTTCTTGAAATAGCTAAGTTCCAATGAAAGCCAGAGCCGTCAGGAACATACAATTGATTCAAGGAGGATGTTTTAGAACCCGACAAAGAAAATAATCTCGGAAAAGAAGTACAAAGAGGACCCTGCACACGCCACTTTTCCTCCCAACATCGAACTTTATCCCCTTTACCAATTTTAAATTGGGTGTTCTTAAAGAAATCATCCGCCACTTTGGAAATATTCTTCCAAAGAATCACACCGTGAGTATTAGTAGGAGGCTTAGTTCTCCAACCAAGATCATCCAACTCATATTTTTCCTCGACCACCTTAGCGCATAAAGCATTTCTTTCTCTCCCAAATCGCCACCACCACTTCTTAAGCAGAGATCTATTGATGGTCTTGAGTATCTTAATTCCCAAGCCTCCATGCTCAAAAGATTTGCAGATTTTATACCAGCCTACCCATGAAATCTTCTTCTTGTCATCAAAATCTCGCCATAGTAAGTCTCTTATTATCTTCTCAATTTGTTTCGCCACTGAACTTGGAGCAATGAATAGAGAAGAGTAGTAAATTGGAAAACTAAGCAAGACACTTTTCATTAAATTGAGTTTACCGGCTTTCGATAACGAATTTATCTTCCAAGAAGCCAATCTAGTCTTGAAAATATCCACAACTCTATCCCACTTCCTTTTAGAATGGGTTTTCTCCCCCAACGGTAACCCAAGATAAATAGAAGGGAAAACTTCACAAGTAAAACCCAAAACAGAAGCTGGAACCTCAAGATTGTCCACTTCCCCCACCGTAAACAAACAACACTTGTTGAATTAGTTCACAATCTAGACGCATATTCAAAAACAAGAAGATGTATTTAAAATAAAGAACCTGGTCTATTTGGGCATCAAGGAAGACCAAAGTGTCGTCCGCGAATTGAAGATGACTAATAGAGGTACCTCCTTCCTTCCCTGCAAAACCTCCCAAATAACCAGTTGCTGAAGATTTTGAGAACATAACACTGAGAACTTCCGAGACTAACAAAAAACGAAAAGGAGACAGGGGATCACCTTGCCGAAGACCCTTCTCGCTAGTAAATTTACCACAACCACTACCATTAATCAAAACCGAAAAAGGTATTTTATGAATGCACCCTTTGATCCATTTTCTCCAAGTAACACCAAACCCCATATTCTTAAGAACTTTATCTACGAAAGACCACTTAACATTGTCAAAGGCTTTCTCAAAATTAATCTTGCAAATTAATCCCGGAGTTTTGGACTTTAATCTTGAATCAAGACATTCATTCGCAATGAAAATGCTTTCCAAGATTTGTCTCCCTTTGATGAAGGTCGTTTGATGGTTCGAAATGAGTTTCGGTAACATGGTTTTTAGCCGCTTCGCCAACACTTTTGATATAACTTTGAAGACCGAGTTGGAGAGACTAATGGGACACAGGTCCTTTATCTCCTCCACCACCTCCTTCTTCGGGATTAAAGATATGGAAGTAGACTTAAGTCTCCAATTAATAAATTAACCCATGTTTTTCGAAAAGTTTTACTACCCTCATAATATCCATTTCTCGGGTTCCAGCTGAATCTGTTTTAGAGTGCAAATTATTCTTTAAGGAATGGATAAACCTCATTCGTGGACGTAGCTTTTCTAATATGCACCTCACTCGCCAGCTTAACCATATCCATGGTGACAACGACGACACTAGCTGCTAAGTTGGAGCTATGTCTCTTTTTTGCTTGTCGCATTAAGGATCCCAACGAGTTCAGAACTTTGCTTTTATATGATTAGTATTGATGATGAGAAATGCATCTACAGTCAAAATATGAAAAGGATCTATCATCCTCCTCTGCACAATGAACTTTTATATGCCCACTTAGTTGGCTCCTGCAACGGTTTGGTTTGTGCATTTTAATTCCACAATTTTATCCTAGATCCCACCTATATTCGTAATCCCCTTGCTAGTGAATATTTTTATCTTCCTCAACTAGTATTAAACAAAGAAGATGTTGAGCCATATCGTATAGTAGAAGGAGAGGTTGACATGGGTGGCCATGCAACATGTGGGTTTGGGTATGTTCGGTCAATCAATGAGTACAAGTTTGTTAGATAAAAAGTGTAGGGGCGAAATATCGCATAAAATAAATATGTAGCTTCACTCTAATCAAAAATATATTAAGCACGAAAATACAACAATTACCAGGAAATAAGGCGAAGAACAATTACGTGATAATAGAGGAAGAAGCACGAAGAACAACAACATGATAAATACAACATGGCTGCTAACTGTGAGGGTAAAATACCTGATGTCCACGTGTCAACATCTCTAAAGATGGCCTCATGATGAGATGATAAGGTAGGAGCACCAAGTCATTCTCCATAAAGCTTATCTCGCCTGAATCGAGACGCCTGCCACCAACATCACATGAACGACGCGTGTGAAGGTGTGGTCTAATCGATTCAGTCGGACAAGTCTAAAAAGCAACACTGCATTTAATGAAGGATCAGAAGAAGTGAGAGCGAGTCTATATCACAATAGAGAACTCAGACGACCTATACTATAAATCGTAGATGAAGCAGCACGAGGACCTTCGGAGAAGAGCTTCACGATGATGAATAGGGAAAGATGACTCGGAGGGGAACCTGGCATACCATCACGAGGAATAGTATACAACCAGTCCGAAGCAGGGAAGAAGATGCATGATGACTCCGAGAGCTCGACGAGGCCTGACCTTAACGAGTTTTATTTGTCTATAAATACCAGCCCATGTAGCAGGAAATGGGAAAGTTAGATAATGTATTATTAGATGGCCTTTCTACAGAGAATACCTGAGAGACATTTAGACAGAGAAAGTGTAGTACCAGAATATCGCCACAACGATATTCTCGCGATGGAAACAACACTTCTGCGAGAAACCCAAACATTTCTACAAATATTAACAACACTTTGACGAGAACGTCGCAAAATTATTCAACGACATTTCAGGAGCGTTACAGAACAACTAAAAGAAACTTACGATGGAAGAAGTAAAAGAAGAATAAGACTGATCCTGTGGTGGTCATCATGCTTGCGATAGAGAAATATTTTAACGATCGCGATAAGATCGTAGAGTAGATCCGAATTAAGGGGAAATCTTAGCTGTCTTCCACTATATATTTTCCTATATAAAGAGCACGATAGATCCAAAAAATGATGATGCATTTTTGAGAGCTGAGAGAATTTTGAGGAGAGAGAAACTCCAGAAAGAAAGTTGTACTTCTGAGTTTTAATATTTCTTGTAAATCTTCTTGAAGGTGAATTAATAAAAAATTATTGTTGTTCATTCACAATTATGACTTAGTTTTCATATATTCTTGACAAGGGTGTAGTGTAGGAAATCCTGCAACTACATTTTGGCGCCCGAAACAGGGAATGAATTAACGAAAATAGAAAAAAAGGCGAAGAAGAAGATAAAAATTGTTCAAGATTAGGGAAATCTTAAAGTAAATCAGTGAGAAAATTGAAGGAAGAATGATCAGAATCAAAAAGGATTGTAGAAAATTGAAAGGTGATGTTATAACAAAAGAAATGGTTGATAGATTTCATGAAAATATCAAGGGAATGATACATAAACGGGATTTTGAAGGAAGGAAGATTATGACAATGGAGAAGATATCATCATTGAAAGATTGGGAAAAACAAGAAATCACGTTTACAGCAGAAGAAATACCAGGAGAAGATTCAAGTCATACATCTCCATTGGTGGTCACAATAACCAGTATACCAATGAGAAAGGAGAAATCGATAAAATATGAAGAAGAATGGGTTATGAGTAGAACTTTAGTAGACACAGGAAGTTCTGTAGGCATGATATTTTATCATACCTTCTAGAAGATGGGATATAAGGATGAAGAAATGTCTCATTCAACATATTATGTTCATGGCTTTGGAAAGTCTATAACAAAACCTAAAGGCGAGATAATGGTACGAATCCCACTAGGAGAAATTGAAACACAAATATCATTATGTGTGGTAGATGTGGAATCACCGTACAATATGATACTGGGAAGACCGTGGATACACGCAATCAAGGATGTGGCGTCAACATTACATCAATGTGTTAAATTTCCTATGCCTAGTGGAATTGGAGAAATTATAGGAGATATGAATTTCGCGAGATTGTGCTACCAAATTGAAGTAGGAAATTGTGAAGAACGTCCAAAGCTGCGAAAAGCTCGCAGAAAATTGAACAGAGAAGCAAAGAAAGAAGAGGAATTTAAAATTTACATGATAAGGGCAAAAGAAGGAAAAGGGATACCAAGTGAAATTTCGCGAGAAGGAGATGAGTTCGCGAGAGTTATGAATACGCCAACACCGATGGGAGAACCTGAAGCCATCTACACTGCTGCTGAACCAACAAAAGAAATAAATATTGGAAGTAAAGAAGAACCTAAAATGCTGAAAATTGAGACTAGAATGGAGGCAGATGAGGAAGAAAGAACTATAAATCTTTTGCGAGAATATGAAGATATCTTTGCGTGGAACATGGATGAGATGCTAGGGATAGAACCGTCAATAGAATGTCATAAATTAGAAATCAACAAAAACATAAGACCATTTAAGCAAAGAATACTCAAATAGAAGAAGAACTACAGAAGATGCTCGACGCAGGAATTATAAGACAAGCAAAATATCCAGAATGGATTGCAAACATGGTGGTGGTCCGAAAGAAGAACAAAGGGATAAGAATTTGCATAGATTTTACGGATCTAAACAAGGCATGTCCAAAAGATAGTTTTCCGTTGCCAGATATTCCACAAATGGTTGAATCAGCAGAAGGAAACGCAAGAATATCATCATTGGATGGGTATAAAGGATATAATCAAATTCCTCTCGCTGAAGAAGATCAAGAACATACTGCATTTTTTGCTCCAAGAGGATTATATTGTTATACAAAGATGCCATTTGGCTTACGAAATGCTGGTGCAACATATGAAAGAATGGTGGAAAAGGTGTTTGCAAAGTGGATCCACAAAACATTAGAAGTGTATGTAGATGATATGCTAATCAAAAGAAAAGAAGATGAGAATCATGTGCAAGATTTGAGAGAGATTTTCGATCAAATGCGGCAATTCAATATTAAAGTGAACCCTGAGAAGTGTACCTTTGGAGTAACTTCAGGGAAGTTTTTGGGGTATATTGTGTCAAAAGAGGGAATACAAGTCGATCCAGAAAAGGTACAAGCAATTTGCGATATGCCAACTCCTGCGATGGTAAAAGATGTGCAAAAACTAAATGGAATCTTAGCCTCGCTAGGAAGGTTCATTTCGCGATCTTCAGACAAGTGTAAACAGTTTTTCGATATACTCAAGAAGGGAACAAAATTCAAGTGGACAGATGAATGCGAAAAAGCTTTTCAAGGAATAAAAGAACATTTAGCGAGTATATCTATATTACATAAATCTGAACCGGGAGAAGAATTACTGATTTATCTCGCAACAACTCCATATGCGTTAAGTGCTGTGTTATTGCGAGTAGACGCATGGGTAGAAAAACCAATTTATTATATCAGCAAAACAATTAATTCAGCAGAGAGAAATTATTCAAAGATTGAGAAACTAATTCTAGCATTGGTACACGCAACCTTTAAGCTTCGAATTTACTTCCAAGCGCATAATATCAAAGTGTTAACGAGAGTACCAATTGAATCGGTGATAAAAAATTCAAAAAGATCAGGCAGAGTTGAGATATGGAATGCGCAAGTAGGGAATTTTTATATTCAATATGAAATTTTATCTTCGCCGAAATCACAAGTTATTGCAGATTTCTTAGCTGAATTTTCTTTAGAAGATGAAGAAGCTGTAGAAGAGATGATGGATATAGAAGAAGAACATGGAGACCCAAAAGAGCTATTAACAGAACCTGACAGATGGGAAATATTAGTAGAAGGATCGTCAAATGGAGAAGGAAATGTGATTGGAGTTGTTTTCATTTCACCAGAAGGAGAAAAAATAGCTTTTTCATTTAGATTGGAATTTGCATCCACTAATAATGAGACAAAATATGAAGCTGTAATACATGCATTGAAATTTGCGATAGAAATGAAGTTGGAAAATGCTAGAATCACCAGTGATTCACAATTGGTTATTCGCCAGATAAAGGGATAGTATACCACAAATGAACCATCTTTGAAGAAGTACAAAAAACTTGTTGAAGAATTGTCTGCGAGAATTCCAAAAAAAAAATGGAGACACATATCAAGGAAAGATAATAGGCTTGCAGATGCTTTTGCTTTCATATCAAGTATGATGACAAACCCACTTGCGAGATGCATAAAAATTCAAACACTTTTGCAACCGGCAATAAACAAAGAAGAAGAAGAGGTAGATGTAATGATGGTAGAATCTGGCGAGGAAGAAATAGGGAATAATGCTACAGATTGGCGAGCAGATCTTCATGCTTATTTGGCGAGAGGAGAAATCCCCAGAAATCGATTAGAAGCAAATAAATTAAAAAGTAGAGCAACCAATTACGAACTAAGAGATGGGGTATTATATCGAAGATCATTTAATGGACCATCGCTAAGATGTTTGACGAGAGAAGAAGGACAAAAGGTGTTAAAAATGTTGCATGGTGGTGATGCTGGTAATCACAGCGGGGGTAGATCTTTGGCATATAAAACAAATATGCAGGGTTATTATTGGACATATATGCATGAGGATGCAAAGCAACTTTCAAGGCGTTGTGAAGATTGTCAGCGATTTGGGAAGAAGATACATGCACCAGGGGCACCATTATCATCTTCGTCAAGCATATAGTCTTTTGGAAAATGGGTATTGGATATTGTGGGACCATTTGTGCCTGGTTCTGGACAAAGAAGATATTTAATCGTTGCTACAGATTATTTCACAAAATGGGGAGAAGTTAAGGCAGTACAGCACATCCGCGATAAGGACATTTTTACGTTCATATTTGAAAATATAATTTGCAAATTTGGGATCCCAGCACAGTTGATGTCTGATAACGGAAATCAATCTGAAGGGCAGAATATTGAATTGCTTCTTAATACATTAAAGATAAAATGTGGAAAGTCAACTCCTTTATATCCACAAGCAAATGGTCAAGCTGAGGAAACTAATAAGACAATCGCAGATATCTTGAAAAAGAAGTTAGAAGGTTATCACAAATCATGGTGTGAGCAAGTGCATAATGCGACATGGGCATATAATACAACTAGACGAGAGGCAACTGGAATGTCACCTTTCTGTTTAACATATGGAGTTGAAGCTGTCCTACCAATAGAGGTTGCTATCCCAACAACAAAAAGAGAGGCATGGGAGAAAAATCTAAGTGTTGGAATGATTTTACATGAGTTATATGAACTAGAAGAAAAGAGAGAAAAAACTCTACAACATATGGAAAACTACCAGCGAAGATTAGCTCGCGAGTACAACAAACGAGTTAAGAAACGTCAATTTAAGCCTGGCGATCTAGTTTTGTGAGAAACACCAAAATATCAGCAAGAAAGTGGTAGAAAATTAGCGAGAAAATGGGATGGACCATACATCATTAAAGAGATAATTGGAAATGGAGCATACAAATTAATGGATCCAGAGGGAAGAGATGTTGGGCAAAGACTTGATATGAAAGGTATTATCAGTAGCAATTTTTGCTAGGTAAGAAATATAATTGTAAGATGAAACAATTAAAAAATTATTCTTTCTCTATCATAATTTATGCGAGCATCATCGCAAGAATAACGAATAAAACTTCGCAGAGATTAAAAGAATGGGACAAACCTTTATGGAGTGCACCCTAGTTCGCGAATAAAATTTTGTAAGAGGAAAATGTAAGACCTAATAGTGCGTCATATGAGGGGGTATCTCTTGACATGACTCAGCGATAAGGTTATACCGCTGCTGGAACCTGATTCATGCAGACGATGGGGTTAAAGAAAACCTATCCGGGAGAGAGATGTTGTATTTCCAATTATATAAGGTTATACCCTGGTTGGACGACCGAGAATCTCTTCCAACAAGTGCAGAGTATGAGCAAGGCGCCGAGGTACACGGTTGATCCAAGGGTGCCCGGGGCGTACAAAACTCTCTTGCCATCCTTGGTAAGTCTTGGCTACAATGCACTTGGCCTAAAGAAAACCCCACTTAGGGTGCAGTCTTGTAACTATAAGATATATAGGCATAAAGGACAAGAGGCTGCGAACACAACTGGTTGTTGGCAAATCCGGATGGGGGTAGTTAGTCTTGTATGGCCGATGTGCCCTCCTTGAAGGGGAAACCAGGGGGAGATAAGGGCGGCACCCTCCATTAGGGAGCTGATAAGTGTCTTAATACGGCAATGTCATGGGGCTCTATGATCGCAAGAACATTTAGGCCTGTCATATTGTCGCGTGACGTAAATAATGCAAAGGAAACAAGCCACGAGAGAAATGTTAAGATGAGATCAATGGGTTTTTACATGAAAGTGTAAAAACGTCCTGCGATTTCATCGCAAGACGGAAATGTCATAAGGGTAAATTCTTGTGAGAGAATGCACACTTATCATATTGTCACAAAGATTTTGAATGAAACATGGATAAGACAAGATCAAAGGGTCTTTACATGCAAATGTTAAGATATACAAAAAAAGTTTGGCAAAATAAGACCTTTAACTAGGAAGGCAAAATAAGACCAAAAGAATAATCTTACAAATCAACTATTCTACTTTAAGATAGCAGGAAACATTCATTCATCACAGAATTATATACAAGGAGGCAAATTTTTAACATCGCGGATTCCCTCAGAATTTTTCAGAAAAATGCAACAATATTTCTTATATCGCAGATGTATTCAACACAATTTCGCGAGCATGCAGCAACACAATTTCTTAAATAAGATAATGAATATTCACCATTTCAAGCAAGATAATGAAGAACAAGAAGGGGAATAGAGAAGTAAGATTACATTATCTTACTTGAAAATATTCAAAGTAAGCTAAATCGAAAATTAAAATTCTAAAAATCTTGAAGATTGCATGTTTATTCCTGGAATAAAAAGTGTACAAACATTGAGAAAGGTGAAGAAGTAAAAAGAAAGCAAAGATGAAAAATTCAAGTTAGTATTCCAGCTAAATAGGGTTTGCACGAACCTTCAAGTTTATTCTTCTAATGATCTCGTCTTCATTGGATTTATTATTTGAGTACCAAGAGTTGAAATGACACCGGAGAAAGCTGCAGATTAAGTCGCTTAATCATGCATTGCGCATATGGAATGAACCGAATGGGTGTATGGTGCTTGGTTCAATGTGTGTTTGAGAAACATGCCGAGATGAAGGAATTACAAGAGAAAGCCAAGAAGAAACCTAAACAGGATGATCATTGTGAACTTGAGGTTGTGTAGGGGTAAGCTCCGACATGGTTTATATTCGCGATTCGCACTCTCACTTCTACTTTGGAGTGCGTCCAATAATGAAGGTACACGGGCTGAACTTCGTTCCAAACATCCCACCGCTGCCTTGCCGGTCATCCCCTTCTTCACCTTCACGGAGGCTATGGTAGCTACGACGGATCTTGTGCTAAGTAGACTAAAGAGTTTCCCTAAGGGGACAGCTTGTGGAAGAGACGGTTTCGGGCACAACATCTTCTCGATGTTCTCGGTGGGCCAGCACTGTTATTTCGGATGAGTTACTTGCCTCCATCACGCGAAGTGGTTAACTTATGGATATCAGGCTCTTGCCCGTCGGTTTTGGGAGAATATGTGGCCAGTGCTCCTCTCACCCCACTCATCAAACCTGGTGGTGGCTTGCGGCCTATAGCGGTTGGCACAATATGGAGGAGACTTGTCTCTAAATGCGGCTGCATCTTTTGTTGGCAAGGAAATGAACTCATATTTGGGTGATTTCCAGTTTGGAGTGGGGGCTAAGTGTGGTGGAGAAGCAATTCTACATGCTGTGAATCGCGTGTTGGAAGAGAAAGGGGACCAAAATACGCTTTCCATGCTGCTGGTAAATTTCTCTAATGCGTTCAATCTCATAGATAGAACATCTTCTGCTCGGGGAGTGCAACAAGGTGATCCTTTAGGGCCAAATAGTCAAGGTGTGATCTAGAACTGCAGGCTTGGTATCTTGATGATGGTACGGTGATTGGGGACACTATGATGGTTGCTAGAGCTCGAGAATAATTCAAGAAGAAGGTGTTGCTAGGGGGCTTTTTGAACATCAAGAAGATCGAATTTTTTCTTAGACCCCGGGACAGCCGTTGCAGGTATGTTTCGATATTTGTAGGCCAGAGAAGGGAGATAGGTGCTATTAGCCTTGATGCCCAATTTAATGCGGATCTGGTTGTTAAAAGAGTGAAAAAACTATAGAGCTCATTGATTATGGAAAAACTTGAAGATCAAGTGTGAGCTTCTTTTGTTTAGAAAGCTTATATTTTTCTTTCCTTTTCACTTTTGCGCTCAAGATTTGTTTGACTCTCGTCTCTACAAGTTCCTACAACATATAATAACGGGAGATTCCAGGGTTCGGCCCCTTGCAAATGCGATTTTATGGATTCTTCACTATGAATTCTGTTATTTGGCGTCGTGCTTTACTTATTTTTGAGGACTTTTTTTCTTCTCCTTCACCATCTTCTTGAACCTCTGGCAGAGCAACCAAATGAGTGGTATTTTCTTCATTCCCTTGTTTAGTAAAGAGATGGATCTAACTCTTCATCCATGGGAAGAGTAATTTCATCATCTTCAACCTCTTTGAGACCGGAAGATGTTCTTGTGAGGATGGTCGGACGGGCGATTGTGTCGCCCTTTCTTTGCCGGGAAACACTTTGGAGAAAGAGAACGCACAAGGATATGGATTTGGTGCTTTGGCTTTCACTACTCTAGGTGAATTTATTGTTCACGCAACTATATTGCTAGAACTTCATCCCTAAGATGGACTTAGTTTCTTGCGAATTTGGAAATTAAAGATAAAACTCAAAGATAAAATTCACGATGGTTTTCTAATTTCTATAATCTTTAAAGTATTCAAGATAATCAAGTAAACTCTAACTCTTCATCCTTATTTCTGCAGAATATTGTTCACGAGAACTTCATCCCTAAGATGGACTTGGCGAAGAAGATCTCTTTCACGATTTCTAATTTCTATAATCTTAAAGTATTCAAGATAATCAAGTCTTATTTCTGCTTTGTCGTGAGCACTAAGGCAATTAGAAGCAAGAGATTTATTTTCTTTACAAACTTTATCCAATGTAGCGTTCAGATCAGTGATGGTAGAATGGAGATTTCTTTCGGATTCTGCGAGCAACAAAATAAAAAATCAGTTAGACAAGAATCTCACAAGGAACATAATATAAGATTTTATGATATGATCAACAAGAGAAGCAGTCAACTGACTACCTTCTTTTTGCGAAGTTAAGTTTTGGATTAAATCAAATAAACATTTTTCCCAATGATTCATGGCGTCATCGAATTTATCGCCAACCATACCCTTCAGACGAGATTTCATGTTTTCTTCTTTGTTGCGAAGATATGAATTTTCCTTTGCTAATGAAGAATGAGATTCCTTTAACTGAGATTATTGGTCTTGAACTTTGCTGGCTCTTAAGCTAAGAGTTAATCTACCCTTGATAAGCTTATCCTTTTCGGCGGCAGATGATTCAGTTAACTCCTTGAGCTCCTTCTTAAGAGAATGAAGAGATTGCTCTTGACTATTACATGTACTTTGAAGACTACTTATTTGCTGTGAGGAAATCGTCATCAAGCTTGAAAATCGATGTTTTTCTTGGGACATGGTTTTATTTTCATCTGATAAAGATTCCATCGCCAAATTAGCTTTATAAAACAAATATGAGAGGTGGTCAATCTCGCCACTCAAAAAATTCTGCCTTTGCAATAATTGATTTTTCTCATTAGTAAGATTATTTATGCGATCAATTGAATAAGTGTACAGATTTTCTAGTCTAGTATGTTGATCTATCTAAGAATCTCTTTCAACGCGTACTTCTTAGGCAATAGATTCAGATTTGAGTCTTTCTATGAAACGAGTCCGATTTGAAACTAATATATGAATCAAAAATTTAAGAAGGAAGTCTAAGTACAGAAAGTATGTATATGAAACAGAAAAGCAAAAAGAGAAGAGGCAAGAAAAAATCACCTTTCATCTCGTCATTTTTTCTGCGAAGATTCTCGCAATCTAGAGAAGAGTTGCGGAGCATGTGATTCAAGGTATCACATTCAACAGTTTTAGCTTGAAGACTTTTTCTCAGAACTTCAATCTCATTCTCCAAAGACGCTCGTGAATCATTACAACCAGAGCCAAGATACTTAAATAGAGTCTCGCAAGCTTCCTGTTGGAGAGGGTCAGTGGAAGACTTTATAGCATTGTCTAAAACATTAGACAACACTTTAAAAGCAACATCAACACCTGCGAAAGTTTCGCTCGATGAAGGAAAGGATTTAGAAGGTGAAATAGTAGTGAGAATAGGTTGGCGATCATTTGTGATAGTTGAGTTATCAGGAGGAGTATGTGGAAAGACAACAGTTGAAGGCCGTAAAGGACTATAAGGAACCTCAGTCGCAGCAACTTTAGAAGCTTGGTTTGTCAAAATGTCAGAAGGGGTAGAGGTATGAACAACGATATTCTCGCGAATAGGGGAAGAATGATTTGGTTGCGATGGTGTGGGAGTAATCTTCACAGATGTTAACGAGGGAATAATGAGATTTTCCCCGAGTGTCTTAAAATGGCGAGACCTTTTGGGAGGTTTCTCAGGATTCACATCATTCTGCGAATAATAACCCAGATAAGAAACAGAGGCAACAATATTGTTATTAAAAAATAAAGGGTGTTTCTTACTACCTTATCATTCGCAGAACTTTTCTTCTTCTTCTCAGTCGGTCTTTTGCGAGGGTTAGGGTTGTGAGTAGTATATTGTGTGTTAGAAATCTTTCCGCTAAAAAGAAGACATAACAAGGAAATAAGAAAGATTGGAGAATGAAAGTAAAAACTGGCTTAAAATAAACAACATAAATCAAGAAACAAACCTTGAGGATTCCATTAGAACAGTAGCAGAAGAATATGAAGAAGAGGCAAAGTTGCAGACGGAAGATGAAGAAACAAAAAAGTAAAAATAATTTTGAGATTAGTCCAACCTTTTATAGACAAAGGGAAGTGGACCTATGGAGTAGGAACGTGTCAGTAAATAAAGGGATTCACAACACGTGTAAGAAAGGCTGGATTAACGGGATCTTGTCGAGGGAAAAGTATAAAATAGGAAGAAGTTGAGAAGAATAATAAATATTAGTTCTCATGATCTTCTCTTCTTCGCAGAAAAGACATGAAAAGAGGCAAGATGTAGTACCAGAATATCACCACAATGATATTCTCGCGATGGAAACAACACTTCTGCGAGAAACCCAAACATTTCTACAAATATTAACAACACTTTGACGAGAACGTCGCAAAATTCTTCAACAAAATTTCACGAGCGTTACAGAACAACTAAAAGAAACTGACGATGGAAGAAGTAAAAGAAGAATAAGACTGATCCTGCGGTGGTCATCATGCTTGCGATAGAGAAATATTGTAACGATCGCGATAAGATCGCTGAGTAGATCCGAATTAAGGGGAAATCTTAGCTGTCTTCCACTATATATTTTCCTATATAAAGAGCACGATAGATCCAGAAAATGATGATGCATTTTTGAGAGCTGGGAGAATTTTGAGGAGAGAGAAACTCCAGAAAGAAAGTTGTACTTCTAAGTTTTAATATTTCTTGTAAATATTCCTGAAGGTGAATTAATAAAAAAATATTGTTGTTCATTCACAATTATGACTTAGTTTTCATAGATTCTTGACAAGGGTGTAGTGTAGGAAATCCTGCAACTACAGAAAGAGTGAGATATCTAAGTGAGATTTGTAGCTCTTTCAAGGGTAAGACCTTATAATCAATAAAGAAACTATCTTATTTCCCGTGGATGTAGGTCTTCATGGCCGAACCACGGTGTATGCTTGTGTCAATCTTTACTTTCATGTTCTTTACATCTTATTTATATTTGAATCTTGTATGTTAGAGTAAGTTTTAGTCTTTATCTTCATTTGGATGTAGTCATCAGAAAAGATGCAACTACATTTTGGCGCTAGAAATAGGGAGGTATGAAGATATAATCTACCTCCCTATCAACAATGCTATATTGTTTCATTATCTTTCTAAAAGGTATGGTTTTCAAACCACTGTGTAGCTTTCTGTCAAATATTGAAGAGTTGAGATCAGACTCAACACGATCTCTACGATCTGTGTATTCTAGAAGAACCTCAAAAATCAACAGATCTACATGTTTTTCGTTATTTCTCTTAAGATTTTTTATTTTTTTAGAAATATATCTTATCTTCCTCAAGATGCTCAGGAGAGTAGAAGATCGTGGTGAATATGGAGTTTCTCGAACTTCGGAACTTAAGCGATCTCCTCCATGAGCAAGCAGGCAAGATCTTCATCAGTAAACTTCTTAAGAAAATCAAACTCTTATGAAGGTTAAATAGATGAACTGTCAAGTGATGATTTTTTCGTCTTTTACAAAAACTATATACAACTCATAATCTTCTTCTTAGAAATCCAACTCTAAGTCAAGAGGAGGGGTTAATGAGTATATAATCACTTATCAAACTCAAAGTTTGTTGGAAATCAAAAGATCAAAGGTTGGTGAAAAAATACTTCCTAAAAATGGAAAGATATGTTTCATCATCATGATTAGATTTTTTCTAGCATAAGCATGAATCTTGGAGATAGGTACTTTATCTTGAGAAGAGACACCAACGAAACACCTTTTTCTATCACTAAAGTCTTAAGAACGAAAGAGAATGTTTTGACATCTTCACATGTCTCTAAAATTTTCTTTAAAGTCTTCTTGTACTTATTTGTCTGGCCTAAATTATGACTTAGAAGATGCACATGACCTACAGAACTAGGGCCCAACTTTTATGAAAGAAGTTCTGAAATTAAGTATTATTACGTATATCGCAGGTAAGGCGATGGTGACGAGACGATCATCTCGCACGATCCAAGGTGAAAATGGTGGAGCCCCGTCAGATGGACCAGACGAGATGGAACTCGCCATCGCACTTCCAGAGAAAGAAAGAGAGGAGGATAATCCCAAGGTACTGCCCTGGGCGATGCCCAAGATCCAAATTGACGGGGGAATCTATGTTGAGATCTTATTTTCTGAAACGTTCAAACAAATGGGTCTCCAAGAGGAATTTTAAATTTCTTCCACCTATAATATATTTGGCTTCAATGGCTCCTCAACCCGAACAAGGGGCGAAATCACGCAAGAAGTCAGACTAGGGAAAATCCTTACCTTAACCACTTTCTGTATGGTAGACGTAGTCTCTCCATATACGGCCATAATTGGGAGATCGTGGATTCATGGGATCAAAGGACTGGCTTCAACATACCACCAAAGGCTAATATTCCCCACCCATGACGGAATCGCGGAGATAGTATGTGACTCGGGAGAAGCCAAATACTGTTATGACATGCTCGGACAACATGATGAGAAAAGAGCTAAAAATAATACCAACCAGGCCAGCGTTAGCGCCTATGCCATGGTAACAACCAGAGCACTAGCCAAAGCCACCACTTCCCATTCACCGAAGCCATTATGGCAATCACAGAACCTCTCCACTGATGGGGAGAAAGAATCAGCCGATTGGATTCGATTATTATCTCGATTGGACGGACGCTCGGGTTATGCTCAGATCATCCCGAACAGCAGAGATAGTTGGCACAACCCCGATTTGAAACCCTGGCCACGAACCAAACAGAAGATGAACGCATGCGGTCTTTCCCAATCAAACATGGAACACCTCGACTTCATGATCATGCCCAAAAACTACTTCACAAAATGGTTAGAGGAACCGACATCAACATCCATGGAGGAGCCTCTTGGCAACAAGCCGAAGGATGATCAAGATGATGCAACAAATGATCTTAAACACGCACCCAGGAGGAAAAATACGACCCAAAACAAATACACACGAGAAGAAAAACTCTCGGAGAAAAACAAACGCTCAACAGGGCGATTCAAAAGCATGGAGAAGCACAACCCCATAAAGATATGGATTCCATGAAAGCCAACTTTTCAATCCCTGATATTAGTTAGCTAGTAGAAGTCATACCTAGACTTGAACTGAAGTCCTTAAGAGACATGTACTCGGTCTACAACCAGGACCGCGAAGCCCTCTTCACGTCCAAAAGGTTACAGAAATACCCCAACGAAGCTACGCCAACATGTTGAGCATGAAGTTAGACGAAATCAGAACCATCCGTGGTAATCAATTACGTAATGTGCTATGGTCATTCAGAAATGCATGGCCTGGGTTGAGGCGAATGATCTCCCCACCCCTATCGTCGTCCAAAAGGTCCAAATGACCACAACAATACAGTCCAAGGACGGTGAGAAGAACCTTGGCTCGGACAAAACACTCTCCAAGCTAAACGACTGCGAGAGATGATACCAAGGAATACAGCTCCTCTGAGATGTCTATATACTTAATCTTGATTAAATCATATCACTTAATATAGCATGACGAAGTACTAGGATTAGAATCCTCACATCATAGGTCGTGATACCTTAATAAAATGTATCAAGGGTCCACAACCCTCTTTTGAAAGTAATAAAATTAGACTTTTTGCGTGATCATTTTACTCTCTTTAAATTTTTATACTAACTATTTTTTCTTTTTAGATTTTTTATTTCATTTATTTGTCTTCATATTTGCATATGGCTCCACTCATTTCCATATCCAAAAAGCCCATCAATATTATGGCATGGTGCTAGACATACCTTCCATTCTACAACGAATGATGCAGGAAAAATACCTAAGATGCCCAATACAGACATAGACCTAAGACAATGCCATCTTGCCAATGAAGCATGATGACACGGGGGCACCCTAAGCTACCTAATACAGATACAGACCTAGGGTAATTCCATCACGATCCATAAATTTGGTGATGTCCTGCCATAACAGGAGATGCTCAGAATCAAGGTACTAACCTTGGGCTAAGGGAAGAATCACTTGACCGAGGTATCACCCTCCAAACGATGGTTGACAAACAGATGGCTCAAACAACTGACCACACAACCTTGGGGCAAGTATAACCTAAACATGATACTATTACACACAAGCCAACAAAGGCATCGTAATAAAGGCAAAAAAGGAAAACTCGCCATGCCTAGTTTCCAACACCGTAAGAGATGGCCAATGCAATTAAGGAACTGATCACTCATTATCTTCGTCACCCATGGTTGGACTCATAGCCGGCACACAATCCTCTTAAAAGCCAACAAATATAAACAATAAAGAAGGCATAGAATAACCCAAAGGCATCACTATGAAAACCATTCTAAAAGAGAAAAAATATGATCTCCTCTACATACGAGGACTTACTTAAAAAAAAAATGTTTAAACGAACCATGCCTCCAAAAACAAAGGAGGACTTACCAACCAAACATTTTTTTTCCATATTAAGAGTCTGAAAGCAAACGTATCAACACAATACTCAAAAGGAGTACCAAAAGGAGGGACCGAAAAATCACGAATGCTCAATCCTCTTGCTGATCACCCGCACCTTGCTCGATCTCCAACTGATCGCCAGTGCCTTGATCGAGATCCATCCGATCACTAGTGACTTGATCACATTCTACCCCATCTTCTCCCTCGGGGACTACATAAGTATCTTGCTCGGTCCCGAGTTAAGTTGATGGAGTACGAGCCGCCTCGCTCGCAGCCGCAACAACCATCTGACAATCGCGAAGAACTGCAGATTTGCAGGCTTTGGTGATCAATAGTTTATACTCAGCACGAAGGTCACTAAGTTTTTGATTCTTATCAGCTCGCTCGGCCTCCATCTCCTCCTAGTGGTTATTGAACAACAAGTTAAGCTCCTTACTGAGAACTTCCTTAGCAACCCGTGTTTCCTCCAACTTCTTCTCTAGATCGGCGATGCGCTTACGAGCCGCTGCAAGAAGGATTGAAGAAAAAGTCAATACGACATCTTCTACTTATAAACGCATAAGTTTCACAAAACTTAAAAACCACTAATAAGCAACCTTCGTGATCAACCAACACAGAAGCTAAGGTCTGTTCCACTTGAGACTTTTGGTTATCTAAAGCACTAATTTGTGCTTCCATAGGAGTTATGGCCGTATCACCGGTTGGGCATGCTAATAGATGCATATCACGCTCTTTTTAGAATTGAATAAAATCACGCTTAAGACACACCAACTCCTCCCTCTCATCTTCAGCCCGAGCCAATAACGGCATATGATCGGACTGCCATTCAATCATCTTGTCTTTTTGACTTCGAAAAAGCTTGATGTCATCCATCCGATCCACACCTATTTGCTTGGCCTTATCTAGCATCACCCGAAGCTCAACAATACGATCTTGATGAACATTTACATCCTCACGAAGTGAACCATTTTTATTTTCTAAGGAATCAATTTTGCATTGACGAGAGCTCACATCGAGCTTCCAATTACATATTTCCATAGAATACATATGAACGGTATCATTTAACTTCTCCTCTGAACGTTTGATGGTGGTTACCAATAGAGGGGGACAACTTCAGAAATCTAAAAAGCCTATCATAACAAAGGCATCACACAAGAAGGAGTAGAAAAAATACCTTCTAATTCTTTCTTATCCTGGCGAAGTGAACGGTTCTCCTCCTGAGCCATATCAACAGCAAGGCGTAAATTCTGAATCTCGTGCTTAGCATCCTGGGCTAGTCCCCTAGTTACGCAAGTCTCGGATAGCATACCAATATGAAGGTTGTCACTCTAGCAAAGTAAACAACATATCTAATTTAGAAAAAACTTCAACTGGAGCAATCGAAGGAAGGAAGTTGTTTCAATCTCAGTACATACCGCTAACACAAGCTATTGCTGAGCAGATTTTGGCAACGAGGTTAAAATACGAGCTTGCTCGTCCTCGCTCATCCGAGCATACATCTCCGAGCACAAAAACTTCATAGACTCGGACCTGTCACCAAATATAAAGGAGGAAGAACCCGAAGGACCCAAGGAAACATAAGGAAAACCACCAGAAAAAACACTTTGAACGCCTAAAGTACTACAAGCCCGAACACTCCCCCGGGGATGTTTCCCTTCTCAGAAGGATTACTTTCCTGAGGCACCCCCTTACTCGATATCGGAATGGTACTAATAGCATTAGCAGGCTGGTTCGACAAGGACTGGTCAAGGTCATCAAAAAATGAATCCCCAAGATCCACAAACTCACCCTCTCCAAACAGAGAATCCACATTGATGCCAAAAGAAGGTTCCTCCATCACATGAGCAGTGGATGGCCAAGAACCATTAGTAACCCTGCTCTCCTGTACACATGAGTACATCATCATCAAATGCTAAGGCATAAAACGGGGGCAAGATATATATATATGTAAGTACAATAATAATAATATTCTATACCTTAGCATCCTCATCACCTCGGGTAGATTGAGAAGAACACCTACGATGGGAAATCCATTTAAGAACCCATGGATTATAAGCCGACAGATGATCATGCATCTCAGGAATTCCCTGGAGAACATCATCGACCTCATTCCAACCATAAATATAGGGCCCTACGATTCGGAGAGGAGAAACACACCACTTGGGATAATGTGTCTTGCGAAGCGTCAACTGAGTAGCGTGTGGATGATCCAAATCAAGCATAAGAGTAAGACCTTGGAGAGGCTTCCGAGTCCTATAAATTCTAACTCCGAAGCCATTATAAGTATCGGACTTCTGACACCAGTAGTTCACCACGAAGGACGCAGGCGAGTAAAACTTCCTCTGTTCAGACACGAACTGATTCAACTCGTGGTCGGTCACTTTACCAAGGCTTCGTCGATTATACTCTCGCATGATTCTGTAAAAATTGTCATTCGGCTGAAAAATGGCTTGCTGAGGATTAAGAAGAGTAAACACTTCGTACTGGAAGGAGTCAAGTGGAAAATACAGAGGGAGACGGAGACCAACCTCTAGTTGACCAACCGCAACTATAATCTCGTTGGGACCACAGGGGTTCTCGACGAAGAGTTTCCATGGAAAAACTCCGGTCTCGCCCTTAAGTGTAGCAGAACTCACATCAAACTTGTGAAGATGATATTTGGTCTTTACCATATCTAGAAAATTAGCATCAGATATGACGGAAGATCGGATGCTGCTGGGATTCCAAGCAAGAAAATAATACCAAAGGTTAATGCCGGAAAGAAGGATGAAGCTACGGCGACTGTAAGAATTGGGAAGTCATAGAATAATGACAAGAACCATTAATGACCAAACAAGAAATGTAAAAGTTCAGAAAGATGAAACAAATAACCGACAATAACAGTGAACAAGGAGAAACAAAAAAGGGGATAGAGCATTACCGCCTCTGCATTCGTAAAGGAGAATTCCTTCCAGACATAATGAGTCTCTTTAGGGGAGACACGAAGTTAAAAAGAAACAACAAAAGACAGAAGACAAAGAAAATAAAAAATCTCTGAACTCTGAGCAAAAGAAATAAAGACATGATTCTTCTCTCAGGAAAGGTTTTTATAAGAAACCAAGGGATAAACAACCGGCGCTTCAAGTCCAGCAGGTAAAAAAGTGCATTAAAATGCAGACGTGGCAAAAATCTCGAACGTGGCGAAAAGGACGGGACGGTTACGAAGTTTTCTTCCCATCATGCCCTTGGAAAGTTACAAAGAAAATGGGAAAAATATGAGGGTAAAATACCCGATGGTCATGTGTCAACATCTCAAGGGATGGCCTCATGATGAGATGATAGGGTAGGAGCACCGAATCATTCTCCATAAAGTTTATCTCGCCTGAATCGAGATACCCGCCACCAACATCGCATGACCGACGCGTGTGAAGGAGTTGTCTAATGGATTCAGTCGATCAAGTCTAAAAAGCAACACTGCATTTAATGAAAGATCGGAAAAAGTGATAGTGAGTCTATGTCACAGCAGAGAACTCAGACGACCTATACTATAACTCGTAGATGAAGTAGCACGAGGACCTTCGGAGAAGAGCTTCACGATGACGAACATGGAAAGATGACTCGGAGAGGAACCTGGAATACCATCACGAGGAATAGTATAAAACCAGTCTGATGCAGGGAAGACGATGAATGATGACTCCGAGAGCTCGACGAGGCCTGACCTTCACGAGTTTCATTTGTCTATAAATACTAGCCCATGTAGCAGGAAATGGGCAAGTTAGATAATGTATTATTAGATGGTCTTTCTATAGAGAATATCTGAGGGAGATTTAGACAGACAAATAGTGAGAGATCTAAGTGAGATTTGTAGCTCTTTCAAGGGTAAGACCTTATAATCAATAAAGAAACTATCTTCTTTCCCGTGGATGTAGGTCTTCATGGCCGAACCACGTTATATGCTTGTGTCAATCTTTACTTTCATGCTCTTTACATCTTATTTATCTTTTAATCTTGTATGTTAGAGTAAGTTTTAGTCTTTATCTTCATTTGGATGTAGTCATCAGAAAAGATGCAATTACACTAACTCTATCATAAGAAGCGTGAAGGACTAAGCAGTAGCGCGACAGATAGAGGAAGCTTTTGAAAGACTGGCGTGTAAGACAAACTGAAACAGAATACGTCAACTATGATCTTGCACGTGAACCATAATTGTCTTTTATTGAATTATTTTCCTATATAAGGGTTGAAAATGATAGAGACAGATAGAGAGATTAGTTGAGATAGATAATATAAGGAAGTTATCAGAGAGAAAGGAATTAAGTCCTTAGAACTTCACCTTCCTCCTTGCATTTCTCCATTATCGTGTACAATCTAAGCTTGGGTTCACTGTAAGAACAATATACATTTGATATAAAGTGTTTGAGAAGATCATATTAGTGTCAAAGTGGTGAATAATATCATTAATATTTGAGTTGATCAATATGACTTAAGCTTTGTGTTATTATCATTACAAAGGGTGTAGTTGTGGGATTTTCCGAAACTACATTTTGGAATTAGAAACAAGGAGAATTTATTCTCACTTGCTAGTTGATAACTAGGAATCATCATTTTTGGAAGATCATTTGTTATTTTTATTTCTTCCATTTTTCTGTCCACCCTGAAGTTTTGGTAAACATATCTTCTTCTTATTTGGAAAGTCTTTGTCAAGAACCCTTTACCTATCAAAGTTTCAAAGAATACACTGTCGAAATCGTTTTTTAGATTTTGTCTCTGTAACCAAGTATCAATCAAATCCCGTTCACTGAATCCTCTCACCAGAAGGATGGTACGAGTCTCCTCAAAGGCAGGGTATGTTATCTCTACACGAAGAAGAAACAAAGTTGTAGGCATAATAGGAATAACAGATGAAGCATAAACTTCGGTTGCAAGATAAATAAGGGCCTTAGAACGATAGAACCGCAATCGCGGCATGTTCTCCATCATATAAGTGATAGACACATTTTGTGTCTGAATTGTCCTCAGTGTCTCTATTGTTAGTCTCGATTTTTGTATTAATTTTGGTGTTTTTATGTTTGTTTAGGTGTTATTGGATTATTACACTTATGCGGAAAAAGTTGCTCGAAAAGTGCTTTTTGGACCCCGGGAGAAAAGTGATAAAGGCACCCTCATTTTGGATAAGGGCACCTCAGGGAACCCCAGCTGATAAAGGAACCTAACTTTTGGATCGGGGCACACCATCTTCTCCATTCAAATTTTCAGTTTTGGTGGGAACACGAGTTTTACTCCTGCCAGATTTCTCGATCGGATTTTGGATGGGTTAGAGGTCGATTCAATCGCTAAAACTTCATGGGTATACGTGATATGACTATAGAATATTGGTATGGATGTTTTTTTAGACAAAATTTGGCTGAATAACGTGTCTCAATCCGTAACAGTGGACACAAGCTTTCACGGGTTCAAGTGATTTTGACACAAGATTGAGGCGTGTAATGCATTAGTTTGGAGTGTGTTGCACTACAGGTATGCGTGAAGAAGATAAATAAGGAATGTTTCATAGCTGAGAACGCGTGGAAAATCAAATATTTGGAAAATATTTCCGTGAGAATAAAAATAGTAAAGAGAAGATATTCTCGCATTAAACCCAGATTATTTGGAAGCTGTTGAGTATATATAGGGTGCTGGGACTCATAGAAGGGGATGGAGAGTTTGGGGTACGCTGGATATCAAAGAATAAGGTTGTAGAGAATTCTTTTCTGCTTCTGCATGTGGAGGAAGAAGGAAGAAATTTGATGCAAGAAAACAGTCGCTGTCTGTGACACTTTATCCGTATCGTTTTCTGTAACAGTTCTTTGTAACAATTATTTTGAGTTCGCAACAGTCTGTTAGTGTATTTCTATAACGGTGGGTTGTGTAACAGTTATATCTGTTACAAACACACTGATTTGAACTCTTTCTTCTTGCAAACACCTTTTTGAGCAATGAAAAATTCCTTGGAGTGTGTTTTCACCATGCAGAGCTAGAACCCATCACCGGGACGACGGAGGAAGGCGAATTTCATACATGGGTAAAATTATTTAATTCTTTTTAATACATTTGCATTATTTTTAATTGAATTATGATTTGATTAAATTGGTTGTTATTCAATTAGATAGGTTATGCTTTGTGTAGATAATCTATTCTTAGGGGATACAACCAATCTTTTGAGAATCTACTTTGGCAAAATCAGAGTCCATGTTAATTTTATTTTTTGAGCTATAAATGTTAAAAGAATTAATATTTGAACCTTTTGTTATGAGTTTGGTGGAATTCTGAGTCCCGGTCATCTCTTCATCAATATTTGCATATATTTTTATCTTATTTTTATTTATTAAATCCTAAAATAAATTTCAATGAGTCCGAGTGAACGACAACCTTACTACCACTTTCTACAAAATTATTGATTCACATTAATAAGCAAGCCAGCAGAAAAACATTGATGTCGCCCAAGACCCAACGCAGCCAAATAATAATAAGGAGAGAATCATCTACGAAGGTGGTCTTGTCCACACAACTGAGACAGAAACAATGGAAGATGAGAATCAGGCGATGCGAGATAGAGGAGAAAATCCAGGCAATGAGGATAATTTGGCCATCCGGAAGTTAAGAGAATTTCTCGCACAAGACAGACGAATTGAGAGAGAGCTGAGGAAAGGACTCGAACGAAGCAGATCAAGAGATGCAGAATTAGCGGAATAACGAGTAAACCTGGCGCGATAGAATGCCTTGTTAACAGAGGAAAACAACCGGCTAAATGATGATAGGTAAGCACAAACTCATACTGGATAAATGAAAACTTAGGCAAGTGGGAGTTCATTAATGTGAAGGAGAGAATATCACATAAGAGATAAAGAGATACAAAATAATCGTGAAGAATATGAACGGGAAGTGCGCGAAAGAGAGCGTGAAAAGGAAAATGCACGTGACATAGAAAGAAGGCTGCAAGAACGAAGAGAAAGGAGAAGGAATCGAGGAAGGAACCGAGGAAGGAGAGGAATCCTAAAGCACGAAAATCAAAGATATGCTAAAAGAAGAAGAAGTAGTTATGAACGAGAAAATCGAAGACGTGATCGTAGGAGGGAAAGAAGTTTGGAACGATATACTAGGAGGAAAATAGAAAGAAGCATGATAGACTAGAGGTGTAAACTGGGCTGTGCCAGCACGAGCATAGCTCAGCCCAGCACGCTAAAAGTTGAGCACAACCCAGCCCAGCACGTGACTTAGCCCATCACGGCCCAGCACGTGACTTAGCCCATCACGGCCCAGCACGTTAGTTAAATGGGACGTGCTGGGTTTGACTAATTGGCACAGTAGCCCAGCACAGCACGTTGCACGGCACAACACAGCACGTTAAGAAAGCACGTCATAGAATGCACAATTAGACCATATAACAAGGCATAATACATCATATTTTGTGTATATTTCACAAAAGAGTCACTATTCTAGCTAATTTTTGACATTTTATGCTGACTTATTTTTATAACAACACATATAATACCTAAATATTTGGAAAATATATTCCAATATCGTTGTTATAATGTCGTTACCTATAGTTGTCTAGAACATTAATTTACATGAAAATGATCCAATTTTATATTTGACGAGTTATTTCTTTTTATTGAATAAACTTGTTGATTTTACTTGAAAAAAATTCAAATGATATGTTGTCTATTTAGATTCTCATAATAATGTCCGACTTAATGTATACCATCAAGTGATTTCAAATTATTTATAACACGTGTGCCAAAGACGGAACAAAGACGTTTATTCGTGTCTTTGTGCCCGTGGGCTGTGCCGTGCCTAGCTTTTGACTTGTAAAGCACAGCACGGCACAACACGTTTAAATCGTTGGCACAGCACATCACGGCACATGGCACGTGAAGCACGCGACTTCGTGTGCCGGGATGTGCTGGGCCGGCACGTTTTACACCTCTATGATAGACCAAAGAGAATTGGGGGCGGAAATAGAACCAAGGCAGATGGAGATAGAACATACTAATACAAATCAATCCATACTACAACATCTTGAGCTCAGGGTATCAATGAACAATAATAGTAGAAAAGGAAAAGGAAGGATGAAGTTGGCAGAGGCGATAGAACAGGAAAAACGATCACCATTCTCGTGCGAAATATTACGAGAACCAATTCCCGCCAAATGTACCTTATCTACATTCTCTAGTATCTTTGATGGGATAGGAAACCTAGTACAACACATGAACGCTTATAACCGTACGTTAATGCAATGGGCCCTGCATCAGTCGGTGTTATGAAAATAATTACCTGCAAGTTTAATGAGGGAAGCTCTATTATGGTTCGAAAATTTATGCGCAGATCCGTGACTTCATTTGCGCAACTGCAAAAGCTGAAACTACAAAAAAATGCTTATAGTATTTTTCACTCTAACGCTGAAACTTTTGAGGAAGACCCTGAGTCTTCTCATGGTATGGACTTTTCAAGTGATGATATGGAATTAGAGAAGACCAAATCTTTGGAAGCTCAACTGAAGCTGCCAGAAATTTTGGAGGATGACCCTGAAGTAGATACTGGTGAAGATTCTAATGAACAATCTGAATACGAAACAGATAATGAGGTCTTGGATGTCGCAAAGGTGAAGCCGGTTGAAGAGGTCAGTAGGTGGAAACCAATGTCGAAAGAAGAAAACATGGACAAACTTACGAAGTTTAGTTCTCTGCTTTGTCTTCCTCGTGGAGGTAAAGAAACCGAGGTTAACAAAATTCTTGGAGAGATTGTTACTATCCATTCCTTGAAACAAATCAAGGAATTAGGTCCTAGCACCGAGGACTTGGGTAAAGGGAAAAGAACCCCTATACCCAAGAAGAAATTCTAGATTTTGGTGTGTGTTTTGGCTAGTCTTGTGCGGTTGAGCATTTGCTTCTGTTTTCTTTGTTGCTGGTGGGAGTGGGCATTTGCCTTCTCTTGTTGCGCCTAGGCGCCTCTCTTCCTGTATTTCTCTTTTTTTTTTTTTTTTTTTTTTTTTCAATAAATCTTAACCCTTTTTCGTCAAAAAAAAAACTGCAAAAGCTGTTCTTGGGATACTATATAACCAACAACCGGTTAAAGGAGGGAATCGAAACTGCATTCAAATTAAAGAAAGCTTGCGAAGCTTAACTACGCGATGGAGGACCATGTGCACAAGCTCTATACAGGGGAGGCATCATAGCGACATTTGATCCTCCCCGTGGTCAATGCTCTATACAGGACTGATTTCTTATACATAGAAATATTCCGACTCAGAAATGAGCTTGAAATGCAAGAGTTGAAGCAGTACCAGGAGGAATATATGGTATTGAAGGAAAATAAGAGTGAAATGGAAACCAGCACAACCGCTTTCACATCTGCAAAAGGAGGAAGCGCCACACTTTTGCCGCGAATAATGGGCAATGTGGAATATACCTCCAATGTCGGACAAAGAAAACAAATGAAATAAAGTATTGCGAAAGAGGTAGCTTTGTTTGGCAAGGATGAAGAATGGTTCCGAAGAAAATACGGAGATAGGTTTCACGCATACAACTATCCAGCAAGGAGGTATGATAATCAAGGGGTAGGTTCAATAATGATCGAAGAACGGGGTACAATAACAATCAAATATTTGAGGGAAAGCCGTATAACCTTCCCTCTAAAGATATAAAACTCCCCAGGTGAAATACTCCGATAGAAAAGATTTGGGAGACAGTCGTGCTGACCGAAGAAATACCGTTGCCAGGAAATAGGAGTAATAAATATTGTATGTACCACTGGTTCCATGGCCACAACACTACCCACTGCAGGAATTTGCGAAGGTTCGTATTAGAATTAATCGAAATAGGAAAGTTGAACCAATTTCTGGAGACAAGTGAACTACCAAGGGAACCACCACTCCAGCAAGACCAAACGAAACAACCAGCAATGATACATCGCATTGAAATTGGGCAAGATGCAAGACGAATAAATTCGATCTTCTACTCTACTAAGGATATAAGTGACTTTCACGATAATGTATTAAGCCAAGTATATAAAAGAGATCGCGATGGCGAAGAGATACACTAGGTAACGAAAATACTACCGCTTGAAGAATGGTAGAAGCAACAGAAGATATTCTAGAAGGAGGATAAATGCATACATATCCATTGTTCGTCAGTATGACTATGCATCCGCACTCTAAGTGGGAAGAGGACGAAGGAGAGAAAAATTTACCCTGGGCGATAAAAAAAATCTTGGTAGATACGGGAATCTCAGTCGATATCATGTTCTATCACATGTTCAAACCAACGGGGTACAACAACTCGGACCTGATTCCTTCTACATACACAATATATGGATTCAATAGTGTCGGGTCTAAACCCAAGGGAGAGATCGCCATGGTCATTCCTGCATGAACTCTGAAAACGGTGGTAACATTTTACATAGTAAATGTAGAATACCCATACAATGCCATTCTAGGGAGGCCATGGAGTAATGGGAGTCGCTTCAACTTACCGCAGGGGCATTCGATTCCCCATGCCATCCGACATAGGAGAAATCTTAGGGGATTGTACAAGCGCAGAGAGATGTAATGATCTGGATGTAAAACAGTATGAAGGAAAGGCGGAGTCAAAGGAAAAACAAAGACAGAATGTAAAAGACGATAAATGAGCAGAAAGATTAATGATCAATATGATAAGGGTGGAAGAAAAGGCGACAACATACTATGTGAAAGAGTAAGGCGGTCAGAGAAAAAATCAAAAGCGAAATGCAAAGAGGAGGGATAAAAATGATCACGGTACTAAAAGCGCAAATGCAAGTTTGCGAAAATTGAAGAAAATATTAAAACATGGCAAAGTGAACGCATTTCACGGAACTAATCAGTCATGGATCTTATTTCTTAAAAGAAAGACGAAGCAATGTGAGGCAGTAAAACATATGTACTCCCAAAAGATGGATAATGCATCCTCCCCAAAGTTGCAGAATGCATTTGTAGACGCATATGCACAACTTGATTTGCTAAAAATGGGAAGAGACACATTATTCATCTTGAAAAGAGGACAAGACGAAAGCTTGTGAGACCTGGTATCGAGGTGGAAGGTCCAGTACAACGAAATCTCTAATCGCTCAATAGAAAATGATCGAGTTCGCAATATAAGTGAGGAATAGCATATCCTCTAAAAGAAATCAAGGCCGAACTCGCGATAACAACAAACAAAGGTGAATGAGAGATTATACATCGTATTTCATTTATCATACAAAAGATGTACGCAAAGAAACAACGTCTACAACATTAAAATCATGCAATGAAGAAACCAAGCTATGTACCACTCAAAAAAATATTAATGTGAAGAAAATTTCTTTCTATATGCGAACAAGCCAAAGGCGAAACAAAGTCTATACGGCAATCCAGTAAGACCAAAATATGGGGAAGAAAAATTACATATTAAAACCTCTACTTAGGGAGGCTGGGTACCCAATCTTGGCATGTCAACTTAGTTCACATGATTGTGCGTCGGCGATTTAGCTTAATTATGTAAGAGGCGACCATAAGCCCTAATGCGCGTCACGTTGGGAAAATCCTGGAAAAGTCACTAATATTGGGGAAAAACAAAAGCTACTGAGAACGAACCACTCAGCGAATAAGTTCTCCGGAATGGGGTGTAGAAAGATGACCAGTGGAGTAGAAGGAGTTTCTGGCTTGGATACACTCGATCCCGAGTAAACCGACCTAGGGTGTGATATTGTACCCATAAGCCACATAGGCGGAAGGAATGAGATCACAAAAATAACTGATTGTCACATGACCAGAGGGGAGGATCCCAACTGAAATGGTTAGGGGTGACCTCCTTGAAGGGTAAACTCAGTGGAAAAAAAAGGGACGACACCCTCCACTAGGGAGCTGAATTGTGTCAAAGACGACAATGTGTAGGGGCTTGTACTCACGGGGGTATCTAAGACCTGGCATATTGTTACAAATACAAGCTGAGGAACTAACAATACTAACACAGATACGGATATATGAGAATACTAAAATCAGATAAAATGCCAAGAGGTTCACACAAAATATCAATCCATTAGAGGTTCATACCAAATTTTGGTGGATAGCCTAGCAACAAGCTGAGCACTGACACCTTTTTGAATAGCAACTCCTAATCTATAAAAAAGAAATCTACCTTTATGTAAAATCTTTTTGATGAAACGACTTACATTAACATCATATGTTTGATACCGATGAGAAAACAAACACATTAGCACTAACAAATTAGTTAATCGAAGATGATGAGTCCGCTATATAATTGGAAAAAAAAAAGCATTTGAAAGTACTATTATGCTCACTGTTGCTTTCCCCACGTAGAACACTTTTAGGAATGCGGGAACATTAACAAAGCACGAATAAAATGGATGATTTGCAAAGCATATAACATATTATTATAATCACAGGTTGCCTTTAATCAAGGGGAGACCATTCCATACTTCTGTGTGAAACATCGCATCCTTGAGGCCTTAATGTTGTTAGTTGAGTTAGTGGGTATACGTTGAGGTTATAAACCTTAAAATACATAAGTTATTAACCTTAAGATGAGTTGCTCATTCGGTATATGATGTATGATTTATGACTCTCAATATTTATTTCCACCATCATTGAGGAACTTTGTTTGGAGTAATCTGAAAATGAAGATGGAAAAACAATAAGGAAAAAATAATCAAAATCGCAAATGCAAGATAAGTATGAGTAAAAAAGAATGAGAAAAACAATCAGACTCAAAAAAATAATTATATGACTTCCAATTTTTCAAAGTTTAACTAAAAGAATAAAGGTAAAGACAAATAAGATGAATAACCATGGAAAATAATGTTCGAGGAAGTAAACTTCATGGAAATAACATAATCCATTAAAGAACTGAGAAAAAAGCCTACCGCCTCCCAATTGTGCTTGTCGAAGCCCGATGGAACATCTAAAATAAATCATACCATGTTCAATGAAATAAGCATAATTTTTATTTTTAGTCGATTTCTCTGATTGAGATTCCGAGTCATATTAAAATAAGAAAAGTTTTTAAAAAAACAATTTTTGCTATCTTGCTTCTTGTTTTCAAATAAGGAATATACAGGAGAATATTCTTTGGATTTCACCTGAGTCAGTCCCAAGTCTTAGTATTCAACATGCTTTGTCTCAGTTCATGTAGGTTTGTGGCCTGTCTACTTTCAACATCAACACTATTGCCACTCGTCCTATAAAATCCTTGGCAATGCAGTATTTTGAAGTTGTTAAGAAAGACATTCCTTACAAGTTCTCTATGACAGACCGTGACACTATCCTATCGCAAAGTAACAGGCTTGACCATGCTCAAGATTACCTCAAAGCTATAAAAATATGTTGGCTTAATCAGTCTTTGGGGCCTCGGCAGTTCATGGATGTTTTATGTTACAGACTTGGTATACCTATTTTTGAAAATGCAGATGTTTGTGCTTGTTGTAAAAGGAACATGGATATCTTTGGCGATCATGCATTTCAATATGCAAGTGAGGTGGGATCAAGTTTAGGCATGAGCTTGTTAGGGATGTTGTTTCGGATATTTTTTACAAGGCCGGAGTTGCAGCTACAAAAGAGGTCAATCTTGGACTCTTATCGGATGATGCCAAGGATTTAAGGCCCGCTGACATTCTCGTCTATAATTGGGTTAATGGGAAAGATTTTTGTTTTGATGTTACGGGTGTTTAACCTTTTTCCGGTATTAGAGGTCGGGCTTTCATTCCGGGTGTCGCCATTACTAATGCTATTTTGCACAAGCGGGAAAAATATTTGGATAAGGTGTCTGCTGGTTTTGGTTTTGGCGTCCTTGCTTTCTCCACTTTAGGAGAACTTAGTGAAGACATGGTGATTCTCTTGAAGATGTTGAGAAATTGTATAGCTAATTACGACCTCAATTACAAAATAGGTAATTCTTTTTTTTATAGATTAGGTATTTCAATTCAAAAAGGTGTAGGGGCTCAACTTGTTGCTAGGTTGCCCTCTATCGACATTTTACCTTGTATTTGATTCTTTTGTTTTTAAAAGCCTTTGCGGCGTCTAAAATAATAATAATAATAAAATAAAAACATGACCTGGGAGGAAACAAAAAAGTGATAGTGATTTAAGACTATGCAACTAAATCAATCTAGAGAAAGATAAAAAGGTTAATCAACTACTTAATATTATGGTTAAAGGACATGAGGGCATTTTATTTTTCACCGTGGACCACTGTTCACAAATATTTACCACCAATACTCTTGCTGTTGAAACAGCTTCTGTCGCTACTGTAATTAATGCCATAACGTTTTGGCATCTCCACTGTTCACCAACTCCACCACAACCACCACTCCACTTATATAATTGTTTTAGGCATTAGTGAATAAAAATATATTTATAGAATTATTAATAGAGTAATTTATTTCTTATAATTTTTAATATGATATTTATCATGACATAATAAAATATTTATTGTAAAAAGATAATGAGACATTAGTGATATGATAAGTCAATTTTGGCCGTTAGATGCATTTATAATCACAATCACAATCATCACTTGTGAGAAACGACCATTGATAGTTTCTATTGGTATAGTTTTTAGTAAAATTATTTATTAATAAAATTATGTATTTATTAGATTAATTAACAGAAATTAAAATTTAATAAATCCTTCATCACGAGCAATTAATGAGATACCAATTAATAAAACGATAATAATAACATTCAAGTTGAACAAACCACGACTAAATTCTGTTCGTTAGATGAATTTATAATCCCAATCACAACTATCACCTGTAAGAAACAACCATGGATTTGATGGAGCGCAATAAAGCCCAAGTGGTAATTTTATTTGAACGATTTTTCGGGGTCCATGATTTTTTTGGGGGACCATGGATTTATTTTTAGTAAGACGTTTAGAAGTAAAGTGAAGACACCCATTATCCAAATATTTACGTTAATATCAAAATTACCGTTCCTAATTAAGTTTGTGTATTTATTAGTTAGTGTAATTAAGTTAGGTTAATTAGTGATTAGTGTAAGATTAAATCAGTATTATTTTTCTTAAAATTAAGTTATTGAGAGGGAAGAAGAAGGAGAATATAAGAGTTGGAAAAACTCAATTATTATTTTTAATTTTTGAATCTGAACCTTCAAACCACCCTAGCATACTTCAAATTTAGTTGCGAAATTTTCAATCAAAAACGAATTAGAAGTAATGAGTTTGTGGGAAAATACTTATGGACGGGTTTGTTTACAAAAGATTGATTAATAGATGATAAAAATTCAATGAGTTGATGACGATAAAAATTTGATGATTTTGATTAGATTTGTATATGGTCAGGTTTAGATGATCATCAATTGATGAAGAAGAGAAGAAGAAAAATTGTAGAATAAAGGAATATATAAGAAGTTGTAGAGTTATAATTTAAATTAGGTTAAAAGGTAAACTAGTCATTTCCACCTTTTAGGACACCTCTTATAACTGTAGGGAAGGTGTCCTAATCTAATCATGATCCCAAAAAAAAACAGTAGTGCCCAAAAAATCGTTATTTTATTTTGCTATTCCTCAATATACCATTAAAAGAACGTTATTTTGGGCACCCTTCTTTTTTTGAGGGGACCATGATGTTATTTGGGGTAGGGGTGCCCTAATCTAATACTTTCTATATTACCTAAAATACCTTTTTAATTATCTTTTGGTTTTGATTAGTGAAATCATTATTAAAATGATTAAGAAAAAACTGATTAGTGAGATTAGATTAAAACATGAGTTATTAAAAATGAAATTGAATTTTTTAGAGGATAAAGTTAGAGAAGAAGAAGGAGAAAACCATGGAAAAAAAACATTATTTCACATTCACTACGTTTGGGAATTCTTGTGATGAAAGCTCGTCTGATTCTTCAGCTCCATTAACTCCAAGAGTATTTGTTAATCTTCACAATGATCCGGATATGAGTAATTTCTTAGATGGTGAATGTATTCTTCCACAAACTCAATCTCAATATGAAAATGATGGATTTTATCAACCACAACCGGAGGAAGATCATTTGGGTATCCAGGTATGCTCCAAACTTAGCTAATGTTGGTCTAGTTGCTCCAAATTTTCAAAACAAATGTACATTTTTTAAGTAGTTCGGTTACGAAAGGTGAAGAACATCTAACCGAACTCATCTGGATATGCAGTTCGGTTACATTAGACAAACACGCAGATAACCGAACTATGCATTGATGGAAGTTTGAAGAATTCCAGTGTAATGTTCGGTTGTTTCGCAACCAATATACACTAACCGAACTTAACGTAAATTTATGATTTAACTTAATGTACAAAGTTCGGTTGCTTTGCAACTATTAACCAACCGAACTTTACGTAAAACTAATTAAACTTAGCATACAAAGTTCGGTTTGTTTGCACACTTTCTGTTAAGCCACTATCTAACCGAACTGTACAAAATATAAGAGTACACTAAGTTATGCAGGTTCGGTTATTTCGCACACTTGATCCCAAGAGCATACCTAACCGAACTTAAGAATCCCAAAAAAATGAATAGTTCCAGTGTTGTATTCGGTTACCTATGTAAAATATATTGTAACCGAACTACATATACTTTATATGTTCGGTTATATGTCCTTTTGGTTTGTTCACCGAATTGGTAGTTCGGTTTACGCGCTTAAATTAATAGCTTACCGAACCCGGTTGTGATTTCAATTGATGTTGTTCCATTTCTTGTAGATTGAATGCCAAGATATACCAATGGATGATCAACCTTCTCCAATTGGTATCTTGTACGAAGATACATCCCATCACTATGCCAATCATTTGGTATTTGATCAACCTATTGATGCAAAGAATTGGGCTAGAGAGCATGCCAAGAGAGCCATGTGCGTATTAGTTTTGAATGGAAAAGAAATTAAAACTCGTTTTGAAATGGTTTGCGAGAGAAGTGGAGATCCGTATGCTAGCCACAAGAGGAAGGGGTATGTGTATGAAGGAAAGACGACGAGGAAGAACACAGTGTGCTCAAAGAAAATAAAATGTCCGTTCAAGCTAATTTTTAGTTACTCAAAACTAAGGAAAGGATGGGTTCTATCGATGGATAAGGTGGTAGGTAATCACAACCACCATCGTCCGGAGAATCTTGAAGGACATGCAATGGACGCAAGGCTGACTCCTCAAGAAAAGGAGAAAGTAGCTAAATATAGGAGATTGCGTATTTCCCTAGCTGGTATGCTTTTCTTATTAAAGGATGATAACACGGAAAACGTATCATCCCCGACCACCATTTACAATGCAATTGAGTCAATTAAAAAGAATCAATGGAAGGATAGAAAAGTCATGCAACAATTGTTTATGTTGGCTGAAGAGAATGGGTACGCGGTTCAAAAGAAGCTAGGTCAGTGTGAAGAAATAACTCATCTCTTCATTGCTCATCCGAAGAGTGTTCAACTGGCTCAATCCTTCCATGAAGTTCTTATAATGGATTGCACTTACAAGACAAACAAATACGAGATTCCATTATTGAACATTGTTGGTCGTACGTCGACGAAGTCAACTTTTACCATTGCTTTTTGTTTTCGAAAGTATGAGCAAGAACCAAGTTATAGGTGGGCGCTACAACAATTGAAGGCGATCTACCGAGATGATGATATCCCGGGGGTTATAGTGACGGACAATCAAGTATCATTGATGAATGCAATAGAGAGAGTCTTCCCATTGGCACATAATATGCTTTGTACATTTCATATATGGTGCAATGTGATGAATAGGTGCAAGCCTCAACTTTGTCCACCAAAGAGGATATCATTCGAAGAGATTAGTAAGCTACCGGAAGATGAACAAGCTGATGCAAAAGAGGCATTCGATGAAAAATACACCATAAATCATGCTAAATGGGTAGCTTTCTCCGGGGAATGGGAGGCTTTGACTTGGTCTCTCACCGAAGAAGAGTACAATCTAAATCTTGTCGAATTTATTGAGCATTGGCGTAGCCCCGAATATCTTGATGATATTGTAACCTATGTGGTCAAGCAATGGTTGGAACCGCACAAAGAGCGGTTTGTTTATGCTTTTACCAACCACCATAAACACTTTGGGAATCAAGCGACAAGTTTGGTAGAATCGGCTCACCACCGTTTGAAGAAAAATCTCTTTGGATGTATTGATAATTTTGTGGTTGTGTTTAACGCTATGGAGGTTTACTTCAACCGCGATATTGATAGAATTAAAGAGAAGTTTCAAAAAAGTCGCATCATGAAGTACAAAAAGATTGTAGACAAAGGTGGTAACATCGTGAAAATGGAGGACCTTCGGTTTTTCAAGGGACTCCACTATAATGTTTCGCATGCTTGCATTAAGAGGTTATTGGTTGAGGTGAATTTGATCCGCATATGGGGAACCAAGCCGGAAGAGGTGTGTGTTTGCAACATGATGAAGTATATTGGGCTCCCTTGTCGCCACATGATAGCTAAGTATGAACATGGCATAATCCCTTTAAGCGATATAGATCCACATTGGCAACACTTAAGTTTTGTTCCTCCTCCCAAGGGCGATGTCGGAGAAGAGTTTGGTGATAATGAAATGGGAAGAGTCGTTATCGAGAGGTACCGGAACATGAACAATCTTGAAAGGAAAATGTTTTGGGATAACATGCGGCCAATCGTTTATCCGCAGACTTCAGAAAATGTGCAAGAACCGAATAAAGGCAAGGCCAAAGGTAGGCCACCAACCAAAGAAACCAAAAAACAAGTCAGACAATATGCAAAGGTTTTGGGCAAGAGGAAGAGTGAAATGACCCCTTTTACTAGAGATCCTTCGCAACATGAGCATACCGCGGATAAGTACCAAGAAGATTGTAAGATAAGGGCTAGGAATATTGTTGAAAAGTGCGATACAAGTGAACATGATATGAAGAAAAAAGGACCTATGTTACACTCTCAACCTAGTCCAATTGATATGACTGCCCCTCCTGTTGAGAAAAGGTTCTTGGAAGAGCTACCTCCTTACATTAGAGATTACGTCATAACCACCAATGACGTCCCTGCGGATGGTAATTGCGGTTTCCACGTTGTCGTACAACAACTAGGGCCTTTCACTCAAGGTGCCAAGATATATAATGATAATCATGTCACTTATGTCCGTCAAAGGTTGTTGATGAAGCTAAGGGAGAAACCGGAATTTTACAAGACAATGTTGTCCGATGGGGATGATAGTCTCAATGTGCAGTTTGTTAGATATCAAAGCCGTCTCCATGGGGGAAATCCAATCACAAGGGATCATTGGATGAGCATGCCGATATGTGGGCACTTAATAGACGAAGCATTCAATTGCGTGGTTCACTTGTTCTCAAAATGTGGTAGTTTCACATACACTCCGAAAAAAACCATATGTGTCGAGCAACTAAAACGTAGGAGAATGGTGATTGCGTTGATTAACTACCACCATTTTATAGGCCTCCGGTTAGAAGAAAATTGTCCATTGCCTCCGATATGCCCATACTCTTATTGGAATGAATTTAACCCCGACACAATGTTGGGTTGGTGCGTTATGTATGAACATAACATGGAGATGTGGAAAGCTTTGAAGGATTCGAAAGCGATTATACACCAAGGTTATATTTCCCTTGCGGATAATTAATTGTACCTTTAGTTAGATGGTGTTTTTTGATTGTAAGTATGCTTTGAAAATCAACATAACAATGAAAGATTGTGTTTTTTGGTATTTGGTTTTTATTAGGAGTCATTTGGCATAAAGATTGTAGGTCCACTGTGGTTTGCAATTCAAAATATATAAGTTCGGTTAACAAATTACATTAAATGACATTACCGAACTATTACATTACAACATTAGTTCGGTTTGGAAATGAAATTACATGACATTGCCGAAATTAAATTACAAAAGACTTAATATCCAAAACGCATTATGAAAAAGTCTCTAAGGATGCGGAAATGATCTTCATATTTGAAATCCTTTACTTTCCATCGTCGCCATTCATTCTTTGACATTAAAAGGATTTCCTCGTATGTTTCACCCCTCAGTCGATTCCTCGCAACTATCCGATACAAAATCAAAAAATCCTCAACTCTTTTTTGAATTTTTTCAAATCGAATGAACAAAGATAGCTCTTAAAGGTTATGAGGGTTACCTGTGTCATCGCAGAATTTCTCATGTATTTTCCCCCAATAACTATTACTAATCCGACCATGCCTTGACTGTTCTTCACCCCTCTTTGGAAACCACAGTACGAATTTTCTACAAATAGAAAGATCTTCTTCTAAAGTAAATTTATGACTACCAAATGCCATTTTTATGAAATGGTATACAAAAAAAATGAAGCATCAGACCCATATATATAGCATTGGGGTGTATAACGGACTAAAAAATTGCCGTTACATTTGTCAGATCAAGTACAAGTTTTGGTCAACAATTATGTTCGGTTAGTTCTGTTATTATATCCAACCGAACTGAACACTAACAAAGGTTTTATTTTCGAACCTATGCGTTCGGTTTGTAATAAAATTTTCGCAGGTAACCGAACATAAGGTTTTATTTTCGAACCTATCCGTTCGGTTTGTAATAAAAGTTTCGCAGGTAACCGAACATAAGGTTTTATTTTCGAACAACTAAGTTCGGTAACCTGCAGTTTTTACCCAGTAACCGAACACCACTCTATAACTTTTAATATTTTTTTGTAGTGATCAGTTCGGTTGAATTTTGTAATTGCGATCAAACCGAACATCACTCTGTAAATATTTTTTTTGGTAGTGTTCAGTTCGGTTGAATTTGTAATTGCGATCCAACCGAACATCACTCTGTAATACGTTTTTTTTTTTGGTAGTGTTCAGTTCGGTTGAATTTTGTAATTGCGATCAAACCGAACATCACTCTGTAACTTTTTTTTTTTTTTTGGTAGTGTTCAGTTCGGTTGAATTTGTAATTGCGATCCAACCGAACATCACTCTGTAATACGTTTTTTTTTTGGTAGTGTTCAGTTCGGTTGAATTTTGTAATTGCGATCAAACCGAACATCACTCTGTAACTTTTTTTTTTTTGGTAGTGTTCAGTTTGGTTGAATTTGTAATTGTGATCCAACCGAACATCACTCTGTAATACGTTTTTTTTTTGTAGTGTTCAGTTCGGTTGAATTTTGTAATTGCGATCCAACCGAACGTTTATATCTTACTTAGACACAAATTAGAAACAAAAACATGAAATTCGTTTACTAAAACAAAAAAATAAGAAAACAAAGTACCAAATCCACAATAAAGAGGTATTCCAAACATAAGAGAACAAAGTACCAAATCCAGAATAAAAGTACCAAATCCAGAATAAAATGCCAAATTACTAATTCTTGCAATCACTCATTCACGACGACCACTACGTGCGACTTTTCTACCCTTGCGTTTAAGAGCTTTAGCTGGTCCTTCGTCACTAGGAGTGTCATCTCCACTGCTTTGTTGTTCAACCATTCGACTTGAACCTTCCCCTTCTCGTCGACCCCTCTTCATCGGCATGCTCCGGCTTTCATCAGCAGTGTTGGGTGAAAAACATTTGTCCATTGGTTGTAGAGTTCTGTTTTTTCAGCAGTGTTCATCGGCTCTCCACTACGGATTTTTGACATCATTTTCTTCAACAATTTAGAACTTGACTTCACCTTTTTTCAATGAAAATCATAAACAAGTATAAATTTCCTATATTTGCATGCTTAATAAGTTTATAAAAAGAAAAAATAAGAGTAAATATCTTACCGCTGAATTCCATAAGATCAATGCCTCATCACCACAGGTTGGGGTATGCTTCATAATTTTCTGGGTCTCTTTCTCCACTGCCTTCAATTTTTCTTTCTCAGCACGGGCTTGATGTTGTGTTTTTATTACACGAGGATGAGAAAAATTTTCATACCATTCCATATACCCTTCTTCAGCAGCATTTGGCTCACCATAACAATATTCTAACTCTTCAACTGGAATATAATAATCATCACAGTTGTTCCATTGGTCCACTGATGGAGCAGGATTGTACTTTGGAACAAAATTCTTTTCGGTGTTCTTAGTTCCCCGCTTCATCACCTTGAATTTGAATTTATCCTCTGCTGGGACACTTTGGACACAACATAATTGTATCATTACTCTTAGAGGATTGTACATTGTACAACCGCCAGGATAAAACAACGGGCCATTATAAGCCGAAATAGGTGAGAAATCAACAGGCTCAACATCTTCCTCTTCGTCATCTGATTGAAGCTTGTATGGATGGAAAACCACATCTGCAAGCGTTGCATTATCCAATTTCTCTCTCAACCTCAACAACCTATTTTTCTTACCCTTCATTTGCAAGTCCAAAAATTCATATTTACCAGCTGTAGGTTGCCCATAAGGCCAAGGAGTGTGAGCATAAGACAATTTCAGTTTTGGGAAGTGGTCGTACACCCAAACCTATGATAAGAAACCACACATATGATTATAGTAAATATGTATTCATTAGTAAAAATATACATTCATTCACTTAGCAAACATATCTTGGAAAACACAAAGGATAAATTAACGGAGTACCTGAAAAAGGGTGTATAAGCCTCCAAAATATAAACACT
Organism: Papaver bracteatum; assembly: GCA_023529315.1. Classification (NCBI taxonomy): domain Eukaryota; kingdom Viridiplantae; phylum Streptophyta; class Magnoliopsida; order Ranunculales; family Papaveraceae; genus Papaver; species Papaver bracteatum. Next base: position 637,830 of record JAJJWX010003506.1, read on the forward strand.
TAAGCCTCGAAGCTTTTCTAAGCTCCGCTTGGACGAACAATAGAACCGCAATTCCCCAAGAATAGTTGTTCACCTCATTAGGGGGGTCCAATAGCTGGAGGTAATGGACATTTACCGAATGACCTGAAGTGTCGGGGAAGAAAATGGTTCCTAGTTGATATAACAAATAAGCAGTCACATGGTGTTTAATCTTCTCTTCTGTCATGACCAACTTTCCCTTGGCAACCAAATCTTTCGTCCCTCTAAACTCTTTTAACAAGAATTTCAACTTGATCTTTTTCAACTTCTTCTTGTAAGACCGGTCTGGGTTTAACTCATTATACTCATCACCTTCATCAGGCTCTTTTGCAGCTCGTCTAAACTCACAATGTGCCTTCTTAGCGCTCCAGCCTAGACACCTCTCCACCAACTGTTCAAGAAGCTCATAACTCATGGAGGGAACGTACCCATCTCGAACACTTTTTCCAGTAATTGGTAGGCCTGTGATTCGAAAACAATCATCCGGAGTGATTTCCATCTCACCAAACGGTATATGAAAGGTTTCGGTCTCAGGATAAACCCTCTCGGCAAATGCGGAAATAGTGACATCATCAAATTTTTGGTGCGCATGTTGTATCGTGTACCATAGCACACAATCAAATACGGCCAACCTGACCTCATCACACTCATTCCCTATATCCCATTTCTTGTTCTTTTGACGTTTCAAAACACGAACAACATTATTATGATCCTACAAATACAACATCATATCTTATTTACTAATATATACCGAAAAATATATGACAAAGAAATATTCATGTATAAGATTCAATACCTTTGTAGCATAAATCTTGGCAGCCCATGAGTTTTTGTAGACAATCAATACCTCCCCTCCATCTCTTGGAGTACCATAAGTTGGGTTCTTTTGGGCCAAACACAAAGTATCATCAGGAATGTATGCATATCTAGCACAAGGATTTTTCGGGGTCTTTTTTGGTTTTTTAACTATTTCTACTTGTTCTTCATCCTCTTCCTCCTCTGATTCATCATCTTCATCATCTTCATTATCTCCATCTTCTTCACTATCATCATTGTCATCTCCTTGTTCATCTTCATTTCCCCCTTCTTCGGATGATTCCTCTTCTCCACCTTGATTATGTTCTTGATTACCCATTTCTTCCACAATCTCTTGATTAATTTACTGTATAACGTTGTCAACATTATCTCTATTGACATCTTCTTGGATGACAACACCCGGTGTTGAACCACCTCCATGCTTAACATATTTGGTTCCACGCTTATTAAAACCTAAGTGTTTTTGGCCTCGAGGAGTGGGAGTTCTAAGTTCTTCCAGTGAAGGTTGGTTTGATTTTGGTGCTCTGCCCCTAACCAAGAAAAAAAAACATATTAGCTTCACCCAAAAATGATTTTCATACTCATAATTCTGTTAAGGGCTAGAGTTCGGTTTGCAATTAGAAACTGACTATTTCTTGCGAAAAAACCGAACTCGACATGAATGACATTAGCACTGAGTTCGGTTAGTAGTTGTCTAAACAAAAAATTGCGATTTTACCGAACTCGACATGAATGAAATTAGCACTGAGTTCGGTTGGTATAACTATTTTGCTAAACAACCGAACTCAAAATTCTATGAAATTAGGGAAGAGTTCGGTTTATAAGTTTTCTTGCGAACAAACCGAACTCAACATATATGCAATTAGCAAGGAATTCGGTTCGTAGTTCGATAAACAAAATATTGCGAATCAACCGAACAGACTACATAATGTTCGGTTAAATGATAGTTCAACATAGTGGGAAAATAACAGCAGTTCGGTTACATAGGTTTTTTTTTGTTTTCTTTGTAATGTTTTGAGTTCGGTTGAGAAATTGTTTTCAAATATTGTGCGAACTAACCGAATTGTTTTGACAAAGTTCGGTTAACTGAGAACTCAAAGTAGTGAGTAAATTAGTTGAGTTTTGTTGGAAAGTGAAATTATTTTTATTTTGGTAAAATGGGAAGTGTTCGGTTAGAAGATGGCTTTTTGAAAAATTAGCGAAATAACCGAACTGAATAGTTCGGTTACATATTTTTCAATCATAATCAACCGAACAGTTCTTCGTGTTCTTCCTTTTAGGAAGTTCGGTTACCAAACCAGGGTTTTTGGGTTCCGACTACTAACCGAACCTAGCACTGTTACTTACATTCAAACCCTATTTTGATGATTTCTATTCAATTAAACGAACCAAAATCAAATTAAAACTAATGGGTTTGGTTAAAATTACCTGCGGATCTTTCCCATGCCCACTTCGGGTTGAATCTCCAATTCGTCTTCCGTTTCCATTACTTTGTCGATCTCCAATGAACTTTTCTGATTTGCTAGATGTCCTAATGGGGGACCTTTTCCTGTTACTCGTTTAGTTTTATTTCGAAGCACCATTCTTATACTCGATTGATTAATCGACGATGAAAATTTTATGAATCGACGATTAATCGATGAAAACGATGTTGAGAAGAAGAAGAAGAAGAAGAAGAAGAAGAAGAAGAAGAAGAAGAAGAAGAAGAAGAAGAAGAAGAGAAGACCCCAAGAAGAAGAAGGAGGTAGGGTCTGATTTTATTTTATTTTGTTAATAGGTTATATATTAGGTTAATCTAAATTTTTTATATATTAGGTTAATCTAAAACCGTTTAATTGATAATCTTAATTAGGGTTTGGGGGCAAATTAGTAAAGTCCACGTTTTAAGACACCCCTTACAAATGTAGGGTAGTGTGCCTTTAAAAAAACAGGGTCCCCTCAAAAAAAGAAAGGTCCCCAAAATAACGTTCCATTAAAAACGCACAATAAGCCCACATTATCTCTAAGCCCACTTGGGACAATTACTGGAATCCAAGCCCATATAAAAGTGATGCCTTATTAAAAAAATAGAAATTTGGTCGATTAACCCAATAATAATAATTTATGGGTGAAAAAGATATGTAAATTTTTTATATTGTTTAAATGGACGAGAATGTAAAAATAGACAGGATGTAAACAGTTTCATCCTACCCACTTTCTAATACTTTTTCTTATTCTTAATTTACATTAGGATGCATCCAGATTCACCCTCGCTATTTTTTAAGTTTAAGCCAGAATGAATCCAAATTCATTCTTCCTATTTTTTTTTTGTGTCCATTTCACCCATACAGTCGAACCTCGATAAATTAATGCTCTTGGGACCAAGAAAAAATATTCATTTAGTGGGGGTTATTTATTTACCGATAAATGAATATTTATTCATTTAGACAATATTTTCTTAATTAAGAAGTTAAATTGTATAGGAGAAAATGTACAAGTATACCTAGGAATTATTGGTCAAAATTGTTATCTATAATTTAATTAACATTCATTTTCTTTTGAATTAACTGGTGTCATTTCTAATTTACGTCATAGAAATGTAATGGACGTCGAACATCTTTTGAACTATCCTAACGAGAATGATGCAGTTTTAGAGTCTCCAACAGACGAAGAAATTATTGAGTCAGTAATGAATAATGAGAATGATCCTAAACCAGATGATAGTAGCGTCGCACCAAATGTGTCATCTAAAGATGTTTTTCAAGCGATGGTCACTTTAAAAAATTACTTGATACAACACGAGCAAAATATTCTGGAAATTGTGCAAGCATTGCATAAACTTAAGGATACGGTGCATTTTGGTTTGGATGGAAGAAAAAGGCAATCAACCATAGATGAATTTTTTTGAGTTCATTCCTAAATATATTTTTATGTAAAATTATTTGATTATGTATATTGGATAATATTTTTTTTTATATTTTTTTTTATATGATTCAGTGATTATTAGTTTATATTTCTATAGAGCCTTAAGATCCAATATTTTTTATTCATTAATGCATTAAGCAAGGTTATTCATTTATCACTTTGGCCCAAGTCGGGACCTGAGAAAATTATTCATTTGGCGAGGTTATTCATTTATCGAGGTTCGATTATACTAATTTTTACTCGTCCATTAGAACCATGTTTTAAAAATATTTGGACAATAGACCCAATTTCTATATTTAAAATGCATCACGATGGGTGGAGAAAAGTCACGCAATACTAAGTCAAAAATGCATCGTGAAGGTATGGGAGGAAAACTTAATTTTCCATGTCTAGAATTTTATGAAAGTCCAAATTCAATTCGGAAGTGGATACCTACTATATTATGATTCTTTTTTTCCAAATTAATACATAAAAAAAACATAAAATCTACATATTTCACACCTATTTTATGCGAAAGTGAAAGGAAAAATAAATTAAATTTGTACACATTTCCTATCTTTTCTCTGCCTACTTAATACATCGAGACACCGCCACACCAAATTCTCCACGGGGGCATACACCAAATCAAAAATCAAAAATATGATTAAAAGAAAGAAAAAAAAATATGTGGTGCGTAGCACGGGCACAAATCTAGTAACAATGAATGAACTTACCTAACAAGCAAGCGGACAAATTGCTGAATCATTTTTGCCGCTTGAGGAAGGCGATCATAGGCTGGAAAACGATACGATTAGCATTAGTAGCAATGATAAAATCAAGATGACCGTAATTCTCAATCTTTTGAACTTCAAGTTTATTTTCAGGATGCTCCATATCACTCAGTAAATGTTCGACGTCTTGTGGGTCGGCTAGTGCATCATGGACTCCGTAACTTATGAAAATTGGAAGATCCTTAGGAATGTCAGTTAAAGGATATGGTGGCGGCGTTGGCTGTCCATATTTTAGCATGTTGCCGATTCCGTGATCATATTTCGTAAATTTCCCTGAATTACTTGCTGCAGTGTTTTACATCATTCAAATAATTAGATAAAGATATGTATAATGAACTAAATCAAAGAAAGAAGGATTAATGTTGAAAATGTACTCAGTAACACTTACTTTGAGCTAAATGTAGGCTGTTTTTCACTGAAGTCGATTGAGGTGAATTTGCAATGAATTTATCAAAAGACGTGGCATTGAGGCAGCAATTTTTTCCTATGAATTACGAGGTTACTAGTTTAGTATTTTCCAAAAAATAATTAGGACGGAAAATTGTTGTTGAATGATAACAAAGGGGGAGTAATTGGTTCTGTTGAGACTATTAGTCCCACAATGTATGGGTTTCTAAGATCCTGCGGTTTATAATCCTATGGGCCTCTCCACTCATTTCCAATTGGTTGTGAGTTGGATGCCCGTATTCTAATATGGTATCAGAGCAGGCTATTTGCGACGAGTCATTGACCGCGCCTTTGCTCCGCGTCACCCGATTTAATTGTCCACGTGTTAGACCCAACGAGGCTACACGTGAGGGGGCGTGTTGAGACTATTAGTCCCACAATGTATGGGTTTCTAAGATCCTGCGGTTTATAATCCTATGGGCCTCTCCACTCATTGCCAATTGGTTGTGAGTTGGATGCCCGTATTCTAATATGTTATCACAGCCAGGCCTTGTATGAGACGTGAGACCCAGTAAGACCCAAGAAGGCAGGGCAACCATACATCGGTCCATATAAAGTGTGGAGCTACTCCACTTGTTGCCAATTGGTTTTGAGTTGGACACCCCTATTCTAATAGGTTCATACCTGTAAAACTCGATACCATGTCAAAACAATCCATCCCCTGTACAGATTTGCAAATACCCCCGAGATAGGCGGCAGTACGTTCGCTGTTCATGGCACATTAATCAAAAACCATCACAAATTCAGCTTATCAGAGGTTAACTATAAAAGAAATTAAACTTCAGATACCATGTCAAAAATATTTCTTACTCCGCCGTATTGACTTCGGCCATGGGATTGCTGCTTGCAAACTGTGGAGAGAATAATTAAAGAGGATCACTCCAATAATTACAGTCGTATGTTTTATGATGGAATGAATGAATTATTTTAGAAATATGAACTAAATGGTTTAAACTATTGGATACCTCTGTGGCAAAGGTTTTAGCAACAACCCGACTCATTTCGTTGAGCATATTGCTCAAATAAGCAACGGGGCTGAGCAATGCAGCTGCTTTCAGCTTGGAAACAATTTCACTACTACTTTCACGCCCCAGAGAGAATGATGCGAGTGCCATAATTGTTCCCTGCAAGTGAAAGTACATATATAATTACTAAAACCGCATGGATCACCAAAATTACTATATTATATATTACAATGAAGCCTGTTTTTTTTTTTTTTTTAATCTTCCAAACATTACTCACCTGGGAATGTCCAATATAGTTAATCTTCTTCTTGGTTTGTTTGTAAACGAAATTAATATACGCCGGAAGATCATATTGTGCCATTTCATCCCATGAATAATCCCAGAATTGCTGTACGTCAATATACACATATATATCAAGCAAACAACTAAGAGAATATAATTTTTTCTTTCTTTCTCTAAGAGCAACTGCAGTGGTGCGAGTATACCCAAAGATCAAAGAGTAAAAAAAACAACTAAATTTTAGTTTAGTCCGTAGTGTGACGCTACGGGAGGCGAATATATTTAATCGAGCGGAGTTATAATCTTCGTTTGGCTGTGGAGCGTAGGTATAAAGTGCGCCCCGTTCAGGCGTTGATATAGTTTACGCTTGTTATGGGGCGTTGATAAAGATTACGTCCGTTGTGGAGCGTGCATATAGTTTACGCCGGGAGAAGGGGCGTTGATATAATCCACGCCTGTTGGGGCAAATGGGTAAACGACCGCCTGAATGAGGCGTAGGTATAATCTCCGCGCAGCTGCACACACGTAAACGGCACGTGTGGCATGAACCATAATTTTTTTGAACCATTGCAGCAACAATCCTTGAAGACGGACTTTTAGCTGACGAGAAAGTGGTGATTCAGGCCTTTACTCAAGCAGTTTATATGCCATTCTCTTTGCTGTAGCCTTCCCACATTCCAACGATAACCCATTTTTCCGTAATGATCAAATGCAGCACCATTATCATCTTCCCTGTTGAACTGTAAATTTGAACCAATGATTCACCCAAAAACCCAACAGGATCCGTGATTTTAACAACTCAATCTCTTCCCTTTGTAGACGTACAAAAACATATCACAATAAAAAGAAAAAGACATACGTTGTATTAAGCGAACCCACTCACAATCACGTCGCGCCAGATAATCATTCACAGTAACTACATGAACTCCCTTTCCACTTAGTGCATTTAAGTCAGCTGTTAAAATAGCAACAAGTGTTTTTCCTTCTCATGTCCTTATTTCAGCTATTTCTCCTTTGTGAATCTAATGTTAGAATTTACAAATGGGGCGGAGGTATTAGGTTCGCTCATCATAGGGCGTTAAGTTTATGAACGTGGGTTGCCAGGGGTTAACCTTATGTTCGCCTCAGTGAGGCATTGTCTATATGAACGCCCGATACCAGGCTTAAATTTTAGCAATGCTCCATCGGGCGTAGATTTCAGCAACGTTTCATTGGGGCGTAGTTTATATGCACGCTTATTCGTTGGACGAAGACTTTACATGCGCTTCATGTCAGGCGTAGATTATATAACCGCCTGTTGAGAAACGAAGATTATATCAACGCTCGACTATATTTGGGTTTAGTCTTAGTCCCAGACCAAATATAGTCTGGTATTTAGTCGATAGTCGGGGTTTAGTCGATAGTACGTCCCATTACGTCTCGTTCATTTACCAAATATTTAAGTTTAGTCGCCCATTGTGGTTGCTCTAAGAGAGTTTGTGAAGGCGTGTAGCAGTACGTACAGGTAAAATTGCATTAAGTTTAGTATGACCACGACTGTATCTCGTTCCTCTGGTATTACCGACCCAAACATCATAACCATTATCAGCTAGTATGAATCCTAGAGATTCTTTTGGTGAATCCAGAAACCATGACGCTCCGTCCTGCATGCATAAAGGCCATCATTATATATATCCCTTGTGTGCAGGCAGCAGGTAGAATTTACGTAAAATAATTCGTTATGAATACTATTATGACTACAGGATCCACATTTGTTTGTGTTTTGTGAAGAACAGATATCTGCTGCTATCTCATTGAGCCAATCAAGAGAGAAAGAGAATTGAAGTCTAGAAGAATAAGATGAGAATGCATACCATAAATAACCCGTGCTGCAAGAAGGCTGGTTCTTTGGTCTTTACATTACCTTTAGCGCTGTTGACCCTTTGAAGGGAAAGAATATAACCATCCTCGGTTGTCACCTGTATATACATATGAGGTTTAACAATGATTAGTATTGAAGATGCGCATCTTATCTTAGTTAGGTCACGAGAATTAAGCGTAACAGTGATGCATGTGGTTTAGAATCGAGGGTCATACAGTGAATTCCTGGCATTTGTAACCAGCTCTGGTGACCATAGTTTTACACACCCCACCCGTTGTCAATGGTGTTTCCGAAGCGAGAGTCATATCTGAAGCCGCATCCACGTCTGAAGCAGGAGCCGTATCTGCATCCGCGTCTGAAGCCGGAGCCGTATCTGGAGCCAGATCCGCGTCTGGAGCCAGAGCCGTATCTGGAGCCGGTGCTGGAGCATCAGAAATGCTACCGCCAACTCTGGCACCATAAGCTCCACGAGGCTGATTAAAAACAACATGAAAAACTACTAGGAATAAGAAGCAATATTGGATGAGACCCATTGATTTCTTCTTCTTCTGGTACTACTTAAGGAATTGTCAACTACTTTGATTGGGTGGAAAAAATTCAGCGCTTCTTTAAGAATTCTACACAGATAAATTAAAAGCTAAGGTTTTTTGGTGTGGAGGTATTAAAATCTTTAGATTGTTTGCTGTCGCACTGCTCAATGGTGTAGAGTTGAAGAACCATTTTTTTTTTTTTTTTTGGTGTTTTGTTTCATTAAATGAGACGGTATACATAAGGAGTTAAAAAAATGGAAGAATGGTGGGAGTGGAAATTTTATTTTCAACCACCAAAATTTTGTTGAAAACCAAGGAGTTTCACCGATGTTTTCTCTCATCTACTAATCCATTCTATCAAACCTTTTTATAGTCTTAATTTGTTCCTTGATGAAAGATTTCGGAAGAAAGTTTCTGATAAACAGAAAATGAATGAGCGCCTTGACCTTGCAAAGACAGCATTAAGCTATTTATAGAATACGGACTCTCAAACTATCTGAAACACAAACGTCTGTACGTAAAAAGATGTAACAGACAAGTCATGTTACAAACATCAATTCTGTTATATACAGAAATGACAGACTCTTAGCTTTAAGTTGTTGCAATTAATAGTTCTCCTAACAAAGAAAACAAGGATTCATATTACTTCTTGGGGGAATCTGTATGGTTTCTTCTTATATTTCTTTTGTCCGTTTCAGTTGGCTTTCATTTTTTTTTTTGTTGTTTCAGTGCCGTTGGCTTTGTTTGACAAGAAGCCCATCCAAATAAAAAAATAAAAAAGAAGCGATATTTGGAATCGGAAAAATAAGTTGATTTCATTGATAATTAGATATGGAACAACAATCGACAACATATATAATTCCTAGAACACCCGGAGAAGATCGAGCTGTTTACAGCACCACCCACCCAGGTCCGGATAATTATTCGAACTCGCTGATCTCAACAACGGGAATCAGACTCCAAGCCAAGCCAACTGGATTATTTCTAGCCCGTAACTGACATAACAATGAATGCACTTACATAACAAGCAAGCCGACAGATTGCTGAATTATTTTTGACGCTTGAGGAAGGCGATCATAGGCTTGAAAACGATACGGTTAGCATTAGTAGCGATGATGAAATCAAGATGACCATAGTTACTAATCTTTTGAACTTCAAGTTTGTTTTTAGGATGCTTCATATCACTCAGTAAATGTTCGACGTCCTGCGGGTCGGCTAGTGCATCGTTGACTCCGTAACTGATGAATATTGGAAGGTTCTTGGGAATGTTAGTTAAGGGATATGGCGGTGGCGTTGGTTGTCCATACTTTACCATGTTGAGGAGTCCGTAATCATATTTCGTAAATTTTCCTGAATTACTCGCTGCAGTGTTTTACATTATTCAGATAAATAAGATAAAGATATATGTAATGAACTAAATCAAAGAAAGGAAGATCAATGTTGATAATGTACGTAGTAAAACACTTACTTTGAGCTAAATGCATGCTGTTCTTCGCTGAAGTCGATTGAGGTGAATTTGCAATGAATTTATCAAAAGACGTGGCATTGAGACAGCAATTTTTTCCTATGAATTAATGTCATCAAAATTAGCAGGTTACTAATTTAGTATTTTCCAAAAATTAATTAGGACGAGAAATTGTTTTTGAATTATAAAGGGGGATTAATTGGTCCGAACCTGTAAAACTCGATACCGAGTCAAAGCAATTCAGCCCCTGTATAGATTTGCAAATAGCCCCGAGATAGGCCGACATATGTTCGCTGTTCGTGACACATTAATAAAAAACCATCACAAATCAAGATTACAGGAGCTAACTATAAAATAAATTAAACTACAGATATTAAAAAATTCTTACTCCTTCATATTGACTTCGGCCATGGCATAGGCTCCTTGAAACTGTGGAGAGAATAATTAAAGAGGATCAGTCCAATATACATTACAGATTTACAGTCGTATGTTTTAAGATGGAATGAATGCATTTTCTTTAGAAATAGGAACTAAATGGTTTAAACTATTGTCTACCTCTTGCGCAATGGTTTTAGCAACAATCCGACTCATTTCGTTGAGCATATGGCTCAAATAAGCAACGGGGCTGAGCAGTGCAGCTGCTTTCAGCTTAGTAAGAATTTCATTAGGGGCTTTAGGCCCCAGAGAGAATGATGCGAGTGCCATAATTGTTCCCTGCCAGTGACAATATATATAATTACTTAAACCGCATCAAAATTATTATTATTACAATGAAGCTTGATTTTTTTTAATCTTCTAAACAGTACTCACCTGGGAATGTCCAATATAATTAATCTTCTTTTTGGTTTGTTTGTACACGAAGTTAATATAAGCTGGAAGATCAGATTCTGCCATATCATCCCATGAATAATCCCAGTATTGCTGTACGTCAATATGTACATACATATCAATTAAACAACTAAGAAAGTATAATACTTTTTTTTCCTACGAGAGTTTGTGAAAGCGTGTAGCAGTACGTACAGGTAACATTGAATTAAGTCTAGTATGACCACGACTGTATCTAGTTCCTCTGGTATTGCCGACCCAAACATCATAACCATTATCAGCTAGTATGAATCCTAGAGATTCTTTTGGTGAATCCAGAAACCATGACGCTCCATCCTGCATGCATTAAGGCCATCATCAGATATATTTGTATATCCCATGTATATAAATATAAATAACAGCATCTGCATGTGTTTATGTTTTGTGAAGAACAGATATCTACTGCTATCTGAAAGAGCCATTCGAGAGAATTAGAGGAGAATGCATACCATAAATAGCCCGTGCTGCAAGAAGGCTGGTTCTTTGGTCTTTGGATTACCTTTAGCGCTGTTGACCCTCTGAAGGGATAGAATATAACCATCCTTGGTTGTCACCTGTATATACATCCTATATTTAGTTAATTACATTACGGAAATTAAGCGTAACTTTGATGCATGTGGTTTAGAATCGAGCATCATACTTTGAATTCCTGGCATTTGTAACCAGCTCTGGTGACCATAGTTGCACATACTCCACCCGCTGTCAATGGTGTTTCCGGAGCCGGAGCCGAAGCTGGAGTCATATCTGGAGCAGGAGCCGTATCTGGAGCGGGAGCCGTATCTGGAGTGGGAGCCGTATCTGGAGCCAGTGCTGGAGCAGAAATGCCACCGCCAAATCTGGTACCATAAGATCCACGAGGCTCATTCAAAACAACATGAAAGACTACTAGGAATAAGAAGCAATGTTGGATGAGACCCATTGTTTTCTTCTTCTGGCACTGGTTACGGAATTGTCAATTTCTTTGATTGGGTAGAAAAATTTCACCTCTTTTTTAAAAATTTCTTTGAGAAATTAAAATCAAGAAAGAATTTTCAGATCGATGGTTTTTTGGTGTGGAGCTAATGAAAAGTTTAGATTATTTGCTGTTGCATTATTCAATGGTGTAAAGAACCATTTTATTCTGTTTTTGTTTATTTCTTGGTGTTTAGTTTCATTAAGTGAGACGGTATTTATAAGGAGTTAAAAAATGGAGGAATGGTAGGGAGAAATAATCGGTCTTGATCTGGGTTGAAGTTGAATTGTGCATTGTAGGAGTGAAATTTTAATTTCAACCACAAAAAATTTGTTGAAAATCAAGGAGTTTCACCGATGTTTTCTCTCATCTACTAATCCATTCTATTAAACCTTTTAATGGTCTTAATTTGTTCCTTGATGAAAGATTTGGTAAAAATGTTTTTGATAAACAGAAAATGAAGGAGCGCCTTGGCCTTGCAAAGATAGCATTAAGCTATTTATAGGATACGGACTTACAAATTATCTGAAACACAAATGTACATACGTAAAAGATGTAACAGACATCAATTCTGTTATACAGAAAGGATAGACTCTTAACCATGTAGTTGCAATTTAATCTTTCGCCTAACAAAAGAAAAAGAACTCGTAATTGGATTTTGGGTCTTTCTTGCTGCTCTTAATTGAAGCTGCGCTTAGGTATACTGGTGTGACCCTTTCATGCTGAACTAAGTAAGCTTCAAGTTGCACTGCTCGCGATATGACACTGGAATAGGCCAATAGCCCCAAGAATCTGCAATAATTAGATAAAAGCATCACATGGTGATGGAAGATTAAATATAAATCCGAAATGATCACACAACATGAACGAACTTATAAACTTCAACACATACAAGTATGCGAACATTAATACTGAAATATTACACAAAACATTCATACAAAGTGATGGATAGCATGGAGTAGAAGAAAGGGTAATTATGAAGAGTCTAGCAAGCAATATAGATTCAAATATTCAACTCAATCCACATAAATACCCATAATTTTTGAAAGTGCGAACTGTCTGACTAGCAGACAAAGGAAAGTACAAGACGAACTAATATGAAACTAGCACTCTCAATCGAATAACCAACAAGATACGAAATTCGAACTTTGAAAGAATAATAACGAAACAATAAACTAAACTAATTATATAAGAGAGACGGTAATCAGAGTCTATGGAACCCGCTAACGGCAATTGTAACCTGTTGGCTAGTCCAACTTTTTCTTTTCAATACAACTTTTTCCTTCGAAAAAAAAAAAAGAGTCTATGGAACCCGCTATTTGTATTCAATTACTAAAACAAAACATAATTACGAAATATTTATTTGTCTTTTGTCCTATTGATATCAAATATTATAGTTATATAGTCACAAAAATTCAAAGCATAGCACATTAAAAAAAGTAAACCTATACATATTGTATCAAACTGCATTATCGAGAAAATTATTACGAATATTACATTCATTTTCTAATCATAACCCATTAGGAAAATGAATAGGAACACGGACTATTAAGTCTAATGTTGGGCATACTTGTTTAAATAGTGTGCACAAAACAAATCCATCTACTCGGTAGGGATGGCAATTTGCCCCACCCAAACCCATCCCCGTGGGGACCCGCCCCTACGGGTTAGGGTTTTACCCGTATAAATGGGGAACGGGGCGGGGTATGGGGAATCCCCGAAAATAGTTATGCGGGGATGAGGTGGGGATGGGATTCAAGGTCCCCACCCCATACCCGCCCCATATCATAACCTATTATATCTGAACGAGGAATTTTTTTCGGAAGATAACGAAGAAGATCATGATGAAATGATTAACATGGAGGAAGATGGTTAATAATAAGGAACTAAAAAGTAAAAGGAATCATAATTCTCAATTGTGGATCAATTGTTTCCTTTATTTTTCAGTTTTAGTTTGTTATTATTAACTTAAAATTTAAAAATGCACGCTTATTATTATTGTTTGAACCATTATAATTATTTACAAAATTTTAAATATTTATTGTAATGTTATGGTAACCCATGGGAAACCCATCCCCTACGGGGATTCCCCTTACCCGTCCCCGCCCCATTCTTTTGGGTAATGGGTAGGGGATGGGTTTTGATTTTTTGAACGGGGTAGGAGATGGGATTCAAGATCCCCGCCCCATTGCCATCCCTACTACTTGGTTGATTTAAGTCAACCGTTATGTATTTATTAAATTGATATACTTATATTTTCCTTTTTAATGTAAATGGAATATCTAAAGAAGGAAACACAATATGTATTCTTTCAATCATAACTTAAGATATAGGATTTCCAAAATTATAAATTATTTCTCTCCGGTAATAAAAACTTAAAGGGGAAGGATCCCATGACATGGTTAGAATGACATTATCATGACATTTTCACTCCATTTTTTCTAAAAAATCTAAACTACGATGAATTTGTAGTAATATTTTTCTCATATTAAACTCTACATTCCTACCAAAAATGAGAATGTTCCGAAATACGAAACTTCACCATCCACAAATTTTAATTTCAACCGTTAATCTCCAATGGTTAATACTCAAAATGGTATATGGTGATCTTACATATCTCGAAATGCTCTAATTTCTGGTTGGAGTCTAGAGACTTATAAAAAGATCATGTACCCAAAAAATTAGCTTCAAATTCATTACCAGTTGAGTTTGGTAGTAAAAATGATGCTAGAATGCCAAGATTATGTCATTCTACCCATGTCAACGGATCCTACCCCAAACTTAAATACAATTACATTAGGACAACTTAATTTTGATTTCATTTTTTTATCATATTTTTATTTTCAAAACAAAATAACATGATGAAAAATAAATTTAATTAAGTTTATTTTTTTATTGAAAAAACAATAATAATTTTTAAACTTACATATGCATTTAATAATTAAAAATTAATTAATTTAAAAACTAAAAGTTAAAATAACTTGAGTAATATTGATCAATACCTTTGATATTCTATTAGGCAACGCCTTTTGTGTGTATTTGATTGAATTCCACAGACACCTGAAATAAAAAATATAAGAATTTAAAATTGAGATTAGATAATTGTTGGTGTACTTTAATTTCTTAGAATTTATGCTTCAGTTTTTCTTGTCTAAACCAAAAAAAATAATATTATGAGCTAAAAAAAGAAAAGTTTTTACTTGTTTATGTTTCCTTTGTTGATTATACAATATTTGGGTAAGAATTAAATATGGTATATGCTGTTTGCCTTTTTTTAGGTTGGATTTAACCAAAAAAGAAATCAGTTTTAACAAATACATAACATTAGGCTTAGGCCATCTAATAGGATACATTTATTTTTAGCACACTTTTTAAAGGTTGTGCAATAAATTGAAATCTTGCCTATTAAATAATAAGACAAACATATTTATAAATTTATTAATGACACATATATATATATATATATGTTTTTTAAACAGGTGATGCAACGTCACATTTTTCACTTAATCACTAAACAATATTCATGTGATATGTTGGATTTTGTGGAAGGAAAGGAATGGAAGGGTTTTTGGAGGTCGACATAAGAGTGTTCAAGAGAATATTGATTTGGTTAAACAATTGGTAGTCCTATGGTCTTGTGACAACGATACTTTTAAGTATGTTGATCCTAGCTTGATTTGGAGTAACTAGGATACTCTAATGTATATGTATTTGGTTTGACCTTGGATTGTTCCTTGGTTTTTCTCTTTTTTTAATATAACCTTCTCTTCAAAAAAAAAAAAAACTTAAATCATAATAGTCTATCATTATGTATGACTCAATTTAAACGTGGCCTAATACTTATAAATGGTATCCGCTATAAAACTCTAGTTACACAAAGTTAGGGAAACATGATAATGTGATGGGACCGATATGTGTACCACGTGTGCACGATTAATTATCGATGAGGTTATTCCATGGAGATTGAAAATATTATTTATACATACTAAGCGATTATGATTTAATTAAAAAGATAATTAAAATAAGTTACGTAATTTTTCAATAAGTGAATTTGGATTCTATTCTTTTTCGTAAAACTCAAGATTTGATATCTTAAAAATAAAATCAAAATACTCACGAGAATATGAAAACAAATCTCATAGTATGATTCATTAGCTTATAAAATATCGTTGTTTAGAAACTATTGAAAGCAATTAAAATAAAGTTTCCTAAAATAAGAAACTATTAGGCATTTTTTAGCACACAAAAAGAAAAGTACATATTTTAAATGAATAACATATCGAGAATTACACACCAAAACAACCTTCCTCCAATTCCCTAGAAAATACTTTATCTACCCATGATAAGAAAAATACAACAATGACAATAAGTAACCATTGTATTAATTAAAAGCAGAATTGCTTCGAAAAAGAAAGAAAATTGCTTACAGGGAAAATGGTATGTGGCTATGTTGAAAGACCACATCAAATACTCACTTTGTAACTATCTCTCTCCGTAACGATGGATTAGCCAGGTTGTATCTTCAGAATGTAATTCTTAGCCGGAAACCGTTGTTGTTTGATCCTCATTAATAGTAGGGGTTTTGTGATTTCCTTCTCTTCTCCGTTTCCCCTTTTCCTTTGTTTGGTGGCTTGCTTTTTGTACTCTTTGTAACTAGCCTTCTTTCTTAATATAATTTCTACTTACCGAGAAAAAAAGAGAAGAAAGAATCACGTCGTATTTCTCTCTCGCTCACCTGCGGAACAATTAATGGAAATGTATGAAAGATTTTATTCCCAAAACCTGAGCAGCTTAATTAACAGAAAGCTAATGATTGAATTTGATATAAAGGATGAGCGCCTCCAATCCTTTGCCACTTCAGTGGTGTAAAAGATCCCCTTTTCATCAAAAGTCGGCGGGCCATTAATTAAAGTATCTATCTTCTCCCCGTCCCTCCTATAATTACTATATATAGATAGGTCTACGAAACCCTACGTTTTTTTTACTCACTCACATGCAATAAAAATGTCACCAAATATGCAAAGGGGGAAGTCGGTTACGGATATGTTAAAATCCATCGAATTCACGTTTGTTGGGAATGGAATCCTTCCTATTTTTGCGTTGTGTCCTTCACGGTTAGTTACTCCTCTTGTTCTCTGTGATCGGCACCTCAGGAAGAAAACTAAATAGGATGAACCCTTATATGTTCAAGTACTAAATACATATCTCATTTCCACACATCTTACTGGTGGTTCAACATGTTTTGTTCTATGGAAGCAAATTGAGGAGAAGTTTTCTCAAACTTCTTCTACTCATGTAACTCGGCTGGGAACTAAGTTACAAACTCTACGTCAAGCTAAAGTGGGTCGTTTTATCTTAAGAGTACTGATCTTGAACTGAGAGAGCAGCCAACCTGTGCTCTAAGCTTTTAAAGCTGCTATTTAGGTGAGGCAACATGTGCTCTAAGCTTTTAGAGATTTTATTTATGATGGAAGACGCAGTAGACTAAATGTCCCTCTTGGCTGTGGAGGTGGTATTGGGTTTATGTTGCTGATTTATGGGAATAGTACATGTAGCAGAACTGTAAATGGAGTATGTTTCCAGTTGCGTTGTATTTGATGAGGATTTTCATGTCACTGTCCGTTGGAACTCCCCCAACGATTCTCCCAGGTGTCGTCTTTGTTAAGTTGCTATATAGGGTGACAACTCTGAAGATTTGTTTTTCTACCCTGGCTGTGGTGGGATCGCAAATGATGTAGGGCGTACCTCCGTCAAAGTATGTATGGAACTCAGCCGTCCCCCCAAAAGTTTCATTCCTAGTTTGGGCTGCGGCAGTGAATGGATTACCAACTATTGATTGTCTGCGTAGAAGAGGTATGCCAATTACTAATATCAATTGTTCTTTATGTCGTCAAGAACCCGAAACAATAGCGCATATCTTTATTCACTGTGACTTCGCAAAGAAGCTATGGGAGCATTTCCTAAACCTACTGGAGTCAAGATGGCAGCCATCAGATTCTTGTATGGACCTTCTTGTCTCATGGAAGAGGAAATTTTAATCTGAGCCTATCGAGTTCCTCAAATTTTGTTTGCCTTTTGCTATATGGAAGCAAATTTGGGAGGAAAGGAATGAAAGAGTTTTCCGTAACAAAGAAAAAACGGTACAAGAGTTATTACTCAAGTGAAAGCCTGCTTATTTTCCTGGGAAACTGTCCATGAATCCTTTAAATTGTTTAAGTTTGCGGACTTCATACACTACTGGAGGATTTTTATGAACAACAGTTGAAATCAACCTTCCAGTATGTTGTTTTGTTGTATCTTTTAAGTGCTTTGTCAGCACTTTATTATTGAATGAATTTTGCTTTTTCCAAAAAACCTCCATCGGTACTGATCTTTGACAGCTTTCCTCCATGTGGTGCTTCGGTCTGGAACTCAGTTGTCCAAGATTGCACCGTGCTTTCCTATGACCGCTTCCAATTGTGCTATGTCCACTGTTTTAAAAATCTTCTTCTTTCCCATTCTTTCAGTTGACATTCTTTTTATCATCAAGAGCATTCTTTCTAGTTTAATGTTCCTTTCAAAAATAAAAGAACAACAATTTATTCATTGTCCTAGAATTACTGGGAGATATGACCGCTTCCAATTGTGCTATGTCCACTGTTTTAAAAATCTTCTTCTTTCCCATTCTTTCAGTTGACATTCTTTTTATCATCAAGAGCATTCTTTCTAGTTTAATGTTCCTTTCAAAAATAAAAGAACAACATTCTTAATGTCTAAACCTGATTAATGATGTTTATGATAGTGCCATGAAAACATAGTACTCTAACTGAAACCGAAGGCAATTTCCTATATAGATTTTATATTTTATTCAAATGAATCAATTTTCTGCTGCTACAATTGGCTTTCACACTTCTCCCATTGTATATGTTGAAAATTAGTGAGACCTAGTTATTCGAAAATGTAATAGGATTACTCAAAAACTAAAACAAAATTAAGTTAAAAGGAACAACAGGGTATACGAACAACCGGGTATACGAAGACCTCTTTCTCCTAAAAAAAACCTCCGGAGCCAAAACCCTCTTTCCGCCTCCATCCTGACTGCTCAGATCTAGTCTCATGGGACTGGATTTGAGCAGGTATGTACATTAGATTTGGTATAGGTTTTCCTTTCCTATGTTTTTAGGTTTTATAAAGGGTTTTTTCTTATGAGTTTGTTAAGATTTTCTGGGTTGGTTTTGAAGATGTTGCTGCTGTTTGCATCTTCGATGGTTAGATGCCACCATCCAGCAGTGCGATTGTTGTACTCTACGACGATCTCTTGGTGGTGATATCAGTCTTGTTTCAGGTAATGGAGTTCATGCAGGTTGGGAAGAATCCTATTTTAGGTATGTCGGGTTCTTTCAGTCGGGAATAATGGATTCTATTCGGTATTGATGGGATCTTTTAGCTTTTATCAATCATCAAGGATATCCACCAATTTCAAGGTTTCTTCAACAACGATGGTTTCCACCACCATAACAACAATCACATACCAACATTTCCAATTTGTTTCTGCTGTTTCGATGGATGAGTGCTCTGGTCAGTGGTAGATCCAGTACGTGTTGTGATAGTGGAAGTGGTTTGGGGGGATAGGGTTTTCACTTCTATCTCCAAATCCTTAACTTCATCAAGGGTATCCACCAAATCCTGGTTGTCTCCAAATCCTTAACTTCATCAAGGGAATCCACCAAATCCTAGTTGTCAAGGTTTCTTCAACAAGGACGGGTTTCCACCACCATAAAAACAACCACAATTCCATGATTATTATGAGTGTTGCTGCTCCGCGGTGGTTCCGATGGGTGTCGTGGTAGAAGTGGCGGTGCTTCAGCAGTCACTAACATTGTGCCGTAATTTTGGGGCCACCATTAATGTCGAGCTTGGTTCACTGGAGATGGACGTTGACGGAGCTCGAGCTCAAGCAAGTTCACTGGAGTCAACATGGAGCACATGCGCCAAAAGCAAAAGAAAAATAAAAATAAAATAAAATAGCGGCCACATATTCTTGTCATTGGTGGGACCTTCCCATCAAATGCAGCACATGAAGCAGACAGTCATGATGATGCCATCGAATGCACCAACAGGAAAAGAAAAAAAAAGCGTAATGAAAAAGAAAGATAGGGAAGTGTTCGTGATGATGATGCCAGCACATGCACCATATTTAAAAAGAAAAGAAAATGTGCCCAGCACATGCGCATGGTGGGGAGACGCGGAAGAAAAGAGACTGTGTCGGAGAAAACATCATCAAATGCACGCGGGACGGTGATAGAATTGCTACCTATCACCGTAATTTTGGCGCCACCATTAACTTGGTTTCTTCAACAGGTAGCAATGGTGGCGCCTGCATCACTATTGCCGTAAAACGGTGATAGAAATGTTATTAGGGTTTTGGTTGACAAGTGGGTGGGAAATTATAGTTGGGTAGGAAGATGAAAAATGACCTTTGGGCTCAAATGGGTGGGCTACTATGTAGTTTTGTTGGGTTTAGGTAGCTTTTAGGATGGTACGTGTGCTCGGAATTTTATTTTTGTTTCTCTTTTATTAGGGATATGAGGAGGAATATGAGGAGGAATATGTTCCCTCAGCTCTTTGTTTAAGCCGTGGTCGAGTGATGATGTCGGAATCAAATTTATTTCTTGACAGAATCAAGCGGTGGTTTTATTGGGTGTCGTCAGTAGCGGTGGCGGACAATGTCACTAATAGATTGTTCTCCTTTTGGGTTATAGTTTACAAATGGTGATGGAATCAGGTGGTGGTTCCATACGATGTCAGCGGTGGCGGAATGTGACAGTTAGTGTCAACAATCGTTCTCTTTTGGGCTAGGGTTTTGGTTGGGTCTTTAAATTGGGATTTTTATCGTTTTTGGGTACTATCAATTCTTGATAGGGGTTACTTGGGAACCAATGCTTCTTACAATAGTGTAATTAGCATTTGGGAGCTTATTTACAACTTGTTTTGTGATAAGCATTTATGTTTTGGGTTTTCATTTTATATTTCGTGTATATTCTTCAATCTTAATAAAATTTCTCTTTCAATCAAAAAAAACAAAATTAAGTTTGGAAATGAAAAACACAATGATAATTATGAAAGGATTGTAATTTCTTATATCTGCGAAAACAAACTTAGCATAATATTTGGTTAATTAGTTATAATAAACTTGTTTCAACTTGTTATAGGTTTGAACAATGCATACAGGAAAACAAGATACAGAGGACTGGAGCGATTTGCAGAAGCATGAGGTGAGTCAGGTGACAATGTGCAAGGGTTGGGGTCGACTTCTTCTCTTTGGCCCTTTGGTGGGTTCAGGGTTCAGAGCCTTCAGGCATAATGATATGTGAGTGGAAGCCTAATTAAAGGAAACGTAGGTTTTCATAAATCTATGTATCACTCTATCTATGTATAGTTATAAATAATAGGAAGGACGGGGGTGAAGATATATAGTTTAATCAGTGGCAGGCCGACTTTTGCTGAAAACCCTATTTTTATTATACACCACTCACTGAGTGACGAAGGAATTAATTGGAGGCGCTTATCTTTCCTTGTGCTTATTGTCCGTCCGCCGTCTTTTATTATACAATTCAATCATCAACCTTCTGTAATTAAGCTGCTCAAGTTTTGAGGAATTAGAATCTTTCTACTTGTCCATTAATTGTTCTGCAGGTGAGCGAGAGAGAAATAGAATGTGAAACTTTCCCTGTACGTAAGTATTTGATTTGGTCTTTCAATGTAGAATCTTTCGCAGTAAGTATTTTGGCTGTTGTTGTCTTTTTGATTCACCTGATAAGCAATTCTTCTTTAATGGATAGAATGGTTATTTATTATTATCATTGTTTTAGCTTTCTTGTTATAACTAGCTAAACTATTTTCCAGCGCAGAGGAAGGAAGAAGCTGTTTTTGATGTGCGATATTTCATATTTATTTATTTTTAATATATTTACTGATCATTTTCTTGTGCTATAATATAATGTCTAATGGTATAATGCTTTTTGTGTCCTCTCCCATTTTGGTCAATACATCTTTTTCTTTACCGATCAAAATATAATGCCTAGGAATTTCTCTTTTAAAAAGCTTTATTTTGGTTGTTTTGAAAACTTTTTAAACTACAAAATGATATTTGGTGAGAGAAGAGAAGATATTTAATCCTTAGTTTTACAAACATCATATGTAGCATTGAATCCAAAATCCCAGATTCTTGTCCCATGGGAAAAAGAAATATTTTTAGCTAGGAATTTATGGTGGAATCCACTCAAAATGTTAGGTTACTTTGTAATTGAGGATGTCAATAGAACAAGAATTATGTTTGGTTTCATAAATTGAATAGAAGAGGTAGATACTATTAGACCATGGGGGAGTCAAATTACGCATTACACATTGTGCCAAGTGATATGCAAGCTACGTCCGATTTTAATCCTTCAGTTTTTGCCACACAGAAATTCAGTGTATTTATTTTGAATTGAATTGAATATTTGAACCTATATTGCTCGCTAGAATCTATCATATTTTATGAATGTTTCACCCTTGTGTGATTTTTTGGTATTAACGTTCCCATGCTTGTATGTTTTAGAGTTTATAAATTTCGGCATTGTTGTGTGGGCATTTTGGAATTTAAATTTAATCTTTTCTGCGATGCTTTCGTCTAACTATTGCAGCTTCTGAGGGCTATTCCAGTACCATATTGCGGGCAATGGAACCTAGAGCTTACCTAATTCAGCAAGACGGGGTTATACATGTGTAAATTCCTATTAATCTCTTCAGACAGTATTTTGCTGTTTATCACAGTTCAAAGAAATAGGACCCCAGACTGTCAATTTGAATTCCTACTCCTAACCGGAAGGCCAGCGCAGTAGGACTGAAGTTCTGTGAAGTTATTATCCCATGCTAATGTATCCAGAGCTTGGTTTTGCTTTGAGCACACTAATTCTTCAAAGTAATAGCACCAGAGCACGATCAGGCAAAGTCTAAGACTAGAAACGCATCTTCGATATTAAGGACGGGTCAACCGGCTGGTGCATACCCAAGAGGGTGAGACGACCCAATCCAAATTCCAAATTCTAACTACCAGCTTTTCTTTTTCTTTTTTCTTTTTTTGAAGGAGAAAGGACCACTACAATTTGTTTAACATATTAACTGCAACAACTTAAAGTTAAGAGTCTGTCATTTTTGTTAATGTTTGTAACATGACTAGTCTGTTTCATATTTCACTACATTTCTATTTCTGATATTTTGTCAGTCCATATATTATAAATAGCTTAATACTATCTTTGCAAGGCCAAGGCGCTCATTCATTTTCTGTTTACCAAAAACTTTCTTACTAAAGCTTTCCTCAAGGAACAAATCAAGACTATTAAAAGGTTTAATACAATGGATTAGTAGATCAAGAGAGACAACATCGGTGAAACTCCTTGATCCAACAAAATTTGGTGGTTGAAAATAAAATTTTCTCTCCTACCATGCACAATTCAACTTCAACTCAAATCAAGACCGATTTTGTCTCCCTACCATTTCTTCATTTTTCAACTCCTTATAAATATCGTCTCATTTAATGAAACTAAACACCAAGAAATTTAAACAAAAAAATGATTCTGTAACTCTACACCATTGGTTGATTAATGCGACAGCAAGCAATCTAAAGCTATTAAGTAGCTCCACAAAAAACCATCGATCTGTTGAATCTTTCTAGATTTTATTTATCTGTGTAGAATTCTCAAAGAAGCGCTGAATTTGTTTCACCCAATCAAAGAAGTTCACAATTTCCTTAAGTAGTACAAGAAGAAGATAGAATCAATGCGACTCATCAAATATTGCTTCTTATTCCTAGTAGTTTTTCATGTTGTTTTTATTGAGCCTCGTGGAGCTTATGGTACCAGATTTGGCGGTACCATTTCTGCTCCAGCACTGGCTCCAGATACGGCTCCCGCTCCAGATACGGCTCCTTCTCCAGATATGACTCCAGCTTCGGCTCCGGCTCCGGAAACACCATTGACAGCGGGTGGAGTGTGTGCAACTATGGTCACCAGAGCTGGTTACAAATGCCAGGAATTCAAAGTATGATGCTCGATTCTAAACCACATGCATCAAAGTTACGCTTAATTTCCGTAATGTAATTAACTAAATATAGGATGTATATACAGGTGACAACCAAGGATGGTTATATTCTATCCCTTCAGAGGGTCAACAGCGCTAAAGGTAATCCAAAGACCAAAGAACCAGCCTTCTTGCAGCACGGGCTATTTATGGTATGCATTCTCCTCTAATTCTCTCGAATGGCTCTTTCAGATAGCAGTAGATATCTGTTCTTCACAAAACATAAACACATGCAGATGACGTTATTCATATTTATATACATGGGATATACAAATATATTTGATGATGGCCTTAATGCATGCAGGATGGAGCGTCATGGTTTCTGGATTCACCAAAAGAATCTCTAGGATTCATACTAGCTGATAATGGTTATGATGTTTGGGTCGGAAATACCAGAGGAACGAGATACAGTCGTGGTCATACTAGACTTAATTCAATGTTACCTGTACGTACTGCTACACGCTTTCACAAACTCTCTTAGGAAAAAAAAGTATTATACTTTCTTAGTTGTTTAATTGATATGTATGTACATATTGACGTACAGAAATACTGGGATTATTCATGGGATGATATGGCAGAATCTGATCTTCCAGCTTATATTAACTTCGTGTACAAACAAACCAAAAAGAAGATTAATTATATTGGACATTCCCAGGTGAGTACTGTTTAGAAGATTAAAAAAAATCAAGCTTCATTGTAATAATAATAATTTTGATACGGTTTAAGTAATTATATATATTGTCACTGGCAGGGAACAATTATGGCACTCGCATCATTCTCTCTGGGGCCTAAAGCCCCTAATGAAATTCTTACTAAGCTGAAAGCAGCTGCACTGCTCAGCCCCGTTGCTTATTTGAGCCATATGCTCAACGAAATGAGTCGGATTGTTGCTAAAACCATTGCGCAAGAGGTAGAAAATAGTTTAAACCATTTAGTTCCTATTTCTAAAGAAAATGCATTCATTCCATCTTAAAACATACGACTGTAAATCTGTAATGTATATTGGACTGATCCTCTTTAATTATTCTCTCCACAGTTTCAAGGAGCCTATGCCATGGCCGAAGTCAATATGAAGGAGTAAGAATTTTTTAATATCTGTAGTTTAATTTATTTTATAGTTAGCTCCTGTAAGCTTGATTTGTGATGGTTTTTTATTAATGTGTCATGAACAGCGAACATATGTCGGCCTATCTCGGGGCTATTTGCAAATCTGTACAGGGGCTGAATTGTTTTGACTCGGTATCGAGTTTTACAGGTACGGACCAATTAATCCCCCATTATAATTCAAAAACAATTTCTCGTCCTAATTAATTTTTGGAAAATACTAAATTAGTAACCTGCTAATTTTGGTGACATTAATTCATAGGAAAAAATTGCTGTCTCAATGCCACGTCTTTTGATAAATTCATTGCAAATTCACCTCAATCGACTTCAGCGAAGAACAGCATGCATTTAGCTCAAAGTAAGTGTTTTACTACGTACATTATCAACATTGATCTTCCTTTCTTTGATTTAGTTCATTACATATATCTTTATCTTATTTATCTGAATAATGTAAAACACTGCAGCGAGTAATTCAGGAAAATTTACGAAATATGATTACGGACTCCTCAACATGGTAAAGTATGGACAACCAACGCCACCGCCATATCCCTTAACTAACATTCCCAAGAACCTTCCCATATTCATCAGTTACGGAGTCAATGATGCACTAGCCGACCCGCAGGACGTCGAACATTTACTGAGTGATATGAAACATCCTAAAAATAAACTTGAAGTTCAAAAGATTGGTCAAAAATAATTCAGCAATCTGTCGGCTTGCTTGTTATGTAAGTGCATTCATTGTTATGTCAGTTACGGGCTAGAAATAATCCAGTTGGCTTGGCTTGGAGTCTGATTTTCCGTTGTTGAGGTCAGAGAGTTCGAATAATATTCCGGACCTGGGTGGGTGGTGCTGTAAGCAGCTCGATCTTCTGCGGGTGTTGTAGGAATAATATATGTTGTGTTGTCGATTGTTGTTCCATATCTAATTATCAATGAAAGAAACTTATTTTTCCTTTTCTATATATCGTGTTTTTTTTTTTTTCTTGAATGGGCTTCCAGGCAAACAAAGCCAACGGCACAGAAACAAAGAAAAAAAGATAATGCTATCTTTTGCAAGGTCTAGGCGCTCATTCATTTTCTGTTTATCAAAAACTTTCTTATGAAATCTTTCATCAAGGAACAAATTAAGACTATTAAAAGGTTTAATAGAATGGATTAGTAGAAGAGAGAAAACAACGGTGAACTCCTTGAATTTCAACAAAATTTTGGTGGTTGAAAATAAAATTTCCACTCCAACCATTCCTCCATTTTTTTTAACTCCTTATAAATACCGTCTCATTTAATGAAACCAAACACCAAAAATTTAAACAATAAAAAATAATAAAAAATAATGGTTCTTCAACTATACACCATTGAGCAGTGCGACAGCAAACAATCTAAAGATTTTAATACCTCCACACCAAAAAACCTTAGCTTTTAATTTATCTGTGTAGAATTCTTAAAGAAGCGGTGAATTTTTTCCACCCAATCAAAGAAGTTGACAATTCCTGAAGTAGTACCAGAAGAAGAAGAAATCAATGGGTCTCATCCAATATTGCTTCTTATTCCTAGTAGTTCATGTTGTTTTTAATGAGCCTCGTGGAGGTTATGGTGCCAGAGTTGGCGGTAGCATTTCTGATGCTCCAGCACCGGCTCCAGATACGGCTCTGACTCCAGACGCGGATCTGGCTGCAGATACGGCTCCTGCTTCAGATATGACTCCCGCTTCGGAAACACCATTGACAACGGGTGGGGTGTGTAAAACTATGGTCACCAGAGCTGGTTACAAATGCCAGGAATTCACTGTATGATCCTCGATTCTAAACCACATGCATCACTGTTACGCTTAAATATCCTGACCTAACTAAGATGGAATGTGTATCTTCGATACTAATCATTGCTGAACGTGATATGTATATACAGGTGACAACCGAGGATGGTTATATTCTTTCCCTTCAAAGGGTCAACAGCGCTAAAGGTAATGTGAAGACCAAAGAACCAGCCTTCTTGCAGCAAGGGTTATTTATGGTATGCATTCTCATCTGAACGTGATATGTATATACACATATCTGTAATGTAGATTTCAGTTCTCTTTCTCTCTCGATTGGCTCAATGAGATAGCAGCAGATATCTGTTCTTCCCAAAACACAAACAAATGTGGATCCTGTAGTCATAATAGTATTCATAACGAATTATTTTCTGTAAATATACCTGCTGCCTGCACAAAAGGGATATATATATATATATTTGATGATGGCCTTTATGCATGAAGGACGGAGCGTCATGGTTTCTGGATTCACCAAAAGAATCTCTAGGATTCATACTAGCTGATAATGGTTACGATGTTTGGGTCGGTAATACCAGAGGAACGAGATACAGTCGTCGCCATAAGAACCTTGATGCAAGTTTTCCTGTACGTACTGCTACACCTTCACAAACTCTCTTAGACAAAATCTAGTATACTCTCTTAATTAGTCGTTTCAAAGTGAAAATAAAAACAGAAAATGGGTCATTTGTCCAAATATTTTGAAAACATGGTTCAAATGGATAAGTAAAAATTAGTATGAGTGAAATGGACAAAAAAACAAATAGCAACGATGAAACTGGATTCATCCTGGCTTAAACTGAAAAATAGCGAGTATGAAACTGGATGCATCCTGATGTAAATTAAAAATAAGAAAAAATATTTGAAAATGGGTAGGATGAAACTGGCTATTTTTATTTTTTGTCCATTTAAACAGTATCAAAATCTAGACATCTTTTTCAACCAGAAATTGTTGATTTTGGTCTTTTTAACCAATTTTGTGAAATAAAAATCAAAAGTAGTCATAAAAACCCAAGGTGACCAAACTTGTGGTATAAAAACCCCACTCAAATATTGGGATCCATTAAAACTCCATCTTAAACAAAATTGATACAAAAACTCCAAATTTTTAAAAATTGTTACAAAAAACCCATATTTCAAAATTGGTTTCATCAAATTTTATGATGAAACCAAATTTTGGTTTCATCAACCGCGAGTTACTTTTGTTTTGGTGGGTTGTTTGTGTTTCTTTTGTTTTGATGAGTTTTTTGTGGATGGATAGTGACACCTTTGGGGTTACAACTCGCGGACCGAATAAAAATTACAATAAAAAGCTGATGGTTATTACATATTGAAGTACGTACAGCTTTACTGGGATTATTCATGGGATGATATGGCACTATCTGATCTTCCAGCTTATATTAATTTCGTGTACAAACAAACCAAGAAGAAGATTAACTATATTGGACGAAAATTAACTATATTGGACATTCCCAGGTGAGTAATGTTTAGAAGATTAAAAATAAAATAAAATCAAGCTTCATCGTAATAACAATAATTTTGATGCGGTTATAGTAATTATATATATTGTCACTGGCAGGGAACAATTATGGCACTCGCATCATTCTCTCTGGGTCCTAAAGCTCCTGACGAAGTTCTTACTAAGCTGAAAGCAGCTGCATTGCTCAGCCCTGTTGCTTATTTGAGCTATATGCTCAACGAAATGAATCGAGCTGTTGCTAAAACCTTTCCGACAGAGGTATACAATAGTTTAAACCATTTAGATCCTATGAAAATTCATTCATTCCATCTTAAAACATACGACTGTAATGTATACTGGACTCATCCTCTTTAATTATTCTATCCACAGTTTGGAGGCGAGGTGATGGCAGAGATTAATATGAGCCAGTAAGGACTATTTTTGACCATATCTGTAGTTTAATGTCTTCTATAGTTAGCCTCTGACAAGCTTAATTTGTAAATGGAAAGACCACAAACTGCCGCCTATCTCGGGGCTATTTGCAAATCTATACCTGGGCTGAATTGTTACGACTCGGTATCGAGTTTTACAGGTGACCAATTAATCCATCCCCCTTTATTATTCTTGGAAAATACTAAATTAGTAAACCTCGTCATTTTGGTGACATCAATTCATAGGAAAAAATTGCTGCCTCAATGCCACGTCCTTCGATAAATTCATTGCAAATTCACCTCAATCAACTTCAGCGAAGAACGGCATACATTTAGCTCAAAGTAAGTGTTAATACCTCCATTATCAACATTTATCTTCTTTTCTTTTATTCATATATCTTTATCTAATTATTTAAATAATGTAAAACACTGCAGCGAGTAATTCAGGGAAATTTACGAAATATAATTACGGGATCGGCAACATTCTAAAATATGGACAGGCAACACCACCGCCATATCCATTAACTAACATCCC
The DNA here is from genome assembly GCA_023529315.1 of Papaver bracteatum. Lineage (NCBI taxonomy): Eukaryota > Viridiplantae > Streptophyta > Magnoliopsida > Ranunculales > Papaveraceae > Papaver > Papaver bracteatum. The sequence continues at coordinate 667,133 of JAJJWX010003506.1, forward strand.
TAAGGACCTTCCTATATTCATGAGTTACGGAGACAATGATGCACTAGCCTACCCGAAGGATGTCGAGCATTTACTGAGTGATATGAAACATCCTAAAAATAAACTTGAGGTTCAAAGGATTAAAAATTATGGTCATCTTGATTTCATTATTGCTACGAACGCTAACCGTATCGTTTTCAAGCCTATGATCGCCTTCCTCAAGCGTCAAAAATGATTCAGCAATTTGTCTGCTTGCTTGCTATGTAAGTGTTGAATATTCAACACCAACTTAGTCAAAAGTTCACACCTATCTAGACTAACCTAGAAATATCTAGGATGTCTAGAGTCAATATTAGACAATTAACATGTGTAAAATGAGTGTTCTAGGGTTAGACAAATCAAACAAGAATACTAGATTGTCTAGTAGTTGGTTTGGTAAGCCTCCATAGGCATAGTTGTTAGCCTCCAAAGGCATAGTTCTCTTCTTCTTTTGTAGCCTATAAATAGGCATGTTGTATTCATTTGTAAGTAAGTAAGGTAGCAAGAATCAATCAATACAAAGTTCAAGTTACAAAGTCCTTGCTTCCACCCTTCACTACTAGAGCTCTAGGAGCTCTATACGAGCAACACCACGATGCTCGTATATCTCCGAAAAATATTATCAAGGTTTCTAAGTTCTTGATAAGAGTATAAATTTTAACTTGGTATCAGAGCTCGTTCGATCCGAAATGGGCGTAAAAGTTTCCGCTACGAATTGATGGGTTTCAAAGCTTTCGAGTTGAGAAGATATGAAGTTTAAGAAGGAGAAGATGCAAACACCACTAAGAAGATTTCAACCATTCCAACTGTCAAAAAAAAAAAAAAAAAAAAAATCCTACCTTCACAGGAGCAAAAACGCCTCCATGTGGAAAAAGAAAAGTAGAGAAGAAAAAAAGAAATCACTTTTTGATAAGTGACCAGAAGACAAGTTTGAGGGAAGAGAGCAATAATTTTCCTCCTCAAATTGTTTACAAAATTCTAAAGACAATTGTGGGAAGAGTGCACCAAGGATTGCCTCCACAATCGTTCAAGAGTTTTAGAAGCCGATATCATGAAAACGTCAACAACGAATGCCTCCATATATTGAGGGAAGAGAGCTTCAAATGATCGCCTCCTCATATTGTGGGAAGAGAGCCTCAATGAGACGACCTACTCGGTTTTGAGAGAAAAAAAAAATGGCAAGAAAGCCATGTTTGTCACGACAACATCAAGTTTCTACTTGTGACACGAAGCCGGTGGGTTTGTATCCACTGGAAGAAGAAAAAACTACTGCTACTACAAGACAAAGCTTTTGTAATATCGACATTTCAAAAATGTTGAATTTGTAGAGGCTTGCACGCAGAAGTTAGGAGACATACTAAATGAGCAAGAAATACTAAAAGAGAAGAAATGGGGTCTCCATGAAGAAAAAAAAATGGGGTCTCCATGAAAAGAAAAAAAAACAAGATAAAAGAGAAGAAGAAAGGGTCACTTCCTAATAAGTGATCAGAGAAGGGTTTGAGGGTAAGAACAATAAGTGGTTGTTTCCTCAAATCGGGAAGAAAAAAAAAAAAAAAAAGAATATTGAGGGTAAGAGCAACAGATTGCTTCCTCAATTGTCGAAGAAAAGCATGGCATGTTTGTCACGAGATACTAAATCATACTCATGATGATAAGAAGAAGAAGAAAAAAAAAAAAAAAAAAAAAAAAAAAAAACGGCGGTACGTGGCGGCAAACATAAATAGTTTCTGCTGACGAAGCAAGCATGAGGAGATAAGAGCCGCAAACGGAGATTGGGTGAATATAAAAAAAAAACAGAGCCATTACAAATTACGGGGGAGTGTTGGAATTACCTAATTTGTAATGTCCAAATGAAGTCTAAATGGGTTTACATGTGTTTGTTTAAATACGTACAAACCAAAGTGTGACAATTATGTCATAGCGTGGCAAATCTGTTACGAATTCAGAAATGTGGCAAATCTGGATAAAGTGGCAAATTTGTAACATCAAATAACAAGAAGAAAAATAGTTAGAGCTTGTGGCAGAAGCTTGACGAAATGAAAGATTGTGAGAGAATCTGGATAACCAAAGAAGTGTTACAGTTTTCGAACAAAAGCGTGACTGGAACAAAGATGAATAGAAGAAGAAACAACAAAAAATGTTTATGGAGAAACGGAAGCAATCACCAAGTGGTGATGAGATAGAGAACTACAAAAGTGGGTGAAAATCCTATGAGTTGTCTAAAGAGTACAAGAAGTATTTTAATGAAACGAAGAAGGACCGCAATGTCCCTAAACTACGATGGAACCCGTATGTTCTAAAACTACGAAGAGGACCGCAATGTCCCTAAACTACGATGGAACCCGTATGTTCTAAAACTACGAAGAGGACCGTAATGTCCTTAAACTTCCGAAGAGGACCATAATGTCCTTAAACTTCCGAAGAGGACCGAAACGTCCTTAAACTATGAAGAGGACCGAAACATCCTTAAACTATGAAGGGGACCGAAACGTCTAAGATAAAGAGAAGTTGGAAAGTAGGTGTTGAGGGGGAGTGTTGAATATTCAACACCAACTTAGTCAAGAGTTCACACCTATCTAGACTAACCTAGAAATATCTAGGATGTCTAGAGTCAATATTAGACAATTAACATGTGTAAAATGAGTGTTCTAGGGTTAGACAAATCAAACAAGAATACTAGATTGTCTAGTAGTTGGTTTGGTAAGCCTCCATAGGCATAGTTGTTAGCCTCCAAAGGCATAGTTCTCTTCTTCTTTTGTAGCCTATAAATAGGCATGTTGTATTCATTTGTAAGTAAGTAAGGTAGCAAGAATCAATCAATACAAAGTTCAAGTTACAAAGTCCTTGCTTCCACCCTTCACTACTAGAGCTCTAGGAGCTCTATACGAGCAACACCACGATGCTCGTATATCTCCGAAAAATATTATCAAGGTTTCTAAGTTCTTGATAAGAGTATAAATTATACAAAGTTCAAGTTACAAAGTCCTTGCTTCCACCCTTCACTACTAGAGCTCTAGGAGCTCTATACGAGCAACACCACGATGCTCGTATATCTCCGAAAAATATTATCAAGGTTTCTAAGTTCTTGATAAGAGTATAAATTTTAACTGTAAGTTCATTCAAATTGGTAATTGGTATGTCAATTACTGGCCAGGAATAATCCAGTTGGCTTGGCTTGGAGTCTGATTTTCAGTTGTTGAGATCAGAGAGTCGAATAATGCTCCGCTTCTGGGATGGTCCTGTAAGCAACTCGATATTATATATGCGGGTGATGTATGTTGTTTATTAGTGTTCCATTTCTAATCATCAATGAAACCAACTTATTTTTCCTTTCTTATATATTGTTTTTACTTTTTCTTTTTAATTTATGAGCTGCTAGGAAAATAAAGCCAACGGCCAAAACATAATTAACAAAACAAAAGAGAGGATAGTGGCATATCTGGCAGAACTATGAGCAGGAGCAACCATGTTTGCTCTTCTCTTGGTAAATTTAAAATCACCAACACATAACAAAGAAGCCAAAGCCTTAATGTCTTCAAGCTCTGCTTTATACACTGTTGCATACGGTAAAATAAAACAAATGTTCATCATGTAAAGTCATATGTACTTGGAAAAACAATACATAATATATTTTCTGGTTCAATTTTATACGAGAGTTTTGGAGTTTTCACATAAATTAAAGAAAGTATTTTCATAGACATCCATGAAACAAAACACTAATTGCTATTGTAATGGTTAAAACAAAACTTATAGTTCCAAGGATGAATTTAATGGTGTTGTTGGTAGTTTTGTGGAAAGATATCGATATCCTAAAATATTCTAGATATCCTGGAACTCGAAAAAAAACCTAAACCCCTATCTGAAGGGAAGGGAAGGGAGTATATGCATATATAGAATCATAGATTTGGGGATGATATCTTTTAGGATTAGGTTTCTTTTTTTTTTATGTTACTACGGGAAAAACCACCATTGACGACTATAGATTAGAGTTGCAGTACCCCTATGACAACTCTATGGGTGATGTGTTTCTTGTTTCGACAATATTTTTCCTAGGTTGTGAATATCTTTCAAAATTACTTTAAAAGCCTAACACAACTCTTGTTGAAGTTGTAGGACTATCTTAAACAACAAAGGATGCAGATCGTAGAAATATGTAACACAACACTTGTATAAGTTGTAGGACTATCTTGGACAACCTAGGATGTGTATTGTAGAAATATGTAACAACCCTTATATTAATATTATGAATAAAATTTGCACGAAACTTGTTAGAGTTGTAAAACTATGTTGGACAACACCTAGTTATGTTGTAAAGACATTCTTTCACAACCTCTGGTTTGCGTAGTTGAAATACGGAACACAACTCTTATTAAAAGTTGTGTGCATAAAACTATTTTGAAAAAAAAAATTATAGCTGAGACCGAATTGCCGAAAAGTATTTCACAATCAAATTAACGTACCAGTGTAACACATTTACATTCATTAAAGTTAACCACCCACTCCAATTGCATTACCTAGATAATTTAAAATCACCTTGTATGAAATTGTTTTACATAACGAAAGAAAAGAAAATGATATATTCTTTGAAAATGACTAAAAATATCATATAAATCGTAAAACGCATATATTGGGCTCCCCTACAAATATGGCAGTAGCATATACGTTCCAGTATGGTAGTTTGGGTTACATTGCTGAATGGAAATGATCCGCTTTTGCTGCACACTCTCTTATTGGTAAACCAAACGATGATTATGAGAAACATAGTGGTAGATGTGGTACCGTAGAGGCACTGGCTTAAACGTGAAGTGTCATTATTCTCAATGAAATTCATATAAGTTGGCATAGCTTTAGCACCTGAAAATCTCTGGTACTTTTCAAGTACAATAGGAAAACAACAGTTCTGCATTTTCCTCAAACAGCCAATAACACACCCCGTCCTATGTTGTTGTTCATACAAAGGAAAATTTATCAAAAAATGAATACCACTTAATCATTGAGCTACAACCTGAAACAAAAAAAAGACAAAGGAAGTTGACTGTTAGATCATGTTGTCATACCTTTCCATGTCTGCAATGAATCATAATAGGTTGATTTCTAACATCTGCAGACCATAAAAAGAAGTACAAGGATGAGTAACAGATTACGGGAAAAATCATCATTGACGACACTAGATAAGAGTTGTAGTACCCCTACGACAACTCTATTTCATGCATTATGGAACACGGGTATTGTAGAAAGTCCAAGCTTTTCTACAATGGTTGAAAATGGTTGTAAAGGGTAATGCGATTCATGGTTCGACAATATTTTTCCAAAGTTGTGATTCTCTTTGGATTTTTTTGATAGCCTAACACAACTCTTGCTTGTGTTGTAGGACTATCTTGGACAACACAAGCAGGATATCGTGAATACATATGTAACAACAATTATTAGTATTATGAATAAGATTTGCACGACTCTTGTATGAGTTGTCGAACTATCTTGGACAACACATAGTTATGTTGTAAAGAAACTATTTCACAATATTTGGCTTGTATAGTTGAAAATCGGAAGACAACATCTATTAGTATTGTGAATACTACTATCACTACACTTCCTAGAGTTGTACAACTCTTATTTATATTGTTATACTTTCTTTCACAATATTTAGCTAGTGTAGTCATAAACTCTAATACAACATCCTTAAATGTTGTAATATTTGAATTTTAAGTAACAACTTCTGTTTTCAGAATATGAATGTGTAACAGAAGATGAATGTGTAACTGCAACTATTGTTAGAAGTTGTGTCCATAAATCTATTTTGAAAAAAAAAAAATATTGGAGCCGAAACCGAATTGCCGAAAGTAATTCACATTCACATTAACCTGCCATAGTAACCCATATACATTTATCCAAGTTAACTTAAATTGAAATTCAAAGTAAAAGACCTATGATACAGAAAAACTTAGAAAAACAAGCATAAAAGGGAGATTCTACAAATAACCATTTACTAGATGCTTCATGGGTCAGCAATTATGACCTCAACCTCAACACTAGGTTCAATAGTAATCAAAGCGATCAGCATCACAACCTCGGATGAATTTACAAGATCGATAACTCTCTTGTGGATCGCTTCACAACCTCGGATGAATTGACAAGATCGATAACTCTCTTGTGCACACGGAGTTCAAAACAATCCCAGGTGTTAGTACCTGAAAAATAACGACAAGGAAATTAACCACTATGCACAATGATTTGATAAAAAAACTATCTCAAAGAACAATGCAAGTATTCACAGGTAAAGATAATATACAAAAACTAACTTAAGCAACCTATCAAATATGAGCCATAACACTCAGGTGCTTATAATTCTACATCATTATTGTGTGATATCTTGTCAACATCGTATAAGAAAAATGAAAGTGTAAACCCAAAAACAAGAGGTGTTGGGTCCTTAAGCAAGTTTGCACTAACAAAAGGTGATGGGTCCTTAAGCAAGTTTGCTCCACTAACAATGACTTTAGCACCTGAATCAGCAACAGACTTTATGAGCTCCTCAACTTTTTCTTCCTCAGTCTTTGCATTGTTCTCAATCAGTGTGACACCAAGGGATACATCAACTTGTTTCAGAGAGTTTATCAACAGATTCGTGCATAGAAATTAAATTTAACTATTTTTGAATTAGATCAAGATATAGCATAAGCAGTACAAAACTGGAGGAAGTAAGACAAAAATTCAAATATAATACTCCAGAAGTTGTATCACAATAATTCTGCACGCAGTCAAACAAACTAAGAATTACAACACTGCCTACTTAAATGTTTCTGCATGATTCATTCGAAAGATTAAAGACATCTTTTAGTATATCAGTATTGAACACCACTTTTAATAAGCTTGATATACACCTATATTGACTTCTAGTTTTATATGGCACAACCTGATCAAACATTTACAGTAACAGGTAAAACACTACTTAACACCTACATTAACAGCAGGGCTGGCCTTCCAACAACTCAGATAAACATTATAAATAGCAAATATATATTAAAGTCTCTTGCTTCAATATATAACCTGCTCAGCACTATGAATGAGGACAGTTCCCTTTGTCTCGGTGGCACCAGTGTCAAAACCTCCAACAAACACAAAATTCTACAGAAAAACCAATCAAGAAACAAGTTCAGTCGAGTAAGTAGCAAAAACAACCACAATTACAAAGGATAGAATAAACATGATTAACTAAAATTATGCGAGTATATATACCACTTGTATCCTACCTGAAAGTCAGGAAAAATAATTGCAAATACAATACCAAATAATTAAACTGATAGATGGTGAGTGAAACCTTCACAAATTGAGTAGATTTTACTATCGCATTAAAAATCAGGTAGTGGATAACATGATATCTTTCGAAGAAGTTAAATGGGATTACAATAACCATGAGTGTCTCCACTAGCAATTCATTTGATGGAAATGGAAAATTAAGATTACTATTTGTTAATGTCTCAAATCCCAACTACTCATGTGTGTATATTCACCATACCAACTTTTTTGTTTCACTTTCTAAAGTCTTTTATCGTACTCAAAAATATATATGTTTCGCCTTACCTTTGCCTTCTCCACTCTTTTAATTCTCCCAGAGGCATCACCTTTCAAAACCATACCCATGACGATCGTCGAATTACGCAAACCTCCTCCTTGAAGCTTTGCAATACGTACATTATCCACATTAAAGTTCATTGGATTCTTGGGGCATACTTGGATACATGCCTGAAATGCAAAACAGTACACCTATGTTAACCTTTTTAAAATCTAGTAATGCTAACTAAAATTTTACCTCTATCAAGAATAAAAATAACAAATGACAAGTGGTTTATAATTACATCAGCAATGAGAGGGCACAATCTATCAAAAACACGAAAAAAAATCTATTGTAATGCATTGAAAACAAAGATTGCACGGGGAGATATTAGAATTGAAAGCAAATGGGAAATATATAGTATGGAAAACACTTTACTACCTGCAACTGAAGTGTATGAAGGATGGAATCTTAACAATGTCATATGCGTACGAAGTCACGAATAAAGACCTGTCATAGTTCGCTACATTTGCTGCGATTGTACCAATAAATTATAAAATCCCTCTATTCCTCTTCCATTTTCTTCTTCCCTCTTTTCCACCTTATTCTTCTCAATCTCCTTCTCTATATCCTCCTCAACTTTGTTCACCTTTTTACACCAACAATTATAGAATCAACATACAAAAATTACGAATCCAAAATTAAATTTCTGTAATAAAAAAGATGACCTTATTCATCATATTTTCTAGAAACTCCACTGCCTTTTTCTTCTTCTTAGGTCTTCCTCTTCCTCTTTTTATTACTCTTTCCCCAACTTGTACCCTAACTTCAAAATTGAAAAAATACAAAGAATATGGTACAAATCAGATCGGAAATTCTTCCATACAGCCATAGAATCAACTCCATATCTCAATCTCAGAATAACCCAAGATTCATCACCATCGAACACAGCAGCAGCATCATTTGCTTAACCCATTTGTTGCATGTTCTTGTTGATTTCAGAAATCCAAATCTCAATTTATCCTCTAGATGATTATTAGCAGCATCATCTTCATCTTCTAAATATCTGTCATCAACTGAACAACAACTCAATTTCTTCCCTGTTTGTTCAAATCGAAGACAAACAAACTCAAATCCTGATTCTTCTTAGCTTAATCCTACATTAGTAGAACCAGCATCTAAACATCTCCTTTCTGTGTAATTCCCGGATTAAATTCCATCCATATCTCCTCAATATCGAACCAAAATCGCTAGCCGCCATCTATCCATCTCCTTTCTGTGTAATTCGAGCATCAGTTCTTCCATATTTTATTAGCACATACATTGTCGGAATATGAAATAGAGATATTTTTAGATAAATAGAGGTAGGGAATGATCTAGGTGTGTCTGTTAGAGGTGGTGTTAATACGAGTACGTGATTTGATTCAGATTCAGAAGAACATGTAAATCCGATGATAGAAATTGGGGTTTTTGGGATGAGTTCAAGATGAAGTAAAATAGAGAAATCAGTGATGAAATTAAAGGTTTACACTTGAACTAAAGATAGGGTTTGTGAGGATTCAATATGAAATCAAAAAGAGAATCAGGGATTTGGGAAATCAGTGAATTGAGTGAGGGTTTTTTTTTCTGAGGGAGGCGCATTAGTTTTTTTTTTTTTTTTTTTTTCTAAGGGAGGGGAAGATCAGAGATGAGAGAAAAGTGAGTGAATGAAGATAAGTGAGAGAGAAAAAAAATCCTTTTATCTAAAATAATTTGAATGGATAAGATGGGGTAGGATGGGGTCACACGGATTATGAAAATATTTAGATGGTATAGATTTAAGTTAAGAGTGTCATACGGATCAAGACAAGTGTGTTTTTTTTTTTTGTGTCTTCTCTTTGTGTTAATACGAACTCATGTTTTTGGTTTAATTATCAACCTTCGACATGATAAAAAATCCAAAAAAAAATATTAATAAATTTAGGACATTGTTATCGACATTTTGATATTAAAAAATCCAAAAAATGTATAGGAATGAATCGGGAAAATGAAAAATGAATTCGATAATTGGTGTATTTTTTTTTGTTTTTGTGCTTTCACTTTGTGTTTCCGGTTTGAATTCGATAATTGGTGTATTTATCTCACATTGGTTGACTCAAGAAGCATATAGATCAATGCAAGTGTGTTTTCTTTGTGCTTTCTTATTGTTCTTTATGCTTTCTCTTTGTGCTCCTGGTTTGAATTTCGACTAGTCACATAGGTCATGAAGTCGAAATCGATAAATATGAAGCTCAGCATAGATTCAAACTTCAAATATGATATTGTAGTTGCATCTTTTCTGATGACTACATCCGTACAAATATGAAGACTATGATCTATCTAACATTCAAGATAAGAAGATAAATAAGATCTAAAGAACATAAAAGTAAAGATCAACACAAGCATATAACGTGTTTCGTCCATGGAGACCTACATCCATGGGAGAGAAGATGTTTTCTTTATTAATAATAAGGACTTACCCTTGAAAGAGCTACAAATCTCACTAAGATCCCTCACTTTCTCTCTTTCTAGATCTCTATCCGGAATTCTCTTTAGAAAGACCATCTAAGAATATATCAACTAACTTGTCCATCTCCTGATACATGGACTGGTATTTATAGACAAAATAAACTCGTGAAGGTCAGGCCTCGCCGAGCTCTTGGAGTCATCATTCATCGTCTTCATCGCTTCGAACTGGTTCTATACTATCCCTCGTGATGGTATGCTAAGTTCTCCTCTCCGAGTTATCTCTCCCTTTTCGTCATCGTGAAGCTCTTTTCTTTGGAGATCCTCGTGCTACTTCATCAACGGGTTATAGTATAGGTAGTCTGAGCCTTCATTTGTGATATAGACTACCCCTCGCCTCTTCTGATCCTTCATTAAATGCGGTGCTACTTTTTGACTTGACTATCTGAATCGATTAGACCATTCCTCACACGCGTCGTTCATGCGATGTGTGTGGAAAGTGTCTCAATTCAGATGAGATCAGCTTTATAGAGTATGATTCGGTGCTCCTATCTTATCAACTCATCATGAAACCATCCCTTAAGATGTTGACACATGGCCATCGGGTATTTTACCCTCACATTTTTCTCCTTTTCTTCGTAACTTTCCAAGGGAATGATGGGGAGAAAACTTTGTAACCGTCCCGTCCTTTTCGCCACGTCGATATATCCGCCACGTCTGCACTTTAATGTGTTTTTACCCATTAGACTTGAGGCGCCAGTTGGTTATCCTTTGGTTTTGTAAGGACCCTCAAGCTAGTCAACGCTATTAGACCATTCAAGTGACGAATTAGCTGATAATGACTCGATTAGTTTAACACGAACGATAATTAATATGAATTAATTTAACAACGATCTAGATACTAATCTAGTACCACTTGTTAGATCTCAAAAAGTTACGTGAATGGAATACACGAACGTGTCATTCGGATACTGGACGAAGAAGAAATCATCAAATTAACATAAAGGGAAAATTAGTATTTTTGCCATTAGACAGACCCAAGCTTCCCTTATCACGGATAGTGTGTGTTTAGTATTTCCCTTTTGGTCTTATCACGACCAATTCGAAGAGAAATTCTCATTTTCTCTTTTCCTTTCTCTTTCTTCCTTTTTCTTCTTTCGCTTCTCTGTTTCTTCTGTTCTTCAGTCGAGAGTTGTTTGAGTAATCAAATTAGTGATTTTAGGATTGTAATAAGAGGGGGAACTCTAACAAATTGATTGTTGGTCATGGTGTTGATGTTTATTGGGTTCGGGAAAAGAAGGAGGTGATGTTATAATATGAAGTTAGGGTTATTATTGGATTGAAGGTTCTCAAGGTTTTAAAGATGAAATTTAGTGTTATTTGATTTGAGAACAAAGGGTCATCATTGTATTGATGTTTAGAAGTGTTCTTGATGAAGAACTGAAAGGTTAGAGTTTCCGAAAAGTACGAAATTGATTAAGGGATTTAGGCGAAATTGAATATGAAACTGGATGATTAAGAATGGGTTTTAATAAGATGTTCTAAAGAAGAAGATTAATTTGAAATTATTGAAGTTAGGGTTTGGTTCTGTTTAATGAAGGTTTGGGAATCAAATTAGGTTTTGGTTGAGAATTAGTATTGTTGGTGAAGGCTAGGGTTCGATTATGTTAGTAATAAGGTGTTGAAGCTATTGTGGGTGTTGATTCAAGATTCGGGAGGAAATGGTAAGTTAAATTTAAGATTCCAGAATTCAATTGTTCTTAAGTTGTGTGTATTTGAGTTTGAGATTAAGATTCATTGGATGAGTCTGTTGTGTATGTTTAGTTTGGTTTCTTAATGAGTTTAGTTGTGATGATGTTGATGTTACAGGGGAGGATATGTGTAATGGTGATGGTTTAGTAATTGTAAAGAAATATTGGTGTCAGCAGTCTGATACCTTCGAAGGTTTTGGGGTTGGAATATCTAAAACTCGGAAGCCTCTCCGAGGCCCCCATATGATGTCCTATTTGGATCATGTTCATCATACTCAGTTGACGCTTCGCAAGACGCACGATCCCAAGTGGTGTGTTTCTCCTCTCCGAATTGTGGGGCCCTATATTTATGGCTGGAATGAGGTTGGTGATGTTCTTCCCGGGATTCCCGAGATGCACTCTCATATGTTGGCTTATAAACCATGGGTGCTCAAGTGGATTGCTCCTCGTAGGCGTTCTTCTCAATCTACCCGAGGTGTTGAGGATACTAAGGTATAAGATATTATTATATGGTTAACGTATATATACCTTGCCCCTGTCGTATGTCCTAGTATATAATGTTTGTTTAAATGTCTATATAGTGGAGAAGGGTTACTGATGGTTCTGGGCCATCCACTGCTCCCGCGATGGAGGAACAGTCTCTTGGCATCGATGTTGATGCTCTTCTTAGGGAAGGTGACTTGGTGGATCTTGGATATTCATTCTTTGACAATATTGACCAGGCCTTGTCAAAGGATCCAACCAATCCTGGTGCACTACTCCGATGTCGGATGTGAGGATGCCCCAGGCGGGTAATCCCGCTGGCAATGTCGTCACTTTCGAGGCGAGTGTTCGAGATGGTGTTGGTATTGTTTCGGTGGTTCCGAGTAGTGGTATTGGTGTGCAAAGTGCTTTTGCTGGTGGTTTGCCTTCCGCTCCATCGGCTCCTTATGGCTCATCTAGTGTGATTTTTGGTGATGGCTCCGAGGAAATGAAGGTTTTGTGTTCAGAGAAGTATGCTCGGATGAGTGAGGACGAGCATGCTTGTGTTTTGACTACTTTGCCAAGGTCCGCTCTGCAGCAGCTTGTATTAGCGGTATGTACCAAAGTTTTTATACATGAGTTATAATGATATTTTGTCGTACTGTTGCTCCAGTTGCAATTTTTATAATCTTGGAGGTGTTGTCTGGTTTACTAGATCAATAACCTTCGTGTTGGCATGCTCTCCGAGACTCGTGTCGTTAGAAGACGAGCTAAGGAGGCCGAGCACGAGATTCAGAATCTTCGACTTGTTGTGCAGATGTTTCAAGAGGAGAACTTGTCCCTTCGTCAAGACAAAAAAGATCTAGAATGTATTTTTTGCTCTTCTTGGTTTCTTGTTTTTATTACCATGATAGGTTTGCTAGAGTTCGGAATTAGTCCCCCTCTATTGGTAGCCGTTATAAAACGTTCGGAGGAGAAGTTAGATAATACTGGTCATAGGTATGCTAGGGAAATATACGATTTGAAGCTTGATGTGAGCTCTCGTCAGTGCAAAATTAACGCCTTAGAACATGAGAATGCTCAACTCCGGAAGGATGTACATGTGGATCGAGATCGTATTGTGGAGCTCCGTGCGATGCTGGATACGGCCAAATAGGTGGTTGTAACTCGAATGGATGAGATTAAACTTCTCTGAAGCTAGAAAGATCAACTGATTTCATGGAAGTCCGATCACATGCCATTACTTGGTCAAGCAAAGGATGATAGAGAAGAGTTATCGCGAATTAAGCGAGACTATCTTCATCTCGAAAAGGAGCTTGATAGGCATTTATTGTCTTGCCCCACAAGCGATGCAGCCATAACACCTATTGAGGCACAAATTAGCGCCTTAGATATCCAAAAGTACCAAGTGGAACAAACCTTAGCCTCTATTTTGGTTGAGCATGAAGGTTTCCATTTAGCAGCTTTTAAGTTTTCTGTACCTTAAGTTTTCGTAGGCAAACAGTGTTGTGTTGACCCTCTTTTGATTGTTCTTGCAGTGGCCCATAAGCGTATTTCCGATCTAGAGGGACAATTGGAGGAAACAAAAGTTTCCAAGGAGAGCCTTGATGAGGAGTTGAATGTGCTAGTGAGCAATCATGAGGAGTAGATAGAGGCTGAACGTGCTGATAAGAATCAGCAGCTGAGCGATCTTCGTGCTGAGTACAAATTGTTGATTAATTACTAAAGCTTGTAAGGTTGCGGTTCTTCATGACCAACAAATGGCTGCTTCCGCTGCTAGTGTTGTGGCCCCTCTTCTACCTTTCCAACTCGAGCCTGAGCATATTGCTTCTGAGGTCGTCGAGGATCGGATGGAGACACATCAAGGTGCTGGTGGTGGGATATAAACCGATCAAGGTGATGGTAATCAGGAGGGGGCTTGAGATTCTAAGTTTTTTGTACTGCAATAGTCCCTCTGTTCGGGGTTATTCTTAGTTATAATGTTGGCACTTCTAATCTTGTATTTGTGATTCGAGATAACATTTCTTGGTAGGAAAGTTCTCATATGTTTTTGGAGGAAATATTTCATGAACCGTATTTTGGCAGGTCCTCATATGTAGGAGGAAATTATACTTTCTCTTTTGTAGGGTAGTTTTGTTATGACATCGTGTTGGATTATGTCTCTTTTTTTGTTTATATCTGTTGGCTCTTAGGAGATTATGTTCTTGCTATGGGTCCAGCCATGGGTGACAAAGCCAAGGAGTGATCAGCTCCTTAATTGGATTAGTCATATCTTACGGTGTTGGATTCTAGATATGACACTTTTCCTTCTTTCCTTTTTTGTGATGCCTTCATGGGCTTGTATCTAGTAGTGTACAGTTTAGTTTACACTTTCCCCTAGGTTAGGTGATCATTCGTGTGAGTCTACCTGTTTATTAACCATCGTTCGGAGGGAAATACCTCGGTCAAGTGATTATTTCCTTAGCCAAAGTTAAGTACCTTGAGTATGGGTATCTCCTGGTATGGCAAGACATCATCCGATTTCTAGATCTTAGTGGCATTACCTTAGGTATGTTTCCGTGTTAGGTAGCGTAGGGTTTCCCCCACTTTATCATGCTTCGTTGGGTAGATAGCATTGCCCTAGGTCTGTTTCCGTGTTAGGAAGCTTAGGTATTGTACCCGCATCATTCAATGTGGAATGGAAGGTGTGGCTAGTACCGCGCCATATTCTATATGGTCTTTAGTTGTAAATGGATTATGATATGGGTAAATCTATATGCAAATGCAAGAAAAAATGAAGCAACAAATTAAAGTAAAAAATTAATGCAGTAAATAATAGAAAGATAAGGAAAAAACGAGAAAAATTAAACAAGTAAAGTGATTCACACAAAAGGTTAATTTTATTATTCTCAAAAGAGGGTTTATAAACCCTGGGTACATTTTGGTACAGCCTCACGACCTATTACATATATGGACTGTGGGTTCCACTTTCAGATTCTTCCCTCCTAAGCGGTAAGCTATTTAAGCGTTATAGAGATTGATGTGTTTGTTAATCCAGGGGTATTCTAGTGCTTCCCCCTTGGGTCTTGGAAATTGATGTGCCTCGTTTGGTGCCTTAGCTATTGTCTATTCTTCCCTGATGGGAGTGAATTTTCTTACCTTTCTATGATTGGTCAGGGTCTTGCACCAGTTTTTAGTCTGATGATTATATGCATTGTAGTCTCGGATTGTTCTTTGAGAAAGATTGCCCACCTCGTGTATGGTTGTTTCATGGTTTTCCTCGAGAGTACCTAGATCGCCGAGTAGTAAGCTTGCGATGAAGTTCTTCTCTCCGGCCCTGGTCAGCATAAGTGATGTATGATCGTGCATGACAACGAGTGATATCATCTCAGCAGTTCTGGCTCGAGCTATTCGGAAAGCCCATAGCACGTTGCGTAATTGATTACACCGGTTCACCCCTTGTTCATCCAGTCTCATCTTGATCATGTTTGTGATAGCCTCATTAAGATAGATGGATGGACTTAGAATTGGGGATAGGGAGTTATGCTCTTGGCTTCGTTTATTGAGAGAAACTGGTTTATAACCTATGTATTCGTCTGTGATAAATAGTAGTTCGCTTCAGCTGTGGTATCTATCTGTAGTTCGGAATGGGGCTTCTGGATGCCCTTATTGTCTCGTGGTCAGGAAGCATCATTCTCCTTTAGAGTCACCACTGTTGTTGGCATTTTCCTTATTTGGTTGTCCTCTGGGGGTTCTAGCACCGTTATTTGCATCGCTCGTCTTATCGGTTCGTTCTTAGTTGGAGGACGAGTTCGATCGATCGACAGTCCTTTGTTGTCATGGATCCTGTAGTCCTAGAGATGGGTGTCCCTATCCAATTTGTAAAGTAATTGTTACCTTCCGTCGAATATTCTGGGTGCTTTATTCGGAGGGGTCCGTCATTGTTGGCTTATTTCTTGGAGACCGGCCAGGGACTCGGATGGGTTTTACATCTGTTAGTCATGTAAGTAGTGCGGATTTGGGTGTAACCCGAGCGTTCATCTATTCGGGATAGTAATCTGGACCAAGGAGCTGAACCCTGCTCTCCAACATCAGAGAGGTTCTTTAATTGCTATAAGAACTCTCTTGGTGAAGGTGGGGTAAGATCATTTTCCACGGTCATCTTGTTCTCCGAGCGCCTTGTTTTACTTGTTACCGCTACATATGCAGTAATGCTAGTCTGGCAGTTATTATTCTTAGCCCTTTTTTCATTATATTGTTCGTGCATATCATAGCAGTATTTTTCTTCGCCCGAGTCTCCTACGATCTCTGCAATTCAGTCAGGCGTAGGGAACCTTAGCCTTTGGTGATAAGTTGATGCCACTCCTTTGATCCCATGGATCCAAAATCGTCCGATGATAGATGTGTAAGGCGAGGTTACGTCTACTACACAAAAAGTAGTTCGAGTGAGGATTTTTCCCACTCGGATCTCCAATGTGACTTCACCTCTTGGTTGAGTTGAAGATCCGTTAAAGCCAAATATATTATAGGTGGAGGGAATCAAGAACTCTTCTTGGAAGCCCATTTGTTTAAATGTTTCATAAAACAATATCTCAATAGATCTTCCTCCATCTATCAGTATCTTAGGCATGGCCCATGGCAGCATCTTAGATGTTTCTTCCTCCCCCTCATACTCGAGGATTGCAATGGCCATGGTTACCACCAGCGGATCGTTATGGTTGCGTCCTTCATCAGGTGCCTCCGATGCTGAGAATCTAATAGTTATTTTTATCCACTCCTCAATGGGAGGTTCTTTTGCTATGCTAAAAACTTCATTACCTTGGGATTCGTGCATATGGATTCGTCCGGTAATACCTCCTTCGGGTGTGGGAAAGGTAGTATCCGAGTGTGATATCATGTTGTACCCTAGGTGTTTTAACTCTTGGGGTATCTCTACACGATGAATAGGTGCCCATGTGGTGAGTTGGATCACTGGTTGCGCGATGTACTCTTGATGTTTACCTTCATTTATCATATCTTGTATCATCTTCTTCAGATCTCTGCAAGAGTCTGTGGTGTGAATATGGAATTGATGGAACTCACAAAAGTCAGTGTTATTTTTAGCTCATTCTGGTTGTTATCCTCTATTCCAGGGGTAAGTGATTTTGTACTTCCTATCGATCTTTTTGAGGATCTCGGATATGGGAACGTTTAGCTTCGTGTAGACAGGGTCTACAAATTTTTTCCTTCTTATTTCGGGTTGGGTCTTTCCCTTTCCATCCTCCACTCCGATGCTTATCGAATTGTGTAGAACCATTGTTGGGTCGTCCTGCTCCTTGGGCCGACATCTGGGAGTTCTGTGGTTCCACCATGTTGGCTCCTCGGGTGGCTCCTTTCACCAATTTATCATAAGTGCCGTCTCGAAGTTCTTCTAGGTCTATGTAATCTCTTTGGATCTCCCTCAACTTTCCTAGGTTTCGTGCCATAGTCTCGTACATGCGGAAGAATACTGGATATGTCTTTCTCAGACTGTTTTCGAAACCTAAGATCGCATAGGCCTCTGGGACCCTTCCAATCTCGGCACACAGTTTCCTTCATCGTGTTACTAGCGATCAAAGTTACTCATTTGGTCCTCGGGCTAGTTGAAATAGCATGTCTATTTCTGGTTTAACTCTACTATTATGTGTGTATGCCTCCAGGAATAACTTGGATAGGTGGGCAAAGGACCTTACCGACTCCTTTGGTAGGTTTCTAAGCCACATCAAGGCTTCATCTTTTAGACTAGCCGAAAAAAATCTGCACATAACTACATCATAGTGGCTCCACTGGGTTAATGTCAGGCGGTATAACCTGAGATGTTCTATGGCATTGCCTGTCCCATTTAAGGGAGTTGTGAATGTTGGGAGCGAGCACTTCTTCCAAAAAGGTTGGTACAATAAGTGTACTTCCAAGGGGGATTGCCTCGCCTCATGTAGTACTTCCGCCATCTTTTTACTATCTTTTATCATACTTACTTCTCTGGACATTTCCTCGAGCTGGCAAATTCGGGCTTGCAACTTTTCATCTACAAGTCTTCCTTCAAACTTTTTCCTTCTCCATGTGCTCTCACAGGTGATAAGGAGATATTTGATCGACGATACCTTGATCGTCCTGAATCCTCATCCTATTGTTTGGATTGGGATACCACCCTTGAGAGAATAGGTTTGAAAATATCCCCTCTCTTAGGGTTGATGACTTGGAGATTCTCGGTCTCACAGTTTTCCTTCGTTTCATTTTCTCTGTTCAGTTCTCATATATGTTTTGGATCAATATCGGATGATCCCTTGGATGGGCTATCCTCCTGATTTAGGGCTCCTCTACTTCCCTTAGGAAAGAGATCCGATGTTTCCTCGTTCGAGGTGTCAGGGATATTGACTCGTTCATCGTCTTGCAATTTTTCAAAGGGATTCTTCTCCTCGTGGGTCTCTTCGGCCAAGATGTTCGGCGCCTTATTTTTCGCCTTTCTATTCAACTTCCGGTTTCTCCGTTCTAGCCTCCTGTTTTGTTTTTCCAATTTTTCCATTCTCTCATTGGGCTTTTAGGATGGCTTCAATCGTAGCAGTAGTATCGTCCGAGATAGAATTACTTCTTTCTTAGGTTCATTATATCTTCATACCTCCCTGTTTCTAGCACCAAAATATAGTTGCATCTTTTCTGATGACTACATACGTACAAATATAAAGACTATGATCTATCTAACATTCAAGATAAGAAGATAAATAATATCTAAAGAACATAAAAGTAAAGATCAACATAAGCATATAACGTGGTCCGGCCATGGAGACCTACATCAACGGGAGAGAAGATGTTTTCTTTATTATTATTAAGGACTTACCCTTGAAAGAGCTACAAATCTCACTAAGATCTCTCACGTTCTCTCTTTCTTTATCTCTCTCAGGAATTCTCTGTAGAAAGACCATCTAAGAATACATCAACTAACTTGTCCATCTCCTGATACATGGACTGGTATTTATAGACAAAATAAACTCATGAAGGTCAGGCCTTGCGATCTCTTGGAGTCATCATTCGTCGTCTTCATCGCTTCAGACTGGTTCTATACTATCCCTCGTGATGGTATGCTAAGTTTTCCTCTCTGAGTTATCTCGCCATGTTCGTCATCCTGAAGCTCTTCTTTGGAGATCCTCGTGCAACTTCATCTACGGGTTATAGTATAGGTAGTCCGAGCCTTCTTTTGTGATATAGACTCGCCCTCGCCTCTTCTGATCCTTATTTAAATGCGGTGCTACTTTTTTGACTTGACTATCTGAATCGATTAAACCATTCCTCACACGCGTCGTTCATGCGATGTGTGTGGCAGGTGTCTCGATTCAGATGAGATCATCTTTATATAGTATGATTCGGTGCTCCTATCTTATCACCTCATCATGAAACCATACCTTGAGATGTTAACACATGTCCATCGGGTAATTTACCCTCACATGTATAACATCATAGAAACTATAAACCAAGAAGCTCCGGGAGGATTCTGACTTCAAACTTAGCATGAAACATCATCAAAATCGATAAATATGAAGCTTAGTGTCGATTCGAACTTCAAATTCGGTATAACAAAAAATAAACTATGAATCATAAAGCTTTGGGAGGGTTCTGAATTCAAATATGGCATGATACATCATCGAAATCGATAAATATGAAGCTCCGAGAGGGTTTTAACTACAAACTTAGCATGATACATCATCGAAATCGATAAATATGAAGCACAATATCGATTCAAACTTCAAATTCAGTATAATGACAAACAAACTATGAACCAAGAATCTTTGGGAGGGTTCAAACTTCAAACATAGAAGGATACATCATCGAAATCGATAAATATGAAGCTCGATGTCGATTCCAACTTCAAATGTGGTATAACGACAAAGAAACTCAAGAATCTCCGGGAGAGTTCAGACTTCAAACTTGGCATGATACATCATCGAAATCGATAAATATGAACATCGGTATCGATTCCAACTTCAAATGTGGAATAACGACAAAAAATCTATGAACCAATAATCTCTGACATGGTTCAAACTTCAAATTTAGCAGGATATATCATCGAAATCGATAAATATGAAGCTCAGTGTTGATTGCAAGTTCAAATATGGTATAACGACAAACAAACTATGAACCGAGAAGCTCCGGAAGGGTTCATACTTCAAACTTAGTAGGACATATCATAGAAATCGATAAATATGAAGCTTGGTATTGATTCCAACTTCACATATGGTATAACAACAAATAAACTATGAACCAAGAAGCTCCGGGAGAGTTCTGATTTCAAACTTAACATGATACATCATAGAAATCGATAAATATGAAACTCTGTGTCGATTTAAACTTCAAATGTAGTATAACGGCATATAAACTATGAAGCAAGAAGCTTCGAGAGGGTTCAGACTTCAAACTTAGCAGGATACATCATCGAAATCGATAAATATGAAGCTCAGTGTCAATTTTAACTTCGAGTGTGGTATAAAAACAAACAAACTATGAACCGCGAAGCTCTTAGAGGGTTCTCACTTCGGAATATTATATGCATACCCTGGCTCCAAGATCGAAACCTGGATGTGAGTGGACTACTAGAAGTATGAAACTTGGTAAGAACGATGAATCCATCCATTTACAAGTAAGATTCCTTTGGAATATTCTCCAAAACCCTATTCTGGCATATTGTATGCATATCATGGCTCCGAGGTCGAAACCTGGCCGTGAGTGGACCCCTATAAGCCGAAAACTTGGTAAGAATGATGAATCCATCCATTTACATGTAATATTCCTTTGGAATATTCCCCAAAACTTAAACAAACCCTATTTTCGCATATTGTATGCATAGCGTGACTCCGAGATTAAATCCTGGCCCTGAGTGGACCATTATAAGCCGGAAACTTGGTAAGAACAATGAATCCATCCATTTACAGGTAAGATTCCTTTAGAATATTTCCCGAAACCTTAAACAAGCCCTATTATGGCATATTGTATGAATACCCTGGCTCCAAGGTCGAAACCTGGCCAGGAGTGGACTACTATAAGTCGGTAACTTGGTAAAAACGATGAATCCATCCATTTACATGTAAGATTCCTACGGATTATTCCCCAAAACTTTAAACAAACCCTAGTTTGGCATACTGTATGCATAACCTGACTTCCAGATTGAAACCTGGTTCTGAGTGTACCATTATAAGCCGGAAACTTGGTAAGAAGGATTAATCCATCCAATTACAGGTAAGATTCCTTTGGAATATTTCCCGAAACCTTAAACAAGCCTTATATATTCTGGCATATTGTATATATACGGAAGTAGTCGAAATCGCTCTCCTCGACCGAGTAATCGTCGAGTACTCGCTACAAGTTAAATGTGCGACGTGATTTCTGAGTACAAGGTCATTCCGATGAACAACGATTAAATCAGCCGAGGAAACCGAGTAATCGGCCGAGGAGACCGATTGTATATAAAAATTATCCGAGTACCTGGTATAATTCATGACTCATGATTATTATATATAAATATCTAATAATTAGGGAACGATTATGATGCCGAGTTGTGGCAATTTCCAGGTCCGATCTCATTTCTCCTCGCTACAAGGTACCCCACAGAGTAGGACCGAGGAACGTTTTAGATTTCTTTGATGCATACCATGGCTCTGAGGTCGAAACCTGTCCAGGAGTGGACTACTATAAGTCGGAAAACTTGGTAAGAACGATGAATCCATCCATTTACATGTAAGATTCCTTCGGAATATTCCCCAAAACTTAAAAAAAAAATCTATTTTGGCATACTGTATGCATAACATGACCCCGAGATTGAAACCTGGCCCTGAGTGGACCATTATAAGCCGGAAACTTGGTAACAATGATGAATCCATCCATTTTACAGGTAAGACTCCATCAGAATATTCTCCACAACCTTAAACAAATCCTCTTTTGGATATTTCTACCCAATGTCTCAAAATGCCTAAAATTCTAGAATTTAGTGGGGAGTGTTATAGAAAATAGTTTTTAGCAGAAGTGAGAAAAGTTTAGCAGAAGTGAGAAAAAATTAGCAGAACCGGAGACCAAAATATTTTTTAGTAGAAGTGAGAAAAATTTAGCTGAAGTTTTTATACCTCTATGACAACTCTTATAAAGGTTGTTGTAACAACCCTATCTTTACATAACCCCAGCCGACGATTACGTAGAGAATATGTCGTTAAATCTTACTAAATCTGCGAAATGTCAAAATTTGTAATATTCAAAGTATTTATTACAAAAATAAATTTTCTGCTATCCCAATTTTTGATAAATAAAATAGTAAAGGGTGACAAGGAATATGATTCGGCTCTAAATTTCAGAAAAAATGAGAACTACCCAAGATAATATATCCCCACTCCCTCACTAACTATAATCCGGAGGAAACAATGTTTGATGCAAAAGAAAAGAAGCAGGTTTACATCCTTAGCTAGATATCTCCAAATATCCATCTGAATTTGGAGTCTATCAACTCCTTCTCGATCTCTAATAACACCTAAAAAAGTATCAACGAGAGTTAAACTCCAAGCAAGTTCACTAAAAGCTCTAGGAGACAAACCCAAAATTCAAGCCAACTTGTCACATTAATTGGCAATAAACTATAATTACATAATTTTTTACAGGAGATGAGAACCTATACCACTGAATCTTTTTAAAAACTATGTATTAGGATTCAAAAACATGAGCTAGATTTATCTAACGAGAAAAATGTAAATCGAAACATAAAATATTCTTAATGATCTCTCACATCATCTCCGAAGACCAAGCATTACACTAACTACTAATGATGTAATCGAATTGATCTCACACGCCAGACAAATTCAAGTCAATACACTTATAATGATGTAACAGAACCGATCTCATACATCACTAGCAACGAACAAACCCAAGTCACCCATTTTAGGCGACAAAGACTTTGAAACGATGTAATAGGACATACCTCATACATCGATCAACTTAAACGTTTGAATCTAGCTTCCCTTTTTGCAAACAACTAGCTTAAATGACATAACAGAACTAATCCCATATGTCATTTAACATTCCAGGCACGAGAACTAGTATTTGTCTCAATTCGTTAACACACGACCTTAGCCTTTATGTTAGGACACACCTCATTTCCCAAGGCTTACTGGCCCTTGTTGTAAAACATATTATACTTCTTGAGTGTACCGAAAACTCTTGCTAAGAATGAACATTCCCTAAGAAAATCATGCTACCACCACTATACCTATCAACCATGACCATAAAGAAGATCAAATGCACCACAGATAACCAACACACCACATATACCAAAACATTGCAGGTCTGACTTAAACTTACCATATTCGGCTAAGTTTCTCAATTAGTTTCATGAGATAACTATCTAAACATTCATAACTTAATCCCTAAAAACCCAAGATGGAAGTACCAAACTATTACTCACATCCGTAGCATCAGATCATGTACTATATATAGAAGTAAGCAATTTATATGATTACATTAATATCCGACAAGATCATTTAAACTACCAGCATTCTATATCCACAACAAGAGAACTACCTAACAAATTTAGTTAAGCCTAAATTAACTAGAATACCTTGACTACTCATATAGCTAATAGAACATGAAAGGGATACACGCACAACAGCAACTCAACAACTCAACGCACACCAAGACAGGTGTATATATACTACACGGCTACAAGGATTCGAGAACAAGTGAAATATCCATCATAAAGTTTAAAGGCTCATAGGCTATAACCCAATTTAAATCTTAAATCTGCCGTAACACAGAGAACAGAAGCAAACTTGCCTCAATTTGGTGAATACCAGTTCCCTCCGACTTTTGTAGAATTACATTCACTGGTCAAGCCCTAGGAAAAATAAAACGATAGAATCAACATATAACTAAATCGAAAATTTGATTAAACCAAGAGAGACAATCGATCAATTTTAACACGGCTTCTCTTAAATATAACCTATGCTTTTATTAACTATAGCCCAAAAAATTTAAGTTAAAACAAAAAGTCAAAATTACCAAACAAATCTTAATTTTATTTAACTAATTAGGAATCCTACTTCTTCCCCCAAAATCAAAATATAAACCCTAACCTTTTCTTTGTGGATCCAAACTAAATAATTCTTCAGTTTGATATCAATGATCTTATTATTCTTACAGATTTCCAAACTTTAACTTATATTTTTCCCTCAAAACACACTAAACCCAATTTTTCACATTTTCTCTAAAATGGGATTACTTCTCCTAAATCATGATTACAACAATAACGGTATATAGATCAAGGTTATATATTCTAAATGTTCCTTTAAGAAATGAACTATTAATTGGGGGATATGGATTTTAATTGGGGGATATGAATTACTTCCCCCAACCATTTGTGGCTGTTAAGGGGTGTCTTTTGGGTGCGAAAATACCAGAATATCCCTTCATTAATTAAAAAACATTATGAAATTACTGTAATTCCCTTTCCCTAAAACAATAAAATCTAAATACCAAATTCATATATCCCCCAATTCAATTTGTACCGGCATAGGGTTAGGTTTAGAATATTTTTTTTCTTCATCGTCTTCCTCATCGTTCATTCTTCATCGACGATTAATCGTTGAATCAAAAATTTCTTCGTTGACTAACCTACCATAACCATGCCTCCACGAAAGAAATCAAAAGAAAAACGGAACACTATATCGATTGCTCAACAAACACATGAGCAACGAATCGAGAACATTTCTCAATAACTAGAAGAGGAAGAAGCATCCAACTCGGATGATCAACCAATCATGGCTTCTCTGAGAAGGTAAGTGTTTTTTTAGCTCATTTATGATTGTTTTAATCGATTTTTAGCCATGGGTTTAGGTTAGAATCGCCAAAATTGGTGAAACTGTGGAGTTGCAGAGAAAACCGGCATTCAATCTTAGTTTGAACACCAAGCCGGTTTAGAAACCGGCATAGCCTTTTGGTCGAATACAATGCCGGTTTAACTTCCTGAACCTGAAATATCAATACCGGCATACGATAGTAGTTGAACACCAAACCGGCTTGAGTTCCTGAAAATAAGATTTTAGGACCGGCATTCGAATTGGGTTGAAGGCTATTCCGGTAGTCAACTAAAAACACACAAGAATTTTTTTTTTTTTTACCGGCATTATATCTAGGTTTCGTCATTGCCGGTTTTGAAATACCGGCATCAGGTAGTTCAATTCGTGTATGCCGGTTTGACACTTGAAACATTCAGTAAGAAAAACTCAAAAACCGGCATGCTCGATATTTGAACATATATGCCGGTACATGTTACCGACATTAGTTGTTTTAAGAATTTCAATGCCGGTTTACAAACTGTGATGACTTTTCTTATGTTTGTTTCGTTTTTTTATGTTATAGGTCAAAAGCCAAAGTATCGAGGAAAAATAAAGGTCATATTCTCACTAAAAAAAGGAGAAAGGACGGTCTTGATACTCCCCAGTCCCTGCCTCCCCGGGGGATAGATGCAGGTCGCAAGAAGCGTTTGGGGTTTCAAACAAGAGGGTTAGATTGGGAGAGTGGTGGTGAACGTAATGCACTTAGAATCCATGAAGGTACATTTGTGAACGATGAGAATGAAGAAGGGGATAGTGAGGATAAAGATGATGAGGTTCCCCCAAGTCAATTAGCAATCCAAACCGAAGTTGGTGAGACTAGTCAACAACCAACACAAGGCAAGGGCAAGGGCAAACACAAAGTTAAAGGTTGTCACCTTCCTCACATTGATGACATGATACCCGACCGCGATGATGGTAAAATTTGGGGTCAAGCTCCGGAACCGAAAGTACTCTTTGGATACAATTGTCCTTGAGTTTTAGAATAACGAAATGATTGCCGTTCACGTACGCCAAAACAAATCTTCTCATCTTAAGGGATCCATCGCATTTTTGCCATTTTGGTGTAAATGTGGAGACTATGGTGGGGGAAAAATAATGAACAACACAATTAAATGTATCCGCTACTAGATGCCCACAAAGCGGCATACTCATCCAATATTGAGAAGGAAGAAATGTCATTTCCTTCTCGGGTCCTAACACTTGAGCACACATATCATCAAACACCTCATCGTGACCAAGAAATTGCTCATAAAAGCTCCTCTTCTTCACAAGTTGATCGGACATTCTCATTCTAGCATAGCGGCATGGTGTCATTCCTTTACTAACAGCCGTCTCGAAGATTCCTAATTGTTCGGTCACGGCATGATATCCACCATTTCCATCTCCATCGACATCATCCGTGTACGCAATAAACTCGCGAATAACCTCAGGAAGTTGGCCTATGTAAGACTCTATCTTCGTATGATAACTTCTAATGGTCCTACCTGTTATGGGATCCTTATACATCTTCATATTACCATCTTTTAGCTTAATTATATCCAAACCATCATCTGCAATCCCTACACTCCAAATGTCTATGGTATTAGACGGGAGAATATTCTTCATTGGCCTTCCTCTACCCCTTTTCCTTTGAACCTCGGCTACATCGAATATTGGTGTAGGTTCGGATTTCTCAAAGACATGCCCTTGGTTGCTTAATGTTGGTACCTTCGGCGGCCTTCCCCTCTTCCTTTGAACCTCGGACACATCGACTATTAGTGTAGGTTCGGAATGTTGACCTTGTTTTCCTTCGTAGATTAATGTTGGTACCTTCGGCGGCCTTACCCGTTTCCTTTGAACCTCGGATACATCGACTATTGGTCTAGGTTCGGAATGTTGACCTTGTTGTCCTTCGTAGCTTAATGTTGGTACCTTCGGCGGCCTTCCCCTCTTCCTTTGAACCTCGGATACATCGACTATTGGTGTAGGTTCGGAATGTTGACCTTGTTGTCCGTCGTAGCTTAATGTTGGTACCTTCGGCGGCCTTCCCCTCTTCATTTGAACCTCGGATACATCGACTATTGGTGTAGGTTCGGAATTTTGACCTTGTTGTCCTTCGTAGCTTAATGTTGGTACCTTCGGCGGCCTTCCCCGTTTCCTTTGAACCTCGGATACATCGACTATTGGTGTAGGTTCGGAATGTTGACCTTGTTGTCCTTCGTAGCTTAATGTGGGAACCTTCGGAGGCCTTCCCCTCTTCCTTTGAACCTCGGATACATCGACTATTGGTGTAGCCTCAGAACTCGTCGATTGTTGTTGACTTGATATCGGTTCCTTCCTCGGCCTATCCCTTTTATTTGGACCGGGAGTTTCCGCGAATCTTGCTTCTGAAATCTCACTTGCACATAGATCTCGTTTTTTTGTTGCCGCGAGTTCCTCTTCACGGCGAGTTATTTCTTTGAATTCTTTTCTTTGTTTTTTCCTTGGAATTTTAGTTTGTGGTCTACCCAGAGGATCTCCCTTTGTTGGCTCTTCACTCTGTGCTATCCATGGCCGTGTAATTAGTCTTAGTTGACTCAACAATACTTGTCGGCTAGCCGAGTTGCCACGTGAGTAAGCTCCAAAAAATTCTTGGGCCTCCTTTGTATCCCATGGTGATTGTCCGGGAACTTCGGTAGGGGGAAGGTCGAAAGATAATTGATTCCAAAAAGGATCAATAACACCAATAGGTATCACTTCTTCATACTTCACAAGCATATGTCGACACGGAAGCCCCAAAGAAGACATGTCGGGACAAATACACACATCACCCGGTTTTCCATAATTTTTTTCATATTGCATTTGTCTCATCATATGTTTTATTGCCCACCGAGAGACGTTAAACTCTATTCCTTGGAGAAACTTAGTATGTTTAAGAAATGGAGTCATCCTATCCATGGAGCTTTTCTCAAAAACCTTCTTGATCCTATCAATATCGGCCTTAAAGTTTTGTTCCATTGCCTCGGCGACCGTAACCACGTTTCCCAGGCCGGACTGGATGAGATCTTTAAATCTCCCATGTGAGGACTCCGCTATACTAGTTGCTTCATTCCCGTAATGTCTATAACGATTTGTCCACGCACGCACAAATTTTTCCTTGAACTTATCCAACAATTTATCCCGACAATATGAAATGGCACTTGGATACACTTCGTTATAGATGGCAATAAACATTTTCAATCTCTTTTCATACATGTCCCCGGTAAGAGACCAATAAACTTTCTCCCAATCCTTTAGAAATTCCAACCACCTTTTATGGTTTTCATCGTGTTCTTTGTCTACTCGCTCTTTAATCTTTCCTCTTTCATTTTCTTCTTCTTCGGGTGATAGTTTCTCATTACGAACATCTTCATCAAGTTGACCAACCATTCTTTTTTTAATATCAGCCTTAGAGGGTTCAAACAAAGCATGACAATGTTTTTTCACATTTTCACCTATATGAAATGTACATAGGAAATTTTGTGCATCCGGAAATACGTCGGATATGGCATTCATTAGTGCGTCAAATTGATCGGTTATGATGACCTTCGGACCACGATTTTCCGGTAACAATAATTTCAATTGTCGCAATGCCCAATGATAATTGTAATCCCTCTCGTTTTCCATTAAACACCAAGCCAATGTGAATGTTACCTTGTCCGATGTGTGCCCCACGATGTTGAACAACGGCATGTTGTATTTGTTTGTCTTGTACATGCAGTCCATCATAAGAACATCACAACACGTATGATCCAATTGTGAAAGCAAAGGATGCGAAATGAATATTTGAAGCGACTTCTCATCCGTACCTCTTTTAATGATACGCGTGTAGTTGTGATCCCAAACTATCTTCTCAAATTCTTGCATAACATTCCTCCCTTCCCATTCCAACCTTTTAATAGTTGCTTGTGCGCTATAAATTGTACTTAGTGAAGAAACGTTCATCTTATCCTTTGCCTTGAAGGTTCGGAGAATCACTCTTGGTTTGATACATGCTTTTGTCATCATCTTGACATCCTCGAATTGATCAGGTTTTAGCTTCGCAACTAGGGAGTGACCTTCAAAATATTTCGGATCGGGGTGGTTGTGACGGCCAAACCACACCTTACATTCCCATTCTTTTTCTTCTTTACTTTCTCCTCTTAGATAGAATACAAGCTTAAAGGGGCACTCATCCTTTCTCGTAACTTTTTTGTATACCCTCTTAGTCTTGTTTTCATATACATAACCCTTTCTCTTATGGCTATTCTCCTTGTATTTTCCGCTTCTCTCACAAACCATCTCAAAACGAACATCTGAATGTTGACTATTCCTCACTAAGACACACATGTTCTTAAGAGCCGTCTCTTTTTCCCACAAAGCATTAATTGTCTAATTAAGCACAACTAATCTAAAGATCAATATTTGGTTAAGCATAAGTTGTAGCATAATCAACATAGAGATATTCTAACTACAATGGATACATGGCATACATTGTGAGAGCAAGATGTTGAAAAACTTGGATTAAATTATATCTTTAAACAATTCTAAACTTTCAAGAACAAGATACAAGATATGAATACATACCAATGAGATTAGGGCTTCATCTAAACCCTAGTAAATGAAACTAGAACATGAAGAACATTACAACAAAACTTAAATTTAATAAACTAACATGAACAAGCTATTCTTGGATGGTTTTTCAACACAACAACCCTCTCTATTTATACACAAAATTACCTCAAGCACTTGGATCCGAATTTTGGCACTCATCCACTCAACAAAACATGTTTTCTTAATTTATGGAATATATTTGGTTGTGGGAAACAAATTGGGAGTGATTGAGTGAGAGAATGGGGGTGAGGTGGATGTTTTGGAAAGAATCCAATGGGGGTGAGGTGGATGTTTTGGAAAGAATCCAATGGGGGTGAGGTGGATGTTTTGGAAAGAATCCAATGGGGGTGAGGTGGAAATGGATTTGGGTCTTGGGTTTTGGATCATGGGTTGTTTAATCCCATGAATTTGTGATTATTGATGCGTTGAGCGGGTTGCAACGCTTCCAACTTTCTTCTCTTTTGTCTTCTCAATTCTTCCAAGCTTTATTTAGTACTTAAAAACACAAAATTAATTAATACAAATATTTATTCTTGAAAATGGTAAAAATGCAGAATTTGGGATAATATATGACTTTGAAGCGTGAAAGATGAGTTAAGTGCCAATGAAAAGGTGTATGAATATGCAATATTTGGCACTCATCAAAGACATCAAATACCACTGTCGCTAGTCTCTCGAATGCATTTAGCGTATGCACTAAGCCTTTAAACCCCTAGGTGTCCCTAGTGGACGAGTTGTAGTCTCGTGAGGGCCTACCAAAGAAGTACCCACAAACCCTTCTCCAATTCGGAGGATCCCATAGTAATGTCTTTGTCTTCGGTCTTCAACTGTAGATGATGAACTTCGGAATTTCGTAGAACCTTGATAATTTGTAACCATTTTTTTTAAGACCCGCTACACAGCTGATCTTCATATTTTTTTTAGTGACCTGCTACACAGCTGATCATCAGATACCAAACACAAGACCCGCTACACAGCTGATCATCATAAAAAAAATTGATTTTTGATTTATTTATTTTTTAATAAAAGACTAAAAAATCTATATGCAAAACACTACAAAAAAAAATCCTACAAAAGACCCGCTACACAGCTGGTCATAAAAAAAATGCAAAAGACTACAAAGGAAAAAAAAAAAAACATACAAAAGACCCGCTCCACAGCTGGTCATCCGAAAAACAACAACAAATAAAATGCAAAAGACCCGCTACACAGCTGGTCATCAGAAAATTTTTGTTTTTTTTTTGTTTTTGTTTTTGTTTTTTAATAAAAGACTAATTTGATTTTTTTAATAAAAGACTAAAAACTCTATATGCAAAACACAACCCCAAACCTAAATCTAACATTGTCCTCAATGTTTCAAAAGATGATAAGAACACATATCAAGAGAACAAGGTAGAGAAGATTTAAAGGAAAGAGATTACCCGATGCAGAAAGGGTGGTGCTAACCATAATTGAATGAATGCTTTGAGAGCAAACAATATGAGAGCAAGACAAAAAGTTTGGTTAGCACACATATATGAAGAAGATTCAAAAATTAATTCTTGGATTATATACAATAAAAATTCACCATACACCAACAATCTAAAAAGTTGCCTTACATATTTATAACAGGACAACAATGCAAGTGAGACTGCATATGTGAATGAGTTACCCCCAAACCTAAATTTTTCAATAGATAAACTTTTGGGTACAAAATCTAACAATTTCAGTGGTGCATCATGCACAAGATCTAGTTCAAAATGGATTTTTTCATGGATGGATGAGAAGACATGAGTAAACTCGAACTGTGGCTCATCAAAGGTATTATATTTAGCTGCAAAATAGTCCAAGAGGACTTGAGAGGCACACAGTTCCAATCCAAAGCTTTGACTTGTCCACAAAATGGGTTTGACAACCTCTCGGTTTACCTAAGACAGTCATGTTGTGACTTAAGCATCGAATCATAACTCTCCAAGTTATTTTTATCTGTGTTACTATATGATTCAGCTTTCCCTAAGTCAGAAACAAGTACAACATCATGCTCATGCTCATAAAACAAATCAATAAGACCCATTTCACAATCATCCACTAAAACTTCAGTTTCATGCATAAGAATATCACAAGAAACTTCACACTGTGACTTAGACAGAAAATCGGACACATCAAAGTTATTTTCATGTATAGTATCATTAGTGTCTAAGGAAGATTCAACATTTTCTAAGTCACAAACAAGTTGTGTAGCATGCTCTCTTTCACAGGACAACTGCACATGCTCAAGATTAGTAACCACATCACATGTAAATGGAACATTAGAAGAAACTTCATCCATTAAGGTCGAGGCAGATAAGCCTAATGTCTCTGAACCCAAAGGTTCGACAATATTTTTTAGTAAAAACATATTCTTCTAACATAACATCATCATCATCATCATCATAGAAATGCATTTCCTTATTTAAAATCGTAGTATTTCTAGTCCCTTCATTTAAAATAGGTTCATATGCAATATCATCTGCACAAGTAAGACTAGGCATACTATTTTCACATTTTATTTCATTAGGACAAACAAATATTTCATCCTGAAATTCCTCCTTTCCTACATTTTGTAAATGAATCAAATTCATTTTTAAAAATGCATTAAGTTGTTCAATGGAAGGAGAGTCTTCAACAATAGGAAATTCATAATCAATGCTATATGGTTTATCATGCAATACACTCCTAGCATTATTTTTTTCGAAGCTTCTGAGATTTTCCTCCACATATTGAGAAGTACAAAATTGTTCAAATTCCCACTGTGGTGAATGATACATGTGTGCATGGTCATTAGGGTCTATAAAATACTGATCGCAACCTTCGAAAGGTTGATTATGGTCCCAATGACTATCATCTTTGTAATTTGTTGGCATTTCATATTTTGGATTTTCATGATATTCTCTAGATTGCCTAAAATCATGCAAAATATAGCAATTCTCAGCAGGATGGCCTAAGCCTCCACATAAGGTACAAGCATAGATTTCAGATTGCATTTCTAAAGCTGTGATTTTAGCTTCTAACTGATCCAAAAATGATGACTGTGAGGGTTGGGAACTGTCAAGATGTTCATTTTCACCCTGTGGTGGATGATACATGTTTGAATAGTTATTAGGGTCCATGTATTGATGCTCAAGACTGTGAAAATGTCCATAAAAATCCCTATAACTATTGACATCATGGTCTGTTGGAGGCTCATAATATGAAGCATGCCTGTAAGCAAGCTCTCTAATGAATTTGTTTTCATCCTCACTGCAGGACCAAAATCTCGACATGATCTCTAACTAGCACTAGGCTTGTTGCAGAGATTGGGCGGTACACACTGAAAACATACCAATTTTTTTTTCATTATTTTTTTTTTTTTTTTTGTTTTTTTTTTTTTTTTTTTTTTTTTTTTTTTTTCAAGCCCGTTCTCTAATGACCTCGGGCATACATTAGAAAAACAAAATAAAAGAAGAAATAAACGGAAGGGAAGTTCTATGCAATCACAAACAAGGATGACTCCACCACAGTAAACCTACTGATTTCTAGCAAACAAAAAGCAATGTTACTTAGATTGTTTTTCCTTTTCAGGGAATTTTATTCGGAATCCGAGTTTAAGTAAATTGACAGAGGCGAGAGAATAAGCTTTGAATGCCTCAGAGCAGTCACGCATTCAATTACAGAAACCGTCATGAACTTCGAAGTATGCTTAAAGAGTAACCAATATTTTTCAAACAACATTAAATTGTAAAGCTTAAAACGTTTTCCTAGGTGGAAGAGTCCTTTGTAGGAAATTAAAGCGGCCGTATTCAAATCCTCAACATATATGCAACATACGCTAACGAGGATTCGCGAGGTTTATTTTCGACGGGGGGATGAAGTGACTCCTATGTCATGAACGAACCCGAGGGCCGAGGTGATATTGTAATCGTCCTTCTCTGCAAACAGTTTGATATTTAATACTACCCTTAAAGTAGGGTTTAATAATAAAAATAGAATGTCCAAGTCCAAAGTTGCAAAAGAAAAAGAAAATTACAAGAGTGGAGTTTGGTTGAGCTCAAAAGAGGTAGTTAGGGTTTCGAAGTTTTAAAGCAAAAGCAAAAGCAAAATAAAAAAAATAAAAAATAAAATAAAAAATAAAAGTGTAAAATTATCTAACTATGAAAATAAAATTGGATTAGTTAGCTGCTCAAGAACACGAAGAACGACACAGAGAATAAACCACATGAATAACTGTTGTTGAAGTGCGTGTCGATACAAGAAGTGACTTTTGTAAATTAAAGTTACTATGCCGGGATATCGTACCGGCATACTGGTAGGCTTAGAAAGATACCTACTATTAAAAGTGCACAAGTGTTTCGACAAGCAACACAGGGCAAGGCATCGAACCACAGAGACTTGGAGAGTGTAGAAGTTGGATTAATTGTCTGACGATATGATTTTCTGAAATAATAAAAGTAAAAGATGCAAATAACAAGATATGTAAACAATGATAATATGGATACTAGGGTATTCAAAACCAATAACCTATGATATGCATTTTTATTCTTGTCCTTATAGTAGATTCAATTACGTATAACTAATCAATGGATAATTTAATCACAACTAAAGTATTTCTCCAAAGCATTAATTGTCTAATTAAGCACAACTAATCTAAAGATCAATATTTGGTTAAGCATGAGTTGTAGCATAATACATAGAGATCAATGGATAAAAAAGGAATGATTAAATTATATCTTTAAAAAATTCTAAACTTTCAAGAACAAGATACAAGATTTTTAAGTTCAAAATATAATTTGTTAACATGAACAAGCTATTCTTGGATGGTTTTTCAACACAACAACCTCTCTATTTTTTCCTCAAGCACTTGGATAAACTCAACAAAACATGTTTTCTTAATTGATGGAATATATTTGGTTGTGGGAAACAAATTGGGAGTGATGAGTGAGAGAATGGGGGTGAGGTGGATGTTTTGGAAAGAATCCAATGGGGGTGAGGTGGATGTTTTGGAAAGAATCCAATGGGGGTGAGGTGGAAATGGATTTGGGTCTTGGGTTTTGGATCATGGGTTGTTTGCAAGGATCTCCAACTTTCTTCTCTTTTGTCTTCTCAATTCTTCCAAGCTTTATTTAGTACTTAAAAACACAAAATTAATTAATACAAATATTTATTCTTGAAAATGGTAAAAATGCAGAATTTGGGATAATATATGACTTTGAAGCGTGAAAGATGAGTTAAGTGCCAATGAAAAGGTGTATGAATATGCAATATTTGGCACTCATCACATACATAGATCAAAAAAAGGAATGCCGGTTTTTAAGTTCAAAATATAATTTGTCATTTTTCCTATTAAACCTAAGCACCATCGACATCAAGGGTGCCCATGGTGTGTTTGCCGGTTTGAGTATTCCATACAATATTCGGTGGTTGGTAAAAAGTAAAAATTCAAACCGGCATACAATCTTGGTTTGAATGGTACGCTGGTATGTTCTTGAACTTGGGGATATTTTAAACCGGCATTCAAATTTGTATGAATACAATGCCGGTTATAGAGGTTCCGGCATGGTATTCATATAACGCGCACGCCGGTTTTCTGCTTTTTCGGACAGAAATGGCGGTTTCGAAAAAAAAAAACAAATTTTCGACCTCTTTGAAGCATTACCTGTGTGTTGGGGATGCTTGTATGTTGAACATGTTTACTTTCTTGAGTTGGTTCTTCACATAACTCCTC
Organism: Papaver bracteatum; assembly: GCA_023529315.1. Classification (NCBI taxonomy): domain Eukaryota; kingdom Viridiplantae; phylum Streptophyta; class Magnoliopsida; order Ranunculales; family Papaveraceae; genus Papaver; species Papaver bracteatum. Next base: position 702,566 of record JAJJWX010003506.1, read on the forward strand.
ATGGTCACGAAAATCGTGATCCAAGGGTGTTGGTTCATCATATAACTCCAATTGGGAGGTGTTATCATTAACTGAAGATTGAAGATATGATTTTTGTTGTAGTTGAGCCAAGGATTCAGCAGCTGCAAGTCTCTCTTCAAATTCATCTTCCATTTTCAAAAAAAAATAAATTCTACTCTAAATTTTTCCCCTCCTTCTACCCACAAAAAATTCAAATAAACTCAAAAACACTAAATATATCCCCCAAATCATTAAGATTTTACTAATCTTAATTAGTAACTAATCCTAATTAGGGAGGGTTAGATTAGGAAATAATAAATTAATTACATAAGGGGTAACCTAGCTAGGATATTCGGATCCCTATTTTGTCCTCTAGTGATATGCCCCAATTAAAATCCATATCCCCCAATTAATTGTTCTAAGAAATCTCCACAACAATATCAATAAAAAATAGAAATCAAATCAAGTTTTGATTCTTTTCCTAAAATCAATTTTTTAAAACTCCATAAGCATTATTATTTTATAAAAACTCTAAGATGATTTTAAATTCTCAATCACGATTATTTATTATATTCATCTATGTAACCTTAAAAATCATTAATTATGTCATAGATCTAACGTATATTGTATTACAAAAATTATATGATTAACTTTTATTTTTTTGATTTAGGGATTTGATAATTTATTTTGGACTATATATAAAAATTGTGTATGATTTTATGGGTTATGATAATAATCTTAAGAACCTGTTTGGTTAGATTAATGACTTATTTTATGTGGGCTATGGTTAATAACAGCATGGGCTACATTTAAGAGAAGCCTTTAACACTTACGTACCACCATCGACCTCTTCTTAATAAATCTCTTCACCCAAAACCTATGAGTCTGGAATACTAGAAAGTGCCGCTATTTCTTATGTTTCTTTTTTTTTCTTCTTAATTTTTATCTCCTCTCCCATATAAATTTCTCACTTTCTTTACGATCAGGGATTAAAAGGAAATGGTCAAACCCTAAATTTACAATATTTTTAATGTCATAGGACAAGGATAAATAAAATACCAAATCTTCTAAGGGCCTCCCTTGCAACGGTAGGATATTACAGTTGATGACAAAAAATTTAGCAGAAGTGGGAAATTTTTTGTAGAAGTGAATAAAATTTAGAAGATGTGAGAAAAATTTAGCAAAAGTGGGAAATTTTTGGCAGAATTGAATAAAATTTAGCATAAGTGAGAAAAATTTAGTAGAAGTGTTTATATACCTCTACGACAACTCTTATAGAGGTTGTGAATAGTGATGACAAAAAATTTAGTAGAAGTAAGAAAAATTTAGCAGAAGTGGGAATTTTTTTGCAGAAGTGAATAAAATTTAGCCGACGTGAGAAAAATTTAGCAAAAGTAGGAAATTTTTGGCAGAATTAAATAAAATTTAGCATAAGTGAGAAAAAAATTAGCAGAAGTGAATAGTGATGGAAAAAAAAAGCACAAAACTACCAATATTGTGAATCCGGAAGGGTTGATGACTTGCACTGACACATAATAGACTTCGATACTGAACCTGGCTCGGAAATTTTATAGACTTTGATGGCAGAAGTGAAAATATTTGATAGAAGTGCATAAAATTTGCAGAAGTGAATAAAATATAACCATCCAGAGAAGGCTTCGCGCAGAGCTAGACATAACGTGTACTCCGCCCAGAGCTGTTAAGGGTCAGGCTGTCGCGGATTTACTAGCAGCTTTCCCTGGAGAAGGTACCACAACATTACATGAAGACCTGCCTGAAGAGTTTCCAGACATTTCTGTCGTCGAAGAGGAACCTTAGCTATTATATTTTGACAGATCCTCTACTCCCAGCAACAACACTGGAGGAGCAGGCATAGTCCTAGTATCTCCAACTGGCGAAGTCTTTTCACACTCCTTAAAGTTAGATTTTCAATGCACTAACAATTCAGCGGAGTATGAAGCCTTCCTTATAGGGATGCTATTATCCAAGCAGGCGGGAGCCACACGTTTGTAAATAAGAGGCGATTCCAAATTATTGGTTAATCAGATGAACGGGGTGTATGCACTAAAAGAGATAACTCTAGCTCCGTACCAGTCCGAAGCTCAGAGACTGCTAAACTACTTCGCTGACGCAACTATAACTCATGTCATCCGCAACAACAATAGGCATGCTGATTTCCAGACAACGTTAGCTTCTAAATTGCAGTTCGAAGGCATAGAAGAAACCCTGACGGTGAAAAGAAGGACAGTGGAATCAACATGGCTCTCACAATGCAAGGATGCTGAAAACTGTGACTGGCGGACTACGATCATTCAGGAGATTAGCAGTTCATTTTCTCAAGAAAAGGTCAGCCTTAAAGCCTTACGAAACTTCTTTATGCTCCACGGCATGTTATACCACCGAAACCCGAATAGTTCCTTATGAAGATGTGTCGGAGAGGAAGAAGCACAGCTGCATCTTGACCGTGTTCACAACGAGATTTGTGTACAAACATTGGTGGTGACACTCTATCGATGCCTCCAATGTTTAGGCTATTACTGGCCAGAAATGGAGACACAGTCTCGAGCGCTCCAACAGTCTTGCTCAAACTTCCATGCACCACCTCATCAACTAGAAGTACTCAACATAAATCACACCGGGGATTGGAGGCTTCCATATGTTAACTACCTTCGTGATGGCACAGTTCCTGCTAACCCAAAAGAGGCAGTCAAAATGAAACAGAGAGTGAAACGTTTCGTGTTCCACGAGGGGATTTTGTACCGGAAAAGCTTTGGAGGTGATCTTCTACGGTGCCTGGCTGGAGGAGAAATCTCAAGAATTTTGAAAGAAATGCATAAAGGAGAACATCAAGGAAAGAAGAAATTGTTTCTCCAGATACACGAGAAATATTACTGGCCGTCCATGGAAGATGATGTAGCTGCCTTCGTTCAAAGATGCCACAAATTCCAGATTCATGGGAACCTCGTCCATGCACCTTCCACTCCCCTACATTCGATAAGTAGCCCGCTGCCATTCTATAGATGGGGACTTGATATTGTTGGAAAGATCAACCCTACATCATCAAAGCAGCATGAATATATTATAACCGCAACTGAATACTTCACAAAATGGGTCGAAGCTATTCCTATGCGTGGAACCACAGGAGCAACGATCGCAGCGTTCATTAAAGAGCATATCATCTGCCGCTTTGGAGTACCTAAACATATCATTACCGATAACGGCACTCTCTTCTCCAACAAGCAAGTACGAGAGTTGCTTGAAGGATATTGAATTAAACAAGTCTTCTCCACCATCTACTACCCTCAATGGAATGGGCAGGCTGAGAGCACCAATAAAAAATTAATCTGGATTCTCAGTCGGACAGTACATGACAATCCCAGAGAGTGGCATGAACGACTACCGATAGCGCTATGGGCATACTGAATGGCACCTAGGAGCTCCATTGGAGTTTCTCCATACTCACTTGTTTACGGGGCTGATGATGTTCTCCCGGCAGAAATCAAAATCCCATCAGCCAGGATTGCAGCAGCAAGTGGAGTCTACTGGAACGAAGTTGAGGTATCTAACTGCAGGATTTCTGAGCTGGATACGCTAGACCATAGAAGAAGAAAGGCAGAGGAACACACTCAGGTGTACATAAACAGAGTCTCCAGGGCTTACGACAAAGCTGTAAGGCCGCGAAGTTTTAAGGTAGGAGACCTAGTTTTGAAGACATCCAAACATATCCAATAAGACATGTCTGCGCCAAAGTTCTCTCCAAAATGGGAAGGTCCTTACGTGATTACCAAGGCGTACGACACTGGATACTACAAAATCATTAAGGCGGATGGAGGCAAGTTAGAAGCGGTCATCAATGGAAAATGGCTCAAGACATATCACGCCTGATCATTGTCCCGTACCTGTCCCACGACATGACAATACAGGCATTCTCGTTTCATCTCTAACTTGTTAATTTATTCAGAAATTAATGAAAAGTTTTTTTTTTCCATCCATCTACAAAAAAAAATCTCGCATCTCTCAATGGTGTGCAAAAGAAGAAAAAAAAAAGAGGGAAGGAAATATCTCAACGCAGCTCAGAAGAGGTCGTCCAACAGGTTGTAATCCCTGGAAAGCATCATCTTCAACCTTTCCTGGTACCTATCTGTTCGGGCCTTCAAGCTTTGGATCACCTACTCCACCTTTTCTGACTCAGCAGCCAGATCCTTCTCTTCCTCCAAGATAGCCTTCGCAGCAGGAACTACATTCACCAGGATACCAGCTCGATCGACCTTGATGATGTCAAGACGCTACCGCAGCCAACTCACGTTAAACTCCATGGACTCGCAGGTAGAGAGCATGTTTTCCCACTTATCGAGATTTGATTCATCTATATTGCGGATAGAGACACCTTCCATCTCAGCAATCATGTGAAGCAAGCAGTTTACCACAGTAACCAAAGAAGACGAGCAATGCCGAATTACGTTCCTGGTCGCGATATGGCCATACTTTCTCCATATCTTTGTGTACATGGAGACAAACTCCTTTTGTACTAAAAAACCACCGACAATCTTGTAGCTATAAGACAAGCATTTCATACCAATATCGAACAAAAGGCCGGCATTAGGGTATTCATAGGATGAAATGCCCAGATCAGCATTCTCGAGGTCGTACAGTGAAGGTGTAGCTGAATTTGAAGAAAGAGGACTATCCAAGTCATCGTCATCAATGACTGTTACACATGTTCCAGGTAGACATCTCTGCAAAAGAGAAGATTATTCACCTGATCAGGAAATAAGGGTGACTACTCGGAAAAGAAAAGGGAAAAGAACAAACCGGTATGACCCTATTAACTCTATGAACACGAGCTGGAGGATTGTCACGAGTTTCAAAAGTGCACTGAGATGCAGAGCGGGTACGCTTGACAGACGAACCTGGGTGATATGAACAAGACGACTTGCTGTTTCCTGACATGATGGAACTCTGCAGAGAAGAAATTCTATCCCATGATGTAGAAGAGGATTCCTGTGCATACGTATATATACACGCCAAGGGAAACCCTAGAAGCAGCTGTCTCGGAGTACGTCCGGCCGGCAAGGGGTCAACACCAACCAAGTCGTGCTAGCTTCAGAAACCTAGATGAAATCGGAGAAAAATTCGTTGAGGGGGAACAACTCTACCATCGCTACAGGGCATTCGGCACGATTGCTCTCCCCATGTGGTAAAAGTACGTTTACCCTAGCCTTAGTTATTTTTGTGCAAACTGTCACCATCTCATGCCTACCCTACAATAGTGTAACCATGACTTAATGTTGATGGTGGAATTCTATTCAGGGCTAAAATTTTAAAAAAAAAATTCTAAGCTGACGTCCTGCAAGGGATAAAGCCTTCATGCGGTGAATATTCTCACCATATTAATTCATTGGAGCATGTGCAACCATCCCTGAGAATTATAACCTACCCAGAGCGGAGCATGTAGCAACCATCACGATTTTCTGTAGGTTAGCAGCATTAAAATTAATGCCCTGCTTAAAGCCTTGTGTTCGACATGCAAACACCCGTAGGCTACCTGACGGCGGGTTATATTAGCCCCGTTGAACGCATGCAAGACTACTCATGTTAGTCTCACCTGCTGAAAACAAACTCAAAAATAGATCTCATCCGTCCAACTTCGCAGGCATGGTTGGACGGACTAGATCACGAGCGGGACCGAGTAGCGCGCACGTATATTCTCACCATCGTCCCAACATTCCCCTCGCACCATCGACCTCACCAAAAGAGGTCTCCAAATGCCGGATTCGGTCGGATGTAGGTAACCGGTCGGAAACCCTAAATTAGGGTTTGCATCAAGTGGTCGCAGGCAGCCACTTTGAGACAAATGAACGGAAACCAAAAGAAGGCGGGATTAGATGGCCGACCATACCAGCATGTCCACTGTGGGCCCAGCTACACGGCCTACCAATTGGCCGCGAACGGTTGAAGCTAGCCGTCTCGATTTGCGCTCCCAAAGGTAGCATGCACGGCCCCTTTCTAATCTCGTCTGTCCATCATCGCAGGATGAAACGAGCGACTTAGATTGCTCTGGTTGACTTACAACAAGCATGGGCATGTAGAGTGGCGTCCCGCCTACCTGCTGGACCGATCGTCCACTACATGCACGCCTCCCAAGGCTGAAAACCGTTAGGGTGAAAAGGGAGGCTTGCAAGCCTTCCAAACCCTAATCCAACGGTTATTCCTCCATCAATCTCGTCCGTCCAAGTTCGCATGCTTGGATGAATATCCTAGGAAGGGAGTTAGGTGGAAAACAAGGTATCACCGTGATCACCATCCTCCACACTTCCCCTTGGCATAATCGGACAAGGTGGGTCCCGCTCATGCGACCTCCGAACAACACCTGAACATAGCTAGTTGAGTCACTTTAACTTGCAATATTTTCATCAAGGTTGTGTAGGTTTCAAGCATGTTAAGCATATTTAATGCACCGCATGCATACAATATGCGCCTACAAGCAACTTGATTATTTTACCTAGCACCATTTGCTACCTTATGTGGGTCCCACGACTCACTCGAGACGTTAATCACGTCACAACTAGGGGATACAAACTGGGGTATTGGTCTGGCAGTTTACAATATGCAACACGCCATCACAAGATCGTGTCAGGGAAACATGGGCGGTTAGCGATGATAAGAGAAGTGGGCAAGCAACCGTGTGACACTAACACACAACTCCACTTCCTCCATCACTCCACTTCCTCCACTTTCCCACGAGAGACGTGATGAAGGCTTATCGACTTGTATAAATAGGTTGTCCTCCCTATTTCCAACAACACAGAAAAAAACCAAGTGTTAATACCATCGTATTCGACAACCAGAGCCTGCCTGCAACATTTGTTAGCCCGCTCAACCTTCTGTTAACAAGTCATCAAATATCCTTCACCTTCATACTCTCAACACCTTCTTCGCTTCCTTCCCTAAGATCAACCTCACATCCTTCACCTGTGGCCGAAACAAATCTGGAACGGCCGTGTCATCGGTTTAGGCCAGAATTGTACAGATTATCTCTCGAATCAAAAGTGCTCATCGTTCAGCACATTTTTTGAAGGTTTAAATTCACTTCTCATCCACACACACCCAAAATTACCTAAACCTGCAAAAGTAGTTTTCTCCCACAAACAGAGACGTATTCTCGATCCATATCGAAGTTCTTTAATTCTCACAACAGTTGAGGCGTTGATTTGTGCTCAAAATTGGTTGAAGACGCCGATTGATCTTGATATTTCTTCCTTGGCACCAGAAGAGGAAGTTAATTCAGCTAGTATTTCATTTGTGAATTTTTATGTAGAATTCCTTAACACTAACTGTATACTACTAATTGTGATGTGCATTTGTTCATTGCAGAATTTTTGGACTCTCTTTATAAATCCATGTTCGTAAATATAACAGATGATGATGTTGACGACTAAGGAGTACCAAGGTAATTCATCTCACCTGACTCCAATAGCATTATCCTCCACATATCTTTACTCTTTCATATACAAGCAGTCAGCAACCCTGGAGAATCTTAATTTCTAACTGGATTAGATTCTAAATTTGTAACTATCAGTTGCTTACTTTCTTGCCATTTTCATATACATGCAGTCAGCAAGATAGCAACCCTGGAAAATCAGAAGCTATCACTTGATTTTGTGGATGCGTAGTGTTGTTTAGCTGCTATGGCACAAGCTTAGTTTTTTTTTTTATATATAAGTTTTTGTGAAACTGAAAGAAGATGTAATCTCTATCTTTTCTTTTGAATTGTGTTTAAGAATGTTATGGAATGTGAATGTTTGTAGCCTGTAGGTAGGTTTGAAAAACATTGAACTATGTTTTTTCCCTTAGATTTGAACTGTCAGTTTCCTGAAACTGACATAGCAGCTGGTTAACCGATATCCAATGGAAGAAATCGAAACCGTCCAAAACCATTAAGAAACCGAACCACTTGTTAATGGTTTGGTTTACCTTTTAAGAAACCGAGAGTATTGGTTTCGGTTTTGGATTGGTTTGAAACCGAACCAAACCGAACCATGAACACTAGTGAATTTGTTAATGATGAACATGTAGGTTTTCCTGCATATTTTGTTGAAGTCATTGTTGTTAAACTATGGATTGATTTTCCTACATATTTTGCTCAGTTATGAATTTCTTTGATTTTAATTTCTTCCTTGTTTATATTCAGGCTTCCGTTGACTCAATTGAAATGTTTCCACCACTACCTCCTCCTCCTCCTATATCTTGTAATTCCTCTACAGAGGTTAGTTCAGTTGGACAAGTACCAACTGCAAGTAAAGCTCCATCTGCACTAGGTGCCAATGTTTCCGATGCTAATGCCATAACTGTACAAACTTCTAAGAAGCGGAAGAAAACTTCATCGGTATGGGATCACGTTGATCTAGACCCTACACCTTCGATAATAGTAACTTGCAAGAAATGTAAACAAAGAATAAAAGATGACTCTTCTACACATGGGACCGGCTCCTTGAATAACCATTTAAGAAAGTGTCTGAATCTTATTCCTAATAATTCTAGTCAGTCGAAAGTTTATTTTGAACCTGCTAGGCTTGGAGAAGATGATAAGTTAGTTGATGTAACTTTTTGTCAGGATTTGTGTAGAAAAGCATTGGTTATATTCATCATAGTGGATGAGCAGCCTTTTAGAATAGTTGAGGGGGAAGGTTTCCGAGAATTTTGCAGGGTACTTGAGAGTAGATTCAAGATACCATCTCGTATCACTGTACGAAGAGATGTTATGGAACTGTTTGCGTTCGAGAAGGAGAGATTGAAGAATTATTTCAAGGTTAATAAAGTCAGAGTTTGCCTTAACACTGACACATGGAGATCACTTCAAAAGTTGGGATATATGGTTATTACTACACATTGGATAGATTCTAATTGGAAGTTGCATAAGAAGATAATTAGTTTCATCCAAATTATAGGTCATAGCGGTGAGACTATTGGTAGAATGATAGGAACATGCTTGTTGGATTGGGAGATCGAAAATGTGTTTACCATAATCTTAGATAATGTTTTTTCGAATGATGTAGCTATAACATATCTGCAAAATCAAGTGCTCAGGAAGAATTCAGATTTAGTGAAAGGTTTCTTACAAGTGAGATGCGCTGCTCACGTCCTTTCCCTTGTTGTGAAGCATGGAATGAAGGAGTATGAAATGTCAATAAAGAGAATAAGGGCAGTAGTGAAGCATTGCATGAGTTCTCCTGCAAGATTGAAAAAATTTACCGACTGTGTTGCTTACGAGAAGATTGAATGCAAGAAGGGTTTGGTCCTAGATGTGGACACTCGTTGGAATTTGACATTGTCAATGTTAGACTCAGATGAGAAGTATCAACCATCTTTTGAGAGGTTAAAGTATGAGGACCAGGCATTCAAGAAGAAGTTTTATTTTTTTGAAAGTCAAATTACTTGTAATACTTCCATTGTTGATAACCAACCTGACTGGGATGTGGATGAAGATCAAGATGCAGGCTTAAGTTCCGACGATGAAGTTATTTCTACTGCAAATAGAGGAAAGAAACGCAAGAAAATAAGTTATGATAAGGCCCCACCACCACCTCCGTTGCACGCGCCTTACCCATTATATTGGTCGTATTATAGAGCCTTCGCGAAGTTTTTGAAGGTATTTTTTGACTTCACTGTCAAGTTCTCAGCTTCTACTCATGTTACTGCACACGAATTCTTGTTTCATGTGAGTGTTATTCATCTAACTTTAAACACATGGGTAGATCACAAAGATACATTTCTTTCTAGCATGGGACTTAAAATGCGCAGTAAATATAACGAGTATTGGGGACGTTATGAAAGGATGAATAATCTTATGTTTATTGTTATATTGTTAAATCCACAAGACAAAGAATTGGGATTAAAGTTTCTTCTAGGAAATTTAGGTATTGTTGGTGGTTATATGAGAACAGAACTATTGGAACTCGTAATAAGGGACTTTAAGGATCTTTTTGAGGAGTACTTGGATGTCCAATTAAGTGCTGGAATCTCAACAGTTGTGACAGGTAGTAGTGGTGGTTGTTCTTTTGGCACTGAAGCAGACCATGAAGGAGATTCTGCTATAGCCGCGCTTATGGCAGAGAGAGCAAGAGAAGAAGAGAAATGTATTGATGATGAAGGGAAAAATGAGTTAGAGGCTTATTTGATAGAGAAACGAGAACCGCGAAATGAGAAATCTTCGTTTGATATGTTAGGTTGGTGGAAGACGAACTCGACTAGGTATCCTACTTTGTCACTAATGGCAAGAGATATATTTGCTATACCCATCTCTTCAGTGGCATCTGAATCTGCCTTTAGCACTGGGAGACGTATTCTCGATCCATATAGAAGTTATTTACTTCCCACAATAGTTGAGGAATTGATTTGTTCTCAAAATTGGTTGAAGACGCCGAAGAGGAAGTTAATTTAGGTATTATTTCATTTGTTAATTTATATGTAAATTTCCTTGACACTAACTATATACTACTAATTGTGTTGTGCATTTGTTCATTGCAGAATTTTTGGACTCTCTTTCTAAATCCATGTTCGTAAACATAACAGATGATGATGTTGACGACTAAGGAGTACCAAGGTAATTCATCTCACCTGACTCCAATAGCATTATCCTCCACATATCTTTACTCTTTCATATACATGCAGTCAGCAACCCTGGAGAATCTGAATTTCTAACTGGATAAGATTCAAAATTTGTAACTATCAGTTGCTTACTTGCTTGCCATTTTCATATACATGTAGTCAGCAAGACAGCAACCCTGGAAAATCAGAAGCTATCACTTGATTTTGTGGATGCGTAGTGTTGTTTGGCTGCTATGGCACTAGCTTAGTTTGTTTTTTTTTTATATAAGTTTCTGTGAAACTGAAAGAAGATGTAATCTCTATCTTTTCTTTTGAATTGTGTTTAAGAATGTTATGGAATGTGAATGTCTGTAGCCTGTAGGTAGGTTTGAAAAACTTTGAACTATGTTTTTTTCCCATAGATTTGAACTGTCAGTTTCCTGAAACTGAGATAGCAGCTGGTTAACCGATATCCAATGGAAGAAACCGAAACCGGCCAGAACCATTAAGAAACCGAACCACTGGTTAATGGTTTGGTTTGGTTTACATTTTAAGAAACCGAGAGTATTGGTTTCGGTTTTGGATTGGCTTGAAACCGAACCAAACCGAACCATGAACACCCGTAGTGCTACCATAACAATTTCTTTATTTCTGAAAGGTCCTTTGCTTAATTAGTATGGGTGAAATGGACATAATTATGCTCGTATAACAATTTTTCTTCCCCAATTATTTGTGTTTTGAGAAATTAGGTCAATTGCCCATTTATTTTTAAAACATAGTTCTAATGGACAAGTAAAAATTAGTATGAGAGAAATTGACACCAAAAAAATAGCAATAATGAATATGTTTTCATCTTGGCTTAACCAATTTTGTGTATTTGTTTTTAATTTTTTTAATTACGAAAGAAGATACATTAACATCGTTATTGGGTTAATTGATCAATTTTGTGTTTTGTTTTTTAAAAATTAGGAAAGAAGATACATTAACAACTTAAATTAAACTAAATTTAGATCTACATAAGAGGAGTATTTCATGAGATATCCAAACTGTGTAATAAACAGACAACCAAGTAATTTGCCTTATTTCCTGCCCAAAGTTGTCCGGGCCACGGCAGTGATAAGCATCACCGACAGTAGACATGTGCTAAGAGTACGCTTGCAGTACAATTCATGACCTAAGTTGGTTATTGACTTTCCGAAGTTGGATGATCCACGTTCTGTGAATTGTTTATCATAAGAATTCAAGCCCTATGTACCGGATCCCGGATATGGTGGCTTAGTGGGCTGTTATCTTGATTTAAGTAATCTATCTTCAATTGAATTTAAATGTCCCACTATTTTCAGTTTACTATAAATAAGCTTAGACATATGCTTTTCAGGCATTCAATCTCTCAACTCTCAACAAAACCAAAAGTTTTCAAACAAAAGAATCGTAGGGTGCTCGTTTCAAATGGCGGAAATCAGAAGTTTGATAATTTCATGTGTGTTCGTTTTCGTTCTCTTCGCTACGAGTACCGTCATGTGTACGGTAGAAGGTAAGTAATTACACTTATTTTCATCAAAAAAAGAAGTGATGTTTTTTAAATGGATCTTAATTATGATTAATTGATTTTTTTCTTCTTCTTATAACTAACATACGGTTATATGCATATGTAGGTGAGAAGTGCCACCTTGTTATAACAGATGCTGTACTTGCGGGTGCAGTAGAAAAAATCAGCTCAGGAACTATTGTGAACACCGCAGTAGTCTGCTCTGCTACGTTAGTTATATGTGATTCATATTGCTCCCTACAAAAAGCATTACTAGGTAAACTAATCAAGGGTGGGGAAGTTGGTAAGTGCATCTATCCTAATGTTGATGCCCTAGGCAGTGGATATTGCGCCTGCTGCCAACTGAACTAAGTGACCATAGCGATACTTGGTTTCCATTGGTTTATTACCGGATCGAGCTTTGCTAGGGTAATCTCTTCGGAACTGATGGCTCGATCTATGTGTTCGTTTTGTTTCGTCTGCTATCTTCTTGGGTACTTTTGTCAGTTGTACTTCTGTTTATCTTTTCTTCCCGTTGTTTCGCTTTATGTATTTTCATTCTCGATGGGTTTGTCAAAAATAAATGAATTGAGAACTAGACAGGGACATGCCCCATGCATTGCTTTGTTTAGTTTTCTGATCGTGTTTGTTAACGTTTCGTTTCTTTTATATATCTATCTATTTTTTATTTGGAAATTTATTTTAGGAAATGCTATTCTAGTCCTGCTTTGCACCCAATCCAACGTGACTATCTTAGTTGTATAAGATTGACAAAATTCGTGGTATCACCTAATTATGGTATCACCTGATTTTATTTTTCCTTTCCGAGTCTAAAATTTGTACACTCTCCTTCAAAGAGTGTGCACAACACAAATTAATCCTTTTGTTGGGTCTAAAATAATGGCCAATATTATTATTATTATTATTATTTTTAATACAAAGTGGACAGTATAGAAATTATGTTTTTGTTAAAATTTTCAATTATGTCATTAGGGTATTTTATAAAATCTTCAAAAAGTATTTGTGAAGATTCATGAGAAGGGATATTTTTCTAATTTCATACTAATTATATATGCATAGTTTTGACACTCAACGCATGTAACCCTTATATAACAATAAATATACCTTACCATTTAAAAACCTTATCCGCTTAAAAATATATTATCTTATTACCCTCACTCATATTCTTTATTTCAACATAATAAATTTCTTTCTCTATTACTTCACCGCTGACGCCACCACCACTAGCACCACCACCACCAACATTCAACTACCATTCCACCATAGTTGCTTAACGACCACCACCTACCAACCGCCACCACTACTAACAATCCACCACTACTGGAATATTACCACCGCCGCCAGTAGTCTACCGCCACCTTCACTGCCGTTAGTGGTATCAACAACCGAAGTTGACATCATAATATGGCGTCAACAACCGAAGTTGATCCCCAAAATAAAAATTGAAAATACAAAAAATAAGAAGTAATAATAATATGGTGTGAACAACTGAAATTGATCCCAAAAACAAAAATCAGAAAAATAAGAAAAAAATAAATAATATGGTGTCGACAACCGAAGTTGATCCCTAAAACAAAAATCAGAAAATTAGAAAATTAGAAAATGAAAATTTAAAATATATATATATGATGTCAACAACCGAAGTTGATCACAAAAACTTTAAACCAAAGTTTCCAGATTCAAAAATCTAACTGACAAGCTATGATAATAAAATATTGAACCCAAATTTCAAAAACGAATCATAAAAGCTTTGAAAGATATGAAATTCGAATCAGATCTACATGTAATATATATTAAGATGAAATCCGTCAAATATGCTGTTAGAATTTCTAATTGAGTGGCAAATCAATAATTAAACCAAACTCATCTAAGATCCCTAGAAAAAAATTGGTTTATTGTTTTTTTCGAAATTTTAGCTCAAAAGAGAAACTAAGACGAGATGGTTATAGATCTATCCAAATCATGAGAAACAAGATAGAAAAATTGATTTGAAACTATTTAATTAGATTTTCGAAACCTTACAAATGTTTGTTGAAATCCAAAGATTGCTAATCACTATTTGATAGTAGTGGCGGACGTGACGGAGGTAGTGGTGCTGGTTGTGACGGATATAATCGAGATGGTAGTGGTGGTCAAAGTGACGGAAATGATGGTTGTTGGAACGATATAGATTAGTCATGCTTAGTCAACATGACACCTCACTAGGTGAGTCATGCTTAGTCAACATAACACCTCAGCTAACATTAAGCTAATCTAATTCCTATATCTAACTTTAATCAATTCTTAATCAGGCATATACTTAATCCAACTTAGATTAGAATTAAACACAGATATATTAACATTTACCAATTTTATATTTTAATTGAATTCACCGAAGAAATAAATAAAAATTCTTAGAAATAGTTGACGGGTAGTTAGGATAAACCAATAAGATCAATGTATTTTGTGAACATTATTTAAACGAGTGTGCACAAAATTGGAATCGTTCTTTTCATGTTTATTTCTTTTTATTTATATAATAAAATAGGGGGAAATTATTGAGTGCGACTTTGTACACCTCTATTAACCCGGGGTGCACATTCCTCCCTTTGCTATAGGTTTATACCACTAACCTTGGTTAATTAGCTATTTTACATTTATTGAATATTAACACATCGGAAATTGGAGAAATTTAAGAAACTCAAAAATGGTCCATAGCCCAAGTTGTCGCTGATATTGCTCCCTCTCTTATCTCTTTTTTCCCTTCTCTAATCTCTCTATTACGCTTTCCCTATTTATTTTCTTCTCCTGGTTAGTGATGAAGAAGACTCGGCGTACACAAGTTGAGAAATTTTCTTAGTGGGCTCAAAGATCTGGATGAACATTATAAACTACGATTGTACTTGTGATTTTCCGTTGACAATGACCAATGAGAAATCAACTGTTTTTCTCAGAAAAACTCAAGAAAAGAGTAAAGTGTTTGTTAATGAAAATCTATGTCTCAATATTCTGTTGTCATCAATCATCAGCATAAAGACGTGATTATATAACATGTTACTTAAATATTTGGTTAAATCTTGAATCAGATAGAATGTTTAGGTTTCTTAGAAAATGATCTTACAAAACAAAGACAGACACAGAGAGATATTAATACTCTCATTACAGTCACCAATGACCACACACTCAATAGACAAAGCAATAAAGGACATGTGTCTAGGACAGCTCACAATTACAGCTCATAGGACAGGTCAGATACAGTGACAACTAACAGTGACAGCTAACACCCCCCTTCAAACTTTACTGTCTTGAAGATGTGATAGATATATTTATGTGTCTAATATGTCTCAATTGTATGTATTGTTAGTACTCGATTTTCTATTTATTTTGTTATTTTATGTCTTTGTAGGTATTTTTAGAAAAATAAGCTCTTGCGGCAAAATTGGCTCAAAAAGTGGTGTTTCACACCCTAGGATAAAGTACTAAAGACACCCCAGAAATGCACCGGAAGAACCCCTGAAAAATTACTATTTCCGCCCCAATTGCTAAAGGGATCCCAGGAATGGATTAGGGGGAGGTCACTTTCTTCCCAGAATTTGAAACGTGTTTTGGCGGGAAAAGGGAGTTCTTCCCTAGCAGAACTTTGGTTGAAGATTCAAGCATGTTTTAGGGAGATTAAATAGCTCAAATTGATTGGGTATCTTCCTTAGGTCCTAGCAAACAGGTTTTGGGCTTTTGGTTCGATAACATTTGGCCATAATTAGCTGGATAATTCACGGAAGCAAAACAGAGAAACACGGGTCGGACACGGGAATGGAGAAGATTTGAGTGTGTTCTTCTCATGCATGAGGGCTCTAGCAACGTTATGGGTCGTGTGCAAACACTTTTAGAGTGACCAGGATGGAAATATACACGTGAGAAACTAAATCAGGGAAGAAAATGTTCCCAGAATATTTTTTCCATCAAACCAAGTAAAAGAATATATACGGAGTGATTGAGCGAGATTCGATGGCTCTGTTGGCTATAAATATGTTTTTATGGTTGCCTAGAAGTTTGGGGTCGAGAGTTTGGGGGCTTGAGGAGAACTGAGGAGAAAGAAATCACCATGAACAGCAAGCTTCCTGCTGCTGTTTTATGCTGCTGATGAAGATGAAGAACACGAAGAACAGACAAGCAACAGCAGTCATTGTTCAACAGTGACAACGACAGTGGATCGTGGGTCACAGGCGTGGGTCGTATTTCTCCAACGACACAGCACTGCAGCTCTGTCGTTGTTTTAGACGTCTTTTCTGGGTCGCAGAATCCTGTTTTATACCATTTTCTCTTCTTCTCTTTATTGTAAACATCATTTGAGCCATAATAAATAATTATTTTGAGAGCATGTTTACCATGATGAGCTAATTCCCTCGTAACCAAGGCAATGGAGGAAGCTATTCACGCAACTGTTGATGGTGGATTTTAGACAAGGGGTAAAATCGTAAAACCCCATGACCTAGTGTTACCCGCAAACACATTAACTGAAAGCATTTAATTCAGATGTCAATATTTAATAGGGGTATATTTTTCAAAATGCCGGATTAGAGTTTTCAACGCAGAACCCCAATTCCAAAGCCAAAGCCGCATACTGCGCATCATGGCAACAATGCCAAACCAAGCCGCACACTGCGCACCATGGAAACAATGCCAAACCAAGCCGCACACTGCGCATCATGGAAACAATGCCAAACCAAGCCGCACACTGCGCATCATGGAAACAATGCCAAACCAAGCCGCACACTGCACATCATGGCAATAATGCCAAACCAAGCCGCATACTGCGCACCATGGCAGCGACGCCAAAACCAAACTACACATCGCACTCATTGGCAACCATGCCAAACTAAGCCGCTATGCCATTGGCACATGCCAAATATAGCGCCCTAGCTTTGCAAAACGTGCAACTAGGTCAACATGGACGTACGTGCCATTGGCACATGCCAACACGTACCACAAGCCATATTTCCAAGCCGCTATGCCATTGGCGCATGCCAAATATAGCGCCCTAGGATTTCAAACCCTGCAACCTAGGCCAAGTCGGCCACGCATGCCATTGGCACATGCCAACATGCTCGCTGGTAGCTTTTCCTACCAAGGCCACGGCCCTAACGGCCACGCATGCCATTGGCACATGCCAACATGCTCGCTGGTAGCTTTTCCTACCAAGGTCACGTCCCTAATAGCCACGCATGCCATTGGCACATGCCAACATGCTCGCTGGTAGCTTTTCCTACCAAGGTCACGGCCCTAACGGCCACGCATGCCATTGGCACATGCCAACATGCTCGCTGGTAGCTTTTCCTACCAAGGGCACGGCCATAACGGTCACGCATGCCATTGGCACATGCCAACATGCTCGCTGGTAGCTTTTCCTACCAAGGCCACGGCCCTAACGGCCACGCATTCCATTGGCACATGCCAACATGCTTGCTGGTAGATTTTCCTACCAAGGCCACGGCCCTAACGGCCACGCATGCCATTGGCACATGCCAAACACACACGCTGGTAGCCTAACTTGCAAACCGTGCAACCTACCACCAAGGCATTCCGCACATGCCATTGGCACATGCCAAACACACACGCTGGTAGCCTAACTTGCAAACTATGCAACCTACCACCAAGGCATTCCGCCCATGCCATTGGCGCATGCCAAACACACACGCTGGTAGCCTAACTTCCAAACCGTGCAACCTACCACCAAGGCATTCCGCACATGCCATTGGCACATGCCACACACGCCACTAGCAGCTCTGGCATTGCCACTTACAACCTACCACCAAGGCATTCCTCACATGCCATTGGCACATGCCACGCACGCCACTAGCAGCTCTGGCATTGCCACTTGCACTCGAAGTACAACCCGCAACAAGGGAATTTCGCACATGCCAATGGCACATGCCACACGCGCCACTAGAAGTGCCACTTGCATTCAAGGTGCAACCAACACTCGATATATCAACACAAAATGGGGGATGTTTTCCAGGGTTATGGTTTGGTGGTCACATCTTGCAGCGTACACTACGCTCACATTAAGAAAGCGTGAAAAGGAATAAAGCGGTCAAATAAATGAGGAAATAATGGTGAAAACGTTTTCACCCATAAACACCTTGCGGTTACCACCTCCTCTCATTATTTCACCCTTTACTCTCTTCCTTCATGAGGCCAGGGTACGTTTCAATCTCGACTTGTATAAATAGGTCTTACCTATTTCCACCAGACAACAAGTCTCGGTCAGGAGAAAAATACTACACTCTCAGAAAGGCAACTTTGCAAGCTCTCCCAAAATATTTCATCTCTTGCAAGCTTCCCAAGCTTCTACTTTATGATACAAGTCGAGATACTACTCTCCCAAAATTATTCTTGTCTCAACACCTTTCTTTGCTTCCCTCCCCAAATCAACCCTTCTCCTCCACTTTGTGACCGAAGCAAGTCTGGAATGGCCATTTCTTGGTTTAGTCCGGACTTGTACAGATTGATCTCTCGAATCTATAAAGGTCTCACGTGCAGCACATTTGTTTAGGGTTTGAACCCGTTTCTCACTCACCTACCGAATTTACCGAAATCGGCAGAAATGATTTTCACCCATAAACAATTGGCGACCACAGTGGGAGTTTCAATCTCTCGGTTACAATAGCCACTTTCAGAAATCGATCAAGCGCCTTGATACAAGCACCAATAGAAGAAGAAGGCAATCAATTTATGGATCTACAACTCAACTACCATACCACCCATTTACCAGTCATAAAAACTGCACAGGAAAACTAGGGACTCGCCGAAGATGCTACCAGCGATTTGGGGACTTATTGGTAGCCTTACCAGCAAAACTACTACCGACGGTTTAAAGTTTGTTGGCAATATTTTACTGGGTGCAGTCGCGGAAAACATTACCAACAACTGGGGACTTGCCGACAATGTCACAAGCAAAAGAAGAAATGGGTATATTTGCAACAAGAAGTACATGAAGTCAGTGAGTCTGACTCAGGCAAAGTATCTGATCCATTTTGGGTTCTCGGTAAAACCTTCCTACCTTTACATCATGCGTATTTCTAGCACGCACCTTCATATAAAAAAAAGAAAGAAGAGAAAACACATTTCCTTCACAGGATATAATATGAGTTATATTATCAAAACCATTCATCCCAGAAATAATCCAATATCCTCAACAGCTTCCAGCTGTCTATCAAAACCGGATGAACTTTAAACCCGGCATCCAGTATGTCTTTCAGAAAAGACAAATATTCATCTTTTTATATCTTCCATATCCTAAGACGGTTCATCCCGAATTATAACCCAAAACCCTCATAGGTAACACTTGCCTATCAACCCAAAAATCCAGAAAAAATCAAAACCACAAAGCAAGTGTTTTTTTTGCCTTTCGAAAAGGAAAACACAGAAGAATTTCATAAGACATAAACACAAAAGAAGTCATTCAACAGTGGTTTACTTTTCTCGAAGAAGACGGCCTTCGACATTTGGAGGACCGTTTGTTTCATCTCCAACTCTTTGATTGCTACCACGATGCTGCTAGCACCAATATCTCATGATCCTCCCTGCACGCCTTCCAAGTATCGATCCCACCATCCTACAGAAAGGAGCCTCCCGCGCTATCATCACGGCTTGATAGCCAAAGTTCCAGTGCCAACAGTCCGCGTCCAAGATAACCCCAGATACGCTTACCAGACGCACTTTCCAGACGCACATGTCAGTCACACATACAGACGCACATGACCAGCCACAATCTGGACAACACCAGCAGATGGCGTCTCTCCAATGCTAGATTCTCTGCTCAATGGATAGCACCGGCAATTTGCGTCTTCCGGCCACGGCATCTTGCATCTTTCCCAGCACTGAAAGCCTGCGTCACACTTGCTAGCTTGCATCTCCACAGCACTGGCATCCCACATCCTTCTACCGTCGCACTTAAACGCCTCGGATGGGATCAACAATCACAATTTCATCACATGTAAAGACGAACGACTTCCCCAAAATCGAGTCAAATCATCAAACCCCCTGGTTTCACGAAGACTCTCTTCCTTATAAGAGACGCACAATTTCTGGGGACTTCTTCCACAAAACTGTGCGGTCCGTTATAAAGCGCTTGTGTGGAAAAATGTATTTCTTCACAACGTCAAGGCATATTCGCAAGCCCTCAGCCGCACTGCACCAGGGAAACTTTCTCCATCATCACCGGTGATATTGAAAGGAGAATACACCCCTTTGTGAATACAAAATCGTATGGAGCAAAGGCTTTGGTAAAGAACTCATCATCAATGCTAGGCTCCGAACCATCAATATTTTTCGACAAAACGAGGATTGGTTCAGGTAACATCTTGCCGGTTTTCTTCATTTAGCAACAAGATATCAGCACAAAACGAAATAAATAAATATGAAATTATTTCCCTGACACATAACCGCTCCCAACAAGAGAAGATTCTTGAGACATGGAAGAATAGTAATTTCTACGGTTTCTGAAATACATATGCAATATCCTTCTTCGGGATCAAAATTATGTATACAGTATTTCCTACGGATTCAAGAGCGCATATACTGCATTTCTTCAAGATTCAAGGTTATATGCGCAGAATTTTCTACCGGCATGACAGTATACTTCTTTGGGTTCAAAATTATACACAGTATTCTTCTTCGGGATTCATATACAACACGTCTTTCGGGTTACATGAAACACATATATTATTCTTCTTTGAGATTCGCATGCAGTATTTTCTGGGTTCAGGTGCATATACAGAATTCTTCTTCGGGTTCAATGTTATATGCGCAATATATTTTCTGGTTCAGATGCATATACAGAATTCTTCTTCGGGTTCAAAGTTATATGCGCAATATATTTTCGGGTTCAAGTGCATATATAGAATTCTTTTTCGGGTTCAAAGTTATATGCGCAGTATATTTTCGGGTTCAGGTGCATATACAAAATTCTTCTTCTGGTTCAAAGTTATATGCGCAATATATTTTCGGGTTCAGGTGCATATACAGAATTATTCTTCGAGTCCAAAGTTATATGCGCAATATATTTTTTGGGTTCAAAATCATGTGTGCAGTATTTTCTTTGGGTACATATGCACAACATTTTCTACAAGAAGCACGCCAACCCACTTTGTTACCGCGACAACATACTCTCTTCTGATTACATCTCCTACCAAGAATCGTTGCCGCTCATTCGGGACTTCACCACAACAGCTACTACACCATGGAAGCATGTAAACCATACTGGAGGACTGATCATATACACGGGATCCCTTTACCGTTAAATCTCACAAGATACAGTCAACTTCAGACGAAGCATTTTCTACTATTTTCGATTCGGGTTCCATCATCCGAGGCTCAATTGGGATTTCCGCCACTGTCACTAAATCGGAAATCAATACTTCATAACCAGGAAGTGCAAGTAATTCATCGTCAACAACTTCAGGGTTGTTCATATTAATGGGACCCATGATTCCCAACTTCGCTGTTAAGCACCTAACACGAAGATTACATGGGATTGGGATAATTCAAGTGCGGAAAACCAGTACGATCATAAAATTGAGAAAGTAAGTGAACTAACATCATTTAATTTCCTTATTATACTTCCATGACATGTCCAAGAATTACCAAAGTCTTGAAACACATTCTACAAACAAACTCAGCTGAGGTAAGCTTACATTACCCTATGTTCAATTACGAACTGGGAACAATTGGTGTGGAATCTGGTGGTGGTTTTTGTACCATTCTTTTCGTATGGAAGTTACCTACAACATATCAAAATTTCATGGCTATCGGATGAACGAGCAAGGAGAAATGACAAAAACAGCAGACAACACGCAACCTGGGAAAGTTCTGAAAACCTCCTGGAAGTTTATTATTTAGCGGTTTTCATCCCCTGGACACGCTCAAATTTCAAAAATCTTCTTTTCTAAAGCTTGGAAATTTTCTGGGCTTCAGGATACATATGCGGACTGCCAAAATCCGAGTTCGTATGAGGATTCTGCAACAATTTCAATAACGGGCGCCAATTAGGGCTTCAGAGTCCTCCCAACCAGCCAACACGACAAGACACCATCTTCCCAACTTTATGCCGGTCCCACCATCTAGCCTATCAAGCATGCACGACTTCCCAAGCTCCCAAACCTTGTGGTCCCACCAGCCAGCATAGCATCACACAAGATCAATTCCCACCGGCTAGCACACTCAGTTTCCATGGCGGTATGATCTTCTTGACTCGCATAACTCTAGTTGGAATGCTCTCACAAGAGTCGGATCTCAAACTCTCACCTGGAGAATCTGGACGATTAGAGGAAGTCTCGTCTCTAAGCGGCATAGCAAAAGAGGGTAGGATTTCAGTAAGATGCCCCCTTTTATCAAAAGAAGATGATGTAGTCATATTGGGAATGAATGGCGAAATCCGAAAAAGGAAAGGGAGCAATGAGAAACGTAACTCTCTGGCATAAATGGCTCCCTGGTTTTAAATTCCATGAATGAAGAATGTCAAAAAACGCTTCCTTGCCTTCCGCTGGGCCCATCAATGATGCCATCTTGTCAAAACCGTCCAAGCTACACCAGTCATCACGCCCGTCGTCCACTGGCCCCGCCAAAAACGCCCAACTGCCCAAAAAACGTCCACCCAGAGCTTCATCAACGGCACTCCCCCCAAGCAAGTCAACTAGCATGCTCCGAATGGGTCCTACCATGCTAACTTCTCAGCCTTGCGCCCATGCCGCCCGAGCTGACTCCTCAACTTTTATACTGAGACCAACCAACCAGCATCACTTGTTCTCTAGGACCAATCCGTGTTTCAAAAAAGTTCAGATGAACCTCCCCACTCCTCTTTAAGATTTTGTCTTGGCACCATCTTATGCTTACCTCGCAACGAAGCTCCCGTCACGAGCTAAGCAGGGGACTTAATGTTGATGGTGGATTTTAGACAAGGGGTAAAATCGTAAAACCCTATGACCTAGTGTTACCCGCAAACACATTAACTGAAAGCATTTAATTCAGATGTCAATATTTACTAGGGGTATATTTTTCAAAATTCCGGATTAGGGTTTTCAACTCAGAACCCCAATTCCAAAGCCAAAGCCGCATACTGCTCACCATGGCAACAATGCCAAACCAAGCCGCACACTGCGCACCATGGCAACAATGCCAAACCAAGCCGCACACTGCGCATCATGGCAACAATGCCAAACCAAGCAGCACACTGCGCATCATGGAAACAATGCCAAACCAAGCCGCACACTGCGCATCATGGAAACAATGCCAAACCAAGCCGCACACTGCGCACCACGGCAAAAATGCCAAACCAAGCCGCACACTGCGCATCATGGCAACAATGCCAAACCAAGCCGCACACTGCGCACCATGGCAACAATACCAAACCAAGCCGCACACTGCGCACCATGGCAGCGACGCCAAAACCAAATTACACATCGCACTCATTGGAAACCATGCCAAACTAAGCCGCTATGCCATTGGCACATGCCAAATATAGCGCCGTAGGTTTGCAAAACGTGCAACTAGGTCAACATGGCCGTACGTGCCATTGGCACATGCCAACACGTACCACAAGTCATATTTCCAAGCCGCTATGCCATTGGCGCATTCCAAATATAGCGTCCTAGGCTTGCAAACCATGCAACCTAGGCCAAGTCGGCCACGCATGCCATTGGCACATGCAAACATGCTCGCTGGTAACTTTTCCTACCAAGGCCACGGCCCTAACGGCCACGCATGCCGTTGGAACATGCCAACATGCTCGCTGGTAGCTTTTCCTACCAACGTCACGGCCCTAACGGCCACGCATGCCATTGGCACATGCCAACATGCTCGCTGGTAGCTTTTCCTACTAAGGTCACGGCCCTAACGGACACGCATGCCATTGGCACATACCAACATGCTCGCTGGTAGATTTTCCTACCAAGGTCACGGCCACGCATGCCATTGGCACATGCCAACATGCTCGCTGGTAGCTTTTCCTACCAAGGTCACGGCCCTAACGGCCACGCATGCCATTGGCACATGCCAGCATGCTCACTGGTAGCTTTTCCTACCAAGGCCACGGCCCTAACGGCCACGGCCCTAACGGCCACGCATGCTATTGGCACATGCCAACATGCTCGCTGGTAGATTTTCCTACCAAGGCAACGGCCCTAACGGCCATGCATGCCATTGGCACATGCCAAACACACATGCTGGTAGCCTAACTTGCAAACCGTGCAACCTACCACCAAGGCACTTCGCACATGCCAAACACACACGATGGTAGCCTAACTTGCAAACCGTGCAACCTACCACCTAGGAATTTCGCACATGCCATTGGCGCATGCCAAACACACACGCTGGTAGCCTAACTTGCAAACCGTGCAACCTACCACCAAGGCATTCCGCACATGCCATTGGCAAATGCCGCACACGCCACTAGAAGCTCTGGCATTGCCACTTACAACCTACCACCAAGGCATTCCGCACATGCCATGCACGCCACTAGCAGCTCTGGCATTGCCACTTGCGCTCGATGTATAACCCGCAACAAGGGCATTCCGCACATGCCACACGCGCCACTAGCAGCGCCACTTGCACTCAAGGTGCAACCAACACTCGAGATATCAACACAAACTGGGGGATGCTTTCCAGGGTTTTGGTTTTGCGGTCACTGCTTGCAGCTTACACTACGCTCACATTAAGAAAGCGTGAAAAGGAATAAAGCGGTAAAATAAATGAGGAAATAATGGCGAAAACGTTTTCACCCATAAACACCTTGTGGTTAGCACCTCCTCTCATTATTTCACCCTTTACTCTCTTCCTTCATGAGGCCAGGGTACGTTTCAATCTCGACTTGTATAAATAGGTCTTACCTATTTCCACAAGTCAACAAGTCTCGGTCAGGAGAAAAATACTACACTCTCAGAAAGGCAACTTTGCAAGCTCTACCAAAAGATTTCATCTCTTTCAAGCTTCCCAAGCTTCTACTTTCTGATACAAGTCGAGATACTACTCTCCCAGAATTATTCTGGTCTCAACACCTTTCTTTGCTTCCCTCCCCAAATCAACCCTTCTCCTCCACTTTGTGACCGAAGCAAGTCTGGAACGTCCATTTCTTGGTTTAGGCCGGACTTGTACAGATTGATCTATCGAATCTATAAAGTGCTCACGTGCAGCACATTTGTTTAGGGTTTGAACCAGTTTCTCACTCACCTACCGAATTTACCGAAATCGGCAGAAACGATTTTCACCTATAAACAACAACATAAATGGGTAACTATTTCATTTAATTATATAATTCACCTAATTGCTGCTTTTGCAGAGTTTTAAATTATTTGAATGATTTTCTTAATTATTTGTGATTCAGTTTGATAGGTTATGCTTGGTTTAATCTCTTGATAATCTATGCTTAAGGTTTAAAAATAACATTTGAGAATTTGTATGATTGATAGTGAATTAAAGATAAAAGAGGACTGACGAATTGAATAGAGTTTTGAAATATTTATCATTCAATTTTGCGTAATAGTGGAATCTAGTGTCTTGGTCACCTCTCGCCCACTATGTTAATATTTTTGTATATATATTTTTCTATCATTTTAGTTTATTAAGTCTAAAAAATCTTCCTTCACAAGTCTCAAAGAACCTTTCTACTACAACATCATTGATAAATACCATCAAGTTGTTGAATGCTGAAGACATGAAGTTTGTCTTTTAACAGTGCAAATCTAGGACCAAGAAGACCCTTTGTGAAGATATCATCTATTTAATCAATAGTGGCAATGTAAGTGACTGTAAGTGATTTGGCTTGCACCAACTCCCTGACAAAATGAAAATCAAGGGCCATATGCTTCATTTTGCTGTGAAAAACAGAATTGGAGGCAAGAGAAATACTGATGCTATTGTCACAATGCAAAGCTGGAGAAATAGGGAGAAATATATAAAAATCTTGAAGAAGCTGACACATCCAAACAATCTCTGTTGTAGTATGAGAAAGAGACCTATAATCATCTTTTGTACTAGATCTTGAAACAATAGCTTGCTTCTTGGCACTCCTGGAAATATGATTGTGACCAAAGAAAATGCAGAAACCACTAGTAAATCTTCTATCATCAGGAGACCCATCCCAATCTGCATCACTGAAACCTTACAAAGTTTGAAGACCCTTAGTAAAAAATAAACCATGAGTGATAGTCGCTTTTTCATATCTCAAAATTCTCTTAGCTGCACTCAGATGTACATCAGTAGGTTGATGCATGAATTGGCACACCTGGTTGACTGCAAAGCTGATTTCAGGCCTAGTCCAAGTTAAGTATTGCAAGGCACCAACTAATGATCTAAATTCAGTTGGATTTGCAAGCACCTCACCATCATTAACACTCAATTTTCCAGAAGAAGAAGCAGGAGCAGAGCAAGGCTTAGCACCAACCATCTGAGTTTTATCCAATAAGTCTAAAGAACATTTAGTTTGACTAAGAAAAAGACCAGAAGTATTCCTATGCACTTCCAATCCCAAAAAATAATGAAGAGCACCTAGATTTTTAACTGGAAAACGAGAACCCAAGGCTTGAATAAGCTCATTGCAATAAGTATAAGAAGTACCTATAAGAAGGATATCATCTACATAAACAAGGAGAATGGTAATTATGTTGCCAATCCTCTGAACAAAAAGAGAATGATCTGCTGAAGATGGTTGGAATTCCATAGCAACAAGAATGTAAAAGAGCTTATCATACCATGCTCTAGGAGCTTGTTGTTGATGGTGGTTTTTAGACAAAGGGTAAAATCGTAAAACCCTAGAAAACCTAATGTCACCGGTGACACATTTATTAGAACATTTAATGCATGTAGTGAGTAATTAATAGGGGGTATTTTTTCAAATTAGGGTTGCAGCGAGCAAACCCTAATTCACCTTCGTGTCAATGGAAAATCATGCCATCCACACCTAGCCCAAGCTATCCGCGCCATGCCAAACGCATTTTGCCTTGGCCCTAGCTATGCTAGTCATACCAAACACGCCAAAGCATGCAAACCATGCTAGCCGCACCTCCGTGCCAATGGAAAATCATTCCAGCCACACCTAGCCGCTGCGCCATGCCAAACACACTCTTCCTTGGCCCTAGATATGCTAGTCACACCAAACACGCCAAAGCATGCCAACCATGCTAGATGCAACTCCATGCCAATGGAAAATCATGCCAGCCACACCTAGCCCAAGCTAGCCGCGCCATGCCAAACGTACTCTGCCTTGGCCCTAGCTTTGCTAGTCACACCAAACGCGCCAAAGCATGCCATGCTAGCCGCACCTCTTTCCAATGGAAAATCATGCCAGCCACACCTAGCCCAAACTAAACGCGCCATGCCAAACACACTCTGCCTCGGCCCTAGCTACGCTATTCACACCGCGCCAAGCCAAGCACACTTACCTTAGCCTTAGCCGCGCCATGCCAAAATAGCACCCACGCCTAAGCTTGCAAACCGTGCAACCTAGGCCAAATTGACCACGCATGCCATTGGCACATGCCAAACATGCACGCTGGTATATTTTCTTACCAGGTTATGGCCCTAATGGCTGAGCATGCCAAACACGCATGATGGTAGCCTTTCTTACCATATTGTGGCCCTAATGGCCTAGCATGCCATTGGCACATGGAAAACACGCACGCTGGCAGCGTGTTTTACCAGGCCGTGGCCCTAATGCCCGAGCATGCCATTGGCACATGCCAAACATGCACGCTAGTAGCTTTTCTTGGCAGGTCGTGTCCCTAATGGCCGAGCATGCCATTGGCATATGCCAAACACGCACGCTGGTAGATTTTATTACTAGGTCGTGGCCCTAATGGCCGAGCATGCCATTTGCACATGCCAAACACGCACGTTGGTAGCCTTTCTTACCAGACCGTGGCCCTAATGGCCGAGCATGCCATTGGCACATGCCAAACACGCACGTTGGTAGCTTTTCTTACCAGTTCGTGGCCCTAATGGCCGAGCATGCCATTGGCACATGCCAAATACGCACGCTAGTAGCTTTTCTTACCAGACCATGGCCTTAATGGCCGATCATGCCAAACACGCACGTTGGTAGCTTTTCTTACCAGGCCGTGGCCCTAATGGCCGAGCATGCCAAACACGCACGCTAGTAGCTTTTCTCGCCAGGCCGTGGCCCTAATGGTCGAGCATGTCATTGGCACATGACAAACACGCACGCTGGTAGCTTTTCTTACCAGGACGTGGCCCTAAAGGCCGAGCATGCCATTGGTACATGACAAACACGCACGCTGGTAGCTTTTCTTTCCAGGCCGTGGCCCTAATGTCCGAGCATGCCATTGGAACATGCCAAACATGCACGTTGGTAGCTTTTCTTACCAAGCCATGGCCCTAATGGCCGAGAATGCCACTGGCACATGCCAAACACGCACACTGGTAACCTTTCTTTCCAGACTGTGGCCCTAATGGTCTAGCATGCCATTGGCACATGCCAAACAACACGCTGGTAGCTTTTCTTACCAGACAGTGGCCCTAATGGCTGAGCATGCTATTGGAACATGCCAAACACGCATGCTGGTAGCTTTTCTTACCAGTCAGTGACCCTACTGGCCACGCACTCCATTAGCACATGCCAAAACCCTCGCTGGTAGCCTAACTTGCACTCAACGTGCAACCTACCACCAAGGAATTCCGCACATGCCACACGCGCCACTAGCATCTCTGGCATTTCCATTTGCACTCAAGGTGCAACCCGCAACAAAGGCATTCCGTACATGCCATTGGCACATGCCACACGTGCCACTTGCACTCAAGGTGCAACCAACACTCGAGACATCAACACAAACTGGGGATGCTTTCCAGGGTCTTGGTTTGGCGGTCACATCATGCAGCGTACACTATGCTCACATTAAGAAAGCGTGAAAAGGAATAAAGCGGTCAAATAAATGAGGAAATAATGGTGAAAATGTTTTCATCCATAAACACCATACGGTTACCACCTCCTCCCATTATTTCACCCTTTAATCTCTTCCTTCATGAGGCCAGGGTATATTTCAATCTCGACTTGTATAAATAAGTCTTACCTATTTCCACTAGACAATAAGTCTCGGTCAGGAGAAAAACACAACACTCTTAGAAAAGGCAACTTTGCAAGCTCTCCAAAAATCTTCCATCTCTTGCAAGCTTCCGAAGCTTTCACTTTATGATACAAGTCAAGACACTACTCTCCCATA
The DNA here is from genome assembly GCA_023529315.1 of Papaver bracteatum. NCBI lineage: Eukaryota > Viridiplantae > Streptophyta > Magnoliopsida > Ranunculales > Papaveraceae > Papaver > Papaver bracteatum. The sequence continues at coordinate 731,909 of JAJJWX010003506.1, forward strand.
ATTATTCTGGTCTCAACACCTTTTTTTGCTTCCCTCCCAAAATCAACCCTTCTCCTCCACTATGTGACCGAAGCAAGTCTGGAACGGCCATTTCTTGGTTTAGGCCGGACTTGTACAGATTGATCTCTCGAATCTAGAAAGTTCTCACATGGAGCACATTTGTTTAGGGTTTGAACCAGTTTCTCACTCACCTACCGAATTTACCAAAATCGGCAGAAATGATTTTTCCCCATAAACACCTGTTTAAGACCATAGATTGACTTATGAAATTTGCATAAAAAATGAGGGTGGGAAGCATCAATAAACCCTAGAGGTTGCTTCATAAAAACATCTTCCTGCAGATCCCCAGAGACGAAGGCATTTCTTATATCCAGTTGTAAAATAGGCCAATCATAGTGAACTACTAAAGAAAGAAGCAGTCTGATAGTTTTTGGTTTGGAAAAATGACTGAATGTTTCATTATAATCCAGACCATCATGTTGATGAAACCCTTTAGCCACAAGTCTAGATTTGAATTTATCAAGTGAATCATCTGCATAATATTTGATCCTATAAACCCATTTACACCCAATAATGTTCTAACCAGGTTCAGGTTGCACAAGAGACCAAGTCCCAGCATTTTGAAGTGCAGTATGCTCATATTTCATTGAGAACTACCATTTGGGTATTTTGATAGCTTGATTGAAGCAAGTAGGGGTAATGTGAACTGTGGGACGTAGTAAAGCAGCTGAAAGAAGATGTTTAGTAGCAAAGTACATTTTTGGTTTAGTAATGCCAAATTTACCTCTAGTTTCCATTGAGTGAATATTGGAAACAACAGGAGAGAGGTGTGGACTCTCATGATCTGAAGAAGAGATAACAGTTATATCTAAGGAAGTACTTGAAGCAGTAGTAGGTAGATATGATGAAGGCTGAGAAGTAGTAGGTGAAGATGATGAAGGCTGAGCAGAAGTTATGGTTGGTAAATCCTTAGCAAAAGTATCATAGCATAAGACAGAAGCAGATATTGGAGCTGAAACTATGGTAGCATAGGGAAAGACAGCTTCATTAAAGACCACATGTCTTGAAATATAAACTTTACTAGAGAGTGTATCCAAACACCTATACCCTTTCTGCTGAGTACTATACCTAATAAAGATACATGGAGCACTTCTTGGAGAAAGTTTGTTGGAAGTATAAGGCCTTAACCAAGGATAACACACACAACCAAAACTTCTTAAGAAATTATAATTTGGAAGCTTACCAAACAACTTCTCAAGTAGAGATAGAAAGTGAATGTTTTTTGTGGGTAATATGTTGATGGTGTAATTGGCAGTTATGAAAGCATCAACCCAAAAAGAGTCTGGTAGCTTGAATAAGAAAGGTTCTTCCGACATCTAGTAAATGCCTATGTTTAGCCTCAACCATTCCATTTTGTTCTGAAGTATAAGGACAAGTATACTCATGTTGAATACCATAAAGTTGAGTAAAAGAAGCAACTTCTTTTTTAATGAATTCTCCAACACCATCAATGTGTATAGTTACAATTTTTGTGGATAACTGATTTTCTATTTGTGTTTTGAAGGTAAAGAAAATAGTCTTAAAGTCAGACTTAGCTTGAATAAGAAATAACAAACAAAACTTTGAAAAATCATCAATGATATTAACATAATAGAGATATCCACTGTTTCACATTACAAGAGAAGATCCCCAAAGATCCATATGGAGAATTTCCAAAGGTCTATAAGTACTAGAAGTATAAGGACTAAAAGGAATTTTATGATATTTTCCTAACTGAAAGCACTCACAAAAGAGTAGTGTTTTTAGGATATTACAATCTAAAGGTTTACACACTTTTTAAAGAGTTTGAAAGGATGGATGAGCTAACCTATGATGCCAGATAGATGGAGTAGCTTTACTGATGTGAAGAGCTTTAGGTGGTGGTTGAAAAGTGATTGGGTATAATCCATTAACATGAGGGCCGTGCAGCAGAATCTTCCCAGATTGAAGATCCTGTACAGTGTAATCAGATGGAGAAAAAGTAATAGAGCAGTGATATCAGTAGTGAACTTGTGTATTGATAAGAGGTTATGAGATGAAGTAGGTACATGTAGACCATTTTGAATAGTAAAATGCTTAGTAGAAGTAGGAAAAGACACAGAACCAGTAGAATGAATAGGCATACCTTTTCCATTAGCAGTTTGAATATACTCATATCCATCATAAGCTGTGTAATCTTCAAGATTAGAACTGTCATTAGTTTTATGATTATTGGCTCCACTATCAGCGTACCATGGATTCTCACCAAAGATATTAGATGTGGCTAGCATAGCTTGGAGGTTCTTCAGTGGTGATTTGCCTTGATAAATAAAGTTTAATCTATGAGAACATTCTAGAGCTAAATGATCAACATCACCACAAATTTGACAGGAAGGCTTCACAGTGGAGACCATAGATGCAGGAGGTGGAACTGATAAAAAAGCTGGAGCAACATATCGAAATGATGATGAAGGTGACACACCTCTGTAAGATGGATTAAATGGTCATTTGCCTCTGTAATTTGGACTATGTCCACCTCTCATAACAGATTGAGGATGACTAAATGAATTGGTTGATGGATATGTAGGAGTTTGATAATGTCTAAAATTGTTATGAACTAGAAAAGCCTTATTCTTAGTATCAGCAATGACTGACTTAGATCTAGTAGACAAAATAATTTCTTCACTAAGAAGAAGATTATGCAATTCAACACTGGTAACTGGTGGAAATCGAACTAGAATAGATGTAGCGAAAGCGTCAAAAGAAGAGCTCAAACCTGATAATATGGTGACCACAATTTCACTATCACTCACAATAATTCCTGCACCAGCCAGAGCATCTACAACTTTCTTGATTTCAAAGATATAATTGGTGATTGAACCATTTCCAAGATGAATTGACTGCAATTTGGTACAGAGCTGAATAGTATGAGTAGCAGAAACCCGAGAGAACCGATTTTGAATGTTCATCCATAGTTCAAAAGCAGATGTAGCTCCAACAAAATAAGGAACAACAGTTTCTGACATTGTAGAGTAAACTAGAAGAGTAATTGTAGAATCTTCATCCTTCCACAGTAGATATGCCGGATTTGGTGCAACACCAAAAAGCGGAGGAGGACAAACATTAGTACCAGTAATGTAATCAGTTGCCCTAAATTTTGTTAGAAGAGCAAGAAATAACGATTTCCAAGTGAGAAAATTGTCCTCTTTGAGTTTAAGAGTGACAATGTTAGCTAACTGATGAAGGGGAAACTTGGAAATGGATTTTGGTGCATCCATTAAAAAAGATGAATCAAGAATTTAGATTCAGAAAATGAGCAACTGAGAAACACAAGATAAACAAGTGAAAGAAAATAAAAAGAAAATCACTTGTGAATTAAGAAGAATTGAGCTCATATGAGGCCATTAATGGCGATGAAAAATTTGGATCGATACCCTCAGAAATCTTATTTCTGAGTCTGATACCAAGAAATAGCAGCAATAAATATTTTTATTTCCTCATCCGATGGACTCTTCAATATTGTGATGAACAAAAAGTTAGATGATGATGACAGAATACGGTGGAAACAACTAAGATTGGCTAAGTAGCTTCAATTTCCTACTTTCAACGGCAGCATGAGAACAGAAACCCATGAACAATCGCAAATAAATAACAATAATTAACAGCATAACCTGAATGATGTACTCGATGGGTCGGTAGTAACCCTCTACAGTAATTTGTATTTCTCTTTGTTTTTAAGCACGGTAGATTTAGGGGCTCCAACTGTTATTCCTAGTTTCTTAGAGATTTAGTTGTCTATTTTGTTAAAGTCTGTAACAGTTTGTTATAGTTCTTATTCTTAGGGTGAACTCTTTTGTATAATCTAAATTATAGATTATTTAGATAGCTAGGTTAGTTATATTTCCTGCATCAGTGAAGACTATCTACTCCTTTCCGTGAAGCTGTTTGAGCCTAATTAAAGCCACAACATCGACTCTCAGACTGCAACCCAAAGTTCAAGATTACAAAGATGACTATTTTGGCGTGGAACTATCAAGGAGATAGACAGTTAATGTTCGGGCAGTACACCTCAGCATATAGACGCAATTGCATGACTAGCACTTTCAATCAAGCGCATCAAATACCTCTTCCATTAACTACGTTCTCATGGACTCTGTTGTGTCCATCAAAAATACATCTTTTCTTGTGGAAAGCATTGAACGAAGGCCTTCCGACCTTCGAAACCTACATCTCCTCCTGATGCAATTTTGATCCGAAGACTGCTGCTCACGCCTTGGTTCTCTATTTTGCTAATTTGGATTCATGGCATAACATTCCAATTGTAACTGATGAATTTCTTGGTATGTTTTACCCTCGTGTAATAGCCTTCTAATTAATTTATGAATTTCATGCTTCAAAAAAAAAAAAAAAAAAAAAAAACCATAATTAATTATAGTTGTACCATTTTACTAAAGTGACCTTATATAGAAAATTATATTGGCTAATCTTTCTTCTGTAAAAATAAGGTGAAAAAGTCATGTATCCAAAAATTTAGGAAAGTTCCTAAAATAATAATAAAAAATAATAATAATAATAGAATGGGTCCTAACTCAGCTGGTCATCCCCGTTCCCCGAAGTTTCATGCGTTCCAGGAGGTCCCAGGTTCAAGTCCCCAATGACGTAATATTGCAGGAATTAACATGGAAGGTAGTGTTAGTTTGCCCCCCTTGTGACACAATCTCGCCCCCCCTCCCGCTTCGGCTCCCCTTGGCAAGGTTACCCATGAGGCTCGCTGGTAGGCTAGCACAGCAACCTGTTTAATTAATGTAGTAGTATGTCGTTGGAGCCTAGCTTGTTAGGTTTCCAACTAGTTTCATGTAATAAAAATTTAAAATAAAAAAAATAAAAAAATAATAATAATAATATTTATCATCATTTTTGATCCACAAAAACCATTATCACTTTTGATTCCGTTGTTTGACTAATATATTTTAGAGATCCATCGTTCATATAGTTCTATCATAGAGATGCATATGGTTCTATTTTCGAAAATGGGGGACAAAATCGGTATAAAATCCTTGCCGGAAATCAAAAGTGTTACTGCTGAAATTTTTGATGACGAACAATAGATGCTCAAAATTTCAGTCTTTTCCAAATCCCTTTCTCGTAAACAGATCTAGGTTACCATGTCGCCACGGTACCATAATCTCATATATATAAAAGTTTTGTCATTTTTTTTCATATTTGAGTACAAGCACTTAAAAGCACGGTGCTTCAAAAAAAAAAAAAAAGAGAATAATATTTGGTTTTGGGATTTTTGGACTTTTCTACTTTAGGGGAGCTTGGCGATGATACTATTATTTTTTGAAAAGATTGAAAAATTGTTTAGCGAATAATGTGTCAAACGCTGGTTCTGGTGTTTTCTTTTTCATAGAATAGGGGTGACCATTCAGAAGGGTGTTGGAGCTCAGCTTGTGGCCAGACTCCCGTCCAATTTCTTGTAAAATCAACATTTGTAAAAGATAAAAGAAGTAAACAAAAAAAAAAAACCTAAAATGAAGGTTAACACAAAAATAATAATTCCCACTTGATTGAAAAAAAAAAGGGGAGCATTGTGCAGGAAAATGATGATCATGACTTAGAAAAAGTCCGTGGAAACAAAATACTGCTAATAATACTTCTGGCCGTTCTGATCAGATTTCTGGCACCTCCTTCGAAAGATAATATGCTTTATCTATTTTGAAAAATTAAGCATATTCACCGACAAAATTCCAAAATATTTGAGAGATGGCCAGGATTGTATTTCATGTGTGCACGTTCTCTTTCCCTTTGTGGTAGGATCGTGTCTTTAGCGATTATTTAGATTTATATCTTTCCCTTTGTGGTAGGATCGTGTCTTTAGTAATTATTTATTTAACGTCTTGGTAAGCAGAAACTATCGGGAAGAACAATCAGGAATTAAAAAAAAACATGAATTACGTACAGAAAGTCAAAACAGATCAGCTGATCAAACGTTAGACATGTGAAATTAATTCAAAAGTGATATGTAAACTTTAGAAACTGAGATGGCTTTCCGGAATATGCGGACCCTATAAATTAAGGGCGGACATTATAACTAGTCAATTATTACTGAGTTGCTATGGCTTCTGCTTTTTCATGTAGTAGATGATTTCCTTTAAAGTCAAGTATATCTTTACTCTGTAATCTCATATTTATCATGTAGTAGTTGAAGAATACCTCATACTACGTATGCAGTAAATGATAGCTTTTAGCTGCATTTAAGAACTATTTTGAATAAAATCTTTCTTTTGTAACATATATATTGAAGATGTCTTTCTGCTCTGGTTTCTTGTTAATTGGATCTCTTCTCCTTCCTTGTCTTGTTCCTCTATTCTATTCTGTCTAGTCCCTCTTTTCGGTTCTGTCTAGTTCTCTTTTAACTAGTTTTCCTCCTCTCCGGTGCTGTCCTCCTTGTGTTGCGTCTTCCTTCCAGTTTTTTCTTTTGATCCCATGTCGAACCTTACTTTTTTAGATTTGAGATACTCGACCATACTTCACTTGATCTTAATAATCTCTCAATGGGTGTCTGTAAATCTAGTGGGTAACCTAATCATCAGAAGTAACAAATTCTTTAAGTTTAAATATGGAATTAGAGAAAACATAATTTCGAAAGGAATTTTGTTGCTTATGGCTGCTTCATCAGACACAACAAACGAAACAACAGAAATTTCTCCTGATATTGTACACAACCTAACAGTTAATATGAAGAACAATCTTAATCTTGAAAGTGCTATTGAACCAGTTGTTTATCAAACATATGGTGTTGGAGAAAGAAAAGGTGGATTACAACTTATGTATGCTAGGAAGGATTTGTTGCCCTGTAACAATATCTACTAGCAGAGTCAGGAATTTGTTTAGAAATCTGTGGCAAATGTTTAGAGAAGTCATAATCAAGAAATTTGGAGCAAGACTGAATGTTCACTTATACAGATTTGGATCTGAGATCGATATTCTGAGAATTAAGGATGATGGTCCTTGGTGTTTAGATGGATATTTGGTGGTGCTGATTGAAATACCAAATCAAGGTTTTGTGTTTGGTGCGGCTATAAACATGGATTATGAGTTATTCATAGTTTTTTTAAGTAGAATCCCAATGCAGTTTCTTACTTCTGGGCTTCTAGAGCGATGGCAGCAGCTATTGGTGAATTTTGTGGTTTTGCGGAACCAATGGGACTATTTACAGAGCACAAAACTGTTAAGATGTTGATTAAGATCAATGTAACTGGGGATTTACCGAGAAGGGTGTTAGTAAGGGCTCAAGAGGAGGAAGCATGGATTTCGGTTAATTATAATGGAGGATCTGTGATTTTTGTAGGGTTCTGGATCATTGTGTGGTACCGTGTGTTCAAGAAGATGTGATGATTATTGAAGAAGTTAATGTGGAGGATAGTGTTAAAATTGTGGAAGAAGAACATGGCCTTACTGGTAACATTGGTCATGTAGATATGAGTAAGAATGTAATTGGAAAAGAACAAATCTTTAATTCTTCAGTTGAAGTGGCGAGAGATTCCATTGATGAATTTAAAGGTGATCAGGGAGGGGAAGGTGAATGCTCTAAGGGAGGTGTACCTATTCTGTCAGGTATGGAGGTCGGAACAATATCTGATTTAGATCTGGTGGCGGCTCAAATGGTGGATGTTAATGAAAGAGCTAATGAGGACTTGAGAATGGTGGAGTCTAGGAATCGTATCAAAGGAAAGGATAAAATGGTGGTGGAGAAATTGAAAGATAAGGAAAGTTCAAATAAGGAAGTGTCTCAAATGGTGTTATTCTCAGGGGGGGATTTAGTAATGGCAGATAATATTCAGGTTGATTTGGGGGAAACAGTTAGAAGAATGGTTGAAGCAAAGGAGCATCAAAAAGGGCTAATAAACTTCTTGGATTCTCTATCAATACTAAGGAACCAAAAAGAAAGAAGAGGAAGTACAAGAGAAAAGTGCCAGCTTTTGTAGAAGAGAATGGTAAAAAGAATAAAGGAGGTCAAGGTGCTGATTTTACTGGTGTTCAAGAGGGAGGATTAGCGTTAGAGGGTGAGTCTATTATAGTTGCTACTGATATTATCTATGTTTGGTTTTCAAAAAATAGATCTTCTAATAGTACAAAAACTCCTCTTAAATCTGTTTTCCCAGTTCCCTCTGTGCACTCTCATGGAGAGGACAACATTATCCTCGTTAATCATCAAATGATTAGAACCTGCTTAGACTCTAATGAGGACCCTTTTGACATGTTCAATGATTACATCATGGACATACCAAATAGCATTACTCCAGCTGCTCCTAACAGCCTAAGAACTGAGATGGTGGAAACTTCTCCAAGCAACAACCAGGTACACAATATATAACACTCCATTACCATTTACAAGTGTTATATGTTGGATGAGAAGCATGTCATGTTGGTAGATATAAAAACTCTGAATTTGCATAATTTTGTTTGGTATAAAGAATGCATACAATTTGGAAGTATAAAAGTGTTAGCTCGGAATTATCAGGGATGTGGTAAGAAGTATCCAAGAGAACGCTTAAAATACTTGGCACAATCGATATAGCCTGATATAATCTTTCTTAGTGAAACAAAGAATACTAGAGAAAATGTAAGAAGACTATTTAGGTCGGTAAATTACAACAAGTTTAAAATAATTGACCCAATAGGAAAATCAGGGGGTTTAGCTATGGCTTGGTTGGACACAGACAGTTTAAAGATTACAGAATACACTGATTTCTTCATAAATGCTTGCATAACTGATCAACTAACTGGTAAAGATTGAATTCTGAGTTGCTTATATGGTCATCCTAATAACAAGAACTTAACTTGGGATATCTTTGTTAGACATAATGTTGGTTTAGCAACAAATGTTGGTTTGTTTAAGGTAATCCTATTTTTTCTTAAGCTAATCCTGTTTTGTTTAATCTTGATTAGTACTAACTAGTATTACACTTCAGCTGCTTGTTGTCCTATGACTCACCTAGTGAGGTGTCAACCAACTAATGATGGACAGGTTGGTTGACACATAAGCTATGACTAAGCTCTCTTCTAGCCTTTTATACTATGCATTTTTCTGGTAATCCATCATTGAGAAATGTGAGGAAATAGAAGTAGAAGCTAAGTGATAAAACTGCATGTTTCATGATGTTTTTGTTTCCTTCTAATCTTGTTCTTTTATATTGTAATGAAGCTTCTGTTCATACATATGTTTTCATGTGAGCTGTTGTGAACTGAAGATGCTTAGATATGTGTTGTATTATGAGCTACAGAACATGTTAATACTAGGGTATAGTTTATTTCAGTATAAGGGTACTTATAATCATGTTTAGCATAAAATATTGTTGATTATAAAGATGAAATTCAAACATTCTACTTCTACTTCACCTAGCTATTTCATGTTCTTCATCTAGGTTATAAACTGAATTCTCTTTGGTTAAGTTATTTATGGATATTGTTGCTGATAGCATGAATTTTTGATAACACGAGAATTCATTATTGTTTCTAATCTTCATGTTTGTAGTATTGTTCTGGTATTTGAGCATAATTTTTTAATTGGTTTCAAGCTTACAATTATGAGCATGTTAGACTACAAAGATGGTAGCATCCCTATTCAATTTTTCTTTCTTTTTTTCAAGAAGATAATGATAAGTTAAATCTTGACTATTGATGTTATAAGGATGAATATGTGTGGATGCTATGTGATTTTCCATTTAGTAGTTTAATTCCGCTATTGAAAGGATCAGGTATGTGTTATCATCAAGTTTATGGTTTTGAATCTGTGTGCTTCATATTATGGGTTTTTTCCTCCACTCTAGAATGCTTAACTGATCTTAAGCTAAGATCTACTACTGCGAAAAATTAATGTTAGATACTCTGTTTGGTTTAGACATACATCTGAAATCTCTTTAGATAGTAAATTTTATCACTACATCATATTGTATGTTGTGGTTGGAAAATATTCAAGTTACGATTGGTCTATATTTTTAGACTTGTGGCAGTGGGAAGTCTAGTGGTCATGTTTTAATGTGTATATGCATGAACATACGCTTATAAGCGAAGTTTGATTTCATACTGACTACGAATTTGTTTGTTTGTATGAATGTCTTCAAATGACTGCTGATTATTATTGGCTCACTCTTAAATGATTGGTTGTTCTTTGTTTGTGAGCCAAGTGTCTTTCGAGAATGCATATTTAGCTGTGTTATCCCACTAACATGCAACACAGATAACTATTTGGATACCACGCTAAAATCAGTTATTAGATGAGCTTGTACTGCTATTGCATCTATTCTTTGTAAGGTTTCTGGTGTATGTATTGTTGTTATTGTAAAAAATGGTTACTAGGGACCTAATTTATTCATTAGGAGCATGGTTCCTTTGGATAGCATGCATGTGATGTAGCTTGGGAAATGAAACATTCTAATCATGTTTGTATTTTTATACATATATACTGGTGTTAAATGAATGATGATATGTATGTGTGGTCATTTTATGACTTCTGTTTTGAACCATTGTTGATGATGTTCATACCCAACTACTGCGTCAAATGAGCAGTTTCACACCAGATTCTTGCTCCTGCAATATCGGTAGAGAATTCGTGTTGGTATTTTGAATGGGTTCCAGAGTTGATGATATAAGGTTCACCAATTTGCGTAATCATGTATTATGAAAATCAGTGGGAGACATGTTGGCTGTGCAAATGAATAGAAGTCAAGTTTTGAGATTTGGAGTTAGTAAAAGCTCCTGGATGTGCGCGACCTCTTATTTCTTAAGGTTTAGCTTTTCTATTAGACCCAAAGGTTTGATAGTCAAGTTTAAGGTATGTCATTCTCTTGAAGGTACAGATTCGACTTGAGTCATAATCATTTGATTTATATTGCCTGAAAGTTGTTATTTAATATATTTTGTACCTTCCATTACTCAACTAAGTGTCGCCAAAGTGATACTTTGAGAGTACGGAAGGTTTTTCTAGTGAGAATGAAGTTTTTTGTAGTCTAGTTATTTTGCAAGGTTTGTTGAAGAAAAGAAGTACCGAAAGTGTTGTACTACAAATCACAGTTGCATGTGTTAAGAAAGCAAACATAGATGTAAAGCCCTATGAATTGGTAGAAGTTGGAGTTTGAGGGAGGTCAGCTTGTATCCATGTATCTAACTGGAGATACACGTTCTAGTGGCATTGTTCAGGTCTGTGGCGTTGGGCTGACCCACCGTTGAAGAATTTTCTCCAAGTAATTTCTCAACTTCTAAGTCATTATTTTCGGAAGAACTCTGGTATGCTTTTACTTTACAAATCAAATTTGGACTTCGGCAGTCACAGTGAAGATAATCTGTACTTTTATTACTCGACAAGCATTCCCAAAGTGATGGTTTGAGAGTAATGAGAGTGTTTTAATTAGATTGAAGTTTTTTCCTGTGGTTTAGTTATTCGGGAAGTTACTACATAAACTTAATGCCAGAAGTGTTGCGATACAAAGTTTTGGTTTCATGTGGCAAGGACCAAGATGTTGATACAGTGGTGAAGGGTTTTAAGTAGTGGCATAATAGCAGAATATCTGGTAAAAGAAAAAAAATGGTTTTTACAGTCCCACAGAACTATCTGTCATGAAGAAAAGGGTGCTGGGTCTAATGGCTGCATGATAAAATCAATCAAGTTCAAAGTATTATTTTACCTTTGAGGTTAAGAAAGAGATGAAGATGCTGGTTGTACAAACCATGGAAACCAGAAAGTAGCAAAGAAGCTCTTCATCAGTTTTCGGTAAAAGAAAGGTTTGTTTATGTATTTTTCCAGATGTTATAAGTATGAGTTTTGCCCAAAGGTAATTCATATTTGTGATACTTGGAATGAATCATGTTTCCTACTTATTGAATCTTGTGCTCTATTGAACCCAAAGGTTTAATAGAGTTGTTAGTTGTATGCATGATGAAATATTGATCTTAAACTTGTTAGGTTTGACTCATGTATGTCGCAATTCTTCCCAAAGGTGTTTTGTGATGATACCGAGTCTTGTATTTTAAGTTTAAGATATCTACATATGCTTATTAATATGCTTCCATTTTCGTTTGTATGCTTAATTATTTAAAGTGATAATAAGCACGTATGTTTGTGAAATAAAGTCTTGAAACTTGGAAGTAAAGATCCTTGGTACATCATGGTTTACCCAAAGGTGCACATGGTGATGAATCTATTCTAATGTTTCGTTTTGTGTGTAGATTAAAGTAATGACATCATTCTACAGTGGCAAGGTTCTAGAAATCAGTGGGAGTATGATAACATTAGTTTTTAGTTATCATCATAATTTTTTGACTTGTTCTGTTTTCTGTGTTATTTAAGGAACGAAAAATCAGTGGGAGATCAATACAGAAAGTCTTGCTGGAAACATAGCTCATAATGAGCATAGAACGCGTCTCAAGTGAGACTCAAATTATCTTTTAGTAGATTAATCCAATAAAGAGATGAATAAAGGTCTCGACGGAGACAAGTTTCATTTTAAGAAAAAGGTTTTCTCTTCGGAGATATATCTCTTATTGGGCCAGGTCTCTTCGGAGATGGATAATGTCTCGACGGAGACATATTTCATATTGAGAACAAATAAGATCTCTACACAGATTAAGGGTCTCGAGTGAGACACATAAATGCTTTGTCGGATATACATTAATTGAGCCAGTTATTCTCTTCAGAGATGTATCTCTTCGGATATGTTAAATATCTTGTTAGACATACTCAATTGATTCAGATGAATCTCTTCGGAGATGTCTCTTGGGAGATGTTAATTGTCTCGATAAACACACCTTAATTGAGCCAGTAGAATCTCTTCGGAGATGTTAAATATCTTGTACGGCATATCTCGATTGAGCCATATGTATACTTTTTATATGTTTCGACGGAAACATGCCTCTTAATTGAGCCAGAAGTATACTTGTCTCAACGGAGATGTATCTAGAAATCAGAGTGATTGCAGTAAAGAGAATATGAAGTTGAAGTAAGAGCATATAAAGTCTCATTGAGAGCTTATGAAGAAACAATTCAGGTTTAAGTTTTCTGGTTTGACAAAATAAAGTTTAAAGTGCAGTTTGTATGGCATGAGGTTAAGCCATTTAAAGTGTTTTTACTTGAGCATAAAACGGCCCGTCTAGTTTTCTGATTATGGAAATGGCGTATGCATCTTCTAAATGGTGTATAGGTCTCTATGGTCAAATCCTAGCGTACCTTTTAGACTCGAACTAGTTGTTTTCCCGTAAAGTTTTGTTGCTAACCAAAGTGGGAGAATGTTAGACATAATGTTGGTTTAGCAACAAATGTTGGTTTGTTTAAGGTAATCCTATTTTTGCTTAAGCTAATCCTGTTTTGTTTAATCTTGATTAGTACTAACTAGGATTACACTTCAGCTGCTTGCTGTCCTATGACTCACCTAGTGAGGTGTCAACCAACTAATGATGGACAGGTTGGTTGACACATAAGCTATGACTAAGCTCTCTTCTAGCCTTTTATACTATGCATTTTTCTGGTAATCCATCATTGAGAAATGAGAGGAAATAGAATTAGAAGCTAATCATAAAACTGCATGTTTCATGATGTTTTTGTTTCCTTCTAATCTTGTTCTTTTATATTGTAATGAAGCTTCTGTTTATACATATGTTTTCATGTGAGCTGTTGTGAACTGAAGATGCTTAGATATGTGTTGTATTATGAGCTACAGAACATGTTAATACTAGGGTATAGTTTATTTTAGTATAAGGGTACTTATAATCATGTTTAGCATAAGAAATTGTTGATTATAAAGCTGAAATTCCAACAATCTTATCTTATCTGTCAGCTAAGACTTTTCTTCCGTGTCTAGTAATAGGGGATTTGAATTTTACGTTACATCAGAATGAAACGAGAGGGGTACGCAGAATTGATAAATCTGAAATTAATAATTCGGTTAGAGCAGTGAATGAGGCGGGTTTAATAGATTTAGGGTTTGTAGGTTATCAATTCACCTGGTCTAATCACAGAACGGATTGTAAACTGATTGAAAAACGTCTAGATAGAGGATTAGATAATAAAGATTGGATCACCCTCTTTCCCGAAGCTAAAGTTTCTCACTTGAGTCAAATAGATTCGGACCATGGTCCAATTATTCTTAGTACTAAACAGAATATGAAAGATGGTGCGAAACCTTTTAAATGCTTTGGTACTTGGCTAGATGATAGATCTTGTATTGATGTTGTGAATGATTCTTGGTTAACTAATCATGTTGGGTCACCTGGGTTTCAAGTCGTTAAAAAATTATATGTCTGTAAAAGAAATTTAATTTTATGGAATAAAAACAATTTTGGGAATGTGTTTTTTAAGTTGGAACAGGCCATTAAAAATTTGGAAAATTTCAATAAAAACGGAAATGCTAAAAACAGATCGGGTAATTTAAAAATGCTAAATCAAGAAGTTGAAAAATGGTATAACATCAATGAATCATTTCTGAAAATAAAGAGTGGATATAAGCTGTTAAATTTAGGGGATAAAAATACGGGTTACTTTCATGGTCTGATGAGAACTAGACTTATGAGGAATAGAATTTTAACTCTGAAAAATTATGAGGGGGTTTGGCTGGAAAGTAGGAACCAAATAAAGGAAGTGTTGTTCAAACACTTTTCAAACATGGCAACTACTACTAAACCCGATATTAACAATGAACTGTTAATTAACATTCCGTGTTTGATTACAGAGGAGGATAACATTTTCCTAATGAGTATTCCTCAGTATGACGAAATCAAAGACATAGTCTTTAAAATGGCACCTAATTCTTAGTCGGGGCCAGATGGTTTTCCGGCAGTCTTTTTTCAGAAAAACTGGGATTTAGTCTCTGTGGATATTGTAGCTATGGTTCAGATGTTTTTTCAAATGGGGTTCCTTCTTAAAAAAAATCAACAACACCATTGTTTCTCTGATTCCGAAAACTAAAAACCCAAAAGAAGCAAGCCAAGTCAGGCCTATTAGTTTATGTAACACTACTTATAAAATTGTTTTGAAACTGCTTGCCAGTAGGTTAAAACCATTTCTAGATAAAATGATATCTCCTTTCCAATCTGCTTATGTCTCGAATAGGCAGATATCTGACAACATTATGGTTGCACATGAACTTATTCACACTATGAAAAAGAAAGAGGTAACCCAGGTTATTTAGGCATTAAAATCGATATGTCTAAGGCTTTCGATAGGCTTGAATGGCCTTTTATTTTGGCTATTATTAGGAAAATGGGATTTGGTAGTGCTTGGTGTAACCTTATACACCAGTGCATAAGCACTACTACTTCTTCGGTCTTGTTAAATGGTTCTCCTGGTTTAATTTTTTACCCTATGAGAGGATTAAGGCAAGGAGATCCTTTATCTCTTTACCTTTTTATTCTATGTATGGAAAGTTTGTCTCGTTTTATTTTGTCTGCTCAACACAAAGGGCTTTTACATGGTATCAAAGTCACGAAAAACAGTCCTCTGATGCGAGTCGTATGCATCAAAAATAATTCACTTCCTCACTTTACTAATTATAAATATAGTATTCGATAAGAAAGAGTTAGTATCCACAGAGAGGCGATTGTTGTTATGCAATTTTCAGATTCTTATGTAACCAAATAACCCAAAGTGTGTTTTTGTTTTTATCAAAGTAATAATACTAAATAAAGCAAAGTAAATAGTTGGAATAATCAATAAGGAGAAGATATTGGTTAAGGGATAGTATCATTCATAAACATGTATTTTTCATCTATGATTAGAATTGGTATTTAATCTCTCAATTATCAAAAGTCCTAGGATATCTTGATCGCAAGAGTATCCCGTTTATTTCCTGATTTTATCACAAACAACATTAAAAGATGCTATTGTGAAATCTTCTTAAAAAGCAACCTAAAGTGTAAAAGCACAATTATATTTAACTCCCTAAGATCAATAAGTTCTATGAAATAAGACTAATCGATGCAAACAAACGTGTAAAAGCACTAATTCGTTTTAACAAAGGTTATGATTCATATGCGATTAAAAAGATGTATCACTACAAGTATTAACCACAAGATGCTACTAGAAATCAGAGATAACAACTTTTACGTATTGAAAACCCTAATATAGCTTTAGAGATGAAAACAAATCCAATTGATTCCGGACTCAACCAAACTAGCATTCAAATCATATGATAATAAAAACGATGAATCATAAACGATAAAATTGAGACAAAACTAATTCATAGAATCAAATAACATGCTTGAAGAAATCAACTTTTATCCCATAACCAATAATTGTATTTAGCTACTCATATTCATGGAGTTCATCATCATAATATTCAAAGAAATAATATGAAACATAAAAGAAAGCAAAACCTAGAAGTAGTTCTCTGCAAAAGCTCCAAGAATAGAATAAAACGTTGTATATCAAATTGTGTAGAAAACTTCCTTTTTATAGCTTTTTCTCCTTCCAAAAATAGGTTTTGTCTTCAAAGTCCATTAGTTGGAAATTCACCCGGCCCACGAGCAAGAGAACCCCGTGTAGAAAATCTTTCCCAAAAGAGTTCGCTGGAAAACTAGGTTTTTGGCCGGAAATTGGCCAGAATCCGGCGTCGGAAAGTCGCCGCTGGTAACCTGAAAACTGCCACCGGCTAGAAAATATTCCGTTAAGATTCTGTTATATTTGACTGTTGACTGACGGTGTTTAACGTTTGACCGGGTCAAGAAAACCGAGTCAGAACAGTCACGGCCAAGATGGCCCTCTTCTGCTACACTGTCACTTCACAGCCAAGATGGATGTCTTCTGTAACTCCATTCCCAGCTATGATGGCTGTGCTTCTAATCCATACTTCACAGATCACAACTCAGCCATGATGGCTGGTCTCTACAACCTTCCCTGAACTGCAGCTACTTCATTCCTTTACTTCTGTAATAGCTGCAGATGCACAACACCATGAGTTCCACCTTATTGCAGCATCACATGCACTCTCATTGAACAACACCACCTGCAACTCTACTCTCACCTCAGGCAGAAGCATCCAACCCCATTATCTCACTACAAACTTCATGACAACACCAACAGTTGCAGCACTTGGAACTGCATCCAGTTCAGCTTCAATCCCAGATGTAAAACCAGTTTATCCATGTAAATTGCCATCAATCCTTCCATTTGCAATATTCTCAGCCTACATGGTTACCACCAACCCAACCAACTTCTGCTAACAGCTTCAGTGCCATAAACTCAAGTCACAGCCAACATCACCAGTATACCAATGTGGCAGCAACACAGCCAAACTGCAAAATAATCACTAACAATTCCTAGAACCATTCAGCTTTACAATAACTAGACACCACAGCACCATCACCTGACCATGGCATCAACAACCACATCTTCTAGGCCTGCATCTGAAACAGTAGCAGCTCACCATCCTGCAATCCATTCACCCATAAGTGCATATCACAGCTCCGACTGAACCTTCAACCCTGCAATTTAGCTTCTCTGCAATCACTGCAGCTAATGCAATTACCACTGAAGCCTGTAGATTCAAATTCAGATCTATATCCAATACTACCAGTCTACAAACCTCCATTCCAGTATTCCTTGTTTGTCCTGACGTAACTCCACTGCATTTCCTTGGCCTTCATAATGTGAATTCCATTACACACCTGTTCCACCCTGCAATCTAATTCAATATCCCATCAACACTTCAGCCATCAGAACTAAGCCAACTCCAACACACCTAGCCTTCAAATCTGCTCTGAACCCATCCTAACATACATCTAATTCATTCTCAGTTCCCAGCAAAATCAATTAGCAGCACAATCATCTTCTTCCCATTCTTTTCTCATCTGAATATGCACCAACAAAAACATCCTTTCCTGCATTGCACCAACTTCCATAGGCAACAACATATCTCTCTCATCTTCACATTCTCAAAAACCCCAGCACAAACCCATTGCAGTTCAATACCACCTGAATCATTTCCATTGCAACTTAAACCCTAATTTCCCTGAAATTCGAGTTCAATCCCCTGAGCATCAGCACTAGCAAAGAAAACTTCTCCTTCATATTCTCTGAGCAACAACAACCCTAAAACATCACCATCCATTTCTTCTCAGGCACCCCAGACTCCTAATTCTTCATTGAACACGACCACTGTCAAACCCTAATTTCTGTCAATCTTAAAAGCTCAAATCAATTCCTAGCTTTTTCAATCAACACAGAACATCACAGATTCACTCAAATCAAATACCCATTCACCTGATTCTTCAACAGCTCAATAATCTCATTGTGTTCTCCATTTCGATTTCAAATTTTCATTCAATCAAACCCTGACTTACAACTTCTTCAAACTTGTCACAGACACCAGTAATTCGATCCATTCCTTTTGTCACAAGCAAATTCAACTCAAACCCATTATTGATCGACCAATAGCAGCATCAGAGCAACTATTTCTCTCTTCTCACTCAATTTCAGATGTGAAATAAAGAGAAGAAACACTTCTCTGAAAGTTTGTGTAGGAATGATTGGGTGGATTTATGCACCCAATTGTTGACGATCCACCCATCTAGGGGTCCCCTTTAACCTTGGCTAGTTTGTGTTTAACACTCTTCCAAATAGAGTTATCCCCTAACCTTGTTTAGATTCCCGAAAGTATTCGCCTAGGAAATGACAACTTTGCCCCTTTATGCTCCAAATAAATGCTCCATTTCGCCTTCCACCAGCAACAACCGCCTCTTACTTCTCAAATCTACTTCTTCTCTTCAATGAGAGTCATCACTAAAGTTGTCGTGCTTTTCAGACAGAATTTGCATCACTAAAGCCGACATACTTTTCAGACAGAGATGAAGAATAAAAGAAAATAATGAGACACAATCCGCCTCCAACGCTTTTGCCATGTTTCCTCCTCTTTTGAACCGAATGACTCCAAAGTACCTAAATACTCAAAAAGAAAACATAAGATACATAATTTACAAGAAAAATAGAAAAGAAAGCATAAATACTAGATATAAAATTAGGTGTTTTACAACACCTATCAAATTCCCCCACACTTATACTTTGCTAGTCCTCGAGCAAATCAAACAAAGCAATTCTAAAAGATACATACAAATCCATCTCGTCGAGGTTACGGTCACTTTAAGCATAAATAACAAGCCTTTAAACCCCTAGGTGTCCCTAGTGGACGAGTTTTAGTCTCGTGAAGGTTTACAAGAGGTCTGGATACAAAACCTATATTTCCAACTCCGTCTATTTGTGACAAATCAATGAACGAATCCAAAATGAATACAAGAGGAGGTACCTTGCACAAATTCAATTCATATATTAGTAAAGCTTTAATTAGATAGTCGAACAAGCCACAATACTCGGAAACTAACAAACAACAATCACAATGAAAGATTAAGAAGATGGATATAGATGTAGATGTTGGCGAATGTTCACAAGTGATCGATGTTTCCCATATCTGTCTGAAGGTCACTGCCAAGATGAACCTATTCCTATTGGATTGAGATACTTGGTTTGAATTCTACATCAACTCACTGGCATATACAAGGGAACCATAAGTGACTTTATTCAACCAATATAATACTTTCCTTTCTTTATCTTTTCTTTTTCACTTTTTTTTTTACTTTTTTTTTTAATTTTTTTTTTTTACTTTTTTTTAGACAACATGATTGGATCAAACTGGATCCAAGCGCATGATTCTTGTCAGCAAGTACATGATAGTTGCCTTGGATCCTTCATTCCACGCTTGTTTAGGAGACGGAGATAGGGACTACGTTTCACACATACTGCTATTCCCAAGTGTCATTTTATTCCGTTTTGGTCTAATTGGTCGGTCTCTTTTGTTTTTCTTTTTTCTTTTTTTTTTCTTTTTCTAGTAACTCAATCACTCTATTTCATCCTAGCAGTAATAACACGTCGATGTTTAGTGACCCACCAAAGCACTTAGAGAACAATAGATAAATATGGAAAAATAATAATAGAATGCGATATGGTGATATTCCGAGATATGGTAACAACTATCATGGTATTTATGATTATGAGCTATGTTCGTCCCTTTTAGTTAATCGGTTCCTCAACTCCTGCATTCAAAATGGTTCCATACACTAATGGTGTCATCCTAAAGGCACAAGTTTCTAGATTTCGGAGTTCAAAAAGCACAAATTTTTTCTTGGTTTTTCTATTTTTCTGATTTTTTTTTTAAAGGCATAAAACACACTTAAAACAAACTATACAAACATATAAATGCTCCCCCACACTGAAACTTTACATTGTCCTCAATGTAAAATTGAATCGTCCAAAGAAAGTTCAAGGTGGGAAATCCCGCAAATGATATGCAAAAACAAAGAAAATAAAGATAAAAGCAAATGCATAAAAATAAAAAGATAAGGGTAAAGATACAAAACCGGTGGGTTGCCTCCCACTTAGCACTTGGTTTAAAGTCGTCAGCCCGACGTGCTCCATGTTTGCTAAGACTCCTCCAGTGAGAATGCCTCCACAAAGTTCACACCTTCCACAACTTCGGAAGTAAAGTTCTCATAATATGGTTTCAGTCGGTGTCCATTCACTTTAAACTCCTTTCCTGTAGCAATACTACGAATTTCTACTGCACCATGAGAAAACATATTAGTAACAATAAAAGGTCCGATCCAACGTGACCTTAATTTACCCGGAAATAATTGCAAGCGAGAATTAAACAAAAGCACTTTCTGCCCAACACAAAATTATTTTCTAGAAATCATAGAATCATGAAATGCCTTAGTTTTCTCCTTGTAAATGCGCGATCTTTCAAATGCATCATTGCGTAACTCTTCTAGCTCTTGGAGTTGTAGCTTCCTTTGCTTTCCAGCACCATCTAACTCCAAATTGCATTGCTTAATATCCCAAAACGCCTTGTGTTCAATCTCAACTGGTAGGTGACAAGGTTTACCATACACAAGCCTAAAGGGAGACATCCCAATAGGTGTTTTTTATGCGGTTCTATAAGCCCACAAAGCATCATTAAGTCGCATGCTCCAATCTTTCCTTGTTGGATTCACCGTCTTCTCTAGTATGGATTTTACCTCTCGGTTCGACACCTCGGCTTGTCCATTGGTTTGGGGATGATAAGGTGTTGCAATCTTGTGTGACACATTGTACTTCTTCAATAATCCTTGTAAGAACTTGTTTTTGAAGTGAGAACCCCCATCGCTAATTATGGCTCTTGGAATTCCAAACCTTGCAAAAATGTTAGCTTGCACAAAATCTGGAACCACTTTAGAATCATTAGTTGGGGTGGCCTTAGCTTCCACCCATTTCGAGACATAATCAACAGCAAGTAAGATATAAAAATTCCCATGGGAGTTGACAAAAGGACCCATAAAATCAATACCCCATACATCAAAAAATTCAATAAATTGAATAAAAGTTCGTGGCATTTGATTTCGGGTACCTAGATTTCCTGTCCTTTGGTACCTATCACAAGTTTTGCAAAATATATGTGCATCATTAAATAGAGTTGGACAAAAAACCGCTTTCAAGTACCTTGTGAGCTGTTCTTTTACTCCCAAAATGTACTCCGCAAGCATAGGAGTGACAAAAAGACAAGATAGAGTTAAATTCAGATTCGGGAACGCACCTTCGTATGACTTGGTCGCTGCCATGTTTCCATAAGTATGGATCATCCCATATATATTGGTTCCCTAACCTCTTAAGTTTTTCCATCTCAGCACGAGACAAGTTCTTTGGGATTTGTTTAGACACCAAGTAATTAACAATATCCGCATACCATGGTTCTCCAAATGCAATTGAGAATAGTTTCTCATCCGGGAAACTTTCACGCAACGGGATAGCTTCCTTGTCTACAGCGAGACGGCTCAAATGATCCGCAACGGTGTTCTTAATTCCTTTCTTGTCTTTGATTTCAATATCAAACTCTTGCAAGAGTAAAATCCATCGTAAGACCCTCGGTTTCGCCTCTTTCTTTGTAAGCAAGTACCTAAGTGCTGCATGATCTGAAAAGAAAACAGCTTTTGTACCAATTAGATAAGAGCGAAACTTTTCCAAAGCAAAAAAAATAGCTAATAACTCTTTTTCAGTGGTAGTGTAGTTTTGTTGGGCTTCATTTAACGTTCTAGAAGCATAATAAATAGTATGAGGTATCTTCCCCAAACGCTGCCCAAGCACCGCACCAACCGCATAGTCACTTGCATCACACATGAGCTCAAAAGGCTTGCTCCAATCCGGTGGTTTAATGATAGGGGATGAAATCAAAAGTTCTTTCAAACGATTGAATGCCGCCATACACTTCTCATCAAAGTTAAAAACCACATCTTTTTGCAATAAGGTACAAAGTGGTGATGCTATCTTGGAAAAATCCTTGATGAATCTATGATAAAAACCTGCATGACCAAGGAAAGAACGTATCTCCCTCACCGTAGTGGGAGGGGTTAGAGCACGAATAAGGTCTATCTTAGATTTATCAACTTCCAAGCCTTTAGAAGATACTATATGGCCTAAAACTATGCCATGAGTTACCATGAAATGGCACTTCTCCCAATTAAGCACAAGATTTGTTTCAACACAACGTTCAAGGATTAGTGACAAATTGTTCAAACAAAGGTCAAATGAATCACCAAAGACACTAAAGTCGTCCATGAACACTTCGATTATGTTTTCAACATATTCTGAAAATATACTTACCATACACCTTTGAAAAGTAGCTAGAGCATTGCACAAGCCAAAAGGCATCCTTCGATAAGCAAAAGTACCAAAAGGACAAGTGAAGTGGTTTTCTCTTGATCCTCCGGTGCTATCACAATCTGATTATAACCTGAATAGCCATCAAGAAAGCAATAATAAGAGTGTCCATCTAAACGTTCAAGAATTTGATCAATAAAAGGTAATGGAAAGTGATCTTTTTTAGTAGTGGCATTCAATTTCCTATAATCAATACAAACCCTCCAACCGGTTTGCACACGAGTTGGGACAAGTTCATTCTCATCATTCTCCACCATGGTCACACCTTATTTCTTTGGTAAAACTTGTACCGGGCTCACGCACTTGCTATCGGATATAGGGTAGATAACACCCACTTCCAAAAGCTTGAGTATCTCCTTTTTCACAACTTCCATCATAGGTGGGTTCAAACGACGCTGCGCTTCCCTTGTAGGCTTTGCATCGTCCTCCAAACGAATCTTATGCATGCAAACGGCAGGGCTTATACCATTGATATCGGCAATTGTCCATCCTATGGCCGTCTTGTGATTCCTTAGCACCCTTAGAAGTTTTTTCTCCTGTAATTCACTAAGATCGTTAGAAACAATCACAGGTAACTCGTCATTGTCACCCAAGTACAAGTATTTTAGGTTACTAGGAAGAGGTTTCAATTCTAACTTTGGAGATTTAACAATAGAAGGTAAAAGTTTTTCATCACTGCATGGTAAAGAAATAAAAGAGATATTATGAGTTTTCGGACATCCTTGTAGTGAGTTGAGATCACCAAGGGATTCTTTAACCTTAATACCACACTCTACACCATTATCAATGGATGTAGTTAGAACGGTTTTCAAAGCATATTCACCATTCAATTCAAACATTTGTTGTGCCAATGTATCCATAACATCAAAGGAGAAGCAAGAGTGGACATCACTAGGATATCTCATCATCTCGAAAATGTTGAAACGTATTACTTCTCCATCAAACTCCATAGTTAGAGTTCCCTTATCTACATTAATAATGGTCTTCGCAGTTTTCATGAAGGGACGCCCAAATAGCAATGGAATAGACGAGTCCGGTGAACCTTCATCCATCTCTAAGACACAAAAATCTGCTGGAAATACTAGTTGATTAACCTGCACAAGAACATCCTCAACAATACCCATTGGGTAGACATTAGAGCGATCGGCTAATTGCAACACAATTTCAGCCTTTTTGAGAGGACCTAAATCAAGTGACTTATACATAGATGCATGCATAACATTAACGGATGCACCTAAGTCTAACATTGGTTGGTCAAATGTAGTGTTACCAATTTTTACGGGAATATCAAAGCTACCCGGGTCTTTGTATTTCAATGGGAGTTTGTGTTGTAAGATCGCCGAAGCATTCTCCCCCACACTAAGCACTTCATTACCTTTGAGACTTTGCTTCTTGGTACACAAGTCCTTCAACACTTTTGCATACTTTGGAACTTGCTTTATAACATCAATGAGTGGTATGTTCACATGAATCTTCTTAAGAAAGTCTAAAATCTCCTTTTCTAGTGCCTCCTTCTTAGAATTTGCAAATCTGCGAGGAAAAGGTAAAGGAGGAACATAAGTAGAAACCGGAGTTTTAGAGTTAGGAATATGTACCTCAGAAGTTTGGGGAGAATCCTCATTCTTCTCCTCCAAAACAGGTTCCTTTGGTGTTTCCACCTCTCCCGAATCAGCAACTTCGGGTTGCACAAGTTGTGTACCACTTCTCAACGTAATTGCATTCACATCTCCTTTTGGGTTAATAGGTTGAGAAGGGAGTTTCCCACTATTTTGTGCCTTCATTTGGTTCAAATCAAGAGCCATAGAACCAACTTGAGTTTGCAACTCTTTCATCGTGCTCTCCATTCTTTGCATAAAAGATTTCATCAACTCTTCCATACTTGACCCCTGATTTTGAGATTGTTGTTGTTGTTGAAATTGTTGACGCGGCTGGAATTGTTGCTGTTGATATCCACCCGAATTGTTGAAAGTAGGTTGTTGAACCGCTCCTTGCTTGTTTGCATAGCTAAAATTGGGGTGATCTCTCCATCCCGGATTGGAAGTATTGGAATAAGGATCATACCATCTTGTCTAATTTGGAAAAACCGCATTAGCTTGCTCATTGACGTCTTCATACCCATGAGAACTTGGTATCACCGCGGCTGAAACTTGTTGTAGAATTGCTGTGATGTTTCCCATTTTTTGACGAAGTTCCTCCACCTTGCTCACTTCATTGACTCGCCGAAGAAGCACATTCGAACCACGACTCAAGAATTGTTGAGAGTTTACTACCATGTTTTCAATCAACTCTCTATCTTGTGCCACCGTCTTGCTCACTAATGCACCACCACCCACTGCATCGATAAGATTCCTATCACTTGATTGGAGTCCTTCATAAAAGTATTGGATGATCATGGCGTCACTAAATTTGTGATGAGGACAGCGTTCCACCAACCTCTTGTATCGTTCCCAACAATCATATAACGATTCTCCGACATTTTTCTTCATTCCGCAAATCTCCTTGTGAATTTGAGTAGCCTTAGATGCAGGAAAATATCTCTTTATAAAGAGTTTATTGAGCCCATTCCAAGTTGTAACACTCCCGGAAGGCAAGTAGTATAACCAATCCTTAGCATTACCTTCCAATGAGAATCGAAAAACCTTCAACATAGCACCATCCGCCTCCATATTTGCTGGGAGCATAGCCATGACAATGGTGTGGAAATCCATAAGATGCTTGTTTGGCTCTTCATTCACCAAACCATGGAACTTTGGTAATTCTCTAAGAAGTCCCGTCTTGATTTCAAAATTAGAGTCGGTTTGAATGCAACCCTGCTGTATATCCAGCTTGTGAGAAGCTAAGTCTTTAAGTGAACGATTTGCAGGGTCACCCATTGCTTCTTCTTCTTCAACTACTTCTTCAAAAGGAATCTCGTGTTATACTCCTTCTCCTTCTTGCTGAAGAGCTTCGTGTTCTACTTCCAAGTTGTGTTCTTCCGCCGTGCCTTGCCTTGGTTGGAGTATTGTTCCTTTTCGAGTAGCTATCCCTTACCTTGGATAATTCCAATCTTTAGAAGCCAGAGATTAGGTACCTGAAAAACAATTCTCACAAACAAGTGAGAAACAAGTCAAGAAACGAAACACAAGTATGCAAGCAGAAAAATAATAAAAAGAAATTAAAAACTAGATAACAAGCCGAATGCCTCCCCGGCAGCGGCGCCAAAATTTGATGCGAGTCGTATGCGTCAAAAATAATTTACTTCCTCACTTTACTAATTATAAATATAGTATTCGATAAGAAAGAGTTCGTATCCACAGAGAGGCGATTCTTGTTATGCAATTTTCAGATTCTTATGTAACCAAATAACCCAAGGTGTGTTTTTGTTTTTATCAAAGTAATAATACTAAATAAAGCAAAGTAAATAGTTGGAATAATCAATAAGGAGAAGATATTGGTTAAGGGATAGTATCATTCATAAACATGTATTTTTCATATATGATTAGAATTGGTATTTAATCTCTCAATTATCAAAAGTCCTAGTATATTTTGATCGCAAGAGTATCCCGTTTATTTCCTGATTTTATCACAAACAACATTAAAAGATGCTATTGTGAAATCTTCTTAAAAAGCAACCTAAAGTGTAAAAGCACAATTAGATTTAACTCCCTAAGAGCAATAATTTCTATGAAATAAGACTAATCGATGCAGACAAACGTGTAAAAGCACTAATTCGTTTTAACAAAGGTTATGATTCATATGCTATTAAAAAGATGTATCACTACAAGTATTAACCACAAGATGCTACTAGAAATCAGAGATAAAAACTTTTACGTATTGAAAACCCTAATATAGCTTTAGAGATGAAAACAAATCCAATTGATTCCGGACTCAACCAAACTAGCATTCAAATCATATGATAATAAAAACGATGAATCATAAACGATAAAATTGAGACAAAACTAATTCATAGAATCAAATAACATGCTTGAAGAAATCAACTTTTATCCCATAACCAATAATTGTATTTAGCTACTCATATTCATGGAGTTCATCATCATAATATTCAAAGAAATAAGATGAAACATAAAAGAAAGCAAACCCTAGAAGTAGTTCTCTGCAAAAGCTCCAAGAATAGAATAAAACGTTGTATATCAAATTGTGTAGAAAACTTCCTTTTTATAGCTTTTTCTCCTTCCAAAAATAGGTTTTGTCTTCAAAGTCCATTAGTTAGAAATTCACCCGGCCCACGAGCAAGAGAACCCCGTGTAGAAAATCTGTCCCAAAAGTGGTCGCCGGAAAAATGGGTTTTTGGCCGGAAATTGGCCGGAATCCGGCGTCGGAAAGTCGCCGCTGGTAACCTGAAAACTGCCACTGGCTAGAGAATATTCCGTTAAAATTCTGTTATATTTCACTGTTGACTGACGGTGTTTAACGTTTGACCGGGTCAAGAAAACCGAGTCAGAACAGTCACGGCCAAGATGGCCCTCTTCTGCTACACTGTCACTTCACATCCAAGATGGTTGTCTTCTGTAACTCCATTCCCAGCTATGATGGCTGTGCTTCTAAGCCATACTTCACATCTCACAACTCATCCATGATGGCTGGTCTCTACAACCTTCCCTAAACTGCAGCTACTTCATTCCTTTACTTCTGTAATAGCTGTAGATGCACAACACCATGAGTTCCACCTTATTGCAGCATCACATGCACTCTCATTGAACAACACCACCTGCAACTCTACTCTCACCTCAGGAAGCAGCATCCAACCCCATTAGCTCACTACAAACTTCATGACAACACCAACAGTTGCAGCACTTGGAACTGCATCCAGTTCAGCTTCAATCCCAGATGTAAAACCAGTCTATCCATGTAAATTGCCATCAATCCTTCCATTTGCAATCTTATAAGCCTACATGGTTACCACCAACCCAACCAACTTCTGCTAACAGCTTCAGTGCCATAAAATCAAGTCACAGCCAACATCACCAGTATACCAATGTGGTAGCAACACAGTCAAACTACAAAAGCATCACTACCAATTCCTAGAACCATTTAGATTTACCATAACCAGACACCACATCACCATCACTTGACCATGGCATCAACAACCACATCTTCTAGGCCTGCATCTGAAACAGTAGCAGCTCACCATCCTGCAATCCATTCACCCATTAGTGCATATCAAAGCTCCGACTCAACCTTCAACCCTGCAATTTAGCTTCTCTGCAATCACTGCAGCTAATGCAATTACCACCGAAGCCTGTAGCTTCAAATTCAGATCTATATCCAATACTACCAGTCTATAAACCTCCATTCCAGTATTCCTTGTTTGTCCTGACGTAACTCCACTACATTTCCTTGGCCTTCATAATGTGAATGCCATTACACACCTGTTCCACCCTGCAATCTCATTCAATATCCCCTCAACACTTCAGCCATCAGAACTAAGCCAACTCCAACACACCTAGCCTTCAAATATGCTCTGAACCCATCCTAACATACATCTAATTCATTCTCAGTTCCCAGCAAAATCAATTAGCAGCACAATCATCTTCTTCCCATTATTTTCTCATCTGAATCTGCACCAACAAAAACATCCTCTCCTGCATTGCACCAACTTCCATAGGCAACAACACATCTCTCTCATCTTCACATTCTCAAAAACCCCAGCACAAACCCATTGCAGTTCAATACCACCTGAATCATTTCCATTGCAACTTAAACCCTAATTTCCATTAAATTCGAGTTCATTCCCCTGAGCATCAGCACTAGCAAAGAAAACTTCTCCTTCATATTCTCTGAGCAACAACAACCCTAAAACATCACCATCCATTTCTTCTCAGGAACCCCAGACTCCTAATTCTTCATTGAACACAACCACTGTCAAACCCTAATTTCTGTCAATCTTAAAAGCTCAAATCAATTCCTAGCTCTTCAATCAACACAGAACATCACAGATTCACTCAACTCAAATACCCATTCACCTGATTCTTCAACAGCTCAATAATCTCATTGTGTTCTCCATTTCGATTTTAAATTTTCATTCAATCAAACCCTGACTTACAACTTCTTCAAACTTGTCACAGACACCAGTAATTCGAGCCATTCCTCCTGTCACAAGCAAATTCAACTCAAACCCATTATTGATCGACCAATAGCAGCATCAGAGCAACTATTTCTCTCTTCTCACTCAATTTCATATGTGAAATAAAGAGAAGAAACACTTCTCTTTAAGTTTGTGTAGGAATGATTGGGTGGATTTATGCACCCAATTGTTAACGATCCACCCAGCTAGGGGTCCCCTTTAACCTTGGCTAGTTTGTGTTTAACACTCTTCCAAATAGAGTTATCCCCTAACCTTGTTTATATTCCCGAAAGTATTCGCCTAGGAAATGACAACTTTTCCCCTTTATGCTCCAAATGAATGCTCCCTTTCGCCTTCCACCAGCAACAACCGCCTCTTACTTCTCAAATATACTTCTTCTCTTCAATGAGAGTCATCACTAAAGTTGTCGTTCTTTTCAGACAGAATTTTCATCACTAAAGCTGACATACTTTTCAGACAGAGATGAAGAATAAAAGCAAATAATGAGACACAATCTGCCTCCAACGCCTTTGCCATGTTTCCTCCTCTTTTGAACCGAATGACTCCAAACTACCTAAATACTCAAAAAAAAAACATAAGATACATAATTTACAAGAAAAATAGCAAAGAAAGCATAAATACTAGATATAAAATTAGATGTTTTACAACAGCTATCATCCTCCCATCAATCATCTGTTGTTTGCGGATGATTGTTTGATTTTTGCGAATGCGAACTTGGTTGAAAGTAAAAACATTGTGAAGATCTTAGCCACTTTTAGTGAAGGTTCTGGTCAACTTATCAATTTACAAAAGTCACGTGTTTTATTTAGTAGTAAATTTCCGAACACATTTCAGAGGGTAATCATAAAAATCTTGAAAGTTAAAAAAATAAAACTAGATGACAAGTATTTGGGTGCTCCCCTGTTCACTAATACTTCTAAAATAGTCTGTTTTAAACCACTCATTGGTAGAGTGGCCGGTAGGTTAAAAGGTTGTAAAAATAAGAACGTCTCGCCGGCTGGTAGAGAAGTTCTCATTAAATCCACTCTGGAAACTATCCCTAATTATCAAACGAATTGTTTTCATATTCCTCAGCACACCATAAACAAAATCACAGCTCTCCAGCGTGATTTTTTTGGGGGAAAAATTGATGGAAAGTCTAAGGGTTTTTACATTAAAGCTTGGTATTGGTTAACAAGAGTAAAAAGAAAGGGGGTATAGGCTTTCGAAAACTTAAAATTATGAATGAGGCTATGTTAAATAAGATAGGATGGAGACTGATTGCCTATCCCAAGTCTTTATGGGGGACCATTTTTAAACTGAAGTACTTCCATAATGGGGATATTTTGGATAACAGTTATAAAGCTAAAAAGTCTAATTCCTGGCTTTGGAAGGGGATTGCTAAAACCTTTAGCAATCTTCGAAGAGGAAGTTATTGGGAGGTTAACAATGGGTCAGAAATTAGTATTTGGAACCATTATTGGATTCCAGGTTAGGAAAATTTGGTTTTTCCTAACAATGATGAAATAAAACAGAATTTTAATAAAGTAAAAGATCTTTTTAGTGAAAATGGGGATGATTGGGATATAAACAAACTCAAACTTTGTTTTAGTGATGATATAATTCAGAAAATTATTGTCATTAAAATTGATAAAAATGCGACTGATAGGTTGAGGTGGAGGTACACGCCTCATAAGGATTTTACGGTGAGGTCTTTGTATAAAATCTTAGATGAACATAATGAAACAAATTGTCCTGCTGGTCCTGCTAGTTCTATAAATTGGACTAGATGATGGAATCTGAAAGTTTAACCCAGGATCAAAATTTTTATATGGAAATGCCTTCATGATATTCTTCAAGTGGGAGCTAGAATAAACAGAATTCTAGCCAATATTGATAATACTTGCAATCTGTGTAACTCTGGAGTAGTAACTATTGATCATCTATTTATGGAATGTGAATTTGTTAAAAAAGTTTGGAATTGTCTGCCTTACGACATCAGTAAGAGGAAAACTAAAAATATAAACTTCCAGGCTTGGTTTAATAGTTGGTTTCAAAACAAAAATAAAGTCAGTCATGATAGGTTTAATTTGGAAAACATTTGTGCTATTACTATATGGTTTATTTGGAAAGCTAGGTGCCAAAGTACTTTTGAGAAGACCAAACCTTGCTATAAGTTTACAGCGGAACAGATTGTGAGTCACATTAAGACTCATGCAGACATCAACAAAAATGGAAAACTGAGAAGAGTTACAAATAATCAGGAGGCAGAGGGCATTGATACATCTTATTTCACAATGTCTATGACTAATCAGAGTATTGAATATTTAATTATTTTGTATGTCAATGACTTCACAGGCAAGTTCAAAGGTGCCAGGTGCAGTGTTGCTGAGCAAGGAGTGATTGAAGATACAAGCAAGACCATGGTAACAGTGATGCAATGGCTGTCTGATATGAATTTCAAAAGATTCACAGTTACCTGGTATGCTTTGGAGTCCTATGGTGACTTCGGTTTTGGGAATTGCAACATGATAGGCTCAGAAATTTACAAAGAAGCCAAAGACCAAGAAATATATAACTATTTTAACTATTTTAAAGTTGTGTTATGTAATAAGGGTGAAAACAATATTCTAATATATAATATGTATAGGTTTTGGTTTATTTTTGGAAGAGATTGGATATGGTCAGAAACAGATGAGAGAAAGATGAAGAACTGGTTTGATGTTCTAAGCATAAATGATCAAAATGAGCAGGCTGCTGCTAGTTCTGCATATGGTTTCTCTAAGCAAGGGGGAGACAATACTCATAATGGGGTTACTGAAATTGGGGATATGGAGTCTGAAAGGATTACCAACATGATGAATCTTGAAAATAAGGTCACAGTCTACACAGGAAATGGAAGGAATGCTCAAGATTTGGTAATTTGGGAAACACTAACTCAACACAGAAATGTCGCAAAGTTTGCCGCGAAAAGGGGATTTTTCAGGAATTCAATATTTGAAGATGGAAGCACAAGACGAGTGTAGGGTCATTTGAATTGTCTGAATATCAACAATGTTTACAATAGGTATGATTCTCAGGTTAATAGTCAGTTTGGGCATTAACCAATTACAAAGATTTCGTTATCAATAAAATGTAGTTCTCCTTTGCAAAAAAAAAAAAAATATTGAAGATGTGACAATATATAGTGTAGAAATAGGTAGATATTCTTGTAGTGTAACCTTAAACACGACATACACATTATAATATGGTTTTGTGTCTATTGTTGGTCTTTTTCACTTGACACAATTATCCCTTCCTTTTAGTCCAATTACTGTAACTCCTTATGTATCCTATTTTTATAGGGGTATAATTGGAAAACAAAATTTAACATAACATATCTAAAAATACGTGTCTTAGAATTTTAAAAAATTTATATCGTTGGAAAGGTAATAAAAAAAAGCTACACAATGAGTACAAACAACAATATCATATTTTGGGTTTTTACGAAAAATTCGGAGGTATTAATCATTTTTGGCACAATTTTAGAAAATTAAATGTACATCCATTATACAAACCAGCACAAAGGATACATAATACTTTATGTAACTATATTTTGGTTTATGCATCAACTAATTTTCCGTTGCAACTAATAAAACGATGTACTCCCTCCGTTTCAAGAAGAGTGGTACTTTCATTTTAGACACAATTCACGAAAATTGAATGCATAACCATTATGCAAACCACCACACATGATGCATAACACATCATGCAACCGTGTTTTAGCTTATGGAACGACTAATTTTCCGTTTCAGAAATAAGTGATACTTTCATTTCGTTTCGGGAAAAATGATACTTTCGCTCTGTTTTGGGAAAGTTGATACTTTCGCTATATTTAGGGAAAAGTAATATTTTCGCTACGTTTCAGAAAAAGTGATATTTTCTCCCCGTCTTAGAAAAAGTGATTTTCCGAAACATGGCGAAAGTAGTCGCCGACAATCCCCATCTTCAGATTTTTCTTCGGTCGGCCCTCCCACCGTGGCAACGGTTGTACTCGTTGGTAACTCTAGAGTTCTGCTGGAGGTGCATCAAAGTTCCGTTCCTAAGTGTTGAGGAAATCATTTTTTGGACGGTTAAATTAAGTTCGTTTTGTTTTTGGTTCTGTCATTTCAGTTGTATGTTCCGAAGACAATTGAACATGTTGTTTAGTGATAGGCACATTTTTGTGTCTGAATTGTCCTTAGTGTCTCTATTGTTAGTCTCGATTATTGTACTTATTATGGTGTTTTTATGGTTGTGTAGGTGTTTTTTGGAGGAATACACTTGTGTGGAAAAAGTTGCTCAAAAAGTGCTATTTGGACCCCCGGAGAAAATTACTAAAGGAACCCTCACTTTGGATAAGGGGCACCCTCATTTAGGCACCTTCTATTCGCACCCCCGGTTTGGTTAGGGGTAGGTTATCTTTAACCTTTCAAATTCCAGTTTTGGCGGGAAATTTGGTTCTTCTTCAACAAAAATTAGGGTTCGATTTTGGAGAAAATTCAAGGAGATTCAATGGCTGAAATTTCATGGGAAGGCCTGTTTAAACTTAACAGGCATGGTATGATCGAGTTTTTGGGTTATAATTGGCTGGAGATTGAGATTGAAGAAGTCGGGGAGTTATGTTTTTCTCTTCAAAAACCCGATCATCCCTGTTTTGGATTTGGAGGCATTTTAGGAGGATTCAAGTACTACTAACGATCAAATTGGGCTTGTTGTAGCTAAACAGGACTGGTAAGTCCATCAGAACTGAGTAAGTTGAGCCGCAACATGAACTTGAAGTCAAATAGGGAAGAATAGTTATGTGATATATTCTCGAGACCGTGAGTTATTTCGTATGATGCGGTGTGTTTGGATGAAGATTGGAGTGTGCAAACTAGATACAGAAGCGTGGAGAATTCAAATATGGAAGTAAAATCTTCATAGCACGCGTGCAGGAGACTAAAAGGAACGAAAATATTTTTTTCTTCGCTACCGAGTAAAGGGAGATTATTGTGAGTTATTACGGAGGATTTTCTTCTCCTGTTGAGTATAAATAACATCGAGGGGTAGCATAAAAGGACATGGATAGTTTGGGGGAGGTATAGAACATCACAGAGTTGAGAAATTCAAGTTGCAGAGAAAACCTTTCTGCTGCTGCTAGAAGAACACGAAGAACATAAGACCCTTGGAGACAATCGTTCATGCTACAGCGACAGCGACACAAGAAAGTGCGTCGCAGAGCTACAGTTACATCAACAATAACCTTTTATCATTCTCTGTATTAGTGTTTTGCAGCAATTATAAATGTTGCAAACACCCGGTTTAACCATTTTCTCTATATTTCATCCTTGTAAACACCTATTTGAGCAATGAAAAATTCCTTTGAGTGTGTTTTCACAATGCGGAGCTAGAACCCATCACTAGGACAATGGAGGAAGCAACTTTTCATGATTGTGGTAAATGAATTAATTCTTTATATGACTTTTTGCATAGATTTAAGTGCTTTATGATTTCTATTAATTATTTTTTATTTTGTCTGATGTCGCATGCTTGGTTTTAATTATTTTTGATGTGTCATGCTTACGACTTACAGGGGACTTAATGTCGATGGTGGATTTTAGCTAAGGGGTAAAATCGTAAAACCCCATGACCTAGTGTTACCAACATCACATTAACTAAGAGCATTTAATTCAGGTGTCAATAATTAATGGGGGTATTTTTTCAAAATACCAGATTAAGGTTTTCGAAACAGAACCCTAATTCCAAAACCAAGCCGCATACGGCGCACCATGGCAACGACGCCAAAACCAAGACGCATACTGCGCACCATGGAAACGACACCAAAACCAAGCCACATACTGCGCACCATGACAACTATCACACCTTCAAACGCCATAGGAATTTTATGCGAAAGTGTAACCCGGCAGCAAAATGGTTATGTGAATAAAGCTCCGCCCGCTTGCACTTCAGCCTTATAAGTTTGCACCTTTGCAAACAGCCAACACTTCAGGTTAACAGCGGAAGTCTTTACAGCCTTTTTTACTTCTCTAAACTCATCAAATGTACCCATAATGCACCCAATTCATGCCATACTTTACCAACAACAATCAGCCAACCGAGAACACTTATAACATGACACAATCAACTCGTTTTATTGCATCAAAGGGAAGAAATACAAAACTTTCCCACTTGGGGACTTACACAGACTTGTTCACTCCTTGAACCAAGTCTAAGTCTTACAAAAACTCTCTTATTCACTCACATATGCAAACTTCACTCTCACATATGTTAGGCTAACTCTCACACATGCTAGATACCGAATTTCCCATGCCTTTTGGACTATTTATACAGTAGATTTGCTTGGACAAACCGTGTACAACCATTGCACACGCATGGGACAGCCATCTGTCCCATGGAGAAGTTCTGTAACCGCCAGTAACCGTGCCAACTGATTAGTTTTCCTCTAACTGACGCCAATCATCCAACACATGTTATATTGCAGTTATAACTCTTGCTCCCACCATTTATAAACTCCTTGATAACCGTTCTACTTCATCACGTGTCATTGGCATGCTTGTGAAGCTCGTAACCAACTCGTAACCGTCACTTGAGCGGTATTGCGCAACTTGTTACGACATACTGAATTCTGCCACGCTCCAACGTTCAGCCCTCTTGGCCCTTCATTTTTATTACTATAATCTAATGCACAAACACTCTTCAGGCTTTACTTGTCTAGGTCAACTCCTTAAGCTCACTCTAGTTACTCATGGGTCATATATGCTTCACTACCCCAATTCGCTTGACAACAAAAATGCAACTCTTTCATTACCAACTTTTTTGCATTGTTCAAGCTTTGGCCATCCTTGCACCAATTCCATATACTAACTCCTAGTATATTTCAATCTTCTTACATCATCCTTGAGTTTGGGACAACTCAATTCCACGGATATTCCTTAATACCAACATCGCATGTTGCATTTGTCACTTTGGCCTTGTCTTGCCTTCCCTTAATGAAGCCTCATTGTGTCGGCCAATAAGCTTCATTCCTTAGACAAATATATTTACAATGCAGTGCTGCACTTGCAATACATTGGAAGTGCTACACTTGCAATACATTGGCCATGTGGGATCATGCCATTCTCAGCACTTAACAATCTGTACATTAATACTGCTATTATGGATTGCGTTGCGCTATTATGGCTTCGCAATGCGCCATTACGGCTAAACACTGACTTGGCCTACAACTCTGTGACACGCCATCATTATGAGACACTTGCAGCACCATAATAGACCTCCCCCACCTAATCCGTTCAACGCCTTCGTTGAACGCAACCAAGTATTCTCTACATAGTTGTTCTTCGGCCTTGTACACTTCTGAGCCACTCGGAATTTAGCAAATTTGTTTGTCTTTCCTTCTTGCCAAAGCTTTATGCCTGGTACCACATGCCATCACTTAGCTTTACTTCTTTGCTATTGATCCTACTGACTTGCACTGTAGTTTTCACGTTGCGCATATGTTCCAACTCCCACTACAACCGTATATCAACACCCAAATTCAATTTCGAAATCCTTATTGCCAATTCCATGAATTGTACTTGAACTTCGCATAAATCATTTGTGCCTAAGTGTACGCACTTAATGATTCTTCTCTATCTGATCACCATGATCATAGCCATAGATTCCCGACTTTGCCTCTTGCATCTCACTCAACGTGACAAGGACTTATAAACGACTTGGCTTCATTTTCAATCAATTTTGTTAGGAAACTTTCCGTTGAACTGTTGTTCTCCGCGCTCCTCATTAAGCACATCACAAAGTGAATATGGGTTCTTTTCGCATTAGACACCTGAATTCAACACTTGATGCCTCGCCAAACTCGGATTATGCAAGCATCATTCAAGAAATCATTTCTATGAATATGGCTACCAAGTATAAACTCTATACTTATGCCATCTTGCATACCCGTACTAGCATGGTGAGTTTTCTTTGCTTAACTTCCATGCAACAAAACTATTGAGTTGCACAACCATTTAAAACTGTGACTAACTATCTCTTTGGACATATCATTAGGTAACCCTTTAGTTGTCCATATGCTATGCCTTCAAAGCCAATATGTCTCCAAATACTTCTTTGAACTGCATTGCTACTTGCCTGGAAAGTGTGTGTGACTTTCTCTAAGGCCATGAGTTCTACCCATCTCATGCTTGCTGATGATGTGATTTCTTACTTGATGTATTGCTTGCACCGTCGTTGCCCATCTGTCGTCGTGCTATTCTGCAATTCCCAAACAGCAACATCACTTTTATACCAACTAGGACCCATGTCCTATTCTTTTCTTATTAGCTTTCAACTTTTATTTCTATTGCATACGTTAGGCTAAGTATGCTACTTGCAGCATCTCCCCATGAACTAGTTTTACATCGTAAATAAAGAGGCAAGACTTTATAAACGAAAACACCCTCGTTTATTACTGCTCTTACATAACAGGACCATGTACCATTACATGATTGATCATCCACTCGATCACTTTTGGAAAGCTAAAACTTTATTAACAAAGCAACTTGCTTCAACCAAAGAAAAGTATATACAAACTTGAAGACTCAAATAAAAGTTTGTACAACCAAACGCTACACACAGAGTTTGCAACAATCAACAACTAAATCTACATAAAACAAGGCTAGGAACACTCTTTGTTCTGGTATCAAAGTGTCGCCAATGGAGACATCAACACTTACTATTGTTCTTATCTTAGTTTTTAACTTTGTCGAAGTGAGCAATGACTTCGCTGCGTGGTCTCTTCCTTGAACCTTCACTTCGGCCTTCACGAGTCTTGCTGGAATGACCCCCATAGTCATTCCCAACTGATATATTAAGTTATGCTTTGAGTGGACAACTTCTAGCGAAATGCAAACCTTTGCAAATGAAACATACCCTATACTTCTGGGTTGAAGGGAATAATTCATCTTCCTTCGGTTCATGCTTGCTCTTAATGCCTACGGATTTTTCCTTCCTTTTGGCTTCACCTTCACAGATTTGCACATCTTCAGTCGTTGTGCAGCTATTAAGTCCTCTTACCACTTGAATAGCCATCTGGATACTCTGGATTTTGTGCTTATTAAGGTCAGCAATCACACTTGAACTTGCGCCAGCCAAAAATTGGAACATCTGATCTTGTTTACTCATGCCACATACTTCTTGCACCAACTCAAGAAAGTTTTCAGCATAGGCATGTGGTGTACTCGTCATTTTCAGCCTACGTAAACTTTCTCTTGCATACCAAGCACCATTTCTCGGCCAGAATTGACATCTCAGTCCATATTTCATGTTATTCCATGACATAGGATTGGCATAATTATACTCTTCATTTTCTTACAGCATAATTCTCCACCAAAATTTTGCATCACCACCAAGGTAATTGCCTGCGAGAGTTACTTTTTGTTCTTCCCTAGTTCCATTCGCTTCAAAGTATGTATCAACGTCATACAAGAAATTATTTATTTCCCTATCATTACTGGAACCTGCGTAAATTCTTGGCTCGGAGACTCGATTTGAGCTTTCTCCATGCACGTTTGCTCCTACAAACATGTCGTTACTGATTAACCCATGAATGCTTTCCACTTACTAAGACATTTTATTCGCATGGCTTGTTAGTATGGTATTTATGTAATTGAATTTCTCCTTAAATTTAGTCACTTCAGCATTGGTTTCACAATTCAACAAGGTTGCATGAGACACCTTGTCCTCGACTGCACCTACCCTTTCGTAAAATTCTTTAAACCAATCTGATGTCCTTCCTTCAAGTAGGTCTAGCCTGCCCTTATCTTCAGAAACAAGAGGATTTTCAAGGCTATCACAGCCCATGTCTATGGCCAAATCATCAAGATTGCCAAACTCCTCAAGTTGATCAAACGTACCCGGTAGTTCTTAGTCGATCATCATGCCATTAGAACTCATTTATAATGCAATATTCTGAAAATAATGCACCACTTACTTGCTCACAGGAAAATAGCTTTAGAGGGAAAGAATTACTAGTGTATTATCCAACAAATACACTCTAACTATGCACAAAACACAGCTCTGATACCCGAATTGTCACACCTTCAAACGCCCTAGGAATTTTATGCGAAAGTGTAACCCGACAGCACAATGGTTCTGTGAATAAAGCTCCAACCGCTTGCACTTCAGCCTTATAAGTTTGCATCTTTGCAAATAGCCAACACTTTAAGTTAACAGCGGAAGTCTTTACAGCCTTCTTTTACTTCTCTAAACTCATCAAATGTACCCCATAATGCACCCAATTCATGCCATACTTTACAAACAACAATCAGCCAACCAAGAACACTTAGAAAATGACACAATCAACTCCTTTTATCGCATCAAAGGGAAGAAACACTAAACTTTCCCACTTGGGGACTTACACAGACTTGTTCACTCCTTGAACCAAGTCTATGTCTTACAAAAACTCTTCTATTCACTCACATATGCAAACTTCACTCTCACATATGTTAGGATAACTCTCACACAGGCTAGCTACCGAATTTCCCATGCCTTAGGACTATTTATACAGTAGATTTTCTTGGCCAAACCGTGTACAACCGTTGCACACGCATAGGACATCCATTTGTCCCATGAAGCAGTTTTGTAACCGCTAGTAACCGTGCCAACTGACCAGTTTTCCTATAACTGACGCCAATCATCCAACACATGTTCTATTGCAGTTAGAACTCTTGCTCCCATGTTTATAAACTCCTTTATAACCGTTCTACTTCATCACGCGTCATTGGAATGCTTGTGAAGCTCGTAACCAACTCGTAACCGTCACTTGAGCGGTATTGCGCCACTTGTTGCGCCATACTGAATTCTTCCACGCTCCAACGTTCAGCCCTCTTGGCCCTGCATTTTTATTACTCTAATATAATGCACGAACACTCTTCAGGCTTTACTTGTCGAGGTCAACTCATTAAGCTCACTCTAGTTACTCATGTATCATATATGCTTCACTACCCCAATTTGCTTGACAACAGCAATGCAACTCTTGCATTACCAACTTGTTTGCATTGTTCAAGCTTTGGCCATCCTTGCACCAATGCCATAGACTAACTCCTAGTCTATTTCAATCTTCTTGCATCATCCTTGGGTTTGGGTCAACTCAGTTTCACGGATAT
Organism: Papaver bracteatum; assembly: GCA_023529315.1. Lineage (NCBI taxonomy): Eukaryota > Viridiplantae > Streptophyta > Magnoliopsida > Ranunculales > Papaveraceae > Papaver > Papaver bracteatum. The sequence continues at coordinate 771,888 of JAJJWX010003506.1, forward strand.
TCCTTAATGCCAACATCGCATGTTGCATTTGTCACTTTGGCCTTGTCTTGCCTTCCCTTAATGAAGCCTCATTGTGTCGGACAATAAGCTTCATTCCTTAGCCAAATATCTTTACAATGCAGTGCTTCACTTGCAATACATTGACCCGGTGGGATCATGCCATTCTCATCACTTAACAGTATGTACAGTAATACTGCTATTATGGCTTGCGTTGCGCTATTATGGCTTCGCAATGCGCCATTACGGCTGAACACTGACTTGGCCTGCAACTCTGTGACACGCCATCATTATGCGACACTTGCAGCACCGTAATAGCAATGACGCCAAAACCAAGCCGCATACTGCGCACCATAGCAACGACGCCAAAACCAAGTCGCATACTGCGCACCATGTTAACGACACCAAAACCATGCCGCATACTGCGCACCATGGCAATGACGCCAAAACCAAGTCATATACTACGCACCATGGCAACGATGCCAAAACCAAGCCGCATACTGCGCACCATGGCAACGACGCCAAAACCAAGCCGCATACTCCGCACCATGGCAACGACGCCAAAACCAAGCCGCATACTGCGCACCAAGGCAATGACGCCAAAACCAAACCACATACTGCACCCACAGGAAACCATGCCAAACTAAGTCGCTATACCATTCGACACATGCCAAAAATAGCGCCCTAGGCTTGCAAACCGTGCAACTAGGTCAACTTGGCCGTGTGTTCCATTGATACAGGCCAACACGCACCACTAGCCAAATTCTAAGCCGATACACCATTTGGAAAATGCCAAAAATAGCGCCCTAGGCTTGCAAACCGTGAAACTAGGTCAACTTGGCCGTGTGTTCCATTGGCACATGCCAACACGCACCACTAGCCAAATTCTAAGCCGCTATACCATTTGGACCATGCCAAAAATAGCGCCCTAGGCTTGCAAACCGTGCAACTAGGTCAGATTGGTCGTGCGTGCCATTGGCACATCCTAACACGCACCACTAGCGAAATTCTAAGCTGCTATACCATTTGGCACATGCCAAAAATAGCGCCCTAGGCTTGCAAACCGTGCAACTAGGTCAACTTGGCCGTGTGTGCCAATGGCACATGCCAACACGCACCACTAGCCAAATTCTAAGCCGCTATACCATTTGGCCCATGCCAAAAATAGCGCCCTAGGCTTGCAAACCGTGCAACTAGGTCAACTTGGTCATGCGTGCCATTGGCACATGCCAACACGCACCACTAGCAAAATTCTAAGTCGTTATACCATTTGGCACATGCCAAGAATAGCGCTCTAGGCTTGCAAACCGTGTAACTAGGTCAACTAGGCCGTGCGTGCCATTGGCACATGCCAACACGCATCACTAACCAATTTCTATTTTCAAGCAGCTATGCCCAGCTAATGCCCACGACTTGGCCCAATAGCCGTGCGTGCCATTGGCACATGCCAACACGCATCACTAGCCAATTTCTATTTTCAAGCAGCTATGCCCAGCTAGCGCCCACGACTTGGCCCAATAGCCGTGAGTGCCATTGGCACATGCCAACACACATCACTAGTCAATTTCTATTTTCAAGACGCTATACCATTTTAGCGCCCGCGACTTGGCCAAAGTGGCCGTGCGTGCCATTGGCACATGCCAACACGCAACCACTAGCCAATTCCCATTCCAAAGACACTATACCATTGTAGCGCCCGCGACTTGGCCAAAGTGGCCATGCATGCCATTGGCACATGCCAACACACAACCACTAGCCACTTTTATCCCCAACCTGCTTGCCAATTTCCAAGGCATTCCGCACATGCCACACATGATCTACTAGCGAATTTGGCATTGCCATTCGCACTCAAAGTGCAACTCGCGGCCAAGGTATTCCGCAGATGCCATTGTCATATGCCAAATGCTCCACCAAGAGACTTTGGCATTTCCATCCGCACTCAAAGTACAACTTGCGGTCTAGACATCCCGCACATGCCACTGGTACATGCTGCAACACTTTACTTGAAACTTTAGCATTGCCACTTGCGCCCAACTCTCGAGACATCAACACAAACTGGGGGATGCTTTCTTGGGGTTTTGGTTTGGCAGTCACAGCGTGCAGCGTACAGTACGCTAGGAATAAAGCAAGGAGTGCAAGGAATGAATACGGTCAATTAAATAAGGAAATTTATGGTGAAAACGTTTTCACCTTAAAGAGAACGGTTTCCACCGCCTCTGTTTTAATTGGCACATTTACTCAATTCCTTAATGAGGCTAGGGTACATTCAATCTCACTTGTATAAATAGGTTTCACCTATTCTGCCAAAACACACAAGTCTTGGTCAGGCAAAATACAACACTATCAGATAGTAACTTTGCAAGCTCTCTCAAAAGATTCCATCACTAGCAAGCTTCTATAAGCTTCTACACTTCTAATACAAGTCGAGATACTACCTAGCCAGAACTCTCTGGTCTCATCACACTTCTTCTCTATCCTCCCCAAATCAACCCTTTTCCTCCACTTTGTGACCAAAGCAAATCTGGAATGCCATCTTCTTGGTTTAGGCCAGAGTTATACAAACTGATATCTCAAATAAAAAGTGCTCACATGTATCACATTTGTTTAAGGCTTTAAACCAGTCTCTCCATTATCGAATTTACCAAATTCGGCAGAGGCTATTTTCTCCCATAAATAAACAGTGGGTGAAACTTATTTAGAAGATAACCTCAAGAAGTTAGTTGAGTCAAAAAGTAAGTTAACTGAGTAAACCCGTGAGTTTGCTGAGTCAACATGTAGGTTAGAGTTAGAGATGGAAGAAATAATTGCTCGAATTACTCTTGATTGCCAATACATTCTCTCCAATATCACCCGTGAAAATGAGGAAAATTTTTATAATCAGGATGACGAGGTTAGAATTGGTTACACTACTTGTTTAGATGAGGTTCAACCATTTTCATGTTATTATAATAATGATTATGATGAGGATAGTGTTGATGAAGAAGTTGAAATAAATAGGCATATTGATCAGGGATTTACTAATCCAATTGATCTTTATAATAATAGGGTTACTTCTAGTTCAGATCCTAATAATTTTAACAATTATTTACCAATTCAAAAGGACGAGGGTTTGACTAGAGATACTGTTTTAGACGATGTGGTATTTCATGTTTACGAAGCCGATTATAGTTTTGAGGACCGAGTTTATTTTGAGAATATTGTTTTAGAGTCTAGCGATTTAGAAACAATATACTTAGAAAAAGAAGACGAACTCGTAGAGCTTTTAAATATGATTGAGGATACATCACTTGAGTATAACCTACAAGAAGCAATTGACCATTTTCAGGATTCTGATGATCTAGAAATTAGGGAAATTGTGGCTAGTCTATCTAGAGACACCCAAATTCTAAGTTTAGGGGTGATCATTCTCTATGTGCCTTACCTTTAGCTCTTATAGAGATCCCTCACTTGGGACTTCATATATTTTCCTCAACCATTGTGCCAGATTACCTTCATGCTAGCTCTCCCGAACCTAATAATGTCCAGGAAGAAGTTCAGTTGTTATAAACCCATCCTATGGTTGATGTGGTTAACCCAGACTATGATACCAAAATTGACTTTGTTTTTCCACCAAAAACTTTTCATCCAATTGTGGGAACTTATGATTTTATAATGTCAGTTATTAAGTTTTCAGACTAAACAATAGGGTCGACATATTTGCTTAATTAAGACCACCTCTTTCATTGTGGTCAGCTGTGTGAGTCAAATCTGATTGACTTAGAGGATCCCCAGTTATTCAAGTTAATGTTATGTGCTTCTAAATTCTTATTCAAGTTTTTACAGACTCTAGGACCTGAACATTCAGATCTAACTTTTGAGGAAATGAAACCCATGAAAATATGTTATCTAGACCCAGTTATAGAACCTGAACCGGAACCACAACTATTTGTAGTTGTCTTAAACAGGAAACTATACAAGGGTGTGCTTTATTTGCTAATTTTCTTGGGATGTTGTAGATTCCTTTTACTTGTGATATCCCTATTTGGTTTTGGTGATCCGAAGTTATTACGGCTATTACTTTATGATTCTATGAGGTACTAATTCCTTCTGATGTCTGGCTGAAGACTTTAAACTTAACACTTCTTGGGAGGTAACCCATGCTCTTGCAACACGGTAATATCTTTCCTTAACTCCTTTCTTCAAGTGGTAACAGTTTTAGTTTCTCCTTGTTCATGCTTTTAATTTCATATTTATAACATTGAGGACAATGTTAGATTTAAGTTTGGGGGTATGGGAGAAACTTTTAGTCGCAATAAAAACTCTAGAGCCTAGAAATTTATGTTTATTAAGGTCGGAACTAACCAATCTAAGTGGATGGAAGCATTTTGGTTGTATGAGTTGAGGAACCAATCTGATTAGATGGAAACATCTAGAAGAGTCTATTCATAAAAGCACAGAGCTCAGGTGTTAGAAAAGAAAACATGGTAGTTTCTCCAAATCCTCATGATGGAAACGTCGAAAGAATCATGATCACTTCTTTTATATTTCTTTTTACCATTGCTAGGGTGAAATAGAGTGACTGAGATACCAAAAAAAAAAGAGGCCAGACCACTAGACCAACCTGAATAAGTACAATAAAGTCGACCACTGGTACCCTTGTATATGCCCACTGAGTTGACCTAGAGTTAGGATTATAGACCATTGGTCCCCTTGTATATGCCAGTGTGTTGATATTAGTCCAGACCAGTATCTCAGTCCATTAGGATAGGTTCACCTTAGTTAACATCATCCACGTTTTTCTCTACATCCATCTTCTTAATATATTCATGTGATTGGTTGACTCCGGTTTATGATGTCCAGAAACTATCTGAGTAGAGCTCTGTCACTTTATATGAATTTTAGTATGCTTGAGTGGTGTACAACAATTGGAATTTCGCATCAGGGTATTTCCTCATGTAGTCAATAAGTATGCCAACCAAGGAGATTCTTTTGTGCCTTCCAAGGTTCTGCGTAGATAGCTGGGTCTGGAGTAAAGGTTTTGTGGGTACACCTCTGGTAAACCCTCCGGAGACAACACTCCGCCACTAGGGCAACCTAGCGGTTTAACGTCTTGGTGCACGTGCTAAGTGTATTTATTTTACTTTATATATTAGATTTGCTCGGGACTAGCAAATAATAAGTTTGGGGGTATTTGATAGACACATTTTTATGTCTGAATTGTCCTTAGTGTCTCTATTATTAGTCTCGATTTTTGTACTTATTATGGTGTTTTTATATTTTTGTAGGTGTTTTTGGAGGAATACACTTGTGTGGAAAACGTTGCTCAAAAAGTGCTATTTGGACCCCCAGAGAAAAGTACTAAAGGCACCCTCACTTTGGATAAGGGGCACCCTCAGTTATGCACCTGCTATTCACACCCCCGGTTTGGTTAGGGGGAGGTCATCTTCAACCTTTCAAATTTCAGTTTTTCCGGGAAATTTGGTTCTTCTTCAACATAAATTAGGGTTCGATTTTGGAGAAAATTCAAGGAGATTCAATGGCTGAAATTTCATGGGAAGGCCTGTTTAAACTTAACAGGCATGGTATGATCGAGTTTTTGGGTTATAATTGGCTGGAGATTGAGATTGAAAAAGTCAGGGAGTTACGTTTTTATTTTCAAAAACCCGATAATCCCTGTTTTGGATTTGGAGGCATTTTAGGAGGATTCAAGTACTACTAACGATCATATTGGGCCTGTTGTAGCTAAACATGACTGGTAAGTCCATCAGAACTGAGTAAGTTGAGCCGCAACATGAACTTGAAGTCAAACAGGGAAGAATAGTTATGTGAGATATTCTCGAGACCGTGAGTTATTTCGTATGTTGCGGTGTGTTTGGATGAAGATTGGAGTGTGCCAACTAGATACAGAAAAGTGGAGAATTCAAATATGGAAGTAAAATCTTCATAGCACGCGTGCAGGAGACTAAAAAGGAATGAAAATATTTTTTTATTCACTGCCGAGTAAAGGGAGATTATTGTGAGTTATTACAGAGGAGTTTCTTCGCCTGTTGAGTATAAATAACATCGAGGGGTACCATAGAAGGACATGGAGAGTTTGGGGGAGGTATATAACATCACAGAGTCGAGAAATTCAAGTTGCAGAGAAAACCTTTATGCTGCTGCTAGAAGAACATAAAGAACATAAGACCCTTCGAGACAGTCGTTCATGCTACAGCGACAGCGACAAGAGAAAGTGCATCGCAGAGCTACTGTTACAGCAACAGTAACATTTTATCGTTCTCTGTAACAGTGTTTTGAAACAATTATAAACGTTGCAAACACCCGGTTTTAACCATTTTCTCTATATTTCATCTTTGTAAACACCTATTTGAGCAATGAAAAATTCGTTTGAGTGTGTTTTCACAATGCTGAGCTAGAACCCATCACTGGGACAATGTAGGAAGCAACTTTTCATGATTGTGGTAAATGAATTAATTCTTTATATGACTTTTTGCATATATTTAATTGCTTTATGATTTCTATTAATTATTTGTTATTTTGTCTAATGTCGCATGCTTGGTTTTAATTAATTTTGATGCATCATGCTTATGACTTACATATAATGTTTTATGAAATCTATTTTTGGCAAATAATTAGAGTCACACTTCTTTTGTTTGAGCTATATTGTATAGAGTTAATGACTAAACCACAAGAATATGAAAAGTAGTGAAATCCTACGTCCTAGTATCTCTTCATCACGTGACAATATTTTGTATATATATTTTTCTATTATTTTAGTTTATTAAATTCTAAAATCGATTTCAACAAGTCCGAGTGAACGACAACCCTTACTACTACTTTCTACAACATTATTGATAAATACCATCATTTAGGCCATTTGGTTTAGCCTGTACACTCATCAAGCTTTTAACTCCTTTGTCAGTCTCTCAGTATCAGATCAAACTGCGCAAATTACATAGGCTGAAAGTTTGGTTTCGCACAACATTTGTCAGCAGAACCACTCTTATAGTGATAAAATGGGATAAAATATATGTCTATGGTTAAATAAATGCAAAGGTACTTAGGAACGGTCAAGGCCATACCCAATCGAAGCAGTATGTTATCCAAACGAATTTCTACTAATTGCAGCAAAATTTGAGCAACTGGCAGTTTTTTCTACAATTGAGAGACTGTCGCTCTGTTTGTCGATGAAACAACAATCTTTGTTTCTCGTTAAACAACTATTAAACTAATTTTATTCTTTCAAAATGTAAAGGCAGCAATTCTAAAGGCGATAACCACACTCGAATTTCAAGTTTCAAATAATAATCCAAAATAATTTCGGGTTTCCATCTACTTGGTATGAAACAAAAACTTTACAGCAAACATGAAACCGGTGGAGTAATTTCTAGTGGACAAATTGATGCAGGGTTATATGATTAGACATAAAACTGAACATAAAAACTCTCTAAGTTTCATTTTTTTTTCTTCATTCATCGAAAACTGACTACTAAAACTTTAAACAAGACCTTAAATAGAACCCCTAAACTTGTAACCCAAGAAAAGAAAAGATAAACCTAAACAAAATGCGACAAACCCGTAAGCTATAAACGTGGAAATAGACACCACAAAACACCTAAGACCATTCTGGAATATAACTCCCTAAAAACTCTCTACTCGCGTAGATAATTTGCATGCTTTAGCAACTGTTGGTTCTCGGGCCTCCACTAAAGCCATAGCCAATTATCCTACTTCATCATTCTCCCCAGCTAAAATAAAATTCGTCCCTAATTTTTCCTCTTCATTCTTCCCACGATCAAAAACATCCTGAAGCACATCCGACAAGATAATTTTTTTTTGCTGGATCAGTTGATATCATTGTTGTTTTCCTTCGTTGTTTCACAAGGTTGTAAACCTTCACTATTTGTAACACACCATAGAGAATTGGGAGAAAAACAACCATTAAATTCCGTTTACTGTGTAAGTATCTACACCCCATATGACATAAAAATACGGCATAGAGGACTGCAACTCCTAGCACAGCCATGCTGAAAACAATAATTGTCGAGAAACCCCCAACACGGATACCTATCTGCAAAGCCTCTCTTGCAGATTGGCTGGCAGCACTAGATACTCGAACATTTGCACGTACGGATACCATAATCACCATGAAAACGAGTTTTAGCATAAAACTCAAAATCATCCCCTGTGTACCAGATGTATGTTTTGATATTTTGCAATCAATCTTCACAGCCGCGTCAAAATTGAGGAACACGTCAAGTTGATCGACATCTTCATATTTTTTCAAATAATAATATCTTGTCCAAGTTAAACTCTAAACCCTTCCAAGCAACCAACCAAATTCTTTTTTTCGGTTCCTTGTATTTTCTGACTCATTAGTTTAGCATTTGTCGTCCTGATGTACTGCATATTACTCACTCTAACAATTGCATTCCAAACAGTTACCCGAACCATCATATCACCGTTGCTAATTTCTGACCTTTTCTTCGTGTTGAGCTCTACTTGCATAACTTCCAGTGGTTTAATAATGAGTGGAGTCCTATGTCGTTCAATCTTCGATCGCTCAGCACCACTTAAACTTTAAAGTCCATCAGATCCAGTTTCCCCCATCGTTTTATTACTCTGGTTACCATCTTCTCTTTTGAAACCTGTGAACGCCATTTTCTGTTTCGACTTTCCTCGATCAAAGACAAGTTCCATAACTTTATCTCCTTGTAGCCATTCTATACACCTTTGATTAACGTTAGATGTATCTACATACTGCCATTTATTATTGACTGTTTCATTTAAAACTTGTGGTACACAATAGTCCGGTTTTCTTGTATATTTAGATTCAACAAGATTTCACATCTTTGATTTTTATCAAAGTTTATTTTTGGTATGCAACCAAATTCTTTTTTTCGGTTCCTTGTATTTTCGTGCTCTACTTGCATAACTTCCAGTGGTTTAATAATGAGTGGAGTCCTATGTCGTTCAATCTTCGATCGCTCAGCACCACTTAAACTTTAAAGTCCATCAGATCCAGTTTCCCCATCAAAAGCGTTTTATTACTCTGGTTACCATCTTCTCATTTTGAAACAAGTATCTACATACTGCCATTTATTATTGACTGTTTCATTTAAAACTTGTGGTACACAATAGTACGTGCACAAGTCAGCTAACATTTTCCGTAAAATCAGCCTCTCGAGAACAAAACTAGTGTACGACATAGGATGATGAATCACACTAAAAGCCACATCTTTTGACGTCGGTTCTCTTAAACCTTTCTCCCAGTAGCAAACTACGCTGTCCAACAATTCTCCCACGTGATGAAGCTTCTTCTCATACAAAGAAACACATACACCAACACAAAAATGAAACGAAGATAAAGAAATTTTACCTATCGTACTTGCAACAATAAAAGTGATTCAGGAATTCTGACTTACAACTATTTTCACCTCAGCATAAAGATATGCCGGAAAAGAATCCCAATAAGCACATGCACCTGCACATCCTATACTTCTTGTTCCTAGCCATTGGAAAAAAACTTCCTTTGTGCTAGAATAACATACGATGCTTCTCAAATGTCCATATAAATTTTCAGTTATAGCTTCTTCCCCAGTGTTCGAGAAAATTCGACCTCAAATTTTACTCTTATCGTTCTCAAGTATTTCTGTCTGACAGAACCTTTTCGGGTAAAAGGAAGTCGCATCAAAAGAATTGCATAAAGTTATTGGAATACTTACAATGTTTGTATCCTCCTCCGTAACATTATCAGTACAACCAGATTGACAGAAAACTTCATCATCTGGATATGTATCATAGATTGGTGGTGCGTCCCAATTCACAACTCTGTCTTCTTTTTCGCATATTGAGAACAATGGTTCACTACCCATTGTAGGATCGCGCTGGATCCTCTTAAGCTCTAGAACTTCCTCTACATCACAAATTAAATCAATCGAACCATCTGGTGGCGAGCTACCATTAAGGTCAGGGATGTCAACTTTCAACCCAGATTCCCACCTGAAATCATGCGATTGATATGCAGTGAGTTGACTACCCACTACGCTACCAGCGAAGACATCAAACATGTCTTCCACATCAGCATCCTCCTTCGCCTCTCGCCGATTTGGATATTGATGGTGCTCTTGTTGTTTCTGAATAATAGCCATCTGACGGGTGAGCACTTCAACCTACCGTTCAAGTTTGGTAATCCTCTCAAACTTTATCATCTCCTCTTGATGAGGAGCAGCACGAACAAAAGCACTACATCCTCCTCTTCCTCGAGCCATGAACGTTGATTTGTTTCTAGCGCCAAAACTGATGTAGGGTTATATGATTAGACATAAAACTGAAATAAAAACTCTCGGAGTTTCATTATTTTTTCTTCATTCATCGAAAACTGACTACTAAAACTTTAAACAAGACCTTAAGTAGAACCCCTAAACTTGTAACCTAAGAAAAGAAAAGATAAACCTAAACAAAATGCGACAAACCCGTAAGCTATAAACGTAGAAATAAACACCACAAAACACCTAAGACCATTCTAGAATATAACTCCCTAAAAACTCTCTACTCGCGTAGATAATTTGCATGCTTGAGAAACTGTTGGTTCTCGGGCCTCCACTAAAGCCATATCCAATTATCCTACTTCATCACAACTGTTCCAAGAAGCAACCGCAGAGTATTTGGTCACTTTCGACACAGGGTTTAGGGTTCAGAGAGTTTGATCACTGATTCCCAACATTTTTCAGCTTTACGTACCCACCTTATCGCTTGAAAGAGATTTTTATCTGTTGTTGCAGCTGCACCAGCAACTCCACATAACTTAGTAGCCTTAGCATCGATGAGGCCTATCTTGAGGAACATCTGATTTATTTATTTTTAAAAAAGTTTAGAACTGAATACAAATTGAGAGTAGCAAAAGTTTAGAATTCATGTCTGATAAGGATTACCTGAAAAAGATCGACACGCAATGGAAATTTGTGTATCAGTTACATGTGTACTTCAGTTAATTCCTTTGACTTCCGTTCCAACTCAACCAGACCTTCCTTAACTAACCAATGCAAACAAAGTTATTGTATAAGCATTCCACATAGTAAGACAATCTCAGGGTTTACACAAAACAAACTACCAAAATATTTTATATTATAATAGTGTAATAATAATGCAAAAGGCAAAATAAATATTCAACCTAAACAGAAAAAACAGAAACCTACCATAATCTAGAAAACGATGATGCACAATATTTTTTCCCCTCTTTGCATATCAACCTACATTCAGAAACTGATTCCATAGGTAATAAATTGAGAATCTTTAATTGAATCTCCACTGGGAGAAGGTTGAGATTCTTCATCAATAACCGATGAATGATTAGTTAGAAATTTACTGCACGCTTAGAAAACTTCCGGAGCAAGAATGGATACCTAAATTCTAAAAGCTAAAGATCATGTTGTGTAGAATACTTCATTGAATGTGGTTTCAGGTGACAGAATCCTTTTTTGGGAAGATAAGTGGAAGGGAGAATATCCATTAAAAGTTACTTATAATTCTCTTTACAAGCTCTCTAGAAAGAAATTTTCAACAATTCAGGATTGCATTTCAGATGAAACAGCTTGGAATTTGGATTTTTCAAGGAATTTAAATGCTTCTGAGTTAGGGGAAGTTATTCTTCTGTTACAGGAGTTGGGTGATCCTGATCATTCTTTTGGAAGTGATAAGGGTGAAGATCAGAGAAATTGGATTGCCGAGGGTGAAGATTTTACGGAAAAATATTTGATGGGGGCATTTTTTGATGGGGGCATGGGGGACAAATCATGTCTTGATATGTATCTTTGCTATAAATTGATTTCATCAAATTTTATTTCCAAATATATAAAAGAAATGTATTTTTGGTGAAAATACTAGTTATCTTAATTGGTGATATTTTAACATTTATATTTTTGGTAAGACAATTTGTTAAAAAAATTAATTGGAAAAACACATGTCAAGACATGATTCGTCCCCCATGCCCCCATCATAAAACGCCCCCATCAAATATTTACTCAGATTTTACTGTGAGTAATTGTTATAAGTCTTTGGATGTGGAAGGGTTTCTCTTATTCCCCCACAAACAATTGTGGAATCCTAAAGTTCCAATGAAGGTTTCTTTTCTGCTTTGGACACTTTGTTATGGAGGTGCACCAACTTTGGATTTCCTTCACAGAACTGGTAGATCAATTACTAGTACTTGTCTGTTTTGCAATATGACTCAGGAAACTAACAATCATTTATTCCTTCATTGCACTGAAACTACAAAACTCTGGAATTATTTCCTAAATAGTTTTGGTTTTGGTTGGGTTTTCTATGACTCTATCAAGTCTACTTTATGGGAGTGGCCTATTAAGAAAGGAAGAGCTATGCACAAGAAGTTATGGGGTTTACTACCATTTGCAATATGGTGGAACATTTGGACTGAGCGCAACAACAGGCTTTATGGGAATAGAAGAAGAGGGATTAATCAGTTAATCATTGCGGTTAAATGCACTCTTTTTAACTGGTGCAGAAGTACTAAGATTTTTGAGGATTTCTCTTTAAGCACTTTAATCTGTAATTGGAATGATGTTCTAACATGAGCTCTTAGCCATGTTTTTCTTTTCTGTGTATAGTGATGCCTTTATGACTGAATGCTTCTTAATATAATTTGCCTTTTTCAAAGAAAAAAAAGAATGGATACCTAAACCTATAGATCGTAACCTCCTATTGTTCTAAGTACAGTATAACCTCTGTAAATTAATACTCGCTAAAATAATAATCTCGCTAAAATAATAAAATTTCTTAGTCCCTTTTTGGGCCTGTATTGCTAAAATAATAATTTCGATAATATAATAATTTAATATATTTCAAAAATATCCCTTAAGTATTTATAGGTCCCAAATATTATATAAATTAATAATTACTAATAATAAAATAAAATTGAAAAGTTTTTTTTTACATATCAAACTTTAGGAAAATATGAATCAATACTTGCTTGTTTTTCTTTGAATTTCAAATCTAATTGTATTTCATCCCTAAAAGTGCGTAATGCACTCATAAGACTCGGAGTTGCATTATTATATTGCAACAAAAACCGTTGTAGTGTGATTGATGCTTGGAGTGCGTATTTTCTTGAAACCGTTATCATAGGTTGTGTATCATCTTCTTCTTCATCTTGAGATTGTTTCGTCATATTATCGACGATTTCATCAACACTTAAAAGTTGTGTAGTTCCAAAAACAATTTATTGACCTTATCAATAGAAAATAATCTCTAAATTAATATATTATTAATTTATCTTTAAAATAATAATTAATTTAATATCTCTTTAAATTAATAAAACTTAGTGGTCCCAAGCTATTAAATTATAAAGGTTATACTATATTACTTTTTACCGGTAGTATGGGCCTTCCTTAGTAGACCTACACCACTTGGGTAGGTCAGGCCCAAAACTACTACCGGCACCAGTGGCAACCGTGGGATTAAGGTCTTGTCCCTCACTCGGAAGACAAAGATGGTGATTACTTTATTCCAAAAGACAAAATTACACCTCGAGTTTACCTTAAATTTTAGGGCCATGGCCAGTCCTACTGGCAACATATAGAAGCTTGTAAAGAAATCCTGGTGATGCACGTTATGGGTTTATTGAAAGAAGGTGTTAGAAAGGTTTTTGTTAATTACAGATTTTGTTAGTTTCTTTTTCTACTATCAAGTGTCTTCCCACGTTAGAAGGGTGGTTCAGGCCCTTGGAGTGGATGTCCTGTGGTGTTAGGGTAGCAGCCTTTTGGTGTAATTTGGTGGTGTTTTCCTTAATTTAATCAACTTTGATGGTGCAAATATAAAGAACGAACATTTATATTTAATCACTTTATGATGTATCTAGTGATCAGTTTAATCGCTTCTGGTCTCTGCCTACAAACCCATGGCTGAATTTCATTCTCCTGTCAAGTTGATAACAGAATCGACATGCACAAGGTTTTAAGAAAGGCTTCTCTTAAACATAGCCCACACAATTATTAACCATAGCCCATCTAAAATAAGTGTTTAAGCTAACCAAACACACCTTTATAATCATTCTACATAGCCCATAAAATTATATATGATTATTATATATAGCCCAAAATAATAATACAATCATTAAATCTTTAAATCAACATCAACAACAACAAAAAAAGAGCTAATTATATGTAAGATATTTGATATAATTAATGTTTTTGAAGAATAATCAATACCCTCAATCAATCTTAATGTAATCATGATTGAGAAGAAAAAAAAACATCATCTAAGAGATTTTTTTGATGGATTATGTTTATGGAGTTCTAGGAGAATGGTGATAGGAAAAAAAAAATAATCTTAGTTTGTTCCATTTCGATTGATGTTGTTGTGGAGTTTTTTTAAGAGAACAGTTAGAATATACATCAATTTTAATGTAATCATGATTAAGAAAAAATTATTTTAGAGAAAAAACAATTAAAATTTATTTTTTTTTGGGAAAAAAAGTAAGAATCAAGGTTTATATATGATTGTTCAATTTGTGATAATACTAAGAACAATGATAATCAATTTTAAGTATGATTAACAAAAAAAGTTAGAGCTTATTTTGATTTTGAGTAAAAAAAGAGATTCAGGTTGAATTGTTAGTAGAAAATTAAAACTTATTTGGTGTTTCGTTTTAACTTTTGACTTTTTATTTTAACTTCAACTTTTTGGGCTATGGTGAATAAATATGTGAGCTATATTTAAGAGAAGCCTTAAGAAACTAAAACCCAAAAAGAAGACCGGGAAGAAGACAACTTGATAACATAGAGCAACTTGTCAGAGTTTTGAAAAGAATATGAAAGGAAAAACGAAGGGGCAGACTAAAGTAGGAGTAAGTTTAGAATGCCTTTAGTGATTTGGAGAAGAGACTCAGGTATGAGTTTGAGTATTTTAGCTTGATATCTGTTGCGTTTTCGTATACATTGCCTTTACTAACTAAATCATTCCAGGAATGGGATCCTCTTGAGTAGAGGTGTAAAGTGGGTTGTGCCAGCACGAGCACAGCCCAGCAGAGCACGCTAAAATTTGAGCACAGTCCAGCCCAACACGTGACTTAGCTCAGCACGGCACAGCATGTTAGTTAAATGTGACGTGCTGGGTTTGAATAATTAGCACAGTAACACAGCACAGCACGCGGCACGGATAAGCACGTGGCACAACCCAGCACAACACGTTAAGAAATCACGTCATAATATGTACAAGTACACCATATAACAAGGCATAATACATCACATTTTTTGTATATTTCACAGAATATATAAAAAGCCTTTGAAGGTCAGATTACAAAAAGTTGGTGGGTAGCCTGGCAACAAGCTGGGCACCAACACCCTTTTGAATTGCTAAACCTATTCTATTAAAAAGAGTACCTCCTATCTTATGATTAACATCCATGATTGGTGATACAATTCTTCAACCTCTTCAAGAGAATGATAGTATCTTCGCCCAACTCCCCTAAAGTCGTAAAGGCTAAAACAAAGAAACCGCACCCGTTAGTGGAACACTTATCCGTGTATTTGATTCGTTTACGCGTTGTAGCTATCGAAATTGCCCGACCGGGTATAAAAGTACGCGCTCCTCGCCGGTGAACGGTGAAACAACCGTAACATCAAAACAAACATCCCGGCCATTCTCCCAACCGTGAACAAGTATATCACGTAGGTCTCAAGGGCGTATTGTTGTGGATAATAATCCAAGATCTACCTCTTTCCTCACATGTACGCCAGCCTTGTAACAAATATCAAGCAAAAACATCCCTTGCGAGGTCATGGCGGAATTTGTTTCCAACATCATTAGCGCAATGCACAAGACATGATCTCCGAAAATATCCATATTTTTGTTGCAAATTGAGCATGTACTATCTTCCCGAAAAGAGGTATTCCCAATCTATAACTTAACACCGACCTAAATTGCCTCGGTCCTATACTTTGATTTAAACCGTAAATGGGAATCGCCTTAAGGAAATCCAACGCATGTGACATCCCGTTGCTTTGCCATAAACCGAATCTCTCGGACATATAGTATCGCGACGGAATCCGCTTCTTCACAACATCAAAATATAACACGCCAACGAACGCATTGGATGTGGGGCAATATTATTAATGTTGAAGGTAGAAGAAGGCAATCCACATACCTCTAGGAAATTTGTCAAGGCTTGCTTGAAGCACTCGCTAGTCACCTCCTCGGGGAAACATTTAGCATGGTCCGTTGTAAGCCCCTAGTCCGAAACAAGAAGCGATGTAACAATACCGCTAGTATCTTCCATTGTGTATACACCGAGACCCCCATCTTTCATTGGCAAGGTGGAGAGACGTTGTTGCAGTGGTCCGAATCCAGCGCCATCCCCCGTGACAATGTGTCTCAAAAAAAGCATCAAACGTTGATCAAACAAGGATTTAGCTTGAAAAAGTACCAAGGGGCTGGCAGTCCTCATAGCAAAATATAATCTTGACACCCCGGCGCAAGAATCGCGCAATGAAGAAGCTCACTTTGAGGATCTTGCGTTTCTTCACACTTTCCATTAGATAAATTGTTTTGTCAACTCTAGCTTGTATTATGTCATTTGCTAAAGTTAAGATCTAGGCTAACCGAGCGCCAATAGCTTTCACCCCTCTAGAAGGTCTACCGATGCCCGTTGGAAAACGTTATCGGCTAAACTCCTAGGGTCAACAACATGCCAGAAAATATCGTCTTCTTGATATTAAGATGAAGACCTCTTGTCGCCTTCTGATGAATAATGCTTAAAGCCTTTGACACCTCCAGCGATCCCCTACCAAAGTGCCATCATCCAAGTACCACGCTTGTAGGTCAAGCTTGCATTGCGAAGTAATCATACAGACCATCGGATGTAAAGCTAGAGCAAATAATAAGGGTCCCAAAGGATCACCTTGCTGAACCCCCTTTGCCGAAGATAAATTGAAATCGTTATAATAAAGCCTTGCGGGCTTAGCATAACAAAACTCTACCCACCTCGCGATCCCTGGGCATTTGCTCCGCACCTCCTTGATGAGAGTGCACCTGTCAACTAAATTAAAGGCGTTTGTGAAATCAACTAACAACATGGTCATATTCCCCTGCCTCCCTTTCGACTCGAGTAACCTATTGGCCGAGTGCAGAATTGCTTCTCCTCCGCCGGGGATACCCACTCCGAATTGATGATTACCCAAGTAGACCGCCATTTCCTTTCCCACCGCCGACGCTGCCAACTTTGAACACATCCTCCTCCAAACCGTGCCTACTGCTATTGGCCTAAGTCCACCTCCTGGCTTGAGCAACGGAGTTAAAGGAGCGCTGGCCACAAACTCACCTAGAACAGATGGACATCTACCTGCCAACCATAAGTTAACTACCCCAGCCATAGATGCTAGAAGATCGTCAGCCACCACCGTAGCAGCCCCACTAAGAGCATCTGCCAAGTGCTGGGATCTGAGACCGTCCCTCCCACAAGAAGTCCCCCTAGGGAAACTCCTAATAGTGACTAATACTTCCTTAGCATCCACATAAAATGCCGCCCGTTAATTTGTTCTGAAGGTATGTCGTGGTTCGGCCGCCCGGGTGCATGCGCCTCGGTTCGTTCATCAAGTTTCGATGTATTAGGTGCGACACCACCGGAAGAAAGAATACGCACTTGCCGCCGCGTAGTGCCCTGAAGCCAACTTTCTCTTACAAGCTTGAAGATTGGTTTTTTTCCTCTTGGTGCCATGAGTAGGTTGTCTACTGTCTTGTCCCGATGGACCCAACAACTTCCGAGCTAAGATAAGGCAGCCATTTGTCTCCCTCCACACATTCAAGGCCCGATTTATGCTATTAGCCTGTAATCTCCTTCTATTAGCAGAGATCTCGCTTCATTTGTATTCTTGGGGTAGTACAAAGTTAGAGTGCAGCTAGGCAATAACAACAATTTGATCCAAGATGTTACCTCGTAGGCTTAGCCGTAATCTTGTCTATCGTCGCTTTCGGTGTTCTCGAGAAGTTTAGCCTACACGATGGAGGAATGCTAGCAATCGTTCGCCACTGTTTTCTTAAAAATTGCATCTAGCACTTCTAAGGTCGAACATTCGCCTCCTCATCAAATGCTTCAATGCCCGCGTCCGGGAACCTATGGAAGGTTTGATAATGCCATGAATCAAAAATGTTGCATTGTTTCCATCTAGGGGACCCGCAATAGTATCACCGTGATCACGACAGGGACGGCTCCGTGCACGAAGGTGCATACACTCACCGCACAACCACATCTTCGTGTGTCTTAAACCCACCTCCCAAGCATCATAGATGTTCGTGATCATTACCAATACGTGCTCTGATACACCTCGCTCTCACAGAACCAAAATGTCGATCGTGAATATGGCTAATTAGAGAACTTCGAGTGAAGCCTCTACCCCTAACCCCATCCCTAAGAATCATCAAAGATCCTAAAAGGACAATGGAAGGTTGAATCATCCAAGTGATTAATAACGGCCAAGGAGATCACTTAAGAGTCACTATTCTAGCTAGTTTTTAACATTTTATACTGGCTTATTTATAGCAACACATATAATATCTTAATATTTGGAAAATATATTTCAATATCATTGTTATAATGTCGTCATCTATATTTAACTAGAACATTAATTTACATGACAATAATCCAATTTTATATTTGATGGACTACTTATTTTTATTGAATAAACTTGTTAATTTTACTTGAAATAATTTCAAATGGTGTGTTGTCTAATTAAATTCTTGTAATAATGTTCGACTTAATGTATACATTAAGTGATTTCAAATTGTTTATAGCACGTGTGCTAGCACGGCACGTTTATTTGTGTGATGTGCCTAGCTTTTGACTAGTAAAGCACAGCACGGCACATCACGTTTAAATCGTTGGCACATATCACAGCACGGCACATGGCACATGGAGCACGCGACTTCGTGTGCCGGGCCGGCACGTTTTACACCTCTACTCTTGAGAATGCAGCAGATTGGTTGTATCAGATGTCTTCATGGAAGGGAATGTTGAATGAATATGTGTGGGAAGATTTTGTTGTTCAATTTATAGTGCCTAGACTAAAGAACGTGTTACAACAGTTGGACGTGAAGCCTGGCTGCCTGGGAACCAAAACAGCAAGCAACTTGTTCGGTTCCTTTAGATCATGTCTTGGGTAACTGTAGTTCCCAGCCATCACATGGTTACAATGTTGGAGACTATTTTTTTCCCCAAAGTTGCAAGAAGTACTCTATAGCTGGTTATGCTTAAACCCGAATCTGGATGAAGTTGTGCAGTGGTATTTGGGATGGAAAAGTCAGTCTCACAACTGAACTGCAAGCCCATCATCGGGTACGGTATGAACTAAATGTGTGCCTGGAAATGATGCATCAAGCTGCTGAAGATATGGACGTGAGGCAAATGCAGTTTGAAGCTCAGAAAAAAGCAGCAACATTCTATGCTCAATTACAAGAAGAGGCTAAGGCCAGCAAGCTAAGAAGAGTAACTTCGTCTGGTCATTATGAAATGAGTTTAAATGCGATCATCGAGTCCTACGCGGAGAAGAATCAGCTGTCATTTAAGCCTAAACAAGGCAGAACACATTCTGGTTTTCAGAACGTAAATGTATGTGTGGATTCGGCAAATCAGAGTATTTTTGCACAGACCAATGAGGGTTGGTCCTTGGTGTCTCTTGAAGTTCTTCTGGAGATACATCAAAGTTCCATGACAAAGTGAAGCCGTCATTAAAGACAATAATAGAACATGCTGTTTCCTTCGTTTGGTTACTTCTTCTTTCACTTTTGTTGTTTAGATCGAAGGCAATTGAACATGTTGTCCTTTGGTTCAGTGATGGCCGGGGCCATACCCAATCTATGAAGTATGTTATTTAAGCACATTTCGGGTAATTGCAGCAAAACAAGTTCAAAATTTGATATTTTGATCTTTTGGGTCAAACAAATTCAACTTTCATATAATGAAACGAAATGAGTAATTAGAACAAACCTGATGAATGATTGGAACTGGGATCCTGTTGGTTATTATCATCAAGCTTGAGTAGATGAGAACAGTTCAAGGGTTTCATTGATAGAAGATAAGAGAGTGAATTTCAGTAGTTCTTCTAAATAGTCTTCCGTTAGTTCAAGTACAGTGGAGGCTTTTGGAAAAGAAGAAGAATCCATCACCAGATTTCTTTGAAAGTCTTTTCTCTCAGTACTGTTAGTAGCTTTACTGGCTCTCAGGACCGGCTCTGAGAGGTGTCAAGTCAACACCTACAACCGTCACTACCAAGTACTCAACATACAAAATTGATTTCATATGAGCCTACTCATATACTCAAGAAAGCTGTAGAGAGTTGATATCTCTTGCAAGACTAGATAGATATATTAGTGACAGTTCAAGAAATTACATTCTCTACGAAATTGGAGCTGCAGAAGGAGATAACATACCATATAGATCACCTGTCTACTCGTACAAATCCCAAGGTTTTGTAAAGAACTTCTTTTCTGCTATCTCATACTCCTCAATCTGCTGTTTTTTGATCAATTCTACTCGTTTTTCCTCAGACATGATCAGTGGTAATCTTGCATAGGCAACACCACTAGCCATCCACAAAAAGTAGGCGAAAAAAACACAGGAACAAATTTCTCTAACAATATTTAGCACACCGTGTTAAGGGGACGCCTGATGTTTTCCTCACTCTGACCATACTCAAACAACACCTCATTGCGCAACTACTTGCTGACTAGCAAGATGTTTAAAATCAATAGCAGCAGTATGAAATATTTTGCCTAGGACAATAACAATCTCCGCATTGTACTTTCATATATGGGACATAGGTAGAAGTATGAATTATCTATCAGGAGAACCCACCAAAACTAGTATACTTTCAAGATTCACTATTTTGAAAGGCCTCGAGAATTGGGACAGACGAATATGGGAAGGAGCTGAAACAGCCAAGAAGCACGTACCATGCTACGGAACAACATATAATAACTTGAACATGGATAGGAGGAAGGTTCCACATCACTGATCTCCACACGACGTCGTTGTTCCAGTCTAAGCCGCCCCTGAGCAGGGTCAACCTGAGACTTCAAAGAGAAGTTAGAAATAGGCATGGAATTCTATAATCGGTAAACTTTAACCATCTAGTTCAAATTAGGAAATAACCTCATTGGGTGAATCCTTGTTAACAGGAACAGTAGCAATCTCCTTCCTGTTTTTGACCTGCCCAATACCGATAACATTAGAAATGCAAGGAAAAAAAAAACAGAACTACATAGGAATGCTGAAGATCCAGATACAACAAAAACAGAACCAAAGAGTGTAAACAATTTAGACATTCACTTAGAGGAACAGTTCCTGCCAATTCTAACACACCAGACAGCTGTGGGAACTGGGAAACATAGAAATGATCCAGCATACATTTGATTTTCTGCACGAAAGACCACAGAAATTCCATTCTTATATGAATTCTAGCATCATAAAACCAAATGGATGGCAGCATGTGGTTTTATAATCTAGATACACATCAGAAAACTATATTATCACTCAAGACCAGATACAAAACAGAGGATTTTGCTTTCAAACTTGGCACAAACCTTTTTAACCTCCCCCCAAATTCCACTACGAGTCCGGCTAGGTAAACCTTTAGTTTCAGCAACATCAGATTCAAACTTGAGAAGACCTGTCCTCCACTTATGGATTCTATGGGGTATTCCTTCAATCTTGAAACGAGCTGTCCTCCTCTTAAGGATTTTATGGGGTTTTCCTTCAAACTTGATAAGAGCATTCATCCTCTTAAGGATTTTATGAGGTTCAGTTTTCTGCTTCCTGTCCTTCATTATCTTCATGTGATGCTTAGGGTCAAGGCTAGGTTGTTGTTGTTCTTGTTGTTGTAGGTGATGCTTGGGGTCAAGAATGACTGCCTTTGCTACTATCCGAAACACGTCCTGATTCAAAATGCAAAACTTTCCACAAACAATAAGAATACAAGATACGAGCAAAATCCACAAAAGTTGAGCAGCACCTTCACATCGCATCCTTACATTACAAAACTGAAGGGTGACTCGTTAATAAGAAAAACCATTCAAGTAAGCTTGTTGGATTCACCAAACTACCGCAGATGGCACATATCGCAAATCCAAATTGGAATACAATTATATGAACTTAAACATATGGTTTTGTTGCAATATAAATTAAACAATTATAAAGTATAAGTGGAATACACCAGACCTTATCGCTCTGCACAACAGCAATTCTGGTATGGGGAGGTGCAACAGGGCCCCAAAACATCGCAAGATAGGGCTCATGTTCGAGACTGAAATCGAGAACTGCATGCCGTCCAGTCTCGCTGGCATAAATAGGTTGTGTCTGGTAACGTCTCCAACCAGCTGACACGGTGACTGGGTCTGCTGACTCCAATAGTTTCATATGCCATTTATGTCGCTTAAGTCTGGCCTGGAACAACAACACATAAATTCAAATATCCAATATGGCAATTTCATTTTTGCATTTGCGTATTTTACTATATATTGACAAGTGAAAAATTTCAAAACGGTGAAATAAACGATAAAATAGAAAAGGCATAATAAATAACCTGCATATGACCAACATTTTCCTCTTCAGGACTGATACCTCCAACAAGAATCGGACGGCAAGGATCAAGATTTTCAACCAGCCTGAAAGGGACGCTATGAACCTCCAACCTCAGATAGGTCCCAATTCTGAAACTCTCATTCTCCATGTGGTTTTGCTCAACAAGAACACTTTCCTTTTCCATCTCGGACGATGAAGGGACAGGATCAGTTATGCTTCTAACACCGGCTAAACAAAAATCACCTACACCAGCAATATGCACCTGTCCCGAAACACCTCAAGTCAATTTGGTGGATAAAAGTGCAAGTGAAGTTTGTGGTAGAAGAACTGAAAACAATAAGTATGCTCCTTACTTCACAAGAGTAAAAACCTAGAACAACATATATAAAGCATCCAACATTTACAGAACCAACAATACAGAAGAAACCACAAGGAAGATAATCTAATCTAAAGCAGAAACAGCACGGTAGAAGACATGCAGTAAAGTTACAGGGGATTGTTTCTAACATCAAACACCATGAACAGAAATTTGCCTGTAAATTTTGTGTCTCATTCTTTGATTTGTTACACAAGCTTGTGCAACGTTCATAAATTTTCTAGCAATCAGATATCGTCAATACGACTTAACGTTTCATGTCTGACAAGGTCACCGAACAAGAATAAGTTCGTAAAGGAAATCTCTAGCTCTGAAAAAATAATGGAATATCTGACGTCTCCTGGATTTAGGACATTAAGATTTGAGAAACTCGCATTACCTAAGCTCCGCTCTTAATATTAGAACCTCGAAGATAACCATAAAGACTTAAGTTCCTGTAGCAATTTGCATCTTTATGCAGTTCTTCTGGAGGAGTAACATCTTCAAAATGGTCTACCAGCACATAAGGATGTACCGCTCGCCATGATGAGGGAATGAATTGGGGCATCAATATGTCTTTCGCTAGTTGTTGTACTTCGCACCTTTTGTACCTATTAAAATCATATCATAGAGCAGATAAGAAACTGAGACGCTGATTCCATCAGGTTCAAAGTAATGGAAAACACTATCAGAAAATGAGCAAAAGTATACAACATAGGCGCATGAATTACAGGAAGGACTCTGCATTACTAATCAAAAGAAACTTACAAGTCATGCTCAAGACCAGATAGGTACGATACTGTTGCTTCTTGACATATTTCAGTCCAGAAATGATCCTGGAGACGCACTTTGGTTTCCTTCAATTCTGTTTCATCTTTGAACTCGTCAAGATGTGTAAGAACACCCATAACATTTGAAAATCCGTGCGCTTGTAAAAGGTTAACGAACTGAAATGTTTCCTGAAATCGATAAAATCAATTATGATCAAAATTACAATATTTCCTCCGCTTTTACATACAGTATATTGGAATGTAGTTATCGACATACAGAAACTAACTAACCCACCGCTTCAAACCCATAACTCGCATCGACTAGTAACAACACTAGATCAGCATACTTTGCAGCATCGACCATGGCATTAATATCATCAGCGCATTCGACAAACTGTGGCCTTCTTCTTTTGTCAACTAAAGAAACATACGATTTCGGGCAGCACAACCAATAAGCTATCCAACTACAGACCTATTGAATAAATAAGGTATTCAGTAAGCAAAATTGCACAAACCTGTTTTGATGGTGATGGGGCTTCGGATATCATCCATATTATGTTCTTCCAAATTAGTAAAGTAATTTACCAAAGATTTAATCAGCAAAGACTTCCCAACCTACAACAGCATTATTAATTAAAACAGTGCACACAATTGATTAACATTAATCTGAAGTTATGACTAAAACATCACAAAATCATGAAGAATTTTTTTATACTAATCCTTACTTACATTGGGAGGTCCTTGAACGACAATAATATAAGGTGGAGCTGGTTCACCATCAATTTCACGGGCATGTAGTGTTTGATTTGGATATACGTCGCCATCCCAATCGTCTTCAGACTTTTCTTTGTAGTTTCTATAAACTTTGAAAGCCGGTGCTGGAAGATTAACTTGAGATGAAGTAGAATTTGAAGAAGCAATTGATGACATTTCCAAATCCCTAAAAAAACCCCTTTTTTTTTTCTTTCAGAATTATTGATTGTTAGAAGCAAAAGCAAAATCAAACAACATTTAATAGCTGATAATAGTACGAAGAAAAGAGAGGAAGCATAGGAGAAGTCACCTTCGCTTAGAATGGAGTGAAATTTCTTCTTCGTTTTTGTTGATAACGAAGGTTAGGTTTTTTTATAGAATCCAATTATTGGGCTTTGAAGTGAAAGGCCTTTTGGGGGCTTTTTTTTTTTGGGTCATTAGTAGTAAATCTATAACCCCTTATACAATTATTTTCAATAATAGCTAAAGTGTCCCCAATTTGATTAGTGTTAATTATAGTGATTAACCAAATTAATAATAATTAGTATATAGATTAAGATTAATCATTCCACTAAATTTTTTGTCAACAAATTTTTTTTCCTCTTTTTTCTCTTTTTTTTTGATTCAGGAAGATGATTTTGAAAATTTACATTTTTTTTGAATTTTTTGAAAATAATCAAGAGAACCTTATACTTGATTCCTAACAATAATTTTGTTGATTCAATATCGATAAAAATCGGAAAAAAAAATTCTGGGATTTTTTGCAGCTGCGGTTGAAAAATATTGTCGACCCAGTCGTGAACAATAATTTACGGCTCGGAATTGAAGAATTCTCAGTCGTAGATTACTTTCGCGGCTGGGTCGACAAGAATTTCCAACCGAAACAGTGACGGTAGGATTTTTTGTAAGTATCAGAAACAGTTACGGCTAGGCTTTCCAAACCGAAAATTCAAGTTACGGCTGGGGAACCTAGCCGAAAGTAAGTATTCTCGGCGAGGAAAACCTAACCGAAATTAAACATCTTTTTATGTTATTTTTATGTGATTATCAAAATAGCTAACACTCTTTTACGGTTGGGAGTTCTTACTTTCCCAACCGTACAGGTAGGTTCAGGGTTCACGGTTGGGAAGCATGTATTTTCCCAACCGTAATACAGGGTTCACGGTTGGGAAACATGTATTTTCCCAACCGTAATACAGGGTTCATGGTTGGGAAAGTGTGAACTCTCATCCGTTATACAGTTTCAGAAACTTTTTTTTCCTCACATTAATTGAATCGAATTTTTAAGTCAATCAAAAGTAAAAATAAATGGTGAGTTTTCTTAGTTTTGGTTTTTTCTATCAATTCTATATGCAATGGAGAAGATGAGTTTTGGTTTTTTCTATCATTTCTATATGCAATGGAGAACATGAAGAAGAAGAGAGAAAAAAAATTGTTATTTTTATGATCATCAACTTCATCACGATGCAATGAAGAATCCCGATGTGATGCAGAAGAAATAGAAGAGAGAAAGAAGAATTATAATTTAAGTTTTTTACTGATCACGATTTTATCATGATGAAATTATGATCATAATTTTCATCGTGATTTCATCATGATGAAATGAAGAAGAAGAGAATATTAACTTCTTCTTTTTTAATGGTTAGATTATAATATATTTATAGGAAATGGTATATTTGACCTTTACTATTGATTTGGTTTTCCCCTATCCACATTAGGATGTTAGAACCCAAAAAAGCCCCAAAATACCTTTGACTTTAAAGCCCCAATAATAAGATTCTTTTTATATTTACAGACACATATACAAAGCAATTTATGCAAGGGAACAAGCATTGTGAATACAAATTTGTGAACGCTGCTTTAAAAAGAACACACGTATTTGGGGGATATGAATTAATATCCCGATCCTGTAATTTGTGCTAAGGGATGTTTTTTAGGGGCATAAATACTAAAATATCCTTTTAAATAAATAAAAGCTACAATATAACCCCTATAAAATAATAGCGTCGGGACCTGCAAAATTTATCAATTTATTGTGATATTAAATAATGGCATAAATTAATAATTATTAAATTATATATTAATTCATAGATTAGGGATTGCTATTCAAAAAGGGGTTGGTGCCCAAATTGTTGCTAGGCTGCCAACCAAAGTTGTATGCCAATCTTAATATTAATTTTTATAATTTATAATATTTCTAATTATTAATTCTAATTTGTAAAATTATTATTTAACTAATTAACAAAAGAGGTTTTAGTTGGTAGCCGAGCAACAAGCTGAGCACCAACCCCTTTTTGAATAGAAACACCCAATCTGTGAAAAATAAAACTACCAAGACCACTACCAACGTCATGACTAACTAAACAATTTTTCAGAAGCAAATTGTTTCAAAATATCGGTTTATCAAAATATTGTTTAATTGGTTTATCAAAATATTGTTTGATAAAAGAAAAAAAAAATTAACAAAATGAACCAATACACCTTATTCTATTGCAAAATGTTTTCGTCATTGTAAGATTCGTTCAATGGACACCATATCAAAGAATGCAAGTGACGCCTTAGATAATAAAGGAACTAGAAGATTGCAAAATTTAATTAATGGGTTGAATTATCATAGTGGAATGGACATTGAATTTCTTTTAATCAAAAGGATATTATTTCATATTTGTTGAGTGGCGAAGGAATAATTGAGAGTGTCATGGGAAAAGACGAAAGTGATGATGTGGAAGTCGAAGTCGAAGATGAAAGTGTAGTTACATAGTCACCTTCCTGTAAAAAAGCTATCAAAGATGGAAAGATATTGAATTTTATTGTATCAGGAAACGAAAACCCCAAAAAATCTTAAAATGCTAAGAAAAATCCAAGATGAAATTCAAAGTGACATCAATTTTAAGAAAAACCAAGTCACAATCGAATCATTCTTTACCAAATTAGCATAAATGTAAAACTAAATTAGTATAAATTGGAGAGTTATTAATTTATATATTCGAAGGGACCTATAGAAAGCTAAAAAAATTATTATTTTATAAATTTAGCACGTTGGTCCCGACTTGGGACCAACAAAATTTATTAATTTATCGTGAATACTAAATTATCGCGGATTAAATTATAGGTGTTTTACTGTAAATGAAACCTAGATATCTCCCACTCACCTTTCTTATTCTCTTCTCCTTGTTTGCCGGCTCCTCACATTAAAAATGAATTTCTTTTTTACATCGTCGATATTATATTAGTGATGAAGACCATGCCGTAAGTGAGGACAAGTAAAATTACTTTACGTGGCCAACATTGTATTAGTGATGAATATCATGCCAGAAGTGATGAAGACCAAGACGACACTCTGTTTTTCAGCTGAAGACTCAACATACGATCCTTGTTCAAAAGAGTCGCAAACATCTCTTTGTCCACTATCATCACTTATTTTAACCAAACTCCTATTACCTCAAAAAAAAAAAATTCTACTCTCACCCAAGTGAATTGATTATTATTTATACTTATCATTATCAAACTAATCCACGTACATAATTATAATGAACCACTAAACATGATTAGTGAGGGGTGGATTGAGAAATATCTAAATTACCTGGATAATGGGTGACTCTGATTTGCTATTTATATCCCCTTTTTGTTTCCTATATCCCCCAATAAGTTTTTATATCCTCCAATTGCACGGTCTTTGAAAAGTGCGCAGATAACAAAATAATCGTATTGGTTACTTTGTAACGGACATTTAATTATTATGTTTTCGGTCCGCGAGTTATAACCCCAAAGGTGTCACTATCCATCAAAAAAAAAACCCCATCAAAACAAAAGTAACACAAAAACCCCATCAAAACAAAAGTAACATAAAAACCCAAAGACTTTGATGAAATCGATTTTGGTTTTTCATCATAAAATTTGAAGAAACATCATAGAATTTGATGAAACCAATTTTGGTTTTATCATAAAATTATAAAATTTGATGAAACCAATTTTTGAAATTTGGGGTTTTTGTATCAATTTTGTTTAAGATGGAGTTTTAATGGATCCCAACATTTGAATGTGGTTTTTGTACCACAAGTTTGGTCACCTTGGGTTTTTATGACTAGTTCTGTTTTGAAATTATATATATTTTTGTATTAGTTAAGTTTTAATGTTAGAAAACTACAGGATACAAAATAGTATCTATTTATTACCTATAATATCATGATTATCTTCTTCATTTTTTTCCTTTATCTTTTGATGTGTTGAGCATCAGGTTCATTCCTTTTCTAGACTTTATAGTCATTAACAATTAATCAATACATGTAAATCACTTTTATCGCATAACCTAAAAATTTCTCCACAGTAAAAGCCTAACTTTTTTGTGATCCTCATGATTATTTCCTAAATCATTTTTTTTTAATCAGTAAACTGAATCATGCTTACTTTAACCTTGATTCCATTGCCCTTTTTAATCACGGAAATCCTGGTCTTGCAGGTTGTGGGAATTGTTTTCCATAACTTTAACTGTTTGGTCTTTGGTAGTTTGGCACAATCAATTGGAGTGGATAATTCAATTTTTTCCGAGTTTCGGGGAACTATCTTTGCTTCTAGAATTTGTGCCTCATAGGGTATGACCCAAATTTGGTTTGGGTGTGACTCGATGCATGTTATTAAAGCTTTGTTAGATTACGGGGCAAATTTGGGTGTGGTAACTTAAAACTAGCAGTTCACTGGGCTAATTGTATGAAGTTCTTATCGCTTATTCAGTTTAAATATTCACACAACTGTCTCTAAAATATCTATCTAGTTGTTGATGGTGGTTTTTAACTTACGGGTAAAATCGTAAAATTCTAGTCAGACAGTGATGTCACAGAACTTAAACGCATTTATTGAACCATTTAATATGTCTGCTAGGAAACACCAGGGAAACTTTTTTCTAAATGCTAATTAGGGTTTCGATAGACCAAACCCTAATTCCCACCACACACGTGCGAATGGAAAACCGTGCCACCTACACCTACCGCGCCAAGGCATGCCAACCATGCTATCCGCACCCTTGTGCCAATGGAAAACCATGCCAGCCACACCTACCGCGCCAAGGCATGCCAACCATGCGAGCCGCACCACTGTGCCAACGGGAAACCATGCTAGACACATCTCTTCGCTAAATCATGCCAACCATGCTTGCCATCCCAACACACCATGCACAACACTGGCTACCAAAACGAAGGCGTGCGATAATCAACGGTCGCCTTTCAATCAGAGGAGAAAATCCTAGTCGTCCAAGGTTACCAGACAACACATGGTAACCTTTAACCCAAAACCCTATCTTGGTAACGATCCTAGCTTGGTCACGCCAAACCCTTGGCCCCACTATGCCAATCCAAACCGCACCTTGCCTTGGCCCAAGCCATGCTAGCCTCACCATGTGCCAACGGCTTGCCAAACCCTTGGCCCCATCATGCCGAGCCAAACCGAATCTTGCCTTGGCCCTATCCATGCTAGCCGCACTATGTGCCAACGGCATGCCAAATCCTTGGCCCCACCATGCCAAGCAAAACCGCACCTTGCATTTGCCCTAGCCATGCTAGCCGCACCATCTGCTAACGGCATGCTAAACCTTTGGTCCCACCATGCCAAGCCAAACCGCACATTGCCTTGGCCCTAGCCATGCTAGCCGCACCATGTGCCAACGGCATGCCAAACCCTTGGCCCCACCATACCAAGCCAAACCGCACCTTACCTTAGCCCTAGCCATGCTAGCCGCACCATGCACCAACGACATGACAAACCCTTAGCTCCACCATGCCAAGCCAAACCGCACCTTGCCTTGGCCCTAACCATGCTAGCCGCACCATGTTCCAACGACATGCCTAGCCGCGCCAACATGCTGGTCTTCCCTATACGGCTACCCAAACGAAGGCGTGCGATAATCAACGGTCTCCTTTCAATCCCAGGAACAAATCCTAGCCATCCAAGGTTACCAGACAATGCATGGTAACCTTTGGCCCGAAACCCTAAGTTTGGCCACGCAAAACCATGCCACGCCAACAGCATGCCAACATAGCCACGCCACCATACTGGCCTTCCCTATGCAGCTACCCAAACGAAGGCGTGCGATAATCAACCGTTTCCCTTCAATCCCAGGAGCAAATCCTAGCCATCCAAGGTTACCAAACAACGCATGGTAACCTTTGACCCGAAACCCTAAGTTTGGCCATGCCAACGGGATGCAAACCAAGCCGCACCACCATGCTGGCCTTCCCTATGTGGCTACCCAAACGAAGGTGTGTGACAATCAACGGTCACCATTCAATCCCAGGAGAAAATCCTAGCCATCCAAGGTTACCAGATAACGCATGGTAACCTTTGACCCGAAACCCTAAGTTTGGCCACGCCAAATAATGCCATGCCAACCTAGCCGTGCCACCATGCTGGATTTCCCTATGCGGCCACCAGAAAACGACGACGATCAATGACTACGTTTCCTCTTCAGATGCAAAATCTCGACCGTCGAAGGTCACCAAGCTAGCAAGTCTCCCAAGATCGACTTGCTAGGCAACAACAATATGCTACACGTTTTCCACAAAAATTTTTGAGACATCAACACATATCACAAACTAGGGTATCCTCTTTGAATATTGGTTTGGAAGTTTATAGCATGCGGCGTAAACTACGCCCGTCATAAGGAAGTGTCATAAGGATGAGGTGGCTAGTAAATACAGGGAGTTAATGGTGAAATGCTCCTTTTTATGGAACATCAATTCCATGCGTTAACGTTTCCAGCTCCTCCCATTTACTTACCTATTTTACCATTCCTTAATGAGACCAGAGTATGTTTCACTTTGAATTGTATAAATAGGTCTTACCTATTTCCCCCGAACAACAAGTTCAGTCAGGGACATACACCACTCAGAAAACGTTTGCTACATTTCCATCTGTTAGCTTCCCACTTTCTGATACAAGTCGTAACACAACTACTATTCCAGAATCAACTATTCTGGTCTCATCACTTTCCTTCCTTCCCTCCCCAAAACCAACCCATTCTCATTCACTTTGTGACCGAAGAAAGTCTGGAACAGCCATTTCTTGGTTTGGGCCGGACTTGTACAGATTGATCTCTCGAATCTAAAAGTACTCCCTTGCAGTACATTGTTTAGGGTTTAAATTCGTTTCTCACATGCACACCCGAAATTACCGAAATCAGCGGAAACCATTTCTACCCACAAATACTAGTCTAGGAAAAGATAAACGTACAGATAAAACAATCC
This sequence comes from Papaver bracteatum, assembly GCA_023529315.1. NCBI lineage: Eukaryota > Viridiplantae > Streptophyta > Magnoliopsida > Ranunculales > Papaveraceae > Papaver > Papaver bracteatum. Next base: position 803,565 of record JAJJWX010003506.1, read on the forward strand.
CGAGTTACTTGTGTATCTGTAGAAGAGTTTGTAAATACACCATTTTGAAATCACACAAGTTTTTTCGGTCATTAAATCAAACACTTAGTTTGTCATACATGCAAAGATCCATATTATAAATTTGCAGTCAATTAGAATAGCAAGGGTCTATTTAACTTTGAAATAACCACAATATTATATAGTATAACATTTTTTAGAATAATGCCAAGTTTTATAACCTGAAAAATTAGTAAAACAAAACAAAAAACTGCAAAATCAACTCATCGAGCGAATTCCTAGAATCTAAAAAGTGAAAACTACTCAAATTTACGCGTCAATTAGACATTGATATTCTTAAGGTTAGATCGATCCGTATACACCTATAATGAGATAAAACGCACATCGGACAATACAATACATTGTTAAGTTATGTGCTCTCATGGTATTTGTATAACTGGGAAGAATGGAAAATATTCTAAAAAAAACTTCTCATCTTGGTATCAATTTCATTCACCAAATACACTTACATGTACAATCAATCATTATGTTCAAAAAAAACCACATGCAAATTCTGTAAGAAAGGAATAATGACAAATAAGTAACACTACAGAAAATGAAAGAAGAACATAAGTTGAGAAAGATTGCACTTTACATCTTAAGATTGTGAAGAAGTTTCTGGAAGAAAAAAGAGAAATGGGTGCCATATAAACATTAGCTAGAGTTCAGAGAAAAAAACTCAATGATGCCTATTGGTATAAAATCATAGTTTTTAAGGCCCCAAAATAACAGAACTTCAATGGATTGTAGCCTTATCTCATATGAACACCGTAAGTCAGCTCCAAAGAATACCCAATGAGAAATCACCTATTGGTTGCTTACTACTAAATGAATCTCACCTTTGAACAAAAACGCCTAAATCATAAGCAAACACTAAAGTATGGCCAAAAATAGTTCTTCATTTGCGTCGAATAAGAACGAATCAGGATACCTAGTGTGCAATTATGCAATATAAATAATTCTACCAATTATTTTCAAAATACTATTCACAATAAATACAAAGATTAGTGTTTCAAAGTTCTGTTAACTAAGCATTCAAAATAAATACAAAGATTAGTGTTTCAAACTTCTTCAAAGTTCTGTTAACAAAGTTAATTCTAACACTTGTATTAAACTTAATATTTTAATACAAAAACTATCATAGTGATTCAAGTCATACCCAAAACTAAAAATCAGAGGAGTTTTTAGGTTTAAAGTGAAATCGAAATTGGGGAAAAAGTATGTACCTTTTTCAAGAGAGGGACATATAAATTGAAATTCTTTATCTACGAAATTGTTTCACACCTGTTTTAATCGGAATTGAATTGTATATATCAATTGAAATCAGAACCAGTAAAATTGAATCTTTAATCGAAATTGGAAAAGATGTAACCATCGTACCTAAATCAAAATTGGTGTTGCAGGTGCTGATGGTAGTGGTGGTGGCGGTGGAAGAGGATGTTGGTGGTGACATAATCTAAAGGAGGAAACAGGATAAGATATGTTTAAATCAAAAAAATTGAAAATTTGGAATTGAGAGAAAGGTTGAATAAGAAATCAGTGGTAGATGTTGGTGTTATTGGCGATGATGATAGCGGTGGGGGTGTTTGTTTTGTTGGCGGCGATGGTAACAATAGCTTGGTGATGGAACTGAAGAGTGAATAGAAAGATTTTGCGTTCTAGAAAAGACAGAGCGACATTTTTTTCGAGTGACGGAAAAACGTCACACATAATTTATTTCTGTGAAGGGACCCTTTTATGGGATATTCTGATATCCAACGATCTGGTTTCATTTTTAGGAGATCCAAAAGGCTGATATTAGTTAACTCTTTCCCTTTTTTGATTAATGTTGCTGTCATTAAAAGGGGGTAGATTTAGAATTTGTTTCTAGTTATAAACAAGCTTGAATTGAATTCTCAATTGAGGACATATAACAGCTATTCTTTAAAGTTAATTCTAACACTTGTTTCGATAAGGCAACAAAAACAGCAGGATACTGAAGTGAATATATTGTTGAATTGTATACGTGTGACTCAAGAATACTTGTAGGTTAAGTATTCATATGTATAAATAGTTAAGACATTGAGTTGTAATGTTTATCAGTTAATTAATAAAATTCTTTATATTGGAGACCAAAGTTTGTGTTGGTATCAGAGCAACTACGATCCTTGGGAAATTTTACGTTCTTTTCAATACCTGGAGATATATTTTCTCTAAACCCTACTTACTTGTAATCTTTTCAATACAATATCATATTTTTCTGAAAACCCTAATCATCAACGATTTCTATATCCCGAGATATATTTCTCCGAACCTTATTTAACTAGAAACTAAGTAAAACCCTAATACTTAATAAGCTATAATGGGTGGTGAATATTTATCAGAACCATCGTTCTCAGTGAATACAATGGGTGGTATGCATACATACGAACCTACACCAACATCAATTCCGTTGGCGTGGCACGGTACGGATAGCATGGATAGGTCCAAGGTATGGTTGGCATGGTGGGGCCAAGGGTTTGGCATGGACGATTTGGCTTAGCATAGCGTGGCTAGCATGGCTAGGGCCAAGGGTTAGCCATGGGCGCATGGCGCGGCTAGCTTGGCTAGGGCCAAGGTGCGGTTGGATTGGCATGGGGAGATCAAGGGTTAGCCATGGGCGTGTGGTGCGGATAGCTTGGCTAGGGCCAAGGTTTGGTTGGCTTGGAATGGCGGGGCCAAGGGTTAGCCATGGGCGTATGGCATGGCTAGGTGTGGTTTGGCTTGGCGTGGTAGGGCCAAGGGTTTCGCGTGACCAAGCTAGGATCATGACCAAGCTAGGGCTTTGGGACAAAGGTTACATGTGTCATCTGGTAACCTTGGACGGCTAGGATTTGCTCTCATGATTGAAGGGAAACCGTTGATCGTCGCACGCCTTCGTTTTGGTAGCCACGTAAGGTAGGCCATCATGGTGGCGCAGCTAGGTTGGAATGGGGCCATGGCAAGGTGCGTTTGGCATGGTGCGGTAGGTGTGGATGGCATGGTTTGCCATTGGCACAAGGGCGTTCAAGGAGAAATACTTCATACTGATCCTTTACACAAGTTAGAAGTTGCGCTTACTATACTGAGGCGAGAAAAACAAAGACGCAATACTATTTTAATTAACTCAAGGGGTTGATTCTCAAATTTCTATGTCTGTCAGGAAAATTGAGAAAAACTCATTGAATACAAAAATATCTCATCCGAATAATAGTGGAAGATGTGTTCATTGTGGGAATACAAAACATCTTTCTGAAAACTGTTTTGAAAAAATTGGTTAAACAGATTAGTGGGATGATTACCAAAAGCGTATAAAAGATGGGAAAGGAAAAGTTAAGGGTAAGGTAGCTACCTGTACAACTGTTGTTCCTATAACAACAACAACAGAGTCTGAAGGAGGTATATTCTTCTTACGTCTCTTGCTGATAGTTCTAAAAAGGACAATGGTTGGATTCTTGATTTTGGCGTTACTAATCATATGACCTTGGATATGTGCATATTAAGGGATAAAACTACTTCAACTTGTTCTGGTGTTACAAATGCTAATGGAATTACATATCTTGTTACAGGAGAATGAAGAGTTGATTTAACAAACTTCTTATCTCTAGAACATACCTTATTAATTCCTTCTCTTTCAAATAATCTCATGTCAGTTTCTTAAGTAACTTCTCAGTTAAAGTGTTTAGTATTGATATATCCTGATTTATGTTTTCTCCAGGATCTCAGCAGTGGGGAAATAATTGGAAGGGTACTAAAAGAGAGGGGTTATACTATGTGGATGACGTGTATGAAGGAATATCTTTGCTAGCTAAAGGAATATCTCATACACATACATATGAAATTTGTTTACATCATCGTAGACTAGGACATGTTTCTTTCGAATATTTGGATCATTTATATCCAAAGCTATTTAATTCTTGCAAACCATCTGATTTTCAATGTGAAACTTGCATTTTAACAAAGAGACATCGTGCTACTTATCCTGATAGTTTTAATAAAAGATTTTTTCAATTTTCTTTGGTTCATTCTGATATTTGGGGTCCCTCAAATATTTTTTCTACTTCTGGTAATATATGGTTTATTCTATTTATCGATGATTGTACTCGTATGACTTGGATTTATATGATGAAGAATAAAGTGATGTGCCAGACTGTTTTCGTAATCTAACAAGATAGTACAGACATAATACTTTGGAAATCTATAGGTTCTACGAAGTGATAGAGGTGGATAATATATTAACCGCACCTTAAAAGTTTATTTTGCTGAGCATGGTCTTATTCATGAAACTAGTTGTCCATCTACACCGCAACAGAATGAAGTTGCAGAATGGAAAAATATACAATTGTTGGATATTACAAGGGCTAGCTTAATTGGAGCATATATGAAACCAAATTTTTGGGAAGAAGCTCTTATTAGCGCCTTTATTCTTCTTTATCGTGTTCCTACATGAGTTCTGAAATTTCAGACCCCGGTAGATAAGCTTTCTTCATTTGTGACTCTTACATCTAATCTTACACTTCCACCACGAGTATTTGGTTGTGTAGCTTATGTACACTTACAAAAACATTTACGGTCGAAACTTGATCCTTGTGCTCTTAAATGTGTCTTTGTTGGATACAATCAATTTCAAAAGGGATACAAATGTTATCATCCTCCAACAAGAAGAACGTATGTCACCATGGATGTGACTTTCTCTGAACATGAGATGTATTTTGCTTTCGTTGAATTTAATGCCTCTCATTTGGAAAATAGTGTAAAAGAAGATGTTAATTGGATGGAATTATTTCCGGATAATTGTGATTTCATGATTAAATCTACAAAAGATGAAGAATTTTTAACTACTAGTGATGATAAAGAAGAAGATGGTCAACAATTTGTTGAAGTAGGAGATTTATCAATTGGCAATGTTGTTGCAGAAAATATAAATGAAGACGGGGATGAAACTCAAAGTCTTATTGAAGAAGATAACCCCTCTGCTACTATAGTACCTACTCCTGCCGATTCTACTCCTGCTGTTGAGGTAAGTAGTGATATTATAACTACTACTAATAACGCTAATACTGAGAAATGTGAAGTTGTTGAGGCTAATAGGTATCAACTACCACTAAGGAGAAATCCTGGAGTACTAGCAGAAAGATATTCTCCGTAACCTGTTAAAAAGGTTACATATCCTATTGAAAATTACATGTCAACTCATAGATTGACATAATCTTGCAAGGCATTTGTTAGTTAGTTGTCAGATATTTCCATTCTTACCAGTGTTCAAGAAGCATTATCCAATCCTAAATGGGATGATGCTATGCTTGAAGAAAAGCGATCTCTTATGAAAAATAAGATATGGAGGAAAGTTATACTACCCGAAGGAAAGAAGCCAGTTGGTTGCAGATGGGTATTCATTGTGAAGATGAATCCTGATTGTTCTATTGATAAGTATAAGGAATGACTTGTTTCAAAAGGATTTACTCAGACTTATCGTAAAAATAAATATTGTAGTGTACAGTTGTCTATAACAACAAATTTTGGATGGCCACTACAACAATATGATGTAATAAATTCTTTTTTACATGGAGACTTAGAGGAAGAAGTCCACATGTCATTGCCACTAGGATTTGGTGATTCAGATCCTAATGTTGTGTGTATATTGAATAAATCCTTGTATGTCTTGAAGAAATCACCACGTGCTTGGTTTGGAAGATTTCAAAAGGAAGTGATTAAGTTTGGGTATAAACAGAGTAATGCTGATCATACTTTGTTCCTAAAGAAGTCTGGTAGTAAATTAATAGCACTCATTATTTATGTTGATGATATGGTGGTAACTGGCAATAATGCTGATGTGATGTCAAACTTAAAGACATACTTGTCTTCAGAGTTTGAAATGAAAGATCTGGGAGATCTCAAATAGTTTTTGGGAATTGAAGTTGTATGATCTAATCAAGGTATTTTCTTATCTCAACAAAAATATGTACATGATTTACTTAAGGAAGCAGGTATGCTAGGTTGTCAACCTATTGGTTCTCCTATTGAGCAAAATCATAAACTAGATGAGTCTTCAGATCAAGTGCCAACAGATAACGAACGATATCAAATATTAGTAGGGCGTTTGATATATCTCTCCCATACTAGATCCTGATATTGCTTATGTAGTAAGCGTTGTTAGTAGATTTATGCATAATTCTGGTAAACAACATATGGATGTTGTTATAAGAATACTTAGATATCTAAAGTCTGCACCTGGAAGTGGTTTGATGTTTTCAAACCATGGAAATATAGATATTTCTGGGCATACTGATTCAGATTGGGGTGGAAAGGGAGATAGAAGAAGATCAACTACTGGTTATTTCACATTTGTTGGAGGTAACCTTATTACTTAGAAAAGCAAAAACAGAAAAAAAAAATCTTTGTCTAGTGCTGAGGCTGAATATAGGGCGATAATTGAAAGAATTTGTGAATTACTATGTCTTAAACATCTTATGGGGGAGCTTGGTTTATTCACCAACAGTCTCATGAAGTTATTTTGTGATAATCAGTCAGCGATTAAGATTGCACAAAATCTTGTGCAACATGATAGAAATAAGCATGTTGAGATTGACCGAAATTTCATCTATGAGAAGTTGGAGCATAAAATTATTTAAATACCGTTTTGTCGTTCTTCAGATCAACTGGCAGATATCTTAACTAAAGAAGTATCAAAAAAATCATTTTGTAATTCTATTGTCATGCTGGGCATGTGTGATATCTATGCGCCATCTTGAGAGGAGTGTTGAATTGTTATTACTTGTATTCCAAATTTATATTACTTCTAAGTATAGTATATGTGTGACTCAAGAATACTTGTAGGTTAAGTATTCATATGTATAAATAGTTAAGACATTGAGTTGTAATCTTAATCAGTTGATCAATAAAATTCTCTATATTGGAGACCAATGTTTGTGTTATATAATGCAAGGGAATCAATGTAGCTATTGTGTGGTTGTGTGGGAATGCAAAGGGATAAAAGGAGCTTACATCAATCCATGGAGTTACAGATGCATGTTGAGCGCAGAGAATGCTTCGCGAGCTCTGCGAGAAGCGCTGTTAAGTGGGCTATACAACTCCAAATTCGTATAATTATTTTGTAGCAATTCGCATAATTGTTATGTAGCAATTAGCAATTATCTAATAGTGGACCCATTTAGTGGTTGAAAAAAACGATTCAGTCGATTAAAGCTCGTATAATATGCAAGATGACACATATTGGGATGTCTACAAAATTTGTGGAGATAATAACAATGGATGGACTTAGTTATTATACAAGTAAATGTAATTTATTAGTATTATGTTTGATGAAAGGTTAGAAGTAATAATTATTTAATTTATGATGGACTTAAAAGATATAAAAATATCAACATTGGCAAGCACATGCATTACATAATCGTGGTGGTTTTAACTGGTACCCCTGCAAGTTCTAAAATATCAATTACTCCATTTTCATATCAATATATCGGCAAGCAAGTCCTTAATTATTACTGAACTTACATTTGTTTTCCTTTTCTTCCATGCACGTAAATAGGATAATCTTCTTACCCGACCGTTTGCACGCTTTGTTAGGTTTCAGTTTAGTAGTTGAACTCTTGAGTTATTAATTCTTTTATAGTATATCATGTTCATTTTCAGGCTTTACAGAAGAAGTATATTCTGAACTCAACCTGAACTCATGGAACGTCTGAACTCATCCGTATATTTCATTTGTTTAGTTTCTTACTGTAGTTACATTTGTTTTCCTTTTCTTCCATGTACGTACCATAATCTTCTTACTCGACCGTGTGCACGCTTTAATTATTCTAGTTTTCAGTTTAAACTCTTAAGTTACTATTTGTGACTTCTTATCATGCATGTTAAGTTTCAGACTTTACAGAAGACATTCTGAACTCAACCTGAACTCAAGGAAATCTGAACTACATATTCTTTTCATTATAGAACAGAACTTATTGCTATGTAAGTTTAAAGCTATGAACTTTTGTAACCCAGCCGTGCGTGCGGGAGTTAATTTTGAATAAGTAGGTTCATGATCATGTGGAACAGCTTTACCGGATAACTCTGAACTCAGCTGAACTCAAGCTGAACTCTGAAATCTCTGGACTAGGTCTTCTTTTCAGCAAATGACTTCTTTTTTTTAATATTTGAATCATTACTTATATTATGCCAATATTTGTGAAGGAATCAATTAGCTAGTGAGCTGTACAATAGTTTTATTCGAATTTTTCACTATATTTTTCTACCGAAAATTAAATAACTACTCATTTTAATTATATGTAGCTTAATGGTGCATGATAATCGAATATTGACATAGGGTTAAAGCAAGTCGAATCGGTTTCGAGCTCCTAAATTAGAATCTCAAGGATTTATTTGGCCCAAGAAACGTACGTTTTTGAAGGTTGCAAAAATACACAACATTAAGTAAGATTTCGATTACCCTGATTTGGTAAATTTTTTGAAGTTCGTAAATATCGGAAGTAACCAAGTAATTTTGAGTTATGTGAAATTTAATTTTGTCTAATAAAGATGTGCATGGTTAATCGAATAAAGATCGGAAACTTCATGGTTATGCTTCAAATAATAGAATAAGGCATAACAGTATTGTACTTTGAGTTCAAGAGTTCAGGAATAAATCATTCGGAAATCGCCAGTTAGTTTCATGTCAGCCGGATTAAATGGGGAAAAACAAATTCGCCCGAGAAATAGTTTGGTGAATTAGTGATGATGATCGAGATTAAACTAATCAGTGATCCCCATAATGTCATTATTTTTGAAACTCAGTACTCGGAGATCCCCATAAACTCACATACAGCTTTGCCCTATAAGTGGATCGATCACTTCTATCTACTAGGAAATAGGGACATGATGGTATATCATAAATGGCGAACAAGTACATATGTACTTGGTAATTAATTTAATTTCCCACCAATTAAAGCATGCATGGGCGAACTTAATTACTGGAACTCTTGCTAAGAATACATGCTACCTGTTTATAATTCCAGAAATGCTGAAAATAGCATCAGCTGAGTAGAGCAGTGGACATACACATATTAGCAAGATTTTTGATCAGCCACAAATTGTCAAGCTGAACTTCCTAGGTAGTGAGTACCTACTGCTTTAGAATCCAATATAGCTGGCTAATCAATCACCTGGTTCAAAACCTTATATCCTAATTAATATTACTTGCAAAGCATATTGTACTACTATCTGGGAAGCACATTTCTGGAAGCATGCCAGTCGCTTATCTCGGTTACCGGCGCATATTGTACTACTATTGAACTTCGACTGATAAGTTTTTCTTGAAAATTAACTTACAAATAAATAATTGTCCAATATCTATTAATTTTTTTTTTTGGAACATGTCCAAAATTTGTTAACAACAAAATCTGAGTAACGTGAATTATCATAGTATTAATTGTAATTAGTGACAAGACACCCTTCTTAGGGCAGATAGGGGTTACACGAGTAGTCATCATCCGTGTACTTGAACTGTCATCCAAGTATGGGTTAGACCATATAACTTTAAACTCAACCGTGACCTTTGGACTCTTTAAAATTCTACCCCCCTGTGTTCTTCTCGCCGTTTCCCTAATGATCCTGCAATATCGTAATTCGATTACCTATAGTGTCACGCTCTTTTGTTTCTTTCAGTTTCAGAATAACCGTGATCTTTTTTGTTCAGTCTTTTAAGAAACTTTCATTAGTTTTAGCTTTTAAGGATTCTAACCTAAACTAATCAAATAAGGACGTTTACATAACTTAATCAAACATGTAACCCATTAAGGGAACCTACCTTAATTAAGTATTCATTATACTATGACCAACTCTACCTGTACCTATACTATATATACATACATAGTGTTTCATGGTATTTTCACTTCATCAAGCTAGCTAATTACCAACAAAAGAAATTCTCAGCCTAAACATACCTGAAAACCTAAAAATAGTAGTACAGTATAACACTGAAAAAGACTACTCTTTCTTTCTTCACTTTTCATAAAACAAAAATGACAGGATTCGGTTCTCCTTGTGGAGCTTGCAAATTTTTGAGAAGAAAATGTTTAAGGGGTTGTGTTTTTGCTCCTTACTTTTGTCATGAACAAGGAGCTACACACTTCGCCGCAATTCACAAAGTTTTCGGTGCAAGCAATGTTTCAAAGCTTCTCACTCATCTCCCATTAGGTGACCGCTGTGAAGCTGCTGTTACAATTTCATACGAAGCTCAAGCTAGAATCCAAGATCCTGTATATGGATGTGTTGCTCACATCTTTGCTCTCCAACAACAGGTATATAATATGTACATGTACATTCTTCAGTTTTAAGAATATCAACTCTATGAGAAATCTAACTGAATTGTCATTTTTCGTACTTTTTTTTTGATGCATTTTTTCTTTGGTGTTTTAGGTTGTGAGCTTGCAAGAACAACTAACAACACTGAGAGCACAGCAAGCAGCACAAGGTTTCGTCAATGGAGGAAACATTACTACTTCAACAAATGATCATATTTATCAACAGGACAATCACAACAAATTGTTCTACGGAGATTTTCCTACTACATATCCACAAGATATTGAAGCTTTAAATATGCAGCTAAACAATTCGAAGATATTATCGGAACAGTTATATCAAAACAATACTTCCATGAATGATAGCAACAGTGCTGCTACCACTGATGATGAAAACATGTTCTATTATGAAAATGGAGTAGTGAATATGGAAAATTCACCAAGTAATCAAATGAGTCAAGAATATCATGATCGTGATGCTTTTACACCACCCGAAGAAACTGTTCATCAATTTATGACTGGTGCAACTTTTGATGAGCAACACTACTCATCTGATGAACATCAACAACATGCAGCAATGGCTTCTCTATATCTCGAAGACATGCAAATGAATGCAACGAAGTGGACATTTCAAGACACTAATCAAGTCGACCTTGAATCGATGGCTTTTGCTTATTTTCAACACTCATAATAATGAGTTTAGTATAAAAAATGTATTTCCTGGCAGAGAACAGTAAATGTAGCTTAAGGCATCATAGCTAAGTTAATTATGTAACTCTTTCAAACTCGTGTATGTGATCCTACCATTCCACTAATTAATCCCATAGTTAGTGTTTCTTAATTATTTTGTGGTGTAACATGACACACCAACATTGATTAGCTAATGAATAACCAACTCGCTTGCTATACTGGAACGCATGACGAAGAGATTTAATATGTCTGTAGCTCTATGATTCAATTCTATGTGCTATTAAGATTCACTTTCAAGTGATCTTCAGGGAAACATGGTTTACTCTGCCACTTAATCATGAAAGGCACCAGCCAGTAGTATTGCAATTCTGGTCTTTTACTTAAAATGTTTCTTGCTTCTTTCTGAGATATAACGTTTTTATCTTTTACTCTACCACTTGTTTTTGATATATACTTTAAACTACCGCATCAATTTGACGTGAACAAACTAATCAGTCTAAAAAGTCTCGACTAAATTATTCAATACCTTTACTACACCATTACGTCCATTATTTTGATCTTTTACTCTACCACTTGTTTTTGATATATACTCTACCACTTGTTTTGGATATACCATTTCGTCCACTCATACAATATTATGTTGTAATCTCTGTTATCGTCGCAAATAGCCTGTTCCGATACCATGTTAGAATACGGGCATCCAACTCAAAACCAATTGGCAACGAGAGGAGAGGCCCAAATTATAAACCGAAGGATCTTAGATTGCCCAGACAATGTGGGACTAATATTCTCAATAATCTCAACCATCCGACAAATCGGTTGTGTTTTTATCTATGTGGTTCCATAATTGATGGATCTCTTTTGTATCTAACAGTAATGACTAACTGGAGCAGGTCTCTATATACACGTTTTGGTGAAAACTTCCCGAACACCTTTCTGCGTGTGGTTTTGTCTTTCAATCTTGATATTACTAGGATTCAGTGAAAAATGATTGACATGCCTGAAGAGTCTCTATGCGGCCAAATTTGCACCCTCTCAGCGTATATCTTGAGTTATGTTTTTTTGGTTAAGTGTTTGATCGTCAGAAGAGTAAAGAAGCATTTCCTTGATGAGAACATCACAGTACTAGTTCATCAAGTATATTAATTATTTCTTTATGTCAATCACTACATCCTATTAATTATTTCCATCTGAAACCATATTTGTAACTCAAAGTCTAAAACCCACAATTCTACATAAAATTAACTAATTTTTATCATGTACGCAGTTTAGAGCTGTCAACGGGGCAAGCTAGGGTCAACCCGGACCTAGCTTGTCAACCCGTTGACAAGCTAGGGTCAACCCTAGCCCTAGTCCTATTCATCTACAAGCCCAAAATCCCAACCCTAGCTTGCCCGCGGGTTGGCTTGGCGGGTCACGGGTTGGCTTGTTAGTTATCATAACAACCAAAAAAAATGTTGAAAGTTAAAAAAAAAAAAAATGTTTAAAATTACGTTGTTAGGGAGGATTGAACCTAGCTCAGCTAGGTGTTCACTTAGCATAACAACCACTAGACTACAAATGAACACGTCTCTATTAGCTAAAATCTTTAAAATAGATAATCTTAATGAAGATGACGGGTTGGCTTGTGGCTTGCGGGTTGACCCTAGCTTGGCTTGTTTTCTACTAGGGCTAGATATGCTAACCCTAGCCCGGCTTGTTTAGCCAACGGGACAAGCCGAGCCGGGTTGAAACAAGCCAAGCTAGGTCCAACCCGCAAGCCGGGTTGAAAATTGACAGCTCTAACGCAGTTAAATGGTGCTGTACTAAAACGCAGTTATAACAAGTCCATCGAATGTGTTTCGAGCTTCTAAATTAATGTCATACCGAACATTTTCAAAGGTTGCGAAAATACGCACCATGTCTCACTATAATTAGAACTTATTAGAAATTTGAAAGTAAGATTTCCATTCCTGATTTAGTAAAATTTTGAAGTTTCTAACTTCTAAAGTTATAACCAAATAATTTTGAGTTGTGTGAATTTTTTTGAAGTTCATGGCAGGGTTAAGCAAATAACGAATGAAAACTCCATGATAAAGTCAGAATGAATGCATAATAATAGAACAAAGCATGACAACTTTTACTTTGAGTTCAGTTAGAGTTCAGGTCTAAATCATTTTGAAATCGCCAGCTGGTTTCTTGTCAGGCGGGTTTAATGGGGGAATAACTATTAAAAAAGTTCATAGCTTTAATTATTCTAGTTTTCAGTTTAAACTCTTAAGTTGTGCCTTCTTATCATGTTAATTTTCAGGCTTTACAGAAGACATTCTGAACTCAACCTGAACTCAAGGAACTCTTAACTACATATTCTTTTCGTTATAGGAAAGAACTTATTGCTATGAAAGTTTAAAGCTATGAACTTTTGTAACCCACCCGTGAGTGTGGGAGTTAGTTTTTAATAAATGGTTCATTCATGTGGAACAGCTTTACAGGATAACTCTGAACTCAGCTGAACTCAAGCTGAACTCTGAACTCTCTTCTTTTTCTTGGGAAATCTCTGGACTCAGTTTTCTTTCCAGCAAATAACTTCTTTTTTATATTTAAATCATTACTTATTTTATGCTAATATATTTGTGAAGGAATTAGCTAGTGAGCTGTAGGATAGTTTTATCCGAATAGTTTTTCACTATGTATATCTCAAACCCATATTTTTCTAGCTAAAATTAATTAACTACTCATTTTAAGTATATGTAGCTTAATAGTACATACTGCATGCTAATCGATAATTGACATACTGTTAAAGCAAGTCGAATCGGTTTCGAGCTCCTAAATTGGAATCTCAAGGATTTATGATACCCATGGTACGTACGTTTTTGGAGGTTGCAAAATACACAACATCTCTCAGTATAATTAGAACTTCGATATTTGAAATAAGATTTCCATTTCCCTAATTTGGCAAAAATTTTGAAGTTCGTTATCGTAAATATTGGAAGTAACCAAGTAATTTTGAGTTATGTGAAATTTATTTTTGTCTAATAAAGAGGTGCATGGTTAATGCGAATAAAGAACGGAAACTTCATGGTTGAGCTTCAAATAATAGAATAAGGCATGCTGGTATTGTACTTTGAGTTTAGGCCTAAATCATTTTGAATTCGCCAGTTAGTTTCTTGTCAGGCGGATTTAATGGGGAAAAATTCTTAAACAAACATACCCATTAGAAACGGTTTGGTGAATTAGTGATGTTAATCGAGATTATAATATATTAGTGATACCCATAATGTCATTATTTTTGAAACTCAGTACTCAGAGTTTCCCATAAGCTCAATTATAGCATTGCCCTAAAACTAGTGGATCGATCACTTCTATCAATAGAGACATGACTCAAATGGCCTTTGGCTTAAAACTCATTTTAAAAAAAATTAACCTATTTTGTTGAAATGACCCTTAAAAAAGAAGGAGGGCCATTTGGATAAATATGTTTGATGATGTTATCAAATGGTAAACTATATCCTTTAAGGATATAATCGTCATGCCAACTTAAACATAAAATGTCTCACAAATTTTACGTAAGAGTTCGACAAATTTTATATATTTGGAAAGCTTTTGGAAAGACCTACACAACGAGTGTAAACACAACTATCAAATTTTTATTTCATGGAATTTTTTTTTCTCTAAATATTTTTTTAATTTTTATTCATATTTTATAGTGTTTAGAAAATATGCACACTGATTTTATGTGCAAGAAATTTGCATATTGATTTCTGTACATAATTTTTTTTTTTTAATTTTCTTCATATTTATAGTGTGCACTAATTTTTGTAAATCTTTTTTTAAAATTTCTTCATATTTTATAGTGTGCAGTCAATATGCACACTGATTTTATGTGCAGGTAATATGAACACCGGTTGTTTTGTTAATCCTACTTCCTATATTACTCCAGAGCTACTGGAATAATTTGCAAATTTTATTAAACAACCTGAGGCCAAGAGAGTAAAACCCATAATTTCTTGGGTCATAAGAATAATTTATTCATATCATAAAGGGCCAACAAGTACATATGTACGTACTTGGTAATTTAATTTCCCACTTTATTACCGGAAATATTATATGTGGTGTACACGAATTGATCCGCTTAATTAAATAATTTCTTAGTTAGTACCTACTGCTTAAAAATCCAATATACCTAGCTAAGTAATCACATATTGGAAAACCTTAAATCTTAATTGATATTACTTGTATATTGTTTGTACTACTCTCTGCGAGTCGCATTTCCGGAAGAATGCAAGTCCCATACCTCTGTTACCGGTGCATAATTAACCGCGTCATTTATTATTATTATTATTTATTTATTTTCCTTTTAAAGTAAAAGGTAAAAATTCATTCAACTGAAATAGAAAAAAGAATACAAAATAAGAATCCCCGAAGCATGTCTAAAAGGATAGCAAGAGCTACCACCAAAAAAAACAAAAGCAATCACTGGGAGTGCATGTGCCGACTCCAAAAACAAGGACAACAGAATCTTAAAGAAAATCATAATCACTCCTATTTTTGTTTCCTGGTATAAGATCTATGGCCTCTTCCCGGTTCCTCATTGGGAACTTTTCCATTCCATTAGAGCCGAGAGAGTTCTTTCTCGGTTTTCTTGCTCGTTTTGTCCTCATATATAATTTAGTGAGTATGAGGTTTTTTCTGCTTCAAAATCTGCATACCCTCCACTGTCTTCCTCACAATTCTCAACAATAACTCTTTCGTTATTCAAAATGTTACCAATTGGTTCACTTCTAGACGGAATGTTCCTGCTTGTAGCTATTCTCCCATTCCCGTCATTGTTTTCTGCAGAAACCAAATTCTTGGCCGTTTCTCCTTTGCTTGCAATGTCACCAGAAGCCTCCTTGCTTGTATTTGTCAGCTAGTAATGGTTTCCCAATGAAACTAGAAATTAAGCCTAAGCCTTTAATGTCCTTCATGTGCAGTGGTATTACATAGATCAACACCTAAATGGGTATTGTCCTGATACTAGAAACTGAAAATTCAATCATGTTAGACTATGGGCTCAAGGTGAACAAACTTTTGAGATATAAAAAGAACCTAGTTCTAGCACACTTCTACGTTCTTCATCATCTTTGAATTCAAATACGAAAGCACCATTACCATGTAGTTTGATAGTCACCTCATTCTTGAGCTTCCAATGCTTGGAAACAACCTCCTTCACTACTGAGAAAGAAAGTTTTCTTCTAACAAAAAAACACACCATATAATCTTCACATCGTTTGACTCATTTCGAGAAGTCGACAGCTGAATAATCTACCACCATATTTCCATTCAGCTCTACAGGGGATGTGAATTTCATAAAAGGTTGAGGTGTAATTGGAGTTGGGTATGGGAACATGATCCTCCAATCTTTTGATTTAGGGTTTTGAAAACCCTCAATTGAAGAATCAACTCTTCCACTAGAAGCTTTGCAATTACCCACTTTCGCAGATACAACAATCTGTAATTTGATATGATTTGATTCACCATTATTACCCAATTTATGATCAACACCTTGATTAGGTATACCCAATTTTTTTGAATTCTATACTTCAACAACCACTTCACCTACCACTATGGTGTTGTTAGGTGAATGAAGAAAATAGAGTAAATGTTAGACAATTAACATGTGTAAAATGAGTGTTCTAGTAGTTGGTTTGGTGGAAGCCTCCATGGTAGGTAAGCCTCCATATTAATAGTTGTTAGTTTTTAACCTCCGTAGGCATAGTTGTTAGCCTCCATAGGCATAGTTCTCTTCTTATTTTTTGTAATCTATAAATAGGCATGAGTAGTATCATTTGTAATCATCCAAAAATATCAAAAAATATTGTATTCTTGTTATTTAAACACTCAATCAATGAATCTCTCTATTTTGGTTCAATCTTTATATGGTACCAGAGCAAGGAGAAGGATCTTTGTATCTACTGTTGAAACTTCTGCAATGGCAACCCGTCGTCAATACAACATTAAAGATAAGTCTGCCACCTGCACTCATTGTAATAAACGTGGTCATAACAAAGACAACTGCTTTGAGATTGTCGGGTATCCAGATTGGTGGGATAATCTCGATCCCAAGAAAAAGAATTCCTCTGTAGCAGCACATGTGGTTAGCAATCTAACCTCCGCTATGGAAATAACCAATGGTAAGGTTTTTAATGTTTCGCAAGTTGTTCCTAATAACTCATGGATAATTGATTCGGGTTGCACAGACCATATGACTTTTGATTCCAGACAGGTTTCTCCTCTTAAAACATCCATACACAACTCCGTTTGCACAACAGATGGATCTTTGGCTCCAGTAATAGGAGAACAATCATTAAATCTTAATGATACATTGAGTCTAGATTCGGTTTTATTCGTTCCATCTCTAAGTTATAATCTATTATCAGTTTCCCAAATTACTAAAGTCTTACATTGTGTTGTTATCTTTTTGCCTAATTCTTGTGTGTTTAAGGACATCCGAACACGGCAGACGATTGGATCTGGGGTTAGAAGAGGAAAGCTCTGCTATCTAGATTTGGCGTCAAAAATTTCAGAAAGATTATCTAATTCTTTAGTTGTGAATGGTACTCAGGGGGAGAAGGAGAAATCACAAATTTGGTTATGGCATAGACGGTTAGGGCATGCTTCTTTTGGCTACTTAAAAAGGCTATTTCCTAGTCTATTTTCAAAGGTTGATGTTTCTAGTTTTCAATGTGAAGAATGTGAACTAGCTAAAAGCCATCGTACTTTGTTTCCATCAAGTTTAAACAAAAGTATTATTCCATTCATGATTATTCATTCTGATGTTTGGGGGCCGTCTAAAGTTAACACTCTTGGAAGCGCACGATGGTTCGTCACCTTTATTGATGATTGCACTAGGATGACATGGGTTTGCTTGATGAAATCAGAAGATGAAGTGAATAATTTATTTCAGAGGTTTCACAAATTGGTCAACACACAATACAATACAAAGATTCAAGTTATTCGAAGTGACAACGGAGGCGAATATTTAAGTACTGATTTTCAACATTATTTAAGAGAATGTGGTATTGTTCATCAGACAACTTGTCCTAATACTCCTCAACAGAATGGGGTAGCTGAAAGAAAAAACCGTCACTTGCTTGAAGTTGTGCGTTCTTCATTAATATCAGCTCATATGCCGTTAACTTATTGGGGTGAAGCTCTTACCTCTGCAGCATATGTGATCAACTGCACACCCTGCAGCACTATCATTTTTCAGACACTCACTGAGGCAACAGTTTCACCAATAGTTCCAAACTTGCCTCCACGCATATTTGGTTGTGTAGCATTTGTGCACTTACACAAGAACCAACAGAGCAAGTTATCTCCCCGAGATTTAAAATGTGTCTTCATGGGATATGCTGCAAGTCAGAAAGGATATAGGTGCTACCATCCTCCAACTAAACGAATGTACATCACATTGGATGTTAAGTTTCACGAACACGTGATGTATTACTCGAAATCTGAACTTCAGGAGGAGTATGAAAAAGAAATTCAGACTCTTGACTATGAAGAAGACATAATCGAAGAAGATGTTATTCTTCAAATTCCAAAAGAACAGAAAGTTAATGGGGAAGAAATTAACACAGATGGTGAAATTGAAGCTATAAATGAAGTTGAAGAAGATAATGCAGATGGATCAGAAGATAATGCAGATGAAGTTGAAGAAGATAATGCAGATGAAGTTGAAGAAGATAATGATAGATCATCAACCCCAATCCAACCGTTCGCTGAAGATGTTCTTGAACCTGCAAAGAAACAATTGCCAGAACGTCGGAATAGAGGTATCCCTAAAACTATGTATGAACCTGATATTTCATCAAAAGTTAAATATCCCATGAGTAATTATGTCTCTAATCACCGTCTGACCGAATCAAATAAGTCATTTGTGAATCAATTATCTACTGTAGTTATTCCTAACAGCGTGCAGGAAGCATTATCTGATCCGAAATGGAGGGAAGCTATGATCGATGAGATGAAATCCTTACAAGAAAATAATACTTGGGACATGGTTGAATGTCCAGAAGGAAAGAAATTCGTGGGATGTCTTTGGGTTTTTACAGTCAAATACAAGGCAAATGGTGAAATTGAACGCTTTTAGGCAAGATTGGTTGCTAAAGGGTATATCCAGACTTATGGTGTAGATTATAATGAGACATTCGCACCTGTAGCTAAAATGAATACAGTGCGAGTCTTGTTGTCTCTTGCTACAAATTTGGGTTGGCCATTGCAACAGTTTGATGTCAAGAACGCCTTTTTACATGGAGATTTGTCCGAAGAAGTGTATATGCAGCTTACACCAGGAATGATGGAGTCAGAGTTGGATAACGGAAAAGTTTGCAGGTTAAACAAGTCATTGTATGGTATGAAACAATCTCCGAGAGCGTGGTTTGGAAGATTTACCAAGTCTATGAGAGCATTTGGTTATCGCCAGGCAAATTCAGATCATACTTTATTTTTAAAGAGAAATCGAGGTAAGATTACAGCTTTAATCATATATGTAGATGACATAATAGTTACAAGAGATGATCCAGAAGAAAGAAAGGCTCTCCAAAATTATCTATCAAGTGAATTTCAGATGAAGGATCTTGCTTCTTTAAAATACTTCCTTGGAATTGAAGTATCTCGATCAACAGAAGGAATATTCTTGTCACAAAGAAAATATGACCTTGATTTGTTTGAGGAAACAGGTATGACAGCATGTCAACCTGTAGATACACCAGTAGAGCCAGGTTTGAAATTATGTTTGGATGGAAACCAAGCACCTGTTTATAAAGGAAGATACCAAAGGCTCGTGGGTAGACTAATGTACTTGGCACATACAAGACCCGATCTTGCATATGCATTGAGTATTGTTAGTCAATTCATGCATAATCCTGGAGAAACACATATGAATGCAGTAATGCGAATCCTAAGATACCTGAAGTCTGCTCCAGGAAAAGGGATATTGTTTAAGAAAGGTCAATACTTCAAAAGTATGGAGGCATATACTGATTCTGACTATGGTGGGTCATGCGATGATATGAGGTCTACTTCAGGATATTTTACCTTCGTTGGGGGTAATCTTGTTACATGGAGAAGCAAAAAGTAAGGAGTTGTTTCACGATCAAGTGCAGAGGCTGAATGGCGAGGTATGGCGATGGGTATCTGCGAAGTGATGTGGTTAAAACGTCTGCTATCTGAATTGGGGTATCCTCCCAGGAAACCAATTCGTTTGTACTGTGATAACAAAGCGGCGTGTGATATTGCACACAATCCAGTTCATCATGATCGCACAAAACATGTGGATATAGATAGGTTCTTCATTAAAGAAAAGTTGGATAATGAGATCGTGGAGTTACCTAGAATTAGATCGGAAGATCAGGTAGCTGATATTTTAACTAAAGCAGTTCCAAGTAAGGTATTTCTGAAGTTTGTTGGCAAGCTAGGCATGAGCGACATATATGCACCAGCTTGAGGGGGAGTGTTGAATTCTATACTTCACCTACCACTATGGTGTTGTTACGTGAATGAAGAAAATATAGTCAATGTTAGACAATTAACATGTGTAAAATGAGTGTTATAGTAGTTGGTTTGGTGGAAGCCTCCATGGTAGGTAAGCCTCCATATTAATAGTTTTTAGTTGTTAGCCTCCATAGGCATAGTTGTTAGCCTCCATAGACATAGTTCTCTTCTTATTTTTTGTAATCTATAAATAGGCATGAGTAGTATCATTTGTAATCATCCAAAAATATCAAAAAACATTGTATTCTTGTTATCTAAACACTCAATCAATGAATCTCTCTATTTTGGTTCAATCTTGATAAAATTATCTTTCTTAGCACCGTAAGATTCAATTAATGAGGGAAAGCAGATGAAACCAAGTTTGATTCTTCGACAGTTGGAGAATCCTGAACCAAAATTCTCTGTGAATCGTTAGAAGGAGGAGGATTATATGACGACACCATGAGAAAATTCAAAGTAAATTTAGATCTGAAAAGTCGCACATGAAATCGCCTTTGCCTCGTCATCACTCACTCTCTCTCATCCCACATCCAGAGAGATTTCATATAGCTTGTGTTTGACCTCTCTCTTTTCTCTGCGCGTAACCATTTTTCCCAAATAATTATCTAAAACTTATTTTTTTCAATTTTCTTCATTTCCAAATCTGGATCTGCTCGGATATAATCTGGCATATCAGATTTTCCGAGTAGATCTGGGTTCGTGTAAATAGTATTTAATACTTTCAATAAAAAGATCACAATTTTTGTGACTTTATTTTTTAGGTTTTTATCTTTCTGATCAGTCAGATGGCAATGGTGTTCTCTAGTGGTGGTGCTGCATTATAATCATGTATCTTTTGAAAGAAGACGATCTAATTCGGCAAATAAGATTTTGATCGCTTTGATATCCATTTAGGCATATTATTTCTTTTTTTATGGAAGCATCTGACATATATGATGTCAATGATCAAGATTCAAAAGATCAAGATACAAAACGGTTTTAAACCGATATCAATTTCTTCAGCAAAATGTAAAACCTTAGTACAATTTTCGTATTTCGTTTCTTTAAGTTTCAAAATTTATAAATTCAATACTAATTATTATTTTGTGTTTTCTAAAGTAATTGATCATAATGTAATCAAAATTTCATATTAATGAAATTATGAGGCATTGCCTTTTTCCTTCAAAAAAATAAATAAATATTAACCGTTTGTTCCTTCCCAAGTTATGTCATGATCATACTCTCGACTTGAGTGTTTGGCAATTGTACATATTAAACCCTGATTGGCCTAGTTTTTCTGGAAAATTAACTCACAAACGAAAGTCTGAATAACTTTATTAACTTTATGAAAAAAGTCTGAATTACTCACAAAAAAAGTCTGAATAATTGTTTTATTTTTCTTTTGTAACGTGTCCTAAATTTATTAACAACAAAGTAGTGTATTAGTTGTAACTAGTGACAAGACACCTCTTCTTAGGGCAGATAGTGGTTACATGAGTAGTCATCATCCGAGTTCTCAAACTGTCTTCCAATTATGGGTTAGCCCAAATAACTTAATTAGAGTTCCATAACTCAAACTTAATTATTTTTTATGTTCACACTTTAAACTCAACCGTGACCTTTGGACTCTATAAAATTCTACCCCCCTGTGTTCTTCTCGCCGTTTCCCTAATGATCCTGCAATATCGTACTTCCATTACTGATAGTGTCACGCTCTTTTGTTTCTTTCAGTTTCAGAATTATACATAGTGATCTTTTTTGTTCAGTCTCTTAAGCAAATTTCATTAGTTTTAGAATTTAAGGATTTTAACCTAAACTAATCAAACAAGGACATTTACATATCTTAATCGAACATGTAACCCACTAAGGGAACCTAACTTAATTAAGTATTCATTATACTATGATCAACTCTACCTGTACCTATACTATATATACATACATAGTGTCTCATGGTATTTTCACTTCATCAAGCTAGCTAATTACCAACAAAAGAAATTCTCAGCCTAAACGTACCTGAAAACCTAAGAATAGTGGTACAGTATAACACTGAAAAAGACACTTTCTTTCTTCACTTTTCATAAAACAAAAATGACAGGATTTGGTTCTCCTTGTGGAGCTTGCAAATTTTTGAGAAGAAAATGTTTAAGGGGTTGTGTTTTTGCTCCTTACTTTTGTCATGAACAAGGAGCTACACACTTCGCCGCAATTCACAAAGTTTTCGGTGCAAGCAATGTTTCAAAGCTTCTCACTCATCTCCCATTAGGTGACCGCTGTGAAGCTGCTGTTACAATTTCATACGAAGCTCAAGCTAGAATCCAAGATCCTGTATATGGATGTGTTGCTCACATCTTGGCTCTCCAACAACAGGTATATAATATGTACATATACATGCATTCTTCAGTTTTAAGAATATCATTTATATGAGAAATCTAACTGAATTGTCATTTTTTGTACTGTTTTTGATGATGCGTTTTTTCTTTGGTGTTTTAGGTTGTGAGCTTGCAAGAACAACTAACAACACTGAGAGCACAGCAAGTAGCACAAGGTTTCATCAATGGAGGAAACATTACTACTTCAACAAATGATCATATTCATCAACAGGACAATCACAACAAATTGTTCTACGGAGATTTTCCTACTACATATCCACAAGATATTGAAGCTTTAAATATGCAGCTAAACAAATCGAAGATATTATCGGAACAGTTATATCAAAACAATACTTCCATGAATGATAGCAACAGTACTGCTACCACTGATGATGATAACATGTTCTATTATGAAAATGGAGTAGTGAATATGGAAAATTCACCAAGTAATCAAATGAGTCAAGAATATCATGATCGTGAGGCTTTTACACCACCCGAAGAAACCGTTCATCAATTTATGACTGGTGCAACTTTTGATGAGCAACACTATTCATCTGATGAACATCAACAACATGCAGCAATGGCTTCTCTATATCTCGAAGACATGCAAATGAATGCAACGAAGTGGACATTTCAAGACACTAATCAAGTCGACCTTGAATCGATGGCTTTTGCTTATTTTCAACACTCATAATAATGAGTTTAGTATAAAAAATGTATTTCCTGGCAGAGAACAGTAAATGTAGCTTAAGGCATCATAGCTAAGTTAATTATGTAACTCTTTCAAACTCGTGTATGTGATCCTACCATTCCACTAATTAATCCCATAGTTAGTGTTTCTTAATTATTTTGTGGTGTAACATGACACACCAACATTGATTAGCTAATGAATAACCAACTCGCTTGCTATACTGGAACGCATGACGAAGAGATTTAATATGTCTGTAGCTCTATGATTCAATTCTATGTGCTATTAAGATTCACTTTCAAGTGATCTTCAGGGAAACATGGTTTACTCTGCCACTTAATCATGAAAGGCACCAGCCAGTAGTATTGCAATTCTGGTCTTTTACTTAAAATGTTTCTTGCTTCTTTCTGAGATATAACGTTTTTATCTTTTACTCTACCACTTGTTTTTGATATATACTTTAAACTACCGCATCAATTTGACGTGAACAAACTAATCAGTCTAAAAAGTCTCGACTAAATTATTCAATACCTTTACTACACCATTACTCCATTATTTTGATCTTTTACTCTACCACTTGTTTTTGATATATACTCTACCACTTGTTTTGGATATACGTCCACTCATACAATATTATGTTGTAATCTCTGTTATCGTCGCAAATAGCCTGCTCCGATACCATGTTAGAATACGGGCATCCAACTCAAAACCAATTGGCAACGAGTGGAGAGGCCAAAATTATAAACCTCAGGATCTTAGATTGTCTAGACAATGTGGGACTAATATTCTCAATAATCTCGACCATCAGACAAATCGGTTGTGTTTTTCTCTATGTGGTTCCATAATTGATGGATCTCTATTGTATCTAACAGTAACAAATGACTAACTGGAGCAGGTCTCTATATACACGTTTTGGTGAAAACTTCCCGAACACCTTTCTGCGTGTGGTTTTGTCTTTCAATCTTGATATTACTAGGATTCAGTGAAAAATGATTGACATGCCTGAAGAGTCTCTATGCGGCCAAATTTGCACCCTCTCAGCGTATATCTTGAGTTATGTTTTTTTGGTTAAGTGTTTGATCTTCGGAAGAGTAAAGAAGCATTTCCTTGATGAGAACATCACAGTACTAGTTCATCAAGTATATTAATTATTTCTTTATGTCGATCACTACATCCTATTTATTATTTCCATCTGAAACCATATTTGTAACTCAAAGTCTAAAACCCATAATTCTACATAAAATTAACTACTCATTTTTATCATGTACGCAGTTAAAACAAGTCCATCGAATGGGTTTCGAGCTTCTAAATTAATGTCATACCCAACATTTTCAAAGGTTGCGAAAATACGCACCATGTCTCACTATAATTAGAACTTATTAGAAATTTGAAAGTAAGATTTCCATTTTCCTGATTTACTAAAATTTTGAAGTTTCTAACTTCTAAAGTTATAACAAAATAATGGCAGGGTTAAGCAAATAATGAATGAAAACTCCATGATAAAGTCAGAATGAATGCATAATAATAGAACAAAGCATGACAACTTTTACTTTGAGTTCAGGTCTAAATCATTTTGAAATCGCCAGCTGGTTTCTTGTCAGGCGGGTTTAATGGGGAAAAAAACTATTAAAAAATTATTCTCAGTAGATGAAATATATACCAATTACTTACTGATTGGTTTCTTGGTTTAAGGTGCGCGTTTCACTTTACTGGATTGTTCCTAACTACTAATTAACTTAATTCAAATATATATGTATCTATCAATATATAGATAAACTGGACACTGATGAGACAGACATGCTTATAGTTTCTTACTGTACTTGCATTTGTTTTCCGTTTCTTCCATGTACGTACCATAATCTTCTTACCCAACCGTGTGCACGCTTTAATTATTCTAGTTTTCAGTTTAAACTCTTAAGTTGTGCCTTCTTATCATGTTACATTTCAGGCTTTACAGAAGACATTCTGAATTCAACCTGAACTCAAGGAACTCTGAACTACATATTCTTTTCGTTATAGGAAGGAACTTATTGCTATGAAAGTTTAAAGCTATGAACTTTTGTAACCCGCCCGTGCGTGTGGGAGTTAATCTTTCTTTATAATAAGGGACCCCAAATAGGCCACATGACGAAGCCACAATCATTTTGATTTGTGGTGAAGCCATGTCAACACCTATTTACATGTCATCATCCGCCACCTCATTGCAACACTTGACGCATAAGACAGTGTGAAGCTTTAAAATAATCAGGAAACTCAATTCCAAACGTTGCATATTTATAAGTTTGGAGCTTTACAAATTCTCTAGAAACTCAACACCAAATGTCACATCTTTACATACGTTTTCTAAAAAAAAATTGTTAGAAGACAAGTATTTGTCATAACAATAAGAGATGGCTGTGATTGGGTCACAAATTGAATCAAATAGAAACAAAGGTGATACGTGAACACATGATGGTGTTTTTAGGTATCGCCATTTCAGCACTATATCATCCCTTAAGAGTCCAAGACCCTTTCCGATTAGTATATGCCTGTTCATATCATCTTTTTTTCTTTCTCAGAGACACCCTTTCACATTGTCCTTTCATATGGTGCCTGGGTTACCGTTCATAGGAGAACCTTTGTGCTGATGTGGCGGTCCCTCATCAATCTTTATGCTTCCTGAACATCTAGCCGCACGTGGATGGTTTATGTGCTGACATGGTTGCCCAATAAGGCCTTATAAAATGGGATGTGGAATCGGTTTCAAAGGTCGGAAATGATGCGACCTTTGGTTATTTTATCTGTTGGGAATTTTATACATAATGTAACATTGTGAACTAAGTTTAAGCTCACATCTTATTTGAAGAGACAAGCCTTTTTGTCATAGTAAACTAATTCTCATATCTACTACGAAAAGACGCCTCCTTTGGTTATTTTCAGTATAAAGATTGTTCACCAAAACTGACATGACAAACTACTCAAATAATTTCGGTCTGATTCGTTTGCAATGGGTGCAATGGATGCATAGACACAACAGGCCGCGGTTGAGGTGACAACCAAATGGAAAAAAATCATCGATCTTCAAAGAAAAGGTATTTCAGGTCCAAAACGAAATGAAAACCAAACAATCATATGAGAACTAATCATTTACTCCATTGTCCATATTTCAGGTCCAAAACGAAAAGAAAATCCAATATTCGTTCGAGCTACGTACTCATTTGCGTTCCATTGTCCATATTCACGAATCGGTTCCAAACGTATTGGACTAAATTCGTGATTGTACGTCTGACTCCGTTATATGATGGTGTGGATGTCCTCCACTATATGTATGAGAGAAGGTGAATTAACCCAAAGAAGATTACAAAGAAAGAAAATACTAAAAGATCATCTTCGTAAAACCGTATCTCAGGTATGGCAATACACGTTTATATGGCGATCCTTATATTTTTGACATTTGTTTTCCAACCAGATTGTATTATGAGTGCCATTCATTGAATCTCAGGAATGTATATGAATTTAGGATGTCTAAATTTCAATTTATGCAATGTATTACCAGAGGTACGTACACACTCTCTCCGTGTCATGCAACGTACGCTGCAAATGCAGGTGCAAGATCACCCTATGAATGGTAACCTAGATGAAAGTCTGCATCGGCGGGGGAATAACTATGTGGTTTCTACTAACATGTGCACACATAAAAGAAGGTGATGTTAATTCGGGTGATAAAAATGAAAATGTAGAAACAAAGGGACAATTCCAATATGATGTTGCAATACAAGATACGATGCACATAACCATGTGGACAACTAATGTCTAATGCACAACTTAAAGAAAAAAAAGAAATATTTCAAAGCATTTTCCCAAAAAAGAATTTTTTTTCAAACAATGGTGATGCGGTCTGATGCTGATGCTAGCGGTTTCTCAATTTAATTACAAACGACTACAAGATGGTTGCACGGAATTGGACTGGATTAAGCAAGGGACCTATGGGTAAATAACATGAACTTAATTGTGAAATACCAGAGAGGTTGAACCATTCAAATTCTCAACTTCTACACTACACTGACCAATCACCAATGCTTTCTCAACAAAATAGTAGCATGTATATTAGTGTTTAATGGAGTATCCCATCTGACTTTACTGTTCATAGGAAAATAGATATAAATATCTTAATTCAGAGAAGAAAGTGCAGAAAAAAGAATGACCCATTTGTTTAATTTGTTGAAGAGACACAGACAAAGGGATGCAACCATCTTGCTATTTACTCATCTAAATACACCAGCGTAACTTACAAACATAATTCAGTTAGGCCGGTGCGTATGCACCCGGTTAGGGGCTTGTGATTTTTAATGCAACAGCTTTACAGGCCATAATTGTGAACTCAGATGAATTCTAGTAACCAAACAGTCCTTTAGAAGTTGTTATGCTTTCCAACCATTTGTGTACGTGTCTTCTTATCATTTGTTTTTACAGATCATCCTTTGTGTCCTGTCTATAAAACCCAATTGGGTATAAAATGGATAATTAATAGGGGGAAAGCCATTTTTACTGGAGGGAAAGCTGACTTTAGTCTTAAATATTTGACTTCTGAACATCATTGGGTGGATTAAAAATAAGCTTTCCCCATGTTAAGAAAATAAGTTTGGAACACCCTTTAATCTTCCCAAAACTACACATCCCTGTAGCCTTGTTAAAGTAGATACTATGATTTTAGTATTTGGAGTTGCTTTTGCGCTGTCGGAGTTGTTCTTACAGGATTGTATTCTTTTTCCCCGTTCACCAAATATTTTTTTTTTTGTTTTTTTGATTGATCTGTATGCACCATATACTTTATCACACGATCCATTCAGACTTGCATATAAAAGAGAGATTCGCTATCACATACACGTACACCCATTTGACGGACCAAAGAACGTCCATGTCTTCCTACACCATATTTATGGGTTCAGTGTAGCTTCCAATTTCACCTTGAATAACAACATTTTAAGATAGTTTTATTCAATTGCTTTTCTTCTGAAATCTTATTCGGTTATGAGTCACTTTGTTAATTAAGTTCTCAGAAATGTTGGTAAAAATGCATTGTTTATGGTATCTCTCCCAGATTTTGGCGCCATGGATGCAATTGATATCAAGTGAATTTCAATGTTAGTATGACTGTGCACTAAAAAATGTATAATAAAGAAATTAATCTGTTTGTCCCACTTTTTCCATGGTTAATGTTTTGGCAGAAGACATCAGAGATAACGATTTGCGATAAGAATTTCCAAATTTTCTTCCCATCTTCTTTAAACTATCAAGAACGCCGAGGAACATAAAAGTACGAGTATTAAAACCACTAGCGCAAGTGATTCAGCATCCACCTTAAAACAAAACTTGTGATTCATCAAACACGAAGATGATCACCGATACACAAATTCTGATCTATATCGGTGATATGAGAGAGAACACAAAGCACTTCAGGACCAAACAAGATAGGAGAACACACAGAGCATCATGACTACTCCGAACATCAACAAGAGACCCAATCTCGGAAGCAGAAAACGAAATACGTTCTTTCCCCATTAAGTTCTTGTCTCCCTACACGATATGGCTCTGGCCAGTTATTATCATCTTACTTAATAATCTCGCCGTATATTTTTTTAATTGGGGAAAGCTTATTATCAAATCCACCCAATATTAACTGGAAGTCAAATATCCGGGACTGAATCAGCTTTCCCTTTAGTAAAAGTAGCTTTTCCCCTATTAATTATCATAACCTGTGAGTCTGTACTCTCTCTTTGACAGTAATGAAAATATCTTATCTCTTGCCTGAACCATTCAACTATGGTATCAAAGCAATCTGATCCATAAACCCTTCTTTTTCTTTCTCAAATTTAATCCTTCTACAACCAGTTATTATTTTATGGAGAATCCTACTTCACACTCCATCTCTAATGTCCCTCTTCAATACCTATCAAGCTTTGTTCAACTCAAATTAACAGAAAACAATTTTATCACCTGGAAATCCCTAATGCTTTCTATTATTCGTAAATTCAAACTGATGAAATATCTGGATGGATCTCATCCTTGTCCAGTTCAATACACTAATATTCGAAACCAAACTAATGAAATAGAGAATCCTGCATATACTGATTGGTTGATGAAGATACAACAATCATTCTGTGGATACAATCAACAATCTCTCCTTTGGTAATTCCTTACTTTGCTAACTCAACTACCTCTTATCAATTGTGGTCAAGTATTAATCAAAGATTTGCTCGCTCTTCTTCAACACATACTATTCAACTACGCACTAAGTTGCTATCAATTAAACCAGATGATAAATTTATTCCAACTTTACTTAATGAAATTAGATCCTTAACTGATCAATTATCTGCTACCTGTGAGATAATCTCTGAGAATGAACTGGTTGTTGTTACTTTATCTGCATTAAACTCTGATTACTATTCATTTGCTACCTCTATGAGGACTAGAAACCCTCCAATATCTAGTATTGAACTACATAATTTATTATTTAGTGAGGAAACTGTTATTAAAGAGAGAAATCAACAACTTCTCACTGAATCTAGTAATCGAGCCTTCATTGCGCAGATAAGTAATTTCAGATCTAATAAAAGAGGGGGTGGTAGGAATTTTAATCAATTTAGAGGTGGTGGTCGCTATGGTGGTCATTTCAATTCTGGTAGAGGTTTCAATAACAACACTTATCCTTCTCAAAGAGGCAAGGTACACTCTGGTTATCCTAAATCTGGTAGAAGCTATACTTCACAAAAATATGGTAGAGGTTTTTCCTACCAACCACAATTTGGCAGAGGATCTCATCTTAATTCTCGCATTTTACCAACTCCCGCATCCACTCAGGCACCATCTCACTTGCTCTCTGATGATCGTCTACCTTGTCAAATTTGTGACAAAATTGGTCACTATGCAGATGAGTGTTGGAATCGTATGAATTTTCTTATCAAGGCAGAGAACCACCAAGAAACCTCCAAGCTATGCTTGCCTCAGCTAACATCTTCGGGGAAAATCCTTGGTTCATGGATTCTGGTGCAAATTAACATTTGACATCTAATGTTGCTCACTTTGATGCAAATTCTTTTACTTCTTATGATGGACATGATCACATAGCCACATCTGGTGGAAAAGGTATGCCTATACTTAACCATGGTTCAACTACTATCTCTCATGAAAATCACAGGTTTTATCTGCATCATATTTTTCATGGTCCTAAAGCGTCCCATAATTCAATCTCTGTCCATAAGTTTTCTAAGGACAACAACTGCTCTCTAACCTTTACTTCCACTCACTTTTGTGTCAAGGATCTCAAGTCAGGAAGAATCCTTTTCCTGGGGCCCAGTGACAATGGTTTATATCCCTTCCCTAGCAACTCATCTACAACCATTTCTTCAGTTACAACTTTTTCTTGTGTTAAAGCTTTCTCTGAAGTGTGGCATAGAAGATTAGCACACCCTTCTTTTGAATCTTTTAGTAGAGTCTGTAAGTATATCCAAGTTGATAGTACTCATCCCAAACCAGTTTTTTGTACTTCTTGTCAACTAGGAAACAACCATAAACTACCATTTAGTATGTATAATTCTATATCTACTTTCCATTTACAACTACTACATATGGATGTTTGGGGTCCTGCTCCCATTACCTATGTAACTGGATTTAAATTTTATGTGAACATCATTAATGATTTCTCAAAATTTTGTTGGGGTTTTCCACTTACTGCTAAATCTGATTTTAAGTCCATTTTTATCCATTTTAAATCTTCTGTTGAAAATCTATTGTCCTACACTATCAAACCCATCAGAATTGATGGAGGTGGTGAATTTGTTAATAATGAATTAAAATCCTTCCTCTATACTTTTGGCATTTCTCATGAAATTACTTGCCCACACACACCAGAGCAGAATGGTGTTGCAGAATCAAAACATAGGTATCTCTTAGATGTTACTAGAATATTTTTAATTCAGGCCTCTCTTCCTATGTCCTTTTGGTATGAAGCTTTAAGCACTGCTAACTATACCATAAACAAACTTCCCACAAAATCTGTTTCCTTTTTATCTCCCTTTGAGAAACTCTTTCACAAACCACCAAATTATTCTTTTCTTATAAGTTTTGGGTGTCTATGCTTTCCATGGCTAAGACCTTACACATCTACTAAATTGGATCCTAGAAGAGATCCATGTATCTTCTTAGGATACAACTCCACTCAAAAGGGATACAGATGTTTGAACCCCTCCACTGGTAAAACCATTATTTCCAGACATGTCATTTTTCATGAAAATTATATTCCCTATTCTACTTTAGTCAATTCCAGTATATCAAATTACACTTTTGATATGTCTGTAACTCTTACCGATTCTTCTCCTCCTATTTCATATGTCCCCATACTTACTCATCTCTTTCTCTTCCCATGGCTTCCTCTTCCACATATACAGTTCCTACATACACCACCATTTCACCTACTACTAATAATACTATCAACTCTCATACAATGATCACTAAGTCCAAAAATCACATTTACAGACCAAAATTTTTGTTTGCAACTAAGCATGCTCTACCCACATCTTTACTTAGCACTCTTACTCCACCAATACCCACTTGCTATTCCCAAGTTGTTAAGATTCCAGTGTGGAAAACTGCTATGGATAGAGAACACAAAGCAGTTATGGATGCTGACACATTTACTCTTGTGCCACCTGATCCTTCTCAAAATCTAGTAGATGCAAGTGGGTTTTCAAAGTAAAATACAATGCTGATGGCACTATTGAGAGGCACAAAGCAAGACTTATAGCCAGGGGGTTCAATCAACTTGAAGGGGTTTATTACACTGACACCTTTAGCCCTGTTGTCAAACCTGTTACCATACGACTTGTTTTATCCATTGTTGTTAACTTTGATAGGCCTATAAAAAAACTTGATGTGAGCAATGCCTTGTTGGATGGAGATGTCAAGGAAACTATATATATGAGTCAGCCTCCTGGCTATTTAACGTAAACCAAAATATGTTTGTAAACTCAAGAAATCTCTTTATCGACTCAAACATGCACCAAGAGCATGGTATGAGAAGTTGGTTGATGTCTAGTTGCCTTGAATTTCAAACCATCTGTTGATGATTCTTCCTTATTTTTCCAAAGGTTTGGTGCTACATTGAATATCATCTTAGTTTATGTTTATGATATTATCTTTATAGGAAACGATCTAGCCCATTGTCATTCCATCATTTCTCACTTAAGCTCTAAATTCCCTGTCAAAGACTTGGGTAACTTATATTATTTCTTGGTTTTGGAGGTGAAGAAAACTTCTGCAGCCTTGTTTCTTTCTCAAACCAAATACGTTCTTGATCTACTTGAAAGAAACAATCTTGTTGGATTAAAACCTTGCATCTCACCTTGTCTTGCCAACTTCAAATTGTCAGCCACAAATAGTGAACCTCTAACAGATGTTACTGCTTATAGATCTCTTGTGGGATCCTTACAGTACCTAACTTGGACCTGGCTAGATATAAATTTTGCTGTAAAAAAGATATGTCAATTTATGCATGCACCTACCACTTCCCATATGATTGCAGCTAAGAGAGTTCTCATGTATGTTAAGGGGACTATCAGTCATGGCTTGTACTTTAACAAAGGATTTATTGCACTCCAAGGTTTTACTGATGCAGATTGGGCAGGCTCACCTAATGATAAACGATCCACCAGTGGGTTCTTTGTATTCTTGGGTGATACCCCTATTTCTTGGTCATCCAAGAAACAACCCACCATTTCTCATTCCAGCACCGAAGAGAAATACATATCTCTTGCTTCTACTACAGCAGAGGTGTTATAGATCTGTCAACTATTGAAAGATCTTCATGTGTTTCTCCTTGATCCCCCATCCATATCTTGTGACAATAAAAGTTCCATTGCACTAGCATCTAATCCTATTTTTCATAGCAGGATGAAGCACTTAGCTATTGACTATCACTTTGTTCGTGAATTGGTTCAGTACAAGCATCTTCAGGTAATCTACGTGGCTTCTCTTCATCAAGATGTAGACCTTTTCACTAAAGGTCTTGCCACTCCTCGTTTTGAGTTCTTAAAACACAAGGTTCAAGTGCTCTCCCATATTCATCTTACGGGGGGGTAGTGACCAAACAGTCCTTTATAAGTTGTTATGCTTTCCAACTGTTTGTGTACATGTCTTCTTATCATTTGTTTTTACAGATCATCCTTTCAGTCCTTTCTGTAAAACCCAATTGGGTATAACCTGTGATTCTGTACTCTCTTTTTGACAGTAATGAAAATATCTCTTCTCTTGCCTGAACCATTCAACTAAACTCAAGATGAACTCAAAATTTAGTTTTCTTCTTAGAAAATGATTCCTTTTTCATATTTTAATCATTAACATATCTCAAACCCATGTTTCTACATAAAATTAACTGCTCATTTTTACTATGTACCTAGTTTAATGGTGATATATGTTGGATATTTTCAATAACATAGAAAATAAAATGGTTTTGTTTTTGGTTTGCCGCTACGACGGGGAAGCGTCCTATGTCGAATAGACACAATGGATGTTAATTGGAGATGAAGAGGCACATCCAAAGGGTGTGATGGTTCATAAAAGACACAACAATTCCCAATAGACACCTTATGAGTCTTTTGGAAGTGAAGAGACATCTCCAATAGGCATGAATATCCCTATAAGTAGTGAAGGAATTCTCACATTCTAAATAATGAATTCAACCTGTTTTCTCTCTTCCTAAAGCATCATCAGAATTATTTCTAGTGTGTTCTTAATTGGGTCAAGGGGTGCAAACCTTGAATCCAATTTCTCTATTATAGGGCTTTCATTGTATCCCGAAGGGATTATTTCGCATACCTATTGCAATGCCAATTGATATTGGGAGGGTAGAAATAATCGTCTAAAAGAAATTTATTCGAGCCTTGAAAGTCACGAGTACAACAATTTCTTTTAGTGTTATCATCCTCTGTTTTTTTCCCAAATTTTCCAACAGTTTTAGGAGATTATTTTCCTGACAATGGAGGATGAAAATTCGTTACTTTCTGAGGACATCTTCAAGCAAAGTTTTTTTGAAACAAGAGTTGGGTGAACTATTAAGGGTTTACCAAAATGGGCTGTTTACCAACTATTTTTGACCAGTTCATAAACCAGAGAGACATCAGGTTCTGAATCAGGTATTCTTTTATCCCCTACAAGGATCTTCTGCGTGAAGGAGAAACTATAAAGGAATGATGTATCGCTGCATAAATTGAAAAGAGAAGATCGTTGACAGTTTTGTTCACGTTATTTTAATATTTGGAAGTGATCCAAATATATGATTGGTTCTGTGCACATCAGGACACACCGTTTGGAGTTTCTAGAACTTATAACCCTTTTCAATTCGTCCAAATTTTTCCTTTTCGATTCCCTTTAATGCATGAATGTTTATTTTATTAATTCATTAAAGTATTTCATATTAATCAGTTTGATTTCTTTTATGGATGGAGGGAACTGAACCAAAAGGACTGGAAAGGGAAAATAAGGAAAGTGATGTTGTGAATCCTCTCTGAGATGCATTAACTGCAAGAAACGGTTAGTACAAATTAATTTTTACATTAATAGCAATGCATGATATAGGATCAGTGTTGATGTTGATCAACTTCATGTTTGAGTTTGAAACTGTTTGATGACCGGTTGGTAAACTATAATCAAGAATCAAGTACGTGTTTGTTCTAAATTATAGTGTATAGTCTCCAAATCCGAAGACGCAACTGTTTCAATATATCAGATTTGAAGGCTTCCTTTGTTTTTGGAGTTGTGTAAACATGGACATCGAGATTCATATGACGTTGTGCCTTTTGGTGATGTGGTTGACTCATTTCGTCAAACTTAGTAACAGGAAAACATGGAATCCAAATTAGGAGATTCACCAGTCACCACTAAAGAAGTTTTTCTTTTCCATGCATTGCGTCGTGCCATTACTCCTATGATCATCCATATTCTGTTTCCTAATAAACATTATATATATACTTTGTGGGGCTCTCTCTTTTTAGAGTTCTTATTGGTTGACACATTATATAATTCATGACTACATACAAGTGCCAGTATGAGTATGGTTGAGTACAGGGGAAAGCCAATTTCTCCAATAGACACCATTATAATGCTCCAATACAGCCAAATCCAATACCAATGCCGTGTGAGCTTTGTCTGCACATAATACTGGATTTGAAGGTTCCTTTTCTTTATTTGTAAATTGAGTGATCATAATAATAAGTAGAATTATGATTATATCTCGTTGTGCTATGGTGTTGTGTAAATGAGACTTGAGTCATTGAGCCATAAAATGCAAAAGTGTATTAATTAGACACATGTAGGAATTGATTGGAATGTTTGCAAAGGAAATCCAGATCCATAATAATGGTACTCGTACCAGTATATTGGATTCGAAGTTTCAATTTCTATTCAGAAATTGTGGGTGTACGTGTTTGACACAAATCGTATTTCATGACATTGAGTTGCATTTTGGGCATTTAAGAATTGTTGTGAATTGGTGGGAAAATTTATATGACAATGTCATAAATTTTTTACTTGTTGGGTTATTTCAAAACCAAATTTGTCGATAGTTGTTGAGAAAACAATTTTACGACATGAATATAATTCTTGCGATAAGAATTATAGGTTCCAATATTGGGAAATGGGTATGTCTTAAATGACATCGAAAGGAGTGGAATCCCGGTTAATGTGTAACGCATTGGAAGATTTGGCACACGACCAAATATCCAATGATTAGGTGTTACGATATTACCGATGCATAAACTGTGAACATTTTCAGTACATAGTGTAAAATGATATATAGACATTGTCTATATTTTGGGTAGGAATTTTTAGATGGTTGTGCATGAGTAGGGAAGGTACTCATCATAAGTATTATACTTGTTGAGATAACAAGTATATAAGTTTCCTACAAATTTCTTATGCCTCTAGTGAATGCAAGTCTGGAATGATTTCTTGTGAATTAACTGTGAATGTTAATTATGATTCCTAGAGAATTTACAATTATTTTGTAAAATTAAATAAGAACATTTTTAATAATGTTGCCAAAACTAATTGCATGAATTGATGCAATTAATGAGGAAAGATGACTTAAAACCTAACTTGTAGATATCCCACTTTAGAAGAAGTTATCTCAAGCAGTCTTGATTATTGGTGAATCTGGCTATGATCTATAACGTCTCTAACAAAAACTTATAATGAAAAGTCAAGACATACAAGTCTTGTACATTGAACGGTAAGTCAATTACTCAAGAAATGAGTAATTGTAGTTAACCATTGAAACGGAGAAAAACTTGGAAGACCTATTTATGAAGAGTCTCCCAAAGGAAATGTTTTCAATGAAGTATAAATAAATGGGACTAAGGTCTGTGAAGGAAGGTTGATTTCCCATAGAAGAAATCTAACCTATGTTTTGAAAAAGATAAACAAGGTTCAATGTGGTACCAACAAGTTATGGAAGAGATTATGGAGCACTAATATAAAACTTCCCATTTCTAATTTGTGCTGGGATTTTTCAAGAAAACAGGATGGATATAAATCCTTAATAAGTCTAACTTTTATCACAAGGTGTCTCGCAGAAAAACCTTCAAGACTTACCTATATGAGTATGGAAATCAGGCCGTTTCCTAAGAGAAGAAGACCGTTCTCTAAAGAAGACTCATGAATCCAAGATATAAGCACATGGCCATTAACGTGCTGTCTACAAAACACACTATCTAAGAAATCAATATGTGTGGAGATTTCGGTTTTATCATAAGGGATACTTTGTTCAAGACTAGTTTCCCCATAGAACCTCGATAGGGCTTTGAATTTCTTACACTAAGTGAAGGTTCAAATCCAAAATATACCTATCATTTATGTATTGATTTCAACGATGATGCTTAGTCTCAATTTAGCTTGAACTACGTTGGATTGATCCCACTCGGGTACGTAGGCAGTCACTTGAGTGATGCAGCCACTCCTGTTTTATAAGTTTTACTTTATTTTCATGTTTTTGGTTATTGAAAATAGGGGGAGATTGTTGGATATTTTCAATAACATAGAAAATAAAACGGTTTTATTTTTGGTTTGCCGCTACGACGGGGAAGCGTCCTGTGTCGAATAGACACAATGGATGTTAGTTGGAGATGAAGAGGCATATTCAAAGGATGTGATGGTTCATAAAAGACACAACCATTCCTAATAGACACCTTATAAGTCATTTGGAAGTGAAGAGACATCTCCAATAGGCATGAATATCCCTATAAGTAGTGAAGGAATTCTCACATTCTAATTAATGAATTCAACCTGTTTTCTCTCTTTCTAAAGCATCATCAGAATTCTTTCTAGTGTGTTCTTGATTGGGTCAAGGGGTGCAAACCTTGAATCCAATTTCTCTGTTGTAGGTCTTTCTTTGTATCCTGAAGGCATTATTTCGCATACCTATTGCAATTGCTAATTGATATTGGGAGGCTAGAAATAATCGTCTAAAAGAAATCTATTTGAGCCTTGAAAGTCACGAGTACAACAATTTCTTTTAGTGTTATCATCCTCTGTTTTTATCCAAATTTTCCAATAATATATCAACATACAGTTAAAATAAATTCATCGAATTGATCGGTTTCGAGCTCTAAATTAATTAGAATCTCAAGTATTTATTAATTTTACCCAAGATATAAGGTACATTTCTGAAGGTTGGAAAAATTCTCACCATGTCTCACTATAATTAGAACTGATTAAACATTTGAAAGAAAGATTTCCATTTCCCTGATTTAGTAAAATTTCAAAGTTATAACCAAGCAATTTTGAGTTATGTGAAAATCTTGAGGTCCATGGCATGGTTAATCAAATAAATAATGAAAACTCCATGATAAATACAGAATGAATGCATACCAATAAAATAAGGGATGACAACTTTTGCTTTTAGTTCAGTTAGAGTTCAGTTCTAACTCATTTTGAAATCGCCAATTTCTTGTCAGGCGGGTTTAATGGGGAAAAAACTCTTAAATATTATTCCCACTAGAAACAGTTTGGTGAATTAGTGATGATGATCGAGATTAAATTAATTAGTGATCCCCATAATGTCATTATTTTTGAAACTCAGTAGTCAGAGATCCCCATAAACTCACACATAGCTTTGCGGATCGATCACTTCTATCTGCTTGGAAATACATGATGGTATATCATAAGTGGCGAACAAGTACAGATTGGGACATGATGGTAAAATCACACATAGCTTTGCCCTAAAATTAGTGGATTGATCACTTCTATCTGTATCTGCTTGGAAATAGGGACATGATGGTATATCATAAGTGGCGAACAAGTGCATATGTACTTGGTAAATAATTTGATTTCCCACCTATTCAAGCATGCATGGGTGTCCTTAATTACAGGAAATCTTACTAAGAATGCATATTACCTGTTTATAATTAAAGAAACACTGAAAAAAGCATCAGCAAAGTTAGGTAGGATCGATCCTAGAGCGGTGAACATGCACAAATTGGCGAGGTTATTAACTTCCTTAAGTTGGAAATTCTCAAGAGTCAAGACCTATGCATCATGTTTGCCGCTACGACGAGGGGTCATGACGAGACAATTTCTCCTAGAAATTTTTGGTTTTACTTTGAAAACCAAATTCAAACTTCTTTGAAATTTGAATGGACGCATCTCTTAAAGGTTTCTTAAAGAAAACAATAGGCCACCATTAATGCTTCTTAAAGGTGTCATTTGGTGATTAATAAACATCTCCAAAGACATGAAATCCCTACAAGTAGCAGTTATTGTTTCTTTTGGAAACACATCAAACATTATCATTTTCTTGTTCTTTACCTTGGTTACTGGCGCAAAATTGGATTCCCTCTCAAGTTATGTCATGATTGCGGACTCCGTTGTTGAGACTTGAGAGCTTGACAAATGTACATATTAAACTTCGATGATTAAGATTTTTTTTATGATTAACTTATAATAAAAAGTAATTGTCCAAAATTTATTAACAACAAAATGTGAATTATGTAGCATTAATTATACCCACGGACTAGACACCCTTCTTTGGCAGATTGGGGTTACATGAGTAGTCATCATTTTAATAACTTAATGTTCCAATTAGAAGTCAGCTTAGCGGTATCCGCAGTTTTTAAACTCTAAGTTCGATTGCTCAACCCCAATTATTTTCTAAGATAATGCTCGACAAACCGTGACCTTTGGTCACTTTAAATTCTACAGTCGGTGTTCTCTCCTTTTGGCTCAATGATCTTGGAAGTTTGTACTTCCATTACTGATTGTGTCGATCTCTTTTGTTTTACTCAGTTTCCGAATAATTACTTATTTCACTGGTTTTAAGGATTCTAAACTAATTTAATCAAATAAGGACGTTTACATAACTTAATCAAACATGTAACCCATTAAGGGAACCTACCTTAATTAAGTATTCATTATACTATGATGATCAACTCTACCTGTACCTATACTAAATATAAATACATAGTGTTTCATGGTATTTTCACTTCATCAAGCTAGCTAATTACCAACAAAATAAATTCTCAGCCTAAACATACCTGAAAACCTAAGAATAGTAGTACAGTACAACACTAAAAAAGACTCTTTCTTTCTTCAATTTTCATTAAAAAAAATGACAGGTTTTGGTTCTCCTTGTGGAGCTTGCAAATTTTTGAGAAGAAAATGTTCAAGGGGATGTGTTTTTGCTCCCTACTTTTGTCATGAACAAGGAGCTACACACTTCGCCGCAATTCACAAAGTTTTCGGTGCAAGCAATGTTTCAAAGCTTCTCTCTCATGTTCCGGTAGGTGACCGCTGTGAAGCTGCTGTTACAATTTCATATGAAGCTCAAGCTAGAATCCAAGATCCTGTATATGGATGTGTTTCTCACATCTTTGCTCTCCAACAACAGGTATAAACATGTACATTCTTCTTCATTTTCAAAAGTATTAATTATATGAGAAATCTAATTGGATTGTCATTTTTGTACGTTTTCTGATGATGCATTTTTTATTTTGGTGTTTAAGGTTGTGAGCTTACAAGAACAAATTACGACAATTAGAACACAACAAGCGGCCCAAGGTTTCGTTAACGGAGGAAACATTTCTACTTCAAGAAATGATCATATTCATCCACACGACAATCACCACAAATTGTTCTACGGAGATTTTCCAACTACATATCCACAAGATATCGAAGCTTTATATATGCAGTTAAACGAGTCAAAGATATTATCAGAACAGTTACATCAAAACAATACTTCCATGAATGATAGTAATAGTACTGTTACCACTGATGATGAAAACATGTTTTATTATGAAAATGGAGTAGTGAATATGGAAAATCCACCATGTAACCAAATGAGTCAAGAATATCAGGATCATGAATCTTTTCCACCACCTGAAGAAACTGTTCATCAGTTTATGGCTAGTGCAAGTTTGGATGAGCAATACTCATCCGATGAACATCATCAACATGCAGCAATGGCTTCTCAATATCTTGATGACATGCAAATGAACGCAAGGAAGTGGAAATTCCAAGACACTAATCAAGTCGACATTCAATCGATGGCTTTTGCTTATTTTAAACACTCATAATAGATTTAGTATAAAGTAAAAATGTATTTCTTCGCAGGGAACAGTAAAGGTAGCTTAAGGCATCATAATTAAGTTGTGTGACTCTTTCAAAATCATGTATGTGATCATCCTACCACTCTACTTTCTAATAAATTCCATAATGAATTGGAAGAATATATTCTTTCGATTAGCGTAGCCTTTTTTTGACGGATCAGTCTTAAAAAGCTCGACCAATTATTCAATACCCCATTCTTGCAGCATCTTTTCATTCATCCAATGTTGTAATCTCTACCACCACACAAATTGGTTGTGTTTGTCTCCATGTGGTTCCGTAATTGATGGATCTCCTCTCTATCCAACAATAACATTATGGTCCTTTCAGCAGTTTGTCTAAACATATGTAAACTTTAAACCGTTCAGATAACCAAGTTTCCCAGTTGAGGACATGCAAGGATCATAATCTGTACAAAAATATGGTAGTTTATCTACAGCCTATAAATAGGCATTTGTAGTATCATTTGTAATGATCCAAAAATATCAAAAACATTGTATTAATGTTATCTAAATGAAAACTCATTCAATGAAACTCTTTGTTTTGATTCAATCTTGATAACAAATTGGTTGTGTTTGTCTCCATGTGGTTCCGTAATTGATGGATCTCCTCTCTATCCAACAATAACATTATGGTCCTTTAATGAGGTTTTGACTTTTGCAGCACAGAAATATCAGAGATTGTCAACTATCTCTAAAATTTCTGTCAAAACACTCTTTGGTTATCTGAGTATCTGTTGAAGAATTTTGTAAGTAGACACTTTTGGAAATCACACAAATTTTTCCGTCAATATATTGATTTTAGATTTTTTTTTTCTAGGTGTATGAAGAAGCTCGAATTGAATTGGATATATAGCTTTTCATAAAATTAAATTCCAACACTTGTTTCGATAACGCAGTGAAAACAGCAGGATCCTGTTAACTGAATATATTGTTGGAAAATTGGTGTGGTCTCGAAAATCATGTTACTGCAACAAATAAAATACTAACAAAAAAGGGTTAGAAAGACTTACCAGATTGGTTGATCGAAGCGAGGCAATCTTGTTTCCTTAAAGACAATTCATCCACGCATATGGTGTTCACGGTTCTATGGATGTCTCTTTTCAAGATACAACGATCACGCC
Source organism: Papaver bracteatum (assembly GCA_023529315.1). Taxonomy (NCBI): domain Eukaryota; kingdom Viridiplantae; phylum Streptophyta; class Magnoliopsida; order Ranunculales; family Papaveraceae; genus Papaver; species Papaver bracteatum. The sequence continues at coordinate 845,892 of JAJJWX010003506.1, forward strand.
TTGTAGTAAGTAACACTATAATACTACTAGGTCGGCGAATGTTGATAATTACTGTGCTCTTAAATGACTTTGACTCTTGACTTCAAAACTTTTTTTTGTTCTTTTCTAACTTATGTAAAAAAAAACTAGGAGATGGGTTTATATAGAGTCAATGGTGACTCTACAAGGTGTCTTTTCATCCATAGGTGACTCACCATGTCTAATGGTGACTCTCCATAACACTTGTGCATTAAGTTTCTTATGGTGGGAAGGGATGACCCTTAAACACACCTCTTGAGTTTTAACTTTCAAAACCAATTTTCACTCACACAATATATTTTGACTCAAAATTCCAACATATATAATGCGAGATGATCAAAGAAGCTCCAATACTGTGTGGTTGTGGGGGACAATGCAAAGGGATCAAAGGAGCTTTCAACAATCCATGGAGTTACAGATGCATGTTGGGCGCTGAGAATACTTCGCTAGCTCTATGAGAAACGTTATTAAGTGGGTTATACAAAAGTTAATATTTTCTGAAGTAAATACGGAAGTTGTAGCGCATGCAGTCCATGCGTCTCCTAATAATTACATTGGAATTTCATCAAGACTACAAATGAAAAAAATTAAACGAATTCGCTTTGACATCCCAAATTCGATCGTGTAATTGTTATGTATCAAAGTTTTATTCCTATCTTTCAGTTCCTGGTACTGTAAGTACATTCCTAAGGAACAAAATAAAGTTGCGGACAACTTAGCTAAACTAGCTAGAGTAGAAAGATTAAGTAGTGTTTGGCTTCTAGATTCTCCAGTTGAGATCGCTGCCATTGTGCAGATCAATGCATTTTTTCAGTTTCAAAAAAAAAAAAAAAAAAAAATTGTTATGTATCAATTGGCAGTTATATAACAGCGGACGCATCTAGTGGTTGAGAAAATGATTCAGCCGATTAAAACTCGTATAATATGCTAGCTTCAGGAAACCAAGATGATGTCCTACACAAATTGGGATATTTACAACAAAATTTGTAGAGATAATAACAATGGATGAACTAAATTATTAGTAAAAGTAAATGCACTTTATTAGTATAATCATTGATGAAATCCCAATTAGAAGGTTAAAAGTAGTAATTAATTTAACTTATGGTGGACTTAGAGATATAAATTTACACATCAGCGTTGGCAAGCACATGTACATAATCGTGGTGATATTCGCAGGTGGTAACTCGTGCAAGTATAAAAAATATTAATTACTCCATTTTCATATCCTTAAATATGATAATCTTTTTACCTGACCGTGTGCAAGCTTTTAAGCTGTTGAGTTATTTATTCTTGTATATATCATGTTCATCTTCAGGCTTTACAGAAGAAATTTTTTCTGAACTCAACCTGAACTCAAGGAACTGTCTGAACTTATCCATATTATTTAACTTCTGTACCGGAACTTGGTTTACTATATATATATAATTTGTTCCATTAGTTTGATACTCTCTTCATTCTTTGCTAACTTTGTAAAATAACTATTTAAATTGATCAATTTGTTAAAATTCGTTTGATATTTATTTATTTTTGAAAAATGGAAGGATATATTGAAAGAAAAAAAGGGTATTTACAGTTCATATACAAGGTCACTGACCATCTCAAAGTAAAACTAAAGCAACTATGAGGCGACAATATCCTCCCATTGATGCCATAAAATTTCGTCTGCCACTCCCTCTCAATAATACAACGAAGGCCAGGATGAAGAATCCACATGCTCTGAAATCTGAAAGTACAAGGAAAAATTCTATCCCCTTTCACAAACTCAAAAAGTAAGGGAAAGTGATCAGAATGAACGCGAGATAGAGTACTGCAGGAAGAAGAAGACCAGTAAAGTAACCAATCTTCATTGCATAAAGTACGATCTAATCGAGATTCAGTGTGTCTGCTTCCTTTTCTACCATTTGTCCAAGTAAATCGGAACCCTTAGTATCAATTTGGTGCAATCCACAAACTTCAGAGAACTGTAAAAACTCTTCACAAGAAACTTCATGAGGAGGAAAAGTGCCAGATTTTTCATGGGCGCCCAAAATTGCATTGAAGTCTCCAATTACACACCACGGCCCCTTGTTATCCTGAATTAACTATGATATTTCAAACCAAAGAGTACGTCTAGTAATATGAGATGTGGAAGCATAAACCCCACAAACATAAAAAGAGTCGTTGCCAAGAGTAAATTTACAAGAGATTTGTTGACCAGTACAAGAGAGAACTACTGGACTTAAGTTAAGCGAACATAAACACCACAAGTTGGGAATACCAGGTCTGTCATTAACTGCGACAAGTCTTAAACCCAAATTACGCCAAAAGGAAGCATCGATGGAGGAAAACAGCACCCACGGCTCATCTACAAATAAAAAATCCGGGCTGAATTTTCTACAATAATTTGAAAGAATGCGTTGCATTGGTGCATTACCAATACCACGTAAGTTCCAATAGAAAGTCCTCATTGCGAAACATTAGGAGTACTAGCCCTTGAACAAAATGGATAAGGGTCGTTGGTCTGAATCACGGGCGCAGGAAGATATGCCGCATCACGAGTTTTTTTAGCACGCCGCTTTTCCTTTTTCTGTTGAGATTTAGAGAGCACCGGAGTGAACTCCATGTCTTCCTCATCAGCCATATCTGCCCAGTTTGTACTGATTATTGGAGACGAAGTACTTAGAACATGATTCTCTAATGTCTCATTATCAGAGTTTACAGTATGTATGCTAACATGATCGTCATCTTTTTCATTCACAACAACTTTTGCGGCTCCATTATACAAACTTTCAGAAGCTATCTGAATAGATGAATTAATTATTTGATCCACTGAGCGGACAACAGTTGCATCTTGTATTGGCGAATTCGGAGTCACCAAAATCATCTCCCTATTGTTTTCCTTGTCACCCATTCCAACATTAATAATTGAAGAAATTTCTTGAACTACAATAGTAGTTGTGTAGTGTAATGTGCCTTGATACCACTAAGAGAAGTGGAACAACCACTAAGAAGTGGAACTACCACTAAGAGAAGTGGAACAACCACTAAGAATTGGAGCTCCCATTATGTTGGTTGTGTGCTCTATGTCAACATATACACTACCTCATAGAACCTATATAAGGCCTTCTAGTTTCCATTGTATAAGCATCCAAAAATCAGTTCAAGTTCCTAAAAAAAAGAGAGAAACATTAGTAGTGTATAGAGAGAGTAAGAGCAAGAACAAGGTCTTGTTCTTGAGAGGAGTTTACACTCTTGTAATCTTGTTCATATCATAGTACAACTTTATCGTCGTCTTCCAAAGTGGATGTAGATCATCTTGATCGAACCACTATAAATACTTGTGTTGTGTGTGTGCCTATTTTACATTTGTTTTCATTTCTATTTCAATTCTCTATTGATTGTGCTTAGAAGAGCCATTGGTCATAACAAATTGGTATCAGAGCTCCGGTTAAAAACGATCTACGATGGCGGCAAAGTATGAGATTGAGAAATTTGATGGAAGAAATGATTTCAATTTATGGAGGCTAAAGATGAGGGCTGTTTTGGTGCAACAAGGTTTGGTGAAAACTTTGAAGGGGAAAACGGCTCTAGTAGAAACATTGAAGGAAGAAGAAAAAGAAGAACTCATGGAGAAAGCACATGGATTAATTCTATTGTGTTTGAGCAACGAGGTCTTGAGAGAAGTTGCAACGGAAACGACACCGGACGGGCTATGGAACAAGTTGGAGAAAAGGTATATGACTAAATCCGTAACTAATCGTTTATATCTTAAGAAGAAATTACATACTCTTAAAATGCATGAAGGAACGTCTATTATAAATCATATTGATGATTATAATAAAATTCTCTTGGATTTGGCAAATATTGATGTCAAAATTGAAGATGAAGACCAAGCTTTGGGTTTGCTTTGTTCCTTACCACCATATTATGAAAATTTTGTTGATACCGTAATGTATGGAAAAAATACAATTTCCATGGAAGACGTTAAAGCGGCCTTGAACTCTAAGGAGTTAAAGAAGACGGGTATCGACGGTAAAGATAATTCGGGATATGGGTTGTTCGTTAGAGGAAGAGGAAACCAAAAAGGCGGATTTGATAGGAGTAGATCAAAGTCAAGGTCTAAATCAAAATCCGGTAAATTCTATTGCTTTCATTGTAAGGAAAAGGGGCATTTCAAGAAGGATTGTCCAAAATTGAAGACTGTCGAGAAGAATACCAACCAAGGCACCGCAGCAAATGTTGAAGAAGAAAGTGATGATGGAGCGGTTCTCACGGTTCATACCGAAAGCTCGGACAACGGGTGGATTCTTGATTCGGGGTGTACCTTTCACATGTGTCCTCATAAAGAGTGGTTTACTACTTATAAAGCTAGAGAAGGTGGTAAAGTTCTTATGGGAAACAATGTCACTTGTAAAGTGGTGGGTGTAGGTACAATTCAAATTAAGATGTATGACGGTATGGTGAGGACTTTAACTAAAGTTAGACATCTTCCGGACCTGAGAAAAAATCTTATTTCTTTGGGTAAGCTTGATTCAAATGGCTGCAAGTATCAAGGTGAAGGTGGAGTTATTCGTGTCTCAAGAGGAAGTCTTACAATTATGAAGGGCGAGAGAATTAATGGTCTTTATACGCTGCAAGGTACTACTTGTGACGGTGATGCGGCGGTATGTTCTTCAAGTTCTGATGATGATACTACCAAGTTGTGGCATATGCGGCTAGGGCATATGAGCGAGAGGGGGTTGGCTGTTTTGAGAAAGCAGGGATTGCTTTGTGGTCATAAAACAGGCAAGCTTGATTTCTGTGAACATTGTGTCTTTGGAAAGCAGTGTAGAGTCAAGTTTAGTACAGCTATTCATAACACCAAAGGTATTCTGGATTATATTCATTATGATATTTGGGGTCCTTCTCGGGTCGATTCACATGGTGGTGGTAGATATATGCTGACGTTCATTGATGATTTCTCAAGGAAAGTATGGGTATTCATACTTAAACACAAAGATGAAACTTTTGTCAAGTTCAAGCAATGGAAGACTATGGTTGAGAAGAAAACCGGAAGACAAATCAAGTGCTTGAGGACAGACAATGGTTTGGAATTTTGTGTGGGTGAGTTCAACGAGTTCTGCAAGGAGCAAGGGATTGTGAGACACCACATAGTCAGAAAAACACCACAGCAAAATGGTGTTGCAGAAAGGATGAACAGAACCATAATGGAGAAGGCACGGTGCATGCTCTCCAATGCCAGGTTACCAAAGCAGTTTTGGGCAGATGCAGTAAACACATCAGCTTATTTAGTGAACATATCTCCATCGACTGCCATTGAGTGCAAGACTCCAAATGAAGTTTGGACAGGTTCGCATGCTAACTATGAAGACTTGAAGATATTCGGATGTCCAGCCTATGCTCATGTGAATGAGGGGAAGCTAGAGCCTAAAGCAAAGAAGTGTATATTTCTTGGGTATGCAAAGGGCGTGAAAGGCTACAGGTTATGGTGTCCAGCAGAAAGATCAAACAAGTTTCTTATCAGCAGAGATGTGAAATTTGATGAGCAATCGATGTTGAATCCAAAGAATGAAGAACTAGATGGAGAAGCTGAAGAGGGTGTTAGTGATAAGGTGGAGCTTGGTGACAAGGTGGAACTTGAGGTGCAAGTTCAAGGAAGCAATAATACTGTTGTTTCTGATGATGATGATGATGATCAAGATATTGTGAAAGAACCTGCCCAGGAAGAAGAAGCACAAGGTCATTAGTACAATCTTGAAAGAGACAGAGAGAGGAGGGAAGTTAGAGCACCTCAAAGATACGGCCATGCTGATTTGGTTGCATATGCATTTGCAGTAGGTGAGAGCATAGATAGGGATGATCCAACAACCTATGAAGAAGCAATCGGTGGTGAAGAATCAGCAGAATGGGGAGCATCCGCAATTGAAGAAATTGAGTCTCTTGACAAGAATGGCACTTGGGAGATAGTAGCAAGACCAAAAGGGCAGAAGATTGTTGGAAGCAAATGGGTCTTCAAGAAGAAACAAGGCACTTCAGATGGTGAAGGAACAAGGTACAAGGCAAGGCTTGTGGCAAATGGGTTTACGCAAAGAGAAGGCATTGACTACAATGAGGTATTCTCTCCTGTTGTTAAACATAGTTCTATTAGAACATTGCTTGCTATAGTTGCTTTGAAAGATCAAGAATTAGAACAACTAGATGTTAAGACAGCTTTCCTTCACGGTGATTTGGAAGAGCGTATTTATATGAAACAACCAAAGGGGTTTGAAGTTCCTGGCAAAGAAGACCATGTATGTTTGTTGAAGAAATCTTTGTATGGTTTGAATCAATCTCCAAGGAAGTGGTATAAACGTTTTGACACGTTTATGGTGGCAAATGGCTATGACAGGAGTAAGTATGATAGTTGTGTATATCACAGGAAACTCCAAGATGGTTCATTTGTGTATTTACTCTTGTATGTTGATGATATGTTGATTGCTTGCAAATACATGTCAGAGATACAGAAGCTGAAAGAGCAGTTGAGTAGTGAGTTTGAGATGAAGGATTTGGGCGCATCAAAGAAGATATTGGGCATGGAGATTCATAGAAACCGAGCTGAAGGCAAGTTGCATTTGTCCCAGAAGGCTTACATCGAGAAGGTGTTGGAGCGGTTTGGTATGAAAGATGCAAAACCAGTAAGTACTCCTTTGGCAGCTCATTTTAAACTTTCTAGAAAGCAATCACCTCAAACTTCATATGAGGCAGAGTATATGTCTCGAGTTCCATATGCAAGCGCAGTTGGTAGCATCATGTATGTTATGGTTTGTACAAGGCCGGATATCGCACAAGCTGTGAGTGTGGTAAGTAGATACATGGGAAGTCCCGGGAAGGCTCATTGGCAAGCTATAAAGTGGATTCTGAAGTATCTAAGGGGAAGTACAGATGTTGGTTTAGTGTTTGATAAACACTATGGTGATTAGACAAATGTTGTGGGTTATGTTGATTCTGATTATGCAGGTGATCTTGATAGAAGAAGGTCATTGACAGGTTATACTTTTACATTGTGTGGAAGTACTATCAGTTGGAGGTCGATTTTTCAAAGCACGGTTGCATTTTCTACAACTGAGGCAGAGTACATGGAAGCCGCGGAAGCAGTGAAGGAAGGTATATGGTTGATGGGTTTGGTTGGTGATTTAGGTTTCAAGCAAGAGAATGCAACTTTGTTCTGTGAAAGTCAAAGTGCCATTCACTTGACCAAGAACCAGATATATCATGAGAGAACGAAGCACATCGATGTCAGGTATCATTTTATCAAGGATGCAGTTGAAGAAGGTAGGATAACGATGCTAAAGGTTCCTACGGCGGATAACCCTGCGTACATGTTGACGAAGCCAGTTCCAAGTATCAAGTTCAAGCACTGCTTGGACTTGGTTGGTGTCAACAGGTGTTGAAATCCCCTGAGGGGCTGAGCGAAGACGATGATGATAAGTGGTGATGGTATTCAAGTCAAGGTGGAGATTTCTAGTGTAATGTGCCTTGATACCACTAAGAGAAGTGGAACAACCACTAAGAAGTGGAACTACCACTAAGAGAAGTGGAACAACCACTAATAAGTGGAGCTCCCATTATGTTGCTTGTGTTCTCTATGTCAACATATACACTACCTCATAGAACCTATATAAGGCCTTCTAGTTTCCATTGTATAAGCATCCCAAAATCAGTTCAAGTTCCTAAACAAAAGAGATAAATATTAGTAGTGTATAGAGAGAGTAAGAGAAAGAACAAGGTCTTGTTCTTGAGAGGAGTTTACACTCTTGTAATCTTGTTCATATCATAGTACAACGTTATCGTCGTCTTCCAAAGTGGATGTAGATCATCTTGATCGAACCACTATAAATACTTGTGTTGTGTGTGTGCCTATTTTACATTTGTTTTCATTTCTATTTCAATTCTCTATTGATTGTGCTTAGAAGAGCCATTGGTCATAACAAGTTGTTTGCGGTTCAGCAACCGCATTAGTCACATCGTCCTTGTTGGACTTGTCTCCAATATTAGGTTCTTGTCTTTCGACTATATCAACCCCAATATTGTTGATTTTCTCCTTGTTAGTTCCACTTCCTGCAAGAAGAGCATCCTCCTTGGGAACATAAATACTTATCCCGGTATTAACCTCTCTAATTCGAGTCTCCTCAGTACTTGTTGCCCCATGTTCATCTGTAGCAGTTTTAGCATTCAACGGCTGTGCAGCTTTCGGAATATGAAGCTTATTTTTTGGATCATCTGCCTTGACAGAAGGGACACCACTTTGTGCACCTCTCTTTTTACATTCACCCAAATCGTGCCCTATTACATGACAATGCTTGCAAAACGAAGGCAATTTCTCATATGTTAATGGAACCAAGAACGCGAAGCCATCTCTCTCCACTAATATCTTATCATCCATAGCCTCCGATAAATCCACCTCAACCAATATACGGGCAAAGTGACAAAATTGTTTCCTTAGCGTGGCATCATCAACTTTCATTGGCGTACCAACGGCACTAACAATTTCAAATAAAGTTTTCTTTCTCCAATATTCAATACTCAAGTCATGTAATCTAACACACACCTGAGCCAAGGATTGTTGCTGCCTGTTGGGGTTAAAATCGGGTATCCATGTCCGAATATGTAACATACCTGGCTTTAAATACTTCTCCATAAGAGCGGATGCGAAGAACATCGGTATCAGATGCGGAGATGTTCATAAAGCTAAAGCATACCTGGCTTTAAATGGCTGTCCTATGTTTGTTCTGATGCAAAAGCTAAAGCATTTGAAGCTCATTCTTAAGCAGTGAAACAGGGAAATCTTTGGAGATGTTCATAAAGCAGTGGATCAGGCCTTTCTGGAGCTTGAGACAATTCATCAACGTCTTCAGCATGAGGGTTTTTCTGACCGGTTGCATATTCAAGAACTTGAATCCTCTACTAAGGTGGATAATGCTTTGAATATTCAACATACTTTCTGGAAAGATAAGTCTCAAATTCAGTGGGTGGTTGATGGTGACTCCAACACCAAGTTCTTTCATAGGGAAGCAAGGAATAGAGCCTCTACTAATAAGTTGATGCACTTAAAAGTGGATGGTGATATATCTTTAGATCAGGATTTCATATCTGATCACATTGTCTCATACTTCTCTGATTTATATTCGAGGGTTTCTAATTGTGTCGACAATGGTCTCATCGAAAAGAATATTGAGAGCAGTGTTACTGGTTTAGACAACGCTTCGCTCACTCTTATCCCAGATTTTCAAGAAGTAAAGAATGTTGTCTTTAGTATGAATGCTAATGGTGCACCTGGACCGGATGCATTTGGAGGCATTTTCTTCACTACTTTTTGGGATGTGGTAGGTATGGATGTGTTCAACTCTGTTAAATATTTTTTTCAACAGGATTGGCTTTATCCTAACATTAATTCTAATCACATAATCTTGCTTCCCAAAGATCCAGGAGCTGATGTGATTGAGAAGTATCGACCTATCGCTCTTGGTAATTTTCACTTCAAGATTATTTGCAAGATACTTGCAGATAGATGGAGACCTATAGATTCTCGTATAGTTTCTCCTCAACAAAGAGCTTTCTTGAAAGGTAGCAGCATTTTTGAATGCATTGGCCTCACCTCGGAAGCAATTAACACTCTGGATTCTAATATTTTCGGGGGTAACATGGCTCTGAAATTTGACATTAGAAAGGCCTTTGACACCTTAGACTGGGATTTTCTTCTCAACACTCTGACTGCTTTTGGATTTTTCCCTCAATTTGTCAACTGGATTAAGGTCATTTTGCATTCTACGAAGCTTTCAATTGTGGTGAACGGTAGAGCAAGGGGCTACTTTGGTTGTACTCGCGGTGTTAGACAAGGTGATACCTTATCTCCCATTCTCTTTTGTCTTGCCGAAGATGTTCTCAGCAGAGGAATTACTAATTTGATGAATTCTGGAATGATTCATCCTATCTCCTCTCCAAGAGGAATTACTGTTCCCTCTCATATTCTTTATGCAGACGACATTATGGTTTTCTATAGAGGATTAAAGAGTGATACGAGAAATATGATGAACCTCTTTGATGAGTACGGGTGTGCCTCTGCCCAGCATATCAGACCCTCGAAATGCACCATCTATTCAAGTAAGTACATTGCTAGAAGAGCCTCCGAAATTGCAAATTTCTATGGTATTTCTGTTGGCTCCCTTCCTTTTCGTTATCTTGGTGTTCCAATTTTTCAGGGGAAACCCAGGAAAAGATTCGTTCAACCTATTGTTGACAAAATAAAACTAAATTTCTCTACCTGGAAGGGTACTTCCCTTTCCACCATGGGTAGAGTTGAGTTAGTTAAATCTGTAATATTAAGTTCTTCCTTGTATAGTTTTCATGTGTATGAATGGACGAAAGCCTGTATTCATACTCTTGATACTTGGATGAGAAATTTTATTTGGTCTGGTGATATTAGTATTGCTAAACCAGTTACTGTTGGTTGGAATACGCTTTGCTTACCTTTTGCAGAGGGTGGTCTTAATATTCGATCGCTTAAAAGTTTAAATCATGCAGCTTTAATGAAAACTACTTGGCAGATTGCTACGAGTAATAATTTTTATAGTGAATTCATCAAAAAGAGATGTTGGTGGAAAACAATTTCTTCATACATTAGATCGTCCATTTGGCCTGGTATTAAGAAGACTTGGCAGGAGATTAAATTTCAAATTCAGTGGTTAGTGGGAGATGGTAAAACTGTGAGTTTTTGGAATGATTCTTGGTGTCCTAATTTAGGTTGTTCTATTTCGGACTACCTAGGATGGGATGATCGGGTTAGATTAGAAAGATCTGAAGTGATTGTTGATTTTATGGAAAATGGGCAGTGGAAATTCGGAGACTTGCCGCTCGTCGATAAACTTATAAGGAATGAGATCCTCTTATCTCCTATAGATGAGCATATGGAAGATCAATTGGTTTGGCCTCACAGCAAGAATGGATCAATTACTTTAAAAGATGCATATGAATATTCGAGGCAAAGAAATAATGTTCGTGAAGACTTTTCCAATCTTTGGGATGTTGTGACACCACCAAAAGGTGCTTGGATAGTCTGGAATCTTTTCTATGACAAAATTGCGATTGATGAAGCTATGCGGAGAGTTGGAATTACTGTAGTGTCTTGTTGTTCCCTTTGCAGTCGACCAACTAACTTTGAGACTACCAGGCACTTATTTTTTGACTGTAACTTTGCCATTTCTTTATGGAGATGTCTTAGTAGCATATTTGGCATTAACCTGGTTTGTACTTCTATTCAAGAGCTATTTATGCAGGTTAGACAAGTTAATTGTTCTTCGCAACTCAAAGGAGTTTTGTGGATTGGTGTTATTAGTTGCGTTTGGGAGATATGGTATATGCGAAATCAAATTAGGTTTGCTGGTGCTACTGCCTCTATTCAACAAGCCACGTCTAGCATCAAATTTTACATTGCTGAATCAGGCAGGTTGGTCAAGGGTTTTTGTTGCGATTTAAAGGAGCTTTGCATTCTTCGCTTCTTTAACATTGCTAGTAAGGCTCCTAAAATTATTGAAGTTAAATGGTAGTGTCCTCTTTATGGTTGGACCAAATTCAATTCAGATGGTTGCTCTCTTGGTAATCCAGGGAGTTCAGGTTGTGGTGTTGTACTGCGTGATCATAATGGGCTGGTTAATGGTTGTTTTGCAGCTCCTTTAGGGTGTGATAATTTAGTGAATGCGGAGTTTTGGGGGGCAATTCATGCCTTTCGTATCGCTATGGAGTATAAAATAACTCGTATTTGGTTTGAATGTGATTCGATGAATATAATTCTCACTATTTCAGATAAATCTCTGGTTCCTTGGAGGCTTCTGGTTCACTGGGAAAATTGCTTAAAATATTTGACAACGACTCAGTTTCGATTTTCTCATATCTATCGTGAAGGTAATCTTTGTGCAGATATCCTAGCTAAGTGGGGTGCCGGTGCTGCTTTTTCTCAATTTTGGGTGAACCCATCCTCTTTCATTCATAGTATTATGGGGAGTGATAGAAATGTTCTTCCCAATTTTTGTTTTCGGTAGTAGTCTCTTTGGGAGGTCAGGATTTTTCCCCCCTCCGCTCTTTGTTTTTCATTTCTTTTGATCAATAAATAGGCCTCTCTCTGGGGTTTTGCTTTAAAAAAAAAATCCTCCCATTGATGCAACATTTGCACTGCTGAATAGTGTCTAAAACGTTTGATATTGAAATGAGTTTTCTAATTGTGAAATGAGCTTTCTATGGAATTAGAGGTGTAGAACGTGTCGGCGTGCGAAGTAACGTGCTTCACGTGCGATATGCTATGACGTGCCAACGATTTAAATGTGATATGTTGTGCTGCGCTTTACTAGTCAAAAGCTAGGCACAACACAGCCCACGGGCACAGCACAAGAATAAACGTGCCGTGCTGGCACACATGCTATAAATAATTTGAAATCACTTAATGTATACATTAAGTCGGACATTATCACAAGAATTTAATTAGACAGCTATCATTTGAAATTATTTCAAGTAAAATTAACAAGTTTATTCAATAAAAAAAATAGCGCATCAAATATAAAATTGGATTATTGCCATGAAAATTAATGTTCTAGTTAAATATAGGTGACGACATTATAACAATGATATTGAAATATATTTTCCAAATATTAAGGTATTATATCTGTTGTTATAAATAAGCCAACATAAAATGTTAAAAACTAGCTAGAATAGTGATTCTTTTGTGAAATATACAAAAAATATGATGTATTATGCCTTGTTATATGGTATATTTGTACATGTTATGACGTGCTCTCTTAACATGATGTGCTGGGCTGGGCCACGTGCTTATCCGTGCCGCGTGCTGTGCTACTGTGCCAATTAGTCAAACCCAGCACGCCCCATTTAACTAACGTGTTGTGCCGTGTTGGGTTAAGTCACGTACTTGACTGGGCTGTGCTCAAATTTTAGCGTGCTGGGCTGGGCTCGTGCTGGTACAACCCAATTTACATCTCTATATGGAATCAATAATATGCAGCTTAATTAATTAATTAATTAATTACTCTGGCTACGTATGTATTCTTCTTTTTCTTCCATGTATGTATGAATATTTAATAAGCTACGAACTTTCATTTGTAATCCAGCCGTACGCGCACGGTAGTAAATTCCATTATTCCAGTTTTTACTGGCCATAACTCTGAACTAAGATGAACTCTGAACTCAGTTTTAATTTCAGAAAATGATTCCTTAATTTTTCATATTTTAATCATTAATTAATTTAGACTCCATCTGAAACCGATATTTGTAATTCAAAGTCTCAACCCCATATTTCTACATAAACTTAACTACTCATTTTATCATGTATGCAGTTTAACGGTGCTATATTAACATATACCGTTAAAACAATCCATCAAATCGGTTTCGAGCTCCTAAATTAATGGTATAAGGAACATTTTTGAAGGTTACAAAAATACACACCCTGTCCCTGTCTCACTATAATTAGAACTTAATAGAAATTTGAAAGTACGATTTCCATTACCCTGATTTGGTAAAAATTTGAAGTTTGTAAATTTTCAAAGTTATAACCAAGTTACTTTGAGTAATGTGAAATCTTGAGGTGCGTGGCATAGTTAACCAAATAATGAATGAAAACTCCATGATAAAGTCAGAATCAACGCATAATGATAGAACAAAGCATGACAACTTTTACTTTGAGTTCAGTTAGAGTTCAGGACTAAATCATTTTGAAATAACCAATTAGTTTCTTGTCAGGCGGGTTTAATGGGAAAAAAACTATTAAATTTTTCCTGACTATTAATTTAAATATTGTACATTGATGAGACATGTTCACAGTTTCTTACTGTACTTGCATTTGTTTTCCTTTTCTTCCATGTACGTACCATAATCTTCTTACTCGACCGTGTGCACGCTTTAATTATTCAAGTTTTCAGATTAAACTCTTAAGTTACTATTTGTGACTTCTTATCATGTTAATTTTGGACTTTACAGAAGACATTCTGAACTCAACCTGAACTCAAGGAACTCTGAACACATATTCTTATCATTATAGAAAAGAACTTATTGCTATGTATGTCCCCAACTGCGAACTTCTGTAACCCAGACGTGCGTGCGAGAGTTAATTTTGAATAAATTGGTTCATTCATGTGGAACAGCTTTACAAGATAACTCTGAACTCAGCTGAACTCAAGCTGAACTCTGAACTCTCTTTTTTCTTAATTTTCAGTAAATGACTCGTTTTTTATATTTTAGTCATTACTTATTTTATGCTAATATTAGTGAAGGAATTAGCTAGTGAGCTGTAAGATAGTTCCGAATAGTTTTTCACTATGTATATCTCAAACCCATATTTTAATACCCAAAATTAAGTAACTATTCATTTTAAGCATATGTAGTTTAATGGTGCATGCTAATCGAATATTGACATATGGTTAAAGCAAGTCCAATCAGTTTCGAGCTCCTAAATTAGAATCTCAAGGATTTTTTTTACCCAAGATACGTACGTTTTTAAAGGTTGCAAAAATACACTACATTTCTCATCTCAGTATAATTAGAACTTTCATATTTGAATTAAGATTCACAAAATTGGTTAAAAAGACCAAAATCAACATTTCCTGTGTGAAAAGGACAGTTAGATTTTGATACTGTTTAAATGGACAAAAATATAAAAATAGTCGGGATGTAACTAGTTTCATCCTGCCCATTTTCAAATATTTTTTCTTATTTTTAATTTACACAGGATGCATCCAGTTTCATCCTTGCTATTTTTTTTGTGTCCATTTCACTCATAAAATTTTTTACTCGTCTATTTGAACCGTGTTTTAAAAATATTTGGACAAATGATCCATTTTCCGATTAAAATTTCCATTACCCTGATTTGGTAAAATTTTTGAAGTTCGTAAATATTGGAAGTAACCAAGTAATTTTGAGTTATGTGAAATTTAATATTTTTTAATAAAGAAGTGCATGGTTAATCGAATAAAGAACAGAAACTTCATGGTTATGCTTCAAATAATAGAATAAGGCCTGACAGTATTGTTCTTTGAGTTCAGTTAGAGTTCAGGAATATATCATTTTGAAATCGCCAGTTAGTTTCTTGTCAGGCGGATTTAATGGGAAAAGAAATAGTTCGGTGCATTCGTGATGATGATCGAGATTAAACTAATTAGTGATCCCCATAATGTCATTATTTTTGAAACTCTATACTCAGAGATCCCCATGAACTCACATATAGCTTTGCCCTAGTACTAGTGGATCACTTCTATCTACTAGGTAATAGGGACATGATGGTACATAATAAGTGGCGAACAAGTACATATGTACTTGGTAATTAATTTGATTTCGATCCCACTAATTAAAGCATGCATGGGTGTGCTTAATTACTGCAAATCTTATTAAGAATACATATTATCTGTTTATATTTAAAGGAAACACTGAAAAAGTATCATCTGAGTTATTAACTTCCTTATGCATGCCAGTGTTGGACGGATCAAACTAGCAGGTTTACGGTCCCGCTGAATGACCCTACCTAGCTAGTTACTGTGGTACCTCTTACTTTAAAATCCAACATAACTACTCCTTCTGTATCACATATATATGTGGAATTTTGAATTTTGATTTTCTCATTAAATAAGTGGATTACTATTTCAAAGATGAATATTTTCACACATACCCTTATTAATGGTACATAGATAATTGCGTTGCTAATAGGACAAAGAGTAAAACATGAAAAAATATAAAAAAAATTATGAATCCAATGTAATTTTCTTAATCAAAGAGAATTATCTCTTTGCCTATATATGTGGTACGGATGGAGTAAATAATTAATCACCTGTTGCAAAACATTGTATGGTAAATAATATTACTTGCAAAGCATGAAGAACTCTCTGGGAATCAATCAATCACATTCCCCGAAGTATGCAAGTCGCTTACCTCAGGTACTGGTACAAAATTAACTGGGTTTCCTTCTCAAGTTCTGTCATGATTGCACACTCTGAACTTGAGACTTGAGACCTTGAGAAGCGCACATAATAAACTCAGTGACTAGACACCCTTCTTGGGGATGATAGGAGTTACCTGAGTAGTCATCATCCTAAAAACTTAATGTTCCAATAAGAAATTAGTTTAGTGGTGATCAACGTTTTTTAAATTTCAAGTTCGATTACTCAACCCAAATTATTTTCTATGTTAATGCCCGACAAACCGTGACCTTTAGACTCTTTCAAATTTTACCCACTCTGTTCTTCCTTCCTTTCTCTATATGATCCTGGAAGTTTGTACTTCCAATATTACTGATGGTGTCAAGCTCTTTTGTTTCATTCAGTTTGGGGATATAATTGCTATATATAACGATCCTTTTTGTTCAGTCTCTTAAAAAATGTCATTAGTTTCAAGGATTCTAGCCTAAATTACTCAAATGAGGATATTACGTAATTTAATCAACCATGTAACCCATTAAAGAAACCTAACTTAATTAAGTATTCATTAGACTATGATCAACTCTACCTGTACCTACAGTATATATACATACATAGGTTTTGGTATTTTCACTTCATCAAGCTAGCTAATTACCAACAAAAGAACTTCTCAACTAAAACATACCTCAAAACCTAAGAACAGTTTCTTTCTTCACTTTTCAAAGAACAAAAATGACCGGATTTGGTTCTCCTTGTGGAGCTTGCAAATTTTTGAGAAGAAAATGTTTAAGGGGTTGTGTTTTTGCTCCTTACTTTTGTCATGAACAAGGAGCTACACACTTCGCCGCAATTCACAAAGTTTTCGGTGCAAGCAATGTTTCGAAGCTTCTCACTCATCTTCCGGTAGGTGACCGCTGTGAAGCTGCTGTTACAATTTCATACGAAGCTCAAGCCAGAATCCAAGATCCTGTATATGGATGTGTTGCTCACATCTTTGCTCTCCAGCAGCAGGTATGCATTTATGTACACATATACATTGCACATTCTTCGTGTTTATGAATATTCATTGTATGAGAAATCAAACTGAATCGTCATTTTTCGTACGTTTTCTTATGATGCATTTTTCCTTTGGTGTTTTAGGTTATGAGCTTGCAAGAACAATTAACGACACTGAGAGCGCAACAAGCATCCCAAGGTTTTGTTAATGGAGGAAACAATACTACTTCGACCAGTGATCATATTCATCAACAGGACATTCATAATAAATTGTTCTATGGAGATTTTGGTACTACATATCCACAAGATATTGAAGCGTTAAATATGCAGTTAAATAAATCGAAGATACTATCGGAACAGTTATACCCATACAATACTTGTATGAATGATAGTAATAATAGTACTGCTACCACTGATGATGAAAACATGTTTTACTATGAAAATGTAGTGAATACGGTAAATTCACCAAGTAACCAAATTAGTCAAGAATATCCTGAGCATGAGTCTTTCACACCACCCGAAGAAACTATTCATCAGTTTATGACTAGTGCAAGTATTGATGAGCAATACTCATCTGATGAACATCATCAACATGCAGCAATGGCCTCTCTATATCTTGATGACATGAAAATGAATGCAAGGAAGTGGATATTCCAAGACACTAATCAAGTCGACCTTCAGTCGATGGCTTTGGCTTATCTTCAACACCCATAATAAATTTAATATAAAGTAAAAATGTTTTTTTTTTTTTTTTTTGATCGGTAAAGTAAAAATGTATTCCTTGGCGGGGAGCAGTAAATGCAGCTAAAGGTATCATAGCCAAGTTTTGTGAATGTGTCTTTCATGTATGTGATCATCCTACCGCTCAACATTTTAATAAATTCCATCATTAATATTTCTATTCGATATGTAATGGAGAATTGGAAGAATTTTGACTTTCAAATACCTCATCCTTTTTTGACATGAACAAACTAATCAGTCTAAAAAGTCTCGACCAATTACTCAATATCAGACTACCATTACGCCCATTCTTGTAGCATCTTTCCATTCATACAGTGCTGTAATGTGGAC
This sequence comes from Papaver bracteatum, assembly GCA_023529315.1. Classification (NCBI taxonomy): domain Eukaryota; kingdom Viridiplantae; phylum Streptophyta; class Magnoliopsida; order Ranunculales; family Papaveraceae; genus Papaver; species Papaver bracteatum. Next base: position 863,897 of record JAJJWX010003506.1, read on the forward strand.
CACCACGTATACAAATTGGTTGTGTTTTTCTCCATATGGTTCTTCTAACAGTAACAATATGGTCCTAATGATTAACTGGAGCAGGTGATCTCTGTTTACATGTTTTGGTGAAAACGTTCCCAACACCTTCTGCAGATGATTTTGTGCCTACGCTTTTGTCACATGTTTTGCTGTTGTCCTGTTATTTCAAGATTTCCCTACGCTTTACAGAGCACTCAGAAGAACATATTACAAGCCAACCGGTTATCAAAAGAGGAGTTATTGAGTTTCAGTGAGGACGAAAAGAATCGGTATCAAGAAACTGGACTAATTTCCTACTTGATCTTTCCAAGATTTAGTTAAAAATAATTGACATGCCTGAAGAGGCTCTTTGCGGCCAAATTTGCAGGAGCATGTATCTTCAGTTTTTCCCGATTAGGAGTTTCATGTTTGATTTTCAGATGAGGAAAGCAGCATTTTTTTTGATGACAGTACCTGCAACGAAACGAGATGAGATTCGGTACACTTATCTTTCTTATGTTCAATAAATAGTGGTAACACAAAAATGGCTTGATCAACGCTCACTGTCCTTAATGGTCAATGACTCTCAAGAACATGACAACTCGAGAATTTAATTTTATCTGCGTTTCACTATCAATAACAATATACTCCCTCCGTCCCACTATTAAGTGACCTATTTGATTTTAGATTTTGTCCCACTAATAAGTGACCTATATCACTAAACAAGAAGATATTTCTAAATTTATCCTTTTAGTTATTTATAAAAATATAAGAAATATGCATAATTTGATAGGCATGTTTATATTCGTTATGTATGTGTTTTAAAATGCTTTTCAATGGTATGAAGTTTGCGAACATCCGTGGAGTAGTTTGAGAGATAAATCATTTTTAAATTTCACTAATTATTATACATAAGGGTATAATTGTAAAAAATGCTTAAAAACACTCTTTTCCTTGCTTTCCTTAAAAATTGTGCAAAATTAGACTAGGTCACTTAATAGTGGGACGGAGGGAGTATGTTTTTATCGAATCTGGAATTTTAATCCTGATGGGGGATATTTTTTCCGGTACTTTATGGCTTTACTTTTATCAATGGCTAGTGGTGTTTCCTATGCAAGATTACAGCTGATTCACTCGATGTGGTGTTTATTCTGTAGAGTGACAAAGGGAAGGAGACTGCATGTAGTGGTCATGTTCGAGGAAAAACGATCGAGTAGAATTGGCCAAAAGACACTAAGAGGAGTTAAAGATGTTGAATATTCAACACCAACTTAGTCAAGAGTTCACACCTATCTAGACTAACCTAGAAATATCTAGGATGTCTAGAGTCAATATTAGACAATTAACATGTGTAAAATGAGTGTTCTAGGGTTAGACAAATCAAACAAGAATACTAGATTGTCTAGTAGTTGGTTTGGTAAGCCTCCATAGGCATAGTTGTTAGCCTCCAAAGGCATAGTTGTTAGCCTCCATAGGCATAGTTCTCTTCTTCTTTTGTAGCCTATAAATAGGCATGTTGTATTCATTTGTAAGTAAGTAAGGTAGCAAGAATCAATCAATACAAAGTTCAAGTTACAAAGTCCTTGCTTCCACCCTTCACTACTAGAGCTCTAGGAGCTCTATACGAGCAACACCACGATGCTCGTATATCTCAAAAAAAATATTATCAAGGTTTCTAAGTTCTTGATAAGAGTATAAATTTTAACTTGGTATCAGAGCTCGTTCGATCCGAAATGGGCGTAAAAGTTTCCGCTACGAATTGATGGGTTTCAAAGCTTTCGAGTTGAGAAGATATGAAGTTTAAGAAGGAGAAGATGCAAACACCACTAAGAAGATTTCAACCATTCCAACTGTCAAAAAAAAAAAAATCCTACCTTCACAGGAGCAAAAACGCCTCCATGTGGAAAAAGAAAAGTAGAGAAGAAAAAAAGAAATCACTTTTGATAAGTGACCAGAAGACAAGTTTGAGGGAAGAGAGCAATAATTTTCCTCCTCAAATTGTTTACAAAATTCTAAAGACAATTGTGGGAAGAGTGCACCAAGGATTGCCTCCACAATCGTTCAAGAGTTTTAGAAGCCGATATCATGAAAACGTCAACAACGAATGCCTCCATATATTGAGGGAAGAGAGCTTCAAATGATCGCCTCCTCATATTGTGGGAAGAGAGCCTCAATGAGACGACCTACTCGGTTTTGAGAGAAAAAAAAAATGGCAAGAAAGCCATGTTTGTCACGACAACATCAAGTTTCTACTTGTGACACGAAGCCGGTAGACATGTATCCACTGGAAGAAGAAAAAACTACTGCTACTACAAGACAAAGCTTTTGTAATATCGACATTTCAAAAATGTTGAATTTGTAGAGGCTTGCACACAGAAGTTAGGAGACATACTAAATGAGCAAGAAATACTAAAAGAGAAGAAATGGGGTCTCCATGAAGGAAAAAAAAATGGGGTCTCCATGAAAAAAAATAAAAAAAGATAAAAGAGAAGAAGAAAGGGTCACTTCCTAATAAGTGATCAGAAAAGAATATTGAGGGTAAGAGCAACAGATTGCTTCCTCAATTGTCGAAGAAAAGCATGGCATGTTTGTCACGAGATACTAAATCATACTCGTGATAAGAAGAAGTTACAAAAAAAAAAAAAAAAAAAAGCATGATGCCCATGGGAACTTTCTTCGCATGTGATGGAAGAGCTCTAGAAGAAAAAAAAAAAAAGCAAGGATGATGTTCACGGTGATGATGGTCATGACAGGAGAGCAAGTTGAAGCTGATTTGAAGATGGGCTGAAAGCCTCAAACAAAATAGAGAAGATGCAGACAAGATGTTTGTTTAAATGCAAGGATGATCAGGGAAACATAAGTGTGACAATAATTTCACAGCGTTGCAAATCTGTTACGAATTCAGAAATGTGGCACATCTGGATAGCGTGGCAAAATTGTAACAGCAATATAGCAAGAAGAAGAATAGTTATAGCTTATGGCAGAAGCTTGACGAAATGAAAGATTGTGAGAGAATCTTTAAAAAAAAATCAAAGATGTGTGAAGGTTTTCGCAACAAAAGCATGACCGGAACAAAAGAAGAAGAGAAGAAGAAACAACAAAAAGATTGTGAAGAAATGGAAGCAATCACCAAGTGGTGATGAGATAGAGAACAACAAAAGTGGGTGAAAATCCTATGAGTTGTCCAAAGAGTACAAGAAGTATTTTACTGAAACGAAGAGGACCGCAATGTCCCTAAACTACGATGGAACCCGTATGTTCTAAAACTATGAAGAGGACCGCAATGTCCCTAAACTACGATGTAACCCGTATGTTCTAAAACTACGAAGAGGACCGTAATGTCCTTAAACTTCCGAAGAGGACCATAATGTCCTTAAACTTCCGAAGAGGACCGAAACGTCCTTAAACTATGAAGAGGACCGAAACATCCTTAAACTATGAAGGGGACCGAAACGTCTAAGATAAAGAGAAGTTGGAAAGTAGGTGTTGAGGGGGAGTGTTGAATATTCAACACCAACTTAGTCAAGAGTTCACACCTATCTAGACTAACCTAGAAATATCTAGGATGTCTAGAGTCAATATTAAACAATTAACATGTGTAAAATGAGTGTTCTAGGGTTATACAAATCAACCAAGAATACTAGATTGTCTAGTAGTTGGTTTGGTAAGCCTCCATAGGCATAGTTGTTAGCCTCCAAAGGCATAGTTGTTAGCCTCCATAGGCATAGTTCTCTTCTTCTTTTGTAGCCTATAAATAGGCATGTTGTATTCATTTGTAAGTAAGTAAGGTGGCAAGAATCAATCAATACAAAGTTCAAGTTACAAAGTCCTTGCTTCCACCCTTCACTACTAGAGTTCTAGGAGCTCTATACGAGCAACACCACGATGCTCGTATATCTCCGAAAAATATTATCAAGGTTTCTAAGTTCTTGATAAGAGTATAAATTTTAACTAAAGAAACCAAGCTAGATTGGTGTTCGTTGGATTTTGGTTTACGGGCAACGTAGGGTTCATAATCTGTACATATGTACTGTTCATCTATGAAATATGGTAGTTTATGGACTTAAACAAGATTGAATTGAATTCTAAATCGAGGATATATAGCTTTTATTATGAGTTATAGTTCTTTTACTCGCCATCATTAGCAGTCATGCCAACAAAATTTTCTTAAAAGTGAAGTCCGACACTTGTTCCGATAAAGCAACAGAGACAGCAGGACGCTGTTAAGTGAATACAAGGGGATCGAAGGAGCTTTAATATTGTGTGGTTGTCTGGGACAATGCGAAGCGATCAAAGGTGCTTACATCAGTCCATGGAGTTAGAGATGCTTGTTGAGCACAGAGAATTCTTTGCGAGCTCTCAGAGAAGCACTGTTAAGTGGACCATACAACTACACACCTCCCTAAAGTTTAAATGTTCCGAAGTAAATTCGGAAGTTGTAACGCATGCAGTACAAGATGCGTCTCCTAATAATTACATTGGCAGTTGTCTAATATGATACTACCTCCGTCTCTAAAAGATAGACTATCTTTTAGAGACGGAGGGAGTATGTAGTAATTCGCAATTGTCTAATAGTGGAAGCATCTGGTGGTTAAGAAAATGATTCAGTTGATTAAAGCTCGTATAACAATGGATATTTTCAAAATTCGTGGAGATAATATCAATGGATGGACTTAATCATGATACAAGTAAATGTACTTAATTCTCATTAATAATGTTTTCCTAGATGTACTTAATTATTATCATCTTTGATGAAAACCCGACTAGAAGGTTAAAAGTAGTAATCATTTAATTTATGATGGACTTAAAGATATACTCCTAAAATTTATATATCAATATTGGCAAGCACATGTACGTAACATAGTCGTGGTGGTATTAACAGGCGGTAACCGGCGCAACTTCTAAAATATCAATTATTATTTATTCCATTTTCATATCAATATCGGCAAGCAAGTCCCTGATTATTACTGAACTTACATTTGTTTTACTTTTCTTCCATGCACGTAAATATGATATTAATCTTCTTACCCGACCTTTTGCACGCTTTGTTGAGTTTCATTTTCAGGGTTTACAGAAGACATTGATTCTGAACTCAACCTGAACTCAAGGAACTGTCTGAAGTCCTCCATATCCTTGGTTTACAAAAAACATTTATCAGATTTCGTCTTTATACTACATGTTGCACGTTATGGCTTCTGTGTGGAAAGAAAAATTAACATTAACCAATCTTTCGTCTTCTATTTCTAGCAGACATATATAACATTAGCATGAAAGCTGCAGCTTAATTAATTAGTCACTCGCTGTAGTAAGCTTCTTTTCCTTCCATGTGTCTGAATATTTAATAAGCTACAAATTTTAATTTGTAACCCAACCGTGCGCGCGGTAGTTAATTCATTCACATGCCACAGCTTTACAGGCCATAACTCTGAACTAAGCTGAACTCAAGCTGAATTTTAAACTCATTTTTCATTTTAGATAATGATTCGTTAATTTTTCTTATTTTAATCATTACAGTAATTATTTTATACTAATTCTCAGTATATCTCAAACCCATATTTGTAACTCAGAGTTTAAGACCCATATTTCTGCATAAAATTAACTACTCATTTTATTATGTACGTAGTGCAATGGTGCTATATTAACATATACAGTTAAAACAAGTTCATCGAATCGATCGGTTTCGAGCTCCTAAATTAATTAGAATCTAAAGTATTTATTGACTTTACCAAAGGATAAGGTACATTTCTGAAGGTTTCAAAAATACATACCATGTCTTACTATAATTAGACCTGATTCGATATTTGAAACTAAGATTTCCATTTCCCAGATTTAGTAAAATTTTGAAGTTTGTAAACTTTCAAAGTTATAACCAAGTAATTTGAGTTGTGTGAAATTTTTGAGGTGCATGGCATGGTAAATCAATTAAACAATGAAATCTCCATGATAAAGTCAGAATGATTGCATAATAATAAAAAAAGGCATGACAACTTTTGCTTTGAGTTCAGTTCTAACTCATTTTGAAATCGCCAGTTAATTTCTTGTCAAGCGGGTTTAATGGGAAGAAAACTCTTAAATAATATTCCCACTAGAAATAGTTTGGTGAATTAGTGATGATGATCGAGATTAAATTAATTAGTGATCCCCATAATGTCATTATTTTTGAAACTCAGTAGTCAGAGATCCCCATAAACTCACACATAGCTTTGCGGATCGATCACTTCTATCTGCTTGGAAATACATGATGGTATATCATAAGTGGCGAACAAGTACAGATTGGGGTTACGTGAGTAGTCATCATTCTAATAACTCAATGTTCCAATTAGAAGTTAGCTTAGTGGTATCCGCAGTTTTTAAATGATAATGCTGGACAAACCGTGACCTTTGGACTCTTTAAAATCCTACACCCTATGTTCTCTCCATTTGGCTCAATGATCTAGGAAATTTGTACTTCCATTACTGACGGTGTGGAGATCTTTTGTTTTACTCAGTTTCAGAGTAGTTACTAATTTCACTAGTTTTAAGGATTCTAACCTAATTTAATCAAATAAGGACGTTTACATAACTTAATCAAACATGTAACCCATTAAGGGAACCTAACTTAATTAAGTATTCATTAGACTATGATCAACTCTACCTTTACCGATACTATTTATACATACATAGTTTTTCATGGTATTTTCACTTCATCAAGCTAGTTACCAACAAGAGAATTCTCAGCCTAAACATAAAGAATAGGTACAGTTAAAATTTTAAAAAGACTCTTTCTTTCTTCACTATTCATAACACAAAAATGACAGGATTTGGTTCTCCATGTGGAGCTTGCAAATTTTTGAGAAGAAAATGTGTGAGGGGCTGTGTTTTTGCTCCTTACTTTTGTCATGAACAAGGAGCTATACATTTCGCTGCAATTCACAAAGTTTTCGGTGCAAGCAATGTTTCGAAACTTCTCACTCATCTTCCGCTAGGTGACCGCTGTGAAGCTGCTGTTACAATTTCATACGAAGCTCAAGCTAGAATGCAAGATCCTGTATATGGATGTGTTTCTCACATCTTTGCTCTCCAACAACTGGTAGAAACATGTACATATACATTCTTTATTTTCTAAAAATATTAATTATATGAGAAATCTAATTGAATTGTCATTTTTGTACGTTTTCTGATGATGCATTATTTCCTTTGGTGTTTAAGGTTGTGAGCTTGCAAGAACAAATAAGGACAATTAGAGCACAACAAGCGGTTCAAGGTTTCGTTAATGGAGGAAAAATTTCTACTTCAACAAATGATCATATTCATCCACACGACAATCACAAAAAAATGTTCTACGGAGATTTTCCAACTACATATCCACAAGATATCGAAGCTTTATATATGCAGTTAAACGAATCGAAGATATTATCAGAACAGTTATATCAAAATAATACTTCCATGAATAATAGTAATAGTACTGTTAACACTGATGATGAAAACATGTTTCATTATGAAAATGTAGTTGTGAATATGGAAAATTCACCAAGTAAGCAAATCAGTCAAGAATATCATGATCATGAATCTTTTACACCACCTGAAGAAACTATTCATCAGTTTATGACCAGCGCAAATTTTGATGAGCATTACTCATCCGATGAACATCATCAACATGCAGTGATGGCTTCTCAATATCTTGATGACATGAATGCAAGGAAGTGGACATTCCAAGACACTAATCAAGTCGACCTTCAATCGATGGCTTTTTCTTATTTTCAATAGATTTAATATGTAGTAAAAATGTATTTCGTGGCAGGGAACAGTAAATGTAGTTTAAGGTATCATAGCTAAGTTGTATGACTCTTTCAAACGCATGTATGTGATAATCCTACGACTCCACATTCTAGTTTTTATTTTATTTTTTGATTGGTAAATAAATTTATTAAGGTTCACAATGCGTGAACAGCAAATACAAAAATACTCCGACCAAGAGAGGGACTCGACAACCGTCCAAGACCAAACAAAATGAAAGAAATAAAGACCACTCCACATTCTAATAAACTTCATAAACCATTTGATATGTAATGGTGAATTGGCTCATTAAATGAGCTCCTCCCTCTCTCCTCTCACCTCAACCTGAGTTTTTTCTTTGTGCCGGCTTCTTCTAGCCGTTGCTTTTGTCGGTTTTCTTGCAACGACTAGTTCAACGGTCTTTTCTCGCCGGTTTCCTCACCGGTTTTCTCACCGGAACTCACCTATTTTTACCTGATGCTCAGCTGCTGATCTTCTATGGTTTGTTTTGAAGATCAGAACTCACTCAACTGCTAATTTTCTACTTCCTGAGAGTTCCTTTTCGCTGGTCTTCTTTGAAAATGCAAGATTTCAAACTCAATAATGCAGTTCCTCTTTCTGCTTTCCTCTGCAATTGCATTTGCATAAATCACAAAACTTGGTACCAAATCACTCACACTGGCCACAGAAACAGCATACCACCAACTGCTGAAATCACTCAAATCACTTGCATCACACAAATCACTTGCATCACTAGAATCACTTGTATCATACAACCCTCCAAATTGACCCACATAGGGATGGAAATCACTAAAGAGTTTGATGGTTACATCAAATCTTACATCATCCACCAGAGTTATGTTTCTATTGATCTTTTGAATCCTAAAGTCCTGACATTCGGGTCTGATTGGGTGTTCAGACCAAAAGCTGGTCTTATTATGCCTCCTTCCGTGCTAGCTAATCTAATTCTGATGAGCTGGTTGAGTCCTAATTTGGTATCCTCTAATCCTTATTACTCTCTCCTTTTATCTCCAGTTGTGACTATTATTCTGCTATTCTATCTGGTTTCCTCAAAAAATCCTAAATCAGCCAAAATTCTATATTCTATTTGGGAGTTTGTCTGTGATTTATGTAAATCAAATTCTATATCCTTTGGGATCTCTAGAGCTACCAATTATATTATCAAACCTTATACAAAATTACACCGACAAGCTCTATTTCCAACCTTGATTAGTATTGCTTCTACCCCCAATCAGTCCTTTTTGAAGTCTATAACCCACACCCACAGTGTTATAACCATTAACAACTTTAGATTCAACAAGCAAAATACTCAAATCAACAGATCAAACCACAAATCTCCAAAACATTTCAATATCCAAAAGTTGAATAATATCAAACAAATAAAAGATGTTCACCAAATCAAAACCATCAACACACCCCTGTTTACCAAACTTATGCTACCAACCACTCAAATAAACCACAAGAGTAAACCCAAGAGTTACAAGGTCTTACTGAGATGCTCTTTGAGTCTTACTCCGAGTCCCCTGACTCACGCTGCGAGTCTGACTTCGAGTCATATGCATACTTCGAGTCATTCGCGCCTGGTTCTCATAATGAGTTTGAAATCCACTCTCTTCATTTCCTGGAATGACATGGGCAACATCAGGAGAAGTAGGAGAGGTTCCCTCTGGTGTTGGTTCTGGTGGTTCAGAGGACTGGCTTGTAGCATGAGCACCTTCAAATATGGTTCGACCAATCTTACCTACGGTAGGGAAAAGAGCATCAAGCACTGGAAATCGCATAGGCATATCTCTGTCAATCGGCAGGGAAGCCAACTGACGAACGATTCTCCTCTCTCTCGATTCAAGTGTGATGGACTGATAACCAACTCGGCTAACTCCAGAAATGATGAAACGATCAGCAACAATTGCAAATCCCTCATGTACCTCAAAAGGGCCATACTTAGGGTGAAAAGCATACATAACCCAATGCTCTATCTTCCCCATCTGTGAATGAGATGCAGCTTTGGGCATACCAGTAAAATATCGATCAATCTCACAAGAAGAATGAGGTGCACTACTTCCAATGTCTCTCTCACGATGCAAATCCGAAAATGGATTGAAAAATTCCTGTTTTACTAGAGCCTTCTTTGTCTGATCGAAATGATTTCGAAGCCGATCAACTGGAGAATCCATCATCAACTCATGCAGAACTGCACCAGGAGGCTTATCCTCTTGAAACTCAATCTCAAGCTTAACCTCAACGTTGTGTTGGATGTCATTCAAGTACCAGGAAAAATCAGACACATAATCTGGGGATTCACATCCCTGAGGAAAGGGAATCCCATATGGCAATCGAGTTACATTGTACTCTCGAGGGTACCATCGAATGCTGCTCTCTTCTGCGATCTCCACCATCTTTCTCTTGCCATTTTGATCAGTCGATTGGTTATCACTAGCCATTACTATAAGAGGATTCTAAATAGATTCTTGATGGATTCTGATGGATCTCTGAAAGGGCAGAAAGAGGGGTTTACTGTATCAAATAAGGAGAAATGTGTTACTGTATCTAATAAGAAGAAGTTGAAATTTAATGGGAGAAGTTTGAAAATTTCCACAATTTAATTGACGACGGTTTCCAAAAAAATCTCATTACTTCTCAACTCCTCCCTTCACCTCTCCCCGTCGCTTCAATTCTTAACTGCTTGGAGAAACTTTGCCGAGTATGTTTAAGACTATCGTTTAATATTGCTCCTTTGGTTTTGACAGATGGAAACTGGAAGGATCTCAGGATTACATTTGGCGCTACAATAATAACTACTACAAATTATTTGAGAGGCATCCCACGTTCTATTCGCAGGTGTATCCAAAAGCAGTGCTCTACCTTGAGTCAGCTTCATTCAAAGCTGACTAAGCGATCTGATGGACGAGTTGACTGGGAGTTGTCTTTTGCGGGTGTTCATACGCAACTTGAAAACAATTACAGTGTTAACTGGCAAGACAAGTCCACACCCATAATTAATGATGTTGTGAAGATTCCCTCTCCCAACCACAAATTTCAAATTAAAGCTGCTCAATTTCATTACACCTCGGACAACACCAAATACCTCAGCTGGCTTACCCCTTGGTCCAAAGAAGGTACTGATATCCCTAGTATCACTAACAAAACAACCCTGTTTGGTTGCAGGTATAGGGTCACATTAGTCATATGCAGCAACAACTAAAACACAAATTATCGACAGGTCTTGCCAACATCAACAACCTTCTCTACTCCAATGCCTGGCCAAACCTGAGATTACTTACCATACCAACCAACCAGAAGGAAAAACTTCAAATCAAAGCCTGCAAGGAAATTCTATACATTATTGACTGGATATCAAGTTCAAAACCAAAGATAAAATCCTCATCACCTTGGTCCATTCTCCTATTTTCACCAAACCTGATGGCCTCTACCTCAAGAGCCTCAACTTCCAAAACCATTGATACCTCTATCGAAAATATTACCAATCAAATGGAAAAGTCTCTAAACATGCCTGAACCTGATCTCTACCCTAAGGTCTTTATTAACCCGGACAACATCAAATCCAAACAACCAATGGATTGGAAATGGTGCTTCGTTGGAAAACTCTGCAGCAACACTAGCTTTGAGACAACAAGAGTCAGTAACTTCAGCAACAATAACTGGGAATTCTTTGGTAGGGTGGAACTGGAAATCTGGAACATAAGAAGGAATTTCTTTATACTAAGGCTCACTCATGAAGAGGACTATAAAACACTGAGAATGGGAGGTACAAGAGGAGTGTTTGACAAACTGATGGTTCTGGTAGAAGTACCTGTGGGAGGGCCTGATCTAATACATGAACAAGATTTCAATTCAGTCCTGATATGGCTTCTTATAAAGAGAATCCCTACTCATATCATCATTGACATTGGCAATATGCTCCAACCTGTGGGAATTTATCAAAAACAAAAGAAAGCTTATGGAAGGGATAGATTTGAGAAAAATTTGGAGGTACTCCTAAATATTAATGTTACCAAACCCCTTAAATTTGGGATTGAAGCCTATGAAACTCCAACCATATCTCACTGGCTTGAATTTTCCTATGCTCTTAATGGCATCAAGTTCTGCAAAGTCTGTAGAACATTAGATCATCCTTACCCACCATGTCCCATTCCAAATACCCCATCTGGATCTCTCTATCAACCCCCCAAACCTCAGACACCTCAACCCTTACTACCACCTCAAAATACCTACCAAAATACTTCTCAAGAAGGAAGGAATGTCACTCATAAAGGGTAATCTGATGCCGATGTTGCTCAAGATTTTGAAATCAAAATGAAAATAGCTAAGCAAAAAGATCTATAAAAAACCATTGCAAACTTTGCTCCCTCCACCTCTATGCTTCTCACATTCAATGCCTCTTCCATAGATGACCCAAACTCCCCCCACCCAGATATCATAGCAAACCAAACCAGAAACAAAAGGATGGATCTCTCTAAGAAAATCCTAACCAACTACAAGCACATTCAGGCAAAAACCAAATTAAAAGATGCTACCAGAGCTAAGCATACTGCAAACACAAACTCCAGCAACAGCCAAACTAGCACAGATGATGAATGCTTCCCTCAATTGCTGCATCAAAATCATCCCACTCTATCCCAGATAAAAGATAGAATGGAATCTGAAGCTGAACTGTTCAAAAAGCAAGATTGGAAAGAAAAAAGAAAATTCACCTCCTTGCTAATGAACCAGCAAGTAAAGAACTCAACAACCCAAAAGGTCCTAATAAAAGGAAGCAATTACCTTGCACTGCTACTCCCATGGAGATCAATAATGTTGAACACAGCAAAATATTCAAAGATCTTTCTGACAACTATGCTGAACCTTTGGACTCAACTATCCCCCATATGGATAATGATGATTCCAGCTCTGCTTCCCATGACAATGAGGTACCACATTTTTCCTCCTTTAACAATATGACAATACATGCTCACTATCATTCTCTTAGTTTACTTTTATATCTGGTTGTTAGATTTTTTGACCCAATCCCCAGGAGGGCCATCTCTAAATATCCTTTAGTATCCTACTTTTGGAAATTCTTTATCTCTATAGCCTGGAATTCTCAAGGGCTAGGACAAATATCCACTAAGAAATACCTCACAGACCTGCTCAATAAATTTAACCCTGATATCTGCTTCATCTCTGAAACTAAGAAAAAGCATGGCAAACTCCTAAATACCATGAATCAGCTTAACATTCAGAATTTTTGGCATGTGAATCCAGGAGGGGCTAGTGGTACTGCTGGTGGCTTAGTTTTATTGTGGAATAATAAGGTGGATGTCAATATCCTTGACTCCTCTATTAATCACATAAATTCTATAGTCAAGCAAACCAATGGCCCTCCTTGGATTTTTACTGGTTATTATGGCAGTCCCAAGGACACCAACTGTAAACTCAACTCTTGGAAAGTACTAGAAAGCACTGCTGCTATACATTCTATTCCTTGGTTGGTTATGGGGGATCTCGATTTCATCATGTATGATCATGAAAAATATAGTACTCAACCTCTAGATAACCTGGAGGCATCTATCTTTAACAATAAAATCCTGGAGCTTGATCTCTTGGACCTAGGCAGCTCTAGATGCCCTTTCACTTGATCCAACAAGATATCTGGGCCAGCTGTTACTGAACAAATATTGGATAGAGGTTTAGCCACTGACTCCTGGATTAACCTATACCCAAACTCTACTATCACCAACTTTCTTGCTATAGGCTCTGATCACCATCACATCCTCCTCATTTCTAATCCTCACTGGAATTCTGGGAAAATTCCATTTAAATTCTTTGGTCCTTGGCTTGATCACAAGGATTGCAAAGATATTATTTTGGAATGCTGGCAGAAAAAGTTGTCTGGTTCTAGTGCTTTTCTTATAGCAAGGAAGCTCAAGGATATCAAGCTAAAGCTCAAAGTTTGGAATAAGGAGGTGTATGGAAACATAAAGACTAATATTGAAGAAATAAAACAACACCTGAACTGGATACAAAGAAACTATTTCAAACCAGACAGAAGTTCATCTCTCAAATCTGCCATGCATGTCCTAAAAGAATGGAAAAACATTGAAGAAAAATTCTGGAAGATTAAAAGCAGAGATCAATATATCAAGCTTGGAGACAGGAACACAGGGTACTTTCATAGGTCAGCCAAAAGAAGAACTAGAAGAAACAAGATAGATACCATACAAGATAATGCAGGGAATTGGCTTCAAGAACACCAACAGATCAAACAATGCTTCACTAGCCACTTTTCCAGTATGGCCTCATCTGAATCACCAAGAATCAACCCATAAATTGTAAACCTAATCCCCACTACTGTTACTGACACAGACAACACTATGCTAAATAGAATACCTGACCACCAGGAAATCAAAGAAATCATTTTCAGCATGGCTAAAGATAAAGCCCATGGGCCTGATGGCTTTCCACCAAATTTCTTTAAAGCTAACTGGTAGATAGTTGGAGAAGATGTAGTCAAAATGGTCCAACATTTCTTCAAAACTGGGCACCTTCTAAAGGAAATGAACACAACTTTCATCACCTTAATACCTAAAATAGACAAACCAACAAACCCCACCCACTTCAGACCTATCAGCCTATGTAACACAACTTATAAAATCATCTCAAAGCTCCTAGCTCAAAGGATGAAACCTTACCTCAACAAAATCATATCCCCCTAACAATCTGCCTTCATCCCAGGAAGACAAATAGCTGACAACATAGCCATTGCACATGAGATAATCCACTACATGAGAAGTAAAAGGGGAATCAAAGGAAGAAAAGGTACTATGGGAATCAAGACTGATATGGCCAAAGCCTTTGACAGGGTAGACTGGACTTTCCTCCAAACCATAATGGAAAAAATTGGATACAACACCAGTTGGTGCAACAAGATAATGCAATGCATCACTACTAATTCTTCAGCTGTTCTCATAAATGGTTCACCAGACAAATTTTTTCATCCATGTAGAGGTATTAGACAGGGAGACCCCCTCTCCCCCTATCTCTTCCTCTTTTGCATGGAAGCCTTGTCAAGGACTCTATCTCATGCTGAAGATCTTGGAATCATATCTGGCATCAGCTTTTGCAAGAATGCCCCACCTATAACTCACATGTTATTTGCTGATGACTGCATGGTGTTCTGCAAAGCCAATTCTACAGCATCTCAAAAACTCAAGGACATCCTCAACATATTTGGAGATACCTCAGGCCAACTCATTAACTTCCAAAAATCTGGGGCTTTCTTCAGTAAAGACACTGATCCAGATATCATCCCAGACATCTGCAACACTCTTGGAGTCATGGAGCTTCCTAGTAATGACAAGTATCTGGGATCACCCCTCTTCACACACAGAAGAAAAAATACATGCTTTAAACCAGGAGTTGATAAAATGAAGATC
The DNA here is from genome assembly GCA_023529315.1 of Papaver bracteatum. Classification (NCBI taxonomy): domain Eukaryota; kingdom Viridiplantae; phylum Streptophyta; class Magnoliopsida; order Ranunculales; family Papaveraceae; genus Papaver; species Papaver bracteatum. Next base: position 879,106 of record JAJJWX010003506.1, read on the forward strand.
AACTTATCTAGCTGGAAAAACTCTCCTTTAAATCCAGCAGGAAGAGAAGTCATAATCAAAGCAGTTACATCTACAGCCAGTATATACCAAATGAACTGCTTCAGGATCCCAAATCAGACATGCCAAGATATGAACAAACTTTAAAGGGACTTCTTCTGGGGGAAAAACTTGGAAAACCCAACTGGCTACTACCCAAAGGCATGGACTTCCATTTGCAAACCAAAAGAATTTGGTGGTCTTGGTTTTATGAACATTGAACTCTTCAACAGTGCTATGATAACTAAAATAGGATGGAGATTGGAGCAAGACAAGGAATCTCTCTGGTATCAGCTGATGGAGGAAAAGTACTTGCAGGGAAGAAATGTTTTAAACATGAACACCAATGCCAAGGATGGAGACTCTTGGTTATGGAAAGGAGTCTTAGAAGGAATCAAGAATATCCAACAACACTGTGGATGGAGGATAGGGAATGGTAACAAAATCAAGATATGGGAAGATTTATGGATCCCAGGAACTGCTAAAAAGGTCATCAAGCCAAAAAATTCTCCAACAGATGTCCAGACTCTGGGAAATCTAATGACAGACCCAAAAACCTGGAACTCTACTCTCCTTCATCAGATTTTCAACCCTGCAACAACTAACAGCATATCTCAACTAAGTATCCATCCCACAGAGGAAGATAGTATGCAGTGGAATATCAATACCAATGGAAAATTATCTGTCAGGGATCTATATAAAGCTAAGATTGAGCATCTATACAGAAATGACCAGATAATCAGAGATTGGAATGCAATCTAGAATTTGAATGTGGCACCAGCCATCAAGATTTTCCTCTGGAAATGTGCTAATGAAATTCTCCCTACCAATGCAAAGACTGCCAGCATCCTCCACTCTATTGATCCAATATGCAGAATTTGTAATTGTGGGGAGGAAACAATGACACACATGTTCCTAAATTGCCCAGCTGCAACAGGGGTCTGGAAACACATTCTAGGGGCAAATCATGGCCTCTTTAATTACCAAACCTCTTTCATGGAGTGGTTTAATGAATGGTTTCTCAATGACAGTAATACTGACAAAACATGCATCTATGCTACTGCCTGCTGGTTTATCTGGAAATCTAGATGTGATCTAGTTTTTCAAAACGTTTTCCCAAATGCTAAAGTGACTGCCATCAGCATCCAACAACATCTATGTGATTTTAACAGAATTCATAATATGCCTCACCATGTTTTGAACAGTCAGGATCCACACCACATCTCTAGTGTGGCTGTCATTAATCATGGGAACCTTGCTGGGATCCAACAAAATCATCAACAACATGGTTTTGTAATCAAAATATGTACTATTAAGGATCCCAACAGTTCTCAGTACTTCTCTGCACTAACTATCAATGACCTTGCAGGAAACCTAGTTGATAGCAGAGGACACACAGCTCAAGGAGTACCAGAAGCAGCTGCAGGAGGATCAGAACTAGAGTTTAGATGGGCAGAAAAGAAGTAGCACACAAATATCGTAATACAAGCTGAACATTCTGAGACTCTGAAATACTTCAACAACCTTTATGTTAGAGCCATCAGGGGCAGATTCAGCAGAGACTTTCACAAAGAAAAAGGAAGTCTAAATGATGAAAGCTCCCTTCTTAGTACTCCTATAACTTTTGTTTTACTCAGTCTAGAACTTATTGATAGATCTCAAAATAGCCAAGCTCTAACCTTGGCGAACTTATATAAAAACTCCAGCAGGGGGTCTGTAGTTTGCCCAAACCGAGACTCCTTGGATTGTAATATCTATGCTATCCCTTAGGCTGAGCCTAAGTTTTTCTTAAAAAAAAAAAAGTAATGGTGAATTGGAAGAATATATTTTTTCAATTAGCGGAGCCTTTTTTTTGACGGATCAGTCTTAAAAGTCTCGACCAATTATTCAATACCCCATTCTGGCAGCATCTTTTCATTCATCCAATGCTGTAATCTCGACCACTACACATATTGGTTGTGTTTGTCTCCATGTGGTTCCGTTATTGATGGATCTCTTCTCTATCCAACAATAATAACTGAAAACTTTTGGAACACCTCTGCAGTTTGTTCTTACCGCGGTTGTCCCTTGATTTCAGTTGATGTTATTTTTCCGTTTTCCTAGCTAGAACTTTTAACTATATATTCAGCTTACGAAGTTTCCCAGTTGAGGACATGCAAGGCTCATAATCTGTACAGAAATATGGTAGTTTATCTACTTTTGCAGCACCGATTTCTCAGAAATTGTCTACTGTCTCTAAAATATCTATCTAGTCTAAGAGATCAACCTAGAGCCAAAGCTCTCTCTAGTTTTCTGAGTATTATAAGTAGACTCTTTTGAAATTTATTCAGTCAATAAATTTTTTCTAATTCTTTTTCTATGTATAAAAAGCTTGAATAGAATTGGACAGATAGGTTTTCTTAAAAGTTAATTCCGACACTCGTTTCGATAAGGAAATAACAACAGCAGGATGCTGTTAACTGAATATATAATGCAAGGGGATCAAAGGAGCTCTAAAATTTTGTGGTTGTGCGGGACAATGCAAAGGGATCAAAGGAGCTTACATCAATCCATGGAGTTACAGATGCGTGTTGAGCACAAAGAATGCTTTTCGAGCTCTATGAGAAACGCTGTTAAGTAGGCTACAACTCCACGTCCCTAAAGTTCAAGCAACGACTAAACTCAAATTACTCGTCAGTGAGTCTGGGAGATTAGGCAAGGGACACATGTACAATGCAATGTCTGAACTTGGTAATTTGGGATTTTTTAAGATCGAAGGAAGAATGGCTAGAGCTCCGAAGATCACTGAGGTAACATGGCAACCTCCTTTATACGGATGGTTTAAGATCAATGCTGATGGATGTTCCTTAGGAAACCAGGGACAAGCTGGTTGTGTGGTCGTCTTTAGAAATAGTAATAGCTTGGCTGTTGGTTGCTTGGCTCAAGCCATTGGTGTTGATAATTCAGTTTCTGCTGAATTTTTGGGAGCCATACACGCTTTTAGGATTGCTCGAAATAGGAGGATGACTCGTATATGGTTCGAATGTGATTCGATGCACGTCATTAGAGCATTGTCTGGTCCCTCTTTGGTGCCTTGGTGATTAGCAGTGCACCGGGAAAATTGCTTGAGATTTTTGTCGTCTATTCAGTTCAGATATTCTCATATATATAGGGAAGGTAACAATGTAGATGATCTTTTGGCTAAAGGAGAGCTTCAACCGGTTCTCAATGGTGGAATAATCCACCTTATTTTATTAGAGCTGCTTTGGGTAAAGACAAATCAAGTTTGTCTCCTTAGCGTTTTAGATAATTGTAGCATATCTTTTATGTTTTTCTGTCTTTTTTTTTTTTTTTTGCTTCTTTCTATTTCGAGGTTTCGGCCTAGTCCCCTCGTTTTTTTTCTTTGTTTTTATCAATAAATACCTCCTAGCGGGTTTTGCGGGAAAAAAAAAAGTTCATATTTTCGGAAGTAAATTCTGTAGTCGTGGCGCATGCAGTCGGCGAAGATGCCTCTCCTAACAATTACATATTGGCAGTTCATAGAGACTTCAAAAATGAAAAAAATAAACCACTCTACTTTGACATCCCAAAATTGGTGTTACTTTTATGTTGCAATTCGGAATAATCCCAAACATTAAATAGCCCTTACGAAAATGTCGCAGTCGATTAAAGCTCGTATAATATGCTAGCTTCAGGAAACCAAGACGATGCCCTACACAAATTTGGATATCTACCAAATTTGTCGAGATGATAAATAAGATTATACAAGTAAATGTACTTTATTAATATTATCTTTGATGAAAACTCAATTAATAAAATTTACAAATCACCATTGGCAAGCACATGGACATAGGTATTCGCAGGTGGTAACCCATGCAAGTTCAAAAAATAGTAATGACTGTACTTACATTTGTTTTCCTTTTTTTTTTCCATGTAAGATAATCTTTTTACCTGACCGTGTGCACGCTTTTAACTTCTGAACTTAAGGAACTGTCTGAACACATCCATACACTTTATTTTGTAAAATAATTAATAAAAATAATTAAAAATTAAGTAATATATTTAAATTACATATTTTTTAGTTGGTAACCTAGCACAAGCCGGGCTCCAACACCTTTTTGGATTGCAATTTTTTTAAACCATTAAAAATAATTAATTGATCAATTTTTTTAAACCATTAGTTAGTTCACCATCGATAGGCTCCTTCTTATATTTTGTCTGTACTGTCGAGGAGTATCACTACTTACCTCATACAATCATCGTCACTTAGTTAATAAGCTATGAACTATATAGTTGCGGGTTACCTATATACTTCTTTTTCTTCCATGTATGTCTGAAATTTTAATAAGCTATGAACTAAAACACATCCGTGCGGCCCTAAAAATCAGTACTCAGAGATCCCCATAAACTCACACATAGCTTTTCCCTAAAACTAGTGGATCGATCACTTCTATCTGCTTGGGAATACATGATGGTATATCATAAGTGGCGAACAAGTACCTATGTACTAGGTAAATAATTTGATTTCCACCAATTAAAGAATCCATGGGTGTACTTAATTACCGGAAATCTACTAAGAACGCATATTGCCTGTTTATAATTAAAGAAACACTGAAAATAGCATCAGCTGAGTTAGCTAGGATCGATTTAGAGGGGTGAACATGCACAGACTGGCAAGGTTATTAACTTCCTTATGTTAGAAAGTTTCAAAACCTACGCATCATGTTTACCGCTATGACAGGTCCCGGCGAGATAGCGTCTCGCAGATATTTTTTGTTTTATTTTGATAACCTAATCCAAACTTCTTTGAAATTTGAATGGACGCATTTCTGCCAATATGACACCATTGGTGCTTCTTAAAGGCGTGGTTTGGTAATTAACAGACATCTCCAAAGACATGAAATCCCTACAATTAGCAGTTATCATTTCTCTGGGAAAAACATCATACATTATTGTTTTCTTCTTCTTTAATACCTTGGTTACTGGCGCAAAATTAACTGGGATTTCCATCTCACGTTATGTCATGATTGCACACTTAAACATCAACGACCAAGTTTTTTTTTTTACGATTAACTTAGAAAAAAATAATTGTCCAAGATTTATTAATAACATAATCTTAGTTACGTAGTATTAATTATACCCAGTGACTAAACACCCTTCTTGGGAAGATTGGGGTTACATGAGTAGATATCATTTTAAAAACTCAATGTTCCAATTAGAAGTTAGCTTAGTGGTATCCGCAGTTTTTAAATTTTAAGTTCAATTGCTCAACCCCAATTATTTTCTAAGATAATGCTCGACAAACCGTGACCTTTGGACTCTTTAAAATCCTACACCCTATGTTCTCTCCATTTGGCTCAATGATCTAGGAAATTTGTACTTCCATTACTGACGGTGTGGAGCTCTTTTGTTATACTCAGTTTCAGAGTAGTTACTAATTTCACTAGTTTTAAGGATTCTAAACTAATTTAATCAAGTAAGGACGTTTACATAACTTAATCAAACATGTAGCCCATTAAGGGAACCTAACTTAATTAAGTATTCATTAGACTATGATCAACTTTACCTTTACCGATACTATTTATACATACATAGTTTTTCATGGTATTTTCATTTCATCAAGCTAGTTACCAACCCGAGAATTCTCATCCTAAACATACCTCAAAACCTAAGAATAGGTACAGTTAAAAATAAAAAAAGACTCTTTCTTTCTTCACTTTTCATAACACAAAAATGACAGGATTTGGTTCTCCCTGTGGAGCTTGCAAATTTTTGAGAAGAAAATGTGTAAGGGGTTGTGTTTTTGCTCCTTACTTTTGTCATGAACAAGGAGCTATACATTTCGCTGCAATTCACAAAGTTTTCGGGGCAAGCAATGTTTCGAAACTTCTCACTCATCTTCCGCTAGGTGACCGCTGTGAAGCTGCTGTTACAATTTCATACGAAGCTCAAGCTAGAATGCAAGATCCTGTATATGGATGTGTTTCTCACATCTTTGCTCTCCAACAACAGGTATAAACATGTAGATATTCATTCTTCATTTTCAAAAAATATTAATTATATGAGAAATCTAATTGAATTGTCATTTTTGTACGTTTTCTGATGATGCATTATTTTCTTTGGTGTTTAAGGTTGTGAGCTTACAAGAACAAATAACGACAATTAGAGCACAACAAGCGGCTCAAGGTTTCGTTAATGGAGGAAACATTTCTACTTCAACAAATGATCATATTCAACCACACGACAACCACAACAAATTGTTCTACGGAGATTTTCCAACTACGTATCCACAAGATATCGAAGCTTTATATATGCAGTTAAACGAGTCGAAGATATTATCGGAACAGTTATATCAAAACAATACTTCCATGAATGATAGTAATAGTACTGTTACCACTGATGATGAAAACATGTTTTATTATGAAAATGGAGTAGTGAATATGGAAAATTCACCAAGTAACCAAATGAGTCAAGAATATCATGATCATGAATCTTTTACACCACCTGAAGGAACTGTTCATCAGTTTATGACCAGCGCAAATTTTGAGGAGCAATACTCATCTGATGAACATCATCAACATGCAGCGATGGCTTCTCAATATCTTGATGACATGAATGCAAGGAAGTGGACATTCCAAGACACTAATCAAGTCGACCTTCAATCGATGGCTTTTGCTTATTTTCAACGCTCATAATAGATTTAATATAAAGTAAAAATGTATTTCGTGGCAGGGAACCGTAAATGTAGTTTAAGGTATCATAGCTAAGTTGTACGACTCTTTCAAACTAATGTATGTGATCATCCTACCACTCTACATTCTAGTTTTTATTTATTTTTTTGATCGGTAAATAAATTTATTAAGAAAGAGGAAAGGTTCACAATGCGTGAACAGCAAATACAAAAATAGTCCGACCAAGAGAGGGACTCAACAACCGTCCAAGACCAAAAAAAACCCCATTCTTGACGGATTAGTTATAAAAGTCTCGACCAATTATTCAATACCCCATTCTTGCAGCATCTTTTCATTCATCGAATGCTGTAATCTCGACCACCACACAAATTGGTTGTGTTTGTCTCCATTTGATTCCGTAATTGATGGATCTCTTCTCTATCCAACAATAACAATATGGTCCTTATGACTAACTGAAAACTTTCCGAACACCTTTCTGCAGTTTGTCTTAGAAATATGTGATCTAATCGCGGTTGTCCTGTGATTTCAGTTGATATTATTTTTACGTTTTCCTTGCTAGAACTTTTAACTGATTAGCTTACGAAGTTGCCCAGTTGACGACATGCAGGGCTTATAATCTGTACAGAAATATGGTAGTTTATCTGCTTTAGCAGCACCGACTTCTCAGAAATTGTCTACTGTCTCTAAAATATCTATCTAGTCTAAGAGATCAACCTAGAGCCAAAGCTCTCTCTAGTTACCTGAGGATTATAAGTAGAGACTCTTTTGAAATCACACAAGTTTTTCAGTCAATAAATTTATTCTAATTCTTTTTCTAGGTATAAAAAGCTTGAATAGAATTGGATATATCGATTTTCTTAAAAGTTAATTCCGACATTTGTTTGGATAAGGCAATAAAAACAGCAGGATGCTGTTAAGTGAATATATAATGCAAGGGAATCAAAGGAGCTCTAACATTTTGTTGTTGTGCGGGACAATGCAAAGGAATCAAAGGAGCTTACATCAATCCATGGAGTTACACATGCATGTTGAGCACAAAGAATGCTTCGCGAGCTCTATGAGAAGCGCCATTAAGTGGGTTATACGAAATTTTCGAAAATAGGGTCAATTATCCAAATATTTTTAAAACATGGTTCTAATAGACGAATAAAAATTAGTATGGTGAAATGGACACCAAAAAAATAGCAAGAATGAAACTGAATTCATCGTGGCTTAAACGTAAAAAATAGTGAGATGAAACTGGATGCATCCTAATGTAAATTAAAAATAAGAAAAAATATTTTTAAATGGGTAAGATGAAACTGTTTACATCCTCGCTATTTTTACATTTTTGTCCATCTAAACAGCATCAAATTGTATATGTCTTTTTCACCCAGAAATTATTGATTTTGGTCTATTTAACCAATTTTGTGCAAAATTTTCTGAAGTAAATTTGGAAGTTATAGCTCATGTAGTCCAAGATGTGTCTCCTAATAATTACATTGGTTCATCAAGACTACAAAAATGAAAAAATAAACGACTCTTATTTGACATCCCAAATTCGTGTTCCTTATTATGTTGCAATTCGCAATAATCCCAAACATTAAAGCTCGTATAATATGCTAGCTTCAGGAAACCAAGATGATGTCCTATACAAATTTGGATATCTACCGTATTCGTGGAGATGATAACAGTGGATGGACTTAATAGTTATTGTACTGGTAAATGTACCTTATTAATGTTTATCTTTGATGAAAACCCAAAGATAATCGTGGTGGTATTCGCAGGTGGTAACCCGTGTAAGTTCAAAAAATATTTACTACTATACTTACATTTGTTTTCCTTTTCTTCCATGTACGTAAATATGATAATATTTTTACCTGACCGTGTGCACGCTTTTAACTTCTGAACTCAACCTGAACTTAAGGAACTGTCTGAACTAATCCATACACTTCATTTTGTAAAATAATTTTTTGATCATTTTTTTAAACCATTAGTTAGTTCACCATAGATAGGCTCCTTCTTACATTTTATCTGTACTGTCGAGGAGTATCACTACGTACATGATACAATCATCGTCACTTAGTTAAACTGATGATATGAGAGTACCTTACTATGTATACTGAGGTGAGAAGTCTAATTGTGGAATCCAACTATGGAATGTCAAAACTTATTTATCACACTTCGTCTTTAAACTAACATGTTGTTCGTTTTGGAAAGAAAAATTAACATTAACCAATCTTCGGTATTCTATTCTTAGCAGAGATATACAGCACTGGTATGAAGGCTGCAGCTTAATTAATTATTTAGTTGCCTGTTACCTATATGTTTCTTTTCCTTCCATGTATGTCTGAAATTTTAATAAGCTATGAACTAAAACACATCCGTGCGGGCTGTAGTTAATTCATTCCTGTGCAACAGCTTTACAGGCCATAACTCTGAACTCAGCTGAACTTAAGCTGAACTCTGAACTCAGTTTTCTTTTTCATATTTAAATCATTAATCATTTTACTCTAATTTATCACAAACCCATACTGCCACATGAAATTAACTACTCATTTTAGTCAGTACATAGTTTACTGGTGCTATATTAACATACAGTTAAAACAAGTCCATCGAATTGATCCGTTTAATTAGAATCTCAAGTTTGAATTTACCAAGGTATAAGGTACGTTTTGAAGGTCGCAATATGGCAGCAAATCTGGGAGGAGAGGAACAATAGAATTTTTCGCAACAAGGAAAAAATCGAAGAGCGGGTTATCCTTCTAGTGAAGGCTTGTTTTTTTAGTTGGGCAAGGGTTCATGATTCCTTTAAGCATCTTAACTTTCTAGATTTTATGCATGACTGGGGGGCCTTTAAACGGTAATTACTAGTTCTAAGATGTAAGCGGGAAAGGTTTTTCGCAGCGTTTGTACTCTCCTTTGCTTGTTCTTCTTGTATTGGCGGATATTCCGTTGTTACTTTGGTGCTAACTCAGCACTTATTTTATTGAATGAATTTTATCTGTTCAAAACGTTTTGAAGGTTGCAAAAACACTCACCCTGTCTCACTATAATTAGAACTGAGTAGAAATTTGAAAGTAAGATTTCCATTTCCCTGATTTAGTAAAATTTCAAAGTTATAACCGAGTAATTTTGAGTTATGAGAAAATTTTGAGGTGCAAGGCATGGTTAGTCAAATAAAGAATGAAAAATCCATGATAATGTCAGTTTGAATGCATATTAATAGAATAAGGCATGACAACTATTAGTTTGAGTTCAGTTGGAGTTCAGGTCTACATCACTTCGAAATCGTCAGTTAGTTTCTTGTCGGGCGGGTTTAATGGGAAAAAAACTCTTAAAATATATTCCCACTAGAAAGAGTTTGGTGAATTAGTGACGATGATCGAGATAAAATTAATTAGTGATCCCCATTATGTCATTGTTTTTTAAACTCAGTACTCAGAGATCCCCATAAAGTGAACTCAAGTATAGCTTTGCCCTAATACTAGCTAGTGGATCGATCACTTCTATCTACTAGGAAATAGGGACATGATGGTATATGATAAGTGGCGAACAAGTACCTATGTAATTGGTAATTAATTTAATTCCCCCCAATTAGTACCTACTGCTTAACACTACTTGCAAAGCATATTGTACTACTATCCGGAAATCACATTTCTGGAAGCATGCTAGTGGCTTACCTCGGTTACCGGCACATAGGTATCCAGGTTTTCTTTCTCAAGTTATGTCATGATCACGCACTCGACTTGAGAGCTTGACCAATGTACATATTATAAGTTTTTTTTGAAAATAACTTACAAAAAAATAAGGAAATTTACAAATTTAGGTCTTTATTTTTTTATGATTTATAAAACTAAGCCTGTTTTTTTATTTCTTACAAAACTAGGCCTTATTTGACCAGAAAGTGTGGATGGAAAGTTAGCCACAGTTATCTACCACCTATCAACATTTTTTTAGTTTAAAAGACATTTTAGTCCTTATAAGATCAACGACACAGATTTCATCACAAAGTGAATGGCCAAGATGTCATTGATATTGTACATGTGTAACAGATCTAGCCACACAAAATCGAAGGTCCAGGATTAGTCGTGCTCTGGATGTCTTCTTCACCTTCAACTGTAACATTAAACTGGTGAGCGATGGAGATTTCATTCACGACTTCTCATCAGCTCTCTGTTTCTTTGATGCATTTACAAACCATCCCTTAAACCTTTAATCCCACTAGAACCATTTTTGTAGCCGGCAATAACAATTCAATTTCTGCATGTCCTGTAGCTACTAAACCCTACCTAAGACTTACCAATACCTCGGGCCACTGCCATCATTCCATGGATTCTACAAAATTAGTCAAAACCCTTTAAGCACAATCACAAAATCAAAGGAAAAATCTGGTAATTATGACGTATGGACTAGTAATATAAGAGAAATTCCTTTTGAGACTTTCTTCAAACAGTTGCTGGACCTAAACTGGTGTTAGAGGAGGTGAGTTTGTTGTGTTCTTTCGATCCATATTTCATCTCCTTCCCTGAAAAGAATTCACATTCCATACAAACCCAAAACTCTTAATCGTAAATGAACTCCAAATCAACCATCAATTACCAGATAATGAACCAAGTAAATTCAAACGCCAATAGTACCTAGCTAGCAGCAACATCATTTTATGTACCCATCTTCTCTTATTAATACCGCTCTTTCTTTTCCTTTAGGTTCTCTGAACACTAACCATGATATGATTTCAGATATCTATACATCTAGCTACATATTGATCATTTACCACTAAAATGAATTTATGTCTCAACTTAAGACCATGCAAACTTAAGAGTTCCAAATAAAAACAGTGAGCTTAGGTCACATTTTAATCACAATTCAACAAAAAATATTAATTACAACATGCTCTTACCCGTACCTAGTTCTCAACGAAAAACGAATTTCTATTGAGTCCTCCATCTCCATATGATCAACATAATCTGAACCCACTCCTCCGTTATTTTTCCGCTTTAACAAACAACACAAGCCATCCCTCTCTTTCTTAGATATAGATGCAATTACACTTCAGAAATTAAACTATTGCCACATTTCGCTTAAATATTCTACCGATTTATTCCATCACACAATAATTAAGAGGTACCAGTTTTTCAAATATCAGCATAGAAACAACTGAATTAAATCAATTTTTTCTGCTGCTGGGTCTTCTCAATTGCAGGTGATTTTGAGTTTGTGATTAAGGTTTAAAGGAAGTAACAATTGCAGGTGATTTGGGTTCTGTTCAATTGGAGAAACAAGATTTAGAAGCTGAGAAGAAGGGTGGGCTGCTGTTGTTGATCCGAAGAAAAGGGTGAGATTAATTATGTGGAGCTGGCGATGTAGAAGAACACGACAAATCAAACATAATTAAGGAGGTGTAAATTGGGATGTGCCAGCACGAGCATAGCACAGCACAGCACGCTAAAATTTGAGCACAGCCCAGCACAGCACGTGACTTAGCACGGCACGGCACAACACGTTAGTTAAATGGGACGTGCTGGGTTTCACTAATTGGCACAGTAGCCCAGCACAGCACGCGACACGGATTAGCACGTGGCACGGCACGGCACAACACGACACGTTAAGAAAGCACGTCATAATATGTATAAAATGCTACAAACCATAGCACAATACATCATATTTTGTGTCTATTTCACAAAAAAAACTCTTATTCTAGCCAACTATTGACATTTTACTACCGTTATGATGACTTATTTTCATAATAACACATATAATACCTAAATATTTGAAAAATGTTTATATTGAAAAATATAAAATAAATGTGCCTGGCACAAAGATAAAGATTTAAGACAAAGACGTTTATTTTCCTGGCACATCCCAAAGACAAAGACACCTTCTAGCACAAGATGACAAAGACGGAACGTCATAATCTCCAGACAAAGACAAAGACGACACATAGCACGCTAAGCACGTGATTTCGTGGGTTGTGCTGTGTTGGGCCGGCACGTTTTACACCTCTAAAGGAGAGTATTGATGATTTTGAGAGGATTTGAAGATAAAGGGTATAATCGTAATCTCTGGAAGTCCACGAGATATCATTGTACGAGAATTTGAAGAGATATTGACTGGTCAGTGCGATATATTGACTGAAATAATGGATTTGGATGGAATTCGTTACATTGGCCTAGATTTGTAAGAAATAAAAAAAGTGTTCTAGATTTGAAAACGAGGTACCAAAACAGGCTTAGATGTGTATATATTCTAAAAAATAATTTTCCAAAATTTATTAACAACAAAATTCGAATTACCTGAAAAATCATAGTATTAGTTGTAACTTGTGATCTAATTATGGGTTAGACCAAATAACTTAATGTTCCAATTAGAAGTTAGTTTGGTGGTATCAACAATTTTTAAACTTAAAGTTCTATTACTCAACCCAAAGTATTTTCTATGTTAACGCTTTAAACTAAACCGTGATCTTTGGATTCTTTAAATTTCTACCCCCTGTGTTGTCCTCTCCTTATCTCTAGGATTTAAAGTATAAGGATTTGGAAACAGTGTCATGCTCTTTTTTTTTTTTTTGAAGAAGGAAAGGATATATTAAAAGAAAAATATTTGATAATTAAAAGGTCTTGGAGCTCCATAAAAAAACAAAAGGAAAAAAGAACTATTTCTCTCAAACCTCCCAAACAATGGCTAAGATTTCATTATCTCCTCCCAATGGTGAATTATATGATTGGATGTATAAGTGATCCATAATCGTGTTGCAAAATACATAAGTTTGATTGGATAATCATGCCCTTGTACGCAGCAGTGTCTAGTTGGGAGCTCCATAAGTAGATCCATTTCATTTTGCACAAAACATTGTCATACAAAAGACTTGGCTCTTCCACCATGGAAAATCCTATTTGAACTCATCAGTTTTGCGATGCCAAAAAGGAAGCAAGTATTTCAAAGATTTGTTCACTAGCCTCAAACTTTCTTTTGATTCATTCAGCTTCTAATCAATTTTCCATGGAGCTAAGAATTATGATTTCCCATATTATCTCGTTTCTTTTGTTCGAGCCAATTGGCATTCCAAGATAAGTCACCGAATTGATTCCACTTTACAACTTGACTCGCCGCCAATTCATGCACCAAAATCCGCGCATACTTATCATTGTACTCTTTTCAGGTTTAGAGGAAGACTGTTAAAATTTCAAAACCACAAGAATAACGAGAAGATGGCGTAAAGAAAATTATCGTGTCATCTGCGAATTGTAAATGTGACACCGTTGTTCCACCTTCCTTCACGTAAAACCCGAAAATTCTCCTTGTGCAACCGCTTTGTTGATAAGCAAAGACTTCCACCACCAACGGAAGAGGAATGGTGACAATGGGTCGCTTTGGCGAATACCTTTAGCTTGGTTGCTTCCCAGTTGACAATGATTGAGAAGTAAATTTCATTCTAGTCTTCTTTCTTAGGAATGAGCTTCAAGAATGAAACATTTAATCTCCAGTCCACCTTTCCTTTGCTATGCGGCTCGTTAATTGCAGCCATCACGTCCTTTCTTTACGCCTCAAGAAACCTTTAAAGTAGTCTGGCGCTTGTTAGAACCACAAGTCCCAAAGACCTCCTCCTCCTCAAAAAAGGTTGACTTGATTTTCCGTGAATTGTGAAGACTGTTGAAAACGTCCCGCCCTTGCATTCCAACTTTCAGTTCCTCCTCCTTTTTCCACTAGCAGCTCTCATAATCTTCACGCTATTAAGGTCCTTTAGCATATCACATATTGTTGTGGATTTAAGTCACGTTCTCCTCCGCTAAATTCAACAGTAATTTTCTTCTTAAAGATCCTCCTCCACCTTCCCGACGTTCCCAAAAGTGCATGCTCCAATTCTTGATGAAGAACTTCAAGTTTTGAAGTTTTCTAAAGAGAACGTATCTGACGATTTTCCTGAAAGCAAGCGAATTCCACCAAATATTCACCATCTTAACAAAGTCTGGGACTCCCAACCAGTGATTTTCAATTTTGAAACAAGAAGGAGCCAAGTCTAGTAATATCGGTTGTGTTGGGATATTGTACGTACCAATGCCGTTTGGGTTGAATTTCCAGAACTTCTCATCAAAATTAGCGCACACCAAGCACCTATCCAACTCGTATAGTAATGGCTCAACTGTTTATTACTCCAAGTGTAAGCTCCTCCATGTAACGGTGTCAAGAAACTTGGTCTGCTATGAAGTCGTTTTAGGAGCTTCATGTTTGTAGTATCCTCCGTGCTTATTTCTTTCCGATCACTCCTCTATGCATTCACGTCGCCTATTAAACATGTTGTCCAAATCATTCCAAAATAACTAGTACGCATTTGTTAGTAAGAACTTGAACCCATTACTACGAAATCTAAAAAGACAGTTATTGAATTTAAACCTATTCTCTTGTCCAGCAATTCCAGAATTTTGGTGTCCCAGATAGTTACTAATCCCCCACTGTTTCCCACCGTTCCTTGAGAGGATATAGTCTCCCTCTCAAAATCAAAGTCATACCACAACACAACCCAAAGTATTTTTTTCATTTGTGTCCGCTAATAGATCTCTCATAGCGATTTGTTTGGCGTAATCGTTAATCCCCGATATTCAGTGATAATAAGTTCCCATCCGAAACCTCTTTATCCCCGAGATCGAAGAGTTAGATGCGTTCAATCACAACTATCAATTACCTTCCGGCTTTCTTTATCGCCCTACTAGACTGTCCCTATATTTGAATAGGATTTATTGATTACCTGCTCCTTTGCCTTCACCCTCATTGGTTGATATACCTCCCATCTTGCAACATAATTCCACCACCCACTTTGAAGTGGAAAAAGATAACTTCATTAGAATCTATTTTTGTTCCTTTTATATTTCCAAATTAATTACTATTTGGTCTTAAATAGCTCTTGTTTTTTTGTTTGTTCCTTGAGTACTTCAATTGTATTCTCACCGTTCAATTGACCTTTGTGTAGAACCATTTGTAGTGAGTCATTACTTTCTATTGGGTGAAGCCTTCGTTATTACCCAAATCTCCCAAATCTCCCACCATTTTCATTAAGCCTTGGAAACAGCACCTCCATGTCTTCCAATATGTAAATGCTCTGCTAAGTGCTTTGATATCGATTGGGTGTTTGATCAGCCTCCCACTGAAACGATTCCGTGAACTAAAGGAAAGTCGATAATCGCCAATCTAATTTGACCTTCATTGCACGTGTACAAAGATTTAAATGTTTCCTCCATCCTTGCCCAAGCCCTTTGAAAAGTTTGTTTTTTTCAATCACGCCCGGAATTAACTTTGAGCTTGACAATTTGTCGAACTCATTGAGTAGCCCAACATACTCCTCCATTAGCGCCTTTTGATTTTGGATCGAATTTATGGTCCCAAGAGAAAAGATCAAGGGATGAGAAAAGTTGGAGTTTGTTCTTCTCGGTGTACTTGTGGAGAATTAGATTTCCAAGCATATCCCCACTATTTTGAACAACGAGGAGTTCCAATGTCTGTGTGGGATACCTCTTTATTTTTAGCCATTTTCCATACCTTGTCATTGCTTGTGAATGTAGTTTTTTTGTCTTCGTTGCACTCCTTCTCTTGATCCTGTTTTCCTTCCCATTTGTCCTCTGCGTGATGTTCAATGTGTCGAAGATTTTTCCGCTTCAGGAGATCCACCAAACAATCCTTGTTTAGGATTAGTTTAGAAACTGGGCGCCTACTATCTCCATGTCTGAATCACCCCTCCGATCCTTGCAATTCTAAAATACCCGCCTCATCGATCTCACACATAAATGATGATTCTCCTCCTCAATAGCCATTTTATTTTTGACCCCATTGCCTCCTCCAAAAGCGAACCAGTTAGCAACGTGGGAGATAAATCCACCCTTCATGAATCCTCTTCTCTTGCGTTCCTCTAGTCTCAAGTATGTAAAGGAAAAGATCAAGATAAAGCGGCTTTTCCGCTCCCTCTCTCTCCATCAGTTATACTCGTTGTGTCATGCTCTTTTGATTCATTCAGTTTTAGAACAAGTAAATTTCAGTCTCTTAAAAAAAGTATGTTGATTTTAACTTTAAGGATTTTTTTTGTTCAGTCTCTTGAGAAAATTTTATTAATTAGTTTTAACTTTTAAGGATTATAACGTAAATTAATCAAATAAGGACGATTTACATAACTTAATCAAACATGTAACCCATTATGAGAACCTAACTTATTAATTATTCATTAAACAATGATCAACTCTACCTGTACCTATACTATATATACACACATAGGTTCTCATGGTATTTTGACTTCAAACTAGCTAATTACCAACAAAAGAAATTTTCAGCCTAAACACTAAAAAAGACTACTTCTTTCTTCACTTTTCATAACACAAGAATGACAGGATTTGATTCTCCTTGCGGAACTTGCAAACTTTTGAGAAGAAAATGTGTACGGGGTTGTGTTTTTTCTCCTTACTTTTGGGGTCAATGCCCTAAAATGTTGCTTTTTAAATTCTAATTACCAAAAATGTCTAGTTTTTTCAAAATTCCCAAAAAAAAAATAAAAATATTTTTTCGATCTATTTTACCCTTGAATATTATTGTTATGACATCTAAGTCCTACACATTATGATTTTTTATTATTTTTTGAATAACTTTTTGAAAAAAGAATATTTTTTATTAATATTTTAATCTATCGAATGTGTACCCATTGTTTCACATTGTGTGTGCAATGTCATTATCCTTTTCACATTATGTATCCATTGTTATACATTGTGTACACAAAAAATAATAATCATTTTTTATTTGATGAATAATCATAATGTGTAGCCATTGTTTCACAATGTGTGTGCAATATATACAAAAATCATTACCCTCTTCACATTATGTATCCATTGTTATACATTGTGTACACAAAAAATAATAATCATTTTTTATTTGATGAATAATCATAATGTGTAGCCATTGTTTCACAATGTGTGTGCAATATATACAAAAATCATTACCCTCTTCACATTATGTATCCATTGTTATACATTGTGTACACAAAAAATAATAATCATTTTTTATTTGATGAAATCATAATGTGTAGCCATTATTTCACAATGTGTGTGCAATATATACAAAAATCATTACCCTCTTCACATTATGTATCCATTGTTATACATTGTGTACACAAAAAATTATAATCATTTTTTATTTGATGAATAATAATAATGTGTAGCCATTATTTCACATTGTGTGTGCAATATATACAAAAATCATTAACCTCTTCACATTATGTATCCATTGTTATACATTGTGTACACAAAAAATTATAATCATTTTTTATTTGACGAATCTTACTAATATAAAGAAAAGAGGTAATTGTTTGGTGAAGCCTTTTCACATGACAATAATACCCCCATTAACTAAGTTTTTATTTAATATTTGTATATTTACAGGAATGCCATTGTTTTAAAAATAGATCAAAAAAATGAAAACTTAGAGATCTTTAAAAATACACATCGGATTTTTGCAAAATTAATATATTTTGAAAGCTCTTTAAATTATCTACGTAATGAGTACAAACAAGGATATTAAATTTTTATTTTAAGATTTTATTTTCTTCTATTATTATCAAATTTGGGGTTGTTAAAAGAATCCAATTCGAGCATGTGCATCCAACATGTGACCTTACTAGTAATAATAATGTGTAGCCATTATTTCACATTGTGTGTGCAATATATACAAAAATCATTAACCTCTTCACATTATGTATCCATTGTTATACATTGTGTACACAAAAAATTATAATCATTTTTTATTTGATGAATAATAATAATGTGTAGCCATTGTTTCACATTGTGTGTACAATATATACAAAAATCATTATCCTCTTCGCATTATGTATCCATTGTTTTACATTGTGTACACAAAAAATAATAATCATTTTTTATTGGATGAATAATCATAATGTGTATCCATTATTTCACATTGTGTGTGCAATATATACAAAAATCATTTACCTCTTCGCATTGTGTAGCCATTGTGATACATTGTGTACACAATAAATAATAATCATTTTTTATTCGATGAATAATAATAATGTGTAGCCATTGTTTCACATTGTGTGTGCAATATATACAAAAATCATTAACCTCTTTGCATTGTGTACCCATTGTTATACATAGTGTACACAAAATATAATAATCATTTTTACTTTGATGAATAATAATGTTTAGCCATTGTTTCACATTTTGTGTGCAATATATACAAAAATCATTACCATCTTCGCATTGTGTATCCATTGTTATACATTGTGTACATAATAAATAATAATCATTTTTTATTTGATGAATAATAATAATGTGTATCAACGGACACAAATCCGTCGGATTTTGTGTAAACCGATAAGGTTTAGGTTAAGGTATGCCGGAAATCCGACATCCGATAAATTCCGGCGGAATTCCAAAAACTCAATCCGATTCCGTTAAGGATTAGTTATAGGAATTCGGATTTTTTTCCGAAAAAATCCAGAATATGAGAGAAATTCTTAAAACTGAAAAAACAAACAAAAAATTGAAGTTGAAGCTCACAGATTCACATGAAAGTACAAACATTCCAAAAACCCACACTTCCACACAGTCTCATACATCATTCATCACACTTGAAAAGAAAATTTCATACTGAAGTATGAAAACTTAGCACACTAAAACAGCAAAAAGAAAAATAATGTCTTGTAAGTTGTAACAGAATAGGTAAGTCTGTGATCCATCGTCTTTCTTGGATGCCCGCTTGCCCATTGCATATCTTTATTCATTCTTCAGTCTACGATATCCATATCTGCATTACACAAACATTAAAATCAAATTGAGCAATCAAAAGAAGAACAAATAGCAAAGGAATTAAGGAAAATATTCAAAATAAAATATACATGGATCAAAGAAGTATGGCAACCAGTCACTTAAGAAAATCAATGATTGGACTAATTCACTACATGCTTCAATTACCTTTTGACAATGATGAAATGTACCTTCAATGACAGCCTCATACTCATCCTCCTTCCCTGCTATAATCTTAGCTCTGACATTCCTAGTAAACTCATCCCATACCACTGACCTTGTTGAACGCAATCTTTTCTTTGAAGAAACAACAACTGGATGTTCATCTTCTTCTTTTTCTTCAGTCGCAGTAGCTGGATATCAAGTTGTTCTGCCAATCTCCTACTCGCAGGTATTGAAGCAATTGTTGAACCTTCAACACTTTATTCTTCTTCTTCTGGTTGTGTGGAATTACATGGCTGACTGCTTGAGGTTCCAATATGATTGGATGCTCTTTGAGACATTCTTATAAGTGATAACAACACAAATCAAGCATTAGAAAGATGGTTTAATAGAATGTTATAAAAGAACTTATAAGAAACTGTCACTGAATTCATTATTGAAACACAAAACAAGATCAAGGAAGTATGATATGAGCCTTTGAAGTTTCATCATTGAACTACTACTAAAATATCACATTGTTATGACATTATAAGTTTATGAATGATTCTTCAACATATAAAACATCATTTAATGATCAAGGAAGCTAAGCTGCACATTATACTAAACCAGCATATATCTTCATTGTAGAAACTGAGAATTAAAAGGTCAAAACAGAAACATCAAAACAGAACCCAAAACAGAACCCAAATCATAAACTGAGATTTCAAGAAATGGATATGTTTTACAAACAATGTCTCGTAATGACAAAGATAAACACACAAAAAATGCAGCAAAGTCATAAAAAAACGCAGATAAAAACACACAGATAAACCCCATTACCCCAATCACCCAACTTCAATCAATAGTTTGTGTGGCCTCATGTCGAAATCTTATACTTGCTATGGTGGTTGTTCCTTTTGATGTTTTATAAGCTGTTTTTCGTTCATGCTATCTTGTTGTCGAAACCATAATCTATATTATTTTGTCTTCCTTGTAAATGTCCAGTTTTAGAATATAATGACATGTTCTGTTGTTTGCTGTTTCATAAAAATTGTTGTCCTGTATCTGAATTCTAGTTCTATGCTAAAACCCCAGTTATAAATTTTGCAGAATACAACATTGTTAGAGGTGTCAGACATGGATGTTAACTCATATAAAAACAGTGAGTGAAGAAAAGTAGATTAAACTAGTAAAACACCATGAACAAAATGTCAGAAATTCAATTAAAAAGAAACTAAAATTGTTTCTGACAAGTAAGCAAGTAATGTCTAGGTCCAGTCTAAATCTGGTTGTGTGATTTCTGACCAGTTTGGCTCTATCCAGCTGCACCGTAAATTGTGTTTGGAGTTGAAGTATTCTGTCCTAGTGAATGTTCACTACCAACTAGAGACTAGATCAAACAAGAGATGAAGAGACTGAAATTGAAATAAATAAGCATAGTATAAGCACTCAGATAGTCAGATTAGATAAAGCAGATCATAAATGATAAATCCCAGACTGAAATTAAAAAACAACACCCTAGACAGATAAACCCTTAATTCAAAATCTCAAGAAATCACATAATCAAAAAATTACAAGTTTACAACGGTTGCTAGTCTTACTCTTACCTTCCGTTATAAGAAGCCCTAAAAAGCCTAATCAAATTAGCAACAGTATCCTTAAATCCATCCCTTTGATGATGAACAAACTCAGATTAAAAACCCATAATTGAAAGATGGAAAAACGAAGTACCTATTATTTGAGTTCAGAAATTGGTATGAATCGATGAAGAACAGTCGATGAGGATCATCTGGTATGATCTTCAAGAGAAGCTTGCTACTTGAAGTCTTGAATCTTTAGTGATGTAAAAAACCCCGATCTATAAATTCGAATCGATAAGATGAGTTCCCTTGAAAAATGGAGTCTGACTGAGAGAAGAGGCGGAAGAGAAGGGTAAAGGGTTTCGTGAAAACCTAAAAATGCGATTGGGTTAAGGTGTTTTACTTCATCTCTTCAACGGTTGAGATTTATTTTAGGTTAGAATTAGATAATCTAAGGGTCAGGAATAGTTTAGGGTGGGTGGGTGGGTGGGTCAGTTCGGGTGACGGAAGTTTCTACCCGCAACCGACCCAACATATGGGTAAAAACTAACGTGAACTAACTCATTTTGTTTTTTATCGAATCTTCTGTTCTGCTTCTTTTCCATTTGGGTTTGAACTAACTCATTTTGTTTTTTATGAATTTTTCTTCTTTTCTTCTCGTGATACAAATACATCAGTCATCTTCAACCACAAAGAAAACATAACGTGAAAGATGGAGCGTGTAATATATTAAGATATACCCTAAATTCCGCTTGTACCAATTTTCATCTCCGTTAAATATATGTATTTCGGTTATGTATGTATAATGTCTTTGAAATTGTTAATCTCTTTGAATTTGTTTTTGGGTTTTAATTAATAGATTGAATCTTCGGTTATGTTTTTATTTTAATTTTTCTGATTTCTGTCTTCGATCGTTACAAAATTAGGGTTTCTGGGTTTCAATTAAAAATTAGGGTTTGATATTTATGGATGAAATTTATGTCTAAGGGTAGGATTTGAGATTTGAGATGGGTTTAACTCTAATGAGAATATGATGTTGAAGAATAACTGAATATGTATCTGGATTGGTATGTATTTTGTTATATGTGTGTAGTTTGGTTGGGGATAGCTATGCATGATGATTGCAAATAATGATTTTTGGAATTGAGGGCTAAAAGGATTTTTCTTTTTGTTGTGATTAGCACAAGCAGATTATTGTTGAAAAGCTGATAGCTATGAAGATTTCACTTCAAACCTCCCTGCCATGAGTACTGATATGCTATCTTTGATTTTGATTTCGTGACCGCAAAGTTGAGGACCAAGAGGATTTATGTGAGATCAAAGGAGAGATTAAAGAGGAGCTTGATGTAGTTCAGGTATATTTGCAAGAGACTGATCGTACTGAGGTAAATTTTGTTGTCATTAGAAGCCTAACTGTTTAATAATATGATGATTCTGAACCTTGGGCATTGGAGTTTTACCCTCTATTTCATTTGCTTTTACTTAAAATGAAATGTCTACATATTTAAGATGTTGTTCCCTTTTGCGTTTGCACCTCCAGAAACTTTATGCAAATGCATGGTAGCCAAAATCTAGCACAATGTAAGATGTTGCTCTTTTTTATCTAAAGGTGTAGTGGTGGGGTGTTGTAGTCCCATATCTATTATTTCCTCAAATATATTTTCTTGGCGATGCAGAACAGCCAGTTGAAATAAACTGTTTCCATCTTTATCTCTTTGATTAGTAAGTTTAGCATTAGATTTGGTAAGCTCAGTGAACATCTCAACAATCCCGTGAATGACTGTTAAATAGACTGCGTCAAATGCTTTTGACCGTATTAGCTAATTGTCCTTAGATCCCACAAGCTGAGTACAAATGATGCAAACTATCTCATCATCTTGATTATGTTGTAGCTTCTTGTCGTGCAATTTTTTCAGAAATGGAACTGTTACATACACATACATCCTGTATTATCTACATTTTGTATTCATATCCTAGTCAAACTCTATTTTGAAACTAAGTTTATGCCCATTCTCTTCTTTTACTGCGTAGGAAGAAACCCTCCAGCACTAAATTTAATGTATCACTCTCATGTATCACATTTCCTTGAATATATGACAGTTGTCCTGAACTTTTTGTCACTCTTTAACAAGGTCACTAATCTACTAATGATTATAAAGATAGCGATGATACTAAATTACTGATATGTTGGTTCAACTTTCGCTAATCCTATGCTTGTTTTGCAGGTGTTTTTGAATTATAATTCCTCCTCCCCCAATGACCAGTAAAACCAAAACAATTTTGATTCATTACAACGGAAAATGGATGAAGAAAGGCGGAGACGATTACTACGATGGGACATTACAACCAGCATTTGTACCAGACGAATACACCGTTGAAGATGTTAAGAACCAGGCATTTGGGGCTGTTGGTTTCTCGCACGGACCAGCTTTTGACCTCTACGGGTTGGTACTTGTTGACGCCTCTGGATTTAAAAAGAGGTTTATCATTATCGGAGAACAAGATCTGAAATATTATCTTTCCGAGGTACATGGCATGTCTAGTTTTTTCATAGTACCATCTGCACAAGAATTGAAAGTATTTTCCCCCCCAATAACTCCTATTGGAATGGCCCTTTTGCACGAGGTTGTGACCCCGTTAACTCCTCACTGCAATAGAAAACTCAGTTCCTTCAAAGGTGATGGTTCCAAGAATCAACCCGGCAACGGACAGTGCACTGGTGGTGTAGGTTAGTTATTTTCTCCCTCTAGATGTTTTACTGTTGTGGATATATTCTCCTATTATGTGATCACCTATTAATAGCAGGAAGAAGTTACGCCTACGCATATGTACACCAAGTCAGATCCATTAATAGAGTTAGCCAGCAATAGTAGTCTCATATGTTTATATTGGCAATGAGATTTTTTCCGACAATTGTTAGGCTTGTGCACCTGTGCTGACTGTTGGAGAGTCATTTTATTTTTTCCCTTCTATTTTTCCTTTTGGGAATTTTCTTTTGTGTATCTATTCTCCTATTAGTTATTATCTCCGTTTATCTGTTTTACTATTGTTGTTCTATTCTCCTATGATGTCTACATAACGGTTTAACTAATATGAATTATATTTATTTATTTTCAGCCCCTCCACGTCCTGGAAATGTCAGGAGACGTATAATAGATGATGAGAACCTTACAGCTTCTGAGAAACTTGCAGCTGCTGAGAAATATCCCCAGCTTCATGATGCCGAATCAACTCCACATCCTGAACCTTCCAGTTCACCTCCCCTAGCCTCAAAGAAAGTCAATTACGGCGATATCAGCCCTGGTAGCTATTTTAAAACCAAAAAAGCGCTGCATCTTAGCTTGAAAATTGCTTCAATAAAAGGATCATTCAAGTACATAGCCAAACCATCCAACAATAACCAACTTGTTGCCAGATGCTATGATCCTACATGTGGTTGGTATGTGCGGGCATCACGGATGAAGTCTCTTACTTGGTGGGTAATCAAACGCACATAACCTAATCACAGTTGTGATAAGAGCAAGTACAAGACGGACCCTAAGTATGCTATAAAAGGGATTGGTTTTGCCATGGCAAAACTGTTCGAGTTAGAGTTTGGCAAGTGTGATAGTCTGTATACACCTAATGATTTGAGAGAAGACATGCTTAGCGAACATGGTATAACAATCAGTTACAAGAAGGGCCACACCGGTTGTAAACGCGGAACCGAAGCCACCCGAGGTACGACAGATGAATCATATCAGCACCTTGTTAGTTATAGCTATGTGCTTAAGCATAATAACCCGGGGACAGTTACATGTATCGAAACAAATTCTAGGAATGATTTTGTGTATTATTTCATCTCACTAGGAGTATGTCTGGATGGATTTAAGAATTTCTCAAGAACATCAATTTCTATTGATGGCACGCACCTTATTGGGGAACGCACTAGAGTCCTACTGTATGCCATAGGGTTGGATGGTAATGAAGAAATCTATCATGTTGCGTTTAGTATCTTCGATTTTGAGAATGATGATTCGTGGGATTGGTTCATTAAAAAATTGTTTGATGCGCTTGGGAGTGAATATTTAAAGAAGAATCAAGATCTTGTAGTGGTTTCAGATAGATCAGACCACATTCATAAAGCCATGGAGAACCGGCATCCTGCTGTGTGCCATGTATTTTGCGCTTACCATATTAAACGTACTAAACAACACAACCTTCTATTTAATTCCCCATATCTTGAGTTGTTTTTGGTATTTTTATTTTTTTTTGCTTATTTAGCACTCTGGTATACTAACTGGATGTTTCTGAATGCAGGAAATATCCTTAAGAAATTTCACGACGGCGACGCGGCGAATTCATTTATCATAGATGCCAAAGCGTACACTCCCTGCCATTACAACAATGCTATGAAAGATTTTTTGAAACTCAGCCCTGCAACAGTAAGGTATGTACAGGAGATTGGGGAGCATAGGTGGTCCAGGGTTGAGGCTATAAGAGCACGTTTTACTATGATGACTACTAACATAAGCGAGAGTTGGAATGCAAAAATGAAAAAGGCTAAAAGTCTGCCCATTTGTCATTTAGTTGATTTTATTCGGAGATCACTGATGGAATGGTTTGAGGAACTTAGAGAAAAAGATCTTCTTTGGACGCCTCCATTAACACCGTATGCCGATAGAATTTTAGAAGAACGTTGGGAACTTGCAAAACTTTTTTCGTCTTGCCGTATCATTAGAGATAAGTACGAATTCATCGAGCGTGGTATCAATGATCAGCTCCAAGTCAATATTTTGGAGAAGTCTTGCACCTGCCGAGTGATCAACTACGAGCATTTGCCGTGTCCACACGTTTTAGCAGTATGTGAGAAATATAAGTTAAGCATAGTCCCTCTTTGTGGAGATTACTACCAAACTTGGATGCACCTGCAATTTACCCGGCCTTGAGTTCAGAATATTGGAATGTCCCAGAGAGTGTTTCTGCGCGTATAGTATTAAATCCCAGTACAAGAGGAGGCAAAGGTCATCCAAAGGGAGATCGGATCAGGTGTGTCTCTGAGAAATCTATGAAATTGAGCAAAAAGCGAGGGTGTTCTAAATGTCATCAGCCCGGTCATTATGCCACTACTTTCCCAAAAAAGTAAAATTTTAGGTTGGATTAGGAGAACTTATTTTCTATATACTATATTGCATTGCATTACTAGTTTTAATCATGTTTTTTCTGGAATAACTAAATGTAGTGGTAATAATATATGTATGGTTGTCGTGGTTTAATGAATTACTGATATTGATCCACTTAAGGAGTCAACATTGTAGCTTGATATCACCATGGTCTGTTGATCTTTTATGTGTGTTTTAGCTATATTGTCCTTGCATTAGCTGAATGCCTTTACACGCTATAAACGATGTGATAGCTGGAGATGTGGAATGTTTTTATCTGTTTCAATGAATCTGAAACCGTTGCCTTGATTCTGTTGCATGGACGGTTTATTGAACGGGATGGCGCTCAAGCTGAAGCACCGCAATGGATTAAAAGGAAAACTATACATATATGATTATCAATGGTGAGGGTACTACATGTCACGGGAAGTTTTAGTTTAACATCTTTCACTTTCACTTTATATCGTGGCGGTTTCAGTTTAAGTATCTTTAGCTTCTTCTTTTTTTGTAATGAGGTATTGTTGTTTTAGTGAAAACAGTGAATAAAGTTCTTTTTTTTTCTTTATTTATCTTTAAATCAGTAATTCCGGTTTCTATAATGATATACCTTCCACTTTGAAGAGGCGATGTGCTTTTTGTTTATCTTTATCTTTACGAATTATAGTCTACGTAATTTGTGGCGATGAAGAGGCGATGTGCTTTTTCTTTCTTTATTTTTACCTTTTGCAGATGAAGATTCCATGATTTGCGGCGAATTTAAGTTGAATCGGTAACAAAAGTAAGCATAGATTTGTTGATGTCGGTTGGTGACATTTATGTGGCGAATTTAAGTAGATTGGGTAATAAAAATTAAAATACTTGATAGATTTGATGATGTCGGCTGGATAGATTTATTTCCCTTTTGCTATGTTCAACGCAACATCAGGGAAAATGCAGGCCTGTCTGGTATTATTGAATTGTATTTAGTTGTGTGGTTATTTGATTTTTCGTTTCTAGTAAAACCTTGTGACTAATTGTATGGATCCAAATAATTATCACATTCAACGACAGTAAGGTAACAGTAACATTAATTTTATGAAAGTTGTGGCCGTTCAAAAAAAATTAAAAATCTGCTTTTCGAACAAAAGATACCTATGGTTTGGCTAAAATAATATAAATAGGTCTGCTCACACCAATTCAAAATATAAAGAAATATCAACACAACTGATTTGTTTACCAATCATCAACAAAACCTAATCTTCTTATAAAATACATCATGGCCTCTTCATCATCAGCTTTTTTATCATCTAGAAATTGAGGTAACGAAGGCTAAAGGGAAATCACAAATTCGTGGATAAACAAAAGAAGAACCCAATCTTGTTCACGAAATCACAATGACCAATTTTATGTATTCATACAAAGGAGTTGTTTCTTGTGATGAGTGGTTTGATTTAGTAGAAGAAGGTCGTAAGCTACGTAAAAACTGCACTGAAGCCAGTATTTCAGTTACGCCTATGCGTCCGCTTGCAAAACTCATAACTTATACCGATGATGGTTTGGAAAGAATTTTAACCCGATTACATAAAGAAAATGCGGAAATTAAACGCCAATTATTTGTCCATGAGTTATCCGACAAAATTACGTAGACTATAATTTTGTTTTGTTGTTGGAGACTTTATTTTTTTTATTTTCCTTATTTTGAACCGATAAAATAAAATAAAAATTCTTATTTTGATAAAAGATTTGTTTTCAGATAATATCAAATAAAAAAGTAACAAAATCAAACAAAGCTAATGGTTGGCAACCTAATTTGTGATTTTAG
This sequence comes from Papaver bracteatum, assembly GCA_023529315.1. Taxonomy (NCBI): domain Eukaryota; kingdom Viridiplantae; phylum Streptophyta; class Magnoliopsida; order Ranunculales; family Papaveraceae; genus Papaver; species Papaver bracteatum. The sequence goes on from JAJJWX010003506.1 coordinate 907,249, forward strand.
AGATTATAGTGAAGCAATGAGCGCCACATTTCGTTTATCCACATGCTTCAAAAAATAAAATCCATTATCTGGGTTTCCGTTTCACAGTACATAATATATTTCTAGTCAACATATGTTATCAAACCCTGTAGTTAGTATTATATGATGTACCTAGTGGTCGCTTTTCTTTATTTGTTGTTTGAGACCAATCAAATCACTGCAGAACCTAAACGATAAAAAAAATTGTTTCTATTATAAATATAAGGATGTCACGAGTGAAATATCATGTAACCAAAGCACCCACTCCATAAAAAAAATGAATTGGGAATTCCTCAATAAAGAAGATCTATTCTCCAAGTTACCATCCAAGAGAAGACGTTTTAGAAATTCAGATCAAAAGCTACAAAACTACGTTGCATCAAAAAATAAAGATCCAACAATTACTCTAACAAATTTGGAAGTTTCAGGTGATGGATTATTGTCGTGTGATGAATGGTTTGACGCGATAGAAGAAGGACACCGAATAAGAAAGGCAACAGCTGAGTTGGGTTTTCCAGTAACTCCGCTCAAACCTCTTGGAGATCTCTTAACGATTACTACAGGCGGTATGGTTAACTGTATTAAACATATAAGGGGCGAGAATAGCGCACTGAGTATACGATTGCTGAACATGAAAAAACATTCCACAAATCAGTTGTTTAATAAGTAAAATGTTAAGTAAAGAATAACGCCTGTTGTTTTTTTTTTTGAAGAAAATAGCGCATGTTGTAATTGTTATATTTAATTCAGTAATATCGCAATTAAAAAGGGGCTTGCGACGCAGTTTGTAATTATGTAGTTTGTTTTCTACAGTACAATATATATAAATTTATTTAATTATTCAGTAATTTAGCTTTGCTGACTTTTGTAAGATAGGGGTTACACCAAGACAACTGTCAGTTATTTTCTAATAATTCTCTAAACAATTCACCTCTGTTGTGTAAATTATTGGATGGCCCACCATTTTCCAAAGAAACAATCGAGAATTCACATGACCGACATTATTATGGCATTTGAAAGAGTAGTTGGTGATAAAAATGAGTAATAAAACTCATTTCTTTCTCTATATTTCATTTAATTAATGACTAGTGAGTAGTGACAAATGCTTATAGGATATCGGTAATCATGAGGCATGAGAATCAATTATTACAACACCCTCAAATTTCATCTATAAAAGAAGTTATCACGTTATTCATTTTTATTCGCTTACCTCGCTTTGTGGTATATTTTAACATATCCAAATAAAATGTATGCATGTTCACAAAAATCAATCGTAACTTCTGTTGGATCCAATTCTAGAAAGGGTAACAAAAATGAAGACCAAAACCACACATATACTACCATATATGGAGGGAAATATATACGTGGGCATCCTGTGTTTGATTCTCACAAGCGGGTAGTAACTAATTTCTATACTATAGAAAACGAAAGCCAATTTTGTGATGAATGGTTTGCAAACGTAGAAGAAGATCGCCTTTTACGTAAAGAGTGTAGCAGGTTGGGGATCCCGGTGTGCATCTCATGTCACATTCCATTTCATGGCAAGGGAATTTTTACTAAGGAAGTGAATTTTGGGAAAGATTTATTTGAGATACTCGTCATGGTAGAGTTAATGAATATTGGAATGAGAGGAGATATTGAAGTGAATAATTAGAACCAACGTGCAAGGAAATAGGAAAGCTTTCTACGACGTGTTTAAAAATGGGTAAGTCACTGAGTGCAAGGAAATAGGCAAGCTTTCTACGACGTGTTTACAAATGGGTAAGTCACTGAGTTCTAGTTTTATTTTATCTTAAGTAAGTTTTATTAGGCGTGGATGTCCGATGAATTTGCATTTGAATTTCTAAGTCTTTTTTTTTTTGTAATCTTTTTTGTGTTATTTGAATTTTAACGTGGTTATTTGAATTTTAATTTCTAGTAACATGTTGTGGCCAATTGTATGGATCCACTTGCAACTAGATAGTAATGCTCTTCGCTCCTTTTTTCACATCTCTAATGACCACTCGCGCTGAAGTTGACCTCAACCCGGGGATATAAACTTTAACACGAAAACAAAAAAGAAAAAAAGAAAAAAAGAAAAAATCCGTGTGGGATAGAAACTTTAACACGACAAACAAGAAAAAGAAAAAAAGAAAAAGAAAAAGAAAAAAAGAAAAAGTCATATCAGTGATTACTTTTATTCCCTTTCTAACAATAGAAAAAAGCAACAATGATAAAAGACCCCTCTCTTAAACAGTACACCTAACAGTAAAATGAAAGCACACACTGAAACAAAATATCAACAGAGATATGCACAAAAAACAGGGGCCACAATGATCCAAATCCACTCCTGGGTAAAACGGCCGTCCAGAAAATATTCACAGGTCTGAGAAACAAACACCGTCCATACTTCTAGTCACATGATAACTGCACCAAACATAAACATTACTTTTGAGGATGCGTTAGTCATAATAAACAATGCAAACACTGTATTTTTATTTAACCAGTATGGAATCTCTCTTGAACAACTGTACAACGAATTCACGACGATATCGATGAAGATTCTCCTTTTTAATACGTGACAGAGGAATACTCCTGGAATACTCCTGATCAGATACTCAACAAATTTTAAACCATATACTCCACATGAGACGCTATAATATGCATAAATGGATAATGCATCAGAAACTCATTTCATTTTCAATTGAATTTGCATACAGCCGACATTGTCTCTGTATTCCGGGTCGTTTGTATTACTACTGTAGAAGATGTATACTACATACCCGGGAGTGGGTTGGGGTTGGAAAAAAAAATTGTTCTCAAGTAGAGAGTACTTACCAATCGTCTTGTTGAGGGGGGGGGGGGGTGCTTTCTGCTCATATCCAGTCTTCCATAAAGCCCCATCGTACCTTTGATTTAAATAATTGCAAATCAATTTGATTTCTTCATAGACTCCGTCTGACTGAGGAGTTGTACCAGGTCTATGCGAATCGTATATGATTATTCTATCCTCCATCAATTTAATACATATTGCGACCCAGTGCTTCTTCGATGGTATGTTCACCATGCCATACACTACATCGACATATTCTCAAGGTTTACTCCATGTAGGCAAAAAGCCATCTACATATTTATTGGCAACTCTAAACTTGTTATTCTTTGTGAGCGCATGCTGCTGCAGAAATTCAGGAAGATCGCTTAATATGCAGAAACAGTGTTGAATACCCTATTTAAGTGACTATTTTGCATAAAAAATACCACAAAGAGAGTGTCAATGGTTGTCCATTTCCCCTGGGGGCAGATATTTGATTTGCGCATGAGGTGCAACATGCCGTTAATATGTTGCACGACAAAGAAAAAGAGTATTGTTAACAATGCCATAAATAAAATATTATCATCAGATAGTTATATCATTTTTTAGAGGATCAGTGGATCGTAACTTACGTAATCGTCTAGCAACCCATTGGGATCCAGTAGTTTTTTAAATTCATCACAATTCGCAAAAGGGTCATCTGCCTGGAGGTCAATACTATACCATACAAACATACATAACAACACGAGAGAATCAGTGTAACGTTCAAAATAATCAAGTACACCCAAAATAAACAAATAAATATTAGAGAGATTCACCCTTGGTTGATGTAATCGTTTACATCCTGCACATCCTTCGGTGTAATTCAATCATCCGTTCTGAAATATTCAAAGTAATTTATTTTCACCCCTGGCTTATCGGGGGTCTTAATTTCTGTAATAAGCTTGTGCTTTTTGGAATTATTCTCGGACCCAGGGGTGATCTTTAAATCAACTTTACTACACTTAGCCTTCTTCAAACCCTTATTCTTAATCAGAACTACCTCATCGTCCCCAAAACCAACTTTATTCTTAAGTCTAGGCTTCTTCGTACAATCTATAGATGTATATGGAGCATCCAGATACTTGCTATCCTTCCTTATTCGTCCACCCTTTGGGAGACAGTTCTCATTAGCACAGCTGGATGCTTTCGCTTCATCGTTGTTATTTTTTTCCCCTTTGGGTCCTTTTAAATCGTCGGCCTGCATAACCAGGGACAATGAAAACAAATTTTAAGAACCGACAGATTTTGTAAATGCTATGGTAAGATGCAAATGATACTTCATCAACAAATGACTTATTTCTGTTATTCAACGGTGTTTAACTACATACATTACGTAGACTGACTGTGGTTTGTCTATTGGGACAGAAACACATAATTAATATGAAACACATACATGCTAATGTCCCACAAAAACTAGTTATCCAAAAATTCAGATCAAACTCATAAAAATTAAAAATTCAAGCAATAGAAATGGACAAACCTTTTCGTATTTCTTAGTTGGAGTATTGTATGGTAGTGATGTATTAAGAAGTTCATCATCATCGTGGGCATAAGCATCATCGTGGGCAGAAGCATCATCGTGGCCTAAAATGTGATTGCCCCGTGTTTCAGCTTCAGCATGGTCCACAACTTCTTCACCAACATCAATAATAGGATTCTCATTTAAATCACCACCAACCTCTATACCAATCTATGTCACTATGTTATTTGGTAACCAACTTTCCCCATCAGACATTCCGTCACCATTGCAATTCCCCATAAAAGGAGGACGAAACTGTTGCACAATAATTTCCATAGACTCAACTAAAAATCCAATTATGAATAGGCTTTAACATTTAAATCCAACATAAAAAAAAAGGGTTCCAAATAACTCACAGTTCTGGAATTTATAAAAGAAAGCTCCTCCTTTAATCCGGTGCATGTATTGTTCATATGGACAACCTGGCTACTTAATTGGGTAACCTGAATTTTTATATCTACCACCACACTGAAAAGTTGATCGAATCGAACCTTCCAAATATCAGCATCAGGATGAGGAATAAAAGCCGCATCATTAGCTTTCTCATCTGCGCCATTACCCTCCCTAATCGCATCGTACATGTGTACATTGCCTTGAGAAGCATTCAGTTGTTGTACCATGGGAGAAACATCCTCCACCACATCTTTGTCACTCTTGGGACCCTCAACTGAGTCGGGGATTAAAAGCCGGTCGAAAACAGGCACAGGCCACATCATGTCTTCAATGATTCGAACTTCATAATTACCCTACAACAAGGAGATCACACTTAAAACAACATTTAAGTATAAATTTTAAAACAACCACAATTCAAAGGACATACTTGTACCGGTTCCAATGCGCTACTAACTTTATCGTAGGTCACAACATTGGTGCAACACATAGTAAAGATATAGGGGATCCACCCATTACTAGCTTTCTCTGCACCACACATCGCAAGAAATTTCGGGAACACTTGGACAGCCCATACCTAAAACACAAACATAAACTATTAAAACAACAATTTCAAAATAATCATGCATAAAATATCAACCAAACTACTCTTACCACCAACACGCCTGGCATTCCTTGAGGATGGATGCAAGGTAACTTTGTAGGTTTTACTTCAGCTTTATCATATTTATTCATTTCAAAAACAAAGGCATCGTGGTTCTTTTCGAATGTTTGCTTATAACCTACGTGTCCCCAGGGATAATTGTTGAACTTAACAAAGTCTTCTACCAAATTCCATGTTATCTCCTCAATACCAGTGATGTCTGGGTACCCATATATAAAACGGTGCACATCATAGACTAGCGCAAGCTTAACCATGTCTACAGCCTTCAGTTTCATCCTCTCTTTATTACGCTTAAACCTATCCACAACATTCAGTTTTATCCTCTCTTTAGTACCCACTTTCACACTCTTTTTCTTCCTTTTGACTTATTTCCTATATTTTCTATCTTCTGCTTTTTTCATCTCTTCTTTATTTATATCAACTGCGATCGTATCGCAAAAAAGCAAGTCATACAATTCTGTTCCGGATACTTTTTTTTCAAGACTAAAATACTTCTCCTTGAATTTTCTACCCCCTGGGGGTTGGACATACGGCGTATCCAACTCCGTGACTCCAAGGCCTGATATTGCGGCAAAGTGCTGCTTCCTAAAGCATATTTCCTTACCCCCAACTTTAAACAATATTTCTTCATCTCCTTGTACCTTAATCCGCCTAGTCATCAAGAAACTAAATATTGGCCCAGACATCTTCTGATCATCAGGAATGTCAAGTAAATGGCCAATTTTAGTTTCTCGGAACAGGGCTTTCTCAGCGTCAGATAATTCATCGCATATACCATTTAGTACATTGTAGTCTGAGTAAGTTTTTATTTCACATTAATTGGTCCGGTACTTGTACTCATCTGGGTAAACATAATTCCTACACAACGCAATAAAAATTTATAACAAAATCATGGAAAGGATTAAAACAGAAAATGATTTTATTAGTTAAAAGATCTTTACTCATTGCTGAAACTATAAAACTCACTAATCGTATCTTAATTCACATATTTACCTTTCCTCAACAACAACAACTGCAGTTCTGGATTTTCTACCAACACCCATGCTTGCAACCTACAAATTGTTGCTTGGCTGCTATAGTGCTTACCTACATTCAACTATTAATGTTGTTAGTTCACAGTTAATATTGAACCCAGCGAGGGGAAACATACATTTACAATACGATAATGTGTGATTTAGATATATTGCTAGATGAAAATATTCATTATTTCTAACAACATACCAGTTCTATGACTTCTAGTATATTCTTAGCGGTAACAAGTATTTCATAACTTCAGTTCTATTTACAAAACCCATATAGCAAATCTCTTCACAATACCAGAACTTCACTTCTTGGGTCTGCTTTATACATACATGAATACTAAGAAATCACTGAAAGAGATAGCAAAATGGTTGCGGCCGTCAACTAAGATACAGGGTGAACAACAGTGAAAGATACGGGGTAGTGGTGGAGGAGGAGGCGATAAGATAGATTTAGGGTTATCGGAGTTTTTATAAGAGAGATAAGAGAAAGAGGAGAAGATGGAGGTTTACCGTTTGATCTTTTCTGAACTATAGGAATGTAAGTAGTGATTGTATCGGCTGTAGAATGAAGTCAAAAGTTGAGGAAGTGGCCTGCTCGAATTTTGTGGTCTCCAAGGAAGCCTCAAAGGCAGCAAACGGGCAAAAGGTGGATAGTAAAAAAAGCATGAAGATTCCTATTGTCTGCTTGGACTCTTCCGGTCAAAAAGGGGTGGTGAATCCGGTGATAGCTAAGGGGACACAGATTTTACTTTATTTGCATTTCGGTTCTTTTTATAGTTTTCAAATTTGAAGCCTTACCCTTTTTAATTAGTTAGTTTGGGTATACTTTAGGTGAATGTATGTGTACCATTTCACTATATACCATTTTGAGCAAAAAAGTTTTGAAGTCAAGAGTCAAAGTCATTCTAAAATGTTTATATTATCAATATTACTAAATTAAGGCGTGATCGTTGTATCTTGAAAAGAGACATCCATAGAAGTGAACACCATATGGGGGATGAATTGTCTTTAAGGAAACAAGATTGCCTCGCTTGATCAACCAATCTGGTAAGTCTTTCCTAACCCAAACATGATTTTCGAGGAAAGACTGTTTTCTGCTATCCAATTCAAGACTTCTTCATACACTAGAAAAAAAAAAATCTAAAATCAATATATTGGAAAAATTTTGTAAAACAAAAAGAGAGTTTTTAATTAGAGATTGGACAATGTGATCCTTGCATGTCCTCAACTGGGAAACTTGGTTATCGAACAGGTTTAAGGGATTCACATATGTTTAGACAACTATTTGAAAGGTGTTGGTACCGGGCTGCAATGGAGATGAATGCTCAAACTTTCCAAGGCTCGGTGATTTCTTTTAGACAAATATTTCTACCCTCCCAACGACCAAGGATTGCAACAGGTATGAAATCATCGCTTCAGGATGTGGATTCAAGTTTTGCACTTGACCCAATCAAGAACACATTTGATGATGCTTTAGAGAGAAAACAAGAGAAAGGTTTTCAAAGAGATGATTTCGAAATGGGTTTGGGAGATGCTACTTATAGGGTTTTTGCATCTGTTGGGAAATGACATGTCTTTTCACCAACATTAAAATTCTTCATTACTTATCTGTTGTTCGGAAACGTTTTCCAACTGTCCAAACGTTTTCGACATAAGCCTAGGACCCCTTCGTAGCGCGGTTGAAAATATTTCCAACATTCTCCCCTTATTTTCAAAACCATAAACAAAGTTAAAAACTTTAAAACCTGAAAACCAGTGGGATCAAAGACGCGTGGTTCTAGCACAATTGAGACTAAGCATCATCGTTGAAACCAATACATAAATGATAGGTACCTTCGTCAGTGTAAGAAACTCAAACTTTATCGATATTCTGGTGAAACTATCTAAGTCTCACAGGATTCCATAAGACATGTGTTCTGTGAAAGCACTATAAGGCCTTGTGCTTATATCCTTATTCATGAGTCTTCTTTAGAGAACAGTCTTCTTCTCTTGAAAGACAGATCGACTCATTAAGGATTTACATCCATCTATTTTTTTCTTGGAAAAACCCGGCACTAACTTGAAATGTTTTATGCTAGTGCTCCATAATCTCCCAGCCATAACTTGTTGGTACCATTGAACCTTGTTTATCCTTTTCAAAAACAAAAGTGGTTGGCTTGAATATGGTAGACTCTTTGTGAATGGGTCTGCCAAATTCCTTTTTTGATTCAATAAAGAACTCACTCCCCTCTTGAGTAGTTGCCTAACCAATTGGTGTCTGAGAATGTCTACACTTTCCATTATAAGTCTTATTAGAGATATTATAGATTGTAGCTTGTAAGAATTTCCATAAGAAGGTCCTAAGCCATTCTGCCTCTTTACATGCATTCGTTAATCTGACAACATTGTTGAATCGATATACAAGTCTGAACTCCAAGACTCAGACTGAAGACACCTCTAAAGTCCATCCGAGATGTCAGCTTGGACTTGGAACAACAAGTAGGGATAGCCTTGGTAAATTGTTCCTTTCAAGTAAGCCATAACTCTGGAAATGAAAGATTAGTAAGACTCCCAATGACACTGGTTGTAGGTCTTTGGATCGTCATCAAAGTGATCATACCCGATATAATGAGATTGGGTTAAAGCCAACTCATTCCCCTTTCTTAAGATCTTAATTCCCAAGATTACATACTCTCTAAATCCTTCATATACTTTTTGTTGCTTCCACCATAAATATGTATCAAAAATAAGCATATCATCAACATATAAATACTATAGATACATTTAATCATTCACCACAAACCATATGACAAAATCACCCCGTCCAAACCTCTCAATGCCATTGCATGGGAGCTTGAAATCTCTTCTTCCAAATCTCCATTTAGGAAGGCAGTTTTGACATCCATTTGATGAATAATTAACTTGTGGAACAAGTGCAATTAAACACAGGAGCATATGTATCAAAGACCTTGCCTATAACCCTTAGCAACCAATCTTGCTTTAAACTTACCTTTTGACCAGCATTTACTTTTTCTTTTTGAATACCCATTTACTTCCAATAGGCTTTACGCCTGGAGGTAAATCGAAGATGGGAATCTTTTCATCATTGATAGCCTCTTTCAAAAACTAGCATATTTGGAACTAATAGCAGGCAACATATTTGGTAATATTAAGAATTGTATTCTTATCACCTTCTACAAGATATGTTACAAAGTCTGACCAAAGCTTGTCTCTTTTTCTTGCTCCTCTTACTCCTTCTAGGTTCGATATCTTCTATGGGTTGGTCTTTAGAAGAATGACCATCATTCTCATTAGTCTCTTCAGATTCTAACTAGGTAACAAAATTCTCCGTGGGTTGCATTTGAGAACCTGTTCCCTAAAAAGATTAAAAATCTGTAGGTGATCTATTAAGAGAGTATCCACAAAGCACATTTATAAGCCCTGATACCAAACAAAACTTTAAGTCTCTTCAAGTTTGGTTTCCTTTTAAACCACAACTCATAAGAGAAACATTCTTCTTTCAAAGGAACCCTATTCAAAATATAACATGCAAAGAATATAGCTTCACCTCATTAAAGAATTAGGCAAACTAGAACTTATAAGCATGTAAGCCTTACCCTTTTTAATTAGTTACGAACTCAAATTCATTAGAAAATACTCACCAACGGGTATTTTAGGTACAAACTGTACAGAACTATTGTAAACATGAATAGTAGGCTACTATATACTATTCTGCAGCTGTACTCACTCATTTTTAAGATACCTAGCGTTGCATTCCTTTAGCATTAAAATTCTTATGGTTATTGTTCACATAAGCCGGTCTGAAATATGTACTCTCTTTTGTATCAAATCTAAAACCAGGCATCTAATAGGACTGTCACGGGAGACTTACAAAATGAAGAAGCATCTTTTTATCCAGAAAGGGCTACAGAATGTGTAGCAGGCCCACTAAAGGAGGCAAAAGTGGTTGTCAAAACTCAAACTGGAAAACCTAACAAGAAAGCTTCATCAAGTGATCTTGTAAAACAAGATGAAGAGTTGTTGAAAGACGAATTATCTAAGAAACACAAAAAACGTAAGAAGGATGGGAAGAAGATAAAGAAAAAAGTGGATGAGGTGCCAGGTAGTGCTCCTGAGCTGTTGCAGGTATGTCATAATTTACTATTTGGTATTCCTTTATTCAGTTAGTGGCATAAAATGTGTTGTGAAGTACAATATAGAAAAAGTGCGCGTGGTCTGCTGTTCGGTTTTAACAAATTTACTACTGTGTGTAGGTTTTAATCAAGCTCACTTTGTTTGCAATTGCTTGAATCCAGATTTTAAAATCAAAACTGTTGTGAAGTACAATATAGAAAAAGTGCGCGTGGTCTGCTGTTCGGTTTTAGCAATTTCTTGGATAGTAAAAAAAGCATGAAGATTCCTATTGTCTGCTTGGACTCTTCCGGTCAAAAAGGGGCGGTGAATCCAGTGATAGCTAAGGGGACACAGATTTTATCTCCTGCCAAATTTTGTGTACTTCAAGAGTAGTCTGATACTCTATAATTTACAAAGTGAGTACCCAAACAATGACCACACATTGTTCAAGTCTCGGCAGGGAAAGTGCATAACTGAATAATAACTTAGAGACATCTAATTAAGGGCTAAAAATGATTCTATAAACTCTTCCTTGAGAACCAACTTTTTCGTATATTAAGAAAGTTAGATTTTCACTCCCATTACCACAACAAAAAAGTCCAATACACCACCCCTCTTTCATGTCCTGCCATATCATTTTGAAACCAAATAAATTAACCTAAGTTTAAGGATGAAAAAATAGTCATTTACTTACTCACTCGTTAACACAATGCATTATACCACTGAAAGAATAAGCACAAACCACAAACAAACATGGTTTTAGAACCCGAAGCACTCAACTGCGGTACATCTTAAAAAACAAATGAGAAAAATAGAGACACCGGTGAACTCAAAATGGTTGCCACAAAGCAAGTTTACTGGAAGCGTTTCATATGAAGTATAGTTATATCATATATTCCTAGAAACATGTTAATAGTCTATCAGTGAGTTGTTGCTAGTAACCTATATATATATTCTCAAATTGTATTTTTTAGAAAAAATCAGTTTTAAAATCATAAACCAAATGAAGTCTGAGATATCAAGTATGAACTTACTACCTACATTTATAGTAATGGAGACTAAGGTTGGCAAGGCAACGTGACTTATGTGGAAAACATAAAATTCATGATCAACTATTCAACACCGATTTTAAATTCATTGAAGCGTAGATATCCTTTAATAATAAACGCGTAAGGAAATAATTTGCCTATAATTCTTCTAGTCTTTTTCTATCCTTGTTCGTTTTAATTGTTGCTATTTATTCATCGTTTCCGCATGTACATATTATATACGTCCCATTCTTTGTATGTCATATAGTGTTATGTCTACATATTTCAATTTCCATCATCTTCCTTCTCTTTAGCAAAGAATAATAAGTTCAACACGTTATAACTTGATAGAGCATATTCACCATGTAAAAAACATGGTGTGATTCTTTTGGAAAAGAAAAGTATTGTTTAAGCTTCTGGCATGTGTATACCAGAAACAACTTGTTTCCATCATGTACCCCTAAATCGATATATCTACAAACATTCGCATGCAAATATCCAGTATGTTAATGAAGCCCGATTGTCTAAACTATTAACCATAGATTAATGAAATAAGAAAACGCAGGAGATGTTGATCCTATTTATCGCATGACTCAAGTTGAAATCGATGATTGCACATGTAGGTAGTTCTTACCTATTCAATATTTTCACATAACTCGGACCAAAATATCCTGTTAAAGGAAGAGCAAAAAGTGATTCGAGGACTACAAAAATCGTAGTCGACTCGCTAGTTCTTACCTATTCAATATTTTCACATAACTCGGACCAAAATATCCTTGCTTGACACACTCAATAGATACGTGATAAAACTCACTCCCATTCTATAAACAACTCCACCACCGTCCCGTCATCTCCACAAGCACTACCATTCTCCTGCTAGGAAACGTGGGTGCATCTAAGAAAAGATCAAACGTGGGGTGAATTTTGTGCAGTAATTGGGTGTAGTTAGTTGGATAGTTTTGTCCGAATTAGAAAAATATGTTGGATGGGTCATGATTGCCGAGTCGACTATGATTTTTGCACTCCTCGGATCACTTTTTGCTCTCCCTTTAACAAAAAGAAAAATCAACGTCCATCTTTGACTCAAAATCAAACACCCAACAATTAATCAAGGCCATAGGATGACCGGAATCAATGGTCTTAATTGACCCATAGACAGACACCCTTCTTCCTTATAATATAGATAGCGTCGGGACCGGCAAAATTTATCAATTTATCGCGATTTTAAATAATCGCATAAATTAATAATTATTAAATTATATATTAATTAGGTTATCAAAATATTTTTTAATTCTAAAAAAAATAATAATCAAAAAAATGAATCAATAAACCTTATTTCATTACTAATTGTCGTGTGAGGTTAGTTGTTTGATAAATGTCTGATTTATTTACCCTATTTACTTTTTCCCACTGGATTGTTTAAATTACACATGCATTATTTTGAGTGATCAAATCATCTGCCTAGTTTTCTTGTGTTTGCAACTCTAGTTTCTGACAACCTACATATACATATTTGTTTCACACCACCAAGGGTGGTTCGAATATCTTTTCCCATGCCCGAGATTCGTCTCTCACTTTGATCGAAGAGGTGTCGGTGAAAAGCAAAATAAATTATGTCTTGGAACCCTATTTTGGATCCTATAAAACCAGGGTTTACCAAAAAGAACCTCCACACACACTCGTGGTTGGTATCCTAGAAAAATTAAAGGAATTTAATCACATTTGTACTCTTCATGACAAACACCTATTTTCATACACCTTTCAAAACAACACCTCTCATACCTCTTTGTACCAGCATAACAATGGCATCATTTGATTCAACTGAAGATTTGCAAATCACAAAAACCTGGTACAACGAATCTAGAATAGCAGATCTCTCTTCCGTAATGCCAGAACCAGAAGCCTTTTGGGCAAAAATATACAACCAATATAGGCGAGATTATGGGAATCCAAAGAGAAGAAGTCTTCAAGAAATTCATGATAGGTACCAGGTTATCCAAAAGGGCATTTGCGATTTTGTTACTATTAGACACTGTCTCACCCTCCACGACCGTATTACCATGCCACCCCCACAATTTGTAAGTATTTTATAATTAATTCTGTCCAAAGCTAAACTCATTGATTTTAAATAGAACAATAATATAATGTCCTTGTGATGTTATAGCACGAGCTCATTAAAGCGGGATATTTAGAGGAGAAAGGTGAAGCATTCACATACGATGACTGCTATTTTTTCATGGCATCGAAAATCCCAGAGTATGAAACGCCGGAAAATTCCTCTGCTTCTTGCAGTGAAGACAAAAACAAGAATTAATGTATGTTTAGATTTTGTGGGTTAATGTTATAAACCCTCACGAGACCAAACTCGTCCTCAGGGGTAACCCTCGGGTTTAACGGCTTGTTGCACGTGCTAAGTGTAACCGTGATTCCTACGAAAGTGAGTTAGTTTATTAATTATGTTTTTATAGTGTACTCCTAAATTTAAATTCAAAGTCGTCATGAAAGAGTGTGTCAATTACATCATTGCAATAAGGATTAAAACCATACACTTCATACAAATCACATCGTCTCCCATTTTCTAAAAAACATAATGTATCCTGCTAAGTTTGTAGTAAGAACCCTCCCGGAGCTTCTTAGTTCATAGTTTGTATGATGTTATACCACATTTGAAGTTCAAATTGATACCAAGCTTCATATTTCGATGATGTATCATTCTAGTAATCATATAACTTGAGTCTACTAGTGTGAACTAAAGCTACATAATGACCTGTATGGCTAGTCGAAATTACTTCATAACCTACGAAGTTAGTCGAAATTCAAAGCGGAAGAACAAAAAGAAAGCACAAAGGCACATAGCAAGCACATTGGCCTTAATCTGTATGACTAGATAGATAGAGATTACACCCGTTGATAAATTATGATCGTACGGCTAATTTCTCTTCCTCAAAAGTTTCACGAACAAAATCAATTTTCCTCTCACACTTCTTCCAAAAGGCACTAACTTTCCCCATTCCCGCTACATTTCCCCCCAGGTATTCACCTTCCTGTTCTCTTTCCCCATCCCAATTTATATATCTGTCCATATCGCCCTTAGCTTCTTAAGATTCAGTTCAATTTTAACTATCTGGTTTTGTTTCCCCCAAATTCATCAATATCTGCTCGAAATAACCTAAATCTCGTCACCCTAATTCCTCCTGAATCTCTTGTAGAAACAACCTAAATCTCACCATATTTGATGTTTGGGTTTTGAAAGGGGTTGAGCGTGAGCTCTTAAACAGGCTGGAGGTCATTCTAAAATTGATCCAGTCTGTGCTCTTCAAGCTTGGAATGAAGGTCTCCAAGTCCTGATCTCAGAAGATTTCATTTACAAGGTACATTTTGATTTGTGAAAGAAAAAAATAGGAAGCATTTTGATAACGCTGAAGATCTCTGAAAGGTGAATCCACTACTTTTGTTTTAAACTTTTATATTTTTGGTTTAAGGTGTAGATGGGTTTCAATTGGAAAATCATATCCAGATGAGTTATGCTTTGAATTTGGATAGACATTTTTGCAGACAGTTTTAGTTTTTCTTTGAGTCCCTTATTATATTATTCTTGTATCAGTGGCTCAAGCAGAAACCATTTTTGCAGGACTTTTTTTATATCCCGTCCCAAAGCACAGAAGAAGCAATAAGGCGCCTCGAGTTTGAGCAAAAACTTGACAACTATCAAGTTACCAACAGTCAGCTTAATTCTTCTAAAGCTCACTTTCGCCACCCTTAGCCACAATACAAAGGGGTCTACTTCTCCGTGTCCATACAAACAAACAAACATTGAAATATAGTTTATCAAAGTTATATTTTACCTAGCAAGTATTTCTCTGCATTTGATGCATCATTATTTACATTACATTTTGATATCTGAAAATGTAAATGGAGTGGGGTCGCTTTATTCAGCTGGTTTCTTTTCTTTTTTTTGCTGGTTTAAATTCATTCAATTGATGCAAACTTTGAACATAAGAGCAAACTTTGTTCAGCTCCAAGTTAGATTCAGTTTAATATATACAACGACTTCAAGTTTTAGTTGGGTGCGTGGTTTTAAATTTATGAAATAAGGTTCAATTGCAGGTTTAAATGTGCGATGACTTTCATTTTAGGTTCAGTCATCCTTACTTAGCTAATAAGAAGAATGGAAATTACATTCATCACTTTCCGACTGCCAGATATACAAAGTAAGCTACTTAGCTATCCTGCTTTGAAGTAGTATGTCTTCAATTCTTTGGTTCTGTTTGATAATATTACCATAAGGTTTCAGAAATACCAATTACATTCATCACTTGCCCACTGCCAGATATACAAAGTAATCTTTCAGAAGGTGCTAATCGGAGTGAGGATCCTAATCTCACTCCTGTCAGTAAGCAAACCTGTCGGTAAGTCCTAATCGCACGAAAACTGCACCAAAAACATGAAGGTGCTATTCAGAGTGAGGATCCTAAAGTTGCAATAAATGCTGCTAAATATTCACTAATATTGTGGCTTCGTTTGCCTATATGAATTTTCTCTTGAACAACTGTATGGCAATTTCACAACGATAGCGATGAAGATACTCCTTTTTAATACACGACAGAGGAACCCCCCTGATCAGATATTCAACAAACTTCAAAGCATACACCCCACATGAGCATCTGCAATATGCATTATAAACTTACTTCAATTTCCATAAAACATACATTTGTCTTTGAAGTTCGTATCACTCCTATGCTACTTGAATGTATACATTTATGCTGTGCAGGGAGAAAATATTTCAAGTAGAGAGAGTTGTTACCCATCATCCTGTTGAGGGGGGAGCAGACTCTCATGAAATACAGCTATCCACATGGGCCCCTGGTTGTACAGTTTGGATAAATAGTCACGAATCTGTATTATTTCCTTATACACTCCGTTTGATTGACGAGATGACCGCGGTCTAAGGGAATCACATATGGTTACTTTATGCTGCTTAAATTTAATACATATTTCGACCCAGTGGTCGTATCGTTTTTTAACGTGGACTACGCCATATATCACATTGACATCTTCCCAAGGTTTACCGCCTTCAGGCCTATGTCCAGATGGATAACGATTGGCGTTTTTGAACTCGTCATCCATTGTCAGGCATGGCTGTTCAACATCAAGGAAGATTACTTACAACACATAAATTAGTTAATACACAATTGAAGTATATATTTTACAGTTAACAGACCTGAAAGAAAGCGTCTATGGTCGTGCACTTCCCATCGGCGGAGAGAGTTACTGGACGCATGAGGAGCAACATGCTGTTAATATGCTACAAGACGACACAAAAGAGATGAGTTTTGCATTTCCTTCACAAGATGGATCCTTATGCGGAGGAGCAACAGGCTGTTAACATGTTGTTGCTGCAAACACTGTTACCATAACACAGTTAAATCATTTTTTACAGGATCAGCAGATCCAAACTAACTTACTTCGTCACCTAGCCATCCTTTTTTATCCAGTAGTGTTTTAAACTGCTTACACGTTGCAAAGGGGTCATCTTCCTTGTAGTCAACAATATCCCATACAAACATCCATAAAACAAAGTTACGATCAATATAAACAAGGACACCAAAAACAAACAAATAAATAAAGGATGTATTGGGGACACTCACCCTTTGTTGATGTAATCATTCACATCCTATACATCCTTCTCAGTAACTCCGGAGTCCAATCTGAAATTTTTGAAATAATCTATTTTCACTAGTATTTCAGGAAACAACTTTTGCTTCAGGGTATAATTCTCATCAACCTCTGTCAAAGAGGAATCTCCAATTTCAATTTTAGTCACACCCTTTTGAGATCTTCGAGTACACTTATCCTTCTCCCGACCATTCTTCTTATGATCACCACCATCTCCCGCAAAAGTAACCTTATTGCCAGGCATAACTCTAGCCTTCTTCGAATTTTTTGCAGTTGTAAATGGAGGTTGTAGCGCTTTACCAAGCTTCCTTACTCTGCCAAACTTTGGGAGAGAATTCTCATCAGCACATACGGACGCTTCAGCTTCATCATGATTTCTTTTTTTCCATTCGGGGCTTTTAGAATTTTTACCGGCCTACAAAAACATAGTCAATGAGAAGAATTTCAATAACCGGTGAACACAGTTAATGTAAATACTACGGTAAACAAATGACTTAATTCTGTTAATTAACAACGTTTACTATCAACCAAATATTCCATAAGATTAAAAGGATTTCTGAAGTTTAATATCAAACAAATGGAGAAATATCACGCCGTTCTTATAAAACGAACACTCCGATGTTTATAAACGAGTTACCGAGTAACTATGCTAATAAACAACATCAGATACATAATACAACAAACTTAAATGGAGAGAAAGCGAACATGACTAGAGCATTTGAAGCAATATTTACAAGACCAACAATAATTTTTTCGACAAGTGGATTATTGTATGAAATAGTCACTATCCAGTAGAGACGATTGGCGGAAAACTGTGTATATATATTACCTACTTCATAGTCAGGCATTCAAGAGTGAATTTTATTAACTACAGACATTACGTACATAGACCTATTGTGATTTGTCTATTGTGACATAATGCAAAACTAATAGGAAACCTATACATGCTAATGACCCACAAAAGTTATTCTTTTATTCGTACTCATACACATTAAAATTCGAGCAATAAGAACGAATAAACCTCTTCGCCTATCTTATTTGGAGTATTGTATAGTAGTGGTGTACTAAGAAGTACAACATCATCATGGGCGTTTACATCATCGTCGCTTAAAATGTTATAGCGCCGTGTTTCAGCTTCTTCATTACCAACAGCTTCTTTACCAACATCAAGAACAGGCTTCCGATATAAATCACCACCACTTTCTTTACCAACCTCTTTGACTATGTTATTTGGGTTCCTACTTTCCCCATCCGGCATTCCTTCACCATTGAAATTCCCCATACATGGAGAACGAAACTGTTACATGTTAATTCACATCGACTTAATTAATTTTCAAGTTATGAATAGGTTAAACTGTTAAATTTAACAGAATAAAAAGATTCCAAATGACTCACAGTTCTTGACTTTAAAACTGAAACCTCCTCCTTCAAAAATGTAACCTTCTCTTTCAATTCGGTGCATGTATTTGTCAAATCGACCACCTGGCAACTTAATTCTTCCAACTTTCCTAGAGACTCACTCTTCATACCTACCACCAAACTGAAAAGCTTATCCATCATATCCTTCCAAATATCACCATCAGACCGAGGATTAACTTCCGCATCTATAGCTTGTTCTTCCAAGCCGTCAACCTCCATATCACCTTCAGAACAAGTATTAAAAGCCGCATCACTAACTTGCTCTTCCCTGACATTACCCTCCTTTACAGCATCTTTCATGTGAGAAACATGAGGTTGATGTACTATTGGAGAAACGGTGTCCACCACATCTTTGTCACTAAGGGGACCCGCAACTGAGCAGGGGATTAAAATCCGGTCGAAGAGAGGCTCAGGCCATATGATGCCTTCCCTGATTTGAACAACAGAATCTTCCTGCAACAGGGCGAAGATACTCAAAAACAACATTAAAATACAAAATTTAAAGTAATTGAAAATCTGGGGACATACTCATACCGGTTCTAATGCGCTACAAACATTCACATGGTGCAAGGCATTAGTGCAGAACACAGTAAGGATATAGGGGAGCCACCCATTAATATTTATCTCTTTTCCACATTTCTCAAACAATTTCGGGAAGACTAGAACAGCCCAAACCTAAAACACAAAAACAACTATTAAAACAACAATTTGGAAGCTAAAACATATACAAAATATCAACCCAAATACCCTTACCACCAAAACACCGGGCATTCCTCGAGGATGAATGCCCCGTTGACGGTTAGGTTTATCTACTCGAGTCATTTGATATTCATAGGCTTTGTGAATCTTCTCAAACGTTTGATAATAAGCTACATCTCCCCAGTGATAATTGTTGAACTCATCAAAGTCTTCTACCAAAGACCATGTTGTGTCCTCAACACCAGTAATGTCTTGGTGCCCATATATAAAACGATGCACAACATATAGGAGAGAAACCTTTACCCTTTCATCAACATTCACTTTCCCCCTCTTTCTAGCCTCCACTTTCTCACTCTTTTTCCTCACCGCAGTATTTTTCCTCTCTTCAACATTTCTCCTATCTACATAATTTCTCCTCTCTTTAGAATCCGTATCGATAAAAAGGAAATTATACAAATCTCCTCCGGCTACTTTTCCCTCAGACCAAAAATACTTCTCCTTGAGTTAATCAGCCTCGTGGGTAGAGCACACGGTGCATCCGTCTTCTTGAAGCTAAGGCCTAATATTGCGGCAAACTGCCGCTTTCCAAAGCAAATTTCACTACTAAAATATCCATTAGAAAATCTGAACCAGATATCCTCGTCTTGTGGTACATAAATCCTCCTAGTCATTATGAAATTAAATATTGGCCCAGACATCTTTTGATCAACAGGAATGTCAAGTAAGTGACCAATTGTAGTTGATCGGAACAACACTTTTTCGGCATCAGACAATTCTTCGCGCACGGCTTTTAGTACATCGTAGGTGGGGTAAGAAATCATTTTGGAGGAACCGGTACGGTACCCGTACTCATCTGGGTACAAATATTGCCTACACAACACAATAAAAAGTTACAACAAAACATACCGGTTCTATTCGTGAAAAGATCCTTATTCATTAAGCCACTCCTAATCCACATATTTACCTTTCCTTAAAAACAACAGCAGGTTTATGGGTCCTCTTGGGCAATTTACCAGCACCCATGCTTGTAACCTACAAACACGATTCAATAGATAAACAAACATCTGAATAATAAGGCGTTGCGGAAGGGAAATAGATCACATTCTCAAGCCTACATTACTTTTACTGATTCCTGCAGGTTTTGGGACTAGACTACACACTCATAAATATTAAAAGACAGGAATGAAAGCTATGCGGAAATATGTATGCCAACCCGGACCTGCGCATACACGAAAACAAAGGTTTTCAGACATAAATTGGAGTTCCATAGATACTGAACCAGCATTTCAGGTCTGAGTTTCAGGGCGCATAAAAAAATCATTATTGAACCAAAATAAACACCCAATTGTTCATTAGAAAGATAACAATCTCCTCTACATCTTTTGTTAAGATGTCATGAACCAAATCGATCTCTAACATACCTATAACAGTCCACAAAGATTCCCACTTACTGCAGTTACAAGCAAAATCCATATTTTATAATGAACAATAATATCATCATAATTTAATCAACTCAACCCCAATTCAAGCAACGTAAGTCTCTGTAGATTAGCAATTTCTACATCAAGTTGATACACTTGAAAATGTAAATTTCTAACTGCAATATCGATGACATGCTGGATTTCTTGTTCAAAAGGTGAGCTAATATTTATCAGTGGAATCTTAGGCTAGTTTAAGATGTATAATTTTCAAGATTACTGGAAGAAAAAAAATAGATGGCCAAGAATGTTGAACAACAGATAATGAAATAGCTCAGGACATGACACTTAACGACACAATAGATTTGTCTTTCAAAGTACTGAATTTCCTGAGAAGAACCTTAATTCAGTGCATTTTCTAGAGTGCCTTAGAATCAGGCCAAAGTTACAGGACATAATTTGAACTTTCTGAGATGATGTGGTTTGTTTCAATTCACATACTTTACCTGTTAAATCTGACATTTACAATAACTCATAAGGCCAAAACATACCTAATTCTAAGTTCCAGCTGAGTTCTCTCCCTAAAAAGAATTAGCAGACAGAGGTTAAGAACAAAAAAAAATATAACCACAAAAGAAAACCCTATAATTCTGGTGTCACACAGATTCTTAAAGTTCATTAATCTCCTATATTTCGAACTCCTATCATGTTTCAAAACCAGCAAAAGTTTAACCCAAAACCCAATGAACCCTAGGTTCTTCATACTTTGATAACAAATTAGTCCACAACAGAGTGATAGAATCATTGAGAAGAACATTACATGTTTTCAATTGATCGGTGCAAGAAAAAATAGGGTTGAAATCATACCTTTACTGCAATCTTTTTTTTACAAACTTCAAATTGATTATCGCCGTTATCAAAAACAGATCGAACAAACTTGAAATTGAAATAAAAAATGAATTTTTTGGAATTTTATTTTTAAAGCAATCAATAATTTTCAAAACAGCTGATAGGAATTAGATTTATGACTAAGCTACAACCCAAATTTTCGAAAACTCCATTGATTGAAAACCCTAGTTTAGAAAAATTACCTGTTTTTTACCTAACCCTGAATATGCATGTCTTCTTTATTACACCATCTCTCTTATTTCTTTCAATCTTCACTACAAAATTGGGTTTTACATAAGTAATCGATGAATCAAAAATTCATTTTAGAAAACCCAAGATTGAAAAGTTACCTGATTTTAATTTCCAGCCCTATTCTTGTTCAAATTCTAAGGAAGAATGAAAACCTAGATAATGAAAACCCGGATATAGATGGAAGTTCTCGGACTTCAGGCGAGGAAGGAAGAGAGAGTTTTTTTTTTTTTTTTGATACTAAAGAGAGAGAGTTGCAGACGAGGAAGAGAGAGTGTGAAGTGAGATGAGAGATGAGTGTGTTTTCTTGTTAATACCGTCAAATATAATGTGCAGGCGATGTGTGCACATTGTGGCATTTTGGTAAATATACTGTCAAATTGGACCACTTTGTTAACATAGCTACTTAGCAAACATTTTTGGTAATTTGAATTTTTTTTGGTAATGCCCAAATCAAAACAGACACCCTAGGAAATTTCCGCTTACTTTTGTCATGAACAAGGAGCTATACATTTCGCTGCAATTCACAAAGTTTACGGTGCAAGCAATGATTCGAAACTTCTCACTCATCTTCCGCTAGGTGACCGCTGTGAAGCTGCTGTTACAATTTCATACGAAGCTCAAGCTAGAATGAAAGATCCTGTTAATGGATGTGTTTCTCACATCTTTGCTCTCCAACAACAGGTATAAACATGTACATATACATTCTTCATTTTCAAAAAATATTAATTATATGAGAAATCTAATTGAATTCTCATTTTTGTACGTTTTCTGATGATGCATTTTTTACTTTGGTGTTTAAGGTTGTGAGATTACAAGAACAAATTACGACAACTAGAGCACAACAAGCGGCTCAAGGTTTCGTTGATGGAGTTAACATTTCTACTTCAACAAATGATCATATTCATCTACACGACAATCACAACAAATTGTTCTACCGAGATTTTCCTGCTACATATCCACAAGATATCGAAGCTATAAATATGCATTTAAATGAATCGAAGATATTATCGGAACAGTTATATCAAAACAATACTTCCATGAATGATAGCAACAGTACTGCTACCACTGATGATGAAAACATGTTTTCTTATGAAAATGGAGTAGTGAATATGGAAAATTCACCAAGTAACCAAATGAGTCAAGAATATCATGATCACGAATCTTTTGCACCACCTGAAGAAACTGTTCATCAGAAATGGCTTCTGAATATCTTGATGACATGCAAATGAATGCAAGGAAGTGGACATTCCAAGGCACTAATCATGTGGACCTTCAATCCATGGCTTTTGCTTATTTTCAACACTCGTAATAAATTAAATTAAATATAAAGGAAAAATGAATTTCTTGGCAGGGAACAGTAAATGTAGCTTAAGGCATCAGAGCTAAGTTGTATGACTTTTTCAAACTCATGTATGTGATCATCCTACCACTCCACATGCTAATAAATTTCATAATCCATTTGATATGTAATGGTGAATTGGAAGAATTTTTTCTTTCGATTACCATAGCCTTTCCTTGACGGATAAGTCTTAAAAGGCTCGTCTAATTATTCAATGCCCCATTCTTGCAGCATCTTTTCATTCATCCAATGCTGTAATCTCGACTACCACACAAATTGGTTGTGTTTGTCTCCATGTGGTTCCGTAATTGATGTCTCTCTTCTCTATTCAACAATAACATTACGGTCCTTTCTGCAGTTTGTCTAAAAATATGTGATCTAGCGGTTGTCCTGTGATTTCAGTTGATGTTATTTTTCCGTTTTCCTAGCTAGAACTTTTAAATGTTCAGCTTACGAAGTTGCCCAGTTGAGGACATGCAATGCTCATAATCTGTACAGAAATATGGTAGATTAATTACCTACTTTTGCAGCACCGATTTTTCAGAAATTGTGTACTGTCTCTAAAATATCCATCTAGTTTAAGAGATCAATCTAGAGCCAAAGCTCTCTCTAGTTATCTTAGTATTATAAGTAGACTGTTTTGAAATCACACAAGTTTTTTTTTTTTTTTTTTTTGATCAGCGAAGAAAGATTTATTGATTAAAAAAAATGATGGTTCAAAAGAATTGAACCACCCTACAAGAGAAACAAAACATAGAACCAGTAACAGGCTAGTAGATCAATAAGACTAAGAAAAACGAAAATACTTACTAGGACAATTAACCATAGTCTATTGAAAAAGCGTGGGTCTAACAACCACACCCAATATTTCGATTAGCAATTTGTATGGACAACTCCGATTTACTTTCTAGAGAATTAACTAGACAGTTAGACTCAATCAATAGAAAATATCTCAAGGAGTTATTATCTCAATCTCTCAATTTGATTTACTCAACCAAATACAATTTGCGAGTCTTAATCAAAGAGAGATAACTTGGATGGTACCAAAGACCAATATCCAAGTGTCAATCAATTTAAATCAACAACCAATAAGGTCGAATATTCTAAGTGATTGAAATACGCACAACCTATATTATTTCAATTATATAACAAAATATAATGCGGAAAACAAATAACACATACACCAGAATTTTGTTAACGAGGAAACCGCAAATGCAGAAAAACCCCGGGACCCATTCCAGATTAAACATACACTGTATTAGGCCGTTAAAGACACTAGCCTACTCCAAATTAACATCGGTCTGGAGTGTAGTTGAACCCCAATCAATCTTACACTGATCCAAGGTACAGTTATGCTCCTACGCCTCTAATCCTAGCAGGATACTACGCACTTGATTCCCTTAACTGATTTCACCCACAACCAAGAGTTGCGACGACCCAAAGTCGAAAACTTTAATAAATAAATATGTCTCACACAGAAAAGTCTATAGGATAGATAAATTCGTCTCCCACAAATAAACCTATGAGTTTTGTTCCGTCTTTTGATAAATCAAGGTGAACTGGAACGAATCAATAAAACCAAACTTATATTTTCGAAGAACAGCTCAGTTTTATCAATCACCTCATAAAAGTCTTAATCGACGCAGCGAAAAAAGATATTGTGGAATCACAAACGATGAGACGAAGATGTTTGTGATTACTTTTATATCTTGCCTATCGGAGATAGAAATCTCAAGACATTTATTATAATTGTACTCGTGCGATAGAAACAGCAAGATCAGATCACACAACTACAAGAAAAGTAGTATCGATCTCGCTTCACAATCCCAATGGTGTCTTTAAGTCGTTAACCTGGTGTTGATGGTGCTTTTTAGACAAAGGGTAAAATTATAAAATCCCGAATAACCTAATGTCACCGGTGATCAATTTATTAGAACATTTAATACATGTAGTCACCAATTAGTGGGGGGTATTTTAAAAAAATGTTGAATTAGGTTTTTTCGACTCAAAACCCTAATGCCAAAACTAAGTCGCATA
This sequence comes from Papaver bracteatum, assembly GCA_023529315.1. Classification (NCBI taxonomy): domain Eukaryota; kingdom Viridiplantae; phylum Streptophyta; class Magnoliopsida; order Ranunculales; family Papaveraceae; genus Papaver; species Papaver bracteatum. Next base: position 932,564 of record JAJJWX010003506.1, read on the forward strand.
CTTCGCACCATGGCAACCTTGCCAAAACCAAGTCGCATACTATGCACCATGGCAACCTTGCCAAAACCAAGACGCACATTTGGCACCATGTCAACCTTACCAAAACCGAGCCGCACCCTGCGCACCATGACAACCTTGCCAAAACCGAGCCGCACACTGCGCACCAAGGCAACCTTGCCAAAACCAATCCGCACCCTGCGCACCATGGCAACCTTGCCAAAACCAAGCCGCACACTAACATCATGGCAACCTTTCCAAAACCAATCCGCACCCTGCGTACCATGGAAACCTTGCCAAAACCAAGCCGCACACTGCGCACCATGGAAACCTTACCAAAACCAAGCCGCACCCTGCGCACCATGGCAACCTTGGCAAAACTAAGCCGCATACTGCGCCCCAAGGCAACCATGCCAAAACTAAGCCGCATACTGCGCACCACGACAGTCATGCCAAAACTAAGTCGCATACTGCGCCCCGCGGCAACCATGCCAAAACTAAGCCGCATACTCCGCACCTAGGCAACCATGCCAAAAGTGGCGCTACCCAGCTTGCCAAACCGTGCAACCTAGGTCAAATTGGCCACGCATGCCATTGGCACATGCCGACATGCTCGCTGGTAGCCTATGCTTGCAAACCGTGAAACCTAGGCCAAATTGGCCACGCATGCCATTGGCACATGCCAACATGATCACTGGTAGCCTATGCTTGCAAACCGTGCAACCTAGAAAAAATTGAACATGCATGCTATTGGCACATGCCAACATGCTCGCTGGTAGCCTATGCTTGGAAACCGTGCAACCTAGGGCCAACTTGGTCGTGCGTACCATTGGCACATGCCAACATGATCGCTGGTAGCCTAACTTGCAAACCGTGTAACCTAGGTCCATCTTCGCCGTGCATGCCATTGGCACATGCCAACATGATCTCTGGTAGCCTAGTTTGCAAACCTCCCCACCTAGGTCCAACTTAGACGTGCGTGTCATTGGCACATGCCTAAATGATCGCTTGCATCCTAGCTTGCACTCAAGGTGGAACCTACAACCAAGGCATTCCACACATGCCATTGGCACATTCCACACATGCCCCTTGCATCCTGGCATTGCCACTTGCACTCACGGTGCAACTTGTAACCAAGGCATTCCACACATGCCATTGGAACATGCCGCACGCGCCACTTGCAGCCTGGCATTGCCACTTGCACTCAAGGTGCAACCTGCAACCAAGGAATTCCGCACATGCCATTGGCATATGCCACACGCGCCACTTGCATCCTGGCATTTCCACTTGCACTCAAGGTGTAACCTGCAACCAAGGAATTTCGCACATGCCATTGGCACATGCCACACGCGCCACTTGCAGTCTGGCATTGCCACTTGCAGTCAAGGTGCAACCAAGACTCGAGACATCAACACAAACTGGGGGATGCTTTCCAGGGTCTTGGTTTGGCGGTCACAACGTGCAGCGTACACTACGCTCACATTAAAAAGCGTGAATAGGAATAAAGCGGTCAAATAAATGAGAAACTAATGGTAAAAACGTTTTCACCCATAAACACCATGCGGTTACCACCTCCTCACATTATTTCACCATTTACTCTCTTCCTTAATGAGACCAAGGTACGTTTCAGTCTCGACTTATATAAATAGGTCTTACCTATTTCCACCAGACAACAGGTCTCGGTCAGGAGAAATACATATACATTCAGAAAAGGAAACTTTGCAAGCTCTCCCAAAAAGCTTTCACAATCTTGCAAGATTACCAAGCTTTCACTTTCTGATACGAGTCGAGATACTACCCTTCCAGAACTATTCTGGTCTTAACACTTTCTTCGCTTCCCTCCCCAAATCAACCCATCTCCTTCACTTTGTGACCGAAGCAAGTCTAGAACGACCATTTCTTGGTTTAGGCCAGAATTGTATAGATTGATCTCTTGAATCTAGAAAGTGCTCACGTGCTATACATTTGTTTAGGGTTTAAACCAGTTTCTCACTCACCTGCCGAATTTACCAAAATTGGCAGAAACGATTTTTACCCATAAACAATTGGAGACCACAGCGGGAGGATTGATCTTTCGGTTACATATCATCTTTTAGAAATCGATCTCATACTTTGACCCAGGCATCAGGACGAAAGAAGCAAGCAATCTATTTGGGGATATAGAACTCGACTACCAGACAACCTGGTTACCAGTCGTGAAACTACATGAAACATATGGGGACTTCACAAGAACCGAAAGATAGCCTGGTTACCAGTCGTGAAGCTGCATGAAACGGCTGGGGACTTCGCAGAAATCGAAAGCAAACGGTACAGTCATCAAGTAACTTAAAACGACCGAGGACTTTCCACAATCACAGTAGTGCTTTCCGCGAAATCCGATCTTACACACGAGGATCCCTTATCATCAGGAGATCCGGGAAACCGAGTAAGTCTTTCCTAGACAGAATATATATGGTTTACCATTTCAAGTTTTCACGGGAATGACAAAACCAATAGCCATGTTATGTCCTGTCCCATGTCATCTACCAACACATAATGTTCACGATTCCATATCTTCCCTGGGATGTTCGTATCATAACCAAAAAGCGGCATCATCCCTAAAAAAAAAAAGGAAACCACATATTCATCTTTTCATATCTTCCATATCCAAAAACGGTTCATCCCGAATAATAACCCAAAACCCTCATAGGTAACACTTTCCTATCAACCCAGAAATCCAAAAAATCAAGAAACACTTGTCTATCAACCTAGAAACCCAGAAGAAAAAAAAGACTTTTCTATTAACCCAGAAATCCAGAAAATCAAAACCATAAGCCAGGTGTTTCATTCGCCTTTCAAAAAAAAAAAAACACAGAAGAATTTCATAAGACAGAAGTGCAACGGAAGCCATTTAATAGTGGTTTACTTTTCTCGAAGAAGACGTCATTCGTCATTTGGAGGACCACCTGTTTTAGCTCCAACTCTTTGTTGCATCACCATGCGTACCGAATATGCATCATAACGGTTACCAGTTACTATTCATGAAGTAGCTGATGCTATTACAGTAATATTCGAATAGAGGAACTATATTCCTACAGATTTATGGAAGGAATACCTATGTCTAAGGTTTGCGCCAACAAAAAAAGAGGAGAACAAACTGAAGGAGGAACGCTGAAGTGCATAGCCAGAATATGCTTGCCCACTTTGTTGCTACTACGCTACCGCTAACACCAGCATTCCATGATCCAACCTGCACGCCTTCCAGGTATCGTTTCCACCGTCCCACAGAAATAAGCCTCCCGCACTATCATTACAACTTGATAGCCAAAGTTCCAGTGCCAACACTCTGCGTCTAAAACAATACCAGACGCGCTTACCGGACACACATGCTAGACGCACATGTCAGGCACACATGCAGCACGCACATGACCGGCCACAATACCACACCCTGTGCCGATAGCCTATATCCTTTCCAGGGATGGCAGATTGCGTGTTTTCCATCACTGATAGCTTGAGTCACACTTGCACTTCCAGTTTGCATCTTCCCAGCACTAGCATCCTGCATCCTTCTACCGTTGCACTTGAACGCCCCGTAGGGAAGCATCAATACAATTTCATCACATGTAAAGATCAGGGACGATTTCTCCAAAATCGAAGCAAATCATCAAACCCCCTGGGTTCACGAAGACTCTCTTCCTGTCAAGGGACGCATGATTTATGGGGACTTCGCCCACAAAACTAAGCGGTCCATGGTGAAACATTTATGTGAGATTTTATTTTTCCCCAAGGCACAACGTCAAGACATATCTACAGCCCTCAACCGCACTGCATTAGGGAAGCATATGTTTCCAACCAGAGAAGCCGCTCCCAAACTAAAGCACGGTTGATAGAAGGACCAAGGATTCCTAACCACTGTTCGCTTGAAGGATGTCCGGTTTGACAACACACTGATTAACGCAACCGCTCCGCTTCAGCATTCTCTCCATAAGCTGCTCTAGGGTCCGAAGCCAAAACTTTAACGTTTAATGTCCTAAGTTTCAACATCCTCTCCAAGAGCCGAAGCTACTTCAACACCGCTTCTTCATGTCAAGGATCATTGTCACATCTATCCAATATTTTTACTTCCACGGAAGCCCATACAATTCCAGCCAATTTACTTTGTTACCATGACAATGTAGTCTCTTCTGATTACATCTCCTACCAAGAAATGTTGTCGCTCACTCATTAATACCAACTAGAGCCTCACCACAACAGCAATTACTACAAATATGGAAACATGTAAACCATGCTTGAGGACTGAGGATATACACGGAATCCCTTCACTGTCAAAGCTCAAAAGACACAGTCAACCAAAAATTCGCACTCACAACAAGGTCATCTACTGTTAAAGGGTACATCACAAGAATATCATCATCTCTCTGTCCAGAAGACGCTTTCAACACTTTACGGAGTCGTGGAGGGTCCCAAGCCTGCACTATCAGAATATTTCATTTAGTAATTTATGAGCATCCCACTGTCACATGCATAAGAGTACGATAGGATCATGATGAATCATGTGGATGGGAATTCAAGGAGATGTAATGAGAGTACGCTACGCATGGGGGAAACCTCCGACGAAGCAGTTTCTACTATTCTCGATTCGGGTTCCACCATATGAGGGTCAATTGGGATTTCCGCCACTTCCACTGTATTGGTAATCAATACTTCATAACCTGGAGGCGCGAGTGGTTCATCGTCAACTACTCCAGGGTTGCTCGTACTAGTGGACCCATGATTCCCAACTTCGTTGTTAAGCACCTAATCCGAAGATTACCTGGGATTAGGATGGATCAAGCGTGGAAAATCAGTACGATCATAAAATTAAGAAAGTAAGTGAACTAACATCATTCAAGTTCCTTATTATTCTTCTACAACATGTGCAAGAAGTACCGAAGTCATGAAACACGTTTTCCAAACAAACTCAGCTGAGGGAAATTTACACTGCCCTGTGTTCAATTAAGAACTGGGTGCAATTGGTGTGGAATATAGTGTTTGTATATGTACCATTCTCTTAGCAAGGAAGTTACCTATAACATGTCAAAATTTCATGGCAATCGGATGAACGAGCAAGGAGAGGTGACCAGGACATCTGATAACACGCAACCTGGAAGTTCTGAAAACCTCCTGGAAGTTTACTGTTTCTCGTTTTCACCCATAAACACCATGCGGTTACCACCTCCTCACATTATTTCATCCTTTACTCTCTTCCTTAATGAGACCGAGGTACGTTTCAGTCTCGACTTATATAAATAGGTCTTACCTATTTCCACCAGACAACAGGTCTCGGTCAGGAGAAATACATATACATTCAGAAAAGGAAACTTTGCAAGCTCTCCCAAAAAGCTTTCACAATCTTGAAATCTTCCCAAGCTTTCACTTTCTGATACGAGTCGAGATACTACCCTTCCAGAACTATTTTGGTCTCAACACTTTCTTCGCTTCCCTCCCCAAATCAACCCTTCTCCTTCACTTTGTGACCGAAGCAAGTCTGGAACGTCTATTTCTTGGTTTAGGACATAATTATATAGATTGATCTCTCGAATCTATAAAGTTCTCACGGGAATCACGTTTGTTTAGGGGTTAAACCAGTTTCTCACTCACCTGCCAAATTTACCAAAATCGGCAGAAACGATTTTTACCCATAAACACATGGTTTTAAAAGAAGAAAACCAAAGGTTAAAGGAGAATCGACTCTATCTTAGCAAACTAGTATCACACAGAATGTGTAGGGATTAGGTTTCCTAGTTTCTAAAGTTCTTCCTTATATAGTCTTTCAAATTAGGGTTTGCAATCAATGTTAGCTTCGTAATAAAGCATTCAATATTCACCGTTGGATGAAAACCTGATTAGATACAAGATAATATTTATCAACTGTTAGATCTAAAACATAGCTTGTTATACACACATGTACTTGACGTTTTTGGGTTTATGTAACCGTACCCAAACATGTACATTAGTTGGTTCAATACTAGTTAACCAAATGGTTATCCAAATGATAACTTTCATATCAACCATATTCTTCTTCACCATAACTAGTCCAAATGACTCAAATGAACTAGTTAGAGAGTTGTTCAATTGCTATGAGATCCCATGTACTACACAAGACACAATTGAAGCAAAAACGATGTGATTCAATCTAATCGATTCATGAACTATAAATCCACGGTTTGTAATAATATTCCTTAGTTTATTAAGATAAGTTCACATGAATCTATTTTAGACATAACCTACTCAAGTTCGCAGACTGGCTTCGCGGACTCAAGTTAACCGGTTAGAGTTTACAAACTCCAGCAGAAATTCTCGGGTCAAGAACTTCCGTCAGTTCGCGGACTGAGTTCGCGTACTAAAACTGAGCTTCAACTCCGGCAAAAATTCTTGGGTTCAAGAACTACACCAGTTCGCGGACTGAGTTGGCTGCTCATGTTCCGGTTTGACTTGATCAACAAAGATCGCAAACTTCAGTTCAAGCACTAAGGACTTATACGTATATATGTTACCACAATAATATTTATATCCTCCAATGGTTATATTGTCTAAACTCTCATTTCAATCATTGAAACATTCTCAGAGGGCGTTATATAGTTATTATTCACAAACTATTTTTCGTCAGAGCGATTTCCAAGATGATTGAAACATAACATGACTTTCGTCACTAGGTAAAGATGAACTTGGCACAATCGAAAGCTTTACCAACACATATTTCGAGAAATAGATAAGCGAGATATACTCAGCCCGAAATATCATATGTGCATATTCTTAGCCTATATAGTAATACGACTTTTGTCTCAAGATAGGAGATAGAGTAGATAGACTTTTGAGTGATAGATAATTTCAAGTCTCTACATACCTTTTATTCGATGAAGATCCACTGGTTCCTTGAGTAGTCCTTCGTCTTGTATGATGATTTCCATGGAGTTATTGATCTCAACTACAATTTCTATCCTAGTCCGAGACCTTAGCTATAATGGACTAGAAATCAATACTTTATAGTTTTGATCACTAACATTGAAAAATATGCTTGAGATAGCAACGCATGCGAGTTCGACCGAGCAATGCTCTAACAGGTTGGTTGATTCATTTTCTTGGAAGAAAATGAAGGTTAAAAGAATATACATACCTCTTCTATGCAGCAGATATCTGGTAAATCACACAAGTTTTTCAGTCAATAAATTTATTCTTATTCTTTTTAAAGGTATAAGAAAGAAAACTCATTTGATTAAGTGGAAGGTGTTATACAGAAAACTGTTCGGTGGTTTGGGCATCAATAAATTAAGGAAGATGAATTAAGCTTTGTTCACTAAATGTCTTTTGAGATTCTCAGCTGAAGAAGATGCTTTGTGGAGAAAGATAGGAACTGAAAAATATGAGACTGATGCTATTGTTGGGTTATCAAAAGTCCAACTATTTCCTTTCGCAGAGCTATTTGGAAGGGAATCATGAAATGCAAGGACATCTTTATAAGAAACATCAGATTCAAGGTTAGTAAAGGTACCAATGTCAGATTTTGGACTGATAATTGGCCGTTATCTTCTCCTTTATCTATTATTTTCCCAAATCTTTTTGCTTTGTCTAGAAAAAAGAATTGTATGGTGGAATATTGTTATATAAAAGGTGTAGGTAACTTTGACTTGGATTTTGGTCTATCAAGAAGGCTTAATTCTAATGTTAGAACTGAGATGGTTTGGTTGATAAATGAGTTAAATGGTTTTACTTTTCATAATGAGGAGGAGGATATTATGGAATGGTCCTTCACCCGCAAAAATATTTTTCTATCAGATCCACCTATGATAAGCTTTCTAATTTAGTTACTGAGTTACCTGCACAGAATGTATTTAAATTTCTTTGGCAGTTGAAGATCCCACCAAAACCTGGTTTCTTTTTGTGGACTATTGCTCATTCCAGTTTACCTACTAAGACATGCTGAGAAGAAGAGGAATAGATGTGCCTCAAACATGCTTATTTTGCAGTGAACATGAAACTACAGATCACATTTTCTTGCACTGTGAGTTTGCTCAGACAGTTTGGGTGTACTTTATTGAGAAGTTGAAATGGTTTTTTACAATGTCATCTGATTTAGTATATGTTCTCTTGGAATGGCCTTTGTATTTTGAAGATAAGAATCAGTTACAAATATGGAGCATCATCCCAGCGGTTATTCTATGGAATTTATGGGAAAAAAATAAATTCAAGAACTTTTAATGGCAAACCACACAGTGTGGAAATTGTCATTCGGAAAGATCAATATGACATGTTCACCTGGTGTTTAGTTTTCAAGGAGTTTGAAAATTCTTCTTTCAATGATGTAATATAAAACTGGCCTAGAGCCTATTAATCCTCCTTAAAGCTTGATTAGTTAGTAGTAACTATCTTGTATTTAGGGAGTGATGTTTTTCCTTTCTTTGTTTTTTTTTTTGATCAATTTTTTTTTCTTTACCAATCAAAAAAAAAAAAAAAAACTTGATGTAGGTGTAGATTATCCACGGGGCTAGGTGGAAACATCTTAAGCTGTGATGTACCCAAGAAGGAAGAAGCTAGAAGCATGGAATAGAGACTGGAAGGCGCGAGGATTCAGGAATCACGTGGGTCGGACATGATAACTCTACAACTGTCGGAAAAGACTTGACCCAGACCTCTGACAAAGCTGACAGACGAGACGTGTTATATCGGCCAGCCAAAAGGGGCGACAGGATTGGAAGGGCGACATCGCACCAAGAGAATACCTAAAAGGATCGGCTCTGACGAGAGGCGACTAAGGAACCAAACTACATCGGCCATATTCATAGAAGAAGAGACCATGTGAGAGGGCCCGACAACCGAACTTCAAGATAGATGTATTATGACCAACACCATAGTTTGGTTGTATGTAACCTCCCCTATAAATAGAATAACTTGTATCCTAGAGAGGTAGGTTTTAATTTGGGGAGATAGAGAGACTTGTAATCGCACAAAAGAGAAAGAGAATAGAGAATTAGTTCATTGGGTAAGGAAGAGAGTTCATCTCGGAGAGTGACACCATTGTAACACTTTGAAGAAATAAGATTCATCCTTTCACCCCCGTGGACGTAGGTAATCATACCGAACAACGTATATCCTTGTGTCTATTGTTAATCTCTTACTTTCACTTGCATGGGAAGAAGATTTCTACCCTTTGGATGTAGTTTGTAGTAAAATGCATCTACATTCTGGCGCCGACTAAGATTTATACCCATGTTAAGGGTATCCGACTAAGATCTCCGGATACCTTTCCTAAAAGGCCTTCAGAGACAATCAAAATCTCCTAAATACGCGTTTAAGTGTTGTAGTTGAAGCTAGGATGAACTCTGTTGGACGAAACCGCCTATTTCTTATTGTTTTGAGTTATTTAGTGTATATACAAAGTTAAAGCGGTAAAAACGTCTTTATAAGGTGTAGTAGAGTTCTCATTTCTTCGCCCACAAACGGTTTGATCACCAGAAAATCTCCATAAGCTCACCGGCGATCAACATCACAGGTTAGGAGATAGGTTGAGTATCTGCTGATAGGAGGACTATTTGTTCACGATGGCTGAGCGAATTTTAGTGGTAAATGAGTTATTTTCTTGTTGTGGTACAAATTCTGTGTGCTTAGAAATATAAAAGGTTAAGTTTAAGGTGTATTTTGCATGATAAACTGCCAATGTTGAGCTTTCCGTCGTGGAAGTCGTGTTTAAATGTTTCTTTAGAAAGAAAAATTTGTTTTCAAGTTCCTTTTTGCGTTTGTACCCTTGGTTCGTCGATCGACAACAACCCATGTCATCTTGTAAGAAAAAAGAGGGAGTAAAATCTTGTCCGGTGATGCTGTCTAGCCGTAGGACAATTCGTCGAGAGAATCCAGGGAAGAAGGCCATGGTGAGATCTTGAGGAAATAACAACAGTAGAGATTTTAGTTGATTTTTGAACCTACACGCTGTATCATTCAATCATCACGTGCATGAGTGTAATGATTTGGAACATATAGAATGAATGACAAACTAGCTTAAATGCGGAGGTCAAGTACTGAAGGCGACGTCGTACGGAATGATAGTGACATAGCGTAAAATCTTCCACAACGTCATCATAGAGTCAAAATAGGGTAGATAGGCAGAACCCATTTGATAACCGGAATAGGATTTATGTCTGCAAGCTCTGGCGTAGTAACAATTTTTGTGTCAGTCGAATATATTTAACCCTGTTGAATGTTTATTTCCAATATCGGGTCAAAGTAAGGTGTTCTTTGTATTTGTGGACGTATGCAGGGACGATACTCGGCTCAACACGCGCCACACCCGATGGCTAGTACTTTAGGGATGGGAAGGACGCTAAGGAATCGAAAAGTTACTAGCAGCAGTATGTAGGCAGGGGTAACTGGGTCGAGGCAAGAATACAGTCGACAACCACCGCCCTATGAATCTCATACAGCTGCACGGGGCATCCCAACTGTTGATGAGGAAGTGGATCGGGGGTGATATGATGGCACCCTACCCTTAGACCAGGTTATCTTGACCCAGAGGAGAGTTGACCAAGTCGATGGACTTACAGCTTCAGATACGGAGGATGATGAGGAAGTGCTTGCAGCACAAGCCCAGAAACAAAGAGCAAGGCACAAGCTAAGTACCAGGAAGCCTTAGGAAGAGAGCAAGAGCATCTCAGGCAGATTCAGTTGGGGCGAGGAGCAGCTAGCAATGTAGGCCCTGCACCAGTCTGTACAACTGGTTATATATGCGACTCGTCCGATACTACCCCACCACAGCCGTCGATTCCATTACAGTCTCGGCCGCACCATCCTAATGGACATTCTAGTCATGAAAGCATAAACCCGACGTTATTGGACATCTTAGAAAGTCAAAGGAGACAAGAAGCAGCGTTAAGAGAACTCCAGCAATGGAATCTCCCCCTGGAGTTTGAGAATTATCAGTTAAGGAATCAGCGAACCAGATCAAGAGGATCGTCCAGCCGAGGAACGTCGAGTAATCATGACCAATCGGGTCAACCACCTATGACTGGGCCGACACGACCCCCCATACCCTCCCCACAGGGATATGGACCACTCGAGGATTCGTCTACTGATGAAGAAAGGCGAGAAAGGGGTGGGCGATAGGACGGGGCGACATAAGATAAACTCAAAGAGTTGGAGGAAAAGATTAAGGATCTATCGGAAAGCAGCGAAGAGAATAAACTGGCAGAGAAGAAAGCTTTCTCCCAAGAACTTGAACAAATGTCATTTCCACCAAAGTGCACCTTACCTACATTTCCTTCCATATTCGGCGGAACAGGAGATGCGGTTGAGCATCTAAAAATGTATACCATGTCATTGATCCAATAGAAGAACAACGTGCTAGTCATGTGAAAATTCTTTCCGGCAAGCTTGGAGGGCGAAGCGAGAGATTGGTTTTATTCACTTCCGCCTGGATCGATCGATGGTTATTATGCACTAATCGAGGCATTTCTTGAAACCTATATGCATAACAGTCGACCTTGGCCTAGAATGAACAAATTGTTCACCCTCTCCCGGAGGTTCAGGGAGCCCTTGAGAACCTTGACCGATAGGTGGAGAAAACTGTATACTAAAATTGGAAAAGTACCGGTAGATCAAGCTATATTCGGATTCGAAAATGCATTGGGAAGATCAGACCCCATCTGGATAACCATGTTCTCTGAAAAATCAAAAACCTTAAAAGAGATGTGAAAATGAAAGAACATTTTATCGCCCTAGAAGAAATTCAAGCCGAATCGAGAGATAGGGGGTAAAAAAAGCTTGTTCTGAAGCTGGTGCTAAGGCTAAAACAATTATGGACGACCCTGTTAGGCATCCAGAGAAGAGATCATACCCTCCACCGAGGAGTGGTGAGAAGAAAGAATGGGTGGCCAAAGGGAAGAGGCCGAGGCATGAAGCCCGATCATATACCCCTTTGAACGCTCCTTTGGAGGAAGTATTCAAGGAAGTCAAGAAGAGGAACGATATAAATTACCCAGCGTCAAGGGGAGTCCAGTTCCAAGAAACCAAGAATCACCATAAGTACTGTCACTACCATCAGTATAGGGGCCATTCCACTAACAATTGCCGAGAAGTGAAGGATATCGTTCAACATCTCATCTGAGATGGATACCTGAGACAATTTTCCCGACATCCAACTCAGCCGACAGCAACACCCGATGCGCCGGTTCATCAAGTTCGCATAGATAGGTCAACTCAATTTGTGAATACCATATCTCACTCATCTGTGCAAGACTACACTCTTGGGCCAGTAATCACTTCAAGAATTCACAAGAGGGATCGCGATGGCAAGGAAATATTTAGCGTGGCCAAGACCTTACCGATGGAACCATGGATAATGCAGCCAATTTCGTTCTCGGCCAAGGATGTCCCAGCAAATGGGAAAGCACACAGTGATCCCTTGGTCATCATACTACTCATTGAGGAGTGGAGAGTAAGAAGGATTCTCGTGGATAGCTGAAGATCAGTCGAGGTGCTATTATACGACACGTTCAAGAGAGTGGAGCTTTCAGACGACATCCTCATCCCCTTAACATATCGCATCTACGGCTTTAATGGGACGGTAACCATCCCTAAGGGAGAGGTAACTTTGAGGATTTCGGACGGTGGGGGATACCTTGACACACTAACCACTTTTTGTGTGGTCGACGTCGCCTCGCCTTATTAAGAAATCATCGGACGTCCGTGGATTACTGGGATTAAAGGGGTGGCATAGGCATATCATCAGAGATTAAGGTTCCTGACCTACAAGGGAGGAGCTGAAGTTGTAGGTGACTCCCAGGAAGCACGAAAATTCATGCATGTTGATGCCGAAATTAATGAAGGTCGGCGAGCTAGACAAAGACGGAAGAAGAACAAATCCAAAGAAGTTAAGGCTACAGAAGAATTAGAGGAGGCTATTTCACAAGCGGTCATGGCGTACAAGACTCAAGAGAAAGACCCTTTATAGCAATTAAAGGAAACGTCTCCATTCAGGAACCTAAATCTAATTTCTCGACAGTCGACCCGACTCGGGAAGTGAATTTGGGGACGGTTGAGGAACCAAAGATAGTAAGAATCACGACGCTACTCTCGGATGAACAAGCAAGTCAACTCATGACAGTGTTAAAGGAAAACTTAGACGTGTTCGCTTGGGAAGTACACGATTTAGATGATATTGACCAGGAGGTTTGTTGCCACCACTTGAAGATTGATCCGAGGTTCAAACCAGTTAGACAAAAAATGAGGCGGATCACACCAGAGTTACAGGCAGCGGTTGAGGCCGAGCTAAAGAAGCTACAAGAGTCCGGGATAATTAGGAAATCCCATTACCCGCAGTGGAAATCTAATATGGTCGTGGTACCAAAGAAAAAAGGAGGAGCCAGGATATGTATTGATTTTAGTGACTTGAACAAGGCATGCCCGAAGGAAAGCTTCCCTATCCCAAGCATAAACCAACTTGTAGAATTAATAGTTGTATATGAGGCGATGACATTTATGGACAGATACATGGGCTACAACCAAATACCGTTGGCACCCGAGGATCAGGAGCATACTTCCTTCTTCATACCCAGGGGGCTGCATTGTTATACCAAGATGCCATTTGGACTTAGGAACGCAGGTGCTACATATCAGAGAGTGGTAGGAGACATGTTCGAAGACAAGATCCACGACACCATAGAAGTTTACGTGGACGACATGTTGGTCAAGAGACGCCGAGCTAAGGATCACGTCCGAGACCTTAGTGATATTTTTAGGACGATGAGGAAACACAAGATGAAGATTAATCCCGCCAAGTGCGACTTTTGGGTTACATCGGGGAAATTCCTAGGATACATCATCACCCCATGAGTGATAGAAACAGATCCCTAAAAGGTTAGGGTTGTCTTAGAGATGCCATATCCCGCGACAGTAAAGGATGTGCATAAGCTAAACGGTTGTATAGCAGCATTGGTGAGATTCGTGTCACGGTCTTCGGACAAATGTAAAACCTTTTATGACATTCTGAAGAAAGGGGAAAAGTTTCAATGGACAGATGCTAGCGAATAGGCCTTTCATAATATCAAGTTACATCTAGCCATCCTCCTGGTTCTGCAGAGGCCCGAGCCGACAAAAATTCTTACCCTATACTTAGAGGCGACACCATACGCCATTAGTGCAATGTTGGTTAGGATGGAGGGGAATGCGGAGAAGCCGGTGTATTTCACTAGCAAAACACTAAGTCCGGCTGAGAAAAACTATACCAGGATGGAGAAAATGGTACTTGCATTAGATTTCGCTGCTTCTAAACTACAAACCTACTTTCAAGATCATCGCATATGAGTGCTCACCAAATCACCTATCAAAGCAGTCTTGGATAATGCAGGGCGATCAGGGAGAATCTCTAAGTGGGGAGCCTTAATCAAACAATATGATGTGGTGTACGAGATGAGGACAATGATCAAAGGACAGGTAGTGGACGACTTCCTAGTAGACTTCCCACTAAGAGATGAATACGAGGTTGAAGAAATACCTGGGATGATGGATGAACGAGAAGATCATGCTGGCCTATTAGCAGCCAGTAGTCCAACACGATGGGAAGTTTTCGTCGATGGGGCATCAAACAAGGATGGGGAAGGCCTTGGGTTAGTCTTCACCATGCCGAAAGGAAGAAATATATTGCACTCGTTCATGCTAGAATTTAAAGCAACAAACAAGGTCACCGAGTACGAAGTGACAATCCATGCCTTACGGATAATTGTCGAAATGGGGCTGCAGGAGGTTCGCTTGACTAGTGACTCACAGTTGGTGATTCGGAAGATTACGGGCAAATATGCGACAGACGACCCCGTGTTGCAAAATAATTAGGAGCTTTCCCAATTTTACATCAACCAAATACCAAACATTAAGTGTCGTCACATTTGTAGAAAAGATAACAGGCATTCAGACCCTCTATCTTACATCGCCTCACATCTGGTAGACCCGAGCATAAAGGGCATTCATGTTATGAGGCTCCTTACTCCCTCAATCCCAGAAACACCGGACGTATGGATTGATGTGGCTATTAATATAGCCGATCGATATAAAGAGGGCGATTGGAGAAAGCCGATACACCAATACTTGGAAACAGGCGAGCTACCCAAGGGTCGGCCCGAGATGAATAAAATCAGGAGTAAGTCGGGCGCCTACGAGCTAAGAGAAGGGATCTCATATAGGAAATCCTACTTAGTGCCACTTTTACGATGCCTAAGTAGAGAGGAAGGCCACGAAATTTTGCAATAGTTACACAATGGAGACGATGGAAACCACAACTCGGGGAAAATCTTATCGGCCAAGGCAAAGATGCAAAGGAAATGGTGAAAGCTTGTGAAGAATGTCAACGGTTTGGCAAGAAAATACAGGCACCAGGAGTACCTTTAAACTCTGTTATAAGCCCATGGCCCTTTGCAAAATGGGGGGTAGACATTGTCGGACCATTACATGTAGGAACAGGCCAGAGGAAATACTTGATTGTGGCCACGGATTACTTTACCAAATGGGTAAAGGAAGCACCACTAAGGCACATCCGAGACAAAGATGTCTTCAAGTTCATCTAGGAGCATATCATTTTCCGCTTTGGGATCCCAGCTGATATCGTCTCCGATAATGGTAAACAACTCCAAGGGGAAAATATTGATCTTTTGTTCAACACGTATAACATCAAGAAGAGTAAAGCTACACCTATTTACCCCCAGAGTAATGGGAAGGCCGAGATCACTAACAAAACAATCACCGACAACATGAAAAATAAATTGGATGGGGAATATGGTAACTGGTGCGAGGAGCTGTACAATGTTTTATCGGCTTACATAACCACACGGAGGGAAGGTACATGATTCTCGCCGTTCATGCTTACTTACGGAACCGAGGAGATTCTACCAATAGAGGAATGATCCCCACTACTAGGATAGAAGCTTGGAGGATAAACATCTTGTCCGATCTAATTTTGGCAAAACTCGACGATTTGGAAGAAACAAGGGAGATGGCGCTACAAAAAATAGAAAACTATCAAAGGAGGTTACAACGAGAGTACAACAAGCGTGTTTGTCCAAGAGAATTCCAACCAGGGCAGCAAGTACTAAAATTTCTGGCCGAATGGGAGCGAGACAGAAAGGGCGGAAAGCAAGCACCAAAGTGGGGTGGGCCGTATATAATTGCGTCTAAGGCAGGCGAGGTATCGTATCGACTACTGAGACTCGATGGAACAAAAGAGCCCAAACCCTGGAATGTCAAGTATCTGAAGCTTTACCACCCCTGAACGGAGGTGCGGAGAAAAGGTGAACATACTTGTCTTCTATTTCTATAAAATCGTGAGGGGTATGAAATAGGGCATGAGCGACTAATGGTCATTCGTACTCGGGGCAACGCCAGTGAGGAAGTGCCGAGGTGACTTACACTCGAATGGTCATTCGTACTCTGGGCAAATCCAGTGTGGAAGTGCCGAGGTGACTTACACTTGAATGGGAATTCGTACTCGGGGCAAAGCCAGTATGGAAGTGCCGAGGTGCCTTACAGTCGCCTGGCTATTCGTATTCGGGGTAGTGGCAGTGTGCAAGTGCCGAGGTGGCCAAAGGGTTATGGTGGTTGTAAACCAGTTCCATAGGATGACAAGAGGTGAGGTATTATCATCTAGGTGGCCTACTTAAATTTGAAAGGTCGCCCCCATCGCAAGTGGTTGTGACCACTTGCCCGAGATTGGTTGGTCGAGAAACGCTCGGGGCAATCGAACCTAGAATTAGGTTGACTAGTACCCTTCCCCTGAATCTAAGAGATAGTAATGAGATACCCCAATAAGGACATGGCATTGGTCCTGATGACCCTCCTTGTTGGGTGTGTTCGATAGAAAAGGTTAAAATACTAACATACATGATCAACAATTGCAGGAATGATATACGAAACAAATGTTAAAGCGACAGCGTCATGCGCCAATTAAGGAAGCACGAAAAGTATCATAAAACCCCACGAAGTGAAAAGTATAACAAGAATAAAAGGAACAACACCGGCGACGCAACACCCCCTTTTAAACAAACAAGCAGTGTATCAAAAATAAAAAGGGAAGAGGTATTCAAAGCGATTTACAACCCAGGACAAAGGGCAACTTAGTGGCACAACACTACAAAAAGAGAATTCAAGCCTTGGGAGGAACAACGCCGGCCTTAAGCGGCGCAATCTCGCGCCACTTATTCTCCACATACTCAGAAATACCCGACTGGACCTTCTCGTCTATCTCCTTTTCATGGGCGACGCGTTCATCCTCAACCTGTTGGGTAATCTGCAAATTGGCTGCCTATGACTTGGACAACTTGGTGCCCAAATCGGCCTCCACCCACTTCTACCGTCGGACCTCCATATCCAAATCCTGAGAACGTTTTTGCTCGGCTACAAAATCACAACAACACGGGATTATTCATTGGATATGGTTTAGCAATTTCACAAGAACAAAAAATAATCTAATGCTAAGGAACTGCCTCAACACATCGCCTACGAAACCTAAAAGGGCTGGTAACACTTAATGAAGCGATTCTACCGGCTTGGACAATTCATCCTCGGCCTTGGAAAATTTCATGGTTAGCTCGTTATAGCATTTCTCATTTAATTCGTTACTGGGGAAGTACTTCTTATGTTCACTCCACTCGTCCATTAAAAGATTGTACGACACTTGAAGCACTGATAGCTGCGACCTACTCCATTCTAGTTCACCCACCATTTTTTCAAATTCACCCACTTTGCCCAGCAGATCCCTGTTAGCTCGCTCCACTACATCTTTATCCCTCAAAATTCGTCGACGGTCTTCGTGAAGGTCTCAGTTCTGCAATTGTAAAGAGTCTACCTGCTATTCTAGGTCTGTGTCCAAGGAAATTTTCTCAGCGGAAAGACGTTGAGAAGAACCCAAAAGAGCCCACAAGTTGTCTATTTCTTCAGGGGCATACTCAAACTGACGATATCGGTCTAATTCACCTTGAAGTTCTTCGATCTCCTCAGCTTGGCGATCTATTTTCCCATCCTTTTTTTCCATTCACCGACGAAGATTCTCCACTAAATCCTTTTCAATATTCCACTTCCTCTTCATTATCCTAAACTCCAAAGAAGCATCTAAACCTATACTAGCTATCTCGGCTAGCAGAAGGACACTTGACTCAGGATACTAGTACGATAAACTCAATCAACATAAGTTAACGTTTATAGAATTGTAACACACCTTGAGCATCAGCGAGTTTAATTTCTAGCTCGCGCGCATGACTCTTCTCGTTCTTCAATTGCAGTTGGAGAGATTCCACCAACTGCCTTTCCCTATGACGATTGGCGGCATCGAACCGTACCCGATTAAGGATCTGATACAAGTAAACAAGTTAGAATGGCAAGCGATAATCATGAAAATATTAAGGGGTGGGGCATCGCCCGGACATACAGAATCACTCA
The DNA here is from genome assembly GCA_023529315.1 of Papaver bracteatum. NCBI lineage: Eukaryota > Viridiplantae > Streptophyta > Magnoliopsida > Ranunculales > Papaveraceae > Papaver > Papaver bracteatum. Next base: position 950,987 of record JAJJWX010003506.1, read on the forward strand.
CCACCGTATCAAGAGTCTGAGCCATATCGTTGTAAAGCGGCACTGCACCGAGCATTTATTCATCCGTATACGCTCCATATTCGGGGGAACTGAGTGCTCCAAGAGAGTTCAGAATAGGGCCAGAGACGGTAAATGAGGTTTCAACATTAGACGTAGACCCATCAGTGATCTGGGGCAGGCGATGAAGTACTTCCAATTCAGCATTAACAACCTTTCCCAACTCGGGAATCTTCATGGGATCTTGTTTGTCGCCCATCTCCTTCCCATCTCCATTATCTTCCGAGAAATCCTCGCCAAATATGTCATCTTCATCGGGAATATCGATGATTGGTTTCTTCCTCGGGTGCGGCTTAGTAACAACATGCTTGCCTCTAGCGGGATTACGCCTAAGAGGTTGAGGATCAATCTCATGCACATCGGACCCACCAACTTCATCATCATCGTGCCTAGGAAATTTCTGCACAAGGCTTCTCGTCAGAATATGTGAAGGAAAAAAACAGGGGTAAGTACATGTACTTATAATAAAATCATTGTGTTTGTTACCTTCCCCTGGTCTTCCTCAACCCTTGTGCCAGCAACCCTCTTTCTTGACGATGCGGCGGCCTTGGTAGAGTCGCCCTGAGACATTGTTGACAACAAATAACCAATTGGCGTCAAAACTAACAAGCTAGAAATGGAAGAAAGCATAAGGAGACACATACCTTATCAGCCTTATCATCATTAACCACCCATAAAGGATAGGGCTCGGCGGGAAATGGAGGCGACGGGAAGCTACCATGTAAAATGGGCCCTTGGACAAGAAGTGGAACTCAGGGATAAATTGGATCATTGGTTTGACGGGGTCGCCTGTTAGAACCTTGTCCCATGGGATTGTCATCCAGCATCATCCTTTCAACATTCTTAGGCATAGTTTTGTGACGATGAGGAATAGCAGCAAAACGGGTAAGGTCACCATTGGTTGAAGTACCGGCTCGATAGTTGGCAAGGAAATTGGCAACGGTATATTCTGGAGCGTCCTCGGGCTTATAGGTTGACCAGTCGGCGGTGGAGCCATGACCATCTCGGCGATTCCTCCACTCGTTCATAATCCGAAAAGTGTTGCGAGTCCACTGAGCCAGAGCACGATAAGGCTTGAGCTGGGAAAGAATCTCATAGTAAAAAGGGCTATAGAATTGTACAAAGGGAGACGGAGGCCCACCTCCAGCTGGCCATGAGTGATAACCACGCATTCAGCCGACTACTCGTACTTATCCATGTCAGACTTCCTCAAGGTGTTGTTTTGGCCCGAGATCAGGGTAACTTCGTAGTTTTGAAGATCGTACTTCTCTTTCAACTGCTCAATGAATTCTTCATCAGAGAGATCTTTCCCCCTTTTCTCGGACCTGCATGAAATAGAAGAAGAATCGTCAGGAAAGATATATTTTATGGCACGATCATCGTACTTAGAAGGGCTATCAAACGAAAATAGGTAAGCAAGGGGAAAAGCATCAATCTCGGAAAAAACGTCATCAACACACCTTTTCTCAGTCATTGAGGGAGAAGAAGCCATGGACGTGAGTAGTGCAAAACTCAAAAGATGGAGAAGAAGGTTGGGACGATGGAAACGTAACCACATCAACTATAGCACTCGGTGATGAAGATGTGAAGGAGGAGAATCAAAAATACAAGGGCTCACAGAGGCAAAAAGTAATGAAGAAACTCAGAAAAAATGGTTGCAGCGGCTGGAAATTGAGAAAATGGTGAAGTAGAAAAAAGAGAATAGGAAAATGGGGTATGTAAAGGAAGAAAGAGGCGTGACCGGATCCGACAGTTACAGGTCATAAAGGGAAGTTAATGGGGGACTGCATGGCGGTAATCGCGGCATGAACGGGGACGTGGGAAGATGGGACAACTTTCTTCCACTCGTGCCTACCACACGAGCGAAAGAAGGGGCATAAATGTAGGTGTAGATTATCCACAGGGCTAGGTGGAAACATCTTAAGCCGTGATGTACCCAAGAAGGAATAAGCGAGAAGCATGGAATAGAGACTGGCAGGCGTGAGGATTCAGGAATCACGTGGGTCAGACATGATCACTCTACAGCTGTCGGACAAGACTTGACCTAGACCTATGACAAAGATGACAGACAAGACGTATTTGGTCAAACGAGGAGAGTTAGTCAAAGAGATGAGAAGATACGTGTAATATCGGCCAGCCAAAAGGGGCGACAGGATTGGAAGGGCGACATCGCACTAAGAGAATACCTAAAAGGATCGGCTCGGATGAGAGGCGGCTAAGGAACCAAACTACATCGGCCATATTCACAGAAGAAGAGACGATGCGAGCGGGCCCGACAACAGGACATCAAGATAGATGTATTATGACCAACACCATAGTTTGGTTGTATGTAGCCTCCCCTATAAATAGAAGAACTTGTATCCAAGAGAGGTAGGTTGTAATTTGGGGAGAGAGAGAGACTTGTAATCGCACAAAAGAGATAGAGAATAGAGAATTAGTTCATTGGGTAAGGAAGAGAGTTCATCTCGGAGAGTGACACCATTGTAACACTTTGAAGCAATAAGATTCATCCTTTCACCCCCGTGGACGTAGGTAATCATATCGAACCACGTATATCCTTGTGTCTATTGTTAAACTCTTACTTTCATTTGCATGAGAAGAAGATTTCTACCCTTTGGATGTAGTTTGTAGTAAAATACATCTACGCTTGAATAAATAGCTTTTCTTAAAAGTTAATTCCAAGACTTATCTCGATAAAGCAATAAAAAACAGCAGGATGCTGTTGACTGAATATATAATGAAAGGGGATCAAAGGAGCTATAACATTTTGTGGTTGTGCGGGACAATGCAAAGGGATCAAAGGAGATTACATAAATCCATGGAGTTACAGGTGCGTGTTGAGCACAAAGAATGCTTTGCGAGCTCTATGAGAAGCGTTGTTAAGTGGGCTACAACTCCTCCTCCGTAGAGTTCATATTTTCTGAAGTAAATTCGAAAGTTGTAGCGCATGCAGTACAAGATGCGTCTCCTAATAATTACATTGGTTCATCAAGACTACAAAAATGAAAAAATAAACAACTCTTATTTGACATCCAAATTCGAGTTACTTTTAAGTTGCAATTCGCAATAATCCCAAACATTAAATTGCCCTTACGAAAATGTTTCAGTCGAATAAGGTTGTATAATATGCTAGCTTCAGGAAACCAAGATGATGTTAACAGTGGATGGACTTAATAATTATTATACAAGTAAATGTACTTTATTAATATTATCTTTGATGAAAACCCAATTAGAAGGTTAAAAGTAGTAATTAATTTAATTTATGATGGACTAAGAGATATAAAATTTATTAATCACCATTGGCAAGCACATGGACATAATCGTTGTGGTATTCGCAGGTGGTAACCCGTGCAAGTTCAAAAAATATTAATTAATTACTGTACTTACATTTGTTTTCCTTTTTTTCCATGTACGTAAATATGATAATCTTTTTACCTGACCGTGTGCACGCTTTTAACTTCTGAACTCAACCTGAACTTAAGGAACTTTCTGAACTCATCCATACACTTTATTTTGTAAAATAATTATTTGATCAATTTTTTTAAACCATTAGTTTTTTATTTTTTAAATAGAAAGGTTAAGTTGTATTAAGAAAAATGTAATAAGGCCAGAGCCCCCATTTTGTTTAGAGTTTAAAACTGTCTTCTATCGATTACGACTTTCCAATGTGTAATTAAGTCTCTAAACTGATAAAATCCAAATCATTTTTGAGGTGAAAATCAGAATCTTCACTTCATTAATTACTTCTGCAGCTCCTCTAGGTCTTTTTTAACCTGGCGTGATTGGGGTATACCTAAATTAATTGGGGTATGCCAAATGAGACAAAGTATGGTCATTTTGAAGTAAAAAAGGTCACCCCTTAACCAAATATTTTCAAAATGGCAAAATTGACCTCGTTTAATTAACGCTAAATTTTGATTAGATTATTTAATTAAGTTTAAATTGATTGAATAGACTAAAACTTATGAATTTTCAAGTGATCGAATGATCAATACAAAATATTCCGAGTCTACATCAAATGACTGTCTCACACAAATCATGTAACATGTTACAAGGCGATTTTCACAAGATCATCTTTTGATTTTCGACAAGAATATAAGATCAACTTGGTTAAAGCGGAAGCTTACCAACACATATTTCCAAAAATATTTGTGCAATTACCCTGAAGAGGCAATAATACTAGAGAAAGATAAGGCGAGATCAATCGGTTAGTGCACGGAACTGTAATGACGTTATGCGGTTTCGTCGCAAGAAGGCAATATCACGGGGCTTTATGTTTGCAAGAATGTCTAGGCCTGTCATATTGTCGCATGAAAAATATCCTGCTGAGGCAATAATACAAGAAAATTATAAGACAGGTGTTTGAGGGTGAAAACAGTTTCTGCTGATTTCGGTAATTTCGGGTGTGTGGGTGAGAAATGAGTCTAAACCCTAAACAATGTACTGCACTGGAGTACTTTAGATTCGAGAGATCAATCTGTACAAGTCCGGCCTAAACCAAGAAATGGTCGTTCTAGACTTGCTTCGGTCACAAAGTGAAGGAGAACGGGTTGGTTTTAGGGAGGGAAGCAAGGAAACTGATGAGACCAGAAGAGTTGATTTATGGAAGAGTAGTTGTCTTACAATGACTTATATCTAAAAGTGGGAAGGATAGTAAATGGTAAGCTAGAAAGTATTTTCTGAGTATTGTGTATTCCTAACTGAACTTGTTGTTCGGTGGAAATAGGTAAGACCTATTTATACAAGTCTAAAAGAAATGTACTCCGGTCTCATTAAGGAATGGAAAAATGGGTAAGTAAATGAGAGGATGTGGTAACCGTATGCATGGAATTCATGTTCCATAAAATCGTTAACGCATGGAATTCATGTTCCATAAAACCGTTAACGTATGGAATTGATGTCCCATGAACGTTTCACCTTTAACTCCCTATATTTACTAACCACCTCACCCTTATGGAACTTCCTTATGATGGGCGTAGTGTACGCCGCACGCTATAAACCGCCAAACCAATACCGAAAGAGGATCCCCCAGTTTGTGATATGTGCTGATGTCTCGAATGTTTTCGTGGAAAACATGTAGCATATGGTTGTTTCCTAGCAAGTCGAGCTTGGGAGACTTGGTAGCTTGGTAACCTTCGACGGTCGAGATTTTTAATCTTAAGAGGAAAGGTTGTCATTGATCGTCGCATGCTTTCGTTCGTTGGTGGCCGCAAAGAGAAGGCCAGTATGATGGCGCAAGATAGGTTGGCATGGCATGGTTTGGCGTGGCCAAACTTAGGTTTTCGGGCCAAAGGTTACCATTAATAGTCTGGTAACCTTGGATAGCTAGGATTTTCTCTTGGTATTAAAAGGCAACCATTGATTGTTGCACGCCTTCACTTGGGTAGCCGTGTAGGGATGGCCAGAATGGTGGCGCGGCTAGGGCTAAGGAAGGGGGCGTTTGGATTGGCATGGTGGGGCCAAGGGTCTGCCATGGGCGCATGGCTAGTTTGTCTATGTGTGGTTTGGCTTGGCATGTGGGGCCAAGGGTTTGCCATGGGCGTATGTAGATGTGTAAATTGGGATGTGACAGCACGAGCACAGCCCAGCACAACACGTAACTTAGCCCAGCACGGCACAACACGTTAGTTAAATGTGACGTGCTGGGTTTGACTAATTGGCACAGTAGCCCAGCACAGCACGTGGCACAGATTAGTACGTGGCACGACACAACATAACACGTTAAGAAAGCACTTCATAATATGGATAAAATACTACAAAACATGGCATAATACATCACATTTTGTGTATATTTCACAAAAAATCATTTATTCTCGCCAATTATTGACATTCTACTGCCGTTATGTTGACTTATTTTCATAATAACACATACAATACCTAAATATTTGGAAAACATTTATGTTGTAAAATATAAAATAAATGTGCCAGGCACAACACAGCACGGCACATCACGTTAATTTTTCTGGAATATCCCAACACAGCACGCCTTTAAGCACGGCACAGCACGACACGTCATAATCTCCGGCACAGCACAACACGGCACATTGCACGCTAAGCACGTGATTTTGTTGGCTGTGCTGGGATGGGCCGGTATGTTTTACACCTCTAGGCATATGGCACGGTTAACTTGGATAGGGCCACGGCTGGGTGCAGTTTGGCTTGGCATATGGGGCCAAGGGTTTGCCATGGGCACATGGCGCGGCTAGGTTGGCTAGGTGCGGTTTTGCTTGGCATGTGGGGCCAAGGGTTTTTAATGGACGCATGGCGCAGCTAGCTTGGATAGGTACGGTTTGGCTTGGCATGTGGGGCCAAGGGTTTGCCATGGGAGAATGGCGCGGCTAGCTTGGCTAGGTTCGGTTTGGCTTGGCATGTGGGGCCAAGGGTTTGTCATGGGCGCATGGCGCGGCTATCTTGGCTAGGTACGGTTTGGATTGGCATTGGGGGCCAAGGGTTTTCCATGGGTGCATGGCGCGGTTAGCTTGGCTAGGCCCAAGAAGGGTGCGGTTTGGTTTGGCATGTGGGGCCAAGGGTTTTCCATGGGCGCATGGTGCATCTAGCTTGGCTAGGTGATGTTTGTCTTGGCATGTGAAGCCAAGGTTTGGCGTGACCAAGCTAGGATTTGGGACAAAGGTCATTTGGTAACCTCGGACGGCTAGGATTTGCTCCTGGGATTGAAGGGCGAACGTTGATTTTCGCACGCCTTCGGTTTTGGTAGCCGCGTAGGGAAGGCCAGCAAGATGGCGCGGCTAGGTTGGTATGGGGCCATGGTAAGATGCGTTTGGCATGGCGTGATAGGTGTGGATGGCATGGTTTCCATTGGCACAGGGGTGCGGATAGCATGGTGGGCATGCCTTGGCGCGGTAGGTGTGGATGGCATGGTTTTCCATTGACACAGGGGTGCGGCTACCATGGTTGGCATGCCTTGGCGCGGTAGGTGTGGCTGGCATGGTTTTCCATTGGCACAAGGGTGCGGATAGCATGGTTGTCATGCCTTGGGACGGTTAGTAGGGCTGGCACGGTTTTCCATTGGCACATGGGTGTGGCTAGCATGGTTCACCATTGGCATAGGGGTGCGGATAGCATTGTTTACCATTGGCACAGGGGTGCGGCTAGAATGGTTGGCCTGCCTCGGCGGGGTCGGTGTGGATGGCATGGTTTTCCATTGGCACAGGGGTGCAGCTAGCATGGTTGGCATGCCTTGGCGCAGTAGGTGTGGCTGACATGCTTTGCCATTGGGACAGGGGTGCGGCTAGCATGGTTGGCATGCCTTGTCATGGTAGGTGTGGCTGGCATGGTTTTCCATTGGCACAGGGGTGTGAGAATTAGGGTTTTGGCATTTCGAAACCCTAATTAACATTTAAAAAAAGGTACCCTGGTAATTTTGTCGCAGACAAATTAAAGGGTTCAATAAATGTGCTTGTTTTGTACATTATTACTCAAGTTCTTGTGACGTCACTGTCTGATTTTGGTTTTACGATTTTACCTCTAAGCTAAAAACCACCATCAACAACAGGATCAAGGGGTCATTACATGAAAGTGTAAAGACGTCCTGCGATTTTGTCGCAAAAACAAAGGGTGGCAAAATAAGACTACATAAGAAAATAATAATGCAAAAACGATTGCGAAATTTCAAGATATATTTTGGAAAATTCCAAGACATGTTTGATACCATACATGGTAAAGAAATTTTACAGAAAAATGAAAGCACGTCTGCGAAAATTGCAGCAATGAGCATGTGACAATTAATGATAGTATTAAAACATAATATGTTTAATCTTTCATTTGGAAGCAAATAACAGAGGAAAGTATGGGAATACTTAACAGAGGCAAGTGTTATTTGCTTCCACCTGACAGATTAACGCATGGATTGAAAATTATATATGTCAGATTATATATTGATCAATGGATTGTTATTGCGAAAAAGAGATGCTTTTCTAACACTTGCAGGTAAAATAAAAGAGATAAAGCTTATATTGAGAGACTTTGAAAGATCAAGAGATTCACAACAATAGATTCACACAAAGGTAAAAAGGTAAAAGAACAAATATACAAGTATTGCAAAATAAAAGGGGGAAAATTTAATGAAAAGAGAGAAACTATTTCTCGCGAGATTCTTCCTATTCTTCGTGAGTTTCTTCTTCTTCTTCTTCATCATTCTCTTCTCTCTCATCTTCTTCCTCTATTTCTTCTTCATTATCTTCCTCACATTCATCACTATTTGAAATAGATGGAGGGGATACATTCCCTGGAATTTCCTCTGAGAGACAAGAATATTTAGAGCGAGGAATGTTGTTATCGTCGCAAACTTTCATGATAGTTTGATTGCGGAATTTAAGAGTATCATTCTCAAAGTTAGAGACAGTGAGTTTCAGTTGATTCTTGAGCCTGCGACATTTATCGTTACGAACGGATAAATCTTCTGCGAGTTTAGCCTTTTCTGCTTCAAGAGTCTTAGTCTGAGTCTCCAACTCCTCTTTCTTCTTGCGAAATTCCTTCTCAAAATATGCAAACGTATAATAACGAGTTAACAACTTGGTTGAAGTCAATGGGAAGAAATATTTAATAAGAAAACAAAGTTAACAACCTTCTCTCTAAGAAATCATATATCTAACCAAGGCCGAGTGATCAACTTGAAGGCTAACATTTACGCCTAAGTTATTTCTGGCATCATCCAAGACTTTCGCAGCCCAAGGAAATTCATCATCACTATTTATGAGGAGACGAGAGAGAACTTGATTCTCTCTTTCTTTAAGAATGACATTTTCACGGTTAACTTCATATCGCTCAAGTTGGGTTTTATGGAATTTTTATAAAGCTTGAGCACCTTGATTAGTAATGCGGTCTTTATTATCTATAAGATTATTGATCTTGGTTCTTAATTTATTAATTTCATATTTAGAGTCAAGATAATGACGCTTAAAACTGTTGGAGGATTGCAAGCTAGATTTATGGTCAATCTCTAAAAGATGGAATTTAAATCTATGTTCATTTAAGGAAAGTAAAACTGTTTAAGGAAGTGTTAAGATGTTCGAGAAGGGTATCATCATCCATAGAATTGGGAAAGGAGTGAAGAGTTATGGATTCGTCAGAAATACCATAGATGTCTGCAAAAGTGATTAATCAAATAAGGGAAAATGATGGGGAAAGGGAGTAGATAGACACAAGAAAAATTACATACCATAAAGTTGGTCATTTGCATTCTGAAGACTAGATATCTTATTTCGTTGAGTGGAGCTATCAATTTCCAACTGATTTCTCTTCTTGCGAAGATCAACAGTTTTAACTTCTAATTCTTCGCTCTTCTTGAGAAGCTGGAGATTCTTCTTCTGAAAGTTCTCGCACCTCTTAACTAAATCAGAGGCAACTGTATAAGAAGATTTTTGGTCCTGCGAAAGAATGTAAAGGATTGTCAAAACAAACTATAATTTCGAATTAAAATTAAAGAGAAGTATAGATACGAAAGTTTACCAATATACTAAGAGAATTTAGGAAGAGAATCATTATCGTCTAAAAGAGACTCATTATTGATCTAGAAACCCCATGAAGAGGCTCACTATCGTCTAAAAGAGAGGCATCACAAATATTTGCAATAGATTTGCAAGTACCGGCGAGAGGAATATTGTTCACTCCTTGTAGAGAGTCAGAGAATATACTAGATAATTGCGCCACTGAAGATTCAGATGGAACACCTTCCTTTGCGAATATAGCATTATCATCATATATGCTTTTGTCTAAAGGGGAAGGAGTGCGAACCATTCGCTTCTTGGAGAGATTCTTAGAAGAAAGTGAGACAGAAGATTTCTCCTTACGAAGAATACATTTACTCTTGTATTTAGTCCTCACAACCTTGGCAGGATCTTCAGCTTATTCTTCTTCTTCAACGTCAACCTTCGCACAAATATAAAGATAAGAAATAGAGGCAACAATATTGTTAAATATAATAAAAATAGTATTTCTTACTTCATCCGTGATCGAAGGCAATGCCGCAAGGATACTTGGCTTCTTAGTCTTGTTGTAGCTCTTTTTCAACTTTGAAACCTAAAAAATTTCGCAAGAATAAAAGATAATGGAGTAGGGATATATGGAGGGTTATAAGTTGAGCGATATTTAAAAACATACCTTTGTCTCTTTTTCGGGCCAATTGATTACCTAGGGTTCATAAGCATCGAGATTCTCGGGTAAAATATTGGAACCAGAGATATAAGGTCCCTTCAGAAGCAGTGGAAAGATGCACCATTATCATCTTTAGATTGGCGTGGAGTATTATTCTTACCAGAATGCCAGTCAACGTCTTGCATGAGCATTTTTTCACTGCCAACATTTTCTTTCTTCTTCAAGCGAACACCAAAGCGAGTATTCTCCTTCTTCATGGTGATAACTTCATAATTTTCAAAGAAGCTTTCCACGGTATATTTTTCAGGAATGATCTCTAGGTCAGCGAATTTAGGATCCCTAAATTCGCAGGGGTAAAAAGATCCCAAACTTGCATTACGATGGGAGAACTCAAGAAGAAGGCGAATACAATCTCCACTCAATTGGTAGATGGCCCACGAAAAATTCGCATGATAAAGGAACTCGTAAAAAAAAAAGAGAGATCGGGGTTGTAAAGAGATATGGGGAGACCTGCGAGAAGCTGACCTTGCGAGATTATAATTTCTTCATTGTTACAATGATGATCAGAAAATAATTTAGAAGAAAGCACAGATTTTGAACTTTGATCAGGAATGGTGGAAAGGGTATAACCTTTCTCTTTGAGATCTTTTTGAACTCCTTCAAAAGATGTTTCATATTTACGGCCGCTTGGAGACATCTTTGAGTATGGGAATGAAGAAGTGATGATCAAAAGGAAAAGGATTTAGAGAAATCACAGTAGCAGAAGCAGAATTTGCGGAAGAACGGTGAAGAAAAATTGCAGAGAAAGTAAAAATAAATAAATAAAAGAGTAGGAAGGATATATAGGGGGAAGGAGATCTCGAAAAGATAAACTCATTAATGCGAAGAGTGGACGTGAATGGTTGAAAAGTGGCGGTTATAAGAGACGTTTCAAGAAATAAATGGTCGAAGATACACCTGTAGTTTATTTTGCGTAAACTACAGAATCCTGTCAGCAGAGAAGAAGATGGAAAGATGAACGGTTGCGGCATTTTGGGATAGAGATTCTCGTATCATTCTCTTCTTCGCAAAGAAGACATGAGAAGAGGCAAGATGTAGGAGCAGAATCTCGCAAGAAGTAATGTCTCTGCGAGATTCTACTGGTAAATGTGTGCGAAGACTATCGCAGAATATTTGAAGAGTGACGTAGCAAATGATGTCATCCTAATCATGAGGATAATATGAAGATTTTGCGAAATTGAGAAGCTTTGCGAAGTAAGCTCTTGTAAGCATGCGAGAGTGTCGCAAGTCAGATCCGAAAATAAAGGTTGGCTTAGCTGTCATCCACTATGTAATACCCTATATATATAACCAAGTAGACTTGAGGGAGGAGAGATTTTTTTGGTGAAAATTAGAGAGCAAATAGGAGAGAGAAAGTCTAGAGTTATATTTTTTTCCTTGGGCTCTTATAATTTTTGTAAGATTCACAAGAAAGATTAATAAAACTTTGATATTTGTTCTTGGAATTTGAGTGATCCTTTGTGTAATCTTATCAGGATGTAGTTGTAGGAATTCCTGCAACTACAATTACTGAACATTGGTCTAAAGTTTGGTATCAATTTCAATAGTGACATCTCAATTTTAAGGAATCTATAGAAATTAGGTTATTGAAGGATGGTCCTGTTGAATGGTGTAAGCAGTGTTTTGGAAGAAAATCCTATCACTGAGTATGGTGTTTGCTGCAACATAGAACATGGAGGGGAAGAAAAGATGATGGACTTTGGTTTTTTGTTTAGGAAATCTGAGAAACAAGTAGCAGTATTAAATTCTTACGTATCTTTTATTTGCCATGAGCTTCATGAAAAGACAAAGCCGACATTTAATTGAGCTAGTTCAGGTTTTCCCCATTGCCCTCGATTGGAAGGTGACGCAAACTAATCAAATTGCTGACCTAAATGTAATTCTTTTGGAAAACTCAACAATAAAGTACTGTGAAATACCATCACCCAGGAAAAACAAAAACAGACAATTTACACAAATCGGAAACTGAGCAGATTCCCACAAAAACAAACAATTACTAATTTTATTTGAATCATCATCTCTAAATCACACAAATGAATTACCTTAGGACACACATACAGAGTGATTATCGAGCTATCAGGAGAAGTACTACTAAGTACTAAAGCATTCGACGACGGGTGAGCAGAATGTCAAGGGGGACTACCTTGTAACTCAGTAAACCTGGCGTTGCTGTCATATCCACTTCGCCACTAGGAGACTTCATTTCAAACTCAAGAATAAGACGAGTAAGTACCAGGTGCATTAGATCCAAAGAGAACGATATACCTGGACATATCCGTCGACCGGCTCCGAATTGTAACAGCTCAAAGTTTTGACCCCTTACATCGACCATGCTCTGGTCATTACCCAAAAATCTCTCTGGTCGAAACACCAACGGATCATCCCATACTTTTGGGTCTCTCTGCATTTTCCATACGTTAGCCCATAGTCGAGTCCCTGCTGGTACATGAAACCCACCGACCACACAATCTTCGCTGCTCAGTCGCTCCACCAGTGGACTGACTGGATACAACCTCATTGATTCTTTGATGATTGCCTGGATGTAGACAAGGTTACGAATATCATCAAAATCCACCACGACTACTGTATCATTTGTTGATCTACTTTACGTTCCAAAGAGCGCATCCACTTCTTGTTTCGCCTTCTCCAAAACATTGGGGTTGTTCAACAGCAAGGAAAGGGTCCAGATCATGGTCATTTTTGGGGTGTCAGTCCCCCCACCTATCATGTCCTGCATATATGATTAATAATCAGACCATAACAATAAACATACCCATAAAAAAATCGATATTTTGCTCTACCAGTTCAACCAATGCTGTATAACAACTTTGTTTTGTTATCCAAAGGATCAATAAATTGATTGCATATATACCATGACAATAGATTTGATAGGTATTTCTTGACGAGGGATACTGTCGTCAGGAAGCTGTGGTTGCTCCATAATTGATAAGCAAATGTCGATGAGGTCTAGTTGTTCATCCTCAGCGGTATTCTCGTGATCTTCTTTAGTTTCAGAAAATCGTCTGTTTTGACGATGATCTTCAATTATGCTCTCAACCACTAGGTCTAATTTCTTTCCGTAGTGCTTCATTTTTCTCGTAAGACCAGTTAATTGGTCAATCCACCCTAACCATGGAAAGGTATCTGACACTGCAGTTACCGACAAAAAACGCGATGCTCCCTCATTTGCTACTGTAAATCGTTCCACACTGCTTTCACTTGTAGCACCTGTTTATACATGTGCACACAGTTAGATATGGATGACATGATTAAGACATACGTAGTAGTCAATGATCGATCTTAGAGTAAACATTTTCTTTTAACATAAACTGAACACGGGAAAATACTCACTTGTCTCGGTGTCTGATTGGAATCCGCAGACTAGTCTTCAAATCACGTTAAAGGATAATTTCCCCAGCCAATCATCCATTCTCACCATAACAGCTTCCGCAGTAGTAGGTAGTAGTAGTAGAGTCTCCATCGTTGTTGCATGACTCATAAAGCTTATTGAATGAGGTGCCAACTTGAGAAATTATCAAGTGTCTGAACTTGAGTAATTGTTGATTGGAGAGGAGGTTATGAACACAGATCTTTCGTAACTCCCTCCAATATTTTCCGTAAGGTAGAATCGGAATACCGTATGAGTCTATACCACCTGCATAGAATATAATCTTAAACGCTAGCCGGATGGGACGATTCGAAAAAATGGTATCGTTGTTGCCTGTAAAACACTCCTTTACCAGCTCCCAACTGCTCACAACCAGAGTCCTGTGGCTACCTGAATGGAAACTGAAAATTGGACCGTATTTATCGGCCATATTTCCAAGAGTCACATGTATTAAGTCGGTTCTATTCATGAAAACATGAAAAAGACCTATGATTGGCAACCCACACGACCGCTGATGAGAAATGGCTGTTGAAGAGTAGTAGTTTTTCAGAAATTTCTTCCTCAAACAAAGAACACAAAGTAATATTGATACAAGAGCAAGTAGAAGAGCAACAACAGAAGTTGCAAGTTGAAAATTAAAAAACTGGGGATGAGAGTACTCCTCCATAATTCAACGCAGTATTTGGCTAGCTCGGATGGATGATCGACATTAATGCATGAGCGAGCCGGTCTAACTTAATTAAACTCCGGCCTGAATCTTGAAATTGGCGAACCATGCACATGATATATTTAATCCTTGAATCTTGATTCCTTTTTGATCTTGATTACCTTCTTGATCTTAATCCTTGCTTCTTTAGTCGAGAAATATGCGCTGGATCGAGTCCACCGACAGATAATGGTTGGAAATTTATTTATATCGTTGTTGTTTACCAATTTGTTGAATTTTTAGCTAGCTCAAATAACTGTTTATCATCACCTCCCCGTCACTTTCTATTTTAGTTCATTCAACTGGATCTCGATCATTTGAATTATTAAAAGATTCTGTAAGATTCCATTAATAGTATATTTTACCAGCGTTGAATATTTATCCGATGATTTTCTATAGTATATAATAAGATGTGCGCCCGTGCGTTGCACAGGTTTAGATTGGTTGCAGAAGTCTTAAACGTATATAGCCCGTGTAACCCTTTTTTTTGGATACGGGAAAGCTAGACCCAGGCCCCTATCCGAACCCAGCCAGTTGGACTGGCTCCACTATACAACTAATCTATTACAAACCTTTACGGCAGCGGGGATTGAACCCCTAACTTTCTCCTTACTAGAGTTAATGGGAAACCACTGAGCTATGCTCTTGGACCCATCAGTTTTTTAGATTTGAGATTATTTAAACCCTTGCAATTATTATTATATATTCTATTCTAAATTTTGTGAAGCAATTTCCTATTGGTCAAAATATTCTTTGTGGGACCGGAAGCACTAGAATTTATTATTATATATTTTAAATTTTGTTTCATAATTTCATATTGGTCTAATTATTCTCCGGTGGGACAGAAGCTCTACAAATCGAGCTTGATTCACCTTTTAACCACAACATAGGAAATTCACCTGAATTCATATTATTTTAAAAAACATGGTGTGTTTAACATATTCGTCAGAAGGCTTTCTCTGAGAAATAAATCTTGGACCTCTTGCAATTGGTTTAATAGGATCAGAATAGATAGGAATCCATTCTTTAGACTTAGATTTTTAAGAGACATCCTTACAAGTACAGGGAATGCTTTTATTAGAAACACAAGAATTTATGCCAGAAAGAACTTGAGCTCTGTGGTGATCTCTAGAATAGAGATCATTCTTATAAGGTTTTTGATTTCTTGTGGGCATGTGATTCACTACATTAGTCGGAGGACTATTTGTTCCATTGACAATGAAGAGAAGCAAATTATGAAGCTTAGAAATTTGTTTCCTTCTTGCAAAACAATGGACAACATAGTGATTCTTTTTCCCACAAAAAGTACAAGTTCGTGGTGGAGAAGCAATAATTGGCACCTGTCCTAACTTAATAGCCATATGAGAGGATTGTAAGTTATGTAAACTATTCTTGACACAATTTTCTACTGGAGGACACTTCTTCGTATACGGTAATTCATGAGAATTAATTACAGCACGAAGTCTGTTGAGATCTGATGAATGCGTCTCGAGCAAAAAAAATTCTCTAATTGAGTCCTCTTTAACAATATCCTCAAAAGTACTAATCTTTTCATGTTGAAGAGTAGTTTTTTGGAGAAGTTTCTCAATATTCTTAGAGAAGGACCTTATGATGTTATAGAGATCACGTTCTCGATCAAGAGACTTTCCAAATTCATCAATGAGCTGAGCATGATCATTAAAATCAATATCTTGAGCTGTATGTTTTGAAATTTTGGTGAGCTCCTCTTTATCTTTTCCCAGAGTGTCATATGCCTCATGAGAGGAAGAAATGTCATTATCAAATTGAACATTCTTTCTACCTAGGGATTCGGAAGAATCAACTAAAGAATAATCCTTTGAGGTATTTCCAAGACACATGACTTAATCAAAAGCTGTAGGAGACATTTTGGTATGCGTGACAGAGATCTTGTCCACAGATTCAGATTTCCACAAACATAGACTTGTAAGGTCTTAAACGTGTTTGCATGCTCTGATACCAATTGAAAAAGCGAGGGTCTAACAACCACCCCCAATATTTCGATTAGCAATCTTTATGGACAACTCCGAGTTGTTTTCTAGAAAATCAACTAGGCTCAATCAATAGAAAATATCTCAAGGAGTTACTATCTCAATATGTCAATTAGATTTACTCAAGCAAATACAATTCGCAAGTCTTAATCAAAGAGAGATAACTTGGATGGTGCCAAAGACCAATATCCAAGTGTCAATCAATTTAAATCAACAACCAATAAGGTCGGATATTCTAATTGATTAAACAATGAACAACCTATATTATTTCAATTATATAAAAATATAATGCGGAAAAAAAATAACACAGACACCAGAATTTTGTTAACGAGGAAACCGCAAATGCAGAAAAACCCCGGGACCTAGTCCAGATTAAATAAATAAATAAATATATATACAGTATTAAGCCTCTACCGACACTACACTACTAAAAATTAACTTCGGTCTGGACTGTAGTTGAACCCCAACCAATCTCACACTGATCCAAGGTACAGTTATGCTCGTACGCCTCTGATCCCAGCAGGATACTGCGCACTTGATTCCCTTAGCTGAGCTCACCCACAGCCAAGAGTTGCTACGACCACTATGGGAAAAATAGTAATCTACAACTGTAGATTGACAACTCGTAATTTTAAAGTTGTAAAAGATATCATGTTTTACAATTTTTTCTAATGAAAAAGTTGTCAAAGTAAAAATCGTACAACTCTTAGGACCAAATAGGTTCAAAGAGTAGTGACGAGAGTGAACAACCACAACATTTTGTGTGAAAAGGGTTGCAGAGAGAAGTGACCACTTTTAGATTTTACAACTCATATGTTAAAGGTAGTGAATAAATGTATAACAACACACACAAGGGTTGTTGAAGATAAAAAAATAAATCAATTTTGAAAAATAGTCTTGTAAAGTTTCGAACCCATGCATACTATGTATTCGCACAAGTCATCAACCATACTTCCAGCTTCGCAATATTGGTAGATTTGTGCTTTTTTTTGATCAATATTCACAACCTTTATAAGGGTTGTAAAATGATAAATTGACTTTAAAAAAAAAAAAAGGCTAAGGTGAATCGAACCTGCACCAACGCTGTCTAAGACTTGGATTTCAACCACCCTTCCACATGTACATGTTTGCTTATATTTTACATTTACTTTTAATAAAAAAGCGATAAGGAAAAAAATGTTAAGGAAAAATAAATAAATGGACGGTTATGATGTAAATTGATGGTTATGATGGGAGATGGAAAAGATAAGAAGAAAAGGATAAATAGACCTTATACAACCATCTTAAGAGTCGTCGTATAGGTACAAAAACTTCTGCTAAACTTTCCGACTTATAGTAGTACACTGACGACCAGGTTTCGATATTGAGGCCAGGGTTTGCATACAATATGCAAGAATAAGGTTTGTTTTATGTTTCGGGGAAATTTCCAAAGGAATCTTACCTGTAAATGGATGGATTCATCGTTCCACTGAAGGTCATATTTCGATCTCGGAGCCAAGGTTTGCATACAATATGCCAGAATAGGATTTGCTTAATGCTTTGGGGAATATTCCAAAGGAATCTTACATGTAAATGGATTGATTCATCGTTCTTACAAAATTTATGACTTATAGTAGTCCGCTCCTGGCCAGGTTTCGATCTCAGAGTCAGTGTATGCATACAATATGCCTGGATAGGGTTTGTTTAAGGTTTCAGGGAATATTTCTAAGGAATCTTACCTGTAAATGGATGGATTCATTGTTATTACGAAGTTTCCGACTTATAATAGTCCACTCACGTCCAGGTTTCGATCTCGAAGCCTAGGTATGCGTACAATATGCCAGAATATGGTTTGTTTAAGGTTTCAGGGTATGTTCTGAAGGAATCTTACCTGTAAATGGATGAATTCATCGTTCTTACGAAGTTTCCAACTTATAATAGTCTACTCACAGCCAGGGTATGCGTACAATATTCCAGAATATGGTTTTTGTAAGGTCTCGGTGAATATTATAAAGGAATCTTACATTTAAATGGATGAATTCATCGTTCATACGAAGTTTCCGACTTATAGTAGTCCACTCACGTCCAGGTTTCGATCTCGGAGCCAAGGTATGCATACAATAAGCCATAATATGGTTTTTTTATGGTTTCAAGGTATATTCCAAAGGAATCTTACCTGTAAATGGTTGAATTCATTGTTCGTACGAAGTTTCCAACTTATAGTAGTCCACTCACGGCCAGGTTTCGATCTCGGAGCCAAGGTATGCGTACAAAAAGCAATAAAATTTTTTTTTAAGGTCTCAGTGAATATTATAAAGGAATCTTACATTTAAATGGATGAATTCATCGTTCGTACGAAGTTTCCGACTTATAGTAGTCCACTCACATCCAGGTTTCGATCTCGGAGCCAAGGTATGCGTACAATAAGCCATAATATGGTTTGTTTAGGGTTTCAGGGTATATTTCGAAGGAATCTTACCTGTAAATGGTTGAAGTCATCGTTCTTACGAAGTTTTCGACTTATAGTAGTCCACTCACGGCCAGGTTTTGGTTTCGGAGCCAGGGTATGCGTACAATATGCCAGAATATGGTTTTTATAAGGTTTAGGGTATATTCCGAAGGAATCTTACTTGTAAATGGATGAATTCATCGTTCCTACGAAGTTTCCGACTTATAGTAGTCCACTCACGACCAGGTTTTGGATCTCGGAGCAAAGGTATGCGTACAATAATGCATAATATGTTTTTTTAAAGGTTTCAGTGTATATTCCTAAGGAATCTTACCAGTAAATGGTTGAATTCATCGTTCGTACGAAGTTTCCGACTTATAGTAGTCCACTCATGGCCAGGTTTCGATCCCGGAGCCAAGGTATGCCTACAATAAGTGATAATATGGTTTTTTTAAAGGTTTCAGTGTATATTCCGAAGGAATCTTACCTGTAAATGGTTGAATTCATCGTTCGTGCGATGTTTCCGACTTATAGTAGTCCAGTCACAGCCAGGTTTGGAACTTGGAGCCAGGGTATGCGTACAATAAGACATAATATGGTTGTTTTCTAAGGTTTAAGGGTATATTCGGAAGGAATCTTACCTGTAAATGGATGAATTCATCGTTCGTACGAAGTTTCCGACTTATAGTAGTCTACTCACGGCTAGGTTTTGGATCTCGGAGACAAGGTATGCATACAATAAGCCATAATATGATTATTTTTTAAAGGTTTCAGTATATATTTCGAAGGAATCTTACCTGTAAATGGTTGAATTCATCCTTCGTACTAAGTTTACGACTTATAGTAGTCCACTCACGGCCAGGTTTCGATCCCGGAGCCAAGCTATGCGTGCAATAAGCCATAATATGGTTTTTTTAAGGTTTCAGTGTATATTCCGAAGGAATCTTACCCGTAAATGGTTGAATTCATCATTCGTACGATGTTTCTGACTTATAGAGTTCACTCACAGCCAGGTTTCAATCTCGGAGCCAGGGTATGCGTTTAATAAGCCATAATTTGTTTTTTTTTAAGGTTTCAGGGTATAGTCCGAAGGAATCTTACCTGTAAATGGATGAATTCATCGTTCGTACGAAGTTTCTGACTTATAGTAGTCCATTCACGGCCAAGTTTTGGATCTCGGAGCCAAGGTATGCGTACAATAAGACATAATATAGTTTTTTTAAGGTTTCAGTGTATATTCCGAAGGAATCTTACCTGTAAATGGTTGAATTCATCGTTCGTACTAAGTTTCCGACTTATAGTAGTCCAGTCACGGCCAGGTTTAGATCCCGGAGCCAAGGTGTGCGTACAATAATCCATAATATGGTTTTTTTAAAGGTTTTTGTGTATATTCCAAAGGAATATTACCTGTAAATGGTTGAATTCATCATTCGTACGATGTTTCCGACATATAGAGTTCACTCACAGCCAGGTTTCGATCTCGGAGCCAGGGTATGCGTACAATAGGCCATAATTTGGTTTGTTTAGGGTTTCAGGGTATATTCCGAAGGAATCTTACCTGTAAATGGTTGAAGTCATCGTTCTTACGAAGTTTCCGACTTATAGTAGTCCGCTCACGGCCAGGTTTCGGTTTCGGAGCCAGGGTATGCGTACAATATGCCATAATATGGTTTTTATAAGGTTTAGGGTATATTCCGAAGGAATCTTACTTGTAAATGGACGAATTCATCGTTCCTACGAAGTTTCCGACTTATAGTAGTCCACTCATGGTCGGTTGTCAGCCGACACAAAAATAATTTCACTTTCTTACTTCCTAAAATAAAAATAGTATGCGATAAGAAAGAGTTCGTATCCACAGAGAGGCTTTTGTTGCTATAAAAAATTTCAGTTTCTTAGTAACCAAAAGGGGGAGGTTTGAGTTATCAAAGCTATAAAACTAATTTGAATACGATGAAGTATTAAAGTAATCAATAGGAAAGAGAACTAGTGTTAAATTTTTTGCTACACTTTTTTTTTTTGAATTGTAACAGTTATGTGCTAATCTAGCACCTCCAATCTAGCCCATAAGACTTAGTCTGAGTAGATAGATTCAGCGACAGACACACGCTCAACGAAAATCAGACTTATCTCTGATCAAGTGCAAACCAATACACAATTCAACATTCAATGCAAGTTTGGACACCTTAGAGTTGACAGCTTGTAATTTTTTGTTTCTTTACTGAGAAAAATAAAGAGTTGACAGCTTGCAAGGCTTCTTATCATCCATATGACACATTACTATCTCCTCCCTAAAGAACTCCAATTTTGCATTTTGAATGCCGTGAGAAATTGGGCGCCACCAACAGTAAAGGAGTGTTGGGGCTTCTGTTTATGATCTCAAATATCTGATTTGTTGAGTATGTATAATTACTAATATATTTTAAGAAATTTGGAATCTTTACAAAAAATTAAATGTGATCGCTGAACGATGCAAGTGCCTAAAAATGAATGTTAAAACACAAGCAGGACCAACTTTAGATCGTGACTAACAGTGTGTGATTTTTAGTAAAGTTAACTGATTTTATTGAACAACTTGATATTAGTTGTAAACTAAACAGAATCATGGGGTCTGACTTTATCCTTGTGGGCCTGTGGCTCTGGGAACCAAGAATATGGCCGGTCAATCAATACTTGGGCGAGTCATTAAGTAGATGTGAGCCGTGAAATCAAATAGGGCAAACAAATCGACGATCACCATATATCCCTAAAATGAACGGGCTATATCACTAAGCATATAAGAAGAATAGTGTGTCCTCAATTCGTTTCCTCCTCCTTCACATCTAAACCTAAAAATCAACAACAGCAGCTAACAGTGATGTTCACCTCTATGTTGTTAATCTATCATCAGTGGAAAAAAAATCACCAAATCACGCCCATCAATAACACAAATTTCCCTCATCACAATGTTAAAAAAAAACTTCTCTATTGCAATGGCTTTTAATTTTTAAATTATAAGATTTTTGGAGGTGAAATTTTCCACGGCCGAATCGATAATTCTCCTCGTGCAGTTTGATAAAAATGTTACATTAATTTGGGTTCTTCAGATTTATTTTCAACAACTCCAGTAAATCCATCAATTTATCTTTTACTATAGCTTGTTTCTGATCTATGAATAGTTTGATTATGTACTCTAGTTAAAATGAAAATCTCTATTTCCAATGCTTTTAGTTTTTAAATTATAAGATTTGTGACTTTGAGGATTGAAATTCTCCTCGTGCAGTTTGATAAAAGGTTACATTAATTTGATAGGTTCTTCAACTCTATCCTTCGCAACTCCAACACAAACCTGCAATTTATCATTCAATAAGCTTTTCAGTATCAATTTACTACCAAATAGCTAGCTGGAAAAGTCTATTCAAAAAATAACCTTTTATTCATTGCTTATTAGAGGAATCCAAAAATCCTAATCATACCCAAAGTTCTCTTTAACTTCTGCACATATTCTAAGGGTAAAAGTATAACTAAAAGAGTCACCTAAAACAAGGACCGAAAGAGACCAACATCGGCATTAAAAATAAAAAAGAGTATTAGGAATTGCACACTACAATACTTGCTTATTGGCTTTGCCTTCAACTGATCAAGCTGAAATTGTTTCCGACTGTCTACAAATAGAAATTTGCTGACAGGATTCGATAACATTGACGGTGCCACAATCAGTCTTTGGTTGCATTTCTAGCTCAGGTTGCACCTGACGTTGTTCTATTTCAACATAACCATTTAGCTAATTAGTTTTTTTTCTTCTATTCTCAACATTATAGTTTCTGAGCAAAAGAAGAAGATGCTAACATAATGGTAATAAAGTGGAAATCATGCACGCTTAAGAAGACGTGGCGTAGTTGGAATGAAAGAGAAAAGTCAAAATGTATGTACGGAAAACCTACTCGCCACGTGGTCAAACGAGATTTAACAAATTCACGAAGTAGATCTCGAAATGGTAGATTGATACTAATATCGAGAAGTAATGTTAGTGACAAGTCAAATCATATGTCGGACTCACTTTAACGAATATTGGATCTTCGAAGTTATATTCCATCTGAGATTTGCGAAGATGTCAACCGACGAAGTATTGATTACTTGGACCATAAGATACTTCACGAAGTTAAAGACACGAAGTCTAAATTCTTGTCCAAGATTTGGGACAGATGTTCCGACAACAACCGAACAAATAGGCAAAAGAGGTGGAATAACTTTATTGAAAATAGCATGGGCGAAGTAAAAAGTAGAGTCACGTGAAATGTATGATATCCGGCTAGGTAAAATGAGTTGTAATCCACTACGTAGTTTTACCTATAAATAGAGAGCATGTCTCATAGTAAAGGGGTTGGAATATGTTGGTGGGGGATATCATATTATGAGGAAATAAGTTAAGGTTCTTGAGAGTCTCCACACTTGTAATATTTGTGTCATCATAATCATTAACCAAACCAAATTAATAAAGTGTTATTTCTATTTCGTTGCTTGAATTAAGTCTTAGTATCATTGAGATTATCATTTGGATGTACTACTGGATTTCCAGTAGTTACAAGTAATCTCAACTCTAATAACACAAGTATCACCAACAACATACCCTTCATTTAATCTGAGAGAGTTGCAATGAAAATGAATTGGGAGTGAAGTGGCATAAAAAAAAATTGGGTGTAACCAAATGATATTTGTAAACATGATGATTGTCCTAATTTTTTTTTTTTCTTTTCCGGATTTGAATTTTGGTAAGTTGTTTTGGTCGATAAAATTGTAAATCACATATCAATCAAGCAAAATCCTTCAAATTTCATAATATGAGTAGAAGAACTTGCTTTTCCGGCGGTAAGAATTAACTTACAAACCCCAAAAAATACGTCCAAATTTGACAGCATAGATGCTCTTTTTTCCAGATTTATTGGTGATATAGATAGAGTGTAAACAAAGTGTAATGGTTATTTTGACTTGTTGGTGTTTTCACCTTACTATTTATACATCTGATTTTGGGTTCAGTGTCCTCATTTTCACAGCCTCTAGTCTAGTCTCTCTCTCCCTCTCTTCCCTTGTCTTTGAGGCGGCCATCACCACAAATCGTCATGGCTTCTGATGATGTTGATGATCAACAACAACAAAAACATTATACTTGCACAATGATTTCTCCTCTCAAATGTTCATGGTCAATCTCCTAATCAAATTTGTGAGCTACTCTTGCTCTTTCTTCGAGGTGTAGGCTGTGGTAAACGTAGTGGTTGAATTTCACAAGATCTTATATTACCTATTAATCCTAATCTTTGAATAGAGAAGTAATGGGTTGCTGAATATTATAATTTTTTCATTTTTGGATTTGTGTTTCGTGTTGACGGAGGTGCTGAAAGTGATGGTTTATTTGATTTTATTCTGTGTATTTGGTTTTTCAGTAACCAAGAAAATAGATCTAGATGCTAGTGTTTTCTATCTCAAATTGTGTTGGTACTGTAACAAGTGTTTATGATTTATTGGTATTGGTGATCTCATACTAATTCAGAATTTTTATGAATGTTTAATTATCAATATATTTCATAATTAACTCGTACTAGAATCTGCCCTCCTTTAAAAGGCTAAGTCATATGAGCTTTCAACTGGAGCAATTCTGGAGATGACAAGTGGTGGGATTCTATTGGTTTAAGACATTAAAAGATGAATTACACTCTGTTCACACCCTGTATTTAACTGACCGTTAGTAACACCGTTAACAAAAATGTGGGTATACAATACTTCTGTCAATTTTTGTGGCTAAAAAAATCATTACACTTCGTTTACACCGAATATTAACTGTACGTTAATTGACGTCGTTAGGGTGGACAATACAACATCAAAAACTAAACCTAAAACGAAGAGAGACACCAATATATCGAAGTGAGTTTTATTCTTCTTCTCTTTCTTCTGTTCTTCGTGTCTTTCTCCCTGTTGAACTCAAATCCAATGAATAACTTTTTTTTGTGAGGGATTCATGAAAATCTTGAGATCTAGATAAATCGAAGAAGAGGGTGATCAATATGGAAGCTAATTGAGCTCCGAAAGAAGAAGAAATCGCAAGAAATGGAAATTAGGGTTTCTGCTAGAAGTAAATAAGTTGTATATTTGGAAGAGGTGTTCGATTTATAAAATGCAGATGGAGATTAGAGATGGTTATTATGTATTGAGAGTAAGGGAGGAGATTTAGCTTCTGATTCTCTACTCACACGGAAGAATCAGTGAATTAGGGTTTTATGAGTTCCAGTGATAGTGAAGGAATTGAGTTTCCAAGATAAAAGTTATTGATAATTAAATATGGGTCTGTTTTCGTTTCGATGTTGTGTTGTAGTTGGGCATTTTTGGGTTCGATTCAAATCAGTGGAAGAACCATGGGTTCGATTCAAGTTGACACACATTGTATCACCACCAAGCTTGCGAATATTCAAGGTTTGTATTTTTTATTTTACTAATTTTTTTATGGTTTTTTCCTTTAACAAAAACCACCACCACTAGAATATAGGTTTGGTTTGTGTTTTTGTTCCCTAAAAAATGATACGTCAGTGTCAAGTGGTTTCAAATGCAAATATAAATTAGGTTCAGAGTTAAATGTCGAATATAAACTAATCATTCTGACCAAATTCTGTTGATTAGACTAATCCATAGATGAGTGCCAATTTCAATTTCATAATGCTTTGGGTGTGTTCTGTACTTCGTAGGGTACCAAGCATTTTGTAGTGGTGGAAATAAGGCATTAGGAGGTAAAGATGGATATGCTGATTTCCATAATTTTGACCACCATAATGTTTTTGATATTCATATATAAATTGATAATATTCCGAGACAACATGTTTTAGTTCTTAAGCCCCTTCTACGTTCATTTTTTCTTATTATTTATTTTTATCTGTAGAAAAAAATGACGTCTCTCCGAACCTATAGAAACAATAGTAAGCCTTGCCTACTGTGTATAATTAAGTACGTCTTGAAGTTTATTTTTCAGATTTGACAGTATAACATAACTTATCTTTTGGAGTTGGTCATGCCCTGGGTTGTTGTACAAAGAGGTATCGGGTTCGAATGTACTGAGACTGTTTATTTGAAGTTAGTATTAGTATACCTGGTGGTGTCCAATAATTGAGTTGGTGTTTATTATTGAAGTAACAGCAAGAACTTCTGCTACTTTCTTTCATTTGGTTGATCACATTTTCCCTATATATTCATCTTATTAATGTTTAGCAAATGATTTCAGGAAATACTGTTGTTTGGCATTCATTGGTTTGTATATACATTCTTTGAGTGATGATATCTTACTATATAAACTATGGTCATCGTCACACTGGTACAACAACATTTCCTTTCTTTCCATTATTTCCATTCATTAAAGCTTACGAGTATTATGCTTTTCATGCTTCTTGGATAGTTTGTTGGAGAGAATGACTTCTGATAACTAAATCTAAGCCTTGGGAAAATCTTTGATTTTTTATCTGCCTTGGTCACTCTGATAGAGCAGCATATGATTTGGTTTTCTATTTCTTCTCTCTTTGTTTGCTCAAATAGTATGATTGTGCTTCCAAATAGCATATGATTCTTTTACTCTAATAGCCAGAGAAATTTCAGGTATGGTCTTTGGTGTCTATGTTGAACTGATAGTAATAGCCGTAATCACCTAGAAAAATTATCCCTGGGCATTCAGAGAATGTTTACCATCAATCAACTAACCTGTAAGGTTTGCACTTTGACCGACTCAAATAAATGAGACAAGGTTTTGTCAGCTTTTTTGGCCCTCAAAACTCACGAGTTTTTTTGGCTTTGGGATCTATATTATATCTTTATGTGTTGCAATTTAGTAGGGCTATCATGTATGATATTTTTCTTTTTTAAAGTCGCCTTTTGAAGTGGATATGCTTCTAATATTGGAAAACTTATTTATAAATTCTTTCTTGAGGATTCAGAAAAAAGATATCAAGAAAGCTATTCAGAAAGTTGCTGCTGCATATGACTACAAGATTGTTGAAGTTGTTCTCAGTCACCAACTAAAGCAGTTCGTGATTGATGACTGAGAACAAGGTCATACTAAGTGTATCTAATCCAGAGACCAGAGTTGACGATGCAGATTTCGAGGAGAATGAAGTGTATGCAATTGATATAGTTGTCAGCACGGGGGAGGGCTAGGTAAGTGTAACTACAGTAATCACATTCATCATGCAAACATGTGATTGTATATTGCGTCCATCTTCCATTCGATTCTTAACTTAGGAATTTGATTTTGCAGCCAAAACTAGAAAATACTCACATTCACTTGGTGGAGGATTTAACAATATTTGCTGACAGTTCCGTTTTTAGCACACAAGCTTAAAGGTACTTAGTAACGACGTCATTTTCTCTGCTGTTGGAAATTTGACCATATTAATAATAGATAGCGAAGCTCAACGAAACTACTATTGGAAGAGGATGAGGCGTTGGAGTACGTCCATGGTGAGAATATCTCTCTCCCTAGATTCTTTTGAAGTATTACTTAATGTTGGTAGTTAGATTTTGATCATGTATTGAGCATTTACTTTGTTTTTGTTGTGTTTCTAAATGCAAAATTAAGAATGCTCAAGCACCATTAGGGGAAACTTCCTAAGGAGGAAATAAATATGAAAGAGGCTGAAAATAGAAGAAAAGGTTTGTTTGTGAAGATTAATCTGGATGCAGTTCCTATTGGAAAAAAAGTTGATAACAAAGTTCATGATAGTCATGAAAATCTCCTTTTTGTTAGGGATGAACTACTTAGATGTCTCTTTTCCTGCAGGTTAGTACAACTATAATTCATGAACAATACAGGTCATTGCCTATACTAAAAATGATGGTTCCATGGAACCAATTCTGGTGGTTAGGGAACTGGTGCTTTAAATTAAGTTGATCAATTCGTTTATATTTCTCACATTTTGTAGGTTGGAAATGCCGTAATGTTTTTTTTCCTTATTCTCCATTTCGACATTTTTATAGGTCATTGACATACAACAAGATCGAGGGTGACCAAGATGGGTAGCAGGTATACATAAAAAGCATATACGGAATATAGCTATGTTATTTCTGGAAACTGGTACTTATGTTTAGTATTGAGTTTTTTTTTTTTTTTTAAATCTTAGGTTTCACAGAGACTGTCCGGGCGGATAGTAAATAATTTGGGAGTTCCATCTAATTATCTACTGTCGCATTTAGATTGGGTCACAGTTTTAATTTATGTGGTCCTCAGTGCTCAATGATGATTTTTGAATTTATTTTAAGTGTTCCTGGACACGGCCTAATGATTATACAAAATCAAGTTGAAGATATATCATATGATTGAACTATTTAGTGTTCATGTTTTATAAGATAGGAGGCGATAGTAAATGTTGCTTCATTAGCTCTTTGGCTATTTGGCACATTGGATTTTGGAAAAATCATGAAATTAACTGACTTTAATGTTGCATCGCATGGCAGTGGCATTCTGGGTCAAATTTCTACAAAGCCTTGCAACTCATGTTGCTTTAAGTAGTTACAGTTCCAATTGCCAATGAAAATTGTTAAAACATTTGGGACTTAAAAAGTCACTCCTGTGTGAAAGAACTTTGTTTTTGTATGCTCTTAGGTTGGAAAGTCTATCCCTGAGGTTTGTTTTTGTATACTCTTATGTTGGAAAGTCTATCTCTGAGGTTTCATTATTATCCAAACAAAATAGGATTAGACATCCGCGTGGCACCAAATCAAAAATCCTAACCAACAGGACGAGGTAAATCCGAGCCATACCAAATCAAAAATCCTAAGCAACGGGACGAGGCAAAACCGAATCACACCAAATCAAAAATGCATAACGGGGCGAGGTGAAGCCACATCACAACAAACCAAAAATATGTCTGATTTTTAACAAATTTGTAAATGATACTCATATGTTTCTTCTCAAATCAAGGCGAGGAAAAGCCGAACCATACCAAATCAAATCGGGACGGGCCGAGGCGAAACCGAAGCCAAACTTTACAAAATCAAAAATATAGTAAAAAAAAAAAAATGCCCGATGCGTAGCACGGGCACAAAATCTAGTTTATATTTATCTGTGCATTGTGCTTCTTTCTAGGGTGTTTAATATGGTACTGTATGAATTTCAGTTCTGTTATTGAAAGCTAAGGTACCCCAACAGAATAATGATTTATTAGTGGGCCTCTGGAAAACATTATTTCATTTTGCTCTAGTTTTGCATAGTGGAAAACCATGAATTTCAGTTTTGTTTTTCATTTTGCTCTAGTTTTTCATAGATACCGAATGGTCAGAAATTATGAGCTCCTTAGTTACATTTTTCTTCGAATTTGAAAGACGAACTTTTCAAGAGTAAATGATTCTCATATTTGCTTTGAATCAATTAAGAAAATAATAAATCATATTCAAGAAAATCATTCCTCGGAAACATACACATATTTTTTTTGCTTGGTAAATAATGATTTATGTAGATTAGTATAAGTAACAAGTACAAACCCCCAACAAAATACTCCTTGTATTACAATATAAGCCCAACAAAGGAAAAACCTTAGCCTAAACAATACAAGGCCCAAGAAATGCTAACTGAAATATAAATGAGAGAGCCCAACACAATGAAAACCCTACCCCTAAAAGAGCTAAAATGGAAAATCCTGTCTATGAACCCTAACTCAGCAGACATTTTCAACCTTCAACCAGATCCCCTGCTCAAAAACCACCATTGAAGATATCTTCCTCGACAACCAAGCCACAATTAGGAAACCCGTTGACACCTTTCTCATTAACATTAACAGGGACCTTTGGTTAATGAAATTAGTGATTTCAAAATGGAGTTGATTGAATAATAAAATAGAGACATAATTTATGAAACTAACAAATGAACAATCAACAACCCTTAACATAAAACACCCCTATCTCATCTCCGAAAGAAGCAGGCTTAGGAAAAACGATCTTGGAAGTAGATCTCCTTCGCCACCAAGTTGTTGATCAACTGGGTATGAAGATAGTGAATTACAATATAGCAGATTAGATTTAATAAGACATAATGTAAACAGTGAGATTCATAGATGGATCTCCTCTTCATAATTGCAAATTCGGCGTCTCTCCAATCCCTGCTAATCTAATAAGCGCCTTAGTAATCCGACCGTTGAAATCAAAGAAGAAGTTAGAATCTCCAACCTTCCTTCTTAGAATCTACAGGCAGAGGTTACAAGTTTTGGAGACTTACGACAGCAGAATGACCCGAGATATTAAAACCATGAGAGGAGAAATCATTGAGCTATGTTTAATGTTTGGTTTTGGTGATTTCCACCGAGGTATGCCTAATGTTTCCCATACAAACTCAAAAAATAAATTCATAGCAAACCATTTTATGCTCAGATCTGAGATTTAAACACCACCGGCCTCGCGCTGGTCTATCCCTCACTTTTTTCTCTTTCAATTACGTTTCAATTGAGATTCTAAGACTTTCTCCTTTTGTTTTAATAGATAAAACGAAATTGTGAATTACCAAAGTGTCCTTTAAATCCGACCTACGTTTGAGTTTTTGCCCGTCACATTAGACTTTATAGTTTGGAGTACACATCGGCTGCCTAATCCCAATGTGAATGCGAATTGGTATTGGTATGGAAATTGAGTATCAAAAACACAATATACATGCAATTGTTCTAATATCATTTGTGAAGAGAAAGACGCATCCGGTAGTGCGATATAATGTGCCGTGGTGCGTTTGTGTAAGGCTTCCCATACAGACCAATATTAACATTTAATGCCAAGATATTTCTTTTGTCGTTCACTTCCTTTCTTATCCCTTATTGAGGTGTCACTAGAAAATACTAGATCGAAAAGAGATTTTCCTAGAGAACTGTGAACTTCTCTATTGAAAGCAAACTGTAGATATGGTGAACTCTCAAGAGGCAGAGGGCGTGGTGGATTTCGTGGTCGAAGCAGAGGAAATGGGAGGCATAACTTCAATAATTCTACAATCGAATTTTTTAGGTGTCACAAACTTGGACATTTTCAGTATGAATGTCCAAACAAGCCTGAGGAGAAAGCACACTATGTGGAAACATGAGAAGAGATGTTTTTGATTTCCTATACAAATGAAGCAATGAAAGATCATGATGAGGTATGCATGTGGTATCTCGATTCCGGTTGCAACAACCATATGTGTGGTGAGAGAAAGCTATTCTCAGCCACGGATGAAAATTTCAGAGAGACAGTGAAGCTGGGTGATAACTCAAAGATGTCTATTCTCTGAATAGTTTGATCTCTTAATTTTTCTTAAGAATGGAAAGTGAAATCCAGTGTACCAGTCTCAGAATTTATGATAGTTAAATGAATCATACAATGAGAGATGTACCTTTAATCATTTGTTGTTCTTTCTTATTGCGACGGATAGAATGGTTTTTCATTATGTATGTGAATATGCAGGTGTTGATGGTGGTTTTTAGACAAAGGGTATGTTTATGGGTAAAAATCGTTTCCGTCGATTTTGGTAAATTCGGTAGGTGAGTGAGAAACTGGTTTAAACCCTAAACAAATGTGTTGAATGTGAGCACTTTATAGATTCGAGAGATCAATCTGTACAAGTTTGGGCTAAACCAAGAAATGGCCATTCAAGACTTGCTTCGGTCACCAAGTGGAGGAGAAGGGTTGATTTGGGGAGGGAAGCAAAGAAAGGTGTTGAGACCAGAATAATTCTAGGAGAGTAGTGTCTCGACTTGTATCAGAAAGTGGAAGCTTAGGAAGCTTGAAAGAGATGAAAGCTTTTTGGAGAGCTTGCAAAGTTGCCTTTTCTGAGAGTGTTGTATTTTTCTCCTGACCGAGACTTGTTGTCTGGTGGAGATAGGTAAGACCTATTTATACAAGTCGAGATTGAAACGTACCCTGGCCTCATGAAGGAAGAGAGTAAAGGGTAAAATAATGGGAGGAGGTGGTAACCGCATGGTATCTATGGGTGAAAACGTTTTCACCAATATTTCCTCATTTATTTGACTGCTTTATTCCTATTCATGCTTTCTTAATGTGAGCGTAATGTATGCTGCAAGCTATGACCGCCAAACCAAGACCTTGGAAATCATCCCCCAGTTTGTGTTGATGTCTCGAGTGTTGGTTGCACCTTGAGTGCAAGTGGCGCTGCTAGGGGGGCGTGTGGCATGTGCCAATGGCATGTGCAGAATGCCTTTGTTGCGGGTTGCACCTCGGGCGCAAGTGGCATTGCCAGAGATGCTAGTGGTGTGTGTGGCATGTGCCAATGACATGTATGGGATTCCTTGGTGGTAGGTTGTACGTTGGCATTGCTAGAGCTGCTAGACGTTACTTATTCCCCGTCCGTGATTAAGACTTCGAGAGGAGAAGCTTTGAACGCGCATGGCTACATCAACCTAGAGGTCAAGGTGGGATATGCTATAACGTATAGAAAATTCCACATTGTCAAAAAACTGGGTCATGACATGATATTGGGACACTTATGGGTGCTGACAACAAAGCAAAATTAGATGTGCACCCTCTGCCGATGCCCATGCCCGAAGGAACTTCCAACAAATCATCCCACTGGTTATCGCGTCGACGAACTATCAAAGGAACCCAGACATCCGGAGAGGACATGTGTTGGCTTCTCCTTGCTCGCAATATTTTCTGTTTAAAGTTTTCTCTCCTTTTCGTTGAATGTGTTGGAGACAAATTCTCCACAAATGAACGGATAGTGTTAGAATTTTGCTTTTACCATAAAAATGCTACATATTCAGGTTTTGAAGATTTAGTTTGTGTATTAGTGTAATCATCTAGCTTTTTGATTTAGTATGTGAAAAAGAAGGATGGTTTAAGAGTAATTTAAGTGGTTAATTTCATGTCTGTCTTATTTTCAATGGCTTGTTTCCTTGTGTATGAATAGTTTGATCTCTTAATATTTTTACCATCAGGTATAAATCTAGTATACCTGCATCAGAATTTCTGGGAGTTAATCATGTTGTTACTTGCTTGTTTCATTTACATACAATGAGAGATCTACCTTTATTACTAATGAATAAGCATCTAACCCGGTGCAAACGCACCTGATATTTTGCAAATAGAATTTAACAAAAACTTTAAGTGAAGTGCTTTGCAATGAGCTAGTCTTCCTCTTCCTCAAATCTATGCTTAAAACCTTACAAATAACAAAATTTGGGCATCATGGACCTTCCATCCCTATTTGTTATCAAGTAGTTATAGGCTTGTAAGTTCCAACTTGTGTTTTTCTTTTACATTGTCATGTTCCAGATTAATTACATCTGACGTAATTTATAATACTATACGAAAGCCAGAACCACAAAAATTGGTTTTCATCATTTTACATTCTTCTCTAACAAAACAAAAATCTTTATTTCTTCTAATTTCTATATCTTAGAATACTTAGTATTGTAGCTGGTAAAGTTACGGAAAAATTCTTCCACATCCCAATTAAGCATGTGTAGATTTGAATCAATTGTATATGATTTTTAATGGCCATTAGTTTTTGTTTCATTTCATTTGAAGGCTCTTGACTCGACACAATAATGGGACGATTTGCAATTCCTCGAGATGCAATTGGTTTACATTTAGGCTTCTAGTCACTTGTGAATGTGAATGTTATGAACAAATCTAGAGTGTAACCATAAATATACACATCCAATTGCATCTTGGTAGTGATGTAGCATAAAGTCTTGGTCCCCGGTGAATAACGAAGGCAACACAATCCCATTCAGCGCGGCCGCAAATATCATGATATTTCCACATCATACAACCCATTGTAAAGTTTTTCTTTGATTTTGTTTTGTTGTTCATAGCACTCTGGACTCTTGAAAACATGTATAGGTGTCAACCAAATATTGTTGACTGGACGACGGCCCTTTATTATAGTTAGGCTTTCATTTGCTCGATGTTGTGCTTTGTATGGTAATACTTATACATTGCAACCTTCTGCCATGTTTAACCCTTTTTCTCTTTTTTCGAGAACCAGTTTTGTTAAAATAGTCCCATGTCCATCTCTTATGACATGGGCAAGGATATAATGAAGGTGGTGAAGGACTTCAACAAATGGGGAACGCTTAATTGGAGACTAAAAAACACTTTTCTCTCTTTAATTCCTAAAAAGCGAGTGGTTGATTTGGTGCCAATTGGATTGATTAACAGTGTCTACAAGATGATCTCAAAAGTGTTAGCTGAAAGGTTAAAAAAAGGTTCTGCCGTCTCTGATATCTCACCAACAGGTAGCTTTCATAAAAGGAAGACAAATCTTGGATTGTGCTTTAATAGCAAATGAATGTCTTGACAATAATGGGACGATTTGTCTTAGAAAAAATTCCTCGAGATGCAATTGGTTTACATTTAGGCTTCTAGTCACTTGTGAATGTGAATGTTATGAACAAATCTCCTAGAGTGGTAAACCATAAATATACACATCCAATTGCATCTTGTTAATTGAAAAATGCAAGTCTAGAGTGATGTGGAAAAGCATAAAGTCTTGGTCCCCGGTGAATAACGAGCGGAGGTATCAACACAATCCCATGATATTTCCATTTATTCCATCATACAACCCATTGTAAAGATTTATTTTTTCTTTTTGATTTTGTTTTGTTGTTCATAGCACTCTGTCTAGACTCTTGCAAAAACATGTATAGGTAAATGGTCAACCAAATATTGTTGACTGGACGACGGCCAAATTGTATAGATTTAATCATTTATTATAGTTAGGCTTTCATTTGCTCGATGTTGTGCTTTGTATGGTAATACTTATACATTGCAACCTTCTGCCATGTTTAACCCTTTTTCTCTTTTTTCGAGAACCAGTTTTGTTAAAATAGTCCCATGTCCATCTCTTATGACAGTATACTTATTTAACAGACGAAGAATCCATTAACTTTTTATGAGACAAATTTGTTAGCTTCCTTTGACTTTTTTCACTGGTGACTACTCATGGTGTCCTATAGAATTTGGTGAAGTTCCTTCACTGGAAGGTACAAGAATTGAGGCCTTCTTCACTATCAATTAGACAGATCCAAGAATCCCCTATCCCGATTATACCCTAAATCCTCTTTTAACCGCTGCACCTACACCTTAATGGTCAAAATAAAACTTGATGGATCTCAACATTCCTAAGCTCCTGCTTTGACCTCAATTTTCTCCTTTTCCTCATTCCTCAGCTCCAGCACACGCACACAAATACAACAAAAATCAGACTTTTCTTCAAAAATTGCACACCAATGTACAATTCAACATTCAATGTGAGAATCGTCCGGGAACCGTTGGAAGCTGTCGGAGGAGATGCTTATCATCTCTGTGACACGGTATGATCCCCTCCCTAAAAAACTCCAATTCTATATTTTTTCACCTCCATCACTCCAATTCTGCCGGAGGAGCTGCTTATCATCTCTAGCAAATTTTTTCACCTCCATCACATAATTCTTGGCTCCGCCAAGCTTCTTCAGAATCCTCATCTCCAACTTCAACCTCACTCTTCCCCTTTTCCTAATATATCTTAACATGCTTCTGTTTCCAACCACACTAATGCGCAATTCAACATTCGAACATTCAATGTGAGAATCAGACACCGTTGACATCTGCGTGCGGGGATGATTATCATCCCTATGACACAGTATGATCCCCCTAAAAAATCTCCGATTTTACATTTTGAATGTGAGAAATTAGACACCACTGACATTGAGGGACTGTAGAGGCTTATGTTTAAGGGTTGGCATGACACGGGTCTGCCTTTATCCTTGTGACCGTGGGTAATAACATATAATACGGTCATTCAATGGGTCAGTCATAAAATACATGTGAGCCGTTAAATTAAATAGGTTAAAACAATCAACGATCACCACATATCCCCGAATCTGAGCCATTAATTAAATAGAGCAAAAAAATCAAACGATCACCTTACATCCCTGTACAAAGGGCTAAACCTCTAAGCCTATAAGAAGGATAGTTGTCCTCTTCCATTTCTAAACCCTAACATTAAAAAAAAAATAAACAGCGGCAGCAGCAAACAAATCTAGATCTCTCATGTTTTTATTCTTCTTCATGATCCATTATCATCAATGGAAACAAAACATCAACAAAATTACATGTCCATCAACACCAACAACAAGTTTCCCTCATCACAATGATTTCTGCTCTCAAAAAACTATGGTGGCTTGGTGATAATCATCTTTCGGCCCTATGCTTCTCATGGAAACAAATAGTTGGTGTTTCTTTCATTCACCTTAGGGTACATCACTACCCTTTTGTGTTGGATACTTCACTACCCTTCACTATCTATTTTATGTGACATGCTCTGTAACATAAAATGTTTAAAACAAATTTTTTTTTTTTTTTTTTTACATTCCAAATGAGTTTTGAGATTTAATTTTCTTCTACTAGTTGACACATCTATGTAGCTTATTTATTTTCCATACTTTCAGTTTGTAATCATCATAATTTAAGACTAATTCTAATTTAAATAGTTATATTTGCATCTAAAGCTTGGTTTGTGTAGCTTGTTATTTTCTGATCTCTAAATAGTTTGTTCTCTTAATTTACCATTAGGCAGCAAGAACATCTTAAGGACTGTAAACCCTTAAGAGTGGAATGGATAGTTAAATGAATGATTTTGCTTGCTTCGTTTACATACTATTAAATCTACATATACCGGTGAGTTAGAATTTGTTACTTGATATTTGATAAGTTTGGAGATTGAAGTGGCGTAATGTGTGAGAGTAATAATATTACTACTAGTGTATCTGTAAAAAGGGTTTACAAAAATTCATAACCATCTGAATCAATTCTCCGAGAATATCCAAAAACAACAACAACTTGTCCTCATCACAATGATTTCTCCTCTCAAAAAACTACATAGTTTTGCTCAATTCTTAAAAGGTTTGTCTTTATTTTACCGTTCGGTACTTGACTGCCCTTTTTTGGTTTACTTTATAATCGAAAGGTTCTTTCAAATAAATATTAATGTTTAAATCAAATCTGGGTTTATCATTTTTTACATGACATTTGAGATTTGATTTTGTTGTATTAGTTAGTGTTGGAAATAATAAACCAAGACAATATTTGGAAGTCGAGTTATTTTGAGAAACAAGTTGTTTGGTTCTAGAAGAGTTCTTTATTTAGAAATTGGCTTATGTTAGGAAAGTGTTTTGAGTAGTCGTCAAGTTTGTTAAACTATAAATAGGCTGTTGAGCCAAGAGAATTTGTACACCGAATTTTATTATCAATGTAGTCGTTTATGGATTTCGCATTATTCTCTCCTCTCTTGTCTCGATCCTACAATTGGTATCAGAGCGAGGTGAGAGGAAGAGAGAGGAGAGGGAGGGAAAGTTAAAGAAAATTCATGGTTCGTAGTTTTAGTTCTCATCACGGTGTTAAGAAGAGAAGGTTAAAAAAGAAAAAAGAAAAAAAGTTGTGTGAAGTTCTGAAAGTATTTGTGAGCTGGGAAGAAGGCGTAAAGTTTACTGCTGCTACGTGACTTGCTGGATGCAAAGCGGTGATCGTCTTGGTTTGTTTGTGTGGGACCTAAGCAGATCGAGAGTTTATACAAACAAGGAAAATAGGAAGTCAGTCAAACCATGGAACAACATCACGAGGAGCACGATCATGATGAATACGAACAAGGTGAGCATGAAGTTTACGGTGGTCTTGGACAGGTTATTTGAGCCGATAAACCAGTAAAGAAATAGCTTGGTGGTGATAGTCTGCCATGTACTAGGCGGAGACGTGTGTTGATGTGTGATCGTAAAAAAAAAAAAAAAAAAAAAAAAGTCTGGAAGGTGGCTAGGTGACTAACAAAGATCTGAGGAGTCACGTCCAAAGAATTAGAAGATCAAGATAATGACTCATGGTGCTGTTTCGTGAAGATCAGAACAGGGATGTTGTTTTTGTGAAGATGTTGGCAGTGATGATAAAGATGGTACAAATCTGAAGTCAAGACCGAGACCGCTGCACGATCTTGTTGACGTGGCTATTCTGGTTTTGTGAAGTATTTGCTGGTGTAGTACTCAAGACTCGAGAGAAGACGGGGAAAGGTCGGTGATTTGTTTTTAGAAAAAGAAGGATGAGGTCAACAGAGAAGATCGCATGAGCAGGAAAGGAAGTTTGGTACGTGTTGAATGCATTGAACAAGAAGCTTGCTGCCCTACAATTGACTTCCTAGGATGCTGGTTGGTGCTAACCATGGTTGATCACGGAGGTGATTACAGAGAAAAAGCTCGAGTTGATGATGTATTATTGCTGCCGTTGCTAGTTGCTAGAACAATCTTGAGATCAACGTAGAAGACATGAAGAGAAGACTCAAAAGTCCGTGCTGTGTAGGATGAAGAATTAAAATTAGTTATTGTCGCTGGCACGCTGCCATGTCCGTAGCCAGGAAGGATTGAAGAAAACAGATGAAAGACGTGTGAATTGGGAAGAGGTAATGACCATGAAACAGCTAACGGAGGATGTATCTTTTCCGATTAGTTGTGAGCTATCGCAAGGACGATATTTAGAAGTTGAGATAAACAAGAAGTTTGTGGAAGAGTTGTTACAGTTGAACAGAGGTGTGACTGACGGATGTCACGGTTGGTGACAGAAGCATGATTGTTGCTGAAGAACAGTCACAGTATGTGACGGAAGCGTCGGAAGGTTGTGACAGAATTGGAACACTTATAAAGTGTGACAGTCTCAATCAAGCACGGTGGAAAGAAGTTTTGTGAGACGTAGGTGGAACACGAGGTGTTGAAGCTTGTTCAGGAAACTGTTTGGAATCTATGGAATAGGTTCGGTTTGCGTGGCGCATACAGTTTGATCAGAAGTATCAGTATGTCTCTCGAGTAGAGAGTTAAAAGCCCAGGTTGCAGCCAGGAGTAACAGTGAAGCAAGTTCAACCAGATGCTCGTCATCATTCGAGGTGTTGAATATGGCTAGGGAGGCTGTTCAGAATCGTTTGGTTTCTGTGTTGAGTAGGCATGTTTGTCTATCAATAGAGCTTAAAACTCAGGGTGAAGCCAGCGGTAACGGTCAAGCATATTCAACCAGATGCTCGAAGTGACAGATGCATAAACTAAATGCTCACACATCAAGAGAAGAAAGGTTTGTGAACTGAAAAATATCAGTCGTAGCAAACATCACAATAGTGGGGTTGTGACTCTTGTGTCAGTAACATGTGAAGCGGGTAATAAAAAAAAGGATTTGGTTTCTTGTTCGGTTAGCAAGTGGATAGAGCACAACAAAAAGGATTGTGCTTCTAGCTTGTAAAGGAACGTTACTATGATGCTGCGGTGTCATAGGGAGATGGCTGGATATGCAAGTTTGCATGCTGTCTAGGGAGTACAGAAGTATTCTATTGAAGAAATCAAAGGGCCTGAAGAGTTAGTAAACATGCCGGGGAGCGTGTTGAAGAGTAAATTAACCGTTTGTCGGTTACAAACATATTTAAGAATGTTTTCTTAGGGAAGTCTTGGTTTAAGGGAGGATGTTGGAAATAATAAACCAAGACAATATTTGGAAGTCGAGTTATCTTGAGAAACAAGTTGTTTGGTTCTAGAAGAGTTCTTTATTTAGAAATTGGCTTATGTTAGGAAAGTGTTTTGAGTAGTCGTCAAGTTTGTTAAACTATAAATAGGCTGTTGAGCCAAGAGAATTTGTACACCGAATTTTATTATCAATGTAGTCGTTTATGGATTTCGCATTATTCTCTCCTCTCTTGTCTCGATCCTACAGTTAGCTTATGTAAAGAGCAGATTAAATGAGTAATCATCATAAATGAAGACTAATTCTAATTTCAATGGTTATATTTGCATCTATGGTTTGGTTTCTGTTTTAATTTCTTTGGCTTGTTATTTTCTGGTCTCTGAATAGTTTGATCTCTTAATTTACCATCAGCCAGCAAGAACATATTAAGGACAGTATACCCTTGAGATCTACATTTACTAATGACTGAAAAATGAAGGTTTATCCGATAAATTCACCCAGAAACACAATCTAGGTCAGGTTGTTCTAAAGAATTTGTTTCTATCCAAGATCAAGGAAACTTTAAGAAAACGGACAGAAATTTTTTTAATCGAATTCTAGTTAGAACCAAGGATGTGGCATATTATCAATGGTGTGATACGAATTCTAGTTAGAAGCAGTGGCTTGAGAATCCCATTTTCCGATTGAACCATTTTCCGGGTAGTCCCATTTTCTAGTTAGAGAGTGCTCGGAAATGAAGCCTGCTGGTGTATCCTCTGAAATAGTTGGAACTAAAATGATGGAATGATACATGTTCTGACCAGTACCAATCTTTTTTTGCGTTCTTTCCACATTGACCCAAAATAAAATCATATTAGCAGTCTGCAAGATACCTTGCTAGTTGATCCTTTCAATAGAAATAAAATCATATTAGCAGTATGCATTATTTGAAGACAAACCAATTGAGTTGATTGTGGACCATGTGGTTAACGATATAACTGAAACATATATCATATGTTTAGTGTATATAGTAAAAACAAAAGAATGATTTGAGAAACGGAAGGAATGCAAGACAAAACAGTCAATTATCGAGCCCATCACAGAAACGATAATACAACCAAAAGGGTTCAATAGGGGACCTCTTTGAGAAAAATGGGTCCCAAAATATCAATAAGGAAACCAAGTGCAAAAATATCAGCTAGAAAGGTGCAAAAAATTTCAATGGACAAATACGACCAATTTGTTGTGGTATTTACGAGCATAATTTATAAGATTCTTATGATAATGGCCTGCATTTTCAATGCTTGGTCTATAAATGATTCCACCATATGTTTCCAAACTTCTTCAGAATCCTCACCTCCAACTTCAACCTCACTCTTCTCGTTTTCCTTATCTATCTCAACATGCTTATGTTTCCAAGCTTCTCCAGATTTGTCAGCTCCATCTTTGACCCCATGTTTGAGTAGATAAATTCAGCTCTGAGACTTCGAGTAATTGCACAACAATGCACAATTAAACATTCAATGCCAGAATTAGACACCATTGACAGCAACCTGCGGGGATACTTTTCATCCTTATGATACAGTAATAAACTCGTATTTTCTACCTTGCGAAGTGTTGGCAACAACGTTTTCCATTCTTGGTAATAGACTCGTATTTCATACCTTCTCGCACGGGACTGCAAAAGGGTAAGACTCCATATCTCTCTGCTTTTCTTCAAGTGCGATATACTCTTCCTGGTACTCGCGCAATTCTTCCATCGTTATTCTGTCTTTTATCCTGAATATTTGTGTACAACTAGTTAGTGGGAAACAATGCATTGATGAATGATAAGCTGAGATTTCTTTCATCCACTCGCCCTGCCATTTCTCTACTCATTCTCCTCCATCTATTGGTCATATCTCACAGGCTTTTATTTACTGTTCTTTGCAGGCTGAATGCAGATGTATTGTCCTAAGAATAAAATCTGCAGTTGCTCGAACGATTTTATTTATCCTACCGGCAATCCATCAAACCATTTTAACGCTTCCCCTGCGAGGCTGGACGGAAAATATTTGCATAAAACCGTGTCGATATCCTCACACTGTAACAAAGCTAGACTATATGTCTTTATGTGCTGGATTGTGCATGTTGATCCATCAAAAACACTAGGAAATGTGAGTAGCATGCACTTCCTAGATATCGTTATTAATTGTATCTACCATGCGAATGGTGTCCTTGCTGCTTCTTTTATCGCTTCTTCTAGATGTCTTCTTCCTCTATCTTTTTCTTTTGCGACTAGTTCTCTCAGCTCTGTTATTTCTCTTAAAATTTCACTGTTTGGGAATATGTCTTCTTATTGTTGTCTAGGACTTTTCATCCTAACTTGCCTAAATCTGTTTTCATGCTTGCTTTGTCGTATTGCTTCTTCTAGTTCTCGTCGTTCTTCATCCTCTCTTTTTTCTCTACGCCTTTCCCTTTTATTTCTCGCGTATTCCCATGCAGCTCTGTCTTTCTCGTTTTTTTGTCTCAACATTTCTCTCTCATGGACTATCATTCTTGCTTTTTATGGATCGTTTTCTTGCTCTGAGTCGTCTTGGGTGTCGATATACTCTTCAATTCGCTCCCTCCTGTTTTCTCTGCGACGTATACAGATCTTCGACCTAACTACGTTCGCGCTCCTCTTGCATGTTGTCACCCACTTGAAGATTATTAGGAAAATCATTATCTAGCAATTATCTCTGTTCATCAATATATTTCTCGGACAAAGCCAAAGAAACATCAGCAAAGAAGAGATATGGTAGAGACATTTACTTCGTCACTAGGTGCCATGAAGAAGTATAGAGAGTGATGAAAATAGTCATGACTTCGACTTAAAAAAAGCTTACTTCGTAAAACTTCAACAGCAAATCACATTGGAAAAAAGACTACCTAATATCATTTTAGAAAGGCTTAATACCATCTCGTAAAATTAAATACAAACTTGCCGAAATATCATTAACAAATGGAGGGTTCTCACTTTCACACCCGCAATTACCAAAATCAGCAGAAATCATTTTCACCTATAAACAACTGTGAACAAGAAATCAAACTATGAAATCAATTTATGCATCATCGTAGTAAAATGCAGTTGAGACTAAATCTTAATCAATAATTCCCTAGTGCACCTACCTATATGGATAATATTGAAACACGAGTAATCAATAATAAATTAAACTGAATAAACTGAAAGTAAACATGCTTGAACAAACAAATAAACAACTGAGCCTGTAGGGCACAAGGATTACTCCATCTGTCCTACTATTAGTTGATCTTTTTTTTATATTTTGTCTTATTAATAGTTGATTTTATATTATTTGATACTCATGTTTAGCACGTGACACGGCACAGCATGTTAAGAAAACACGTTATAATATGTATAAAACACTACAAAACATGGCATCGTACATCACATTTTGTGTATATTTCACAAAAAACCTTTATTCTAGCCAATTATTGACATTCTACTACTGTTATGTTGACTTATTTTCATAATAACCCATACAATACCTAAAAATTTGGAAAACATTTATATTGGAAAATATAAAATAAATGTGCCTGACACAACACAGCATGGCACAACGCGTTTATTTTTCTGGCACAGCTCCGCACAGCACGCCTTTAAGCACGGCACAACACGACACGTCATTATCTCTTGCATAGCACAACACGACACATAGCACGCTAATCACATGATTTCTTGGGCTGTGTTGTGCTGGGCCTGCACGTTTTACAGGCTAAGTAGTAACACTCTTTATGGAAACTCACCTATATGAATGAGGAAGTGGGGACACTTCCTATGAGAATATGAGCTTTGATTCTCTAGAGCATTCTGAGGAACCTGATATGTCCAGGACCAAATTGTACAAAATGGCACGATCTTGGGAACAACCTTGGAGATATCATATGTGGTTATTATCGCGAATTACATCAAATTATAGCAGTTCAAGACATCGCGTTCACTATCTCTAGCAGGTAATTCTGGTAATATCACATTAAGCAAAGGTTCAAGAGCTCATGGACACCTCTTCCTAAAATGGTATTTCGTGCTTTTTTTATGTGATCTTCATTTTGATGGTTTTGGTATTACTGGAACTTAGGACCTAAGGATCACTAAGGGTTTACTAGTTCATGCTTTTTCACTTTGGTGAAATAAACC
This sequence comes from Papaver bracteatum, assembly GCA_023529315.1. Lineage (NCBI taxonomy): Eukaryota > Viridiplantae > Streptophyta > Magnoliopsida > Ranunculales > Papaveraceae > Papaver > Papaver bracteatum. The sequence goes on from JAJJWX010003506.1 coordinate 994,346, forward strand.
TTTATTCTCACTTGTGAGAAACTAAAGATGAAAGTTATCTATACTATTATGATTTATGCAATCCATAGTATGACCCTGGGGTCAACACACCTTTTTTTTGTGAGGGAGAGGATGTAGAAATGACTAGCATGAATTCAATACACGGACGATCCATATGTTTGTTCTGCCAGACAGGGTCGTGGGGATTGGGATGTTGACTTACCAAGATCTATCTTTGTTTTCACATTTTATTGAGATTTCTATAGACGGATATGAGCTTTGATTCTCTATAGCATTCTGAGAAACGGGATATGTCCAGTGCCAAATTGGACAAAATGGCACGAGCTTGGAAGCAACCTTGGAGATATCATCCGTGATTATTATTGCAAATTACATCAAACGCTAGGAGTTCAAGACACCGCGTTCACTGTCTCTAGCAAGTAGTTCCGGTAATATCTCACTAAGCAAAGGTTCAAGACCTCATGGAAACCTCTTCCTAAAATGGTATTTCTTGCGTTTTTTTATGTGATTTTCGTTTTGATGGTTTAGGTATTACTAGAACTTAGGACCTAAGGGTTAACTAGTTCATGATTTTTCACTTTAGTGAAATAAACCTTTAGTCTCAATTGTGAGAAACTAAAGATGAAAGCTCTCTATAATATTTTGATTTATGCAAGCCATAAGATAACCCTGGGATCAACACACTTTTCTGTGAGGGAAAGGACGTAGAAATGAATAGTATGATTTCAAAGACACCAATACTTAAAATTTGAAGGTGCGGTTGATGTGGCCATGGTGTCTTATAGAACTAGATTGAGCCATTAGAAGGAAGATCGGAATTAAGAGTGAAATTGGGATCTTTTTGGAGTTTTTTAAGAGTGATGGGAAGATGTTGTTCCTCTTGCATGTTGTATTAATAGGTTTTTGTTTGAGCCTTCTAATGAGCCTCCTAATTATATTATGCAACGTCTCAGTTTATCTAAGGATTAATATAATAAATGATCTGTTTCCTTCAAAAAAAAAAAAAAGGTTTTTGTTTGAGCTAGTTTGTATTTATCTGCTGAGGACTAACCAGCACCGTCTGCCAAAATTGGTACACCATCACATACCAATGTTAAGGGCAAGTAGTTTCAATTCAGTCCTTGTTGCCTGAAATTACCAACCTATTTTTTAATACCTTTTAAGTCGTATAGCATGCCGCGACCGCATAAATTGACTGAAAAATGCAAGAAAAATTAAAAGCTACATTAATTGAAAAATGCAGGACGAATTAAAAGCTACAGTTTGGGTTGACAAATTTCCAGAAGTCAGACCAAGCGCTAGCACACATATTCCATCCATGTATGCTGTGAATAATCTTGATGAACCTGATCCTTTTGTGTCTGAGTTGGTTAATTTTAAAAGAGAATTGGATCTTAAGATAGGGATTGTTTTTACAAGATTACAAAGTTTTTTTTTTTTTTTACATTTGAGATTTGAGATTTAATTTTGTTGTATTAGTTAACATATCTATGTAGTTTATTTATTTCCCAATACTTTCAGTTTGTATTTAAAGAGTAGATTAAGTGAGTAATCATCATAAATGAAGACTAATTATAATTTAAATTGTTATTTTTGCATCTATGGCTTGGCTTCTGCCTTACAAAGTGGAAATCACCTGAAATTTCAATTAAAATCATTCATCAAAATACCAAACTTCTGAATCAATTCTCTTAGTGACATTTTTCTTAAATTTTAGTGACCGTAGATAGGGCTGCACATGGTTCGGTTCGGTACGGTTTTTGGCCAAAAAACAACCGAAACCGAACTACTCGGTTTTCCAATATTGACAACCGATGAAACCATTTAGCCTAATCGGTTTCATTCGGTTTTGAAACCACCGGTTGCGGTTTTAAACCTCCCGGTTTCGGTTAACTGAAAATTCTGTCAGTTTCACAAAACTGACATACAATTTTATTAAATACAGAAATTTATAAATTAACATGTCTGTCAAACTGATTGAATACGATGAATATAGCAGCGCAATGATTTCTCCTTTCAAAGATTAGTTATGCGTATCAGATCTCTGAAATTTATATTTCTGGGTGATTCCTTCTTTTGGTTGCGATCCTGTTCTTTTATCATCATTTATTTTTGTTTCTCCTTCTACTTCTTTTGTTCAGCCTCAATTTTGTACTCTTTAGCAGGAGGTCATCTGTGTAAGTTTCATTTTATTTGTTTATATAAGGCTAATTACTTTTCATCAACTCAATGCTAATAAAATTTTCTACCACCTAATTTTCTTATACAGAGATTTAGTGAATCAGCTTACTCCACATTCAAAAGCAAGCAAGTACCAAAGGAAGTATAACAAATTGCAGAGGATTCTCAAATATTGTGAAATTGATTGGATTATGTAAAAGAGAAGAAACCAAGGCTATTTGATCTTCGACATGTTGCTCAGACTTCAACGCAAAAACAAAGAAGGCTCTGGCTTTGAAGAATCATGGTGGTGATTACAATATCTATAGGGACTGTCTAAGAATCAGATTCAAATATTTTAATTTTTCTTTATATCAAGTTGAATTGAAAAGCAATCAATTAAGAATTGACAGACGGATTAGGGATCAAGTTATTCAAATATTTTAATTTTTCCTGTAAATTAATTTTCTTCGAATCAAATCTCCAGAAACGTTAAAACATCTTGAGGAGACAAGAATCATATGCATTTGGTCGTATTTACATACTAATATTCCATACCGTAATTGAAGGTCCCAATGCCCTCAAGGACATCAACCCGGTATTAATGCAAGAGGAATCTAAGATAAGAAAATCTACATATAAATTCCATGACCAAAACATGAAGCCTCAAAAAAATTGAAGCTGGGCACCTGATCCCTGCTGCCTTTAGCTTGGATTCATAACATAGAGAGCTTTAAAAAGTAATATATCAACAAAGAAGTTGCAGTTAAGTAAACAAACAATAATAATCAGTCAAAATTTGAACACCACCGACAGCAAGGCAGTGTGTGTGGGTGGGCGGGGGGCTAATGTTTATGATCTCAATCAACCTTTAAAAGCCTTCCACATTTTGGGGCGACTCCAACTCAATTAGGGGCGACACAAAATGACAAAATAGGTCATAATCGGTAGGTTATTTCCAGGGCATTTTTTTAATGGCCAAACTACCCTTACAATCGGTAGATAACTATACAATCGGTAGGTAATCAATAATCGAGAGTTAATTTAGTTTGTATGACTTCCGATTATACAGTTGTTGATGGTGGTTTTTAGTTTAGGGTTAAAATAGTAAAACGCTAAACCCTAGCAGACATTTAAAACAAGCATTTACTAGGCGCATTTAATAAAAAGATTTTAATATGTCTCCAATAATTACCAGGGTATATTTTTAAAATTAGGGTTACGACAAACCAAACCCTAATTCCCCCATGTGCCAATGGAAAATCATGCCAGCCACACCTAGCCCAAGCTAGCCACGCCATGCCAATCGCACCATGCCATGGCCCTAGCTATGATAGCTACATCTCGTGTGTCAATGGTAAATCATACCAGCCATACCCAACCGCGCCAAAGCATGCCAACCATGCTAGCCGCACCCTTGTGCCAATGGAAAATCATGCCAGCCGTGCCATGCCAATCGCACCATGCCATGGCCCTATCTATGCTAGCCACATCTCGTATGCCAATGGAAAATCATGCCAGCCACACCCAAACGCGCCAAATCATGCCAACCATGCTAGCCGCACCCTTCTGCCAATGGAAAATCATGCCCAAAATCGCACCATGCCATGCCATGTCCCTAGCTATGCTAGCCACATCTCTTGCCAATGGAAAATCATGCCAACAAAGCATGCCAACCATGCTATAGCACCCTTGTGCCAATGGAAAATCATGGAAAGTTATCAATGCCAATTGGACCATGCCATGGCCCTAGCTATGCTAGCCACATCTCGTGTGCCAATGGAAAATCATGCCAGCCACACCCAACCACGCCAAAGCATGCCAACCATGCTAGCCGCACCCTTGTGCCAATGGCAAATCATGTCAGCCACCCTCCTGGCCTTCCCCCATGGCTACTAAAGAGAAGGAATGCACCAATCAAGGTAGTCAATATCCGTTGTATAGGCCGATATTAAAGGTTTTTATAGGATATAGGAAAAAATCTATACGATATTGAAAATATCGGCGATACGAAGGAGAAACGACAAAAACGGGTGTATCGTCATGTACGGACCGATATATCGGTTTAACTTGTACACTGATAATATAGGTTTCACTTGTACAATGATATATCTATAATGTATTTTGTATTTTGATTATGATTTCTTGAACTATTAGTTCAAGAAAGTAACCCACTAATTTTGGTAACTTCACAAATGATTATGGTGGATGTAATTACTGTAAATGTGATGTTGATGGGCTAACAGAATTCAATGTTTGGTTTTGTTGTTGATAATATAAGCCTCTAATTAACCAGCTTTTATTTTGTAAGGTTGAAGTATGTTTAATACAATTATTATTTTCTATTATGGTTATATCCATATATTTTTTTGTTTGATAAATAATAAATATTGAAAAAATCCTAATGATGTAACGCCTATAAAAACAGATATTATCATTTGTATAGGTGTATAAGACCCGACCGATATGATACTGATGCACGATATTAACTACCTTGGCACCAATCAACGGTTGTCCTTCAAACCAAGGAGAAAATCATGGCCACCCAAAGTCACCTCATGACTTTGGCCCAAAAACTCTAGCTTGGTCATGCACCTGACCAAAGATAGCTATGCCATGCGGCCATACAAACTCTCGGCCCCACGCGCCAAGTCTAAACAACACCCTGGTCGCACCTTCCCTTTGCGGCCACCAAAACAAAGGCATGCAGCCATCAATGGCCACCCTTCAAACCCAGGAGGGAATCCTGGCCGTCTAAAGTCACCTCATGACTTTTGGGTCTGAAAACCTAAGTTTGGCCACGCCAAACCATGCCATGCCAACGTCATGCCAACCTAGTCACGCCACCACGATGGCCCTCACTACCAAAACTAAGGTGTGCAACATACCTCTTAAGATGAAAAATCTCGACCGTCGAAGGTCGCCAGGCTAGAAAGTTCTCCGAGCTCGAATTTCCATGCCACAACAACGTATTACATGTTCTCCAAGAATATTCGAGACATCAACACGAATTGGGGGATCTTTTTTGGGTATTGGTTTGGTGGTCTATAGCGTGCGGCGTACACTACACCCCTCATAAGGAAGTGTCATAAGAGTGAGGCACCTTGTAAATACGGGAGTTATGTGGGAAACGTTCATGGGACATCAATTCCATAACGTTAACAGTTCCATGAAAATCAATTTCATGCGTTAACCACTTTATGGAACAATCAAGTCCATGCAAATGGTTACCACCTCCTCCCATTTACTCCTCACTCCTTAATGAGACCAGGGTTCGTTTCTACTACGGCTTGTAAAAATAGGTCTTATCTATTTCCATTGGAACAACAAGTTCATTCGGACAAGACAACACTCAAAATACTTACATTCAAACTGAAAGTAGGTGGAGTCAATTCACATAATACTTACATTGGAACAACAAGTTCATTGATCTCTTGAACCTAAAAGTAGGTGGAGTCAATTCACATAATTAAATGTTTTCCTACCACTATATAAACTATAATCAGTAACAAATATATCATTGGTTTTTCTTTGTTTTACAATTGGGTTCTTCACTAGTCTTCTTAAGATTAATTTGTAATGGAAATCACATAAAATGTTAAAAACAAATCTGGGTTTTATCTTTTACATTCAAACTGAAATGTGAGATTTAATTTTCTTGTATTAGTTAACCCTGATACTTTGTGTTTGTATTTAAAGCGCAGATTATATAAGAAGTCATCATAATCAATGATTCTAGAAAGCAGAATGATTTCTCCTCTCATAATGTAAGTAAATGTGTTTTTAATTTTCTTTCCTTTTGGGTTGATTTATAGATGTCGCATCCAAATTTAATTTTTTCTTTTTTTTCTTTCAATTCAGGGCGGTCAATCTCACGCTGAAGCTAAAAATCTGTTAAGAATCCTTTGTTCCTGCATAGATCCCAGGGAACAAATTATAAAGAAGCGTACGATAATAGCCGGCACAGTGGTTTAACAAAGAAAAGATGAGCAATGGATTCGAATTAGAACTCATTTTGGCTGATTGAAAATCAAATCAATGTTTTCCGGAAACTTTAGAGGGTGTAGTGGCATTCAAATATGTAGATCGTTAACTTTTCAGAAATTTGTATAGTTTTTAATAGAATTTGTTTGTGCCATTCAAATGAATTAGTGGTACTGAGATCTGAATAAATGGAATTTTTATTGGTAATGTATAAACAGTGGTAATTGGACGACCAAAGGGAGTCCCTATGTGATGAAAAAAACTCATTGATGTCACAACAAATGTGAAGAGAAAATAAAATTGAGATTTTTATTAACCAAATTGAGTTATAATTTGAGGTAATTAAACAAATTGTTCAACATTTTTAATCAACAACAATCAAAACAAAGTTATTTGAAAACTCCATTGCATCAATCAGAATCGGCTAAAAATCCAAAACATGAAACGGAAAAGTTTCAGTAAACGTTGAAGAGGATTGAATCTCGGTGCGGGTTTCGGCAACCCAATTTCCAAGCAATAACGAATATAACTACAACAAACCCATGTTCCAAAATGAATAATTATTTGATTTAATTCGATTAATTGCATTAGCAGGGATTGAAAACCAAATAAATAAATAAATAATCCATTAGCAGAAAAGAGGTGAAGAAGGTGAAGTAGTGGGTCGGAGACTCGGAATGATACAGACAACTCACTAACCTGACTCAACATTAGATGATGACTCATTAATTTCTCCATTATCATCTTATCAAGTTTTCATCTTCCCGATTCTTCAAAATGATATTTCTTCGATGCATCTGTTGCATACTTTCTTATCTTACAGTAATAGTGAACAGGGGAGACTGGAGAGCCTGATAGAGAAGGCGGAGAGAGGACGAAAAGAGTAGGTCTTATGGTTTTGTAATTGATAAAAAAATTACTTCTGTGTGCATTTAGGCCTCACAAGGCATCTGATAGCACAAGACATGGATTATTAAACTAGTTGATTACTTACTAACAGCTCTTGCATCCAATGACTTGTGCAGTTGCCACCTTGAGCTGATACTGGGATTCATTTCATGCACTCGTTCTTGACACTGAGGCCCGTTAGGGTTTATTTATCCTTTGGCAAGGAAGACCTATTATTATCATATAAAGTCTCCAAAACCCTCATTTGTTGCCCTCATTTTTTTATCTCTCTCATTGATCCGATTTCAGATCTTCCGAAATCATATCTTTCTGGTTTTTAAGAAACACGAGTATAATTGTTTTTGAAGGGAATTTTCATTTCGTGTATGAAACTTTGGAGATACCTTGGGTACAAACCCAACGATTTAAGATCTCACAATGATTTCTCCTCTCAAAAGTGAGTAATTTTTGTTGATTTTTTTCCCTCGTTCCTCTTTGGATAATTAAGATCGAAGATTATATGTTTTTATTATCTGGTTTTTTTATTTCAGTTTTCTATCTTACTCTTCAGTGGTTGCAGCAAAAGTAAGAGATTCACCCCTTCATTGGGTGAACAGGTCCTCAAATATTCATACTCAGCAGAAGAAGTCAGTCCATTATCTAGAACATACTCAAGTGCTATGAAAGGGTGACTACTACCTTGTGGTGTGTGATCAATGATTTGCTGAGAATAAAAATGAGAATTCTACCTTTACCAGAGATTCCTAAGAGATGGTGATATGGTTACTCAGGATCTTCGACCTCACCCCAATTTGATAAAAGCTATGGATTATTATATATTCTCTAGTTATTTGTATTAGTATGTTTTAACTGAATTTGTGGCATTCAGAATTTGAAGGTGCTGGTTGGGGAAGTAGTTTATTTCACAAATTTGAAATGTTGATCATCCAATTACCATCAGATTTGAGTAGATCATTTCTCACCTTGTTTCGTTCAAGTGCCATTTACTTATTGGAGTACCTCTCAAGTATATTAGCGACCATCAATAAGGAAAAAGAGAAAAATAATAATATTAAAGCTACAAATTGACTAGCCAGATTCTCATACCAAGCCTTACTACACATATTCCATGCCTTAATTCTCAGATCATTCTCGATTTCCATGATATGTACCTAATTATCATTCTTATCATTAGTTTTCAGCAGTAGAACTATGAGGACAACATAGTTTCCGTCTATCTATTTCAAGAATGTTGTTCATTCTAGGTCAGAATTGAGTTACCGACCGGGCCGGATATTCAGACTTCGAGATAAGTCATGGGTAACGCGAGTTGCACAATTGCAACCCCAATAAAAATGTTGTTCATTTGCTAACTGCTAGAAATCAAAGGATTCTATAGAAATAACCAAGTAAAAACAGCACCGTAGTGCTTAATCCAATCCTTGCCAAATTGACTGGCATATGGATCGAAGGCTGGTTTGAAGCATATGGATCTAGCCGAAGTTTCTGGAGATAGTAAATATCCGTCAAACTCAAAAATCATAAATTGAGGAATAATATAAGTGAACTTAGAAAGTTGTTTGGCCAAGAATTGAGTTTCGACAAGCAAAGACGTTAGTGAAGCATGCTGAATACTGTGTTGCACATCTACATCATCCAATCAACATGGTTTAGAGAACTTGATTACCATACTGGTTGTTCTTGGTTCACATATAGACGTCATAGATATAGCGAAGATCCATATGCTTGGTTCACATACTCAACTGGGCTTCATTTCATGTACTTATATCGAGTTCTTTCCATTAATGCCCTGAGGGGTTTACTTACTCTTTAGCAAGGAAAACCTTGTATATATATATATATATATATCTAGACTCTATTTTTACTGCCGCCATCTCGCTATCTCTCCCTGATCTAGTAGCCTCTGGTCTTCGTAAATCACCTATTTCTAGTGTGAATGTGTGATAACAATGGATTTTGAAGTAAATTTTCATTTCACTTGGGATCATTTGCATATACCTTGGAGGGAAGCTCAATAATTTTATACCGCACAATGATTTCTCCTCTCACAAAGTAAGTAAAAGTTCCCCTTTAATTAAGATCCAGAGTATTTTTTTTTTTGGTTAATTCTAATTGTTGAATCTAAATTGTCATTAACTGATTTTTTTTCTTCAGGGCACCATGATTGATAGCTCCAGAAAAACTCTCAGAGAACTCTGTCACTGAATGCATCAAAGCCTAAAACTCCAAATCGATCTTACAGCTTCATAGTAGCTTTCAAGAATATAGAAAAGGCTCTTCTTCTTATTTTTTAACTTGGAGTTTCTTTTAAAAAAGAAAGGAAATTTCTTAAATCAGTACTCTCACAAGAGAAGAGTTACAATCATATTTCATAAATAAACACTGAAAATTGCTTATTTTTATGTTAGAATCAACTTTAATTTTATTTTTCTGTACCAGAACAGTGTGATGGGAATTCCCTCATGTTATTTTAAAAGAGATCTCTGTGGATGCCAACAGTGAGAGCCAATCCTAGTTAATCGGAACTATTCATATACAAATATTACAGCTAGCTGATGCAGTTCAGAAATATACGTAATCAAACACTGAATCAAGTTTTTTTGGCTGACTTTATTTTTTATTTATTTATGTAATTGTGTTCAATATTTGAATGCATCAAATTCAGAAATCAGAATATACAAAGCAAATTTAGATTTTAGATAACTTACCGGTTAATAGTGATGTTTTGTCCTTCATCTCAAAATAAGCCGGCTTTGTGCAATCCTGACGTGCATCATGAGGCATAGCAGATGTATGGTTGACCTCATATGGGCATCTTTATTAGGCGCCTAGGATACCCACTGTAAAATTGAGTTATCTCGTGAGACTCTTTCCCATCTTTATTAGGTGGGAATCCCCATCACCGACTTGGGATCAACAATGCAATACTGTTTTTCATATACAGAAAATACACTTTCCCGATTTCTCTTCTCGGATTTTTAGTTGGCAAATTGGACACCACCTATAGTAATGGTAGTGTGCGGGGGCTTACGTTTATAATCTCAATAAACTTTTAAATGCCGCTAAATGCCTCTACTTTTGTTTATACGAATATTCTAAGAAATTCCAAGTCTTTAAGAAAAATTAGACATGATCAATAAATGACCTCGTCACAATGATTTCTCCTCTCAAGAACCCATCATTTTCTCAAATTCTATTTCTGCCAATTCTTTTTCTTACATTCTTTTCAAATCAAGCAGTTTATCCATAACTAGTTTGTGGAAAGATCTCGTGCAGCTTTGTGAATTGATAATTGAGAATTTTTTGATGGAAGGACGCTTTTGCCATAGAAATGTTACATATTCGGGTTTTGAAGATTTAATTTTGTATTAGTTAATGCATCGCCGATCCGTATCAGTTTGTATGTAAAAACGCAGTATAATTTAAGAGTAACTTAAGTTTGTAACTGTATCTCTGTCTTATTTTATATGGCTTGTTTTCTGGTCTAGTAGATCTTTTAATTTACCTTTAGAATGGTATGGGGAGATAAATTCAGTGCACCTGCATCAAAACTTTTGAGAGTCAAATGAGTGATGTTGTTACTTGCTTGGTTTGTTCACATAAAGTGAGAGATCTATCTCTACTACTACTACTGAATATGGATTTGTTAATTTTTACGTTTTAATCTAAGAGAGTTGCAATGAGAATGAACAAACTGGGAGTCGCAAGTGAAGTAGGTATACTGGGTGAGAGTGACCAATTGACTAGTGTAACCACAACCATTGCCATGGATTAAAATCGGCTCTATGAATTATTTCAAACACTACCAGCAGGTTCAAAATGTTGCACCATATAGAACCCAACTAGTAAAATGAATATCCTACTTCAGGATGTAATGTAAAATAGAACAACAATTTACAGACTTTGTTCTTTATCGACTATTTGTCAAGGTAATCAACTTCAACATATGAAATTGCTTCTTACAGAATTTGGTGAAGTTCCTTCAGTTTATTCACTGTGAATAAAAACCCCCATGATTTGTTATAATCAAATGACAGAGTATAAAAAATCCACACTATCTTACTAGAATCAATTTCTCTATATTAATGCAGTGGGACTCAAGAATTGAGGATTTCATTCAAACATCATACATGGATCAAAAGCAAAATAAAATTTTTTCGAATCTCCTACAATTTATCATTTCACCATTTCTTAATAGTTGTTACATATTTTCAAAAGCAAAATAAAAAATGTTCGCTATTATTCGTACTCTTTTACTCTCTTTTTATTCTTCTCGGAAACTCAATTTTATCCCGCTAGACTACGGACCACAATCAAGAAGAAGTGTTATATGAACTCATCCAGGTAAGATTATTCCAAGAAATCATCGCAGGTAAGATTACTCCCAAGACTCATCGCAGCTGAGTAAGAACTAAAATTAATATTTTGATAGGAAAAATCATAGTGCCAATAGAATCTTGTTGTTGGTAGTTGTGATGTTATTAAACCACCATTTGCTGCTTGTGCCATTATTTTGCCGTTGCCATAGTTGTGATTTGTTTTTAGGGTTTCTCTATCTTCAAAGACAAGGGAGGCGCAGTTTGGAGTTTTGGGATGCACCACTACAATACTTATAAGGGTGATATGTGTAAGGTTTAGGGTTGAGTTACAATCTAAGCACAACACGTGACTTCGTGGGCTGGGCTGTGCCGGACCAGCACCTTTTAGACCTCTAGTTGTGACCACGATGAGGGTTGGAATTTTCTTTGCTTGCCCGACGATCTCACTATGTATGTACACAATAATTCCAGATGCTTATATTGGTGCAAGCATTTCTTTATCACACCGTATGATCCTTGAGTGCATTATTGGTTACCATGAGATTATTTCCGAAAGATGTTAATAATTGAATTGTGGTACTTAATTAGTCATTTATAATAGACACATCATGCACATCTCTAGTAGATTAAGTACGGGTGGAAATCCATGTTGATACATATGGATTTTGCACCATCTATTTTTATTTGTATGCGTCATTTGTTACCACTAAGTTCCATTTGTTCACTCGTTGCTTAATATCACGTATTGCTTATACATGATGTATGTTTTGCAAATTTTAGGTGCGACAACCATTTAAACTTGGAGAAGGCAGAATCCATTGTCCACATTCGATGAAGTATAGTCGTGTTTATCATCGAAGACAGGTTCATACTCAAGTAATCAAGTTAGACCGTCTTGCTTTTGTATGTCTTGGGGAAAATTGAGGCGTTGATTTAGAGTGTACTAAATCTAATATGGGGCACTTCATTTGGTGTTGTTAGGCTAGAAGTGGCAGTAATAATCGAACAATATAAATCTTTTGACATAATATGGGGCGCTTCACATGATGGGTCTTCAATTATTTCATTCTTGAAAGAGCATTCTTTTGATATTTTAATTTGTGGTTATCATTACGTCTTCTTCTTTTTTGACACATTTTTGACTCTGAAGTTGCGCCTTTAAGTGCATATTTGTAAGTCACCAGTTTTATTTGGTGAACCTGACGGTCTTACCATTTAGACGTGTAAATTGGGATGTGCCAGCACAAGCACAGCCCATCCCAGCATGTGACTTAGCCCAGCACGGCACAACACATTAGTTAAATGGGACGTGCTGGTTTGATTAATTTGCATAGTAGCACAACACAACACGCGGCACGTATTAGCACGTGGCACAGCACGGCACAACACAACACGTTAAGAAAACACGTCATAATATGTATAAAATACTATAAAACATGGCATCGTACATCACATTTTGTGTATATTTCACAAAAAAAACTTTATTCTAGCCAATTGTTGACATTCTACAACTGTTATGTTGACTTATTTTCATAATAACACATACAATACCTAAATATTTGGAAAACATTTATATTGGAAAATATTAAATAAATGTGCTTGGCACAGCACAGCATGGCACAACACGTTTAATTTTCTGTCACAGCCCAGCACATCACGAATTTAAGCACGGTACAGCACTGCATGTCATAATCTCTGGCATAGCACAACACGACACATAGCACGCTAAGCACGTGATTTCGTGGGCTGTGTTGTGTTGGGCCTTCAAGTTTTACATGCTAAGCAGTAACACTCTTTATGGAAACTCACCTATATGAATGAGGAAGTGGGGCCACTTCCTATGAGAATATGAGCTTTGATTCTCTACAGCATTCTGAGCAACTTGATATGTCCAGGGCAAAATTGAACAAAACGGCACGAGCTTGGGAACAACCTTGGAGATATCATCCGTGGTTATTATCGCGAATTACATCAAATGCTAGCAGTTCAAGACATCGCGTTCACTATCTCTAGCAGGTAATTCCGGTAATATCTCATTAAGCAAAGGTTCAAGACCTCATGGACACCTCTTCCTAAAATGGTATTTCGTGCGTTTTTTATGTGATCTTCATTTTGATGGTTTTGGTATTACTGGAACTTAGGACCTAAGGGTCACTAAGGGTTTACTAGTTCATGGATTTTCACTTTGGTGAAATAAACCTTTATTCTCACTTGTGAGAAACTAAAGATGAAAGTTGTCTATACTATTATGATTTATGCAATCCATAGTATGACCCTGGGGTCAACACACCTTTTTTTTGTGAGGGAGAGGATGTAGAAATGACTAGTATGAATTCAACACACGAACGATCCATATGTTTGTTCTGCCAGACATGGTCGTGGGGATTGGGATGTTGATTTACCAAGATCTATCTTTGTTTTCACATTTTATTGAGATTTCTATAGACGGATATGAGCTTTGATTCTCTAGAGCATTCTGAGAAACGGGATATGTCCAGGGCCAAATTGGACAAAACGACACTAGCTTGGAAGCAACCTTGGAGATATCATCCGTGATTATTATCGCGTACTACATCAAACGCTAGCAGTTCAAGACATCGCGTTCACTGTCTCTAGCAAGTAGTTCCGGTAATATCTCACTAAGCAAAGATTCAAGACCTCATGGACAGCTCTGCCTAAAATGGTATTTCTTTCATTTTTTATGTGATTTTCGTTTTGATGGTTTAGGTATTTCTGGAACATAGGAAGTAGAAATGAATAGTATGATTTCAAAGACACCAATACTTAAATTTTGAAGTCCAAATGCAGAATTTGAAGGTGTGGTTGATGTGGCCATGCTGTCTTATAGAACTAGTTTGAGCCATTAGAAGGAAGATCGGAATTAAGAGTGAAATTGGGATCTTTTTGGAGTTTTTTAAGAGTGATGGGAAGATGTTGTTCCTCTTGCATGTTGTATTAATAGGTTTTTGTTTGAGTTAGTTTGTATTTATCTGCTGAGGACTAGCCAGCACCGTATGCCAAAATTGGTACACCATCACATGCCAATATTAAGGGCAAGTAGTTTCAATTCAGTCCTTGTTGCCTGAAATTACCAACCATTTTTTGAATACCTTTTAAGTCGTATAGCATGCCGCAACCACATAAATTGACTGAAAAATGCAAGAAAAATTTAAAGCTACATTAATTGAAAAATGCAGGGAGATTTAAAAGCTACAGTTTGGGTTGACAAATTTCCAGAAGCCAGACTAAGCGCTAGCACACATATTCCTTGCATGCCAAGTTCAGTCTCGGATAGCAAGCTAAACAAAGTTCTTTGACCACAAAGGAAAAACATAGTTTGACATGGCTATGCATTAATCTCCATATGCTTTAGTAACGGTCCGTCCAATTTTTTACAAAAGTTTGACCCAGAAAACTAATTGGATTAGCAAACTTCATAAACTTGCACATTTTAGCTGATTAGTCACTAACAGCTAACACATCCAACGACTCATATAGTTAGCTAAGAGTATCTCCCCTTGGGCTGAATCCGGGCTTCATTCCATGTACTCATCCTTGACATTGAGGCCCTTTAGGGTTCGACTACTTATTAGAACCCTGTTTTAGGGAATACGGAATAAAGACAAAAAGGGGTTGTAAATAGCAAAATCAGAAGCCTATTAACCAAATATTTTTGGTAATGGCAAATATGCCCTTTTAGGATTAGTGTTAATACTAATGATTATTTATAATAATTTTGATTAGTGATTGGTGATTAAGATTATTTAGTTATAAATTTGCGTAGATGAAAATTTTTGAGAAAGAAAAAAAATGTTATGTTTTTTTGGAGAAGGAGAAGGCGAAAGTGAGAAGAAAGCTTGTATTTGATTCAATGTATGAGGAGGGTCAATCTTCATCTAAAAAACCTAGGAAAATACATATCAATTACAACAATGATCCGGAAATGGCTGATTTCTTAGATTATGAGAATGATTTTACACAAACACAAACTCAAACTCAAGCACAAACTCAAACTCAAACTCAAGGTGATGATTTTTATGAGCCGAATCCGGATAATGAATACATATATGAGGAAGCAAATGCTTTTAATACACAGGTACATTTCTATCTTATGTTTAATCTCACTTTTGTAGCTTAAAATCATAAAATGTTTGTGTTTTTCCACTAAGGTTCGGCGAGTCTGGAATATGTTCAGCTTAATTTTTCAGCCGAACCCACCTGGATATTGACAACTAATGAACAGTCCGGAAAGTTGAACGTGTTATGATTATAATCCGAACCCACTTTATAGACCCTAGTTCGGCTTATATTGAAAATTGATAACAAGCTGAACACAATAATTCAAGGGTTCGGCTAACCCGTAAAACACAATATGAGCCGAACCTACACCTAGTTTATTTTGCAAACTAACAGAGCGTGGTTCGGCTTAAATTCAATATTCTATAACAAGCCGAACCTATAATGAAAATCATAACTTTGACTAGGTTCGACATATATTTGGTATACTATTTCAAGCAGAACTGTTCATATACACTTTCAAGCTAAAATTTTGAAGAACAATTCTGCTTAAAATACAACAACATTATGAGCCGAACCTATGCCTGAAACAGTCTAAAACCCGAAGTTTTATGGAATTAACCCTATTGAATCGATTAAAAATATCAAATAAGAGATTGGGTTTGTAGAACTTACTTTCTTATCCACATTTCAGGAGTTGGTGCTTCGATTGATCACGGCGATGAAATTTATTTTCTCGCGAGGGAGAAGAAGGGTTCGGCTAGAGACGAAGAAGAAGTTATATAGAAACTGATTTTGATTTTCTTAAAAATAATTTTAGGTTTTTATATTAAGGGCAAGGATAGATTAGTAATTAAAACGGTTGGAGGGTATATGGGTAATTGAACTTCCCAAGGGATACCCCTTATAAGGACACTTTGGATGAGATTATTGGTATGTACGTATATATATAAAGTTCAAACACTTTTTTTTTGCCGGCGCCTCTCTATACCTCTTGCTCCCTGATACACAGATCCAGTATAATGGTTATTGAACCTTTGCATATACCTTGGGAGGAAGCTCAATGATTCTAGAAAGCACAATGATTTCTCCTCTCATAATCTATAAATGGGTAGATTTATAGATTTTGCAACCTAATTTAATTTACTTTTTTTTTTCTTTCAATTCAGGGCGGTCAATCTCACGCTGAAGCTAAAAATCTGTTAAGAATCCTTTGTTCCTGCATAGATCCCAGGGAACAAATTATAAAGAAGCGTACGATGATAGCCGGCACAGTGGCGAAAAGATGAGCAATGGATTCGAATTAGAACTCATTTTGGCTGATTGAAAATCAAATCAATGTTTTCCGGAAACTTTAGAGGGTGTAGTGGCATTCAAATATGTAGATCGTTAACTTTTCAGAAATTTGTATAGTTTTTAATAGAATTTGTTTGTGCCATTCAAATGAATTAGTGGTACTGAGATCTGAATAAATGGAATTTTTATTGGTAATGTATAAACAGTGGTAATTGGACGACCAAAGGGAGTCCCTATGTGATGAAAAAAACTCATTGATGTCACAACAAATGTGAAGAGAAAATAAAATTGAGATTTTTATTAACCAAATTGAGTTATAATTTGAGGTAATTAAACAAATTGTTCAACATTTTTAATCAACAACAATCAAAACAAAGTTATTTGAAAACTCCATTGCATCAATCAGAATCGGCTAAAAATCCAAAACATGAAACGGAAAAGTTTCAGTAAACGTTGAAGAGGATTGAATCTCGGTGCGGGTTTCGGCAACCCAATTTCCAAGCAATAACGAATATAACTACAACAAACCCATGTTCCAAAATGAATAATTATTTGATTTAATTCGATTAATTGCATTGGCAGGGATTGAAAACCAAATAAATAAATAAATAATCCATTAGCAGAAAAGAGGTGAAGAAGGTGAAGTAGTGGGTCGGAGACTCGGAATGATACAGACAACTCACTAACCTGACTCAACATTAGATGATGACTCATTAATTTCTCCATTATCATCTTATCAAGTTTTCATCTTCCCGATTCTTCAAAATGATATTTCTTCGATGCATCTGAAGGATAGTATGACTGCATGTGAAGGATGACTTTTAATAAGTCCCTTCCCTATGGTGTAGATGTGATAGTGTGACTGCATGTGAAGGATGACTTTTAATAAGTCTTAATGAGTATTATAGTTTCAATTTTAGATTGAAGTGGGGTGTAGCAGTGAACACTCTTGATGGAACTCACCTATCTGAATGAGGAAGTGGGTCGCTTCCTATGAGAATATGAGCTGATTCTCTAGAGCATTCTGAGAAACAAGACGTCCAGTGCCAAAATGGACACAACGGCGGAGCTTGGCAGCAACCTTGGATATATCATGTGTGGTTGTTATCGTAAGTTACACCAAATGTTAGACAGTTCAAGACCTTATAGACACTGGCTAACAAGTAATTCCGGTAATCACTCACTAAGCAAAGGTTCAAGACCTAACGGACACCTATGCCTATTCATGATATTTCCCGTTTTCCGCGTTTTAACGTATTTTCATTCATGTGGGGGATTGTTGGAAAATAAGGTTTTTTATGTGAATAAAAATTGATAATAAAACGGTTTTTCCAAAAATAAAAACACCTTCCCAATTTATCTTTTAGTTTTTTATGGGATAAGTTTTACCATATATATTATGGATTTGGGTTAGGGTTTGATAGTTGATGAACCTATCTTCTCTTGCCGTTAGGGAAGAAAACTTCTTCTTTGTCTTCTATGTTTGATACGATGGTTTTAAGTGCTAACGAATCGTGAGTTTTTCCGCTGCCAAGTTCTAAAATGACAAGTTTGAATGTGCTATTCAAATTTGTTAATATTGTTGTATCTTGGAGGCAGATGTACCCGTAGGGCTATAGCATCATCTTTTCAGAGTGTAGCCGGGCATTCTTGTCTTAAGGAAAGTATGTTGAACATGCGCCTCAATCTACCACCATTTTTTGCTTTCTATGGTGTTTACAGAGATGTTGAAGACATCAACGCTGGAGTCGGAGACAACACAAAAAACAGATAAGTGCCTTCTTATATTAATCAATTGTTTGATATTTTTCAATTTTGATTGTTATTCCCCAACAGAAACCATACCAATAGAATTTTTATTTGGTTCTATTGCACTTTGGAGCGCTATCAGAGTTTTTACTTGAACAAACGAATCTTGATTGAACTGAAATAAAATAATATGTATGACTTCCTTTTTAGTTTAAAAGTTCAAAATTTTACTAAAACAATAGGAAATGCTGAGAAAACATGATTACAGAATGCAGACAATTCTTACAGAACCACAACGTAAAACCAAAGACAATAACCAAAGAAAACTAAGAATCAGAAGCAGTTGCAATGCGTACTGATCTTGATAGATCATGGATAATAAAATAACATGAATATTTCAAGGAATACTGTTTTGGAACGCTAGTCCTGATCCATGAAACTTATCTTCCATGAGATGAGCAAGTCGTTCAACCATTAATGGTGTAAAGTAATTCTTCCAATCACCAACCTCACCTTTCTTGAAACAGTCTTTGTTTGAAACAAGACTTTATGAGGCTTCTCTAAGCTGGCTTTCCAATACCCAAGAACATGATCCCAATAAGGACCAAACTTTGATATTCCATCGCACAAAAACTCGAAAGCGTCTTCAATCAACAGAGGGGTACTGTCTGTCTTGTCTGCCGGAGGGACAGTAATCTTATCATTGCTCTCGAACATTGTCCTAATCTTGTTGAAAAAATGCCACAAAGATATGAAGGTATCATGCGGGTTTCTACATATGTATACAGTCTTGCAATTTGTAGCGCTATCCATAATGGATTCAGGTAAAGAAGGGTAAGGAAAATGGATAGCTATAAGTCTGTATGGAGAATCATAATGATCAGCATGGCTACTGCTTTTAGTGAAATCAAGGAGACTACAAGCTGGCCAAAGGTGTTTAAAGTCGACGAAAGGAACACGATCGTGAGGTGTAATCGTAAGCAATGGGTGGTGATGGGAAGAAGAAAAAATAGGGTAACGATACCGGTTAACAATGGCGAACGCCAATGCTTTCAACCAAACGGTGCCAGATTTGGGTGCTGAGGCTAGTATTAGATCGGTATCGAAAGCTTTAAAATTTTGTTGAAAATCCTTCATATTTTCTAATGCTTCAGCAAAGGCCCAAAATCCTTGATACTGATAAAGAACAGAAACCCCTAAACCAAGGCAACCAACACTAATGAATTGTTTATTTACGGTTGCCATGTATGGATGAAGTTTTATTTACGATAAAATAAGCTAGATAATTGTTTATCTTCTCTAGTCTGAAATAAGGGGTTTATAAACACCAAGAAAGCCGGTTGACTTAAATATATTTATTTTTTGATCAAATAATTGGGCCGACAACCCAGAGAGCCCGAAGAGATGGATTCTCTTTTATGACTGCTTTTTTATAAATGTATCATATTTTTTCACATAATTCCTTTTGTATCTATTTTTCCTTACTTGACAATAATACCCTGTAGTTGCATATTTTCTTATAGATACACCAAAGTAGATATAACGACTATAAAACTATAAACATTCAAGATTCAAAGTAAAGCAAGATTTAAAGAATATGAAAGTAAAGATGAATAACCACTATAAAACTAGAAACATTCAAGATTCAAAGTAAAGCAAGATTTAAAGAATATGAAAGTAAAGATGAACAACGACTATAAAACTATAAACATTCAAGATTCAAAGTAAAGCAAGATTTAAAGAATATGAAAGTACAGATGAACAACGACTATCAAACTATAAACATTCCAGATTCAAAGTAAAGTGAGATTTAAAGAACATGAAAGTAAAGATGAACACAAGTATTTAACGTGGTTCGGTCGTGTTAACCTACATCTACGGAGAACAAAACTACCCATCTTTATCATTGAAGGTCTTACCCTTAGAAGAATTACAAATATTACTTAAACTCCTAACTCTTTCTTTCTTTGAGTCTCTCTCTATAATTATCGGGAGAAATACCATTAAAGATTACATGTTCCATTCCTTCTACATGGACTGATGTAGTACTGTTAAGCTAGTGAGGTCCTCGTACATCTCATCATCGATTCGAATGACTCTTCATTATTCTCCTTCTAAGTTCATCATATGAACCTCTTCTCGGTTGTCTTATATTTCCTTCGCGTCGTACTGCACCTCCCATTGTTTGTCGTCCTTTATCCGAGTTTCTGGCATAATGTAACTCAGCTTACATCTATATCCTACCTCTTATGATTCTCATTTAATGCCTTGTTCTATTTTTAGACTTGACCGTCAGTGTGATTTGACTACTCTTTACGCGCGTCTTTCATGAGGCCATGCGGTAGATATCTTGGTTTTCGTGTAATCACCTTTTGGGGCGTGATTCAGTGTGCCCTTCGTAACTTCTTATCATGTGATCACCTCTTGTGATGCTTAAAGTGGCGATTGGTTATTTTTCCATCACAATTAGTTTTTTTTTCTTACCGGGGTATGATGGGGAGGAAAGTGTCCGCCTGTGTTTTCATCTTCGCCACGTCCCGAAATTTCCACCACGTATTTGATTTAAATGCGTTATTATCTGCTGGACTTGAGACGCCGGTTAATATTCGAAGGATTTTTCATCTATATATAATATTCCTAGGAGAGAGTGTCATAATCATTTCGCCACTTCTTTTATTTTTCAGAACTTTTTGTTCTCTTTCTTTTTCTTCCTCTTTCCTTTCCTATTATCCTTTATTTTTATCTTTGTTAAGATCATGTCTGGGAAAAGTCCGTTATCTTATCATCCCCTAGAGCGGTAAGTGTCTTTACTCTTCCTTTTGTTTTTAAGGTTTTCGTTTGTTCTTACTATTCACCTTTATCATCATTGGTTTTAGGGTTTGATTTCGTCGGTTTAAGGCTTTGTTGCCTCATCATCTTTACTGTTGTTCCCGTTTTAGTATTCGATCTTTCTCTGTTTTTTTTTTTAGTTCTACCATGGATAAAAAAGTTGCTTCTAAGCCTCCAAATGCGTTAGTAAACATCCTGAGATAGATGATGCAACCTATCTTGCAAATCCGAAGGTAATGTATCGTCTTCAGAGATTCAAAGTCTCCTATGCTCATCTTGTGAATCAAGCTGGGATTTTGACTCGCGGGATCGCTAAGTAACCCTGCGGTCTGAGATAGTGGTCATTGTAGTCAGTTATAGGAAGGGCTTCGCTAGTCCTTATACTGTCCACTAAATTCTTTTCAATATGAGTTTCTCACCCAACTTAAACCTCAGAGGTCTGTATTTCAATATAACAACATCTTTTGGCGCTTGCTTCGTGAGAGCGCCCGACATAGTAAGGGAAGGTTTTTTGATCATAAGAAGAACAAGTTTCATCCGTCTCAATATGATATATACAATCCCGAGTACTTTGTGGAGAACTACTTGTACGGGCAAAATACTGCACAATGGTAAGAGCCTGCGAGAATGTAGCAAGAGCCTGCGAGAACACAGCGGGAACATAAGACAATATTAGCAGTACACTACTACATGTTAGCTGTCATCCACTATGTAAACACCTATATAAATAGAAAGGCAGGAGAGAGAAAGGAGAGGAGAGACACATTTTTTGTAAGGAGAGATTTATTTTCTTTATCTTCTTCCCCAAAAACTAGATCTAGAGGTTTACCCAATATCCATTAATGGAGATTCTGAATGTAACATCATGTAACCTCAACAATCATAGTGAAGAACCATGGATGTAGATCACATTGATCGAACCATGTAAAAGATCTTGTGTCTCCATTTATTGATTTTGAAATTGACTTAGATTTAGAAAATATCATAAGGAGTGTGGAAGTAAATTTTCCGCTACTACATTTTTGGCGCTAGAAACAGGGACTGATTCTTGTTAAATTGAAGAAAATAAAGAAGAAATTGGAAACTATTGGCGATGGATTCAACTAGATACACAAATTCTAAGGGAAAAGAGGATGTTCATAGGAATGGTTCCATCAACAGGAAACAAGTGATGTTAGAGGTCTCGAGAAAATCAACGAGGCAAAGTCGTCAGTAAAATGAAATCAGCTAAAATCTAGACCAACCCATAAAGTAGGCATGGGCTGGTAACTGTCATTCCCAGTTTTCTTGCCTGCGTGTATTATGACCTTGAAATAAATTGGCTTGTGTCCAGGATGGATTTCCCATGATAAAATAATTTCCGTGTACTTTCTGTAATAATTTATCTTCGTATTGCTCTATTGTAGTTGTTTCGACGGTGAAAACAGCGTAAGAGAATTTTTGTTAAAATGTCAACAATTTTTGCCGTACCGAAAGATGTGGGTAATTCCAAGCCAAACGTAGATGATGAGTTCTTCATGACATCGTCCAAAGTCAAGAGAAACCATCCCAACTACGTGTCGATCCTTCTGACTGGTTCAGATGGTTCAGAAAGTGAGAGAGGACCGGTCGGTTTGGCCAGGAGGCGTAATAAGGTTTCGCCTTTCGAGGAAAGAATATCATGCCTCTCCTATCGACTTTAAAATATCTGTGAGTCCGTTGCGTTCCTTTGAGAAATGGATGCGATTCATGATGAGCCATGAGCACGTAAAAACCAATTTGACCAGGGCGTTGATCGTTGATGCTGTTGCGGCTTCCTCAGTGCTTCATATTAGGAAAGATATTCCAGGCTTGGTTGCTTTTGTTTCCGGATGGTGTCTGGACACCCACACGGCCGTATGCAGGTGGGGTGAAATGGAAATCTCCTTAGAGAGCGTGGATGTATTGCTAAATCTTCCCGTAATTAGAAACCTCGACGTTAGGTTGTCTGCAGATGAAGAAGAAATGTGTGTTGCCTTGGTAGCGAAGTCAAATGGATTTATTCGGAAAGAAAACGAGACGAAGTGCTTCTATGACTGGTGGGTGTCTCAGTGGTTTCCTGACGAGTTGGATTCCAGAAGAATAACATACTTCATGTCGCGGAATTTTTGGCTCTTTGGCTATCCAGAGATATTTTTGACGACGGCTTGGGAAAAAAATAGATAAGACAAGAACTTATCAAGTTTGCCATAAAATTGGCAAAAGGCGTCGTTCTCCTTATTGGTGGTTTGTTTCTTGGTGGTTTGTATGCACACTTGGATCAACTGGTATCAGACATGCGCGCCTCAAACGACTACATGAAAGTGGATTCGTATGTTTATGTCGACTTTATCCAGGCATGGTTGTGGGAGAATTTCGAGAAGTATGCCCTGAAACCATTGGCTATACTCGAATACTGCGCTAGTTGAAAAGGAGACCAAATACTGGTTCGAGCCTGGTTAGATTTCTTGATCACTCGTACGCAGTTAATTTTCGTCCATGGGCCCCGGTGCACACGTCTATAACTCAGATTAGTACCTTTGCTCCTGCTTCGAATATGTCTTTGTCTTTTGATAAAGATGGTCTGAGCGTTGGAGAAATGATGTTCATGCATAGCTGCACGCCCGGTCATGTGACATATTTATTTCGAGGATCTTATAAAGCAATCTCTTACAATATCGATAGAGTGGCACGGCATATGGGTTTTGACCAATGGGTCCCACTCGTTCGTCATCAATCTCCAGAAATCCCGTTGTCAACTATTCTCGATTCTAGTGCTCTTGTGTCGGGTAAAAGTCTGCCTTTTCTGCTCGTGGAACGAACTCCATCAACAACCTCCAAATATAACATATTTTGGCAGGATGAGTTTCTCTCTATCCAACGTCTACGATGAGACTATTTCAGCATAGATGACTTTCGTTCAGACCTCAGCATCTCAAAAACCTAATATCAAATTTCGACACCTGTGCAGAAAGGATCTAAGGCACGCTGATGCTTTGGATTACATATCATCTATGTTAAGGTATGAAAACATAAAATCCATCAAGATAACCAGAGTATATGAGCCATCCATCTCCCAACAATAATCCCTCGCTACAAATCAAAAACATAATGCGGAGGAAGACATCATTGGTGATGACGCTGGAGAGGACATCGAAGAGGATTTCATCCAAGATAACATCCTAGGAAGAACAAAGGAAGATTAATATTTCAGCAAAGAAGAAGATTGGAAAACTGGGGTCCATCTATTCCTTGAAGAAAGAACGGTGCCAGCAGACATAAAGCAAGCAAGAAAAATACAAGCAAAGGAAGGAAAATGCGAGCTTCGTGGTTGAACTCTGTAGAAAAAGTCTTTCCTAGGACCTCTGTTATGTTGCTTATCCAGACGAGAAGGCCATTACATCTTAAAGGACATTCATTACGGAGACGCAGGCAATCACAGCGGAATGAGATCACTGGTCGACAAAGATAAAACGAATGGGCCACAGATGATGGGAAACACATCCAAGATGACCCGGAGGTGCGAAGAATTTCAAATATTTTCCAGGAATATCCATTCCCCCGCAACAAAGTTGAAATCAGTGGATAGCCCAGGGCCATTTGCAAAATGGGTGGTGGATATCCTGGGACCCTTAATCAAAGGATCATCGAAAACACGATTCCTAATTCAGTAAATGGGTGGAGGCCAAAGCTCTTGCAAGAATTAGAGACTCCGATGTCTTCACTTTCATCTTCCAAAACATTATCTGCATATTTGGCATCCCCACAGAGATCATCATTCCCACGACTAATACCGAAGCATGGGAGAAAAACCTCACAACAGATATGATGCTAGAAAGGCTGGATGATCTAGAAGAAAGGAGAGAGACGACATTACAATAAATAGAGAACTACCAACGAAGACTGGCGAGAGAATACAAGTTCCAACTTAGGAACTTTGTATAAGGACAGTTCGCCTACTTGGGGAGGGGGGGGGGAGGGAATTTTTCATACAAGACGTTCCGGGAAACGGATCGAACTATCTGTGCAATCTAAAATGAGAAACCCTGAGACATGATAGACGCATTTATGTGTCTATTTTGTTCTCAATTATGTATATTGTTAGTGCATGATTTTGTGCTTATTTTGCTATTTTATGTATTTGTATGTATTTTCGGAGAAATAAACATGTGCGGAGAAATTGGCTCTAAAAGTGGCATTTGAAACTCCAGAGAAAGCACCCAAAGGAGTCGCAAAAGGCACCCAGAAAGTATGTTAAACGCACCCAGGAAAAGTGTTGAAAACACCCAGAGAAATTACTAAAGTGACCTCAGAAGTAGATAAGGGGCACCCAAATACTAAGGGGAATCTAAATTCTTATTCGGACCCTATCAGTTGGTTAAGGGGTATCTCCTTTTCCAATTCAAATTTTTCTTTTGGCGGGAAATATTTTTGTAGCAAAGACCAAAATTAGGGTTGGGTTTTTGGGACATTTTGAGTGAGATTCAATCATGGATTTCAATTGGATTGGAATGTAATATGATGAATAGGGTTGATATAGGTGATTTAGTGGAGTAAATTGGGTTGGCTAATCGGCTCTCAGTAAAACAAGGGAGGTGATAGTTTACGGGAAGAATGGTTCCTTCTGCAAGAGATTCAATCGAATATTTTGAATATGATGGATTCAAATGAACTAAACAGGGTTGGTACATCAGTTTTTATCGACTTGAATAGGTTGGATAGTTGATTCTCGGAAAATCAGGGTAATGAAGAATTTCTCGAGTTTATTTTCTGATATGGATTTGAGAGAGTTTATGTTGGAATCTTGACTGGTTTTGGTTTGGAATGGAGTTGATGCGACAAGACAGGATTGGTAAGGAGTTTGGTTTCGAATAAATAGTATAGTTAACGTGATTTACGTAAAACAGAGAAGGAGAAAGTTTCCGAGATTCGTTTTTCTGTTTATGGAAGTTACGTGGTCGGATGGGTAAATAAGTGTTTATAGGTGAAAATAATGTCTGCTGATTTTGGTAATTACGGGTGTGAGGATGAGAAATAATTTAAACCTAAACAATGTACTACACGGGAGTACTTTAGATTCGAGAGATCAATCTGTACAAGTCCGGCCTAAACCAAGAAATGGTCGTTCCAGACCTGCTTCGGTCCCAAAGTGGAGGAGAATGGGTTGGTTTTGTGGAGGGAATCAAGGAAAGTGGTGAGACGAGAATAGTTGATTCTGGAAGAGTAGGTGGGTTACTACGACTTGTTGTCAGAAAAATAAAAGAGCTCACGAGGAGAACTATCAAGTAAGTATTTCTCAGTGTTGTCTTGTTTGAATGAGCTTGTTGTTCAAATGGAAATAGGTAAGACCTATTTATACAAGTCGAAGTAGAAACGTAACCTGGTCTCATTAAGGAGTGGGGAAGTAAATGGGAGGAGGTGGTAACCGTATGCATGGACTTGATGTTCCATAAAGTGGTTAACGCATGAAACTGGTTTTCATGAAACGTTATCGAATTGATGTCCCATAAAGTTGTTAACGCATGGCTTTATGTCCCATGAACGTTCCTCACATAACTTCCCATATTTCCTTGATGCCTCACCCTTATGACACTTTCTTATGAAGGGCGTAGTGTACGCCGCACGCTGTAAACCTCCAAACCAATACCCAAAAAGAATCCCCCAGTTTGTGTTGATGTCTCTAATGTTTTTGGAAAACATGTAGCATGTTGTTGTGGATTGGTAAGTCGCTCTCGGGGAACTTGTTGGCCTGGTGACCTTTGACGGTCAAGATTTTGCATCTTGAGAGGAGGGGAAACCGTTGATCCTTGCAAGCCTTCATTTTGGTGGCCGCATAGTGAGGGACAATGTGTTGGAATACCATTGGCATAGTGTGACTAGCATAGCTAGGGCTAAGGAAGAGTGTGTTTGGCATGGCGCGGCTAGCTTGGGATAGGTGCGGTTTTGTCTTGGCATGTGGGTCCAAGGGTTTTCCATGGGCGTATGGCATGGCTAGGGCCAAGGCAATGGATTTTGGATTGGCATGGTGTGTCTAGCATAGCTAGGGCCAAGGCAGAGTGCGTTTGGCATGGCGCGGCTAGCTGGGAATAGGTGCGGTTTTGGATTGGCATGTGGGGCCAAGGGTTTTCCTTGGGCGCATGGCGCGACTAGTTTTGGCTATTGCGTGACCAAGCTATGGTTTTGGGAGAAAAGTGGTGAGTTGACTTTAGACGGCCAAGACTTGCTCCTGGGATTGAAGGGAAACCATTGATTGTTGCACGCCTTCACTTTGGTATCCACAAGGGAAAGCCCTGTACGGTGGCGCGGCATGAGGGGCCATGGAGAGATATATTTGGCATGGCGCGGCTAGCTTGGCTAGGTACGTGACCAAGCTAGGGTTTTGGGCCAAAGTCGTGAGGTGACTTTAGACGGCCAGGATTTGCTCCTGGTATTGAAGGGCAACTGTTGATTATTGCACTCCTTCACTTTGGTAGCCGCGAGGGGAATCCCAGAATGGTGGTGCGACATGAGGGGCCATGGAGAGATATATTTGGCATGGCGCGGTGGTCGCCAATTTTTTATAGGTGAAAATAGCTTTTGCCGATTTTGGTAAATTCGGTAAGTGAGTGAAAAACTGGTTTATACCCTAAACAAATGTGCTGCACGTTGAGCACTTTTAGATTCGAGAGATCAATCTGTACAAGTCTGGCCTAAACCAAGAAATGGCCATTACAGACTTGCTTCGGTCACAAAGAGGAGGAGAATGGGTTGGTTTTGGGGAGGGAAGCAAGGAGAGTGTGAGACCAGAATAGTTTATTCTTTAAGAGCAATTGGGTTTCTACAACTTGTTTTCAGAAAAGTACCAGAGCTCACGAGGGGAGCTAGCAGGTAAGTATTCCGAGTGTTCTCTTGTCCGAATGAACTTGTTTTCAAATGGAAATAGGTGAGACCTATTTATACAAGTTATAGTAGAAACGTACTCTGGTCTCATTAAAGAGTGAGGAGCAAATGGGAGGAGGTGGTAACCGTATGCATGGAATTGATGTCCCATAAAGTGGCTAACGCATGAAATTGATTTTCATGAAAATGTTAACGTTATGGAATTGATGTCCATAAAGTTTGTTAACTCATGGCTTTATGTCCCATGAACGTTTCCCACATAACTCCCATATTTACTAGGCGCCTCACCCTTATGAGGGGCGTAGTGTACGCCGCACACTGTAGACCACCAAACCAATACCCAAAGAGAATCCCCCTGTTTGTCTTGGTGTCTCAAATGTTTTTTGGAAAGCATTTAAAACGTTGTTGTGGCTTGGCAAGTCGAGCATGGGGAACTTGTTATCCAGGTGACCTTCGACGGTCGAGATGTTGCATCTTGAGAGGAGGGGAAACCGTTGATCGTTGCACGCCTTTTTTTTGGTGGTCGTGTAGTGAGGTCCAACAGGTGGCACAGCTAGGGTGTGTTTAGACTTGGCGTGAGGAGACAAGGGTTTGCCATGGGCACATGGCGTGACTAGACTGGACTAGGTGTGCGACCAAGCTATGGTTTCGGGTCTAAGGTCGTGAGGGGACTTTAGACAGCCAAGATTTTCTCCTGGGATTGAAGGGAAACCGTCGATGGTCGCCTGGATTCAATTTGGTAACCGCATGGGGAAGGCCAGTATGGTGTCGCGGCATGAGGGGCCATGGCGAGGAATGACGCGTCTATATTGTCTAGGTACGTGACCAAGCTAGGTATAAAGTCATGATGAGACTTTATACGGCCAGGATTTTCTCCTAGGATTGAAGGGCAGCCATTGATGGGCGCCTGGCTTCAATTTGGTAGCCGCATGGGGAAGGGAGATGGTGGCGCAATTTGGGCATGAGGGTCCATGGAGAGGCATGGCGCGGCTAGCTTGGATAGGTACGTGACCGAGATAGGGCTAAAGTTATGATGAGACTATATACGGCCAGGATTTGCTCCTGGTATTGAAGGGCAACCGTTGATGGGCGCCTGACTTCAATTTGGTAGCCGCATGGGGAAGGCCAGTATGGTGGCGCGACATGAGGGGCCATGGCGAGGCATGGCTCATCTAGCTTGTCTAGGTACGTGACCAAGATAGGGATAAATTCATGAGGAGACTTTATATGGCCAGGATTTGCTCATGGGATTGAAGGGTAACCGTTGATGGGCGCCTGGCTTTAATTTGGTTTAGAAACCCTAATTGGTTCTCTTCACTAGAACCGCTACAGAATTCTAGTACGGACTCGGATTTTTATGATCCGCCACTCAAATCAACCGCAAAAGAATTTCCTATCTCCTCGTGCGAGGATATTTAGGTTTTGAACTCGCTCGGGATGCCAAAACAGCCCGAAAGCAAAACTCAGGAAGATTTCATGAGGGAGGGCCAGGCTATCATGGCATGCCTTGGCGTAGCTAGGTTGGCATGGCATTCTTTGGCATGGTTTGGCATTTGGGGCCAAAGGTTCTCCATGGGTGCATGGCGTGGCTAAGGAAAAGGAATGGCGCGACTAGCTCGGGCTAGGTGTGGCTGGCATGATTTTCCATTGGCACATGAGACGTGGCTAGCATGGCTAGGGCCATGGCATGGTGCGATTGGCATGGCGCGGCTATCTTGGGCTAGGCGTGGCTGGCATGGTTTTCCATTGGCATACGAGATGCGGCTAGCATAGCTAGGGCCATGGCATGGTGCAATTGGCATGGCGCGGCTAGCTTGGACTAGGCGTGGCTGGCATGCTTTGGCGCGGTAGGGTGTGGCTGGCATGATTTGTCGTTGGCACACGATATGCGTCTAGCATAGCTAGGGCCATGGCACGGTGCGATTGGCATGGAGCGGCTATCTTGGGCTAGTCGTGGCTGGCATAATTTTCCATTGGCACGCGTGGTGCGGCTAGCATGGTTGGCATGCTTTGGCGCGGTAGGGTGTGTCTAGCATGATTTTCCATTGGCACACGAGATGCGGCTAGCATAGCTAGGGCCATGGCACGGTGTGATTGGCATGGCGCGACTAGCTTGGGCTAGGCGTGGCTGGCATGATTTTCCATTTGCACGCGGGGTGCGGCTAGCATGGTTGGCATGCTTTGGCGCGGTAGGGTGTGGCTGGCATGATTTTCCATTGGCACACGAGATGCGGCTAGCATAGCTAGGGCCATGGCACGATGCGATTGGCATGGCACGAGTAGCTTGGGCTAGGCGTGGCTGGCATGATTTGCCATTAGCACGCGGGGAATTAGGGTTTGGTTTGTCGTAACCCTAATTTGAAAAAATATACCCTGGTAATTACTAGGGACATATTCATATCTTTTAGGGATTTTTAATAAAGTACCCATGTGGGCAAATGCATTTAAGAAAATGCCCACATTTTTTTCAAAATTAATTTAATACCCATCAGTTGACCATTTCCGTCCCGTTTTTTTGAAAAAACGGGAAACGGACGTTAGGTGACATGTGGCAATAAATCGGCCATGTTGAAAGACCGTATAGCCCCTGAATCGTTTATAACCGAGTTGGAACAGTGACTCAGTACAAAACAGGTAGTAACGGTCGGTTAACACGTGTCACCATCTTGTATGGAAAAAACGGATTTGACAGATTTTACCCCCTTTTGTAACGGTCTTATTCTCTTTGAACCTGTATAAGAATCAGTGGTGAACCCTAAATTCATCCAAGAAGACAATAACATACACAAACATGAGCAGAAGTGTGAAACATTCTCCTAGTAGTAGTAGAAACAACAACATCAAGGTTAGTGAGGAAAAACAGCCAAATATATGTTCAATTTGTGATGTTGGTAGCCATGAAGCAAAGGTTTGTCCCTGGATGTATTCTCGATGTAAACACATACCTTGTAATGGCATAAGGCAATTTCTTAGATCAAAGACAAGTGAAACAGAAAGGGAAATGTTCTTCAAGTGCTCAAATCCTACCTGCACATACTTTGAATGGTTTGCTTTAGCCATTGATGCAGTTAGAAGTGCTGAGATTAAGCTACCATTTGAGATATGTTGTTGTGCTTGTGGAGAAGCTGCTCACTCCTTCAACAACTGCCCATTGCATAAACTTTTGTGCTTCAACACTCACTGCAATTCAAGGATGAAACTGAAAATATGTAAGAATGAGCATAACTTCAACATAGCTTACTTAACCTGCACAGATTGTGAAGCTTTTAGATGGGTTTCTGACCAACTATTCATTGCTGCAAAAAACAGAGTTATGCATTCAAGTATTCAAGACAAAGAAATATGTAAGGAATTCACCAAAAAAATTGTAATGTAATCTGCAATATTGCTTTGAACTAATAAACTGGATTAATATTAAAAGGTACTTCAAACTAAACATAACAACATTGTTTTGTCATCACTAAACAAGTTCAGACCAAAAAGCATATGAAAAAAGAGAAGAAAGAAAAGAGACAAAGGATGACAGATCCAACACTAAAAACACATACACACAGATCCCTTACTTCTTATTTCCCTTTCCCTTCTTTCCCTTTGCATTTGAAACAGTAGCAATGTTTTGAGACATATAGCCAATACCAGAAATAGCTTGACTGAAATTTTGTGTGTTGCTAGGTCCTGCAGATGCATTACTTTGAGTGTTTGGTACTGGAGGTGGCTTTCCATGTGCAGATGAATCACCAACATATGATGCTTTCCCTTGTTTCTTTGCTCTTCCCCTTGCAGTGCTGGTTTCCGGTGTATCTGTGTTTGTGAAGGAGAAGTCTGCAGCATCACACTCAGTTCTTGGCCTATATGCAGTTGAGTTCTTACCAACATCACCACCTTTACAAGTTCTCTTGTTATGACCTTCTGTGGATCCACACTTAGTACACCTCCTTTTCTTCACCTCACCTTGAGGTTCATCATAACTTCTCCTTCTCTTTTTTGGAGGTCTGCCAGGCTTTCTTTGGTTGGGAGGGTGTAAAATCTTGTTATCCATTGATGGCTGCAAGATGTGAAAAGTTCAGAGAAGAGATGAGATATGTGAAGAGATGAAACCCTAAAATGCTTACAAATAGGGAATATTAAAAAGTAAAAAGTAAATGCACAACAACCCATAAAGTTTAGAATAATAGTACCTCAGCATAGTCAGATATGTCTCTCAATGGGAAAACAGGTGGAGCATATGTGGTCCTATAATAATCCACTGAATAGTAAGGAGAGCATTACCTAAAAAGTGAAAAAAAAATTGGATGACATCCCTTGTTATTATTCAATGCTGGTACATAAATGCACTAATAAAAGGGAAATAAAAAACATCAATGTGACAATAAATATAATACATACTCTGCCCAATTTGGTGAGATTCCCTTTAATGAAGACACAGCATGTTGACATGGGAATCCCCTAAACTGCCATTGCAAACAAGTGCACTTCTTCTCTATGAAATTCACTGTGAAAATTTTTCTTGTGGCCCTGTTGGTAACCAAATATACCTCCCCAACCACACTAGCTTGGACATCAAATTTCTCACTAATAGCAAGCATTTTTTTCAAAAGAGTCTTAGCTTTAGGAACCAAATCTCCATCTTTCCACTTTGTACATTGTTCCCTCCTCTTAGAGAACATTCTCATCACCAACTCTCCATACAGCATGCCAAGAATGACTATAGGTTTGTCTCTCACTTCAGTCATCATAGAATTAAGTTAAGAATTTCATTCTCAGCCAGTCCTAACCTTACACGCAACATATGCTCAAACATCTTCAAATCAGATTTATCTAGGTCCATGTGAGGGAATTCCAGTGTCAATTTACTCATATCAACATACACACTAATGTTTCTGTATGGATAATGGACATGTCCACTGCAACAAAACAATATATAACAAGAATTAGTCTACTTCAAATTTCAGCAACAAAATATCCCCAATTTAAACCCTAATTACAGAAATTGAACAATTCATATACCAATTTAAACCCAAATTCTAGAAATCAAATATACATATTCATAAAATCAAATATACATATACATATTCAGAAATTGAACAATTCATATACCAATTTAAACCCTAACACAAAAAATTGCAAAAACAAATCCCTAATTACATAAAATCATCAAATTAAAACCTTAAACACTTATAAAATTGGACAAAATATGTAAGAACAAAACTAGATAATATTGTTTTCTCTTCGGGATTATTAAGTTTTGTTTTTAAACAAAAAAACAAAAACAAAAATCAAATATTCACAGTACCCATCATAGATTCGATTCCCTATTCAAACATATAAAAACAAACGAAAAGTTCTAATCAAATTAAAGTTAGGGTTTATCGAATCTTACCGATTTCGATCCTTTGACTTCTGTTTTTTCTTCACCTTTTTGTTCTTCTTCATCTTCACAGTGGGAGAGCGAAAGAGATTTATAAAAAGAACCCTAACTATGAAACAACTCTCTTCTCTGAATCATAAAATCTTCAGAGACAAAGTCTTTTCAGAGAGAGAGAGAGTGTGGTTGAGAAAACGAAAGTGAAGAAGATAAGATAAGAAAACAAAACCCTACCTGTTTTGTTTTGTTAATTGATTTCATTCACACGTGTTCACATGTTTGATCTTTAGCCGTCGATTGAGAGAATACGTGGACGGTAGGAGATTAACTAAACCATTTCTAGGCCAAAGGTTATATTTGTAATTACGCCCACCAAATTCTCATCTCGTCTGACGCTAAATTGACAAAGTAAACGCCATTTTACCAAAATGGTGGGTCCTGACGGAATTGGTAACGGCATGGTTATTAAATTAATTTTGAAAAAAACGTGGGCATTTTCTTAAATGCATTTGCCCACATGGGTACTTTATTAAAAATCCCTATCTTTTATTAATGCGCCTAGTAAATGCTTGTTTTAAATGTCTGTTAGGGTTTAGTGTTTTACGATTTTAACCCTAAACTAAAGACCACCATCAACAGGTGTATATGATACGCTCCTTCACATTTATACCTATTTTAATTCATCTTTTATTTTTCAGAGTACTGGTCACCATGGTCTTGGTGGCGTCCATAGCTATTAGGTGTGAATTGCTGGGTAGGGATTTACAACCATATTATACATTGTTTGACGAAGGAGTTTGTACATATACTTGTTTGTTTATTTGAGTGATTTGATCACTTTTTAATGCTTAGGAAAAACATTATTATTTTCCAAATCTTGCATATGATTACTTAGAAGTTAAATGTTAATTATTCCCACTTCAGTTTCTGTGACAGATCAGGGTTGCGCAGCGAAAGCTTCAAGGGTTGACTTCGCTAGTTGATTAACTTTTGTTATATTTATTATGTCGTATATTTTATCTAAAAACCTAATAACTATTATATATGTATCATTTGAGAGAAGATCTTGTATATATATTTCTGAGCGGGGTTAGCTTTGGGTTAAGTTCTGTATCGCATTTCTTAATTGAATACTTAAGTGCTTTTTTTATATTTTAGTGTCTCTTTATTTAGATAATTTATTGGATTAGTCAGCTGCTAGGTTAGGGGGAGCTACAAAGTTGGTATCAGAGCTCAATATTAGATCTTACTTTGGAAAATATAGGAATAGCTAGTGCCAGTTAGTGAACTAGTTTAGTTTAGAACTGGGTTGGGTTGTGAGATAAATCTTAATCACTAAAAGCTATCAATAATTAAAATAATTATTCGATTGATTGATTGTCTTGTTTGGTTGTTTGAATATTAATGAAGTAAAAATTGTAGGGTACACCAATAACTTTAGCTAATAAGAATTTAACACGTAGACATTCTAACACTATAAAAATAGTGAGTTTAGTTTTATTAATAAATCTCGTAAATCACATAGAAATTTATTGAACACTTTAATTTATAATCCATGCAGAATCAATACTAATTACATAAATAGCAATAATATTTTTGGGACTTAATAATAATTGTAAGAGTAGTATTAAATAATAGATGAACCATTAGAGTTAATAATAAAAATATTATAATAGTAAAAATATTATAATATTAAATAATAGCTGAACCATAAATAGCAATAATATTTTTGGAACCATTAGAGTTTGTTTACCTTTGGTTTGATGCTGTTTTACATTGCTTTGGTCGTTTAGGGTTCTGTTTTTTAGGGTTTTTTTTTTTTTTTTTCTTTTCACCAATGCCGAGAATCACACGTTCTTCATCTCGCTTTCCCTTGCCTGCTTTCTCTACCCATCACCCTCATACCCTTTCCACAGCAGCCTGCATATCCCCCTCATCTTCCTTGACGGATGTCACGGTTTGTCACTGCCCCTTCAAGAGCTTCCACGAATGCACCGATGGAGTACACGGAAGAGGATATGCCAAGGGTTGGGTTTTGAAACACTTCCATGACAAACACTTCTCCACTGATTCCGGTAAATCCATGATTCGTGACCTTCTTGCTAGTGATTTGAAGGCCTACCGTGACCTTGAGAAGGTTCTTCATATTCTCCGCATGTGGTTCTGCACCAAATGTATGTATTTTCATGCTTGGTCCAAATCATGTAATGGACGTGATGGTGTTGTTCACGATTACATCTTGGGGCCTGGTAATGGGGGAGGTGATTTGATTCATGGCTTGATCAAACCAGTGGCAGAGTCTATGCGAGTGCATAATGTGAGTGTGGAAGTCGCTGGTGCTACGGTTGATTCAGGTATGTATGCTGGAGATGAGTTGGTGCTATCAACTGAGTTACTCAACACAGTGATGCAACGGCAAATCCCCACAGTTAAGTGTATTCCACACAAATGTAGATTAGCTTTTTCCATGGCATTGAAAGTTTGTCTCCACCGCATCGTTCCTAACCCAGGAAGTTTGTTGGCTTGGCTTCGTTTACTCTTCCTACCTGTTTGTACTTTATCGCTTTATCATCCTAAAACATCAGCTGAACGCAAATCTGGAAATCAAAAAAAAATGCAAGTTGCGGCTATTATGGAGGCACTTACGGTTTGGAGAGAACCAAATGGGCTGTTCAACTTTGGTTCACATGCTATTGCAACGTCCGATCAGATCAGGGGCTAAGAACCTTGCTGAGGAGGAGGGGAAGAAGTCTGAAGACAAACGTGAGGGTTCTGTGATTACAGCTTGCCAGCGCAAAATTGGAGCGGGGAAATTTACAGCTGCTATTAAAGTTCTCTCTTATTCTGGGCTTGCTCCGTTTGAAGAACAAAATTATTTAGACTTGCTTGACAAGCACCCACTAGCGCCTTCTCTTGAGGTCCCTATGGTGGATATTGTTGCAGACCCTATCAGTGTTGATTTCAAGGCAGTTTTTGGTGCTACTAAGAGATTTCCGAGGGGTACATCGTGTGGTCGTGACGGGTTACGGGCGAAACATTTAGTAGACGTTCTCAGTGGGGCGGCTGCAGCGGTGGCGGATGATTTTCTAGTATCCATTTCCGGGGTTGTAAACCTTTGGTTGGCTGGTAGATGGCCCAGTGAGTTGGGTGAATACATAGCTAGTGCTCCTTTGACTCCTTTTCTCAAGCCGGGAGGGGGTATTAGGCCCATAGCAGTTGGTACGGTGTGGCGGAGATTAGTATCGAAGGTGGCTGCCTCCGTTGTTGGAAATGACATGACTTCCTATTTAGGTGACTATCAATTTGGTGTTGGTATTCCTGTAGGAGGGGAAGGTATTTTACACGCTGTAAATCGCCTTCTTGAATTGAAGGGTCAGTCGGATAATATGTCAATGTTGCTAATTGACTTTTCCAACGCCTTCAACATGGTTTGTAGATCCCAACTCATCAAAGAAGTTCGTCTTCATTGTCCAGGTATTTCTCGCTGGGTAGAGTTTTGTTACTTACGTCCTGCTAAACTTTATTATGCCCATTATATTTTGTCTTCCTCTCTTGGCGTGCAACAAGGGGACCCTCTTGGGCCCTTGTTATTTTCTTTGACACTTCACCCCTTAGTGAAGTCCATTGCTTCTCAATGTAAACTTGATTTACATACATGGTATCTTGACGATGGCACAATAATTGGAGATACTTTAGAGGTAGCTAAGGCTCTGCGGATAATTCAATCTGAAGGACCAGATAGGGGCTTACATCTCAACATTAACAAGATGGAGGTCTTTTGGCCTTCTTCTGATCCTAGAAGTACTATTGAAGATGTTTTCCCTCCGGATATTGGTAGACCTTCCAAGGGTGTTAAACTCTTAGGAGGTCTTGTGAGTTTGGATTTGGGCTTCATCAGCGACTTGGTGCTGAATAGGGTTTGCAAAACTTTTCAATTAATGGACGCGATTAAAAAACTCAGGGATCCTCAAAGTGAGATGCTTTTACTTTGCAATTTCACCGGTGTGTCTAGACTTTATTTTGCTTTGCGTACTACTAATCCGGCTGCTCTACAACCGGCCATTGACCTCTTTGATGACCAGCTTTATCAGTATTTGAGGCTTTTGATTACTGGGGATGGTGCTGGATTTGGCCCTTTACAGAAGCGATTAGCTACCCTACCTATCAAGGATAAAGGACTTGGTATTTATACTATGACCGATACTCGAGCTTACTGTTATCTTGCTTCTCAGAGCCAGACTACTTCAGTGCAGAAAACGATCCTTGGTGACTTATTCCCAACAGACAAAGGATTGTCTTTTCAGTCGGCTCTTCAGAACTTCATCCAGGTATGTGGATTACCATCTACTTACAGTGTCGATGATACTTCCCCCCCTTCCATGAAATCGTTGGCAGTTGTTTATTTTGACGCAGTTAAGAAGTGTATCACTGACCAATTTCATATGTCTGAAAGAGATTCCGTTTTATGGCAATGCAACCGGGTTAAGCATGCTCAGGACTACCTTTTGGCGGTTCCAATTAGTGGGCTTAACCAATGCCTTGGACCCAGACAATTTAGAGCTGTGCTTTGTTATCGTTTGGGTATTCCTTTGTTTGTTGAGAATAGTCTGTCCCCAAGTTGTAACAATCCCATGGATGCTTTTGGATACCATGCGCTTCATTGTGCCAAAGACATTGGCTACAAATTCCGCCATGATGTGGTTCGGGACACTACCTTTGACATTTGCTAAAAGGCTAATGTTCCTGCGCGGAAGGAAGCTTCTCTCGGTCTTCAATCAGATGATGTTCAAGATCTAAAGCCTGCTGATATCCTTGTTCTCAACTGGGAAAATGGGCAAGATGTTTGTATGGATGTTACAGGTGTCTCTCCTTTTACGGGTGGTGGTGCTCGCTCTTTTGCCCCGGGTAAAGCTATCTCTAGTGATGTTTCACGTAAACGCACTAAATACTTGGACAAGTGTGCCGCACATGGTTATGGTTTGGGTGTTTTGGCATTTTCTACCTTAGGGGAACTTGGTGAGGATACTTTAGTTTTTTTCAAGCGATTAAGGAACTGCTTAGTTAGTAATGACTCTAGTAGCGGATTAGGTAGTTTTATTTTCCATCGTTTAGGTGTTGCTATTCAAAGAGGAGTTGGGGCTCAGCTTGTTGCTAGGCTGCCAACCAAAAGCTCTGTGTAATCAACAAAAATAAATATAGATGATAATATAAATAATAATAATTTTAATAAAGTAATATCATATTGAATTTAGCTTAACTAAAACCAAATAATATCATATTGAATTTATCAATAAAGCATATAACGACAAAATAATAATTATGACTTAATACTTATGGAAAGTTATTAATTCTTATTTACAGTGAAATTTTGTAAATTAACTAATTACAAATTAGAGATATATGTTATGCTTCTAAACTAGATAATTAATATATTACTTAATAGGTGTTAGACTTAAGAAGGTGAGGATATAATATATATAAATTAAAAATTACTTGTTAATAATCATGTACCGTAATTATCTTTAGGTTAACAAATGATCCAGTAAATCCTTTATAAAAAAAAAAAAAAAAAAAAAAACAAAAAGTAGAAAAAATAGCATTCCGATGCTTAGTGTAATATTAGAATTAAAAAGAAAATAAATTCTTATATTGTTAGGATCCTTCTTCTTAAATAGATGTAATTATCTTTTGAAATGGAAAATTAGTATGACGAAATTAAATTGTTAGAATTTAAATTAATATTATATTGAACATAACTTAAATTAAAATATCATTAACAAATATATAACGATAAAATGATGACTAAGACTAAAAAGCTACGTGATTAGCTACGGTTAAGATTTGCAAAGTTAAAAATAACAAATTAGAAGTATATGTTTTGCATTTAAATAAGATATTTAAAACAAGACTTATTAAGTAGGAATAAAAGAACGTGAGGTCATATAAGACTCATAATAAAGACTAAATTTGTTAACAATCTTACACCTAGACTATCCTTAGTCCAATAAATGATTCACTAAATTACTAAATTATACACATGAAGTGATATTTATAATACTTGAATACTTAGAACAAAATTAAACTTAAAGGAGAATAAAATTGCATGTGAAATAGATACTTATTATTAATACCCAAAATATAAAGACTACTAAGACATATTAAAAATGTTATGCGAGACTCAAAATTTAGATCATATTAAATTACTAACGCTAATATGTAACTAGATATACTATATTACCAATTCAATCTGAATAAATAAAATCTGTTATATCAATCTTTTTGTGAAAGTAAAATTATATTTACAAGATTAGGGCTTAATAAAATTAAACTAAGTATCATTACTAAACAATTATTTTAATTGTATGTCAGTTACACTAGTAATCAAATAAGAAAATTTGATAAAACAATAATGAAAATGATAGTATAATTAAGACAATAATTTTCGATTAAATAAGCAAATTATAATATTGTATAATACTAATTATTGTAAACATTTAGAGTTATTGTAAATATCATTTGGATAATAATTTTATGTTAGTACTGTATTAGAAAAAAAAATGTAATTTTTATTAATAATACAACTTAGGGATTACTTGGCACTAGAATAAATATAAGGAAATAAAGTTAAATCAAATCAATTTAGTGTTAATAATAAAAAAACTAAACTTGGTATTATGATTAACTACGATTAACTTTTATCGGTCTAAGCAATAAGATATAAATGTTATAATAATAATAAAATATTAATCCCCGACAACTATGAAAAAATGTTAACGGTTATTTATTTATATCAAGTCAAACGATGAAATAAACAAATACATACAACAGTATAAAGTAACTTTTGGAGAATGGTTATAACATTCAGTTACCATTTAATAGTACATGAATTTAAAATCTATCTAGTTATAATAATATAGTCTCATTTGGAATGAAAATAAAAATTATTATCGTTTATGAGGCCAAAAATGAACAAGTAGTTACGAATCTTACAAAGCTTTAGTTGGTAACCGAGCAACAAGCTAGGCACCAACTCCTTTTTGAATAGCTACTCCTAATCTATGAAAAATAAAATACCATAACCACTACCGGCATCGTTGCTAACTAAACAATTCTTCAAACGCTTAAAAAAACAAATAGTATCGTCACCCATCTCTCCCAAGGTGGTGAAAGCTAGAACACCCAAACCGTATCCGTGTGAAGAACATACTTCCGAATATTTAGTATGTTTACGCGCAGTAGCTTTCGCGATGGCTTGACCAGGAATGAATCTTGTCCATTAAAATAAATAAATAATAATAAATAAAAGGTAAGATAAATAATTCGAATAACTAAATTTCTTAAAATGATGTGACCTGCTTATATATTCTACAAAGTAAATTTATCGGACATACACTAGTAAAGATAGAAGTTAAAGACTAGATAATCTTGATAAAATAAAATTAACACTTGGTTAATCGTAATAAGTTTGCACTTAATTAATCCAGCACTGGGGAATAGTGAGGTTGGTAATTCTGATATGTTCGGGTGATACTTGTTACGTAGGTAGGCATTGTCCAAGCGTCACGAACCTAAACATGGCAACTGCATTCTTGTATCACTAGGCATAGAAGGAAAACTTGCTTCTGATAGTGAACTATTATGGAGGTGCGGCTAGCATGGTTGGCATGCTTCGGCGCGGTCGGTGTGGCTGGCATGATTTTCCATTAACACAGAGGGGAATTAGGGTTTGGCTCGTCGTAACCATAATTTGAAAAATATACCCGGATAATTATTTTGGAGACACATTAAAGGTTTAAGTAAATGTGCCTAGTAAATGCATATTGCTTTAAATGTCGTGGCATTACTATCTTCTAGGGTTTAGCATTTTACAATTTTAAGCATAAACTAAAAAGCTCCATCAACAATCCCTAAACTGAACGGGCTAAAAGTCTAAGCCTATAAGAAGAATAGTTTCCCTCCTTCATCTCAAAACCCTAACCCTTAAAACTAAAAATTAGAAACAGCTAGCAGATCTACATCTCTCATGTTGTTGTTGTTCTTCTTCATGATCCATCATTATCAATGGAAACAAAACATTATCAAATACATATCCATCAACAACACAACTTTCCCTCATCACAATGATTTCTCCTCTCAATAAACTATGATAGTTTTGTCCCAACCTTCATTTGATAGTCAGGAAGGTCTTGAAAAAAAAATAGTTGGTTTATATTTGTCAGCTTCTTTCACAACTTGGGGAGGGAAGCAAGGAGAGTGTGAGACCAGAATAGTTTATTCTTTAAGAGAAATTGGGTTTCTACAACTTTTTTTCAGAAAAGTACCAGAGCTCACTAGGGGAGCTAGCAGGTAAGTATTCCGAGTGTTCTCTTGTCCGAATGAACTTGTTTTCAAATGGAAATAGGTGAGACCTATTTATACAAGTTGTAGTAGAAACGTACTCTGGTCTCATTAAAGAGTGAGGAGTAAATGGGAGGAGGTGGTAAAAGTATGCATGGAATTGATGTCCCATAAAGTGGCTAACGCATGAAATTGATTTTCAAGAAAATGTTAACGTTATGGAATTGATGTCCATAAAGTTTGTTAACTCATGGCTTTATGTCCCATGAACGTTTCCCACATAACTCCCATATTTACTAGGTGCCTCACCCTTATGAGGGGCGTAGTGTACGCCGCACATTGTAGACCACCAAACCAATACCCAAAGAGAATCCCCTTGTTTGTGTTGGTGTCTCAAATGTTTTTTGGAAAGCATGTAAAACGTTGTTGTGGCTTGGAAAGTCGAGCATGGGGAACTTGTTATCCAGGTGACCTTCGACGGTCGAGATGTTGCATCTTGAGAGGAGGGGCAACCGTTGATCGTTGCACGCCTTTGTTTTGGTGGTCGTGTAGTGAGGTCCAACAGGTGGCATAGCTAGGGTGTGTTTAGACTTGGCGTGAGGAGCCAAGGGTTTTCCATGGGCACATGGCGTGACTAGACTGGACTAGGTGTGCGACCAAGCTATGGTTTCGGGTCTAAGGTCGTGAGGGGACTTTAGACAACCAAGATTTTCTCCTGGGATTGAAGGGCAACCGTCGATGGTCGCCTGGATTCAATTTGGTAACCGCATGGGGAAGGCCAGTATGGTGTCGCGGCATGAGGGGCCATGGAGAGGAATGACGCGTCTATATTGTCTAGGTACGTGAACAAGCTAGGTATAAAGTCATGATGAGACTTTATACGGCCAGGATTTTCTCCTAGGATTGAAGGGAAGCCATTGATGGGCGCCTGGCTTCAATTTGGTAGCCGCATGGGGAAGGCCAGTATGGTGGCGCGGCATGAGGGTCCATGGAGAGGCATGGCGCGGCTAGCTTGGATAGGTACGTGACCGAGATAGGGCTAAAGTTATGATGAGACTATATACGGCCAGGATTTGCTCCTGGGATTGAAGGGCAACCGTTGATGGGCGCCTGACTTCAATTTGGTAGCCGCATGGGGAAGGCCAGTATGGTGGCGCGGCATGAGGGGCCATGGCGAGGCATGGCTCAGCTAGCTTGTCTAGGTACGTGACCAAGATAGGGATAAAGTCATGAGGAGACTTTATACGGCCAGGATTTGCTCATGGGATTGAAGGGTAACCGTTGATGGGCGCCTGGCTTCAATTTGGTTTAGAAACCCTAATTGGTTCTCTTCACTAGAACCGCTACAGAATTCTAGTACGAACTCGGATTTTTATGATCCGCCACTCAAATCAACCGCAAAAGAATTTCCTATCTCCTCGTGCGAGGATATTTAGGTTTTGAACTCGCTCGGGATGGCAAAACAGCCCGAAAGAAAAACTCAGGAAGATTTCATGAGGGAGGGCCAGGCTATCATGGCATGCCTTGGCGTAGCTAGGTTGGCATGGAATTCTTTGGCATGGTTTGGCATTTGGGGACAAAGGTTCTCCATGGGTGCATGGCGTGGCTAAGGAAAAGGCATGGCGCGACTAGCTCGGGCTAGGTGTGGCTGGCATGATTTGCCATTGGTACATGAGATGTGGCTAGCATGGCTAGGGCCATGGCATGGTGCGATTGGCATGGCGCGGATATCTTGGGCTAGGCGTGGCTGGCATGGTTTTCCATTGGCATACGAGATGCGGCTAGCATAGCTAGGGCCATGGCATGGTGCAATTGGCATGGCGCGGATAGCTTGGACTAGGCGTGGCTGGCATGCTTTGGCGCGGTAGGGTGTGGCTGGCATGATTTGCCGTTGGCACACGATATGAGTCTAGCATAGCTAGGGCCATGGCACGGTGCGATTGGGATGGCGCGGATAGCTTGGGCTAGTCGTGGCTGGCATAATTTTCCATTGGCACGCGTGGTGCGGCTAGCATGGTTAGCATGCTTTGGAGCGGTAGGGTGTGTCTAGCATGATTTTCAATTGGAACACGAGATGCGGCTAGCATAGCTAGGGCCATGGCACGATGTGATTGGCATGGCGCGGCTATCTTGGGCTAGGCGTGGCTGGCATGATTTTCCATTGGCAGCTAGCATGGTTGGCATGCTTTGGCGGGAATTAGGGTCTAGCATGATTTTCCATTGGCACACGAGATGCGGCTAGCATTAGGGCCATGATGCGAAAAAGTAGCTTGGGCTAGGCGTGGCTGGCATGAATTGCCATTAGCACGCGGGGAATTAGGGTTTTGTTTGTCGTAACCCTAATTTGAAAAAATATACCCTGGTAATTACTAGGGACATATTCATATCTTTTATTAATGCGCCTAGTAAATGCTTGTTTTAAATGTCTATTAGGGTTTAGTGTTTTACGATTTTAACCCTAAACTAAAGACCACCATCAACAGGTGTATAGGATACGCTCCTTCACATTTATAACTATTTTAATTCATCTTTTATTTTTCAGAGTACTGGTCACCATGGTCTTGGTGGCGTCCATAGCTATTAGGTGTGAATTGATGGGTAGGGATTTACAACCATATTATACATTGTTTGACGAAGGAGTTTGTACATATACTTGTTTGTTTATTTGAGTGATTTGATCACTTTTTAATGCTTAGGAAAAACATTATTATTTTCCAAATCTTGCATATGATTACTTAGAAGTTAAATGTTAATTATTCCCACTTCAG
The DNA here is from genome assembly GCA_023529315.1 of Papaver bracteatum. NCBI lineage: Eukaryota > Viridiplantae > Streptophyta > Magnoliopsida > Ranunculales > Papaveraceae > Papaver > Papaver bracteatum. Next base: position 1,038,955 of record JAJJWX010003506.1, read on the forward strand.
TTTCTGTGACAGATCAGGGTTGCGTAAATAAAGCTTCAAGGGTTGACTTCGCTAGTTGATTAACTTTTGTTATATTTATTATGTCGTATATTTTATCTAAAAACCTAATAACTATTATATATGTATCATTTGAGAGAAGATCTTGTATATATATTTCTGAGCGGGGTTAGCTTTGGGTTAAGTTCTGTATCGCATTTCTTAATTGAATACTTAAGTGCTTTTTTTATATTTTAGTGTCTCTTTATTTAGATAATTTATTGGATTAGTCAGCTGCTAGGTTAGGGGGAGCTACAAAGTTGGTATCAGAGCTCAATATTAGATCTTACTTTGGAAAATATAGGAATAGCTAGTGCCAGTTAGTGAACTAGTTTAGTTTAGAACTGGGTTGGGTTGTGAGATAAATCTTAATCACTAAAAGCTATCAATAATTAAAATAATTATTCGATTGATTGATTGTCTTGTTTGGTTGTTTGAATATTAATGAAGTAAAAATTGTAGGGTACACCAATAACTTTAGCTAATAAGAATTTAACACGTAGACATTCTAACACTATAAAAATAGTGAGTTTAGTTTTATTAATAAATCTCGTAAATCACATAGAAATTTATTGAACACTTTAATTTATAATCCATGCAGAATCAATACTAATTACATAAATAGCAATAATATTTTTGGGACTTAATAATAATTGTAAGAGTAGTATTAAATAATAGCTGAACCATTAGAGTTAATAATAAAAATATTATAATAGTAAAAATATTATAATATTAAATAATAGCTGAACCATAAATAGCAATAATATTTTTGGAACCATTAGAGTTTGTTTACCTTTGGTTTGATGCTGTTTTACATTGCTTTGGTCGTTTAGGGTTCTGTTTTTTAGGTTTTTTTTTTTTCTTTTCACCAATGCCGAGAATCACACGTTCTTCATCTCGCTTTCCCTTGCCTGCTTTCTCTACCCATCCCCCTCATACCATTTCCACAGCAGCCTGCATATCCCCCTCATCTTCCTTGACGGATGTCACGGTTTGTCACTGCCCCTTCAAGAGATTCCACGAATGCACCGATGGAGTACACGGAAGAGGGTATGCCAAGGGTTGGGTTTTGAAACACTTCCATGACAAACACTTCTCCACTGATTCCGGTAAATCCATGATTCGTGACCTTCTTGCTAGTGATTTGAAGGCCTACCGTGACCTTGAGAAGGTTCTTCATATTCTCCGCATGTGGTTCTGCACCAAATGTATGTATTTTCATGCTTGGTCCAAATCATGTAATGGACGTGATGGTTTTGTTCACGATTACATCTCAGGGCCTGGTAATGGGGGAGGTGATTTGATTCATGGCTTGATCAAACAAAGTGGCGAGTCTATGCGAGTGCATAATTTGAGTGTGGAAGTCGCTGGTGCTGCGGTTGATTAGTACGTATCTTTGGAGATGAGTTGGTGCTATCAATCGAGTTACTCAACACGGTGATGCAACGGCAAATCCCACGCTTAAGTGTATTCCACACAAATGTAGATTAGCTTTTTCCATGGCATTGAAAGTTTGTCTCGACCGCATCGTTCCTAACCCAGGAAGTTTGTTGGCTTGGCTTCATTTACTCTTCCTACCTGTTTGTACTTTATCGCTTTATCATCCTAAGACATCAGCTGAACGCAAATCTGGAAATCGAAAAAAAATGCAAGTTGCGGCTATTATGGAGGCACTTACGGTTTGGAGAGAACCAAATGGGCTGTTCAACTTTGGTTCACATGCTATTGAAACGTCCGATCAGATCAGGGGATAAGAACCTTGCTGAGGAGGAGGGGAAGAAGTACGAAGACAAACGTGAGGGTTACGTGATTTGACTTGCCAGCGCAAAATTGGAGCGGGAAATTTACACTGCTATTAAAGTTCTCTCTTCTTCTGGGCTTGCTCCGTTTGAAGAACAAAATTATTTAGACTTGCTTGACAAGCACCCACTAGCGCCTTCTCCTGAGGTCCCTATGGTGGATATTGTTGCAGACCCTATCAGTGTTGATTTCAAGGCAGTGTTGGGTGCTACTAAGAGCTTTCCGAGGGGTACATCGTGTGGTCGTGACGGGTTACGGGCGAAACATTTAGTAGACGTTCTCAGTGGGGCGGCTGCAGCGGTGGCGGATGATTTTCTAGTATCCATTTCCGTGGTTGTAAACCTTTGGTTGGCTGGTAGATGGCCCAGTGAGTTGGGTGAATACATAGCTAGTGCTCCTTTGACTCCTTTTCTCAAGCCGGGATGGGGTATTAGGCCCATAGCAGTTGGTATGGTGTGGCGGAGATTAGTATCGAAGGTGTCTGCCTCCGCTGTTGGAAATGACATGACTTCCTATTTAGGTGACTATCAATTTGGTGTTGGTATTCCTGTAGGAGGGGAAGGTATTTTACACGCTGTAAATCTCCTTCTTGAATTGAAGGGTCAGTCGTATAATATGTCAATGTTGCTAATTGACTTTTCCAACGCCTTCAACATGGTTTGTAGATCCCAACTCATCAAAGAAGTTCGTCTTCATTGTCCAGGTATTTCTCGCTGGGTAGAGTTTTGTTACTTACGTCCTGCTAAACTTTATTATGCCCATTATATTTTGTCTTCCTCTCTTGGCGTGCAACAAGGGGACCCTCTTGGGCCCTTGTTATTTTCTTTGACACTTCACCCCTTAGTGAAGTCCATTGCTTCTCAATGTAAACTTGATTTACATACATGGTATCTTGACGATGGCACAATAATTGGAGATACTTTAGAGGTAGCTAAGGCTCTGCGGATAATTCAATCTGAAGGACCAGATAGGGGCTTACATCTCAACATTAACAAGACGGAGGTCTTTTGGCCTTCTTCTGATCCTAGAAGTACTATTGAAGATGTTTTCCCTCCGGATATTGGTAGACCTTCCAAGGGTGTTAAACTCTTAGGAGGTCCTGTGAGTTTGGATTTGGGCTTCATCAGCGACTTGGTGCTGAATAGGGTTTGCAAAACTTTTCAATTAATGGACGCGATTAAAAAACTCAGGGATCCGCAAAGTGAGATGCTTTTACTTTGCAATTTCACCGGTGTGTCTAGACTTTATTTTGATTTGCGTACTACTAATCCGGCTGCTCTACAACCGGCCATTGACCTCTTCGATGACCAGCTTTATCAGTATTTGAGGCTTTTGATTACTGGGGATGGTGCTGGATTTGGCCCTTTACAGAAGCGATTAGCTACCCTACCTATCAAGGATGGAGGACTTGGTATTTATACTATGACCGATACTCGAGCTTACTGTTATCTTGCTTCTCAGAGCCAGACTACTTCGGTCTGAAACGATCCTTGGTGACTTATTCCCAACAGACAAAGGATTGTCTTTTCAGTCGGCTCTTCAGAACTTCATCCAGGTATGTGGATTACCATCTACTTTAGTGTCGATGATACTTCCCCCCTTCCATGAACTCGTTGCAGTTGTTTATTTTGATGAGTTAAGAAGTGTATCACTGACCAATTTCATATGTCTGAAAGAGATTCCTTTTTATGGCAATGCAACCGGGTTAAGCATGCTCAGGACTACCTTTTGGCGGTTCCAATTAGTGGGCTTAACCAATGCCTTGGACCTAGACAATTTAGAGTTGTGCTTTGTTATCGTTTGGGTATTCCTTTGTTTGTTGAGAATAGTCTGTCCCCAAGTTGTAACAATCCCATGGATGCTTTTGGAGACCATGCGCTTCATTGTGCCAAAGACATTGGCTACAAATTCCGCCATGATGTGGTTCGGGACACTACCTTTGACATTTGCTGCAAGGCTAATGTTCCTGTGCGGAAGGAAGCTTCTCTCGGTCTTCAATCAGATGATGGTCAAGATCTAAAGCCTGCTGATATCCTTGTTCTCAACTGGGAAAATGGGCAAGATGTTTGTATGGATGTTACAGGTGTCTCTCCTTTCACTGGTGGTGGTGCTCGCTCATTTGCCCCGGGTAAAGCTATCTCTAGTGCTGTTTCACGTAAACGCACTAAATACTTGGACAAGTGTGCCGCACATGGTTATGGTTTGGGTGTTTTGGCATTTTCTACCTTAGGGGAACTTGGTGAGGATACTTTAGTTTTTTTCAAGCGATTAAGGAACTGCTTAGTTAGTAATGACTCTAGTAGCGGATTAGGTAGTTTTATTTTCCATCGTTTAGGTGTTGCTATTCAAAGAGGAGTTGGGGCTCAGCTTGTTGCTAGGCTGCCAACCAAAAGCTCTGTGTAATCAACAAAAATAAATATAGATGATAATATAAATAATAATAATTTTAATAAAGTAATATCATATTGAATTTAGCTTAACTAAAACCAAATAATATCATATTGAATTTATCAATAAAGCATATAACGACAAAATAATAATTATGACTTAATACTTATGGAAAGTTATTAATTCTTATTTACAGTGAAATTTTGTAAATTAACTAATTACAAATTAGAGATATATGTTATGCTTCTAAACTAGATAATTAATATATTACTTAATAGGTGTTAGACTTAAGAAGGTGAGGATATAATATATATAAATTAAAAATTACTTGTTAATAATCATGTACCGTAATTATCTTTAGGTTAACAAATGATCCAGTAAATCCTTTATAAAAAAAAAAAAAAAAACAAGAAGTAGTAATAATAGCATTCCGATGCTTAGTGTAATATTAGAATTAAAAAGAAAATAAATTCGTATATTGTTAGGATCCTTCTTCGTAAATAGATGTAATTATCTTTTGAAATGGAAAATTAGTATGACGAAATTAAATTGTTAGAATTTAAATTAATATTATATTGAACATAACTTAAATTAAAATATCATTAACAAATATATAACGATAAAATGATGACTAAGACTAAAAAGCTACGTGATTAGCTACGGTTAAGATTTGCAAAGTTAAAAATAACAAATTAGAAGTATATGTTTTGCATTTAAATAAGATATTTAAAACAAGACTTATTAAGTAGGAATAAAAGAACGTGAGGTCATATAAGACTCATAATAAAGACTAAATTTGTTAACAATCTTACACCTAGACTATCCTTAGTCCAATAAATGATTCACTAAATTACTAAATTATACACATGAAGTGATATTTATAATACTTGAATACTTAGAACAAAATTAAACTTAAAGGAGAATAAAATTGCATGTGAAATAGATACTTATTATTAATACCCAAAATATAAAGACTACTAAGACATATTAAAAATGTTATGCAGACTCAAAATTTAAATCATATTAAATTACTAACGCTAATATGTAACTAGATATACTATATTACCAATTCAATCTGAATAAATAAAATCTGTTATATCAATCTTTTTGTGAAAGTAAAATTATATTTACAAGATTAGGGCTTAATAAAATTAAACTAAGTATCATTACTAAACAGTTATTTTAATTGTATGTCAGTTACACTAGTAATCAAATAAGAAAATTTGATAAAACAATAATGAAAATGATAGTATAATTAAGACAATAATTTTCGATTAAATAAGCAAATTATAATATTGTATAATACTAATTATTGTAAACATTTAGAGTTATTGTAAATATCATTTGGATAATAATTTTATGTTAGTACTGTATTAGAAAAAAAAATATAATTTTTATTAATAATACAACTTAGGGATTACTTGGCACTAGAATAAATATAAGGAAATAAAGTTAAATCAAATCAATTTAGTGTTAATAATAAAAAAACTAAACTTGGTATTATGATTAACTACGATTAACTTTTATCGGTCTAAGCAATAAGATATAAATGTTATAATAATAATAAAATATTAATCCCCGACAACTATGAAAAAATGTTAACGGTTATTTATTTATATCAAGTCAAACGATGAAATAAACAAATACATACAACAATATAAAGTAACTTTTGGAGAATGGTTATAACATTCAGTTACCCTTTAATAGTACATGAATTTAAAATCTATCTAGTTATAATAATATAGTCTCATTTGGAATGAAAATAAAAATTATTATCGTTTATGAGGCCAAAAATGAACAAGTAGTTACGAATCTTACAAAGCTTTAGTTGGTAACCGAGCAACAAGCTAGGAACCAACTCCTTTTTGAATAGCTACTCCTAATCTATGAAAAATAAAATACCATAACCACTACCGGCATCGTTGCTAACTAAACAATTCTTCAAACGCTTAAAAAAACAAATAGTATCGTCACCCATCTCTCCCAAGGTGGTGAAAGCTAGAACACCCAAACCGTATCCGTGTGAAGAACATACTTCCGAATATTTAGTATGTTTACGCGCAGTAGCTTTCGCGATGGCTTGACCTGGAATGAATCTTGTCCATTAAAATAAATAAATAAAAGGTAAGATAAATAATTCGAATAACTAAATTTCTTAAAATGATGTGACCTGCTTATATATTCTACAAAGTAAATTTATCGGACATACACTAGTAAAGATAGAAGTTAAAGACTAGATAATCTTGATAAAATAAAATTAACACTTGGTTAATCGTAATAAGTTTGCACTTAATTAATCCAGCACTGGGGAATAGTGAGGTTGGTAATTCTGATATGTTCGGGTGATACTTGTTACGTAGGTAGGCATTGTCTGGCGTCACGAACCTAAACATGGCAACTGCATTCTTGTATCACTAGGCATAGAAGGAAAACTTGCTTCTGATAGTGAACTATTACGGAGGTGCGGCTAGCATGGTTGGCATGCTTCGGCGCGGTCGGTGTGGCTGGCATGATTTTCCATTGACACAGAGGGGAATTAGGGTTTGGCTCGTCGTAACCATAATTTGAAAAATATACCCGGATAATTATTTTGGAGACACATTAAAGGTTTAAGTAAATGTGCCTAGTAAATGCATATTGCTTTAAATGTCGTGGCATTACTATCTTCTAGGGTTTAGCATTTTACAATTTTAAGCATAAACTAAAAAGCTCCATCAACAATCCCTAAACTGAACGGGCTAAAACTCTAAGCCTATAAGAAGAATAGTTTCCCTCCTTCATCTCAAAACCCTAACCCTTAAAACTAAAAATTAGAAACAGCTAGCAGATCTACATCTCTCATGTTGTTGTTCTTCTTCTTCATGATCCATCATTATCAATGGAAACAAAACATTATCAAATACATATCCATCAACAACACAACTTTCCCTCATCACAATGATTTCTCCTCTCAATAAACTATGATAGTTTTGTCCCAACCTTCATTTGATAGTCAGGAAGGTCTTGAAAAAAAATAGTTGGTTTATATTTGTCAGCTTCTTTCACATTAATATTAATATTAAAATCTAATCTGGGTTTTATTAATTTGAGATTTAATTTTCTTGTATTAATTAACCCATCTATGTAGCTTATTTATTTCCTTATACTTTCGGTTTGTATTTATAGAGCGTATTAAATGTGTAATCATCATAAATGAAGACTAATTCTAATTGAAATTGTTATATTTGCATCCATGGCTTGGTTTATGTCTTCTTCTTTTTTGGCTTGGTATTTTTGGTCTCTGAATAGTTTGATCTCTTAATTTACCGTCAGGCAGCAAGAACAAATCAAGGACAGTAAAACATTAAGAGTGGATTTGCTGGTTTCATTTACATAGAATGATATCTATCTTTACTAAGACCCCAAAAGCTGTGAGGAACAAGAACAAGAAGCTGTGTGTAAGCTGCTTCCCCTTGCCAGGACATAGAATTGGAGATATTTTATGCACAGTATTTTTTATGTGCAGTTTATAAAGAATTTTTTTTTTCATCAACTTGTTGGTTTGTTGGTCTCAGCACATCTTAGACCTGAATCCTAGTTTCGTCTTCCCAAATTATACAGTAGCGCAATATTGGAGGTTTCACTGGCTTCCTTCTGCCGACCATCCATTTATTCTTGAAGTTTTTTGTAATTCAATTGAATCTAAAATTAAATCTATGAAATACCCAAATTTAAAATATCTTTGAGATTAAAAGCTAAGATTTTTTTGGATGATTTTCATGAAGCCATAAGCAACCTTCTTTATCTGGTATTTATCTATTCGTCAGTATGGACGGATCCACGCAGTTTTGGAAGACATAAACAAACGCTGAAGCTAGGCTTTAACTGGAAGTGGAGGAGTATCTCTTAATTTACTATCCGATCTTTCGAAAACTGGAAAATTTGTGAATTATATCCTCCTTTCATTTTAATAATTGTTGAAGTATCCCCACCCACATATCTCTTAAATTCAATTGAGCCATGGTTCAATCACCCCTTTTTAGTTTGTTTTTTTTACTGAGCAGAGTGCCCTGAGTACAAACGATCCTGCAAGAAATTGCTACCAAATACCAACTAGGTTCGAGTAGCGTTGTAAGAATGGTGAGGGATTTGAGATCATAGGGTCTTCAAGACACATTCATTTTGTTTCACCCAACAATCTGTAACTCCGGGAGAGAACACCTTAGTCGAAAATCCAGAACTTCCCAACCAAAAATACTTTAGTGATGCCCAGTAGTCAATAGCCAGCAACATAAGAGTCCAAAAGACTAGTGCACAATATTTCCACTCCCTAATTTTTCATTGTATATATATGTATGTTGACAAATCAGTGTATATAATGAAGTTTTTATCAATGTAGTCTTTGTGTTCTTCATGTGTTTCACTCTCTGGTCTATCTCTATACCCAAATTTAACATTTTGGTGCTTCAGCATTTTCTTTATGGTGAAACTATGAGCATGCCCAACTCTGTTACAACTGCTATTCGTCAAAGTATAACGGCCATTGCTAAAACTAAAACAAGTGACAAAAGAGACCGTGCTTCTGTTGCACAGGTTGGTCTACTCATCTTTTCACAACTAACACCTTATAATACCATTCAACTTTAATAAAGCTTGTTTTACAGAAAGAAAGGCACCAATCTGTTATACGAACGTTCTTTCCACTCGCAGAAATGAACAAAATCATTATTGTTATTCCATCTTGTCAGGACTCCAGACGGATGTTCAATTATTCCACTTTTGAAAGCGAGTAACCTCGGTCAATCAGTTGATTTGTTATAATCAACAGCGACAAGCAAGGCTATGGACATACAAGAGATGATGTGAATTATAAGGAACTGATGGCGGATACATTATGTTACATGCTCCAATTATTTCTTAAAGGTTTTCGAAATTTTAGTCCTTGGTGAAGTCTAAAATCAATCCCAAGCAAATCTTTGAAATGCCCAAATTTAAGTTGCTAAGATTAATTTTAGGACCAATCTTACGAACAGTGAAATCCACTGATTCTTTTAACAACTTGTTATCAATTGTGAACCGAACAGAATCATGGCGATGCTTCATCACTACAAGAAAGTATAGCTATTGCTACACCATATGTTGCCACACCTTCAATATAGGTGTTGCAAAAGCAAATTTCTAGCCACATTACTTTTTAGCTGCAGCTAAAAGTTTTAATTTACTGCTGCAAAACAAAAAATTTGCCACATAGCTGTAGCAATAATATGAAAACAATGTGGCTAAAAACATAATCTCTTGGTGCACCAATAAAGACTGGGTGCAACAATAGACTTCTTGCTACATAGGTTCTCGCGACACTAGTAGGGTTTTTGCCATAATCATTGGGTGCTGAAATATATTAAGTTTCTTTTAGTGCATTAAGGGGCCTGCCTTTATCCTTGTGGCCGTAGGAACCAACAAAGTATACGGTCAGCTAACAAATACTTGGGTCAGCAATTTCGGTCAGCTAACAAATATGGTCAGCTAACAAATACGGTCAGCTAACAAAGTATACGGTCAGCTAACAAATACGTGCCATGAAATAGATGTGAGCCGTCAAATCAAATAGGGCAAACAAATCAACGATCACCGTATATCCCCAAACTGAAAGGGTAAAATCCGTAATGCTATAAGAAGAATAGTTGCCCTCAATTGATTTCCTAATCCCTCATCCTAAAAATCAACAACCGCTGAGCTAACACATGTAAATATCTCTGATGTTCTTCGCCTTGATGATCCATCATCAATGGAGACAGAAATATCAAATCATGTCCAATAAAAACAACCAGTTGCCATCAAAATGACTTCTCCTCTCAAAAAACTATCATTTCCTCAATTTCTATTTTTGTTGAAAAGCTTCCTTCAACTGCCTGAATCGAAAGTTGCGGATATTTTATTCGATATAGCCGCTTTTACCATAAAAGTGCTACATTTGAAGATTTAATTATTTTTTTAATTAGTTATAATCCATCATAGATCTAGCTTTTTGAGTTTGTATGTGAAAAAGAAGGATAATTTAATAGTAATTAAAGTTTGTAATTGTCACTCTTTCTTATTTTCTATGTCTTGCTTTCTGATCTATAAATAGTTTGATCTCTTAGTATAGTCTTGCTCTCCTTCTCTTCCCTTGTCTTTGAGGCGGCGACCACCACAACTCGTCATGGCTCCGGATGATGTTGACGATCAACAACAACAAAAACATTATACTTGCACAATGATTTCTCCTCTCAAATGTTCATGGTCAATCTCTTGATATACTTTTTGAGCTTTTTTTGCTCTTTCTTCGAGCTGCAGCCAATGCTATAAGCAGTGGTTGAATTTCACAACATCTTCCTATTAATCCTAATCATCTAATAGAGAAGGAATGGGTTGCTGAATAGTATTATTTTTTCATTTTTGGATCTGTGATTCCTGTTGATGGAGGTGCTGAAAGTGATGGTTTATTTGATTTTCTTATGTATTTGGTTTTTCATAAACAAAGAAAATAGATGTGGATGTTAGTGTTTTCTATCTGTAATTGTGTTGGTAATATAACAATTGTTTATGATTTATTAGTATTGGTGATCTCATAACTAATTCAGAATTATTATGAATGTTTAATCATCAATAGATCTCATAATTAAATCGCACTAGAATTTATATTTATCTGGTGCATTATGTTTCTTTCTGGTGTGTTTAATATGGTACTGTATGAATTTCAGTTATGTTATTGTCAGCTAATGTATCAATAAAACAAGGTGTTAATTGTTTACCTTTCTGAAGCAAATTGAAGGCCATTTAGAGTGACCTAAGGAATGCTAGGGACCAAGTCAATGGCACCGCTCAAATTTCCTAATAAGATTGAAACGGAGATTCCCGACCTTCTAAAGTTTTTCGCAACTGATTACTAATAAGAATTCGTACGGCTTCAATTGTTACAGGATACTATATCTATTTTTGATCTGGTGGGTTTTCTACTCTGTAAGAAACTATACAAATTCAAAGCAAGGAAACAAAGTGGACAAATTGTTGGGATCCCTATTAGAAGTGAAGGAGTGAAACCAGATCATGATGTTACTCTAGTAGCTGTCCTTAAACTCCTATGATAAATACTTGAATCTAGGAAGATGGATGCATAGGAAATGCTGTAGTTAACAAGTATGTACAAATCTTGGGGAGCCATATACGCTTTTAGGATTGCTCGAACTAGGAGGATGACTCGTATATGGTTCGAATGTGATTCGATGCACGTCATTAGAGTATTGTCTGATCCCTCTTTGGTGCCTTGGAGATTAGCGGTGCACTGGGAAAATTTCTTGAGATTTTTGTCGTCTATTCAGTTCAGATATTCTCATATATATAGGGAAGGTAACAATGTAGCTGATCTTTCGGCTAAACGGGGAGCTTCAACCGATTCTCATTGGTGGAATGATCCACCTCATTTTATTAGAGCTGACTTGGGTAAGGACAAATCAAGTTTGTCTGCTTACCGTTTTAGATAATTGTAGCATATCTTTTATATTTTTCTGTGTTTTTTCTTGCTTCTTTCTCTTTCAAGGTTTCGGCCTAGTCCCGCTCGTTCTTTTTCTTTGTTTTTATCAGTAAATACCTCCTAGCGAGTTTTACGGGAAAAGAAGAAAAAAAGTTAACAAATATGTGAAATGTGGAAGGATTGATCAATCATTCAACCATTTGAAGTATTCAAGAGTATAAAGGAAGAGGCGAGTATTTTTGTACATGGATGATTCTTGGGTTAGCAATGAATCAGAAAGGGGAGAAGGGATTAGAGTTTTCTCGGACATGTATGTTGTGGGTATAAATCCTAATGAGGTGACCTTCTTGGAAGTCTTACAAACTTGTAGCCATGTAGGACTTATACAGGAAAGGAAATTGTATGATTTGATCTTTTAAGGTGGGGATCATGGGTGCCTAGGAAAGTATATTTTGCTGAAACTAACATGAAATAGTTCGTAGAGAACAAACTGGAAAAAGATGGTGCTTACCTTCTGGTGTATTCTTCAGCTAATTGAAAGAAAGGAAAAGAAAACAAGCTACTTGATGTAATGAACTAGATCATGGTGAGTTTCAGAAGGGTGGCAAATCACACTTGAGAACAAAAGAGATATGCTCAATGCTGGATGTAGTAATGAACAGCTTAAGGATTGAGGATCTGGTTACTGAAATTTCAAGTGACTCCATTGATGTACCGGACGAAGCCATGCAGCAGTCTTTATGTTATAAGAGCAAAAGACTAGCAGTATTGCATTTATGTTGATAAACAATATTCAATCTAATTCATATCTATAGAGTATACCGAAGAGAAATAATTTGAAGGGAACAAAATTGATTCCATCATTTCATATAGGTGGCCCAATCTTGTATTAATTTTTGGTGATACATTTAATTGGTGTTTGTGACCAGCAACAACGGTATGCACTAGATTTCCTCCAGATGACTACATCCTCACAGGTCAGTGAAGTGAGTCACAGCCTCCAAAATTTACTTTTATATGCTTAATCTTTTCAATCAAACTTGAATTGCATTGGAGTTCTACCTTCCCTAACTTCTATTGCATTGTAAAACTGCCAAACATGGTGTTTTCTTTGGATTCAATGTTTGGATTAATAATTCTTTGGATTAAAATATTTAAGGTGCGCTAACTCTTAAACCTGTTAACTTATTGCCGTGTAAAAACATTTGGATTAATCATGTTAAGTTAGCAAAAAATGATAGATTCCGAAGTGTAGGCCAATATGAAAAAGGATACTACCGTGGAGTTTGCTTCTTTTTTTTTTATTTTGTAATTTGAATAAGAATAGAACATTTGCTTCACTCTACTTTAGTATATTCGCAACACCAGTTTTCAATTTGAGTACAATTTAGTGGCCAAAGTGCTAATACGAAACAGTATTTTCATTCTCAATTTGAGCACTAGCTAAGAAAGTTAGGAACAATTGCACTTGGTCCGGAACAACAGAATCATGATGATGCTTCATTTTAAGGGCTGCCATGAAATGGTTTCATGACATTGCCGCTGAGAGATGTTCTCTTCAAATCTAACATGCCTAGGGACTTCCTTTATCCAAAAAATGATAGATTCCGAAGTGTAGGCCAATATGCATTACCAACGTTAGAAAAGGATACTACCGTGGAGTTTGCTTCACCCATTGATTTTTTTTTATTTTGGCAATTTAGTGAGCCAAAGTGCTAATACGAAACAGTATTTTCATTCTCAATTTGAGCACTAGCTAAGAAAGTTAGGAACAATTGCATTTTTGGTCCGGAACAACAGAACTCAAAAGCATATCATGATGATGTCATCCTTGTCATAAAATCCTTGTGGCTTTGGTCAGTCATAAAATAGATGTGAACCGTTAAAACAAACAGGGCAAACAGATCAACGATACACATATATCCCCAAACTGAACGGGCTAAATCTCTAAGCGTATAAGAAGAATACTTTGTCCACAATTCATTTCCTCCTCCTTCATCTCTAAACCCTAATCCTAAAAATTAAAAGCAGCACCGAACAGATCTAGAATCTCTGATGTTCTCATCACAATGATTTCAAATACATGTCCATCAACCACAATAACTTGTCTTCATCACAATTATTTCTCCTCTCAGAACACTAGCATTTCTGCCATTTGTAGCATTACCAATTTTTTTTAGATCGAACAATCCGTTGGTTTGTTTCGTCTTGGGTCGGCATTAATTTTCTTTTTTGTTTGGAGATTTTATTCCTTTCCGATAAAAGTTTCCATCAACAACTTCAATAGAAAGTTGCTGACTTTTTGATGGATGCTTTTACCATAAAAACGCCACATATACGGGTTTTGAAGATTTAATTTTTGTATTAGTTAATCCATCAGAGATCTTTATCAAGTTTGTATGTGAAAAAGGAGGATAGCTTAAGAGTAATTTTAATTACAACTGTGTCTTATTTTTCATGGCGTGTTTTCTGTTCTCTGAATAGTACTTTGATCTCTTAATTTAATGGATTGGACTTTGGAGAGATAATCTCTGCATTAGAATTCCAAGGAGTTAGATGAATGATGTTGTTGCTTGCTTGTTTCATTTTTACATATAATGAAATCCACCTTTACTGCTGAATATGAATTTTTTAGTTGATAAATTTTAATTAGAGAGGGTTACAATGAAAATGAACAGTGAGTGGCAAGGGAAGTAGGCATGATGGGTGATGAATCATTTCAATTATTTCTAACCAAATGTTACACAATATAGAACTCAAGTAGTAAAATGAACTTCCTATTTTTGGGAAGTATTTAGAAGAACAGTTTACGAACTTTGCATAATTTTAAGAGCCAAATCTTAACATTCGTAAGTTTTACTCATTATGTTCTTGTTTGATTTGTGCAAACAATTAATTAAATAAACGGCTGCAGCTTAATGTAGTCATCCTTTTATTGACGACCTCGACCAAGTAATGTAATTCCCATGTGTAGTGGGTCTTGCTCACGGGTTGCCCACGAGTGAATAGAAAGTTGGATCTACATTGAATCTCTGACCATGATGGTACTGAGATGGAGCTAGTACCCTGCGGAGAACAATTTTTCCGGAACGGTACCTAAATAGCTCGGCAGTGTTCCCTGCAACTGCTTGATTTGAGCAACAACAATTTGGTTGATGGAATACCTGTTAAAATTGACCAGATTGAGGCTCTTATTATTGCACTTAATTTAAGTGGAAGATTAAAATGAGTATTCGTCATAAGCGAAGACTATTTCTAATTTATATTGTCATATTCTTCAAGAATTTTCAGTTTCTCTGAAATCTCTCCTTCAAGATAACCGTGTGCGGGATTTTTGGTGCATAATTCACAAGCTTCCTGTGATTCGTCATTAGGGGTGCCTAACAAGCTTCTTGTGAGCATATTCGAGAGGAATAAATCAAGCCTTCATTAGGCATTGCATTAGGGACCTAGAAGTGATTGCAGTCTCACCCCTAAGCCTTCTATTATGCACTGTTTGTCGCCATCACGAAGCAGCTCCCCTCTTTAACTTGAGACCAAATTAACTTGTTGGGATTCAGGAATTTTCATACATTCAAAAAAATCCTCAACAACAACAATATAATCAGAGTTTCTACACACCTGTATTAATCCACAGTTGACAAACCATGAAAAAGTCAGCTGCACCGTTTTCAATATTAACTTCACAGGTATAAAAATCAGTTAATTTTATGAAAATCTTTCTACACACCTGTATTAATATGCTAAAGCTCGAAATGGAAACCATTAATTTTATGAGATCAAGTACTAATATTATAGTATTTGATATTGTAATGCTTATCAAACAGCAAACCCAAGATCGATCAATTTTGGGCATCAATCACATCAAACAGAAACATTAAAATCGATATTATATTTATTTAGAAGTAGAAACAGTGGTCTGACATACATTTTGTTGGAATAAATAAAAATAAAGGATACGAATTCTACGAATTAGAATTAGGTTTCTGATATAAATTAAACCTTGAACTATTTCTAGTTATTGGTGTGTCTGACTCTCTGTGAAGGTCATCAAATCCATTCATCAAGATCAGAGTTATGGACAAAAGTACAAGGAAACTATCAAAGTTGTTGCTCAAAAGGATCTTAGAGCTAGATCTACTTATGCGCTGGAAGTATGAAGACTGATCTTAATTCCTTTTCTTTCTTTGGGTTGAATATACTTCATCGGTGGGAAGAGTCATCCCAAGTATACCTGCAAAAGTGTGAAAAAAGAGAAATATTTGAGAGGAGAAATCATTATACTGGTGATTTCTTTCGGTGTGTGAGTGAGGATCATGATCTTCCCAGTAATCCATTTGGTGAAATAGAAATAGAAAATCGATGAGATGTGAAGAAGACGGCTGAGTTTAGTTTAGAAAGAGAGAAACAACAGTTTCCTATGTAGTTAGTTTATTTATATGTACATCCTCAACCCTTAGGTTTGCCCTTATCAAGGGTAAGAGGACCTAACCCTAATATGTGCTCCTTGGGGCTTTACCTCGATGCAGTAGAAGAGGCCCATAGGATTATATGAATCATCATCATCATCCCAGTAATCCATTCTGTGAAAAAATCAGAATAAAAAGGGTTTTGGAAGACCCTAGTAGCAGCGGAATCAGGTTGGAAGCCTGAATTACATATATTGGATTCAACAATATGCAAAAGGTTCAATATCCAACCAAGTCACGGAAATAATCGGAAAACAATAACATAGATCATAATATAATTAAAAACCTCCAATGCTGATTCATATTTCTAGTCGGCTTACAAACTATGCATAATCAGACTTAGTCCAGTTCATATGGGCATGTCAAACATTCAAGTTTTCCATTTTTGCACCCACTATGGAGTTGGCAAACTGTCCTGGCTAAGTGGTAGACAGTCCAGGTAAAGTTTCTACCGAGCGGTCGAGAGCAAAATCTAGATCTGGAAATGATTAGGAAAAAAATTGAGAAGAACTTAAGGCTCCCAAAATCACATATAGAAAAGACCCAAAACCTGTGGAGAGAAATCCTTTCTCGGATCTAGTCCGCGGACTAAATCCGAGCAAGAACGAAGGAAACAGGAAAAGAAAACTAAGGTCCTTTTTTTTGTAGAGGAGAGAGAAAACTTTTTCGTGAAACCAATTTTTCAAATTTAGCTGTTTATCGCTAAAAAAATTGTTGGTTTCTCATTGCTCCCCAATATTTTTCATGTTTGAGTTTTTATTCCTTTCCGAGTAAAGGATGAATTTTTTTTTCCTCAACTTCCATAACCGAGAATTAACAGATAGCCAATTTTACCATAAAAATGCTACATATTCATGTTCTTAGTAAATCTTTATCAAGTTTGTACGTGAAAATCTTTAACAAAACATTCAACAAGCTGCTGAGTTTCATGCTGCAGCAGTGATTATATGCAGAGACATCAAACGATCAAACTGAAATTCTTTCCGACTAGTTGATGAGTGCTAACTCTACAAAAAGAAGTTTGCTGACAGGATTAGGTAATTTTGGGAAAATTAGGCACAAGCCCAAAAAAAAAAAAATCTCATTGTCATTGTCATACCCACAATTAATTTTAGGTACCGTGACACCCATAATTATATAAAATTATTAAAAATGTCTGCATGATGGATGATGCATCCGCATGACGGGTTATGCATCAGATGTATAATTGGCAACGCAACTTGGATATAACATATATAAAAATCCGCGCCTTTGAATTTGACAAATTTTATATCGTTGGAAATATTTTTAAGAGATCTATGCAACAAGTACAAACAACAATATCAAATTAATATTTTTCACGAAAAAATTGGAGGTGATTATTATTTTAGGTAAAATTTTCGAAAACTTGATACATAACCATTATTCAACCACCCAAAAAGATGCATAACACATTCTACAGACGCATAACGAATTATGCAACCATTTTCTCCACTGCATAACAAAATATGCATTTGGATAACAAAGTTGTGCATCTATAACAAGTTATGTAACCATTGTTTTGGTTGATTTTAGTGCGTTCGTAAAACAATTGATGCATAATGCAGTATGCATCCATATTTACGGATGCATATCAGGTTATGCATCTATTTTCTCGATGCATAAAAGATTGTGCAACAATTTTCTCGATGCATAATGCATTATGCAGTCATATTTTCAGATGCATAACAGGTTCTGCATCCATTTTCATGACTGCATAACATGTTATCCATATATTATTGTAGGTGCATGACAAGTTATGCAGTCTTTATTTTTGATGGTTTCAATAGTAAAAAAAAATTTGCTGAATAACGTGTTATGCAACTATTTTCTGGACTTTGTAGATGCATAACATGTTTGGCATCCATTTTCACGACTGCATAACATATTATGCAGATATTATTGTAGGTGCATGACAAGTTATGTAGTCTTTTTTTTTGTTGGTTTCAATGCTAACAAAAAAGTTAGCACCATAGCAATCCACCATTTTATGTAAATAAGAGAAGAAACATGAACAATGTACCCCACTGACAAAATGATCAAAAAAGTACTCGAAGTACCCTAAAATGAAGATAAAAATTCATTCGCCTGCATCTTAACCAACATGTAATGTTAACTCCTAACATACATCTAGCTTTTACTGTACCCAAACTGTCCTCATAAGATGATAAGTACCACTAAAATCCCAGGAGCTATTTCTTGACAGAAGAGAGATAGCACGTCGAAAATCCATAGTTGGATCCAGGTTAGACGCAGCCAAAGTAGATGCTTCTAATCCTTCTGCAACAAAAACAAACATGTATTCCATTAAAGTAAATGCGTCAGACAATCTCTCCTCAGCATATACCCCTTTCATAAATATGGACCAGTCAATGTCCAAGTTTTTCCATACAAGGCAACTTGGAAAAGCATAATCTAAGGCAAATTCAAACTACTAGTGGCGGAAACAAGTGGAAACTGAAGCTAAGTTATTTAACTTTACAAGAGATTAGAGTCCGAGTTCTGGCTGTGAACGAGGTTAATTGTGAGCTATATTAGTGAGCATAATTTAATTGGTTTGGGAGTGTTATAACTAAGTGGACTTTACGAGTTCTCTCCTCTTGGCTTATACACAGAGTTCCAGTAAAGGCTAAGGGACATAATGAGCTATACATGGCTACCTATTCCACCATATTTTGTTTGTGGATCGTGAAAAGAGTATCAAGCACAAGATTAAGAGGAGGCCATCGGTGAAACAACAACAAATCAAGATGATAACTACACATATCGGTAATTGGAAGGAAAAAGAAAATCATGACAACATAATTGAAACAAAGAATAATTTTCAGTTCCACGGAATTCAAACGTCGAAATGCACTTACAAGTCAAAAATCCAAGAGATTTTAGTACCTTAAAGCATTAGCTGAACTCCAGGGTGATAGTTTTCGTTCTTCTCGATGGCTAAGATCCTTTTCGACAACGACTGGAGATTTGGTTACACAAGTGATGTTTTTTTTTTGTCCATCAAAGGGATTAGCTCACTGATTAAAATCAAATGTGCTCACAATGACATTCCTCTTACATATGCACACAAATGTGACTGATCGTCCACCATTGGAAATCAGCGAATTAAAATTGTTGACCCGAAAACAAAGAAAGAAACTCACCTAAAAAACATCGGCCATCACATAACTAAGGCGGTCTCTTCAAACCCCAAACTCAGATGAATCTACATGACCAGATTTTTGGAGATTCGTTAAATTCGTTAAACCCCAATTCCCTTTTCAATTACAGATTCTCCAAAACCTCCATCAATCTCTTGAATCTTCTCATATAACGTCGAACTAGAACTAACCCATCTTTGTAACATCTCTGGTGATCGTCACAAGCTCGTAGAGAAACCCACTCTTTCTTCCATCTCAAATTTAGTAGCACCACCAGATTCGTTAATCACTCATCATCAGCAACTGATAATCATCTTCGTGTTCTTCTCGACAAATTGCAAATCCATCCACTGATTTCTCGAATTGAACCATAACCAAACTTCCTGAATTTCTCTAGCCTCACAATAATCCTCTTAACCTCTTTCATCTTTTCCTTAATGGCATCAGATCTCTGAGTTACTCTCTCAATCGCATGTATTTATATCTGTGAATATAAATACATAGATTGCACAAAAAAGTGAACAGCACTCAGATAGATACGTAATCAATTCATGTTATGTTATAACAAGGACACAGTTACAAAAATGATCTCAAATCTCAATGGCATGAACAACCACAAACTTGAGCTATCTTAATATCTTAAAAAGTTATAAAATTTTCCAATGAGAAAAGCATAGTTGTCATAGTCTGATAGGTGAGGCAGATGGAGATCGAAGTTATAAGCATAAATTTTCACATCATGGTTTTCTGCGGATCTGCTTTTTCAACCTACTTCAAGTTATGGAACATCAATGGAGATGACATCCCCTACGGATTTCAAAGTACCAATGTTTCTTGTCCCATCCCTAGCAGTTTATTTTGCATCTTAAACACATGACCATGATTACCAGCAGCAGCACATGATAAACTAAAGTTGTACGAGTTGTTTTTGAGAGAAAAATTCATTATGAGAATTGATCCATTTTTGATGATGATGATTGTGTGTCTCCGATACAAAACAACGCCATATTCAAATCTAAATATCTAATCCATAACTCTTCATTTGTGGTAGAAGTGAAGAGGAAGAGAGAGTGGCGGCGCTGAGGCTAGTTTAGTCGGGAGTGAGAGAGACACAGATCTATCTATGCCTTCGTTTTATAAGGTCATCCATCATTCTTAACCCTAATGGGAGGACCCCTTGTCAAGAACTAAGATATTTATGATCTCAATCAACCATTAAAATGCCTCTCAATGTCTCTATATTTGTGTACAAATAATTATAAATATCCCAAGAAATTTGAAGTCGTCATGGAAAATTAGATATTATCTGGATGATGCTTTATTTTAAGGGTTGCCATGACATGGGGTCTGCCTTTACCCTTGTCGCTATGGGAACCAGCATGGAATACGGTCAGTCAATGAATACTTCGGTAAGTCATAAAATAGATGTAAGCCGTTAAATCAAATAGGGCAAACAAATCAACGATCACCATGTATCCCTAAACTGAACATGCTAAATCTCTAAGCCTATAAGAGGAATCTCTAAATCAACATTTATCACCATGTTTTCCACACTCCTTCTCTAAACCTTAACCCTAACTATCAACAATAGCAGCAACTAACAGATCTACATCTCTCGTGTTCTTAGTATCTGGGTAATTATCGATCAACAATGGGAATAAAATCATCAAATACATGTCCATCAACAACTGCAACTTCCCATCACAATGATTTTTCCTCTCAAGAAACTATCATTTTCGCAATTTCTAGTTCTACCATTTTTTTTCGGATTCTTTTCCGAGCAAAGGTTGAAGAAATGTTTTCTTCCAGATCCAGAATCTGCGAGGGTTTTCCCAATACATACCCGCTTTTACCATAAAAATGCTACATATTCGGATTTAATTTTTGTATTAGTTAATGTTGGTAGGTCGGTCAAGGACTAGATTAGGAAATCTAGTTGGTTAAGAAAACCAAGTACTTGTGTCCTAAGTATAGCAGCTTAAGAGGTTTGTCTCTTAGAGCTAAGTTAGGAAACCCTATACTTTTAGGAAAGTAATCCTTGTTAAGTAATGTGTCCAGTCCTATTGATGTGTATAAATAGCCATAGAGAGAACTAGAGAAAACATACCAGAACTAAGTAAGAGTTCTCTTCTTCTCGTCTAAAGCTTTGTATGTTCCAACCTATACGGTGATATATAAAATTGCTTATTCCTTCCCGAGGATTCAACCTCTTTAAATACTTGTTCTTCTTGTGTGTGTGATTGTGTTATTGGAAATATTGGAGTACCATTGTAGTAGTACAACCTAACGCTTCCGCAGGCTTTGGCGCAACAATTGGTATCAGAGAAAGGTTACGCTCTTGGATACGGGAACTCAGATTGCAGTTTAAGTAAAGGTATTTTTCTGAAGATTGCTTGAGGTAATACTAATCTCAAAGGTTCTGTTTTTTTATCTATATTTGGTTGTTTAAGAACAATGGTTGACGGGGGAAAACTAGTTGATCCGAACGATTCTGATGGAGAACATTCGGAGTCCACAAATAAAGATAAAGAAACAAAAGAAGAAATAATTCATTCACATATATCACAACTCAAGATAGAAAAGTTTACAGGAACCAATAACTTTGGTTTATGGAGAACGGACGTAATGGATGCTCTTGTTCATCTTTACCTAGAAGAAGCTCTAGAAGTTCAGCCAGTGGAGATGTCTGAAAAGAAGTGGAACAAGATGAATAAATTATGTCTCGCTTCGATACGAGGGTGTTTAGCAACTGCAGTAAGAGTTAATTATCAGCACGAGACTTCAGCTAAGGATCTCTGGGAAAAACTAGAGAAGGAATACCTTGTGAAGAACATGGAAAATAGGATACATCTTAAAAGGAATTTGTATCGACATGAAGAGAGGTGCAACCCTAACCGAGCACCTAGATTCATATAATAAACTTCTTGCTGAGTTGGTTAACTAGGATAAAAAGATCAACGACGAGGAACAAGCTTTGTGTCTGATAAACTCTCTTCCTGAAAAGTATGAACCCGTGATTAAAGCATTAATGCACGGCAAGGACAAGATGACATACGCCGAGGTTACTACAGCGTTGCGTAGTGAGGAGTTCAGGAAGATGGATCGTGAAGACCTTGCAAGTGAAGCTAATAATTACTTTCTTCTTGCAAGAGGTCGTTCAACAGACAGGAGAAAGAAGAATGGTGGTTATGGTAAAGGTAGAGGACGTTCTAAGAGTAGAACGCGGCTGCATAAAGATGAGTGTGCTTGGTGCCATGAATTTGGTCATTGGGCTAAGGATTGTACCAAGCGTAAGGCAAGAGAAGGAGATAATAATAATGAGGTGAACATTTCTAAAGGTAATGAAGAATCAGATGATGCTTATGATTTGTCGTTAACTGTGAAACCATCAGCTTGTACTATTACAGATGGTACATGGGTATAAGATACTGGAGCAACGTATCATATATGTCCATATCGTGACTGGTTCTCAAGTTTTGAAGAGCTTTATGGAGAAGTACGTATGGGAAACAATCATACCTGCAGGGTGATTGGGATTGGTAGTGTTCGTATCAAGATGCATGATGGTATGGTTAGAGAGCTGAAGGAGGTAAGATTTGTACCTACCATAAAGAAGAATCTGATTTCGCTCGGAACTTTGGAGGCTAAGGGCTATAAGTTAGTCGCTGAAAATGGTGTTCTAAAAGTAATCTCTGGATCTAAGGTAATCATGAAGGGCATACGTCATCATAACTTGTA
Source organism: Papaver bracteatum (assembly GCA_023529315.1). Lineage (NCBI taxonomy): Eukaryota > Viridiplantae > Streptophyta > Magnoliopsida > Ranunculales > Papaveraceae > Papaver > Papaver bracteatum. The sequence goes on from JAJJWX010003506.1 coordinate 1,062,036, forward strand.
TTACTTAATTGGGAGTACAACAACAGGGGATGTGTCTATTTCTGAACACATCGAAAGTGCAGCTACCGAGAAGACGAAGTTGTGGCACATGAGACTTGCACATCCAGGTGAGAAGTCGTTGCATAGGTTGATTCAACAAGACTTGTTGAAAGGTGCTATCGCCTGCAAGTTAGCATTTTGTGAGCATTGTGTTAAGGGAAAGAAAACAAGAACAAGCTTTGGCACAGCTATCCACAATATTAGTGGAGTTCTTGACTATGTTCACTCAGATGTTTGGGGTCCTTCCAAGAATGCATCATTGGGAGGTAAACATTGGTTTGTGTCGTTCATTGATGATTATTCTAGGCTTGTATGGGATTACACCATGAGGCATCAGGATGAAGTCCTAGAAATCTTTGTGAGGTGGAAAAATGCAACTGAGACTCAAACTGGAAGAAATATCAAAGTACTATGTTCGGACAATGGTGGAGAGTACAAGAGTGATCCATTCTTGCAAGTATGTCAGGATGAGGGGATAAAAAGGCACTTCACAGTTAAGAAGACACCGCAACAAAATGGGGTAGCTGAACACATGAATCGTAATTTGCTGGAGAAGGTACGATGTATGTTATCTAATGATGGATTAGGTAAAGCGTTTTGGGATGAGGCAGTTTCATATGCGTGCTTCCTCATTAATAGGTTGCCATCAGCTGCATCAGAAGGTAAAACTCCTATGGAGAAGTGGTTTGGTAAACCATCTTATGATTATGACTCAATCCATATCTTTGGTTGTCCTGCATGGTATCATGTTAGTGAAAACAAGCTTGATAACCGTGCTGTTAAAGGAATCTTTGTGGGTATGAAGAATGGAGTAAAAGGGTTCAAGATTTGGAATCTAGTTGATAAGAAGATAGTCATGAGTAGAGATGTCACATTTGATGAGATGTCTATGGTAAAGTCTTGGGGTTCTCGACAGGTGGAGGACAGAAGCACCAGTACTAGTGAGCCTTTGCAGAAGGTGGATATTGATGCAAGTCCACCAATTCCAGCTAAGTCTGTATCTGTTCAGAATACTTCTGAAGACATTGAGTCTACAAGAGAGGTAACTACTGAAGATCCAAATGATAGTGACATTGTTGAGGAAGAGGAACAAGAGTCAGTAGAAGATACAAAAGCTATGGTCATGGAGACCTATTGGAGGTTTTCTAACAAGACCATTTGATAGAACTACGATCAGGTTTGATTCCTATTGAGGATACGTAGGCATCCAGTGATGGTTCAATCGACGTTGGAAGATGGAGGTGATTTTATCTATTGATCGTCTCATGCATGAATGCATGATCCGAGGTGGAGAATTGTTGGTAGGTCGGTCAAGGACTAGATTAGGAAATCTAGTTGGTTAATGAAACCAAGTACTTGTGTCCTAAGTATAGCAACTTAAGAGGTTTGTCTCTTAGAGCTAAGTTAGGAAATCATATACTTTTAGGAAAGTAATCCTTGTTAAGGAATGTGTCCAGTCCTATTGATATGTATAAATAGCCATGGAGAGAACTAGAGAAAACATACTAGAACTAAGTAAGAGTTCTCTTCTTCTCGTCTAAAGCTTTGTATGTTCCAACCTATACGGTGATATATAAAATTGCTTATTCCTTCCCGAGGATTCAACCTCTTTAAATACTTGTTCTTCTTGTGTGTGTGATTGTGTTCTTGGCAATATTGGAGTACCATTGTAGTAGTGCAACCTAACGCTTCCGCATGCTTTGGCGCAACAGTTAATCCATCACAGATCTTTATCAAGTTTGTATGTGAAAAAGAAGGATAATTTAATAGTACTTTAATTGCATCTCTGTGTCTTATTTTCTATGGCTTGTTTTCTTTTCTTTGATTAGTCTGAGCTTTTAATTTGATGGATTGGAGAGAAAAAAATGAATGATGTTGTTACTTCTTGTTTCATTTATATACATTGAGCTCTACCATTATTATTGAATATGAATTTTTCACTTGATATAAATGAATCTCCCAACGAAAATCGCAGCCGAAATTAACTATTCACTTGAGGAAATAACATTAATTAGACAGCATAATCGAGAAATGGGGCTCCGGAACCGGAATAGCAGAATTTGACGATGCTTCATTTTAAGGGATGCTATGACATGGGGTCTGCATTTATCCTTGTCACTGTGAGAACCAACAAAGAATACAGTCAGTCAACGAATATGGGTCAGTTATGAAATAGATGTGAGCAGTTAAATCAAACTGGGGAAATAAATCAATGATCACCAAATGTCCCTAAGTTGAACGGGCTAAATCTCTAAGTGTATAAAAATAATAGTTGTTTTCCATTCACTTCCTCCTCCTTCGTCTGTAAACCCTAACCCAAAAAACCAACAACAGCCGCTAACAAATCTATATCTTTCATGTTGTTCTTGTTCATGATCCATCAATGGAAATTAAAACATCAAATAGTTATTGTCCATCAACAACAACAACTTGCTCTTTTAACAATGATTTCTCTTCTCAAGAACCCATAATTTTCTCAAATTTTATTTCTGCCGTAACCAGTTTGTTGAAAGATCTCGTGCAGCTGTGCGAATCGATAATTGAGGATTTTTTAATGGATGGACGCTTTTACCATAGAAATGCTACATATTCGGGTTTTGAATATTTAATTTTGTATTAGTTAATGCATCGCAAATCTGTATCAGTTTGTATGTGAAAACGCAGTATAATTTAAGAGTAATTTAAGTTTGTAAATGTATCTCTGTCTTATTTTATATCGCTTGTTTTCTGGTCTAGTTGATCTCTTAATTTACCTTTAGAATGGAATGGGGAGATAAATCCAGTACACCTGCATCAGAATTTCTGAGTGTTACTTGCTTGTTTTGTTTACATAAAGTGAGAGATTTATCTCTACTGCTACTGAATATGGATTTGTTACATTTTACATTTTAATCTTAGAGAGTTGTAGTGAGAATGAACAAAGTGGGAGTGGCAAGTGTGGTAGGTATAATGGGTGAGAGTGACCAATTGACTCGTGTAACCACAACCATCTCAATGGATTAAAATCGGCTCTGAATTATTTCAAACACTACCAGCAGGTTCAAAATGTTACACCGTATAGAACCCAACTAGTAAAATGAATATCCTACTTCAGGATGTAATGTAAAATAGAACAACAATTTACGGACTTTGTTCTGTATCGACTATTTGTCAAGATAATCAACTTCAATATATGAAATGGCTTCTTGCAAAATTTGGTGAAGTTCCTTCAGTTTATTCACTATCAATAAAAGTTCCCATGCTTTGTTATAATCAGTTGTAGTTTCATCCCCACGACGAGTACAATCAAATGACAGAGTATGAAAAGGTCGCACCATCTCACTGGAATCAATGAAATGTTCGAGAGGATTAGCACAGGGGTTACCCCCGTTGCCGCTACTGAGTGCAGGTCTTTTTAGCACTACGTAGCGTTTTTGGTTCTGTTCATAATAAGTAATATAAATATTTTTTTATTAAAAATTCTCAAAATGAAATAATAATATTTTGGAGTAATTTTTATCATTTAAGGAGTGAATTGAGTCTACTTGTTAATCCACCGGTGTAGAACTGAAACGACAAGGTAGAGAAGATGAAGATTTCTTATTATTGAAAAGCTTGAGTTACAGAAAAGGTTTTCATGTGACTTATTAGGTAGATATCAAACAAATCTACACCTAATCAATGTGTTTCCTAATTAAAAAAATATATAACCATATATACAAAATATACAATAAATACGTATCTCTTAATACTCCCTCTCAAGTTGGAGCATGGAGATCACGAATGCCCAACTTGCGAAGAAGTAGCTCAAACTTAGGAAGTCCAAGAGCTTTGATGAAGATATCTGCAAGTTGAGCAGTTGTCCGAACATGAGAAGTAACAATAGCACCGGAATGAATTTGATCGCGCACATAATGACAATCAATCTCAATATGTTTGGTGCGTTCATGAAAAACAGGATTAACAGCAATATGAAGTGCAGATTAACTATCAAAGTAAAGGCACATAGGCTGAGAGTGAGACACACCTAGAGATTTAAATAATGCCTTTAGCCACGTGAGCTCACTACAAGTATAAGCCATGGAACGGTACTCAGATTCAGCAGAAAAACGAGATACCGTGTGTTTATTTGTCTTCCAAGATATAGGTGAGCCTCCCAAAAAAATTAAGTAACCCGTTAGCGAATGACGAATAAGAGGGCAGGAGGCCCGATCAGAGTCAAAATAAGTAGTAAGTTGAAGAGCACTATCCTTGCGCAAAATAATCCCTTGACCAGGATGACCCTTTAGATAACGAAGAACTCGTAGATCAGCTTCCCAATGATACACCTGAGGAGACAGCATAAATTGAGCCAATACATGCACCGAGTAACATAATTCAGGACGCGTAATAGTAAAATAAATCAAGCGTCCAATAAGACGATGATACTGGGATGAATCAGAATACAAGGGTCCATCATCAAGAGCTAAACGATGATGTTGATCAATGGCTGAAGAATCTGGTTTGGCTCCAAGAAGGCCAGTCTCAGATAAAATATCCGAAGTGTATTTCCATTGAGATAAAAACAAACCATCGGTTCCTTGTGATATTTCAATACCAAGAAAATACTTGAGATGACCCAAATCTTTCATATGAAAACACCGACTTAAATATGCTTTAAAAGCAATAATAACAACGGAATTGTTCCCAGCAATAATTAAATCATCCACATAGACAATTATGTTAATAGAATTCTCACCTCGTCGCAGGGTAAATAAAGAATAATCAGCATAAGACTGTACAAATCCGAAATCCTTAAGAGCACCTGCAAGCTTAGCAAACAAAATACGAGGAGTTTGACGAAGACCATACAGATAATTATAGAGGCGACACACTTTACCTGGAGAATTAGTCGAATATCCTAGAGGAAGTTGCATATATACTTCCTCATCAAGATCCCCATGTAGAAAAGCATTGTGAACATCCATTGGATGTAACTCCCAATCAAGAGCGACTGATGCTAAAAATGTTCTAACTGAAACCATTTTAGCTACGGGAGCAAATGTTTCATGATAATCCATACCTTCCACTTGTCTATTACCAAGGACAACCAAACGAGCTTTATACCGCTCGACAGTACCATCAGAATTATATTTAATTTTATAAACCCGTTTACAACCGATAGCCTTCTTCCCTTGGGGAAGATCTGTAACAGATAACGTGCCATTCTTATCAAGTGCACTAATTTCCTTAGACATAGCTACACGCCAAACAGGAAGGCGAACATCCTCAACATAACTAGTAGGTTCTTTAAGAGAAGTAATTACAGCAAAAAAAAACGAGTATGATTAGCAGAAAAATTTGCAAAAGACACATAATCATTTATGGGATAAGGCGTACCTGAAGACGTTGACAAGTGAGGAGTGGAGGAGCCGGGGTCTATTGCTTTGACAGTATTACACACATATTCCTTTAGTCGAGTATTAGGAACCCGAGAACGAACACTTCTTCGAATTGCCATCTCTGAAATATCATTATTATTATCATCACTTTCGGTAGCAAGTGGAAAAGTTGCATCAGAAGCGTAACCCATTCTTTCTGTAACAACTGAAATGTTCTTTTGGAGCCCAGATGAGACAAAATCATCCCTTAAAGCCACTGATAATTTTGTGACTTTTGGAATTCTGTCACTTTGTGTGACTGTTTGACTTCTAGCGCTATTAATAAAATCACTTACGCCTGAAGAAGTATTCATGTCACTAGAGGACATTGTATATCAGTGCCAATTCGACTTCTATCACTATTAGACAAATCAAGTACATCGCTGCCTCTGCCTGGAGTAGTATTCCTGTCAATACCGGACAAAATTCCTAAGTCAGTGCCTGGAACAAGAGTACTGTCACTACCGGACAGATACTGACACTCTCTGTTCACGGGAAAATTACACATACTCTAGAGTCTATTGGTGTACTGTCACCATCTGACACTTTTTTTTCGTCTGTACCTGAAGTTTTCAGTTCACCTACCACATTTGTAACACCCGGAATAGCAATACTGTCAGACAACAATAAATCTGATTGTTCTCCATATATTTCCAACCCTGTATCCAACTCAATTTGGCACTCTTCATTAATATTATTATTATTATCGGAAGAACCGATAGTGTAAGGAAATTTGTTTTCAAAGAAAACAACATCACGAGAGACAAAAAAATTGTTTCGTTTCCAAATCAAACAGTCGCCAACCCTTTTTTCCATGAGGATAACCAACAAAAATACATTTTCGACTTCGTGGATTAAACTTATTACGATCACGAGGCACAAAACTTGCATAGCACAAACATCCAAATACTCGAATATGAGTATAAATAAGAGGCTTCTTATGTAACAATTCATAGGGGGTTCTCCCATTGAGCAACGAAGTAGGTGTGCGATTAATAATATGAGTAGCACTTAAGATACTCTCACCCCAAAATCGAAGAGGTAAATTGGCTTGAAATCATAAAGCACATGCCATATTCAATATATGACGATGTTTGTGTTCAACTCGCCCATTTTGTTGTGGTGTATCCACACATGAAGTTTGAAATTCCATACCGTGTTGAATAAAGAAAGGAATTAATGGAAGAAATTTTGTACCATTATCACTGCACACCTTCTTAATTTGTCTATCAAATTGTGTCTTCACCATAGCACAAAAATTCCGAAAAAATTGCACCACCTCAGTTTTATGTGCCATCAAATAAACCCAAACACAACGAGAATAATCGTCCACAATGGTAAGAAAATAATGTGCACCACAAGAAGATGCAGTTCGATAAGGACCCCATACATCACAATGAACTAAATTGAAGAAGTCATCCGCTTTATTCTCACTAACCGGAAAAGTACTCCGAGTTTTTTTAGCTTTAAAGCAAATATCACATGGTTCATTAAGAAATTTCCGACAATCAACTTTACTCATACCCGGAAGTAAGAAAACAACCTTATTAGATGCATGACCTAAACGTCTATGCCATAAAAAATAATCTTCTCCAGCATATACTCGATTTGCAGTAATGAGCATTCCACTATGGAAGATATAAACCCCGTCTCGTTCCTCACCTACACCAATCACCGTCCTCGTAGCACGGTCCTGTATCACACATAATTTATCAGTCAAAGTGACAATACATCTCAAATCTTTAATTAAACAAGCTAAAGAAATCAAGTTGCAGTGGAGATCGGGAACGAATAAAACACGAAATAATTTCATATTATTTCCAAACACCACGGTGCCTTCGCATGGAGCATGAGAATATGTGCCATTCGGAAGCTTTACGGAAGAAAACTCTATTTCATGAGTTTTAAAAAAGAATTCTTTAGTTCCTGTCATGTGTCGTGAAGCCCCTGTATCAAGTATCCATTTACCAGAGAGCTTCGAATCATTATTTGAATTTTTGAGCATTTGCACAATTGTTTCCCCATTGGATATCAGTAAGATTATTATCAAGACCTAGTCAATCTTGAGATGATAAAAGTCCCCCACTAGAATTAATGGTTGTGTTCGCTACATTAGCTATACAAGTCATGGTGCTAATCTTAAGTACAATTTCTTCTTTTATTTTAATTAGGTTAAGTCTTTTATAGCTCAGATGCCATGAAATGACAAGGTAGAGAAGATGAAGATTTCTTATTATTGAAAAGCTTGAGTTACAAAACAGGTTTTCCTGTGACTTAATAGGTAGATATCAAACAAATCTACACCTAATCAATGTGTTTCCTAATTAACAAAATATATAACCATATATACAAAATATACAATACATACATATCTCCTAATTAGAAATCTAAACCTTGCTCTGATACCATATTAGAATACGGGCATCCAACTGAAAACCAATTGGGAATGAGTGGAGAGGCCCTAATAGATTATAAACCACATGATTTTAAATAACCCAACCATGTGGGACTAATAATCTCAACATGCCCCCTCACGTGTAGCCTCGACGGATCTTACAAACACGTGGACAAACAATTAAATCGGGTGACGGGGAGTAAAGGTGCGGTCAACTGACTCGACACAAATAGCCTGCTCTGATACCATGTTAAAGATACCATGTTTCGGTATCTTTCATATCACTTTCATCCATCATCATAATCTTACAAGTAATCTCAACTCTAATTACACAAGTATCACTCTAACATACCCTTATGGACGGCGTCTTTTGTTCTTGATACTCTTTAGTTCTTGCTATAGTCAAGGACGTTGACTTGGTCTTGTCTGAGGCAATGGGGACATAGACAAAGTGATCATACACGTTCTGGTCTACCTTGAATTATTAAGTAAAAGACATGGAAAGAGCAGATGATTAATAATATATGACTATAATGTCAACAAATGAAGGGTTATTCTTTCTCTAGATGCCTAAATATAATTGGGGCAGTAATAAGATCCGATTTTGGACATGAGACCATAAGCTTTCTAAGAGCTGTCCTAGCGTGTGGGATATAAATGAACGGTCAGATATTAACCCTAAACCTAACGGAATAGATTTGTACAACTTTTAAAAAAGGATAGTTTGAGTTTCCCTCATATTTCGTCTTCCGCCTCCATCCTATTCCAAATCCTAAAGCTAAAATCAACATCACCGATGGAAACAAAAACATCAAATACAACAACAACAGTTTTCCCTCATCACAATGATTTCTCCTCTCAAACTATGATGACTGGCTAAAGACTTGGTTTCATAAAAAAAAAAAAAAAAAAAATCCATCTTTTGGTAATTGGGTTTTCTTTGTTTGTCTGTTTGGTTCTTCGCTGGTCTTCTTAGGTTTACCTTGTAATGGACAGGTTCTTTCACATCAAATGTTAAAAACAAATCTGGGTTTTATTGTTTGCATTAAATTTAAGATTTAATTTTATGTAGCTTATTTATTTCCTAGCAAATACTTTCAGTTTGTATTTAAAGAGCAAATTAAATGAGTAATGATAAAAAAATGAAGAATAATTCTAATTGAAATTGTTGCACCGGTGGCTTGTTTTCTTGTCTTTAAATTATTGTTTCATATTTTCTTTTCTTTTGCGGTAAGAGCCTAATGAAGCAAGGTGCTACAATTGGTATAGCCTTTTCATGAAATTTATGTAATATACAGCAGCATATGATTTCAACAATAGAGATCAATCCCGAATATCCAATGATACTTGCCCTTTCAATAAGCCAAAGCACATAAAATTCATTAGCATCAAGTGCAACACTTCAACTTTTTAAAAAATCCCTTAAATCATATAAAAGATGATGTGTGCAGCAAGACATATCAGGCGAGAAAAGACAATCAGCGCTCGACGGATGGAGAGGCCCGGGGTTTGATTATGATAAGCACTATTAGGTGGAATATTCTTTTCCGATTATTAGTTGGTACTACTTGTTTTATTTCGTTTTGGAAATAAATGAATGAAATTTGATGGTGTCTAGAAAAGAAAAAAAAGAGAAGATTACTTCCAAACCAACCGTATAAAGGTTTGATTTGAAAGTAAGTAACAACCAATTCCAATATTCAATGCAAAATTTGGACATCGTTGACAGGCTTATATCATCCCTATGACACAGTATAATCCCCTTCCTTCAAAAAAAAAACTCCAATTCAACATTATGAATACCTCAATCAACCCTTAAATGCCTCTCAATGTGTATACAAATATCTTAAGGAATTTGAAGTCTTTACGAAAGTGGAGGCACAACTGCACTGATCGGTCCATCACATGGGGTCTGCATTAATCCTTGTGGCTGTGGGAACCAACATAGAACTCGGTCTGTAAATTGAATACTTTGGTCAGTCAAATAATAGATGTGAACCGTTAAATCTAATAGGGCAAGTAAATCAAAGATCACCTCCCTAAACTGAATGGGCTAAATCTCTTCTTAGCTTATAAGAAGAATAGTTGTTTTCCATTCTTAACCTTAAAAGCAGCAGCCAACAAATCCAGATCTCTCTGATTTTCTTCTTTCCATCATCATGTCCGTCAATAACACAGCTTGTCCTCATCACAATGATTTCTCCTCTCAAGAAACTATCATGCTATCAAAGTCTAATCCTACCATTTGATTTCAGATTCTTTTCAAATTAGGCAGTATATCCGTAAGCAAATTGTTGTATTCTGCTTACTCGCAATTTTTTTTCATTTTGGAGTTTTTATTCGTTTTATAGACAAAGCTCCCTCAACTGCCTGAATCTGTATATATCTGCTGATTTTTTCAGTGGATAGCCTATTTTACCATAAAAATGCTATACATGTTCCGATTTTGAAGATTTAGTTTTGGTATTAGTTAATCCATCACAGATCCTTTATCAGTTTGTATTTGAAAGAATAATCTAAGGACACTAAACCATTAAGAGCGGAATGGAGAGTTAAATGAACGATTTGCTTGTTTCATTTACATACTATTTGAGATCTACCTGAAATTTGTTAGTTGATATTTGAAAAAAATTAATCCAAGAGAGTTGCAATGAGAATGAGCAGGGAGTGGCGATTGATGTGGCATAATGTGTGAGAGTAACCAAATTACTACTAGTGTATTTGTAACAAACAAGGTTCTATTTCAACGGACCATTTAGTTTCAGGCAAATATAAACTGGAAATCACCTGAAATTTCAATTAAAATCATTCACCAAAATTCATAACTATCTGAATCGATTATCTTTGTGATTTTTTTCTATAAAAAAAAAAAAATACAAAACAAGAAAATCTAAACTATTTAGTGATATAGAATGTGAAAGGATTAAGGACCAACTGCACCGCTTTGCCCCTCTCTGATACATTATAGAAGGAGAGTTTTATAAGTAAGCTTACAAAATAATTGTTCAGTCTCACTAAAGGGATTTCCTGCATGAAGACCTAATTCATAGTAATCTTGTACTGTGTTATTTTTTCTTGTACAGTTCTTTTGGCTAATGGTCATGGACCTAGAGAACTTACAACATAACAGAGAAGACAAAACTGTCGAAATGAAATGATAATATATAATACTCCGTATGAGAGTTTGTGTCATGAAAATGCAAAATCAATATATTAAGTAAATGTATTTAGCAAACAATAACTATTGTGGACCAACTAATGGTACATATTGTGTAACATAAATCCAGATAGCACATATTGCGTCTTTTGTTCTTGCGACCGGTTTAACAAATAATTTCAAAAATGAACACCACATAATCACGGATGTTGATTTCGCCGTGTCTGAGGCAATGGGTACATCGACAAAGTGATCATACACCTTCCCCTCTCCCTTCGAAATCAAGGAATTATTAAGTAAACCACATCGAAAGAACAGACGATTAACAATAGCAACAAATGTAGGATTATTTTTCCACTAGGTGCCTAACTATAATTGGGGCAGTAATAAAATTCGGCTTTGGGTGCTCTTACAACTAGGGTCCGCTCTACGCGATGTGAATACAGATGAACGGTCAAATTTTAACCCTAAACCCAATGGGATAAATTTGTAAAACCTTATAAGAATAGTTGTCCTCATTTCATATGTTCCACCTCCATATGTGTCGTAACGAAAGAAAAAAAATCCAAATCTCAAACCTAAAAATCAACAGCAGATCCTGATATTCTTCTTCATCTTGATGTTGATGATCCATCATAAGTGGAAACAAAAGCATCAACAGCAACAAACTTTCCCTCATCACAATGATTTCTCCTCTCAAAAAACTATGTTGACGTGTTTGTAATAACCCTTCTTTTTACACTAAGGAACTTATTAGAAACACATCGTTGGTTTTTCTGTGTTTCACGTTTGGGTACAGACGATTAGTTTGTTTTTTACTGAGCAGTGCCCTGGGTACAGACGATCCTGCAAGCAATTGCTACCAAATACCAATTAGGTGAGTGTTGTAAGAATGGTGAGGGATTTGAGATCATAGGGTCTTGAAGACGCATTCAGTTTGTTGCACCAAACAATGTGTAACTCCGGGATGGAACACCTTTGTCATAAATCCGGAATAGACAACAACATAAGAGTCCAAAATACTACTGCATAATATTTCCATTTGCTAATTTCTCAACCAAAAATACTTTACCCACACAGTAGATTTTGAGTAATTAAACAGATTTCAGGTAAAGTGGCAAATTCTATAAGTTAAGGGGAATATCTCTAGCCATAAGGTGGATTTTAGGTCATAATAAATTTTTGGATTCACAAGGTAATTTTTGAGTCATGCGGCAGAGTCAGATTCTGATTTTAGGACTTCCATACATATCATACAAAATTGACGAGCAACAACAACATTTCTAGTATTCTGAAAAGAATATGGCCTTCCTAGGGAACACTAAGATGGAAGTTGAACTACAATGATCAAGAATTCTGTGTGTTTGAGCTGAACATTGACTGAAAAATGAAGGTTTAATCCGATAAATTCACCCAGAGAAACAATCTAGGTCAGGTTGTTCTAAATAATTTTTCCAACTTAAGAAAACGGGCAGAAATATGTTTGTTGTGTGGGCATAAAGAACTGTTGAACCCAGGTTGTGGCCTATTATCAATGGTGTGATATGAGTTCTAGTTAGGATCAGTGGCTTCCAAGGTGTGAAGTCTAAACATTACATTTCATGCTCCAATTATTTCTTAAAGGATTTCGAAATTCTGGCCCTTGGTGAAGTCTAAAATCGATCTTACGAATAGTGAAGTTCACTGATTCTTTAACAACTTGTTATTAGTTGTAAACTGAACAGAATCATGGCGATGCTGCATTTTAGGGGCTTCCATGACATGGGCTCTGCCTATACCCTTGTGGCTGTTGGAACCAATAACGTATACTGTCAGCTAAGGAATACTTGGACCAGCAATTTCGGTCAGTTATGAAATAGATTTGAGCCGTCAAATCAACTAGGGCAAACAAATCAACGATCCTCAAATATCCCCAAACGAACGAACGGGCAAAATCTCTAAACCTATAATAATAATAGTTTGTCCTCAATTCCTTTCATCGTCCTTCATCAACTCTCTAATGTTTTTCTTCATCTTGTTGATCCATCATCAATTGAGAAAGAAATCTCAAATCATGTCCATCAATAACAACAATAAGTATACATAATCTTTCATTCAAAATTGAATTTCATTCCCTATCTGCTATTGCATTGTAAAACTACAAAACATGGTGTTTCCTTTGATTTCAATATAAAGCCGAATGTGCCAATTTTGTGCCTCTGAAATTTTAATGTAAAACTACAAAACATGTTGTTTCCTTTGATTTCAATATAAAGCCGAATGTGCCAATTTTGTGCCTCTGAAATTTTGATGTTGGGATAAAAAAGAAAAAGCTTTTCTTATCTTCTTTCTTTCGTAATTTGAATAAACAACGTTTGCTTCACTCTATTTTAGTATTTTGGCAGCACTGCTTCTAAATTTGATCAATCCAGTGACCAAAGTGTTAATATATAAACAATACTTTCATTCTCAATTTGAGCAATAGCTAAGAAATGGAGTTCCTGAACAACAGAATTTGACGATGCTATGCTTCATTTTAAGGGCTGCCATGACATGGGGTCTGCCTTTGACCTTCTGGATATGGGAATCAACATAGATAGGGTCAGTCGATGAATTCTTGGGTGAGTCAGCAGCAGCTAACTGTTGGCGCAATGCGGAAATATGATGGGTTTATGGAAAATGGTTTAGTAAGAGGTTGGTTATTTGAAGGGTGAGGCTTATATTAATTTGGAAATGAAAATTGTTTACAAGGAAATTTTGTTGTAGCAACTTTGGCTTACACGTGTGTTTACAAGAGACTCTTTGGCTCTTACTAACAAGCTTGGTAAAGGGGCGTCATGAATTGGTAGAGGGGCGTCAAACTAATAAGACAAAAAAGGTCATTAGAAGTAAATTCAAGTGCCCCTTATCAATAAAAATCTGTAAATGACTAATTAGCCCTTTTTGTTAATAATCAAGATTAGTAATGATAATTAAGATTAGTGTTGATTATCAAGATTAGTGTTGATAATCAAGATTAGTGTATTATAACTCTAAAATCAGATTTTTAGAGTTACAAAAAAAAAAAAAAAATTGAAGAGAAGAAAACTTATGTGATATTTGTGAAACCCTAGATTTTGATTCACTCCACCAAAATGAGTGATTCCAGTGACCCGATATACTTCTAAATTAGTTCCAATTAGCTTTTTCTCGCTCAAAATTATCTAAATTACATAACAAAATCAAAATTTTGAATTTTCAGAAGAACTTACGGTTGCAATTTTGCTCGTGATCAACCGTAACTCTTAGTTACGGTTCGTAAGTTATCGAATACCAACCGTAACTGGTTAAATTTGGGGAAGATCCAATCGTAAACCCATTTACGGTTGGTAATTTAATTTAGTTACCAACTGTAACTAAATTACGGTTGGTAACTAATGAATAGAAACCAACCGTAACTAACCTACGGTTGGTAAGTCATCTTAACTTTTGAACCGTATATAACTATTTGATAAGTTGTTAACATTCAGGATGATTTACGGTTGGTAAGTTTAATTGAGTTTCAAACCGTAACTCAATTACGGTTGATAAATATGATGCAAATAAAACCGTAACTGAACATATTCCCAAAACTAAGAACTTACGGTTGGTATTTGAGTTTAAACCAACCGTAACATCAACCCAATCTACAGTTACGGTTCGTATTTGAGTTATTACCAACCGTAACTAGCATAAACCCAGAAATTTCAATTTCAATTTTCATTCAAAACCCTAATTTTTGATACAAAATTAACTTAAATCCAACACAATAAACTAAACCCTAACTGGGTTTTTCCAAATATTTTTCAAATCACCGATTAATCGAAGACGATGACATTTTCGGTTTTAATGGAGGTTAGGGTAGATGGAGGAGAAGAGAAGATGAAGAAAAAAACTGATTTGATTTTGGTTAATTGATTTGATTTTGGTTAATTATAAAAAATTGATTTGATTTTGGTTAATTTAAGGTGAAAGGGGTAATCTAGTCATTATACACCCCTATAGGACACCCCCTAACCAATAAAAGGGACATTGCTATCACACTTGACGCCCCTCTACCAATTCATGACGCCCCTTTACCAAGCTTGCTTACTAACTAGCACTCACTGTTACTAACTCACTTTACTTACTTGGGTTTTTGTTTTTATGATTTATGATACACAAAATGAACCCATCGTTGCCTATTTATAGGCTGAGCTAACCGACCATCTAGGGAATTCTAGATATTTCCTCACGTGATTTTTATGACCGACTAAATAGGAAGAATCTAGAGACTGAATTCTCTAGATATTGCGCGACTAATCTAGCCATCTTGGAACGGACTAGTCTAGATTATTATGGGCTTATCCAGAAGCCTCAACTTTGTTGGGCCATTATGAGTACTCTAGAATTTTCTAGAGACACCTAACCACAAATTAGTATTTGTTTTTAACACCCCTCTTAATTTGTGATGTTGAATTCTTTTTTAAAAATACCGGAACTTGTGCGCTTCGTAGGACTTTATTTTTCACTTCCATGTTAGCGGCCGGAGTAAATATCTCATTATATTTAATTTTTGGTAGTTGGGGTTGTTCTTTTGTAGCTAACCTTTTTTTGTAATTTTTAATTGAACCATCTCTGTTGTTTGTCTTGTAGATCGATTTTCGACCAATTTTTCTCTTGCCACTTGATCAGTTAACATGCTCCTGTGTCTTTTTTTTGTTGATTAGCCGCATTTTTTCATTTGTGTCAAATTCTTTTGCTTCTAGCACCGCAAAGCCGCATGTCTCGATTTTGCATGTTCTTGATTTTTCTCTCCAAACTTTCTTGTACCTTGGAGTTGTCTTGCGATGTTTGTAATCTTCATATGCTTTTCTTGGATCTGTTTTTGACATGACTTTACTGCATGAAACTGTGAGCCATAATCAACTTCTGTCCTCATAGGTGCGTTGTGTACATAGCTCTAATAGATTGGAAAATTTCTCTCCTTCACTTTTATTTTGGCAATGACCTGGTGCTTGTTTTTCTTATCATAAATGAAACAAAAACCATTATCAAAGTATAAAGAATACCAATTTTCAACCATTTGACCAACACTCATCAAATTCGCTTTTAGGTTGGGAACCAGAAAAACATCTTTTATTAACCTTATACCGTTTTTTAGTTTTGATAGCAATCGTACCTTTTCCTTTCGCTTCAACCAGGTCGCCATTTCCCAGTCTGATTAGAGACTTGATAGTTGTATCTATGTCGCGAAAAATGCTTTCATCTCCTATCATGTGATTGTTGCAACCGCTATCTATGTACCAGGCTTGTTTTTTTTCTTCTGTTGCTCTTTGGAAAGCATAGAACACATGCTCCTCCTCCTTTTCAGCTTCATGAAAATTGGATTGATTGTTTTTTCTAAAACGGCATTCTTTTGCAAGATGTCTGTGTCGACGACAATTGTAACATTGAGGCTTACTTTCATCAAACCAACAATCCTTTTCAAAATGATTATTCTTTCCACAAATTCTACAAGTTGGATAATTCATCTCCCATCTTTTATTTCTGTAGTTTTCTCCTCGTTCACGTCCGCGATAGTAATTTTTGGGCCCTTGATTTGATGTCGACCCATTCTCATAGTGCGGGTTGGATGATGATCCCCCTCCGGAGTTTTCTTTTTCGGCTTCCGTATTTTTCTTTTCGCCGAAATTTATTTTTGATTGAAACGCCTGCTCCAACGGTTGCTCCGCGAACCTATTTATTCTTTTTTCATGCGCCTCAAGTGAACCCATTAGTTCATGTACCGAGAGAGTCGATAAATTTTTTGACTCCTCAATGGCAGCGACAATATGATCGAATTTAAGTGGTAAGCTTCTTAAAATCTTTTCTACAACTCTTTTGTTTTCTATGGTATCTCCATAACTTCTGATTTGATTTACTATTCCAGTATTTCTTGAAAAGAAGTTCTGAATAGTTTCATTTTCTTTCATGAGTAAATTATCAAAATCTCGCCATAAATTTTGTAGTTTAATGGAGATTACCTTTTCTTATCCTAAGAATGCTACTTTGAGAATATTCCAGGCCTCCTTCGAAGTTTTCATGCTACTTTGAGAATATTCCAGGCCTCCTTCGAAGTTTTCGAAATTCAAGGAAAAATTGTTTTGGTTACTCCTTGTTGTAGAAACGGTAATGCTTTAGCATACTTCTTTTTATTTTCTTTATACTCCTTTTTCTCTGCTTCCATCCATGACGATAGAGTTGCTTCCGTCTCGGGTACCTTATAACCTTCTTCCACAAAATCCCATAGGTCTTGTGAAATGAATAATGTCTTCATTTGTAGACTCCAATAATTATAACTCTCACCATCAAAAATTGGAATTAAACTTTGGGCATAGTTGAAACCTTGAATACTTGCCATGGGTAGAGTTTTAGGATTACCGGGTTAAATTGGCTCTGATACCAAATTTGTTGGCCCAATACGAAAATATGATGGGTTTATGGAAAATGGTTTAGGAAGAGGTTGGTTATTTGAAAGGTGAGGCTTATAATAATTTGGAAATGAAAATGTTTACAAGGAAATTTTGGTGTAGCAACTTTGGCTTACACGTTTGTGTACAAGAGACTTGTGTACAAGAGACTCTTTGGCTCTTACTAACTAGCACTCACTCTTACTAACTCACTTTACTTACTTGGGTTTTTGTTTTTATGATTTATGATACACAAAATGAACCCATCGTTGCCTATTTATAGGCTGAGCTAACCGACCATCTAGGGAATTCTAGATATTTCCTCACGTGATTTTTATGACCGACTAAATAGGAAGAATCTAGAGACTGAATTCTCTAGATATTGCGCGACTAATCTAGCCATCTTGGTACGGACTAGTCTAGATTATTATGGTCTTCTCCAGAAGCCTCAATTTTGTTGGGCCATTATGAGTACTCTAGAATTTTCTAGAGACATCTAACCACAAATTAGTATTTGTTTTTAACACTAACGGATCTAGATATCTCTCATATTTTTCTTCATCTTGATGATCCATTATCATCAATGGAAACAAAAACATCAACAACACCTACAATTTGCCCTCATCACAATGATTTCTCCTCTCAAAAAACTAGCGTACCCGGTTTCTCCTCTATCAAACATTTTTCGGTTTGGAGTTTCCTTGATGATAGTTGTGGATGGATCGGCCTAGTTATCTTAGTAGATTAAAAAGGTTGAGCCCCGGCCTAGTTATCTTATAATAACACGTCCGTGAAGTTTTCCTTTTCGAAGCGGTTTCCTTATTTCGTGGAATGGAGTGAATATAAACACCCTAACCCTAAGTTTCATCTTTCTCAAACTCAAAATCTAAATCTACCATATATCTTTCCGAGTTTTATAATAATAAGAAAAAATAAATAAAAAATCTTCTCCAGCATCAGCATGTACACACTGAGGATTTCAGCAGGAAATGATGAAAAATCATCCTCAACATCATTAGTAGTTAACAATCTTGATCTTTTGATTAAGATTCTCTTGTGTTTACCTGTTAAATTTGTACTTGCTGTCAAACCTGTGTCAAAACATTGGTATTCACTCATCTCCAGTTCCTATTTCATGCAAAAACATTGTGTGCTTCATAGCAACAAACTTTCAATATCTGGATTGTATTCTCTCCGTCATGCACCTACCAATGAACAACATATCCCAACTTATGATGCGCTTTTACTTGATAAAGCCAAAATCAGTACAAGTGTGGTCAGTTTTCCAATCCAAGTGAATGAACAACCAGGAGGAGGTTTATACATTCAGCAGTCTTGTAATGGTCTTCTTTTCTGCCGTCGGCCTGGTCATCTTAATGGAACGCGTTATATTTACAATCCTTCCACAAGACATTACAGAATGATTCCTCCACCACCTCCATTCCAGAATGAAAACATGAATTTGAGTTCTTCTTGTTATTGGCACTTCTATTTAGCTTTCAGTCCACATAAATCACTTAACTATGAAGTTGTATTTCATTGGAGAACTGGTTATGATATAACTCATTATAAACATCAAATGGCAGTATATTCTTCTAAAACAGGTTCATGGAGACTCTGTGGAGATGTTCAGCTTGATTTTAAACTTCTTAGCTACCATTGTGTTTCCTGGAACGGCTTTTTGAATTGGATTGATGGTCGTACTTTATATTACTTCAATATTAATCAACAAGTACTAAAAACGTCACAGCTTACCGATGAATTAATGCAAAAATATTGGCATGGACCAGAGTATTTTGACGAGTGTGTGGGTCATATGTATCTCATCTTACATGATAAGGGGCGGTTGTCCAATTGCCTAGGTATTTTTGAGATGGAGATTGATTACAGTGGGTGGAAACCAATATGTCGAGTGGACCTAGGCGGATTAACAAATCGGTTTGGAAATGCTGATGTTTCCTGTTACCGCATATTAATGGTAGCTCATGTGCAAGGAGATGGTGATGAAGATGAGTTGAAGGCCTTGATACATTTACCTGGAAAGATTATATCATATGATCTCAAGATAAAGAGTTTCAAAGAGATTTGCGATTGTCAGATGGGTCAGTTTGTTCAGTATTTAGCTCCTGCTTGTATTAGATCACTTGCTAATGTTTGACATGTTAGTTTTTTTTTAGTTTTTTTTTTTTTTTCCTTCTTCTCGCCTATTGCTATGTTAGAGTTGAATGGACGTGTAGCTCTATCATGTAAAATGAGTCCTTGCCTATTGAAGTTATGGATACTAGATGACGGAGCCGGCAAAAACATAGAGAATTGTCACGGAAACGAAAGGAATTTGAGCGCAGAGACTATTAAACTACCTTTTTGTTGTAATCCATCATTTGAATATTTTCATGCAGTTGAGGGAACTGACCAGATAGTGTTTGAGTGCTACGACGATTTCCAGAGGAATCTAAAATTAGTCTCTTTGTATTCCTACGATTGCAAGAAAAAGACTCTTACGAAGATAGAGATCGACGGGATCTCCTTGTTACCTCTTCACTACAGTAGATCCGTGTTTGCGACTTTCAGGGAAAGCCTTTTTTCTGTTGCGTGAAAGGTGAAGCTTATGGAATAACTACTGTGAGCCCAGGACCAGTTCAAGGAAGTGTTGACATTGAAATTTGACTTCCAATTGAGATCTTCAAGGCCATAAAGAATGATGCCCCATTCATGGAATCCTTTTCATCTTAACTATATTTCCAAGTTCATTATGAATTATGTTGTGAGCCTTCTCGGTTAAACATTGCATCCCAAGTCTAGTGCTACATGATGCAATTCGCTTACATTGGAAAAAAGAATAGGACAAGTATTGTGCATCCCAAACAAATGTATGTTGCTCAGGAGTCGCCTGTTTTACTAAGATGCAATATTTAAACTCACGGGTCACTAGTTAGGTCCCATATTGAATAGATTTTGCATGCACGGATGGATGTCTTGTCACCCACCAAATGTAATTTATTTATCTCCCAAGTTATCAAAATAAAATCCAATTGCAGTCTATATTGTGCAATCCGCATGCTTTTCCCATGTGTTTATAGGGCTAGCTAGAGGAACTCATTCCATCTGGTCAAGAACTAGCGCCTGAAATGCATGAGACAGCAATTTGGAAACAGGTTAATTCTTTTTCTCTTTTTTATTTTTTTGGTAAGGAGGAAACAAGTTAACTAGTCATTTGTCAAGGACACCAACAAAACATCAATGGAATGTACTACCAGTCGTCTTAGTTGTATTAGATTAAGAATTGTTCGTCCTTATAGCATCTCTTGAACTGAACAATCCATCTTCAGCTTTCTTTCTCCGTTTAATTTGCTGTATCTTTTTGTAACTGCTAACGTCTTTTTCACCCAAATCTTTCAAAGAAACAAGACTGTTCATGTGAGGAATTTCCTCAACGTACATGCAACTCAGCCTTTTATTGTCCCAAAGTTTCTCCACAGTTGAAGTTTTTGGGTCATAACAACAGAGAATTTGGAAATTGTGCCGCAATAGAAGTTCATTGTTCCTTGTAACTGCGAATGGATCATAGTCAATATGCCTGCCCTGTATGCTAAACTCTTTAATCCAGGACCACAATTTTATATGGTCGTAATTTTGTTTCTGATTACTCGTTTTCATAGCATTATTTCTCTTAAATGCCCATGTATCACTGTAAGAACTTTTAAAATAAACCAAGTAAAAACTATTCCCCTCTCTCCAAACAACTTGAAAATCATACCAAAAGGATAAGGGCCGACATCTTCCCGCAATGGGATGGAATGAAACTTTTCTTGTTCCAAATCGAAGGACAATATTTCATAATTTGGTAAACCGTCTGTAGTTTTATTCAAGTGAAACCGGTGAAGAGCTCCATTGGCATAGATACCAGCTGGTGAACCTGAGGTTCCATAGAAACGAATAGATTCTATGTCTCTCCACCTTCCTCCAACAGTATATACTTGGACATGACCCTCATTATCATGTGATTCATCTCCCTGCTCTATTCTAACGACCTAGTATTCATTAGTTGAATGACAATAACCAAATCCAATACTATAGTTGCTCCAATGAAACTTTGGACGCGATTCAGGAAGTAAAAAATATTCTCCGGTTAAAGGGTTGCATATTTGGTGAGAAACCAGGTCATGATGTTCTTTATTAGGTTTCCCAAAACAAAACAAACCATTGCAAGACCCAACAATGACATTCATAGTGAATTTCCAGTTTAACGTCGAGTCTCCCAAGTATTTTCAGCTCATTCTCAGGGTTCACCTGCCTCTTGCAAGATAAAACATGACAAAAGGATGCAAACACCAAAACAGGGGGGAAAAAATGACTGCTGACTCAAGTGATATAATAGTTAGCCCTCCTCAAACTCAGCACTGCGTGGTGCACCAGTCTGTCCTATGGAAAGCCACTTTTCAACTGTCTTGGAAAAAAGAAAACCTCCAACCTCATGCTCCAGTTTACTCTTTGCATGTAAGCTGAACTTGAATTCGATAGTTTGGTTTTCAGTATTTTAAATTAAATTCTTTTTGCTCACTGAATTTGATGTATAAAACCACCAAGTCATGTGACCCAGATTGCAAACAGAAGGTTTGAGTTTCTTTGTTTTTATACTTCCTTCCATTCAACTTCTGAATACTGATTTTCACCATCACTTCCTGAATTTTCATGTCGTTGCTTTGGAGTCAGAAGCTAGCTACTCAGAAGTCGTTTAAACACCCAGAAGTCTTCAAAGTTTTGTGTTAGTATGTAGTGAAAGAGTGCTGCGAAAAGCTTCGTTCAGCCAGAGTAAGACCACCTAATTAAGCATAGCTAGCTGCATAGTGGTTTATCCACAAAAGCATCACAAAGGTATTAACTTTTATGCTTGAAAGTTGAAAATAGACTCGAAAGAACTCCAATGTACTAAAATATCGCAATAGCTGAATTGGAACAGAAGCAAAATATAAATCTTGTTGACAAAACTTCCTGCCAATATTAAACAAGTCAGGCACAATATGGATTCTTGAATGAGGCCTGCTCGTTCATCTGAAGAAGTAATCTTAGGGTTAAATAAATACAATTATTTTTATTGAATTGTTAAATAAACTCAAAGTTGGATCAAACAATATACTCCTGAAGGAAGATGTGAAATTTTTGTACACAAGTAGTGAAGAAGAATTGCTAAAATTTTATCTTAAAGCTGCAACCTTGGACAACCGGAAACTGTTTCCTTTTCACAGAATAATACATCTCTTATACCAAGTGCAACTTTAATAAATGCATGTAAGCATTACAGAACGTTGAGATCTTTCTTGACCTTCAGATATATCTATTTTAGCAGTGTTTACAATGACCATAATTAGATATTTGAGAACAATGAGGTGATACTTAAGTGATATCTAGGCATACATACCCAGTAACAACCAACACGTAACAATCCAAGTCATAGCTCTGAACTTAGGTATCAAGTGTTCTTGGATACAACTTCCATGATGGCATCCTGGATGAGGAATTACTTGACTCATAACCATATCTTTCCGACGGCTGCTTATAGTTCGAGTTTCAGGGTCATAACAGTAGATATGAGATATGCCCAACACTAGTACTTGATTGCTTTTTGTAATAGCAAATGGCTGGTCAGACCCTGCACTACAGTCGTAGCGTCCACTGCAGTCTATACTAAAATCCTTGACCCAGTTCCATGATTTTTTGCTGTAGTAGTTGCATTTCTGATTAGGATCTTCGGCACCGTATCCAGTACTGTTAATGTTTACAATATTTTTCTTATATGACCATATGTCTATGCGAGACCAGATCCTCTTAAACCAACACAAATTCCCTCCCAACAACTTGAGTTCATATTTAGGATTTGAAAAAATATCATCCGCATCCTCGAGAGGTGGCAGGGGGAGCTCTCCGAACTTCTCATCTTCCAAATCAAAGACGACAATGCGACTTGCTTCTTGTTCATTACCCAACCAATGAAGAAAACCATTTGCCAAGATACCAGGTCGAGAATCATAGAATAATCTGCCATCTATAAGTGCTTCCATGTCTCTCCACTTGCTGCTCCCAATAGTATATACTTGGGCGTATGACACGTCCCTTTCCTCGCTGATGCTATAAAGTCTAACAACCTTGTACTCGCCGGTTGAGTGACAATAACCGAACCCATTTGAAACTACCACTGCACGGCACTCCCACATCACATTCAAATTTGCTCTCAAATTTGCTTTAAGATAAATAGATTCACCTGTTACGGGATTGCAAATTGCGAAAGGCTCCTGCAAGTACTGGTCACTAGGATCCTCTTTCTGTAAACAAACCAATCCATTGCATGATCCAACCAGTATGTGGTAAGGTTTATAAACAAATATGCAATGCTCCATCACCATGAGTGTCTCATGAGAGTAGTAATAGTTCATCCTATTACAATCAATATGATCATATTCTTCTGCAAAGAAGAGCTGAATTTTGCTGTCTCTTAAGTCATCTTTGTAATCACGGCATGCGAAAAGGTAACCCACCTCGTTATGACGTCTATTAGACAGGATAGTTTTCCATAATTTGCACACACGGTTAGCCTATGAAGAAGATGTCCCTAATGGTAACCGAAAAAGTACGTTTTCTAAGACACCGTCGTCGAGATTCTCGATGGGAATAGTATCGATTGAAACATTGATATTGCCTCTTATACTAACTTCTATATCTACACCATCACCACCACCAATATCAAGACCACCACTACCTGCCATATCACCACCATCCATATCTACACCAATAACATCAACATGCAATGAAACAAACCCATCGTTATCTTCCACAACATATCTCCACATCTCAAAGAAGTCGAATTCACATTCAATCCGAACATCGCCCCAAAAAATTTCGACACTAATTTCAGCAGACAAACCCATAGACCTCAACTTACTCTTTACCATTTGTTTAAACTTGTCAAAGCTAGTTGTAGCACCAAGAACATCAGGACAAGATAATTTTTTACCTTTCAGGATGACACTCGATACATTTAAGCTGAAATTCCTTTCGACAACCTTCCTGAAATATATCAAGCATATAAATCACATGTCAATCATAGAACACTGGATAACACCTAACAGGGGTTTACTCAATAAATACTTTTATTGATTTCCAAAGAGTTTAATGGATTTACAAAGTATTGTGTTATTGGTTGTATACTTTTAAAATCTCTTTCAAAGTTTACCCTTTTGGACGAAACATTGCTGTGATTTCTGTCTTCATCTTCCTTTTAACGAAAATCTTCCAGTAAACACTAAATCCCTCTAAAGGAACGCCTTCCTCCTTACCATCAATTTCTGACTGCAACTGTTTCTCCCTCAAACCATGTCTTCTTCTTCTTCATCTCCCCTCTCTTTTAAATAGACACTTTACCTTAGGGTAAATAGGCAAAATGCCCCGAAATGGGGTATCACCTTGTCAAAATGCCCCGACGTTTTGAAATAAATCAAAATGCCCTAATATGTTAGTTTTGCCGTCAAAGAGCGTTAAGTGGTCAATCTGGTGCACATGTGAACTGGCACGTGTAGGAAAAAGACATCTATATCCCCAGTATGGGATTACACCATATACTGCCATGTATATTATAATCGACGATTGCCTTTTAACCTCTGCTACATGTGAAAAACACATGTTCCAATGTTACTGATTATATTATACCAATTTCTTTTCCGAAAATGACCAGCTAGTCCTTCTAGTTAAGATCGCAACATACGGAAATATTGGAGCATCCAATGGCCATGCTGGCAGGTAATCTGAGATCCCAGCACGTGTCAGAGGAATATAATGGGCGGTTCAGCTGTTACCAAACCAAACTGTCAACCTCTTCCCATTTGATTCCTCCACCCATGAATTGAGATCTTTACACAATTTTTGAGTACATACACAACAAACATAACAGTCCAAACTAACTTTTTATTAATTACCCAAAAAAATATTCAAAAAAATAGAATCTCTAGATACAATTTTAAAAATATATTTTCTAGCAGCCCAAAAAAAATGAGATCAAAACTGTTAAGAGATTCGGCAGCTACCGCCACTTCTAAAAATCCTTCCAATGCTAATTCAGGATCAGTTTCGACCAATCCTACAACAAAATAAATAAAAATTTATGAGGGGAGAGTTTCGAAACAATGAAAACTATAATATTGACAAATAAAAAAACAACTCAAAATGCAAGAATTGAGAGCATCCGTAACACATGACTACTTTTATTATCTTGTCTTCAAACTCCATATAACAGTGGAAATACTACACTGTAAAAGCAGAACAGAAAGAATCAAGAGGAGATAAAGTCTCCCTGAATCAAACAAACATGATAAACACCAATTAAAATTGAATTAAATTAAATACAGGACATAAGCATACATTTCCTAGCATTTGATGATGCTTTCAATCAGGACCAGTCCAGCATTAGTCATCTAAATAAAAACAATGTTCAGAAAGAACCGTATAGCATTTGCATTTTGGAGAGCTATCTCCTACCAACATGATAGTTCAGTGAACTAATACAATTAGACATTGCCACCGAAAAAGTTGTTAGCTAGCAAATGAACTGTTCAACCATGATATTCACAAATCAGTAACAAAACAGGTGGCTAGTTAGACAAACTCTATCAAGTAATATCAGAAGATGCAGTTTGGCACACTCCTAACAGAAAACCAAGTAGTAATGTAGAGTGGTAGAAGGTATGATCTGGAGTGGACTACATCAAACAAAAATAATGAGGTACGTTATTACTTTTCAAGTCATGAGTTCCATAGCCGAAACTGCGGGCAGTACTCCGTCATTCAGTAACTTGAATGCTTTTATGAGTTTGTGGAAAATGCTTCTGAAGATGAGTAACAAGAGAGCATTTGCAGTAATAAATGTTAATTTTTTGTTAAGTGATTTCTAAGTAAGAGTTATGCTGGATGTATATTAGGATCATAAAGCATGACAGACTAAGTTGTACACACTAGCGCAAATTGGCTACGTTAATCCCCGATATAAAAACACTTTGTATTAGGTTTCGTAAAGAAAATAAGACCGTTTAGTTAAAAGGAATCTTTAATTTCATTGCAACTATAGTAAATAAAAGTACCAAAAGCTGGGCACAGTAAGATTTTACCCATCAAAAAAATTCAGCATCACTTTTAAGAACTACATGGTTCAGTAGTTGATATATATTCATCAATGCACAATTATATTTTGATTTGTAATCGACATTATTAAATGAGACTACACCTTAGTACTTAACAAATACATTATTAGGAAGACTACACCTTAGTACTTAACAAAGATATTTATAAAGAATAACCACATTAGTCAAGAATTCAAATGTTAAGTGGTTAGTGTTCATCAAAACTCTCAACTCTAACTAGCTTGCAATCATCAATTTAGCAATCACACCTAAACAAAAACGAACTCTCACATAGTTTTCGTGGGACGTGTATTTTCTTATGACTCCTTGGTCGCTGGATTCAAAAGAACAATTTGTTCCTCTATGCCGTAATCACCATTAGATCCAACAGTTGCAACACAACATATGCATAACAAGCCACTAGAATAACCGCAGAATGAATCAATTAGACCATATGAAGTTCAAGATTCATAATCTTTATGCTCAATAATAAACCCATTTGAATTTCACCAATATACCAATGAAACTACCCAAATTTCAGAATTTAAATATCCCCAAATAAATTGAGACCCTTAAATCTCAAATTAAATTGAAACACTAATTTCCTTTTCTCTGGACGCTAAATTTCAACACTAAAAAACATACTATACATTCGACCATAAAAACCATTTGAAAAATCAACAACAATTAAAACGAAATTAGGGTTTCAATTACTTACCTATTCTCCTCTCTGTTAAAGGATTAGGGCTTAATTTCTCCTGCATCTGAGCTTATCTTCTAGCCATAACTTGTACTCTCTCTCGATCTTATGTTCTCGCCATAGATTGTA
This sequence comes from Papaver bracteatum, assembly GCA_023529315.1. Taxonomy (NCBI): domain Eukaryota; kingdom Viridiplantae; phylum Streptophyta; class Magnoliopsida; order Ranunculales; family Papaveraceae; genus Papaver; species Papaver bracteatum. The sequence goes on from JAJJWX010003506.1 coordinate 1,089,447, forward strand.
CTCTCTCTCGATCTAATTCTCTCTCTGCATCTGATTCTGTTCTCGGTTTCTCGCTCTCTATCTCTCTCTCTAAAGAATTTTGATTCTGAAAGTGAACGAATCCCGACCACAAAGTGAAGATAAGGCTTCTAACACATGCGAGAAACACGTGTGGTAGATAGGCAAAACCATCGATAAGGATTAAAGTGACATTTCATATTACATTGACCGGTCAAGATGCCCCAGTTGACCGGTTAACTCTCTTTGACGGCAAAACTAACATATTGGGGCATTTTGACTTATTTCATAACGTCCGGGACATTTTGACAAGGTGATACCCCATTTTGGGGCATTTTTCCTATTTGCCCTTTACCTTAATCCAAGAAGAAAAGAATTCCCGTTTTAAATTCATAACCGCCACGTTCCCGTTTTTCTTGCTCTCCTGTTCCCCACGATCTCTCGTAACCGTCCATAGACGGTTCCCCTTCTCTTTCTAACTCCATAACGTTCCTTTGTCGGTTACCTCTCGGTACCACTATAAATATCCAACTTCTGTTTTCTTATCTTATTTTCTCTCAAATTTTATCTTCCTCCTTGCCAGTGTCGTTGTTCTTCAACTTCTTCTCTCTGCTTCCAGTTTTTCTTCCATAAATCTTTTGTTTCCAAGACTTCTAAACTCCTTAATCCTTTAATTGATGGTTCCCAAGGAATTCCCTTCTCCAACAGCTTCTAAAACCCTTGAAGATTTTCAAGCCGACTTAGAGAAAGATTAATCTTAACTCCAGCAATTGATTCTTCGGTTTTTCCTCCCATTACTGCAACAAAATTCATGGAATTGAATTACAGATGGATTCAAGCTGAAACCTGGACGTCTACCAGATTGATTATCTTAGCCGGCCAGCTACGAGCTGGACTCGTCTTCCCACTATACGATGCCTAATGGCGGGCCTTCTCATATTCCATTAGTTGTGAAGAAGTTCAATTTTGCTGATCACAATATCGATTCTTTCTTGGAGAATTACTCCGACAAACCTTTGGCTACGAGGAAATATCAAGAATGGGGCATCAAACTTGCCCGAAAACCCATGGACGATCCGACTAAAGCTCAACCCAATACAACATGGACCTCAACCCAATAGATACAACTGACCAAAAAAAAGGAGATCGAGTTAAATATAATATGGAAGGGCCTCTCCACTCATTTCCAATTGGTTCTGAGTTGGATGCCCGTAGACTTTAACATATATGGAGCTGATTTGAATTCATGGAGATGGTTGTTGTTACATTAATCACTTGGTTACTCTCACCCATGACCAGCATGCCTACTTCACTTGTAACTCCTCTTTGTTAATTCTCATTGCAACTTTCTCAAATTAAAATGTAGGGTTAATTTGCGTTACCTCCCTTATAAATATTGGTAATTTGCATTACCTTCCTTACAAAAATAAAACTAGATGACCGCTGATTATCGAACAGGTAGGATGCAATAACAAAAGATTTAAAAACCAAAAATAAAATTAAGACAACCGTCGGATTATCGAAAGGGTAGGATGCAATAACAAAAGATTTAGGATTTAGAAATGTGGCAGCAGGAAATACTTAAACTTTCAAAGTCCACGGTTCTTCTTCTACCTAAAACAAAATCTAGGTTTTTCTGCAACAAAAGAACTCGTTTTCTTCGAAAGGTTTTTCTGCAACAAAATCTATGTGTTAATCTTACTTATAGCGGGAAACTTCTTGTACAGAGTGATCTTGATATAATTTGTTCACAAATCGATTTTCATTTAAAGAAACATTCACGTATTACAATAAACATTCCTAATCTTAATTCATTGTAAAACTGCAAAAAATGTTGTTTTCTTTGGGTTCAATGTAAGCCTGAATGTTCCTCTGAATTTTGATATTGGGGTAGAGAAAAAAAAAAAAGAGGTCCTCCAATTTTATTTTCACTAGATTTTGTGCCCGTGCTACGCATCGGGCGAACCCGAAAACCTTCCATCATCATTTTTTTTTAATCATATTTTTGGTTTGGTGTGACGGCTTCGCCTCGCCCCATCGGGATACATTTTAAATTTGGTGTGGCTCGGCCTCGCCTCGCCCAGTCCCAATGCATTTTTGATTTGGCGTCATGCTGACTTGCATCGTCGATGCATTTTTTATTTGACTTGGCTCGGCTGCACCTCGCAATGTCGCTTAGGATTTTTAATTTGGCGTGGCTTACCTTCATTTTGATTTTCATTTAGTAGCATCATATGAATAAGAAGCAATTGTGCATGCTGAATAAAATTTAAATGGTTCCTATTTTCCAGCTAAATAAGCCTATTACAAACCCCACTTAAACTTCTGGTCCTTCGTTGTTTACCGATGACAACTGAAAAACCAAGTAATTATAATATCAATACACAAAGTCAGGAAAAAACAATGTAACCTAAGAATTAAAAAAAAAATCGAGTCAAAATGAAAAACATAAAAAAGAAAGTACATTTAAAGTAATACAAATATAGCAAGTCATTCATTTTGAAATTTCAAAATACCACACACAGATGGTCTAAAAGATTTGGTCAAACCAATAGTTGCATTACCCTTAGCCATAGAGAAGTATCAAACGCGATTTCACCAACTCTATAGTTCTATCTAGCAGGAATAACCGTCTGTCTATGTGGTGTCAAGAACATGGTCGTAGTAAAAAAAGGTGTTGCCGGCGATATATTGATCCCACCATCAGCTACTTTCTTCCCGACCGAATTTTTGTTGTGACGTGGATTGACTGCCACAACAATTGATCCATAAACAGAGATGCTATAATTCTAGAACATGTGGCATAACAATTATCCATAAACAGCTACAAAATGCTTTTAAAATGGTTATAATTATATGCCCGCCTATAAGGCTAAAAAGGTTGGGTTCAAAATGTATTCATGCTATTTTAAACAATCATCCCTAGTTTTATCAATGTATGCAAAGTTACACACACGTAATCAGGATACTCTAGAGTCAAGTTCACTGTCTAACATGTGCATTGGTATTTGTTTTAATTCTCCAAATTTGTACCAATTATTGCAAGTGGTTCCCATAGCTAAATATGTGACTGTACAACTTTTTTTCTCAAGATGTATGTTCTATAGTTCAGTAGTTCAAAAGCAAAACATATATGGAAATCAGTAGTGGTTCAGTAGTGGTTCCCATAGTTCAAAAGCAAAACATATATGGAAATCAAAATCCCAATTATCTTTCTATGCAAAACCATAACTAAGTGATCACCTCTACAGTTAGTATCCTCCTCAATGTCATTGAAACTCCTAAATGTTCTAGCAAATTTCAATGAAATAGGATCACAAAACCAACAATGTCGATATCTTTTCAGGAACCTAAATTACCTCCCTAAACCTCCCATAGATTTCTTGCTACTGATTTCCATTGGTCATCTCATTCATCAAAAATGTAAAATATTTATAGCCAACAAAATTTATTGAACACAAACAGAAGCACAAAATAGATTATTACCTAATCTTGTTAGCTCGTCCAATTTCTTCTCTCGATCATTCTTTTGGTGCACAGCATACAACACATTAATATCGGCAAGCTCATGTTCTAGAATTATAGCATCTCTTTCAAATATTCTTCCTATAAAACAAAACAAAAAAGTCATTTATTATCAATAAACTGCATCATTATGGTCTAGAACTTCACTATCTGGATTTTGGATGGAAAATGAGCCATTTTCTAAACACTATTGCCCAAAAAAACACAAAAAAAAAATGACCACTGAAAAGACACCACGAATATGACATTTGTTAAGTCACATTTTTCGAATTCTACCATATTTGAAGATAGTGCTGAAACAATTTGTTAAGTCAGGAACTGATTAGTTTCCGCACTGTGAAACCATAACTTGAATTTAGTATAAAGAAAAAGGAGAAGTACCAATTAGAGATGCACGCATAATCAGAAATGTACCTCTTTCACCAAGTACAATTCATCGGCAGTATGGCTTATAAGTTTTGTACTTCATTGTCCACAACAACCTAATTAAAATTAAACTAAACTAATCTAATTATAAGTGTTGTTCGTGACGTCGTTTTTGATATATGCTACAAAGCCAACGTGCCTGCACACAAGGAGGTTCCTCTCTGTCTTCGCTCAGATGATGGTAAAGAACTTAAGCCTGCTGATATCCTTGTCCTTAACTGGGAAAATGGGAAAGATGTTTGTATGGATGTTACAGGTGTTTCTCCCTTCACTGGTGATGGTGTGCGCTCTTTTGTCCCTGGCAAGGCTATTTCAGTGCTTGTTTCGTAAACATACCAAGTATATGGACAAGTGTGCTTCGCATGGATATGGGTTGGGGGTCTTGGCCTTTACTACCTTAGGTGAACTCGGTGAGGATACTTTAGCCTTTTTCAAGCGTCTAAAGAATTGTTTCTTTAGTAATGACGCTAGATGCGGATTAGGTAAGTTTATTTTTTATAGATTAGGCGTTGCTATTCAGAGAGGAGTTGGGGCTCAGCTTGTATCCAGGCTTCCAACCAAAAGCTTTGTATGAGAAATAATATTAATAGAATTAGCACAATTAATAACAAAAAATATTATTATTATAATATACCTATTCTAAATTATTAACAAAATAAAATCAAAATCAAAACCAAAATTATAATAAATTCATTACTTTTAATATTTCACAAATCCTCTTCTTCTCAAAAATTATTCTTCTAAAAACACCCGAGTAATTAATCTAACCTCACTAATCACTAATTAATTTAACTTAACTATTTAACTAATCCTTACACTAACTAATCATTACCCTAACTAATTTAACTAAGAAGGGTAAGTTTGGTATTAACATAAATAATTAGATAAGGGGTGACCCAAAATTACTCCAAATATCCACCTAAAAAATGAAGAGTAGTCCCCCTCCATTTTTGAGTAGTGTTCAAAAAATCGTTCCAATTTTAGGTGGATTAGACACAAATTCACTCTAATTTTCCATATAAAAATTTTGTTTCACCAAAAACGGAGACGTGCTATAGCGGATAGCCCGAGCTAGACCCTTACTAGGCCCGTCCCTATGGAACATCATGGTTGATTGGTTGTCCATTTTGTTTGGTTATAGTTTTTCAATAAAGCCAGGCCATGGACCAGCAAAAACACGTCATGATGGGAAAGTGGTATTTACTTTTTTTTAGCTTACCGGAAGAAAAGCATGGTAGAAGTTGGATTTCTGTCCAAAAAAATATACATATATTAGTCCAAATTTTATTCGGTTGAATATAAATAAATAGTTAACCGAAGTTAGTCATATGAACACTTTCATATCAACCTTATTCTTCTTAACCATAACTAGTTCAAATGACTCAAATGAAACTAGTTCTAGAGTTATTCAATTGTTTATATTCTCATAGAAGTATACAAGACTCAATTGAAGCAAAATCGATTTTGATTCACTCGAATCAAGTCAAGAACATTATATCCACGGTTTGCAAAAGATTGCATTCCTTATTATATAAATGAATTAGTTCATGAACAAACAGATTTTAGAACATTCCACTCAGGTATGCGTACCTAAGTAGCCGGACCAAGTTTGGGTTTCGCCAGTACGCGAACTGGTACGTGTACAGCATAAATTCCCGGACATGAACCTTATGTCAGTACGCGTACTGGTTTGCATACCAGGTTCCCGGACTTTCTCAAAACCAACAAGTACGCATATGGGTATGCATACCATGGTTCCCGGACATGGATTACATATATGAAAGTACGCATACTATGTTTAAATAACAACTAAATTGTTGATTAAGAATAAATTATTATTTTCTTTTATAGAAGGAAAGAGAGCAACAAGCTGCGCCGCAAGCCCTTTTTGAATTGCAAAACCTATCCTTTTAAAAACAAACTCTCTTGAACCGGGAGTCATGACATTTTTGGGCATGACTTTCTGGACTCTCTTAAGGAGTCCTACAGCCTCTGGAGCCAAGAAACCGAAAGTATCAAAAGCAAAGGGGAGAAAAGCATATCCATTATGGATACATGCTTTCTCATTCTTCGTTATCTTACCTGTGGAAGACCTCTTCGCTGCTTGGACAACTGTAAAGGTTCCATTCCCAATACCTACTAACGAAGAAACCCCAGTGAGGTCAACACATACATGTTTTCCATTATCCCATCCAAAAATACGGACGTTTGCTGGCATGAGCATTGATCTCCCCTCAAGTGGACAACATCTTCTTTCTTCGCCGAAATGCCATCTCTCCATAATACGTCATAAAGTGTATCTCTCACATGATCATGTCTATATTTAAAACCAGGATCCACTTGACAATGAACCGCATGTTCCCCATATGTTTCTAAGTAACCTGTGATGCAAGAAGGGAAACGTGAATCTGAGGGATATAAAGGGATCATTAACCTGTACTTAAGAATGGATCGGTACTCCACTGGCAACATCTTATGACCAAGGCCTTCAATCGGAATAGCAAGAAGAAAGTCATGGGCATGCGCTGCTTGAAGGAAACCATAAACCGTTTTTTGTCTGTGAAATAGCGGGGGTCTAACAACCACACCCAATATTTCGATTAGCAATCTGTATGGACAACTTCGAGTTGTTTTCTAGAGATTCAACTAGACTCAATCAATAGAAAATATCTGAAGGAGTTATTATCTCAATCTCTCAATTTGATTTACTCAAGCAAATACAATTAACGAGTCTTAATCAAAGAGAGATAACTTGGATAGTGCCAAAGACCAATGTCCAAGTGTCAATCAATTTAAATCAATAACCAATAAGGTCGGATATTCTAATTGATTGAACAACGCCAACCTGTATTATTTCAATTATATAAAAATATAATGCGGAAAAGAAATAACACAGACACCAGAATTTTGTTAACGAGGAAACTGCAAATGCATAGAAACCCCGAGACCTAGTCCAGATTAAACATATATACAGTATTAAGCCGCTATAGACACTACACTACTCCAAATTAACTTTGGTCTGGACTTTAGTTGAACCCCAACCAATCTCACACTGATCCAAGGTACAATTATGCTCATACGCCTCTGATCCCAACAGGATACTGCGCACTTGATTCCCTTAGCTGAGCTCACCCACAACCAAGAGTTGCTATGCCCCAAAGTCGAAGACTTTAATAAACAAATCTGTATCATACAGAAAAGTCTACAAGATAGATAAATTCGTCTCCCAAGAATAAAACTATGATCTTTGTTCCGTCTTTTGATAAATCAAGGTGAACAGGAACCAATCAATAAAACCACTTATATTCCCGAAGAATAGCTCAGTTTTATCAATCACCTCATAATAGTCTTAATCGACGCGACGAAAAAAATATATTATGGAATCACAAACGATGAGACTAAGATGTTTGTGACTAATTGTATATCTTGCCTATCAGAGATAGAAATCTCAAGCCAATTATCAAAATTTTACTCGTACGATAGAAACATCAAGATCAGATCACACAACTACAATAAAAGTAGTATCGTTCTGGCTTCACATTTCCAATGAAGTCTTTAATTCGTTAACCTGGTTTTAGAAGAAGAAAACCAAAGGTTAAAGGAGAATCGACTCTAGATTAGCACAACTAGTATCACACAGAATGTGTGGGGATTAGGTTTCCCAATTTCTAGAGTTCTCCCTTATATAGTCTTTCAAATCAGGGTTTGCAATGAATATTAGCTTACTAACAAAGCATTCAATATTCACTATTAAATGAAAACCTGGTTAGATTCAATCTAATATTTCTCAACCGTTAGATTGAAAACTTAGCTTGTCATACATACATGTACTAGAAAATTTTAGGTTCGTGTAATCGTTCCCAAACGTGTCCACGATAGTTCGTTCAGGGAAGATCAATTAATGTGGAATACTCAAGGATTCATTCTATGTTTCCATCACCATTTGCACAATGACACGCAATAGACATAATCCTTGAATTACAAAATATTTTAACCTATCTTACATCAATAATTGACAACATAGGCTTAACTTTTGTGTTTGTCAAAAGTTTATTCATCATTTTATCAATACTTGCATATCAATTCACGAACGATTTTACTTTTGACAAAATATGGGACAATCAAGTTCACGGACGTAAACACACATATCCCATCAAAATATTGCAATATATAAAACCATAAAGATTAATATTGCAACCATCATCTTCCAAACAAGTTTAGAATTTAAACCAATAAATCTAAAAACAAGAAGATGAAAACATTGGATATAGCTACGTGTAATCACAATAATGGCTATTCCAAAACACTAGTTATTCTTCTAAACAAAACAAAAAAATAGAAGATTTACTAGGCATACAGAAATCAGAATTCATTAAGAACCTCATATCTTTCAATGAAACCATCAAACAATGTATCGTTGATCTCCTTAATTCTCTTGATTGTAGACACACCATGTTCATGGGTTAGAACACTAACTTTGCGATCAACCACTCGAGTAAGCTGCCTAGATTTCATACAGTCCATAATGAGCTTATTTTGATTCCGTATCTGAATATTCTGATTGGCAAGAATTCTGTCCTGACCATCTAGAAGTTGGTTTATTTGGAATTCAAGATTTGCAAACTCGACCTTTGAATCGTTCTAAAAACAAGTTGTATCCTTGACTGAATCATCAATCCAGGAGTTATGATCCTTTCTTTCAAGCATCTTCTTTAGAACCATCTCTTGAATTGACTCATGTTCCCGATTTCCTTCCTCCATATCAAGACACACAATCTCTTGAGATCTTGCAGAGCTCTTCATAACAGTTTATGGACAAAAACACACTATATAGGAATATATATATATATGCGTTCATAAACAAGAGTAATAAACTCCAATTCAAACCCTAAGAGTTCACGTGAGGAGGTCACGAGCATTCCATGACTGCTAATCACAAAACTTAGACTGAAATAATATACAACATACTTGAGTATTTGTCAATTATTTTCCTTGTATCTCTCAAGCTAGAAACAAGGAAACAAATACCTGGAATCAGGTAATTGGGTGAAATCTAGTCCTACTCTGATCAATGAGAAAGTTATTGTATATATCATCTATCAGTTTGACCTTTGTGTTCTTTGCCTTTCTTCGGTTGTCTCTCATACCAGAAGGAAAAAACATGGTGTGTTTAACATATTCGTCAGAAGGCTTTCTCTGAGAAATAAATCTTGGACCTCTTGCAATTGGTTTAATAGGATCAGAATAGATAGGAATCCATTCTTTAGACTTAGATTTTTAAGAGATATCCTTATAAGTATAGGGAATGCTTTTATTAGAAACACAAGAATTTATGCCAGAAAGAACTTGAGCTCTGTGGTGATCTCTATAATAGAGATCATTCTTATAAGGTTTCTGATTTCTTGTGGGCATGTGATTCACTGCATTAGTCGTAGGACTATTTGTTCCATTGACAATGAAGAGAAGAAAATTATGAAGCTTAGAAATTTGTTTCCTTCTTGCAAAACAATGGACAACATAGTGATTCTTTTTCCCACAAAAAGTACAAGTTCGTGGTGGAGAAGCAATAATTGGCACCTGTACTAACTTCATAGCCATATGAGAGGATTGTAAGTTATGTAAACTATTGTTGACACAATTTTCTACTGGAGGACACTTCTTAGTATACGGTAATTCATGAGAATTAGTTACAGCACGAAGTCTGTTGAGATCTGATGAATGCATCTCGAGCAAAAAAAATTCTCTAATTGAGTCCTCTTTAACAATATCCTCAAAAGTACTAATCTTTTCATGTTGAAGAGTAGTTTTTTGGAGAAGTTTCTCAATATTCTTAGAGAAGGACCTTATGATGTTATAGAGATCACGTTCTCGATCAAGAGACTTTCCAAATTCATCAATGAGCTGAGCATGATCATTAAAATTAATATCTTCAGCTGTATGTTTTGAAATTTTGGTGAGCTCCTCTTCATCTTTTCCCAGAGTGTCATATGCCTCATGAGAGGAAGAAATGTCATTATCAAATTGAACATTCTTTCTACCACGGGATTCGGAAGAATCAACTAAAGAATAATCCTTTGAGGTATTTCCAAGACACTTGACTTAATCAAAAGCTGTAGGAGACATTTTGGTATGCGCGACAGAGATCTTGTCCACAGATTCATATTTCCACAAACATAGACTTGTAAGGTCTTAAACGTGTTTGCATGCTCTGATACCAATTGAAAAAGCGGGGGTCTAACAACCACACCCAATATTTCGATTAGCAATCTTTATGGACAACTCCGAGTTGCTTTCTAGAAAATCAACTAGGCTCAATCAATAGAAAATATCTCAAGGAGTTACTATCTCAATATGTCAATTTGATTTACTCAAGAAAATACAATTCGCAAGTCTTAATCAAAGAGAGATAACTTGGATGGTGCCAAAGACCAATATCCAAGTGTCAATCAATTTAAATCAACAACCAATAAGGTCGGATATTCTAATTGATTAAACAATGCACAACCTATATTATTTCAATTATATAAAAATATAATGCGGAAAAGAAATAACACAGACACCAGAATTTTGTTTACGAGGAAACCGCAAATGCAGAAAAACCCCGGGACCTAGTCCAGATTAAATATATATATATATATATATATATAGTATTAAGCCTCTACCGACACTAGACTACTAAAAATTAACTTCGGTCTGGACTGTAGTTGAACCCCAACCAATCTCACACTAATCCAAGGTACAGTTATGCTCCTACGCCTCTGATCCCAGCAGGATACTGCGCACTTGATTCCCTTAGCTGAGCTCACCCACAACCAAGAGTTGCTACGACCACTATGGGAAAAATAGTAATCTACAACTGTATATTGACAACTCGTAATTTTAAAGTTGTAAAAGATATCATGTTTTACAAGTTTTTCTAATGAAAAAGTTGTCAAAGTAAAAACCGTCCAACTCTTAGGACAAAAGAGGTTCAAAGAGTAGTGACGAGAGTGAACAACCACAACATTTTTTGTGAAAAGGGTTGCAGTGAGAAGTGACCACTTTTAGATTTTACAACTCATATGTTAAAGGTAGTGAATAAATGTATAACAACACACACAAGGGTTGTTGAAGATAAAAAAATAAATCAATTTTGAAAAATGTTCTTGTAAAGTTTCGAACCCATGCATACTATGTATTCGCACAAGTCATCAACCATACTTCCAGCTTCACAATATTGGTAGATTTGTGTTTTTTTTTTTTGATCAATATTCACAACCTTTATAAGGGTTGTAAAATGATAAATTGACTTTCAAAAAAAAAAGGCTAAGGTGAATCGAACCTGCACCAACGTTGTCTAAGACTTGGATTTCAACCACCCTTCCACATTTACATGTTTGCTTATATTTAACGTTTACTTTTAATAAAAAAGCGATAAGGAAAAAAATGTTAAGGAAAAATAAATAAATGGACGGTTATGATGTAAATGGATAATTATGATGGGAGATGGAAAAGATAAGAAGAAAAGGATAAATAGACCTTATACAACCATCTTAAGAGTCGTCGTATAGGTAAAAAAACTTCTGCTAAACTTTCCGACTTATAGTAGTACACTGACGACCAGGTTTTGATCTTGAGGCCAGGGTTTGCATACAATATGCAAGAATAATGTTTGTTTTATGTTTCGGGAAATTTCCAAAGGAATCTTACCTGTAAATGGATGGATTCATCGTTCCACTTAAGGTCATATTTCGATCTCGGAGCCAGGTTTTGCATACAATATGCCAGAATAGGATTTTCTTAATGCTTCGGGGAATATTCCAAAGGAATCTTACATGTAAATGGATTGATTCATCGTTCTTACAAAATTTATGACTTATAGTAGTCCGCTCCTGGCCAGGTTTCGATCTCAGAGCCAGTGTATGCATACAATATGCCGGGATAGGGTTTGTTTAAGGTTTCAGGGAATATTTCTAAGGAATCTTACCTGTAAATGGATGGATTCATTGTTCTTACGAAGTTTCCGACTTATAATAGTCCACTCACGTCCAGGTTTCGATCTCAAAGCCTAGGTATGCGTACAATATGCCAGAATATGGTTTGTTTAAGGTTTCAGGGTATGTTCCGAAGGAATCTTACCTGTAAATGGATGAATTCATCGTTCTTACGAAGTTTCCAACTTATAATAGTCTACTCACAGCCAGGGTATGCGTACAATATTCCAGAATATGGTTTTTGTAAGGTCTCAGTGAATATTATAAAGGAATCTTACATTTATATGGATGAATTCATCGTTCATACGAAGTTTCCGACTTATAGTAGTCCACTCACGTCCAGGTTTCGATCTCGGAGCAAAGGAATGCGTACAATAAGCCATAATATGGTTTTTTTTATGGTTTCAAGGTATATTCCAAAGGAATCTTACCTGTAAATGGTTGAATTCATTGTTCGTACGAAGTTTCCAACTTATAGTAGTCCACTCACGGCCAGGTTTCGAACTCGGAGCCAAGGTATGTGTACAAAAAGCAATAAAATATTTTTTTTAAGGTCTCAGTGAATATTATAAAGGAATCTTACATTTAAATGGATGAATTCATCGTTCGTACGAAGTTTCCGACTTATAGTAGTCCACTCACATCCATGATTCGATCTCGGAGCCAAGGTATGCGTACAACAAGCCATAATATGGTTTGTTTAGGGTTTCAGGGTATATTTCGAAGGAATCTTACCTGTAAATGGTTGAAGTCATCGTTCTTATGAAGTTTTCAACTTATTGTAGTCCACTCATGGCCAGGTTTTGGTTTCGGAGCCAGGGTATGCGTACAATATGCCAGAATATGGTTTTTATAAGGTTTAGGGAATATTCCGAAGGAATCTTACTTGTAAATGGATGAATTCATCGTTCCTACGAAGTTTCCGACTTATAGTAGTCCACTCACGACCAGGTTTTGGATCTCGGAGCAAAGGTATGCGTACAATAATGCATAATATGTTTTTTTAAAGGTTTCAGTGTATATTCCTAAGGAATCTTACCGGTAAATGGTTGAATTCATCGTTCGTACGAAGTTTCCGACTTATAGTAGTCCACTCATGGCCAAGTTTCGATCCCGGAGCCAAGGTATGCCTACAATAAGTGATAATATGGTTTTTTTAAAGGTTTCAGTGTATATTCAGAAGGAATCTTACCTGTAAATGGTTGAATTCATCGTTCGTGCGATGTTTCCGACTTATAGTAGTCCCCTCATAGCTAGGTTTGGATCTTGGAGGCAGGGTATGCGTACAATAAGACATAATATGGTTGTTTTCTAAGGTTTAAGGGTATATTCGGAAGGAATCTTACCCGTAAATGGATGAATTCATCGTTCGTACGAAGTTTCCGACTTATAGTAGTCTACTCACGGCCAGGTTTTGGATCTCGGAAACAAGGTATGCATACAATAAGCCATAATATGATTATTTTTTTTTAAGGTTTCAGTATATATTTCGAAGGAATCTTACCTGTAAATGGTTGAATTCATCCTTCGTACTAAGTTTACGACTTATAGTAGTCCACTCACGGCCAGGTTTCGATCCCGGAGCCAATGTATGCGTGCGATAAGCCATAATATGGTTTTTTTAAGGTTTTAGTGTATATTCTGAAGGAATCTTACCTGTAAATGGTTGAATTCATCATTCGTACGATGTTTCTGACTTATAGAGTTCACTCACAGCCAGGTTTCGATCTCGGAGCCAGGGTATGCGTTTAATAAGCCATAATATGTTTTAACTTAAGGTTTCAGGGTATATTCCGAAGGAATCTTACCTGTAAATGGATGAATTCATCGTTCGTACGAAGTTTCTGACTTATAGTAGTCCATTCATGGCCAAGTTTTGGATCTCGGAGCCAAGGTATGCGTACAATAATCCATAATATAGTTTTTTTAAGGTTTCAGTGTATATTCCGAAGGAATCTTACCTGTAAATGGTTGAATTCATCGTCCGTACTAAGTTTCCGACTTATAGTAGTCCAGTCACGGCCATGTTTAGATCCCGGAGCCAAGGTGTGCGTACAATAATCCATAATATGGTTTTTTTTAAAGGTTTCTGTGTATATTCCGAAGGAATATTACCTGTAAATGGTTGAATTCATCATTCATACGATGTTTCCGACATATAGAGTTCACTCCCAGCCAGGTTTCGATCTCGGAGCCATGGTATGCGTACAATAGGCCATAATATGGTTTGTTTAGAGTTTCAGGGTATATTCCGATGGAATCTTACCTGTAAATGGTTGAATTCATCGTTCTTACGAAGTTTCCGACTTATAGTAGTCCATTCACGGCCAGGTTTCGGTTTCGGAGCCAGGGTATGCGTACAATATGCCATAATATGGTTTTTATAAGGTTTAGGGTATATTCCGAAGGAATCTTACTTGTAAATGGACGAATTCATCGTTCCTACGAAGTTTCCGAATTATAGTAGTCCACTCATGGTCGGTTGTCAGCCGACACAAAAATAATTTCACTTTCTTACTTCCTAAAATAAAAATAGTATGCGATAAGAAAGAGTTCGTATCCACAGAGAGGCTTTTGTTGCTATAAAAAAATTTAGTTTCTTAGTAGCCAAAAGGGGGGGGGGGTTTGAGTTATCAAAGCTATAAAACTAATTTGAATACGATAAAGTATTAAAGTAATCAATATGGAGAAAGTATTGGTCACGGGATAGTTTCATTCACAAACACATATTTTCATCAATGACTAGAATTGAAATTTAATCTCTCATTTACTAAAAGTCCTAGGATACCTTGATCGCAAGAATACCCGCTAATTCCCTGATTTCATCACAACCACATTAAAAGATGCATATGTGAATTCTTCCTAGAAAGCAACATAAAGTGTAAAAGCAAATTAGATTTAACTCCCTAAAAGCAATAAGCTATATGGAATAAGACTAATCAAGGCAATCGAAATGTGTAAAAGCACTAAATCAATTTAACCCAAGTTATGATTCATATGTGACTAGTAGGATATATCTCTACAAGCACTACCCACATTTATACTACTTAGAATCAGGGATTAACAACGTTTTCGTATTGAAAACCCTAATATAACTCTAGAAATGAAAGCAAATCGGATTGATTCCGGACTCAACCAAATAAACAATCAAATCATAAAAAATATGAACAATGAATCATAAACAATAAAGTTGAGACAAAACTAATGCATTGAATCAAATCTTATTTGTGAAATCCACTTTATATACCATAACCAATAAAAGGTATTTAGCTACTCATAGTTTTTGGATTCAACATAATTATTATCAAAAATAAATTGAAGAACATGAAAAATAAATGAAAGCAAACCCTAGCAGAACGCTCTCCTCCAAACTCCAGTAGAAAAATTGTGTGATCTGATCTCTCCTCAAAAGAATAGAAACTTCTTCTTTTTATAGCCTTCCCACTTTCCAAAATTAGGTCTTCAAAGCCCAAAGTCCATATGCTCCAATAGTATGATGTCCACCAAGCCCATGTGTGTGGAAAACCCATGTGAAAATATGACCCAAAAATTTTTCGCCGGAAAACTGTGTTTTTGGCCGGAATATTGCCAGAATCCGGCGCCGGAAAATATCTCAGGTGACCGGCAAAGTCCACCCGGTCACCGGTCAAACGATCCAACTCGGGTCAACCGATTCAACTCGGGTCAACCGCCGAGTCATGCCGAGTTAGGGTGAGTCAGATGGGTGAGTCAGTTTAAATGACCCATCTGAGTGACTTGGCCTAGGCCAATTGCAGCTTGCACATCCATACTTCAGTCACAGCCAAGATGGTTGTGCATATTTACAGCTGCACTTCTACTAGTTACACTACAACTTATATCTGGACAGCTTAACCCACTAAATCCAACATTACCATTTTGCAACCTCATCAATCTCAGAACTAAATTGTTTTCCATTACCCAACTGAATCACCACCATTTCACTCCATGTCTATCAGAACCAGCAGTTCACTTCTACCATAACTCATTCATTACAGTCATTGCCTAAAGTACAAACTTCTCTGCCTCGAATGCAGTCCATTTGAGCTTCAACTCCTCCACTTGCAGATCATTACAACTACCATTTGCACAAATCCATAAAACCAAAACCTTTGTGTTGTCACAGACCAACTCTCAACTAGAATTCAAAACACCATCGCAATGCTCAAACATCACAGTTCACAGCCAACTAACACACACAACTATCTTCCTTGTATGACTGCACATTTTCACTGCAAACTAACAGCGCTAGGTTATCTTCACTGCAACACCAGAGAGTCATCTAACTCCTTCGTGCCCATAACAGCAGCTCAGCTCCATTCCCAGTGCCTCCGACAAACCATTCAAATCAAGACAAAACCACCTCCATTCCATTCTTCACTGTAACAAACTGAGCCTTAACACCACTTAAAACTCCATCTACAGCCCTGTAATACTATCATTTGCACCTGCACTTGTGTACATCACCAGCTGCAACTCCCATTTCAGTTCCATGCTAACACCAATTATTCACACATAAGATACATATTTCACAAAATAAATAGCAAAGAAAGCATAAATACTAGATATAAAATTAGGTGTTTACAACACCTATCAGATTCCCCCACACTTAGACTTTGCTAGTCCTCGAGAAAATCAAACAAAACTTATTCTAAACGATACATATATCACAAAACCTACTTTACCAGCTTACAAGTTCTCCGAAATGATAGTATCCAACGCGCTAAGAAGACATAAAGATTCTGCACACTATCCATAAGAAGTTAGACACATAAATGGACACAATCTCATTCTTAAAAGTTGAGAGATAAATAACCATCCCTTATCGAAAGAAATTCGGGTTCGGAGTGATCAAAAGTCTTGACTCTGCCTCACAAGAAAGGGTTTTATGAAATTGTACTCAATAATAAATAGCTCTTTATGTGTCACACATGTGTCCAGGTAGGAATGAAAATAGAATTCTGCGACACATTGAATAGTAGGAAGGAAAACCCTCCGAATTGTTTTGAAAACCCACATCTTTTATTCATTTTTGAAAACCCTTTTTTCTGACGATCTCTTATAAAGGAAATAAACCAATTATAGAATGTGAGAATATGCTTACTTACCTCGTTATCCGTTCGGCGTGCAGCTAGCACCACTCTCACAGCATCCATAGAAACGTCTTCGGTATTCAATCCTTGTCTTCGTCTTCGGTCTTCAACTCTTGATGATAACTCTTGAACTTCGTAGAATCTTGACAATGTGATTTTTTCCTTTGGCTTTTATTGAATGAATACAAAACCAAAAATGAACTAAACAAACCAAAATATGATGCAATGAATAATTATTTTTTTTTTAATACAAAGTAAATACAAAATGAAAACAAACAAAAATAAAAACTAATGATGATCCTAAATAACATTTCTCTTGTCTCTTTTTTTTAGGGAACTAGCATAATGATAACTATGTTCCAATTTTTTTTTTTTTTTTTTTTTTTAGACAAGAGAATATAATACAAATAAAAATAAAAATGCAAGTACAAGTACAAATGCCATGGTGTGAGTACTTTACCGCTTGATTCTTCACAACTTGTATGTCTCGATATCATAAACTTCTTGAATTCTCATCTTGATAATCTTCATTCTTGTACAATAGTATTCAACTTATAAAAATTCTGCTTCTTGTCTTGTTGCTATACTTGAATTTTAAATCTGCTCATTTTTGTACCGTTGCTTGTAAACCTAGAACGTCTTCAACTTTCCTTCGAACTTGTGATGCTTCTCTTGTTGATGATGATGGTGTTTCAAAGGACCTGTTGGTGTAGAAAGATATAAAGTGGATGGTGCTAACTGCGAACAAGATTACAAGTGGTATGTAAGTTAGCAATTCGATGTCACCATTCATGATTGATAAAATAGCACTCAAGAGATCAAAATAGTGCTTCTATTAGTGGGAGGTTGGGTAGCTCACCATTCTACCCGGAGTTTACGTACGGTGACACACACTCTAAAAGCACATATTTAGACAGGTACAAAAAAGTGAAGGTCGGTGCCTCTCATGATGTAACATGGGTAGTCTCCACTATAGGGGACCACTACTCTACTACCGAATTCAGTCTACACCATATTTTCCACTGGCATGGTTAAATCCAACTTTAACTCTCATACAAGTAAGAAACCCGATCATGTTCTCTGTCATCTCTAAGTTCAGTCACTCTTATGAGAATCTCGATGTAATCTTAGTGACATGGATACTATGTGACTCTAAACTAACTACAAGTTGGAGTTTTTCATGCACTAATTTACACAAAAGTTGAAAATTTTGAAAAAATTTACAATGCAAATGCTTAACCACTCCCCCACACTTAAACTTTACATTGTCCTCAATGTAAATTGAGTCATCCAAAGTAAGTCAAGGTGGGAAATTATGCATGACAAATGACAAGAAATCAGAAAAATAAAATCAATATAATACAAGAAAAAGCTAAAAACAAAACAAGAAAATGAAAATAAGAAAAGAAAAAAAAACTCATCCTATGGGTTGCCTCCCATTTAGCGCTTGGTTTAAAGTCGTCAGCCCGACTATCTCCTTGATTGCAAAGCCTTAGCTAGGGTCCCATACGTTATGGACACCCGAATGAATATCACTAGGATATCGCATGACTTCAAACATGTTGAAACGAATTATCTCTTCATCAAACCTCATCGTGAGTATCCCTGCGTCCACATCAATGACGGTTTTAGCCGTTTTCATGAAAGGTCTCCCAAGTAGCAGGGGTATGGATACATCCGAGCCATCATCCATTTATAGAACACAAAAATCAGCTGGAAAAACTAATTGGTTCACCTGCACAAGGACATCCTCAATAATACCTCTAGGGTAGACATTAGTACGATCCGCAAGTTCAAGCACAATATTAGTTGGTTTCATTGCACCCAAATTTAAAGACTCATAAATAGATGCCGGCATGATATTCACGGGTGATCCTAAGTCAATCATAGCCTTTCCAATAGTTGTAGTACCAATCTCTACGGGTATAGTGAAGCTACTTGGATCCTTGCATTTTAGTGGGAGTTTTTTTGCAAGACCGCCGAAGCGTTTTCCCCCACACTCATAACCTCATTACCGGTTAGATTTTTCTTCTTGGTACACAAATCCTTCAAAACCTTTGCATATTTGGGCATTTGCTTGATAACATCAATAATAGGAATGTTCACATGAAGCTTCTTGAAGATGTCTAAAATATCCTTTTCTAGTTCCGCCTTCTTCGAATTTGCAAATCTGCGAGGAAAAGGAATAGGAGGAACATAATTAGAAATAAGAGTTTTAGAGTTGGAAGTAGGTACCTCAGAAGTTTGGGGAAAATCATCATTTGTTTCCTCCAAAACAGGTTCCTTTTGAGTCGTCATATCACCCACATCAACAATTTCAGGTTGCACAATGTAACAGCGCTAACATTCTCTTTTGGATTAATGGGTTGAGAAGGGAGTCTCCCACTATTTTGTGCCTTCAATTTTTTTATATCAATCACCATGGATCCCACTTGTGTCTGCAACTCCTTGATTGCACTATTGGTCTCTTGTTGACTTTCTTTAAACATGGTAGAAATACCTTGCATAAAAGTTTGTAGCTTGGCATCGATATCGGAACCTTGATTTTGCACCGATTGTTGTGGTTGCTGAAATTGCTGCTATTGTTGTTGAAATTGTTGTTGTTTTGGTTGAAATTGTTGTTGAGGTTGGAATTGTTGTTGTTGTTGTGGTTTAAATCCACTCGGACGGTTGAAGGTAGGTTGTTGAACCGCACCTTGCTTGTTGGCATAAATGAAATTTGGATGATCTCTCCATCCCGGATTGTAGGTGCTGGAATAGGGATCATACCATCTTTGTGGGTTTGGAAAAACCGCATTATCTTGCTCCAACTCTTCACCATACGAAGGTAATATGACCGCAACCATCTTTTGCATCATTTTCTCCATATTGTCCATCCTTTGATCACGGTGTTATGATGATGAATCACTAACTTAATGCACTCCCCTAATCATTGGTTCACCTCTTGCGTAGAATTATTGCGAGTTTGCAGCCATGATTTCAATCAACTCGGCAGCTTGGGCCACCGTCTTGTTCACTAGTGCACCACCACCCGTTGCATCTAGAAGATATATATCACTTGATTGGAGACCTTCGTAGAAGTACTGGATTATCATAGTATCGCTGAATTGATGGTGAGGACAGCTTGCCACCAATCTCTTGTATCGCTCCCAACATTCATACAAAGACTCTCCCACATGTTGCTTTATTCCGAAAATATCTTTGCGAATTTGAGTGGCCTTCGACGCAGGAAAATACCTCTCTAGAAAGAGTTTCTTCAACCCGTTCCATGTAGTGACACTTCCGGCCGGCAAACAATACAACCAATCCTTAGCGCTATCTACTATAGAAAATGGAAAAACTTTCATCATTGCACCATCGGATTCAGTCTCCGCTGGAAGCATAGCCTTGACAATGGTATAGAACTCCATAAGATACTTGTTTGGGTCTTCATTTTCCATGCCATGAAACTTTGGAAACTCTCTAAGCAACCCAGGCTTGATATCGAAGGTTGAGTTGGTTTGAATACACCATCGTTGTGCATCAAGCCTATGAGAAGCCAAATCCTTGAGTTTACGATTGGCATCATCCATTGCTTCTTCCTCTTCTTCAACTAGTGGTTCTTCTACAAATGAAACCTCTAGTTCTTCTTCTAGTTGTAACTCTTCTTCCACTTCTAACTCTTGCTCTTCCGTGTCTTGACTTGGTTGGAGTATTGTGCCTCTTAGAGTAGCAATCCCGCACCTTGGATAGTTCCAATCCTTAAAAGCCAGGGATTAGGTACCTGAAAACAATTCTCGCAAACAAGTAAGAACCAAGACAAGAAACAAAAAGCAAAGATAAAAGCAAAAATTGTAAAAAGAAACTAAAAACTTAATAACAAGCCGTTTGCCTCCCCGGCAACGGCGCCAAAATCTAATCGGTTGTCAGCCGACACAAATATAATTTCACTTTCTTACTTCCTAAAATAAAAATAGTATGAGATAAGAAAGAGTTCGTATCCACAGAGAGGCTTTTGTTGGTATAAAAAATTTCAGTTTCTTAGTAGCCAAAAGGGGGGGGGGGGTTGAGTTATCAAAGCTATAAAACTAATTTGAATACGATAAAGTATTAAATTAATCAATATGGAGAAAGTATTGGTCACGGGATAGTTTCATTCACAAACACATATTTTCATCAATGACTAGAATTGAAATTTAATCTCTCATTTACTAAAAGTCCTAGGATACCTTGATCGCAAGAATACCCCGATAATTCCATGATTTCATCACAACCACATTAAAAGATGCATATGTGAATTCTTCATAGAAAGCAACCTAAAGTGTAAAAGCAAATTAGATTTAACTCCCTAAAAGCAATAATCTATATGGGATAAGACTAATCAAGGAAATCGAAATGTGTAAAAGCACTAAATCAATTTAACCCAAGTTATGATTCATATGTGACTAGTAGGATATATCTCTACAAGCACTGCCCACATTTATACTACTTAGAATCAGGGATTAACAATGTTTTCGTATTGAAAACCCTAATATAAATCTAGAAATGAAAGCAAGTCGGATTGATTCTGGACTCAACTAAATAAACAATCAAATCATAAACAATATGAACAATGAATCATAAACAATAAAGTTGAGACAAAACTAATGCATTGAATCAAATCTTATTTATGAAATCCACTTTATATCCCATAACCAATAAAAGGTATTTAGCTACTCATAGTTTTTGGATTCAACATAATTATTATCAAAAATAAATTGAAGAACATGAAAAATAAATGAAAGCAATCCCTAGCAGAACCGCTCTCCTCCAAACTCCAGTAGAAAAATTGTGTGATCTGATCTCTCCCCAAAAGAATAGAAACTTCTTCTTTTTATAGCCTTCCCACTTTCCAAAATTAGGTCTTCAAAGCCCAAAGTCCATATGCTCCAATAGTATGATGTCCACCAAGCCCATGTGTGTGAAAAACCCATGTGAAAATATGACCCAAAAATTGTTCACCGGAAAAATGTATTTTTGGCTGGAATATTGCTGGAATCCGGCACCGGAAAATATCTCAGGTGACCGGAAAAGTCCACCCGGTCACCGGTCAAACGATCCAACTCGGGTCAACCTCCGAGTCATGCCGAGTTAAGGTAAGTTAGATGGGTGAGTCAGTTTAAATGACCCATCTGAGTGACTTTGCCTAGGCCAATTGCAGCTTGCACATCCATACTTCAGTCACAACCAAGATGGATGTGCATCTTTACATCTGTACTTCTACTAGTTACACTACAACTTATATCTGGACAGCTTAACCCACTAAATCCAACATTACCATTTTGCAACCTCATCAATCTCAGAACTAAATTGTTTGCCATTACCCAACTGAATCACCACCATTTCACTCCATGTCTATCATAACCAGCAGTTCACTTCTACCATAATTCATTCATTACAGTCCTTTCCTAAAGTACAAACTTCTCTGCCTCGAATGCAGTCCATTTGAGCTTCAACTCCTCCACTTGCAGATCATTACAGCTATCATTTGCACAAAGCCATAGCACCAGAACCTTTGTGTTGTCACAAGCCAACTCTCAACTAGAATTCAAAACACCATCGCGATGCTCAAATATCACAGTTCATAGCCAAATAACACACACATCTATCTTCCTTGTATGACTGCACATTTTCACTGCAAACTAACATCGCCAGGTTATCTTCAC
The DNA here is from genome assembly GCA_023529315.1 of Papaver bracteatum. Taxonomy (NCBI): domain Eukaryota; kingdom Viridiplantae; phylum Streptophyta; class Magnoliopsida; order Ranunculales; family Papaveraceae; genus Papaver; species Papaver bracteatum. Next base: position 1,112,163 of record JAJJWX010003506.1, read on the forward strand.
TGGAACACCATAGAGTCAGCTAACTCCTTCGTGCCCATAACAGCAGCTCAGCTCCATTCCCAGTGCCTCCGAAAAACCATTCAAATCAAGCCAAAACCACCTCCATTCCATTCTTCACTGTAACAAACTAAGCCTTAACACCACTTACAACTCCAGCTACAGCCCTGTAATACTATCATAAGCACCTGCACTTGTGCACATCACCAGCTGAAACTCCCATTTCAGGTCCATGCTAACACCAATTATTCACACATAAGATACATATTTCACAAAATAAATAGCAAAGAAAGCATAAATACTAGATATAAAATTAGGTGTTTACAACACCTATCAACTCACGACAAGGTTTTGGATCTCGGAGCAAAGGTATGCGTACAATAAGTCATAATATGTTTTTTTTAAAGGTTTCAGTGTATATTCCGAAGGAATCTTACCTGTAAATGGTTGAATTCATCGTTCGTACTATGTGTCCGACTTATAGCAGTCCACTCACGGACATGTTTCGATCTTGGATCCAGGGTATGCGTACAATAAGCCATAATATGGTTGTTTTCTAAGGTTTAAGGGTATCTTCCGAAGGAATCTTACCTGTAAATGGATGAATTCATCGTTCGTACGAAGTTTTCGACTTATTGTAGTCCACTCACAGCCAGGTTTTGGATCTCGGAGACAAAGTATGCATACAATAAGACATAATATGATTTTTTTTAAGGTTTCAGTGTATATTTCGAAGGAATCTTGCCTGTAAATGGTTGAATTCATCGTTCGTTCTAAGTTTATGACTTATATTAGTCCACTCACGGCCAGGTTTCAATCCCAGAGCCAAGGTATGCGTGTAATAATCCATAATATGGTTTTTTTTTAAGGGTTCAATGTATATTCCGAAGGAATCTTACCTGTAAATGGTTGAATTCATCATTCGTACGATGTTTCCGACTTATAGAGTTCACTCACATCCAGGTTTCAATCTCGGAGCCAGGGTATGCGTTTAATAAGACATAATATGCTTTTTTTTAATGGTTTCAGGGTATAGTCCGAAGGAATCTTACCTGTAAATGGATGAATTCATCTTTCGTACGAAGTTTCTGACTTATAGTAGTCCATTCACAGCCAGGTTTTGGATCTCGGAGCCAAGGTATGCATACAATAAGCCGGAATATAATTTGTTTTAAGGTTTCAGTGTATATTCTGAAGGAATCCTACCTGTAAATGGTTGAATTCATCGTTCGTACTAAGTTTCCGACTTATAGTAGTCCAGTCACGGCTAGGTTTAGATCCCGGAGCCAACGTATGCGTACAATAATCCATATTATGCTTTTTTTAAAGATTTCAGTGTATATTGCGAAGGAATATTACATGTAAATGGTTGAATTCATCATTCGTACGATGTTTCCGACTTATAGAGTTCACTCACATCTAGGTTTCGATCTCGGAGCCAGGGTATGCGTACAATAGGCCCTAACATGGTTTGTTTAGGGTTTCAGGGTATATTCCGAAAGAATCTTACCTGTAAATGGTTGAAGTCATCGTTCTTACGAAGTTTCCGACTTATAGTAGTCCACTCACTGCCAGGTTTCGGTTTCAGAGAAAAGGTATGCGTACAATACGCCATAATATGTTTTTTTAAAGGTTCCAGCGTATATTCCTAAGGAATCTTACCTGTAAATGGTTGAATTCATTGTTCGTATGAAGTTTCTTACTTATAGTAGTCCACTCACGTCCAGGTTTCGATCCCGGAGCCAAGGTATGCGTACAATAAGCCATAATATGGTTTTTATTTAAAGGTTTCAGTGTATATTCCCAAGGAATCTTACCTGTAAATGGTTGAATTCATCGTTCGTACGATGTTTCCGACTTATAGTAGTCCACTCACGGCCAGGTTTCGATCTTGGAGCCAGATTATGCATACAATAAGCCATAATATGGTTGTTTTCTAAGGTTTAAGGGTATATTCCGAAGGAATCTTACCTGTAAATGGATGAATTCATCGTTTGTACGAAGTTTTCGACTTATAGTAGTCCACTCACGGCCAGATTTTGGATCTCGTAACCAAGGTATGTGTACAATAAGCCATAATATGATTTTTTTTTAAAGGTTTTAGTGTATATTTCGAAGGACTCTTACCTGTAAATGGTTGAATTCATCGTTCGTACTAAGTTTCCGACTTATAGTAGTCCACTCACGGCCAGGTTTCGATCCCGGAGCCAATGTATGCGTGCAATAAGCCATAATATGGTTTTTTTAAGGTTTCAGTGTATATTCCGAAGGAATCTTACCTGTAAATGGTTGAATTCATCATTCGTACGATGTTTCCGACTTATAGAGTTCACTCACAACCAGGTATCGATCTCGGAGCCAGGGTATGCGTTTATTAAGCCATAATATGGTGTTTTTTTTAAGGTTTCAAGGTATAGTCCGAAGGAATCTTACCTGTAAATGGATGAACTCATCGTTCGTACAAAGCTTCCTACTTATAGTAGTCCATTCACGGCCAGGTTTTGGATCTCGGAGACAAGTTATGCGTACAATAAGCCAGAATATAGTTTTTTTTAAAGGTTTCAGTGTATATTTCGAAGGAATCTTACCTGTAAATGGTTGAATTCATCGTTCATACGAAGTTTCCAACTTATAGTAGTCCAGTCACGGCCAGGTTTAGATCCCGGAGCCAAGGTATGCGTACAATAATCCATAATATGGTTTTTTTAAAGGTTTCAGTGTATATTCCGAAGGAATCATACCTGTAAATGGTTGAATTCATCGTTCGTATAAAGCTTCCGACTTATAGTAGTCTACTCACGGCCAGGTTTCGATCTCGGAGCTAAGGTATGTATACAATATGCCAGAATATGTATTTTTTAAGGTCTCAGAGAATATTCTGAAGGAATCATACCTGTAAATGGATGAATTCATCGTTCTTACGAAGTTTCCGACTTATAGTAGTCTAGTCACAGCCAAGTTTCGATCCCGGAGCCAAGGTATGCATACAATAAGCCATAATGTGTTTTTTTAAGGTTTCATTGTATATTCCGAAAGAATCTTACCTGTAAATGGTTGAATTCATCGTTCGTACAAAGTTTCCTACTTATAGTAGTCCACTCACAGCCAGGTTTCGATCTCGGAGCCAAGGTATGTGTACAATATGCCAGAATATGGTTTTTTTAAGGTATCAAAGAATATTCTGAAGGAATATAATCTTACCTGTAAATGGATGAATTCATCGTTCTTACGAAGTTTCCGACTTATAGTATCCACTCACGGCCAGGTTTCGATCTCGGAGCCATGGTATGCTTAAAATATGCCATAATATGGTTTTTGGTTCATAGTTTGTATAGGGTTATACCACATTTGAAGTTTGAATCAACACTGAGCTTCATATTTATCGATTTCAATGATGTATCCTGCTAAGTTTGAAGTCAAAATCCCTCCCGTAGCTTCTTGGTTCATAGTTTGTATGACTTTATACCACATTTGAAGTTCAAATCAATACTGAGATTCATATTTATCGATTTTGATGATTTATCCAGCTAAGTTTGAAGTCAGAACTATCCTTAATTTCGTGGTCCATCTCTAGAAATGTTATAACCTGATTTAACCAGTGTGAACTAAAGATACTTCATGACCTTTATGACTTGTAAAAATTACTTCATGATCTATACGAATAGTCAAAATTCAAACCGGAAGCACAAAGAGAAAGCACAAAAACACAAAGAGAAAGCACAAAGAAACACACCAATTATCGAATTCATTTTTCATTTCCCAATTCATTTTTTTATATTTTTTGGATTTTTTTATATCAAAATGTCGATAACAATGTCCTAAATTTATTAATATTTTTTTTGGATTTTTTTTCATGTTTAAGGTTTATAATTAAACCGAAAACATGAGTTCGTATTAACAAAAATAGAAACACACTTTCTCTCAATCCTTATGAGCATCCTAAATACAATATCAACAGTTAAGATATTTTCTTGATTCGCATGAGTGGATCAGACGAAATGTGGTCCATCGATCATTTTAATTATCTCAATCCCTCTTCTTCATCTTCATTTCTTGATTGAGTCTACCCACCTTAGTTCTCATCTGCAATTTCCCGGTGAAAATCATCACAACCTCAGTCACAGAAACTCATCAACCGAATACCCCAGATCCATCTTATAAAAACCCTAAATCAAACGAAACCTAACTTTAATTCATAATATGCTACCGATTTCTTCTTTCACTGATTAAATCTCAGAACCCTTTTCAATTCTTATTCAACATCTAACCTAGCCATAAGAATCATACTTCTATATCCTTGAACATCGAATCAAGGTTTGAGGTGATGTTGATTATGGTGGAGAAATGATTCGAAGAAGGTGATTGATGCTGATTTTCACGAGAATGATTCAAGATGAGTATGGGGGTTTTGAGATTGAAATCAAGCCAAGATGTAAATCGTTGCTAGATCTTCTATTAAGAAGATGAGATTTCAGAACTGGTGATGTTTTGACGGGGTACAGATCCAATTAAATGGAAGTTCCTCATCTGGTACTCGATTCAACAACACAATCATCAAAACCCAAATCCGATACTAACCCTTAGCAGACAAACCCACTTTTTATTCATTTGGGAACTCGAATTTCTTCTTTATTGTTCTTCAAACCCTAAACCCCAAGTCTAATTTGATTTATTATCCATCTCAGAAAACCCCATATTCATTTCGGACTCTCACCAACAGATTTCTTCTCTAATTCTCCTCTCAATCTCTTGATTTCTCCATAAAAAACATCAACCATATTTCTCTCTGAATTTCAGATGGAGTAATATATTTTAGCATAATCAGTGAAGGTGGTGATGACTTTGTTGATGAAAGGGAAAGAAGAGATGGGTAATTATAGATTTCAAACTTTTTCCATCGAATTACAAGGAAGAATTTGTGGGTCGATCTGCTTGTGCTGGTACAAATTTTTGTTTTTCTTACTTTTCAATTTCGATTCCCTTGGAAATGACTTATTACCCTTAGTTTAGGTGATTTATTGTTTTGTTTTTTTTCTTATACTGATTATGATTTTTTCTTCTTCATTCTTCTTCTATCTATGGCTGGTGATTAATTTGATCAAACATGGATTTGAAAATTTTGAAATTAGATTATAAGGAGAAGACGCCTAATTTCCTTTTTCTTTTTCATATTTTGATTTATGTTTTGGGTTGGTGTAAATTCAGAGAGATTTTGCTATTGGGAATTGGGAATTTGGAATTCTATATATCAATTAATCAGGATTGGTATTGCTTGAGCTGAGATTTGATCGGATTAAATGTTTTCAGGAGCAATATCAACTAATCTTGTTATTGGAGTTGTAATTGGTGGTATGGCGGTTCTGGTTGTTTATTTGCTATAAGAAGAAGAAGATAAGAGATCAGTTTCCTGTTGATTACTATGGAATACCTTCTCCATATAAAATTATATTTTTTCTTTTGAATCAACCAAAAAAAATGGCGTCGATGTATAATAGTTCAAGAATTGCAATTAGTTTTCAGCCGGAGAAGCTTGTGAGCAACAAATACTATTAGTATAATGTTCTGGAACCTATGCTCTTAAAATTTTGTTTCTATAAATTTTGGATTTACCAAGTCCTGAATCAATTAATTGGGTCTTGGTTTATGTGTTGGTAACCCAGTTAACTGAAATCGAAATTTCTCTATAGATCGATTACTAACTCTTTATTTTATTATTGTATTATCTAATTTTATAGTTTTCCTTGGTTCAACCTCATGCCAAGTTGCCAACATTTAGTGTGGTGTTATCTTTGTCACTTTTTCATTATTCCTTTTCTTGTTCTTATTTGTTTATAGTTACCCTGCTTGAACTTGCTTTTGGTGTAGCGCTATGTTGTTATGAACATCTGAATATCATTTTTATCCACGTAGAACTAGATGAAGTTAGTGGAGTTATGATTGTATAAGTATCATTTACATTGTCAGTTCTGTGTCGCAACTTCATAGTTATCTTATTTCTTTCATTTTGCATATGGTTTCTTCTGAGTTCCGAATAGTTATATACATCGCCCTTTGTTCAAAATTTCGTTTTGCAATCACTAATTTGTCAGGACATTTAGCCCTTTTGAGCTTCTAATATTAGAAACTTTAATCTATGTATTCACCGTTAAACAATACGTTACAAGAAGTAGTATTCATTGTATTCTTGCTCACCAGAAAGCTGTGAATGGAATGAGCTCCTTAAAATAAAAAGTTGCTCACATTTCATTTTGTAATCAACATGTGTTATGACTTCTGGTATCAATTTCTTCTATGAGCTAACATAGATTTGTTTTGGAATCTCTGCAGTACTTTCTGTATCAGTTGTTGAGATGACTGAAATATGTACACTCCACACATCTTTTGCATCGTCTTAAGCCAAGTAATTTGCTCCTAAATGCAAGTTGTGAACTAAAGGTTCGAGACTTTGGACTAGCAAGGCAAACATCTGAAACGGATATGATGACTGAATATGTTGTCCCTCGCTGGTACTGTGCACCATAGTTGGTCCTCAATAGTTCAGAGACATTGCAGCAATTGATATTTGGTCAGCTGGTTGCATACTTTGTGAAATTATGACTCAAGAACCGCTCTTTCCGGGTAAAGATTATGTTCATCACTGAGATATGATTTGTTAGCCTACTATTGTTGTTGTTCTATCATTAAATATGTGTCAAACTTTGAACATAATTATTGTATGACAAGGTATACTCAATCCAGTTTTCACTTGTTTTTTTACAGAGATTGTGCTACTGCAGCAGAAGCTTGCAGTCAAAATCTCACCCACAGTAGGATTCCAAGGGTTGAGAGACGATTTTTTATGTTAAGAAAGAATAACTAGAAGGGTTAAAACTTAAATGTTAGTGTTAGATTATTTTTTTTGGTGTCGAAGTTCTGTAAAACCAATCTTATGTAGAAACAAACAATAATGATTGTAATTGTAAGTCTGATTTTCTTTTCAAATACATGGTTATTTAAGTATTACATATTTAGTTTTGTATTTAAATTCTCATTTTTTTTTCATATCAATTATGTACCACAACTCAGAACTAGAGATGTCAAAGAAATGACATGCAACTCTTCTCATAGTTTTCAAAGAAGTGACATACAATTCAAACCATTGTTGTCAAAGAAATAACTTGCAATTCAAATCAAAGTTTTCAAAGAAGTGACATACAACTCAAATCATTGTTGTCAAAGACTAGACATACAACTTTAACCATAGTTATCTAAGAAATTTCTACAACCCCAACAAGTGTAGTGTATGAGTTATTTTCAGATCCCAGGTAAGCGTTATGTTAGGCATTAAGAGGAAATTTCAAAAGACATTTACAACTGAAGCAAGTATTGTACAAAATTGAACCACAACCATGTTTGCAAGGAATTCAGGACTTTGTACAAACCCCCCCCCCCCCCTTGTGAAACCCATAAATATGAGTCGTCGTATATCGTATGACAACCCTTTTCTGGTGTAGTTGATCGATGTTTTTCCCGTTGTGGACCCAAATTTGAAGACTTTAATAAACAAATCTGTATCACACAGAAAAGTCTACAAGATATATAAATTCGTCTCCCACGAATAAACCTATGATATTTGTTCCGTATTTTGATAAATCAAGGTGAACAGGAACCAATCAATAAAACCAGACTTGTATTCCCGAAGAACATCTCAGTTTTATCACTCACCTCATAATAGTCTTAATCGACGCGGCAAATTTTTTTTTTGTAGAATCACAAACGATGGGACGAAGATGTTTGCGACTACTTGTATATCTTGCCTATCGTAGATAGAAATGTCAAACCAATTATTAAAATTGTACTCATACGATAGAAACAGCAAGATAAGATCACACAACTGCAAGAAAAGTAGTATCGGTCTGGCTTCACAATCCCAATGAAGTCTTTAAGTCGTTATCCTGGTTTTAGAAGAAGAAAACCAAAGGTTAAAGGAGAATCGACTCTAGATTAGCACAACTAGTATCACAAAGAATGTGTGGGGAGTAGGTTTCCTAGTTCCTATATTTCTCCCTTATATAGTCTTTCGAATCAGAGTTTGCAATCAATATTAGCTTACTACCAAAGCATTCAATATTCAATGTTAGATGAAAACCTAATTAGATTCAAGATAATATTTCTCAACCGTTAGATTGAAAACTTAGATTTTCATACACACATGTACTAGACAATTTTAGGTTCGTGTAACCATTCCCAAACGTGTACATTAGTTGGTTCAGGGAAGATCAATTACTGTGAAATACTCAAGGATTCATTCTATGTTTCTATCACCATTTGCACAATGACACACAATAGACATAATCCTTGAATTAAAAAATATTTTAACCTGTCTTACATCAATAATTGACAATATAGGCTTAACTTTTGTGTTTGTCAAAAGTCTATTCATCTTTTTATCAATACTTGCATATCAATTCACGAATGATTTTACTTTTGACAAAATATGGGACAATCAAGTTCACATACGTAAACACACATATCCCATCAAAATATTGCAATTTATAAAACCATAAAGATTAATACTGCAACCATCATCTTCCAAACAAGTTTAGAATTTAAACCAATAAATCTAAAAACAAGAAGATGAAAACATTGGATATAGCTATGTGTAATCACAATAATGTCTATTCCAAAACACTAGTTATTCTTCTAAACAAAACGAAAAAATAGAAGATTTACTAGGCATACAGGAATCAAAGTTCATTAAGAACCTCATATCTTTCAATGAAACCATCAAAGAATGTATCGCTGATATCCTTAATTCTCTTGACTGTAGACACACCATGTTCATAGGTTAGAACACTAACTTTGCGATCAACCACTCGAGAAAGCTGCCTAGCTTTCGCACAGTCCATAATGAGCTTCTTTTGATTCTGCATCTGAATATTCCGATTGAAAATAATTCAGGCCTGACCATCTAGAAGTTGGTTTATTTGGAATTGAAGATTTGCAAACTCGACCTTTGAATCATTCTAAAAACAAGTTAAATCCTTGAAAGAATCATCAATCCAAGAGTTATGATCCTTTCTTTCAAGTATCTTCTTTAGAACCATATCTTGAATTGACTCACGTTCCCGATTTCTTTCCTCCATATTAAGACACACAATCTCTTGAGATCTTGTAGAGCTCTTCATAACAGTTTAGGGATAAAAACACACTATATAGGAATATATATATATATATATATATGCGTTCGTAAACAAGAGTAATAAACTCTAATTCAAACCTTAAGAGTTCACGGGAGGAGGTCACAAGCGTTCGTGGACTGCTAATCACAAAACTTAGACTGAAATAATATACAACATACTTGAGTATTTCTCAATTATTTTCCTTGCATCTCTCAAGCTAGAAACAAGGAAACAAATACCTGGAATCAGGTAATTGGGTGGAAGCTAGTCCCACTCTGATCAATGAGAAAGTTTTTGTATATATCATCTATCAATTTGACCTTTTTGTTCTTTTCCCTTTCTTCGGTTGTATCTCATACCAGAAGGAAAATACATGGTGTGTTTAACATATCCATCAGAAGGCTTTTTCTGAGAACTAAATCTTGGACCTCTTGCAATTGGTTCAATAGGATCATAATAGATAGTAATCCATTCTCTAGACTTAGATTTTTAGGAGACATCCTTATAAGTACATGGAATTATTTTATTAGAAACACAAGAATTTATTCCAAAAAGAACTTGAGCCCTGTGCTGATCTCTAGAACAAAGATCATTCTTATAAGGTTTCTTGTTTCTTGTGGGCATTTGATTCACTGTATTAGTCGGCGGACTATTTGTTCCATTGACAATGAATAGAAGCAAATTATGAAGCTTAGAAATTTGTTTCCTTCTTACAAAACAATGGATAACATAATGATTCTTTTTCCAACAAAAAATACAGGTTCGTGGAGGAGAAGCAATAATTGGCACATGTGCTAACTTCATAGCCATATGAGAGGATTGTAAGTTATTTAAACTATTCTTGACACAATCTTCTACTGGAGAACACTTCTTCGTATGCGGTAATTCATGAGAATTAGTTACAGAAGAATTTCTCCTTAAGAAAGAGTTTTCCTTTTCTAAGGATTTACACTGTTCATGGGCTAGAGTAAGAGATGCACATAGTTTCTCTTTTTCAGCACGAATTATGTTAAAATCTGATGAATGCGTCTCGAACAAAAATTTTCTCTGATTGAGTCCTCTTTAAAAATATCCTCAAAAGTACTAATCTTTTCATGTTGAAGAGTAGTTTTTTGGAGAAGTTTCTCAATATTCTTAGAGAAGGACCTTATGATGTTATAAAGATCATGTTCTCGATCAAGAGACTTTCCAAATTCATCAATGAGATAATCATGATCATTAAAATCAATATTATCAGCTTTTGCCAGAGTGTCACATGCTTCATGAGAGGAAGAAATGTCATTATCAAATTTAACATTCTTTGTACCTCGGGATTCGGAAGAATAAACTAAGGAATAATCCTTTGAGGTATTTCCAAGACACTTGACATAATCAAAAGCTTTAGGAGACATTTTGGTATGCGCAACAGAGATCTTGTTCACAGATTTAGATTTCTACAACACATACTTGTAAGGTCTTAAACGTGTTTGTCTACTCTGATACCAATTGAAAAACTCGGGGGGTCTAACAACCACACCCAATATTTTGATTAGCAATCTTTGTGGACAACTCTGAGTTGTTTTCTAGAAAATCAACTAGACTCAATCAATAGAAAATATCTCAAGGAGTTATTATCTCAATCTCTCAATTTGATTTACTCAAGAAAATATAATTCGTGAGTCTTAATCAAAGAGAGATAACTTGGATGGTGCCAAAGACCAATATACAAGTGTCAATCAATTTAAATCAACAACCAATAAGGTCGGATATTCTAATTGATTGAATAACGCACAACCTGTATTATTTTCAATTATATAAAAATATAATGCGGAAAAGAAATAACACAAACACCAGAATTTTGTTAACGAGGAAACCGCAAATGCAGAAAAACCCCGGGGCCTAGTCCAGATTAAATAAATATATATATACAATATTAAGCCGCTACAGACACTAGACTATTCCAAATTAATTTCGGTCTGGACTGTAGTTGAACCCCAACCAATCTCACACTGATCCAAGGTACAATTATGCTCCTACGCCTCTGATCCCAACATGATACTGCACACTTGATTCCCTTAGCTGAGCTCACCAACAACCAAGAGTTGCTACGACCCAAAGTCGAAGACTTTAATAAACAAATCTGTATCAAACATAAAAGTTTACAAGATAAATTCGTCTCCCACGAATAAACCTATGATCTTTGTTCCCTATTTTGATAAATCAAGGTGAACATGAACCAATCAATAAAACCAGACTTATATTCCCGAAGAACAGCTCAGTTTTATCAATCACCTCACAATAGTCTTAATCGACGCGGCGAAAAAAAAAATTGTGGAATCATAAACGATGAAACGAAGATGTTTGCGACTACTTGTATATCTTGCCTATCAGAGATAGAAATCTCAAACTAATTATTAAAATTGTACTCGTACGATAGAAACAACAAGATCAGATCACACATCTACAAGAAAAGTAATATCGGTTTGGCTTCACAATCCCAATGAAGTCTTTAAGTCGTTATCCTGGTTTTAGAAAAAGAAAACCAATGGTTAAAGGAGAATCGACTCTAGCTTAGCACAACTAGTATCACACAGAATGTGTGGGGATTAGGTTTCCCTGTTGCTAGAGTTCTCCCTTATATAGTCTTTCAAATCAGGGTTTGCAATCAATATTAGCTAACTAACAAAGCATTCAATATTCACTATTAGATGAAAACCTGATTAGATTCAAGCTAATATTTCTCAACCATTAGATTGAAAACTTAGATTGTCATACACACATGTATTAGAAAATTTTAGGTTCGTGTAACCGTTCCCAAACGTGTCCACGATAGTTGGTTCAGGGAAGATCAATTACTGTGGAATACTCAAGGATCCATTCTATGTTTCCATCACCATTTGCACAATGACACACAATAGACATAATCCTTGAATTACAAAATATTTTAACCTATCTTACATCAATAATTGACAATATAGGCTTAACTTTTGTGTTTGTCAAAAGTATATTCATCCTTTTATCAATACTTGCATATCAATTCACGAACGATTTTACTTTTGATAAAATATGGGACAATCAAGTTCACGGACGTAAACACACATATCCCATCAAAATATTGCAATATATAAAACCATAAAGATTAATACTGCGTTTAGAATTTTGATATGTGTCGTATGCGTCAAAAATAATTCACTTCCTCACTCAACTAAATATAAATATAGTATTCGATAAGAAAGATTTCGTATCCACAGCGAGGCGATTGTTGTTAAGCAATTTTCAGATTCTTAAGTAACCAAGTAACCAAGGGTGTGGTTTGGTTTTTATCAAAGAAATAAAACTAAATAAAGCAAAGCAAATAATTAGAATAATCAATAAGGAGAAGATATTGGTCACGGGATAGTATTATTCACAAACATGTATTTTTCATCAACGATGAGAACTGGTAATTTAATCTCGCAATTATCAAAATCCCTAGGATATCTTGATCGCAAGAGTATCCCGTTTATTTACTGATTTTATCACAAACAACATTAAAAGATGCTATTGTGAAATCTTCTTAAAAATCAACCTAAAGTGTCAAAGCACAATTAGGTTTAACTACCTAAGAACAATAAGTTCTATGAAATAAGACTAATCAATGCAAACAAACGTGTAAAAGCACTAATTCGTTTTAACAAAGGTTATGATTCACATGCGATTAAAAAGATGTATCACTACAAGTAATAATCACAAGATGCTACTAGAAATCATAGAAAACAACTTTACGTATTGAAAACCCAAATATAGCTATAGAGATGAAAACAAATCCATTTTATTCCGGACTCAACCAAACTAGCATTCAAATCATATGATAATAAAAACGATGAATCATAAACGATAGAATTGAGACAAAACTAATTCATAGAATCAAATAACATGCTTGAAGAAATCAACTTTTATCCCATAACCAATAATTGTATTTAGTTACTCATATTAATGGAGTTCATCATCATAATAATCAAAGAAGGAAGATGAAACATAAAAGAAAACAAACCCTAGAAATAGTTTTCCAAAACTCCAAAAAGAATAATAAAATTGTGATGTATCTAAAGTTGTAGAAAATTTCCTTTTTATAGCTCTTCTTGTTCCAAAATTAGGTTTTGTCTTCAAAGTCCATTAGATAGAAATCCACCAAGCCCACAAGTGAGAGAAACCCGTGTAGAAATTCTGTCCCAAAAACGCTCGTTGGAAAACTGGTTTTTTTGGCCGGAAATTTGCCGGAATCCGGCACTGGAGAGTAGCTCCGGTGACCGGCAAAGTACACCCGGTCACCAGTCAACGATCCAACTCAGTCAAGCTTACTGAGTCAGTGCAAGTCAATACCGATTCAGTGATCCGACTCGGTCCAGGCCATTTGCAGTCTTGCATATGCCTTATTTCAATCAAGCACAATGATTGCGCTTCAGCCATGATGGCTATGCCTTCCCTGTACTTCATTCCCAGCCATGATGGCTCTCTTGTAACTCCATTTACTACTTCTGCATTTCAATTCTTCTCATTCCCTGTAGTGCAACACAGCAACCACCAGTGCATCACACACCAATCTGCATTTCTCCATTGCCACTGCATCATTCTTCTCTGCATCATACTTGCACAAATTCATTGCAACTTCATTACCAATACAATAAGAAGTATAACCCAGCACCACAACCTTGTAATTCTCTTCTATGTCTCTGCAACAATCATTGGCACCATCTAAACTGAAATATAGCACCACTTCGCAGCTTCAAAACAGCATATAGCTCCCATTCCTTCCAAACCATCAGTTCACAGTTCTTCTTCCAACATCTTAGGCCATTAACACCTGCAATACCTGCCCTAACATTCATATAAAGACATTTCACAGTACCAACTCCACCATTTGTTCATACTCAACCCATTTCAATCACCAACAAACCCTTATTTCACAGTGCATCATCTCTTAACCCAGACCCATGTTCACAGAGACCACTACCAGCTTCATTATAGCACCACCAACAGAAGCTGATCCAGCTGATACTCTCATCACTGATTCAAGAAATAATAGTTCACCTAAATCATCCACCTAGGTCCATCTTCCCTATGATATCCACCACTTCATCAGTTGCACCTCACAAACAAGACAAACTCTCCAGATTTGAGTACAGTCTTCATTCCATTTTCACAAGCCATTCAGATTCAGCAGCAATATTCTCATTCTCTTATTAAACTTGAACCCATTCCACCACTGTTTCAGTAACTCCATATTGCATAGTAGCAGCATCATCAACTCAGTCACAGATTCACAAACTTCTCAATCATTGCCATCATTACAGACCACATCATCCAAATCTGCATCAGTTCTCAGCTACACCCTGATTTCAGTCTCATGAAAATCAACAGAAGAAGCATCTCCAGCTCTTCTTACTCTCAGATCAAACCACCAGATGTAACTTCCTTCTTGTAGCTTCTTCACCAGTTCTCTTAAACTGCACCTACAAGCCGACAACAACCTCACTCCTCTTCTTCAATCTTTTACCCTAAATTCGTAAAACCAACCCAATTGCTCGACTGAATCTTCTAATCTTATCATAGTATCAACTCCCATACCTTCTTTTCAGTGTAACATAAGCAACAACTGAAATTTCAATACACCATAAAAACCCATTGATTTCACCAGATTCAGTTATCAACATCACCAAACCCCCTTTCTGATCTCAGTTCTTACTCTCAAATTTCTAGACACAGGTGTTCTTCCTCCTTCACTGAGATTAAAACAACATCACCATTGTTCTTCACTGCAGCATCATCACTTGTCTCTTCTCAGTCACAGAAACTCCTAACTCACAGATCCCTTTCTTCTTGCAGATCGAAGGTGACAACAACAACAAACCCTAGCTTGATTCATCAATAATTTCCTACAACTGGTCTCAACCCATCTCTCTTTCTTCACAGTTCCTCAACTCGAATCACAACAAACCCTCTCAATTTCTTATCGGATAATTATAGCAACAAACTCGACCAAAACCCACTTTAATTCTCGATCTGATTTCAATAACAACAAGAACCATTTCTTGTTCTCCTTATTTGCTCTAAACATCACCAGAAACCTAATCTTCATAAGAATTCAACCACTGAAACCCTGTTATGATTGAGCTCTTGATTTCCTCTCTCAATTTCTCGTTTTCTCTAATATTTTCTAAATCTCGATTCAGCAGCAGCTACTGCTTTTGTTTCTCCTCTCTTTCTTCCTCTCATTCAGGTGAATAATGATTGAGAAGAATGTTTCTAAATTTTAGGCTTAGGTAATGATTTGGGCAGGATTTATCCACCCCAGCAGTTGAGATAAGGGTCACCCAGATGGTAACTCCCTTAACCTTTAGTACTCCTTCAAATAGAGTTTCCCTTAACCTTAGTTGTGCTCCAGATAACGTTCGTCCGTGAAATGACATTTTAGCCCTTTTAGCCCGTTTTAGGTGATTTATTCTTCTTTTCCTCCATGCGACTCCATAGTACCTAATAACTCAAAAAAATGGTTAAAATACATAATTTACAAGAAAAATAGCAAAGAAAGCATAAACCTAAATAGTAAATACGGTGTATTCTACGCCTATCAAATTTAAACCAATAAATCTACACTAGTACAAACCTTCACATAGGCCACGTTTTTTGGCTCACAACCTAGCCAAGTTTCGGGTTATTTGCATGGCTACTGGTCATATGTATAACTATATCCACGTTTTGTGTTACCCTATAGCCATAGTGCACCATTTGGTCATGGGTTTTATCCTAAACCCCCCAACTGTAGCCATAGTGCATCTGTTGGTCATGGTTTTCAATATAATCCCATCACATGTAGCCATAGATGCGTATATGGTCACATTAAAAAATTATATATGTGTCGAATGTGTAGGTCGGTAATAGACACACATATTAACCTGTGACAAAATGAGAATTTATTTAGCCACGTTGGTTTGTTTATGTGTCCATAGTATATGATTTATTAGACACGCATATACCAAGAAATAGACACATTTTATAAACATGATAAAAGATTGACATACAGCCATACCATATTATTCATTGGGGGAGAATTTTTATATGGCCACATGATGATTTTGTTTATGTGGATGGAGTGTTTTCGACCAAACACATCTTGCAACCAATCTAAAAAATGTCGGACTAATGTTGTGTATGGCTTTTGTTGGCTCATGACCAAGGTTGGAGTAAACAATAGGCATTCTAAGTAGGGATTTGCTTTCTAAGTTGTCCTCGGGAAAAAAAGAAAGAAAAAAAGAGGACATAAGTTTATTCTGGCAGAGTGGATACCATCGACATAATGTTTGGAAACTTGAAACCAACAATAAAAAGTGCACCACCTGAATGAGGAGAATCTCAGTTACCATGATGCATATTGGTGCGTTCAAGAAATACGTAATTGACGAGCTTAAATTTCACAAAAAAATGAAGGAGAAAACAGTTTCTTATATAACACAAACTTCAGAACACATCAGATTAATTTATTCAAAAATTATGCTTACATAAGAGTAGTTTGGCATCTAATAACACGGCATTTCATCAGATAACTTTATACAACTGCCAGATACATTTGAGTTTCAACCAAGTGCCATGGTACTTTTACCATCTTTGCATTTGAGTTACAACCTAGAATTATACTTTCACGATTGCGGAAACCAGTGCACAAATATCACGTCTGTATCAACTTGAGCGACAACGGCAAATTAGTGACCACAGTGTGATGCGTGAATAGCCCAAAAACCTGAAACATGAAAACATGGTTCTCAGTTCAACAAAAGAAACACACCTATTCTTTTATGGTGCAAGAACAAAAAATCTGAAAGGATTTCTGCTTCTCAAGTAAATACTAGTCAGCACTCAGCAATATTAGCACCAAATCCTAGAAAGTAGTGTTCACACATGGGTCATTGACTACAAACCAGTCATACAATTTCATGCTAAGGAACAGGAATAAACATAAGGTCCATCGTTTTTATTCTATCAATATCATGTCACTAACTGAATAACCACATATTAAAGGAAATAAGGCGACGTACCAGCGAGAGTGTGTCATTTTGGCTTGCGTATAAGTAAACCCCGATAGTCAGTTCGGAAGTAATCATCTCGGGGTTCTTTGCCCAAGTCTTGTGGATCTAAACCCGGCAAGATATGATCATTCTGAGGAAGAATCACTGTGCTAAATTCCTCATCATTGCCATCATCATAAGTATCTCTGTAATTTTTGGGAGGTGTCATGAAAACAATAGACCTTTTCTTATTAAGCTGGTCTTGGACATAAAATACCTGCCTAGCTTGTGACGCTAAAATGAAAGGATCATCCTTGTGTCCCAACATAGTAAGATCAACCATATTGTAGCCAAGAGTATCTTTTTTGACCCCACGTCTATTGTCAACCCAAACACACTTGAAAAGAAGAATTTTCCTTGTACCATAATCTAGCTCCTATATCTCTTGTAAAAAACCGTAATAAGACGCTTGACCGTATCTTACGCCATCATCTCTAGAGATGTGCATGTCATTGGCTTGTACGCTAACCCCACTGTTCTGGTGAATTCTACCTTCAAGATATTTTGTACGAAACAGGTATCCATTGATGCGGTATACGTCGTATTTCTTTACCTCGGTGTCTGGGCCGTGTGATATCCACCTTAAGTTCTCTGAGATACTTTCACGGGAGACTACCAACTCTTCCTCAACCTGTAATATTGAGTAATGAAATATCAGTTGCTTAAATTTAGAACTGACGCTCCTAATTCTTAGTTTTAGCCATATGATTCGCTTGTATTTTGTTTCTACATACACAACACAAGATAATGGAAAAGTCTCATTCATCAAAATTTTAAAAATGATGTTGCCTCAACATATCTGAGCATGGTAAAGGTGAACTTCACCTGGACACCACAAACACAAGGGAATATCCATTTTGGAACATCCTCAAATAAGCTAGGCAATGATATCAAGCCAAAAAGAAGAGCTCAGGGATGACTCCCATAAAAAATATTAAGCCATTTCAAACCAAGCCTGGAAAATTTTGTGGAATACTCAAGAAACTGAATTGATTAATGCAAAAAAATGAAGATCTCAGAGATATTACTCTTCTTACATCGTGAGAAGCCAAACACTAATGTTAACATCAACAGTCTCCGGCAGTCTAATACTCAGGTCAAGAATCTAATTTCGTAATAATTTGTCGAACACAAAGGGGTATAACATAGCAAAGATAATGTATTATTCTACAAACTCTTACCTCTTTTCGTAACCATTTGCCAAACGTATTAGCGTGCTCTTTCTCCAGCCATGCTTGTTTTTTAACAGGATATTTTGCTTTCAAATAGAGCTTGTGCCGACTGGTATGAAAATGATGAATGTTATAATTTGTATAAAAATAAATAGAAAAATTAATCACTAACAACAATAATAAAAAAAAAAACAAAAAAACTTACTCGATGTAAGGCTCAATTTCAGGCGTATTCTGCATTACATAAAAATGTGCTTGAGACAACTGTTCAGGACTAACTATACAAGATTCTCCAGCTGACAGTGGTTCTCCCTCCATAATAGTTTCAGAATCTTCACTATTTCCGGATGTGTTATGCCTGTCAAGAGGAATGCCAATTGTCTTGATGCTTCTGTGGTACTCACAATAGGCCTCAAGCGTCTCTTCTGCAACGTACTCTTCAGCAATGCATCCACAAGGTAAATTTTTGTTTTGCACATGCCCTTTAATAACCTTCATACACCTTTCAAAGGGATACATCCATCGAAAGCATACTGGACCACATAATTTCACTTCCCTTGTAAGATGCACGGTTAAATGAATCATAATATCAAAAAAGGATGGAAGAAAATACTTCTCCAGTAAGCATAACTTCACACACAGATCCGCCTGCAACTTATCTATCTCTTCCACATTGATTTATTTTGCGGATATTGATCTGAAAAAGAAACAAAACCTGATAATAGCATATCTCACAGGTTCGGGCATAATCGACCGAATCGCAACGGGTAAAAATTGTTGCATAAGCATGTGGTAGTCATGTGATTTAAGCCCGACCAACTTACGCTCTTTCCGATTCACAAGGGTAGCAAAATTCAAACAATACCCTTCGGGAACCCTTAACTCGGATAATGTTTCACAAAACTTATCCTTCTCTTCCTTGGTTAATGTATAACATGCTGCCGGAAGTGTTGTTCCTTTGTCATCTGTCTTAGGTACCAACTCAGGTCTTAACTGAGAATGCACCAAATCCATTCTAGCTTTTAATCCATCTTTTGTATGCCCGTTGTGCATCAATGTTCCAACAAGACTCTCACCCACATTCTTCTCAACATGCATGAAGTCTATACAATGTTGCACATCATTATACCGCCAATATCTAAGACGTCTTTTCCATACGTTGTACTTTTTCCAGTAAATGGTTTCATTTCCTTCCTCGTCTGTGTTGCCCACTTCCTTTGATGTTTTCCTGATTCTCTTCATCTTTCCGCCTCTTCTAGGTGTAGCCTGCACATATTCCACTTGAGCATCCTTCCTTACCTTTCCCCATGAATTCTTTATACATTTTACTTCATTGTATATTTCTTTCCCGTTCATTGGTATTGGAGCAGATCCCCACTCTTGTTCTCCATTAAACGCGTTCTTCTGGCTTCTGAATGGATGATTATATGGTAGAAATCTTCTATGACCACCATAACTTTGTTTGCCTGAGCAAGGAAGTCTAATAGAGTAAGTTTTTCTCCGACATACTACACAACCTTTGTATCCGCTGTAGGGGCATCCACAAAGAGTACCAAGAGAAGGATAGTCGTTTATATTCCATAAAACAACTGCGCGCAATGTAAACATTTCTTGTGCGTACGCATCCCATGTTCTGATTCCTTTATCGAATAAGAACTGAAGACCCTAAACCAAAGGTTCTAAAAAAACATCGATGTTGTTACCATGCGCACCATCTATAAGAAATGACAGCATGATGAACTTCCTTTTCATACAGAGCCACGGTGGAAGGTTGTAAATCACAATTAAAACTGGCCATACACTGTGTAGCTTGGTGCCTTTGTTTACATCAACTCCATCCGCGGAAACAGATAGCCGTAGATTTCTTGGATCAAAAGCAATTTCTGGAAATTTATTATCTATCACTCTCCATGCATGTGAGTCTGCAGGATGACGTAGAACACCATATGTTTTTCTACTGGTCTTGTGCCATATCATATCTTTGGCTGTGGGCTTCGATTGAAACATCCGCTGAAATCTTGGAATGATGTCGAAGTACCACAATACGTTTGCTGGGACATTCTCATACACTTTTCCTTCCTTATCAACTTTCCATCTTGATATTCCACAAGTAGGACATTTTATTTCATCCTTGTACCGGTTCCTATAAAGAATACAGTGATTGCTACAAGCATGTATCTTTGTATAACCTGAACCCATCGCTTTAATAATTTTCTTAGCCTCATACGTACTCCCTATCATTTCATTATCTTTAGGGAGCATGTTCTTTAACAAGGGTAATAATTCATTAAAGAACATGTTTGATGCTCCGTGCTTACTCTTCAATTTGAACAGCTGAACAATTGCGGACAACTTTGTAAAGTTGGGACATCCTTCATATAAGGGCTTTTCAGCATCTTGGAGTATCTTTTTTAACTTCTTAGGGTCCTCAGCAAATTCCTCTGCAGCTTTAACCATTTCTATAGTGTCTGGAGCATCAGTGGGAATTCCCATTCCAAAATCTTCAAATTTAGAGTGCAGACCATTGTTGGCATTAACCGGCCCAATACTACTTGACTCATCCTTCTCCCCATGCTTAGCCCATGTGGTGTAGGTTTGATCGATTCCATTTACAAACAAATGTTCATCTACTTCGCTGACTGAAAATGCGCAGTGATTTAAACAATCCGTACATGGACATGGTATAAGAAAATCGTCATCTGTCTCGTTCTCCTTCTTCAGATGATTGACAGCATACCGCAAAAATGCCGCGACTCCATCTATATAACGTTCTTTCGTTCTATCAGTACTCATCCATGATTTATCCATTCTAAAATACAAAGAAATCCTGACATGTCAACAACCACTTCATGTAATTCAATAAAAATAAACTTACAGAATTAGGCATTTATGCAACAAATACAAATCCTGACATGTTAACAATCAAGATGAAAATAAAAATAAAAATCCTGACTTGTCAACAACCAAGATGAACTGAACCATAAGTTAAAATCCTGACATTTATGAAACAAATAAAAATAAAAATAAAAATCCTGACATGTCAATAACCAAGATGAACTGAACCATAAGTACAGAAAAGTTTAACAACCAAACCAATACAAAGCAATCTGGTGATGGTGGTTCCATCGATTAGGCATTTATGCAACAAAAAAAAATACTAACAATTAATGTTGACAAAAGTTACCTAAAGAGAAGAAGATGAGTTTAACAACCAAACCAATTATGAAGCGATTGAATCAATTTACCCAATTTCAAATTTAGGGTTACAAGTTAGATGATGATTAAATTCAATCAAATCAAAAATCTGACCCTAAATTCGAATCTGAGTAAAGATTAGTCGAAATTGAGTTAAGATTAGTCGAAATTGAGTAAAGATTGATGAAGATAAACGAAGATTTAGATTGAGAAGGTAGGGGTGATTTGTAGAATAAGGCAGAAAAGACGAGATTTAGATTGAGAAGGTTCAGGTGAAGATAGTGGTGGTGTTTCAAAAAAAATTCAGTTCAAGATAGTGGTGGTGATGACTTCGAATGTTGGTAGCGGTGGTGGTGTTTCAAAAAAAATTCAGTTGAAGATAGGAGATCGAGAACGAGAAGAATGTTGAACTTTGTTTCTCAGATCTAATATCTATTCGTTTTACAAAACTACCCTTCAACATTCTGTGTTATTACGATAAACCAGCTAGGAAAATCAAAATCACTTAGAGGCGATCGGGTAATTTATAATAGTGCATAGACTGTATTGCCCCTACGTTTGTAAACATTTACATGAGTTTGAGGGTGGGAAAATATTATGGAAGGGCAGTCAGCGTCATTTCAAATGCGACACCAAATTTTGGCCTTGTTTAAGGAAATCAAATTGTCGAGATGAAACAAACATGTTCAAATATCATTAGAGTTAGACCAGAGTTTATCGTTCGGATGAACTGAGGACGAAATATATCAGAATTGAACATCACGGGTTCAAAGATTACTAGAGTTAGACCTGAGTTTCTCGTTCGGATGAACTGAAGACGAAATATATCAGAATTGAACATCACGAGTTCAAATATGACTAGAGTTAGACCAGAGTTTCTTGTTCGGATGAAATAAAGACGAAATATATCAAAATTGAACATCACGGGTTCAAAGATTACTAGAGTTAGACCTGAGTTTCTCGTTCGGATGAACTGAAGACGAAATATATCAGAATTGAACATCGCAGGTTCAAAGATCACTTGAGTTAGACCCGAGTTTCTCGTTCGGATGAACTGAAGACGAAATATATCAGAATTGAACATCACTGGTTCAAAGATTACTTGAGTTAGAACTGAGTTTCTCGTTCGGATGAACTGAGGACGAAATATATCAGAATTGAACATCACGGGTTCAAAGATTACTAGAGTTAGACCTAAGTTTCTCGTTCGGATGAACTGAAGACGAAATATATCAGAATTGAACATCGCAGGTTCAAAGATCACTTGAGTTAGACCAGAGTTTCTCGTTCGGATGAACTGAAGACGAAATATATCAGAATTGAACATCACTTGTTCAAAGATCATTAGAGTTAGAACAGAGTTTATCGTTCGGATGAACTGAGGACGAAATATATCAGAATTGAACATCACGAGTTCAAAGATGAGTAGAGTTAGACCAGAGTTTCTTGTTCGGATGAACTAAAGACGAAATATATCAAAATTGAACATCACGGGTTCAAAGATTACTAGAGTTAGACCTGAGTTTCTCGTTCGGATGAACTGAAGACGAAATATATCAGAATTGAACATCGCAGGTTCAAAGATCACTTGAGTTAGACCTGAGTTTCTCGTTCGGATGAACTGAAGACGAAATATATCAGAATTGAACATCACTGGTTCAAAGATCACTTGAGTTAGAACTGAGTTTCTCGTTCGGATGAACTGAGGACGAAATATATCAGAATTGAACATCACAGGTTCAAAGATTACTAGAGTTAGACCTAAGTTTCTCGTTCGGATGAACTGACGACGAAATATATCAGAATTGAACATCACGGGTTCAAAGATCACTACAGTTAGACCAGAGTTTCTCGTTCGGATGAACTGAGGACGAAATATATCAGAATTGAACATCACGGGTTCAAAGATTACTAGAGTTAGACCTGAGTTTCTTGTTCGGATGAACTGAAGACGAAATATATCAGAATTGAACATCACGTGTTCAAAGATTACTAGAGTTAGACCTGAGTTTCTCGTTCGGATGAACTGAAGAGGAAATATATCAGAATTGAACATCGCAGGTTCAAAGATCACTTGAGTTAGAACTGAGTTTCTCGTTCGGATGAACTGAAGACGAAATATATCATAATTGAACATCACTGGTTCAAAGATCATTAGAGTTAGAACAGAGTTTATCGTTCGGATGAACTAAGGACGAAATATATCAGAATTGAACATCACGGGTTCAAATATGACTAGAGTTAGACCAGAGTTTCTTGTTCGGATGAACTAAAGACGAAATATATCAGAATTGAACATCACTAGTTCAAAGATCACTAGAGTTAGACCAGGGTTTCTCGTTCGGATGGAATGACGACGAAATATATCAGAATTGAACATCACAGGTTCAAAGATCACTAGAGTTAGACCAGGGTTTCTCGTTCGGATGAACTGACGACGAAATATATCAGAATTGAACATCACGGGTTCAAAGATTACTAGAGTTAGACCTGAGTTTCTCGTTCGGATGAACTGAAGAGGAAATATATCATAATTGAAAACTGATTTTCGTTCCACGTAGATTTCTTGAATTTTGCAGTTATCTAGTATGAAATATATATCACAAGAATTTTATAATTTATCCGCGTTCTAATCTTTTGAGAATTTATTTGTGTCCGCATCGGTCGTGTCCGTGTTAGTGCAACCCATTTGCTAACTAATCCATCCAGGTCCAATTCCGTTTTCAAAAGCGTTTTCAAAAGTGCTAGTCAATATTTTTATTTTGTTATTTTATAATACATCAAATTATATGTACCTACTAAACTTTAACCGTGTTTGATAGCAAACATGGGCCCACCAAATACTTTAAACCAATAAGGGATATCTCACACACCTCTTTATCTTATACCCTGCTCCACTGTGTGTCGGCTTCTTTGGTCTTAGCTACAGAATTCAATCTTTGGATTCCTTCTAATAATCATCTACACTAACTAAAGCCTAATGGGTCACAGTAAATCTTTGGATTCTTTCAGAGAGATGGAAAGAAGAATTCGAAGAACAACTTTTTTCGGTGGAGCAAAAATAATTTTGGGCGGGATAAAATTTCTTTGTGCGGGATAAATTTTTGTTTTCCCGCTTGGGGTGCATCTCTTCAACTATAAAGTGAGCTCTAAATCATGAAGAATCGCTACAAAATCACCTACATCTTACTGAGGTATCTTTTCTGTTACATTATAAACAAAACCCTAAAATTCAATTTAGGTTTCAAAACCCTAATTGATTTTTATTTCGAAACACTAATTGATTTTTATTTCTATTGACAAGAATCTCTGTGATTCAAACCCTTACTAAGGTATATTTCCTGTATACCAGTCCAATTAGGATATGTTTTAGGGATTTCTTTTCTTTTCTTTTCTGGGTAGCATAGTCTAATTGATTTTTGTGTCAATTGACAGGAATCCTTGTGATTTTCGATTCATACCTTCATCATAGTAAGGTATATTTTATGTTACCTCCATCTTCTCTGTGAATACCAATCCTGTTAGGAATATGTTTTAGTTTTTTTTTATTTTGGGCAAAATAGATGTTATCTTTCCAGTTTATGATGTGTAGAAGAACACCTGATGTGTGAGATTTTGGTTTCAATTTTTAAGTTAAATGCATAATAAGATGTTTTGTAGTCAAATGAATCATTGTGATTAATGCTTTTATTATATTTATATATTGTTTGATTTTATTTATTTTGATACTAATTTATATATTGTTTGATGTTACATATCATATATAAGTTCCAGTCACTCATTATGTTCCTATTCAATGAAAATATGCATATTTTGATATGATGGCACCGGAGAATTCACGTGAAGAGTTGGACTATGATGTTAATGATGACTATGATAATGATACTGAAGGTGCAGAGGATGATGGCTACTATAGCAGCAGCAGTTCTGATGTGTCTACTAGAAGTGCTGATGAACATCTTGGTAAAGCTAGTCTAACTTTACTATCTTGTTTAGTTTGTTTTGGACTTGAATACTAGGAGTTCGCTACACTATGTGTTTTCAATAACTTATATAACTTCTTTTTTTGGGGTATTTAAACTTGCAGGGAATGATGAACAAGAAGTCAACGAGTCTACTGATAACTCAATGGAAATTTCACATCAAGCAACAGCAGCTCCAGAGTCCAAAGAGAAAAAGGTTCACGGTTTGACAAGATTAAAGGAACTCCGTAGAAAGTGGAAAGGAAAGAAATGTTTGGTAGACTTTGATGGCCTTGGTCGATTTACGGGGAAATACAAATCACAAATCGCAAGTTATATGGGTGTGTTGGTACGTCGAGACGTTGGGCTTAGATACTTGAGTTGGAAGAAGGTGCCTACAGAACTGAAGGAGAAGCTATGGGTGGAAATAGTGGTAATGTGCATTTACTGATTTCTCTATTAAGGTTAATATAAAAGTTGTTATTCAATTCTATTGTGTTACCCTCACTAACATCCATTTCATATTCTGGTAGCGCTTCTATGAAATCGATGAGACAAGGAAACGAAGAATGCTTGTTCATCTCGGTGAACATTTGCGTAACTTTAGAAGAAAATTGTACGCAAAATTACTGCCGAATCTGGCCAGACCTTCTAAATTGAAGACTATCCCCAGACAATATCGTATGTATTTGGACCAAGACCAATGGGACGAGTTCGTAACGTATAGACTCTCTCCTGAATGCAAGGTTGTATCTTACACATTTTAACTTTAGAACCACTTCAAGTTCATTATCTAGTTTAAAATTTTGATGAATGAAATTGTTTTAATTTATGTGCCCAGAAAATGTCTGATGCGGGAGCTGAGGCGCGTGCTAACCACAAATATGAACATAGGTTGGGAAGAGCCGGATATTCTGGTTTGTTGGAAAAATTAGTAAGTCCACTGTCTTATCACACTGTCATGTAACCTGTTAGCTTGTGCTTAATTAGAGAGTACATCTTATGATATTAATTTAGTTTGGTATTTTAATCTGTTGATATGAAGAGTATGTATCTAATATTTGGCATGTGTGTGTATTTGATAATCAAGATTGAAAAAAAAGAGATTCGTGAAGATGAGAATCCTTCAAGGTCTCTCCTGTGGAGGAAGGCACGTCAAAACAAAGATGGGGAATACGATGATAATGATGTTAGGGAAAAGTCAGCACAACTCGTAAGACAACTGCAACTACCTAGATGTATGTTTTTTGATTGAGTATATGCGGAAATTAAGTGAATGCTACTTAAAGATTACTTTGACACCCCTTAAATTTTGTGTACAGGAGGAGTTTGATAAACAGTTGGAAGATGGAACCGTACCAAAGGAACTAGGAAAAGATTCCCTTACACATGTGTTTGGTGAAGAACATGGTGGACGTGTAAGATGTGCGGGCAAGGGAGTGACTCCAACAAATTACTGGCACCTGCCACGAAGAGGAGAATCTAAGGAGAGTGTTGCTGAACTGAAGAAACTGTTGGATAGTGAAAGATGCGAGAACCAAAGGGAGAGTGAGAAGAAGGATGAACAAATAAAGGAGGTGATGGCGAAAATGGAGGAACAAACAAAGATGATGAACGAAGTACTGTCTCAGCTAGATTCTAAAAGATCTAAAAGATTATTGAAAAATAAAACGTCCACAACAAAAAAAAAACAGGTAAGCAATTTAAAAACTTGTTGATTACTAATTGTGTCTTTCAATCCGATTATAAATGTTTTGTTGAAATAACTTGATGATTAATATAACTTGTTATTAAATGTCAGCATGTTCAACATTACTTAGTCTTATAGATCTGTTTTGTTTTAGTTTATGTTGAATTTCTATGTTACTAGTTTTTGATACCATTTGGTGAAGTATTATTCAATAAATGTTGTGAAAGAGTAACAATTATTAGTCACAGAAACTGTTTTGAGGATGAAAATTTGATAAAAAGAACATGCTAATGACCATGTTAGTGCTTGTTTCATTTTAGTAGATTAAAAAGAACAATAGGATTTATTGTTGTTTCAGAAAAAATATTGCTTGAATCACATTGACTGGCTGCATGGTTGTTTATTATGTAGCTAGTTATTGGCATTATTTTAGATTAAGCATGTTTAGCGTCCTCTTAAACTTAGACTATATATTCTTTTTAATTGAAGTGACTAATGCTTATTTACCATGTCAGCTGCACTTCGTAGAGATCTCCGGAAACTCATAACTCAGCTCCCACAGCTACACAAAGATCTCCTGCATCTAGCCAGCATTCAAATGGATCTAGACCAGTATCTCCAACTGAAAGGCAGGAATCTCAGACAACTAAACAAAAATATCTTGCTTCTAAGCATCAGTCTCATAGCTCCCTTGTGAACTCTCTACCCACAACATCCGAAAAAAATGAACCCCCACTGGTATGTTCCTTGTAGAGGTATTAAGTCCATGGTGTTTTGAGAGTTGAAAATTGTTGATATTAATATATCATATATGACCATGTTAGCGCTTGTTTCATTTTAGTAGATTGTATCATATATGACCATGTTAGTGCTTCTTTCATTTTAGTAGATTGAAAAGAACATCATGATTTATTATTGTTCCAGAATATTGCATGAATCACATTGACTGGCTGCTAGTTGTGTATTATGTAGCTAGTTATTGGCCTCCTCTTAAACTTATATTCTTTTAAATTGAAGTAACTAATGCTTATTTACCATGTCAACTGCACTCCGCAGAGATCTCCGGAAACTCATCACTCAGCTCCAACAGCTACACAAAGATCTCCTGCATGTAGCCAGCATTCAAATGGATCTAGACCAGTATCTCCAACTGAAAGGCAGGAGTCTCAGACAACTAAATCAAAGTCTCTTGCTTCCAAGCATCAGTCTCATAGCTCCATTGTCAATAATCAACCTACATCATCCGACAAAAATGAACTCCCACTGGTATGTTTCTTTTGTGGGTATTATGTCCATAATGTTTTGAGAGTTGAAAATTGTTGATGTTAATATATCATATATGTTTGCAGACTGGTAAATGCAAACTAGCCCATACCACACTGAGGAATATCGTTGCAATTGGTACTTTTTATCAATCAGCAACAAATCAAATATTTCATGGACATCCACTTGATGATGAGTGCATCAGAGTTTCGATTGAAAAAGAAGTTAAACCAAACCACAGTTTGCCAGTTTGTACTCGTCATCTGAAAACAGTAGGTGATGCTGTTGCTAGTTTTGTTGCATGGCCAAAAACACTCGTGATCTCTTGCACTACTGTAAGTTGCTTTATTCCATAGATATCTAGTCTGTTATAACAAGTATATGACAATGAAACATGTTAACAAATTTTTGAAGAATACATATAATATATCAATGTCCCTGTATCCGAACTTATAATATGTCCATTTCCTTATAATCACTTTTCTTTTGCTTCAGATGGAGCCACTTCTAGATCCTGATGAACGTGATGCTAACCTCAAGACTAACAACATGAAGAAGAAGAGAGCTTCTGGTATGAAGGATGGGGAAGCAAAGCCTCAGAGAACCATCAAGAGAATTAAGACTGCTGTCTAGTCATGGTACCTTAGATTTTGAATGTTCAAAATTTTTGAATCTCCGGTTGAATTTTCTTTTCTCAAGGCTTTTGCAAAAACTGAGCGACATATGAGACGTTTATCATATGATTAATAAATATCATTTTGGATTTGGATCAATTTTAATTAATTCATTTTACCAATGGATGTTATTATAAATTTTGCCACACAATAGGTCCGTAAAGATTCGACATCACTGGCTTCATGTTGTTGAATATGAAATAAAATTTAAATTTTGAGTGGCTAAAAACAGTCACCAGTGTCCGAAAGGTAAACAATAGCTACTGTGAAAATATTTGACATGTCTTTACACAAAAGTTTTTATGTCATGACATGTCATTGGAATATAAATCCAATGCACCATGACTATAACTTGAGAATTGGTCATGTTCAAATTTTTTTGTGTATATCCTATAACAGGGATGTCCATGGTACTCCATATATAATGTAACTATAAGTTTGTGAATTGGCCATGCTAAAATTAATTTTGGTGTGTCTGAATAATAAAGATGGTCATGGTAAAACATTCTAATGTGGCTTCAGGGTACACAATATCTGATAGAGATGGACATGGTAAAACATTTCCATGTGGCTTCAGGGTACACAATAGCCACGTCGAAACTATATTCCGTGTGTCTAGATGACAGTAAAGGCCATGGTTAAAATAAATCCATGTAGCTTTGTTCTTAACACTAGCCATGTTAAAATCAAATTGTGTGTTTAAAAGGATCTTATGGCTATGGTTATTTGGAAAAAAGCTTTAGTACCAAAAAAGAATGGGAACCATATAGACACGGTTCAAGGGTATAGCTATGGAAAATCATGTGAAATAGTCACTCAAAGATTATGTATCCACAAGGTACCCAATTGTAACACCTTCTACCATAACGGTTTTAGTGTAAAAAAAATACGTGGCTATATGCCTATGGACACGGTGTTCAACTGTGGCCTAGGTGTTGTTTTGTACTAGTGCTAAAAACAAGAAGATGAAAATATTGGATATAACTATGTGTAATCACAATAATGGCTATTCCAAAACACTAGTTATTCTTCTAAACAAAACGAAAAAATAGAAGATTTACTAGGAATACAGGAATCAGATTTCATTTAGAACCTCATATCTTTCAATGAAACCATCAAACAATGTATCACTGATCTCCTTGATTCTCTTGACTGTAGACACACCATATTCATGGGTTATAACACTAACTTTGTGATCAACTACTCGATCAAGGTGCCTAGCTTTCGTACAGTCCATAATGAGCTTCTTTTGATTCCGTATCTGAATATTCTGATTAGCAAGAATTCTGTCCTGACCATCTAGAAGTTAGTTTATTTGGAATTGAAGATTTGCAAACTCGACCTTTGAATCATTCTAAAAACAAGTTAAATCCTTGACAGAATCATCAAACCAGGAGTTATGATCCTTTCTTTCAAGCATCTTCTTTAGAACCATCTCTTGAATTGACTCACGTTCCCGATTTCCTTCCTCCATATTAAGACACACAATCTCTTGAGATCTTGCAGAGCTCTTCATAACAGTTTATGGACAAAAACACACTATATAGGAATATATATATGCGTTCATAAATAAGAGTAATAAACTCCAATTCAAACGCTAAGAGTTCACGGGAGGAGGTCACGAGCGTTCGTGGACTGCTAATCACAAAACTTAGACTGAAATAATATACAACATACTTGAGTATTTCTCAATTATTTTCCTTGCATATCTCAAGCTAGAAACAAGGAAACAAATACCTGGAATCAGGTAATTGGGTGGAAGATAGTCCCACTCTGATCAATGACAAATTTATTGCATATATCATCTATCAATTTGACCTTTGTGTTCTTTTCCTTTCTTCGATTGTCTCTCAAACTAGAAGGAAAAGACATGGTGTGTTTAACATATCCGTCAGAAGGCTTTCTCTGAGAACTAAATCTTGGACCTCTTGCAATTGGTTCAATAGGATCAGAATAGATAGGAATCCATTCTCTAGACTTAGATTTTTCAGAGACATCCTTATAAGTACAGGGAATTCTTTTATTAGAAACACAAGAATTTATTCCAGAAATAACTTGAGCCCTGTGGTGATCTCTAGAGTAGAGATCATTCTTATAAGGTTTCTGGTTTCTTGTGGGCATGTGATTCACTGCATTAGTCCGAGGAATATTTGTTCCATTGACAATGAAGAGAAGCAAATTATGAAGCTTATAAATTTGTTTCCTTCTTGCAAAACAATGGATAGCATAGTGATTCTTTTTCCCACAAAAAATACAGGTTCGTGGAGGAAAAGAAATAATTGTCACCTGTCCTAAATTCATATCCATATGAGAGGATTGTAAGTTATGTAAACTATTTTTGACACAATCGTCTACTGGAGAACACTTCTTCGTATGCGGCAATTCATGAGAATTAGTTACAGAGGAATATCTCCTTAATACAGAGTTTTACTTTTCCAAGGATTTACACTGTTCATGGGCTAGATTAAGAGATGCACATAGTTTCTCTTTTTCATCACGAAGTCTGTTGAGATCTGATGAATGCGTCTCGAGCAAACATTTTTCTCTAATTGAGTCCTCTTTAACAATATCCTCAAAAGTACTAATCTTTTCATGTTGAAGAGTAGTTTCTTGGAGAAGTTTCTAAATATTCTTAGATAAGGACCTTATGATGTTATAGAGATCACGTTCTCAATCAAGAGACTTTCCAAATTCATCAATGAGCTGATCATGATCATTAAAATCAATATCTTCAGCTGTATATTTTGAAATTTTGGTGAGTTTCTCTTCAGCTTTTGCCAGAGTGTCATATGCCTCATGAGAGGAAGAAATGTCATTCTCAAATTGAAAATTCTTTATATCTCGGGATTCAGAAGAATCAATTAAGGAATAATCCTTTGAGGTATTTCCAAGACACTTGATATAATCAAAAGCTTTAGGAGACATTTTGGTATGCGCAACAAAGATCTTGTCCACAAATTCAGATTGCCACAAACACAGACTTATAAGGTATTAAAGTGTTTTCCTGCTCTGATACCAATTGAAAAAGCAGGGGTTTAACAACCACACCCAATATTTGAATTAACAATATTTGTGGACAACTCCGAGTTGTTTTCTAGAAAATCAACTAGACTCAATCAATAGAAAATATCTCAAGGAGTTATTATCTCAATCTCTTAATTTGATTTACTCAAGCAAATAAAATTTGAGAGTCTTAATCAAAGAGAGATAACTTGGATGGTGCCAAAGACCCATATCCAAGTGTCAATAAATTTAAATCAACAACCAATAAGTTTAGATATTCTAATTGATTGAACAATGCACAACCGGTATTATTTCAAAAATATAATAATATAATGCGGAAAAGAAATAACACAGACACCAGAATTTTTTTAACGAGGAAACCGAAAATGCAGAAAAACCCCGGAACCTAGTCCAGATTAAATATATATACAGTATTAAGACACTACAGACACTAGACTACTCAAAATTAACTTCGGTCTAGACTGTAGTTGAACCCCAACCAATCTCACACTGATCCAAGGTACAATTATGCTCCTACGCCTCTGATCCCAACATGATATTGCGCACTTGATTCCCTTAACTGAGCTCACCAACAACCAAGTGTTGCTACGACCCAAAGTCGAAGACTTTAATAACCAAATCTGTATCACATAGAAAATTCTACAAGATAGATAAATTCGTCTCCCACGAATAAACCTATGATCTTTGTTCCGTCTTTTGATAAATCAAGGTGAACAGGAACCAATCAATAA
The DNA here is from genome assembly GCA_023529315.1 of Papaver bracteatum. Lineage (NCBI taxonomy): Eukaryota > Viridiplantae > Streptophyta > Magnoliopsida > Ranunculales > Papaveraceae > Papaver > Papaver bracteatum. The sequence goes on from JAJJWX010003506.1 coordinate 1,145,113, forward strand.
AAAAGAACTTATATTCCCGAAGAACAGCTCAATTTTATCAATCACCTTACAATAATCTTAATCGAAGCGGCGAAAAAAATAATTGTGGAATCACAAACGATGAAACGAAGATGTTTGCGACTACTTGTATATCTTGTCTATCGGAGATAGAAATCTCAAACCAATTATTAAAATTGTACTCGTACGATATAAACTGTAAGATCAGATCACAGTACTACAACAAAAGTAGTATTGGTCTGGCTTCACAATCCCAATGAAGTCTTTAAGTCATTATCCTGGTTTTAGAAGAAGAAAACCAAAGGTTAAAGGAGAATCGACTCTAGCTTAGGACAACTAGTATCACACAGAATGTGTGGGGATTAGGTTTCCCTGTTTCTAGAGTTCTCCCTTATATAGTATTTCAAATCATGGTTTGCAATCAATATTAGCTTACTAACAAAGCATTCAATATTCACTGTTAGATGAAAACCTGATTAGATTCAAGCTAATATTTCTCAACCGTTAGATTGAAAACTTAGCTTGTCATACACACATGTACTTGACAATTTTAGGTTCGTGTAACCATTCCAAAACGTGTACATTAGTTGGTTCACACTAGTTAACCAAATGGTTAGCCAAATGATAACTTTCATATCAACCATTTTTTTCTTCACCATAACTAGTCCAAATGACTCAAATGAACTAGTTAGAGAGTTTTTCAATTTCTATGAGATCCCATGTACTACACAAGACATAATTGAAGCAAAAACTATGTGATTCACTCGAAACGATTCATGAACTATAAATCCACGGTTTGCAATATCATTCCTTAGTTTATTAAGATAAGTTCACAAGCATCGTTTTTAGACATAACCTACTCAAGTTTGCAGACTGGGTTCGCGGACTCAAGTTAACCGGTTGGAGTTCACAAACTCCAACAGAAATTCTCGGGTCGAGAACTTCCGTCAGTTCGCGGACTGAAACTAATCTACAACTCCAGCAGAAATTCTCGGTTTCGAGAACTATGCCAGTTCGCGGACTGAGTTGACGGCTCACACTACGGTTTCACTTGATCAACAAAGTTCGCAAACTTCGATTCAAGCAATAAGGAATTATACATATATGTTTTCCACAATAATGTTTATATCCTCCAATGGTTATATAGTTTAAACTCTCATTTCAATCATTGAAAAGTTCTCAGAGGGTGTTATATAGTTGTTATTCACAAACTATTTTTCGTCAGAGCGATTTCCAAATGATTGAAACATAACATGACTATCATCACTAAGTAAAGATGAACTTGGCTAAAACGAAAGCTTTACCAACACATATTTTGAGAAATAGATAAGCTAGATATACTCGGCTCAAAATATCACATGTGTATATTCTTAGTCTATATAGTAATACGACTTTTGTCTCAAAATAGGAGATAGAGTATATAGAATTTTGAGTGATATATAAGTTCAAGTCTCCACATACCTTTCATTCGATGAAGATCCACTGGTTCCTTGAGTAGTCATTCGTCTTGTATGATGATTTCCATGGAGTTCTTGAGCTAAACTACACTTTCTATCCTAGTCCGAGACCTTAGCTATAGTAGACTAGAAATCACGACTTTATAGTTTTGATCACAAACATTGACGAAGATGCTTAAGATAGCAACGCATGCGAGTTCGACTGAGCAATGATCTAACAGTCTGTACGATAACTCATAAACTCTATTTCAATCATTGAAACTTTATTATAGGATGACAATAGTTTTTTTCACTAAATATTAGCATCAAAACGATTTCAAGTTATTGAAATAATCAATACGAAACATTATAAGTCTACATCAAATAATTATATCACACAAATCATGTAAGATGTTACCAGGAGATTTTCATATGATCATCTTTTGACTTTCGTCAAGAGTATAAGATGAACTTGGTCAAAGTGAAAGCTTACCAACACATATTTCAAGAAATATGTAAGCGAGTGAAACTCTGCTCTAAATATCAAATGTGTATAATAGAAGTCTATATAGCTAACGAATTTTGTCTCAAATAGGAGATAGAGTATATAGATTTTTGAGTGATAGATGAGTTCAAGTCTCCACATACCTTTTGTTGATGAAGATTTACAAGCTCCCCTTAGTAGTTCTTCGTCTCCAATTGATGAACGTCGTGAAATATAATGCTCAACTACACTTTTTATCCTAATCCGAGACTTAGCTATAAGTAGACTAGAAATCAGGACTTATAGTTTTGGAAATTAAACTTGACATCAATCTTGAGATAGCAACTCTTGCGAGTTCGACCGAGCAATCCTATAACATATTCTATACTCTTGCAGCATCCTGAGTTTGGGACAACTCAGTTCCATGGATATGCTTAAATGCCAACATCACATATTGCATTTGTCAATTTTTCCTTGTCTTTCCTTCCTCAATGAAGTTTCATTGTGTCGGCCATTAAGATTTGTTACTTGTCCACTGACTTTATAATGTAGGGCCATCTTAGCTCTTTACTGGCCCTACAGGGTCCCGCTATTTTATCGCTTCATGGTCTATGCAGCTGAACATTGACTAGGTCAGATATGTTGTGATGTTCCACTATGGCTCTTCACTAGCCATGGATGTCATATATACCGTGTATATTCATTTCACTCTTAAGAAAAGAAAAAAAAACTATTAAGATAGTGTTAAATTAAATTGAAGGAACAAGGGATGTGTTCCTGCTTCTTATAAAGTTGATGTACTTATTTCTTTAATTAAGATAAAAATGTTGAGAAGGTTACATGGTAAATAGTTTTCTTGCGAACAAGCACCTCATAACATGAAAGCTGAAGAGAAGCTGGAAAGCATTTCCTTAAGTTGTATCTAAATTAAATTAAGTAGAAAATACTAATAGGTTCTAAAAATAATATTTTAGAGAGAGTTTAGTTCAGTTGACTGAGTCAACTGTATGTTTGGTCCATTTTCAAAATATATTTTACAGTTTGGTCCTAGAAATTATGGTTTGGTCCTAGGATGGCGTCGGATGATGTAATTGTCATTGTGTGGTGATAGAAATATCCTTTTGGGACCATATATATAGAAAAAAAATCCTAGAAAATATCTTATTTTATGATTTACTTTCTCTCTATTCCTGTTTTTAGATCTAGTTTTTCTCATTTTCTCTAATTTTTTCATTTTTTTCTTACTAGTGATGATGAAGATGATGATGAACGATTCTCTCTTCTCTCCATTTTTCTCTCTTCTAGTGATGAAGAAGATGAACGATGATGATGAATACAATGAAGTTTTGCGTTTTTTATTTTTTAATGTTTGATGTTGTTTTGATGATGAAGACGGTGATGTTAAAGATTCTGCTGTTATTTATGATGATGATGAACCTTTATCATCTTCGCATGCTTGGGTAAGTTTCGGATCTACAAAAGACTCTTGAAATCCTTTGATTTCTTCATCTTTTTCTTCATCGTCACTTTGGATTTACTGTTCTTGATTTTCGGATATGTTGTTGTTGTTGTTCGTGTTGTCGTTGAAGATGAAGATGAATTCTGTTGCTATTCGTATTTTTGTTGTTGTTGAAGATGAACTTTGTTGCTGCTTGTATTGAAGATGAAGATGATGAAGATGAAGGTGAACTATGTTGTTGTTGTTGTTGAAGATGAACAATGATAAAGACGACGAAGTTCATCAAATAGAATGAACTTGTGTTTGATGAAGATGAACTTTGATTTTTATGGATTTTTTTTGAAGTTACACAGTAGGCAGTAACGGTACCAGCAGATTTGTCGGGTACAAGCTTAATTTGCATAAAAATCTTTCCAAATAGGTATTCGTTCTTGGATTGAAAACCAGAACTCGAGGGTTTATTAAGTGATAGAGTAAGTAGTTGTCCATTATCGAGTATCTTACCACGTCCATCACCCTAGGTGATATCCATATCTCGGTAGAAATTACCAGCAGAGGCAAGTAGGACGGAACATGCCATTAGAGAAACCAACAAGTACAATTTTGAAACAGAACCAAGTGTAAAAGGTTTTGATACAAGTTAAAATGATGTTTGTGAGTGAAATTCTTGAATAGGGAATATGAATGAGATTGTTGGATGTGTGTTGCTGTTATAAGAGATGCAGCATCCTTGATTCTTTTATAGTAGTGGAAAGTGGAGGGTGTTTTCCCTTTGCAGTGAGGAAGACTGCTAGAAAGAACGAGTTATGAACTTATGAGTTGCATTTCTAAGAAAAAACAATCTAGAAGCGTATTGTTTTAACCATTCCAGAAGAGTAATACTATATTATAGGACTAATTCGTATCCCGTTTGTTGTTTGAAGTAGTTCACATTTGATTCGGTGCGTTGTGATTCAATAAAAAAGCATCATATTGTGTGCTTGCTCCCTTCATGTATTTATTTTTGATTTGCATGAAATTGACAGTTCCCAATTTTTTTTTATCCCACCCTAGTTTTAATTCCTGGTTCCCTCGCTGCAAGTAACTTTCTCATCATACCACCCATGACACAACAGAAGACTAATTCTCATCACCACTCATCATACGTGTGGATATTTACTTCCTTTTCAATTTATTACATTCGTAGAAAGGCGCGTACCAATGATACTTAGATGGGCCAAGTGTGATTAGTTTACCTTCCTAAATTGGGGTTTATGCCACTTAATTGGGCCTATATCTAAATGACAAAATAGGGTCATTAAGAATTAATTTATAGAAACCCCTTAACCAACTATTTTCTTAATGGCTAATTTAACCCTGATTAATTAGTGTTAATTCAGGTGATTAGTGGTAAAGTATAGTGTTAGATGTGACATTAACTTGTGTTAATTAATCATCTGAACATGAAATTTTTTGAAGAACACCAACTCAGAATCGGTAAATGTTGTCAAAAACATATACCAACTGTAACCTCAAAAACATACAAAGATTTTTTGAAACTAGCTTCTACCCAGAATTGGTTTATATGGACATGAAAATCAACCGATTATCCATAATCGGTTTATATTGGCATGAACGTAAACCGATTGTGGGTAAGTTTTCTCTTTTTTATTTGTGAATTATGTGTTGTTAAACATCAAATAAAATTAATTGGGGGATATTTAACTAATTGGGGTTATGAATTACTATCCCCATCCAATAGTGCGTGTTAAGGGGTGTTTTTTGGGGGAGGAAATACTAAAATACCCTTTGGTTAATTAAAAGCATTATGAAAAGACTATACTACCATTCCTATAAAATAAAAAACTTAAAACTTAAAATCCAAAATCAAAATCATATCCCCCATTTCCATCTTCACTGTCGGCACTCTCGTTTGGGTTAGGGTTTCGATTTTTTTTCTTCATCGTTCTTCATCGTTGATTCAAATATTTCTTCGTCGATTACCATATTCAATAACCATCCCTCCATGAAAGAAACCAATCCCAATCTGCAATCCAAATCAAAATCAATAGCACTCAACAAAAACAAGAAGAAATGATCAATCAGATTGATCTTGAAGAAAGAGAAGAAGAGTATTTGGACCACCAAACTCTCGAACAAATGACTTCTATGAGAAGGTATGTGCTTTTGAACTGTTCTATAAGTGTTTTAATTGATCTAAGGAAATGGGTTTAGGTTAGAATCTCGAACCCTAACTAAAACAGTTGAGTTACAGTCAATGCCGACATTGAAATTAAAATGAATACCATGCTGGTACATAGTTATGGCATTGAAATTAGTATGAATATTATGCCGGTTACAACACTAAAATCATCTGAAAGTGAATGTTTAGTCCCGACATTGAAATTAGGATGAATACCATGCTGGTACTTTATTACGGCGTTGTTTTAAAAAATCTTGCCTACGCCGGCAGTGCTCTTTTGGTATACATGAATAGCCTAGGAACTACCTAACACTATCAGCATTGAAATTAGGATGAATATTATGCCAATACAATGTTACGGGATTTTCTTTTAATTTTTACGTCTGTGCCGGCAGCGCTCTTTTGGTATACAGGAAATACCTAAGAATACTGGCATTGTCGACATTTATTATACTATGTTGGCTTTATGTCCCGACATAGTTTTTTGTTAACTTACTATGACGTTTTTGAGTCTCGGCATGGATGCTTTTTTCGTGAAGATGTTTCTATGCCGTTATTCATCTTATTTATGCCGGCATCAAATATGATTGTGAGCTGTATTATATTTATTTGGTGTTTCTTTTGATATAGGGATAAATCCAAGGAAGCTAAGAAAAGAAAAGCTAAAGATGCTGGCATTAAGAAAAGAAAGAAGAACATTCTTGGTGCTCCCGAGTCTCAGCCTCCTCGAGGGAAATAATAAGGTCTTAACAAGCGTTTGGGGGCAGGATCTACAAGAGGGAAATATTGGGAGAGTGGTGGCGACCGAAGAAAACTCGTAATCGGTGAACTTACTGGAATGGTTTCAGCACGATGAGCATGATGAAGAGGAAGCCGAGGAGGAACATAATGTGGTTGATCCAAGTCAATTAGCAACCCAAAGAGAAGTTTTACAGGAAGATGTTGGTCCAAGTCAACAACCGACACAAGGTGAAGGTGAAGGGGTTTAAGAGAAGAATAAAGTGGTCAAAGTAAAAGGTTCGCACCTTCCTCATACTGATGACATGATACCTGACCTTGATCGTTGTAGAATTTGGGGTGAAGCTCCGGATCCGAAAATGCTATTTGGATATAAGGACACGTGGGCTCATACTATCTATCAAACCTACGTAAGAATTTTTATCTTGTGCATATGTATTATTTTGTATTTATGTAAAAATATCCTAATTGTAGGATCATAATAAGGCTGTGCGTGTTTTCCAACACCAAGCCACGACTCATTGGGATTTGGATACGTAATGTGAAGAGGTCCAAAAATTAGTAAATGACTCTGGGAAATATGCATTGGTTGAAAATTATGTGAAGTATGATTCTGTGACAGTCAATTGCTTCGTCGAGAGGTGTCATGGTGAAACCGATACCATGCACTTCCTGTTTGGGGAGATGAACTTGATCCCTGATGATGCTCAGAACATTCTAGGCTTATGGGTTATCATAAAATCTTTTGCAAAATGAGATAAGTGTCCTGACCTAGAATTGTCGAAGTTACATGCTGTGACTAACAAGTTGTTTGGGTGGGAATACAAAACTTCTTTGGAAAGATTCTATGTATCTAAGAGCAGTAGGACAAAGACCATCAAACTGAATCTTCTTAAGGTGAGGTTTGAAAATACTAAGAAGAGACAAAAGGAGGATGAATGGGACCCCGTACAAATTCGTTATATAGTCGTTGCGTACCTGTTATTCATCTTTAGTACTAAGGTATTCCCTAACGCTAGTGGGAACAGGGTGAGTGCAAACCACCTAAAATACTTGGATTCGTTGGAAGAGGTCTGTAGATATTCTTGGGGCACCGTGGTAATGGAACATTTGATGGCGGAGATGAGAAGGGCCTTTAAGGATGTTACCAACCAATTTATCGGGAATTTCACTCTACTCCAGGTAATTTTGTTTTTAAACTTATGTTCTTATATATTGTTAACATGTGCTCTTATTATTAGAAAAAACAAATTACTACTTGTTATATGTTTCGTTCCACATTGGCATAAGTGTGGGTTTATGAACACTTCCTAACATTGTTCACGAACTACAAATGCTTGACGATAAAGAAAGGTTGCAAACCCAATGAGCATAGAGCTCGGAGATACGAGATTAAAAATACTTCGAAGACCGATAACAATCATCGACTTACAGATATGAGATTTACTCTGGATGCGATGACTACCAAAGAGGTTGTGTTCGACCCTTACAAGTAATCTAGAGAAAACCTCCGAATTTTGAGGTATCCTAACGTTGCATTTTATAATGGACCATTGTTCCACCCAAAGGGATATGTTATGGCTGATCCCCGACGTGTCATGCAGCAACTTGGATATAAGCAATTACCTTATTTCGAGACAACCTCTGATGAAAGGTACGTTGTTGACCATTCTATGATCATTTAAACTTCCTTAAGGTTGATGGTAGAGTATACGCTAATTACAAAACCAACACGTTAGAGGGATATGGAATCACGTCATTTGGTAGACATTAGTAAATGGGAGCTTGGGTAAAACGGTGATGAAGCCCACCCTGACTACATGTTTTATTACCTGGAAAAGTCACATCATTTTTTCGTGTGCCCGGATAACGTCAAAGTTCCACCCCAGAAAAACCCTCTCGTTCCAACTCCTACAGAGGCACCACCTACAATGGCCGGACTTGAGAACACCGTTGGATTTATAGTAAGTATTGTTAATTTCTTAGTCGTTTAATGTACACATAATATTATATTAATATATATATATATATATATATATACTAATTATGTGTTGGATGTATGAAACTAGCGGCATCGGCTTGGAAAGTTGTGGAAGATGTTTGGTTGCAAGAACGAGAAAGGAGAGGTGCGATCCCTTGAAAAAATGAAGGAAGTTGAGGAAAAGATTGATAAAATGGAAGACCCTAATGAAAAATCTTTGTTCGGGGAAACGAGGAAGGTGGTCTCCAAGAAGCAAAAGACCAAGTGATGAACTCTTTAGTTGTGTTTCTTCATTTGGATGGTGGTTGTTATGTTTTGAACAATTTGGAACTTGTTTTTGTTTGTAACTCATGATGAACTATTTATTTGTTTGGTTTACTTTTGGTTTATGATAGCTGGATTAAGAAAATTTAAGCATTGGTTTATGTTGAACTTGTTTAGTTTTCTAGAAAAAAGTTTTTTTGTAAGTTTTCTTTACACAACTGGCACCGGCATATAAATCGTTAGTTACGACAATGCCAGGTAAGGTTTCAGCATTTTTAATTAATTATAATTCCATGTCGAAACAAATGCCGACATTCAATTATTTTCTTAAACTATGCCGGTAAATAGAAATGAAAGACACCAAATTCCTGTATAGAATTTATTCTCTGCCGGCATGAAAATATTTATTGAATCCATGCCGGAAATCTGATTTTTTTTTTACTTGGAGAATTTTTCCAGAAAATCGGCATAGTAACTAAGATATATGTCCATTCCGACATTATGTATACCGTTCCAAAATTTAGATTTTCAGAATTCCGGCATTGGTTTGGATAAAAATACGATGCCGGGATTTGAGGATCAACCCAAAAGATTCACCATACACTAGCAATCTAAAGAGTTGAGGATCAACCCAAAAGATGAAGTGCAGAAATTTTAACAATCTCACATAATTATGATATGATAGAAATGCAAGTGAGAAAGTAAAACAAAATGAGATACCCCCAAACCTAGATTTTTCAATAGTAATACTTTTGGGCACGAAATCTAACAATTTTAGGGGTTCATCACGCATAAGGTCTAGCTCAAAATGGGCTTTGTTCGGGATGGGAAGAGAACATCAATGCATTCCAGATATGACTTCTAAATAACAGGATATTTAGTGGACAAAATGTCCAAAAGAATTTGAGATGCACATAACTCTAACCCTAGGTTTGGAACTGTCAACCACATCGATTCAGCACACTTCAAAGGAACAATTCTTAGGTCCACTGCAAGACCATCAGTTGGTGACTTAATCAGGAGAGTAGGCACGTCTAAGTTGCTCATATGGATGAGATCAAGAGTACCATTATCATTAGTTACATTAACATCTCCTAAGTCATCTACAAGTGCTACATCATGCTCACATTCATAGAACAATTCAGCAAGACCCAAATCAGTTTCATGATCAGCCAAAGTTTTATTCTCATGCATAGACAAATCGAAAGAGACATCATGTTGTGACCTAGGTATAGAATCAGACATGTCAATTATATTTTCATGCATAAGATCATTAGTGTCGACAGGAGATTTAACATTTTCTAAGTCAGACACAAGAAATGTGTCATGATCTTGTTCACGGGAAAATTGCACAGGCTCAAGATCAGTATCAACATCCCATGTATATGGAACATTAGAAGAAACATCACTCATTAAGGTCGAGGCAGAGAAGCCTATTGTCTCTGAACCCAAAGGTTCGACAATATTTTCAGGAAAAACATGTTCTTCTAACATAACATCATCATCATTATCATCACAGAAATGCTTTTCCCTATTCAAAATCGTAGTATTTCTAGTCCCTTCATTTAAATAAGGTTCATATGCAATATCAGTTGCACGAGTAAGACTAGGCATACTATTTTCACATTTTATTTCATTAGGACAAACAAACATTTCATCCTGAAATTCCTCCCTTCCTACATTTTGTAAACGAATCAAATTCATTTTTAATAATGCATTAAGTTGTTCGATGGAAGGAGATTATTCAACAGTAGGAAATTCATAATCAATGCTATATGGTTTATCATGCAATACACTCCTAGCATTATTTTTTTCGATGAGTCTGAGATTTTCCTCCACAGATTGAGAAGTACAAAATTGTTCAACTTCCCACTGTGGTGGATGATACATATGTGCAGGGTCATTAGGGTCTATAAAATACTGATCGCAACCTTCGAAAGGTTGATTATGGTCCCAATGACTATCAGCTTTGTAATCTGTTGGCATTTCATATTTTGGATTTTCATGATATTCTCTAGATTGCCTAAAATCATGAAAAATATAGCAATTCTCAGCAGGATGGCCTAAGCCTCCACATAAGGTACAAGCATAGATTTCAGATTGCCTAGAAGAATTATATGCGACAGATTCATGCATTTTCATTTCTAAAGCTGCAGTTCCAGCTTCTAACTGGTCCAAAAGTGATGATTGTGAGAGTTGGGCACTGTAAATATGTTCATTTTCACCCTGTGGTGGATGATACATGTGTGAGTAGTTACTAGGGTTCATGTATTAATGCTCAGGACTGTGAAAATGTCCATAATAATCCCTATAACTAGTGACATCATGGTCTGTTAGAGTTTCATAATGTGAAGCATTCCCGTAAGCAAGCTCTCTGATGGATTTGTTTCCATCCCCACCTGCAGACCAGAATCCTGACATGATCTCTAACTAGCACTAGGCTTGTTGCAGATATTGGGATGTACACACTGAAAACAGACCAATATATATTTTTTTCATTATTGGTTTTTTTTTTTTTTTTTTTTCAAGCCCGTTCTCTAATTACCTCGGGCATACATTAGAAAAACAAAATAAAAGAAGAAAAATCATAAACGGAAGGGAAGTTCTATGCAATCGGAAACAAGGCTGACTCCACCACAAAAAACCTACTGATTTCTAGCAAACAAAAAACATGATGGTTCCACTTAGATTGTTTTCTAGACCAGCTTCTAATCCTTCGAAATGGAATTCGTTACAATCTGAGCAAACTCCTCTGGAATGAATCCGAGTTTAAGTAAATTGAATAGAGGCGAGGGAAGCTTCTAGAGCTTTGATACCCAAGGCCTCACCGTATTACAAGGCGGCGCAGTCACGCATTCAATTTACGTAAAACCGTCATGAACTTCGAAGTATGCTTAAAGAGTAACCAATATTTTTCGAACGACTCTCCTACTAAGCTCGTTACCTTATAGGTCTTGTTCTATTTCAAATTTTAAATCTTAGGTTCGTGTATGTATCGTTTTCATAAGGCGGGCAAGAAGAGAACGGTGATGAAATCCGAACCCTTATCTTGTATGGCCAGTTCTTGCCCTTTACTAGGAAAATAAAAGAAGCTGTATTCAAGTCCTCGACATATATGCAACCGAAGGAATACAATAACTCGCTAACAGGGGATTCACGAGTGTTTCGACAAACTTACCTCCCGTACCAGACGGGGGATGAACCGTTGTTGTCGACTCGGGCCACGACTCCTATGTCATGAATGAACCCGAGGGGCCGAGGTGATATTGTAATCACCGTCCTTCTCTGCAAACAGTTTGATATTTAATACTACCCTTCCGTAGGGTTTAAAAATAAAAATAAAAATAGAATGTCCAAGTCCAAAGTCCAAAATAAAGTGCAAAAGAAAAAGAAAATTACAAGAGTAAAGGAATCCTAATACAAACTAAAAATAGATAAATAAAATAAACTCTTTTTTTTTTATTATTAAAATAAAAACTTCTTCCGCTTTCTTTCTCTTCCTTTCCTTCGCCTTTACAACAGCTACTCAGGCACCTGTTGAGCTCAAAAGAGGTAGTTAGGGTTTCGAAGTTTTAAAAAAAATAAAAAAATAAAAAAATAAAAAAAATAAGTGTAAAATTGATTGTGAATAGGTACACTGCTACAATAATTTGAATATGTACAATGAAATATGAACAGTGAAATACCTGTTGTACAGTGAAATATGTACAATGAAATATGAACAGTTCCATGAGATGAAATATGAACAGTGACAGGAGATAAAAACTTCAACTACACCGCTACCGAGTCCCCGGAAACGGCGCCAAAAACTTGGTAGTATCGGAAAGATACCTACTATTATGTATACTGCAAGTGCACAGTGTCGACAAGCAACACAGGGCAAGCACATGTCGAACCACAGAGACTTGGAGAGTGTAGAAGTTGATTCTAAATCCTTACTTAGAACTGATTCAGAGAGTAACCAAAAGGGGTTTGCTTTTGTCGATACGACGAGATATTGGCAAATACTTAAATAGAAAATAATATTGAATTAAAATACGCAATTAAATCAAGGTGTAAATACTGAGAATATGGATACTAGGGTATTCAAATCCACCGCTAACTTATGATATGCATTCAACTTGTAATATTATTCTTGTCTTTACAACAGATTCAAGTCTACCATATATCTAAGGTGTTTCTCCAATGGATAATTTAATCACAACTAAAGTATTTCTCCAGAGCATTAACTGTCTAATTAAAGCATAACTAATCTGAGGATCAATATTTGGTTAAGAATGAGTTGTAGCATAATCAACAAAGAGATATTATAATTACAATGGATACATGGCATACATTGTGAGAGAAAGATGTTGAAAAACTTGGATTAAATTATATCTTTAAACAATTCTAAACTTTCAAGAACAAGATACAAGATATGAATACATACCAATGAGTTACGACTTCATTTAAATCCTAGCAAATGAAACTAGAACATGAAGAACATTACAACAAAACTGAAATTTGATAAACTAACATGAACAAGCTATTCTTGGATGAGTTTTGAACACAAAAACCCTCTCTATTTATACACAAAACTTCTCACACACTTGGGATTCTAATTTTACTGTAGCAACCACTCAACAATTAAACAAAACATGTTTTCTTAATTGATGGATAGAATGGAATACAATGGGGATGGGGTGGATGTTTTGGAAAGAATCCAATGGGGGTGAGGTGGATGTTTTGGAAAGACTCCAATGGGGGTGAGGTGCAAATGGATTTGGGTCTTGGGTTTTGGATCATGGGTTGTTTAATCCCATGAATTTGTAAACAGGTTGCCACTGATGCGCGAGCGGGTTGCAACGCTTCCAACTTTCTTCTCTTTTGTCTTCTCAATTCTTCCAAGCTTTATTTAGTACTTAAAAACACAAAATTAATTAATACAAATATTTATTCTTAAATATGGTAAGAATGCAGAATTTTTGGATAATATATGACTTTGAAGCGCGAAAGATGAGTTAAGTGCCAATGAAAAGGTGTATGAATATGCAATATTTGGCACTCATCAATTGGGCCTATATCTAAATGACAAAATAGGGTCATTAAGAATTAATTTATAGAAACCCCTTAACCAACTATTTTCTTAATGGCTAATTTAACCCTGATTAATTAGTGTTAATTCAGGTGATTAGTGGTAAAGTATAGTGTTAGATGTGACATTAACTTGTGTTAATTAATCATCTGAACATGAAATTTTTTGAAGAACACCAACTCAGAATCGGTAAATGTTGTCAAAAACATATACCAACTGTAACCTCAAAAACATACAAAGATGTTTTGAAACTAGCTTCTACCCAGAATTGGTTTATATGGACATGAAAATCAACCGATTATCCATAATCGGTTTATATTGGCATGAACGTAAACCGATTGTGGGTAAATTTTATCTTTTTTATCTGTGAATTATGTGTTGTTAAACATCAAATAAAATTAAAATTCATTCTATACCCGAGTTAATGAAATGAAATCGAGTATGATTTCATACTCATTTTATGATCGAGTATTAACTCAAAAAAAATGGGTTAACCAGAATCGGTTTACATGATACATATGTAAAACCGATTCATGACATTGCACAACATGAATCGGTTTATAAGAATGCCCATGTAATATGATTTAACAAAAAAGATACATAAAATATTGAGAACAACAATCGGTTTACTCGACACACATATAAAATCCAATTCTAACATTATACATCAACAATCGGTTTTTATAAGTGCTAATGTAATCCGATTCTGGTTCACATTTCTCGAACCAGAAAACATATCAAGGACAATCGGTCTTTGTGGGCATGAACATAAACCATTTCTATTTGCAATCGGATCACATATACATTAACGTTAACCGATTCTGATAAACCAGGAAAAATTTGATTTCAAAATTTTCAATTTTTGAGCAATTTTATGTTACTAAAACCTAGTTTATAGGATTGGGTTGAGAAGAAAAGAAGAAGAATTAGTTGAAGTGGATATGGAAATGAATTTGATTGTGATTTTAGTGTTTAATTTTATGATTTTGATTTTGATTTTAATTTTTAAATTTTATGATTTTGATTTTAGTTTTTAATTTTATGATTAGGATTTGATGGGGACAAATTAGTAGTATTAATATTTGATAGAGGGTAAAATGGTAGTTTCACCAAACTTAGACACCCATTATCATTCTTCATGGGGTGGATGAAAAAATCCATCGGCCCCAATTAAGTGGCATAGGCCCCAATTTAGCAAGGTTAGTTGAACAACACCACTGTGTTTTGTCTTGTGACTAGATTTCCAAAAGACTAAAAGTCTAAAGCCCTATTTGGAATTGCATTTTTTCTATCAAAAGCATTTTGTAACCAAATTGTAACGAACTTTTACCAAAACTGTATTTGGTAAATTTTTCTCAAAGTGCTTTTGGAGAGAAGCACTTTCATTTTTGGTTTGCTTTTAAAAGGAACGCGCAATTGAGGGATATTTAACTAATTGGGGATATGAATTACTATCCCCATCCAATAGTGCGTGTTAAGGGGTATTTTTTGGGGGAGGAAATACTAAAATACCCTTTGGTCAATTAAAAGCATTATGAAAAGACTATACTACCCTTCCCATAAAAGAAAAAACTTAAAACTTAAAATCAAAAATCAAAATCATATCCCCCCATTTCCATCTTCACTGTCGGCACTCTCGTTTGGGTTAGGGTTTCGATTTTTTTTCTTCATCGTTCTTCATCGTTGATTCAAAAATTTCTTCGTCGATTACCATATTCTATAACCATCCCTCCATGAAAGAAACCAATCCCAATCCGCAATCCAAATCAAAATCAATAACACTCAACAAAAACAAGAAGAAATGATCAATCATATTGCTCTTGAAGAAATAGAAGAAGAGTATTTGGACCACCAAACTCTCGAACAAATGACTTCTATGAGAAGGTATGTGCTTTTGAACTGTTCTATAAGTGTTTTAATTGATCTAAGGAAATGGTTTTAGGTTAGAATCGCGAACCCTAACTAAAACAGTTGAGTTACAGTCAATGCCGACATTGAAATTAGAATGAATACCATGCCGGTACATAGTTATGGCATTGAAATTAGTATGAATACTATGCCGGTTACAACACTAAAATCATCTGAAAGTGAATGTTTAGTCCCGACATTGAAATTAGGATGAATACCATGCCGGTACTTTATTACGGCGTTGTTTTAAAAAATCTTTCCTATGCCGGCAATGCTCTTTTGGTATACATGAATAGTCTAGGAAGTACCTAAAACTATCGGCATTGAAATTAGGATGAATATTATGCCAATACAATGTTACGGGATTTTCTTTTAATTTTTACGTTTGTGCCGGCAGCGCTCTTTTGGTATACAGGAATTACCTAAGAATACTGGCATTGTCGACATTTATTATACTATGTTGGCTTTATGTCCCGACATAGTTTTTTGTTAACTTACTATAACGTTTTTGAGTCTCGGCATGGATGCTTTTTCTTGAAGATGTTTCTATGCCGTTATTCATCTTATCTATGTCGGCATCAAATATGATTGTGAGTTGTCTTATATTTATTTGGTGTTTCTTTTGATATAGGGATAAATCCAAGGAAGCTAAGAAAAGAAAATCTAAAGCTGCTGGCATTAAGAAAAGAAAGAAGAACATTCTTGGTACTCCTGAATCTCAGCCTCCTCGAGGGAAATAATAAGGTCGTAACAAGCGTTTGGGGGCAGGATCTACAAGAGGGAAAAATTGGGAGAGTGGTGGCGACCGAAGAAAACTCGTAATCGGTGAACTTACTGGAATGGTTGAGCACGATGAGCATGATGAAGAGGAAGCCGAGGAGGAACATAATGTGGTTGATCCAAGTCAATTAGCAACCCAAAGAGAAGTTTTACAGGAAGATGGTGGTCCAAGTCAACAACCGACACAAGATGAAGGTGAAGGGGTTCAAGAGAAGAATAAAGTGGTCAAAGTAAAAGGTTCGCACCTTCCTCATACTGATGACATGATACCTGACCTTGATCGTTGTAGAATTTGGGGTGAAGCTCCGGATCCGAAAATTCTATTTGGATACAAGGACACGTGGTCTCATACTATCTATCAAACCTACGTAAGAATTTTTATCTTTTGCATATGTATTATTTTGTATTTATGTAAAAATCTCCTAATTGTAGGATCATAATAAGGCTGTGCGTGTTTTCCAACACCAAGCCACGACTCATTTGGATTTGGATACGTAATGTGAAGAGGTCCAAAAATTAGTAAATGACTCTGGGAAATATGTATTGGTTGAAAATTATGTGAAGTATGATTCTGTGACAGTCAATTGCTTCGTCGAGAGGTGTCATGGTGAAACCGATACCATTCACTTCCTGTTTGGGGAGATGAACTTGATCCCTGATGATGCTCAGAACATTCTAGGCTTATGGGTTATCAGAAAATATTTTGCAAAATGAGATAAGTGTCCTGACCTAGAATTGTCGAAGTTACATGATGTGACTAACAAGTTGTTTGGGTGGGAATACAAAACTTCTTTGGAAAGCTTCTATGTATCTAAGAGCAGTAGGACAAAGACCATCAAACTGAATCTTCTTAAGGTGAGGTTTGAAAATACTAAGAAGAGACAAAAGGAGGATGAATGGGACCCCGTACAAATTCGTTATATAGTCGTTGTGTACCTGTTATTCATATTTGGTACTAAGGTATTCCCTAACGCTAGTGGGAACAGGGTGAGTGCAAACCACCTAAAATACTTGGATTCGTTGGAAGAGGTCTGTAGCTATTCTTGGGGCACCGTGGTAATGGAACATTTGATGGTGGAGATGAGAATGGCCTTTAAGGATGTTACCAACCAATTTGTCGGGAATTTCACTCTACTCCAGGTAATTTTGTTTTTAAACTTATGTTCTTATATATTGTTAACATGTGCCCTTATTATTAGAAAAAACAAATTACTACTTGTTATATGTTTCGTTCCACATTGGCATAGGTGTGGGTTTATGAACACTTCCTAACATTTTTCACGAACTACAAATGCTTGACGATAAAGAAAGGTTGCGAACCCAATGATCATAGAGCTCGGAGATACGAGATTAAAAATACTTCGAAGACCGATAACAATCATCTACTTACAGATATGAGATTTACTCTGGATGCGATGACTACCAAAGAGGTTGTGTTCGACCCTTACAAGGAATCTAGAGAAAACCGCCGAATTTTGAGGTATCCTAACGTTGCATTTTATAATGGACCGTTGTTCCACCCAAAGGGATATGTTATGGATGATCCCCGACGTGTCATGCAGCAACTTGGATATAAGAAATAACCTTATTCCGAGATAACCTATGTTGAAAGGTACGTTGTTGACCATTTTATGATCATTTAAACTTCCTTAAGGTTGATGGTAGAGTATAGGATAATTACAAAACCAACACTTTAGAGGGATAGGGAATCACGTCGTTTGGTACACATTAGTAACTAGGAGCTTGCGTAAAACGGTGATGAAGCCCACCCTGACTACATGTTTTATTACCTGGAAAAGTCACATCATTTTTTCGTGCGCCCGGATAACGTCAAAGTTCCACCCCAGAAAAACCCTCTCGTTCCAACTCCTACAGAGGCACCACCTACAATGGCCGGACTTGAGAACACCGTTGGATTTATAGTAAGTATTGTTAATTTCTTAGTCGTTTAATGTACACATAATATTATATTAATATATATATATATATATATACTAATTATGTGTTGGATGTATGAAACTAGCGGCATCGGCTTGGAAAGTTGTGGAAGATGTTTGGTTGCAAGAACGAGAAAGGAGAGGTGCGATCCCTTGAACAAATGAAGGAAGTTGAGGAAAAGATTGATAAAATGGAAGACCCTAATTCAAAATCTTTGTTCGGGGAAACGAGGAAGGTGGTCTCCAAGAAGCAAAAGACCAAGTGATGAACTCTTTAGTTGTGTTTCTTCATTTGGATGGTGGTTGTTATGTTTTGAACAATTTGGAACTTGTTTTTGTTTGTAACTCATGATGAACTATTTATTTGTTTGGTTTACTTTTGGTTTATGATAGCTGGATTAAGAAAATTTAAGCATAGTTCAGTTGTTTGGTTTATGTTGAACATGTTTAGTTTTCTAGAAAAATTTTTTTTTTTGTAAGTTTTCTTTACACAACTGGCACCGGCATATAAATCGTTAGTTACGACAATGCCAGGTAAGGTTTCAGCATTGTTAATTAATTATAATTCCATGTCGAAACAAATGCCGACATTCAATTATTTTCTTAAACTATTCCGGTAAATAGAAATGAAAGACACCAAATTCCTGTATAGAATTTATTCTCTGCCGGCATGAAAATATTTAATGAATCCATGCCGGAAATCTGATTTTTTTTTTACTTGGAGAATTTTTCCAGAAAATCGGCATAGTAACTAAGATATATGTCCATTCTTACATTATGTATACCGTTCCAAAATTTAGATTTTCAGAATTCCGGCATTGGTTTGGATAAAAATACGATGCCGGGATTTTTTATAGATAAGTTATGAATGCTCTTTTTATTTCATTCCTAGATAATCTATTACATTATATTTGAAAATTTAAATTAAAATATACTAAAAAAACATGAAACTTTAAATTAAACATACTAAAAAACATGGGATTGGAGTACTTTTTTGTTTTAAGATGATCTCCTATTTAGTATCCCATCCCTTTTCAACAATTACGGTTCCTTTGAGACTTTCGCGAATATCTTCGAAGACATCGACTAGAAGATCAATGCCAATGACCATCTTCATTGGTTCATCTTCTCTTTTAACATATTCCTTTTCCTTCATAAAACACCCATCACACCCATCAATAGGTTTGCATTGGCCCTTGTGTTTTTCTCTTGATTCTGATAGTTCAACAACTTTTTCTAACCATTGAAACTCTTCGCATTTTGGGTGATTCAAACACCTTAGAAGGATTCTTCCATTTTCAGCATCATCAGTTTTTGCAATCCAAAATCGGCGTGTCCCATCACAGTTTGTACACTTCGAATAAATATAAGTACAGTCTATGGCTAGATGAGAAGGTGACTTGAAAATTTGACAACTACAATGATGAATCTGTAAGAAAAGATTATATTAGTGATATAGTCCTAGTAGAGAAGATTTTAACTATCCATTTTTATTATTAGTAGTGGTGAATCTACTTACTTTGCAAGTAGAACTTGATGGTGGTTTGGAGATAGAGCTTGTTGATGAATCTCCCATCGCTTGTGAAGCTTGAACCGTTCTTGCTTGATTTATTTTTTGACGCTTGCATTGTTGAGATAAAGATTTTTGTTATTTTGTGGGTCCTTTCAATAAAATTTTCCAAGGGAATAGGGGGTTATTATATAGAATAAAGCTTCAACGGTCATATTTTTCAAAAAACTAACTGTTACTTTTTGAAATTCCACAATACCGGCGTGGTATGTTGGTGTTGGAACGATGCCGGCATGTACTTCAGATTGGGCTTAATCTCTGTATAAAAAAATTAACTACCGGCATGGATATTGAATAGTAATAAATACCGGAAACTATGCCGACGTTAATATTTATATTAACATCAACTCCGACATTTGTGTTTTGAAAAAAACTGGTCGTTGATGTATTTCTCTATATAAAGAGAGCTAATAATTGAACCTAGTTTCCCCAAACCCGCGTGTTATATATATCCTTAAGACTCTTAACTTATGACACCCTACATCCTAGAAGAGTCATCTATAAATAGATTAGTATAGAACCCACTTCTACATATAAAAAATGGCATCGTTTGACTCCGAGGAAGATTTAGCAATCACCCAAGCATGGTACGTCACAACTCAAGTTGGAGTTATATATCGCATTTCGTCTGAGTCCATGTGGGTGAAGATTTTTAATAAATTTAGGCGTGATTATGGGAACACGAAAGGAAGAAGTGTTCAACAAATCGAGCAATGACACGACATCATCCTAGATGCAATAGTTGAGTTTTTAAAAATCAAACACCGAATCGCGCATGCTAGCCACAATAGATTGTCCCATTAACAACTTGTAAGTATCTTTATGATTTATTCGACACAATACACTCTTTTCAACTTTTATGTAACAAAATAAGTTTGTGTGTTGTTTTTGTTGCACGAAACTATGAAAGCGCTTTACTTAGAGGGAAAGAGGGAAGCTTTCACGTTTGAAGAAAAAATGAACTACATGGTAAACAAAGTCACGAAGTACCACCAACTGGGTGAATTGGAGACAGATTCTTCGTAAGAATGTTCACTACACCAAATCATGTATTTAGCAACATATCAATTTTGGGGATGTGCAACGGATATAGACGTTGCACAATTTGCAACGTCAATATACGTTGCTCACCTCAAAATACGTTGCTCAAATCACCTATAGGAATTTATTATAGATTAACTTAATGGAGAAACGTGTTTTTATATTTTTGAAACGTTTAGAAACGTTATGCATGAATGGTATTTAAGTAATTTTAACAGTCTTGATATTTAATACCAGATTATTAATTTTTTTTTATTTTTTTAATGAAAATTTTAAAACTAATTCACCCAAATTATTCCCTCTCATTTCTTTTCATCAAAATTATTCTCCCTCCCAATTTTCCCTCCCAAACTTGAATCAACCAAAAATTTCCCCCTCAATTTCCCTTCTAATTCCACACATTAACTTCAATACTTTCAGACAAAATTATTACTCATTTTTTTTTCTTTTTGTTTCCAGACAAATTTAATACTTTCACCAATATCTTCGTCTCTCCTCTATCTTCCTCTTTTATTCCTTATCCTATTTCTCTCTCTGTCCCTCGTTTTTCAGAATTTTTTCTTCTGAGAAAACTGTCTTTCAGTTCTTCTTTCAAAACCAAAACTTCTTCCAAAATCACGAAAGCCAGAGATCGATCTATTCCCTAAAACCCAGAAATTGAAACCTTAACCAAAACCCAAAAAGCTCGATCTATTCTCTAAAATCCTAAAAAAAAAACCTAAACCTAGAAAATCAAATTTGTTTCTAAAATTGGAAATCTATTCATCTGATAGTTGTTGCTTACCATCAGGTATAAGCTATAATCTGCTATTACTGTTATTTAACTTTGTTTTTGTTTTTTGGTTTCGATCTATTGTTTTGATTTTGTTAGTTTTTGTTTTGATCTCTGTGAAGTTGGAGTTTTAATTCATGTATAGGATTTGGTAAAATTTGAAGGCATGGATTTGTTTTGCTTTCAGTTTAGTATCCCCTTAAAGTTGTTTTGATGTTAAAATCCCTGTAGAAGTGAATGATTTGCTTACAGAGTCGGGTTATGGATTTGAGGTGGATTTTGCGTTATTTGTTGCTATTTTAGTAGTTTATTCATCAGTGTTTAAAGCATTGGTACCTTTTTAATTCAGTTTTTCTATGTTTGGAGAAGTTTAGGAGTGTTTAGGAGTTTATTCATCTAGATGTTGTTGTCAGATATACCATAATAAGGAGTTTATCATTGTTGTCTATATATGTTGTTGTCAGATGCTAAATTCTAAAGGTTAATTTGTGTTTTGGTGTAGGTTTTGTAGAGTACGATTGCGATTTAAAGAACTCGAAAGGTCCGGTAATCTGTCAGATTATATGGTTTTTATTTCTCCTATATATGCATGTTCAGCTTCTTAATTTCTTATTGTCGGTTTGCTTACTTAGGATTTGACTTGTTGTGTGCGAAAGTTGTTCATTGCAAAGAGAGATTTGCTGTTTATTTGTGATGAACATGCCTCTCTTTGCGATGAACAGATTTCGCGCACCAAAAAAAAAACTGTTTGGCTAAACAAAAAAAAAAAGAATTCAGTTTTCATAGAATTCAATTTAACTATTTGAATAAAATTCAGTTTGTTTATAATATAGTTTTCAAAGAAGTTTGCGTAGAATGATTATCAAATTAAAGTAGTGCAACTGTTTTAAAATCTGGTGTATGTTCATTATTGTAGAATGTCTCAAAAGATTGGGAAAGGTTGGATGAATGAAGATAGGTTTAGTGATTTGTATAGAACATGAGTAGATACTTTTGCATATAAGAACAGAACTACAGATGCACAATTTTGTCCATGTCCTTGTCGTGTTTGTCGTAATGAAAAATCTAAGAGGTTTGAAGAAGTGAGGCATGATTTAAAAGTGAATGGCATGTTAGCTACATATATACATTGGTCACTACATGGAGAGAAACTGACACCATCACCAAAGGTAGTTGCCGCAAATATAGAGAAATTAGTTCAAGAGGAAACTTCAGTTGAGCCTGTAGAGGAACATGTAGGAGAGGGCAGTAGAGATGATGGGTGCCGGTTGGGTGATTTTGTTGATAATGAATTTGGGTTATTTGAAGGGTTAAACGACAATGTAGGTGATTCTGAACATCCCTTTATTCAGGATCCTAGCTTAGGTAAGAAGCATAACAAATATAAAAAGTTAGCATAAGAGAAAATATATCCGTCCTGTGAAAATAGTGAGACAACACTTTCTGTCATAGTAGAGTTGCATCATGTAAAGAAGACTTTTGGTTGGTCAGGGAATAGTGTCACATACCTATTGGGATTACTTAGGAAATGGTTTCCAGAAGGAAATACTTTTCCTAAGAATTATCCGATAATGAAAAAGATGTTGAGAGATCTTGGAATGGAGGATGTTAATATACATGCTTGTGTTAACCATTGTGTGTTGTTCCGGAAAGACCTTGATAATGCGGTAGAATGTCCTACTTGTGGAGCATCTAGGTATAAAGTTAAAGAGGGGAAAGATGGAATCTTAAGGCCAACAAAAGAGCCTGAGAAAGTGTTGCGTCAATTTCCGCTCGATGAAAGACTGAAGAAATTCTACACAATACCATGGATATGTGAAGACATGACATGGCATGATCGAGCAGAAGCTTCTTATGAGTATATGCGTCATCCAATAGACTCCATGCAATGGCAGAACACGAAGTCAAGGTGGCCTGAGTTTGCAAGTGAAGCGCGTAATGTGTGGCTTGGCATCTCAACTGATGGGTTTAATCCTCGCGGCATCCAGTCTACCGGTTATAGTTGATGGCCAGTTATCTTGGTAATGTATAATTTACCACCATCACTATGCATGAAGGCAGAGTTTCAGATTATGTAGCTGTTGATTCCAGGGCCTAAAGTACCGGGATAAGACATCTGTGTTTTTCTTCAAGTTTTAATAGAGGACCTGCAGCGGCTTTGGGAGGGTGTTGATGCTTATGATATGCGTTTAAAAGAGGCATTTAAGTTGAGAGGAATTCTAATGTAGGGTATTCATGATTTATCTGCATATAGAAATATTTCTGGATGTGTCGTTCATGGTTACAAAGCATGTCCTAGTTGTGCAGATGATACTGAAAGTAACTGGTTACATCACTCCCGAAAGATTGTGTACCAAAATTTCCAAAGATTTCTGAAGACAAGTCATCCTTTTAGATCAGGCAAGCACTTGGGACTGAAAACAGTGGAGAAAGGACTTGCACCGGTTCGATTAACCGGACAGGAAGTGATGGCGAAGACCAGTTATCTTCATTATGTTCCTGGTAAGCTTACCAATGACGGGAAGAAGAGAAAGAGAGATTTTTATGAAGTTGATTGTGATGATGTTGATTCACCGACTAAAGCATTTTACAAGAGGTCGATGATGTTCGGTATTCCAACATGGGTGTATAATGAATATCACCATTGTATTGATGTGATGCATGTCGAGAAGAATGTTACTGAACATCTAGTGGATTCTCTTCTCGATATAAAGAAGAAATCCAAATAAAGTGTGTGTGCCAGACAAGATATGAAGGCCTTGAATATTCAGAGTAGTCAATGGATTGTATCTGAAGGTGTGGTGCATGCAATGGAACACATGGGAAACTCTAAGGATGGCAATCACAAAGCTACACGTGAAGCGTTCTTGGATGCCGATTCTGAGTACAGTGATGAAGGCCCTCAGGGATATGGAGATAAGAATGTGACTCTCTCTGATGTACAAATTATACAGATAGTTAGATGGGTGCTATTTCGTCATGAAGTAGAAGGTATCGCAGATTACTATGCGTGAGTACCTTTTATATTTGCTTATTTGTGAATACTTTTATTTTGTAAATTGTGATAGCTATTCTTACATGGAAGTACTGGTTTGTCAGTGAATATTGTGATGAGATAATGGTTGATACAAATGGGATACAATGCACGAGCAGCGAAGTACAACGACAAACAAATTTTATAAAATGGTTATATAATAAGGTAATTATGTTGAGATTCACATGATTTTCATAGTGTGTTGGTCAGTGTTTTATGTTTTCTTTGTGACTGACAAGTTATGTAATGCTCCAGTTGGTGAAAGAGCGGAAAATGAACTCCAAATTGTGGCGTTACATAAAAGGGCCTGTGGGAGCTAAGGAATATAACAAGTACATGGTCAATGGTCATATCTTCGCATCCAAGTCCTATGATCTAGAGCATTATTGCGTCACACAAGATAGCAGTGTTTGCATGGAAGCAACTACAACATATAGAGCAAGTAGTAAAGATAAAAACATTGTAGATGGTGTGACTAAGTGGTATGTTGTGGTTAAACAAATTTTAGAGCTCAACTACACAGAGTTTACAGAGGTGGTTTTTTACTGCGACTGGGTGAAGGTTGAGAGAAAGAGTCGTGGGTGTAAAATGTGTCCTGATTCGAACTTGGTACTAGTTAACTTGAATAATTTCAGAAGTACAAATAGTTACTTTGATGAACCTGCGATACTCGACTTCGAGGCTTCACAATTATTTTACTCGACAGATTTGAAGGACCCTGATTGGTCTGTTGTAATGCACTCTCTAAGGAAGATTACTAGACAAGCAGATGACTTACTTAAGCCTGAATTGGGAGAATTCCAGTCGATATTTCTAGATGAAACCCATTTGAAATCCTTGCTAGTATCACATCGTAGTTAAATATTTTGTATTGAATTCTGAATTTGTTTATGGGGTCTGAATATTTATTTGTTTTTTTTATCAGTTGAAGTCACAACATGTTTGTATTTTGAGCCTTATTTTGTTATGATAACTTGTGATTTTCAGCTTACAATGTTTTCTTTATCAGTTGCAGTCAAATATTTCTTCTCTTACGGTGATGTTTCATTGTCTGTTAATATTGTTTGTACATACTAATACTTCTTTTTTGCAGGTCAATGGAACAAACTAAAAGCACATCTAAAGGCAAGACATCACAACAAAGTATGTCCAGCTCTTCTTCAGTAAAACCGAAGATTCCCCTCGATCTTGACATTGCTTTCGAGCCTGTGGGAGATTTTGCAAACAAATTCTCTACTAGGGCAGGGGAAATAATCAGAAGTCATGTTCCAGTTAACTTTTCTGAGTGGAGGACTGTGCCGGATAATTTCAAAGATGATGTTTGGACATCTTTGATGGTATTTTTTACTATGCTTTAAACTACACACATTTGCATTTCTACTTCTATTGGTGTATTTTAGTTAATGTTTATCAACACAAATCTATACGTCAGGATGAATTTGAATTGCCTTTCGACCCAAAGTATTGTCGCAGTGTTATAGAAAGTGGATTTCCACCGTTGTACCGAAGATTCAAGTATGACTTAAGGGATCTGGTTAGAGGACCAAGGAGAAGAGCCAAGAAGAGGCCTGCATTATCTAAAGATGGATCTGTTGTAGAGGAGGAAGAGTCTGAAGTACCCCAACGCCGTAAACTCACTCTAGAAATGTGGGAAGCTGCAAGAGATAAAATTCCAGCTGGGATGAATCAAAATATTTGGCATGATTTTATTGACAGTGAAAATCAACCTGTGAAGATAGAAAAAAATGAAGTCAATGCGCAATCCAGAAAACAATCCACGATCCGCCATACACTTGGTCGATGCTCTTACAATAACAAGAAATATAAACTGGTAACTATACTCTCTTAAATCGTTTTACAGGTACTAGAAGATGATATCAGTTTTGTTTTAACAGAATAGATCATACATTCATGACGAGTCGGGTGTTTTACAAGTACCAGAAGACACTACAGACAAGTGGTTGTGGGGACACCAACGCAAGGATGGGAATGTGTATCGTAGTGCTGAAGAGGATGTTGTAAGTATACTTCAGTAATGTGCATAACAAAATTTATTTCACTGCTTAGTAGTCTTAGTTGTTGTTGCTAACTACCAAGTTTCGATTATGAAATTACAGAAGAAAGTACTGGAAGCCAAAGATAAGTATAAAGAAGTAGGAGCAAGTGGTAGCAAGAGTTGCGTGATTCAGATCCACTACAAGATGTGTTTAGGGCAAATCGAAAATATTGTATTCGTGGTTACTTCTCCCGTACGTCGAAGAAGCAGGATGAGATGGCAGCGGTCGCATTTTCTTCTATTCAAAACAGAGAGTCCCAAAATGAGAAAAAACTCAACCTAATTGAATCTGAAGTTAGTGTTTTGGGTGGCCAGATGGGGTCTCTGAGCTGTAAAGTCGACGTAAGTGTTCATTTTTTGACTTGTCGTGCAGTTCTAAATAAGTTTAGTACACCTTACACACTGTTATAGTTCTAATTTGATCTTGTTGATAGGCGATATTAAACTTACTGAAGCCTAATGTGACTGCACCGGCAAGTTCCATCGACCCTCCTAGAAGAGACACTCCTAGCCTAGAGAAAGGGTCCAATACTCATCCTGTTGGTGGAAGTTATCATGCTGGTGGAACTCATCCTGCTGGTGGAAGTCATCGTGCTGGTGGAAGTCATCATGCTAGTGGAACTCATCATGCTAGTGGAACTCATCATGCTAGTGGAACTAATCTTACTGGTGGAAGTCGTCGTGTTCTGGATAACGAGGAAATTGCATCTACTAGAGTTACATCAGGACAAGTTGATCTACTAAACAATGAAGGTGAAGTTATTGCATTAGGGAGTGTTCATCCAGGTGAATTCGTACATTGTAAAAGGGTGAAGCCTACTGAGAGGAGGGTCTATGTCGAGGAAGTGTATGACCAAGGAGCAGTTCTCTGGGATCCCCCTCAAGGAGATAGTTATTACTTCTTAAGACAACTAACACTGCCTTCTTGGGTAATATGAGCGAGGAAAGGATACAACCTGCGAATAGTGAAAGTTTTTAATTCCGTGGTTTTCTACTCTGTCTTTGTTAGATTTCAGTGGTTTTTTATGCTTAACATGGAGTTTGTATTTATATATATATATATATGCATATTTTGTTTCTTGTTCATTTTAGTGTCAACCCCTTTTTAATTCCGCCAATGTGAATGTGTTGCCGGTCCCAAGCCCGGATAAAGGAAGAGGGACAAGGTTGGTATACTACTGTCGTATAATATAAAGTTGCTCTTTTATTTTTCAGATAAGGAGTTTCCTTACACCGGTTTGGTTCAGTTCTTGACTTAGATTTTATATCATTCTTACTGGTGACTTTTTATTGTTTTTCTACATATCTTGGTACATACTGTTTTTCACTAACTATCATGGTTTTAACTCCTCTAGGTAGGATCATTAACTGGTGACACCGTACTTGTTCATGATGCCATTGGTGACAAGGTAAAATTTCATTTAATTGCATCAGTTTTTTCTTCGTGATAGGGTAGTACTTGGGCTGCCTCGCTCTAGTGAATAATCAAATGATCCAAAATTGCACGCTAATGTCAAATATGCATGACCTAGTTACGGATCGATCTAATAGTTACATGTTGGCTGTTCTAATTCGGCTAAAAATATTGTCCAGACTGCTTTTGGTTCATAGATGGTTGCAATGAAGCAGAATTTGGAATGCCAAAGTGTGTTGGATTTGGTGGACCATTTTACAGCTCATATTTTGAGGTATGCATATATTATTTTGCGACTTCAGCACATGATAAAGACATGCACACACACACACACGCATACGTATATTGTTCTCGGAGGAAAACCACACTTTTTTGTTCTACTCTGTATTCTTAATGTAGTTGAAGAAACCCACACTTTCTACTAGTCAATCAGAATGTATTAGGGCCTCTAAATAACTGACAAAATAAGCAGTTTCTTGCCAATATCAATAGTGGATAAATAAATGAATTCTATATGTGCCTATAGCTAGTATGGTGTTTCTTCAGATTCTTGTATTTATAGGCATAGCTAGTGGTTGGTTGGGTCATTGTTTTCCTATTCAGTATAGGATGGGAGTTCTCTGGAGGAAGAATATTATGGGTAAATAGTTATCCATGTCTGTATCATCATAAATATGTAACCCTGACGACTCCGCTGCATCTTGTTAAATCAAATGCTCTGACTGCGTTCATGCTGAGCCTCCAATTTTTTGTATGCATGATTACACAATTGGGTTATCAGTTAAATGAACTTCAATTGGATTATAATTACATCTTGTACTCTGCAGGATTACACAACTGGGCTATCAGTTACACCATTGGTAGTGCTGGAATGAAAGAGGACTCTAATCATAAAAAATACATGTAAACAAACTGAAGGTTAGTATTCTTATCAACGAACTTCCATGTTTTCAAATTCAGAAACTTGGGTTCTTGGCCAAAGTTTATATTTAATCATTGATTCAATGAAGCAATTGTAAGGTTTATATTACAGTTGATATTCCAGATACAAGTGATATGAATAGGTCCTGATGGATTCTGATTATGGATGATGTGTTTATGAGATTTTATATGAAAAAATGTGTCTTCTAGTTGATCTACAATATACATTCAGGTGCAGAATTCTGCCGAAATTACAACCGGATTTAATTTTTTTTTACCGGTAAAAATATGTGCAACGGATATACTCGTTCCTCAAATAAGTACAAGGGTTGCCTAAATAAAAAAAAAGCGTTGCTCAAATTCATATATCCGTTGCTCCAATTACGAAAATAAACGTTCAGGTGCAGAATTCTGCCGGAATTACAACCGGATTTTTTTTTTAGCGGTAAAAATATGTGCAACGGATATAGTCGTTCCTCAAATAACAAAAAGCGTTGCCTAAATAAATCAAAACGTTGCTCAAATTCAGATATCCGTTGCTCCAATTACGAAAATAAACGTTGCTCAATCTGTGGAGAAACGTTTATAAACGTTGTTTTATTTAATTTGATCAATGGTTATTAACGTTGCACAATAATTTGCGACGCCATATTTGCAACGGATATTTATGTTGCTTAAATTCACTGCAACGCCTATATCCGTTCCAAATCGGGTGTTTTGGTGTAGTGGTTGATAGGTTTAGTGGTTTTTGGTTAGGTTTTTAGGGTAGTTTTTGTGGATAGATCTCTATGTAAACCCTCACGAGACTATAACTCATCCACTTGGGTCACCAAGTGGTTCAAAGGCTTGATGCATGTGCTAAATACATCCGTGATTCCTGCAAAAAGGATTACATTTGAAATAAATTATAATTCCGGCATACTATGTTGATATAAGTCAATGCCATTACTATGCCGGCATAGAGAGTATATGTAAATCTATGACGGGATAGAGTGTCAAAAAGTAACTCATCCCATATTCCGATGGTGAATTTCTATACTTATCCAAACCGGTATTCAATGTCGGCATGCTCGTTATATTTAATACAATGCTGGCATTGAACATTTTGAAAACTAAACAAATTTTATCTTAATTTCAATGCCGAACGACTATTTTTTTTAAACCATAAACTAGTAATTAAAGGGAACTACCGACGTGGATGTTAGGTTATTGACAATGCCTGCTTGATAAAATAGAAAAAGAGCAGTTGTATCCTCATCTATTTAAAGCAATGGATACACCCATTGCATTCGATACCTCATAAAAAAACAAAATTTGTAAGCTCCACCACATATCTCCAATGGCAAATACATCACCAACTACCGATTTCTTTGTTTCCATGGAAAAATAAAAACTGAAGATGAATAAATTATCCACTCCGATAGGAAATCAATTATCATCCACCACCAACGCAATTTCCCTTATACAAGAAAAACTTAGAAGGAAGGAAGAAACCACCAAGTCAATTGCGATAATGGAAGGAGAGATACTTAAAAGGAAAAGAGAAGAAGAAGAGGCAGCAATAGAAGAAAAATATTGTAAAGAAACTAAAGAAATATATAAACGTGTAAAACAAGCGAAGATATAAGTGGATGTTTAGGAAGAAACATAATGGATTAAAAATTTCCACATAGTATCGGATTTCCTGGAAGGTCACCGCCCTTTAAGCCTTTTTTGGGGTCTTGTTAGTAGTGATCTTTATATGCCGAAGTTTGTGGACGGTAAGTACAAGCGACATGATATGGATTATGGGGATGAGTTTGTAGCGAATCGAACAACTTCCCTCATAAAATTATGTCACAAATACAACGATTTTCTCACAAAATACAGAGGGAATATGTATCAAGATCAGGACGCATATACCAAGTGGATAAAAGAGCCTTTTAGGAATTTCAAAGCTTCTTTGTTTATTGATTCTCGTTCCAAGAAATAATGTTAGTTGCAATTATCTTAACATCTTTCATTTTATGTGTTTAATGTTTTAAAGTTTATTTCTGATTAATATGAAGGTTAGTTTGGGTCAGTCTGCTTTAGACCTTTCGACTAGTTCTTTTGGTGGTGTTTTTACCGACATAGAATTGTACCATCTATCCATATCAGAATTATGGAATCAAATTAAACTGATCGTTAGGATTTCGGCATTAAATTGTACCATCCATCCATGCCGACATTCTGATGGTTACAAACTCCTTTATTCTATTTAAGGGATGGTTACCGAATGGAAACTGTTCCATCTTTCCATCTCTCTTTGTTTTTTCTTCTCGGCTCTTCCAAGAGAACTTCCAAAACCATTTAACTCCCTTATTTTGTTTCATCT
Organism: Papaver bracteatum; assembly: GCA_023529315.1. Lineage (NCBI taxonomy): Eukaryota > Viridiplantae > Streptophyta > Magnoliopsida > Ranunculales > Papaveraceae > Papaver > Papaver bracteatum. Next base: position 1,176,517 of record JAJJWX010003506.1, read on the forward strand.
TCTATACCAACTTCATTCAATTCTTCAAACCCAAAGAAGAATGGGTCATCGAAAACCTCCTGAAAAACCTATACCTAATCCTGAAGAGTTTGTTGATGATGGTAGTAAATCGAAATTGAAAATAGGAGGGTACCCAAAAATACCTCAATCTAAAAAATTTCCACCTATAAGTCCTTTTCTCAAAAAGTGATTGTCTATATATTGAGTCAAGAAAATACAACAATTCGGTTCACACTTCATGTGATCTTCAATGGATATGAGATCGAGACAATACGACAACAAGATAACTTGTGTGATTAACTATGGATACAAGATCGATACAATACAACAACGAAGTGATAGACGCATTTATGTGTCTAATTTGTCCTCAATGTTTCGTATTGTTAGTACTCGTTTTTGTCCTTATTATGGTGTTTTGTGTGTTTGTAGGTATTTTTTTGGAAATAAAGATTGTTGGAAAATTCGGCTCGAAAAGTTACTCGGAACACCCCCGGATAACACTTATTATTCGGACCCCAACTTTGGTTAAGGGGCACCCCAGCTGGACATCTGCTATTCTCACCCCGGGTTTGGTTAGGGGGACACCATATTCAAGAATTCAAAAAAGAAAGTTTTGGCGGGAAAATGGTTCTTCACCCTGGCAGAATTTAGGGTTCGCATTTTGGGCAGAATCAAAGAGACTCAATGGCTGATACTCACTCGGGTGACTTGATTGAGCGTAATAGGCATGGTGTGGTTGATTGTTTCGGTTAAAATTGACCAGAAAATTCACGAGAAGAAATCAGGGAAACACGTACGCGGAAGAAATATTCACGGGATAACAAAGGATTTGGACGTGCAAGCTTGTGCTTGGAGTTTGCTAAACTGAATTAGAGACGTGGAGAATGCAAATAAGGATGGTTCATAGCAACAAGATCGCGTGCAGGAGCAAAAAAGGGAAAGAAAATATTTCCCGTATCAGGCGAGTAATGGAGGATTATTCCGGCGTAAATACGGTGATTCTTAGGCCCTGTCGAGTATAAAAAGGCTTGTGGGTTCATGGAGGAGGGGGGGAGAGCATAAGAAAGTCGATAAATTCAAGCAGCAGGAAACCACCCTTTCTGCTCCTGTGAAGAACACGAAGAACAAAAGGCTACCAAGAACAGTCGTTTTTATAACAGTTACAACGACAGTTAGTTGACGGTCGTATATCTACAGTGTTAGCGACAGTGTGGTTGTATCGTTCTTGTAACAGCTTAGTTTGTAACACTTATAACCGTTACAAACCCGGTTTTCATTATATTTCTCCCAAATTCATCATTTGTAACCCTTTGAGCATAAATGAAATCAACTTTTGAGCGTGTTTCCAACATGATGAGCGGCTAATTCTCTCGTAACCAAGGCAATGGATGAATCTATTCACACATGAACAATGTATTTTATCAAATATTTAATTATAATTCACTTAATCACTGCTTTTGCAGAGTTCTTCAAAGTTTACATAATTTTATTCATTAGTTGTGATCAATTAGATAGGTTATGCTTTTGTTAGATAATCTATGCTTAGGGATACAATTAATTTTTGAGAATATGTTTGATTATTTGTGGATTAAGAAATAAAGGATTAAAAGGATAATTAGAGTTATGAAATATTTGACATCATTCATGTGTAATAGTGGATTCTAGTGTCTTGGTTATATTCCTAATATCTTGAAATCAATCTTGAATCAAATTTTCTTTATTTTGAATTTTTATTAAATCTAAAATCCTTGCTTTCACAAGTTTCAAAAGAACCTTTTATTATCACTTTCTACAACTCATCAATTTTTGGCACCGTCGACACGGAGCTTGTCTTTAGGCTAGAGTTTTTAGATTTTTATTCTTTTTTTTTTAGGTTTTTATTTGTTTTTACTTTATTTGTTCTTCTTTACGTTTTTGTTTTTGTCTTTTTACTACAGATTTTGGAATTTGGAGTGAAAGAAAAATTTTCCAAAGCTTTTGGTGAATACTTAAAGTTTGGAGTTAAAGATAAAGTAAAGGGCGAAGCGAAAGAAGAAGATTTTTTTTAAAAAAGAAAAAAAAAACAGAGAGTTTACTTTTTTTTAGATTGTATTAGGATTTTCTTTATTCTTGTAATTTTCTTTTTTTTAGCACTTTACTTTACTTTTTTTTTTTTTTTTTTTGGACTTTGGACTTGGACATTATTTTTTTTAAAACCCTACGGAAGGGTAGTTTAAATATTAAACTGTTTGCAGAGAAGGACGGTGATTACGATATCACCTCGTCCCCTCGGGTTCGTACATGACATAGGAGTCTTGGCCCGAGTCGACAACAGCGGTTCATCCCCCGTCTGGAACGGGAGGTAAGTTTGTCGAAACACTCGTGAATCCCCTGCTAGGGAGTTACTGTCTTCCTTCGTGTGAATATATGTTGAGGAACTGAAAACGGATGTTTTAAATTCCTAGTAAAGGGCAAGGACTGGCCATATAATATAAGGGTTCGGATTTCATCACCGTTCCCTTCTTGCCCGCCTTAGGAAAACGAAACTTAACGCGAACCTAAGATTTAAAATTTGGAATAGAACAAGACCTATAGGGTAACGAGCTTAGTAGGAAAGTCGTTCGAAAGATATTGGTTACTCTTTTGAGCATTCTTCGAAGTTCATGAAAGTTTATGTGAGTTGAATGCGTGACTGCGCCGCCTTGTAATGCGGTGAGGCCTTGGGTATCAAAGCTCCAGCAGCTTCCATCGCTTATATTCAACTTACTTAAACACGGATTGATTCCAGAGGGGTTTCCTCAGATTGTAACGAATTCCCTTTCGAAGGATTAGAAGCTGGTCTAGAAAACAATCTAAGTGGAGCCATCATGCTTTTTGTTTGCTAGAAATCTCTAGGTTTTCTTTGGTGGAGTCAGCCTGCTTTGTGTTTGCTTAGAACCTCCCTTCCTTTTAGGATTTTTTTTTTCCCAGTGTATGCCCGAGGTCATTAGAGAACGGGCTTGGAAAAGAAACACTCTAGGTCGTTTGATTAGTGACAAACCTAGTAGTTCTTCTTGCGAAGGCGGGGAGCTCGAAGACTCTTCTTTTGAGAGCCCCGTTTTTGGAAACTTCAGTTTTGAGAATCTATCTCTTTGTGAGGAAAATACCCCAAATAGTACGTCAGATGTGCCGGCAATGACTACTTTGAAAGATTACATGTTCCCAACTAGGGCCAACCGAGCCTCGTGCATTAAATTACCAGCCAGTACGGCTAATTTCGAGATAAAACCTAGTATTCTTCAGATGATCCCTATATTTTTAGGAAAAGATGATGAGAACCCTTATTTTCATATTAGGGACTTTGAGGAAATTTGTGGGACAGTTAGAATAAAAGACCTTACTGATGAAGTCTTGAAACTTAAGATGTTTCCCATTTCCTTGAGAGATAAAGCCAAGACCTAGCTTAACAACCTACCATCTGAATCCATTGAAACATGGCAGGAGCTGATTGCTGCCTTCTATATGAAATTCTACCCTAAGCATAAAGCTAAATTGTTAGGCAGAAAATTAGTGCTAGTGTGCAACAAGAGGGAGAGTCTCTTTATAGGTTTTTAGAGAGATTCAATGATCTCCTATCCCAGTGTCCTCACCATGGATTTGATAAGATGAAACTTTTGGAGATTATTTATAATGGTTTAGACTATTCGACTAAATCCATGGTCGAGTCTATGTGCGCTGGTGAGTTCACTAATAAAACAGATGATGATGCTTTTACCTTCTTAGGAACTATCGCTGAAAAATCCCAACAGTGGGAGCCTTGTGTTGAACCCCCTAAAAGACTATTGGTCAATAGAAGTAGCACCAATGTGGTAGAAACAAGCTTCGAGTCAGATGCTAAGTTTGCTGATTTGTCTAGAAGGTTAGAAGCTTTGGAAATGGGTCAGTCTAAAAATAGGTCCCTTGTTGAACCTAATAGAGCCTCTTAAGTCTCTAGTTGTGGAATAGAGCCCGATAACTCATTTTGGGAAGGTCATGTTAGTGAAGAACAAGCCCATGCTGTCTATAACAATGCTAGGTTTGAGAACCGTCAGAAGTTTGACCCATACTCAGAGACCTACAATCCTGGTTGGAGAAACCATCCTAATTTTTCTTGGTCTAAGGGCCAGAATCAAGGACAGTCTAGTAATTCTCAGCCTTCCCAAGGTTTTGGTTATTCTAAGAACTCTTCAGGTCAACCCCAGTTCCAGAACCATTCAGATAAAAAAATCACAAGTTTAGAAGAGACTCTCGCCTCGTTTATTAAAAGCTCTGAAAAGATCAACCAAATGGTTGCGCAATGGGTAGAAGAAAGTAAGAGTATAGGTTATGCTAACTCTCAGCCTATTTCCGAGTTGAAAACCCAGGTTAGTCATATAAATGAGTCTTTGAGGGAAAAAGTTAAGTTTCCTAGTCAAACTCAACCCAATCCTAGAGGAGTTCATGAAGTAGGTGGAAGACCATCAGAACATGTGAATGCCATTAAAACCCTTAGGAGTGGTCGAGTGGTAGACAACAAGGTAACCATGCCTGATAGTAAACATGTTGTAGTTCACCCTCCTGAGCCAGAAAATGATGAGGAGACTGATAGAGTATCTAAAGAGACCAATGAGGGTCATGTTGAGTACGGATTTGTTCCTAGAGCCCCGTTCCCCAAGTTGCTAGTTCCAACTAAGAGGGATTCCAACTTTAATGATATATTAGAGGTTTTTAAGAAGGTTACTATCAACCTCCTATTGTTGGATGCGATTAAGCAGATTCCCGCTTATGCCAAGTTTCTCAAGGACTTGTGTACACGAAAGTGTAAGCTTAGTGTTCAAAAGAAATCCTTCCTAGCTAGTCATGTGAGTTCTATTATTTAGAATACCACTACTCCTAAGTACAAAGACCCAGGGTCCCCTACCATTGCTTGCACAATAGGTAAATACCGTGTTGAGAAAGCGTTGCTTGACTTAGGAGCCAGTGTGAACTTATTTCCATACCATGTGTACCTTAAGCTAGGACTTGGTGAGATGAAACCTACCCAGATGACTCTTCAGTTAGCTGATAGGTCCGTTAAAATTCCTCGTGGTGTGATCGAGGATGTTCTTATAGAGGTCGACAAGTTTATTTATCCAGTGGATTATGTTATCCTAGATACCCAACCTGTCCCTGACCCAGAGAACCAAATACCAGTAATTTTAGGTCGCCCGTTTTTAGCTACATCCAATGCGATCATTAACTGTCGAACTGGTATTATGAATTTGTCTTTTGGTAATATGACTATGGAGCTGAACGTCTTTCATATTAGTAAGCTACCCGCTGAACTAGATGACTCGAGCATAGAATAGGTGAACATGATAGGAACATTAATCGAGGAGTCATTACCAAACACTTTGATGGAAGATCCATTAGAGAAATTCCTAGCTCACTTTGGGATTGATTTTGATGATGATGATGTGATTAATGAATTGAATGCTTTGTTAGATTCAACCCCTTTGATTGACACTAATAATGGCTGGAAACCTAAGTTCGAACCTTTACCCGTTTATGAGTCTACCCCAGTTCCTTCATTGGAAAAGCCTCCTAAATTGGACCTTAAACCATTACCAGATACCTTGAAGTATGTGTTTTTAGGCCCATATGAAACTTTACCTGTGATTATAGCATCCGACTTGGATAGTGATCAGGAAAATAGGCTAGTAACTGTCCTTCAAAACAAAAAGGAAGCTTTAGGGTGGACCATATCAGATATTAAGGGTATAAGTCCTACTGTTTGTATACATCAGATCTATTTAGAGGAAGATACCAAACCTTCTAGGGAGATGCAACGTCGACTGAACCCTAATATGAAAGAAGTAGTTCGAACTGAGGTTCTAAAGCTGTTAGATACAGGCATTATCTACCCCATTTCAGACAGTAAGTGGGTCATCCCCGTTCAGGTTGTTCCCAAGAAATCTAGTATTACTGTAGTCCAGAATGATAACAATGAGTTAATCCCAACCCGAATGACCACGGGTTGGCGTGTCTGTATTGACTATAGAAAATTGAACAAGGTCACTAGGAAGGACCACTTTACCCTTCCCTTCATCTACCAAATGCTAGAAAGATTAGATGGACGTACCCATTTTTTCTTTTTAGATGGATTCTGCGGCTATAATCAGGTTCCTATTCCCCCAGAAGACCAAGAGAAAACCACTTTTACATGTCCCTTTGGTACCTTTGCGTATAGACGCATGCCTTTTGGGCTATGTAATGCCCCTGCGACCTTTCAACGTTGTATGTTGAACATATTTTCTGACATGGTAGAACGGTTCTTAGAGGTCTTTATGGATGATTTTTCAGTATTTGGTTCGTTTTTTGATGAGTGCTTACATCATTTGTCACTATTTTTGACTAGGTGTAAGGAAAAGAATTTAGTGCTGAATTGGGAAAAATGTCATTTCATGGTTCGTTCAGGAATAGTTCTAGGGCATATCGTATCTTCGAAGGGTATAGAGGTAGATAGAGCCAAAGTTGACCTTATTAAAACTTTACCGGTCCCAAAAACCGTAAAATATATTAGGTCGTTCTTAGGGCATGCAGGTTTTTATCGTCGATTCATTAAGGATTTTAGCTTAATTTCTAGACCTCTTTGCAATTTGCTTGCAAAAGATGCAAAGTTTGTCTTTGATAATGCTTGTTTAGAGGCTTTTGAGAAGCTTAAGTCTTTACTCACTTCCGCCCCCATAGTCCAGGCACCCAACTGGAACCTACCCTTTGAGATCATGTGCGATGCTTCAGATTATGCTATTGGTGTTGTGCTAGGTCAGCGAGAAAATAAATTACTTCATGTGATTTACAATGCTAGAAAAACTCTGAATGAGGCCCAGATGAACTATACCACTACCGAGAAGGAACTGTTGGCCATTGTGTTTGCCTTAGACAAGTTTAGATCTTACCTCTTAGGTTCTAAGATCGTAATCTATACTGATCATGCTTCTTTAAAATACCTTTTATCTAAGAAGGATACTAAACCTAGATTGATTAGGTGGATCTTTTTATTACAGGAATTTTGTCCAGACATTAGAGACAAAAAGGGTGCAGAAAATGTATTAGCAGACCACTTGTCTAGGCTAAATGTTAGTTCCCCTGATGATTCCATTCATATAAGGGATAGCTTTCCAAATGAACAATTGTTCTCTGTTTCCCAATCACCTTGGTATGCAAATATAGTGAATTATCTTGTTACTGGTCGAATGCCCCAACATTGGGGTAAACAAGATCGTTCTAGGTTTTTAGCCGAGGTTAAGCACTTATTTTGGGATGATCCTTATTTATTTAAGTATTGTCCAGACCAGATTATTAGGAGATGTATACCTGAGAGTGACCAGTCCAGTATTATTTCCTTTTTTCATGATCATGCTTATGGGGGTCACTTTAGTGCTAAGAAGACTGCTTCTAAGATATTGCAGTGTGGATTCTATTGGCCTTCATTGTTTAAAGACTCCCATAGTTACTGTGTTACTTGTGAACGTTGCCAGAAATTAGGAACCATTTCCCGTAGGAATATGATGCCCTTGAACCCGATTTTAATTGTTGAGGTCTTTGATGTGTGGGGTATTGACTTTATGGGTCCATTTCCTAATTCTTTTGGTAACCTATACATCCTTGTCGCCGTAGACTATGTCTCTAAGTGGATTTAGGAAGTTGCATGTAAAACCAATGACCATAGGGTTGTGCTTGAGTTCTTGAAAAATAATATACTTACACGTTTTGGTACACCGCGAGCTATAATTAGTGATGGAGGGTCGCACTTTGGTAATGGAACTTTTAAGATTTTGATGAAGAAATATGGTATTACACATAAGGTAGCTACCCCGTATCATCCACATACTAGTGGTCAGGTAGAGGTTTCCAATAGGGAGATAAAACGTATATTAGAGAAAACAGTTAATCCTAATAGGAAAGACTGGTCGTCTAGGCTTACTGATGCCTTATGGGCTTATCGTACTGCGTTTAAGACCCCCATTGGAATGTCTCCTTATCGTCTTGTTTATGGAAATGCATGTCATTTACCTGTTGAGTTAGAACATAGAGCTTATTAGGCTGTTAAGCAGCTAAATTTTCACTTGACAAGGCAGGAGCCCATAGGAAACTCCAGCTCAATGAGTTGGATGAGATTCGTATAGATGCTTATGATAGTGCGAAGGAGTATAAGAACAAAATGAAACTTGTGCATGATAGAAATATTTTACGGAAGTCATTTTCTCCAGGTCAAAAAGTTCTTATGTATGATACCCGCTTGCATATTTTCCCTGGGAAGTTACGTTCTCGGTGGACGGGTCCTTTTATTGTTCGCACTGTTTTTCCTCATGGAGCTGTTGAAATTAAAACACCATATGGTAGTATTTCTTCAAAGGTTAACGGTCAGAGATTGAAACCCTTTTTAGAGCCCTTTCCTACAGGTGATGTTGAGGAGGTCCCTCTGGAGGACCCTGTTTACCCTTGATTGACCATCGAGGCAGTTGTATGTTGTACATTAGTTTTGATTTTCTCTCTCTTCACCCAGGTACTATCTCTCCAACTTCTCCTCGTGTTATTTTACTTTTGGTATTGCTCTTTCATTAGAAACATTGAGGACAATGTTAGATTTAAGTTTGGGGGTGGGGAAGAACTTTTTAGTTGCACTTTTGAAACTTCTAGCGTCACATGGTATCCGGTTAGCTAAGTTTACATACTTTTTCTCACCGAAAAGATAGAAATTGGAATGCTAGGGATAACAACCTATTGAGACATTAGAGAAAAATACATTGAGATCCATGAAATTCAGGAGAGAACTTGTTCCTTTTAGAGGGTTACCGTGATGGACCTAACCATCCATGATGGAAATGCAAGTAGGTCAGGAAATGCCAGAAAGACAAAGCAACCTCACAATGTAGTCTTAGTTACTGGATTACAACTCTCTCTCAGTAGAAACTTATTATCATCAACAAACGGAGCGGCATCAAAATCTATGAAGAAAGTTGAAGACCTTTAAGGTTTAGAAGCAACAATAGAAAAGAATAATTCAAAAATCAAAGTTACAAGAAGTTATAAGAGCAAATGATATAAGTTGTTGAAGTTCATGATACTAAGACATTACAAGTTGCAAAGATCCAAGTGTTAACTTCCTTCTGGCCATGTAAATTTTTGTCTTGTTATTTCTCAAAAAAAAAAAAAAAATGAAAAATGAAAAATGAAAAAAAAAATGAAAAATGAAAAAAAATATTATATAAATTTTAAATTTTGTTTAATACGGCCTTAGGGAAGTAGAAATTTTTAAGTCAAGCAAGAAATCGAAGAGAAGAGTTAATTGTCAAGGTTCTATGAGGTTCGAGAGTTTATCATCAACAGTTGAAGACCGAAGAAGACGTTTTTTCTACTGAGCACTATGAGAGAGTCGAAGAAAGATACATTTGGTTGCTTTGTTAGTCCGCTTTCAATCTGGCACAAGATCTTTCTAACACTGGTTTAACTCATCACACGTAATTAGTCCAGCTGTGTAGCAGATGTCCCTCTCATTTTTATCTCTCTCCTAATCCTATCCAGCTGTAAATCAGCGGACGCATCTTACAATGTTTATCTAGCTGTGTAGCGGATATCTCTTTATCTAGTAGTGTTGCGGATGTGTCTCCCCATTTCTTCGGCCAGCTTTAGAGCTGACACCTTTAATTTCTCTGGCATTCTAGTCACTTGGAGATAGGTTGAGAATTTGTATGTCCTCATATCTCTTTGGATACTTGTGACCAATTAGAAGTGCAGGTTTTGTGGGTACACCTCTGGTAAACCCTCCGGAAACGACACTCCGCCACTAGGGCCACCTAGCGGTTTAACGGCTTGCTGCACGTGCTAAGTGTAGTCATTTTATTTCCTAGATTAGATTTGCTCGGGACTAGCAAATAATAAGTTTGGGGGTATTTGATAGACGCATTTATGTGTCTAATTTGTCCTCAATGTTTCGTATTGTTAGTACTCGTTTTTGTCCTTATTATGGTGTTTTGTGTGTTTGTAGGTATTTTTTTGGAAATAAAGATTGTTGGAAAATTCGGCTCAAAAAGTTGCTCGGAACACCCCCGGATAACACTTATTATTCGGACACCAACTTTGGTTAAGGGGCACCCCAGCTGGACATCTGCTATTCGCACCCCGGGTTTGGTTAGGGGGACACCATCTTCAAGAATTCAAAAAAGAAAGTTTTGGAGGGAAAATGGTTCTTCACCCTGGCAGAATTTAGGGTTCACATTTTGGGCAGAATCAAAGAGACTCAATGGCTGATACTCACTGGGGTGACTTGATTGAGCGTAATAGGCATGGTGTGGTTGATTGTTTCGGTTAAAATTGACCAGAAAATTCACGAGAAGAAATCAGGGAAACACGTACGCGGAAGAAATATTCACGGGATTACAAAGGATTTGGACGTGCAAGCTTGTGCTTGGAGTGTGCTAAACTGAATTAGAGACGTGGAGAATGCAAATAAGGATGGTTCACAGCAACAAGATCGCGTGCAGGATCAAAAAATGGAAAGAAAATATTACCCGTATCAGGCGAGTAATGGAGGATTATTCCGGCGTAAATACGGTGATTCTTAGGCCCTGTCGAGTATAAAAAGGCTTGTGGGTTCATGGAGGAGGGGGGGAGAGCATAAGAAAGTCGAGAAATTCAAGCAGCAGGAAACCACCCTTTCTGCTCCTGTGAAGAACACGAAGAACAAAAGGCTACCAAGAACAGTCGTTTTTCTTACAGTTACAATGACAGTTAGTTGACGGTCGTATATCTACAGTGTTAGTGACAGTGTGGTTGTATCGTTCTTGTAACAGCTTAGTTTGTAACACTTATAACCGTTACAAACCCGGTTTTCATTATATTTCTCCCAAATTCATCATTTGTAACCCTTTGAGCATAAATGAAATCAACTTTTGAGCGTGTTTCCAACATGATGAGCGGCTAATTCTCTCGTAACCAAGGCAATGGATGAAGCTATTCACACATGAACAATGTATTTTCTCTAATATTTAATTATAATTCACTTAATCACTGCTTTTGCAGAGTTCTTCAAAGTTTACATAATTTTATTCATTAGTTGTGATCAATTAGATAGGTTATGCTTTGGTTAGATAATCTATGCTTAGGGATACAATTAATTTTTGAGAATATGTTTGATTATTTGTGGATTAAGAAATAAAGGATTAAAAGGATAATTAGAGTTATGAAATATTTGACATCATTCATGTGTAAAAGTGGATTCTAGTGTCTTGGTTATATTCCTAATATCTTGAAATCAATCTTGAATCAAATTTTCTTTATTTTTAATTTTTATTAAATCTAAAATCCTTGCTTTCACAAGTTTCAAAAGAACCTTTTATTATCACTTTCTACAACTCATCACGAAGTATGTTTACTTGATAATAAGTTCGGACTTAACCAAACTCTATGGATTATCTATCAAGTAAAATAGGAATTAATGTTTGTGTAATTTACTTTAAATTATAATAACAATAATTGTGACAGCATTGCTCGGTCAAAATCACATGCGTTGCTATCCCAAGCATGTTTGTGAATATTAGTGATCAAAATTATACATTTTGATTTTTAGTTTACTTATGACTAAGTCTCGGTCTAGGATAGTTATGTATAGTTGACCTCCAGACTCCATGTTGATTATTTAACGAAGACGAATAATTGCTACCAAAAGGTATGTGGATACTTGAACTTATCTATCAATCAAAAATCTATCTATCTCCTACTTTTGAGACAACAGTCGTATAAGTATGATAGTTTTCATACATACACATTAGCTATTTTGAGCCAAGTTTACTCGCCTAACTTTTTTCCGAACTATGTGTTGGTAAGCTTTCGCTTTAACCACTTTTCATCTTTACTCATGACAAAAGTCATGATGACGTTTCAATCTTGAAAATAGCTTTGATGACGATAGTCGATTCATATGTCTAACGACTATTATAACATTATAAAAGTATGTTTCAATGATTGAAATGCAGAGTTGATATTGCTTAACCATCTATGGATATAAGCATATATAGTATGTTCGCACATTAATGTATAAATACATGTACCGGAAACCAAGTGTGTGAATATGTGTGCATGCGATATTGGTGAAGGAGACAGGATAGGTACGCGTACTGGTAGAAGTTTTCGAACCGAAAATTTATGCTGAGTTTATAGTTTTCAAACTAGTAAACCAGTCACCTTAGGTACGCGTACCAGTGCGTGTACCCACAGAAGTTTTCAAACCGGAAATTTCTACTGAGTTTGTAAACTCAAACCTGGTAGCTAAGGTACGCGTACCCAAGATGGTTATATTTCTCAAATCGGTTGGCTAATGAACTTAAATAATAAATCAATTAGGAATGTAATCTTTGAAACCATGGCTATATTGTTCATGAATTCATTCGAGTGAATCAAACCGATTTTGTTTCAATTGTGTCTATGTATAAAGATCTAATCAATTGAACAACTCTTCAGCTAGTTCTTTTTAGTCGTTTGAACTAGTTGTTAAGAAGATGAATATGGTTGATATGAAAGTGCTCATATGGCTAACCATTGGTTAACTATTTGTGAACCCACCAAATATACACATTTAGGTACGGTTACTCAAACCTAAATGAAATACATTTCATGTGTGTGTGACAAGCTAAGTTTCGATCTAACAGTTGAAAGATGTTAGCTTGGATAAATTAGGTTTTTCATCTAATAGTGAATATTTAATTCTTTGTTACCAAGTGTTTATGGGTGAGAATAGTTTCTACCGGTTTTGGTAATTGCGGGTGTGAAAGGTGAGAAACATTTTAAACCCTAAACAATGTACTGCAAGGGAGACATGGTCATAAGAGTAACCTGCAGGCTGGTATGTGGTATATGCTTATCGGGTTTTTTTATGGGGATGCTAGAATGGATAATACCAGATCTATTGCTTAATTAATATAGATATGACATTTTCGGGCTAAATAAAGAATTATATGCAAGTAAACCAAGGACAAAAATAAACCATGGGAGAATAGGAGCATCTCCAATAAAAGGTGAGAAGTTTACTTTCTTATGATACATAAGATTATAGACCCTTGTTTAAATTTGATCAATCTCCAACAGTAGATTCTACAAAATAGAAGGGGTGCCAAAATAAAAATCTCTTATCTAGACCTTCGGGATGACCTTCATGTCATGTTTTTAACATTTTTTTCATTATTATTTCTAAATAAATTTTTTTAAGCTAATACTCCCTCTGTCCCACTATTAATTGACCTAGTTTATTGTCGATGATGGATTTTTGATAAGGGGTAAAATCGTAAAACCCCATGACCTAGTGTTACCAGCAATAAATTAACTAGGAGAATTTAATTCAGGCGTCGATAATTAATGGGGGTATTTTTTCAAAATAACAGATTATGGTTTTCGACACAGAACCTTAATTCCAAAACCAAGCCGCATACTGCGCACCATGGCAACAACGCCAAAACCAAGCCGCATACTGCTCACCATGGCAACGACGCAAAAACCAAGACGCATACTGCGCATCACGGCTACGATGCCAAAACCAAGCCGCATATTGCGCGCCATGGCAACGACGCCAAAACCAAGACGCATACCACGACTACGATGCCAAAACAAAGCTGCATACTGCACACCACGGCTACGACGCCAAAACCAAGTCGCATACCGTGCACCACGGCTACGATGCCAAAACCAAACTGCGTACTGCAACCATGCTGAACTAAGTCGTTATTCCACTGGAACATGCCAAAGTAGCGCCCTAGGCTTGAAAACCGTGCAACCTAGGCCAACATGGCCGTGCGTGCCATTGGCACATGCCAACATGCACCGCAAGCCAATTTTCTTCCAAAGTCGCTATTCCAAAGTAGCTCCCACAACTTGGCACATGTGGCCGTACGTGCCATTGGAACATGCCAACACGTTACCACTAGCCACTTTTATTCCAAGCAGCTATGTCATTGTAGCTCCCGCAACTTGGCCCAAGTGGTCGTGCATGCCATTGGCACATGCCAACACGCCACCACTAGCCACTTTTATTCCAAGCTGCTACTTCTCCTTACTGAGTTTTCACTTTCGATACTTTTGCACACCCTAAACTCCCGTGAAACATTAATATTCCGGCGTTTGGGTGTAGGAAATACTTTTTCCGTCAGATGGACATGTTGACTATCAAAATCCGAGTTCGTATGAGAATTCTACAACGATTCTAGTGGAGGGCGCCAATTAGGGTTTTCAAACCCTAAACCGCTAGCCAATTTCTATTCCAAGCCGCTACCCAGTTGTAGCGCCCGCAACTTGTCCAAAGTGGCCGTGCATGCCATTGGCACATGCAAACACGCTAACACTAGCCACTTTCTATTCCAAGCCGCTACCCAGTTGTAGCGCCCGCGACTTGGACAAAAGGTAGCCGTGCGTGCCATTGGCACATGCCAACACGCTACCACTAGCCACTTTCAATTTCAAGCCGCTACCCAGTTGTAGCGCCCGCGACTTGGCCAAAAGGTGGTCGTGCGTGCCATTGGCACATGTCAACACGTTACCACTAGCCACTTTCTATTCCAAGCCGCTACTCAATTGTAGCGCTCACGACTTGGCCAAAGTGCCCGTGCGTGACATTGGCACATGCCAACATGTTACCACTATCCACTTTCTATTGCAAGACGCTACCCAATTTTAGCACCCGCGACTTGGCCAAAAGTGGTCGTGCGTGCCATTGGCACATGCAACCACTAGCCACTTTCATCCCCAACTTGTTATCCAATTTCCAAGGCATTCCACACATGCCACACATGCTCCACTAGCGACTTTGGCATTACCATTCGCACTCAAAGTGCAACTTGCGTCCACGGCATTCCGCACATGCCAAATGATCCACCAAGCGACTTTGGCATTGCCATCCGCACTCAAAGTACAACTTGCGATCGATACATCCCACACATGCCATTGGCACATGCCGCAATGCTTCACTAGAAACTTTGGCATTCCCACTTTTTCCCAACTCTCGAGACATCAACACAAACTGGGGGATGCTTTCTTGGGGTTTTGGTTTGGCGGTCACAGCGTACAGCGTACACTACGCTGGCAATAAAGCAAGTCTTGCAAGGAATGAATATGGTCAATTAAATAAGGAAATTTATGGTGAAAACATTTTCACCATAAAGCCAACGGTTTCCACCTCCTCTGTTTTAATTGTCACATTTACTCAATTCCTTAATGAGGCCAGGGTACGTTCAATCTCACTTATATAAATAGGTTTCACCTATTCTGTCAAAACAACACAAGTCTTGGTCAGTAAAAATACAACACTATCAGATAGCAACTTTGCAAGCTCTCTCAAAATCTTCCATCACTAGCAAGATTCCGCAAGATTCTACACTTCTGACACAAGTCGAGATACTACCTAGCCAGAACTCTCTGGTCTCATCACCCATCTTATCTATCCTCAAAAAATCAACCCTTCTCCTCCACTTTATGACCGAAGCAAATATGGAACGGCCATCTTCTTGGTTTAGGGCAGAGTTGTACAGATTGATATCTCGAATCAAAAGTGTTCACATGCAACACATTTGTTTAAGGGTTTAAACTAGTCTCTCCACCATCGAATTTACTAATTTCGGCAGAGGCGATTTTATCCCATAAACAATTGGTGACCACATCGGGAGTTTCAATCTCTCGGTTACAAAAACTGATCTTTAGTTCAAAATATGATTTACTATTCGCTCAACATGGTAGAACTAAGATCTGGGTCCGCGACAAACTCTGAAGGCGCCAACATAGAAGCCGCCCCTAGCACAAACACTCCTTTCACCAATGCCTCTGCGTTACCTGCCGATCTTGGCAGCATGGAAAGTACCCCTCCAAGCGTTACACCTCCTATTACTAGTGCCCGGGATAGTTCCGTTACAAATGTATCTGCACCATCCGCCAAATCAAACAACACTGAGGGAATCCCTTCAGGTGTCACACCGTAGTCACCAGGGCTCGTGCCTCCGCCGCCACCACTAGTGTTTCAGCAGGCATGACACCTCCGATTACCACTCGAGCCACAACATCTACTCAGTCGCCGGGGAGAGATAACAGAGGAGGCAAACCTTATTTCACAATCACGGATTTGATGAAAAGGCAAGAGGATCTATCCAGGGCTCAAACGGATATGGTTTCAACCCAGAAGGAGGTGCTAGTCTTCCTCAAAGCCTTAATAGAGCAACTTCCACGGGAGCCACGACGACCTGAATCAAGAGAAGATCCTTCTGACAACCTTGATGCTAATGTTACACCCCCAGAAGGGATACGCCCGATAGCGCCAAGGTAAAGCGCACCCAGTGATCTCATAATTGGCACCGCAACTGAGCACACCAACGCAAGCGAGAAAATCCGCATTAGGAACCCAGTGGCAGGAAATCGCCCACTGAATTTCGTAACATGTGAAGACCTGTAACGACTCCTACAAAACCGAATCAAGAACGACACGGATGTACATCAACACCAACCTCCTTATCCGATTGCAATCCAGAGAATTCTTATCCCAAGGGGATACTCATCCCCTCAGTTTGCCTTATACGATGGAACCGGCATAACAAGGGAACACGTCTCACGATTTCGGGAGGCTTTAGGTGAGTACGAATACAACCATGTTCTCCGTATGCGAGAATTTTCAAAGTCACTCACTAGAAGAGCATACATGTGGTACAACTGCATCTCCTCAGGCAGCATTCGCGATTGGGGTGAAATGGTTACGTCCTTTTACAAGAAGTATTTCTTTGTGTCCGAGAAAGTCACTCTCTCGGATCTGGGAAGACTGTTCCATCATAATGATGAACATCCAAACGATTTTGTCAAGAGATTCAGAATTCAAGCACTGGACTGCCACGACCCGGGTGCGACTGAGCAGCAACTAGTAAATTCCTGCATCAATGGCATGACTCCCATCTATCGGGATTTGCTGGACAACTTATGATTCCAGACATTCTCTGAACTCCACGAAGCTGCTAAATGCTCAGCCACGACAGCGCCAGCCCTGTTGGAAAGAACTAGGCCTCCCAGAAATGAAGATACACGAGAAGTTCGAAGAAGCCCGTATTTTCTCAACAAGCCATACAACACCGGCCCCTCCTCCGTGAGCGTGGTGGACAAAAGGGGAAATAGGAAAACACCTCCAATAGATCAACACCTTGGGCGCTCGGCTCCAGCACGAAGGGAAGCCCCGCAAAAGTCCCCAACCAAGCTTTTTGAACGTCGCCATGAAGCCAGAGGAGACGACTCGTACTTCCCCTTTCCAATCGAGGAAGTGATTGAACTTCTAGAAACATGGGTCTAGGATGGTGTCATCAGGCTACCGGCTCCTCGGCACCCACCTAATGAAGAAGAGATGGAAAATCCCAGATTTTGTCACTTCGATAGATTCATCAGTCATCCAACCAGAAACTGCAATAGGTTGAAAAGCATTTTCAAAGAAATGATAGAGGCAGGGGAGTTGCGGCTAAGGAATGAATGATTACACAGAGATCCGCTTCCCATAAGAAATTGTGAAATCTATGGGGACTCCATACACAAAAAAGTGCAGTCCATGATGCAACACATATACAAAATCCTCTACTTTTTTAAGGAGCAACGTCGAGACACTTTCGCAGCCCTCAACCACATAGTATCTGGGAAGCGACTCTACCCTGCCACAAAAAACACACCTGAGTAACAGATCTCGCTAGGCGCCCCTGCCGAGAAGCACAACTAGGGACTTCTCACCATGCCCGCTTAAAGGACGCTGAGTTCGATAAAACGCTCATTGACGTAGCCTCAGATTTCAACATTGTTATGTTCAAGACCCTGAAAGCAGCAGTAGTAATAGAACAAGAAGCCACTCACTCCCCATCGGCTATCAAAGACCACTAGCGGAATCACCTGCATGCGCTTGGCTACGCTAGTCTTGGGATCAAGATAGGAAACATCGCAGCGCGCGGGACTTTCTACATTGTCAAGGATCTAAATTACGACATAGTTTTGGGGCACCCGTGGGTACTCGACAACAAAACGGAATTAGGAGCATCACCCTTGCCAGTGTCAATGACGGAGAGGGTATCCAACAAGCCGGATGACTTGTTACCATTTCAACATCTTGCCAGTGATGTTTTACTACTGGGAAAGGGTTCTCCAAAGCCACCTGTCAAACTCCAAACTCAAGTAAGCCTGACTAAGACGCTCTCTTTATGACCAACCGTTTCTCACCGCAATCAACCCTGGGGACTCGACACGGTTGTCGAGCACAACACTGTCAAAAGATGTGAATGGAACGCCGAACCTTTTAATCATTTCACCAGGGATCTGAAAATCACCCTGAAAGGCTGCGGGAACAACCATCAGGCGATTGTACCACAACCTAATACCTTCCGGATAGGGGATATAGTAATCAGAGCCGCCTCATTTCAAGTCATAAATATGAATGTGAAGATACCGATTCAGAAGAGTTCTCCCGAAGAAGAGGAAAGTGAACCATACCTGGTAGCCGACATCCTCTTGGGTGGCTATTGCAAACTTATCAACACGGATAAACTGGAGGGCATAGTGATTCATTCACGCTGGTTGGAGGATACCAACATATGAAAGGTTAAGACATTCAATTTCCTGACACATGCTCCTCAATACCTCTTTAGCAATTTTGCTTTTCAGAAACTACTATGTATTGCATCAGGATGGATGCATCACTTACATTCATCCGGAAAATTTTCAATTGTCACTCCCGTTGGGCAATCTAATATACCCTCTCCAGTGAAATAAAAGAACCTTTTTTTTCCCTTGAAAATTTCTCAAGATCAACCCAACACTCAAAACCCGTTACCAAAAACAAAAAGGGAGATAAGCAACACATAGAAGAAAAAATGGTTATCTCTTCGGAGAAACTTTCAAGCTCACAAATTATTAAAAGACCGAGCCACGGAGGCTCAGCACAAGATACAATGAAAGGAAAATTGCAGGACATTAAAAGTCGACTAGGCCACAAGGGAAGCAAAAGAAGAATATTCTCCTTGTTAAGATTCCTCCTTACACTTCCCCAAGAAATCCTGCGGGCAGAAAAGGTTCCACAAAGAAGGTACATCAACAGCAGCAATGACCTCCATTTTCCATCCAGCTGCCTTTCCAGCAGCGCCAGCCAACGCTTCTTTCCCATTCATCTCTTACGTGGATTCAACGTGCGCAATCATGATTCCTCCAACAGCACCAACAACATCAATAAAGTTTTCACCAAGATTCTCCTCAGCAGCTCCTACAGGAAAATCACTCGGCTCGCTCATCTCAGAATCCATGGGAACCTAAGCCTTTTTGCGTACATCACCCGGGGGAACAAAAGGGATATCTTAGATAATGTCTCTAATCTCGCAAAGTAATGATCCGATCCTACCCAACGACTCTTTGTAAGAAGATCGAGCTCCATTAATCCTATGACGCTTCTCGGAGAAACCAACAATACCATCGCCATTATCACCATGGGCTGCCATCGCAAAAGTATGAAAACGGTGTAGTCGCCTCACTATACGACCAGTGGAGAGGGAGAAGACAACGAAATCTTGCCAACAATATTTATGTGAGAAGGAAAGGCGCGCTTCATGGCTATAACGGCCTTAGGAAATCGCACATCAATAAAGGACCCCCAATCAGAGCCGTGCACAAAGAAGACAATTCGAATCATAAGGAAATTTTGCATCAAGCGATCATTCTTCCCTCGCTTAAGGCAACCCCACAGGCTAGCATGCCCAACTTTCCAACTCGCGCCAGCTTTCCAAAATTCATGTCGGTCCCACCAATCACGCCGACCTGTCAATGCCGCCCAAGCTGCACCAGCTATCACGTCCATCTTCCACCGGACCCACCAGCCAGCACGCTCAGTTTCTCAATTCGCGCCAGCAGCTCACTGCTTCCTAGTCGTCTATTTCCGCCAAGTTGTGCCAACCTCTCGCTCCATGCAAAAAACTGCGAAGGACAAGGATTCTGAACCCAGTTCGCATCTCAGAAAAAAGGTCAGATAAATCCCCCGTTTCTCTTTCAGATCTTGTATTGGCACCATCTTATGCTTACCTCGCAACAAAGCCCTTGTTCCGAGCTAAGCAGGGGACTTAATGCCTATGGTGGATTTTGGATAAGGGGTAAAATCGTAAAACCCCATGACCTAGTGTTACCAGCAACACATTAACTAGGAGCATTTAATTCAGGTGTCGATGATTAATGGGGGTATTTTTTCAAAATACCAGATTAGGGTTTTCAACATAGAACCCTAATTCTAAAACCAAGCCGCATAATGTCCACCATGGCAACGACGCCAAAACCAAGCCGCATACTGCGCACCATGGCAACGACGCCAAAACCAAGACGCATACTGCACACCACGGCTACGATGCCAAAACCAATCCACATACTGCGCGCCATGGCAACGACGCGAAAACAAAGCCGCATACTGCGCACTACAGGTACGATGCCAAAACCAAGCCGCATATTGTGCACCACGGCTACGATGACAAAACCAAGATGCATACTGCGCACCACGGCTACGATGCCAAAACCAAGCCGCATACTGCGCACCAAGGCAACGATGCCAAAACCAAGACGCATACTGCGCACCCTGGCAACGACGGAAAAACCAAGCCCCGCGTTGCTCACCACGGCTACGACGCCAAAACCAAACCGCATACTGCGCACCATGGCTACGATGCCAAAACCAAACTGCGTACTGCAACCATGCTGAACTAACTCGCTATGCCACAGGCACATGCCAAAGTAGCGACCTAGGCTTGCAAACCGTGCAACCTAGGCCAACATGGCCGTGCATGCCATTGGCACATGCTAACACGCACCGCTATCCAATTTCCTTCCAAAGCCACTATTCCAAAGTAGCGCCCGCAACTTGGCCCATGTGGCCGTGCGTTCCATTGATACATGCTAACATGTTACCACTAGCCACTTTTATTCCAAGCCGCTATGTCATTGTTGCGCCCGCAACTTGGCCCATGTGGCCGTGCATGCCATTGGCACACGCCAACACGCTACCACTAGCCACTTTTATTCCAAGCTGCTGCCACTCCTTCCTGAGTTTTCACTCACGATCTTTTTTCACACCCTAAATGCCCGTGAAACATAAATATTCCCGCGGTTGGGTGTAGGAAATTCGTTTCCCCTTCATATGGACAGGCTGACCGTCAAAATACGAGTTCGTATGGGAATTCTACATCGATTCTAGTGGAGGTCGCCAATTATGGTTTTCAAACCTTAAACCGCTAGCCAATTTCTATTCCAAACCGCTACCCAGTTGTAGCGCCCGCAACTTGGCCAAAGTGTCCGTATGTTCCATTGGCACATGCCAACACGCTACCACTAGCCACTTTCTATTCCAAGCCGCTACCCAGTTGTAGCGCCCGCGACTTGGACAAAAGGTGGTCGTGCGTGCCATTGGCACATGCCAACACGCTACCACTATCCACTTTCTATTCCAAGTCGCTACCTAATTGTAGCGCCCGCGACTTGGCCAAAGTGGTCATGCGTGCCATTAGCACATGCCAACACGTTACCACTAGCCACTTTCTATTCCAATCCGCTACCCAATTGTAGCGCCCGCGAGTTGGCCAAAAGTGGCCGTGCGTGCCTTTGGAATATGCCAATACGCAACCACTAGCCATTTTCATCCCCAACTTGCTAGCCAATTTCCAAGACATTCCGCACATGCCATTGGCACATTCCACACATGCTCCACTAGCTAATTTGGCATTACCATTCGCACTAAAATTGCAAATTGCGGCGAAGGCATTCCGCACATGCCATTGGCACATGAAAAGTTCTCCACCAAGCGACTTTGGCATTTCCATACGCACTCAGAGGCCTATTTTGAATTAGGCGCCCATCTTCACTTTTGATTCGAGACATCCCGCACATGCTATTGGCACAGGTCGCAATGCTTTACTAGCAAATTTGGAAGTGCTACTTGCGCCAAACTCTCGAGACATAAAGACAAACTGGGGGATGCTTTCTTGGGGTTTTGGTTTGGCGGTCACAACTTGCAGCGTACACTGCGCTCGCAATAAAGCAAGGAGTGCAAGGAATGAATATGGTCAATTAAATAAGGAAATTTATGGTGAAAACGTTTTCACCATAAAGCCAACGGTTTCCACCTCCTCCATTTTAATTGGCACATTTACTCAATTCCTTAATGAGGCCAGGGTACGTTCAATCTCACTTGTATAAATAGGTTTCACCTATTCTGTCAAAACAACACAAGTCTTGGTCAGGAAAAATACAACACTATCAGATAGCAACTTTGAAAGCTCTCTCAAAAGCTTCCATCACTTGCAAGCTTCCGAAAGCTTGTACGCTTCTGATACAAGCTGAGATACTACATAGGCAGAACTCTCTGGTCTAATCACCCTTCTTCGCTATCCTCCCCAAATCAACCCTTCTCATCCACTTTGTGACCGAAGCAAATCTGGGACTGCCATGTTCTTGGTTTAGGCCAGAGTTGTACAGATTGATATCTCGAATCAAAAGTTCTCACGTGCAACATATTTGTTTAAGGGTTTAAACTAGTCTCTCCACCATCGAATTTACCAATTTCGGAAGAGGCGATTTTCTCCCATAAACATTTATTAAACAAATCAGTTTTAAAATAGGTCAATTAATAATGGGACGGAGGTAGTAGGTATAAATAAATAACTTTATTCATTATCCAAATAAACAAACTCTGAAAATAAGACCCCATACCATTAGAGATGGTTCATGAAGGAAACATTGTTATTTTTACCATATATATAATATTCGTTTTGATGGGTTAGTAACTTAATACAATGGGTAGTTATTAGTGAAATGAGTAGATGGGAATGGTTTATTCACATTACAAAGAAATCAAAACAAGTACAAGCCTTTATAAGAGTAGGCTGAGATAGTTACAGAGATAAGCTGGCAGAGCTATCTTTCATAGTTAACAGAAACACAAGAATTATACGTACATAAACAAAACTATTAACTAGTAACGGAAGAACCAACATCACACAAAAAAATATATCTAAGCAGACACTAAGACAGTTATACTCTTGTATTATCCCACCTCAAGCTGAAGTGGCTGAACTTTCAGCTTGTTTCGCAAAAATTGAAATTCGGTTGCTGAAAGACCTTTAGTGAAAACATCTGCAACAAGAGTGTCAGTAGAAACATAATGGAGACACAGAACCTTGGACTGAATCAGTTCACGTATGAAGTGGAAATAAATAGATACATGCTTCATCCTTCCATGAAGAGTTGGATTAGAATCCCCAAAGATGGAGCTTTTGTTATCACATTCCAGTGTAGGAGAGGAATAAACAAACACATTAAGGTCTTTGAGAATCTGACACACCCATAATATCTCATCTGCATTATGTTCCAAAGAACGATACTCAGCTTTTGTAAAGCTTATAGCAACTGTGGGTTGTTTCTTAGAAGACCAGGAAACAGGAGTAGGCCTAAAGAACATACAAAATCTACTAGTAGAGCGATGATCATATGGATTTATTGTCCAATCAGAGCCCGAGACACAAGAGTACTCTTTAAGTATCTTAAAATCCTCTTAGCAGCAACCAAATGTACATCAGTAGGATTGCTCATGTGTTGACAAACTTGGTTAACATCATAACTGATATATAGTATTGTCCATGTAACGTATTGAAGAGTACCAACTAATGATATATAATATGAAGCATCTGGTAAGATCTTACAAACAAACTTACTCATTTTAGAATCTGTAATAGCTGGTATATTACAAGGTTTGGCATCTAGCATGTTTGTTTTCCTGAGCAAATCTAAAATAAAATTTGTCTGAGATAGATGCATAGCAATGTCATTTTTATTAATTTCCAATCCCAAGAAGTAGTGGATGGGACCTAAGTTCTTAACATGAAAAGAAAGATACAGTTGGGAAATAACCTTATTACAAGATGTTAAAGAAGATCCAGTGATAAGTATATCATCCACATAAATGATAATGATGATAATAAGAGACACTCTTTTGAAAGTGAATAAGGAGGTATCATCTAGAGATGTCTCAAACCCCAAAGCAAGAAGACACTCCATGAGCTTCTCATACCAAGCTCTAGGAGATTTCTTAATACCATAGATGGATTTATGTAATCTGCACACATAATGAGGCTTCTTTGTATTTTCAAAACCTGTTGGTTGAGTCATAAAAAAAGTTTCTTTAATATCACCATGAAGAAATGCATTCCTAATGTCAATTTGTTTGACTGGCCAGTTGTGATGACCATCAAGAGATAAAACTGTTCTTATTGTGGATGGTTTTGCAACATGACTGAAAGTTTCTTGATAATCTATGCCCTCTTGTTGAAGATATCCCTTTTTCACTAGTCTTGACTTAAATATATCAATGGTTCCATCTGGGTTATGTTTGATTTTGAAGACCCATTTACCCCTACCAAATTTTGTGATGAATGAGGAGGTTCTAGTGTCCAAGTACTAGATGTTTTGAGAGCAAAACATTCAGAAACTAAAGAATGAAGCCATTTTGGATGTTTCTTAGCTTGTACCGCTATCTTAGGAATGATGTCTTCAACTGGGGCTAAGTGAGAAGCACACACATGGTATTTAGTACTGAAAATATCCTTTGGTGGTTTAGGTTTAAATATCCATATTTTTATCCTAGTGGTCATGGAATGAGCATTTGTGACTACATAAGAAGAAGTAGTAGGTAATTCAGTTGATGCAGATTCAACGGGTGAAGTCGGAGATGTAGTTAAAGAAGAAGTATGTAATACAACTGAAGTAGATATAGAATCAGTGACTGACTCAGATATTGTTGGTGTGGCTGAAGAAGAATCCAAAAAAGAAAACTGTAGCTGAGACAACTGAGAAGAAGTGTTGGAAATCTTATTAAGCTTGAACTGTAGAGCAGGAATCTGATCTTCATGAAAAGTAACATGTCTATAAATGAAAACTCTACATGAACATGGCTCAAGACATTTGTAACCTTTTTGGGAAGATGAATAACCAATAAAAATACACACTTTACTTCTTGGTTCTAGCTTAGAGTGAGTGTAAGGTTTGAGCCAAGGATAACATGCACAACCAAAACTCTAAGTGTGGAATAGTTAGGTGCACTGCCATAAAGTATCTCATAAGGTGTCTTGAAATAGATAGATGATGTAGGTATTATGTTAACTAAATAGTTTGTTGTTTGCAAAACATCTACCCAATAATAGTCTGTAAGATTAGCTTGAATCAGTAAAGTCCTGCATAATCCAGTAAGATCTTTGTATTTACTCTCAGCTACTCCATTATGCTCTGGAGTGTATTGATGAATAACTCCATGAGTAGATAAAAATTTACACAATTCATTATTTATGAACTCTCCTCCTCCATCTGATCCAATTTAATTTTATTTTTAGATCAAAATAATTTTCAACTTGTGTCTTAAAGGAGCCGAAGACATAAATAAAATCATACTTTCTTATTAATGGAAATATCCAGCAATACTTACTGAAATCATCAATGATATTACAAAAGTATGTGCAACCATTACAAGAAGTGACATGACAAGGTCCCCAAAGGTCCATATGCAACAACTGCAATGGTTTAGGTTTTACCTAAATACCATGCGTACTTTACCTAACTATCATCCATTGTCTAAATACAAAATAACTATTGAATTAATCTAGAGTAGGTAATAAAAACTCACCGTCTTCTCAACTTACTACCCTAATTAATACCGTGATACCCATTATCACTACCACTTACAAAAGCCACCACCATCCCTCATGATAATACAATTCAATTATGATGATCATATTACTTTTGACTAATTTTGTGTAATTTATGTAAGAGTTTTTCAAAACTGAAATCGTGATTAAGATTAATTGAAACTTTAATTGTCTCTAGTAAAGACCTAACCGATGGAAACAGGAAATAAAATAATGACTTAATTTTAATATTTAGAATTAAAATCACGACTAAAATTAAGATTAACATTAAATCTTAATAAGATTAAGTTCTTGATGTCATATGTTGGTAATTAAAGTTTGGCGAAGTGGTAGTGGCGACGCTACTATTACAGGTATAGGTGATAGTTAGAGAAGAATAAGATGTCTATTTATTACTCACTTTAGAATAGGTTTAAAATCGATTTTTTTTTATTGTGGATGGTATTTAGGGAAAACGTAGGTGGTATTTAGGTAAAACCATGGTTTATTGGACACAATACTAGAAAAAGTAAAATGAAGCTTATGAGATCTTCCTAACTGACAGTCTCTACATGTAAATAATTGATGGGAGGACATATTATGAAAAGACTCTAAATGACTCAATGTCTGCATGGATTGAAAGGATGGATGGCCAAGCCTTTTGTGAAGTAAAAGTGGAGAAATCTTCAAATCAAATAAAGAAGTAACTCCTGAAGTAGATGTTGGTGAAGATGCTAGATGTAAAGGATACAAACCATTATCACTCACCCCTTGGAAAATGTTCTTCCCAGATTTGAGATCCTTCACTAAATAATTGTCACCCACAAATGTTATATTGAGATTGTTATCTCTAGTAAACTTATGGACATAGAACAATTTATGAGAAGCACTTGGAACATGTAATAGTTTAGGTAAACTGATAACATTAGTAAGTATGAATTTAGAAGCAATACCTATATCAGATATTGGCATACCTTCACCATTATCCATGGAGATTTTCTCAGTGCATGTGTAATAAGAATAAAACTCCTGGAGATCAGAAAAGTCTGAAGTAATATGAGTTGTTGCTCCAGAGTCACAGTACCATGTATTCTCACCAAGAACATCAGTTGAGGCCAAAATAACATGAATTATTTAAGGTATTGGTCGACCATGATAAGCAAAGTTACTACGTTGATTGCACTTAATAGCAGGATGGCCAAATTTGAAGAAGATTTGACAAGTTGGCCGATTAGGTCTCATGTTGAAAGTTACACTAGCAGAAGTATGAGATGGTGATTTTGGTGGTTGAGTAAAATGATTTGTGGCAAAAGTTTTCGAATGAAAAGTGGATGAAGATGATGTAGATGGATAAGATGAACGAATTTGAGGTTTTGATGAGTAATGAATATTAGATATAGCATTTTTGTTATGAGAAAAAGACTTAATTTCTCTAAAAGATGCAAAAGCTTTTGTTTCAAGATATTATATAACTCTCCTAAAGTAACTGGTTGATTGTGAATTCTAATTGATGTGGAAAAAAAATCAAAAGAATAGCCAAGACCATTGAGAACACTCACAATCATTTCAGATTCACAGATAGGAGAACCAGCAGTAGACAAGGAATCAAATATTTCATTAATTTCATTAAGATAATTAATCATCGTAGAGTTACCTTATTTGATTTAGGAAAGTTTTATTCTGAGTTGAATAACAGGTGTTGAAGAAATTTCTGCAAATCTTTCTTCAGTTGACCTCCAAAGTTCATAAGAAGTAGTCGGTCCAGTAACAAAAGATATAACACTTTATGAAATAGCTGACTGAATCCACAAGATCAAAGTTTGATCTTCTTAGTTCCATTTTATCCACTCAAGATTGATAGTTTCTTCAGGATCCGCACCTCTATGTGCATATACAAACTTGTTTGGACATCTTTTTGATCCATCAATGTAACCTAAAAAATTGTATCTTTTGAAAAGTGGAATAAGTAAATCTTTTCAGGTAAGAAAATTATGATCCTGGAGTTTGGAAGGAACTATAGTAGCGATAGTATGTAAATGAATTTTTGTAATACTTGATTCCATATCGAATCAGAAGAAAAATTCAAGAAATTTCAAGAACAAAAGCTTAGATTTGAAGGTTTAATGGCGGAAGCTACTAACATGTAATCTGGACCTAATCGGCTCTGATACCATAGTGAAATGAGGGTATGGGAATGGTTTATTCACATTACATAGAAAGAAAAACAAGTACAAGCCTTTATAAGAGTAGGCTGAGATAGTTACAGAGACAGGATGGCAGAGCTAGCTGTCATAGTTAACGGAAACACAAAAATTGTACGGACATAACAAAACTGTTAACTAGTAACGGAAAAACTAACAACACACACAAAAATATATCTAAGCATACACTAAGAGAGTTATACTCGTGTACTAGTTATGACCCCTAAATACTACTATCAATTACAATTATACATAAAAAGCAAATAAATAAGAATCTGAATAATAATTCCACGTAGAATTTTTAGTACCCATTATCATTTTTTTTTATAACTAGAAAAAATAAAAAAACTAGTCAAACAAGCACGAGGATTGTTGAGCGTTGTTTTTTATAAAAGCATTAGTGTCATGAAATAGCGCTCCAAACTTATAATTCGAGTAGTTTGAGTAGAAGTTTGAGGCTATTTCTTGCAGCTTTGGAAACCAATCCTTCCTTAGGGAAATACATTCAAACATACGAAAATAAGAAATATAATCTACATTTTCATAAATGAGATTGTTGTTGCAACTCAAATGATGATTCGTCCATTTCTTCTTCAGTTCTTTCATGAGCTTTTTGTTGTCCAACTGGAATGTGCAAGTCCTCTTTTTCTTTTGTTGTGCCCATTTGATGCTTGCTGAGACCCCCAGTGTTTCGGCTTCCTTCTTCGAATCTACTTTGCATGTGAAGAGTCTGGCATCTTGTGTGTGAAAATGTTCACCTGCACCAATAATTAGAACTAGAGTATGATGTTGTTGAGAGTTAAAGTCACAAAAACCACAATTGTTTCCTTGTAATGTATTTTTTTGTTTGCTTCATTTGCAATTGGGTTGATGTCGGGTTTCTGTTGAGTATTAGTTGTTGGTGAAGAGGTGTATTTTGGATGAAATTATTTTTGATTTGGTGGATCGTCGTTTCTGGTTTTATCTGTACTGCCCTGATGCTCCTATCACACCTATGTTTCCATATATACCAGCATATTGTTGCTTCCCTTATTCTTTTGTAAATTTCTTCACTCCTTTCGTCTCCTCAATTAACACTCCACTTTTCTATCCATTCTATGATTGTGGTGTCGGTTCTACTTGGTCCTCTACATCCTAAACCAAATCTAACAGCCCCGTTGTAAGAACAGTGAAGAAACAGGTGAGACATTGTTTCTGTGTCCATTCCACATAGACCGCATAGAGGTGACATATTTGGAATTCTAGTGTCTAGTTTTGTCATGACTGGGAGGGTTGTAGTACCATAATATCACCACAATTATGTTCACGAGAGATTAACGACACTTCTGCGAGCATTACTGAAAAATCTTCAACAACATTTCACGAACGTCACAAAATAATTCAAAGAATGACGAAGTTGACGATTGAAGAGGCATATTAGAAGAGTGTTGTTTCACGAGGATTACAAAAGTTGGCGAATATTAATATTGTAATTACCGCGATGAGATCGCAAAATAGATCCGAAAGAAGGGGAAAACTTAGCTGTCACCCACTATGTAATTTCCTATATAAAGGGTTCAAGTAAGTCCAGAAAGGGATGATGTATTTTTTAGAGTTGAGAGAGTCTTGAGGAGAGAGAAAGTTTTAGGAGAGAGAGATATTTTGAGAGATATTTTTAGAGAGAGAAAATGTATTTTTCTTTATCATCTTCTTCCCCAAAACTAGATTTAGAACTCCATTAATGGAGATTATCAAATGTAAAATCAAATGTAAACTTTAACAATCATAGTAGAGAATCATGGATGTAGATCAAATTGATCGAACCATGTAAAAATCCGTGTGTCTATTTACAATTTTTAGAATTTAATTACCAAATTATTTAGATTAAGAGATTATTATCAAGATATTACAAGGGGTGTGTTGTGGGAAATCCTGCAACTACATTTTGGCGCCGACTAAGGGGAACATTACTTGTTATTTTCAAGAAGATTCGAAGACATTAGCTACGGTTGATGATGAATTAAACTGGATCCATAAATTTCAAGGGAAAACAAGGAGGTTTAGAAGGAATATACACTTCCAAGAGATAAGAAGTAGCAATATTCAAGATGTCGACGCAGGAACAGATTTAGGGAAGAAGTCAATTACAACAAAATCAACGCAAAGCAGAACCGAACCCATCTCCAGCAGCAAAATCTCTCAATAAAAAGGATAAATCTCTTTCCTATGTCTCCTATTTCGTGTTAAATTTTTTTTATTTTTTTTAGATTGGGAAATTTTAAACAAAACTGTGAGAAAAATTTCTCATTACGAAATTTTGTTCTTCATTAAAAATGAATTTTGTTTTGTCATTGTTAACGCTGGATGAAAACTTCATTGGTTGGTATCACGTCATTGCATTTTCATCATTACCATCCTTCATTGGATGTTACTACCCCGCGTTAAGCTGAAAATGTGAACTCTTTGAATAGAATAGGTTTAGCTGATATATCCTATTCAACTTCTTTTTTACGTTTTGGGCTTAATGATCACTCTTTTAATTTATTGTGGATCTTTAGTAGGTTAAGGAAGCTCCTAGCCTGAAATTTGTCTTTGCTTACTAATGGAGGTGATGACGAGATAACAGTTTGAGCGAAGAAGAAAATGCAATTTTCAGGACACTCACAGTTACAATCTTTGGTAGAGATGAATATATGATGCAGTAAGCTGAGATTCAACAAAGGATCAAACTCAAATTCGACAGATAAATTAGCACAGAAGGGAAGTATTTGCGATACTCGTAAGATGCATCCAACTACGAGCAACAAAACTAAAAGGGAAGTATTTTTATTGAACTCTTAATAAGATATATTTTCATACGTAGTGTTTCCAGCAAGCTAAAATGTGATAGCTTGAGCTACAAAAGAATAAAATGAGGGGTGAAAGGGAAAAATAAATAATTCAGCAGACATGATAGCCGCTCTACACGATAGCTGTTTCCAAAAATCGCTATCAGGAGAATTTGCTGCGAGATACAAGAGGGAAAGGAGATGTTTGATGGGAGACCAACAAAGGAATATACAACCTACGAGGAGAAAAATGAAGGAAATGAATGAATGACTTAAACAGAATCAGCATAGGATGAGTTCATAACATGAAGTTAAGAAAATGTGAAATTGACGCAACCAAAGCAAAATCGAAGGAAGTAAAGGGAAGTTTTAGTTAATTTACGTCAACAGTCACTTTAAGAAGTTTTAGTTAATTTAATATTTGGAATATTTGAATTAAAAGTTTAACAAGCAAAGATGTAGCAGTAAAGAGAATCAACAGGAGGGAATGGAGCAACAACAAAGTTTCAACAAAATTCTCGCAATTCCAACGAAGTCATAGTGGTTTAAACAATGAATATATATGTGCAGGCAGCTTTTCAAGCCTTCGTTTTTCATCAAACGGGAGTTTGACAATCCAAGACATTATGCATGATGATCAATTATTTTATGACAAAATATTCATTTTATTCAATCCAATTTGACGAAAGTTTTAAGGCTTAAATATTGCTAGAGGGGGTTAGCTGCTCGTGTCTCGTGGGAAGGGTGGATGGATAACTTGTACGTTCCCATGAACACAACGCGTGGTGTAGTTTCAAAATTCACCAAATGAAGAAGCAAGCTCACTTCATCAAACAACAAATGAATCTAGCAAATTATAGAGACACAGGGAATACAAGGAATGACGGACATGAGCGATGATGACAGATGAGAAGAGTAGGGCATCTATTAATCATCCAACGAAGATAACAACAAACTAAATGAACAAGAAGACATCAACAAACTAAATAGACAAGAAAAGTGGAAGAATACTTCTAGGGATATTCCCCGTACTACACAGAATCCTTTCATTTATGACGAATGTACTGTGGCAGTTATTATGCTTAGCATGGCGACGAGCGAGATCCATGTGATTAGATGATGTGATTAGTCGTTGTTCATCAAGATAGTTGAAGAAACTGTCCAATCTTTATATTCAAAAGGGGTAAGTTTCTGCGAAGATGAAGAAGAAACGCGACGAGGGAGAAATTATGCGAAGCCCTCGCCATCATATTCAGTTACTGTGGCATGTCCCGACCATCTCATACTTGCGGATCTTCCAGTTGCTAAGAAGAATATTGGCACAACAAGTGCAACTACACATTTGAAGGCTGTTGGTCGTAGGTCCCGTCGTCATATTGGAATCATTCGAGTTGCTATCTATGCGATGATCAAATTCAAAAAATTCAGACGATTAAAATGATGGAGGGGATATATATCTGTACCGCTCCTCACTGTCTCAAGTCCTTCTTAAAGAGGTCCGAGTTTGAAGCCCATATCCATGAGACTAATGCTGATCTTCTTCAACCTAATTCAGAGAAAGAAGATGGAAATGAATCAGATGCTTTTAATGCTATTAGGTCCTTCTTAAATGATTTAATGCTTTTTATGACGAAAATGATTAAATCTTCATTTCGTTTACATCTCAAACCAACAGATGAAGAAAATGACGAAAATGGCTTTCTTTGGAAAATAAATGTCAAAATGAGTTGGTATGGACATTAAAATATGTATGAGGTCGTGGGTTCAAGTTGCGTCACTCACTCGTTACAAATTCTCGTGAAAGTGATCTCTTCTCGCAGAAATCAAAGATAATTACAGATGAAAAGAAAAAGCTACGAGCAGAGTGAAAATTTGAAGGAAAGTAGGGGACCATCTTGACAAGATATAAAGTAACTTTGTCAGCAAACCAAACAATAATACACAGAAATCAAGAAAAAAAGAAAAGTAGAACCAAATTGACGAGAGCATCGTGAATATTTAGGATGAATTTCTTTTCTTTTTATCTTATAAAGTTGGAAATGTAGTCTTTCGAAGATGCGCCCCTTATAAAACTACGGAGGGGATGGAAATATTGACGAGAAGAAATTGGTACATATACTTTCCACGAGAGGATTATTTCATTACTTCGCCAAATTGGTCAGAGGCAGGAATTTGGTATTTCATTACTTCGTTAGATATTTGATTATTTCACAAGTTAATTTCGTAAGAGAAGGGTTAGAACAATTGGTATGGTGCAAAAGGCAAGTCAAGAGTTCATTTCTTATTTCTTCTCAATCCACGAGCAAATCAAATACTTCACGAAAGACGGCAACCACAGAGAATCGCCAAAAAGCTAAGTACCAATTCCTTGAATATTTTACTTAAGGAAAATGAAAACTTTTGGTTTATATTATCCCCAGATTTCAAAGAACATTTCTAAAAAATTTATAATGTTTCAAAACATTTCAAAAAACTTTTGATTCAATTTACCAAAAGCGGTATAATCGCAAGATTTCTAAGATTTCAAAATATTTCATAGATTTTTTGATTTGATTGAGAAACAGCGATACAATCGCCAAGAATTCAAAATTTTCAAAAAATTATAAAAAATGAGATCATCGCAAAAAAAATTAAAGATCGCAAAAAAAATCAAAGATTATCAAAGATTACAATAAATGAGGCTATCGCAAATATTACTAAGATTTCAAATTTCCAAAATACGCGATACAATCGCAAGATTTCAAAGAAGATTACAAAGATTTCTCTAGAATATTTCTTTTACATAAACAGATTTTTGGTTAAACAAATGTGATAAAATCGCAAGATTTCAAAGAATATTTCTAAGATTTCAAAAGATTTTAAAGAATATTTCAATTCACAGAAATGAACAAAACAAATTTTTACCAGAGCTGCGAGTGTAATCGCGAGATTATTCAAGATTATATAAAGAATTGACAGAAATGAAAGAATGAAGAAACGCGAAAATATCGCGAGAAACGTGAATATAATTTCGCAGAGATTTAAAGAATGGGACAAACCTTTATGGCGTGCACCCTAGTTCGCGAATACAATTTTGTAAGAGGCAAATGTAAGACCTACAAGCACGTTATATGGGGGGTATCTCTTTACATGAATCAGCGATAAGGTTATACCATTCTTTGGAACTCGAGTCATGCAGATGTTGGGGTTAAAGAAAACCTATCCGGGAGAGAGATCTTGGATTTCCAGCTTTATAAGGTTATACCCTGGTTGGACGACCGAGGATCTCTTCCAAGAAGTGCAAAGTATGACCAAGGCGCCGAGGTACACGGTTTAGCCAAGGGTTCCCGGGACGGACGAACCTACCCTGGCCATTTTTGGTAAGTCTTGGCTACAATGCACTTGTACTGAAGAAAACCCCACCTAGGGTTTAGTCTTGTAACTATAATCCATATAGGAATAAAGGACAAGAGGCTACGAAAACAACTGGTTGTTGGTAAATCTGGATGGGAGGAGCTAGTCTTGTATGGCCGATGTGCCCTCCTTGAAGGGGCAACCAGGGGGGAGATAAGGGCGGCACCCTCCATTAGGGAGCTGATAAGTGTCTTAAGACGGCAATGTCATGGGGCTTTATGATCGCAAGATCATTTAGGCCTGTCATATTGTCGCATGACGTAAATTATACAGAGGCAAAAAGCCAAAATAGAAAAAGTTAAGATGAGATCAATGGGTTTTTACATGAAAGTGTAAAGACGTCCTGCGATTTCATCGCAAGACGGCAATGTCATGAGAATTTGATCTCGCGAGAGAACTTAGACTTGTCATATTGTCGCATAACATGCCAAAAAGACTCAAGAGAAAAGATAAGGCAAGATCAATGGGTCAATACATGCAAATGTAAAGACGTCCTGCGATTTTGTCGCAAAAATAAAAATTGGCGAAATAAGACCTTTAACTAGGAAGGCAAAATAAGACCAATAGAATAATCTCAAACATTAATTATTTTCTTGTAAGAATGCAGGAAAGATTTTCTCATCGCAAGAGAGAAAGCAAGTACTATTTAGAATCTCTCAGAAATACTATCAAGAGTTTCTCAGAAGTATTATTCAGAGTCTCTCAAGAGGAATGTCTACAATCTCGTAGCATTATTCACAATCTCGCCACTATTCATCGCCACTATTCAAAGCATTATTTCAGAATCTCGCGGAAACATTTAGAGCCTCGCAGAAACATTCAGAAATTCGCAGAAACATTCATAAATTTTCAGGCTAATTCAGCATATTGCAGACCATTCCAGAATTTTGCAGGAGAAGTGATTAGTTCGCAGAATATGATCATTTTATCAAATGAGGCAGAGGCAATTCGTTCATTTAACATTTTCTCAGGGATTCTTCCTTCATAGATAAAGAATAGAGGAAACTATGGATTACCAAGAAAACATTTTATGTTCTTTATCTTCTCGGCAAGAATCATTTCCAAAATGGACATGGATTTTCACCAAAAAATGAAGCAATAATTTCACATGAACAGAGGCAAAAAATGGATACTTCTTATATTTAGAGGATTGTGTACTTCTTATACTTATTCAAGGATACTTCATATTTCACGAGCACTTCAAGAGTTAATACTTCTTATTTACTTAACAAAGATATGGAACTTCGCAAAAGAATAGAGGCAAGTATATACTTTTCAAATCCAGTATTCTTTCGCTCATTCCTTCATCAACAAAAATCAAAGACTATTACAACAACAGATTTTTTCTTAAAGATTACTTTTCAAGCAATATTCAAGAAAAAAGAGGCAAGATGTAGTACCAGAATATCACCACAATTATGTTCACGAGAGATTAACGACACTTCTGTGAGCATTACTGAAAAATCTTCAACAACATTTCACGAACGTCACAAAATAATTCAAAGAATGACGAAGTTGACGATTGAAGAGGCATATTAGAAGAGTGTTGTTTCACGAGGATTACAAAAGTTGGCGAATATTAATATTGTAATTACCGCGATGAGATCGCAAAATAGATCCGAAAGAAGGGGAAAACTTAGCTGTCACCCACTATGTAATTTCCTATATAAAGGGTTCAAGTAAGTCCAGAAAGGGATGATGTATTTTTTAGAGTTGAGAGTCTTGAGGAGAGAGAAAGTTTTAGGAGAGAGAGAGATTTTTCAGAGATTTTTTTAGAGAGAGAAAATGTATTTTTCTTTATCATCTTCTTCCCCAAAACTAGATTTAGAACTCCATTAATGGAGATTATCAAATGTAAAATCAAATGTAAACTTTAACAATCATAGTAGAGAATCATGGATGTAGATCAAATTGATCGAACCATGTAAAAATCCGTGTGTCTATTTACAATTTTTAGAATTTAATTACCAAATTATTTAGATTAAGAGATTATTATCAAGATATTACAAGGGGTGTGTTGTGGGAAATCCTGCAACTACAAGGGTGTCATTGTAGCATCTCCATATAAACACTTGGATTCTGGGTATCACCTCTACCTTCCAAATTTTAGTCCAAATAGGGCTATTGTTGTTTGCAGTACCTAATCCATGTGCCTCATTGATAAGATACATGTATACAGAGTTTACAGTGAGCTCTCCATACGGTGTGTCTCGCCAGCTCAGTGTGTCGGGTTCTTCTTTTGTTCTTTCTAACTCGACAGTGGTGATGTTTTCCACCGCTCTTGGATGGAAAATTTGGGTTAGAAAATTTGTATTCCACTCCCGTGTAGTTTTGTTGAAAACCTCACTCACCCATGTGAGGGTGTTTGAGATTATTGGCTTAGTTTCATCCTGAGTTAGCAAATTTGGATTGTCCTTTGGAAACCAATGGTGTTTCCATAAGTGAATATTTTCTCCGTTTCCTATTTTCCATATACCCCTTGTTTTTATTATTTTTAGTCCTAGACAGAAACCCTTCCAGAGCCAAGAAGAGTTTGTTTTTGTTTTTTCAATACTCAAAGGTGATATGCCTTTAAAATACTTTTCTTCCATCACTTTTGCCCACAATTGGTCCCCATTTTTTATCATTCTCCACACTGTTTTTGTAATCAGAGCTTTATTAAAACACTCAAAGTTTTTGAAACCCAGACCTCCTTCCGCTTTTTGGATATAGAATTTAACCCATTTTTTGAGACACAAACCCCTTCCATCCTCTCTAGCATGGCCCCACCAAAAAGCCCTATTTCGTCTATCCATTTTTTTTTGAAATAGTTTTGGGTATAATAAAACATGTTATTTGGTACGTAGCTAACGAATCCTCCACATGTTTAATCATAACACCTTTGCCCGCTCCAGAGAGCAATTTTCCCGACCAGCTAGCCAGCCTATCCCTATGTTTTTCAGCTAAGGAAGCAAAACAAGAAATTTTCGATCTATGAGTAAAAAGAGGCACTCCCATGTATTTGTCCTCCATATTTATTCTTCCCACCTTGAGGATGGAAATTAATTCTCTTGCCTTTCGGTTTGTAACCGTTTTACTAAAGAAAATTCCCGATTTCTCATAGTTTATTAATTGCCCAGAGCCCACACTAAGCATATCAAGAATTTTCAGAAGTTTTTTGTCCTTTTTCTTGCTCGCTCTTGTAAATATTAAGCAATCATCGGCAGACAGGAGATGGGATATTGTGAAAGAGTTTTTGGTCAAATTTACCCCTTTTATCCATTTCTTATTTTCTGCTTCAATAAGAAATCTGGAGAGGCTCTCCATACATATTATGAAGACATATAGGGACAGCGGGTCTCCTTGACGGATTCCACGAGAAGGGTTGAAAAAACCTATCGGGGAGCCATTTATTAGGACTGCACTTGTGGTAGTACTTACACACTGCATTATAAAGACAATCCACTCCTTGCAGAAACCTAATTTGTTTAAAATACGTTCAAGGAAACTCCATTCCACTCTGTCAAACGCATTAGACATATCAATTTTTAATCCCATATACCCTTTTTTGGTTTTCTTTGCTCTCATCGTGTGTATGACTTCATGCGCTATTACAATATTATCTGTTATTTGTTTGCCAGGGACAAAAGCCGATTTTTAAGGAGAAATGAATTTATCAAGGAAAGGCTTTATTCTGTTTGCTAGAATTTTCGAGATAATTTTGTAGATAGTGTTACACAAAGAAATTGGGCGGAAGTCCGGCGGTGTCTCTGGAGAGTTTTTTTTTTGGTATAAGGGTAATGAAAGTAGCATTTATTTCTTTTAGGATATGTTTTGAGTTGAAAAATTGATGTATCAGTTTCGTTACATCCTCTCCAATGAGGTACCAATTCTTTTGGTAAAAACCCACTGGGAAACCATCAGGACCCGGAGATTTGTCCGGGTGCATGTCAAAAACCACTAGTTTGATTTCTAGTTCAGAGGGAATGGTTAGCAGTTTGACATTGTCAGTATCAGAGATACTATGAGGAATAAGATTTAGGATTTGATCTTGAATAATCGGGTTTGTGGTGGAGGCCATATTTTTAAAGTGGGTAAAGAAAGTAGCCTCAATATCCTCTCTTTGATGACACC
Organism: Papaver bracteatum; assembly: GCA_023529315.1. Classification (NCBI taxonomy): domain Eukaryota; kingdom Viridiplantae; phylum Streptophyta; class Magnoliopsida; order Ranunculales; family Papaveraceae; genus Papaver; species Papaver bracteatum. The sequence goes on from JAJJWX010003506.1 coordinate 1,214,731, forward strand.
ATTCTCCATTTTTTTTTTAATTGCTTCGATCCTAAGTTTCTTTGCATTTTATTTCACCGCCGAATGAAAATAACCAGTGTTTTTGTCCCCTAGTTTTAGATTATTATCAGTGGCTTTTATTTTCCAGAATGCCTCCTCGAAATTGTACCATCTCTCCAAATCTTCCTTTATCAAAAGTATTCTGGGATTATTTTCAGGGAGCTTTAGAGTGTTTTTAGCATGTTCAAGAGTTTTATTCATATTTTTGATATTTTGTTGAATATTTCCAAAATACTCCCTATTCCAAATTTTAATGAGTTTTTTTAACATTTTTTAGTTTTGAAACAAATTTGAAAGCATGAGAACCTGCGATTTCTAAATCCCAGGATTCTTCGATCACTTTAAAGCACGTTGGATCTTGTAAATAGATACCAAAAAACTTAAAATGTTTAGCTCCATCTTTCCAACAAGGCGACGTTTTTATAAGAATGGGGCTATGGTCGGACCCTACAGGTGGCAGATGGTAAACCATAGCACGGGGAAAAAGGTAAAACCATTCTGGGTTTGAGAAAACACGGTCCAGTGTGGCCTCTATGAATTGATTTCCTTCTCTCTTATTAGACCAGGTAAATTCATACCCAATAAAGCCCATATCCAACAGGCCTGCCTCATCTATTAGTTTAGTGAAAAACAAATTTTCCTCACTGCTTTTCTTCTTTCCTCCCTTCTTCTCCGTCTCTGTGAGGATAAAATTCAGATCGCCAATTACCATCCATGGCAGCTCTACCGTAGCAGCTAGATTTTTGAAATAATTCCAACTCAGATGTTTTCTAAACTTATAGGGGCACCTATAAACCGCCGACAATAAACATTCAAAGTTCCTATCTTTATCTGTTACTACCACATCAATTTGGTTCTCATTGCTGTTTATCAACTGGATCGAGATCTTATAAGACCAAGATAACATAATCCCCCCTGCTGTGCCTATTACCCCTGTGGGTTCTACAACAATCATTTCTATGTAATTGAGTTTTTTGATCAAAGGTTTGATATAATCAGATGAATGATTTGTCTCTTGAAGAAAAAGGATATCTGGGCTTTGGGTTTTAATTAGGTTTTGAAGGTGTAGCATTGTTTTGTTATTCAACCCTTGACAGTTCCACGCAACAATATTGAGAGACATAATTTTATAATTGAAATCACCAAACCCTAATTTATCAATTGAGATTAAAATTGCGGATGTGATTGAAATAGAGATATCAGAATGAAAAAATTGATTTTGAGTTACCTGGTTCTCCTCCAAAATTATCCCATTTTTTTTTTTGAGCTAGCAGTATTATGTCCTGTGTTGAGATTCATATCTCCTACCCAGTTTTTATCCCTTGCTTTGTTGCATTTATTTGGGACATTCAGCTGTGGTAGTTCAGTATTTAACTCCAAGTTTGTATCAGGTTTTGCAGCTACAGGGAAAGTCACCTGAGTTAGATGACCATGTTTTGGTATGGATGTTGAGGCCTGGATTTGGATTTCTATAGCTGATGGGTAAGTGGATTTTGATGGTTTGCTATTTGTTTTGGATGTTATAGCCTTTGTGAGATGGGTATGAAGAAAGTTGTTTGGTTCTGCATCTGTCTCTGTGTTTAGAGTGACCTCAGTGTTGTGTTTATGTTTTGTTCCCTGTTTCTCTTTGCTGTAGAGTTGGTTTGGCAGCTTTATAGATGGACATAGCACAAAATCCAAATTCTGTATCTTTGGCTTTTGTTTCCTATGTCTTTTCCTTGTTAAATGTAGCATTGCTTTCATAAGTGCCTTCTCATAATTGGACTTGTGTAGCTTCCTTCCTATTTTCACACTTATCTTACTTTTCCTCCCAGAAGCTTTCTTTCTCCCTTAATTGTGTAGAGTTTTGGTTTTCCCATCTTTACATTCTAATGGTGCATCTAGCCTTGAGATATTTGCTTGCACCTCATCATCTTTGAAGGGCTGAAAGTTATACTTTTTCTTTCCTGACTCTGCATCAATAGTTAATGTTGTCTTTCCTTTCATTCCATTGCAAAACAGATTCACCTTGTTTGCTATTGTGTCTTGTTGTTGCTCTTTTCTTTTAGCTTGATTTTGATTTTTTGTTGATTCAATTCCTCTTACTCTTGATATTTTCACCCTTCTAGTTGATTTAGTGTATTTCTTGAAACTCTCAAAACCTGGAGGGGGCTCTGTAAAACATGTAGGATCAATGGTTTGGAGTGGAGATTTTTGGTGAGTGGAGAAATTCACCATTTTTGGTGGTCCATGATTGAACCTAAAACTACTAGCCTTTCTTTCCATTTTTTTGAAATTTATTTCATTGCCAAGTCATGTTCTCTGTAGTTTGTGAGCTGGTGACATCTCTTCCCCTTCAGATAGATGTCTCTTTGAGTGAACATCTTCAGATTCCATCAGTGTTTCCTTGAACTGAATACCCAGTTGAAAGCTTGGTATTGCTTTAGTAGATAGAATTTGTGCATATTTCATTGTTGTATTTGTATCTTCCAGGATTTCATTTGAGGTGATTCCTTCCCCTGTTAGAATCATTTGAGGATTCAAATTCAATAAAGGGATTGTTGCTTTATATGTAGCCTTTGAGATATGTTGCATCTGTTCATCCACAAAATCTTCATCTGCCTCTTTTTCTTCCAAATCACCCATTATAGTGTCTTCTGTAGGTTGCTTTGATTGTTTTGAGGCTGAGCATTTGTTTTTTGAGTGAGCATTGATTCTACAATGCTTACAGAATCCTTTTGGTAATTTTTCAAAAAAGAGTCTGACTATGAAAGGTTATTTTCTTCCCATGGTAACTGGGATATGATCCCACAGTTTGTTATTGATATTGATTTCGACTAGCACTCTAGGACAAGAAAGTGTGTTTAGGATTTTTGAAGGTTTTTCTACCATAAGGCAAGGTGCCATGGAGTTTGCTATGTTGAATGGGATGTTTCCACTTTCACATTCTGGTAGAAGATCAATGAGTTTTTCCCATATGGGTATGATATCCATGTTGACAGATGCAGGAGCCACACCAAAGATGTATTGTTGTACCATTATTACAAATGGTCCAATCCCCCAGAGGTTTTTCGTAAGAGCATATAACATATAAGCCCTTGATTGTAATTTAAATACAAAAATGTTTCTTTCCTTTCCTCTGAAAACTAAAGTACCTTCTGGTAAGTAGTCTAGTTTCCAGGCTTGTTGTGTTATCATTGCAGCTCTATCTTTGTGTAACTTGAAATCACAATTTATATTTGTTATAATTTGAAGATTATCTTGAGCTCTGCTCTCTTCCACTTCTTCTTCTTGCATATGAAAAGTTCTGTTGATATCCAGGTTTTTTTAGCATAGTTTCTGTTTGATCAGTATTATTCATTGTAAATAAATGTGTGGGTAACTTCAGGCACTTTGTTTGTAAACTGGATATGAGTTTTTTGATCTGTTTACACCATGAAATAGTTAAGATTGTTACTAGTGTGATACACCAGAGCCAGAAAAGCCAGTTTAGCCAATTTAACCCTCTGTTGACTGTAATTGAATGAGGTTTGTACTGGAAGACTGTGTCATACCCTCCATTGACCATAGTAGTCAAAAACTGGCACGTCATATTAACAACAAGCTACAGAGAAAAAAGTACAGTAGGTGGTTGGGAATATACGAGACACCCGGGCGAAAATTAGAATATGAGAGGTATTACTTCAATGCTACACAGATTAAGATGGTGAAAGGTCAAGGGACATGATTGATCCCTTGGAAAAGGTGATAGATACGCAGTAAATAAGGGTATAGAGATGTATACTCAGGTCAGAAGATATTGAGAAAGGTGGTTGGAACTAAAAGCTCGAAGTTGCTACCCCAGTTACTATATGCATCAAAAAGAAAACTGATAGAAGGTGTTGAGGATTGAGAAACAGATAGGTTTTGGTATCCTCTTTTTGATTATGAAAAAGATTGTTTTTTTTTTTTTTTGGTAGAAACTGGAGAAGCGTGAACTACTTCAGGTGAATATCCTGCAAAAAGAAAAAATATTAGAACAAATGAAAGGGTAGTGAAATACCTTGATAATCCGATACCACTAGCTCAAGGGAGTTGGAGAACCAGATGAAAATTACTCTGCACGCATTTCCAGTCAGAGAGGAGAGATATTCTAAGTTGTAAACTTTTTCCTGATTCTTAGTACCCATTATCGGAGATGCTCTAAGAATGAGAACTTTAATGCGTGAAAAAGGGTCTTGCTATAAAAATTGAGAGGATGGTTGTCACGGTCTTACACTGACAACTATCTTCAAATAGTATAGCTTCTGCACGATATCACTGTGCTTTCCTTTCTTCCGTCTTCAAATAGAAAAACAGATTCTTCCGGGTGGTATGAATAGTTGGTTACTTTTTCACATAAATTGCGTGTGTATTTTTGCTTGGTGTTGACACTTTTGATTTGTTAAGTTGGTTTTTTAGATTGTAATTCCCCAGGTGAAATTGTGGATAAGGTTATTACTTTTCTCTTGGTGCTGGTGTGTACTCGACTGCTAGTTCCCCTTCTTTAAATGATACAAATCATCTAATCCAATAAGTTGTTTTTTCTCACGCATAACCATATATGTCTTTTCATTTATTAAGACATAACCATATGTGTCGCCTCTTCCCAAATTACACTAAATTTTTTTGATAGAAACTAAATCAAGAATTTACCTTTGTTAGTGTCTTTTTTAGGCATGAATAACCCTATAAGTAGTGAAGGAATTCTCCCATTCTAGAAAATGAATTCAACCTGTTTTCTCTCCATCTAAAGCATCAGAAATCTCTCTCATGTGTTCTTGGTTGGGTCAAGGGGTGCAAACCTTGAATCCAATTTCCGTTGTAGGGCTTTCATTGTATCCTGAAGGCATTATTTCGCATCCCCAATTTATATTGGGAGGGTAGAAATAATAAAAGAAATCACCGAGCCTTGAAAGCTTTTGAGTACAACAACAATTTTTTAGTGCAATATTCTTCCTAGTGGTATGAATAAACATAAATTGCGTGTGTATTTTTGCTTGGTGTTGACACTTTTGATTTGTTAAGTTGGTTCTTTAGCAGGTGAAATTGTGGATAAGGTTATTAGTTTAGTTCCCTTCTTTTGATACAAATCATCTAATTAGATATGTCTTTTCATTTATTAAGACATAACCATATGTGTCGCCTCTTCCCAAATTACACTAAATTTTTTGATAGAAACTAAATCAAGAATACAAAACAAAGCTAGGCTAAGTTTACCTTTGTTAGTGGCGGCAATGGCGGAACCAGACTTTAGTTATGGGGATGACTTGACTCTTTTCTTGGGCTGGCTTAAGGGTAAAATTTACAAACGTATTATAGCCCAACTCAAAAAGGGCTATGAAAAAAATATCTTTTTGTAATGTTGGGGCTGGCTTGAGCAAGCCCTAGTCCAAGGGTAGTTCCGCCCCTGAGTGGTGGTCAGGATTTGTCCGTGGGAAAGATAAATCAAAAGTTGAGGTTTTCCCTGCAACACCCTATAAGTCGCACACGTGGTGTTAATTCCAATATTATGAATGAAAAATGAATACTCAAGTCAAGATATGGAATTTAAAAAATTATAACGGGGAGGTTCGAACTCATGACCTATTGTGTCATAAGAGTGGCCTCTAACCATTGTTCCAACTTTATTGGAATTGATAGAAAAGATAAATCAAAAGTGGTGGTTTGTTCAACTTAAATACCATAATTGTTTCACTAATTGCACATAATAAATAATCTATTCATTATAAAGTGTTTTATTAATTAGTGTTTCACTAATTGCTCATAATAAATTACTAATCATTTTTTAATTATAATGTTTTCTTAATTAATTATAATATTTATTTTTCTATTAATAAGTAATTTTGGTAAATAATATCAATAGACATTTTCTAACAAGGCTAGGCTAAGTTTACCTTTGTTAGTGGTGGTCAGGATTTGTCCGTGGGAAAGGTAAATCAAAGGCTCAGGTTCTTCCTGCCACACCCTATAAGTCGAACACGTGGTGTTAATTCCAATATTATGAATGAAAAATGAATACTCAAGTCAAGATATGGAATTTCAAAAATTATAACGGGGAGGTTCGAACTCATGACCTATTGTGTCATAAGAGTGGCCTCTAACCATTGTTCCACCTTGATTGGAATTGTTAGAAAAGATAAATCAAAAGTGGTGGTTTGTTCAACTTAAATACCATAATTACTTCACTAATTGCACATAATAAATAATCTATTTATTATAAAGTATTTTATTAATTAGTTTTTCACTAATTGCTCATAATAAATTACTAATCATTTTTTAATTATAAATGTTTTCTTAATTAATTATAATATTTATTTCTATTAATAAGTAATTTTGATAAATAATATCAATAGACATTTTCTGCGACAATGAGTAGTAGAAGAGGTGGAGGCCGAAAGATTAGTGGTGGTTAAGGGCGGAGCCAAAATAATTATATTTATTTTTGTTCTTTTATCGTAAAATGGGATACAAAGTCCATTTTTCACATGTATCCAGCTTGCCAAGAATTATTTCTCCCTCTTTCCTCAAAATCCTGGCTTCGCCCCTGCTTTGTGGTGGAAGAAGTAGTGACGGTGAATTCTCTTGAGTAGTAATGGACAATATTAATTTTATGTTGTCGTTACAACATCGATAACATCGTAGTGTGGAAGGTGTGGTTGGTTGTTTTTAACACTTTTGATAAAGGATGGTACCATACATTTCAGGGATGATATCATACAAGACAATATTTTCGTGATCGTAGTTGGATCACCCAAATGGCGTTATCTTTGGTACTATATCGTATAAATCATGATTTTTTAATGTTAAAATAAAATTGATTGCAATACAAAAAAATATATACACGGAAAAAAATTAATGGAACTAACCAATTGACAAAATTTTGTTCAATCTAAACCTCATAATGTCATTTGTGATTGAAAATTAAAATTGCGTCCAACAACCTACATAGGATAGGCGGCAGTGATGGTGGCAGTGGTGGAGTCAAAAATTGACATTGAGGAAGCCAATTTTTTTTAAAAGAAACATGTAAACTTTGGTAAACTAAACCATAAATATATATGGACAAAGTACTATTTATAAAATAAACTAAAAAAATTATGTAGTTATGAAAAATTTAAGGGGTTAGAGACAGGTTAGTCAACCCTTGGCTCCGCCACTAGGTGGTTGTGGATAAAAAAAGTGGATTTATATGGTTTTACGGTGGTGGCGGGTATATTGGTGAACAAAAACATATTATGTTAATTTCGTAACGCTACAAAATGTGTAACGTTATATTATAAAATATAAAACATGGTTGATCATTCTAATGTTAAAATAAACTCGATAAAACACATGTCCATTTTAAAAAATTGGTGCAATCAATTTCCATCTTATGTAATAACTAAACGAACGACACGAATCAAGATTAGAACATATGGAATTATTTATTATCGATTTTTTTATGTAAAGAGTGGTCAGGATTTGTCCTTGGCAGAGATAAATTTACCGCTGGGGTTTGTTCAACTTAACCATTTTTAAACGTTTTATTAATTAGTGTATCATTGATTGTTCATAATGATTAATTAAATTTCTATTATAAATGTCCCTTTAATAATCTAACATAAATACATAATTTTATTAATAAATAATTTTACTAAAATCTATAATAATTCTAATGGTGGTAGTGGAAGTAGCGTTAGTATAAGCGGTGGCGGGTGTTTGTGAATGGTGGAGGCGGTAACATTACTATTGGTGGAAGAAATAATGGTGGTGGATGGTTTTTATGGTGGTGGGAGTTGGTAATAGTAGTGTATAATAATAGTTTTGCTTTTTAGTGAGTTTTATTGACCAAGTAAAAAAATAATCTTCACAAAACATGCAACATTGTATTGTGAAAGATGTAATTGTTGTTTTTAGCACGATTGATAAGGACAAAAACCAAATATTTTGAGGATGATACCGAAACGTATAAGACAATATGATCATGACTGTTCGATTACCCGTATTATATAAAGGCAATTGGTGTACCCGCGTAAGAGAACATTACCGCTCTCTCAAGTACTATTACATTCTTTTTCCTGAAAGACCATCAATGTCGAGTTGTTTCGCTACAACTACATACAAAGACAACAACTTTCACTCAATTTTCGATATAAAACCTTATTGACCGAGAAAATGTATTTGCATTCTAAAATAATTATTTGAAAATTATGTTTGTTCATCAAAATCATCATAAAGAACTCTAAATCATAAATCTAAATTTCGCCTCCGATGTTTATAGAACATTTTTTATATTTTACATTCTCAAATTATGCGATCTCTTAATGACAAATCAACAATATCAAATTACGGATCAGTATGTATAGGTTTCATTCACTGGGTTAGAAGGTAGAGTAGACACAGATGGGTAGATCACACAAAGCAGAACATGACTGAGAATACTTCAATAATTTGATCAAGAGATAAGGTCAAAAATTTAAGATTAACTTTCTATAGGACTAATTAGATCGACTTCGATAGGAGCTGACTAGAATATGGATTAATAATAGTTTTCATGTAAGACAATTAGAAAACATAATTTGGCTAACTCTGCCTATGTAAAGAGTGGTCAAGATTTGTCCTTCCTCAATTGCTATGTTATGCATGTCAGAAGAAGGTGATATCTAAGATTGAGGTATAATTCAAATCTATTAGATTCATACCATTTACAACTGGATTCCTTGATAAAAATAAACGTGTTGTTATTATTATTACAGGGAAAGGGATAGATTGACCACACTTGCGCAAATAGCTCACTTCGCATATGACTGGTGTTGCATGTACTATCTAGAATGCAACGAGGAATTTGAGGAAACAAGGCACCAAAAGCAGTGTCCGGAGTATTTTGGATATATTAACTTAGACCCGATGTAATACTTATGTTTTTTTTAGTTTTTCCACAATCTATGTATTTAAGAAAAATGAACATTGCAAATACATAACATCAACCAAACTTAGACAGATTGCGTTTGACAATAATGGCTACTGATGGTCCGGAAATGACAAAACAAAGGAATTGTTATAGAAGAATTGTTGGGATATACAACGGATTACTTAATACGAATGAAAGAGGTATAACTATTTCGATTATGAAATTATATAAAGTTCACAGTAGAAGATGACATCAAGTTTAAAGTTAGTCAAAAACATAATATGGATAACTAAAATGGTGAATCGACATCATCTACATAGGTTAGATTAGTTTGGTTTTTATTATGTTTTCTACTTATCTACGCCATTTTGGTGGTTTTATCTACTCTTTTGAGGTTTATCTTCGCTTTTATGGCGATTCTTGGTTATTGGGTTGAGATTTAAGATCAATAGTGATGCTCTCCATGCTCTTCAACGACGAAACCTTCATCTTGGTTGTCTCCAGCGACGGAATCTATATCAGAATCTTCATCATCAACTTATCCGGCGACGGAACCTCCATATCTGGTCTTTTTGACGACAGAAGCTTCATCAAAAAAATACTATTCTCTGCCTATTTGGAGGATCGACAACATGACCATGGTAGATGACTCAGCTGGAGCGAAATAGGAGAATGTGGAGACTTTTATGGACGATATTGATTAGTTGATTTCACTGAGATGAGCGTTGCTGACGACATATTTCCAAAAAATATTTAAACTTTCATGTTAATGTAGAGAATTATCTCATTATAAGCAATGAACCTAAATTAAAAAGTGTCTGGAAGTTAACATTATGTTTCTTTCGTTTGAGCAAATCTCTGGCGGTAAAATATTAAATAAAAAAACAAAGAAAAAAAGAGAGGAAACTCCCAACTATTTTTATGACAAACACATATTAAATCATAAGGAGTTGATAAGTATTCGGGACATGAATTATACGATATATTAAAAATGAACCAACATCATGGCCCGTGCCGTTACGGCATGGGTTAAGGGCTAGTACTATATAAAACTAAGTATCAACCCGGCCTACGGCCGGGGCTCAACTTTTGTCGATTTCTTTTTTATGTTATTAGGGCGGTCGAGTTATATCCTTCCATAAAATTTTAGTTAACATTTAAGTTTGTCGGAACTATCAACATTGGTATTTAAATAACCATGTTATAATATTGTGTTTATCTATCCGGGGCCTACGACCCCGGCCGTGGATCAAAATTAGTTGTGACTTGGTCAAAATCTATAAGTTGAGCATATAAGTTAATGGCAGCCTACGGTAACGATGCTTTATTGATCGGGTCAAATAGCCGGGGCTTACAACCCCATCCATGACCCCTTAAACAGTTTTGGAAATTAACATTTGGGGTTAAGGTTAGTTGTTTTAAAATAAAAAAATTAAGTTACATAAATAAATCTAATTATATTAAAAAGCATGAACAAATACCGAGGAGATCATATATATAGATTAATTTCCCTAGATTAATATCATACAGGTATTACCCAGGCCTCCGACGTGGAAATTGAGCATATAGATTAGCGGGGCCTGCTGTTCTGGTGTGTTTTCGGCTTAATTAAACTGGAAAACATAACCTCACATTCAAATTAGCGGTGATTAGGTTGGAACATCGAAATTGAGCCTGTAAGTTAGCTAGGGTCTATGGCTGTAGTGTTGTGGTCGGATCACCCCCAACCGTGGTCTCTTAAGCATGTCCTAGTATTTTGTTGGCCCCTAATTTTTTTGGAAATCAACATTTGACATTAATGGAAGCCGTTTTTAATTAGAGAATTAAATTAGATTACGACAGCCTAACTATAAAGCCGTTTTTTATTCTTAATAATATTAATTTTATTTCTGATTATCAAACATGGGACTGGTGCCATTTGAATTGCAAGCTAATTTTGTTTCTGGTTTTCTTTTAGGTTAATCCTTATTAATTGTAATATAATTTTTGATAAAGAAAGAGAGGCTAAAATGGTTTATATTAATGTAATGAGATGTTCGATCAAATGGTTTATAACTTTTCTGAACGGTCATGACAATTAGTGTTTGTTTATCGTTTGCTTGGGTTCAACCTCAGAGCTTGTATTGACTGCATAGAACCAAACCCTTCTCTTCTCATATTAGCCTGCGTACGGACATGATACCCTATTATATTACCGTGAAACTAAATTAATGAGTAACATGAAGAGAAATACACAAATATGATAGGCTTTTTTTTTACAAAACTCACCGAAATTTGTTTCCATATATCAAGGAATTGAAACATAGCTATACGAGGAAACTTAAGAGCATCTCCAAAAGAGGGTGGAGGTTTTATTTTTTCATGACACATAGGATTTTAGACCCTCATTTACATTAAATTCATCTCCAATAGTGGGTTATAGAAAATAGGAAGGGTGTTAAAATAAATATGAAGGTCTTATTTAGACCTTGAGAATGACCTCCACATCATCATTTTAACTATTTTTTAATTTTTTAATTTTTAAATAAATTGTTATGAACCAATAGGAAAGAGGGAATCAATTTTATCATTATCCAAAACAACAAATTTTTAAAATAAGACCTCATACTATTGGAGATGGTTCATGAGAAAAACATTATTATTTTTGCCACATACATATAACCTCATAAATAAGGATCTAAATAAAAATTCCACATTAAATTTTTAACACTCACTGTTGGAGATGCTCAAGGGATTGGAAATTAGGAAACCACATTTAACGGGACATGACTATGGAATTATTAATTCTTTATTTATTAATAAGGTAGCCTAGCCAAATTAGGAAACCCAGGGATCTAACGACCGAAAATATCCTCACCCAACTTTCGATCCCCGCCGCGGATGATGAAATCGATGCTTGGATATATCCGGATAGACAAACACCACTTCTTTTTATAATACAGATTCGTGAGTGTATTCTACTCGTTACATTGATACATACATTAGGTAAAAATATAAAGACCATTTCTTCCGACTCTAAGAAACAGAACTAATAAACGAACAAATGAATAGTATTGCTGCTACATATTAATTATTGCAGATTTAAGAGCGATTGGCAGCAGCGCAATCTGGGGGCATGCCCTGTGGAAATCGTTTTTTGTCGGTACAGTAGTTGTAGATCATGTAATTCTTTTGTACCCATCTCATCCTCTTTTGGTTCGTCTTATCAAGCTCTTGTGAAAACCATGCGGATGTCCTAAATTTCGCGATACAGGAAGAGGCAGTTGATGAAGTTGCAACACATGCATTGGCGATGAAGTTACGGTAGGATGCAGTGAAGGGAGCATGGGACCAATCGGTTTTTACAAGACCTCCTCTGGTAGCCCAGTCATCTGCATTCCATAGGCTGGAGTAAATCCTCATGGGTTGGTTCTTTGGGAAAGGAACACCGATGGATTCTGAGTTTTTGAACTCTCTAATTGGGGTACCATCAACTGAGAAGCTGAAAAAAAAGAAAAACCTTGATCAGTTTTGGTACATGATGAGTATTTAAAACATGCACAAAATCTAACAAAATGCACTTGCACAGTAACATTGCGAATTTTAACTTACATAATGCGTTGGGGATTCCAAAGGATAGAGTAAGTGTGAAAATCGGCAGTTGGGTCGAACCAGAGGTGGAATTGTTGCTCTCTGTTCCCTTTTCCTTGGCTGAACACATTGGTGTGTAGAGTGTAAGGGTCTCCGCTAAGATTACCCAAGAATTCAAAATCGATTTCATCGTGTGTTGGCCCTTGCGAAGATAACTGCATGCAGCAAAATTCATCGTAGTAAATTAGTAAGTACAGTAACAAATAGCAGTACCGAATATGGATTAGTATATGGAAATTGAGCTATGGAGAAGAATGCTTACGTAGTAGGCAGTGACAGTACCGGCAGAGTTGCCGCGTACAAGCTTCATTTGCATATCTATCTTGCCAAATAGGTACTCGTTCTTGGACTGGAAACCAGAACCGGAAGGTTTGTCAAGCGAAAGAGTAAGAAGTTGTCCATTGTTAAGTATTTTACCACGACCATCACCCCAAGTGATATCCATGTCCCGGTAAAAATTACCAGCAGAGGCAAGTAGGACGGAACATGCCATTAGAGAAACCAACAAGTATACTTTTGAAACAGGACCCATTATAAAGGTTTTGATACAAGTCTTGAATAGGGAATATGAATGAGATAATTGGATGTGTGTTGTTGTTGCAAGAGAAGCAACGTCCTTCATGCTTTTATAGTAGTGGTAGTGAAGGGGAAATGAAGGTTACTGGAAAGATGGTGAAAATTCTTGGGAGGAGCGGATTATGAGTTGGACACAGTTGGTAGATTTTTACTTGCTCCTTCATACACACGCGGTGTCTGTGTGTTCTGTTGATAGTGATAGTAATCTTTAAGCCAGTTGTTTACTTGTATGCCTGTACTACACTACTTATTACCTTTGGCTAGCTATTGGTTGACCGTGACCTACCCCATACAATTCTTACATTTTTTCTTGTTTTGAGGCAATTCTAACCACTTAAAAAAAATCTTTTCGAGGAAATGCCAAAATGACAGGACATCACCCGCCATAGCACTCCAAGTACATCCACAAGGCTAATGATTCCTCCTTATCTCAGACGTGTAGATCTTGACTTCTATTTAATTTATCATTCTCGAGAAAGGCCGAAGGCGTCTATCAATACATGTGACTATGTGGAACAGTGGATTTTAGATTACAAGCTGTTTTTGTCTTGTGACGAGGTTTCTAAAACTAAAGCCGCCTTAAAAAATGTAACTAAAATAAATATCATTTGTCTTTCCCTTGAAAACACGTCCCCCTCTAGGTGTTATCCGGAGGAGTTTTTGATTGTCCACTGTAGTATATAATTGTAACTGAAAATGATTGTTTGCTAGCGCGCTTCATTTGTTTCTCCTTGCATCTGATAATTTTGTACCAAGTGGGCGTCATATGTATCGCATGGACATGTTTAATTTAGCTTCCTTGGGATAATATTTATGTAATTTGTAGTTTTTTTTTCTGATGCAAAACACCGATTCATTACTTAAGATTAATTTACATAGCTTAAGGTGACAGATTGTTGCTCTGTCCAGACAAGTTTTCTGAGATCTTCTGGAATATTACAAGTGTAGTCAAAAGAAAGTCTGTCACTACTAGCCTTCTTAGCTATATTATGGGCTACATTATTAGCCGATCTTTTAACATGATTAACAGCAAAACAGGAGGTATTTGACAGCAACAGCTTGATGTCATCTATGATTCCTTGATTCATCCAATGCACCAAAGAAGTTATCTGCTTGATAGAGTTGATTACATTCAAGTTAGTTTTATTTTTTATTTGGTTGTTGGGTGTAAATAAAAGTCAAAAGATGATATTTAGGATTTAAGAAAAAATTTGTGGGTGGTATATAGGATTACTGGGGATAGGAATTTATGTGGATGGGAAATAGGAAAAGAAGGGATGGGAAATGGGGAAAACCTTGTAAATTTGTCATAAATTAAGTTAAATAATTGTTAATTTTATTTTTAATTAAACAAGCTGGGTTACCCGTAAATCTGCAAGCTTTACCCACTACGGGCGTGGGTTGAATAAATGCCAACCCGTGAAGAATAACAGCCCCGGCCTGCCCATTTGCCAGCTCCAAATAAAATCATCTGTCATCAACAAAAAACTAAACAAAATTTACGTATTACTTCATAAACAAAAGAAGACTGATAACGTTAAAATCAAGCAAACAATATTACTTATACTTCTTTGATCTGATGAAAAGAGAATTCCATTTGAAAAATGCTCATTACATTGGACCCATTTTCAAATCAATATATGAGAAATGAACTAAAATTTAATAAACCAATCTTATTGCATTCATTTTTGCGTGCATTACAGAATTTACCGGCACTACTCACCGGCCGGAGATCTGAACTGTGGATAATTATTTACACTGATGAGTGATGATTGATCACGTTTTTCATTCGATCAGTTGTTTTAATTGGGGTTTTTCTTTCTTAATAATCTACAAAACAAGACAATTCAACTAAATGAAGCTAATTTTAAATCAAAAGTCATTTAATCATGGGTATGGGTAATCATGGAAAATCAAAATTGAAAATTGATCAACATCGCTTACTACTGCTAATCGTGAACGACTCCTTTTCATCAACTCGGCTTTGTGATTTTGACATAACCCTTCTAGTCGATGTTGGAGATTCCATTGACAAAGAGAAAGTTTTGATTTTGAATTTGGCCATTCATGTTTTACATCAATTGCTTCAGGATTGAAGAAAAAGAGAAATTATTCGGAGATTTTGTTAACACAGATAATTAGGTACAATGAAATGGGGAAACCGATACATATCGGAAAATCTCATATAATCTCTCTAATGAACGGGTAGTCGCTCAGATAGGTTTGACCAACCAAATACTTATTGAATCGATGGTCATCCTAGATCGAAGTAGGTAGCTACCAAACCTAAATGGCGGTCTCTAAATTTAGTCGCTCAGATAGGTTTGACCAACCAAATACTTATTGAATCGCTGGTCATCCTAGCTCGAAGTAGGTAGCTACCAAACCTACATGGCGGTTGCTATATTTAGTCGCTCAGATAGGTTTGACCAACCAAATACTTATTGAATCGCTGGTCATCCTAGCTCGAAGTAGGTAGCTACCAAACCTAAATGGCGGTTGTTATATTCTTACCGGGAAAATTATTTTACCGACTAAACTACTCTATGTGATCGCTCAAGTTAGTGGATATATATGAATACCGAGCCGCTAGTTTGATGGTCGCAAGTTTAGTAGCGTGATTCTTAAAGCGACGAAAATGTTGGGTGCTTGCTAAGATTTTAGTTGCTTAAGCCATGTTTTCTTGTAGTGAACATTGTTGAGATTGCATTATTTAGCACACAAGATTGCTTCTTTCATGGCTAAACACTCGGCTTGTTCACAGTCTATTCCTCCATGGAAGTATCTTCCCCTGATAGCGTAGCTTTATCCTGTGTAGTCACGAATTATTAGACCAATAGAAAATTCATAAGTATCAAGAATAAATGAAGCATCCATATTGAGCTTAAAGTGGTCTAGAGGTGGAGGAGACCAAACTTGTCTTGCATGTTTCTCCTTCAATGTTACTTGTGACATAGATTGTTGCAACATAATTTTAATGGAGTGAACTGTGAAGTAAACATTTTGGTTTTTATTCTGGAAGAATTTAGAACATCTATTCTTCCAAATAAATCAAGTTCTCACCATAAGAGTAGAAGTCCAATTATTGTAATCTTCTGAAGAGGAGTTAGCATTATCATGAAACCAACTTGAAATCCATTCTACCACATCAATGTTTTGACTAAGCACAACATACACATTTATATTCATAGCTAACCAAATAGCTCTAGAATGATCACACCCAAGCAACAAATGGGAAAGAGATTCATTCGCCTGAAGACATCTTGGACATAAAGTGTCAATTGTTTGTTTATTGGTGTGCAACTTAAGATTAGTAGGAACTATTCTTCTGAAACACCTCCATATAAACAACTTCACTTTGTGGGGTTTTCCAGACTTCCATAATTTCCTCTAGTTCACATTAGGTGTAGCAGGACGATACTGACAAGAGATATTTTTCAAGTTTAGATAAGGCCCTATTGGTGGATTTGACTGAAAAGTCACCTGATCTATTTGGTTCCCAAATAAGTATGTCTTGACCATCTTGACCAATACTCATTCTAAGTATAAGATAAGTTGTATGAAGATCGAAGATATCATTGACTAATTGACTATTCCAGCTTCTTGGATTTTCTAACATTAAGTCAGAAACAAACACAATGGATGTTGGCACTCTAAATGTGTCATTTGGTTTGGGTGGAGATTCTAACCATGTTATCCAATTATCTCCCTAGACAGATATACTTCTACCATCTCGGATTTCCCATCTGCTAAATTGTCTTACATAAGAAAGACCTAACTCTACACCATTCCATACTCATGAAAAACTAGAAGGAGATTCCTGTAGTTGAAAAAAAAATGTATATGGAGAGTAGTTATCCTTCATAACTTGAGTACAAAGTTTGTTATTTTCAGTACATAACCTCCTGGCTAGGTTTATCAGTAAATATTTGTTAAATATTTCAAGATTCCTAAAAGACAAACCGCATTCATCTAAGGGGTAACACAGTGAACTCCAATAGATCATATTCAGACCATGATTAGATTTGTGGCCCCACCAGAATTTTCTTTGGGAAGAATCTAATTTAGCTAGAATATTTTTAGGAAGTCTGAAATTGCTCATGTAATGAGTAGGCATAGATTTAAGGACTGACTTAACTAGAGTCGAGCGTGCTGCTTGATTAAGAGTCTTAGAGCACCATCCTTGAAAACGATGTTCATAAGCATCTTTTATAGCTCCAAAAGAATTTGCTTTAGATTTACCTAACAGAATAGGAAACCCTAAATACTTGTCTGAGGAGGAAAGTTGTTTAACACCAAGAACATTCCTAATGTTAACTTTAGTCTCTTCAGATATATCACCAGTGACAAAAGCTGATGACTTAGAAAAGTTGATCATTTGGCCAGATATATTGCAGAAGTTTGTAAAGCTTTGTTAAAAATATTACTTTAAATGAAACCAGTTTCATTATCACAGTCTAATATTCAGTACTCATGCTAGTTTAGCAGATACCCGAGTAACATCCTGGTATAAACTTAGGTGAAACCAAGATTAAACGAATTTCATCCTAGTTTAGACGCAGGTGAAACCAAATTCATCCCAATCTAAAACAGGATGAAATCGGTTTCATCCTAGTTTTAAAAATAGAAAACAAATTCAATCCAATCTATAACAGGATGACACTGCTTTCATCCTAGTTTGAAAACAGACCAAATTCAACCTAATCTAAACCATGCGTTGCTATGCTGAGATTAAAACAAGTCATGTAATCAACCAATTATTGATTCAATCAGTAATTGGTTGAATCCAAACCATAATCAACCAATTTTAAAAAAAAAATTACATTGGTTTGTTCGGCAATTAAATCAAAAACAAAAAAACAAAACAAAGGTTAGAAAACTTACGTGTTTTCCAATTACCAGGAGTTATGCTGATGATTTGAAAACTAAATCAGCTTCTTGTTATTAGGGAATGATGAAATTGAGAAATTATAATGAAATTAGGGCATTAGAATCTTTAATAGTAGCTGAGTTTTATGTTGTTGATGATGGTGTCGATTGAATCAAGTTGGCGTTGTTGTTTACAGTGGTGTAGTGGTGAGAACAAAAAGCTTGTAGTTTTTCTGTTCATTTGGGAGAAAGTTGATGGTGGAGAGACGGAGAAATAGACTAGATACATAAAGAAAGAAAATTCAGGGGTGCAATGGTCAGTTTCATAATTAAGTTTTGTCTGTCCATTTGACCCATACTATATTCTTACCCGTCCATTTGACTCAGGAAAAGTACATTTTTGGCTATATAGCCCATTTTATGTTAATAAAAAATGGAAAACACACCAGTTTGCTCATCACATGGGGAGTTAACATGAAGCTCGCTTCTCACTGGTCAAACAAATTAACAATTTAAATGGATTAAATAACAAATAAAATTAAATATGTGTTTGAAGAAAATTTAAAAATGAAAGAAAATAATAAATACATTTAATTTTCTAGATTTTGTTTAGAGATGTGCACATCTCTATAATCTAATATCCAAGGACTAGAAAGTGAGCCCTTATAATAGCTATCACGAGGGTGCCCTCGTCACAGCATGACTCAGACCAGAAAGTGAGCCTTTATAATGGCTATCACGAGTCACAGCATGACTCTTCTCCGCAATCCCAAGAATTGGCAACCTCCGTTGAAACCTCGAAACTACCGCCAGCTACGAATCGGATACCAGCCGAACCCCTAGTGGTGACACCAACTGTTAACGTAACACTTCTGCTCCAATTATTGGTAACTGTTTCCTTGAGATTCAATTCTGACATTATGGGAACATCCGGTCTGTTAACAGCTTCATCCCTGATAAGTGTAGAAGTTCTCTCATTGTAGATCCTTGCATCATCGAGGCGATATCTGACCTTAGAGATCGCCCTTCTCAGAACAAGCTCCTCAATCTCCATATTGCAATCCTTGTCGGTAAAGTTGGCCAGTGTGGCGAGGCAGTTCTGCTTACCATGTCCTGTGTATCTTTTGCAAAACCTGTCGGTATTCAAAAATTTTATTATGATGCGGTTGCCACCAATTATCCTGGGTAAAAACACCGTGTCGGTGGTATGATATAGTATCCATATCCTTCCAATACTGGGGATAGTAAACACTCATCAGGCGGATGCCTCCGTTACGACTTGGGGACACCTGATAGTCGAACAAAGAGGAATTGTCGGGTTTGTGATTGAAGTCCGTAAATCCATCCCGGAAGGCCTTAAGGTGGTTTCCGTTTGCTTGGTTCTTGATCCTGATAAGCTGGGGAAAAAAAACAATAGATTCCCAGTCAAGGAAGTGAACTCATCTCCAAGAGCAGATACTAAACTCAAACACAAATAGCCATCATTATTAACAGGCTACTTATTGATTGAAACGAATCTCCCGGTGTTTACATGGCGAAGCTTAACGAAGCGGTTGTTGTTTGAATACACGAAAACAGGTTGGAAGAGCGTGCAATTTCGGTCGGACTGATTCTCCTCTGGCCTGACGGACAGATATAAAATCCCATTCGGTGACTGCACCGGACAGTGTCACACTACTTGCTATTATGCAAAGACCGGACATGGACGAGTCCAGTTTCAGTGGTGGCTTGCACCAGCTCGTACCTCGTCTCGAGGATGAAACTGTAGCGTCCTTGAAACCAGGAGGAATTTACCAAAGTTGGGTGTTTACTCTCGAAGTGCAAGTATGTATCGTTCCAGTTTGATTGGATGATCACCAACTTTGGGAGTGTACTTGCCATGATGGCATGCACATCTTCAACATCATTCTCCTCCGTCAGCCGGACTTCCTAATGGTACCTCCTCCTGGACGTTCTCTTGGGTAGTATCATCATTAAGAGAAGTAATAGTCGCCGCTTCATCTTCATTATTCATGTTCAACGTAACATCAGCTCCCGGATGGTCCACAAGAGGAACCACCACCTGACTTTCTAATGGTACCTCCTTCTGCATGTTCTCTTGGGTAGTATCATTAGCAGTTGGAGAAGTAATAGATGTAGGAGTTGTTGGTGCCATTTCTCTCTTCCCCATCAAGTAACTTCTTTGTTAATTTCTTTCTTTCTTTGTGTTCTCTTTTGAGTTTCTTGATTGTGTGTGGTTCTCCGGATACAAATCATGTGACATTTTTAGGCTCTATTGCATGCATGATGAGCCAAGGAAGACAGATGGATAATTTCAGAAAAAAATATCAACCACACAGTCACAGACTCTATATATATATATATATATCTTCCAAAAATAATACTCCCTCCATTCTGATTTAGTCGAAGATACAAGTGTTTTCACGTAAATTAAGAAAATGGAAAGAGATTAATTTTTTCCATATATATGCCTTAATAATAATTACTCCCTTTATCCTTTTTTATCTGTCCTAATTTCTACTTTGGTCTGTCCCTTTTTATCTGTCCGCTCTGTTTATAGACTTACTTTTTCCCTTAAACTATCAAATATACTCTTTATTTTTAATAATCATAACATCATTTTTAATATCAAAATGTTAAATAATATCACCATATATAAGGAAAAAAAGCTTACTCAATATCTTTGTATTAATTGTCATTCCTTTTTTAAATAAAAACATTTATGGATAATTATAAAATTCCTAATAAAGCTTCTACTTATTCCAACAGTTTCTTCTCAATACCATCCTCAGGGGTGGTGTTTCCCACGCCTGTGCCCTGAAAACGACCTCAAATACCATATTTTTAACCGTTATTGGACCGTTAGATTACCAGAGAAGAGAATCCATGACCGGAACCTTACCGGAAAGAAGACTCAAAGCTCAAAACTAGAATCGAATCGATACCCAAGACTAACCTGATGATCAATTAAAAGAAAATCAAACTTTTTTCCTATGATACCAAGACCCCGAAGACTCTTTGTTACTAGAAGACTCCAAGACTCCAAGATACTAAGACACTAAAGATCCTAAGACACCGTTACCCACTATTGTTTACCGGCCACAAAGTCATTTGATTAAATTTCGAAAATTTCAGATTCATTTTTTGGTTGGATTTTTATCTTATCAAGATTTCTTTTCGCCGGAAATTTGATCGGAACATTTGGCTTTAAGGGGCCTTACTTTATCTCTATCTTTACCTTTAAATCTTTGTTAATATTAGTATCTCTCTTTGATCTGTTCTCTTAAATCTGAAATTTTATTGCAGCTGAAACCAAACCTTTTTTAATTTATGATGCTTGCTTAGATTATCTCTTTCTCCATCTCATTTAGAAATAGTGCATCTTAATTATCGTTGTATCTTGACAAGATTGTATCTTATTGATCTCCAATTCACTTTTCTTGATCAACCCCTTCAAAATTTGTCCTTTGGTTATCCCTCTTTTAGTAGCTCAGTTATACCCAAACCCTTATTTGTTGTGTGTGTGATTCGCAGGGGTCAAGGGGGAATTGTGATAATCCAGCTTAGGCCCTCTGCAAATATCCAGAAGATATAATTGCTCAAGAATCTTCAAGAGCTTACTCAACGGGACTTACAACTGACGCAGAGTGGTGGTTAGTGTGTCGGACTGCTGGGATTCAGCTAATTCTTGAAGATCACTATATCACCCACGCCATTAGCAGTCCTAAAGTATCTGATACTGTGAAAATAATATTTTTGCCTGATGTGTGTTATATCCTGGAACTGTCAAGGGAATCATAATCCTTTGACAGTTCAACGTCTGCGGGAACTCACACACAAACATAAACCTGCTATCCTCTTTTTATCTGAAACTATTGCTTCTTCTGCCTTTATGCTAAACTTAGCATCCACACTACATTTCCCGCATTGTTTTTCTCTACCACCAGTTGGTCATAGAGGAGGTCTTTCTCTTTTTTGGACCAACCAAGTCAACATACAAATTATTTTTGCTAATCAATCAATTATACACTCTATTGTGACTTCTGCAACAGTTTCACCTTGGTTCTTATCAACAATTTACGGACCACCGCATCCTGCTGCTAGAACTGATCTTTTGGAATCCCTTCCTGCAATTCTCAACTTAGATGATGATGCTCCACAGCTCATGTTGGGGGATTTTAATGACATCATCTCGCAAGATGAGAAACATGGAGGCAGGCCTGTATCACATAATCAAATTCTTAAATTTAAAAGTTTCTTGGATGCTTGTACTTTGATGGACCTTGGTTTTGTAGGTACAATGTTCACTTGGTCAAACATACAACGGGGAGCGAACCTCATACAAGAAAGATTAGACAGAGCTTGTGCAACATATTCATGGAGGATTTGTTTCCGTCATGCTGCAGTGTTCAACCAAACACGTTATGCTTCTGACCATGGACCGATTGTTTTGAAACTCAAAGCTTCTTTCTCTACTCCACACAAGCCGTACCGCTTTAAGCACATGTGGCTTCTACATCCGGACTGCCTACCAACTATACAAGAAGCTTGGAACAAACAAACTAATGGATCTGCAGTATTTGTTTTACAACAAAAACTCATCAACACTAGGAAGATCCTTTGTCAATGGAGTAAAGAAACCTTTGGTAAATTGGAAGAACAGATCAAGTTATCAGAGATAAGTTTGGAACGTGCACAAGCTCAATGTGCTTCTGCCTCTCCTCAAGGTCTCTAGCATGTCGCGCAAGTTGCAGAGAGGGCGCTACAACATCTTCTATTTTTTCTTAACTGCAAGAATGAGTATTGGAAATCGAGATAGGAACTATCTGGATCTAAATCAGTAGAATTAAAGCTTGATAAATTGTCCTCCACTTGATTAATTAGTTCTTGCAGGGGATCCTTGAAAGCTTGTTCTAGATAGGAACTGTCTCGATCTAAATTACTGACATTAAAATCATCAAAAGTAACATCCAATTCTCCTAGTACAATGTATGATTTTAGAAGATCCATATTCGACCCATATCCAACCTTCTGACCCATAGACACATTAAAAGCCTTCAACTGGTGTTCCACATTTTCTTCAGACATGTTTTCTAAAGTATTGATTCTTTCTAAATTTTTATTTACATTACTATTCATGTTTTTGGAACAACAAGAACTACCCTCTTCAAATCTTATTCTCTTTCCTTGCATATGGACCACCATATCAGAATTTGCGTTTTCATTTACATGTACTTGTATCATACCTTGAGAGTCACAGCCAACCATTGTAACTGGAGAGGAAGAAGATAAACGAATATTTCTGATAGTGTTCTCTTTATCCTGCTCATTCAGGCTAACTGTATCTTTAGATACTTCAACAATAAATTGCGTTGGATTCTGATATGCAAAGACTACATGCATGCACTGTGGCTCCGCAATAACCATCTGACTATCTTGCTTTTGAGTAGAACCACTTTGATTTCATTGATTCGAACTTTGATCAACTACCAGTACATTTGCATGTTTACTTGTAGCTTTAGTTCCTCTTGTATATGGATTTGTCTAGGAAGGTGGATCAAGTATGGAGTTTGAAGATAGATATCCTCGCTGCTGTTGAAGAAGAAAATCAGCAATGGGTGCAGACTCTAACTTATTGTGAACTATTGTGTAATAGAGGTCACAGAGATGAAAATGATGCTTCTCATAGAACAACCTAATCCAGATTTCCTCACCAGCTGCATTTTCAAACCAGAAACCCCTACGAATAGGATTTCTAACATCCAATAAGACTAATACTTTCTGAATATTTCCTTTAGGTACAATGCAATTTGGTGGATCAAGTTCATTGACTTCTCCCATTGCTCCTGCTATTTCATAAACTATATTTGCATTTGCAAAACCAGGTTGCATGTTGTAAAGTCGCAACCAAAGTAACTGTTTAGTAAGACCAACCAAGATTTTTGGGATTTGGGTGTTCCACGGCTCAAGAACAAACAATTCTCCCTCCAGAAACCCGGGTCTTAACTTCAGAACCACTTCATATTCATCTTGTGTCTGAAACTTTATGAGGTAGGAATCACCTTCTTCCTTTTTGATAAAATATCTTTACTTTATGGCCAAAGACGTTTTGGTTCCTTATCCAAAACACTTACTATAAAAAGATCTAAAGGTGTAGACTTTACCCAAAAACCTGAATTTAAACTGTATTACACCTTGTAGTAAATCTTCAGACGAGATATTTGGTTCTTTCAAACCTCTTAATCTATCATCTATCGAAGTTGATGCCATTTTGTTTTTGACTTGAACTAGTTCAGAGTCCATTGTAAAGCTCAAAAAACAGTAAACAACAGCTTCGGAGAAAATAACGAGGAAGATAAACCTTTTAACTAATTCTCTGCCTCTTTTCCCGTAAGTGAATATCAAACACCTGGAGAAATTTTTCTTACAACGATTAAATATTATTCCAGCAGTGATTAAGTATCGACAGTTATAACTTGAAACCATAAAGAATAACCCCAAAGTGATTAAACATATAGTATTTAAAGGTATAACAGGAGACCCAAATTCAGAAGGTATTAAATTAATCCACGCATGCCAAATGAGTATCAAAAGTGAATTCATAGGAATAAAAAGAAGCTGATTGCTGAGAAATAAAGCAAAACCACTCCAATTTCTAGTAAAGAAATTAAATCAATTACCATTTCGAAATGAGTCATACTCCTTGTGGATTGACCAATCTACTATATAAGGCATTAAGGATCTAAATCATCCTCTTTAAACATTAATTTGGAAGTTTGAAACCAAGATTAACCCAAATATCCAAACCCTCTCAGAAATATATATAAGAACTCCTCTCAGATTATACATATACAATAGTTAGTTGGTTTGAAAAAAGAATATAAAAATACGAATCAACAAAGCGTAATCTAACCAACTAATGGACTCAACTCTTCGAAGATTCCAAGTTCTGATCGGTCCTCATCACGTGCATTACTTGATCTGTCTCTGGAACTGAAAATGGGAATTGAGTGAGCACATCGTCCTCAAAGGGGTGCCCAGTAGAAATAAACTTTCATAAGAGTGTCTCTAATAGAGGGCGAAAATGTTGTTTTTGAATGAAATATAGGATTTTTCAGACCTCGTTTAGCATAAATGCAGCTCCAAGCCTCCAATGGTTAGGTCCTACAAAACTACGAGGGATCAAATACTAAAGGGGAGTTTGGTATTACTATGAATTTTAGAAAAGTGCTTTTCTTTTGTGCATTGTTGTTCTGTTGTGATGTGAAAGTAAAACAACATGATGTTTAGTAAACTACTCCCTCCGTTTTTGGAAAAGAGATACTTTCACTTTTTCATTTTAGCCGAAAAATAAGCCAAATTGAAAAAGTGAAAGTATCTCTTTTCCAGAAACGGGGGGAGTACAATTTAAAAAGCACGGTGAAATTAACAAACTGTAAATTATGTTTGTTAAATTGGCATTTTGAAGTGCTGGTGATGTACTTAATAATTTAAAAATTAATTTTAAATACACTGTAAATATTATAAATTGTATTCTTTAATTCTAATATATATATATATATATATATAAATAATATTTTTTTCGTTTATTTTTTATGATTATTATCATTTACTAAAGAATTTTATGATTATGGTTTGCTTCTATTACTATTTTTTTTTTTTTTTTAAATTAAAAAGCCATATAGGATTTTAAATAATTACAAATTTAAAAATTACATACTAGGCAAGCGAGCGACAAGCTGTGCCGCTAGCCCTTTTTTGAATAGCAAAACCTATCCTATTAAAAATAAAATCTCGTGAGCCAGGGGTCATTACATTGCTGCGCATGACTTTCTGGACCCTCTTGAGTAGTCCAACTGCTTCTGGAGCCAAATAGCCAAAAGTATCAAAAGCAAAGGGGACGAAAGCATGCCCATTGTCAACACATGCTTTCTCATGCTTCGATATCTTACCTGAGGCAGCCTTTAGCGCTGCTCGCCCGATCGTAAAGGTGCCATGTCCAATGCCTACCAAAGGAGATACCCGGTGAGGTCAACACATGTGTGTTTCCCATTAGCCCATCCAAAAATAAGAACATCACCTGGTCTTAGTGTCGATCTCCCTTCAAGTGGGTCTCACAGGAAATGCACAGGTGCTTCTTTCTTTGCCGAAATGCCGGACCTCCAATTACATCATACAAAATATCCCTCACATGATCATGTCTATATTTATAACCGGGGTCTACTTTACAATGAGCGCATATTCACCATATGAATCCAAGCAACTTTGTGATGCAAGCATGGCGCGAGAGTCGAGGGATAAAGCGGGATCATTAACCGTATGTTGAGGATAGACCAGGTACTCCAAAGGAGACATCTTACGCTGACCCCTCAATCGGAATAGCCGGAAGAAAATCTTGGGCATGTCTTTGCTTGCAAACAACCAAAAACCACTTTTCTGTCTCTCCGTTAGCATGTAAACTCTATCAATGTCCTTAACCACTTTACCAAAAAGAGCACTCGCCAGGATGCTTTGTGCTTTAGGGGGGGCGTTGTCTTTATTGGTGAAGTTGTTAAGATCAAAATCAGGAAGAGTCACTTGTAACGTTTCCAAAGCCTTATTAAAATTATCATCCATACCGTCCACACTACTACTCCGCAATATGTGATCCTGTAATACCCAAGATTGCACACGTGAAGCCACAAAAACATACTCAGACGCCTCCCTAGCAGTGTAAAGTCCAAGACCTCCATATCTGATAGGTAGAGTAGATAGTCTCCACTGTAGCTCTCTAAAGAACGGTCCCCCGCACACCACGATGCCTTCCACCACTTCTCGCAAACCTCTATCAAATATATCTACCGCCTCCATAATATAGTTTGGGTGACAAATACGAAGGCCAAAAAGCAGCTTGGAGATACCCATACACGTTCGTAAAAGCAGCAATTCACTTTGAGGATCATGGAGCTTGGATAAAATCTGCATCAAATCCACTGCTTTTTCAGCCCTTTTAATGGCAAGGCCCTTCACAAAACCATCGTCGAGGCTAACTTCACCACCTAATAGTTTGACTCCCTTATCTAGTCTTGAGATTTCGACAGGAAACATCCCATCACTTATCCTTCGTCCATCACAAGAGGGCCAAAATATTTCAGTTTTCTTAATATTCAGTATAAGCCCAACAGCAGCCCTTCTGTTTTGATAATAGTGAGTGCTTTTGCCACTTCTTCGGTGTCGCCAATAAAGTGCCATCATCAAGATACCAGGCATGTAGGGATAATATGCGGTGCTCATTTATCTTAGATATAAGGTGATGAAGTACCAGAGCAAATAACAAAGGCCCTAAAGGGTCACCTTGTTGTACTCTGTGGATGAGTAGATAAAGGAGTCCCCCACATAGAGCCGTGCAGGTTGACCATACAAGTATTCTACCCAAGGCGATATAGATGGACAAAGCTTACGTACCTCAGAAAGCATAGCCTTTCGGTCAACTAGGTTAAAAGCATTGGTAAAGTCAACCATTAGCATAGAGAGGCTAGCGTCTACATGTTGTTTACTGACAAACCTATTCACAGCATGTAGGATTGCCTCAGCACCACCTGAAACACCTAAACCAAACTGGAAATCCTATAGATACGCTTCCATGTCCTTACCAACCCCTTTCATCGCCGCTTTGGACACCAGTCGACGCCAAATTGTCCCAACATCAATGGGACGAATGCTCTTATCCGGTTTAAGGAGGGGTGTTAGGGGAGCCGATGCAATGAACTCCGCTAGGTTAAGAGGGCATCTCCCGCCAAGCCAAAGATTAACAACCCTAGTTATGGCCGTGACCATATCATCAGCCACAGTTGAGCCTTCCCCATAGAAAGCATCCAACAAATGTTGTGCCCGAAGGCCATCCCTTCCACACGAAGTTCCCTTAGGGAAATATTTAATACAACTAAGAATGGTACCTTCTTCGGCCACTAACGGTGTCTCCTGCAACGTACAGGTTGGTTTCCGTGGAGGAGGCATCGTCGGATGCTTATCCTCAAGTGCTTTCCTTGTGTTCTCGTTGTATGGCGCCACCCCGGACGAACTGATGGCTTTAACAGCCGCTGTGAAGTGACCATCCGCCACCTTGCGCAAACAAGTGGAGATATTGGTACCGAGCCTGTTGTCTTTCCCCGTGTCATCATCTTTGTTTTCTTTCTCTGTGTAATCATCTCTAACACTAACTGTTGTCGGAAGCTTTAAAATCTCACGAACAAGATTTATAGTCCCACTAGGTTCACCCCAAAGTGC
The DNA here is from genome assembly GCA_023529315.1 of Papaver bracteatum. Classification (NCBI taxonomy): domain Eukaryota; kingdom Viridiplantae; phylum Streptophyta; class Magnoliopsida; order Ranunculales; family Papaveraceae; genus Papaver; species Papaver bracteatum. Next base: position 1,243,001 of record JAJJWX010003506.1, read on the forward strand.
CAGCGCTCTAAGAATTTGTGTATGTTGTGTCGCCTTGCGATTACCAGACCTGCATTCAGCTCTACCCTTAGGTCGGAACACTCTCAAAGTGCATCGAGGAGCAGACAAAGCCTGACCCAATGTTTAACGGCTTTAGGTTCAGCCGCGACTTTACGTAGTGCCGCTTTCAGGGCATGAGAAAAAGCTAACCTGCAACCTCTTGGAATGCTCTTAACCGTACATCTGGGGCTCTAAAGATCGCATCCACAATTGCTTCATTCAATTAGAAGTATTTGTCAATCTGCACTAAATCCTCCTGTAGACGAGGCTTAGGCACTCCAAAAATTATTTCAGCTACTTCACCAGAACTCGCACATATCTCAGGATTAATATCAGTGTTCCCTTCATGCTTGCACGCTCTGCTCCAAGCCTGAATACTCATACATTGAAGCACAACCATTGTCTTAAAGTTCTCGAGTTTCCTCTAAACTCATGAAGACATCAACATCAGTTCTTATGGCCTGTTGGAGTGCGGTATTCTTTTCTTTATTACAGAGGTGTTGTCTCTTCAGGTGGGGAATCAAACATGAAAAACCTTTACTCCCAGTCCCCCCATCTGGACAACAATGAAAATCTCTAAACGGACATCTGATGATTCCTTTACTTTCAACTGTCATTGAAGCATAATGACAAACAGTTTGAGTGCTTAAATAAATTATCCACTCTTTGGTTCAGAAACACACAGAGTAGCACCCGATTACAAGCAGTTTTCTAGGTGTATGACAATTCAAAAGCACAAAATCAATCAACCAAAATGAGTATGAACAAACTAACCCATCAACACACCATGAGAGTACCAACATGGAAAACATAAAAACTAAAATAAAACGAAACCCCCCAAACCACTGTAACCCATCGAGATGATGGTGGTGGAAATGGGAGTTTGCTGTGCTGAGATGCTTTCTACTAAAGATGGTAATATTATTCTTTCTACTAAAGATGGTAAGTATGGGATTTTCTACTAAAATGATAATATTACTATTGGAATTGTTATTATATTATCATTTATTATTTCAAAAGGAAATGAAACAAAAAATAGAGGAACAAAACATACGTTAAAAATATAAATAATATTTTTTTCTTTTATTTTTTATGATTATTATCATTTATTAAAGAATTTTATGATTATGGTTTGCTTCAAAAGAAATATTACTATTCGAATTGTTATTATATTATCATTTATTATTTCAAAAGGAAATGAAATAAAAAATAGAGGAACAAAACATAAGTTAAAAATATAATGATAAGGATACAATAATGTAGGATAAAAAATTTCTTTATAATAAAATAATAAGGTGAAAATAGAGAATCAGATAAATCAAATTACGTGGATCCACAGCTTCTGCTTTACCAGCTTTTAAAAAGTAGTGCATGTCTAACATGGAAGTGTTTCTCTCCAAATGCACTTTGAAAAAAATTACCAAACACAATTCGTGGTAAAACTTTGTTACTGTGTTGTTTGGTATAATGCATGGATATCAATCTATAGTTATTTGATAGATACATTTCAATGATAAATTTAAAAAAAAAACACTTTAAATAACTGATTATCTTACAGAAACGCTCTCAAATTAGCGGGGACCTAGGATTTTTTTTTATAATCTACTATTTTTTTTCTCACTCCATTAATAGTTTAGAGCAAATAAGAAATAAAATCTGCTTCAAAAAAAAAAAAAAAAAAAAAATCGCAATCCATTTTTTTGAAAGATTAATTGATTATGACAATTTTTTATTTTTTATGATAAAATAATGAGTTATTATAAATTTTACCAAACACTCATATAATGGATTATAAGCTCATAATCAATTATAATAATGATTATTAGACAACATATACAAGTTTATTACAAAGTACTTTGATAGATAAAAAACGAAAAAATTTAAATATGAAGGTGTTATTATAGGAAAGTCTTAACTCCATGTTCCGAATGACCCTAACTACTTCCAAGTTATCAATTTTATTTAAAAGATTATTTTTTAACACAAAATCATGCTAATTTTTTCATCCTAGTAACTAGTAGTTTTGAAATTATTTTGTAAGTGATATTACAAAGTCCAAAAGGCCTGTAGTCACTAGGTGTCTATGGAGGATAAGTTTTTGGAATTAAGCAGGTTGTGGTTTGATTTATATGTGGTGGAAAATGTTTAGTATGAAAGAAATTCTGGACCAATCTAATAAGATCTGCACCAACTGTAGACCATTGAGTTTGAAAGAAGCCTGCCGGAAAACCATCTGGTCCAGGAGCATTCCAACTAGGAATGGATTTCAAGACATTATAAATCTCATCTTCAGATGATATAGAATTAAATCCTGATTTTCTTCTATTGTAATAACTGGTTGAATTATCTCAAAAGAATCAGACTTAAACTCAGGATTAGTAGTGGTAGAAATTGTTGCAAAATAAGAAGTAAGAAGATTTTCCAGATCAATCAGAGAATGACTCAACTGTCCATTACTATATTTCAAAGAAGATATATGATTCCTAGACCTTATCCTATTTTCCCTAGAGAATTGGTAGAGGGTGAATGTTCATCAAGACTCACATGCTCATTTCCTGACAGATCTACATTGTAATCAGTAGAATTAAAGCTTGATAAATTGTCCTCCACTTGATTAATTAGTTCTTGCAGGGGATCCTTGAAAGCTTTTTCTAGATAGGAATTGTCTGGATCTAAATTACTGACATTAAAATCATCAAAAGTAACATCCAATTCTCCTAGTACAATGTATGATTTTAGAAGATCCATATTCGACCCATATCCAACCTTCTGACCCATTGACACATTAAACGCCTTCAACTGGTGTTCCACATTTTCTTCAGACATGTTTTCTAAAGTATTAATTCTTTCTAAATTTTTATTTACATTCCTATTCAATTTTTTGGAACAACAAGAACTACCCTCTTCAAATCTTATTCTATTTCCTTGCATATGGACCACCATATCAGAATTTGCGTTTTCATTTACATGTACTTGTATCATACCTTGAGATTCATAGCCAACCATTATAACTAGAGAGGAAGAAGATAAAAGAATATTTCTGATGGTGTTCTCTTTATCCTGCTCATTCAAGCTAACTGTATCTTTAGATACTTCAACAATAAATTGCACTGGATTTTGATGTGCAAAGACTGCATGCATGCACTGTGGTTCCGCAACAACTATCTGACTATCTTGATTTTGAGTAGAACCACTTTGATTTCCTTAATTCGAACTTTGATCAACTACCACTACATTTGCATGTTTACTTGTAACTTTAGTTCCTCTTGTATACGGATTTTTCCAGGAAGGTGGATCAAGTATGGAGTTTGAAGATATATATCCTCGCTGTTGTTGAAGAAGAAAATCAGCAATGGTTGCATACTCTAACTTATTGTGAACTATTGTGTAACAGAGGTCACAGAGATGAAAATGATTCTTCTCATTGAACAACCTAATCCATATTTCCTCACCAGCTGTATTTTTAACCCAGAAACCCCTACGAAGAGGATTTATAACATCCAATAAGACTAATGCTTTCTGAACATTTCCTTTAGGTACAATGCAATTTGGTGGATCAAGTTCATTGACTTCTCCCATTGCTCCTGCTATTTCATAAACTATATTTGCATTTGCAAAACCAGGTTGCATGTTGTAAAGTCGCAACCAAAGTAACTGTTTAGTAAGACCAACCAAGATTTTTGGTATTTGGGTGTTCCACGGCTCAAGCACAAACAATTCTCCCTCCAGAAACCAGGGTCTTAACTTCAGAACCACTTCATATTCATCTTGTGTCTCAAACTTTATGAGGTAGGAATCACCTTCTTCCTTTTTGATAAAATATCTTTACTTTTTGGCCAAAGACGTTTTGGTTCCTTATCCAAAACACTTACTATAAAAATATCTAGAGGTGTAGACTTTACCCAAAAACCTGAATTTAAACTGTATTACACCTTGTAGTAAATCTTCAGACGAGATATTTGGTTCTTTCAAAGCTATTAATCTATCATCTATCGAAGTTGATGCCATTTTGTTTTTGACTTGAACTAGTTCAGAGTCCATTGTAAAGCTCAAAAAACTGTAAACAACAGCTTCGGAGAAAATAACGAGGAAGATAAACCTTTTAACTAATTCTCTGCCTCTTTTCCCGTAAGTGAATATCAAACACCTGGAGAAATTTTTCTTACATAGATTAAATATTCTTCCAGCAGTGATTAAGTATCGACAGTTATAACTTGAAACCATAAAGAATAACCCCAAAGTGATTTAACATATAGTATTTAATAGTATAACAGGAGACCCAAATTCAAAAGGTATTAAATTAATCCACGCATGCCAAATGAGTATCAAAAGTGAATTCATAGGAATAAAAAGAAGCTGATTGCTGAGAAATAAAGCAAAACCACTCCAATTCCTAGTAAAGAAATTAGATCAATTACCATTTCGAAATGAGTCATACTCCTTGTGGATTGACCAATCTACTATATAAGGCATTAAGGATCTAAATCAACCTCTTTAAACATTAATTTGGAAGTTTGAAACCAAGATTAACCCAAATATCCAAACCCTCTTAGAAATATATATAAGAACTCCTCTCAGATTATACATATACAATAGTTAGTTGGTTTGAAAAAAGAATATAAAAATACGAATCAACAAAGCGTAATCTAACCAACTAATGGACTCAACTCTTCGAAGATTCCAAGTTCTGATTGGTCCTCATCACGTGCATTACTTGATCTGTCTCTGGAACTGAAAATAGGAATTGAGTGAGCACATCGTCCTCAAAGGGGTGCCTAGTAGAAATAAACTTTCATAAGAGTGTCTCTAATAGAGGGCGAAAATGTTGTTTTTGAATGAAATATAGGATTTTTCAGACCTCGTTTAGCATAAATGCAGCTCCAAGCCTCCAATGGTTAGGTCCTACAAAACTACGAGGGATCAAATACTAAAGGGGAGTTTGGTATTACTATGAATTTTAGAAAAGTGCTTTTCTTTTGTGCGTTGTTGTTCTGTTGTGATGTGAAAGTAAAACAACATGATGTTTAGTAAACTACTCCCTCTGTTTTTGGAAAAGAGATACTTTCACTTTTTCATTTTAGCCGAAAAATAAGCCAAATTGAAAAAGTGAAAGTATCTCTTTTCCAGAAACGGGGGGAGTACAATTTAAAAAGCACGGTGAAATTAACAAACTGTAAATTATGTTTGTTAAATTGGCATTTTGAAGTGCTGGTGATGTACTTAATAATTTAAAAATTAATTTTAAATACACTGTAAATATTATAAATTGTATTCTTTAATTCTAATATATATTTAATAAAATATAAATAATATTTTTTTCGTTTATTTTTTATCATTATTATCATTTACTAAAGAATTTTATGATTATGGTTTGCTTCAAAAGAAATATTACTATTGGAATTGTTATTATATTATCATTTATTATTTCAAAAGGAAATGAAATAAAAAATAGAGGAACAAAACATAAGTTAAAAATATAATGATAAGGATACAATAATGTAGGATAAAATTTTCTTTATAATAAAATAATAAGGTAAAAATAGAGAATCAGATAAATCAAATTACGTGGATCCACAACTTCTGCTTTACTAGCTTTTAAAAAGTAGTGCATGTCTAACATGGAAGTGTTTCTCTCCAAATGCACTTTGAAAAAAATTACCAAACACAATTCGTGGTAAAAGTTTGTTACTGTGTTGTTTGGTATAATGCATGGATATCAATCTATGGTTATTTGATAGAAACATTTCAATGATAAATTAAAAAAAAAACACTTTAAATAACTGATTATCTTACAGAAATGCTCTCAAATTAGCGAGGACCTAGGATTTTTTTATTTTTATAATCTACTATTTTTTTGTCTCTCCATTAATAGTTTAGAGCAAATAAGAAATAAAATATGCTTTAAAAATAAAATAAAAAAATAAAATCCCAATCCATTTATTTGAAAGATTAATTGATTATGACAATTTTTTTTATTTATGATAAAATAATCAGTTATTATAAATTTTACCAAACACTCATATAATAGATTATAAGCTCATAATCAATTATAATAATGATTATTAGATAGCATATACAAGTTTATTACAAAGTACTTTGATAGATAAAAAACGAAGAACTTGAACGGGGTTTAAATATGAAGGTGTTATTATAGGAAAGTCTTAACTCCACCTTCCGAATGACCCTAACTACTTCCAAGTAATCAATTTTATTTAAAAGATTATTTTTTAACACAAAATCATGCTAATTTTTTCATCCTAGTAACTAGTAGTTTTGAAATTATTTTGTAAGTGATATTACAAAGTCCAATAGGCCTGTAGTCACTAGGTGTCTATGGAGGATAAGTTTTTGGGATTAAGCAGGTTGTGGTTTGATTTATATGTGGTGGCAAATGTTTAGTATGAAAGAAATTCTGGACCAATCTAATAAGATCTGCACCAACTGTTGACCACTGAGTTTGAAGATAGATATCCTCGTTGCTGTTGAAGAAGAAAAGCATCAATGGTTGTAGACTCTAACTTATTGTGATCTATTGTGTAACAGAGGTCACAGATATGAAAATGATGCTTCTCATAGAACAACATAATCCATATTTCCTCACCAGCTGCATTTTTAACCCAGAAACCCCTACGAAGAGGATTTCTAACATCCAATAAGACTAATGCTTTCTGAACATTTCCTTTAGGTGAAATTAAATTTGGTGGATGAAGTTCATTAGATTCTCCCATTGCTCCTGCTATTTCATAAACTATATTTGCATTTGCAAAACCAGGTTGCATGTTGTAAAGTCGCTGATAGATGTAGAATACACCGTATTTACTATATAGTATTTATACTTTCTTTTCTATTTTTCGTGTGAATTATGTATTTTACGTGTGTTTTTGAGTTATTAGGTACTCGGGAGATATTTGGAGTGAAAGAAGAAGAATATGTGTACGTTGATCAAAAAGGGCAAAAAGGTCATTTCATGGGAAAACACTATCTGGAGCCCAGTCAAGGTTAAGGGCCAACTCTTTTGGAGGAGCACTATAGACCAGTCAGCTAAGGATTAAGGGGTTTCTATTGGGTGGTTGTATTCCAGCTGTGGGTTCAAATAATTGTTCCATTTTTATAACCCTAAAATTGAGTTTCGTTCTCTTACATGAAACTTGAGAAAAGCACAGCAGTAGCTGCTGCTACTGTCTCTAAGAAATATATCGAGAGATTGAGAGAAGAGGTTGGTGGACTGTTGAGGATCGATGAAATTAGGTATGGGTTTGTTGGATTATTGAAGAACATTGATACCATGAGACTGATTGAAGAGCAGATATAGGGTTCGTGAATCTGAAATGGGTATTACGGTTTTGATGGTGGAATCTGATGGAATTCTGAGAAGAATAGATGCAATCGCTGATTCTAGAGCATGAGCTGCTGATATTGATGAGGAATTATAAGAAACTGAAGATTGGGTTCGAGTTATTAACTGAATTGATTCTACAGATAGCGGAATCAAGTGTAGAAATCAGTTGGAGGGGGTCTGTGAAATTGGTGGTGGACGTGCAACTGAGAATGAGAACAGAAATAAGATATGGAGCAATAAGGAATGCAGTTAAAAGTTCTGGGTATTGTAATTGATGGTGGAATTGATTGACTGGGTTAAGCTTGAATGAGTTGTTGTTGTTCTCTGAGATGAACAAGAGAAGCTGCTGGGATAAGATGGTGTTGGAGTTTTCATTCATGGATTGTAGCTGATGGCCTGAGCTGGGATTTTGAATTGTGTTGCTGCCAAGTTGGTGGTGTTGCAGTTTATTTCATTTGCAGGTGGTGTTGTTGGTTGAACTGATATGGTGTTGCAATTGAGTTGTACATATTAATGCAATGGAAGAAGTGACGGCTTTGAGATGAAGTGCAGTGGCACAAGAACTGGGTTGCTACCTAGAGTGTGCAAGATCAATTCTGGTGAATTTCAATTGCAGTTGAGCATTTGAGATGATGATGCCATTGAGAATGGCATTACAGGATGAAGTACAGTGGGGTGGTTGCTTGGATGTAGATTGGGGCATTGGTGTATTGCAGAAGCAGGAGCAATACCAGATGATGAAGAAGCCGCAGGAACAGAAATGGTGGTGGCAGTGATTATGAATGGGATTCTGCGATGAAGGTGCTTCAAGGTGCAACTGTTGGTTGTTCTAGATAGGTAGTGGTGGTGAGATGTTAGTGTTGTGTCAGATGGAATGGTGGCATGGGCTGCAGGGAGTGTGGAAGTGTCAATGGAACTGGTGTTATTGCTCTTGGTGCTTTTGATCAAGAGTCGAAATGGTTGGCTGGTGACAGTTGTGGCATGAAATCAAGTGAGTTGTAGTTCAATTGGAGGTGTTGGTGATGGTCTAGAATGAATGCTTGATTGTGAATGGTGGAATGAAGGAGTTGTGAAATTATATGTATGTTGGTGATGCTAGCTGAGGGAACTAGTGGAATTGTAGGAATGGATTGCACAACCATGATGGTTGGTTAAGATGCAGAGTGGTGCAACACAGAAGATACACAGCCATGATGGCTGGAACTTATTTCAACTGAGTTGGCCTGGCAACTCAGCCCAGTCAGGCGAGTTTGACCCGAGATGACTCAGACTTTGACATGGTTGACTAACGGAGACCGTTAAGTTAACAGTTATCTTTAACGGTGGACTGACGGAATATTCCGTCGACGGAGAAGAAGATTCTGGTGACCGACTGTGACTTTTCTAGACGGATTCCGGACAATTTCCGGCCAAAAACCCAGTTTTCCGGCGAGCGTTTTTTTGACATATTCTCTACAAGGGTTTTTATTACTTGTGGGCTTGGTGGATTTTCATATAATGGACTTTGAAGAGAAGACCTAATTTTGAAAGGAGTATCCTTTATGGAAATTGAGAAACATATAAAAAAAGAAGTCTTTTCTCTATCATAAATATCATATCTTCTACTTTTGTTTCTAGGGTTTGTGAACATGATAGGGTTTCTCTTTCTTCTTGTTATGAACTCCATTAACATGAGTATTTAAGTTTATTATTGGTTATGGAATAATTGTATTTCACATAATATGGTTTTTAATATGACAAATTAGTTTTGTCTCCATACTTTATCGTTTATGATTCACAATTAATATTGTTATATGATTTGAATGCTTGTTTGATCGAGTCGCGAATCGGTTGAGTTTGTGTTCATCTCTATTGCTAGATTAGGGTTTGTTATACGTAAAAGTGATAGATTCATGATTACAAGTAGCATGAATATGGTTATATCTTGTAGTGATGCATCCTTATAATCATATGTGAACCATAACCTTTGTTAAATCGGATTAGTGCGTTTTCCACGTTCGATTGCTTTGATTTGCCTGATTTCATAGAACTTAATGCATCTAGGGAATTAAACTTGATTAGTGCTTTTAGACGTTAGGTTGTTCTTTAAGATAGAACTCATATTCGCATCTTTTAATGTGTTTCTTGATGACAAAAGGAGATTAGCGGGATATTCTTGCGATCAAGATATTCTAGGGCTTTTGATAAAAGTTGAGATTAAATATCAATTCTACTTATTGTGAAGAAAACATATTTCTGAATGAAGATGAATCCTTAACCAATATTCTCACAACCTTGATTTGCGTGTTTACTTTTCTTTGTCTTGCTTTTATTTTATTTTAGTATATAAAAATCAGAAAACCCCCGGTGTTATATATAGGAAACCGAAAAAACGAGACAACCAAGACCTCTCTGTGGGATCGATCCTTTCTTTCCCTTGCTATATTTATATTTTGAGTAGTAAGAAAGTGTAAATTATTTTTGACGCATACGACAGCGATCAGTCGCAACCAAAGTAACTGTTTAGTAAGACCAACCAAGCTTTTAGGGATTTGGGTGTTCCACGGCTCAAGCACAAACAATTCTCCCTCCAGAAACCAGGGTCTTAACTTCAGAACCACTTCATATTCATCTTGTGTTTGAAACTTTATGAGGAAGGAATCACCTTCTTCCTTTTTGATAAAATATCTTTACTTTTTGGGCAAAGACGTTTTGGTTCCTTATCCAAAACACTTACTATAAAAAGATCTAGAGGTGTAGACTTTACCCAAAAACCTAAATTTAAACTGTATTGCACCTTGTAGTAAATCTTCAGACGAGATATTTGGTTCTTTCAAAGCTCTTGATCTATCATCTATCGAAGTTGATGCCATTTTGTTTTTGACTTGAACTAGTTCAGAGTCCATTGTAAAGCTCAAAAAACAGTAAAGAACAACTTCGGAGAAAATAACGAGGAAGATAAACCGTTTAACTAATTCTCTGCTTGTTTTCCCGTAAGTGAATATCAAACACCTGGAGAAATTTTTCTTACAACAATTAAATATTCTTCCAGTAGTGATTAAGTATCGACAGTTATAACTTGAAACCATAAAGAATAACCCCAAAGTGATTAAACATATAGTATTTAATGGTATAACAGGAGACCCAAATTCAGAAGGTATTAAATTAATCCACGCATGCCAAATGAGTATCAAAAGTGAATTCATAGGAATAAAAAGAAGTTGATTGGTGAGAAATAAAGCAAAACCACTCCAATTCCTAGTAAATAAATTAGATCAATTACCATTTCGAAATGAGTCATACTCCTTGTGGATTGACCAATCTACTATATAAGGCATTAAGGATCTAAATCATCCTCTTTAAACATTAATTTGGAAGTTTGAAACCAAGATTAACCCAAATATCCAAACCCTCTCAGAAATATATACAAGAACTCCTCTCAGATTATACATATACAATAGTTAGTTGGTTTGAAAATAGAATATAAAAACACGAATCAACAAAGTGTAATCTAACCAACTAATGGACTCAACTCTTCGAATATTCCAAGTTTTGATCGGTCCTCAACACGTGCATTACTTGATCTGTCTCTGGAACTGAAAATGGGAATTGAGTGAGAACATCGTCCTCAAAGGGGTGCCCAGTAGAAATAAACTTTCATAAGAGTGTCTCTAATAGAGGGCGAAAATGTTGTTTTTGAATGAAATATAGAATTTTTCAGACCTCGTTTAGCATAAATGCAGCTCCAAGCCTCCAATGGTTAGGTCCTACAAAACTACGAGGGATCAAATACTAAAGGGGAGTTTGGTATTACTATGAATTTTAGAAAAGTGCTTTTCTTTTGTTCGTTGTTGTTCTGTTGTGATGTGAAAGTAAAACGGCATGATGTTTAGTAAACTACTCCCTCCGTTTTTGGAAAAGAGATACTTTCACTTTTTCATTTTAGCCGAAAAATAAGCCAAATTGAAAAAGTGAAAGTATCTCTTTTCCAGAAACGGAGGGAGTACAATTTAAAAAGCACGGTGAAATTAACAAACTGTAAATTATGTTTGTTAAATTGGCATTTTGAAGTGCTGGTGATGTACTTAATAACGAAAATAGACATGTTTTAAAAATTAATTTTAAATACACTGTAAATATTATAAATTGTATTCTTTAATTCTAATATATATATATAATAAAATATAAATAATATTTTTTTCGTTTATTTTTTATGATTATTATCATTTATTAAAGAATTTTATGATTATGGTTTTCTTCAAAAGAAATATTACTATTGGAATTGTTATTATATTATCATTTATTATTTCAAAAGGAAATGAAATAAAAAAATAGAGGAACAAAACATAAGTTAAAAATATTCTTTAATTCTAATATATATATATATATTAAATAAAATAAAAATAATATTTTTTTCGTTTATTTTTTATGATTATTATTATTTATTAAAGAATTTTATGATTATGGTTTGCTTCAAAATAAATATTACTATTGGAATTGTTATTATATTATCATTTATTATTTCAAAAGGAAATGAAATAAAAAATAGAGGAACAAAACATAAGTTAAAAATATAATGATAAGGATACAATAATGTAGGATAAAAATTTTCTTTATAATAAAATAATAAGGTAAAAATAGAGAATCAGATAAATCAAATTACGTGGATCCACAACTTCTGCTTTACTAGCTTTTAAAAAGTAGTGCATGTCTAACATGGAAGTGTTTCTCTCCAAATGCACTTCGAAAAAAATTACCAAACACAATTCGTGGTAAAAGTTTGTTACTGTGTTGTTTGGTATAATGCATGGATATCAATCTATGGTTATTTGATAGAAACATTTCAATGATAAATTAAAAAAAAACACTTTAAATAACTGATTATCTTACAGAAATGCTCTTAAATTAGCGGGGACCTAGAATTTTTTTTTTTTATAATCTACTATTTTTTTTGTCCCTCCATTAATAGTTTAGAGCAAATAAGAAATAAAATCTGCTTCAAAAATATAAATAAAAAAATAAAATCCCAATCCATTTTTTTGAAAGATTAATTGATTATGACAATTTTTTCTTATTTATGATAAAATAATCAGTTATTATAAATTTTACCAAACACTCATATAATAGATTATAAGCTCATAATCAATTATAATAATGATTATTAGATAGCATATACAAGTTTATTACAAAGTACTTTGATAGATAAAAAATGAAGAACTTGAACGGGGTTTAAATATGAAGGTGTTATTATAGGAAAGTCTTAACTCCATATTCCGAATGACCCTAACTACTTCCAAATTATCAATTTTATTTAAAAGATTATTTTTTAACACAAAATCATGCTAATTTTTTCATCCTAGTAACTAGTAGTTTTGAAATTATTTTGTAAGTGATATTACAAAGTCCAATAGGCCTGTAGTCACTAGGTGTCTATGGAGGATAAGTTTTTGGGATTAAGCAGGTTGTGGTTTGATTTATATGTGGTGGCAAATGTTTAGTATGAAAGAAATTCTGGACCAATCTAATAAGATCTGCACCAACTATTGACCACTGAGTTTGAAAGAAGCCTGCCGGAAAACCTTCCGGTCCAAGAGCATTCCAACTGGGAATGGATTTCAAGACATTATAAATCTCATCTTCAGATGATATAGAATTAAAGCCTGATTTTCTTCTGTCGTAATAACTGGTTGAATTATCTCAAAAGAATCAGACTTAAACTCTGGATTAGTAGTGGTAGCAATTATTGCAAAATAAGAAGTAAGAAGATTTTCCAGATCAATCAGAGAATGACACAACTGTCCATTACTATCTTTCAAAGCAGATATATGATTCCTAAAACTTCTCCTATTTTCCCTAGAAAATTGGTAGAGGGTGATTGTTCATCAAGACTCACATGCTCATTTCCTGACAGATCTACATTGTAATCAGTAGAATTAAAGCTTGATAAATTATCCTCCACTTGATTAATTAGTTCTTGCAGGGTTTAAAGCTTGTTCTAGATAGGAACTGTCTGGATCTAAATTACTGACATTAAAATCATCAAAAGTAACATCCAATTCTCCTAGTACAATGTATGATTTTAGAAGATCCATATTCGACCCATATCTACCCTTTTGACCCATGGACACATTAAAAGCCTTCAACTGGTGTTCCACATTTTCTTCAGACATGTTTTCTAAAGTATTAATTCTTTCTAAATTTTTATTTACATTACAATTCATGTTTTTGGAACAACAAGAACTACCCTCTTCAAATCTTATTCTCTTTCCTTGCATATGGACCACCATATCAGAATTTGCGTTTTCATTTACATGTACTTGTATCATACCTTGAGATTCACAGCCAACCATTGTAACTGGAGCGGAAGAAGATAAAGGAATATTTCTGATAGTGTTCTCTTTATCCTGATCATTCAGGATAACTATATCTTTAGATACTTCAACAATAAATTGCTGGATTCTGATGTGCAAAGACTGCATGCATGCACTGTGGTTCCGCAACAACAATCTGACTATCTTTCTTTTGAGTAGAACCACTTTGATTTCCTTGATTCGAACTTTGATCAACTACCACTACATTTGCATGTTTACTTGTAGATTTAGTTCCTCTTGTATCTGGATTTGTCCAGGAAGGTGGATCAAGTATGGAGTTTGAAGATAGATATCCTCGTTGTTATTGAAGAATAAAAGCAACAATGGTTGTAGACTCTAACTTATTGTGATCTATTGTGTAACAGAGGTCACAGAGATGAAAATGATGCTTCTCATAGAACAACCTAATACAGATTTCCTCACCAGCTGCATTTTTAACCCAGAAACCCCTACGAAGAGGATTTCTAACATCCAATTAGACTAATGCTTTCTGAACATTTCCTTTAGGTACAATACAATTTGGTGGATCAAGTTCATTGACTTCTCCCATTACTCCTGCTATTTCATAAAATATATTTGCATTTGCAAAACCATGTTGCATGTTGTAAAGTCGCAACCAAAGTAAATGTTTAGTAAGACCAACCAAGCTTTTTGGGATTTGGGTGTTCCACGGCTCAAGCACAAACAATTCTCCCTCCATAAACCAGGGTCTTAACTTCAGAACCACTTCATATTCATCTTGTGTCTAAAACGTTATGAGGTAGGAATCACCTTCTTCCTTTTTGATAAAATATCTTTACTTTTTGGCCAAAGACGTTTTGGTTCCTTATCCAAAACACTTGCTATAAAAAGATCTAAAGGTGTAGACTTTACCCAAAAACCTGAATTTAAACTGTATTGCACCTTGTAGTAAATCTTCAGACGAGATATTTGGTTCTTTCAAAGAACTTAATCTATCATCTATCGAAGTTGATGCCATTTTGTTTTTTACTTGAACTAGTTCAGAGTCCATTGTAAATCTCAAAAAACAGTAAAGAACAGCTTCGGAGAAAATAACGAGGAAGATAAACCTTTTAACTAATTTTCTACCTCTTTTCCCGTAAGTGAATATCAAACACCTGGAGGAATTTTTCTTACAACAATTAAATATTCTTCCAGCAGTGATTAAGTATCGACAGTTATAACTTGAAACCCTAAAGAATAACCCCTAAGTGATTAAACATATAGTATTTAATGGTATAATAGGAGACCCAAATTTAGAAGGTTTTAAATTAATCCACACATGCCATATGAGTATCAAAAGTGAATCCATAGGAATAGAAAGAAGCTAATTGCTGAGAAATAAAGCAAAACCACTCCAATTCCTAGCAACCCTCAAGCACCGAGTCAGCACCTAGAGAAAAGATGCAGCTTAAAATTTCAAAGATTCTATTAGTATCTTAGTTTCTGCAATTAGTGAGTTGCACCGATTTACTCCTGAGTTAATCGTCGATTTGGAGGAAAGAAAGGACTATAGAGTTCTGGTTTGAGTGGTCTGCAGTCACAGTACTCTCTGCATCCCTTACATAACTAAGTAATATGGTCACATACCCGTCTAACATGCAACACGTTGTATTTCATCGACTAGGAATTAACCATTTTACACCAAATCAAGAATGCTCTAAAAACAATGCACGCTATAGATTCCACAATTATACACGTGACAATTTTATTTTTCTTTGATATTCAACATGAGGAATTGAACCTTGGCCAATAATTTGGGAGTTTAATCCTTGTCTAACTGGACTAATCCCGGAATTGGACCTTGGCTAATAATAGTCCAACATCGCTAGTTTTCGCATAATTAATTTAATCGCATACACAAATGTTAAAATTTTCTACTTGATTTTTCTTATATCCATAAAATCACATCATTTTCGAGGTAATTTGAAGAATTTCAATTCTAGAAGAAAAAGTTACCGATTACTGGGATTTTGGATTAATTTGGGTCACGAGTATAAAAGATAGTCAAATTGATTCTCATAAACCGACATTTGCCTTATCTTCAAAATTTCTGCTCAAAGTTAATATGGCCTAACGAGATACAAATAAAATGGGCCACTAAAACTCTTGAAAATAATGAAACCTTGGTGGTAGAATCAGTACTTGGTGGCCTGAATATCAAAATTTTATATCAGGAACCAACTAAAAATAAAAATTTAGATTCAAACCAAAAGAAATCAAGTTGAAACCCACCAATTTCTAAAACGAGTCTTAGTTGAAAAAGTTTTCGAAAATGCAAACGATCCTCAACAATCTACCTAAGCCAGTGTATATATCAGCTTATATATAGTCCATTAAGCTAAAACATGTGCTAAAAAATTATATATATGTGGTTGAAAAGTAAAGATACAAGCATCCTTTTTTTGATCTCCAACGAACTTTCTGGTTGAAAGTGAACTATTTTATTAATCAATTGCATTACAGTATTTATTTCGTTTCACATGCAACTATATGTAAAATTATAGCCAGATGCAAAAACTATTTTGTCATTGTCACTCACTCTTATTCTTAAAATTTATCTCGTTAATGGTTTTACCAAGAAACAACGAACTTCCATTGACCAAGACCACGATTATATTTATAAATTCCATCTTGACGTGCTTCCCACCAACAATCATTCTCGCAGTAATGATCTACTCTCATATTATAGACGTGATATCCTTTTTGAACCCAAACTCCATTTTTATTCCATGAAAAATTACACCAATTGTGAGTTACTAAGAGAAACTGCTGACCAACTGACCATTGCACATACTGTTTATCATGAACAATTTTTTTCATATCTTTCGGTAAATTGTCTGCCCAACAATGTAGCATCAAATCTTGACCATTGTTAAGTTGGTTCGTTATTTTTACATAAACTTTGGCAAAGTTTACTTCAGATGATAAACACTCACTAAATAATATTGCAAACAAAAGAAAGTAAGCAAATTTGTAGACACCACAACTGCTATTTTTAAGACTAGCCATTTTTTTTTCTGGTGAGGATGATCCTATTTGTCTCTGCATCTTCATATTTATACCCAAACAACATAACCACGTTTACATCTTGCACGCCTTTATTTGAAAAGAAAATATGACTAAGATTTCTTCATTAATTTGTTTTCTAAAGTGAATGGGGATTTTCTTTCTTCTCTTTTTCATTAAATTAAATATGAGATAAGGGGTGCATTGATTAGATAATCTATTGAAAATCCACTTCTTCTTTTTTACGTTACATCGATATTTTCCATCAATGAGGTATTTAAAGAACGCGCAATTATGGGATACTAAATCTAATTGGGGGATACAGCTACAGGATAAAAACGGTTTTCCAATATCAATTCGTGGTTACCCCCTATCCAAATATTTTTTTAATTCCTAATCTAACCCTCACTAATCCTAATTAGTGTTTAATTATAATTAGTAAAAATATTAAGTATTTGTTATAAGATTAGTGTGTGTTTTTATTTGAATTTGGTTGAGTATGGTGAGAGTAGAAGGAGGGGAAAAAAATTGGGAGGGAAGTTTTATTTGGGGAAAATGGAGGATGACTGTGAAGAGAGAATTTCTGCTGCTGAATCTTTAACTCAACTACAACAACAAGCATATCTTCAATCTTAGGTTAATGATAACAACTCACAATTGCAAGTTTTTGTGGAACCAACACCCTTGAATGATGATTTTTACGAGCAAGAAAAGTTGTTTGAAGAACATACACAAGAAAGTAAACTTGTACAGCATAAAAGCATCCCCAACACACACGTAAAGCTACTGAGAGGTTAAAAATTTGATTTTTTTCTTTGAACCCGCCATTTTTTGTCTAAAAACCTATGTACAGGCATTGACGATGTATGAATACAATGCTGGAAGTCTCAATACCGGCATAGTATTTATCGAACGACCATGCCGGTAGTAGAATATCCCGCATTTCGAAGCCAAAACCGGCATAGAATTCAAAAAAAACAACTATGCCGGTACTGCATGAAAAACATACAGGAAGCAGTGCCTTCCAAAGTTAAATACCGGCATATAGAAAAGTTAATAAAAAAGAATGTCGGAATTGCAAGTCTTGTCAAAAATATTTTTTTTAAATTGCCGGAAATGATGAAGACCATGCCGGAAAATGGTGTCGGCATGCTTGGTAACTAACATTCAATGTCATAACTAAGTGCCGGCATGCTCTATAGAAATCTATCAATGCCGGTAATCAAGTGAAATTTTTTTTCAAGCTTCTGGATACTTTACATCATGTGCTGGCATAGAAATTCAAGCAACATACAATTCTGGTACCAGTACCGGCATGCTCGAAAATTAAATTACTGTGCCGGCAGTGGACTGAAAACTTAGAAAAAAATTCAAAACGGACAGAAATTCAAAACAAAAAAAGATATCTAGTTTTGTTTTCTAGTCTTTACTTAAACTAGTTTTTATATATCTAGTTTTCTAGTTTTCTAGTCTTTACTAGAAAACTAGTTTTTATATATCTAGTTTTCTAGTCTTTACTTAAAATTGTGTATAAGAATTCAAAACAAAAATAGATAAAAGATATATAGAGAGGAAAATTTAAAATTGTGTATAGGAAATAGAATTACACAATTCTCACCTGATTCCAACAGGGGTAAATTAGGATAAAAATTGGAAAAATATGAAACTTGACAAGTAATTTAGGACAAAAAAAATCCCCAATTTTAGCAAGTAAATTAGGACGGAAGGAGTAATTATGGGTGTCACTGAACTAAAAATTAATTGTAGGCCTGACAACAAGAGTATTATTTTTTTTGGGCCCTAGCCTAATTTCCCCTGCTAGTAGATGCACATTTACCAGATAAATTTGGGGAAATGGATTCTTGAAGAAATTAATTTCTTAATCAGATAAATTAAAGTAATTAAAATATTTACTGTCACATAAGTTAAATTCAAATTCCGTAATATTTTGCATGATTTATCCTCGTCTGGGCCCAGCTTTAGCAAAGAAGAGAACAAGACATACCAGTAACGCAGTAACACACTATATGCATCCGACAAATAGAGGGTTGAGCTTCCGATCTAGGTTGATATTTTTTGCTACACTAGATATTTTACAGACATTTCAAGAAATGACATTCTCTTAGAACTCGGTACTGCAGAATGAAATTATAACGCACCTGGGCAAGTTCATAGGATGAGCGGTTAAAAGTTAAAGGGTTAAGTATTCACTTCAGGAAGGACTTGTTAAATTAGTTACACTCACTTTTTTCGAATCCGAGGCCATCAAAAGTTAAAATGTAACTATTTGTCCAATCTTCTTTCTTTGTTTCTCGTGCTCCTCTCTCTTTCTTTTCATCGTTAATGCTCCTCGTTTTTCCTCAGACATCACCACTACAAGATCCCTTCGCACATTTTCAGTCTGCAGAATAAAAGACCAAATCAACTGAATCAGCTGCAATCTTGCAGAGGCAAAATCACTAGCAATCGACCCAAGAAAAGCAATAAAGACGGGAACAAAATTCTTTAACAATACTTGGTATTGCGCAATGAGGATAGATGAAACTCAAAGACGCCTGATATTTGGTGGGGATGTTTTCCTCAAGACCTCATTCCACAACCTACTTAATGACTAGCAGTATGTTTAAAATCAATGGCAGCCAGCAGGCACAAGGAATTGCAGGAGTGTGAAACATTTCACCTAGAAGGACTATAAATACCATAACAAGCTCCGCATTCTACAATCATATATGGGATATACGTAACATGAATCGACCTGGGCACTAAGAATTTAGACAGACGATTGTAGGAAGGAGCAGAAACAGCTCAGAAGCTCGTACCATATACTGCAACATTAAATACTTCAAAAATGAATAGGAGCAAGGATCCTCATCAGGGAACTTCACACCACGTCGTTGTTCAAGTCGAAGCTGCCTGTGAGCAGGGTCATCCTGAAATTTTGGACCAAAGAGAAGTCAGAGGTGGGCATGGAGAACTCTATAATCCATAAACTTTTAACCATCCAAGTTAAGATTAGCAAATGACCTTTTTGAGTGAATCCTTGTTAACAGGAACAAGATTGTCATGTGGATCTACCGCAACTAATGGGTAGAGGAAGCGAGGAGGAGCCACAACTTGACGAATCACACGCATGAAAACAGTATCTCTCATATTAATTCTGCTGTTAAATGTGCATCTAGCAATCCCCTCTCTTTTTGTCGTCTGCCCAATACCCATAGCATTAGAAACACAAAAAACAAACTTCACTGAAATGCTGGAGCTACCGATACAACAAAATAGACAAACTATAAAGAGAGTATACAATTAAGACATTCACTTAAAGAAACAGTTCCTGCCAACTCTTACATGCCAGACAGCTGCAGAAAACATAAAAACGATACAGCATGCATTTGACTTTGTGTACGAATGACCTTTTCACGAACTCTAGTATCACAAAAGCAAATGCATGCCAATCGGTGGTTCTATAATCTAGATACACATCAGAGAACTATATTTAACATGGAAGACCAGATACAGAAGTGAGGATTTTGTTTCTTAACTTAGCACAAACCTCAGTAACTTTCCCCCGGATATGAGTCCCAGTCCGAATAGCTGCACCTATAAATTTAGCGACATCTGTATCTGGTGTAAAGTTTATAAGAGCAGCCCTCCTCTTGAGGATTTTATGAGGTTTCCCTATCCACTTGCTTTCCTTCACTATCTTTGTGGGATGCTTAGGGTCAAGAACGATAGCCGTTGCTGTTATCCGAAATGCTTCCTGATTCATAATGCAAACATTTCAGCAAACAACAAGAATAACGTACATCACAATTAAATGGGACATCACAATAACGTATATTCGGAAGGGTGGAGGTAATAACGTACATCACAATTAAATGGGACTCATGTCTATTTAATCCACTCTCAAAATACAACAGTTTTCGTCTTTGCTAATCTGTGCCCATGATTTCTGGAATCAAGGACTGTGTATAAACTTACACATTTGGTTGGTTCTTTAACTTACAATAACGAAACACTCTCGCAGTAAAAATTATACAAGTATCAAGTTGAGATGGAAAACACCAAACCTTGTTACCCTGCACAACAGCAATTCTGGTGTGGGGAGGTGCAAGGGGTCCCCAGAACATCGCAAGACAGTGCTCATATTGGGGAATGTACTTGGCAATTTCATGCTGTTTACTGTCCAATTCACTGGCATAGATGGGTATTGTCTGATAACGTCTCCAACCAGCTGAGACAATGATCGGGTCTCCTGCCTTCAACAGTTTCATATGCCAGTCATGTCGCTTAAGTTTAGCCTGGAAGAAGAATACATGATCATAAAGCCCACCAAACAGAGTTCAATTAACAGGAAACATCATATATCAAATATAATACCTCTTTCGTTTCCTAAACATTGAAATAAGCTTCGAATTAGAAAAATAAAACAGAGAAGGCATAACAACCTGCATATAACCAACATTTTTCTCTTCACGACTGATACCCCCAACGAGAATAGGATGACAAGGATCAAAATTTTCAACCATCCCAAAAGGGACGTCATGAACCTCCAACCTTAGATAGGACCCTGTTCTGAAACTCTCATTCTCCATGGGAGTTAGCTCAACATGATCAATTTCCATTTCCATCTCAGAAGATAAAGGGAATGGATCAGCTGTGCTTCTAACAGAATCTAAACGAAAATCACCAACACCAGCAAGATGCACCTGTCCCAAAACACCTCAAGTCAATTTTATGGATAAATGTGCAAGTGAAGTCTGTGGTAGAAGAAATACAAGGGTCTTTTTTTATAAACTACCAGAATTTTCAGCAAAACAGGCATCTAAGATACGGGAAACTGTAACTGCATGTTTAAATGAATGAAAACTTTGTAGAACATATTAAGCATCCAACATTTACAGAAGCACATCAACAACAACAAAAAAGGCAGAGAGAGATGGTATCTACAGCCCATCATCCACCTAGAAAGAAGAAACCACACAAGGCGGAAGAATCTAGTCTAAAGTAGAAGACATGCATCAAAGTTACCAAGGTCTCTTTGCCTATATTTTTGTGTTCTCATTCATTGGTTTTACACATGCTTTCTAACCAAGTTTCTAGATACAAATGTCCTAACATCAGATACCGTCTTACTAAAAAAGTAATGTCATATCAAGTACATAATGCAGTATTTCATGTCAGACAAGGTCATAGAACAACAATATTTCATGTCAGACAAGGTCATAGAACCAGTGTAAGTTCATAAAAGAAATTTCTAGCTCCAAAAAATAACGGAGTATCTGACGTTGCATAGATGAAAGATATTAAGATTACCATGGCTCCGCTCTTAATATTACAACCTCGAAGATAACCATACAGACTTATGTTTCTGTTGCAATTTGCATCCTTCCGCAATTTTTCTGGAGGAGTGACATCTTCAAAACGATCTACCAGCACATAAGGATGTTTGGCTCTCCATGATGGGGTACGGAATCGGAGCATTGATATGGCTTGTGCAAGTTCTTGTACTTCCAACATTTTGTACCTGTTATAATCATAGAGTGGATAAGAAACTGAGATAGTGATTTAGTCAGATTTAAAGTAAGGACAAACATTCTAAATGAGTACATATTAATCAAAAGAAACTTACAATTCATAATCATCGGGACCAGAGAAGTAGGATATTGTTGCTCCTTCACATATTTCAGTCCAGAAATCATCCTGTAGACGCTCTATGGTTTCCATCAGTTCCATTTCACCTTCCAATTGGTCAAGATGTGTAAGAACACCCATAACCTTGGGAAGGCCATGGACTCTTAGAAGGTTAAAAAACTCGAATGTTTCCTGAAATTGACAAAAGCAAGTGTCATCCAAATAGATCCACTACTTTTTTTCCTAGATAGTAATGTACTTATTATAGACATAAAGAAATTAACTAACCCACCGCTTCAAACCCATAACTAGCATCCACCAGTAACAATACAAGATCGGCATACTTTGCAGCATCGATCATACCATTAATATCATCGGGGCACTCTACAAACTGTACTCTTCTTTTGTCACCTAATTAATGAAACAAGATTTAAGTGTAACCAATAATTAAGGTACCCAGCTACCCTGCCCATGAATATTAATAATTAGGGTATTCCTTAAACAGATAAGGTACCTGTTGGGATAGTGATGGGCCCTTGGATATCATTCATAATATGTTCCATGGTAAAATGCTTCACTAGAGATTTGATCAGCAGGGACTTTCCAACCTGCAAAAGAATTATAAATCACACAAATGATTAACTTTAATCTGAAGTTGGGACTAAAAATTCATGATTATTTGGATGAGTAGTACTAATTCTCACTGACATTGGGAGGTCCTTGCACCAGAACAACATATGGAGGTAGAGCTGGTTCATCAATTTCACCATCCCAAACGTCGTCTTCAACCTTGTTTCTGGGGTATCTGTAGATTTCACACTTGTCTGGCGGGTCTCGATAAATTTCGAAAGATGGGCGATAAAGTTGAGAAGAAGTAGATGCGATTGGCATTTTAAAACCCTAATTTAAAGAAAACAACATAACAACAGAATCATTACTTCACTAGTAATTACAAACTAAATCAAAATCCAAACATATATGAGAAAAGAGAAGAAGCAGAAGAGTCACCTTGCTTAAACTGGAGAAATTTCTTTTTCGTTTTTGTAGATTTAAGCTAGTTCTCTCTGGAATTAACAAGGGGGTTAGGTTTTCGCAGAGACGGCTCGAAAAAAGAAATACCAAAAATGAACTTCGCACGGACCTCACTTTTGGATTAAAAACCTAGTTCTATCCAGCCCAAGCCCATTATTAACTTTCTCACCCAAGCC
Organism: Papaver bracteatum; assembly: GCA_023529315.1. Taxonomy (NCBI): domain Eukaryota; kingdom Viridiplantae; phylum Streptophyta; class Magnoliopsida; order Ranunculales; family Papaveraceae; genus Papaver; species Papaver bracteatum. The sequence goes on from JAJJWX010003506.1 coordinate 1,266,577, forward strand.
GACAACCCACCCAGGGTGTGCAACGGACGGACGGACGGTTGCGGATTAGGGGTCACCCGCAACTAGGAGTGTACATGGTCTGTTTCGGTTCGGTTTTTGCTCAAACCAAAACCGAAACCGTTACTCCCGGTTTTTTATTTTCCAAACCAAAACCATTCAATTATCCAACGGTTTTGGTTTTTAGTTTTACCGTCGGGTTTTAGTTTTACCATTATTTTGTTAGTTTCTTGTAACTGACAGTTAAAAAAAGAAAATACACAAAAAAATGAAATATTTAAATATAAATGCACAAAAAAATGAAAGATTTAAATATAAATGCACAAAAAAATATTCATAAAATTATATATAAAAACTAAATATAGACATTTATAGTTTAAACTAGTTTGAAACCCTTGATACGCACCGAAACTGTTGGAATTTCTTACAACATTGGTCATGCCCATTGAGGCGAGGCTTCGCCCCGCACCCGTTCCAGTAAGAGTTCTTATAACTTATTATAGAATTGTTATCCAACATATTGACAATTAACAATTAAAACTTTCTAATAATCCTATTATAATCAAAACATCTCACATATAGTTTTGAAAACTAATTTCAAGCAATCTAACAAAACAATAATCAATTTTACAAAATAAAATAAAATAAATAGATTTAAGTAATCTTTAGAATAAAATAGTATAAATTATATATACTAAAGCATAATTAGATCTTTTTTCTTAGTATTCGTGTACGCATCTGGTACGATGAGAATTGATCCCCAATTAATGAGGCGGGCTTCACTCAGTACTCGTCCAAGAAAGGGTCTCAGTTAACAATCGTACTGTATAATGAAAACACCAATTATCATTTAGTAGTTTAATAGTTGGAACCAAAGTATTCACCCGTCCAAGAAGGGGTCTCAATTAATAACTATATATAGTGTATAATGAAAACACCAATTATATTATATACTAGATTAACAGTTGGAACCAAATTATTCACCAATTACGCATTGTTTAGCGTGTTGGAGATTAAGAAATCCTTTTAAAGCAAATACTTTTGAAAAATTATGCCAACTTTTGAAATAATCATGTAGTTCATTACATTCTGAATATTAGTACTATTGGTTAAATTAAGTACTTCATTACATTCTCAATATTAGTACTATTGGTTAAATGAAAAATCATACTTGTTATACAGTTGTATAGATCTATGATATTGGAGACACTAAAAAGGACGATGTTCATATAAAATAGGTTGCCAACTTTAAATAATGCACAATATATAAACTGCTTCCCGTCAAAGAACATATAATCAAGAAAATGCAGTGATATATATTTCTTTGAAAATCTTATATTTGCGTTAAGAATCAATGAAGCAACTCAACTGATCTTTCAGGCTCCAACTTCTTATGGTTAAATGAAAATCAAACTCATTATACAGGCCAATATCTGATATCAGAGAAATTAACAAAGATCATAATATTAATATAAAATAGATTGCTAACTCTAAATAGTGCAAAGCATATGAAGTGCTTCCCATCCAAGAAGGGGTCCCAATTAACAACTGCAGTGTATAATCAAAACACCAATTATCATTTAGTAGATTAACTTTTGGAATCAAATTATTCACCAATTACGCATTTTTTAAATTGTTGGAGATTAAGTAATCATTTTAATAAAAATACTTTTGAAAAATTATACCAACTTTTGAAATTATTAAGTAGTTCAATACATTGTCAATATTAGTATTATTGGTTAAATGAAAAATCACACTTGTTATACAGTTGTATCGATATTTGATATTGAAGGCACTAAAAACAAATATTAATATAAAATAGATTGCCAACTCTAAATAGTGCACAACTTATGAAGTGCTTCCCGTCAAAGAAGACATAATCACGAAAATGCACTGATATGTCTTTCTTCGAAAATCTTATATTTGCGTAAGAATCAATGGGCCAACTCAACTGCTCTTCCAGGCTCCAACTTCTTATAATTAAGTAAAAAATCACACTCATTATTTAGATACTGATATCTAATTTTAGAGAAGCTAACAAAAATTATAATATTAATGTAAAATAGATTACAAACTTTAAATAGTGCAAAGCATATGAAGTGCTTCCCGTCCAAGAAAGGGTCCCAATTAACAACTGTAGTGTATAATGAAAACACCAATTATCATTTAGTAGATTAACTGTTGGAACTTATTCACCTGTCCAAGAGGCGATCCCAATTAACAACTGCATTGTATTATGAAAGCACCAATTATCATTTAGTAGATTAATAGTTTGAACGAAATTATTCACCATTTATGCATTGTTTAAATTGTTGGAGATTAAAAAATCCTGAAAATACTTTTGAAAAATTATACCAAGCTTTGAAATCATTAAGTGGTTCATTACATTGTCAATATTAGTACTATTGGTTAAATGAAATATCAAACTTGCTACACGGTCGTATCGATATCTTATATCGGAGACACTAAAAACACGATATTCATATAAAATAGACTGCCAACTCTAAATAGTGCACAACTTATAAAGTGCTTCCCGTCAAAGAAGATATAATCAGGAAAATGCACTGGTATATCTTTCTTCGAAAATCTTATATTTGCATTAAAAATCAATGGGCCAACTCAACTGATCTTCCAGGATCTAACTTCTTATAGTTAAATGAAAAATCACACTCATTATATATGTGCCAATATCTTATATTAGAGAAACTAACAAAAAATTAAGATATTGACATAAAATACATTGCCAACTTTAAATAGTGTAAAGCATATGAAGTGCTTCCCGTCCAAGAATGGGTCCCAATTAACAACTGTAGTGTCTAATGAAAACACCAATTATCATTTAGTGTATTTAATGTTGGAACCAAACTATTCTCCCGTCCAAGAAGGAGTCCCAATTAATAATTGCATTGTATAATGAAAACACTAATTATCATTTAGTAGATTAACAGTTGAAACAAAATTATTCCCCAATTAAATATTATTTTAAATTGTTGGAGATTAAGAAATTATTTTGAAAAATTATACCCACCTTTGAAATCATTGAGTTGTTTATTACAGTACTATTGGTAGTTGAATGAAAAATCACACTTGCTACATAGTTGTATAAATATGTGATATTGGAGACACTAAAGAATCAACAACATATGAAGTGTTTCCCGTCAAAGAAGATATGATCAAGAAAATGTAATATATATCTTTCTTCGAAAATCTTATATTTTCTCTAAGAACAATTCAACTGATCTTCCAAGCTCCAATTTCTAATAGTTAAATGAAAAATCACACTCATTATATATGTACCGATATATGATATTAGAGAAACTAACAAAAATCATGATTTTAATATAAAATAGATTGTCAACTCTAAATAGTGCAAAGCATATGAAGTGCTTCCCGTCCAAGAAGGGGTCCCAATTAACAACAGAAGTGTATAATGAGTCATAAATTGGAACCAAACTCACCAATTATGTGTTATTCAAAGTGTGTGGAGATTAAAACTCAAGAGCTCCAACTACATCCTTCACATATGTACCGTGTAGGCTAAAGATGAACAAAAATTCATTAGGCTAATCCGCTCAACAAAAATTATTGAATCAAAAACCCATAAGATACAGTGTAGTTTACCTCCTCGAATACACATTTCCCTCCTCGAATTTCTCTTCAAACAATTGTATATAATCTTTGCCTACCCTAGCATGCATTTGAGTACCGTGCATTATATCCAATCAATAATTAATTTATAATCGACTAAAAAAAACAATTAACTTTTACCGATAATATGCAACAGAGGTCGACTAATTACCTCTTGGTCAATGAGATGTAGGTCCAAACTCCATAATTGACTTGTTTTTCTGTTTTCAAACCTCCATTTTTTCAGAACCAAAGCCATACGACTTTGTTGTGTCTGATTCCTAACCAGGCGCTTGAAGTGGGTATAAACTGTTCCCGAAGGTTTTTTGCCCACATATAAACATCATATATTTGAATTTTTCACTTGCTTGTTATAAAGAAAAAATTGATAAGATAAAAAAAAAAAAAGTTTACATACCATCGGAATCAACTACATTGCTTCCCCTTTGTTGTGATTTTCTTCAAAAGTCATAGTTGATATCTTATGTTCGCTACCTATTTTTTAACAGAAAGTACATGGTTTATGTAGGAATAAAAATTGATTTGCATACTTTATATAGACATAGATGTTGGAAACTTGGTTCCAAAAAAAATCTTTAAAACTATTATGGAAGAAAGTACATGGTTTATGTAGGAATAAAGAGTGATTTGCATCCTTTATATAGATACATGTTGGAAACTTGGTTCCAAAGAAAATCTTTAAAACTGTTATGGAATTAAATCCAGTTATATGGCTTATTATAAAGGAAATAGGGATGAAGAATGATTTCCATCCTTTATTAACCATTAACTTTGTTTTTATTAGTAAATTAACCGTATTAATGGAACTTGTTAGATTGTGTTCAGGTAAATAATCAGGTTTTTTATATATATTAATGGATATTGTTAACATAAATTTAAATATATATAAAAAGCCTTAGAAGGTCAGATTACATTAATATCAATTAATATCATAAATTTAAATATCAATTAATGTAGTATTTTTTATATATTGTTAGTTTTTCATTTTTTAGATATTTATCATCAATACTAAAAATTAATATAGTTATTTCTATATTCTTTTCCTTTTAAAAGATTCAAAAAATATAAATCTTTTGTTATTTCGTAAATACGTTGATTTTTTTCTAATCATAAATGTCCAAAATTATAATGTAGCATTTTTTTAATTCTCAGGATCTTTTACAATAATTACATGAAATTATAAATGTAATTATTTTTTTTCATAAATATGTCGAATTAATTTTTTTATTTTAATTATAAATGTCCAAAATTAATATAGTAATTTTTTTATTTTTTGGATTTCAATAAAATTATAAAAGATTATTTTATTCCATAAATATGTTGAATTGATATTTTTTTATTTTAATCAGAAATGTCCAAAATTAATATAGTAGTTTTTTATTATTTTTTGGATTTTCACAATAAATACACAAAATTAATATAGCGATTTTTCTAAATAATGGGGGTCGTCCGTCGCGTGGGTCCCACTAATCCATCCAATCTACACCGCACATTGTCAGATTAACGCACCATAACTAACGAAATTTCATATGACGAATACGAATGGTTTCTCAATTAGCCAATGATAACGCGAGGTTACGGTAACCAACTAATAAGAGGGAGGGTAAGCAGCACCAGTGCTACTTTTATTCTAGAGTGAGGGATGGTATTGAGTTTTTAGGTTGTTGATCTACGGATAAAATTAAATATAGTTAAGTTAAGGTAGATATACTGGTTGATATTAATCACATCAAAGGCAATCGATTTTACCGTTGGTATTCGGTTTGATTTTGACATCAAACCAAGACCGAAACCGTTATTATCGGTTTTATCTTTTTAAACCAAAACCAACCATTAATAAATGGTTCGGTTCGGTTTTTTCTAATTGGTTTGGTTCGGTTCGGTTTTAGCGAAAAACCGTTACCATGTACAACCCTACCCGCAACCGAACCGTGAAAGTTGCGGATTTGGAAAATTGAACCGTGACCGGCCCAATCACCCGCAGATTTGACCTCTGCGGATCAGTGGATTGTACGGTCCAGATGCGGATTAACCGCGGATAATGAAATCCCTAACCCTCTTATTTTACCATGTGGTGATGATGTTTACAAAGAAACGATCTCTTATAGTGGTTTTCTCAATTGGGAAACAACTGATATGATTTAGTTCGACCTCCACAGCGAGAAATTTCAAGTCTTTCAAATCCCTAGTATCTTTTCTATACGTTGAAGATTACTTGCAAAGAATAATTGATCATCTTGATGTTGTGTTTGCATCAACTCAGGATACCCATCAACTTCCTTGTTGAATATTACAGTGTTATGTGGCAGTTTAGAGTTGACAAATGAAGGTTTGAAACAATCAGTTGTCCTTTCATCCCCAAAGAGACCAGAATATTTCGTGCACATGAGATTGTTCAGCTACATGTTAGGCAGAGTACTGGATTTGGATTTTGAAATATCAGTAGATAGGTAAAAGGATGCGCGTTTTTCTTGCAAGAAGTAAGGATTCTTAAAATTAGACGGAAGCTAATTAAAATTAGTGGAGCACCTTGATATAGGGACTGCAACTTGTTGAAAGACTCGCTGTCTGTACTTTATTGCATTCTAAGAACGATGTCCATGTATTATACACGGTGAATGAATTCAAAATATTAGCTTATAAATGTTGGTTCCTTTATCTGTTGATTTTAAGTAATACTTCCATAAGGTTCTGCCAGTGAAAAATTCAACATAAATATTCAGAGTCTCCCTGCAACGATGAAGGTTTTCGAGTTATGGGCTTCAATGGTAAGGTTTTACTTTACTACCCTACGGTGCGGGTAATATGCAGTTTTCAAAGGACAACCGCACCGCGTGCGGAATTGAGAATCCCACCCGTGTCCGGCCCATAGATCTTGCGGTTTGGGTTTCACCCACAATTTTGCGGACGGATACGGATGAAATCCGATGTTCCGGACTTTTTGCACACCCCTACCCATTAGGTGGTTAAGGGTGAAAAATAGGCGGAGCGGCTATATGATGTGGTCGGAAGTACGTGGCTCCTCTTTATATGTTGGCACGTATAATAAAGGTGAAAATAAAGTTCGAAAACTTTTTTATTGCACATTGTATGTGTCCGGACCACATCTTAGACGAAGGGGAAAAGAGGAGGGTGCATGCACCACCAACTCTTTGGTTCGGGATTTATATGAAAATATTCGGAAGTTCTCAAAAATCAATATGCAAATATAAGAATCCACATTTGGGAGACCTCCACAAATCAGGGGACACTAATGGTTACATGGGATTGGACTTTGGCTATGTAGGATGAAATGTAAATACTTCCCTTTATCCTAATAAAAAGAAAAAAAAAAACTAAATCATCTTATCTATGTCATCCTTCTTCGATTTCAAAATTGTCGAATCTTCTTTTTCTTCTCATGTTCTTCTCTTCCTTCCATAACTTCTTCAGTTATAGTGTATATGTCGGTACTGATCGCATGATGGGTTCAATGTCGACTGATCTATGGGTATAGATATTTAGGATGAGTTCAATATCGATTCTTATGTCGGTATATAAATTAGGTTGAATACAGTGCCGATTTATATCTATTGATGTTAATTTATTTGAAGATATATTTCCTTTTAAATCTATATATAGTGGGGGTTTTATACCTAGTGCTTATTCTGAACCAAGATTAGAAGATTCTAAAAGTGATCAAAATAGGGTCACTGAAGTTGAACTTGGACGCAGTAAGACTGATACACAATATCCTGACTTTTACTTTTACGCAATAGAGGAAGAACCTTCTAATTTACAAGAGGCGTTCAGTTCTGCAGAGTCTAGTTTCTGGCAAAAAGTTGTAGGTAATGAAATGATTTCTCATATGTCTAATGGAACTTGGCGTATAGTAGATTTACCTCCTAGAAGTAAGCCTATAGGTTATCAATGGGTTTTGAAACGGAAACTCAAACCTCATGGAACAGTAGATAAGTACAAGGTTAGACTGGTTACTAAAGGATTTAGGTAACGATAGAACGTAGACTTTTTTTATACTTATTCTCATGTTACTAGATTAACTTCCATACGTGTTATGATTGTTGTTGGTGATGCTCATTATCTTTATATTCGCCAAATGGATGTTAAAACTTCTTTTTTAAATGGTAAACTATTAGAGGAAATTTACTTGGAACAACCTGAAAGTTTCGTAAATCCTGGACAAGAACAGAAAGTATGTAAGCTAGAAAATCTCTTAATGGTTTGAAACAAGCTCCTAAAAAATGGCATGAGAAGTTTGATAACCTAATGATTTTAAATAATTTCAGAGTAAATGAGGGTGACAAATGCATCTATTATAAATTTGAAAATGATACGTGTAATCGTTAAGTTTGCTTGTATGTAGATGATGTTTTTGCATTTGGTTCTAATTATATTTTGTCAATGAAACTAAAAGCATGCTCGAGTTCGAATTTTGATATGAAAGTTTTGGGTAAAGCTAGTGTAATCTTGGGAATCAATATTACCAGAACTGATAGTGGTATTTATTTAGATCAATCTCACTACATTGGAAAAATTCTAAAGAAATAACTAATTATTTTGATTGTAAACCTGTTTGTACTCGTTTTTATTCTAGTGTGAAATTCTTTAAGAATACTAGAGAAAGTATTAGACAATTGGAGTATTTTCTATTATAATTGGCAATCTACATTATGCAACTGATTGTACTAGACTAGAAATTGCAATGCAATGGGAGTTTTGTGCAAGCTTACCAATAATCCTAATTTGGAATACTTGACTGTTATTGAGAGGGTTATGCGTTATTTCAAAAGAGCCACAAACCTAGGGTTACAATATCATAAGTATCCCACGGTCCTTGAAGGATTTTGCAATATTGATGGGAACACCCTTATAGATTATTCCAAGGCCACCAGTGAATATGTTTTCACTATTGCTAGGGGAGTTGTATCATGAAGATCAAAGAAACAAACAACTGAAGCCAGTCTACTATGGAAGATGAATTGGTGTCACTAGCAATAGATAGTAAAGAGTCGGGAAGGCTGCAAAGATTATTGTGGGACATGCATTCTTGTATGGGTAAAATAGATACCAGCCACTTTGATCCACTGCGATAATATCACGACTATCAGAGTAGTGTAAAACTGTAAGAATCAACAAATACGTCGAAAGCACAACATAATTTAAGATTTTCTCATAACCGGTGTTGTTAGAGTAGATCATGTAAGGTCTGAAGAAAATTTGGTTGATCCTTTGACGAAAGGACTAGCAAGAGAAAAGGTATGGAATACCTCTAAAAGCATGGGCCTTTTGTCCGTTAAAAATTGAGTCATTTGTAATGGATATCCAACTTATAAATAGGTTCAAAGGGACTATAATAAGCTATAAATGATAGAGTCATGCACCACATAGCATGATATCCTGAAGCGGGAAATAGGTTGAGTGCTTAAATCTTAATGATGGCTATAAGATTTAAATTAGAGTGTGATCCTTATCTACAAGAGTATTCTTAATGATAGACTCACCTATTCGAATGTGAAGGTGTGGCCTCCTTCTACTAGAACTTGGAAATTTCTTTAGATCATTCCTTAAAAAAGGGATAGCACATGGATGTAATGTGCAAACTTTAAGAATTTACTCTAGATATAATTGTGTGTATTGAATAATCTATTATTAGTTAGAGTTCAATATGCCACTAGTGTAAAATAGCAGTTTCGCGACCGTCAAAGCAAGTCATAGATACGAGTTAAATGACTTGCTTTGGCGGTCGGGGAAAGGGTCGATGTTTGAGCGTCTTTTTCATCTATGACGTGGCTACGCGGGTCGCTGAAAATCTCATATCAACGACCGATGTTAACGGTCGATATGTTATAACTGTTACCAATCAGTCATAGATATAAATCTTAATATAAAAAATAAATCAGATTGGCTGTCTGGCCTGACTGAATCTGATTAAATCTTAAATCAAGCTAAAATTATAATTCAAATGAGAATCAAATTCAAATCAAATAAAAATGAGAATCAAATTAAACTTGCACACAAATAATCATTCAATTTAACATTCATTCATTCATCCATTCATCCATTCATTGGGTTCAAACACAAAAAGGATTAAAATTTTGAGTTCTGACCAATGTAAATCTTACAAGAAAAGTATCTAAGTTCTAATATTTGATTACAAAATCATAAACTAATAAACTATTTATTAAACAACAAAATGATAAACTTTGACGATGATAATGAATTACCAATAAGTTGTAAGACGAGTGCAGTTATCCAGCAAAATGATTTACTCCCTTCTCATGCGCTGGAAACCATATCAATTGCATAAACTGCATTCTCCTAAAATTCTGCATCATCCACTCTGTTTTTAGGAACATTGAGTACAACCTTGTTTCCATTTATCACAAACTGCTTGAGCTGATGGCTGAGCACACCTTAAAAAAAAATTCATAGGCAACAACAACCTTCTGAGAATCAGTTTTCAATGGTAAAAGAGATAAACTGAACAAAAGAACAAAAGAGAAAAAAAAAATTTCATACTCGACAACAACCTTCTGAAAATTTCATACCTTTAGTTGTTCCATAAATACTCTGAATACCCAATGCCACGTACCACAACATAACAAAAGAGATAAACACGATGCTTCATATCTTTGAATATTCCAGAAGTGGATGTACGATTTGGCATAAATGGTAACATGATTAGATCTCTCCCTCCCAAACTCTGAAATCAAAACCGAGAGATAATTGAAATAATTGATCACATTCAACTAGGTCACCCATTTTTTTCTAGATTGTGTTATTAGCAAAGAATAAATTTTATTACCTTGAGATCTAGTAGTTAAAGTACTTTCTTTTTCAACCTTGTGTTCGAAAGGCTTAGTTAGGAGCTGATAAAATGTCTGAAATGAATGGAGGAGCTTGTAGATATTTGACTAAGCTACTACAACACCACTATATAGGCATCTACAATTATATTAAACAAATATGTAACTTACTGAAGCTGGTTCACACTAAAGTTGGATAAGAAACATGCCAAAAGATGGTTCACAATGATTCCTTTAAGCAACATCCCAAGAGCCTTCTACTGCAGAAGAAAAAGAAGACAACAGTAAGCAAACTCTGCACAAAATAGAATTATTACCCGCACAAGCTACTTGATGTCCGCAGGGTTAACAATGCCTCACAAAATTCATACAAATATCATAGTTTCATCCTATTAGGATTCAAAACTAGACAACTAACAACATTCAAAACAAGCTAGCAGCTACCGTTTGTCTGTCAAAATAGAGATGCAAAATATAAATTGTTATATAGTTTTCTCTTAATTTACCTGGGCTCATCCTATTAAGAAGATATTTTTTTGTATAATAATTAGTGGAACCTGGAAAACAAAAGTGTCTTCTTTGTCAGTAATTAGTTATGGAAAATTAATTTAGCACATCAATTGAGAATTTCCATTTATGGATGGCAATATGAAACCAGCTAAGTAACCGACACAAATGGGCTAATATGAACTGAAATTGTGGTATAACATGAGACTGGAATTCAATTAGACTCACACTTCCAATAGCCTTCTGCATCACATCCACACGTAATTAGCACCTTTCAGATTCTAATGCACGAACTTGTAGCTTCAAATATCTTTGCTCCTGCAACCAGAGAATAAAATGAAACTGATTACAAACCCAAAACATAAAGCATAAATAAAAGAGAGATGATAAACCCTTACTAGACATTGAATAACTTGAGCGAACTTTTCAACTATGTCACCCTGCCTAAATAAGTTTTAAACAGCTTGGTACTGTCGTTCCCATCTCTTCCTGAAGTCCTAAGACATATTTTACATAACTTAATACGAATCAGAGTCGCATCATAATGGCTCAATATATAATAACACAATCTAGAAGCTTTTTAGAAGCTTGACTTTAAGACAATTTCAACACCATCACCCCAAATGCTAGCAACTCCAGTGCATAGCTGGCAAACGACAAATGTGAATGTGGCAGGGAAGCGAAAAGGTTGGTCAGCAGCAACATACAACCGATGATCTTCTCCTGAAATAGACAATAACAATGTTGAGTAACAGTAACCCTACACTCAGATTCAAATACTAAATCTTATAGGATCAATCGTCTAAGTTCAAGTGATTTTGTCCTTTTTATATTAATAAATTGGGGTGATAAATTATGAAATGAAACTGTAAGTTTCTCTGACAATGCCTCAATTTTCAACTTTGTCAAACATTCAACAAAACATAAAATAGGGTCTTGTTCAATTTTGCAAATTATGAATAAAAATGTAACTAGTTTAGAATCATATTATAGGAAAACCAAGACCTATAGAGACAGAACAAAATTTTAATTCACTTGTAACCATGCTTATACGTATAAACTGAATGAACATAACCCTATATAATACTAAATTCAAAAAGGAATCAGACTACAAGATCCATCAGACTATCATCTTCAGAATCATCTCATCAACATCATTGTTAATAATAAGAGGAACCTTCAGTCAAAACCATTGTTCACATGCATGTACATATCCAATCCCATATCAACACACACAACACCATTAATTTCAATAATTCCATATAAGACACTAATATACTCAACGAACATATGAAATTATAACCAAGAAAACATGTCAACCTTAACCAAGTAATGACAATCAGAAATGCTACTTGTTAAATAAGTTCTTCGTATAAAGTGAGCCCCACATTGACATATGTAGATGCCTGATAAGCAATTGGTAAGAATCAAATTGACATCTTATTATTTGTAAGACCAAACTTTTGGTTTCCACTAATTTTTATCAAATTAACATGATTTCAATGATGAAAGAAAAAATTAGATATAGAGTGAAATAATTTTACCCTTTTTGTTGTAGAGATAAAGAAAGACCTTAACATGGACCTTGAAGTCAAAAAGGCCCAAAATAAAAAACCCCTAAACATGCAGTTGAACCAAACAATTGACAAGAAAAATCAAAAAGGGGTTGATTAAGAGAGTTTTACCCTTTTTGCTGTAGAGATGGAGAAATGCCTTAGCAGTGAACCCTGTAAGCGGAAACCCCTAAAATTAAAAACCCCCTAAGCATGCAGTGGTACCAAAATAATGATGAAAAGAAAAATCAAAAAGAGATTGAGTGAAATAATTTTACCCTCTTTGCTGTAGAGAATGAGAAAGACCTCTATAACAAACCCTGAAATCAGAAGCCCTAAAAAAAAAAACTAGATGCAGTTATCAGAAAACTATCAAATAAAAATTGAGTGGGTAAATCCCAAAAATGTTGCGTGATTTATTTAAGGAAAAAGAATGTTATGAAGCTAAGTCATATTTTAGAAAAGAAATTGTATAAAGAAAGAGATGTCTGAATGAAAGAATTTGTAGAAGAAATCAAAAGATTTATAAAATTAGGTCATACAATAAGGAAATCAAAATAATTTTAATGCTTTTCAAAAATAATTTTATCAAAGAAGAAAATATTGTAGGATTCAGAAAGAAACCAACCCAAAGAATTTCGCCGAATTAAAAGAAAAATTGATGAAATTTTCTATAAACAAATTACAGTAACCCTAACAAAATCCCCAAATCAGAACCCCAATATTATTTCATATTTGAACATAAATCGTGTAAAAACAAACCATCTCAACAAAATAAAAGAAGATTGGTTAGTAATAACCTTAACCACAAAGAAGAAAAAAAGAAAATGTAAGAAGAATGGTTGTCTTCCTCCTTGCTTAAGTATGTGGTTAAATGTTTATAAATGTTTTACTGGAGAAATCGATTTCTCCGAGGAGATGAAGAAGATGGAGAAAATAGTTGGGGTTTAAGAGATTTCTTCTGGGGTTTTTTTCTTTCCAGAATTCATAGGTTGAGATGAAGAAGATGGATAAAAGGGGCGCTAGTAGAGAGGAGGGAGGGAGAGAGATAGTGAGGCTGAATTATAGATAAGGTAAAACGATGATAAGGACTGGAGAGAGATCCATCTAGTAGAAGTGGGTCCCATATAAATATCTAAGCTCATTCGTCATAGTATGGGTTGAAGAATAATGGCTAAATGGTAAATATTCTACGACCCATTTCAGCCGCTGAATCTGTGTTCCGTGTTTTTTTTATATCCCCGACTGCTTTGACCAGCTCAAGGTCAGTTGACTGTCGATGAGGATCGGGGATGTGGGTTAAAAAAACCTTGTTTTCCACTAGTGTGTGAGTCACTTTAATTACCTGATACTTATAAAGTTTAACACTATGTAAAGGTTCAAGTTGAAAGGTACATTTGCTTATGCACTGCTATATATGACACTTGTTCAGTGTTTAATTTTTAAAATACAAGTGGGGGATTGTTAGGATATATATATATATAAGTTGTGTGATGCTAATATTATATCAAACTTAGATAAATTGTGTGATGCTATTATTTTTGGCTCGACACCATAAACTTGTTTCAAATCTCATCACATACATTTCACTATGTACATATATGTATCTATATGTATTTAACAAAATTATAGGAGAGCGGGGCCCTGGAGATCTGGTGATTTAAAAATTAACTTTTTGACTTAATATGCAATGCTACATTGGTGCAGGATTCAGTCTAGTTCAACAGCATATGGCTGCATTTCTCATCAAAGATGGTGGATTGGGTGTCTATATATACAATGGTGGAAACTAGTGTAGTGATCTATACCACAAATTAACACAGAAACATCTCTGAATCTCTAAGGATAGAGATTGGATTGGATGAGAAGAGAATTTTGGGAGAGAAAGATTGTTTCTCTTATTATTTTTCATGAGAAGTAATTACAGAAGATTTTTAGGCTTATAAGGGAAAACATAGTCAAGTGCCCGCACATGCTACTCACATGCATACTGTTACTAGTTTTACTAAATAGCATTTGTTCTGCCCTTAACAAGTGGTCACCCCATAACAGGGACATGACAATTACCCACCCCTCCAAAACATCCTTGTCCTCAAGGATGGAGGATATGGAAAAATAGTTGAGCTCATGATGGAATTCATAGTTGTGGTAGCTTCTTCTCGTCAGCGTAAGAGTCGAGTCCTTCAAAATTTTCAGCTTCAAGGCCCATAAAAGTCTGAGCACAAACCTTAGTCTTGGAATTTTAGCAAGCAAGCCCACTATCTTCATCTTCACTGCTTAGTAGGTCTCAGTATAAGCACATTTCAACGCTATAATTAAAAGCAAATCATAGACACAATTGCACAGCCAACCAGTAGAGGAAGGCAAGAGCCACTTCTACAGAGCTAAGATTGATCCTCAAATCTCTTATTTTTTTGTACTACTCAATGTCTTCTTTAAATATCAGCAGACTGTAACCCCTCAGTTTTGAGTCAAATCTGGTGTTAACTCTAGATAAACCCATTTACAATTTGGCAGTGACATATTGAAATGGATCAGCGCTGCTTACTTCCCCCAGAGAGTACTAGCATGATCAGTTTACCTTCGAACTGGTGTATCATAATCTTTCCATGGCATCCAAAAGAATAATTAAAGCTCCCGAATGCAACAGGTGAAAGGATTTTATTCCCTCTCCCAAAGAGATCATCTATCTGTTGGACATCAATAGTAGTCGTAGCTCCCTCTAATACGAATTAGAAGCCCAGTAGCCACAATGCCCAAGAATACTCTTGTGAGGCTATTACGCACTTCAATTCCAGAACCCATATCCAACTGTCTCCTCTTGTGCAAAATGCAATGGTTGTACTTGGTTGCAGTACTCACCTCAGAATCAACCAACGGACCTGACATTCGTGTGATCATCTTGGAGTTTGTCACTTGTGGGAGTACATCGCTGAAATGGTACACCAAGTGGCTTGAGAGCTAATTCCTTCAATGTTTCTCTAGTAATGTCCGTCTCAACTTGATATTCATTAAAATGCCTAAGCTTCAAGAACTGACAAGGAACAAAACACTTGAATGCAAGCCATTCTGGTTGCTCAGAAACTGTAGTAAATACCTTAACCTCATATGTGAATGCAATGAAAAAAGTAACAACATAGACTTTAGTGAGGCACGACGTTGCTGAAGACCCGATAAAATTAGAAACTTGACCATGAGTATGCACACAAACACCATTGAACTGAGCTTGATAAATATTGTTAGAAGTACCATTTACAACCAGTCCAGTGTATTTGGTTCCCATGCACTCTGGAACAGCTAAGAAAGTGAATTTTTGCACTGGTATCGGCAAGAAATGATGTTGGAATAGCGCTGCAGTTAAATCCTCTCTATGCAGCACTGCTTCCTTTTCCTTTGTTGTCCTCCACTCTAGATTCACCAATTCTCGTACAGTATGAATATAAACCCCCACTGTTCTTTTGCAGAATTCTACCTCCATATGCCACATCTTGTTTCGGAATGGCTTTGCTAGTTGTACCCTTCCAACTACCACAAGAACTAATACGTTCTCCCTGACAGTCCCTACACCCCATGGACCTGTAGAAAACAACTTGAACTTCCACTTCAAAAAGACTACTAACATTAATACATTTGGAATGTAAGTGAGTATGAACATAGGTCTCACTATATATCCTTTCTTGTACACAACCAATAAAGAAATAATCCTCCACCGTATCTCATGCAATTTCCCACATATACTTGTAGCAAAATTGAGTGGAAGCGTATTTATGCACATACCCATCAATTGGTTATAACCAAAACTACGATGCTGAGCACAGTAAAATGAGTAAAAACAACCCCATGTGGAATAAACCACTATCATTATAACTTTTTCATGAAATGCACAACTCCCATAGACTTAAAGTGTAAGTAATAAAACGCCCAAGAACCCGAATTCTGAAAGATAAGTATGACCCTTGACCATTATGGAAATTGCAGTAAGAATTTCCTGGAGGTACCTAAGCTCATTCAAGGGAAATTTTCCAAACACAAACTCTACTCATACCCCCTGCTGTGTAATCTGCAATTTGGTCGAAAATCTTTTGTACCTCTCCACTCCCCTGTATTACAGAATGAGTGACCAAGTTATTAAATAACTTGCACATCAGATGCAAGATTATAAATCTCGCATCACCACTGCCACTACCTCTTCCAGCATGATGCAGTTGATCAATTAGCATTCTAGCAAGAACCAAGCTATATTTCACTCTTCTTCCGCAGTTTTCCACACCTCTATATTTCCCCTTAAGCATAAAACGATGCAAAATAGTTCATAGAATACTGCCGTGTTTTCTCCTCTCATCAAACAGCTTGCTAGCATAATGATAATCCCCATATTTAACAGCAAAAAATGCATTCGAATCAGCATCCAACAGTTCTACACCATACCTCAGTTCTATAAGCATCTTATAAACAAAACCATTAGTGTTCTTATTCAGTATAATAGACCCAACCAAATATCTTCCTCTATCGAATATCAATCGAGTATACACAACACCAGATAAAACAACACATACAGAAGTAAATTGAATTATGTTATCTCCGTCAATAGACTTCCAATCCTCAAACTATTGAGGTTTATCATTATAATTCAGATTAAATGCATTGAAATCATTTACCTCAGGGGTTCCAGCTATTTTACTTCAAAAATCCACCACCAAGTTAGTATCAGGTTTGAAAGTTTTACCTTCTTGATAGTCTAGAAACGTTGAATTCCCATTGCGTTTTTGAACTTCAACTTCAGAACTAGCTTCATCCCAGAACGAGAATTGTGTTTTGGTAGATCTATAATTACCTTCATATACTAGGTCTGAGTCTATAGAAATTGAAAAATGGGGGTTGAAATCACTTACTGGTTTAGGATCAATAGGAGTTACCTCCAAATCGACACCGATTTTGGGTGTGAATTCAATTGAGGGTTCCGGAAAGCCTTCATCCACTTTCACTTTGCTCAATCGATCTTGTATAACCTTCAATTCAGCATATAAATTCTGAATGCTGGTGATAAGGTGTGGTGAAGAATTATGGCAATTATCTTTGAATTCCCTAACTAACTTTTTCTGAATTCTCAACAGAGAATCAACCTTCTTAGCTAGGTCATCAAATTCTTTTTGATTTTCCATTATAACTAGGTCACTCAGGAAAGAGTGCTCTGATACTAATTGTAGTGATCTACACCACAAATTAACACAAAAAAATCTCTGAATCTCTAAGGATAGAGATTGGATTGTATGAGAAGAGAATTTTGGGAGAGAAAGATTGTTTTTCTTATTATTTTTCATGAGAATTAATTACAGAATATTTAGGCTTATAAGGGAAAATATACTCAAGTGCCCGCACATGCTACTCACATGCCCACTGTTACTAGTTTTACTAAATAGCATTTGGTCATCCCTTAACAAGTGGTTACCCCATAACCGGGACATGACAACTAGCACTTTCTTATTTCTAGCATCAAATGCTCAAACCCAGCATTTGCAAAACACAATCCTACAGAGTCACAGTTTTGATCATATTTTGCAGGTATACAAACAAGCTTGTGGATTATCTAGTTCTGATTTCAACATCAACGACACATCCCGCCACCCCCATTTCATGAAGTCATTGGAAGTAATCTAATTTGGTGTTGCAAAGGACTCATTAAGCTCCACATTTACATTGACAAAATGTGAGTCATTTATCTGGCAGAGTAATAAGAGAGAACATGCGATGGACTTTCTGTAAGCCATTCATATTAGTAGGTTAAACCAAGTTGTTAGACCTGGGCAGTTTAGGGTTGTCCTTCAATATCGACTAGCTATGACGTTGTTTGTTGATGATAGTTTGTGTTCCAGCAGTACCAGCAAACCTATGAATATTTACGGAGACCATGCAGTAAATTGTGTGACTTTGACAATTGACCGACTTTGACCATTGACCGGTCTGTGAAGACTGGTGGGATACCCTGGTTGATTGGTTAGCAGGCTTGGATGAGGACCAAAAGATGATTCAAGTATCGATTTGGCCCATTAAGTGGTATTTTTACTTATGGTACAAACATCGCCCACTCTTAACCTCCAACTTGTTGGGGGTTAAGAAAATTTTATTTTCCTTAGTCAATGATAAAACTCGCCCCCAAGTGTGGATTACTGATGTTGGGGCGATTGGAGAACTTCCCTTATTGTTGGTGGAAATCCAATCACGATGCCCCCAAGTGTGGATATTATGACTGGGGGGTCGGCGGGAAACAGTTGAGCATGAACCACTGTTGTATGCAAAATCAGGACGGAAGGCTAAACTGTTCTGTAACAGAGGTGTGATGCTTGAGTTGAGTGGTATTGTGAGTGTGCGATAACAACATTGAGTGAAGCTGGTCTGAAGCAGCTGTGATCATCTGGAATGCAGGAGCATCGAGCATTGCAGAAACTGTGATCAGTTGTACTGCAACAACGATGAGCAGAAATGCACTACTGCAGTTGTAGTCAACTGGACTGCAGGAGATGCGAACATAGCTGGACTGCAGCAGATGTGATCAGATGAAATGCAGCAGCGATGAGCAAAATTAAACTGCAATAGCTGCGATCAGATGGAATGCATCCACGACGAGCAAGACTATAGCAGCTGCGGTCAGCTGGACTGCAGGAACAATGGGCATAACTGGACTGCATCATCTGCGATCAGCGGGAATGCAACAGCAACGAACAAAGTTACACTACAGCAGCTGTGACCAGCTGTCTGCAGGAACTGCGAGCATAGCTGGACTGAATCAGCTGTGATCATCTGGAAAATAGCAGCAACGAACAAAGCTGCGATCAACTGGGCTACATGAGCTACGAACACAGCTGGACTGCATCAATTGCGATCAGCTGGAATGCAGCAGCAACGAACAAAGCTACACTACAACAACTGCGTTCAACTGGACTGCAGGAGCTGCGAACATGGCTGGACTGCATCAGCCGCGATCAACTGGAATTCAGCAGCAATGAACAAATCTGCATTGCAGCAGCTGCGATCAGCTGGACTTCAGGAGCTGCGAACATAGCCGGACTGCATCAGCTGCGATCAGCTGGAATGCATCAGCGATGAGCAGAGTTACACTGCAGTATCTTCGACCAGATGGACTACATGAAAGACGAGCCTCATTGCAGAAGCTGCGATCAGCTGGACTGCAGGAGATGCGAACATGATTGCAGCAGCTGCGATCAGATGGACTGCAGGAATACGAACAGAGATGGACTGCAGTAGCTTTGATCAGCTGGACTGTAGAAGCGGCTGAGGAACTGGACTTAAACAGTTCAATAAACCTAGGTGGAACAATTATAAATAAAACTATACAACATTAGTTGCGTCCAACTGAGTGCAACCAGATACATCGATTGCGTCCAATCGAGTCGAATTCGTGACCAGAATCGGAGTGCATCAAGGCGTCAATTTGAGTGCAATGAAGCTTTCGAACTGGAGTACAATAATTCAATCAACATAACTATAGCAGTTTAACATTACTAATTGTAATAATTGCGTAAAAATATTATGGTGTATGCTCGCCCCCTCTTAATCCTGCAACTCGTTGGGGGATGAAGAAGTTCGGGTTACCTGAAGTTTCGATTTTCGGAAGCTGAATTCCGCATTGCAATTAGGTGCTATGTAACTCGCCCCCAAGTGTATGGAGTGTTACACAGCTCGCCCCAAAAGAGTTATTTCCGACCATGAGGTGTTACATATCTCGCCCCCCAAGCGATAGTCAGTCACATTGAAGTGATATGCAACTCACCCCCAGAAGATAGTGATTGGCATGCTTCTCAATGCTCACACAAGGGTGCACTGCCTTGCTGCATTTTGCTCGTGCATGAAATTTTAAAAATATCTGTTATCTGGAATTCGCGCGGGGGGCCAATCCCACTATTCCAGATGCGTGCAGAATTGAAATGTGTGCATCTTCTCGTGAGAAAATGCTCGCCACATTATAGGTGTCTCATTGAACAAAAGTATGCATGAATATATGTAAAGATGAAAAAATATGTAAATTGTATACTTACCATAATGAAAATGTTATTGCAACTTCGTTTATGAAGAGATTAGGATGCCTACTGGCTATGTTGGTGTTTTTCTGCGACACTGACTAGTATAGTTGCCATAGCGTCTCGCCTCGACTTAGTAAATCGATTTGTCTCATGGATCGAATGCACCAGATTAAGTTCATCTTTTGGATTGAAGACGATTACCATGGAAGCAGTATTTAATGAGCTTTCGATTAGCTGTACTATAAAAGTTATGCATAAAACTGAACTGAAGCAGTGGTGAGGAAAACTGTATTGAAATAGTTTTGGGGAAAATCGGACTTCATCAGCTCGACCAATTTGGGCTGTAGTAATTACAAAGGACTGCGGCAGTTCGATCAACTAGCCAGCAGCTGTTGCTGTGAAACTAGATTACAACATCTCGGTCAATTGGTTTGCAGTTTGATTGAATGCGACCGTTTCTGGTGCTGTCATTTTACATTTCTAAAATTCAATTTTCTCCGAAAAATTGGAATTTTTCCTTCACGACATTGGAAATTGACATACGATCTCATCAGGACGAAAATCATTCAGTTTGGATGCACGAAGAAGAAGTTATCGAAGAAACAACATTGGTTGGTTAACGCCTTGCTCCAAACATGTTGATGACGTGATTGTACCCAAAAAATATAATTTTACAATTGTAAAATTTTAAATTAACGTTGTAGGTTATTTGAGAGACGACTCCAATGAGCCAAAAATCACTCAATTCGGACTTGAGACGAAGAAGATATCAACAAAACAAATTTTTAGCCAAACCCTCGTGGGGCATACATATCCGCAAGGCAAGAGAAATGGGGCGGAATCATCCAAGGTCCATGGAATTAAACTGCGTCGCGCCACACCGAATCCCCATCTACTTTTAATCTCCAATTAATCGCCGACTTATTAGATTATCGTCCATGGATTCAAATAATCGCCGATTGCCGCTCGGTCTGGCCGTCGACTTTTCCTGTTTTTTTGAATTTGAATTTGAATTTGAATCTTTTCTCCACGGTTTTCGCGTTCAGTGATCTTTTCCCATCGAACTTTTTGTAACAGTTTTGTAAAAACGGTGATTTTTCGCCTCCAAATTTTGTAACAGTTTTCTGAAACTGTTGTCTTTTTATTTCCCCTCTTGCAACAGTTTTACGAACAATGACCTTTTCCATCAAAACATTTGTAACAGTTTTGGAATTTCATAGCAGTCCGGCCTTTTCTTGATTTTTTTTTTTTTTTGAAACTTTCCGCGACGCTTGCTCAATGATGAGTGCCAAATATTGCATATTCATACACCTTTTCATTGGCACTTAACTCATCTTTTGCGCTTCAAAGTCATATATTATCCCAAATTCTGCATTTTTACCATTTTCAAGAATAAATATTTGTATTAATTAATTTTGTGTTTTTAAGTACTAAATAAAGCTTGGAAGAATTGAGAAGACAAAAGAGCAGAAAGTTGGAAGCGTTGCAACCCGCTCGCACATCAGTGGCAATCTGTTTACAATACATGGGATTAAACTACCCATGATCCAAGACCCAAGACCCAAATCCGTTTCCACCTCACCCCCATTGGATTCTTTCCAAAACATCCACCTCACCCCCATTGTATTCCATTTCATCCATCAGTTAAAGAAAACATGTTTTGTTTAATTGATGAGTGACAAAATTCGAATCCAAGTGTTGAGAGAATTTTTGTGTATAAATAGAGAGGGTTGTTGTGTTGAAAACGCATCCAATAATAGCTTGTTCATGTTAGTTTCTTAAATTTAGTTTTGTTGTAATGTTATTCATGTTCTAGTTTCATTTGCTAGGGTTTAAATGAAGCCGTAACTTATTGTTATGTATTCATATCTTGTATCTTGTTCTTGAAATTTTAGAATTGTTTAAAGATATAATTTAATCCAAGTTTGTCAACATCTTGCTCTCACAATGAATGCCATGTATCCATTGTAGTTAGAATATCTCTATGTTGATTATGCTACAATTCATGCTTAACCAAATATTGATCCTCAGATTAGTTGTGCTTTAATTAGACAATTAATGCTTTAGAGAAATACTTTAGTTGTGATTAAATTATCCATTGGAGAAACACCTTAGATATACGGTAGACTTGAATCTGCTGTAAGGACAAGAATAATATTACAAGTTGAATGCATATCATAGGTTAGTGGTGGATTTGAATACCCTAGTATCTATACTCTCAGTATTTACACCTTGATTTAATTTCATATTTTAATTCAAATTACTTTCTGTGTAAGTCTTTGCCAATATCTTGTCGTTTCGACAAAATCAAACCCCTTTTGGTTACTCTCTGAATCAGTTCTAAGTAAGGATTTAGAATCAACTTCTACACTCTCCAAGTCTCTGTGGTTCGACCTGTGCTTGCTATGTGTTGCTTGTCGACACTGTGCACTTGAAGTTTATACATAGTAGTAGGTATCTTTATAAGCCTATCACTCAACAATGTGGCCTTTTCCTTCAATGGTTTCTCGCAACGGTTTTGGGGACTGTTGCCGTTTTACATGGACTTTCCACCACCGGTTTGCCATACTTTTGCGGCCTTTTCTGGAACCTTTTGAGATGCTTTTCTGGAGGTCTTCTCTAGGGTATTAAAATGCTTCGAGATGTAGGCAATCTTGACAAACCCTGTGATCATGAGTAGCGATTTTGACATACAGCAAACTCGAACAGGTTGGTAATGCGTTATTTGAGAAGCAAATTTTTCTGAACTTTGGACTTGAACATGCTGCGGATGCGTTCACAGCCAATTTTACTGTAGTAACGCAACTATTCACAGTTAATTTTACAATTAATATTGATATTTTTTTATTTTATTTTTATTTTGCTTTTTCTTTCAAAATTCGAAACCCTAACTACCTCTTTTGAGCTCAACAGGTGCCTGAGTAGCTGTTGTAAAGGCGAAGGAAAGGAAGGAAAGGAAGCGAAAGGAAGCGGAAGAAGTTTTTATTTTAAATAAAAAAAAAAAAGTTTATTTTATTTATTTTTAGTTTGTATTAGGATTCCTCTACTCTTGTAATTTTCTTTTTCTTTTGCACTTTATTTTTTTTTGGACTTTGGACTTGGCCATTCTATTTTTATTTTTATTTTAAAACCCTACGGAAGGGTAGTATTAAATATCAAACTGTTTTCAGAGAAGGACGGTGATTACAATATCACCTCGGCCCCTCGGGTTCGTTCATGACATAGGAGTCGTGGCCCGAGTCGACAACAACGGTTCATCCCCCGTCTGGAACGGGAGGTAAGCTTGTTGAAACACTCGCGAATCCCCTATTAGCGAGTTACTGTATTCCTTCGTTTGCATACATGTTGAGGATTTGAATACGGCTGCTTTTATTTTCCTAGTAAAGGGAAAGGACTTTCCATACAAGATAAGGGATTCAGATTTCATCATCGTTCTCTTCTTGCCCGCCTTAGGAAAACGATACATACACGAACCTAAGCTATAAAATTTGGAATAGAACGAGACCTATAGGGTAACGAGCTTAGTAGGAAAGTCGTTCGAAAAATATTGGTTACTCTTTAAGCATACTTCGAAGTTCATGACGGTTTCTGTAAATTGAATGCGTTACTGCGCCGCCTTGTAATACGGTGAGGCCTTGGGTATCAATGATCTAGAAGCTTCCCTCGCCTTTATTCAATTTACTTAAACTCGGATTGATTCCAGAGGAGTTTGCTCAGATTGTAACGAATTCCATTTCGAAGGATTAGAAGCTGGTCTAGAAAACAATCTAAGTGGAGCCATCATGCTTTTTGTTTGCTAGAAATCAGTAGGTTTTTGTGGTGGAGTCATCCTTGTTTGTGATTGCATAGAACTTCCCTTCTAGGTGAATGGTTAACATGCTTGATGTGCTAGCTAGGCTATGATTGTGTCCTTTAGAGACCATACACACCGACTAGTTAGAATCAGTCAAGAAGAGTTAATTGAAATACATAGTTCTGAGGCAAACAGTCCAAACCCATCCGAAACAATGGGAGAACCAGTCCGTAGTCTAAAGGACTACATGTACCCAACAAGGACAAGCCAGTACTCGTGCATTGTCTTACCAGCTGTTGTTGGACAATTTGAGCTAAAGGAGAGTATCCTCAATATGTTGCCTAAATTTAAAGGGATTGAAGCTGAAAATCCCTATCACCATGTGTGAGAGTTCTAGGAAATTTGTGGGACTCTTCGGATCAACCAAATGACGGATGAGGTCCTCAAACTGAGACTTTTTCCTTTTTCTTTGATAAACAAATCAAAGACTTGGCTGTGTTCTCAACAGCCACAGTCATTTCATACATGGGATGCTCTTACGAAAGAGTTCTTCAAAAAGTTCTTCCCAAACCATAAGACTACGACAATTCGTCAATGTCTGAATAGTTTTGTGCAATTAGAGGAGGAAACTTTGGCAAAATATTTGGAGAGATTCAATGAATTATTGCTCAAATGTCCTCACCATGGTTTTGAAAAATGGAGACTTGTGCAAATTTTGTATGAAGGCTTAGATTTCAAGAACCGAAATACAGTTGAGTCCATGTGCAATGGTCAATTTATTGAAAAAACTGCTGATGAGTCTTGGACTTTCTTAATCGAAGTCGCTGAAAAGACTGAGCAGTGGGAATCCCCTCGTGAACCAAATAGGACTACCCCTACATCTAGTGTCCATAGAATTGACTCTGACTTTGAAGGAAGTGCAAAGATGGCATCCTTGGCCAGGAGAATAGAAAATCTAGAACTAGAAAAGAATGGAAAAACTAATATCCCTACTCTCCGTAGTCAAATTGAAATGGCCACTTGTGCCGCATGCCATAGTTCAGACCATCTAGTGGACACTTGTCCAGACCTCCATGCATTTCAAGAGTCTAAAACCGAGCAAGCCAATGTTTTGTACCAAAGGCAAGAGAACAACCCATATTCTCAGACCTACAACCCAGGGTGGAGAAATCACCCTAACGTTTTATGGTCTAAAGGGCCCGTCCAAGGGGGAACATCAAATAATAACCAAGGATACACTTATCCTAGAAACCCCCAAGTGCAACCTCATGTGCAGTACCCTGCAGAGAAAAAGCCTAGCTTCGAAGAAAGTTTCGGTTTGTTGACCCAAAATTTGGTACAACTCCAAAAGACCACAGACCAACGTTTTACAAGTCTAGAACTTAAAATGGGTCAAATTTGTGAAGCATTGAATGAAAGAGACAAAGGAAAACTCCCTAGTCAGCCCCAACAAAATCAAAAAATTTTATATCAGGCAGAAAATTCAACTCGAAATGAGGCCTCCCATAATCAAGTAAATGTTGTCACCACTCTTCGTAGTGGTAAAGTTGTTGAAAACAATGTAGGTGTACCTCAGTCGAGTGAGTCTACATCAGAATCACCATTGCATAAAATCCCACAGAAAACAACTATTGTTGAAAACAAATCTGAGCAACATAAGAATTCCCATAATTCTAATGTCTCTGCACCATATCATGTACTTGTTGCTCCATTCCCACAAAGATTGGTGCAGCAAAAAGAGAGTATACAGTAAAACGAGATTTTGGAAATGTTCAAACGATTTAACATCAACATCCCATTTCTTGATGCAATCAAGCAAGTACCTGCTTATGCTAAATTCCTTAAGGATCTGTGCACACAAAAGCGAAAGCTTCATGTGCATAAGCATGCTTTTCTCACTGAGAAGGTGAGTGCAATCATTCAAAGAAACACACCACCTAAGTTTAAAGACCCAGGTAGTCCAACTATCACATGCAAAATAGGTGACCAGACGGTTAAGAAGGCGTTGATAGACTTAGGGGCAAGTGTGAATTTACTACCATATTCAGTATATGTGCAGTTAGGTCTTGGAGAGTTGAAGGCAACACCTATAACTATGTAATTGGCGGACAGATCCGTCAAAGTTCCACGTGGTGTGGTAGAAGATGTTTTGATTAAGGTTGATAAGTTTTATTTTCCTGTGGACTTCATCGTATTAGATACTCAACCTGTGCAAAACCCTGATAGTCACATTCCTGTCATTTTGGGACGTCCCTTCTTAGCGACGTCCAATGCAATCATTAACTGTCGTAATGGAGTATTGAAGTTGTCATTTGGTAATATGACTGTGGATTTGAATGTTTTCAATACTAGCCAACAATATTTAGATCTTGATGATGATAATGATGTGCATGAAATCAACATGATTGAATGTTTGATTCAAGATTCGTTGTCTAGTAGCATGTCTGTTGACCCTTTGGATGCTTGTTTGAATAATTTTGACCTGGATTTGTTTGATGATGAATACATAAGTGAATTTAATACTTTGCTTGAATCCACACCACTTATGGACACGTCTAAGTGGAAATCTAGAGTGGAACCACTTCCAGTCTTTGAATCCAAGTCTGTTCCCTCTCTTGTTGAGCCACCAAAGCTCGAACTGAAACCATTGCCTGATACTCTTAAATATGCATTTTTGGGACCTTCTAATACTTAGCCTGTAATCATTTCATCTTCTTTAGATACAGAGAAGGAAAGTAAACTTTTAGAAGTACTTAAGGAGCATAAAGAAGCCTTGGGATGGACCATCTCGGACCTTAAAGGCATAAGTCCCACTGATTGCATGCATCATATAAACCTTGAGGACAATGCCAAACCATCTAGGGAGATGCAAAGGCGTCTCAATCCTAACATGAAAGAGGTTGTTAAGAGTGAGATTATAAATCTTCTTGATGCGGGTATCATATACCCAATCTCAGATAGCAAATGGGTTAGCCCCATTCAGGTTGTGCCGAAAAAGTCAGGAGTTACTGTAGTTCAAAACGATAAAGATAAGTTAATCACTACTCGAGTAACCACAGGGTGGCGAGTTTGCATTGATTATAGGAAGTTGAATGCAGTTAAAAGGAAAGATCACTTCCCTCTTCCATTCATAGATCAAATGCTTGAACGATTGTCTGGGTGTAGATTCTATTGTTTCTTGGATGGTTTTTCTGGTTACAACCAAATTCATATTTCACCCAAAGATCAGGAAAAGACTACATTTACATGTCCATTTGGAACTTTTTCCTATCGTCGTATTCCCTTTGGGTTGTGCAACACACCCGCTACATTTCAGCGTTGTATGATGAGCATTTTTCCTAACATGATAGATAATTTCCTTGAGATCTTTATGGATGATTTCTCTGTATTTGGATCATCTTTTAATGAATGTTTGAACCATCTCATTCGTGTGCTGATTATATGTAAAGAGAAAGATTTGGTTTTAAATTGGGAGAAATGTCATTTTATGGTGAACTCGGGCATAGTTCTAGGACACATCATCTCTGAAAAAGGCATTGAAGTAGACAAAGCCAAAGTCGACCTCATTCAAAACTTGCCGAAACCTCACTCTGTGAGGGAGGTTAGATCATTTTTAGGCCATGCTGGTTTCTACCGTCGATTTATTAAAGATTTCAGTAAGATCTCAAGACCACTGTGTAATCTACTCAGTAAAGATGTTGTATTTGTGTTTGATAATGCTTGTGTGCATGCTTGGGAAGAGCTCAAAACTCTTCTAACTTCAGCCCCTATAGTCCAACCTCCTGATTGGAAATTGTCATTTGAAATCATGTGTGACGCATCTGATTTTGCTGTTGGAGCTGTCTTAGGTCAGCGAGTTGACAAACACCCCTATGTGATCTACTATGCTAGTAAGACACTGAATGAGGCTCAAATGAATTATTTAACAACCGAAAAAGAGCTGCTAGCTGTTGTGTTTGCATTAGATAAGTTTAGATCTTATTTGATAGGATCTAAAATCATCATTTATACTGACCATGCCGCATTAAGATATCTTTTATCTAAAAAAGATGCTAAGGCTCGTCTAATTCGATGGATACTCTTGTTACAAGAGTTTCACCTTGAAATTCGAGATAAAAAAGGGTCAGAGAATGTTGTTGCTGATCACTTATCTTGATTGAATGTCGAATCTGCTGATGAATCAGAGATTATTAGAGAATCTTTCCCATATGAACAACTGATGCTGGTTTCTGAAATGCCATGGTTTGCCGACATCGTGAACTACCTTGCTACAGGTAGGATGCCACAACATTGGTCTAAACAAGACCGGTCTAAATTCTTGGTCGAAGTGAAACATTTCCTATGGGATGACCCATATCTATTCAAATACTGCCCTGACCAAATCATTAGGAAATGTGTCCCCAATTCTGAAAAAAGGGATGTCATCTCTTTTTGTCATGATCAAGCATGTGGAGGACACTTTAGTGCAAAGAAAACTGCTGCAAAGATCTTGCAGAGTGGTTTTTACTGGCCAACATTGTTTAAGGATAGCCAAGCATTCTGTATTTTTTGTGACCGGTGCCAGAAATTGGGAAGTATACCAAAACGAAACATGATGCCCCTACAACCCATTTTGATTGTTGAGCTATTTGATGTGTGGGGTATTGATTTCATGGGTCCATTTCCTAACTCTGAAGGAAAATTGTACATTCTTGTTGTTGTTGATTATGTTTCCAAGTGGGTAGAAGCAATTGCAACCAAAACTAATTACCACAAGGTGGTACTTTCGTTCTTAAAGGAAAACATATTTTCTCGTTTTGGCACCCCTAGAGCTATAATCAGTGACGGTGGTTCACATTTCTTCAATAGGCCTTTTGAGTCATTAGTTCTCAAGTATGGCATAACTCATAAAGTCGCGACCCCATATCATCCACAGACCAGTGGCCAGGTAGAGGTTTCAAATAGGGAGATTAAGCACATTCTAGAAAAGACGGTTAACCCATCTAGAAAAGATTGGTCTTTAAGATTGAATGATGCTTTATGGGCCTATAGAACTGCATACAAGACCCCCATTGGTATGTCCCCTTACAGACTTGTGTACGGTAAAGCTTGTCATCTCCCTGTAGAGTTAGAAGATCGTGCATATTGGGCTGTAAAGAAACTGAACTTTGATCTTGGTAAAGCTTGCACCCAAAGGAAGCTTCAACTCAATGAGTTAGAAGAATTAAGAAATGATGCATATGATAATGCAAAAATGTACAAACAAAGAATGAAGGTGTTCC
Organism: Papaver bracteatum; assembly: GCA_023529315.1. NCBI lineage: Eukaryota > Viridiplantae > Streptophyta > Magnoliopsida > Ranunculales > Papaveraceae > Papaver > Papaver bracteatum. The sequence continues at coordinate 1,296,181 of JAJJWX010003506.1, forward strand.
ATGACAAAAGTATTTTGCGCAAGTCATTCACTCCAGGCCAGAAAGTTCTATTGTATAACTCACGACTGCACCTTTTTCTAGGAAAATTACGTTCTAGATGGACAGGCTCATTCGTGGTGCGAACAATTTTCCCCCATGGGGCTGTAGAACTAGAAGATGTAACAACCAAGAATGTCTTCAAGGTCAATGGGCAGAGACTGAAGCCGTTTCTTAAACCAATTCCACCTGAGATTGAAACAACTCATCTTGCTGATCCGATCTATGTGGACTGAAAAGTTTACCACTTGTACATACCACAGGATATCATCCCTGCTGGTTGCTGTGGGCATACTCTACTGTCTCTGGTTTGGCAATTGGTAATCTCTTTCCTTTGAATCCGTTTTGTTCTCATGGTTTGTTGTTGTTTCTGCTATCTTTTGAAACATTGAGGACAATGTTAGGTTTAGGTTTGGGGGACTATTTGCATATGGCGTTGTGAGTCTTTTGTTGTTATCTTTTATGACCAGCTGTGTAGCGGGTCTTTTGTAGGATCTTTTGTAGTCTTTTGCAAAAAAATATTTATGACCAGCTGTGTAGCGGGTCTCTAAAAAAAAAAAAAAAAAAAAAAAAATTGGTTAGAAATTGTCAAGGTTCTACGAAATTCCGAAGTTCATCATCTACAGTTGAAGACCGAAGACGAAGACGTTTCTATGGATACTCTGAAATTGGAGAAGGTTTTGTGGGTACATCTTTGGTAGGCCCTCACGAGACTACAACTCGTCCACTAGGGACACCTAGGGGTTTAAAGGCTTAATGCATACGCTAAATGCATTCGAGAGACCAGCGACAGTGGTATAGTTAGGATTTCTTAAGTTCTGTTTCACTTGAGGACAAGTAAAATTCAGGTTTGGGGGTATTTGATGAGTGCCAAATATTGCATATTCATACACCTTTTCATTGGCACTTAACTCATATTTCGCGCTTCAAAGTCATATATTATCCAAAATTCTGCATTTTTACCATTTTCAAGAATAAATATTTGTATTAATTAATTTTGTATTTTTAAGTACTAAATAAAGCTTGGAAGAATTGAGAAGACAAAAGAGCAGAAAGTTGGAAGCGTTGCAACCCGCTCGCGCATCAGTGGCAACCTGTTTACAATACATGGGATTAAACTACCCATGATCCAAGACCCAAGACCCAAATCCGTTTCCACCTCACCCCTATTGGATTCTTTCCAAAACATCCACCTCACCCCCATTGGATTCTTTCCAAAACATCAACCTCACCCCCATTGTATTCCATTTCATCCATCAATTAAAGAAAACATGTTTTGTTTAATTGATGAGTGCCAAAATTCGAATCCAAGTGTTGAGAGAATTTTTGTGTATAAATAGAGAGGGTTGTTGTGTTGAAAACGCATCCAAGAATAGCTTGTTCATGTTAGTTTCTTAAATTCAATTTTGTTGTAATGTTATTCATGTTCTAGTTTCATTTGCTAGGGTTTAAATGAAGCCGTAACTTATTGTTATGTATTCATATCTTGTATCTTGTTCTTGAAAGTTTAGAATTGTTTAAAGATATAATTTAATCCAAGTTTGTCAACATCTTGCTCTCACAATGAATGCCATGTATCCATTGTAGTTAGAATATCTCTATGTTGATTATGCTACAATTCATGCTTAACCAAATATTGATCCTCAGATTAGTTGTGCTTTAATTAGACAATTAATGCTTTAGAGAAATACTTTAGTTGTGATTAAATTATCCATTGGAGAAACACCTTAGATATACGGTAGACTTGAATCTGCTGTAAGGACAAGAATAATATTACAAGTTGAATGCATATCATAGGTTAGTGGTGGATTTGAATACCCTAGTATCTATACTCTCAGTATTTACACCTTGATTTAATTGCATATTTTAATTCAAATTACTTTCTGTGTAAGTCTTTGCCAATATCTCTTCGTTTCGACAAAATCAAACCCCTATTGGTTACTCTCTGAATCAGTTCTAAGTAAGGATTTAGAATCAACTTCTACACTCTCCAAGTCTCTGTGGTTCGACCTGTGCTTGCCATGTGTTGCTTGTCGACACTGTGCACTTGCAGTTTATATATAGTAGTAGGTATATTTATAAGCCTATCACTCAATAATGTGGCCTTTTCCTTCAATGGTTTCTCGCAACGGTTTTGGGGACTGTTGTCGTTTTACATGGACTTTCCACCACCGGTTTGCCATACTTTTGCGGACTTTTCTGGAACATTTTGAGATGCTTTTCTGGAGGTCTTCTCTAGGGTATTCAAATGCTTCGAGATGTAGGCAATCTTGACAAACCCTGTGATCATGAGTAGCGATTTTGACATACAACAAACTCGAACAGGTTGGTAATGCATTATTTGAGAAGCAAATTTTTCTGAACTTTGGACTTGAACATGCTGCGGATCGAACATCCTGATAACAAACATGGTGATTTTTGTAGTGAATTATCTGTGGTGGCTTCTAACTGCGATGCCAGACTGCAGAAGTTGCGTTCAACTGGACTATATTTAACTGGTCTGCAGTAACTGCGATCAGCTGGACTGCAGTGATTGGAAACAAAACTGGACCATGCCATGTTGCAGATCGAACATCCAATAACAATTTTAATGATGCTTTTTCGACATCTTTCACCGTGGATCGAACGTTCTTGCGGGGGTTTCACCAGTCTTAATAGTGATTTTCCTCCATGTAACGTGCAGTAGATCGAATATACTGCCAAAAGTTTTGATGGTATTCCACTCCAACTTTTTACAGCGGACTGAACATTTTGACAACATTTTCATCAAACTTCGTAGTGATGCAATCTCAGTGGTTTCAGAAGGTAACAGTTTCATAAAATCTCGAACCTCGAATCTGGATAGCAGCAGTTACGATCAACTTGACTGCAGTATCCGCGATTACATGGTCAGCAGCAGCTACGATCAGCTGAACTGCACCAATTGCGAACAGACTGGACTTCAGTAGTTATCTTCAACTGGACTGCAGCAGTGATTTTCTAGATGTTCAAACTGCTATTTGACGGACATGATTTGAAGCATTTTTTACAACTTTCGCAATGGGAGGACACGATTCCTTTTCTCGTAGTCCCCTTAGCCGACGCCAATATTTGTACCGAAAATTACTTTAGGGAACGAAACACAATGAAATTGATTATTTTCTGTGAATTTAGGGTTAGGAGATGATTTGAAGAACAAACAACGAAACATAGGTTTAACGTGGTTCGGCATGGCTGCCTACGCCCACGGGTGAATCACCTTGGGGAGTAATTTTTCATTCATAATTTGTATTACATGATATATTTTTCTTTTCGCTCATATTGGCTACCTCCTCTGTAGGACCAGAATATCGCTACAACATTTCTCTGCGAAGATTAACAACACTTCCCAACAAGCATCACCGCAAGCTTTTCAATAACACTTTGCGAATGTTACAGAATAGTTTGAAGAATGATATAATAGATGAAGATTGAAGAAACACGGGAAAAGCATGTTTGTCTTGCGATGGTTATAAAGCTTGCGATAATAAACATTTTAACCATCGCGATAAGATCGCAGAGTAAATCCGAAACAAAAGGAAAACTTAGCTGTCCTCCACTATGTAATTTCCTATATAAAGGGTTCTAATAGATTTAGATGGGGATGATGTATTTTTTGAGAGTTGAGAAACTCTTGAGGAGAGAGAAACTTGGAGAGAATAGTTGTAATCTAGATTTCTGTAAACATTTCTGAGATTTGAATGATAAGTGCCATTTTTAATCTTCAATTATGAGTTGAATATTGCAAAATCTTAACAAGGGTGTAGTGTGGGAATTCCTGCAACTACATTTTGGCGCCCGAAACAGGGATAAGTTGATGATTACTTGAATAAATAGATAAAAATTGACATTGTGATTGAAAGGAATTCAGAACAACTAGTGAAGGATTTAACGCAATAATGGCTAGAAGAAGAAGAAACACATCGGAGCCACCAACAACTGCAAGGAGGAGTAAAAGACTTGCAGGAGGAGGAACAAATGAAATGGGAGAATCTTCAAGAATAAGAACAAGAAAAAATACAACAAGAAATGAGGGGGAAAACCAAATTCAACAGCCGATTCAACAAATACCAATACAAGATAGAGTTGTGGATTATGATAGAGTGAGTGTGCATACTTGGAGATCGGATTCGATGGAATAAGCAGAAGATCGACAATTAAGAAATGAAAGAGAAGAAAGAAGAAATCAAGAAGTAGTTGAGGGATTAATTCATGAAGAAAATGAAAATGAAACAACAGATGATATAAGACAAAGAATACAAGAATAAAGAAGATTAGAAGCGGAAGAATGCGCGAATCTAACAAGACAAAATCATGAGTTAAGGATGGAGAATTTAAGATTGCAAAGAAGAAGATCAAGGAGTACCGCTAGGTCAAGTTCAAGATCATTTAGAGAAGAACCAAGGCAAAATTCCTCTGTGAGAAATATTGGAGCAAATATTCAAGGAAGAATGCAAAATCCAAATGAAGAACCATATCATAGATAAGAAGAGATAATTGATGATCGCCATATTCCACACGATAAAGTTGTGAATGGTAGACGAAATCAAGAGGATAGAAATAACCAAAATAACGAGGAAAATCGAGAAGAAGGTAGAAGAATATTACATGGGCGAGAAACCCTAAGAAATCAAAGAATCATCGAGGACGAAATTGAGAGACATTATGCTGAACAAGCACGTCTAGCTTGCGAGAGGGAAAGGTTAAGAGAAGAGGTGGAAGAACAAGAATTTCAAGAGGCAATTCGACAGAATAATCATGATAATCGCGAAAGGAGACACGCGCATAATCGCCACAATAATGGTATCAATGAAGATTACGATAGAATACAAGGAAGAATTGAAATACAGCGAGGAGAAATGGACAGAAATTGAGAAAATCGCAGAAGAAGAGAAGCTGCATTGAAAAGGCCAATTGAGCAAAATTCAACTGGGAATGAACAAATTTTAAAAGAATTAGAAGAAATGAGGGAAATGATGAATAATAGAAGAGAAGGAGGTAGAAGGAAACTTGATGAAGCAATTGAGGAAGCTGCGAGAAATTCATTTACTCAAGAAGTACAATTAAGAAGAATACCCCCAAAATGAAACTTACCAGCATTAACCAGTATCTTCGATGGAACTACCTGTGCTGTTCAACATGCCAAGGCTTATGTTAGGTGTATGCTACAGTGGGAAAACCATGATGCTGTATTATGCAAATATTTTGCGTCTAGCTTAACTAGTGAGGCTCTAAAATGGTTTGAGGGGTTGCTCAAAAATACTATAACTTCTTTTAATCATTTGCAAGCTACATTTCTGGGAGCTTACATAAGCAACAATTCATCGCGGCCGGGTATTGAAGATGTATTTGGGTTAAAGCAGAGGGTTGGCGTGAGTCTGAAACACCTAACCATAAGATGGAAGACAATGTGTAGTGAAATGGCGGGAAGAGTGGATGAGAGATATCTCATTTTATCTTTTATCAATGCAATGTTCGCAACCAATCTGTTATACATACAAATTTTCATAATCAAGAATACAATTACAATGACGGAGTTGCGACAATTACAAGAGGAATACATTGCTTTGGAGGAGAAACCAAATGAGATGGAATTATATCCAATCGCAAATACCAGCTCAATAGCGGAAAATGGAAGTCTACATCCTAAAATGATTAATAATGTGGCGAGCACCTCGCAACCATAACAAGAGAAAGTGGATATTGATAACCAGCAAAAGTTAGTAGCCATGGGCAGTCGAGATCAATAAGAGTATGAAAGAGAGAAGAATTATTACAATCGCGGTGGAAATAGCAAGATCCAAAGGTTTGATCAATCACAAGAAACTTATGGTGGACAGAGGCAAGATAATTTTAGAGGTCAAGGTAATCAAAAGATAATATGGGAAGAAATTAAGATTCCACCCCTGAATGCTAGCATAGAGAAAATTTGGGAAGCTATCATTTTGATGGAAAATATACCACCACCCTGGAACATGGGAAAAGAACTACATCCAAATAATCGAAATCAAGCATTTTGTCCTTACCATCATTTTCATGGTCACTCAATAAATGATTGCAGGAATGTAAAGAGGATAATTTTGAGGATGATTGATCAAGGAAAGTTAAATCACTTTTTAGGATATCCACAATCTCAGCAATTACCTCCAGCAACAGACATTCGCAGAGTGAATAATGTAAAAGAAGAAGAAACATTTGTGATAAAAGTGGGATCTAAGGCAAAAAATTTATCTTGTAATTTTATCATATATTCATTCAAGACCATTGCGGATTTTCACGACAATGTTCTAAGCAGAGTCTTCACGAGAGATACCGATGGAAGAGAAATACTAAATTTTGCGAGAGCCTCGCCATTAAAGGAATGGCAGAAGCAAACTATTTCTTTCACCGCACAAGAAGTAGCAAACCCTGGCGAGATGCGTGATCAGCCATTAGTTGTTAGATTAGAGATAAACCCAAAACAAAAAGAGGATGAAGATGAAAATGAAGACAAAGTTGAAGATGATGAAAATGAAGATTCATGGGCAATTAATAGAGTGTTGATTGATACAGGAATCTCCGTTGATATTTTATTTTATCACACTTATAAGACCATGGGAGGAAGAGACGGAGATTTAATACCGTCGACATACAAGATATATGGTTTTAATGGCACTGCTAATAAACCCAAAGGGGAAATTACAATGCGGATTCCATTAAAGGGGATATCTTCTGAAGTCTTATTCTATGTTGTTGACATTGAATCACCGTATAATGCCTTGATTGGAAGGCCATAGTTGCGCAGAATCTTAGGTGTGGCATCAACTTATCATCAATGTATTAAATTTCCACATCCCAATGGTATTGGAATTATAAAGGGAGATTTGGTTGAGGGGAAGAAGTGCTATGAAATCGACATGGAAACTTGCGAGGGAAGATCCGCGAGGAACAAAAATTGGACGCAGAACATCAAACAGAAACAGAGAGAAGACATACTAATGATTGATGCAATAGAGCGGCGAGAAGATGAAATGCTGCAAAGTAAAAAAATGTTAAAAACAATTGGTGGAGAGCATCTCGCTAGTGAAGAAAAGATAGTAAAACGCAACAGAAAAGTAGCAATGGAATATAGTAAAAAGGTAGTATGATGAAATTTAAGAAATTTATGAATGATTTGTTTGAAGAAAATGTAATTGACAGGGGCCTGAAATTTTATCATACAAAAGGAAAGAAAGTCAAAGAAATTAAATTTTCTCAGATTTGCAATACTCACAAGAAACGCGAATAGAATTTCGTAGAGATTTAAAGAATGTGACGAACCTTTATGGCGTACACCCTAGTCTGCGGGTATAATCTCGCAAGAGGCAAATGTAAGACCTAAAGTACGTCATACGAGCGAGATGCTACCTTTCTCCAAAGTTGAGCAAAAAGGGAAAATTTGTCATTTCAGGGGAAAACACTATCTAGAGCCCGATAATGGTTAAGGGGAAGCTCTTTGGAGGAGTGCTAAATACAGTCTAGCTATGGTTAGGGGCTGTCATTTAAGGTAGCCCTTATTCAGAAAATGTGTATGATCTTAGCACCCAATTGGGGTGGTCACTGTCCTTAGGGTGTAACCATCCAAACCACCTAACCCTAAAACCGAGAGTGTTATTCTCTCATTCTTCATTTACTCAATCATTCACTTATGCCTGAAATTGAGAAGAAGAAAAAGAAAAGATGTCGTCCGTAATTCGAGAAATTGAGATGCAAATTGAGAAGAGTTCGTTCCTGCTTTTATGGGTATGTGGATTGATGGAAAAAATAAGAAATATTGATTAGGGTTTGTGTTGGTGCTGTTAATTGGTTTGAATAAAGATGCTGCTTGTTGTCCGAGCAAATCGAGAGAAATTTCAGATCGAGATGAAGATGCTGTTGTACCATGAAGATTATCAAGGGAAATAATGGGTAATGTCCAGATTTATATTCGGTTCGAGATGGATTCTGTTGGTATGATTTTGGGATTGAAAAGATTGATTCTGGCAGAGAGATCAATAGAGGAAGCATCTGCAAGAATGGGTTTTAGAATGTAATTCAGGGCTGTTCAAAGATGTTGTTGATGGGGGATCGGATGGAGATTGAGATTTTGAGATCTCAAAAGAGTTGATGTTGCAATGAACCTATGGTGGTGCTGCAAATTGGAAGAAGCTGGTGGAGTTTGAACTAAGATTGGGTCTGATATAGATTTGTAGTACCAGAGAAGAATCAAAAGAAATTAGAGATGGGTTTGTTATATAAGAAAAGAAGATGAGGAATTGAAGAACTGAATAGCTCATTGAGTTGGTGGTTTGAGATGGATGCAAGAATGGGTGTTATGTGGGGGTTTGCTGTGAAGATTCATGGCCGTCTGGAATTGATAAGATGGACTGAAATCGGGAAATGGGTGTGATGGTAAAGAAGGAATGAGGTTCTGTTGCAGTGAATGATGAGCACTGGTAAGCTGAGGTAGTGAATTGTGCAGTTGCAGTTCAAGTTGCAGGGATAAAAATGGTGATAAATGAATGTGAAGCTGCAGTACTGATATGAATGAACTAGATGTATGCCTAGGAGTGTCGCAGGTGAAGATAATGGCCTGAAAAAATGGCCGGAATGCCCTGTAAACATCTAGAACTCGGCCGGTTTCCTAATCAGACGAGTCGACTCGGTGCCAGTGATGAATGATTCAGACGAGTCCGAAGACCGATCCAGACGAGTGATTAAGACTGAGTTAGACAGCTGAGTGAGCTTACTCGGTGTCTGATTCCCACTTCCTTTGAATTTTGACTAACGAGTTGACTTGTTTGACCGTTAGTCCTAAGGTGGACTGACGGAATATTCCGTCGACTGATAGAATTTTCAGGTGGCCGGCGGTGACGGGTTCCGGCGGATTTCCGGCCAAAAACCCAATTTTCCGGCGAGCCAAAATTACAGAATTTTGTATGGACTTCTCTCATGTGTGTGAAGACTTAGAATTGGGAATTGGATGAAAACTTGGAAGTTTTGGAGAATTGGACTAGAAATTGGAATATGGATCAAATTGGGAAAGTGGTGTTCTTATGGAATTTGGATTCTTTTCCTAAAAAGATATGGAGAGTATTGAATCCTATAAATAAAAGAGTTCTCTACAACTTTACACACACATCTACTTTGGAGAAGGAGTTAAAGTGCAAAAGGATTGGAGGAAGGAGCAACCATCATCTTTTCAATAAGTTTTTCTTTCTTCCTTAATTATTATTATTATTGTGTGAACTCCAAACTATGAGTAGCTAATTTTCTTATTGATTGAGGATGAATTCCTAGTTCTTAATATATGATTTGAGTTTTTGTTTCAATTCTACTTTGAAGTTTTTCATATGATTATCGTTTGTTTTTACTAATATTAATGCTTATGATTGATTGATAGGTTGTTTGGAGTGCACGCTAAATTGATTTGTTAATATAATCTAAATCTAGTGAAAGTTAGGGAATACGTAATAGTTTCTTGACTCTTTACACAAGTAGAAAACACGAGACCTTGAGTAGGGATTCCGTGGAGCAATTGTGTGTGAAAACAACGCTAGAAAGTGGACCAAGAAAACCGAGTCTAACTACTAGTACTAAACCTAAGTTCATAAATCTTAATGCGTTCGGGTAATTACATCTTGTAAACGAACCTCAAGGTGGTTCTTTTGAATAGAATATGATAACTAAGCGAACCTGTTACCCAGTGAAATACGGAATTTTGGGGTTAGCTAAGCGAACCTTCTATCCTACGGTTGGTGATAATCTATGACTAATAAAAAGTGGAAAAGAACATAACTTTAATCATTGTTTTGTAGCGAAGAAGGATTCCTTGATCTATTTTCTCTTATTGATTTCAACTTACACTTTTGATTGCTTTATTTACTTTCTTTTGCTTTTAAAATCTTGAACCAATACCCCCCCCCCCCCTTTTTTTGTGACATTATAAGACAACTATAATCTTTTGCTCCTCGTGGGATCGATCTTGACTACCCTATATTACTTGTTAATTAGGTAGTAAAATATTAATTAATTTGTTGTGGTTACGACAAGCATCAAATTTTGGCGCCGTTGCCGGGGAGCAACGGACGATTTTAGTTGTTTTTATTTTTCTTTTTGCTTTATTCTTGCTTTGTTAGATTCTATACCGTATCTAACTTAGTTTTGTGAATCTTGTTTTAGGTACTATATCTTTGGTGAATGCTTAAAAAGGGAAGACTGAGTCCAATACATCTTTGATCCGGCACTCAACTAAAGGATTTCATTCGAGCGGTTAATACTCCGCTTCCTCGTTCTACATCAAGTGAATTCGCATATTCGGACATAGAAGAAGCAATGGGTGATCGTACACTCAATGACCTAGATTCTCACAAGCTCGATACACAACAATGGTGTATCCAAACTAACTCAACTTTCGAGATCAAGCCGGGGTTGATTAGAGAATTACCAAAGTTTCATGACATGGTGAATGAATACCCAAACAAACATATTATGGAATTCAATACCATAGTCATGGCCATGCTTCCACGGGATATTAATGCGGATGGAGCAAAGTTGAAATCTTTTCCGTTCTCTTTGGTGGGCAATGCTAAGGAATGGTTATATTATTTGCCTTCCAGAAGTATCACAACATGGAATGGGATGAAGAAAATTTTCCTTGAGAGATATTTTCCCGCATCAAAAGATACTCAAATTCGCAAGGAGATTTGTGGGATGAAACAACATGTGGGAGAGTCATTATATGAATGTTGGGATCGGTACAAGAGATTGGTGGAAAGTTGTCCACACCATCAATTTAGTGACGCCATGATAATTCAATATTTCTATGAAGGTCTCCAAACAAGTGATAGATATCTTCTTGACGTCGTGGGTGGTGGTGCACTAGTGAACAAGACGGTGGCCAAAGCTACCGAGTTGATTGAAAGTATGGCGGCAAACTCGCAACAATTATATGCAAGAGGTGAATCAATGGTTAAGTTGGTGCATGAAGTTAGTGACTCGTCTTCACAATCCGATCAACGGTTAAACAACATAGAGAGGGTAGTGCAACGGTTGGCCGCGGTAATTATTCCGGATGATGAAACCGAACAAGTAAATGCTTTATATCCAAATAAAAGGCCAAGGTACGATCCATAATCAAATACTTACAATCCCGGTTGGAAGGATCATCCCAACTTTAGCTATGCAAAAAATCAAGGGGCGGCTCCTAATCCATATGCGCAACAAGGTGGATTCCAACAATCACGTTTCCAACCTCAACAACAACAATTCCAACCACAACAAGTCAAGGAGCAAGATTCTTCGAATGATGACAAGTTAAATGTGATAATGCAAAGCATGCAAGGTCTCACTTCTATGTTATAACAAAACTAACAAAAGACCGATTCGGCAATCAAAGCTTTGGAACAAAGGACCGGTTCGGAAATCAAGGATTTACAAACTCAAATGGGATAATTGGCGACCGATATGAACTTAATAAAAGCTCAAGCATCCACAAAGCTTCCTTCACAACCATTTGTGAACCCAAGAGAGAATGTTAATGCGGTTACTTTACGAAGTGGAAGACAAGTAGAGAGTCCAAGTCATCATGAAGAAGCTAGTGAAGAGGTAGTCCAAGACAAGGAGGAAACCGAACCAAGGAAGAATTCAACACCAACCACATAATCCAAGGAACCGGTTCCTACTTTTACTATTCCACCTCCTTTTCCTAGTCGTTTTGTTAAGTCCAAGAAGGAAGCTCAAGACAAGGCACTCATGGATATATTCAAGAAGATAGAAATCAATATCCCCTTCATCGACGTCATCAAGACAATGCCAAGGTATGCAAAGTTCATGAAGGAGTTATGCACAAATAAGGATAGGTTGCTTGATAATGAAATTACTAAAGTTGGATAGAGTGCGTCGGCTATGCTTTTGAAGAAGATGCCTACAAAGTGCACGGATCCCGGTAGTTTCACGGTGCCAATTACTATTGGTAAGAAAAGGTTTGAACATGCTTTACTTGATTTGGGAGCTTCCATTAGTGTGATGTCGGCCGATATATATGACTCCTTTAATCTTGGACCGTTGAAAGGGACAAGAGTTATTATCCAATTAGCAAACAAGTTTAACATATATCCGAAGGGACTTGTAGAAGACGTTCTAGTGCAAGTGAATGAGTTAATTTTTCTGGTGGATTTCTTTGTGGTGGATATGGACAACAATGCGAATCGGTCATCTACTTCTCTACTTCTTGGGATGCCATTTATGAAGACCGCAAAGACGAAGATTGATGTTGATAAGGGTACACTCACTATGGAGTTTGACAAGGAACTAATACACTTCAACATATTCGAAGCCATGCGCTACCCAAGTTATGTGCATTCCGCTTACTCCATTGATGTGGTTGGTTCATTAGCGCAACAAATGGTGGAATTGAATCAAGAGGACGAACTTGATGTGGTGTTGCAAAAGAGCATTGAATTGGACGTCCATGGCTTGTCTAACTTGGATGTTGAAATTTCCACGGAATTGGTGGAGACGTGTGGTGCTTTGACGGCATTACAAGAAGCTAAGGGTAATGTTTCATATATTTCTTTACCCGTGAATGATAAATTACTTGTACCTTTTATTGTTAAGGTGCCTAAACTAGAGTTGAAGCCACTTCCGAACCATTTGAAGTATGCATTTTTGGGATATGGAGATGATCTTCCGGTGATTATTGCAAAGAACCTCACACCGGTACAAGAAGACCATTTGCTTAGAGTCTTGAAAGAGCACAAAATGGCTATTAGGTGGAAAATTGCAGACATCAAAGGCATTAGTCCATCCATGTGCATGCATACGATTCTAATGGAAGAGAATGTGAAGCCGGTACGTGATGCTCAAAGTAGTCTTAATCATCCCATGATGGAGGTTGTGAAGAAAGAGATACTCAAATTGCTAAGTGCGGGAGTAATCTACCCAATCTCCGATAGCAAGTAGGTTAGTCCGGTACAACTGGTGCCAAAGAAGTCCGGTATTACGGTTGTTAGAAATCAAGACGATGAACTTGTTCCTATAAGAGTTCAAACCGGTTGGAGAGTGTGCATTGACTATAGAAAGCTTAATTCCGCAACCCGAAAGGATCACTTTCCTTTACCTTTCATTGATCAAATGTTGGAGCGTTTAGCGGGGCATTTGTATTATTGTTTCTTGGACGGTTATTCGGGATACAACCAAATTGTGATTGCACCGGAGAACCAAGAGAATACCACTTTCACTTGTCCGTTTGGAACGTTTGCGTATAGACGGATGCCATTTGGTCTTTGCAATGCACCGGCTAGTTTCCAAAGATGCATGGTAAGTATATTCTCGGATTACGTGGAGCGCATCATTGAGGTATTTATGAACGACTTTAGTGTTTATGGCAATTCTTTTGATAGTTGTTTAGACAACATTGAAATAGTTCTTAAACGATGCATAGACACAAACCTTGTCCTTAATTGGGAGAAATGTCATTTTATGGTAAACCATGGCATAGTACTTGGTCACATTGTGTCCTCTCAAGGGCTCGAAGTGGACAAGTCAAAGATATATTTAATAAGAAACTTACAATATCTCACTTCGGTGAGGGAGATCCGTTCTTTTCTTGGACATGCAGGTTTCTATAGGCGGTTTATCAAGGATTTATCCAAAATCCCCATGTCGATGTGCAAGTTATTGCAAAAGGAGGTACCTTTTGACTTCAACAAGGAATGCAAGGATGCTTTTGACAAATTGAAGGAAATGTTGACAAGTGCGCCGATTATCAAGTCATCGGATTGGAATCTTCCATTTGAACTAATGTGTGATGCTAGTGATTATGCGGTTGGAGCCGTTTTGGGTCAAAGAGTGTACAAGTTGTCCCATGTTATCTATTATGCATCTAGGACCCTCAATGATGCACAAATCAACTATTCTACCACGGAAAAGGATTTATTGGCTATAGTGTTTGCATTGGAAAATTTTCGATCATACTTGGTGGATACAAAGGTTATTGTGTATTCCGATCATGCCGCACTTAAATACTTACTAAAGAAGAAAGAAGCTAAGCCAAGATTAATCCGGTGGATCCTATTACTACAAGAGTTCGACATAGAAATTCGAGATAAGAAAGGTGTGGAGAATACCATTGAAGATCATCTTAGTATACTTTTTATGTCTCACGAAGAGATTCCATTACAAGACCGCTTTCCGGACGAACAACTTTTCTCCTTGGAAGAATCAACACCTTGGTATGCGGATATAGTGAATTACTTGGTGACAAGGAAGGTACCTAGTATAATGTCCAACTTCCAAAAGATGAAACTTAAGAAGATAGCGAAGCAATATGTGTGGGATGAACCATACTTATGGAAATATGGCGTTGATCAAATAATACGAAGGTGCGTACCTAACTCCGAATTTTAATCAATTCTCTCCTTTTGTCATACTTTTGCTTGTGGTGGCCATTTTGGTTCTAAACGTACCGCTCTCAAAGTTCTTGAAAGTGGATTTTATTGGCCCACCTTGTTTGAAGATTCATATATTTTTTGTAAATCGTGTGATAGATGTCAAATAACGGGCAATCTAGGTACTCGAAATCAAATGCCACTCACACCAATTCTCGCCGTAGAAATTTTTGATGTGTGGGGAATTGATTTTATGGGCCCTTTTGTCAATTCGAATGGAAATTTTTATATACTTCTTGCCGTAGATTATGTTTCAAAATGGGTGGAGGCTAGAGCCACCAAAACTAATGATTCTCAAGTTGTTTTTGATTTTGTAAGAGAAAACATATTCACTAGGAACGACACACCAAGAGTGGTGATAAGCGATGGAGGCTCACATTTCAAGAAGTCTTTTCACGCTCTCCTCAAGAAGTACAACATAACACACAAGATTGGTACGCCTTACCATCCACAAACTAGTGGACAAGCGGAAATCTCAAACCGTGAGATCAAGTCCGTTCTTGAGAAAATGGTGAATACCACAAGGAAATATTGGAGATTTAAGCTTAATGATGCACTTTGGGCATATAGAACGGCGTACAAGATACCGATTGGTATATCTCCATATAGGTTGGTTTATGGCAAAGCTTGTCATCTTCCGGTTGAACTTGAACATAAGGCTTATTGGGCGATAAAGAAATTCAACTTGGAGTATGATGAAGCGGGGAAACAAAGAAAGTTACAACTAAATGAGCTAGAGGAGATACGTAATGATGCTTACGAGAGTGCCCGGATTTACAAAGAAAAAACCAAGATTTTTCATGACAAGATGATTTCTCGGAAAAGTTTTGTTGTGGGGAAAAAAGTTCTTTTATTTAATACTGGTTTACGTTTATTTCCGGGTAAGCTTAAGTCCCGTTGGGTGGGACCATTTATTGTTACTAATGTTTATGATCATGGTGCAGTTGAAATTGTTAGTGAAAAAATAGGACACCCCTTGAAAGTCAACGGCCATAGGTTGAAGCCATATTATGAAAACTTTCCAACGGAGCATGTGGACGTGATTGGACTTCGAGATTTGCTCCCTCTAGAGGAGTAATGTGAAGCAAGAGCTATGTCGGGCCTTCGACTTTAAAACAAGCGCTAAGTGGGAGGCAACCCACCGGTTTTGTATTTCTTATCCTTTTGTTTTTATTTTCTTTGAGTTTCGTTTGTTTATTTTTCTTGTTCCATATCATATTAAGATTTCCCACCTTGACTTTGCAAGGAGGATTCAATTATATTGAGGAAAATGTAAGGTTTAAGTGTGGGGGAGTGGTTAAGCATATATTTAAAAAAAAAAAAAATTGCATAAAACTTTCAACTTTTAGAGATTTTAGAGTCACTAGCATACTTCTAGGTATGTTTACATAGAGAATTCTGACTGACATAATTGAACTTGGAAGTGTTAGGGAACTACGTTCGGATTTCTTACTTGTTAGAGTGTTAAATAATGGATTTAATCATGCCGGTGATGCAAATTAGGAGCAGAGAAGAATGCATTATTAGAGTTTCTGATCAATCATTAGTGGAGACTACCCATTTTTTATATCATGTGAGGCACCGACCAGAAATTCTTCCATTTGACTAAAGAGCTTCTTTTGAGTATGTGTCATCGTACGTTAATTCCGGGTAGAATGGTGAGCTACCCAACTTCACACCAATTTCAGCACTATTTTTGATCTCTTGAGTGCTAATTTTTGTCAATCATGAGGGTGACGTCTATGGATGAAAGCCTTTTTCTTGTAGTTCGATTTGCACTTAGCACCATTCTCTCTCTCGACAACAACGGGTCCATAGAAACACCATTATCAACAAGGGAGCGACATAAAAATCTACAAGGAAAGTTGAAGACGTTTGAGGTTTACAAGCAACAGAACAAGAAAAGAGCTAAATTTCAAATCCAAGTAAAGCAACATACAATGAGAAGATTTTTACATACATGTTGAAGACTTACAATACAATGAGGTAATTCTATATTCAAGTATAAAGACTAATTTACAAGATCGAAGAAAGTAAAAGGTGAGAATTATTGAAGTTTTTGATTTCAAGACGATACAAGTTGTGAAGAATCAAGCGGTAAAGTACTTTTCCACGGCCATGGTTGTTTTATTTTTCACTTTGTTTTGTATTTATTTGGATCTCAGCTTGTCGCTAGGCTGCCAACCAAAAGCTCTGTGTAATTTTTTAAATTGTTTTTCTAGTGGTTTTATTTTTATTTTAATATCACAGTAAAAGAAAAATGAAAAAAGAAAAGAAAAAATATTGAAAAAATATGAGACAAGAGAAATATCTATTATTGTTTTGTTTTATTTTTGTTTTTATTGAATAAGCCGTGGGGAAGGAAAATTTATAAGGTAGTTTCAAGCGACAAGGATTTTAAGGAAAAAGGTTACAAATTGTCGAGGATCTACGAAATTCGAAAGTTTATCATCAATAGTTGAAGCCGAAAACCAAGAAGATGAAGACGAGGAGAGGAAAACGTTTCTATTGGATGTCGTGAGAGTGGTGTTATCATAATTGGAAATCGGATGTGAAGGTAAGTAAGTAATCTCATCCTCTATAATAGTAGTTGATTTCCTTTCCTAGAGATCGTCAGAAAAATGGTTTTTCAAAATGTTAAAAGATGTGGGTTTTTAAAATATTTCGGAGGTTATTCTTCCCACCATTCAACGTGTTGCAGGAATTCTCTCTTCATTCCTACCTGCACACATGTGAGACCCAATAAAAAAGCCTTCTTTTTGAGTGCAATTATCATAAAACCCTTTTAAAAGAGGCAGAAGTCGAGGTGAAATGCTTATTGATCGTTTCTCAAACACGTGTTCTCTCATTATGGTATGGTTATTTCTCACTCAACATTTAAGAATGAGAATATGTTCTTTAGTATTTCTAACTTCTTATTACTAGCATGCAGAAACTCTATGTCCTCATAGCTCTTTGGATGCTTGGGACGCTGGAACGCTTTGAAGTTGTAAGTTTTAGTTTGATTTGCTCGAGCACTAGCAAAGTCTAAGTGTGGGGGAATTTGATAGGTGTAGAATACACCATATTTACTATCTATAGAGTTTATACTTTCTTTGCTATTTTTCTTGTAAATTATGTATTTTCCGCATGTATTTTACGCATGTTTTTGAGTTATTAGGTACTCTAGAGTCGCACGGAAGAAAAGAAGAAGAAATCACCAAAGTTGAGCAAAAAGGGAAAATTTGTCATTTCATGGGAAAACACTATCTGGACCCCGGTAACGGTTAAGGGGCAGCTCTTTGGAGGAGAGCTAAATACAGTCTAGCTATGGTTAGGGGCTGTCATTTAAGGTAGCCCTTATCTAGAAAATGTGTATGCTCTTAGCACCCAATTGGGGTGGTCACTGTCCTTAGGGTGTAACCATCCAAACCACCTAACCCTAAAACCGAGAATGGTATTCTCTCATTCTTCATTTACTCAATCATTCACTTACGCCTGAAATTGAGAAGAAGAGAAAGAAAAGCTGTCGTCCGTAATTCGAGAAATTGATATGTAATCGAGAGTGGAAATTGAGAAGAGTTCGTTCCTGCTTCTATGGGTATGTGTATTGATGAACAAACAAGGAATATTGATTAGGGTTTGTGTTGGTGTTGTTGATTGGTTTGAATCAAGATGTTGCTTGTCGTCCGAGCAAATCGAGAGAAATTTCAGATCGAGATGAAGATGTTGTTGTACCATGAAGATTATCAAGGGAAAGAATGGGTAATGTCCATATTTCTATTCGGTTCGAGATGGGTTATGTTGGTATGATTTTGGGATTGAAAATATTGATTCTGGCAGAGAGATCAATAGAGGAAGCAGCTGCAAGAATGGGTTTGAGAAGGTAATTCAGGGCTGTTCAAAGATGTTGTTGATGGGGGATCGGATGGAGATTGAGATCTCAAAAGAGTTGATGTTGCAATGAACCTGTGGTGGTGCTGCAAATTGGAAGACGCTGGTGGAGTTTGAACTAAGATTGGGTCTGATATAGATTTGTAGTACCAGAGAAGAATCAAAAGAAATTAGATATGGGTTTGTTATATAAGAAAAGAAGATGAGGAATTGAAGAACTGAATAGCTCATTGAGTTGGTGGTTTGAGATGGATGCAAGAATGGGTGTTATGTGGGGGTTTGCTGTGAAGATTCATGGCCGTCTGGAATTGATAAGATGGACTGAAATCGGGAAATGGGTGTGATGGTAAAGAAGGAATGAGGTTCTGTTGCAGTGAATGATGAGCACTGGTAAGCTGAGGTAGTGAATTGTGCAGTTGCAGTTCAAGTTGCAGGGATAAAAATGGTGATAAATGAATGTGAAGCTGCAGTACTGATATGAATGAACTAGATGTATGCCTAGGAGTGTCGCAGGTGAAGATAATGGCCTGAAACAATGGCCGGAATGCCCTGTAAACATCTAGAACTCGGCCGGTTTCCTAATCAGACGAGTCGACTCGGTGCCAGCGATGAATGATTCAGACGAGTCCGAAGACCGATCCAGACGAGTGATTAAGACGAGTTAGACAACAGTGAGTGAGATTACTCGGTGTCGATTCCCCTTCCTTTGAATTTTGACTAACGAGTTGACTTGTTTGACCGTTAGTCCTAACGGTGGATGACGGAATATTCCGGCCGATCGATATAATTTTCAGGTGGCCGGCGGTGACGGGTTCCGGCGGATTTCCGGCCAAAAACCCAATTTTCCGGCGAGCCAAAATTACAGAATTTTGTATGGACTTCTCTCATGTGTGTGAAGACTTAGAATTGGGAATTGGATGAAAACTTGGAAGTTTTGGAGAATTGGACTAGAAATTGGAATATGGCTCAAATTGGGAAAGTGGTGTTCTTATGGAATTTGGATTATTTTCCTACAAAGATATGGAGAGTATTGAATCCTATAAATAAAAGAGTTCTCTACAACTTTACACACACATCTATTTTGGAGAAGGAGTTAAAGTGCACAAGGATTGGAGGAAGGAGCAACCATCATCTTTTCAATAAGTTTTTCTTTCTTCCTTAATTATTATTATTATTATTGTGTGAACTCCAAACTATGAGTAGCTAATTTTCTTATTGATTGAGGATGAATTCTTAGTTCTTAATATATGATTTGAGTTTTTGTTTCAATTCTATTTTGAAGTTTTTCATATGATTATCGTTTTTTACTAATATTAATGTTTATGATTGATTGATAGGTTGTTTGGAGTGCACGCTAAATTGAGTTGTTAATTTAATCTAAAGCTAGTGAAAGTTAGGGAATACGTAATAGTTTCTTGACTCTTTACACAAGTAGAAAACACGATACCTTGCAGAGGGATTCTGTGGAGCAATTGTGTGTTAAAATAATGCTAGAAAGTGGACCAAGCAAATCGAGTCTAACTACTAGTACTAAACCTAAGTTTATAAACCTTAATGCGTTCGGGTAATTATATCTTGTAAGAGAACCTCAAGGTGGTTCTTTTGAATAGAATCTGATAACTAAGCGAACCTGTTACCCAGTGAAATACAGAATTTTGGGGTTAGCTAAGCGAACCTGCTATCTTACGGTTGGTGATAATCTATGACTAATAAAAAGTGAAAAAGAACATAACTTTAATCATTATTTTGTAGCGAAGAAGGATTCCTTGATCTATTTTCTCTTATTGATTTCAACTTACACTTTTGATTGCTTTATTTACTTTCTTTTGCTTTTAAAATCTTGAACCAATACCCCCCCCCCTTTTTTGTGACATTATAAGACAAATATAATCTCTTGCTCCTCGTGGGATCGATCTTGACTACCCTATATTACTTGTTAATTAGGTAGTAAAATATTAATTAATTTGTTGTGGTTACGACACGCATCAATTTCCAGCTTTATAAGGTTATACCCTGGTTGGACGACCAAGGGTCTCTTCTAAGGAGTGAATAGTATGACCAAGGCGACGAGGTACACGGTTGAGCCAAGGGTGCCCGGGACGGATGAACCTACCCTGGCCATTCTTGGTAAGTCTTGGATATGATGCATTCGGCCCAAAGAAAACCCCACTTAGGGTGCAGTCTTGTAACTATAAGCCATATAGGCATAAAGGATAAGAGGCTGCGAAAACAACTGGTTGTTGGTAAATCTAGATGGGAGGAGCTAGTCTTGTATGGACGATATACCCTCCTTGAAGGGGCAACCAGGGGGAAGATAAGGGCGGCACCCTCCATTAGGGAGCTGATAAGTGTCTTAAGATGGCAATGTCATGGGGCTTTATGCTCGCGAGAGCATTTAGGCCTGTCATATTGTCGCGTGACAAAAATTATACAAAGGAAACAAGCCCAAAGACAAAATGATAAGATGAGATCAATGGGTTTTTACATAAAATTGTAAAGACGTCCTGCGATTTCATCGCAAGACGACAATGTCATGAGGCTTTGTTATCGCAAGGGAACTTAGTCTTGTCATATTGTTGCAAAGAAATTAACAAAATACAGTTAAGACAAGATGAATGGGTCAATACATGTAAGTGTAAAGACGTCCTGCGATTTTGTCGCAGAAAGAAAAATGTGGCAAAATAAGACCTTTAACTAGGAAGGCATAATAAGACCACAAGATTACATGGTTGCGATAGCAACACAGAAATTATACAATTATTGATAACGATATCCTCGCAGATATTGAGGCAGATTGTATTCAATAGATTTTATTTACAACTGATATCTAATATCTATTCAATTTTCTCATATTGCAGATGAATAACAGAGGCAAGTATGGGAATGCACAGAATGAAGAAATTATTATTCATCATCATATGATAAAATTGCATAGATACTATTATGTGACACATTTACGCATATAGTTAAAGGATAAAAAATATATTGATTTACTAATATTGCAGGAAAATAATTATTTTCTGAGTCATACAGGTAGAAGCAAAAGAAATTTATACACCAAGAAAACTCGCAGCAAGTTGGAGAAACTCGCAGAAATATTACAAGAACAAGGAAATAAGTGTATAAAAATTACAAGGAGGATGAAAAGAAGAGACATAATTAATTATATCCATCACCGTGTTCTTCATCAAGTTTCTCTTCTTCGCCAGATTTATCTTCTTTTCCAGATTTCTCTTCTTATCCCTTTTCATTAATATCTTCGTCTTCATCAGATTCCTCAACTTCACTATCAGAGATAACAAGGTTTGGAGTTTTTGCTGGAACTTCTTCTTCAAGATCAGGATATTTATAATGAGGAATGTCATGATCATCGCAAACCAATTTAATGGAGGCATTACGAACATCAACAAGAGAGCTACTAAAATTCGCAACTTTGATTTTTGATTGTTCTTTCAATCTTGAATACTTCTCGTTGCGAGCAGCAAGAGTACTTGTGAGTTTATTCTTATCAGCTTCAAGTTCTCCAATTTTTTCAAGATATCTCTTCTCAGCACCTGCGAATATATAACAACAAGTTGGAAATTTTGCAAGGGAGAACAATAAAAAAAAAATTAACAAAAAAAAAAAAAAAATTATATTAATTAACAACCTTCTCTTTCAGAAACCAGGTCTTTAATTAAAGATTCTTGTTCAACGTGAAGACTAACATCTACAGATAAATTAGTTCTGGCATTATCAAGAACCTTCGCAGCCCAAGCAAACTCCTCATGATTATTAATAAGAAGTCGAGAACGAATTTGGTTTTCTCTTTCAACAAATTCCTCTTTTTCGCGAAGAAGTCTATCCCTTTCAATTTGGAGCTCAAGAATGGTCTTTTGGAAATTTGCTAAAGCTTCAGCTCCTTGTCTATATATACGATCTTTGTCTTTTGAAAGATCTTTATTCTTGGTTTTTAAAGTTTTAATCTCTACTTTGGAATTGTGGTAAAGTTGTTTGAATATGTGAGTTACGTCTATACAAGATCTGTGATCAATTTCTAAGAGGCGAAACATATATCTAAGTTCATCTATTGAAAGAGAATTAATGTTCGAAGGATTATTCAAGGAATTGTTAAGAAGTTCTAGAAGAGTGTCATTATCTACTGGTTCGGGGAAAGAACGAATGGTTAAAGATTCATCAGTGAGACCATAAATGTCTGCGAGAATGACACATCAAGTAAGAAAGAGTAATGAAAAATAAAATATAAAAGAAAAGAAGAAATTTCTCATACCTAAGAGTTGCTTATTGACAGTATCAAGGTTGGATACTCTGAGCGATTGATTAGAAAGATTATTCTCTAATTCTTTATTTTTATCGCGAAGACTAGCAAGTTCAGATTCAAGCTTATCATTTTTTTTCGCGAAGAGCAATATTCTTCTGATGATAAAATGCACGCCTCTTATATAAGTCTGAGGCAACAGCAAAGGAAGCTCTTCCAACCTACGAGAGAATAACATAAGTTAAGACTGGGCGATAGAATAAATACATAAACAAGTTGAAGAAATGAAAACATACCAAGGTACCAAGAGAATTTAAGAGACTGGGAGTCAGCGATCTTGAGAATCCATGAAGAGAATCATTATCTACCAATATGGGAGCATCGCAGACTTTGGCGAGATCCTGGGATGTCTTGTTAAGAACTTCATCTCCATAATCATTAGCGATACCATGAGTAATATCGCCAAAAATCTTAGATAACTGCGCCATTGAAGAATCAGAAGAGGAAGAATCTTTCATGAAAGGAATGGCATTATCATCATCATTGTTGTACTTATCAAAATCAACAATTAAATTTTCTGGAGTGGGTTGAGGAGTTGAAGAAGAAGATTGTTGGGTATTTCTTCTTTTTAAGGGAGGATTGTCAGATTCTTCACCACAAGGAGCGGTAGACTTCCCTTTGGGAGGAGCAGTAGATTTTTCCTTTGAAGATTTCACGGATTTCACCTTGGTTCTCGCGGGTTTTATTGGTTATAATTCTTTGATTTCCTGCGAACACAGATGAAGATAAGAAATAGAGGAAATAATATATTGTTAAAATTCATGAAAAAATATTTCTTACTTCATCTGTGAAAGATTTAAGAGCTAAGAAAGTGTTGGGTTTCCTAAAGTTCTGGTAACTGAGTTTTATCCTATCAATCTGGAAAAGATCGAAGTCATTTAGTGAGAATATGAAAATATAAGGAAGATAATAGATAATAATTATGCGAAAATTGGAGGGAACATACCTCTTTAGTCCTTTGAGGCCAGTAGAAGACCCATGGTTGATACTCTGTAGCGCCCGCATGAAGTGCATGTGTGCCAGAAATATACGGACCCTCTAAAATTAGAGGGAAGATGAACCATTTGTCATCGCTGGAGTGGCGAGGACCTTGATTATTATTTGTATGCCAATCTATATCTAGCATAAGAACTTTATCTTCAGCGATCTTCTCTTTATTATGCAAGCGAACACCCCAGCAAGTGTTATCTCTCTTCATAGGAATTATCTTGTAGTTTTCAAAGAAGTTTTCCACAGTATAATTTGCAGAGACAATTGGAACATCTTTAAATTGAGGATTCTTCGCAGCTTCAGGGTAGCGAGATCCTTTATTAGCAACGCGAGATGTATATTCAAGCAGTAGTCGAATACATTCTCCACCCAACTGATATACTGCTCTCGAGAACTTCTCGTGAGAGATTATTTGATAGAATAATGGAAGTTCCGGGTCATAGAGAGGAATGGGGAGACCAGCTTCAAGTTTTCCTAGCGATACTATAATTTTCTCGCGAGAACATTGATTATCGTTAAATAGTTTGAGAGAAAGTTCGGGTCTAGGATCTTGATCTGGAATTGTGGACAAAGTAAAACCTTTACTTTTGAGTTTTTCTCGCATCTCACCAAAAGCATCCAAATTTTTAGCACCAGCAATAACCATTTTTTAAGTATGGGAATGAAGAAGAAGATTGAAAAATAAGAAAGAAATCAGAGCGATACCAGACGCGCAATTTACGGAAGAACAGTAAACTTGCAGAGAAGTTACGGGGAGAAATAAGAAGAAAGTGAAAGGGGAAAAGAAAAGAATGAAAGAAGTATTTATAGAAGAAATTTCTCGAAGAAGATGAATACAATAAATGCAAAGAAAAGACATGAATGGTCAGATCGCAGCGGTTAGAAAGTACATGTCAAAAATTTATTAGAGGAGAGAATACGTGAAAACAGCTGGCGAAGGATACAGAAACGTGTCAGAATAGAGAAGTCTGAAAATATAAGTAGTTAAGGCATTCTAAAAGTTCTCATGATCTTCTCTTCTTCGCAGAAAATATATGAGAAGAGGCAAGATGTAGGACCAGAATATTGCTACAACATTTCTCTGCGAAGATTAACAACACTTCCCAACGAGCATCACCGCAAGCTTTTCAACAACACTTTGCGAATGTTACAGAATAGTTTGAAGAATGATGTAATAGATGACGATTAAAGAAACACGGGAAAAGCATGTTTGTCTTGCGATGGTTATAAAGCTTGCGATAATAAACATTTTAACCATCGCGATAAGATCGCAGAGTAAATCCGAAACAAAAGGAAAACTTAGTTATCCTCCACTATGTAATTTCCTATATAAAGGGTTCTAATAGATTTAGAGGGGGATGATGTATTTTTTGAGAGTTGAGAAAGTCTTGAGGAGAGAGAAACTTGGTGAGAATAGTTGTAATCTAGATTTCTGTAAACATTTCTGAGATTTGAATGATAAGTGTCGTTTTTAATCTTCAATTATGAGTTGAATATTGCAGAATCTTAACAAGGGTGTAGTGTGGGAATTCCTGCAACTACATCCTCCTTGACCTATGCTCCTCCCTATTTATATAGTTTTATATCTAATTTTCAATATCCACTTAAATGGCATGAAACTGCCCATTTATGCTCTCATCATGAATTCTGCATGAAACTGCCCATTTATGCCTTCATCATAAATTCTGCATGAAACTGCCCCTTTATGTCTCTATGATAAATTATGCATGGATGAAACTGCTGGAATTCTATGGCTGAAACTGCTGGAATTCAATGGATGAAACAACACATTTATGCTTTCATGATAAATTTTGCATAAATGATGGCTGGTAGTGTTGGTGGACATTTGCTGGCGGAACAGCTGACTGCACGGGTAGGGACTTGCTTGATGGTTGACAGGCATGATTGCTGGCAGTGTGGACGGAAGCTGGTTGGCAGCATGGTTGGAGACTGGTTGGCAGTGTGGAAGGATGCTGGTTGGCAGACTGGTTAGGCTGCATGGGTAGAAGCTGGCTGGAAGTGCGGATGAGTTTTTGGCTGAGAATAGGTTAGCAGCATTGCCGGCTACCAGAATGAAAATTGGCTGGGGGTGCGACCGACTTCGATAGTTGACCGACGGTTGACTTTGACCATTGACCTTGACCGGATATTGACTTTGACAGTTGACCAACTTTGACCATTGACCATTCTGTGCAGACTGGTGGGCTACCTTGGTTGACTGGTTAGGGGGCTTGGATGAGGACCAAAATATGATTCAAGTATTGATTCGGCCCATTAAGTGGTATTTTTACTTATGGTATAAACACAGCGACTGGGCTGGTGATATAGATCGCAAAAGTACTTCTGGGTTTGTATTTTATATTGGGTCTGGAGTAGTATCATGGTCTTCAAGGAAGCAACAGGTAGTTTCTCTTTCTACTGTTGAAGCAGAGTACATGGCATCAACTGCGATTGCTTGCCAAGATATTTGGTTGCGGGGTTTGCTTGAAACATTGAATGAGAATCAAACATCTCCGACACTGATATATTGTGATAACCAGCCATCCATAGCCTTAACCAAGAATCCAGTCTTTCATGGAAGAGCTAAACATATCGACATTAAGTTTCACAAAATTCCCGATCTTGTCAAGAGTGTTGAAATTGGATTGGAATTTTGCAAGTCAAAGGAAAAAATTGCAGATATATTTACGAAGCCATTGAAAGTAGACATCTTTACTTGGAGAATCTGGCTGGTTAGAGGGTGATTCATCTCTGTACGACATGACAAAGAGAGAAACTCAAGAAGAAGAACCCTTTCTCAAACAAGGGAGATGATGCAATTACGCTGGGTGTGAATACGGGACCTTAAAAAAGGAAATGAAGCAATGAAGGACATAACGCTTCCATATTTTAGAATGGATGATGCCCCGATTGAAGCCGCGTGTGAAGGAAGGCAAAATAAGGAAACTTTGCTATCTGTCGAAACACCTACTCCCTCCTTGTTTACACCGGTCCCACCAAGCTCGCGCCCAGCTTTCAATACTCCCATTTGAACTGACCCCACCAATTGCGCCAACTTCCCAATGATCGCCCAAGTTGCACCAGCTAGCACAATCAGCTTCCCCACCATGCACCGGTCCCACCAGCTAGCATGCTCAGTTTCCCAACTCGCGTCAACTTCTCAATTCCGCCCAGCTTCCTGTTTCTCAATGATGCTGACCTTCCAACCGTGTCGGCCTCCCAATTTGTGAAAAACTGCCAGAGGCAAGGATTCCAAATCCTATCTATAAAAAGATCAGACAAGTCTCCTCAATTCTCTTTACGATTTTACGCTGATAGTTTGTCACCATCTTATGCTTACCTCGCAACAAAGCTCATGTTACGAGCTAAGCAAGGGACTTAATGTTGATGGTGGTTTTTAGACAAAGGGTATAATTGTAAAACCCCCGAATAATCTAATGTCACCGGTGACACATTTATTAGAACATTTAATGCTTGTAGTCAGTAATTAATAGGGGGTATTTTTTTCAAATTAGGGTTACAACGAGCAAAAACCCTAATTCCCCTCTGTGACAATGGCAAATCATGCCGGCCACACCTAGCCCAAGCTAGCCACGCCATGCCAAACGCACTCTGCCATGGCCCTATCTATGCTAGCCACATCAAACGCGCTAAAGCATGCCAACCATGCTAGACGCACATCTATGCCAATGGCGAATCATGCCAGCCACACCTACCCCAAGCTAGTCGCGCCATGCCAAACGCACTATACCTTGGCCCTAGCTATGCTAGTCACACCAACCGCGCTAAAACATGCCAACCATGCTATCCGCATCCCAGTGCCAATGGAAAATCATGCCAGCCACACCAAACGCACCAAAGCATGCCAACCATGCTAGCCGCACCTCTGTGCCAATGGAAAATCATGCCAGCCACACCTAGCCCAAGCTAGCCGCGCCATGCCAAACACACTCTGCCTTGGCCCTAGCTATGCTAGTCATACCAACCATGCCAAAGCATGCTAACCATGCAAGCCGCATCCTTGTGCCAACGGCAAATCATGCCAGTCACAACAAATGCGCCAAAGCATGCCAACCATGCTAGCCGCACCACTGTGCCAATGGTAAATCATGCCAGCCACACCTAGCCCAAGATAGCCGCACCATGCCAAACACACTTTGCATTGGCCCTAGATATGATAGCCACTTTCCAAGCCGCTATGCCATTGGCACATGCCAAATTAGCGCCCGCGCCCTAGGCTTGCAAACCGTGCAACATAGGACAATATGGCCATGCGTGCCATTGGCACATGCCAACACGCACCGCTAGCCACTTTCCAAGCGGCTATGCCAAAGTAGCGTCTGCGCCCTAGGGAAATATGGTCGTGCGTGCCATTGGAACATGCCAACACACACCGCTAGCCACTTTCCAAGCCGCTATGCCAAAGTAGCGCCTGCGCCGTAGGTTTGCAAACCGTGCAACCTAGGCCAATATGGCCGTACGTGCCATTGGCACATGCCACACACTCCCCTAGCAGCTTTGGCATTTCCACTTGTACTCAAACTGTACCCTGCGGCCAAGGAATTCTGCACTTTCCATTGGCACATGCCACACGCAGCTTTGGCATTGCCACTTACACTCAAAGTTTAACCTACAGCCAAGGCATTCTTCACATGCCACACGCTCCCCTAGCATCTTGACATTGCCACTTGCACCCAAAGTGCAACCAACTCTCGAGACATCAACACAAAACTGGGGGATGCTTTCTCAGGGTTTTGGTTTGGTGGTCACATCATGCAGCGTACACTACGCTCGTATTAAGAAAGCGTGAAAAGGAATAAAAGCGGTCAATTAAATGGGGGAATAAAAGTGAAAACGTTTTCACTCTTAAACACGCCGGTTACCACCTCCTCCTATTTAACTACTTTTTATTTCCTTCCATAATGAGGCCAGGGTACGTTTCAATCTCAGCTTGTATAAATAGGTTTCACCTATTTCTACCAGACAACAAGTCTTGGTCAGGAGAAAAATACAACACTATCAGAAAGCAACTTTTGAAAGATCACCCAAAAGGCTTCCATCTCTTGCAAGCTTTCTAACTTCTACTTTTTTCTAATACAAGTCGAGACACTACCCAACCAGAAATCTCTGGTCTCATCACCTTTCTTCGCTATCTTCCCCAAATCAACCTTTTTCCTCCACTTTGTGACCGAAGCAAGTGTGGAACGGCCATTTCTTGGTTTAGGCCGGAATTGTACAGATTGATCTCTCGAACCTAAAAAGTGCTCAACGTGCAGCACATTTTTTAGGGTTTAAACCAGTTTCTCACTCACCTACCCGAATTTACCGAAATTGGAAGAAATGATTTTCACCCATAAACACTTACATGAATGAGGACTCTGGACCACTCAGCTGGCATGAACTCTTTCTTTTTCGGGGATGTCTCTACCTATTTTTCTATCCATGCCACTGATCTTATGACTGCTTTAGTATTTAACTAGTTAGCTTTTTTCAAAAACTAAATCTTGTGCAGTTGATTCACTATAAGAAAATTGACCTTTACCGACTAGCCGGATTCGGCTGGTACAGGGGCGGTTTTGGTGGTTGGAGCTCTGTAGCAATCCACTTGGCAACAAATAGGCTCTATTGCTGGAGACTTATTTGCTAAAGATCTTTACCCACCAGGGTGTTGGAATAGATATATTTCAACTCAATGAAGCGACTCAATTTTTAGTGAGCATTACTTTTCAGTTACTACTGAATAACGCTGCTAGAGCACATAAAATCTTTATTGTTAAAAAATTTAACCGAGAAAGAGATTTGTTGCTGAAGACATAAACATTGTTGATAAAGGTGGCCAATTATAAAACGTTGCCAACCGCTAAAGGACTTGACTTTCCGAATTTTAGTTATTGTGGGTGGTGGTGAAGAGTTGTAACAGCTAAATGTCTCGAAGGAAGAGAGTTTCCATCCACTGAATTTTAGTTTCTCAAGGGTTTAAGCTTTTGTAGTGTTCGTTGGATAAGAATTTCACCCGCTGGTTTTTCATTTTGATCAAGGGTTCTGCCACGATATTTTTGTTGGTCGAAGTTTTTATCCACCAGTTTTTGGTTGGATGAAGTATTAGTTCTGAGTTGCTGAAAAGCTCCACACGCATATTTGAGTTGGTAGAGAGTAGTTTATCATGAATATTATGACAGTAAATTTAGATATCATTTTGGTAATAAAAATAAAAATCATTGATTCATTAACATTCGATATCCGAAACAGTATTAAAAACATCCGACTACAATATAGAGAGAGGAAAAACCCCTGGTGACTGTCCTAGGCGTTTATTGAGTACGTAGAGTATATGGATTTTGCTGAGAGTCGGAATCTTCCATCTTGGCTAAGCTCTCACTGCAGCCACTGAGAGTCTGAATCTTTATTTGGCTAGGCTCCCACTACTGAAATGATACGATCCAAGGGTGTTCTCTGCAACAAAAATAGCAATAATGATCAGATTGCAGCACTATAACACGACACATCCTTGTGCATATTAATTTAACAGATTATATTCCTTTTTTTTTCCAACATATATAGTGAACATATCGATACCGCAACAACAATATGATTCTACATCAACATATAGATACTGCAGCAACAAAAGATAATCTCAAGTTTCCTGTAAAAAAATTATATCTGCAATCCACTTCACGATTACGCTCATAGGAAACCACACTTTCCAACACTACAAATAGAATTTAATTTAAGCAAAACCCAAGGAGAACATGGATATTAGATACTAATGTGACAGAAGATAAGAGTAAACGTAGTTACCAGTTCTTAACTCCATGGAAGCATTTCAAATCTCTTGTTTTTCTCTCTAGAGAGGTCATTACACTTAGTATACAACCACATTTACTGTTTGAGATGGCATTATCACTCCTTCAGTCTTTAATGTATTCACTGAAGTGCTGCTTCTGACCCATTGACAAAGTTGTCTTACCAGCACCTAGAATATGTTCACCAAAAAGATTTAGAACTTGTTAGATTTAGTAACACCCATCACAAGTAAAACTCCAAAGTGAAATTCGAGTTAAAAAAACATGAAACTCTATGATTTTACTTATGCTACAAAGAGAAAAGGAAAAAAAGAGTGGTTCTTGGAAATTTATTTGGGAACCAATAGCACAATGCCATATAAAACCCTATAATAATTCTGATTAAATTGTACAAGGAAAGCTCAAAACCATGCCTATCCATGGTATTACATTTTTAAATTTTTTTTGCAAAAAAATTGGTGCCTATTTCAAGATTATTTTCTTAAAACCAAAAGTATTCAGCTTCTGCAATCGACTAAAGTAAACTACCAACTGTTTTGCGATAAGTACAACAGAAACTAAACCTACTACAATAATCAGAACAACAACAAGGGAAAGAATGAGATGATTAAACCACCCTCTTCAAGACCAAACACCACTTACAAAATCTTTATTCTTACAGGAAGCCTCCTTCATAAGGATAAGGACAACACTAAAACCTAGACCATTAAGACTCTTAAACATACTTCAATTTCACAAATTAACAAATAGATTATTATCAGAATCTAAGGCCAAGATTTCAAATACATGTAATTCACACGCGGCCTGTATTTAGTCATGGATTAGCAGATTCAATAACTGTTATCTTTGGCTTTTCTATTTGATTGGTGAACAAAGATCGAATGGTCACCTTATTACCACGTATCAAATTAGAAACTAATACATTATAAGTAAGGCACAAGAAGCAAACCTTATGCCTTAAGTGTTTGATTAGTGGTCACCTCATCTTCACCATGAAGAGAAAATTACTTCACAACCTCACTATATCTGGAAATGCTGTTATATATATACACATATAAGCTGTAGAAAAACGAAGACAAACCACAAGCTCAAATTAGTTCAGATCTAATCTTAACATACTATGCTAGCGAAAAGATACATTGAAGCTCCATTTAACTTGATTGGGTTTGTTTATTATGGAAGTGCTAAGATACGTCAATGAATATTTTGAAGCAACAAAGAGCAAAACCTGGATATAGAAATAGACATATAATTAGATGAAGAATCCAAACTCAAATTTATAGAAGGGAAAGCACCTAGAATAAAAAGCTTTCAAACCCTGGAATTTCAACCTAAGCTAATCCCATCAAGCGGGAAGGATGCACACAATTTCAATACAACACACTTTGGTTTGATGAAAATTTTAAACCAAAAGTCAAAATATAGAGAAAACCAGCAGACATAAAGACAAATAACTAACAGAATAGTAAGTCGCTTATACATTAGCTTCACTGAACTAGTAGCACACAAGAATTTTCAACTTTATTCTCTTCAATGGCACTAAAAGTTTGTTCTGCAACAGATGAAAGTGCTAAGAGGAAAACCTATACAAATCAAGGTTTATACTAATCAATGCAAGCAATACAAGAAAATTTCAGTGCGGAATACTCAAATCAAGAGTTGTAGTCATGATAGCAACAACTTAACAGTGGACATTATAAACCCTAAAAATTACAGGACCTTACTCTCTTGTAAAACCAAAGGTACAATGAGTGGAAGACAATGAAAATAGTCAGACTACGGTTGAACGGGTTATACCTCAAAAAGCATAGAAGCTCTAATACTAACATTTATTCAAGTCTAAAAAGTCCCAAGACAGCCTAGAAATACAAGTAGTCAACATATATTGAGTCTCTGAAGCAACATCTTACATACAAATAGTCATTAATGCAAGCCGAGCACAATCACCAGAAAGTAAGATTTTTAACAAAAGTAAATGGATATCCATTTAGAAAATCAATGAGCAAAGAGTTACCATCAAACTATTCCTGCATTGACTTTGAACTCTTGCGGAACCACCTCCAATCGCGGTAAGAAATAGGGTAAAGAGACTCAACATTTTCTCTCTGTTCATTAGGATTTCTATTAGGATTCACCTGATGCAAGAAAACTATTAGGATTTCTCCCTGATCATTTTTCACCTCCAACCCTTAATAAGCCATACTATCTGCCATCTCATTTCCTACACAGAAACAACAAAAATTTAGGATCTAAAACTCAAAAGCAACGTTGAATTCATACTAAAAAGAAAGTAGTAAATTAAACCAAAACTCAATTAAGTACAAATAAAAACTGAACCCCAACATTAATTAGCTAAAGCATGACCAAGAAAGCAATTGTTACCTCATCAAATTCCCAATTTCTCTTCTGACCCTCTGATAGACACAATTTTGTGTCTAATTTGTCTCGATTCTATAAATTGATAGTGCTCCTTTTTGTACTTATTATGGTATTTTATGTGTGTGTAGGTATTTTTGGCCAATAAACATTTTTGGAAAAATCGGCTCGAAAGTTGTCTAAAGCACCCAGAGGAAATGATATTGGCACCCTCAGTTTGGATAAGGGACACCTCTAGGGCACCCCAAAGACAGCTGATATTTGCACCCCTATACTGGATAAGGGGCGACACTTTCTTCTTCACAGGTTTTTGGCGGGAAAACTGAATTCAAAAATTCAGTTTTGCAGTGTGATTTACATGCAAGATTCTATGGAATTTTAGGAAGATTCAATGGTTGCCGTGGATTGGTACCACCCTGTTACGACTAAACAGGGTTGGTAGGTCTTCTAGAATTGAAAATATAGGCTGCTACGTCGAGTTTGGACAAAACAAAATCTTGGAGTTTCACGGGTTTGTTGAGGTTTCATGGACCGGTTTTGGAGTGATTTAACTACGGATTTATGTTGGTATATACTTCTTAGAGTATATCATGGATGGTACATGTGTTTTTATCGAATAGATTGGGCTGTACAACTCTATGGAGCGGAACAGAGGGAAGTTTTTCACGGGATTGTGTTCGAGTATATTTGGGAGTTACGGGATATTCAAGGCAAGATAACCCTCCCCTAGATTCATATATATCTAAAAAAGGTACTGGAATGATTTGTACGGCTCAGAAACACACACGTAGAGAAGAATTTGGAAAGTGGAGAAGTCCAAGACTTTCTGCCAAAGAATTAAGAAATTTAATCGTGATTTAGGGTTTCTGTTGGATATATATAGGTTGGGTTAAAGTCATAGAAGGGTCATGTACACTTTAGGGGAAGTTTAGAACATCAGGGAGCCGAGAAATCAACGTTGCAGGAATCGGGTTCTGCTGCTGCTGCTGAAGAACACGAAGAACAAAAGGCCACTAAAGACAGTCGTGTTTAGGGTCTTAAAATCAGCGACAAAGCAACAGTGTTTTCAACAGTTTTCTGTGACAGTTCCATTGTAACATCTATTTTGTAACGCCGATACACTGTTGCAAACTGTCTGTGTTATTACTTTTCACTCTTTTAATCATCTTTTGAGCAACAAACATATATTTTGAGACCATGATTAATATGAGGAGCTAAGCCCCTTTACTGAGGCAATGGAGGAAGCCAATTTTCCATGATTTGTGTGGTAATTTCTATTTAATTAATTCTTGTAAGCTCTTTTATGATTATTTGCCTTGATTGAATGGTTTTCGTTAAGAAATTGTGATTTCTCTTGATAGGATATGCTTAGACCTAGGTTTTTGATATTCTATGCTTTCGAAATACACTTGTTATTCTGGAAATCTACATATGCAAAATATTAGAATCACTTTAAACGTAAAGAGTCGCATGAATAATGATTAGATTAAATCACATAAAAATTGGAGATTGGTGGAATCCTTTGTCTCAGTGCTTTTATAATTTTGATACAACTTTCTTTGAGTTTTCTAGTTTAATTTGAGTCTAAAAAATCCTTCACAAGTCTGAGAGGAACGACATCTTATTTATCACTTTTATACAACAATTAAAATTACATCACCCTCTTTTAAAATAACCCCATAAAGAATCCAACATCCATCTGAAATATAGGAACAGAGTATTCGTATCTCAATATCATAGGAACAAAATTAGCCCTTGTAGTAAGAAACGTTTGCCAATGCCGCGACATTTCATAATCACAAGAGTAAGACGATATGATTTGATACCATAACAACAATGGGATTTTAGGCAGTGCCCACCTATCATTAGTAACCCAGACAACAGTTTTAAAGCTTAAGATGTCTGCCTGAGTCATTCGCTGAACCTTGTCTTTAATGGGAAATGTTCTCTTTTACCTAAAACATGAAGATAACACATCCAAGATATTTGAATTAGTATCTGCGGATAAACAAGAACATATAAATGAAAGAATAAACCATATTCCCTTCTTCAGTTCACTACAACAACATAAAAAAACCCAAATTCCAACAGTCTGAACAAAGTAGAATTGAAAATGTGAGGACTTGTATCTGGCAGAGAAATGTGCAAGGGATGTAGTCGCCCACCATATTTTTACTTCTTCCTATCCCTACAATAATATTCAAAGCCCCAAATTGAACTAAAACTGATGCATTTACTACTTTATGTGTTGCATCTTTATCAATCTTCACGGGAGGATAGATTGATGCAGGAAGGTCATTCCCTCCAATATCAACATCCTCATCCACCAGATCATTACCTGTTTACGAAATCGATTAGACAATAACAAAAAAAAAAAAAGGGAAGGCTTGAATAAATTGAAACTAACCTTTGCTTGGTTGCGCAAATAAAACCCCATTCC
Organism: Papaver bracteatum; assembly: GCA_023529315.1. NCBI lineage: Eukaryota > Viridiplantae > Streptophyta > Magnoliopsida > Ranunculales > Papaveraceae > Papaver > Papaver bracteatum. Next base: position 1,331,482 of record JAJJWX010003506.1, read on the forward strand.
GAGACACCTTCATATTCTGCACCCAGAACATGTAAAGGATTACCAATATGAATTTTAACTGGAATTCATGGGTTAAATAAAACAGAATTACCTCTGTAATTCAAGGAACAACTTTTCTTTGATTCTCTTGTTGAACCTGCATATAGTTATCTACAAGATGTCATCACTAGTAAGTGATGAAAAATTGCTACCACTAGATGTTTGATCAACACATGAACCTGTTCCATCAGCTTGAACTGAAAAAGCATGCTAACCCTACAGTATCAGAAGAAACAAAAAACAAAAAAATCCTTAAATCTCACCAATAAAATCACAACAAACCCAAATCATAACTCAAAGCACAAGATCAGTTGTTATTGTCGTTACCAGAGTGCTTAAAGGAGATAACGCTGTAGAGATTGTTAGGTTATTTACATAACTAATCCATTTAATCTCCATTTCCAAACTCTTTGCTGAGAAAAGTATTGTTCCTCCTCACAATCTCCCAAATCAAAAGACCATGGTACTGTTGTCATTTTCTTCTTGACCTAACAATTACATGATCAGATTCAATTAAAACAGAATCTAAATCAAAATAATAAGAATGAAATCAAGAATAAATTTGTTATACTTACAAATAAATATTTGACGAAAGAAGTGAATGATTAGATTGGAGCGGCTTAATTCCATGGATGAGAAATGAAGTTATAGATCTGGTTTAGGTTTCTATAGAGGATAAAGGGAGGGTGAGTGAGCTTAGGCGGAGATAGAGAGAAGATAAGATAAGGTCAAGTTTCTCTCTCTTCTTAATTTTTATAATATGTTTTCGATTACGGATATGGAAAGAGGAAAGTGAGGAGAAAAAAATCAAAGCCTTGTAAAAAAAAATTGAACGGTAGGAAGGAGAGTCATACAGATTAGGAGACCTTTTAGATGGTGAAGATTTAGTTTGGGAGCCTCACACGGATTGAGAAGAATGTGTAGGTAAAACGAACGTGTGCATTCGGTTTTATTGTCAATCTTTGATACGACAAAAATTGTAAGAATACTGTAAAATTCGATAATTTTTTCTTTTTTAAACCAAAATTTTGTTGTTGTTATCGACCTTCGTTCATGCATAAATTGTAATATATATAAGTATAAATTAGATTAGAAGAATGAGAAACGAATTTAATAACTGTCATTGACTGACGACTAGATAGAATTTCCAAGTCCAATGATAATATATTTAGAATTTTAGTAGATATTTTGATTTAGATTAAAACATCATTAATATGACGAACATCGGTTGGTTTATGGTTTCGGTGGTGAAGAACCCGATTTTGAAAAAGAGATCACTAAAAATACTATGATGACCATCTGCAGGTTTGGGTTCCTATGAAGATTCCAACCTAGTGGAAGAGGTCATTACTCATTATGTCGACATCTCGAACTTTCCTATTTTGTAAACTCGATCAATTTCCAAATCACACAAACCCTAAAATTTAAGTGACTTTATGAAATCTGTTTTACCTATTGAGACCGGTTGTACCTTAAGGTAAACACCGATTGAAAATACAAACACGAAAGGCAGATAGTAAGTAGCAAGCAGTTATCCTAGATTAACACCAATCATAAATACCAACATGAAAGGCATATATAGCTAATCTTTTTTTTTTTTGGCCTTATTTAGTTTCATCTGTCATCAATCAATTTCACTAAATTTCCCTTATATAGGCTCAAATTCAATTTTCATTAAATAACATATCATTCCGGCAAATAACATAAACTTATCTTGATTTATATGAATCTAGTTTCTTAGGCTATGTTTAATCTCAATCGATGTCATTAGTTTTATCAACCTCATTCAATTTCACCCGTTATTCATCAATATTTAATAGCCATGTACTTACTTTTACAATTGGTAAAGGTTCCCATAGACAGATAGTTTTGATGGCAAACTGCACTTGTTAAAAATATATTACTTCTATTATACTTTTTAGTGGCCAGAAAATAGTTGTCGAAATATACTAGCAACGCCAACAAACTGATGGTTGTATTAGGTGTCTACCGACAGGGTTTTCCGGTGGGTAAGACGAGTGACAAAAAATGTATACCTTCTATGGTACATTTTGGTTACCCAACCATGGTGTTTGGAGGATAATAACAACAAATATGATATTTCAATTGTTAAGTCATCGTTCCTAAAGAGTTCAACCAACTGTCGTTGCTGGAAAACTAGTTGTTAGAGATATCTTCCAACTCGAGCTGTTTTTGGTTACCCAAAGTTGTCGTTGAAGAGTTCCACTGACTACCGTTGGTAAGAAAGTAGTCGCTAACGCCAAGTTTTCTTGTAGTGATTATTCAGTTTTATGCAGTAATTAGTTTTTGCGTAATTGGTACTAAGATTACTTGTGATGTATTTTTAATTTGTATCTTCCTTAAGGTTGGTCTGATAAATTTATCTCTTTTGAAATTAGGTTTATGGTTTGGCACCCATTAAGAGTGTTTTGGAAGACTCGGAAAGTGATGAGTTGACCCTTGCTTCCGACCAAGTTGTAAAAACCTAGCCACCTGGTTCGCCGAAGTGTATGTAGGTGAAAATCTAAATATGTATATATATCAGAGGGCATTAGGTAAATGACATATATATGTTGTAATTTTTTATGTTTCTGTGTATATTCGTACATCTTTGTTCAGTTTCAAATCTTAATAATTTCACCTATCTGTATTAGACAATGAGACGTAGGACCTGCCACCATTATCACCTTCCTTAATTTGGACTCACATATTCCCTAATGAAGTGAACTTTAGAATCGGATAACCAGGTCATTGTCTTGGTTAGGTATTTACTTATCTGTATTAGATAATGAGACGTAGGACCTGCCACCATTATCACCTTCCTTACTTTGGACTCCCATATTCCCTAATGAAGTGAACTTTAGAATCTGATAACCAGGTCATTGTCTTGTTTGAGTCTTTACTTTATTCTTACCGCACTTCTATCATAGCATATCAAAACAGATGTATAAGGCAGATTAGGGCACAAATGAGTTAAATGCTAAATTAAATACTAGAATTATAGGGGAGCACAATCAAAAAAAAAATTTGTATAACCTACAAAGATGTAGTACTTATTAATTTTGTATGTTGTTCTCTTGGACATGTCTTTTCGACTTTTGCCATCAGTTGTGGACTTGGAAAAGTAACAAGATGCAGGGGAAGGCTTTTAGTTCAAGTGTGTTGTATAAAAATGTATCAAAAATAATTACTATTTCTTGTAAATTTTTATTTGTTTTTTAAGGACTGGAAAATGCGTATATACATCAAAGGGCATCAGGTAATGACTTTTTCTTTATTACAAAACCACGATAAGTATTTCTCGTTGTTCTCTTCTCCATTTGATATTTTTTTGTAATTTCATCCTTATGTGGTATAACATCTTAGTTTTGTCTTCTTTTAACATAGGTTGGTATATGCTTATGATTCAGAGAGTGAAATGATGACAACTCTTGCAATTAGTATTTGATACTTAACAAATAAAATTTCTACTTAGAAGAATTTAAGTTCTTTTTTGTATGAATCCAATGTGATAAGAGTCAATTGAAAGTGAGATGAATTTTATTGAAGAAAATATTGTTGATTGTGGAGGATAAAATGAAAGGTGTATGCAGGTGGTTATTGCAATTCCGGCGTATTCCTGCCCATAATGAGCTGCCGGTCAACCTTGACCTGGTCAAAATTGGTCATTGCTGACTGATTTTAACCAGGTGAATATTGACCTGCAGTAATTTTTTTGCAGCTACAAAAAAGTTCGTAACGGCTTAAACGTGTTACAACGTCCTGTTACAAAATAAATGCGTAACGACTCACACATGTTACGACCATGCCACGTGATAATGGCTTGCAGCTGTTACAAGGGCCGTTGCAAAAAAATTGTAGCACCCTTTTTTGTAACGGTCAGGAACCGTTACAACCCCGATTCTTAACGCTTAAAAAATGTTTCAAATCGGAAAAAAAATGGTGTAGTGGGGTACACATACCTAAGTAGCAGAACGTGGTCTGGGTTCGCCAGTATGCGAACGGGTACGCATACTATCTTACAACCAAACTCAGTTGAATTCCCAGACTTGAACTGTTACACCGGTACGCATACGGGTATGCATATGAAGTTCTCGGACTTCAACTATCAAACCAGTACGCATACGGGTATGCGTACTATGATTCCCGGACTTGGAATAACTTGCAATAGTTAGCATACAAGTACGCATACTATGCTATATCCAATCGATGGTTAATTGTTCTAAACTCCATTTTAATCATTGATACATTATTTGAAGACGAAATTAGCTGTCTCACACGAAATATCAGCTTCAAAGCAGTTTTCAAGTGATCAATAGATCAATACGAAACATTCCGAGTCTATATCAAATTATTGTCTCATACAAATCATGTAAGATGTTACCATGCGATTTTCACATGCTCATCTTTTGACTTTCGTCAAGAATATAAGATGAACTTGGTTAAAGCGAAAGCTTACCACACATATTTCGAGAAATATGTAAGCGAGTTAAACTCAGCTCGAAATATCAAATGTGTATAATATAAAGTTTATATAGTTATACGACTTTTGTCTCAATAGGAGACAAAATAGAAATAGATTTTTGAGTGATAGATGAGTTCAAGTCTCCACATACCTTTTGTTGATGAAGTTTCACAAGATCCCCTTAGTAGTTCTTCATCTTCAATCGATGGATTCCGTGAAGTCTAAACCTCAACTACATATTCTATCCTAATCCGAGACATAGCTATAAGTAAACTAGAAATCAAGATTTATAGTTTTGGTAACTAAACCCATGATTAATTTAATTGGAAATGCTCAACATAAGAAAACTTACGGAGCTGTACAGTACCTTCACATAGAAGTGGATCAGGGAAAGATCAATAATGCGGAATATTTAAAGATTCATTCTATTTTTCATCAATATTTGCATAATGACACAATAGACTTAATCTTTGTTATCAAAAGTTTATTCTATTTTCCATAAATATTTGCAGAATGACATAATAGACTTAACTTTAGACATATATAGGACAATCATAGTTTACAGATGCAAACGCACATATCCCATAACAATTTTTTGCAATGTATAAAACCAATAAAGATTGATACTGCAAAATCATCTTCCAAATAAACTTTAGAATTTAAATAAATAAATCTAAAAACATTGCAAGATGAAAATCGTTGGCAATATGAATGTGAAATCACAATATAGGTTATTCCAAACCCTAGTTATCCTTCTTCAAACACAAGAATAAATTCTTATAAGAAGTTTCCTATAAAAGATAGAATAACAAGCGATAAGGAATTTAATCATCATCGGAAACCATCCAAGAGGCTTGAACAATATACATATATACCTTGATTTCGGGAAACTTAGTAGAAATTACACGTAATTGTTCTTGCACACATTTTACCTTGGAAATGATCTTACGCACACCCTTGTAAATTTGATGAAGAAGACTCAAGGTGGTAGGATCGCAAGAACCGTCAAGGGAATCACATCTTTGTCTTTTGCAAGCATTCTCCTTCATAAGTTTGAAAGTCCAAGGACGAACAAGTTTGGGAGTTCCAATAGAGTTGCCAATAGAAGAAATTGAATATGCTCGACAAATTTGCTCAACTAAGCAAGGAAATCCTAACTTCTTGTTAGATGATGTCATTGAGAGCATTTGAAGAATTATTAATCCACAAAATAAATCTTCGAGAACCCAATTCAAGGAAATAGACTAACTCCGCAAACTCACGACTCCGCCGAGAGTTCTCAAATATAGAGGGACAAATATTAGATATACCAATTTTCCTTCAATCCAATCAACACTCTTGCCACAAAGACCATTAGAAATGGTTCCATAAGATGGTATTTCTTCCCTTGGTCTAAGAAGGCGAAAATTACCCAAAGAATTTTGGTAATCCTTGATATCAACTCTCTATTAATAAGAATACTTTCTCTTTTTATCATGGTTTTAATTCCATGTCATCAAGAACAACATCATGGATGTTAGCATAGAAGATTCTTGTGAGAGTGTCAAAACCTTCACCAAGACCATTAAAGATGTTTCTTAGATTAAATTTTTCAGAACAAAACAAATCTTCTTTATGACCATTAACCATATCCAATTTCTTTTCTAGAATGAAACCACTAGAAGAAATCCTTTCAAAAATATTACTACTATAATCATTGATAAATCTAATTCTAATAAATTCTTGATTTTTAGGTATAATCATGCTAGAAGATGACGAATCCATGTTTTAGAAACTTTCTTCGAAACCTTGAAATTTCCCATGAGATCTAAAAATTGAGAGATCGAAAAGAAGGAAAAACATATTTGAAATGCTTCTTTAGGATGAAGACAACCCTTTGCTTCCCTTGGACCTCCAATAATGATTTTAATGGAGTTGAAATATGAACCCTAGAGAATACTTAGTTCACGTACGCGGACAAGGGAAGGAAGAAGAAGGGTACGCGTACCAAAACGCTTATATACCCATTGATGGGCTTGGACCCATTTATGAACTGCAACCCACAGAAAGAAAGTGGGATTTTTACGTCGCTCAACCATCAAGGTTCGCATACTGTGAAAAGATTCAACACAGTGTAGTAAGAGGATAGAAGTAGAACTACATCACTTTGTACTTAACCTCATGTGGACAATTTTTTTTATTTCGAACGAGTTTTTCTTCATGGAAAGAAATAAATTTCAAAAATACAAAGTCACAAAACAGATCAGGTCGTTACTTGCCCCACTTCAAGTTATATACAAATGGAGTGATTCCAATCTTGTTACCAAGAGGTAAGATGAGCAGTGGATTCCTCGTGCATCTTCTCCGATAGATATTTGCGAAATGTACCAGAAGTATAATCATATTAATGATGATACTCAGGGTTATTTAAAAATTTTGACTCCTTTTTCTTATGACTCCAATGGATGGAACTTGCAACACCACCTGTAAAAATCTTTTTATCGATTTTGACTGAGTTTTTGCCAAAATTCAAATGTGTGTCATGAATGACAGAATCAGAATTTTTACCAGCACATGCCTTTTCCTTAATCAAGACAAATCGTTCCACAGATTTAAAAACGTTTTCAAAAGCCATAAATAGATCTTTCTCAATTGATCCATCTCGATAGTATTCCTCAAAAAGATTAATAATAAGTCTAATGAGGTTCCATATCCTTGAGCTTTTATTCACACGTTTCCTATAACGAACCATGACAGGTTGGGAAACCTACAATGAATACTGCAAGTGCACATTGTCTAACTCACAGACAATGGCAAGTACAGGTCGTTCCCACAAGAGTGTGAAATACCACTACTAATTAATATTAAGAGTAACTGATCAAAGTCAATATATTTTCAGACAATTGTGGAATTATAGCGAAATAATAAAACATAACCGAAGATGTGAAAGTGTTAAGGATCCGGGAATCCGTTGTAGGTGAATTACTTGCATTCAATCTCAAAGGGTCTCAATATTACTCATGTAGAATCGCAAACCTATCTGCTCATACATGGAAGATATTTCGTTAGAGAATCGTTTATAAAAATTATCAAAATGGTTGTATGTTCTCACCTTAAAATAGAACTCTTAAGCATTAGATATACATTGCATAAATAGTCAAATGAAATTCATATATAATTCAATTATTGCAAAGGTTCAATGAGTTAACTATGGACTATACATGGCATAGAACATGCAAAATATAGCTAGAAAATAAAACATCGATATAGAAACAAAACATTAGCATTAAATTCAATTTGTAGAAAACCCTTGTTTAAAAATACATATAATTCAACCTATAAATTCATCCTTTCACCCTAACATGGAATTAGCTATCCGTGGATTTCTCAAAAACCATAAATAAATATCAAATAAATATAAATAAAATCAATAAGTTCATCCCCACCGCACCCCACCCCACCCACACACTAGTCTTTCTATGTTCATCTATTTTTATCCATTGGAGCAGCTCTATATCCCACTGCATCGTTCAGACAAATACCCCCATCTAATGTCGACTAATCCAGCCGACATACAAATCACCTCGGTAGTAAACTCTCTTCTTGCCGTGATTCAAATCCGAGGTATACCCATCGATTCAACAACGAACAGTCCATCTCATGGTTGAACCCTTAATAAACCTTGACACACAACCAAGTCGTTTTATGGCAGTAACACCAACTCCAGTTCAAGCCAGTTCACGCCAAGATCTCACAGTAGTCACCATCCATCATTCACGCCTCAAATCTGTATTTGAACCAGCACCGAAATTCCAAGACTCCATACAACCACCAGCCGCATCACCAGCTCTCGCTTCCATCTTCTTAATTACTGCCATTTACGACCAAGCTGTATAGGACCCTCAGTTTTGTATTCTTAGTCCAAAAACTCATTGAGCAGTACAAACCCATGCCAAGATTGGGTGGTACCCATCACAGCCATGACGATCATTTCCCCCTGAACATTGCTTGCCCTGAGCTCAGCCATCATAAGGCTCGTACCTTGAACTTGAGTAGGAGAACATAAACTTCATCACTTGTCTCACCAGCTCTCTGACTCGTAAAGAAACTGGGATGTGGTGATTGAAACACCTAAAAATGCTGACACGTCCCACGCTTTCTTATTTTCCACTAGTTGGGCTCCACTTGCTTGAATTGAAAAAGATAATTCTTTGTCTCCTGCTGACGTCTGACGTCTGGCCATGATGTGGCTTTGGTGTTTCCACTAACATAATCAGGTACCAAAGGCAGACCACCACTAATCATGCCACTTCTCTTTGGTGCTTCTCCTCAAACGCCGGTTAGCTCCTTATTTAGTCGTTTATCTTTCCGGAATTCGGATTTCCTTGTAATTCCTCCATACGACTTAAAACAACATTATTAGCAACAGAACAAGGCCTAGCTAATGTAATTATGGGTATAAATGCGTCACACTATATGTTTATCAAACCATTTTAAAGGAATCTTTAATTTTTCCTTTAAATTGATTTTCATCATCTAGGGTTTCGAGCGTCTTAGATGATGTGAGATTATCCTGAGAGACCAGCAATCTTGAGAAGAATAAACGCTGAACAATCTTTGAAGATTTCTGGTATGCGTCACAGATGCCCAGAACAAGTTTCCCAAAGTGATTTCCCATAGGGACAGTCTTTAGGAACAATCAAACACAAAGTTATTAGGTTTATCGTGTTTTCCTACTCTGATACCAATTGGAAAAACAGGGGTCTAACAACCACACCCAATATATCGTTTCGGCAATATCTATGGACTAACTCCAATATATTTCCAAGAGAATCAGCTAGACAGTCAGACCCAATCAAGGAAAATACATCCAAGAGTTATATCTTCGTATCTCAATGTAATCATCAAATCAAGCAGATAGAAATCCGGGAGCCTGATTATTATATATAAGAAACAACTTGTATTAAGCCAAAGACCAATGTTCAAGTGCCAATAGATTCATATCAATAACCAAAGATTGGATTATCTAATTGATTGAACAACGCACAATCTGTGATATTTCAATTATATAAAAATATAATGCGGAAAAGAAATAACACAAACACCAAAATTTTTGTTAACGAGGAAACCGCAAATGCAGAAAAACCCCGGGACCTAGTCCAGATTTGAACACCACACTGTATTAAGCCGCTACAAACTCTAACCTACTACAATTTAACTTCGGACTGGAATGTAGTTGAGCCCTAACCAATCTTACACTGATTAAGGTACATTCGTGTTCCTTACGCCTCTGAATTCTAGCAGGACTCTACGCACTTGATTCCCTTAGGTGATCTCACCCAAAACTAAGAGTTGCTACGACCCAAAGTCGAAGCCTTGGTAAACAAATATATCTCACAAAGAAAAGTCTATTAAATAGATAAATCTGTCTCCCACAGAAATACCTATGAGTTTTTGTTCCGTCTTTTGATAAATCAGGGTGAACATAAACCAATTGATACACCAGACTTATATTCCCGAAGAATATCCTAGTAATATCAATCACCTCACAATAATCTTAATCGTATGGTAGCAAAACCAATTGATACACCAGACTACTTTTTATCTTACCTGTCGGAGATTGAATATCGAGCAAATCTTAGAGAAGATAATACTCAATACGATAGAACAAAGTGAGATCGGAAAACACAACTACAGAGAAAATAGTTGGGTCTGGCTTCAGAATCCCAGTGAAGTCTTTAAGTCGTTAACATATAATGGTTTTAGAAAAACCTAGGTTAAAGGAGAATCGACTCTAGTCGCAACTAGTATTACACATGAGGTATGGGGATTATATTTCCCAGTTGCTAGAGTTCTCCCTTATATTTTCTTCAAATCAGGGTTTGCAATCAATGCTACCTTGGTAACAAAGCATTCAATATTCACCGTTAGATGAAAACCTGGTTAGATTCAAGATAATTTCTTTCAACTATTAGATCGAACGTAGCTTGTTGCACACAAATATGGGTAAGCGAACCTACTCAAGTACACCTTGTTGGCTCAATAATAGTTAACCGGCAACTCTACTTCTTCTCTGGATAACCGTTTATTCCAGAAAATTCCCAAAACTCTCTTCATCTAAATTTCTTCATCTCTAAATCTAAATTCTCTCGGATTTGATATATCATATTTTCCGAGTAGATTTGGGTTTCGTAATTATTATTTGTTTCATATTTTCAATAATAAAAAATCATATTATCTGTGATTTTAGGCTTTAAGGTTTGTTTTTAATTTACTATAGATATCTCATGGCTATTTCATGTCATGTGATTGTATTTATATGCGCCATTAGTGCGATTTCTTATAGCCTTCGGGCGCTTCAATTGGAATCCGATGATATATTCAAGTATATCTTCGAAAACAATCAATTTATGTGTGACGATGATCAAGATTCAATCAAGCAAGATCAATGGATACTGGAATTGGTTACGATAATGATGTTTAGTGCAAATTATCCTTCTTATGAAGGATTTTCTCTTAATTAAGAAGAAGAAGTTTCCAAATGGTGGATGCAGAATCAAAACACCATCCCTCCAATTACATCGATTATTTCCATGTTCAACAATTATGTACTTTTGTTATATTACAATTCTTATGTTGTTCTAATTTTTTTTTTTTTTACTTATATGTTGTATCAATCCGATGTACTTGAATTAGCATGTTCATGGCTTCCAATTGAAATAATCTAAAGAGGTATATCTTCTTCTTTCCTTCAAAAAAAACAAAAAAAAATAGTTAACCGAAGTTATCCATATGAACACTTTCATATTAACCTTGTTCATCTCAATCACAACTAGTTCAAACGACTCAAATGAAACTAGTTCTAGAGTTGTTCAACTGTTTATATTCTCATAGAAGTATACAAGACACAATTGAAGCAAAATCGGTTTTGATTCAGTCGAAACAATTCATGAACATTATATCCACGGTTAACAAAAGATTGCTCTCCTTATTATATAAATGTATTAGTTCATGAACAAACCGATTTTAGAACATAACTCAAGTATGCAAACCGGTACGCATACCTAAGTAGTCGGACTTGGTCTGGGTTCGCCAGTATGCGAACAGGTACGCATACTGTCGTACAACCAAACTTAGATGAATTCCCGGATTTGAACTGTTAAACCGGTACGCATACGGGTATGCATACTAAGTTCCCGGACTTCAACTATCAAACCAGTACACATAAGGGTATGCATACTATGGTTCCAGGACTTGGAATAACTTGCAACAATTATCATACAAGTACGCATACTATGCTATATCCAATCAATGGTTAATTGTTCTAAACTTCATTTTAATCATTGAAACATTCTTCGAAGACGGGATTAGCTGTCTCACACAAACTATTAGCTTCAAAGCAATTTTAAAGTGATCAATAGATCAATACGAAACATTCCGAGTCTACATCAAATGACTGTTTCACACAAATCATGTAAGTTGTTACCAGGCGATTTTCACATGATCATCTTTTGACTTTCATCAAGAATATAAGATGAACTTGGTTAAAGCGAAATCTTACCAACACATATTTCGAGAAATATGTAAGGGAGTTAAACTCATCTCGAAATATCAAATGTGTATAATATCAAGTCTATATAGCTATGCGACTTTTGTCTCAATAGGATATAAAATTGAAATAGACTTCTGAGTGATAGATGAGTTCAAGTCTCCACATACCTTTTGTTGATAAAGTTCCACAAGCTCCCCTTATTAGTAGTTATTCGCCTTCAATCGGTGAACGTCGTGAAGTCTAAAGTTCAACTACATATTTTATCCTAATTCGAGACATATCTATATGTAGACAAAAATCAAAACTTATAGTTTTGGCAACTAAACTTGACAAATAAGCTTGAGATAGCAACTCTTGCGAGTTCGACCAAGTAGTGCTCTAACAGCCATGTATCCATGAATAACCGGCAATGGTTGCTGAGTTCTGTTCTATAATGCACAATTATTGCGCACCACTTGGTTTGGCTATTGTAGAATGATTGTGCACCACTCGTTCTGGCTATTGCACAATGATTGTGCAATAATCGTTCTGGCTATTGCACAATGATTGACTAACACTCGTTCATGCAATATGATTATACAATATTCACTCGGCCAGATCTCTCTGGCCCGATGCACAATGATTGTGCAATATTGTCTCTAAGCCAATAGCCTTCATAATGCATAAAGGACGCTGCAAGGATCTAGGCCGTCTACCAAACTGGTCTAACGCATCATTTGATGCTAGATATGGCTCTTAGACAAATGCCAAACATAATGCGCCATTTTGGAGTGATATTGTCTTTAAGCCAATCTACCTCTTACTAAGCAATGGAAGCTCTGGATGAAGCTTCATCTCAGGCCATGGCGCATCTTTGCGAATGTGTCATGCTAAAAATACGGGATGTTACATTAACATTTTTTTTGAAGAGAAAATTTAAATTAAGGAGAAACGATTTGCCAAAGACCGAAAAACAAGACCAAAAACCAAAGAAAACTAACCACTCCCCCACTCAAACACACCCTGGAAAATGTTAACTAATCATGCAAAACCACTTCCCAGTTATGAATAAATTGACTACTATCAATTCCTTGGAAAGTGTTCGAATCACAACTCCAAAGAACCAGAGATTATCAAGGTTAAGAAAATTTCTTTGGATGATAAATACCTAGGGGTCCCTTTTTTACTAACAAATCGAAAATAACTTGTTTCGATGGTATTTTAGACAAAAGGGGTGGGAGACTTAAAGGGTGGAAAAAAAATCTCTCTTCCACTGGTAGGAATATCCTAGCTGAAACAACACTAGAATCTGTTCCGGTTTACACCATGTCCATTTTAATTTTACCAAAAGCCATCATCACCAAGAAAGATGCTGACATTATAAGAGATTTTTGGTGGGGGAAGTGCCTCGTAAAAAGGTTTTTACAGTAAGGCTTGGAAAAAGCTATGCAAAGATAAGAAAAATGGCAGAAATGGTATTAAATATCTAGGGAAACTGAATCTGTCCCTAATTGCCAAAACTCGTTGGAGACTTTTGTCTCAGCCAAACTCTATATGGGCTAGAAACATGAAACCTAGGTATTTTCCCTTCACGAGTCCTTTCCATTCCTCCTGTAATTCCAATACATCTTGGGCTTGGAAGGGAGTTCATAAGGGGCTTATGATTCTTAAAAAACATTGCATTTGCGAAGTGGGGGATGACAGAATTAGCATCTGGAAAGAAATTTGGTTTGAGGGTCAAACTGAGCCTCCTAAACAATCCAAAGAGGATGCTGACACTAGTATTGTTTTCTTAGTGGCACACCTTCTTAATGGTGTTTATTGGAACATTCCCCTCCTAAAACCTTCTTAAACGCCATCCAAATAAGGAGCATTCTTATCATCACCTCTAACCCCAGTCTCCCTGACACTTTGAGATGGATACACACTGACAATGGTATCTTTACAACTAAATCGATGTACAATGTGTTAGATAACAAAGTTCGTCATCCCATCCATAAAACTGCTTCAAAAATCTGGAAAATCAAAGTTATCCCTAGGATACAACACTTTGCGTGAAAGTTATATACCAATATCCTTCCTTTCAGTGGCCACCTTTCTATGTTCATATCCCGTATTGATCCTACCTGCACTATGTGTAACACTGAAATTGAAACTGTAGAGCATGTGTTTCTGCATTGTCCTTTCACTAGAGCCGTTTGGGCTAGTTGCAATCTCAACCTAGATGTTATATCCATCCACTCCAGCACCTGTTTCAGCTGGTACGATTCTTGGTTCTCGAGTAATCAAACTTGTACCCTTCTAGGTGGTTGGCCTGAAGTTTTCTCTACCATCTCTTGGTTTCTCTGGAAAGCCAGATGCGACTTGATTTTCCAAGAAACTACTCCCAGTCCTTCCCAAACGGGTACCCAAATTCTGAACCATCTGCAGGTTATCTTTAGCAGCCACCATAGCTGTCCGTAAAATGATAGTCGTAGCAATACTGACACCCAACATCTTCTGAACCCAAACTTATCGACCTTTTCTTATACCGCTCATTATGACAGGGCCACTGATCTTATATGTATTGGCTCTAAATTTTTTTACCAAACAGGGAGAACAATCGGAGAAAGAAGCAACACTATCAGAGCTTCTAGCAAAGAGAAGGTGAACTGCATAGCAGCATTTCAGACTCTTGAATGGGCTTCTCTTATCAACTGCAAGGAGCTTAACTTACTGGGAAAAAAATTTCAAAAGTCATACGGGAAACGCAAGGTTTCAGAAGAAATACTAATTGGAGGAACAATATAGCTCTGCACAATCTTTTGATTTTATTTCATAATTCACTAACATTTTGTGTAAGGATTTAGAATCCAAAAACCATCAAGACTTGACCTTTTTGGAAAGTAGAGGAGGACCTATTCATAACCCGGCTGTTTGGGCCATGGGAGATATATTTCCTCTCTGGTTTGTTTGCCGTGTCTTTTTGGCTAGGTTACCCATGAGGCTCGCTGGTAGGTTAGCACAGCAACCTGTTCAATTAATGTAGTAATATGTCGTTGGAGCTTAGCTTGTTAGACTTCCAACTAGTTTCATTTTCATGTAATAATATTTATCTAATATAATAAAAAAATATTACATTAGTCTACTAATTATTGGATAAAGAGTATTACATTAACAAGTTGGAAGCCTAACAAGCTAAGCTCCAACAACATACTACTACTACATTAATTGAATAGGTTGTTGTGCTAACCTAACATCGAGCCTCAAGGGTAACCTAGCCTTGGGAGCCGAAGCGGATGGGGGGTTAAGATTGTGTCACAAGGAGGGCAAACTAATACTACCTTCAAGGTTAATTCCTGCAATATTACGTCATTGGGGGCGTGAACCTGAGACCTCTCAGAAAGCATGAAATTTTGGAAAACGAGGATGACCAGCTAAGCTAGGGCCCGTTCTTAATCAAAAAAAAAAAAACTTAAAAGAAAATACGGCCATACCATATTGCCATTTGCCCTCGGCATCGACCCCCACTAGGCAAGCGGTCATCGAGATAGGACCAGGCTTAATTAAGAGACGGGCCATTTTTCTTCGTCGGTCCCTTCTTTTGTTCTCTTTTCTCGATAACCACCACCAACAAAAACCATCACCACCCCAAAACTATCACCACCGCCTCTACCACCAGCATTTTCAGTCGATTTAGTGAAGAAGAATCGATCAACATCAGTGAATATTATTCACTAAAAAGGTATGCTACATCACTTTATATTCCTACTCTTCTTAATTGAAAATTAGGTTTTCATAAAATTTGGGGTTTTGCAAATTTCAATACGAAATAATCAGATTGTGAATCATACGGGAAGGGTCAATGTTTGAATCTAGATTGTTTCATCTTCAAGTCAAATCTGATTTTGAATCTGATGAAATTATATTGACAAAGTAATTAGAAAGCTTTTTTTTTTTTTTAGATTTTGTTGATTTGTTCATATTGTGACAAAGTAATTAGAAAGATTGTTTGGATCAGTTTTTTTAGCCTAAATTGTGATGAAGTTCTGGATTTAGGGTATGCAGTGAAAGAATCATGTCAGGGGAGGGCAATTTCCCGTGCATTGTAGTTCAGTTCAGTTTTTAACTCAATTCTTAGAATGAAACTGTGAGATCAATTAGCTTGTTGTCACTGTTGGGGCGATTAGCCTACTTTCAAGCATACTTTCAAGAATAGTTACAACTAAAATCTAGAACTGGTCATTGGGTTTTTTGTTTGACTAATTGGGGATCTTCTTTGTTTGATGCAGGTCCAAGGATAATTGTTCCAAGGAGTCTTAGGAGGGTTGCTTGTGGAGCTTTGACAATGAGCTCAAGCACAGCTTTGTTGGTTCGTCTCTTGAGTTGCCAATGTGAACCTCAGAATATAGCTGCTTTTGATAAGGGCGGTAAGAGGGAATGAATTTGTTTATTCTGTGAGGTATATGTTCCAAACTGTTTATCTAGATAGTTTACATGTGTCACTTTAACGTTCTATTCTGTATTTCTCTTTTACGTCTTTGATTCTCCTAATTGCATTTTGGTGCAATTTAAAGGAAAAATCTCTGAGAAGTAAAACAAAAAAGGGCTGTCTTTGTTAATCACAACTACTTGCTCTGGAGACAGCTTTCTCTTTGTTACTAAAATTTATGTTTCATTGACATATTTTAGTAACAAAGACAGCCCTTTTTTGTTACAAAAATTTATGTTTCCTCTTGGCCGTTCTCCTTTCACGATACTACCACCACGGCACCACCAAAACCTAAAACTATAATCACTACCACCACTGTCTTCTTCCCTGTTAACAACCACCGCCACCACCAGCATTTTTAGTCGATTTAGAGAAGAAGAATTTTGATCAAATCACTGAATATTATTCAAAGGTATGTTATATCACTTTCTCTTCCTACTCTTCTTAAATTTGGTTATATATATTATATGTTATTAGAATCTTAGATAATTCAAAATTAGGTTTACATAAAATTGGGGGTTTCGCAAAGAATTAGAATACGGAACTTGTGAATCATATGGGAAGCTCAATGTATGAGTCTAGGTTGTTTGATCTTCAAGTCAAATCTGTTGAAATTATTGGGAAACTGAGGGTTTTGGTGTCCTTAATTAGAAACCCTTTGTTGTAGATTTTGTTAATTTGTTCATATTGTGCTGAGATTGTTGGATCCGTTTTTTTTAACCTAAATTGTGATTAAGTTCTGGATTTAGGGTATGCAGTCAAAGAATCATGCCAGGGGAGGGCAATTGCCCCTGCATTGTACTTTAGTTCAGTTTTCATCTCAATTCTTAGGATGAAATTGTGGGATGAATTAGCTTGTTGCATAGCTTAGTTATGAAATGAAAGAATCATGTCACTGTTGGGGCGATTGCCCTTGAGGTTGTAGTTTAGTTTTTAGCCATTTTTCCAGAATCAACTGTGAAATGTCGATCAATTGTTCTACTTTTGGATTTAGCCACTTACGTCTGAATTTGTGACAAACCATGTCCTCTTTAGGGAAGAGGCAATATTGTATCAGGTGTTCCTGAAGCTGTTTATTACTTAGCTTGATTTATTTTTTCTTTCTGTCAATTGTCTTAATTCCATGGATCTTGATCATGTTAGTTTCATCTAGATGTGGGAACTGATGCACTACTTGATGTTACCTTCTTAAGAGACCCTTGAAATGCTCTATTGAAGATTAATGTTCCTCTTGTGTTTATAGGGGAAGATGTTTCTACTGGATTAAGAAAAGGTATGTCCTAAACATACTGTCATGTTTCATTACTAATTCGTGTTTGCAGAAAAATTATTTTTTGTTCATTTGTGATGTTCTAATGTGCAAATCATATATTTCATTTTTGATATCCCTTTCTTTCATGCCAAGCCTGTGCATGTATTTCGTTATAAGTTTGCAGCTCACCTATGAATGACTTCATTACCACTATGATTTTAATGTAAGAAACTGAGAATATATATGTACCAATCAGATTCTGAACGGAGTCCTAAATTGGTCCTTGATGTTGCAGATCTATTTTGTTAGGTGAACTCACTGTGTCCCCTTTTTTGTTAAGATGCTACTTTTAGATTATTAACCGTTAGATTGAAAACCAGAGTTGGATGCATAAAAGAGCTGAAATATAGTATTTTATACAATCTGGCTTAATGGTTTCGCTTTTCTTGTAACTGCAATGTCACGTTTTCCTAAACAATTACATTACATTACATATTAATTATAAGGTGGGAGAGTCTTTTATGAAGCAAAAGGATAGTTGACTTGAACAGGGCCTTGGCACCTAGCGACGTGTTCCAGCTAGGTCTCCTAACCTGAATGAGGGTTAGGGTGAAAGTACGACTCCTTCTGTTCTTGGTTGAGAAGTGAAGAATCCCGTCTAACAAGATCCCTTTGTTCTCAGAGGTTTCTAGCTATAATCAAG
This sequence comes from Papaver bracteatum, assembly GCA_023529315.1. Taxonomy (NCBI): domain Eukaryota; kingdom Viridiplantae; phylum Streptophyta; class Magnoliopsida; order Ranunculales; family Papaveraceae; genus Papaver; species Papaver bracteatum. The sequence continues at coordinate 1,349,922 of JAJJWX010003506.1, forward strand.
AGATTAAACCAAGTGCCACTATGCAGAACTATGACCAATGAAGTATTTATTAGCACCGCATATCTATGGGGATTTATCTTGTAACGTTGCCATCATGCTTTTGTACCATGAGCACGATGTCTTTGGAAAGCCAACTTCATTTCCTACTTCATAAAGCCTTTGATTTGCCATTCTTTTATATTTATCCTTTCACCTTCTTTGTGATTTAGATTATATTTTTTTGGATCTCTGTATGAATCGAAAGAATCATCTCATTGTTGGCAATTACTAAATATTCGTTGTAACAAGTTCATCCCAGTTAATTTTCTATTTTCTCTTTTTACATTTTGATTTTGTAGCAGGCAGAGAAGAAATGTGGGTTTTAAGATAAATCATACCGTAAATATTCGTAATTGAGAAAACGCCTTGAATTGAATTTGATCTACGAAGAGCAACAGAGAGAGGAATATTTAAATCATGGCATTAAGAAGAGTGCTAGGGTTATCAGATGGGGAATTGATGAGAGCAGATGCAAAACCATGTTCAAGATTGATGAATCACACAGCTATTGTCTTCACTTTTGGTGGAGCTATGTCTTTCTGGGTTCTCGCTAGATTACACTACGGTTAGTTGTCTATTCAAAATCAAGTCTCCTAATTGCTTAGATTTTTATAACTTTTAGGTTTCCTGAGTTCTCTTTCATTTGTTTTGAAAGAGTTCTAACAATTTGTGTTGCTTTAAACTTTTAGGTACTTTGTTGCACATGAATCTTCTTTCTGTATCAGAAAAAAAAAAAGAAATATTAAAATAACTTGAGTTTTAGCATTGTCATTAGACCTTAGAATGGGGGTTTACGGTTCTAAGGTTTAATAATACAGATCATATATACACAATTGATTAGCAAGAAGTGGTGAAAATGACGGATTAAATGAAAATCGTGATACAACACTCTAGGTAGATGGTTTGATGATAATTATTGTGATGTTTACTTGTTACATTGTCTCTGCGGCCGAACTGTGATGTTTCTCTACTTATACTACAGTATATAGTCAGTATGTGGCGGAAAAAGAGGTGATGCCATGTTCACAAAAGCTAATATCATCTGTTTTAGCTGATACTATCGATACTAGTCTAGAAATGTTGAAGGATAGATCATACGTTTGGACCGAACTTTCAGTGTGAAAACGCCGGAGACTAATGGAATAAAGAATAGTTACAACTAAAATCTAGAACTGGTCATTTTTGGGTTTTTTACTTGACTGATCATTAATGTAGGGGATCTTCTTTGTTTGATGTAGGTCCAAGGATAACTGTTCCAAGGAGTCTTAGGTGGGCTGCTTGTGGAGCTTTGACGATGAGCTCAAGCACAGCGTTGTTGGTTCGTCTATTGAGTTGCCAATGTGAACCTCAGAATGTAGCTGCTTTTGACAAGGGCGACAAGGGGTAATGAGTTTGTTTATTTTGTGAGGTATATGTTCCACTGTTTATCTAGATAGTTAACATGTGTCACTCTAACGTTCTATCATGTTCACATCTTCTATTTTCCTAATTGCATTTTGGTGCAGTTTGAAGGCAAGATCTCTGAGAAATAAAACATTGAATTTGTTTACAGATCACAACTACTAACAGCTCTCTCTTTGTTATGCAAATTTATGGTTCATTAACATATTTGTTTAGTATTGTCATTTGAGAAAAACACTGTATTTTCTATCTCTGTTGGTTTTACTAGAACACCAAGTTTACAATTAACAAATCATCTCTCAAGACCATCTCACAAATCAGAGATCGAGTCCTCCGGTGAGACAACAGGAAGTTATGTTAAGATATGGCAAGAATCAATTTAACTAATTTGGTATAGGAAGTTTCGGAAGAGGCATTCACACGAGAGAAGTTAATTTTCATTCAGGTTACTTGAAAGAGGGTTCAATTTATTTATTTTTCTTACCCGCCTTTACTTATTTTCAATTAAACCATAAAGTTATTATGTTTCATACTTTATAACAACTTTGAAAAGCATAAAGATGATAGAATCTTTTACCACAATGCCAAGTAACTTAACAGCTTCTTTGCCACAAGAAGGTATCTCCGCTATCTTATCTTATGTTGGATATTTTCAATATCTTTGAAAATAAAATTATTTTTGGTTTTGGTTTTCCGCTACGAGGGGGAAGTGTTCTGTGTTGAATAAACACAATGGATGTTAGTTGGAGATGAAGAGACACTTCTAACAGGTGTGATTGTTCATAAAGGACACATTCATTCCCAATAGACACCTTATGTGTCTTTTGGAAGTGAAGAGGCACCTCCAATAGGCATGAATATCCCTATAAGTAGTGAAGGTATTCTCCCATTTTTTACTATCAATTCAAATGTTTTCTCTCTTTCTAAAGCATCATCAGAATTCTTTCTAGTGTGTTCTTGGTTGGGTCAAGGGGTGCAAACCTTGAATCCAATTTCTCTGTTGTAGGGCTTTCATTGTATCCTGAAGTCATTATTTTGCATACCTGTTGCAATCGCCAATTGATATTGGGGTACAACAATTTCATTTTAGTGTTTATATCCTCTGTTTTATACCCACATTTTCCAACAGTTTTAGACGATTATATTTCTCGACAATGGAGGATGGATTAAGACAAATTTGAAGAAAATATCCGTCCGCGTATATCCTTGTTACTGACCGGGTCTTGTTTTCATTCGACTGAAACTCCTCTCTACGAGGGCTATAAACAGTTACAAAAGGTGTTGTTATTTGGGGTCTGACTTCCGTTCGCGGTCAAAAGAGTGGAATTTTATCGATCTAATGAGGAAAGAGGTTACCAATTGGGGGTGCCATTAATTGGTGTGAAGATTGTTGTTAGAGAAGAACCAAAAATGGAAAGGAATACAGACATTGTTCTCGTGGACCCAATCAATATCATCGAGAATTGACGATGCAATGCTTCTGGTTCTAGCCGTGTGAATAATGATCAATCCTGCGATGATTTCATCAAAGGTGGACGACGCACAAAGAAACGGAAATTTGTAAACTTACCAAATTACTTACAGTAGATGTCAGAACTTCGAAGAATCAACTGTTCGGCAGTTGGACAGAATTGTTTCGAAGATTGATACCCTCATGCCTAACGGAAATTTCCATCAAATCAGATAAGTGCATTAATCTCTGTTTTAATTTTGATATTTTGTAATGTGATGGCATATTCTCATTTACTGATGATCACGCATACATGATGCATACATGGTTGATTTGTCACAGTACGTAAATGATACACACATGCTAATGTGTTGATAAATGTTCGTTTAGTTTGTACGTTAGATGTTTGAATGAATGTCTAACTTAGTGGATGGCATTTAGGAAAGGCTAACGACAAGAAGAAAGGGTTTAAGGGTACCTAGACTTGCTCTATGATCTTAAGACACCGAAGAGTAGGAATTAAATTGATTCCGCTTTTGCTTGGATTGGATATATCTAAGGGGGCTTAGTTTTAAAAGCAGTAAGGTTTGACCCTGGTAAGACACCTTCATGTATTTCGATGAAAATCTGGAAGGCAATTGATCATAAACTCTTGTTAGTTGCGATTTGGTGTAAATGAGAATTGTCGGCCAATTTCTCCAATAGCCACCATTATAATGCTCCAAGACAGCCAAATCCAATACCAAAGACGTGTGAGCTCTGTCTGCACGTAATACTGGATTTGAAGGTTCCTTTTCTTTATTAGGAATAGGAAATTGAATGAGCATAGTGATAAGTAGAATTGTGATTTATCTCTCGTTGTGCTATGGTGTTGTGTAGATTATATTTTTTTGGATCTCTGTATGAATCGAAAGAATCATCTCATTGTTGGCAATTACTAAATATTCGTTGTAACAAGTTCATCCCAGTTAATTTTCTATTTTCTCTTTTTACATTTTGATTTTGTAGCAGGCAGAGAAGAAATGTGGGTTTTAAGATAAATCATACCGTAAATATTCGTAATTGAGAAAACGCCTTGAATTGAATTTGATCTACGAAGAGCAGCAGAGAGAGGAATATTTAAATCATGGCATTAAGAAGAGTGCTAGGGTTATCAGATGGGGAATTGATGAGAGCAGATGCAAAACCATGTTCAAGATTGATGAATCACACAGCTATTGTCTTCACTTTTGGTGGAGCTATGTCTTTCTGGGTTCTCGCTAGATTACACTACGGTTAGTTGTCTATTCAAAATCAAGTCTCCTAATTGCTTAGATTTTTATAACTTTTAGGTTTCCTGAGTTCTCTTTCATTTGTTTTGAACTTTTAGGTGTCTTGAGTTCGTTGTCTTTAACTTTTAGGTACTTCGTTGCAAAATAATCTTCTTTTTGTATCAGAAAAAAGTACTAATAATATTAGAATAGTTACAACTAAAATCTAGAACTGGTCATTTTTGGGTTATTTATTTGACTAATTGGGGATCTTCTTTGTTTGATGCAGGTCCAAGGATAACTGTTCCAAGGAGTCTTAGGTGGGCTGCTTGTGGAGCTTTGACGATGAGCTCAAGCACAGCTTTGTTGGTTCGTCTCTTGAGTTGCCAATGTGAACCTCAGAATATAGCTGCTTTTGATAAGGGCGATAAGAGGGAATGAATTTGTTTATTCTGCGAGGTATATGTTCCACACTGTTTATTCTAGATGGTTTATGTGTCACTTTAACGTTCTTTTCTGTATTTCTCTTTCAAGTCATCGATTTTCTTAATTGCAATTTGGTGCAATTTAAAGGAAAAATCTCTGAGAAGTGAAACAAAAATCTCTCTTTGTTACTCAAACTAGCATATGACCCGTGCCGTAACGGCCAGGGAGGTTGATTATTGTCACGAATAAGTGATTCTTGATATTTTCTATAAAAATCTTATATATTTCTTTCGGAAGTCTAACTTGCAATTGATTAAGAGAATAAGAATTGAAATTAGTGATTTCTAAAAAAAAAATTATTGCAGCTTAAAATTATTTTTGTAGTTGTTGTGCCCAAAAAGATTTGTACTATCTGATAGTCATACGTGTTGTAGACAGACCATTATGCTGAATTTTCATCCGCAATAGATGTAATTATTCCTTCCCAAAAATTCTTTCTTCATTGCCAGTACTGTCGTCCTTTGTGTATTCCTTTTAAAACTTTGGATATTGTGATAATCAAAACCAATTAGTCCAATAAGACGGATAATTACATAAACGTTCAATATAGAGACTACATTTCTCCTCACCATAAAGTTTTAAACACAACCTTTTGAAAGAGGTGAAACCACAAATACTTTCGAATTTCCGAGAAAAACTAATTTGGAATCACTTTACAAACTACTGCTAGAAATATCTCCATCCATATACCTTTATACAAAGGAAAAGCAATAGTTGAATGGGAAAGTCTACAGATATGTCTCTAGCATTAGTTAAGGAAAAGCATATGAAATGTTGCACATCAGTTTAAAATGAGGTCACCATTCCCAGTCAAATTGTTAGTGCTTTATATTCCTATTAGACCATCAAACGCAAACACATACCTGCAGCCCCTACTCAACTTCAAGGGGTTTTCCAAATTCGAGAGAGATGAACAAATGTGGTTGTCTGCTGATTGTGTCAAAACCAAAAAAAAAAAAAAAAAAAGTGGTTGCACTTGTGACTCTCTCATACCCCCTGCAATAGAAAGACATAGATTTATTATAAAAATTCAAGCACACTAATAAGAGTTTGAAAATTCAAGCACACTAATAAGTGTTTTAACATTCGTAAAACCCATAAAGAGACTACACTTCCTGTTCTTATGAACATCTGATGAACAATGAATTCAGAACAGTAGTCTGACAGGCAATATAAAAAGTGAATTTTTAACATTGACAAAATTTAACAGCATTTGAAGAAAGGTGTTGAAACAACTGCATATCTTACTTAATGTTTCTCTTCCGCGTTATCCTACATAATAAGTGAATTGAATACAACCTCTTTATAAAAAGCAATCTACGGATCAATATGGTATTACTGGCCATAAAAATAAGTGGAAAAAATGGTAACATTTAATAGGAGTCTTGGTGTTTTTGGGACCAATGGACTCATATGCCAAACTAAGAAAACATAGGCAAGCACATAAGAGAGACAGAAACTAATTTAATGTTATCCAAAAAGTTGATTGAGTGAAAATATAAGCCAATCGGCCAAATATAAGAAAAGTTAGGACTTTACATAAACATTTGTTGGGTTAAATACCCATTGTAATCAATCCGTTCATTGACCGTTCAAGTTTTTCTTTTACATTTTGCCTAGGTTTTTATTCAACTTCTTCTCCTCCAGATTTACAACAGTAACGGAAATAGCATTAACAACAACATTATTTTCACCATTGAATCCATTTTATTGAATAATCGAATCATTTGCAGAAATGGGAGATGAAGATCTTGCAAAGCTTATCAGTGTGTTTGTAAAAAATAATCTGCAAAATTGATTTCATTCCCGGTAAATATCTCATTTTAATTCAATCTTTGTGACGCATGTTATTTTCTGTACATTGAATTTTTTTCTTTTTTCTGGTCAACCCAATCAACCTGCTTGACAATATTAATTGCCTAGAATGGAATCAAAAGAGAGCTTCGAAAATTTACCTGCAACATCATCTACACCATGATAAGGTTGACCTGTTGTTCCAAGTCTATGCCACTCCGGCGTTAAAATTTTAATTCTCCAGCAACCTTCAACGTCATTCATTAAAAATAAAACCAAGACACAGAAAACCTACAGAATTACGTAACTTTAATTTTGGAGCATATATCAGGCAACCTTTAATTTTTCCATTCAAAATTCCAGAAACACAATTCCAATTCATAAGGGTTAAATACTTGAGAAGCCCGATATTTGAAAGAAAAATGGAAAAATTACCTGTTTTTTTATACGCGGGGTTGTTGCTGCTATGCGTGTTTAGTCTCCTGCAAAAATTGGAAAAATTTCTAAAGTTTATAACACCGAGATGATGAAAACCAATCTTACAAATTTGAGAAGGACGATTGATTACCTTGGTGGGAGCAGGGAGAACTGTTCGAGTATGTGACCGTTGTATGTGAAAGCCAGTTTATATACTATGGTTGTGAATTGAAGATGGTGGTTAAAGAGGAGGATTCTTCAATTTCTAAACGGTTACGGCTTCTTCTTGACCATTAGACTGGATCTTGGGTTTTCTCTTCTTCCTACTATCAATTCTTAAAAGAGAAACGGTTTTCACATTGAATAGCAAGAATAATTATTATAATCACGTAAATCTTGGGAACTCTATATCCAGGATGTTGGATCATGTAACGGAAATGTGAAGCATTCGCAACCACGATTTATCTTTTGCCTATTGAAAGTAATAATAACCGTCGATTGATGAAAAAGACTATTCCACAACCGTTAGATTGGGCAAAAACCATTTGTTTTTGTAAGATAGATTTATGTTTCATTGACATATTTGTTTAGTATTGTCATTTGAGAAAAACACTTTATCTTCAGTCTCTGATAAATCACTCTATTATTTGTTTTACTACAACAGGAAGTTTACGGTTAACAAGTATCATCTCTCAAGATCATCTCACAAATCAGAGGAAGACTTAAACTCTGTTCATTGGAAGATCAAGTCCTCTGGTGATACCACAGGAAGTTATGTTCAGAAATGGCAAGAATCGATTTAACTAATTTGGTGTAGGAAGTTTGGGAAAAGGCATTCACATGAGAGAACTTAATTTTCTAGCCGAGGATGAACTTTATTCAGGAAAATTGAACCCTCTTTTGAACTTGTCCTGTTATGCGTGGTTAAAGTTCATCGTAACATGTCCCTGGGATGGCTCGGCTCACAACATTTGCTGTTAGTACATTGTTCCATTGGTTATATATGACGGTTTGTTCTTCAATCGATATAGGCTCTCTCCACTGGGGATTTTAGTCATCATTTTCTTCAGAATTTGTTGCCCGTCTTGACTTGTTTGCGCTTGATATACTCTGTGACAGGGACGGGCTTAGCAAGGGGCTAACCCGGGTCCCTATTTTTGGCCCAATAAAATTTTATGGAAATTTTTAAAATTTGTATTTAGCCCACCTGCATTTAGTTTTAGCCGAAATAATTTTCAACGGATGATTTTGTTTAAAAAGTAGGAAAAGTTTCTTCATCTATCCATTTATTTCCTATTTTTCTTCCATAAATCATTTCTTTTTCCAAGCACGTTTTGTTATTAATTTTGGGAATTTTAATTTCTTATTTGTGGATTTATTTAGTATTTTATAAGAAAATTCAAGTTAACTAATAATTATGTAATTCTTTCTGAAAATAATTGCCGCAACCTTAGGCGTCGATAAACAACCGGTAATAATATAACCTTATCCTTGGAAGATTCTGGGTACATACCTGTTTTGTGAATTGTACATGGAGTAACTTCAGGGAAACCACAGAGGTTTGTAGTTGAAAAAGACGAGGGTACCCAAACATACCACAATATTTTAATTATCCACCTATAAGTCCTTTACCGAATGTAATCGTCTATGGACAAAGACGATACAATACAACAGACTTGGTTCACACTTCGTGTGATCATCAATGGATACGAGATCGAGACAATACAACAACAAGATCACTTGTGTGATTGACTATAAATACAAGATCGAGACGATACGACAACAAAGTGTGCACTTGAACTACACCATTTTTTCCGATTCGAAACGGTTTTTGAGCGTTATGAATCGGGGTTGTACCGGTTCTTGACCGTTACGAAAAGGGGTGCTACAAATTTTTCGCAACGGCCTTTGTAACAGCTACGAGCCGTTACTACGTGGCATGGTCATAACATGCAAGAGCCGTTACGAATTTAATTAGTAACACGATGTTGTAACAGGTTTAAGCCGTTACGAATTTGTTTGTAACTGTAATTTTTTTTACTGCCGGTCAATTTTGACCAGGTCAAGGTTAACCGGCAGCTCATTGTCGACCGAAAATACGCCGAAATTCCAAATAACCACATGCAAACACCTTTCACTTCATCCTCCACAATCAACAATATTTTCTTCAATAAAATTCATGTCACATTCAATCAATTCGTATCACATTCAAATGGATTCATATAAGGATTTATACAAAAAAGAACTTAAATTCTCTTAAGTAGCAAATTTTATTTGTGAAGTATCAAAATACTAGGAAATTCCGATGTTCACAAATTCATCTAACTTAGAATGTACATAAAAACTTACTGCAACCTAATGACTTCCTTGTTCTCCAACCCTTTCTTCTCCAAACTTGCAGCAGAGCATCATTCGGTTAACCTGCAAACACAAAAAAATATATACTTAGATGGAAGTATGCGCAGAAAAATCATCCCCTAAGCTATGAGGTTACTGCTGCAAGTAAGAGAAGAGGGAATACAAGTTATGTTAAGTAAATAAGTTCAGTTCGTTCTCACTTACAGACAACTGAAACTCAAAAAATTCAAATATATTCTGAATACTATGATTGTATCTTTCATACACATTAATTAATGACTTTATACCTTGCAATTCCCTTCAACCATTTTCATGAGAGCATATTCCTTCGCATTTACTCATCTTTCTAGCTGCGCTACCTAGCTTCTTGTTGGAAACACAAACATACAAGTTACAACTGAGATGCACGCTCTACAATATCCTTCCTCTTTATTATAGAAAAATTATGTGCAATCTCAGCACAATAGGTCCTGAATCAGGAAACATAAAGTGACAAGTAAGAATAAATACCAATACCATAGAGAAGAAAAAGAGAAACCTAAGCACCAAGAAAGGAAGGAAAGTGAAAACTCTTCTTTACATGGTAAATCCTAATACAAGGCAGATGAAATGGAAAGTGGTTTTACCTGTTGTGCATCATCAACAATTTGTGCTCCTTGACATCGTGCATTATAAATTTCTTGAAGCCATTGGGTAGGAGGTAACACCCTTGAAATTTTGCCTCACACGGGAATCAATACTCTTAGGACGCCTTCAGCTTTCCTGCCAAAGCTCAACATAAGAAAATCGAAATAGATAGCCATGTGTCGTAATCGTAAAAGGTATTTTGATCCCATTAGTTCTGAAAGCATAAGTAATCATTGGAAAAATGCAGCACCCTAATCCTTGTCTTGAGATGCTAACATCTTCAACTTGGATAGCTCGTCTAATCAAACCACCCTCTGAAATCAACCAAAAATCTCCAAGGTGTTAACATCAATGAAATATTCAGAAGCAAATTACCCATATTTACATATGAAATTTCCTCATTTGCCTTGTAAATCGATAATTAAAGCATAATAAATGTTTCATTCAAAACAAAGAAGCCATAGAAAGTAATGAAACTATAGAAAGAATTTTCAGTTAGAGCTAAGTATAGTCAGACTCTAATTGAGATTGGTTATTAGTGTGCCTGCCTATTAGACTCACCCTGACCCATTCAAGTATAGTCAACATAGAGTAAGTGAGGCAAAAGGGCGCCAACAACATTATATAAAAGTAAGCCCACCTAAGCAGTTGGGATACTTAAGGACTCAATTAAAAAAATTAAACAAGGCTTCAAAAATCCATCCAAGAAGACAATTTAACAACTTAGGTTATGTTACATAGACACATTATATGAAATAATAATAAACACTCATCAATATGAAGAACTTGAGGACTCGATTAGAGAGAGACCTCAACAACATTAGAACCAAGTGTATCCAATGTTTGATTGAATGCACACAATTTGGTCAACTCAGATAAGTGTTTATAAGCAAATGCTAAGTTGTCAAAGTCTCTAAAAGCATTCAACTTGTAGCTGAAATTGGTTATGAGGGGGTAAAGTATAGTCAACATAGAGAAACCTCTAGATCCACCCAACAAGTCTCAAAAAATCCTAGGCTCCTAAAAATAAATCAATTAGTTATAGTTGAGCTGATACAAATTAGTTTTGTTGTGTTTCCTCTATACTAGGACAAATATTGTGAAAAGGTTTGAATCACAAGTAACGAATCATTTAGAAAAGGAGCAACAAACACTTACTGAGACTCAAAAGTAATAATGAGGATTTTTTTTTAAAATATTTTAACAATGTTGATCTAGAAAATTCCATAGTGACACCGAAAGCATGCAATACCATAGTTGGTGAACATCCTAAGCTGGCACCTAAAAGAAAGAACATGATCCACAAACGAAATCAACGAAAGTAAAAAACCAATACCCAAAGTGAATCTATGGTCCGTCTGAGACACTAAAGCTGCTAAACAAGAGCACGACTGAGACATATAGAGAGAGATTAGTCAATAAGAATACACACCTACGAACAACAAGCCAACACAGAATCATGCAGGTGGGTTTGTGGAGCCTTTGTTCATTCAGAATCATACCAACATAGTAACGAAACCAAATTCATGGTAACATGAAGTATAAATACACACCTACGAACAGCAATCCCACCAAGAATCTAGTATCTTAGAGATTCAACTTGAGAAATACCACATAAACCTTTGTTGTTAACTTTCTCAGCGTAAACCTCAACACTGTTCTCAGGGAACTTGAATCTCTTCTGTACAACAGATGTCAACTCCATAATCCTCCTTTTCTTCTCACCTACACAAATCCAAAGATCCAACCAACAAATCAAGTCCCTAATTCCATCATATCTAAAACAATATACAACTAAAATTAATAGTTAAACAGTTTTTTCATACCAGGAACATTTTGAGTTCTGGTAGCTCTGATTATGATTTCAGAGGACGTAGAGTTTCTGCATGCTAGTAATAAGAAGTTATAAATACTAAAGAACATATTCTCATTCTTAAAAGTTGAGTGAGAAATAACCACACCATAATGAGAGAACGCATTTTTGAGAGCGATCAATAAGCATTTCGCCTCGACTTCTGTCTCACCAAAAAGGATTTTATGATAATTGCACTCAATAAGATGTCTTTTTTATGGGTCTCACATGCGTGCAGGTAGGAATGAAGAGAGAAATCCTGCAACACGTTGAATGGTGGGAAGGACAACTTCCGAAATATTAAAAACCACATCTTTTAACATTTGGAAAAACCATTTTTCTGACGATCTCTAAGAAAGGAAATCAACCACTATTATCGAGGAAGGGATTACTTACTTACCTTCACATCCAATTGCCAATTATAATAACACCACTCTCACATCATCTAATAGAAACGTCTTCCGCTCCACTTGGTCTTCGGCTTCGGCTTCAACTATTGATGTTAAACTCTTGAATTTCGTAGATCTTTGACAATTTGTAACCTTTTTGATTAAAATCTCTATCGCTTAAAACTTCTTCATATATTTTTCCTTCCCCACGGCTTAATAAATACAAAAATAAAAATTTCTCTTGTCTCATTGTTTTTTTCTTTTAAATAAAGACAAGGGAAATAAAATACAAAACAAAGTGAAAATAAAACAAATCATGACCATTGGAAAAGTACTTTACCACTTCATTCTTCACAACTTGTATCGTCCCGAAATCATAAACTTCAATAATTCTCACCTTTTGCTTTTCTTTGCTCTTGTAAATATAAGTCTTCAACTTGTATGTATAATTATGCTCATTGTATGTTGCTTTACTTTAATATGAAATTTTGCTCTTTTCTTGTTCCGTCGCTTGTTAACCTTGATCGTCTTCAACTTTCCTTGTAGATTTTGATGTCGCTCCCTTGTTGATGATGATGGTGTTTCTATGGACCCGTTGTTATCGAGAGAGAGAGAATGGTGATAACTTCAAATCGAACTACAAGAAGGAGGCTTTCATCTATAGACATCACCCTCATGATTGACGGAATTAGAACTCAAGAGATCAAAGAGTAGTGCTTATATTGGTGGTAGGATGGGTAGTTCACCATTCTACCCGGAATTAACGTACAGTGACACACACTCAAAAAAAACTTTTTAGTTATTTATAAAGAAATCTGGTCGGTGCCTCACATGATATAAATACGGGTAATCTCCACTAATGATTGATCAACAACTCTAATAATGCATTTCCCTCTGCACATAGGGCTGTCAACGGCACTAAACGAAACAAATAATGCCTTTGCCGCTACCGTTTCCGTTAACATTTTCGGTTAACGGTTACCCGCTAATTTCCGACGGAATTGTAAAATCAGTTCCATTGCCGTTATGTCGGTTAAATCGGTTAACGGTTAATTTTCCGGAATTAACCGTTATGTTACAAGACAACGCAAAAACAGGTTTAACTTCTAAATCCAAACAAACAACTTGTTCACACAGGAAAAAAAACATGTTCAGATCATCTTAATGTTCTATCATAAGAAAAAAAACTAAGTTTTTGCAAAAGAAAAGACAAAGGATTAAAGGAAGTGCCAAGTGCATCTGCAAATGCATTCCTCCATCTCCAAATTCTGCACTTCCAAACCCAAATGCCAATTCCAACTGCATCTGCAAATGCATTCCTCCTTAGTCCTCAACTTCTGCAGTAAGCCAATAAAAGTGGCAATATCAGTGCAAAGTGGCAATGTCAGTGCAATCACAAGTTCACAACTATCAGTAAAAGATTAAGATATAAGATTTAAGTAAAATTACCAGTAACACAACTATTTCTCTCACTGAGAGTGAGATCTGGCAGCCAATCACCCAAACAAAGCAAAGCTTCAACAAGATCTGGAGCTAATGAACTCCTGTGAGATGTGAGAACTCTGCCACCAATACTAAACATGGATTCTGATGCTACACTTGTCACTGGAACAGCCAATACATCTCTTGCAATCCTTGATAGAATTGGGTACTTGGCAGAGTGATTCTTCCACCAACTTAAGATATCAAACCTCATTTCTTCAGCAGATGTGCCTTTAGGAAGAACTGGTTCTGCTAAGTATGTCTCCAATTCTGACTTCTCAACCTCAAACATATTGTTTTCCATAATGAAATCATCATAACCAAATCCATATGATGTTGTTGTACTTGTACAGCTCTCAAATGAAGTTGAATGCATTCTAGTATCAAAATAATCTGGAGCTGTAATGTTGGTTTCATAAGCACAAAAAAGAGCATTGAGTGCAATCTCAAATTTTCTATAGTGACTTTTATAGTGATCCAGACCATATACTCTCTTCATAACAAACTCCACCCATTTAGCTTTGTACCTAGGATCTAAAACAACCCCAATGCCCATCAAAGTGTTACTTTCTTTCCAGTAGCTATCAAATTTCATCCTCATATTCTTGGCCATGTCTCTGATGTACTCATGTTGGCTTGATTCCCAGAGCTTAATGCATCTATTAACTTCTTGCACCCCATTATAGTACAAATTTGCGGTGGGATACTTAATCCCAGCAAATTTTGTTGAAATGACATCAAACAATTCCAAACATTCACATATGTGCACTCCTTGTTCCCACTCCTGAGAGGTTGGTAGTATCTTGAAGTCATTATCTAACTCAGCTAGCCTAACAAAAGCTAGTCTCAAGGAAATTGCATCCTTTAGCATCTTATAAGTGGAGTTCCACCTGGTATCCACATCTAAACCCACAGACCTTGAAGAAGGAAGCTTAACTTGAGCAGTAGCAAATTCAAATCTCTCTTTTCTAGCCTGACTTGCTTTCACCCATTTTACACACTCTCTAACTGCATCTATAAATGGAGCATCCACTCCCATTCCAAACCCCACAATCAAGTGTAATACATGATTACTACACCTCATTTGGAACATATCCCCATTAAGAACTAAAAAGTCCTTGCTATCAAGCCATTTCTTCAGATGGTTCATCATGACATTGTTGGAGCTAGCATTGTCAGCATCTACATCAAAAAGCTTAGTATCTATGTTCCAATCTAGACATACTTGTTTCACTACATTTGCTAGAACTTCTCCAGAATGTGGTGATGGTACTAAAGTATATGCTAGTGTTTTCTTAATCATCTTCCAATCCTCATCTATGTAATGCATTGTCACACAACAATAACCATCCTTTGTATGCTTACATGACCACATATCTGTTGTTAAACTACACTTAGATGTAATTGTCTCAAATTGGTCTTGTAATTCTTTTTTGAACTGAGCTGTTAGTTTCATGATATCTTCCCTAACTGTATTCCTAGTGTAAAGCTTAGCAGCAGGATTTAAAGACTTGACAAACTCAACAAAATATGGATGCTCAACTATAGTGATTGGATAACCATGTTTAGCAATCATTTTGGAAACTAATATCCTAGTAGCATCAGCATCATACTTCCAATTAGCAATCTTAGTTTGAGCATTACCTGTTTTGATCGTAGTAAGTTTTCTTTGTCCTTTCTTGTTTGCAGGCTTTTCTTTGCAGGTTTTAGCATGGTAATGCAATTTGATGGTTCCTTGGTTGCTGGGTGCAGGCATTCTCTTATTACAGTGTTTGCATTTAGCTACAAGTATCCCAATATCCTTACCGTTTACTATCTCTTTCTCAGTTAACCTTTCAAAATCATCCCAAACATCAGACCTTGCTGCACGCAGTTTCTTCTTTGCATCAGCTATAATTGGATCTTCATCTACTTCTATTTCGTCTACTGCTTCTTCTGTTGCAACATTAGAAGGTGGTGGTGATTGATTTCCTGATTGTTGAACTTGATATGCAGAAGGTAATTGAGATGAAACTGAAAGTGATTGACAGGGATGACTTCTTTTTGATGAACCAACGTAATTAGATGCTCCTCCGCTTTGGGTCATGGTTAATTTTCCGGAATTGAAAACCTAACTTCAATTTTCAGAAACCCTAAACTGAAATTTTAGTTTTTAGGATTGAAATTAAGCTCGAAATAAAAATAATAAGATAACCCTAGTTTTCTAATCGAATGAAGATGATGATTTTTCTTGAATTGAAAGGAAGGAGATGAGGGATTGAGGGTGATTGATGACGGTGATTTTTTCTTCTCTGGTTTGGTCGAGTTGAAGAACAGAAGAAGAATGATAAATTGATAATGGTCGAGTTCGATTCGAGTATAGGTATAGAATTTTACACGTGCTAGGTACACGTTAGCGGTTAACGGGATAACGGTTAACGGAAATAGGTCTTCCATTGCCGTTACCGTCGGTTAAAATTAACCGATACATTAGCGGTTACGGGTAACGGTTAACGGTATAACGGAACTAAACGTAACGGCAACCGGGTAATCGGTTACGGTTAACGGGTTTCCGTTGACAGCCCTATCTGCACCTCATTTTCCACCGGCATGATTAAATCCATTATTTAACACTCTTACAAGTAAAGAATCCGAATGTAGTTCCCTAATACTTCCAAGTTCAGTTATGTCGGTCAGAATTTTCTATGTAAACATACCTAGAAGTATGCTAGTGACTCTAAAATCTCTACAAGTTGGAGGTTTTATGCAATAAAAAATTTTAAAAAAAAATGCTTAACCACTCCCCCCCCACACTTAGACCTTACATTTTCCTTAGTGTAATTGAATCCTCCTAGCAAAGTCAAGGTGGGAAATCTTAATATGATATGGAACAAGAAATATAAACGAAACAAAAAGAAAATAAAAAACAAAAGGATAAGAAATACAGAACCTATGGGTTTCTTCCCATTTAGCGCTTAGTTTAACGTCGACAGCCCCATTTGCCATTTGTAAGATTCGCTCCCCATATACTAACAATCAGAAAATTTGGGAATCCACCCATGGTACTTGTTTTGCAAACAATAGTGTTTGTACCCAAAATTACTTTTGGTCACGAAACACGATGAATGGATAATTTGGTGAGTATTTAGGGATATGAGATGAATTGGAACACAAACCAATAGACGTAGGTTTTACGTGGTTTGGCATGGTTTTCCTACATCCACGGGAGAATCCCCTTGGGGAGTGATTTTTTATTGATAATTGTATTACAGTGTATGTTTTTTCTCCTATTGGCCGCCTCCATATAATTTCTGCTCCCACCTATTTATACAATTGAATATCTAATTTTAATATTAACTTTTTTTGTTGAAGCGAAAAGTGAATGTATTAACTGAAATAAATTACATGATTGATGCCTGTCTATAAGCAATTGAGATCTAATCTCAGTTGGTGACAAACTAGACCAAGTACATGATAAACCATCAACTCTAGCTAATTTAGAGAGGATGTCAGCTACTTTATTTTGTTCTTTTGGAATGTGATAGCATTTCCAATAGAAGTTACTACTGAAAAAAAGCTTAATATCTTTAATCATATTTGGTAAGCGCCAATCTATAGGAGTATTCTTCACGACTGCATCAACCACCGTCTTTGCATCTAGTTCAAAATGCACCTTCTCTAGATTGAGATAGTGCGCCCATTTAACAGCATGCCACAGACCCATACATTAAGTCTCTTAAGCACTCCTTATTTCTTTTAATGGGATGCATTTTGCTCCCTATTGTACCTGCAAAATTGCGAATAATTAGACCTATACATCCTAGGGAATTTAAGAAGGAACCATCGCAATTTAAAGTAACATAATTAGGTGGGGGAGGAGTCCAGTAAGTTAGTCTACGGCAGTAACTATTGTTACTAGGAACATATTTGTTCCACTGAAGTGAATGATCTTCAATGAAGCTTTTGCACTTCTTGACAAACTTGTCTGGATTAGGAAAGTTGTTCTGGACTGAGATGTCAGTTCTGGTAGAGCAATGGTGCTTGGTATGTAAGAG
The DNA here is from genome assembly GCA_023529315.1 of Papaver bracteatum. Taxonomy (NCBI): domain Eukaryota; kingdom Viridiplantae; phylum Streptophyta; class Magnoliopsida; order Ranunculales; family Papaveraceae; genus Papaver; species Papaver bracteatum. Next base: position 1,367,501 of record JAJJWX010003506.1, read on the forward strand.
AAAGTTTACGTAGGATGAAAATGATGAGTACACCACAGGCCTATGCTGAAAACTTCCTTGCATTGGTGCAAGAAGTGCGTGGCATGAGTGAAGAAGATCAGATGTTCCAATTTCTGGCTGGCGCAAGTTCAAGTGTGATTGCTGAACTTAAGAAGCGCAAAATCCATAGTATCCAGATGGCTATTCAAGTGGTAAGAGGACTTACTAGCTGCACAATGAATGAAGATGTGCAAAGCTGTGAAGGTGAAGCCAAAAGGAAGGAAAAATCTGTAGGCAGTAAATGCAAGCATGAACCGAAGGAAGATGAATTATTCCCTTCAACCAGGAATTATAGGGGATATTTCATCTGCAAAGGTTTTCATTTCGCAAGAAGTTGTCCAATCAAAGCACAACTTAATGTATCAGTTGGGAATGACTATGGGGGTCATTCTAGCAAGACTCGTGAAGGCCGAAGTGAAGGTTCAAGGAAGAGACCACGCAGCGAAGTCGTTGCTCACTTCGACAAAATTAGAAACTAAGCTAAGAACAAGAGTAAGTGTTGATGTCTCCATTGGCGACACTTTGATGCCAGAACAAAGAGTGTTCCTGGCCTTGTTTTATGTAGATTTAGTTGTTGGTTATTGCAAACTCTGTGTGTAGAGTTAGGTTGTACATAATTTTATTTGAGTCTTCAAGTTTGTATATACTCTTCTTTGGTGTAAGCAAGTTGCTTTGTTAATGAAGTTTTAGCTTTCCAAAAGTGATCAAGTGGATGATGAATCATGTAATGGTACATGGTCTTGTTATGTAAGAGTAGTAATGAACAAGGGTATTTTCGTTTATAAAGTCTTGCCTCTTTATTTACGATGTAAAGCTAGTTCATGGGAAGATGCTGCAAGTAGCATACTAGACCTAACGTATTCAATGGCAGGACAAGTTGAAAGCTAATAATAAAATCATAGGACAAGGGTCCTAGTTGGTGTAGAAGTGATGTTGCTATTTAGGAATTGCAGAATAGCACGACGGCAGATGGGAAGCGATGGTGCAAGCAATTCAGCAAGTAAGAAATCACATCATCAGCAAACATGAGTTAGAACTCATGGCCTTAGAGAAAGTCACACACACTTTCCAGGCAATTAGAAATGCAGTTCAAAGAAGTATTTGGACACATATTGGTTTTGAAGGAATAGCATGAGGACAGCTTAAGGATTAGCTAATGATATGTCTAAGAGATAGTTAGTCACAGTTTTAAATGGGATGTGCAAATCAATAGTTTTGTTGCATGGAAGTTATGCAAAGAAAACTTATCATTCCAGTTTGGATGTTTGGTGAGGCATGAAGTATTGAATTCGGGTGTCTAATGCAAAGAGAACCCTTATTTACTTCGTGACGTGCTTAATGAGGAGCGTGAAGAACAACAGTTCAACGGCGGGTCATCGACAAAATTGATTGAAAACAAAGCCAAGTCGTTTATAAGTCCTTGTCACGTTAAGTGAGATGCAAGAGGCAAAGTCGGAAAGCGATGACAATGATCATGATGATCAAATTGAGAAGAATCACTCAGTGCATACACCTAGGCACAAATGATTCATGAGAAATTCAGGCTAAGATGAATTTCAGATTCGCATTTGGGTATTGAAGCATGATTTGAGTAGCAACATAAGCGTAGTGCACGACGTCGAGAAGTGGCTCAAGTATATGAGATCAATGACAAAGAAGTAAAGCTAAGTGATGGCATGTGGTACTAAGCATAAATTTTTGGCAAGAAGGATGGCCAAACAAGTTTGCTGAATTCTGAGAGTGGCTTAGAAGTGTACCAACGCCGAAGAACAAGTATATTGGGTATACTTGGTTGCGTTCAACGAGGGCATTGAACGGATTAGGTGGGGGAGGTCTATTACAGTGCTGCAAGTGTCGCATAATGATGACACGTCATGGAGTTGCAGACCAAGTCAGTGTTCCACCGTAATGGCGCATTGCGAAGCCATAATAGAGGTATTACTGTACAAACTGTTAAGTGCTGAGAATGGCATGATCCCACAGGGATAATGTATTGCAAGTACATCACTAAATTATAAAGATATTTGGCTAAGGAATGAAGCTTATTGGCCGACACAATGAAGCTTCATTGAGGGAAGGAAGGATAATTCCAAAGTGACAAATGCAACAATGATGTTGGCATTAAGGCATATATGTGGAAATGAGTTGGCCTAAACTCAAGGATGATGCAAGAAGAGTGAAATAGACTAAGAGTTAGTCTATGGCATTGGTTCAAGGCTGGCCAAAGCTTGAACAATGAAAACAAGTTGGTAATGCAAGAGTTGCATTGCTATTGTCAAGCTAATTGGCGTAGTGAAGCATATATGACACACGAGTAACTAGAGTGGGCTTAAGGAGTTGGCCTCGACAAGTAAAGCTTAAAGAGTGTTCGTGCATGAGTTTAAAATGATAAACATGTAGGGCCAAGATAGCTGAACGTTGGAGCATGGCAGAATCCAGTATGCCAGAACAAGTGGCGCAATACGGGTCAAGTGATGGTTACAAGTTGGTTACGATCTTCACAAGCATGCCAATGACGCGTGATGAAGTGGAGCGGTTATAAAGAAGTTTATAATCATGGGAGAAGAGTTTTAACTGCCAAGAGAACATGTGTTGGATGATTGACGCAAGTTAAAGGAGAACTGGCTAGTTGGCATAGTAGTTGGCGGTTATGAAACTTCTCCCCAAGACAGATGGCTGTCTCTAGCGTGTGTAACGGTTACGCATGGTTTTTCCAAGAAAAGATGATGTATAAATAGTCCTAAGGCATGAAAAATTCGGCATCCTAGCCTGTGTGAGAGTAAACTAACATATGTGAGAGTGTAGATTGCATATGTGAGTGCATATGAGAGTTTTTGTAAGACTTAGACTTTGTTCAAGGAGTGAACAAGTCTGTTTAAGTCCCCAAGTGGGAAAGTTTTGTATTTCTTCCCTTTGATGCAATAAAAGAGTTGATTGTGTCATATTCTAAGTGTTCTTGGTTGGCTGATTGTTGTTAGCAAAGTATGGCAAAGATTGAATGGATTATGGGGTGCATTTGATGAGTTTAAGTTGAAGAGAAAGAAGGTTAAAGACTTCCGTTGTTGAATTGTTGAGTTGGCTATTTTCATTGGTGCAAACTTATAAGGCTGAAGTACAAGTGGGTGAAGCTTTATTCACAGAACCATTGTGCTGCCGGTTCACACATTCGCAGAAAATTTCTGGGGTGTTTGAAGGTGTGACAATTCATGTATCAGAGCTTTGTTTGGGGTACAGTTCAAGTGTATTTGTTGGATAATACACTAAGACTTCTTTCTATCTTAAGCTATCTTCCTGTGAGCAAGTAAGTGGCGCATTATTTTCAGAATATTGTATTAGAAATGAGTTCTAATGGCATGATGATCGACGAAGAACTATCGGGTACGTTTGATCAGCTTGAGGAGTATGGCAGTAATCTTGTTGATCTTGTCACAGACATGGGCAGTGATGGCCTTGAAAATCCTCTTATTTAGGAAGATAAGGGCAGGCTAGACCTACTTGAAGGAAGGACATCAGATTGGTTTAAAGAATTTGACGAAAGGGTAGGTGCAGTCGAGGACAAAGTGTCTGATGCAACCTTGTTGAATTGCGAAACCAATACTGAAGTGACAGAATTGAAGGTGCAATTCAGTGACATAAAGACCATACTAACAAGCCATGCGAAGCAAATGTTTGAGGAAGTGGCTAGCATTCGCGGGTTAATCAGTAACGGCATGTTTTTAGGAGGAAACGTGCATGGAGAAAGCTCAAGTCGAGTCTCCGAGCCAAGAATTTACGCAGGTTCCAGAAATGCTAGAGAAATTGAGAATTTCTTGTATGACGTTGAGGCATACTTTGAGGCAATTATAACTAGGGAAGAACAAAAAGTAACTCTCGTAGGCAATTACCTTGGTGGTGATGCAAAGGTTTGGTGGAGAACTATGCTGCAAGAAGATGAAGCGGATGGTTATGCCAATCCTATGTCATGGGATGACATGAAAGAGGGACTGAGATGTCAGTTCTGGCCGAGCAATGGTGCTTGGTATGTAAGAGAAAGTTTATGTAGGCTGAAAATGACGAGTACACCACAGGCCTATGCTGAAAACTTCCTTGCATTGGTGCAAGAAGTGCGTGGCATGAGTGAAGAAGATCAGATGTTCCAATTTCTGGCTGGCGCAAGTTCAAGTATGATTGCTGAACTTAAGAAGCGCAAAATCCAGAGTATCCAGATGTCTATTCAAGTGGTAAGAGAACTTACTAGTTGCACAACAAATGAAGATGTGCAAAGCTGTGAAGGTGAAGCCAAAAGGAAGGAAAAATCTGTAGGCAGTAAACGCAAGCATGAACCGAAGGAAGATGAATTATTCCCTTCAGCCCGGAAGTATAGGGGATGTTTCATCTGCAAAGGTTTGCATTTCGCAAGAAGCTGTCCATTCAAAGCACAACTTAATGTATAAGTTGGGAATGACTATGTGGGTCATTTTAGCAAGACTCGTGAAGGCCGAAGTGAAGTTTCAAAGAAGAGACCACGCAGCGAAGTCGTTGCTCACTTCGACAAAATTAAAAACTAAGCTAAGAACAAGAGTAAGTGTTGCTGTCTCCATTGGCGACACTTTGATGCCAGAACAAAGAGTGTTCCTGGCCTTGTTTTATGTATCTTTAGTTGTTGGTTGTTGCAAACTTTGTGTGTAGAGTTTGGTTGTACAGACTTTTATTTGAGTCTTCAAGTTTGTATATACTCTGCTTTGGTGTAAGAAAGTTGCTTTGTTAATGAAGTTTTAGCTTTCCAAAAGTGATCAAGTGGATGATCAATCATGTAATGGTACATGGTCTTGTTATGTAAGAGCAGTAATGAACAAGGGTGTTTTCGTTTAAAAAGTCTTGCCTCTTTATTTACGATGTAAATCTAGTTCATGGGAAGATTCTGCAAGTAGCATACCAGGCCTAACGTATGCAATGGCAAGACAAGTTGAAAGATAATAAGAAAAGCATAGGACAAGGGTCCTAGTTGGTGTAGAAGTGATGTTGCTATTTGGGAATTGCAGAATAGCACGACGGCAGATGGGCAGCGACGGTGCAAGCAATGCAGCAAGTAAGAAATCACATCATCAGCAAACATGAGTCGGGTAGAACTCATGACCTTAGAGAAAGTCACACACACTTTCCAGGAAATTAGCAATGCAGTTCAAAGAAGTATTTGGAGACATATTGGTTTTGAAGGCATAGCATAAGGACAGCTAAATGGTTAGCTAATGATATGTCTAAGAGATAGTTAGTCACAGTTTTAAATGGGCTGTGCAACTCAATAGTTTTGTTGCATGGAAGTTAAGCAAAGAAAACTTACCATTCCAGTTTGGATGTTTGGTGAGGCATGAAGTATTGAATTCGGGTATCTAATGCAAAGAGAACCCCTATTCACTTCGTGACGTGCTTAATGAGGAGCGTGAAGAACAATAGTTCAACGGCAGGTCGTCGAAAAAATTGATTGAAAACAAAGCCACGTCGTTTATAAGTCCTTGTCACGTTGAGTGAGATGCAAGAGGCAAAGTCGGAAAGCGATGGAAATGATCATGATGATCAAATTGAGAAGAATCACTCAGTACATACACCTAGGCACAAATGATTCATGATAAATTCAGGCTAAGATGAATTTCAGATTCACATTTGGGTATTGAAGCATGATTTGAGTAGCAACGTAAGCGTAGTGCACGACGCCGAGAAGTGGCTCAAGTATATGAGATCAATGACAAATCAGTAAATCTAAGTGATGGCATGTGGTACTAAGCATAAAGTTTTGTCAAGAAGGATGGCCAAACAAGTTTGCTGAATTCTGAGAGTGGCTCAGAAGTGTACCAACGCCGAAGAACAAGTATATGGTATACTTGGTTGCGTTCAACGAGGGCGTTGAACGGATTAGGTTGGGGAGATCTATTACGGTGCTGCAAGTGTCGCATAATGATGACGCGTCACGGAGTTGCATACCAAGTCATTGTTCCGCCGTAATGGCGCATTGCGAAGCCATAATAGCGGCATTACTGTACAGATTGTTAAGTGCTGAGAATGGCATGATTCCATAGGGCTAATATATTGCAAGTATAGCACTACATTGTAAAGATATTTGGATAAGGAATGAAGCTTATTGGCCGACACAATGAAGCTTCATTGAGGGAATGCAGGACAAGTCCAAAGTGACAAATACAACATGTGATGTTGGCATTAAGGCATATCCGTGGAATTGAGTTGGCCCAAACTCAAGGATGATGCAAGAAGAGTGAAATATACTAAGAGTTAGTCTATGGCATTGGTTCAAGGCTGGACAAATCTTGAACAATGCAAACAAGTTGGTAATGTAAGAGTTGCATTGCTATTGTCAAGCTAATTGGCGTAGTGAAGCATATTTGACACACGAGTAACTAAAGTGGGCTTAAGGAGTTGGCCTCGACAAGTAAAGCTTAAATATTGTCCATGCATGAGTTTAGAATGATAAACATGTAGGGCCAAGATACCTGAACATTGGAGCGTGGCAGAATCCAGTATGCTAGAACAAGTGGCACAATACGGCTCAAGTGATGGTTAGAAGTTGGTTACGAGCTTCACAAGCATTCAAATGACGCGTGATGAAGAGGAGCGGTTATAAAGGAGTTTATAATCATAGGAGAAGAGTTTTAACTGCCAAGGGAACATGTGTTTGATGATTGGCACAAGTTAAAGGAGAACTGGCCAGTTGGCATAGTAGTTGGCGGTTATGAAACTGCTCCCCGAGACAGATGGATGTCTCTAGTGTGTGTAACGGTTAGGCATGGTTTGGCCAAACAAATCTGCTGTATAAATAGTCCTAAGGCATGGGAAATTCGGCAGCCTAGCCTGTGTGAGAGTGTAGATTGCATATGTGAGTGCATAATAGAGTTTTTGTAAGACTTAGACTTGGTTCAAGGAGTGAACAAGTCTGTTTAAGTCCCCAAGTGGGCAAGTTTTGTATTTATTCCCTTTGATGTAATAAAAGAGTTGATTGTGTCATATTCTAAGTGTTCTTGGTTGGATGATTGTTGTTAGCAAAGTATGGCAAAGATTGAATGCATTATGGGGTGCATTTGATGAGTTTAAGTTGAAGAGAAAGAAGGTTAAAGACTTTCGTTGTTGAATTGTTGAGTTGGCTGTTTGCATTGGTGCAAACTTTTAAGGCTGAAGTACAAGTGGGTGAAGCTTTATTCACAGAACCATTGTGCTGCTGGGTTACACTTTCGCAGAAAATTTCTGGGGTGTTTGAAGGTGTGACACAACCCACAATAAAGGAATTCCGCACATCCCACACGCGCCACTTGCAACCTGGCATTGCCACTTGCACTCAAGGTGCAACCAACACTCGAGACATCAACACAAACTGGGGGATGCTTTCCAGGGTCTTGGTTTGGCGGTCACAACATGCAGCGTACACTACGCTTACTTTAAGAAAGCGTGAATAGGAATAAAGTGGTCAAATAAATGAGGAAATAATGGTGAAAATGTTTTCACCCATAAACACCATGCGGTTACCACCTCCTCCCATTATTTCACCCTTTACTCTCTTCCTTCATGAGGCCAGGGTACGTTTCAATCTCGACTTGTATAAATAGGTCTTACCTATTTCCACCAGACAATAAGTCTCGGTCAGGAGAAAAACACAACACTCTCAGAAAAGGAAACTTTTCAAGCTCTCCAAAAAGCTTTCATCTCTTGCAAGCTTCCAAAGCTTTCACTTTCTGATACAAGTCGAGACACTACTCTTCCAGAATTATTCTGGTCTCAACACCTTTATTTGCTTCCCTCCCCAAATCAACCCTTCTCCTCCACTTTGTGACCGAAGCAAGTCTGGAACGGCCATTTCTTGGTTTAGGCCGGACTTGTACAAATTGATCTCTCAAATCTAGAAAGTGCTCACGTGCAGCACATTTGTTTAGGGTTTAAACCAGTTTCTCACTCACCTACCGAATTTACCAAAATAGGTAGAAACGATTTTTACCCATAAACAACCAGAGGTCAAACCTGAGGATGTTATAGATATTAGGGATGATCGTAGGAATAATCTTTGGGGCGTTAGAGATGCAGATTTTGATTCTTGGATGTGGGGGTGATGTTAACTATTTTAAAGATGTAAGAAGAACATCTTATTATACTCAGATTCATAGACATCACTGCTATAGTTACAAAGCATCTGAATTAATGAAGAACTAATTATTTATCAATGGTGACATAGTAACGTACCCACATGGGAAGTAGCACAAGTAAACACTCTATGATGAATATATTTTAAATGAGCCACATGTAATTAAATATGAAACTAATATGAATTCATCATTTTGAGAAATAAACATAAGTTTCTCTATTGTAGTACCGTCTGTTGTATCCTTAACTTCGTAATTTTGCGTGCTGAGTGGCTAAACTGCGAATCCTAACTTATATAATCTATAGAGGTTGGGTTAAAAAGAGACTATTTCTAGGATTAGGAACAGTGAATCAAGATGGGGAAGAAAATATGATGTGGAAACAGATAAGGTGAAATTTCCAGCATGGGAAAAGATGTACTTATCATTGTTCAATAGAGTGTAACATTTACATTTTTTTTTTTTTTGAAATGATGTAACAATTGGGTTTCTGACTGATAAATAATTTCGAAAGTTGGAAGTGCAAGAATTTCAATATTTAGGTTTTATGATTTGGTAGGTGAAGAGATCCTAATTCAAAGAATGAGTTTTATACTTTATTTGATTCATTTATTTATGTTTGTGGTAATCTCTACTCTCATTAATTTATGTTTAATCAAAGGCAGTATAGATGTTAGGATGCTTGCAAAGAGAACATAAGAAGGTTTCCTGAATCTAATATTGGTTTAAGATGAAGTTTTTTTTTTTTTGCTTTTCATTTGTTTTTTTGCTTTACAAAGGCGATGGATGTTTTGTCTCTTGCTACTTTTTCAAGAAAAGACACAGTTTGGCGGATAAGTTTGGAATTTAAAATTTTAAAAATGCATATAATTAGTTAAATAACTTCTGGATACTTTCTTATCCTTGATTCCCCTTGAATGATGGAAGTTCAATGAACTCACATTAAACAGAGGGTTCAATCATTTATGGATACTTCTTTTATTATAAATATAGATAGATTCCCATTCAATGGTGGAATTTCAATGACTCCACACTTTTAATCCTTGATTCTGCTGCAGATAATTTTTCCAAGAATAGTGGCCCATGGGAGAGCTCGAAATATTAAAAACAAAATAAGTGAATTTGAAAAAGATAGAAGGATCGCCGAAATGAAGTTCAAGGATTAAAAACTGGACATGTATTTTGCATTAATTGATTTAAGAGCTATGTGTTGATTTTAGTAGCTAGATTTTTACTTACTATGGTTTTAAATCTTTGCAGGATGCTATTGAAGTTAAACTTTTTGTAGGAAGTTGATAAATGCATAATCATTTGATCCTTCATCGAGTTACGCTTAACAGCTCCGCGGTAGGAAATATCCTACCATTTAAGGAGGCATTGGTCCATTTAAATTATGAACTTTACCTTAGGGTTTTCAAAGTTCAAAACAAGCATGTTGTGCTTATGAGTTGTGGTGGTATCAGGTTAGTTACAATCAGATCTTTGTAACTCCTGGCAATTACAGAATCAACTGTCGAGTTGTTAGCATAATAGAGAAGTAGAGGGGTACGTACTACCTTATTGTAAGTTACAGTGGGGACCTTACTCAAAGCCCTTATTGCTCAATTCACATGTGTGTTTTCTGTCCTTATTTTGTACCAGATTACATTTTGACACTGCCATTATTCTATATGTAGAAAGAATTGAACCTACATATGTTTTTGTGTACAAATCGACGTATATTGACCCGCATTATGTGATGCGTACAATTCGTACTCCTTTTTCAGAATAACTAATCGATACAACTTACCATCAACTCCTGCAACAACTTTATATTCTTTCATTGTGCTCATCGATTCGCTCGAGAATAATAATAAGAAGAATCAGAATACTCCGTATCGAAAACAAGGAGAAGAAAAGTGAGACTTCTTGAATTTGATCTGTGTTCATACCCACATATATTCCTCTAATTTTTAGCTGAATGCGTGTTAGAAAGTATCAGTTTGGAGTGTGTTGATTTCACGTCTTCTTTATATGTATCATGCAACAAAAGAATTATTGAAATCCGAAGCCACTCAACATTTTGAAATCTAAGTATTTAGTGATGCAAATATAAATGACCAAAGCTATATAACGGTTCAGTTGGTTCAAAGGTACTTCAACTATAATATAGTGATCTACATAAATTCAAATTATTTAATTATAATCACTACACCATTTTTCCCAAATCGTAACGGTTTTTGAGCATTACGAATCGGGGTTATAACGGTTCCCAACCGTTACGAAACACGGTGCTACAATTTTTTTGTAACGGCCCACTAGCCGTTACGAATTTATTTTGCAACGGCTTTTGTAACGGCCAGTGGCCGTTACTACGTGGCACTCTCGTAACATGCAGGAACCGTTACGAATTTATTTTGTAACATTACGTTGTAACATGTTAAAGCCGTTACGAATTTTTTTGTAACAGAAAAAAATTACCGCCGGTCAACATTAACCTGGTCAAAATCAGTCAACTATGACCAATTTTGACCAAGTCAATATTAACCAGCAGCTCATCCCTTGCCGGTAATACAACGGAATTCCAAGTAACTTGTATACACATTTCATTTTACAGATCATCCCCAATCAATTCATATCTACACATTCATATAAAAAAACACAAATTCTTATAAGTACCAATTTTTTTGCCAAGTATGAAATTCAGAGGGAATACATAGAAAAATTTACTAAGTTCCAAAGTTCAGTTCATAGAAACTTAAGAACTTTCTAAGTTCTCAATTTATTTCTAAGTTCCCAACTTATTTCTAAGTTTTCCCATGTCATAGGCTAACATAAACAGAAACATGACTCACATAACATCGTTCTCATGTCGCAGACTATTGCATCAGAAGCAGAATTGGCGAAGCTGATGGAATCCAATGCGACAACAGCTATGCATCTTTTTTTTTTGAAAGAAACTATGAATCTTCAATCCAATGGCCATTGCTCTTACAGGACCTCTCTTCCAAGAAAGAAGCAGCTACACGGTACTTCACCTGCAGACACAAAACACTGTTAACAATGGTTTAACAGAGATGTTAAATACGAAAATTAGGCATATCATCCGATGTAGCTCCGACTTCTGCAATAATTCTTCCGTGAACAGAAGAAGATGCGGGATCAACAATATTGTAAGCTGGTGTGCCATCTCCATTAGTGCTTGATTTAGAACCCTCTTTGTATTTGATGCGAGACCTTGCCAATACAATATCAGCAAGAAATGCAGCTCTTTCATTATGTGCTTTACTGCCACCTCCTCTTGGAAATGCAGTTTCCCTTCCCTTCTGAGGTTCCAAGTTCCTTTAACATTTGCTTACACCTGAGGCATTTATGGTAGGATAAAAGACAAACAATATAAAATGATTTGGACACCAAGTAGTACTATTATTGCTCACCTTCATCATCAAGTTTTTATAGATATTATGTAGGCTCATTGATGATACGCATAACATTAAGACCAGCAATGACTCCAACATCCTTTGTAGCTTGACGCTGTGAATTGTTGAAGTAGGTGTGTACGGTAACAACGGCGTTTTTGACTGTAGAACCAAGGCATGCGTTGGAAATTTCACGCATCTTAATCAAGACCATGGATGAGATTTCTTCAGCAGCAAATTGCTTGTCCTCACCCTTGTATGAGACTTAAATCATGGGTTTGTCAGTAACACCAGCAATAACCTTGAAGGTCCAGTGCTTAATATCACCCTGGACTGTTGGGTCACTTAGTCTCCTTCCAATTAGACGCTTTGCATCTAAAAAGATTTCAAAAACAAACAAAGTTCAATAAACTTTCTAAGAGATCCCTAACTCCAAAAAACTCATCCGGCATTAAAGCAACTGGGTGATATAGTTAACAACCCACTATCTTTTAATAAATGATGCAATTGAAATACCGTCAAAAAGAACCTACCCATGAGAATCAAGTTATTAATGACCATGAGAAATATTAGTTTTTGCGGTAAGACTTACTTCGAGAATGTTCCTGCAAGCTCCAAGTTCGCCCTTGTTGTAGCCCCTAACACAGTAAGGTCCACCTAGTGTAAAGGCATCATAACTTGGGAGGTATGCGATACATCCACCATAGTGACCATGGAGGACTAGCACAGGTGGCGGTGGTTTATCAACACCTTCAACCGGCTTCAACTGGAGGAATTTGGTGTATGTCAACTAGTAGCGGTTAAAGAATGGGAATTTTATTTCCACAAAGAACCCTTGGTCTACCTGCAATTTTATAGTACACAAGTAAGAAAGGATTTAGTGGATTGCTTTTCCAATAGTTGGTGTTTGTCATCCAAACAGACGAAGTTCCAAGATACATCAAACCATGTTGTTTGAAGATCTAAAAATATTTAATTTAGCATAAATATCACCTGAAAGACATTCCTCTTACTATCAATTGCACCGTTAACAAGCTTGGTGTTATCCCGCGTAATGTTTGCTTGGAAGAATCCCAATTTGATAACACCGGTGCCACTAAGAGTTATGGGAGGTCCATGTGCACTGATTCCTCCATTAGGCAACTGTCGCTGACCATTTTGAGATATATTGGTACTTTCATTCTGTGTAATGATTTTCTCCAACGCCAGGCCATAAGTAATTTCGCTTTGACGAGTGAAGTTCTGAAAAGGTAAATAACAATGTATTATGATTTATGTATCACCTCTGTTATGTTGGCTTTCACACCTGCTCGATCAACCCATATAGGTGGAAACTTCCTATACCTCTGGACCTCCAGTAAAGACTAGGCTCAGTTTACCACTGTTGAAACATCTTGAACAGAAGGTCATGTTGCAATGATCTTTTACGCCATCAAGATATGGATGTATGTACTCAAACTTGAAAGCAAGATCATCCGGAAGATGAAAGACATACATTCATGCTCTAAAACAATCTCTAAATGGAATGTAAAGTAATAAGTTAATCGGGGCAGATTACTTGAGGATCAATGAAGTTACTGGTGGTAATTGAGCCAAGTAAGGATCTGTTCAGCCCTTGGAGATTCTGGTGCTCAATCGTAATAGTACTACCAGGTTGGATTGAAGGCTCAAAAACGTAACATTCGTATTCAATGCCGAAATTCACATCTTTTGAGTCATGAATAAAACACGTATCTAGAGATTATAGAGATAAATTACCATGGTGGGACGACCTTGACGTTCTGGTACGATACTCCAGTCAGTGCTCCCTTCTGCATTATATTGCTCAAGTTCATTAAGTTTTATTTCAACTATGAATCCCCATTCGTTCTTCTCATCTGGTCGTGGATTCACTTCGATATTAAAAAACAACGTAAGCGAGTGCATATTCCTCGAGGCTAGTTTTCCTACTTCTATGTCGAACACATGACCTTGTCGAAGCTGCAAAAACAAATAACTACAGTTCCAAAATTCAGAACAATAATACGCCAAATTACCTAATCTATGAAACAATTAAGGGCTAGTTTTCCTACTTCTGAGTAATAACCACATTACCTGTCATGTGGAACTATATAACCAACTGAGTAATAACCACATTATATGTCATGTTAAAGAGACATAAACTTAACACTAAACCATATTTATGCAATGAACAATACATACCACAACTGAATTCGTAAATCAGAATCAAAAATCTAATATGCTATCAGTTCAAATTTACTAATCATGAATAATAACTATGTACATCAAAATTGAAGGTTTCTAATCTGTTTATAATGATTCAAATCAAACCCTAATTAAATATGGCATCGTCTGCAGAGAATCAAACCCAACCATAAGAATTTCAATACCAAATCAAACGAGTAACTGGAAACCATAAAATTGATTGAAATAATGAAACCCTAAAATCTAATTTACAAACTGAAATCCTACATATGATAAATACTTACAGAGATATGTGAAATCGAAAACCCAAACTTGGGTAACAGATGATTGAAGATCAATTCTTCAAAGATCAGATGATTTGATAACAGATTAGATAAAACCCTGATACTGATGATGATGAAATAACTGAAATCGAAACCCTAAACTGATGATGATGGTGATTAAAAGATAATTGAAGAACTGAAATCTTCAGTTGAGAAGAACTAAAATCAGATGTGCATGGTTAATCCGCACATCTGAATATTCAGGGGAAAGAAAAGAGAAACGGGGTTTACTCGAAGAGAAGGGGGAGAAAAAAAGAGAGAGAAATGGAAAAGAAGAATGGGGTTTACTCGATGAGAAGGGGGATAAAATCATTTCTTCAAGGGTGAAATTATCCTCTAGTGTAATTCAAGTTGGGTGGAAAAAAATAGTGCATGGCCGAATGGCACACGCGCTAATAAAGTTGTTACCCGACTCTAGTGTGACCAAGCATGTGAGTAGCATGCGTAAAAAGTTATCATGTTACGATTCATAACTGTTGGTATCTGTTACGAATCACAAAAAAAATTCGTAACGGTCGGAGCCTGTTACAACTAGGTTGTAACGGCTTTTTGGAACTGGAAATTTTGTAACGGCTGCTGGGCCGTTACGAATTTTAGTTGCTATTCGGGGGAAATGGTGTAGTGAATGCACCCAACAATATAATTCATCGACACAACGCGCTGCTGACAATATTTTGGTTTAGTTTTTAATTTGTCATTTGTGAACTGTATAACATAAGTTGGACTGTTAATTAATACATTAAAAAGTTATTATTTGACTTTAATATGAGAAACCGAGATCCAGGTCCCTGCCGAGAAGAAACCGAGATCCAAGATTTCCTTCATTGGTGGGATCCAAAGTCACACGCTTTAATTTTGACTTTAATTTGTCCATCACTGACTTAATCGAGTCATTAATATTCATCTTTTAATCACATTATAGTAAGATGATCGAGGCGTATTTGAAGAGTGAAGAGTCTAATAAAGATGAGAAGAATCCCTTGCGGGCAAGCCGACGTAAAATATGTCATACAGTAGAAACTCTATAAATTAATGTTGTTGGGACCATCAAAATTTATTAATTAAGCGACATATTAATTAATAATAATTATTAATTTATAAATTAATTAATACTTTATTAACTTATAGATAAATTTCATTATCGCCGTCGATTTTATAGAGGTCTTTTGGAAGGCTATGAATTAGGGGCGTCAAATTCAGAAAAAATAAATGTATTAGGTGCAATGAATCTTGCAATTTCAACATGGACTATCGATGTTCGTACAGGTACACTTGCAAACTGCTTTCGTCATTGTAAACTTCAATCAATAGATAACACAAGTTTAGACAATTTGGATGAACATACAGACAACGAAATCACTCAAGACTTGCAAAATTTGATCGAGAAGTTGGGCTATCACAATTCAATGAATGTCGAAGATGTCCTAAATTATCCAGAAGAAAATGAAGTTACACAGTTTGCTGATTGATGAAGAAATAATCGAGAACATTATGGGAATTGATAAAGATGTGGAAGAAGATGATGAAATTTCTACAATAGAGCCCCCTTCACGAAACGTGGCTATTAAAGCGATGATTGCATACATTTCTATCCTACCCCAACTTTCTTGGGAGATAAGGTTATGTTTTCGGTTCTCGAAAAAGAATCCGCGATTAAACGATCAAATAATTTAATGAAGAGATGATTGCATACATCTTTATGAGATCGGGTTTGTACAAATTGTGTGTGAACAACGAGCATGCATCAACCTTTTACCACTAGGTAGGTCCAAACAGGAAGTTTACAAATATACGACATCAGTCAATTAAATATGGATAAGTTAAAATCAAAGCAGTATGTATGGCTACGACAATTCGAATAACGACTAGGACAAATATATGAAACCACCATAGACAAAATATAGACTCGGGAATACAACTATACAAGGATATAGCATAATCCCAAAGAGAGGAGAATGAAATTCATAAATTATTTTATTAATTCCCATTTATATTTGCAAGGTATGCTACAACTCAAGTTTATATTGCTCATATTAATTATCGTGTGGTTCGCAAGCTTTTTGGATGTGTCAAAAGGCAAAAATAACTACTTGATCAGCTTTAATAGTTTCTACATTTTTCACTTCATTATTTACCTTATTATTGTTTTAATTTGAATTCTTATTGAGATCCTATTATCTAGATTTGAAAATTTAGACCCAATGTTTTCAAATTCTTAGAAACCTATTTCTTCTGAATAATTGACTAAAGCAAAATAACACTGGAATTGTTCACACTAAACTTTCAAAGGTAATTGACTGCTATTAGCTTTCAAAGGTGATGTTCACACTAAATCAATGGTCATCATTTAATTCTCGAAGAATCAATGGATAATAAGAAAGTACACCAATACAAAAATTTAGATAGCCATTAATGGTGGTACGAAGATAACATAAACCTGACTATATACCGGATAACGTATAGAAGCACATTAATAATATTTTAAAGTATTTTTACGAAACATACCAAACATTAGTAATACATTATGGATATGTATACTTTAATGAGAGGTTGAGACGGAGCCGTAAGGCCCCGGTGATACCTAGTTTACCATAAATTTTAAGAAAAATCCAATCATTGTAGGTACTTGAAAGTGTTAGAGAATTGTGACTGAATTCTGCAAATTGGAAGCGCGAGCAGTCAACTTCTAATGATCTTATATCATTAATGAACCGTTAGAATTTGTTGGTTTTTGAATACGTTGTTGTACCTAGAGTCATGAGGTAACTGTAAAAATTTCAATGTGATCGTCTAAGTTAAGCTACTGAAAATCTTGAATAAACTGGAACTGCATTATGTAAAACAGAAACCCTTCACAGCCCCACTCATTCTTCATTATCTCATTTGGAGATCATCTGATTGTGATAAAACTTTTGTAGTCTGTAATGTGTGTTTTTATTAGTGTTTCTTGGAATTCTGGGAGGATGGTACCTAAACTACTCGACTGATCCGTTCCCGATTATGGTTATTTTTCTGAAGCTGAATGTTGTATGAACTTCTATGAGACTGACTTTGTGTCAGGAGTGGTGGTAATGTTTGTGAAGTCATATTATAGCTAAGTTATTTTGATTTTCACACTTAATGTGGTTGTATGCCTTCATATATTTACGATCTTAAAGAACGTGCACTTTGGGAAGATAAATGAATAATATCCTTGCATATGTAAACTTGAGAATTCTTCTGGGCTGAAGGCATTAGAAAGGTGTTAGTTACGTATTTGTTTTTCAAACTAGTGGTGGCATTCTTCCGTACTCGGACCAACCCAATGTTACACATTTATTATATTATTGTGCAGGGATTAGTAACTTGTTATTCATTTCCTAGCAGACATTTCATAATTAAAGATGTTTTATGGAATCAGTGATACTGCCATGAGTTTGATTAGCAAGTTCATAGTTTCTCTTGGACTTGATTATTTTGATAAATATTGGATTTGGTTACGTTTTATCTTTTAAATGGTGCGGTGATAAGGTTTGAGATAGTTGTTGCAACGTAGTTCATACCATCTAAACTAAACAAGGAAGAACTACGGTCGTGCTTGATCCCTTAGATCAACAGAGAGGGTACGTAGGCAGCCGCTACGTGGTTCAGCAAAAACCTACGAGGTTATTCATATCATATGAAAAGAGGTGGTTTCTGCTTTGCAGTTCACACCATCTATTCAAAGATGATTGCAACCTTGGCGAGTATATATCATGGGCAACTGGTCATCTGTTATTTGAGCAATTGGCCCGTGTTAGTTTGGCAACTGGCTATCTGTTATTTGGGCAATTGGCCTGTGTTAGTTTGGCAACTGGCCGTCCGTAATTTGGACAATTGGCCCGTGTTAGTTTGGCAACTGGCCTTCTGTTATTTGGGAAATTAGCCCGTGTTAGTTTGGCAGCTGGTCGTCTGTTATTTGGGCAATAGGCCTATGTTAGTTTGGCAACTGGTCGTCTGTTATTTTTGGGCAATTGTCCCGTGTTAGTTTGGAAACTGGCCGTCTTTTATTTGGGCAATTATCCCGTGTTAGTTTGGCAACTGGACGTCTGTTATTTGGGCAATTATCCCGTGTTAGTTTGGTAACTGGCCGTCTGTTATTTTTAGGCAATTGGACAGTATTAATTTTGTTAACTGGTCGTATAAGTCATCGGGTTGGCAACTGGCCAAATTTTATTTTAGGAAATGGGCCGACTCTTATGTTTAATTTTTTAGAAAATTGGATCCCTCGTGGAATTTTATGAGTATATGGTATGGGACATATGCTCATAGAATTCCAACCTTGAGACCAATATGACTTCTGTTTAGCAGGATCTCAAGTCTGTTGTTCTTAGGATAATTCAATGAACCTTTTGCAGGTTAAATACGGATTGGTTCCAAAAATTTGAAAGTCTGGTTTCTTGAGTGGTGTATCAGGGAGTCGGAGCTTGCCAAGCGACTCGTAACCCGACCCGCTTGAAGCAAAAAAAAATCTCTCGTCCGTCACAAAAACATTATACAATTTATAAAAAAAAATGATTAAAAAGGAAAAAGGGAAGTTTTGCCACTAAGAAGATATATGGATAAGGGATTTTTAAGATTACTACCTAGTAACCCTATTTTGTCTCCATTTGATATGCCTCAAAATAGGTTTCATATGAAAGGAATATGATATTGATATTAAATGTTAATACTTGAGTTTTCCGTGGATAAGACTGAGTTTAGTGACTCTTCCCACGCCCTTCCTAATTGTCTTTCCACGTCATCCTATAAAAACCTAGGTCCAGGGGTAATTCCCGGTTTTAGTATAGGATGGGTTATGGTTAGCCGTTCATGAATACAAAAATGGATAATCATCTACCGTTTTCTAAAACCCGAGTTTCCATTAGTCGTTTCCCAGCAAACTGATACTCGTTACCCGTTGAACAATCGTGACCAGTGAACATCAACTGAACCAGAAAACCATTATGTTCTATAATTTGTTCACAAAACACATAGAGAACTCGACCAGGGTTCATTCTACACTTCCATTTTCAATGTTTTTGAAAGAAAAACCAAAGTTCATCATATAACTATTCTCTTCCAGATGTTTCATCTCGATTCAGTAATTGGGTTTGTTCTTCAACCTTTCAATTTCTAGTTCCATCTGGTTTGGAGGAGTTTTATCAACTTACTACTCAAAGGTAATGCATTATAAACATAATCCATAATTTGGTAAGTTTCATGATTTTAATTTGCTAAGTTTCGTGATGAGTAATATAATTTTGATGAACGTACTATTGTTAGTTATTACTTTGTGTTTATCATGATTAGTAGGACATTATTAATTTTATGGATTAATTGAATAACGTGGTTAATTTTCTTGTGATATTGACATACATAACCCTAGTGATGTTGCAGGTCTAATTATCTTAGTAATTCACAATTGTTGATGATGTTGAATTCATAATTTATTTGATGAACATGGTTAATTTTATAGTGATAATGATATACATAACCCGAGTGATGTTGCATGTCCAAATATCTTGGTAATTCACAATTATTGATGATGTTGAATGCTTAATTAAGTTCTTTGTTGATTATGATTTTGAGTATGAAACAGATTTGGTATTTAAAAAGATTATATGTTGAAATTTTATTATACATAAATTGTTATTTGTATGTTTCATTAGGTTATGACATGGAGGGATTGTAATTTTCAAAAATTGGTAGAGAGGGGCATATATACCCGATCAGGATGCACACCAAAAATGAAAATGAGGGCTAGTTGGGGAAGAATAAATCATTATTACAAAGTAGTTAATGAAAGTCATCCTTCTGCATGTCAAGTACTATAAAGTTGAGTGTTATGCTTAACATTTCCATTTAAGTTTAAGAATGCAGATGTGCAACTGAGAAATACTCTTGTAGCTAGATGGTGGTATACAATTAAGACTTTCCATTTTCCTGGCTTTTATCAAATAGGGTTGACACCTTTAGACTTTGTAATGTTGGCGGAATCCCAATATGTAAAGGTGACCCTATAAATTTCACTAGGAGGTTATCGAAAGATGTTTGTGAAAGTTTTGATAATTTGTATTTCCGTGGTGTGATTTTAAACTTACAACATCAAGCTGCATATAATGAATCGCAAGATCGTCAACACTATTAGATTGGTAAAGAGAAAATTAATCCGCTAATGACTCGACTAGTTAAACATGAATATTAATTAACATAAATTAATTGAACAGTAATCTGGAGATAAAACTGGTACCATTCAATAAATCTCTAAACGTTATACGAAATGGACTACATGAACATATCATTTGGATATCAAACGAAGAATAAATAATTTGATTTTCTATGAAGCTTAAAATGGTAATTTTAAAACTAACGTTATTATGGAAACCAAGATATCTACTCAGTGCACCGTGTGGCTGCCCATATCTTAATGGTCGGGTGTTTGGGTAAAGTTTTGTTTGGTTTATAACAAACCAAACGAAGAAGATTGGACTCATTTTTTTCTTTCTTTTTTGCTTTTCTTCTTTCTCTTTGTTTTCCTTCTTCCATGCTCTTCATCTGTCGGTGATTTGAGAAACTAAATAAAAATATTCTTGATCGATAAAGTAATGGAAAGATCGAGGAGTGACTGAAAAGGGTTGAGTTAATTCGAGTGATTGAATCAAACTCAAAAGAAATAGGTAATTTAGAGAGTTTAATTTAGGGTTTCATGTTAAATGATGAGTTTATTGTGAATTTATTCTGAAATTGAATAATTAAAGAAGGTTATGAAGAACATAGCATGAATAAGAAGATTGTGAGGTTAATTGAAAGATGGATTACAAAGCAGAGCATAATTAGGAAAATTGAGAATTAGGGTTTCTGAAGACGGAAAATTGGGATCGGCCGGAAAATAAAGATACTTTTCACCTTGCTTTTAGTTCCACCAGAAATTCCTTTCTGTACTATCTAACATTTCAGTCAATTTCTTGGAAATGGGGAAAACAACAAGATGGTGAGAAGCAAAATTTCCAAGAACATATTGAACCATAATTGTTCTAATAGGCTGATTTAAATTATTACCCATCCAAATACAAAGCATCTCATAGAGTTTTTCATGCAAGTGATCAAATGTCTCCATTTTATCTTGTTGAATGAGTAAAGGAACACCTAGATACTCATCCTTAAGATCCAGGATTTTTATACTTAGGATACCAACAATTTGGTTTTTAACACCAATATCCATTATAGGGATAAAAGTCATTTCATATTTATCTACATTAATGGATTATCCTGAAAATTTGTTAAACTCCCTAATAATGCCGTCTAATTGTAATACCCAAGTCTTTTTCTTATTTAAGTATTAGGGTACGAGCTCAATACATTTGGATTGGAAGACTATAAGTAGCGCAATGTGAAGCGTGAAATCTATTTGTCGTAGTGTTTCGCAACCGAAACACTTAAATTTTGCTTGAGAAAACTATATTTCGCTTTGTGTAAGCCTGCCAGGTAGTGTTTACGGACGCCAATATAGTTTTTATAACCGAATTTTCAGTAGAAAGACACATGCCATGGGGACATGTCGCGTTTGGGTCGAGTCAAGGGCGTTTTGGATATTTCAATTCTTTGATAAGTTTCAGTTGATGAATTTCGGTTAGAATTTTTCTTTTTCTTTTCACTTTTGATTTCTCTTTCTCATACAACAAAGAAAAGAAAATAAATTTGATTAAAAAAACTTGGAACATCGTTTGATCAATTGATTTGACTTGGTTGCTATGAAATCTCTTGTTATACAAAAGGTAGGGGACAATTCTTCTCTGAAATGTCTTGAATTCATTTTCATGATTTTTGATTCTCTGATTTTATAATCAATGGTATTTGAAGCTTCTTTATTCGTTTATGATATTCAATATGACGAATTTGAGATGTTTAAAATGTATTTATGATTGTTCTTCATCCGTCTGAATTTAGGGTTCATGAAGAGCTAAGGGTTTCCCTTAATTTCATGTTTAAATTTTTTACATATAATTATATCCATGGGTTCTTTAAATATTCATTGGGTAACGATTTCTTGCATGTATTTTAATTCAAAGTACCTATCTGATTTTATTCTAACTCCATGAACAATTTAAATCCTACATGAACTTGTTATTCATTCATTTTGTTAAATGGAGTGTTGGGTATTCATTCAAGTCCCGATTTTTGTCAAAACCAAGTCTTCAATAGGGTTTTTAAGATGGCATATTGTCAAGACTTTTTCATATGAATACGTACTTCAACATCTTATACTATTATTTGTATGTTTAAGAGAACTCTCTCAGCATTCTAATGAGACCAAGTTTGATAAATTCAGTTGTAAGATGAATTTTGCACGAATTTTTGGTTGCAGACTACCAAAACTGAAATTTCTAAATAACTGCATATTTTTCCTATTTTGTTGAGATGTTTAAACGTAGTTATGTACCTCATTACTTTTGGTTATAAATTTTTATGTCGAAATGGTCTTTTCTAGATTTCTAACTATACCAAATTCATTGAGTTTCGTTTTGTAATGAATTTTGCATGAATTTTTGAGTATAGAATTGTTCGATATTTTTATTGAACGATGTTTGCGAACTATTTATGAACTGCGTTGAGCATCCTATTGATTACAAACACTAATGATGAGTTTCTCGGTCCCATAAGGGGAAACCCATATTAATGGTGACTTGTGGGAGATCGTCTGGGACGATAGGGTGATTTTTTTGATAAACCTCGACAGTGGTTAGTTGTACCCTCACAATAGACTATTGCGAACTTACTCGGTTTTTTGCTTTGTAAAGCCTTTGATACTTCGATTTGGATGTGCTCAACAACTTAACGCATTGTTTATGCTTTATTCAATTTAATATCTTATCATTATCATATTTGGGAATCTTTATACTCGTGTTATCGTATCGTTAACTCTCTACTGGGTTGTGGCTCACCTTTTTTTTTTTTTTTTTCCCACAGAGTTTGAGAGTGGCTTGAGGTAGTAAGCTTGCTTAAGTTTAATGTATAGATATTTGGGGGTCAAAGTGAGTACATCACTTTGTGTTTCGTATATACTCACGTGTAAATCTGGTTTGTTTTAAGAAAAACACAAGTATCTTTTCTTGTTGTTTTGGTCTGTAATTAGGTGTGTTTGGAAACTTTTCAAATCAATGTACAGTTAGTCATATATAGTCCTTTTGTCACTATTTTTGAATACTGAAGCTGATGTAAATGAATCTTTCTTTTTGGTACTGTTTAATAATATCATAAAAATGATTTTTGTTATAGGGAAAGTCAAAAGGTTTAGGGGGAAAGCTGACTTAGGTCGAATAGAACAGACTTTTGGTCAAGATAGGGGGAAACAAAAAATCTTACTTTTCTTCTTCCTCGTCTACGAATGGCTGACAAACTGATACTACTCATCGCTCCCTATTTGATGCTATGTGTAAGATTAATCTTCCATGAACCCATTGGTCCAACTTCTTTTTTACGATCAAACAATTTCAATAAATTGGCAACTATAATTCCTTGTCAAAACATTTAGAACTGATGTACAATAAAAATGGTAGATGATTATATATGTGTGAAGGGATCAGAAAGAAATTATGGGTGCATAATTAGTTGATGATTAGTTATATAAAATAAAAATGATTTAGTACAGTGACAAAGCTTAATTTTAGGGAACGATATATTCATCTCAGGGTCTGCCTGAACATCGTAATTATATTATGATCCTCTAATCTTTTTTAATATAACCGGGCATTGGAAATAACATATAGATACACTGTATAATTGGGACCCTAAAATGAAAAATCAAAACTTCGGCAAAGATTAGTCCGATGATTCTTTCCATGTACATAGCTTTGTATTTGATGATCTGAACCATACAAAGAAATTCTATCATCTAACAAAAACACTCTTGAACGAGAATTAGTGACCTTCCACTAAATTTGAGTTTTGTGAATTAAAACCATAGTTCTGATATACAAAAAGAAACCAAAATTAACTTTCAAAACTGTTGATGGTGAAACTTATTTTCAGATAGGTTGGGGATGGCAATACTTTACCTCGGGTGGAGGTGGATAGAGGAAACAAAACTTGGTATTTTATTTAAAAGTTTGATTTCTGCGTAAATATCCACTTTACCAGTTTGGTTCGCGAGTCTCTTGCTTCATTAGCCGTTGATTTTGGATGCTCACTCTGTACATCTTCCTTCCATTATTGTCTTCGTTCAAGTCTCTTTTTCAGTATTATATATTCCCCCCCCCCCCCCAAAATGACTTTAAGTCAACCATGTTTGACCAAAGTCAGCTTTCCCCCTAAGCCTTTTGGCTTTCCCTATAACAAAAATTTGGTTGTCATATTTTAGTTCCAAAAATCAAGGTCGCTTGATTATATTACTAGAGGCAACTTAGTTAAGTTAGACTAGGAAGTGTAGAAATATTGAGACAAACTCATGTTACGCTAAAGAACCTGAATACATACTGACATTAACAAATACATCATCCTTCTATCTACTATCTACGTACGTCCTTCTTCGTAGTATCATACAACAATACTTTTCTTAAATCATTATATATAATCGTCATCTTTAGTTTTTATGGATTATGTTCCACTGTTGGTTAAGATGTATGTCTGTTCAGTAGAGGAGTCATCTATATCTCATTTCTTTGGATGCTTTGTAACTGCTTTTGAGATGGAAAAGGAGAATGCTAGAGTTCTGTAATTGTATCCGTCAAACCTATGGCATTTTGGCAACTAAATTAATCAACATCTTCCTTGACGTCCTTCAGTTGATTAAGTTTCCTTGGAATGCATGACTGAAAGGCCATAAGATAAAGTTTGTAGGTTTCAAATTTTTAGCTAAGCTTGAGAATAAGGTCTTGACGCGGGATCATTTACCGTCAGAAGTTTCAAGTTTACAACTTTCCGTTGAACCTGTAACCGTAGGGTTGAATCTCCTATTTTATCTTCTCCAATTGTGGCGGGAATCATGCTCCAATTAGACTGGAGATCGGATTAGCGGTGGTACTGGTTTAGCTAACTGGGTTTACTCTAGGGAGTGACTAGCTTGAGCCGAACCGAGAAAAGAAAACAAGAATGTTTAGTGTACCGCAAAAGTACACCGAAGGCTGCACCGAGGAGAGAGGTGTGAGACAAAAAAAAAAAGGTCTCACAAATGGCCCACCCATGTTAACTCCTCCACAAAACGCCATAGTAGCCGTTCGATCCTCTTCGGTGCGCATCGCGGTACACACTTCCGTGTGTATCATTGCTGAAAAGAAAAAGGAAAATTAGCGGTGGTACACAAACCAAGCCGTGGTCCCGACTAAATACAATTATTATGACATGACATGAAATGCCACTGCACAACGTGGAAATTAAGGGCAAGGCTGTCAGAGTTTCTGTTATTGTGGTCGTTGGTTTTGCCCAAAACACGCAAATTCACACCAATATGTTAATTACTCCCTAATAAAATAATATCTAACCCTAATTAATTATCGCTAACCTACATCTGTCTTGTTTTTATTAACTGTGTCGATCGATGATAACCTTGTTCTTGTTTTTGTGGTTCCTTTTTCTTCTCTACCAGCTAGTTCTCGTTCTCAGATCTGTAAATAAATGAATTTCCCGATGTTCCCATTTGATTCACTTCAAAAACTCTTCATGAGTCTCGCCTGATCTGCTTTCTACAATCAACCAAGCTGCGCGCAGGCCGCGATGAGAATTCAAATCTGTTCGGATGGTAATCAAATCGATTAATAAGATGTAGTACGTATCACGTTTTACAGTTTAAGATTTGTTGAGGTACTTTTGCTGTCTCTATATATACACAAACTATTTCTTAATTATCGCGTTTTAGTTTTTATTAGTATTATTTGGTTGAATGATAAAAAAATCAGTTCTTGGAATTTCATGAATAAGATGAGCTGTAGTTTGAATTAGTATGCATATGTTGCTTGATTATAGGTTATAGATAGAGATTACAAACAAATGCCTTGTGTTTTTTCTTTTTTGGTTTAAATCTGAAAGACCGAAACTCCAAGAAGAAAGAACAAAGGAAACTAGCAGCGGTTCTCTCAAATTAGAGACTCTGACCATGATTATAATAGTACTATGTTTTTTTTATCTGGTAATGGTAAATTCTTACGATGGTTTTGTGTTTTTGGCAAGACAAGAACAGAAGTCGTGTTGTTATTCTTCCACGGGAAAAAACTCAATAATTGTAAGAATGCTAAAGGGTGCTGGAGAACTAGGGGAGGTACCAAAGTTCATATAAGATAAATAATTATTCGTTCTCTGTCTTATATAGATTTTGGTATCCTTCCCGGTTAACTGGCACCAGCCATGAAGAATCGAGGAAAAACACTTGCGCCTCATCTAGCAAGGTGAAAGCTATCGATTGTTTTGTTAGTAATCTTTGTTGCATTTTGTGTGGAATTATGGTTTCCTTTGTGATGACCTTCATTATTTGAAAATGCCCGACAAATTATTTAGAAATTGGAAACAGAAAACCGCCTCTCACAACTATGGACTTCCTGCTGGTCTAGGGCGGCAAGTCCCACCTGTTTGTGAGAGAGTTTTTTCCCTTCGGTTCTCATGGAGTCCGCCTAGAATCCTTCTACTATGTATTTTTCGAATGACTCTGTACTGTCTATTTTTGAAAGTCCTCTACCTTCTAGACCCCTTTCTTTCAAAATAATGCATTTTTTCAGTCAAGCATTTGCTTGATTCACGACTTGAATTGGCACATTTTGGGACGGTTTTTCTCTGGATGACCATAAGAATTGCCTAGTGGAGTTGGGAAATTCCTCTCCGCTTATCCACACATTTGTTAAGTCATATTCTTAGATCGATAGGGTATTCTAGTTATCTCGCCTTTATCAAAGACAATATACATAGTTCAAAAAAGACTGCCTAATCAGAGGGACTATCTTGATTATGTGGGATATGTTTTTTTATACTAAAATACTAAAAAAATGTGATGTGTTATTATTATTGAAAAATGAAAATGCTTATGGTGCACCTTATTCACATAACAATTGTGTGGTGATGAATGATTGGGACTTGAGCACTTTCTCTTGAAAGACCGTCCATGAAGGGCCAACAAAAAGCAATGCCGCAGAAGATGCAAGTAGGGTTGCAGCATTTAAAGACAAGTTCTGTTCTTGCCTAAGGTGGTGGGCCGGCACCTTAATATTGCACTACTCCTACATACAACACAAGGATAGACCAAATTTGCATAATCCTAATGCACCAATGGCTTGCTAGCTACAAGATTCTTGGAAGCAGATTGTTGGTTGTCCACTCAAAGAGAGGTCAGTAATCAGTACCATGCTATATATTTCACTCATTCTAGAATTCAATTCTTTTAATTTTTGGACGGAAATTTTGAAAATGGGTTGCTATATTGCTCTCCTAGGCTTCTAAATAAGAAATAATTTCGATTTGCCTCATAGGTATATAAGTGGCGGAATACAAATAATATCATGTGATAATTAATAGCCTGCTTGGATGTCATTCCAATAGTTTACTTTTTGATTTTTGGAAGAAGTTAGTTTGAGTACATAATT
Organism: Papaver bracteatum; assembly: GCA_023529315.1. Lineage (NCBI taxonomy): Eukaryota > Viridiplantae > Streptophyta > Magnoliopsida > Ranunculales > Papaveraceae > Papaver > Papaver bracteatum. Next base: position 1,395,145 of record JAJJWX010003506.1, read on the forward strand.
TCAGAATAATTTCTAAAAGCAAATAAATTAATTTTTTGTGTTAGCAAAAACATTTTTCTTGTGATTTATATTTCCAAATTGTCTTCTAACATCCAAATAGGCTATAAATTGAATACATAATGTTTTGTTGCTTCGATTATTGGGTGATATATTTTATTTTATTTTTGAAGCATGAACTTTACTAAAATTAGGACGAGATCACATGAGGGTACGTTATACACATGGAGCGGCCAATACAATAGGACTAATACACATGGTCCCAAATTGTTGTCAATAAATTTCCTAGTACACTGTCGTCCGCTGCTTTGTTTTCCAAAATGACGTCTACTGCTTGATTTCTTTCCTTATAGTTGTGCTTTATGATGTAGTGTGGAATTTGGGCTAATTTAAGTTTGATTTCAGCTATCATGTTGATTAAGTATCAAGGTGGTTCGATGGTCGACGTTAGAAATCTCAAAATATTTTCCGAATCCGTTTCAAATTGCACCTTTGGCCATCCTCGATTTGTAGTCATTTTTTATGCAATAATCATGACCCAAGTTTCGGCAGTGAGGGAAGTGGTAATACCCAGAGGTTTGGCAATTGCTAAGATTGTGATAGATTCATCATTTCTACATATAATACAAGCTCCTTCTAGTCCCGGATGACCTTTAGCTGCCCCATATGTATTGATTTTGATCTAGTACAAGTGAGGTTTGATCCATCCCACTAGGATTGTAGCTGAATTGGGGATCCTTTGTGCTGGTTTTGTAGATAATTGGGATTCCAGGTAGCACCGGTGGGACGTTGTGTCTAGTCCATGCATATTCCTGTTGAAGTTTGGTAGCCATTTGCATTATGCTTGTTGGATTTGTTTGCTTTTGGTTATATACTAACCAAATGGACCAAAATAGGAAGCAAAAAGTTGTAGTGACTTTGTCACTGATTTTTGTTAGAAGGAGTAGGGATATAGTTGTTTTAGGGTTTACGGAGGTAGGGTTCTTGGATGGGTGTTTTGGGGAGTGGATAAACGGGGAAGTAGGAGGTTCCATGAATCTGTAGACACTGAAGAAGAATGTGCACTGCAGTTTCATGATCAAAATTACATTGAGGACACATGTTTGAGTTGGTAAGGTGGATGCGGTTGAGGATTTGGAAGGTTGGTAGATCCTCGTTAAGTGATTTCTACAAGAAAAGTTGTACTTTTGGCGGACAGGGTAGTGTGCATAGGAAGTTGGTAGGGGAAGGGGGGTGGTGCTACAATTGATCTGAAGCGTCAGTGAGGCATTTGTATCCTGAAGACGTTGTGTATTTTCCTGATTTGATAAAAGGTAAAACTATTTTATCTGGCTGGTTATCACATGGAAGGTGGAGGTTTACGATTCTTTGCTTTGGAGGTTGGGTTGGGGTGGGTGGGGATGTTTAGTTTTTCATGGTACCAAAACCGGGTTGAAGGGTCGATGATATAAGCGACTGATTGTATGTGGTCGCATTTATATTTTGAAGCCTTTGTGTATTTTCCTGATTTGGTAAAATGACAAATTCTTTTATTGTATATAGGGTAGCAGGGTGTTGGGTTAATGTTATTTTCGAATTGAGGGATGGAGTTTGCTTGGATTGGGGTGTTTGAACCATTCCCTATCTGGTGGAAAAAATGTTGTTTCAAGGTGAAAATGAGGGAAGCTAATTGTCTCCATTGAGGACTTATGGAAGAGGGAGGAGGGTGAATGTTTTCGAAGATAGGTTGATGTTCAAGGTATTTTTCATTTTATAATAAGGCTACCACAAAGTTTGGTTTGTCATGGATGTCCCAGATTTTCATGGATATTCCAGATTCTCTTCATAATGAGATCTTTGTTATGGTGTTTGTTGTTTTGAATTCCCAATCCTCTTTTGGATTTAGTCTTGATGAGTTTATCAAAGCCTAATGGATGAAGCTTCTTAATGGTAGATTCATGTCCCCAAAATAAGTTTTTAGTGATGTAATCCAGTTTTTTGGTGGATATGTGTCGGCATCATCTGTATTTGCATAACATGGTTGGCTGTAAGTGTAGGGGAATTTTGTATGAACCAATCCTCCTACCTGGGTTAGAACAACTGCAGTGGTGCGAGTATAACCAAAGATCAAAATTTGGGGTTAGTCCGTGCTGTGACACAACGATAGAAGACTAAATTTGGTGGGGCGTAAATTATAAGTTCGCCTGGTGTGGGGCGTAAACTTTATGTTCGCTCGACTAAAAAAAAAAACGGGGCGTAAACTTTATCCCCGCCTGGTGTGGGGTGTAAACTTTAAGTTCGCCTGGTTTTGAGGCGAACATTATATCAACGCTCGACTATATTTGGGTTTAGTCTTGGTCCCCGACCAAATATAATCTGGGATTTAGGTTTAGTCTGATATTTAATCAATAGTATGTCCCATTACGTCTCGTTGTCAACCCAAATATTTGAGTTTAGTCGTCAACCCAAATATTTGAGTTTAGTCGCCACATTGCGGTTGCTCTTTAGGCATTCCATTTTGCTTTGTATGAGGTGGGGCAAGAAAGTAAAGAGTGTCAGTCAGTGGAACCATTTCATTTAAAAAGTTAAGTTGAACCGGATCTGATGCGTACCGAAGATCGACTGGTTCCATCCTGCACAGAAAATAAAGACCAGCTTTCTGTCTCTGAATCTCCCAGAGAGAAAAAAAGAAAGAAGCTCCAAAACCCTAGTTATTTCTCTCTCAAATCAAATCAACAGAGCGAAGAAGAAATTTCCGCTTCTTCCGTCTCTCATTTCTCTGTATTTGATTTCACATTATACATTTCTTCTCCAAAAACCCTTTCACTTGTCCAAAAATCTAAACCCGCTCTCATCATTTGAACTTCAAAGATCTTGATACAGGAGCTATTCTATAAGGTAATCATCAACTCAAACCCCCTTGTTAATTCGAGAGAGAGATAACTTAGATCTACAAAAACGAAGAAGAAATTTCTGCAGTTTATGTCTGGATTTTGTTCTTGCTTTAGTTTGTAATTACAAGTGAAGTAATGATTCTGTTGTTTTCTTTAAATTAGGGTTTTGAAATGTCCAGTTCTACTTCCCCAGCCTTCAACATCTACAGAGACCAGCGGAACAAGTGTGAAATCTACAGATACCCCAGAAACAAGGTTGAAGACGACGTTTGGGATGGTGAAATTGATGAACCAGCTCCACCTCCTTATGTTGTTCTGGTGCAAGGACCTCCCAATGTCAGTGAGAATTAGTACTACTCAATCAAATAATCATGAATTTGTAGTCACAACTTCAGATTAAAGTTAATCATTTGTGTAATTCTTTTGTAGGTTGGAAAATCCTTGCTCATCAAATCTCTAGTGAAGCATTTTACCATGGAACATATTATGAATGATATCCAAGGGCCCATCACTATCCCAACAGGTAACTTATCTGCTTAATTAGGAATACCCTAATTATTATTATTCATGGGTAGCTGGATACCTTAATTATTGGTTACACTTAAATCTTGTTTCATTAATTAGGTGACAAAAGAAGAGTACAGTTTGTAGAGTGCCCGATGATATTAATGGTATGATCGATGCTGCAAAGTATGCCGATCTTGTATTGTTACTGGTGGATGCTAGTTATGGGTTTGAAGCGGTGGGTTAGTTAATTTCTTTATGTCTATAATAAGTACATTACTATCTAGGAAAAAAAGTAGTGGATCTATTTGGATGACACTTGCTTTTGTCCATTTCAGGAAACATTCGAGTTTTTTAACCTTCTAAGAGTCCATGGCCTTCCCAAGGTTATGGGTGTTCTTACACATCTTGACCAATTGGAAGGTGAAAATGGAAACCATAGAGCGTCTACAGTATCATTTCTGGACTGAAATATGCGAAGGAGCAACGATATCCTACTTATCTGGTCCTGATGACTATGAATTGTAAGTTTCTTTTGATTAATATTGCAAAGTCGCTTCTTATCCTATAACATGTACTCATTTAGAATGTTTGCCCTTACTTTAAATATGACAAATTAACTTTCTCAGTTTCTTATCCACTCTATGGTTGTAACAGGTACAAAATGTTGGAAGTACAAAAACTTGCACAAGCCATATCAATGCTTCGATTCCATACCCCGTCATGGCGAGCCAAACATCCTTATGTACTGGTAGATCGTTTTGAAGATGTTACTCCTTTAGAAAAACTGCAGAAGGATGCAAATTGCAACAGAAACATAAGTCTGTATGGATATCTTCGAGGTTGTAATATTAAGAGTGGAACTAAGGTAATCTTAATATCTTTCATCCATGCAACATCAGACACTCCGCTATTTTCTGGAGCTAGAAATTCCCTTTATGAACTTATTCTTGTTCTATGACTTTTTCTGACATGAAATACTACATAATGTACTTGATTATTTAGCTGTCAATTTTTGTTATTAAGACAATATCTGATGTTAGGACATTCATAAATGTTGCATTGCATGGATATGTTTTGTAGTTTGTACCTAGAAACTTGGTTAGCTTTCACATAAAGTATGTGTAAAACCAACGAATGAGAACACAAATCACAGGGACTGAAGCAGATAACCTGCATGCCTTCATATAAAGCTGCATCTCTTCTATGCTTCTTTAGACTAGATTATCTGCCTTGATGCTAGGTGTATGGTGGGCTGTAGATGGTCAAATGCTAGTTTTCCAAATCCTAGATGCCTCTGTTTTGGAAAATTCAGTGAGTGTACGCAAGAGACTCTTGCAAAGAAAAAAGGATACTTATTGTATTGTTCTTGCGTCTTCTACCACAAACTTCACTTGTGTTTTTATCCGCCAAACTGATTTAAGTTGTTTCATGCCAGGTGCATATGGCTGGTGTTGGTGATTTTCGCTTAGCTAGTGTGACAAGCTTAGTTGATCCCTTCCCTTTGGCGTCTGAGATGGAAGACGAAGAGAATCTTGTTGACATAACCCACATGGATATGGGGAGTTTCAGAACAGGGACTTACCTAAGGTTAGAGGTTCACGATGTTCCTTACAGGATGGTTGAGAATTTAAATCCTTGTCATCCGATTCTTGTTGGAGGTATCAGTCTTGAAGAGGAACATGTTGGGTATACTCAGGTTATGCCTTCTCTAATTTATTTTTCTAATTCGAAGTGTTTTTTATTTCACTGTTTTGAAAATTTACACCCATCAATTGTATGATTAGATACTTAGATGGATAATGAAATAGCTTTTGTCCGAAATTTGAATATGACAGTTAAAAATTCCTACTAATTTAACTGACCTCTGTTTGCGTGCCTTAACTTTGGCATTTATGAGTATGTACGTGTTTTGTTCTTTCAGGTGAGGCTTAAGCAACATAGCTGGCATATGAAACCGTTGAAATCTTGCGATTCAGTCACTGTGTCAGCTGGTTGGAGACGTTACCAGACAAAACCTATTTATGCCAGAGAAATCGACAATGGACGGCATCAAATGCTTAAGTTCACTCCTGAACATAATCACTGTCTTGCAATGTTTTGGGGCCCTCTTGCACCTCCCCTTACCAGAATTGCTGTTTTGCAGAGTAATAAGGTCTGGTGTATTCGACTTGAACTTGTACTTGTTTAATTTGTATTGCAACAAGAACGACCACCCTTCAATTTTTAATCTAAGGATGCAATTTGAAGGTGCTACTCAACTACCGTGCAATGACTCATATTGTTTGCCAAACGGTTTGCATTTTGAATCAGGGAGCGTTTCGGATAGCAGCAGAGGCTGTCGTTCTTGACCCTAAGCCTGACAGGAAAATAATGAAGGAAAGCAGGCAGAAGGGAACTCCTCTGAAAATCACAGAAAGGAAAGCTCTTATCAAGTTTGAACTAGAAGATATTAATGTTGCTGAATTTATAGGTGCACCTATTCGGACTCTAGATGGAATTCGGGGGCAGGTTAAAGAGGTTTGTGCCAACTTTAGAAACTAAATCCTATCTTCTGTATATGGTATTGAGTGTTAAATATAGTTCTATGATGTGTATCTAGATTATAGAACCACATATTGTCATCCATTTTTTTTTTGTGATTTTCTTTTGTGATACTAGAATTCATGAATGAATGGTCTTTCATACCCTGGTCAATGGGTGCTGTATTGTTTCTATCGCTGTTTGGTGTGTTAGAGTCAATGTATGGTCTTTCATCCACCGCTGTTTGGTGTGTTAGAGTTGGCATGGAGTGTTTCTCCGTGTAAATGTTTAAGTTGTATACCCACTTCGGTTGATTTGTTTTTGTCTTATCGGGAGCTTTGTCATTCATGTGAACTTTGTTCTTTGTGTTTCTAAGGATATTGGTATTGGGCAGGTGGCAAAAAGAGAGGGGATCGCTAAATGTACATTTAAGAAGAGAATTTGTATGAGTGATGTTGTTTTCATGCGTATGTTGCGTCAAGCTGAGGCTCCTCGCTTCTTCAACTCATTATCAGTGCCGCCGGAACCACGTGAGGAACAGCGACGTGGTGTGGAGATCATGGATGGGGATGCTCGTCCTAGAATTGCTACAACTATTGCTCTAGTGAGGAACAAGGTTGGGACCTACGTTGCAGCGGACGGGGGTGCATTTGATTCTCTGACCAATGAATGCATAGACGAAAACAGGGACAAGATTTTTGAAGTTTGTGACAATCTTTTTGCTGCTCCAAGTGGATGTGAAAATTGGTATAAGCCCATCATCAAGTATTGTAGATCTGCTGTAAGTACCTCTATAGATTCCAGTATTGCTTCGCATTAATTTCATATGTAACAATTTCAGGGGGAAGTCTTAGAACTTCGTTAGCAAGTGTACTAATTTAATTCTGTTTGGTGCAGGGGGAAGTCTTAGAAAATCGTAAAGCTGTCAGGCTTGGTCTCGGTCTTGGTCTTACAGCCAAGGAATGTGCAGACTATGCGGAGAGTACGTTTCGAACGGAATACCGAGACCTTCCTGAGAAAATGAAACGGGGTCATCATGGATTTGACTTGCGAAGGGAACCATGTGGAATTGCTTTTGCACAGTTCAAAGGGGAGGGTGGTGAAGTCTTTTATGCTGGTAGAGATTCCACAGGTGACATAGAGAAGATACGACTTCTCGGTCATTCAGAACTACCTGATTACTATGACGAGGATGTGATGAGGACCATTCTATGTCATGGAAGCGGTGGCCCGTTTGCTGACTACATACTGCGTCAAAGAGAGAGGAGACTTAGAAAGGGTACTAGACAAAACAAGCACCTCAATCATATTTTGAAGGCCATGCTGTGGGCATGTCATAAAGACCCCCACAGCAAAGGCCTTATACAAGGTAGATTTTCTACTCTTCTCCCTTGCAATCATCTTTCTTTGTATGAATCTATGATAGAAACCATACTTCAAGGGCTATTGAATGGCATAAGATGTGGAATTCTAAAACTCCGTCTAAAAACAAAATTCGTTTGGAAATGCATGACTAATTGTTTACCTGCTCATTGTGTTGTCAGTTTGTCTTCTTCGTGATACTGGTTATACCGAATTGTACAAGGAGCAGTTTGAGACACTAAAAGAGCGCTTCCCAGGATGGTTGGATAGGCAGAAACGAAGAGATTCAAAACTGAAGCAATACAGACTTAGGTGGATGCTCAGGAAGATCCATAGAGTTAATCATAGAATTAGTCCAATGCTTTACAGTTGTTGAAGTGAAAAAATTGGAAGCACAACTCAATACAATGTGAGTTCCAGGGATTGAGTAAAGAATTTTTATTGAGGTTTGTGTTGTTTTTTTAAGTTTGTGTTTCTGCTTTTGGTTTGTGGATTTCAATGGATGTCAGATTGTGGAATGACATTGTTTTATTTGTTGAGTTGAGATGTCTGATGTTCTTTAGACTAGCTCTTATGTCACACTCAGTTGTACCTTTCTGTTGGCAATTTGACCATTATTATTGTGGCAACCAACAGCCCCAAGCTTGCACCAAGCAATGTCATTGCAACAAACATCAAAAATTACTACCTCTGTTTCGAGGTGAAGGGTCATCCTTGCCTGAGCTCTGAAAGCATACCTGCAAATCACAGACAAGTGTGTGAATGGCAAACTAGAAGGCCACGTCAGAAGGATTCGGCTGGACCTGGCTTCCTTGGCCAGGAAATCACAAATCAGCTACCTCATTTCCCTACGTTCATACTTCCATATCCGATTATAAAAAAAACCAAGTAGTTGACACTAATAACTAATAAGAGCATCATCTCCAAATGCAAGTGCTAAAGGTCTTAAAATAGCAATTTTCATCCGAGACTTTTTTTACCAAATTTTCATCCCTAACACACGGATTAAGGTGATGAAGAAAGATGGTAATAGCGCGTTTGTATACATATCTAGAAGTAGCTTTTTGACTTCTACTAGTCAAAACACGAGAAGTCAGTTTGGGTGTGGAATTTCAGACCGACTTCTAGAAGCAGAAAAGTCAACTTTTTGTGAAGCAAAATATATGGACTTTTGACTTTTGCTTCTCCAGAAGAAGAAGTGTATCCAAACGCACTGGGGTAAAAGAGAAAGTCAAATCTAGACTTTCTAAATGACCACATCATCATGTTATCTCTGATTCAAATAAAGTTTGTTAAATATGAAATCTTGGGGATTGGAGATAACTTTTAGGTAGAAAAGGTTATTTTAATTTATTTATTTTTGCCATTTAGCAGTGATCCACAAAAAAAAAAGGAGTTAATAAGACCTTCAACCAGGATGACCTTGACCCCTTGCATTGGAGCATGACACGTAGAATTTAAGACCTTTTTCCACCTAATTTTCATCTCCAACGCTAGGGTCAAGGTAATAGAAGAAGAAAAGATAACATGGCGGTAAAGGAGAAAGTTATATCAGACTTTCTTCATGACCTTGGGTCGTAAGTCCACATCATATTTATCTCTAAATTTAAATAATAAGTGTTGGATAGTGTATTCTCTCAAAACAATAGAAATTATTTATTGAATTAGATAACCCCTGCAGCATAAAAGTTATGCGTTCTTGCTTATAAAGCAATTTGGGGTAATTCGATGAACATTTGCGGGGTAATTTCGAATTGTTTCGAAAAATTTGAAAGTACGGTTTCTCAAGTGGCGTCTCAGAGAGTTAAATCTTGGCAAGCAGCTCGTAACCTGACCCGTTTGAAGCAAAAAAAATTGTGGTCCGTCACATTCGAGAAGTATTTTTTCCTCGTAATGTAGTGGCTCATATATAATTGGTTTCATTTAACATTTTGCAATCTAGTTTTTTTATTTTATTTTATTAACCTAGACTAGTGGTCCCTGGACTTCCAAACTCATTAAATTGGAGTAAATTATAGCAATTACGGGGTTCGAATCCCTACCTTCGCAGTGAGAGGGAGCATGAGAATCTGTTGGCAATTTTGTGTATAAACTGTAGTAAAAAAAACAGAGAAGAAGAGATATGCAAACCCAATTAGACGAAACCAAAATCGAGGCAAGGATTATATCCTCTAGCCTTAAGACAAATTCACCCCGCATTGGTGCTTATGGATTATCGATGTATGTCTCCCAGAATACAACGACCCTCTTCTCGATGTAGTAGCACTCCAAACTTCGAGAAACGTCGAACCAAAACTTTAGTGATGAACTCTCTTCATTGAAAAAACCTAATCTCTAGTGAATGCAAGAGTACTAGTTTTCTAATCGATCTTATAACCTAATTGTGCAGGGTATATATAGATGCTAATGGTTCCTCTTCGTTGAATCGTCGTGTTGCTTCATGGAGGGATGTGTCTGTATACGAATAAATATATTAGGTTTCTCTTAGTTTCAAGGTAACTAACTTTTCCTAATTGGACCAAACACTATAATGTCCAAACCATATGTATACAACCCATTTCCATATCCAACACACAAAGGATTTTCTATTCACTCGAAAATTGTCATGTCAAATACAATTTTCCAACAATCCCCCAGAAGTTTCATGTAATAATATTAAATAATCTCAGTAAAACAAACAGAGAAGAAACAGAGAAGAAGAGATATACAAACCCAATTAGACGAAACCAAAATCGAGGAAAGGATTATATCCTCTATCCTTAAGACAGATTCACCCCGCACTGGTGCTTACGGATTATCGATGTATGTCTCCCAGGATACAACGACTTTCTTCTCGATGTAGTAGCACTCCAAACTTCGAGAAACAGCCAACCAAAACTTTAGTGATGAACTCTCTTCATTGACAAAACCTAATCTCTAGTGAATGCAAGAGTACTAGTTTTCTAATCGATCTTATAACCTAATTGTGCAGGGTATATATAGATGCTAATGGTTCGTCTTCGTCGAATCGTCGTGTTGCTTCATGGAGGGATGTGTCTGTATACGAATAAATATATTAGGTTTCTCTTAGTTTCACGGTAACTAACTTTTCCTAATTGGACCAAACACTATAAGGTCCAAACCATATGTATACAACCCATTTCCATATCCAACACACAAAGGATTTTCTATTCACTCGAAAATTGTCACGTCAAATACAATTTTCCAACAGAATCAGACCACTTGATGGTTCTCCTTTTCCAATCTAATTTAGATAAGGATTTATCTTATCATGGTTCAAGATTCAACTTCCAAGGGATTACTTGAATACAATCTTATAAAGTCAGTTGACGCCGCACAAAATATTCGCTAGAAAATGCAAAGAAGCGCCAAACGGTTCGACACCAGCACCATGTGACGGTGTATAATCATTTGCGTCGCATACATCATTCACATTCATGTTAGTTGATTTAAAATAGTTGTACAATGTAATGTAAAACTGATTTTTTTCCGTAAATTTTGGATTAAGAATTTAATTTGTAAATACTCATAGATTAAAATATAAAAAAGATACATCAATTACTTATTTGCCCAGCTTGTCGCTAGGTTACCAACCAAAAGCTTTGTATGATTTCATCAATTAATTAATATTTTTTTGATGGGAAAAGATCATACATTAACTAGCAAATATAATACAAAAGATTTACATATTCATTTTTATCAAAAACATTAGAATCTATGCTAGATTTATGTAATTGCAGGTTTCTCCGCAATCACACCCTAATAAGATTACACAAAGATATACCCAAATTTCAAGAATAATCCCAAAGTTTTTATTTGATTTCTTATATGAAACTTACAAGAATGGTAAGAATACAAATAAATAAGAATTATGCTATACTTTCTCTCTCCTGCTTGCTTTCTCACCACCTCTCAAAAAGATCTCCTCCTTCTCAAATCTTCTTGGTTCCTTATATAGGGTATTACATGATGGATGACAGCTAAGTCAACCTTTATTTTCGGATCTAGCTTGCGTCATTCTCGCGAGCTTACACGGGTCTTCTTCGCACGGGCTCTTCAATCTCGCAAGGTCTTCACACTTTCCTCGTGATTAGGCTGATGTCACCTTCTACGTCACTCTTTAAGTAGTCTGCGATGATCTTCGCATACACATACTAGTTAAAACTTCGCTGAGACATTGCTGTTGCGAGATTCTGCTCCTATATCTTGCCTCTTCTCATGACTTCTCTACGAAGAAGAGAATGATATGAGAATCTCTACTTTACACCGCCGCAACTACTCATCTTTCCTTGTTTTTCTTTACCAACAACCTTCCGTGAATTAGGCGTAACCGTCTACACGTGTTTATTATTCCTCTTGTTTACCGGCACGTTCAATTTCATCCAATCATCTCTTTCTGTCTAGGAGAGAACTAGTGGAAAAATAATTTTCTTCTTTTACTTCGTCTTCCTCGTTTCCAAACTATCTGTAAATCTTCATCCTCTGCAATTTTCTTCATCTTTTTCACGAATTCATCTACCTGCTTCTGCTTTCATGGAGTCTCCAAGGTTAGTTTAGATTTTCTTCTCTAATTTTGCTGGAACTGATCTCATTTTGTTGATTTCCCTGATCAATTTTATTATTTTATGTAATTCCCATACTGATTATGTTACAACAAAAGCACCTCTAACAAAAAATTCACAGTCTCAAACCCTAAAGTTTCTAAAAGCTCGCAACACAAGGTTGTTGCAATCAAAAGAAAGCCTACGAATAGCAGGGTAGTAAGAAACATTACTTCTTTAATAACAATAGTGTTTCCTCTGTTTCTTATCTGTGTTGATATTCGCAGGATGATGAAGAGGGCAATAAGCCCAACAAGAAGCCCCACCAATCAAGGACTATCAAATCTTCAATTGTATTTCCTGATTTTAAACCTCTTGTAACTCATACCATTCCTTCGCTAGTTGGGCCTCTATTACTTACTTCTCATGTCCACGAAAACATCGCTACAGGTGTCACTCCTTTTACTAACCCTACTGCGAATGAAACCCCCTCTCCACCCTTTGTTGATGCCTCAAGGATTGATTCTACCGCAACCTCATTTATGAATCATCTTCATCCTTCACCAGTGAAAGATACATCTAATGTGAAATATGATCAAATTCTCGCATCTTCAATCATTGCTACTTCCTCATCTGAATTTCTCCCTGTTAATAAGGAAATTTTGGAAGGAGTGGACATTGCCTTTAAGACTTTGTCTAATGTTTATGATGATACTCTAAGGTCTTCCGCTGATCTCGTCAAAATTAGTATCTGCAAAAATCTGAGCAAGTATTTTAATTCTGAAAAAGCGCCTTAGCAAATGTCTTTAGAGAAAGAAGTTGAAACTTTAAAGGGGAATCTCCAAGCCATGACCTTGGAATGCGGGAATCTTCGCCATAAGAATCAGAAGCTTGAGAATATTTCGCTGGACTGCGATAATCTTCGCAAAAAGAACGATGAGATAAAAGGTATGATCTTCTTGTCTTCGCTTATGGCTTACCTTCTTTGGTAATTTTAGTTCTTTCACATTCACCTTTCTTAAAATCCTTTGTTCGTACATTAAATATTAATTCAGAAACGAATAATGGAGATATACAACTTTCAATATGCCGCTGAAGAGGCTCGTGCTGACAAAGAAGATTTGTTGGACCAATATAATCAATTAGAAAGTCTTCACTCGTATTCTGTTGACCAAATTGACAATCTTACCAATGAAAACACTCAATTAGTTCAGGAGCAAGAAGCATTAACTAGCGAAATATCCCGCCTCTCTTATTCATTAACTAAAGTTAACTTGGAGATTGAAACTTTGTCAGATGAAAATGAAACCCTGTCCCAAGAGAAACGAATTCTCTTAAACAAAGTGGTGATATCTTCGCAACAACTTAGTATACATCAAAAAATATGTGATGATCAAGAACGATCTTTTCGCTCGTTGAAAAGTGAACTTAAGGAAGTAACTGAGTCATCTATTGCTGAGAAGAATAAACTTATCCAAGGTATGATAGCTTTGAGTGTAAAGGAGAATAAACTTAAAGAACAACACACTCAATTATAAGGTTCCTATGCTTCTCTAGTGAAGGAAAATGCATTACTTATTTCTAATGAGAAGAATCTTCGATCTCTCCTGAAAGGTTTGGTTGGAGATAATTTTGATGATGCGATGAACCACTTGAAGAATAATAACTTGGCTTTAATTCAATATCTTATTTCTCAGAAGGAAGGTAGTCATAAGAATCTGGCTGACTCAACCACCTTTTCTTACTTAATTATTTTTTCAATATTCTTCTCGCGGAAATTTCGCTTTAACAAATTTTTGTTTCTTTGTTTTTCGCAGATTCTGAAAGGAGTATTCACTCTTATATTTCTGCTTTGGAATCTAAATTATCCAAGCTTCGCAAAGAGAATGCGATGCTTTGAACTGTTCTTGCATGCTCTCGCGATCGTGCAGAAATAAGATTCGACTATATTCAACATCTCAAGGATATTGAGAGCAGAAATTGTCAGAGAGCACTTCTTCGCCAAGTTCACCTCAAAGATGAAGTCCTTGTAAATAACATCTTGCTAGATAACATACTTCCTACTACAACAGTCTCGCCTCTTGAAGTAGATGCTGATGAAGTTCCTCGCGAACCTGACAGTGATTACGAACTCGAAAGTGATAATGAAACTATTTTTGAAAATGATGAAGAAGATGAATCTCATAAGGAAGTAAATGTTGGCAAAATTCCAGATGGAGAAGAAGCTGGAATGAATCATGAGAAGGAGAAGAATTGCGAAAGTGAGAAAACTAGAGAAGATCTTCCATCAACCCCTCCTTGCGAAGCTGACGTTGAAGTCTGAAATTCTTTTATCTACCTAGCTTTAGCTTCTTGAGTTATTTTATTTCCGCTTTACTACTCTTACAAATGATGTACTTTAATGAATCTTGAAATTCATTTACTTTTTTAGTACCCACTTTATTTGCGAGAATAATGCATCTTCTTTATTAATTCCCATAATTACCTCTCATTATCTTTCTGGCGAGAAAATGGTCTTTTTCCTGCAAAATATTAAATAGTTAATGTTTATAAATTTATTTTTCTCTTATGTGATCTTATTTTGCCTTCCTAAGTAAATGTCTTATCTTGCCACCCCTTGTCGTTGCGACAAAATCGTAGGCCATCTTTAAACTTTCATGTAATGACCCATTGATCTTATCTTATCATTTTCTTGTATTATTGCCTCGACAGGATGTTTTTCATGCGACAATATGACATGCCTAAATATTCTTGCGAAAATAAAGCCCCATGACATTGTCGTCTTGCGACAAAATTGCAGGACGTCATTACACTCTCATGTATCGACCCATTGATCTCGTCTTATCTTTCTCTTGTATTATTGACTCTGCAGGATTGTTACACAAATATGACAAGTCTTAATACTCCCATGAGTAAAAAACCTCATGAAATTTGCGTCTTTGACACTTATTAGCTCCCTAATGGAGGGTGCCGTCCTTATCATCTCCCTGGTTATCCCTCCAAGGAGGCGTACCTCTACCATAAAAGGTTGTTTCCTCCCATCCGGTCTTAACAACAACTAGTTATTTTGGAGGCCTTTTATCCCTTCGCCGATATGGCTCATGGTTACAAGAATGCACCCTAAGTGGGGTTTTCTTCGGACCGAGTGCATCATAGTCAAGACTTTCCAAGAATGTCCAGGAACGCTCCAGACGTCCCAGGCACTCTTGGATCAACCGTGTACCTCGGCGCCTTGATCGAGTTCTGCACTCCTTAGGAGAGACCTTCTCACCTTAGTCGTCCAACCTAAGTCATAAGCTTATGTTGAAAATCCAAGGCACCTCTCCTGGATGGGTTTTATGACCCCAAATCTCTATGACTTAAGTTCCGGTGGCGGTATAGCCTTCCCTTGAGCCATGTTATAGGTTCTCCCCTTCTATGATGCACTTTAGGTCTTACATTTTCCTCTTGCGATTTTTTTTCGCAAACTAGGGTGTACGCCATAATTGGGTGCCTCTATCATTTTTGTTCATTCAGTCTTTGATTTTCTTTTGTAAAAATCATAATTTCTGCAAAATTATCGCATGCCTTCATTTTGTTTTAATAGATACAATTTCGTAGTTGTAGTTTCTTAAAAAAATTCATTTTAATTTTCTTTCTATCTTTATGTTTTCCAGAAACTTTTGCTATACCTTTTATGGATAATATTTCTTTAGATAGAGTCTATTCCATGGTCGATCAAGCTTGTGACCAGTATTCTTTCCCTCAGGATCCATCAGTTTATATGCCCTTGTTCCTACTTTTTCTTTAATGATGTATGGTCTGTCCCATTTCTTATTTAGTTTTCCATCATTTCCTCTCTGATACACTGGTATTTCTCGCAACACCAAATCACCTGGATGAAATTCTCTTACTTTAACACGCTTATTGTATTCTCGAGCTAATCTTCGATGATAGTTCTCCATATGTTGTAGAGACATTTCTCTCTTTTCTTCTAATTCATCAAGTTTTGTTAAAATTATATCCGCACTTAGATTTTGCTCCCATGATTCTCTCTTTCTTGTGGGAATAGCGACCTCAGTTGGTAGCACTGCTTCAACCCCATATGTTAAACAAAAAGGTGACATTCCTGTAGCTTCTCGCCTAGTTGTATTATAATCCCAGACTACATTATGCACCTGTTCGCACCAAGATTTATTATGTCCCTCCAGCTTCTTCTTCAATGTATCTGCAATTATCTTATTTGTTGCTTCCACTTGCCCATTGCTTTACAGATATGAAGGGGTGGATTTCCCACATTTTATCTTAAATGCATTAAGTAACATTTCTATGTTCCCCCTTCGAATTATTTTCCATTATCAGACACCAATTGTGCAGGAATTCCAAATCTACAAATGATATTTTTGAATATAAATATGAAGACGTCTTTATCGCGAATGTGATGTATTGCCTTTACTTCAGCCCACTTTGTGAAATAATCTATCGCGAAAATTAAATATCTTCTCTGTCCAAATCCTGGTAAAAATGGTCCCACAATGTCTAGACCCCACTTTCCAAAGTGCCACACACTTGTTGAAGAAGATAAAGGTGCTCCTGGTGCATGTATCCTCTTACCGTGCCTCTGACATGCTTCACAACGCCTTGATACTGCTTTCGCGTCCTCATGCATGTACGGCCAATAATATCCTTGCATTTTCGTTTTGTATGCCAAAGATCTTCCTCCGCTATGGTTTCCAGCATCCCCATAATGTAATGCTTTCAATACTTCTTCTCCTTCTTTTCGTGTCAAGCACCTAAGTGATGGTCCGTTAAATAATTTTCGTTATAATACCCCATCTCTAAGTTCGTAATTTGTCGCACGGCTCTTTAATTTATGTGCCTCCAATCTATTTTTTGGTATTTCTCCCTTCTCTAGATATGCATGAAGTTCGATTCTCCAATATGCGACATTGTCTTCCTTCTCCTCTCCCCCATATTCTATTATCATCACATCTACCTCTTCCTCCCCTTCTTTGTCAATTGAAGGTGAAAGAAGTGTTTGTATCTTTATGCACCTCGCAGTTGGATCTACCATCATACTTGGGATAAAAGGAAAGGCACCTACTAGTCTGTTATCCTTCCTTGATACGTGTCTCCATTTTATTTTTGGGATTTTCGCTGACAATTCCTTAACAAACTTCTTATATTTCTTCAATGATGGTTCATTCGTAGTGTATTCTCCTTTTATTTGGCGAATGACTAGCTGTGAGTCACTGGTGATTCTTGTGTTTTCTAATTTCATTTCTATCACGAGTCTTAAGGCATGTACCACTGTTTCATACTCCGTTTCATTATTAGTGGATGCGAACTCCAACCTGAAGGAAAACATCATTTTCGTTCCATCTGGCGAAATTAAGACAATTCCAATTCCACTGCCTTCTCCATTTGATGATCCATCCACCAATATTTCCCATCTGTTAGGCTCTGTCAATAGGTTTCTTGGATTCCCATGTTCTTCTTCTACATCCATCGTCTCCTCTACAGCTTCATCATCTTCTAATGGAAACTCTGCAAAGAAATCTGCAACAACTTGTGACTTCGGCGAAGACAATATTTCATACTTGATCTGAAAATATCCCACTTGTGCGTTCCATCTCTCCACCCTGCCTGATATTGTTGAATTTTTCATTACTGATTAAATTGGCACCTTTGTCAATACCCTTACTTTATGAGCCTGAAAATATATGTGAAGCTTAAATGTTGCATAAACTAATTCCAGTATTAGTTTTTCAATCTTTGAATATTTTTTCTCTGCCGCGTTGAATGTCTTGCTAATGTAGTAGATAGTCTTTTCTACACATGCATCTATTCGCAACAACACGACACTTAATGCATGCAAAGTTGTCGCAAGATAGATTAAAAATTCTTCACCTGGCTCTGCTTTTTGTAAGATAAATATATTCATCAGATGATCTTTTACTCCTTGCAGCGCTTTATCGCATTCATCTGTCCATCTAAACTTTGTTCCCTTCTTGAGTATGTTGAAGAAATGCTTGTGAAATGATTCTTCCTAGCGAAGCCAAGAGACCATTTAATTTCTGTACGTCTTTAATCGTTGTTGGCATTGGCATGTCGGGAACTACTTGTACTTTCTCTGGATCAACTTGTATTCCTTCTTTTGACACGATATATCCTAAAAAATTCCCGATGAAACAACGAAAATGCATTTTTCCGGATTTACCTTGATGTTAAAATGCCGCATCTACTCAAAAATTTCCTTCAAATCTTGCACATGATCTTTAAATTCCTTACTTTTCACCAACATGTCGTCCACATACACCTCTAATGTCTTATGTATCCATTTCGCAAATACCTTCTCTACTATTCTCTGATATGTCGCTCCAGCATTTCGCAAACCAAATGCCATTTTTGTGTAACAATATAATCCTCTGGGTGCAAAAAAGGCAGTGTGTTCTTGGTCTTCTTTAGCGAGAGGGATTTGATTGTAACCTTTATATCCATCTAAAGAAGACATTATATCATTCCCTACTACTGATTCAACCATTTATGGAATATCTGGTAATAAAAAATTATCCTTTGGACAAGATTTTTTTAGATCACTGAAATCTATGCAGTTCTTATCCCTTTGTTTTTCATAGGCATTAAGACCATATTCACTATCCACTCTGGGTATTTTGCTTGCCGTATAATTTCTGCGTCAAGCATCTTCTGTAATTCTTCTTCTATTTAAGGATGATATGTTATTGCTATTTTCCTTATTCTCTACTTGCATGGTCTTACATTTTTGTTAATTTCCAAATAATGACACGCGATAGAAGGATCTATTCCAGACATCTCCTCCATGCTCCATGCGAATATGTCTTTATATTCTCGCAAGAGATTGATTGTTCTTTTTTCCTCATCTGCGCCCATTTTGGTTCCAATCCTTAGCATCTTTGGTTCTTCTTCAGTTCCAACATTTACTTCTTTTGTTGGTTCTGCTGCAGTGTATATCGTCTTTTGTTCTCCTATTGGTGTTGGCTCTTTTATTATTTTTATCGGTTTGTCTCATTCTTCCGAGATTTCACTTGGTATTCCTTTTGCTTCTTCTGCTTTTATCAGGTAAACCCTAAATTCTTTTCTTTTCCTTGCCTCCTTCGCCATTCTCCAGCGAATTTTTCGCCTCTTTGCACGACCTTCATAAATTTCCACTTTTACTTGATAACACGTTTTCGCACCATTAAAATCTCCTCTAATTTCACCTACTCCACTTGGCATATGAAATTTGATACACTGATGCAATGTGGATGCTACGTCTTTAATCGCATGTATCCATGGCCTTCCTAGTAGCATGTTGTACGGTGACTCCATATCCACCACACATAATGTTACTTGTGTTTCAATTTCTCCTAGAAATAGTCTCACCACAATTTCTCCTTTAGGTTTTGTTGTAGCTTTGCCAAAGTCGTGGATATGATATGTTGAACAAGTCATCTCTTCATCTTTGTATCCCATTCCCTTGAATGCATGGTAGAACATTATGTTAAACGAACTTCCTGCATCTAATAAAGTTCTGTTCATCGCCCATTCTTCTATAGATTTCGCTGATTCATCCATCTCTTTTCGCCCTGCAGTTACTGTGATTACCAACGGAGCTGTGTGCCTTAAATCTTCTCTTGGTATTTCTGCTGCTGTGAATGTAATTTTCTGCTTTTCCCAGTCCTTCAATGGTGACACCTTTTCCACTGTCATGATTTTCTTTCCTTCAAAATCTCGTTTATGTATTCTTCCTTTGATATTTTCATGGAATTCATTAATCATTGCTTTTGTGACTACGCTACATTTCTCCGGCTTTAATTATCTTTTCCTTAATCGGTTTACTGACTTGCTTCATCATCTTTTTGACTTCAATGATCCGTTAAAAACTGTACAAATTCTTCACTAATTATTCCAAACTTTATCAAATCACAATAATATTTTCCTTGTTTCTAGCGCCAATATGTAATTGCAGGTTTCCCCGCAATCACACCCTAATAAGAATACACAAAGCTATACCCAAATTTCAAGAACAATCCCAAAGTTTTTATTGATTTCTTATATGAATCTTACAAGAATGGTAAGAATACAAGTAAATAAGAATTATGCTAGACTTTCTCTCTCCAACTTGCTTTCTCACCACCTCTCAAAAAGATCTCTCCCTTCTGAAATCTGCTTGGTTCCTTATATAGGGTATTATATGATGGATGACATTTAAGTCAACCTTTATTTTCGGATCTGGATTACATCATTCTCGTGAGATGACAAGGGTCTTCTTCACACGGGCTCTTCAATATCGCAAGGTCTTCACACTTTCCTCATGATTAGGCTGATGTCACCTGCTACGTCACTCTTTAAATAGTCTGTGATGATCTTCGCATATACATACAAGTTAATACTTTGCTGAGACATTGCTGTTGTGAGATTCTGCTCTTACAATTTATGAACTTTTTGGTGCAGGTTATTTGACATGTGTTGTAGCCTTTTAATCCTTACCTCCTTGGCAATGTAGTCCACTGCTGAGTTATTCTTTCACTTAATATATTTCACTTTAGCTTGAGGTAGTTCGCCCAAGATTATCCTTATTTCTTGTAAGGTGTTTTCCGCTGTCCACGAATAATCTGTGATTACCTTGTTTATATTGTCTGCAAATGCTTTGCAGTCAGTCACTATGAAAACGCTTGATAGGATATTTTCTTTCAACCACGTAACTGCCTTCAATAAAGATTTTTCTTTTGCGTGGAAAGCTGACGTATCCCACTCTGAACTCGCAGATAGGTGCATGAAAGTCTCTTCATCTGCTGAATATAGAATAAAAGCATACCCCATCGACAAATCCTCTTTTTTAAAGGAAGCATCAATGAAAATTATCCAATCTGAGTTTAGGTTAGACCAAGAGTAATTGGTTGAGAGTTTCTTTTGAGTTTTCATATCACTTTGAAGGGTATTTGACGAGGAGGATTGTTATTAGATCTTGATTTTCCCTATTAAATTGATTGGATCTGGTTTTTATTAACTCTAAACCTTTTTGTATGTTGGTCCAAATCCAAGACAAATTTGAGGTTCTGGATACTTTTAGTGGATGCGAATTTGGGAAATATTTTTCTTTTAGGAGTTTGACCCATAATTGGTCTTGTTCGGTTACCAATCTACTGGCAAGTTTAGTGAGCAGAGCTATATTGAAGTGATGGGGGTTTTTAATTCCTAAACCACCTTGGAAGATGGGCTTGCATATACCATCAATTAATAACTTAAATTTCATATTCTAGTATTGTGTTGATAACATATTTTTAGGAAAAATTACGAATAAGTACTCCTTTTTCAAGGAATCAAATTTGGTTTCTTTATACTTCAAACTTATTTTATCACTATTTAATTGGGGGCCCCAAAAAATAATTAGGGACCTCACCAATTTTATACCAACTCCAAATTTTAAAGGGGGAGTCCAAAAAATGGTAAAAATACCATTATACCCCTTCTACTTAAAAACCTATTAACCCTAAACATAAGGCCCCCAATTCATTTTCTAAAACCAAAATCAGTTTTCTCCCCTCCCCCTCCCTCTCCCACAAGAGCACTCTTCCACCATTAATGACCCAAATTTTTTTTCTTCGCCGATTCATCGTCGTAATCGTTACGAATAAACTTTAATCGACAATTAACTTCTTCTATACAATAGCTCGAACTAATGAGTATACAGGAAAGTTTTCTAACCCTAAATTGGTAGAGAAACCCAAATTGAAGATTAATCTCAAAACCAAGCAAATATCAAGCCGGGAAGAATTAGAAGAAGAAATGGCGCCGATTAGAAAGTAAGTGAATTATAACCCAATTTTGTTTTGATTTTTTCTTGTGTTTTGAATGTGAAATTGAGTATTGGAACCGATTTTTTCCAGTTACAGTTAATGGGTCGTTACTCTGTACTTTGTTTAACCTTAACGATTCTTTAAATGCATGTATACACTATGAAAAATCGTCAACCTGTATAATGTTTAGGTTAAAGACCCTAATTCTGCTTCTAAATTTTTTTGCCCTAGGTTTGAGTCGTTACCTCTGTAATTGATTCCATTGACGACCCAATTTGAACGACCCCTTTTTAGTTAGTAACGATCCTTGGTGAAATATGAACAGCCTCACTGTTCCAAATATTGGAAGTGTCGTCAATAGATGTATTCGAGTCGCTATTGTCCTAGATTAGAGTCGTTACATATATATATTAACAAGTCACGACCCCCAATTCAAAAAAAATCATACTCTGTCCAAAATATTGATAGGGTCGTCACATATTTCACCGAGAGTCGTCATTTTGTAGCTTAGGGTCGTCGCCTTTTTCCTCAGAGTCGTCATATACTATTTGAGAGTCGTTTATGTTTTAAAGAATATAGTGACGTCCCTTGATCTGATATCATGAAATACTTAACTTATTTGTTCCTTTTTTTTGTGTATATACCATTGTAGTCAAAATAAATACAAGAAACACATGCCCACTCCTCCTTTCAGACCTCCCCGACACAACAAATACTTAAATGCCGGTCCATTCTGAGGAAAACGACCGAATGAGGTACGATTATTTATACAATGAATGTGTATTGCTGAGAGATAAATTGAAATGTTGGGCTGACGCTCTTCCCAACGAACCTCTAATGGATAAAGTAAGTTTGTGAATCAATTGGCCGTTGATCAAAAATTATTTATTTGGTTATTTTTATTGAAAAAGCAGGGGTCTAACAACCACAACCAATATTTCGATTAGAAATCCGTATGGACGACTCCGAGTTACTTTCTAGAGAATCAACTAGACTCAATCAATAGAAAATATCTCAAGGAGTTATTATCTCAACTCTCAATTTGATTTACTCAAGCAAATACAATCTGTGAGTCTTAATCAAAGAGAGATAACTTGGATGGTACCAAATACCAATATCCAAGTGTCAATCAATTTAAATCAACAACCAATAAGGTCGGATATTCTAATTGTTTGAACAACATACAACCTGTATTATTTCAATTATATAAAAAAATATAATGCGGAAAATAAATAACACAGACACCAGAATTTTGTTAACGAGGAAACCGCAAATGCAGAAAAACCCCGGGACCTAGTCCAGATTAATCATACACTGTATTAATCTGCTACAGACACTAGCCTACTCTAATCTAACTTTGGTCTGGACTGTAGTTGAACCCCAACTAATCTCATACTGATCCAAGGTACAGTTATTCTCTTACGCATGTGATCCCAGCAAGATACTGCATACTTGATTCCCTTAGCTGATCTCACCCACAACTAAGAGTTGCTATGACCCAAAGTCGAAGACTTTAATAAACAAATCTGTCTCACACAGAAAAGTTTACAAGGATAGATAAATTCGTCTCCCACGAATAAACCTATGAGTTTTTTTCCGTCTTTTGATAAATCAAGGTGAAGAGGAACCAATTGATAAAACCAGACTTATATTCCCGAAGAACAACTCAGTTTTATCTCATAATAAACTTAATCGACGCAGTGAAGAAGATTATTGAGGAATCACAAATGATCATACGAAGTGTTTGTGACTACTTTATATCTTGCATATCGGAGATAGAAATCTCAAGCCAATTATTACAATTGTACTCGTACGATAGAATATGCAAGATCAGATCACACAACTACGATAAAAGTAGTATCGGTCTGGCTTCATAATACCAATGATGTCTTTAAGTCGTTAACCTGGTTTTAGAAGAATAAAACCAAATGTTAAAGGAGAATCGACTCTATCTTACCAAACTAGTATCACACAGAATGTGTGGGGATTAAGTTTCCCAGTTGCTAGAGTTCTCCCTTATATAGTCTTTTGAATCAGGGTTTGCAATCAATGTTAGCTTAGTAGCAAAGCATTCAATATTCACCGTTAGATAAAAACCTGATTAGATACAACCTAATATTTATCAACTGTTATATCGAAAACATAGCTTGTTATACACACATGTACTGCACGTTTGTAGGCTTATGAAAACCGTACCCAAACTTGTACATTAGTTGGTTCAAAACTAGTTAACCAAATGATAACTTTCATATCAACCATATTCTTCTTCACTATAACTAGTCCAAATGACTCAAATGAACTAGTTAGAGAGTTGCTCAATTTCTTAGATATTTATGTACTACACAAGACACAATTGAAGCAAAAACGATGTGATTCACTCGATTTGATTCATGAACTATAAAGCCACGGTTTGCAATAACATTCCTTAGTTTATTAAGAAATGTAGTACGGATCGGGGATCGGCCCCGGCTCATCTAAGGACCGACCCCCGAGTATTTCCCGATCCCGACTGAGTAACTCGGTAAGCCACATCCTGCACATAATCTAATTATTATCAGCCACGTATCACAAGAGATCTTATATCCACATCTGACCGTCCAAATATCTCAATATATTTGGACCTACAATTCCGTGAAGCACATTAACATTATACATAAGAAAGGGTGGATATCTGTTGACGTTTTATTCTTCCAACGAAACCCAACTTAATACCTTATCTTACTTCATCCTTTCTTCTTTCTCGGTTATTTCAACAAAACCCACCATGTCCTTCTTCTTTTTCTTCTTCTATGGTAGCTTCAAACTAGTGTTATGGTTTCACTTTTGATCTACAGACTGTTAGTTATCTATCATGACATTTTTATAAGAAAAAGCTTGAGAATTTTTGGATGTTCAAAAGATAAACCAAAACAGACAACTTGAGTGAGAATTTTTATGGAAATCTATGCTCTCCACGATCCATCCATTTCCTTCCCTAATTTTCTGTTATTTTTTCCATTTTACCTCAACTTTACCGAGTTAATCGGGTTTAGTTTGACGCGAAACTCGGCCCGAGTCATGTAAAACTCGGCGAGTAAATGTGAAATACACGGCTCGGCCGAGTATTGAGGGGTCGTGTCGTCCAGAGGCCGATCCCAGAGTTACTCGCGATTAACTCGTCCGACTCGGCCGAGGCGTACTACATTGTTATTAAAATAAGTTCACAAACATCGTTTTTAGACATAACCTACTCAAGTTCGCGGACTTAAGTTCCCGGATGGAGTTCACAAACTCCAGCAGAAATTCTCGGGTTCGAGAACTTCGTCAATTCACGGACAGGGTTCGCAGACTGAGTTTGTATGCTGAGGTCGCGGACTGAGATCACGCACTACTCTGGTTTCACTTGATCAACAAAGTTCGCAAACTTCTATTCAAGCAATAAGGACTTTTGTCTCAAGATAAGAGATAGAAGAGATAAACTTTTGAGTGATAGATAATTTCAAGTCTTCACATACCTTTTAGTTGATGAAGATCCACTGGTTCCTTGAGCAGTCATTTGTCTTGTATGATGATTGCCATGGAGTTCTTGAGCTCAACTACACTTTCTATCCTAGTCCGAGACCTTATCTATAATAGACTAGAAATCAAAGACTTTATAGTTTTGATCACTAATATTGACAAACATGCTTGAGATAGCAACGCATGCGAGTTCGACCGAGCTATGCTCTAACAATCTCCCCCTTTGTCAATTTTAGTGGAAAAACTATTAATACATATGGAATACAAAAAATATATAAATAAACTTTGTAGCTCCTATTCCACAAGTCATCTAATCTTCAACAATACTCAAAATCTTCGTCACTTCCAAGTAATCCAATGATCCCAAAGGTTGTAAGTTTAGCATTATCGTTGTTGAAAATCCATAGTTATAACAATGAGAAAACAAGAGTTCTCAATCATTGTTAAACATTGTCATAGTATCATTACACAATGTCAAAGTTCAATTACATCACAACTTTAACAACAATACTATGGTGATACTTCACTCCCCCTTAGTCAATAATCCGTCTCACATGGAAAACACTCCCCCTTACATAATGATCTGAAAACCATATGTATTTGTAGTGTGAACTACATATTAATTCTCCCCCTTCTTGTCAATAAAATTGGCAAAGGTACAAGAATGGGATAATAATGAAATTTCCGTAAGAGACATTTCATGACCAAAGGTAAATGTATATCATCTTGTTTAGGTGCAATCATAAAGCCAAAACTAAATGCATTCATCAAGGAGTTCATAAAGATACAAGATAACCCCTCTAATATTCCACAGCCGCATTCCCCACAAAGATTTGGCAATTAAGCACAAGTTCAAAAGAACTCTCCCCCATAAAATGTCATTCCCTAGGGAACAACAAGAGCGACCTTAATTTCAAAAGAGAAAAGAAGGATTTCTTGAGACTCAACAAATCACATACAAGTATGAATTTGGAATCCAAAAAGAAATATTCAATCAAATTAACCAAAGCAAACCAAGATTAATTTGATTAAATATGCTCGACACAAGTAAACTTATGGATACTTAAGAGAACTCTCAAAACAATTATATTTATCACAAGAGAACTCTCAAACAATCCAATTGTCATGCACAACCAAACCAATTATAAGAGTAATCAATTTAATTGGACACACTCGACATAAGAAAATCTATGGAGCAATGACTAAGTTAATCACGAATAACCAATCCCATCAAAGAAATGCTCAAAACATAAGAAAACTTATGGAGTGATAACTAAATAACCACACAAGATGATTAATTTAGTTCAACATGTTCAACATAAAGTACCTTACGGAACAACAACTAAGATAATCACAAAGCAATCAACTTTTGTTGTTTTAGTGCTCAACATAAGACACTTCATGAAACAACACAGTATTTACACAAAAATTGTGGATCGGAGAATCGACTTTATATCATGGAATAAGCAAGGATTCATTCTATTTCCATCACCATTTGCATAATGACATACAATAGCCATTATCATTGAATCGCAAAAGATTTTAACCTACCTTACATCAATAATTGACAATATAGGCTTAACTTTTGTGTTTGCCAAAAGTCTACTCATTCTTTTAATAATTTGCATATTAATTCACGAACGACTTTAATTTTGACAAAGTATGGGACAACCAAGTTCACAGATGTAAACACACATATCCCATAACAATATTGCAATATATGAAATCATAAAAATTAATACTGCAAAAATCATCTTCCGAACAAGTTTATAATTTAAACCAATAAATCTAAAAAACAAGAAGATGAAAATTTTGGACATAGCTATGTGTAATCACAATAATGACTATTCCAAAACACTAGTTATTCTTCTAATCATAACATCTTGATAGAGACAACATTTGTTCATAGTGAGTTATCCTTTCCAAAGAGGAAATGATTTGATATTTTAAACCATTTCTCTTGTTGATGAACTCTTTTAGTATGCAACTAAAATTAGCATCAAAAGGACAAATAGAAAAGAGGAAGTTAGAGGAAGAACCTTCTCCATTAATTGTAGTCTTCACTTTCTTCACCCTTGAGGAAGAAATCCCTTTCCACATATATACATTAGCTGCTTCAACTGCATCCCTGCTTGTGATGCTTCTGGTTATAGGAGCCATAAAGTTGTATCTTTTCAAGGAAGGAAGAAGTCTACCAATGATTTAAATAGACTTATGACCATCAAAAACCCTAGAAGAAAAAGCCTTCCGAAGTTTAATGATCCATTATCTATATTGTTAGGAGAATATTTTCTTAACATAAATAGATACAAAACTTGAGCCACACAAAAAAAACCCGCAAAGCCTCACTTTCTCAAGTTAAAGAAGAGGATGCGAACACCCCTGAAGTTAGATAGGGACGTTATGAGCCAAACGCTCTCCTTGTTTTTCACATAGTGATTTTTCAAGGTTTGTGCAAGCAAGTTTCTTACCTATTATGATTATGGAAGCATTGTTTTTAAGAGAGCTGCGCAGATTATCCAGATTCATCTTTTGCTTGTTCTTCTGTAGTTTAGCAATTCTTTTAATGTTCCTCTTGAATCTTGAACATGTACTTTGAACATGTTTTATTGAGGAATTCTTTGCTTAACACAGCTTTCAGCTTTTATTTTTCCCTGATCAATAGAAGCAACATGATTGACAATGTCTGCACACTTGCTTTTGTATCCTAAACCACTAGTGTTTCCAAAGGACTTCTGACCAAATAACATTGCTGAAATTTTGTCAGAGCTTCCAGACAATCTTTGTAGATCATCCTTAAAAGTATTAATCTCTTTCTCATTTAGGTCAATGGTTCTGGTGAGTTTATCATTAAGACAGTCTATCTCAAGATTTTTCACCTAGATTAATGATTCTAGTTTCTTCAATGAAGCTTTTAATTGAAGATTTTCTTGAAGAATCTCTTTATCCAAGAAATTGAAAACCCATGTGTCGGTCTCATATTCTGAATCAGAACTTGAGTATGTAGATGTTTCTGCTGTAACAATTGAGAGTTCATCGCATCTATCAAACGTACTCAACCCGTTGACACTTACGGGTTTTTCTTTCACAGAATCATTAGCAGTGAGACAGACAGAGGACGTTTATCACGTCTAATGCTCCTTTTTACAATTTTTTTGATCTTTTCTGTGATCAATGGTTTTTTAAGCCAGACCTCATCCGTACAACATTCATCACCCCATGAGATAGGGTCTTCACTTGTGTTTAACACACCATTGAATGCAACGGTTTGAACAGAATTTTGATCAAGAATTCTTATCTTTCTAAAAGATGAATTTTCAGAAAGAGCATTGAGGTTATTTCCTCCATCGATGGTATATTTCTTAGAAACATGTTTGTTGGTTTCAAAAGTAGTTTCTAAGATATCCCAGGCATCTTTAGACTTAGTGCAAGAAGACACATAGTGTTGAAGGTCTGGGGTAATGGCCAGTCTGATAGTATCTAATCCTTCAGATTTTTGCTTTGCAACAATAGTTTCTTCTGGATTATAACTATCAACATCCTTGAGGGTAGATACGTTGTCTTCTGTATTAACTGGAGGATCATAGCCATTAATAACATGTTCCCATATTTGAAAATCATGAGCTTGGAGATACTTGCTCATAATAATTTTCCACCACGGGTAGTTTGAACCATCGAAGACTGGTGGTATGTTTATTGAGATAGCACCTATGTTCATAGGGACAGATCGTTACAAACACAGACTTGTTAGGGTCCTAAAAGTGTTTGCCTGCTCTGATACCAATTGAAATAGCAGGGGTCTAACAACCACACACAATTTTTCTATTATCAATCTGTATGGACAACTCCGAGTTACTTTCTAGAGAATCAACTAGACTCAATCAATAGAAAATAGCTAAAGGAGTTATTATCTCAATCTCTCAATTTGATTTACTTAAGCAAATATAATCTGCGTGTATTAATCAAAGAGAGATAACTTGGATGGTACGAAAGACCAATATCCAAGTGTCAATCAATTTAAATAAACAACCAATAAGGTCGGATATTCTAATTGATTGAACAACGCACAACCTGTATTATTTCAATTATATAACAAAATATAATGCGGAAAAGAAATAACATAGACACCAGAATTTTGTAAACAAGGAAACCTCAAATGCAGAAAACCCCCAGGACCTAGTCCAGATTAAACATACACTGTATTAAGCCGCTACAGACACTAGCCTACTCCAAGCTAACTTCGGCATGGACTATAGTTGAACCCCAATGATAGACACATTTTTGTGTCTGAATTTTCCTCAGTGTCTCTATTGTTAGTCTCGATGTTTGTACTAATTTTGGTGTTTTTATGTTTTTTTAGGTGTTATTGGAGAATTACACTTGTGCGGAAAAAGTTGCTCAAAAAGTGCTATTTGGACCCCGAGAGAAAAGTATTAAAGGCACCATCATTTTGGATAAGGGCACCCCAGGAACCCCAGCTGTTAAAGGCACCACTACTTTGGATCGGGGAACACCACCTTCTTCATTTCAAATTTTGGTTTTGTCGGGAAAACGAACTCTACTTCTGGCAGATTTGTCGATCACATTTCGATTGGGTTAGAGGGAGATTCAATCACTGAAACTTCATGGGTAGACGTGATATGACTGTAGAATGTTGGTATGATCATTGGTTTCGGTTATATTTGGCTAGATAATCCATGAGTTCAAAACATGGCAGTCCGTGCATGGGAGAGATATTCATGAGTTTGTATGAGTTTTGAACGTGATTTGTACGTGTACGATGACTCCAGCAACAATAAGGAACGTGTAGAAGCATGCTTGCCATAGGAAACAACATGGAGGAGATAAAAAAGGGAAGATATTCCCGTATCCTGCATGAGAATATCACCGAGTAATGTAGGATTGTTAGGAGTTATGGAGCAAGATTTTTTGGTGTCTATGGCTATATAAAGGGTACTCGCGCACCACAGAAGGGTTATGGAGAGTTTGTGGGAAGAACAGAGCATCACAGAATCAAGAAATCGAGTTGCAGGAATTCATTTTCTGCTGCTGAATTTCTGAAGAATGTGAAGAACAGACTATCCAAGACAATCGTTCTTTTCAACATCAACAACGACAGTTTGTCTGGCATCGCAGAGATATAGTAACAACAACAGTTTATTGTCATCGTTTCCTGTAACGGTGTTTGCAACAATTATAAACGTTGCAAACATCCGATTTTCATCATTTTCTCCCTTTTCATCATTTGTAAACCATTTTTGAGCATGAATCAATATCTTGAGAAAGTTTACACAATGATGAGCTAAACCCCACCACTGGGACGATGGAGGAAGCTGTTTTTCACCCATGTGGTAATTCTTTTTAATTTCTATATGACTTTTTGCACTTATTTTGAATTGATTTATGATTCGATAAAATTAGTTGTGATTCAATTAGATAGGTTATGCTTTGAATTAAGATAATCTATGCTTAGGGGATACAATTAATGTTTTGAGGATCTACTTTGGCAAAGATTTAGAGTCGATGTTTGCTATTTTATGATCTTTAATTGTTTGGAATTAATAGTTCAACCGCATGAATGTGAGAATTGGTGGAATCCCGAGTCCCGGTCATCTCTTCATCTGTGACAATTTTTGTATATATTTTTATCTTATTTTAGTTTTATTAAATATAAAATTCTTTTCTTTAACAAGTCTCACGAACCTTTTACTACTACAACATCATTGATAAATACCATCAATTTTTGGCGCCGTCGACACGAAGCTTGTCTTTAGGCTAGAGTTTATATATATATATATTTTTAGGTTTTTATTTGTTTTTATTTTATTTGTTCTTCTTTACGTTTTTGTTTTTGTCTTTTTACTACAGATTTTGGAATTTGGAGCGAAAGAAAAATTTGCCAAAGCTTTTGGTGAATACTTAAAGTTTGGAGTTAAAGACAAAGCGAAAGGAGCGAAAGGAGAAGATTTTTATTTATTATTATAAAAAAAGAGAGGAAAAAAAGAGTTTTTTTTTTTTTAGATTGTATTAGGATTTCTCTATTCTTGTAATTTTATTTTTCTTTTGCACTTTACTTTTGGACTTTGAACTTGGACATTTGGACATTCTTTAATTTTTAAACCCTACGGAAGGGTAGTTTCAATTATAAACTGTACAGGGAAGGACAGTGATTATGATATCACCTCGGCCCCTCGGGTTCTTACATGACATAGGAGTCGTGGCCCGAGTCGACTTCAACGGTTCATCCCCCGTCTGGAATGGGAGGTAAGAATTCTAAACACCCGCGAATCCCCTGTCAGCGGGTTTACTGGATGATTTCGTTTGCATATATGTTGAGGTTTTGAAAACGGTCACTTTAATTTCTTAGTAAAGGGCAAGGACTGGCCATAAAAGATAAGAGTTCGGATTTCATCACCGTTCTCTTCTTTCCCGCCTTAGGAAAACAATACCAAACGCAAACCTAAGCTTAAAATTTGGAATAGAACGAGACCGATAGGGTAACGAGCTTAATAGGAAAGTCGTTCGAAAAATATTGGTTACTCTTTTGAGCATGCTTTGAAGTTCATGACGGTTTATGTAAGTTGAATGCGTGACTGCGCCTCCTTGTAATGCGGTGAGGCCTTGGGTATCAAAGCTCCACGTAGCTTCCCTCTCCTCTATTCAACTAACTTAAACTCGGATTGATTCCATAGGGGTTTGCTCAGATTGTAACGAATTCCCTTTCGAAGTAATAGAAGCTGGTCTAGAAACAATTTAAGTGGAGCCATCATGCTTTTTGTTTGCTAGAAATCAGTAGGTTTGTTGTGGTCGAGTCAGCCTTGTTTGTGTTTGTGTAGAATTCCCTTGCAGTTAGGATGTCAAACTGGTATTATAATAACCATCACAATGAATATGAATATCCAACTAAACAATATGGACATCACTCTTTTTATGACCATAGTGTGAATAGTGGTTGGGAACGCCAATCTTTTGAAGGTTATGGCCTATACCATGGTGATCCCAATTACTATCCACATGCCCACCGGTCATACGAGCAAAATTCATATAATTCCTCTTCGCTAGATGAAGCACGTAGGATACTTGAGTCAACACGTAAGTTACTTGAGTCGTCGACACATAAGTTAGCGGACACTAATGACTTAGTTATGGATGAAAGAACTATAATAATGAGTGAACCTTCTTTAAAAGATAACCTCGGGAGGTTAGCTGAGTCAACATCTAAGTTAACTAAGTCAACACGTGAGTTTGCTGAGTCGACACGTAGTCTTGAGTTAGAGACGGAAGAAAGAATTGCTCGAATTACACATAATTTCCAATACATTCTTTCCAGTATTACCCGTGAAAATGAGGATAATTTTTATCAAGATGACGAGGATAGAATTGGTAACACTACTTGTGTAGATGAGGTTCAACCATTTTCATGTTATTATAGTGATGATTATGATGAGGATAGTGTTGATGAAGAATTTGAAATAAGTAGGCATAGTGATCAGGAATTTGCTACTCCAATTGAGCTTTATAATGATAATATTATTTCTAGTTCAAATCCAAATAATTTTAATAATTATTCACCTATTCAAAAGGACGAGGATTTGACTAGAGATACCACCGTTTTAGACGATGTAGTATTTCCTTTTGATTGCGAAGCCAATGATGGTTTAGAGGAATGAGTATATTTTGAGTCTAGCGATTTAGAAACAATAGACTTAGAAAAAGAAAATGAATTCGTAGAGATGAGTGAGATGAGTGAGGATATACTCGTAGAAGAATCAATTGACCATTTTCAGGAATCAGATAGCCTTGAAATTAGGGAAGTTGTGACTAGTCTTTCTAGAGACACTAAAAACTCTAAATTTGGGGGTGATTATCATTCTCCATGTGCGTTAACTCTTAGACAGGTCCCTAACTTGGGACTTGTACATATGTGCCTCAACCATTTTAAAAGATTATCTTCATACACTTTTTCCTGAACCTAGTTGTGTCCATAAAGAAGTTCAGTTGTTAGAAACCCATCCTCTGGTTGATGTGGTTAACCTAGGCTATATGATTCCTTTTAGTAATATGACTTTTTTCTCATGATAAAAGATAGAAGAGATATACTTTTGAGTGATAGATAAGTTCAAGTCTCCACATACCTTTTAGTCGATGAAGATCCACTGGTTCCTTGAGTAGTCCTTCGTCTTGTATGATGATCGACATGGAGTTCTTGAGCTCAACTACACTTTCTATCCTAGTCCGAGATATTAGCTATAGTAGACTAGAAACAAAAGAATTTATAGTTTTGATCACTAATATTGACAAACATGCTTGAGTTCTTGAGCTCTAATAGTTATTCAAAAACACTAACTTATAAAAAAAATGTTTTTCCAGTACTCTTTGGGTCGCAGCCATTACGAATTAAAGGACGGCCATGAGTTTTTGCACGAGGACTGCTATTATCTCTTGGAGGAAAGCGAATGGCAATTCGCTTTCTATAATTAAACTCATTTAGGTTTTCAAGCGCAATGTATTGAACTATTTTATGTCTTTTTCTTCTATATTATTTCATAGTACATGTATGTTTCTTTTCGATTCAATAACATGAGTTCAAGTATTTGTTAAGTAAATATTCCCAATAAGGGTCGTCAAGGGTTATATATATATATATACGAGTGACAAATATAAAGTGTATTTGAAATATTTGGTATGAGTCGTCATTCTGGAGAAAGTCGTATTAACGACTCTAAATGTCACTTAACACATAGACTCTTTGATAGTAGAGTCGTCAGCCAATAAACAAAACATAAGATGACTCTTTTACTCTGAAAGAGTCATCACTTTGTTAATATATCTTGTAATGACCTATTTAGCAGTTAATGTGAATTTTGAATTCAACCAATGCGGTTGATTCGGGCAATGGTTAAAAATTCAAAAAAAAAAATGATTGTTGGGTCGTTATTTTATATAAATAGAGACCCATATCTCACCCCTTATTTACCCAAACCATAATTCTCAACATTCACATTCATTCTCATTCATTTATCATCTAAGAGAAAAAAGAAAAGGAAACACCATGGCTACTCCCTACACTTCCGAAGAGAATTGCGCCATTGCGAGAGATTGGTTGACATTCAAAAACCACATTGAAGATCTAGGAAAAGACATTGATCAAACATCGGATTCTTGGTGGAACTATGTATTCATCATTTTCGTCGCGTTAGACGGAAATTGTAACTCAAGGCCATTGAAACTAGTCAAGCAACAGTTCGAGGAGATATTCTTCGAATATGAAGCTTTCAAAAGAGAAATGAAGGTCGTAAGGGAAACCTTACCCAATATGTTGGGTGCTATAAGAGTAAGTATTTAGACAAGAGGTAAAATTAATCCCAAGTTTTGAATGATACTAACTTATTGTGTTTTGAGTTTTTAGTTGGGGAAAGCGTATACCCGATGCGAGGTGTTTCGTGGAAAAAAGTTTGAGTTCGAAGGAACTACCTATAATTACAACATTTATGGTTAAGTGTTTAAGTGCACCGTTATTATCTATTGTTTTTCATTTTCTTTAATGCAACACTATGAAAGATGTAATCCTTTTATGATTCAACGAAAGGATTCTATGAAATCAAAAATTATGCGGCAAGGGTCGTTACTATATATAAATACTAAACCTAACGACTATAACAGAAATTAGTAATTGCTACCTAGGATCGTCATTTCATATTGCTATATTTATGGCGACCCTAAGTGTTATTTTTTTTTACAGAAAGTTTCGGTTTTAGAGTCGTCTAGGTGTAATAAAAATAACATAACGACTCTAAGTGACCTAGCTAAAGGGTCGTCATTGTTTAGCACACTACCCTAACGATTTTTCATAACCTGGAAAAGTTGCAGGTTTGAGTTGTCATTGGTAGTGTCAATAAAGTAACTACATTAGAGAGTCATTTGGGTATACACCCCCCAACTATGACGACCCTTACACTGAGTTATTCCGTTGTGTGGATGATTCGACCACTTGGAGCAACAAACAGCCAAATCGAAGGGTATAAGATGTTTACTTGATTGTTTTGATCTTTGAGTTCCTCATTTTGAGGGTTGGTTGCTTCATTTTGAGCAATGGGATCTTCATTCGCACCATTATTCATGGCTTCCTCTACTAACATGTCTTCGTCATACATCCAATCCAAATGGGAATGTAAGATGATCTCACCATCAACACAATCATGTTTGTTATTTGAAGCTTCACTAACATCATTTCCTCCACTAAAATCACTCATTTCAAATAACCCTAAATTTTTCCCCAAAAACTCAACTTCTCATTCTCCACAACACAAAAACACAATATTTATTTTATCAATTTTTTGCCCTAAATCTGATTATAATCTAACTAAACTAATTAACAACTTAATTGTTTTTTTTTAACTTAATTAACACTCATGATTTAGGGGTAGTTTAGGCATTTAAAAAAATTTAGGATAAGGGATAGCCACAAATTGCTATTTCATGACCCTTTTTGTCCTGTAGTGTGAGGCCCCAAATTGTTTTTTGGCCCCCCAATTAAATCAGGTATTTTATCCCAGGTGGTTGTGGAGGCCGTGATCGGAGCTTGATTTCGTCTTTTTAGCTTCAAACTTATTTTCTCCTAAGTGGTTGAACTTGAAGGATGATGTTGTTTCTTATTTTTCACGAGAATATATTTTAATTTCGTCATTTTTTTAAAACAAAAAACTTAATTTATTAATCAGATGAGGAAAAATTACAAAAATTAAATGGGAGCCTGGCAACAAGCTGAGCCCCAATCCCTTTTTGAATGAGAACCCCAATCCTATGGAAAACAAAATCCCTCACTATGACATTC
This sequence comes from Papaver bracteatum, assembly GCA_023529315.1. NCBI lineage: Eukaryota > Viridiplantae > Streptophyta > Magnoliopsida > Ranunculales > Papaveraceae > Papaver > Papaver bracteatum. The sequence continues at coordinate 1,431,077 of JAJJWX010003506.1, forward strand.
ACATCATGACTAACCATATAATTCCGTAGTCTTTTCAGAAATTATCAGAGAAAACTGCAACAAACACTAAAAATAGTAGTCATGTAAAAGGACAGTCAAAAATGGAGTTTTGGGGGTTGTGATGTAGCTCGAGAAGTGGAGAATCATACAGGAAGGCTTAGACGAGATTAAAACAAAGAGGAAGAACTGGATTGATCAAATGAAATCTGACTTCCTTCCCCAAGTTTTCCGACGCTTTTCACTCGCCGGAATCGCCAGTCCGGAGAATCCGGACCTTTTTTTTTTTTTTTTCCATACATGAACTCTATTATCACCATTTTCACTATAACCTTGTTACGTTATTTCTAGGATTTCGATACATCCTCAGACAATGCATTGTTCCCCAACGCATGAACAATCCCCTGAATAGTTATCTTTTTATCCATTGGAAAAATAAGGCATAGTCGGTAATGGAAAAGATGAAAATGCAACAAGGTTACTTTCCTCGATTAGTAAATCTAGCTAATCAAATGCCCCACAAATTGGTTTTTTCCATTTAACTAATAACCTCCCTGCATTGTTTCCTTTATCCGACTCTAATGTCTTGCACTACCCATCATAGTATTTTCTTGAACATTGCGACATGGACCTTCTTTAATTTTCAGACTGATATATTCATATTTGATGACGGAAGAACATCGAAATCACAAAACCAAAACTACTCATATTTCAAAATTTTGAAAATAAACAAAACTTATTGTTGAAACCATACACAAAAGTAAATCGCAGAATAATAAATCTCAAACAATTGAGTTGCGGACTAGGTCGCTCTCTATAAGGTGTTTCGGGACTCTGATTCTTGATTGTGCTAGCAGTCAACTCTTGTCGAAAACCTATGGAATAAAATAGTTGATAACTCTCTTGTTCGATTTCTACGCACTTTGAGAAGTCGAACCAACAAATATTATTTCTAACACATGCTTAGAACTCAAAATAGATGAAAATGTTGTATACCATCTTCTCCAAAAAACTGGTTTTTATAACTTCAAAAGAATCAATACTATTTAATGGAAATAAATTCGTTAATTAATCTATACGGAAAATCCTCCATAGAAGTCATAGAACGGCGTAAATATAAATTATAGAATGTTAAGATTATTATAATTATTCAAAAAGCAAACAAAGTCAGATTTTACACATGATTGGTTAGTATAGCAACAAGCTAGACACCAACGCCTTTCTGAATAATAATGTCTAATCTATAGAAGAATAACCTGCCTACTTTATAATTAGGATTGTGGCTAGATAGACAGTTACTCAACCTCTACAGAAAAAAAATGAAATCTCACTCAACTCCCCTAGTGTAGTGAAAGGCCTGAACACCAAATCCAAAGCCCTTTGCTAAGAAATTGTCAAGATATTTGTAGGTTTTGCGTGTAACAACAGCTGTGATAGCCTGTCCAGGTGATAATGAGCGTGTGCATGAACTTGTAAAGGGTGAAACACCCATAACATCAAAGCAAACATCTTTCCCATCTACCCAACTGTATACTAAAATATTTGCAGGTTTTAAAGCATTACCGTTGTCTGATAAGAAGCCAAGAGAAACTTCTTTGTAGCACATATCAAAGATGTTATCTCTGACCATATCGTGCCTGAATTTGAGGCCCACCTCTTTCGCACAATTTACTGCATGGTCTCCGTAAATATTCATAGGTTTTATGGTACAGCTGGAACATAAAATATCATCAACAAACAACGTCATAGCTAGTCGATATTGAAGGACAACCCTAAACTGCCCAGGTCCAACAACTTGGTTTAACCTACTAATATGTATGGCTTACAGAAAGTCCATCGCATGTTATCTCTTATTACTCTTCCAGATAAATGACTCACATTTTGTCAATGTAAATGTGGAGCTTAATGAGTCCTTTACAACACCAAAGTAGATTACTGCCAATGACTTCATGAAATGGGGGTGGGGGGTAGTGTCGTTGATGTTGAAATCATAACTAGATAATCCAGAAACTTGTTTGTATACCTGTAAAGCATGATCAAAACTGTGACTGTAGGATTGTGTTTTGCAAATGCTGGGTTTGAGCATTTGATGCTAGAAATAAGTAAGTGCTAGTGTCCACCATTGTATATATAGACACCCAATCCACCATCTTTGATGGGAAATGCAGCCATACGATGTTGAACTAGACTGAATCCTGCACCAATGTAGCATTGAATATTAAGTCAAAAATTAATTTTTAAATCACCAGATCTCCAGGGCCCCGCTTTCCTAGAATTCTTTTAAATACATATAGATACATACATATACATAGTGAAATGTATGGGATGAGATTTGAACCAATTCTATGGTGTCGAGCCAAAAATAATAGCATCACACAATTTATCTAAGTTTGATATAATATTACAAAACTCTGTTTATATATATATATATATCCTAACAATCCACCACTTATATTTTAAAAACACTGAGCAAGTGTCATATATAGCAGTGCATAAGCAAAGGTACCCTTCAACTTGAACCTTTACATAGTGTTAAACTTTATAAGTATCAGGTAATTAAAGTGACTCCATATTGAACTCTAACTAATAATAGATTATTCAATACACAAAATTATATCTAGAGTAAATTCTTAAATTTTGCACATTGCGTCCATGTGCTATCCCTTTTTTAAGGAATGATCTAGAGAAATTTCCAAGTTCTAGTAGAAGGAGACCACACCTTCACATTCGTATAGGTGAGTCTATCAAGAATACTCTTGTAGATAAGGATCACACTCTAATTTAAATCTTATGGCCATCATTAAGATTTAAGCACTCAACCTGTTTCCCGCTTCAGGATATCATGCTATGTGGTGCATGACTCTATCCTTTGTAACTTATTATAGTCCCTTTGAACCTATTTCTAAGCTGGATATCCATTACAAATGACTCAATTTTTAACAGACAAAAGGCCCATGCTTTTAGTGGTATTCCATACCTTTTCTCTTGCTAGTCCTTTTGTCAAAGGATCAACCAAATTTTCTTCAGACCTTACATGATCCACTCTAACAACATCGGTTATGAGAAAATCTTAAATTGTGTTGTGCTTTCGACGTATTTGTTGATTCTTACAGTTTTACACTACTCTGATAGTCGCGATATTATCGCAGTGGATCAAAGTGGATGGTATCGATTTTTCCCATACAAGAATACATGTCCCACAGTAATCTTTGCATCCCTCCCGCCTCCTCACTAGCTATTTCTAGTGACACCAATTCATCCTCCATCGTAGACTGGCTTCAGTTGTTTGTTTCTTTCATCTTCATGATACAACTCCCCTAGCAATAGTGAAAACATATTCACTGGTGGCCTTGGAATAATCTAAAAGGGTGTTCCAATCAACATTGCAAAATCCTTCAAGAACCGTGGGATACTTATGATATTGTAACCCTAGGTTTGTGTCTCTTTTGAAATAACGCATAACCCTCTCAATAACAGTCCAATATTCCAAATTAGGATTATTGGTAAGCTTGCACAAAACTCCCACTGCATTGCAATGTCTAGTTTAGTACAATCAGTTGCATAATGTAGATTGCCAATTATAATAGAAAATACTCCAGTTGTCCAATACTTTCTCTAGTATTCTTAAAGAATTTCACACTAGAATAAAAAAGAGTACAAATAGGTTTACAATCAAAATAATTAGTTATTTCTTCAGAATTTTTTCAATGTAGTGAGATTGATCTAAATAAATACCACTATCAGTTCTGGTAATATTGATTCCCAAGATTACACTAGCTTCACCCAAATCTTTCATGTCAAAATTCGAACTCGAGCATGCTTTTAGTTTCATTGACAACATATAATTAGAACCAAATGCAAAAAATCATCTACATACAAGAAAACTTAATGATTACACATATCATTTTCAAATTTATAATAGATGCATTTGCCAACCTAATTTACTCTGAAATTATTTAAAATCATTAGGTTATCAAACTTCTCATGCCATTGTTTAGGAGCTTGTTTCAAACCATTAAGAGATTTTCTAGCTTACATACTTTCTGTTCTTGTCCAGGATTTACGAAACTATCAGGTTGTTCCAAGTAAATTTCCTCTTACAGTTTACCATTTAAAAAAGAAATTTTAACATCCATTTGGTGAATAACAAGATAATGATCATCACCAACAACAATCATAACACGTATGGAAGTTAATCTAGTAACATGAGAATAAGTATAAAAAAAGTCTACGTTCTATCATTGCCTAAATCCTTTAGTAACCAGTCTAACCTTGTACTTATCTACTGTTCCATGAGGTTTGAGTTTCCATTTCAAAACCCATTTATAACCTATAGGCTTACTTCTAGGAGGTAAATCTACTATACGCCAAGTTCCATTAGACATATGAGAATCTATTTCATTACCTACAACGTTTTTCCAGAAACTAGACTCTGCAGAACTTAACGCCTCTTGTAAATTAGAAGGTTCTTCCTCTATTGCGTAAAAGTAAAAGTCAGGATATTGTGTATCAGTCTTACTGCGTCCAGGTTCAACTTCAGTGACCCTATTTTGATCACTTTTAGAATCTTCTAATCTTAGTTCAGAATCAGTACTAGGTATAGAACCCCCACTATATCTAGATTTAAAAGGAAATGTATCTTCAAAGAAATTAACATCAATAGATATAAGTCAGCACTGTATTCAACCTAATTTATATACCGACATAAGAATCGACATTGAATTCATCCTAAATATCTATACCCATAGATCAGTCGACATTGAACCCATCATGCGATCAGTACCGACATAGACACTATAACTGAAGAAGTTATGGAAGGAAGAGAAGAACATGAGAAGAAAAAGAAGATTCGACAATTGTGAAATCGAAGAAGGATGACATAGATAAGATGATTTAGTTTTTTTTCTTCTTTTTATTAGGATAAAGGGCAGTATTTACATTTCATCATACATAGCCAAAGTCCAATCCCATGTAACCATTAGTGTCCCCTGATTTGTGGAGGTCTCCCAAGTGTGGATTCTTATATTTGCATATTGATTTTTGAGAACTTCCGAATATTTTCATATAAATCCCGAACCAAAGAGTTAGTGGTGCATGTACCCTCCTCTTTTCCACTCCGTCTAAGATGTGGTCCGGCCACATACAATGTGCAATAAAACAGTTTTCGAACTTTATTTTCACCTTTATTGTTAGAGCATCTCCAATGGATTGTGGTGTGTATCCTACGTGGATGGTGCAGTTAGACATCCTTTTAAAATGTAAACTCAAAATTTTCCTACAATTTAGGAATTTGAGAAAAAATTATCTCCAATGGTAGATATTTTGTAATCTATTTAGATTTATCTAATTGGTTAAAAGATTTCCTTTACTTTTATTTTATATTTTATGTTGGTTTAACTTTATTTTGATTGGTTAAGATATGTGACTAGGATTTATCACATCCTTCAGAAGAACTTCTGAAACCAAATGATGGACTATAGGATGTGGTAATCACTAACTCACCACGTCATCCTCACACCCTCCTTCACATCTGCGTTGGAGAAGTTTTTTTATATATAAAGAGTAAAAATCCTACGTGACCTACACAATATAGGAATTTGAGAAACTCCCATTAAAAATACTCTAAGAGGCAATATATAAAGAGACGCCACATACTTCCGACCACATCATATAAGGGCTCCGCTTCTTTTCACCCTTAACCACCTAATGGGTGGGGTTGTCGGTTTAGGTGCGAAAGTTAATAACGGGCTTGGTCCGGTTTGAATCAATGTTTTAAAAAACGGACCGGGCATCCACCCAATAAAATCACCGGGTCAGGGTCTACTGGGTTAACCAGCGGTTTAACCAGTGGTTAAGTGGGTCAACTATCTAAACTTATTTAACTTTGAAAAGTGAGTATAAGTACACCGAACATATGTCCTCTAGACTTGATCTCTTAATACTAGCCCATGTTATCTCAACTATTTACCATTTCCGCCATTGAAACCCTAGCTTAAGTTTAAAACTTTTTTTCTTCCTTTTGATACTCTCTCGTTCGCCATACCTCTCTCCCTATTCTATCTATTTTTAGCTCTCTGTGCATCTATCACTAATCTTCTCCTCTCTCCCTATTCTATCTATTTTTAACTCTCTGTGCATCTATCACTAATCTTCTCTTCTCTCCCTGTTCTATCTATTATTATTAACTCTCTAGCCAAAAAAGAGAAGAACAGGACAACTGAGATGTGGATAAAATTAACACTCTATTAGATTTAAAAATGATTTGAGATTTGATTTAGGTAGTTGATAAGAAAATTGAAGATTTCAGGACTATATGGATTTATCACGACCGATGGAAGATCTGTTTTAATTTGATTTTTGACGGATAATTCGGAAAGACAAAAAAATCGACGGAAAAGCATCCGGGTGAATCGGCAAAAACCCGGATGGATCAATGGTTTACCGGTTTAACCGGCCGGTTCATCCGGTTTAATGGGTTTTTTAACATGTTGATGGGTTAGTACTGAACCAGATCGTTTTTCTTACTGGTTCACCGGTTCTCCGGTCCAACCGGCCGGTCCGGTCCGTTTTTTAAAACACTGGTTTGAACTAGGTTTTTAATCCAAAAGTGAGGTCCGGGCGGAGTTCATTTTTGGTATTTCTTTTTTCGAGCCGTCTCTGCGAAAACCTAACCCCCTTGTTAATTCCAGAGAGAACTAGCTTAAATCTACAAAAACGAAGAAGGAATTTCTCCAGTTTAAGCAAGGTGACTCTTCTGCTTCTTCTCTTTTCTCATATATGTTTGGATTTTGATTTTGTTTGTAATTACTAGTGAAGTAATGATTCTGTTGTTATGTTGTTTTCTTTAAATTAGGGTTTTGAAATGCCAATCGCATCTACTTCTTCTCAACTTTATCGCCCATCTTTCGAAATTTATCGAGACCCGCCAGACAAGTGTGAAATCTACAGATACCCCAGAAACAAGGTTGAAGACGACGTTTGGGATGGTGAAATTGATGAACCAGCTCCACCTCCTTATGTTGTTCTGGTGCAAGGACCTCCCAATGTCAGTGAGAATTAGTACTACTCAATCAAATAATCATGAATTTGTAGTCACAACTTCAGATTAAAGTTAATCATTTGTGTAATTCTTTTGTAGGTTGGAAAATCCTTGCTCATCAAATCTCTAGTGAAGCATTTTACCATGGAACATATTATGAATGATATCCAAGGGCCCATCACTATCCCAACAGGTAACTTATCTGCTTAATTAGGAATACCCTAATTATTATTATTCATGGGTAGCTGGATACCTTAATTATTGGTTACACTTAAATCTTGTTTCATTAATTAGGTGACAAAAGAAGAGTACAGTTTGTAGAGTGCCCCGATGATATTAATGGTATGATCGATGCTGCAAAGTATGCCGATCTTGTATTGTTACTGGTGGATGCTAGTTATGGGTTTGAAGCGGTGGGTTAGTTAATTTCTTTATGTCTATAATAAGTACATTACTATCTAGGAAAAAAAGTAGTGGATCTATTTGGATGACACTTGCTTTTGTCCATTTCAGGAAACATTCGAGTTTTTTAACCTTCTAAGAGTCCATGGCCTTCCCAAGGTTATGGGTGTTCTTACACATCTTGACCAATTGGAAGGTGAAATGGAACTGATGGAAACCATAGAGCGTCTACAGGATGATTTCTGGACTGAAATATGTGAAGGAGCAACAATATCCTACTTCTCTGGTCCCGATGATTATGAATTGTAAGTTTCTTTTGATTAATATGTACTCATTTAGAATGTTTGTCCTTACTTTAAATCTGACTAAATCACTATCTCAGTTTCTTATCCACTCTATGATTATAACAGGTACAAAATGTTGGAAGTACAAGAACTTGCACAAGCCATATCAATGCTCCGATTCCGTACCCCATCATGGAGAGCCAAACATCCTTATGTGCTGGTAGATCGTTTTGAAGATGTCACTCCTCCAGAAAAATTGCGGAAGGATGCAAATTGCAACAGAAACATAAGTCTGTATGGTTATCTTCGAGGTTGTAATATTAAGAGCGGAGCCATGGTAATCTTAATATCTTTCACCTATGCAACGTCAGATACTCCGTTATTTTTTGGAGCTAGAAATTTCTTTTATGAACTTACACTGGTTCTATGACCTTGTCTGACATGAAATATTGTTGTTCTATGACCTTGTCTGACATGAAATACTGCATTATGTACTTGATATGACATTACTTTTTTAGTAAGACGGTATCTGATGTTAGGACATTTGTATCTAGAAACTTGGTTAGAAAGCATGTGTAAAACCAATGAATGAGAACACAAAAATATAGGCAAAGAGACCTTGGTAACTTTGATGCATGTCTTCTACTTTAGACTAGATTCTTCCGCCTTGTGTGGTTTCTTCTTTCTAGGTGGATGATTGGCTGTAGATACCATCTCTCTCTGCCTTTTTTTGTTGTTGATGTGCTTCTGTAATGTTGAATGCTTAATGTGTTCTACAAAGTTTTCATTCATTTAAACATGCAGTTACAGTTTCCCGTATCTTAGATGCCTGTTTTGCTGAAAATTCTGGTAGTTTAAAAAAGAGACCCTTGTATTTCTTCTACCACAGACTTCACTTGCACATTTATCAATAAAATTGACTTGAGGTGTTTTGGGACAGGTGCATCTTGCTGGTGTTGGTGATTTTCGTTTAGATTCTGTTAGAAGCACAGCTGATCCTTTCCCTTTATCTTCTGAGATGGAAATGGAAATTGATCATGTTGAGCTAACTCCCATGGAGAATGAGAGTTTCAGAACAGGGTCCTATCTAAGGTTGGAGGTTCATGACGTCCCTTTTGGGATGGTTGAAAATTTTGATCCTTGTCATCCTATTCTCGTTGGGGGTATCAGTCGTGAAGAGAAAAATGTTGGTTATATGCAGGTTGTTATGCCTTCTCTGTTTTATTTTTCTAATTCGAAGCTTATTTCAATGTTTAGGAAACGAAAGAGGTATTATATTTGATATATGATGTTTCCTGTTAATTGAACTCTGTTTGGTGGGCTTTATGATCATGTATTCTTCTTCCAGGCTAAACTTAAGCGACATGACTGGCATATGAAACTGTTGAAGGCAGGAGACCCGATCATTGTCTCAGCTGGTTGGAGACGTTATCAGACAATACCTATCTATGCAAGTGAATTGGACAGTAAACAACATGAAATTGCAAAGTACATTCCCCAATATGAGCACTGTCTTGCGATGTTCTGGGGACCCCTTGCACCTCCCCACACCAGAATTGCTGTTGTGCAGGGTAACAAGGTTTGGTGTTTTCCATCTCAACTTGATACTTGTATAATTTTTACTGCGAGAGTGTTTCGTTATTGTAAGTTAAAGAACCAACCAAATGTGTAAGTTTATACGCAGTCCTTGATTCCAGAAATCATGGGCACAGATTAGCAAAGACGAAAACTGTTGTATTTTGAGAGTGGATTAAATGGACATGAGTCCCATTTAATTGTGATGTACGTTATTACCTCCACCTTTCCGAATTTGTAATATTCTTGTTGTTTGCTGAAATGTTTGCATTATGAATCAGGAAGCGTTTCGGATAACAGCAACGGCTATCGTTCTTGACCCTAAGCATCCCACAAAGATAGTGAAGGAAAGCAAGTGGATAGGGAAACCTCATAAAATCCTCAAGAGGAGGGCTGCACTTATAAACTTTACACCAGATACTGATGTCGCTAAATTTATAGGTGCAACTATTCGGACTGGGACTCATATTCGGGGGAAAATTACTGAGGTTTGTGCTAAGTTTAGAAACAAAATCCTCACTTCTGTATCTGGTCTTCCATGTTAAATATAGTACTCTGTTGTGTATCTAGATTATAGAACCACCGATTGGCATGCATTTGCTTTTGTGATACTAGAGTTCATGAAAAGGTCATTCGTACACAAAGTTAAATGTACGCTGTATCGTTTTTATGTTTTATGCAGCTGTCTGGCATGTTAGAGTTGGCAGGAACTGTTTCTTTAAGTGAATGTCTTAATTGTATACTCTCTTTAGTTTGTCTATTTTTGTTGTATCGGTAGCTCCAGCATTTCAGTGAAGTTTGTTTTTTGTGTTTCTAATGCTATGGGTATTGGGCAGACGACAAAAAGAGAGGGGATTGCTAGATGCACATTTAACAGCAGAATTAATATGAGAGATACTGTTTTCATGCGTGTGATTCGTCAAGTTGTGGCTCCTCCTCGCTTCCTCTACCCATTGGCTGCAGTAGAACCACATGACAATCTTGTTCCTGTTAACAAAGATTCACTCAAAAAGGTCATTTGCTAATCTTAACTCGGATGGTTAAAAGTTTATGGATTATAGAGTTCTCCATTCCCACCTCTGACTTCTCTTGGGTCCAAAATTTCAGGAGGACCCTGCTCACAGGCAGCTTCGACTTGAACAACGACGTGGTGTGAAGTTCCCTGATGAGGATCCTTGCTCCTATTCATTTTTGAAGTATTTAATGTTGCAGTATATGGTACGAGCTTCTGATCTGTTTCTACTCCTGCAATTCCTTGTGCGTGCTGGCTGCCATTGATTTTAAACATACTGCTAGTCATTAAGTAGGTTGTGGAATGAGGTCTTGAGGAAAACATCCCCACCAAATATTAGGCGTCTTTGAGTTTCATCTATCCTCATTGCACAATACCAAGTATTGTTAAAGAAATCTGTTCCTGTCTCTTTATTGCTTTTCTTGGGTCGATTGCTAGTGACTTCGCCTCTGCAAGATTGCAGCTGATTCAGTTGATTTGGTCTTTTATTCTGCAGACTGAAAATGTGCGAAGGGATCCTGTAGTGGTGATGTCTGAGGAAAAACGAGGAGCATTAACGATGAAAAGAAAGAGAGAGGAGCACGAGAAACAAAGAAAGAAGATTGGACAAATAGTTACATTTTAACTTCTGATGGCCTAGGATTAAAAAAGAAGTGAGTGTAATTTTTAACAAGCTCTTACTTTTAACCGTTTCCTATGAACTTGCCCAGGTGTGTTATAATTTCATTCTGCAGTACCGAGTTCTTAGAGAATGTCATTTCTTGAAATGTCTGTAAAATATCTAGTGTAGCAAAAAATATCAACCTAGATCGGAAGCTCAGCCCTCTATTTGTCGGAGGCATATAGTGTGTTATTGCGTTACTGGTATGTCTTGTTCTCTTCTTTGCTAAAGCTGGGCCCAGACGAGGATAAATCATACGGAATTTGAATTTAACTTATGTGACAGTAAATATTTTAATTACTTTAATTTATCTGATTAAGAAATTAATTTCTTCAAGAATCCTTCATCTTCAAACAAAGAAATCAGCAATTTGCTATTGCTAATAGCCCATGTAGGACTTTTCCATTTCCCCAAATTTATCTGGTAAATGTGCATCTACCAGCAGGGGAAATTAGGCCCAGGCCCTGAAAAAATAATATTCTTGTTGTCAGGCCCACGATTAATTTTTAGTTTCGTGACACCCATAATTATATGAAATTATTAAAAATGTCTGCATGATGGATTACGTATCCGCATGACGGGTTATGCATCAGGGGTATAATTGGCAACAAAACTTGGATATCTAAAAATCTGCACCTTAGAATTTTACAAATTTTATGTCGCTGGAAATCTTTTTAAGAGAGCTACGCAACGAGTACAAACAAGAATATCAAATTTTTGTTTTCCACGAAAAATTCGGAGGTGATTCAACCAAACTAATATCTTTTAACTGTTAGATCCAAACTTAACTTGTTACACACAAACGAAATATATTTCATTTAGGTTTGAGTAACCGTACCTAAACATGTACATTTGGTTGGTTCACAAATAGTTAACCAATGGTTATCCATATGAGCACTTTAATATTAACCGTATTCATCTTTCTCATAACTAGTTCAAATGACTCGAAAGAACTAGTTGAAGAGTTGTTCAATTGCTTAGGTCTTTATGCATAGACACAGTTGAAACAAAATCGGTTTGATTCATTTGAACAATTAAGGAACAATATAGCCACAGTTTGCAAAGATTGTATTCCTTATAAATTATTGTTTTAAGTCCATGAACTACCGATTTGAGAAATAACCATCTTCGGTACGCGTACGTGATACCTAGTGATGTTTTATAACAAACTTCCTACCGTATTTATAAACCCTATTCAGACTAGTGACTTCTTAAAGCCGAAGCAAGAGCTTTCTGTCCTCCCATAGGCTAGTTCCCAAGCAGAATAGAATACCCTCGGTCAATGCGATAAGCTATATTCACTTCCCCACAACGGCACCTCCGAATTCCTGTAACATCTTTTCTACATTTATAAATGAATCGTCTCTGGCATCTATAATAAGTATTTTACTTAACTGATTATGTTTCTTACTTGCTCTTTCTTTCTTCTAGTAGTAGTTTTTACATGTCTTGTTCTCTTCTTTGCTAAAGCTGGGCCCAGACGAGGATAAATCATGCAAAATATTACTGAATTTGAATTTAACTTATGTGACAGTAAAGATTTTAAATACTTCAATTTATCTGATTAAGAAATTAATTTCTTCAAGAATCCATTTCCCCTTCATTGTTTGGTCAACGTGAAGGTCAAACACACAGAACTCTAGATTCTGCCCCATGACTCAAAAATTATCATGTGGTCCAAAAATCTACCTTCTGGCTGCCCGAAGGTCTCAACAACACTCATGAAAAACTAAAAATATGGGTTGACTCAAGGCCCAGGAATTGAATTTAAGAGTCGGGAAATATTTTTTTTCTCTTTCCTTTTTTACCTGGCGTTTTTAGGGGCCACAAAAAAGGATTTACTGGTCAACAATAAAACAAAAAAAGTCACCCAAACGTAATTGTAGCCAGCCCTTATCTCGCGTAATTCGTAATGGCCAAATTTCCCTTACATAATCGGTAGATAATATATTATTTTTATCCCTCGAATGCATTCGGTAGACAAAATAAGAAGCATGCGTTCGAATGTAGTGTTGTGTTGGGAAACCGCCACATTCCTGTGCACCCTAGACTTTCCATTATTACCTAAGTTTACTGTTTCCTTATTTAAGTTCTTATAGTTTCCTTAGATATGATATTTCCTTGTTTAGAATGGTTACTCTTAGAAGTCAGTAGGCTATCTATATGTTCTCTAGAACTCTATTACGAATACAATTCAATTTCAATACAAATTATTTAGGTTTTTACCTAATCAAGGTGGTTAATCCCCAATTCAAAGGATTTTATCATTACGGTTCTTAGTTGTTTGGTGTTGAATCCTATCACCTGGATCAGAGCAGGTTAGGTCTTATTCATAAATTTTAGCAATTTTTTTCTTCTAAATTTTCTTTTCTCTTTTTTCTAAAGATGACATTTGAAGAATTGCAAGACCAAGTTCATTAGTTCTCTCAAAAATTAGACACAATAATCAATGAGCTGAAGCAAGATCGGTTAACTTTAAATACAAGGTTTGAGTCCATACTCACTGAATTACAGGAGTCGCGTGCAACATCTCAACAAGATCTTACCACTTTTGGAACTACTCTTGCCACCCAACTTGCAACCACTCTTGCAGCTGTTCTTCGACCTCCTGAAAATACCGTTGGTCCTACTGGTGGATTAAACAATGGTGGTGCAACTGGTACTATCATACGAGCTGGGACAATTAATTTGAAGTTCCCAACTTTCGATGGAGAAGATCCCGAGGGTTGGATATTTCAAGATGAACAATACTATAGCCTCCATGGCATATCAGATGCACAAAAAATTCCAGTGGTTGCTGCTCATCTTAAGGGAGATGCAATCTCATGGTACCGTTGGATCAAAGACTCTTTAATTGAACCAACTTGGCAACAATTCTCTACTAAACTTTGTTTTAGATTCGGGTCTCGCAAGTATATTGATCCATGCAACGCCTTATCTAAACTTTCACATAAAGGTAATGTCCGTGAACTAATTACTCAATTTGAAAAATTACTGAATTTTGTGCAAGGTATATCTGAAGAACATCTGGTTAGTATATTTATTTCTGCTCTTCGCGTTGATATTGGTGCTGGTGTGCGTTTACTTGAGCCTAGAACTCTTTCTGAAGCATTCAACAAGGCTTTACGGAAAAATAATGTTATTACTACAGCTTCTTCTTTAACAAAACCATGGAATCGTTATGCTCAATCCAAGCCATCAATAACGGTACCTTCTTCTCATCCTTAAAGGAATAGCTTACCTCCGGGGGATAAGCATTTATCATGGTTAGAACAGAAGGAACGGCGTGAGAAAGGACTTTGTTTTAACTGTGATGAGTTATATAATCCTGGCCATCTCTCGTGGTGAAGTCTTGTATTTTATATTTGGAAGGTCTTTGAAGGTGTTACTATTACAGAGCATGACCAGGATTATAGAAGTACATCAGATACAACGGTGGTGACTCAACATGGTAATGATGAACATGATAAGGATGGTGTATTGAACATGGTAACTAAACCTGTGAAGGATTGTGCAATTTCATTCCATTCACTCATGGGTTCTTCTTCTCCAAAGACGATGCGACATCTGGTTCTATAAAAGGGCAATCAATTACTATTCTCATTGATTCGGGTTCCACTCATAACTTTCTACATCCTAGTGTTGCTAAACAATGCGATTATCCTATTCAGACTAACGATACATCAATGCGAGTTATGGTAGGGGTTTCTGTGGATAATGATAATATTTCCAGTATCATCAACTGGCCTATTCCGAATTTAATTAAAGATCTGCGAGGTTTTTTAGGTTTGACCGGTTATTATCGTAAATTTGTCAAGGATTATGGAAAGATAAGTGCTCCGCTTACTCAACTGTTAAAACCAAATGCTTTTGCTTGGTCGAGTAGCGCTACCGAGTCTTTCAAATAACTCCAAATGGCCTTAACAACTACTCCTGTACTAGCACTTCTTGACTTTTCAAAAGAGTTTTCATTGGAGTGTGATGCTTCGGGTAAGGCTACCACAAAGTTTGGTTTGTCATGGATGTTCCAGATTCTCATGGATATTCCAGATTCTCTTCATAATGAGATCTTTGTTATGGTGTTTGTTGTTTTGAATTCCCAATCCTCTTTTGGATTTAGGCTTGATGAGTTTATCAAAGCCTAATGGATGAAGCTTCTTAATGGTAGATTCATGTCCCCTGAAGAAGTTTTTAGTGATGCAATCTAGTTTTTTGGTGGATATGTGCCGGCAGCATCTGTATTTGCATAACATGGTTGGTTGTAAGTGTAGGGGAATTTTGTATGAACCAATCCTCCTACCTGGGTTAGAGCAACTGTAGTGGTGCGAGTATAACCAAAGATCAAAATTTGGGGTTAGTCCGTGCTGTGACACAACGATAGAAGACTAGATTAGGTGGGGCGTAAATTATAAGTTCGCCTGGTGTGGGGCGTAAACTTTATGTTCGCCCGACTAAAAAAAAAACGGGGCGTAAACTTTATCCCCGCCTGGTGTGGGGTGTAAACTTTAAGTTCGCCTAGTTTTGAGGCGAACATTATATCAACGCTCGACTATATTTGGGTTTAGTCTTGGTCCCCGACCAAATATAATCTGGGATTTAGGTTTAGTCTGAGATTTAATCAATAGTATGTCCCATTACGTCTCGTTGTCAACCCAAATATTTGAGTTTAGTCGCCACATTGCGGTTGCTCTTTAGGCATTCCATTTTGCTTTGTATGAGGTGGGGCAAGAAAGTAAAGAGTGTCAGTCAGTGGAACCATTTCATTTAAAAAGTTAAGTTGAACCGGATCTGATGCGTACCGAAGATCGACTGGTTCCATCCTGCACAGAAAATAAAGACCAGCTTTCTGTCTCTGAATCTCCCAGAGAGAAAAAAAGAAAGAAGCTCCAAAACCCTAGTTATTTCTCTCTCAAATCAAATCAACAGAGCGAAGAAGAAATTTCCGCTTCTTCCGTCTCTCATTTCTCTGTATTTGATTTCACATTATACATTTCTTCTCCAAAAACCCTTTCACTTGTCCAAAAATCTAAACCCGCTCTCATCATTTGAACTTCAAAGATCTTGATACAGGAGCTATTCTATAAGGTAATCATCAACTCAAACCCCCTTGTTAATTCGAGAGAGAGATAACTTAGATCTACAAAAACGAAGAAGAAATTTCTGCAGTTTATGTCTGGATTTTGTTCTTGCTTTAGTTTGTAATTACAAGTGAAGTAATGATTCTGTTGTTTTCTTTAAATTAGGGTTTTGAAATGTCCAGTTCTACTTCCCCAGCCTTCAACATCTACAGAGACCAGCGGAACAAGTGTGAAATCTACAGATACCCCAGAAACAAGGTTGAAGACGACGTTTGGGATGGTGAAATTGATGAACCAGCTCCACCTCCTTATGTTGTTCTGGTGCAAGGACCTCCCAATGTCAGTGAGAATTAGTACTACTCAATCAAATAATCATGAATTTGTAGTCACAACTTCAGATTAAAGTTAATCATTTGTGTAATTCTTTTGTAGGTTGGAAAATCCTTGCTCATCAAATCTCTAGTGAAGCATTTTACCATGGAACATATTATGAATGATATCCAAGGGCCCATCACTATCCCAACAGGTAACTTATCTGCTTAATTAGGAATACCCTAATTATTATTATTCATGGGTAGCTGGATACCTTAATTATTGGTTACACTTAAATCTTGTTTCATTAATTAGGTGACAAAAGAAGAGTACAGTTTGTAGAGTGCCCCGATGATATTAATGGTATGATCGATGCTGCAAAGTATGCCGATCTTGTATTGTTACTGGTGGATGCTAGTTATGGGTTTGAAGCGGTGGGTTAGTTAATTTCTTTATGTCTATAATAAGTACATTACTATCTAGGAAAAAAAGTAGTGGATCTATTTGGATGACACTTGCTTTTGTCCATTTCAGGAAACATTCGAGTTTTTTAACCTTCTAAGAGTCCATGGCCTTCCCAAGGTTATGGGTGTTCTTACACATCTTGACCAATTGGAAGGTGAAATGGAACTGATGGAAACCATAGAGCGTCTACAGTATCATTTCTGGACTGAAATATGCGAAGGAGCAACGATATCCTACTTATCTGGTCCTGATGACTATGAATTGTAAGTTTCTTTTGATTAATATTGCAAAGTCGCTTCTTATCCTATAACATGTACTCATTTAGAATGTTTGCCCTTACTTTAAATATGACAAATTAACTTTCTCAGTTTCTTATCCACTCTATGGTTGTAACAGGTACAAAATGTTGGAAGTACAAAAACTTGCACAAGCCATATCAATGCTTCGATTCCATACCCCGTCATGGAGAGCCAAACATCCTTATGTACTGGTAGATCGTTTTGAAGATGTTACTCCTTTAGAAAAACTGCAGAAGGATGCAAATTGCAACAGAAACATAAGTCTGTATGGATATCTTCGAGGTTGTAATATTAAGAGTGGAACTAAGGTAATCTTAATATCTTTCATCCATGCAACATCAGACACTCCGCTATTTTCTGGAGCTAGAAATTCCCTTTATGAACTTATTCTTGTTCTATGACTTTTTCTGACATGAAATACTACATAATGTACTTGATTATTTAGCTGTCAATTTTTGTTATTAAGACAATATCTGATGTTAGGACATTCATAAATGTTGCATTGCATGGATATGTTTTGTAGTTTGTACCTAGAAACTTGGTTAGCTTTCACATAAAGTATGTGTAAAACCAACGAATGAGAACACAAATCACAGGGACTGAAGCAGATAACCTGCATGCCTTCATATAAAGCTGCATCTCTTCTATGCTTCTTTAGACTAGATTATCTGCCTTGATGCTAGGTGTATGGTGGGCTGTAGATGGTCAAATGCTAGTTTTCCAAATCCTAGATGCCTCTGTTTTGGAAAATTCAGTGAGTGTACGCAAGAGACTCTTGCAAAGAAAAAAGGATACTTATTGTATTGTTCTTGCGTCTTCTACCACAAACTTCACTTGTGTTTTTATCCGCCAAACTGATTTAAGTTGTTTCATGCCAGGTGCATATGGCTGGTGTTGGTGATTTTCGCTTAGCTAGTGTGACAAGCTTAGTTGATCCCTTCCCTTTGGCGTCTGAGATGGAAGATGGAAGAGAATCTTGTTGACATAACCCACATGGATATGGGGAGTTTCAGAACAGGGACTTACCTAAGGTTAGAGGTTCACGATGTTCCTTACAGGATGGTTGAGAATTTAAATCCTTGTCATCCGATTCTTGTTGGAGGTATCAGTCTTGAAGAGGAACATGTTGGGTATACTCAGGTTATGCCTTCTCTAATTTATTTTTCTAATTCGAAGTGTTTTTTATTTCACTGTTTTGAAAATTTACACCCATCAATTGTATGATTAGATACTTAGATGGATAATGAAATAGCTTTTGTGAAATTTGAATATGACAGTTAAAAATTCCTACTAATTTAACTGACCTCTGTTTGCGTGCCTTAACTTTGGCATTTATGAGTATGTCGTGTTTTGTTCTTTCAGGTGAGGCTTAAGCAACATAGCTGGCATATGAAACCGTTGAAATCTTGCGATTCAGTCACTGTGTCAGCTGGTTGGAGACGTTACCAGACAAAACCTATTTATGCCAGAGAAATCGACAATGGACGGCATCAAATGCTTAAGTTCACTCCTGAACATAATCACTGTCTTGCAATGTTTTGGGGCCCTCTTGCACCTCCCCTTACCAGAATTGCTGTTTTGCAGAGTAATAAGGTCTGGTGTATTCGACTTGAACTTGTACTTGTTTAATTTGTATTTAGTGAAGAAAGCAAGTGGAAGGGAAACCTCATAAAATCCTCAAGAAGCACTTATATCCCATATATGATTGTAGAATGCGGAGCTTGTTATGGTATTTATAGTCCTTCTAGGTGAAATGTTTCACACTCCTGATAGTCCTTCTAGGTGAAATATTTCACACTCCTGCAATTCCTTGTGCGTGCTGGCTGCCATTGATTTTAAACATACTGCTAGTCATTAAGTAGGTTGTGGAATGAGGTCTTGAGGAAAACATCCCCACCAAATATTAGGCGTCTTTGAGTTTCATCTATCCTCATTGCACAATACCAAGTATTGTTAAAGAAATCTGTTCCTGTCTCTTTATTGCTTTACTTGGGTCTATTGCTAGTGACTTTGCCTCTGCAAGATTGCAGCTGATTCAGTTGATTTGGTCTTTTATTCTGCAGACTGAAAATGTGCGAAGGGATCCTGTAGTGGTGATGTCTGAGGAAAAACGAGGAGCATTAACGATGAAAAGAAAGAGAGAGGAGCACGAGAAACAAAGAAAGAAGATTGGACAAATAGTTACATTTTAACTTCTGATGGCCTAGGATTAAAAAAAGAAGTGAGTGTAATTTTTAACAAGCTCTTACTTTTAACCGTTTCCTATGAACTTGCCCAGGTGTGTTATAATTTCATTCTGCAGTACCGAGTTCTAAGAGAATGTCATTTCTTGAAATGTCTGTAAAATATCTAGTGTAGCAAAAAATATCAACCTAGATCGGAAGCTCAGCCCTCTATTTGTCGGAGGCATATAGTGTGTTATTGCGTTACTGGTATGTCTTGTTCTCTTCTTTGCTAAAGCTGGGCCCAGACGAGGATAAATCATGCAAAATATTACGGAATTTGAATTTAACTTATGTGACAGTAAATATTTTAATTACTTTAATTTATCTGATTAAGAAATTAATTTCTTCAAGAATCCTTCATCTTCAAACAAAGAAATCAGCAATTTGCTGTTGCTAATAGCCCATGTAGGACTTTTCCATTTCCCCAAATTTATGAACGTTATTTTGGGGACCACGAAAATTTTGGGGGATCATTGATTTTTAAGGCACCCATCCTACAATGATAAGGGCTGTCCTAAAGTCATATGAGTTTACCAATTTGCCCTTCCCTATTTAACATTATCCCTAATTAATATAAGCCCACCGCCGATTAACACCACCACCACCTCCGATTATCACCACCACCAACCACCACCACCTCCTCCCGCCGCCCACCACCACCACCTCCTCCGATTATTGAGTGACTAAGGTGATAGAAGAAGAAGAAGATGGAGAGAAAAAAAATTGAGATGGGAAAGATCCGCAGGTATTTTTTAACCAAACCCATTAGTTTTAATTTGATTTTGATTCGTTTAATTTAATAGAAATCATCAAAATAGGGGTTCGAATGTAGCAACAGTTAAATGAGTTCGCTAGGAGTCGTTTTATGTTTAAAACCCCCGGTTTGTTAACCGAACTTCGTGGGAAGGAAGAATTCTTTAAGAATGAATGTCTGAATAAGAATTAACATTATGTAATCGAACTTGTAGTTCGGTTGTTTCGCATATTTTTCGAAAAACCATCTCCTAACCGAACTCTTCCCATTTTACAAAATAAAAATAATTTCCCTTGCAACCTAACTCTCCTAATTTAGTCACTATTTTGAGTTCTCGCTAACCGAACTTTGTCAAATATTTTAAGTTAGTTCGCACAATGTTTTAAAACTATTTCTCAGAATCGAACTCAAAACATTACAAAGAAAAAAACCAATGTAACCGAACTACTCTTTATTTTCCCCACTATGTTGAATTCTCATTTAACCGAACTCTAAGAATTATGTTCTCGTTGGTTCCCAATTTTTTGTTTAGACAACTACTAACCGAACTCATTGTTAATTGCTATGCCGAGTCTTGGGCTTGTTCGACAAGAAAAGGACAAACCGAACTAGAGTCACATTTAACCAGAATTAATGTTGAGATAGCTTGGCTTTTTCAACTGCCCGCTTGGCTTGTTGTCTAAACAAGTCAGTTAGGGTTGGCATATCTAACCCTAGTGAGAAAACAAGCGTTTAGGTCAACCCATGGGTTCATGTTGGCTTGTTACCTATTTTAAAGATTTTATCTCTAAACGTGTTCATTTTTAATCTTAAAGGGTTGTTATGCTATGAACACCTAAGTTCTAGGTTCAATCCTCCCTAACAAAGGTAATTTTAAACATTTTTTTTTTTTTCTGGTAAATGTGCATCTACCAGCAGGGGAAATTAGGCCCAGGCCTCAAAAATAATATTCTTGAAGTTGTCAGGCCCACGATTAATTTTTAGTTTCGTGACACCCATAATTATATGAAATTATTAAAAATGTCTGCATGATGGATTACGTATCCGTATGACGGGTTATGCATCAGGGGTATAATTGGCAACAGAACTTGGATATCTAAAAATCCGCACCTTGGAATTTTACGAATTTTATGTCGCTGGAAATCTTTTTAAGAGAGCTACGCAACGAGTACAAACAAGAATATCAAATTTTTGTTTTCCACGAAAAATTCGGAGGTGATTCAACCAAACTAATATCTTTTAACTGTTAGATCGAAACTTAACTTGTTACACACAAACGAAATGTATTTCATTTTGGTTTGAGTAACCGTACCTAAACATGCATGTACATTTGGTTGGTTCACAAATAGTTAACCAATGGTTATCCATATGAGCACTTTAATATTAACCGTATTCATCTTTCTCATAATTAGTTCAAATGACTCGAAAGAACTAGTTGAAGAGTTGTTCAATTGCTTAGGTCTTTATGCATAGACACAGTTGAAACAAAATCGGTTTGATTCATTTGAACAATTAAGGAACAATATAGCCACAGTTTGCAAAGATTGTATTCCTTATAAATTATTGTTTTAAGTCCATGAACTACCGATTTGAGAAATAACCATCTTCGGTACGCATACGTGATACCTAGTGATGTTTTATAACAAACTTCCTTCCGTATTTATAAACCCTTTTCAGACTAGTGACTTCTTAAAGCCGAAGCAAGAGCTTTCTGTCCTCCCATAGGCTAGTTCCCAAGCAGAATAGAATACCCTCGGTCAATGCGATAAGCTATATTCACTTCCCCACAACGGCACCTCCGAATTCCTGTAACATCTTTTCTACATTTATAACAGAATCGTCTCTGGCATCTATAATAAGTATTTTACTTAACTGATTATGTTTCTTACTTGCTCTTTCTTTCTTCTAGTAGTAGTTTTTACATGTCTTGTTCTCTTCTTTGCTAAAGCTGGGCCCAGACGAGGATAAATCATGCAAAATATTACTGAATTTGAATTTAACTTATGTGACAGTAAAGATTTTAAATACTTCAATTTATCTGATTAAGAAATTAATTTCTTCAAGAATCCATTTCCCCTTCATTGTTTGGTCAACGTGAAGGTCAAACACACAGAACTCTAGATTCTGCCCCATGACTCAAAAATTATCATGTGGTCCAAAAATCTACCTTCTGGCTGCCGGAAGGTCTCAACAACACTCATGAAAAACTAAAAATATGGGTTGACTCAAGGCCCAGGAATTGAATTTAAGAGTCGGGAAATATTTTTTTTCTCTTTCCTTTTTTACCTGTCGTTTTTAGGGGCCACAAAAAAGGATTTACTGGTCAACAATAAAACAAAAAAAGTCACCCAAACGTAATTGTAGACCCTTATCTCGCGTAATTCGTAATGGCCAAATTTCCCTTACATAATCGGTAGATAATATATTATTTTTATCCCTCGAATGCATTCGGTAGACAAAATAAGAAGCATGCGTTCGAATGTAGTGTTGTGTTGGGAAACCGCCACATTCCTGTGCACCCTAGACTTTCCATTATTACCTAAGTTTATTGTTTCCTTATTTAAGTTCTTATAGTTTCCTTAGATATGATATTTCCTTGTTTAGAATGGTTACTCTTAGAAGTCAGTAGGCTATCTATATGTTCTCTAGAACTCTATTACGAATACAATTCAATTTCAATACAAATTATTTAGGTTTTTACCTAATCAAGGTGGTTAATCCCCAATTCAAAGGATTTTATCATTACGGTTCTTAGTTGTTTGGTGTTGAATCCTATCACCTGGATCAGAGCAGGTTAGGTCTTATTCATAAATTTTAGCAATTTTTTTCTTCTAAATCTTCTTTTCTCTTTTTTCTAAAGATGACATTTGAAGAATTGCAAGACCAAGTTCATTAGTTCTCTCAAAAATTAGACACAATAATCAATGAGCTGAAGCAAGATCGGTTAACTTTAAATACAAGGTTTGAGTCCATACTCACTGAATTACAGGAGTCGCGTGCAACATCTCAACAAGATCTTACCACTTTTGGAACTACTCTTGCCACCCAACTTGCAACCACTCTTGCAGCTGTTCTTCGACCTCCTGAAAATACCGTTGGTCCTACTGGTGGATTAAACAATGGTGGTGCAACTGGTACTATCATACGAGCTGGGACAATTAATTTGAAGTTCCCAACTTTCGATGGAGAAGATCCCGAGGGTTGGATATTTCAAGATGAACAATACTATAGCCTCCATGGCATATCAGATGCACAAAAAATTCCAGTGGCTGCTGCTCATCTTAAGGGAGATGCAATCTCATGGTACCGTTGGATCAAAGACTCTTTAATTGAACCAACTTGGCAACAATTCTCTACTAAACTTTGTTTTAGATTCGGGTCTCGCAAGTATATTGATCCATGCAACGCCTTATCTAAACTTTCACATAAAGGTAATGTCCGTGAACTAATTACTGAATTTGAAAAATTACTGAATTTTGTGCAAGGTATATCTGAAGAACATCTGGTTAGTATATTTATTTCTGCTCTTCGCGTTGATATTGGTGCTGGTGTGCGTTTACTTGAGCCTAGAACTCTTTCTGAAGCATTCAACAAGGCTTTACGGAAAAAGAATGTTATTACTGCAGCTTCTTCTTTAACAAAACCATGGAATCGTTATGCTCAATCCAAGCCATCAATAACGGTACCTTCTTCTCATCCTTAAAGGAATAGCTTACCTCCGGGGGATAAGCATTTATCATGGTTAGAACAGAAGGAACGGCGTGAGAAAGGACTTTGTTTTAACTGTGATGAGTTATATAAACCTGGCCATCTCTGTGTGAAGTCTTGTATTTTATATTTGGAAGGTGCTGAAGGTGTTACTATTACAGAGCATGACCAGGATTATAGAAGTACATCAGATACAACGGTGGTGACTCAACATGGTAATGATGAACATGATAAGGATGGTGTATTGAACATGGTAACTAAACCTGTGAAGGATTGTGCAATTTCATTCCATTCACTCATGGGTTCTTCTTCTCCAAAGACGATGCGCATTACTGGTTCTATAAAAGGGCAATCAATTACTATTCTCATTGATTCGGGTTCCACTCATAACTTTCTACATCCTAGTGTTGCTAAACAATGCGATTATCCTATTCAGACTAACGATACATCAATGCGAGTTATGGTAGGGGTTTCCGTGGATAATGATAATATTTCCAGTATCATCAACTGGCCTATTCCGAATTTAATTAAAGATCTGCGAGGTTTTTTAGGTTTGACCGGTTATTATCGTAAATTTGTCAAGGATTATGGAAAGATAAGTGCTCCGCTTACTCAACTGTTAAAACCAAATGCTTTTGCTTGGTCGAGTAGCGCTACCGAGTCTTTCAAATAACTCCAAATGGCCTTAACAACTACTCCTGTACTAGCACTTCTTGACTTTTCAAAAGAGTTTTCATTGGAGTGTGATGCTTCGGGTAATGGATTAGAAGCTGCCTTAGTACAAGTTGGTCGACCCATTGGTTATTTTATCAAGTCATTATCAGGTAAGAATCTAAATCTATATGTCTACGACAAAGAAATGCTTACTATTGTGTCCACAGTTCAAAAGTGGCGACCGTACTTACTCGGTCGACATTTTAAGATTTACACGGATCACCGTAGTCTTAAATATTTCCTGGAACAAAGTTTGTCATCAATTGAACAACATAAATGGTTATCCAAACTCTTAGGCTACGATTATGAGATCATATATCGTTGCAGCACAGCAAACAAGGCTGCGGATGCTCTATCTCGTATTCCTGATTCTCAATTTTTGTCTATTACTACTCCTATTTTTTCTGGAATTGAAGAAATTGTTCAAGAGTGTCATAGTGACAATGAGATAGATGATCTTATCACAAAGTTGCATCAAAATCCAGCGTCTACACCAAATTATACGTATGTAAATAAGGTTCTTCATTATAAAGGTCGCATAGTTGTAGTTTCAACTTCTCCATTGTGTTCTAAGCTTCTTCATGAGTTCCATGCTACTCCTATTGGTGGACACTCTGGTTTTCTACGCACTTACAACAGTATTCAACAACACTTTTATTGGAAGGGTATGAAAAGTTCAACTAAAGCCTATGTTTCCCACTGTGATGTTTGTCAACGTAGTAAATCTGAGGCTATTTCTCCTCCCGGTCTTCTCCAACCTTTACCTATTCCTGTTGATGTATGGAAAGATATTTCAATGGATTTTATAGATGGGTTTCCCTCATATAATAGGAAAACTTCTATTATGGTTGTCATGGATCGTCTAACAAAGTATGCTCACTTTATTGCTATTTCGCATCCTTATACCGCTGATATTGTTGCTGAAATATTTGTTCTTGAAGTTGTGCGTCTTCATGGAATGCCACAAACTATAGTAAGTGATCGTGACCCTATATTTTTGAGTAATTTTTGGGAAGCTTATTTCACCCTACATGATACTAAATTATGTCGCAGCTCAGCATATCACCCTCAAACTGATGGGCAAACTGAGGTTACTAATCGCACTTTAGAATGCTATCTACGATGTTTTGTTGGAATCAAACCCCATGAATGTTCTAAATGGTTGTCTTGGGCAGAATGGTGGTATAATACAACTTATCACTCAGCCATCAAAATGACTCCCTTCTAAGCTTTATACAGCCGTCCTCTACCTAAGATTATTTCTTATCTACCTGGTTATACACCTGTCCATGATGTTGATGTTAATTTACAAGCTTGAGACCACACTCTACATATCTTAAAGTCACATCTACAGTATGCTCAAACCAGAATGAAGAATTATACTGATGCCCATTCGCACAGAACGCATTTTTGAAGTAAATGATTGGGTATTTCTTCATTTACATCCATATCGTCAGACTACCATATACAATGAATCATTCCCCAATCTTCTACCTCGTTTTTACAGATCTTTCCGTGTTCTTGAGAAGATATGACCTGTTCCATATAAGCTGGAATTGCCATCTACAAGACGTATCCACCCTGTTTTCCATGTTTCTACCTTGAAGTTAAAACTTGGAGATACTGTTGTGGTTGAAGCTAATCTACTAACTACTGTAGACTATGTTAAGTGGGAACCTGAAGCTATTTTGGAACAAGGAGTGTACAAAAGACAAAATCGTGCGACTACTTGTTGGCTTATCAAATGGAAAGATCACACTGCAGAAGAAGCTACTTGTGAAGACGCTGATGCATTCCATGATCGTTTTCCAGATTTTGCTGCTTGAGGCCAAGCATACTTTCAAGGAGGGTGGTATGTTGGGAAACCGACACATTCCTGTGCACCCTAGACTTTCCATTATTACCTAAATTTACTGTTTCCTTATTTAAGTTCTTATAGTTTCCTTAGATTTGATATTTCCTTGTTTAGAATGGTTATTCTTAGAAGTCAGTAGGCTATATGTATGTTCTCTAGAATTCAGTTACGAATACAATTAAATTTCAATACAAATTATTTAGGTTTTTACCTAATCAAGGTAGTTAATCCCCAATTCAAAGGATTTTATCAATAGGGTTCTTAGTTGTTTGGTGTTGAATACTATCATGTTGGCCCCTAAATCCTTTTTTGTGGCCCCTAAAAATGCCATGTAAAATCCTAGCGTTTTTATGATTTATGGGCCACCATATATTCGGGAGTTTATTCAAATGACATATCTTCTGAATATTACTGTGGCACAACCTACCATGCCATGGCTCAAGGTGGTTCCAAGGACCATTTTAGAAGGTTAGGCAACATACATTCGGTAGTAAATTAAACTTCTGAATGTATATTAGCCCCAAAATGAGATTTTGCCAAAATCCTAAAATTTTCGAACTTTTGTACTACCATAATCGGTAGTAAAGTGTGTTACTTTAACCTCCGAATATACTCAATTTTCGAATTTTAGCACCACCATAATCGGTAGTAAATTTGAGTTTTTTTCCAAATCTGATTTTTGGGCCACTCTATATTCGGAGGTTCGAGTAACAATATAAACCTCCGAATATAGTAGTGCCACTCCGAATATAGTAGTGCCAAGGCTCTATATGCCGAGGCCTTATATGTTGGATCTATATACCGAGCCAACAAATATTCGGAGGTCAAATGAGTTACTTGTCTTCCGATTATGACTAGTACAAAACTCGAAAATTTGAGTTTTTTTCCAAAATCTGATTTTTGGGCCACTCTACATTCGGAGGTTCGAGTAACAATATAAACCTCCGAATATAGTAGTGCCAAGGCTCATGATGGTTCTCATTTGGGAGCCAGCAAATATTCGTAGGTCAAATGAGGTACTTGTCTTCCGATTATGAGTAGTACAAAACTCAAAAATTTGAGTTTTTTTTTCTTCCAAAATCTGGTTTTTGGGCCACTCTACATTCGGAGGCTCGAGTAACAATATAGACCTCCGAATATAGTAGTGCCAAGGATCATGGTGGTTCCAAAGACCTATATGCCAAGGATCATGGTGGTTCTCATTTGGGGGCCAACAAATATTCAGAGGACAAATGAGTTACTTGTCTTCTGATTATGACTAGTACAAAACTCGAAAATTTGAGTTTTTTTTCCAAAATCTGATTTTTGGGCCACTCTATATTCGGAGGTATGGTTAACTACTCAAACTTCCGATTATTTCAAGTCCTCCGATTGTAAGTTTATCTCCCGAATGCTACTCAAATGTTCTTGAGAAATGAAGAACACGACTACATTCGGGAGATAAAAATCTTGAATATCTCCCGAATATGGGAAAAAACAGAAAAATCCTAGAAGAAAAAAAATCATTCAAATACTGCACCCACTACATTCGGACACATACTTCTTATTTTGTCTACCGAATGCATTCAGAGGATAAAAATAATATATTACCTACCGATTATGTAAGGGAAATTTTGTCATTAAGAAATATACGAGATAAGGGGCAACTCACTTTACGTTTGGGTGACCCTATTTTGTTTTATTGTTGGCCCCTAAATCTTTTTTGTTGGCCCCTAAAAACGCCAGGCTTTTATATGGCAGAAAAACAAAAATGTTTATATAAAATCTTTTTTAGAGCAGTTCCTATGGAATGGACAAACTCAAAATTTGTTCATTTTGGTCCCACTATGGATTGAACAAACATGAAAAATGGATGTTCAAATCAACAAATCTGTTGCTTTGAACATTGAGTTGGATGATCAAGCGCGTGATTGATGATACATCGGGCGAAGGTGCCAAAAACGCACGACACTACCTTCAACGCCCGCGACTCTTCCTTCAACGCCAGAGACTCTTCCTTCAACGCCAATGACTCTTCCTTCAACGCCAAGTGCAATTCACGATTCCCAAAACTTATTTTACTACTTTTTATCCTATTGATCTCTCTTTATCCTATTTTTTCATCTCACTTCATCCTATTTTATTTCACCTAAATATTATATTTTATATTTTAACTTTATTCTAAAAAACTTTTTATATTAAAAAGAAATATTAGTGAGCCATGGAAAACCAAATTTGTTCATTTTGCTCTAGTTTTTATAGTGAAAAACGCAGTTAGTTCATCCACGTGGCTCACCAAAAAAATAAAGTTGTTCATTGACATAGGAACTGCCCTTAGTCACCAAAAAAGTGACAAAGAACAAAAGATTACATATATGTGTGAATCTTTTTTTTTTGTTTATGGGTTGATAAATCCCATAAATTTTTTTCATGATAAAATAAAGATTACATGGATTCCAAGTATATCAAGATCAAATATCAAATTGCAATGCAAGGGTACTTACAAAGAGTAATTTTTGAAGAGATATAACAAATTACCAACAAGAACACCAAAAAATCCTAAGATTGAGAGAATGGTTTTGGGGTTAAAATCCAACCATTTTGAAAGGGTTTTTTCTTCTTGAAAAAGAGATCTTCTCATTAAAATATGAGAGTAATATGCACAAAGTCTTGAATCTTGATTTCCACACATGAACTTCCATCTAAACTGCATTGAGATCATAAAGAAACTCCATGAGAGAGCGTAAAGAATCTCCATAAAGGAGAAGACACAAACAAAGAGGGCAGCATACCCCCCAAGAACACCATAAAAATCTCCTAAAAACAATGAATATTGAAACAAAAACTTAAATAAATTTATCCTAGACTACTATCTATGAAAACTAAAAAAAGTAAAGAAACCTGCTCAGATCCAGCCCAAAGTAAAAAGGTCATTTTGGTTTTGAGAAAAAACTAGAGAGGAGAGAGGTAATTTTTTCATAGATGTGTGAATCACATCATCCAAATTACAGATCAATATTGATAAAGGCTAGGGGTGAGCATGGCCCGACATGGATCGGTTTTCACTTCGTCCGTATCTAATCCATTCATTATGGATTTCAATTTGGCATCCTCATCCAATCCATCATACAACGGATGCACCGATGGATGATTGGACGTGGATAATCTAATGAATTTATTTTATAATTAAAGTTTATAATATCGAAATAAAAGGCAAAAAATTTATGGATGGTTTTAGATTATAACACATTTTCTAAGGGTTTAAAATTTGATTTAAGTGTAATTCTTATTTAAAATTTGAAGAAAAAAAAAACCTACCCCTTAGAAATAAGATGTTTTTGTAAAGAAGTAGTTTGATAAAGATGTACTAACGGATCCGGGTGTCCTATGGAGTTCCAAGGTTGCATCTGGCCCTGCCATAACCCATTGGATTTCAAAAATCTCATCCACATCCAACCTACTAACGAATGGTCTGGATATCCACCCGCAAAAATACAGATGGTCAGGTTAATTCCACGTATCCCGGATTCAAAGCCCAGATAAACAAGATTTAATTAGTGTTTGGGTCCTAGATTTTGGTATGGTAGAGGATTTGGGTCCTAAGTTTGTCCAATTTTGAGTTTGGGTCCGTAGAAAAGGTTTTGTGCAACCTCTGCAACCTTATCCCACCACCAAAATTGAAAACCCATGTTTTGTTAAATCAACACACATACAAGTAATCAATTTAATCAAATCACTAAACAGAAACTCAGAATTCCAAAATCATTAAACAACAATATTATATATTAGGGGTTATATTAGAGAAAAATAAAATATAAACCCATCATGTGAAATAAGAGTTGATGCTATTATGGGTTTGGAGGGATCTAGAAACTTAGAAGAATAAGTAACCAGTTTTTTTAACGACCCAAACTCAAAATTGGACAAACTTAGGACCCAAATCCTCAATCATACCAAAATCTAGGACCCAAACACTAATTAACTCGATAAACAATAATCACTTAACAACAATAATAATCTAATCTAATCTAATCGGTACTCATTGAAACATTAGAGAGTGGTGCAACTGAGGAGCTAGAGAAACCTTGTACGGTGAAGGAAGTTGTGGGGGCTATACAAGATCTAGGGAGTGACAGGTCCCCAGGTCCTGACGGTTTCCCAATAATGGTGTTCAGTAAATGTTGGCAATTTATGAAAGATAACATCCTTGCCGTGGTGAATGATTTAATGGCGAATGCGCATATTGGATGGATACTCGAATAAACTTTTCTTTTTCTACTTCCCAAGCATAATGAAGTGGTAAATGTTACTGATTTCAGGCCATCATTCTTATGGGAAGGATGAATAAAATTCTGGCAAAAATTCTGGCAAATAGATTGAAAGGGGTGATGGATGGTCTAGTGAGTAACCATCAATGTGCTTTTGTTAGTGGCAAATTATTGATAGCTCTTTAATTGCTAACGAGGTTATTTATTGTTACAACAAGATGAATAAATATGGAATTATATGTAAAATTGACTTCCAAAAGCCTTATGATAATGTGTCGTGGGAGTTTCTTGACTATACACTAATGAGAATGGGATTTGGTGATAAATAGAGAAAATGGATTCAAGCTTGTACTCGACATGTCAATATCTCTGTCTTAATCAATGGGTCTTCAAATGGCATGTTTGAAAGCTCAAAGGGGTTGAGACAAGGTGACCCTTTGTCTACCTTTCTCTTCGTATTGGTGGCTGAATCATTAAATATCCTTTTTCGTAAAGCTAGTGATATTGGTTGGTTGTAGGGTTTCAAAGATATCCAAAATGGAACTGTTAATCTATTATAAGTCATCTTTAATTTGCCGATGACACTTTAGTGTTTCTTCAAAATAAGTCTAGTCAAGTTACACATTTAAGGAACATCTTGTTATGGTTTGAAATTATATCAGGTTTAAAGGTAAACTTCAAGAAGACAGCTTTAATCCCTATTGGGGAGGTTCCACAGATTGGTTCTCATGCCTTGACTTTTGGTTGTAAGGTTGAGAAACTTCCTATTTATTATGTAGGGTTGCCTTTAGGGGATAAGTATATGTCCAATGCAAAGTGGGATATAGTTTTGGAGAGAATAAAGGCAAGGTTGTTTAATTATTCGGCTATTTTTCTGTCTAGAGGAGGAAAATTAATTCTTATGTCATTAGTCATTGATCCTATGTCCGTTATCAAGATGATGGAAAGGCTTTTCAGAAAATTCTTGTGGAATGATAAAGTAGATGATCATAAATTTTATCTTGTTAGATGGGAGGTAGCGATTTGTACTAAGGATTGTGGTGGGCTAGGAATTAAGAAAATAAAATATCTTAACAAATCTTTAATTATGAAATGGTTGTGGAGGTTTGGGTGTGAAAAAACAGCTTTATGGAGGACTATCATCGCAGAGAAGTACGGGGAAGACTCTTTAGGGTGGTACACTAATAAACCTAAGGGAGCGTACGGGACTAGTATTTGGAAAGGGATTGCAAGGTTTACTGACCTTTTAAAAACCAACTGTAGTATGCTGGTGGGTTATGGGGTCACTACGAGATTTTGGAACGATAAATGGCTATCTACTGTGTGTTTGAAAGACCTTTTTTCATTGTCTTATGTAGCTACAGAAAAAAAAAAACGCAATCGTTGCTCAAATAAGGTATGTGAATAACGATATATATAGTGGAATGGAATTTAGGCATCACGAGCCGTTTATTACTGAACTCTCTTCCTTACTGAACTCTCTTCCTTTTTCAGTTAAGTGTTATTACCAGTGGTTACAAGTTGCCGAGCCACGTCCTACTAGATTTATCGTCTGTCGAAGAGTGTGGTTTAAACATCGGCCAACAAAAGTGAGTTTTTTTTTATGGGCTGCAGGTTCTGGCAAGATCGCCACCCAAGATATTTTGAGAAAACAAAGATGGCATAGATATTGGGTTAATCAATGCTATCTCTGTGTTCAAGATGAAGAATCAGTGAATCACTTATTAATCCATTGTAAAAAGTCTTGGGAAATTTGGTGCTGTTTTGCGAAAGAATTCAAGGTGATATGGGCAACGCCTCCATATTTAATTAGTTTGATAAATTCTTGGCCTAGGATTAACAATTCTTCGCGCATAGCTCTTGTTCTTAAATTTTTTCCATCTGCAATTACTTGGTCTATTTGGAAGGAGTGGAATTTGAGAGCGTTTCAAGACAAGAGTAAGGAGGCGAAGGGGATTATAGAGAAAGTGAAGTTAACAATGGCTAAATGGTTACATAGTCGAGGTATCTTCACAGGTATCACCATCCCACAATTTACAATTAGCTGGGAAGAGGTGATTTTTCAACCTCATTGATTTTTTCTTGTCAGTGAATCAAGGGGATGCTTTGTAAGGTTTTTGTGTGTTGAGTTGGTTGTTCCTTTGTGTTGTGTGTATGTTCTTTGGTGTTTTTTCTTGCGACCATTAGATTTCAAGCTTTGGTTTGTGTTTGGGGGTTATCTCTGTTTCTCCCCTTCCTTTTTTGGTTGGTTTTCTAGGTTTAGATAACATAATTCTTGCACTTTACTCCATCTATAAATTTTTCAATTTGCTGATCAACAAAAAAAAAACAAACTTGCAAACCAAAATGAAAACAATTATTTACCATCAATTAGTAGACTCTTCAACATCCCCTATAACTAACCCATCATGATTTTTTGCGAGATCACAAAACATTTCTTCATGATCGTTCTTTAAAGGGGGAACTTGATGCCTGGTGGAAGCATTGAACAGTATTAAAATCTAAAACACATGTTTCCGAGATACCACTCTCCGGAAAAACACTACTTTTTTAATTCATCCAAGACCGTTTAACATTAAAACAAAGAGCTCTTTATATAGATAACTCTTCTCATATTTCCTAAACTATCAAAATACTGATTACCTAAAATAAGAGATATTCCTAGACAAATATATCCCTACATAAATAATTATACTACTAAAATATTCTTCATAAATGAAAATAACTTAATTTACTATAATATTCTTTTCTAAATAATAATAATAAATAAGAGAATAATCCCAATAAACAAATATATTTCCTTTCCCTAAATACTCCACCATTCTCTTCTTCTCAGAAAAAATTCGCCCTCGAATTTTGCTGGTATAATTGCTCGCATTTATAATGCATTGAGGAAACTTCATATAATCCTTCGGAAAATCCAAACTTTGAAAAGATATTTTCGGACACAATAACACTTGTACTGAACTAATCGTACAAACTGCTTCATGAGAATGATTCACGTATTTGGGACATATAAAAAATTATCGTCAAGGTAAACATCATAGATTGGAGGTGAATTCCAATCCACGATAATTTGATATTTTTCAATTTTAGAAAAAGAAAAAATATCATCAAATCTTTGGCTTTCAAGCTTTAATCCGGGACTCCAACGAATCTCGTGGATCATGTGCAACTCCTTGAAATCCTTTCTCCTTGTCGCCAAAGAGGCTTTTGTTTTCATCACCGGTCACTTCCTCCGCTCGTTGTAGACTAGGACCATGATGGGGCTCTTGCTGATGATGCATTTCAGCCAATTGTAGGGTGAGCGCCTTAACCTTCCGTTCTAGATCATCTATTACCGCTTGCTCTTTCTCATCGCTGAGAGCGGCTCTTCGAACAACACCATAATTTTTTCCTCGAAACATGATGCAGGTGCGTTGCCTGTCTCGAACTACATTTTCTTAATTCTTCATTTTGTATATATTTGATAATTTTTGTTTAATTATGCAGTTTTTAAGAATTAAAGCTCGATAGCTAAAATACGGAATTCTACCGAAAATTGGGTAAAAATCGAACACCAACACCTATTGCTCTCTCAGCTGTCTCAAGGAACGCATGGACCTGCACATGGAGTGGGGATGTCGAAAAAAATCAAGTCGCTGATATCAAATGATAAGATGGGCTTAACGGGGTCTATTACTTTGGATATAAATTAGTTAGGCCCAATATGAGCTAACAATGGCGAAAATGGGCAGTCAATTTTTGTTGGGACAATTTAATCGGATGTTCGGACTTTCCTGTAATCTAAAATAAAATCGGACTTTTACTGGCTTTGGTGATGTGTTGGCTACGGACTTTAAGGGAGGCGTGTGTCTAAATGAAGCAGTTGTGTGGCGACAAAATTAAGGAATCAATTCAGCAGACTTATTCCACAAGATGGTTGGTGCCGAGGTGGGAATTGAAGTTTCCATTGTAAACAAGGAAAATATCCTGATAGAGGGGAAATTAATTATGTGCTCATAAGGCATCTTAACTTATGTGGTCGGTCATGCAAATGTAAATGAAAAGGAAAGTGATCTTCTTAGTTTGGGAATTAATTGATATTTTGACACTTGTCAATCTATAATTGGATGACTCTTATAAATATGATGTGATATGTGGTCATTCGGAGGGAAGAAGGGGGATTTGAGCCCTATAAATACAGACGCGCAAAAGAGAAAGGGGGAGTTTGGATGGCCAAGAGCCGACACTACTGTTTTTACATTATTTTGGTTTCGTTTTTGTAATGGAAAGCTAGCTCTCTCTATTTGGGCTAAGGAGGAAGCCAATAAACCGTGTAAGAAATTCTAGTACTCTTTGAATAAATATTCTTTTGGAGCTTAAATGTTTTAATTAATCTCTCTTCTTATTTAGCTTCATAATAATTGTT
Organism: Papaver bracteatum; assembly: GCA_023529315.1. NCBI lineage: Eukaryota > Viridiplantae > Streptophyta > Magnoliopsida > Ranunculales > Papaveraceae > Papaver > Papaver bracteatum. Next base: position 1,466,115 of record JAJJWX010003506.1, read on the forward strand.
TTGGATGGTTTAGCTATCGATCTTTTATAAGCGAAGGAGATTATACCGTTTTGGTTTACAACATAAGTTGTTATTTTGTTTTAACTGTGATATTTTCCGAGACATGCGATAAGGTTCAAAACTGTCTTGAGTAGCGTTACGAGTAGTTTTTTTAGTTAGTCTCAAAACCAAATCCTTATAAAAGTCCGAGCAACGAATCTTTACTTACCACAACTAAAACTATATCAAGTCTCAAAATCAGTCACGACCGTCCAACTTCGCCGGCATGATTGGACAGCGTGGATTATCCCATGGCCGGTCGGTCAAGTGTTGTTATACACTCTGGCGGGCCCACTTCCCACTTACCTGACCGACTTTCTCAAAGCCTTGCCATGGAGCAGCATACGCTTGCTCAAAACATGGCTGGCGTGATGCTTTAAAGGGTCACATAATTTCATATATGTCGCAGTTTGATCAAAACTATCCAACTTCACCGGCATGTTTGGATGGATAAGATCAAGCCTATGACCGTGGGACAGGTACCAGCATGCTCATCACCGGCCCATTGTGGGTCCCACATAATCGGCCCCTCCAAAAAGGGAGCATGACTTGCCAAACCGTTTGGTGGAAGTCGTGTGTGCGTGGCTGTTTTGAAACCCTAATTAGGGTTTGCGGCGCTGCATAACTGTCGCAGTTCGATCATGACCATCCATCTTCGCAATTTTAGATGAAGGGTGTAGATATAGACTTAAAAGGTCCCAAGCATGTCAACATGATCAATGTGGTCCCACCTATACGTATGACTGATCGGCCTAGGGCAACCATGTCCGAACGTCTCGAAATGCGTGCCCAAAGTAGACATGTCACGCAGCTTCCAAATCCTTTACGACAATGGATTTCTGCCGCAAACTGATCCCAACCACTCACCTTTGCCGGTCAAATTGAGTGGTCTAGATCGCACCTTCATGATACAAAGAGGTACATGCATGTACACATGCAAGCCGTCTACACGCATGCCCGGTCGGTTCCGCTGAAAACGTCTCCCATGCTTGGTTTCGGTCAAGCTGAAGAGTTATGCTTACACACCTCTTCAAAACCCTAAAACTCCATCAACGGTCGCAGATGAGCATCATAGATCATCTCGTCCGTCTAACTCTACCAGCTTGGTTAGACAGCCCAGGCTAGGAGTTAAGTGGCCAATAAAGTATCGTGGTGATTACCATCCGTCACTCTACCACATGGAGTGATCGTCCAAGGGAGGGATTGCCTGTGCAGCCTCCAAGAGATCATTCAAAGATGGCTAGACATGCACCTGTTTTAAGACGCTTAATCGTGACTTACTCTGATAAGCTTTAAAACAGCGATGCTTTATGCATATTGAATATATTCGACGCATTACATGCACATAATATACATGATATTTTTAGAATATCGATTTCATAAATAACTCAGTTATTTAAACTAGCACCGTATGCTACTTTATGTGGGTCCTACGACCCACATTCGAGATATCAAACATGTCACAAACTGGGGGATACTTACTGGGGTATTGGTATGGAGGTTTACAGCGTGCAACGTGCCATCACAAGAACATGTCAGGAGGCATAGACGGTTAGCGATGATGGGAGAAGTGGGCCAAGACGTGATCGTGCAATCACCCACACGACCCCACTACTCCATCACTCAACTTCCTCCACTTCCTACGAGATGAGGGTTTGCGCTCTATGACTTGTATACATAGGTCCTTTGCCTATTTTCCAAACAACACAGACAAGCACAGAAAACCAAGTGTTGTCAGTCGTATCCAGAAAATACCAGAGATGATTGCTTATATTATTGCAAGCCGGATCGATATTCTGATACAAGTCATAAACAGCCAACACCTTAACAATCTCAAAAACTTCTTCGCTTCCCTCCCTAAGATCAACCCCATCTCCTTTACTTTGTGATCGAAGCAAGTCTGGAACGACCATTTCTTGGTTTAGGACAGAATTGTATAGATTGATATCTCGAATCAAAAGCACTCTCTTACAATGCATTTTTTTAGGGTTTAGATTCATTTCTCATCCACACACCCAAAATTACCAAAACCAGCAGAAATAGTTTTTACCCATAAACACCTGGCAGAAAGTGATTCTCCATTTTTGTGAAGATCAATGGCTACCGGAAGCAATCGTAATGATGTTGTGTGTGTATTATTCCATTTTGGTACAATTCTATCTTAATGAAGAAAATACTGAAGAAGACAGTTTCTTCAAATACTCCAAATGGTTGAATCTTAATTCAATGACCATCCCTCAAGAATCATCATATTTCTCTTCGAAATTCATGTTCTTAATGTATATGTCTATGTATTACAATGTACATGACATTTGTATTTTATCATGTATTTCACTTTTGATGGATATGGGATTGTTGTATTCAATTTTATATTATCAATGAAACATAGGGTTTACCTCTTACCTTCAAAAACAAAACAAAAACAAAAACGTCCAAATATTTCGGGCGGCTTTCAACCGCATATTTTCTACAGAGATACCTTTTCTACCGTATACATTTGTCCCCCAACCAATATTTTTTGGCTCCACCCCTGGCTGTATATATTTTAACCAACACCATGTATCTCTCACTTGTGTTTATATCCCCTGCATGGTAGGTTTTTTTCTTATTAACCAAGTTAAAATTTGTTTTTATGTTAAGATTTGTTCGATGTCTGTTGATTCGGACCTTCCGGGTGTTTCACAATCCTCTCCTTTATATGTTTTCAGAATACAAATGCAAACTTGTTAACTCACAACAATGTCTTCTCCTTTGATGTAATCGCTCGCTCTCTCTGTCTCTCTATCTTAGTTAATAAGATCACATAAATAAGTATTTGTATTTTCTTTTTAGATATATTGGATTAATTAGGGTTTTCTATATCACCACAGAAAAATGGGTTCCCTTTTTAGGCGTTAAGATATAGATACGAAGTTTGTTTCAGCAAGGAGTTTCTCGTCCAAGCAGGTTTCTGAAGAAGGTGGTAAGAAGACAGGGTCACGAGTTTTAGACGTTGCGACATTTTCAGTCGGTGGACTTATGGGAGTGGCTTTTGTGACTTGGCTTCATGACAAAGTCTGTGGCAAAGCAGCATTCAGCTCCATCTTGGGATTTAGCAAAAAAGCGTGAGAGATGGTGCTCCTCTTAGGTTTTCTTTTATGATCTATCTCTCTCTCTCTCACTCTATATATATATATATGTTGGTAATATATGTTTTAAAAACATTATTGATTTCCAAAAATTAGTGTTTCATTTAAATGGTTTAAATGTGATAATTATTCTCTCTCTTAGAAAATAAATATTTTGTGTTAATGTCAAAACCGTTTTTGTTGAACGAATTAATGATGCTAATTAACATCTTAATAATGTCTTTCATTTAATCTATATTTATTTTATTCATGGCAATTAAAAATAAAGATCAGAATTTTAGTATTGGGTTTTTAGAGGAGTTGTTAAAATAACATTTTTTTGTTAGTGAGAGAGTTTTTCTTTTATGTCTCTTGGGTTGTCAAGGAAAAATGAATTTTTTGTGATAAATAAAAACAAGTGTGTGATCATCCTTGGTTTTTATAAAGAGTTTCTGAGCAAGAATGAAGTGTAGAAGTTTCACATCCTCTCACTGATAGGTGTGATAAACACCTAATTTTATATCTAGTATTTATGCTTTCTTTGCGAGTTTTAGTGTGAATTATGTATCTTATGCTTACTTTTGAGTGTATTAGGTGCTTTGGAGTCGTGTGGAGCAAAAGAAGGAGAAATTAGCCATTAGGAGCTACAAAGTGCTAAAAGGAGCAAACAAGTAAAGTGTTATTGATGAAGAAGGGCCAAAGACCAATTTTAACTCATTTCAATCAAGGAATTCTTATCACCATCTCGAAGAGAATTCAAACGCGAAAAGAACGCAAAATGAATGAGGTCATTCCGAGTTCGTAAGAAGAAGTTATGAGCAAAATGGTGAAACCAATTTGGATTAGGTTTTCTGTTGGGCCTTATTGGGCCTGCACGAAAAGAGAAATGAGAGATGCGTTTTGGGCTTGCTATGGACGTGAAAATTAGGGTTTTTGGTGGATTTTGAGGAGGTTAAGTATCCTAATTGGATAAGGATATCATATCTTCTTCTAGTTTTGTTCTAGGGTTTAAAAACATGATAGGGTTTCTCTTTCTTCTTGTTATGAACTCCATGAACATGAGCTAGAGTTTTTATTATTGGTTATGGAATAGTTGGATTTCACAAAGCATGATTCTTTGATTCAATATATTAGTTTTGTCTCATATCTATCGTTTGCAATTCTCTGAAAATATTGTTTTATGATTGATTGATTGTTTTGTCAATTTGCAAATTGGTAGAACTTCTAATCAAATCTATTGCTAGTTTAGGGTTTATTATACGTAAAAGTGATATTCCTTGAATACAAGTAGCATAAATATGATTATAGTTTGTAGTGATATATTCTTATGATCATATGTGAATTGTAACCTTTGTTAAATTGAATTAGTGCGATTTCCACGTTCAATTGCTTTGATTGGCCTGATTTCATAGAACTTAATGCATCTAGGGAATTAAACTTGATTAGTGCTTTTACACGTTAGGTTGTTCTTTTAGATAGAACTCATACTCGCATCTTTTAATGTGTTTGTTGATGACAAAAGGAGATTAACGGGATATTCTTGCGATCAAGATATTCTAGGGCTTTTGATAAAAGTTGAGATTAAAAATCAATTCTAGTTATTGTTAAAAGCATGTTAGTGAATGAAAACGAAATCCTTAACCAATATCTTTTCTATTTGATTTGTTTGATTATTTCTTTACTTGCTTTTATTTTATTCTAGTATATAAAAATCAGAAAACTCCCGGTATTTTATATAGGAAACCGAAACAATGAGACAACCTAAACCTCTCTGTGGGATCGATCCTTTCTTGTCCTTGCTATATTTTATATTTTGAGTAGTGAGAAAGTGTAATTATTTTTGACGCATACGACAACGATCAAATTTTTGCTCCGTTGCCGGGGAGGCAACGGTTGTCACTTGTTTTTGGTTTCTTATTTTTGTTTTGTTTTTGTTTTTAGTCTTATTCTTGTTTTTCTTATTTTCTGGTTTTTAACCTTGGTTTGAGAATCTTATTTCAGGTACTTATTTCTCATGGATGGAGCATATTGGAACAACGGATACGGTTTTCAACAACCTCAACAATATGACAACTACCAATTCCAGGGGTATAATCAAAACCAATTCATTGGTTATGACCAATATTCCATGGAACCTTATGGTTTTCCTCAACAACCTTATGGCGGGTATGTGTGTGAACAACCACAAGGATGGGAGGATTCTTATGCTCGTGAACAAAAAGTCTTTAACTTTATAGATCAAGTTTCCAACTTTTTACAAGAAGAATTTCAAAAAGCAAAAGAGACTACAAACGAGCAACTCCAAGAACTTCGTGAAGGTATAACTTGCGAAGAGGCATTGATCAATGTAAGGAAGATGTGTATAATTCTAATGTGCATATGGTTTGTGATGAATATTTGATTGATGCTAATGTTGAAAAAGGCCAATCCTTGGGCACTTGTGTTGATAATTGTGTAGCTAACTCAACTCTTGATATTAATAATGATCATTCACCTATTCAAAAGGATGAGTTAGAGTTTAGCAACACTAAAATCAGCGACGAATAACCTTATGTTAACTATGAAAGTGACGGTGATTATGATACATTGCTTGAAACAACTCGTGGTGACAACAATGAGGAGTGTACAATGGAATATTTTTGGGATCAATATGAAGACGAAGAGGAATATGATGACACTAGTGCAGCTTGCTCAAGCATTGATCTTAATAATGATCAAGAGCCTATTCAAAGGGCGGAGCTTGAGGATGAAGCATTTTTGAGTGTTCTAAAAAAGTTCCTCATAGTGAAATTTGGATCCGCAATAGAGTATGTGCCTTGCAACAACGAGGAGTATGTTGAGAATGAAACCGATATGACCAATATTGTGGAAGTCCCAATTGAGCTTGCAAATGATTGTAATGAAGATGTTGATGTTGAGATTTTGGTTAAGGCAGAAACGGACGAAGAATGGTTGCAAGGTTTGATAGAGGACCATGATATACAAGAGGTGAATAGTTCACTTGAATTTTTCAAGGATGAAGAGGATTCCGTGCTACAAGAGATTGTGCGAGATTTGTCTAACCCTTTGCATATTAATTCTTCTCCTTTACCTCTTATTGGTTTGAATGTATGTGCTTCGAGAACATTATTAGATGACTTTGTTTCTCGATTTCCACCATTAGAAACATTAGATTCTCATACTATGCAGGTTTTGGACCAAGAAACCGTGGAAGTACCCAACTCTTATATTCTTTATGCACTTCCAAGTGTGGACACGAATAAGTGTGGGGGAAGCTTTTATCGGTTAATAGCTTCGTTTGTGTTTTATATTACTAATATTTGTATGGAGCTATTATTTTCAAAACAGGTACTATGGATGGATCCCCAACTTTTCAGATTATTGGTGTATGGGGAATGAATTTTACAAGAAGCTACGTCGGGCCGTCGACTTTAAAACAAGCGCTTAGTGGGAGGCAACCCACCGGTTTTGTATCTCTTATCCTTTTGCTTTTATTTTTGTTTCGTTTGTTTTTTTATTTTTTATTTTTTTCATATCATATTTGCATCCCCATGTTTAATTTCATTAAGTCCATAATCTATCTTAGAAGAGAATTATGACGAATACCTTTTCGTCAGAAAATTTCAGACTGCGCGTAGTTCAGTCCAGACACCATAACTGTTAGAATGTTTATCAAAACACTGTATAATTTTGACACTGTGTAGAAAACACGTAGGTGAACAATTTTTCTGAAATGGAGTTTTTCCAAATTCCTTACCAATTTGCACAGTTTTTGCGTTTTATCTGCTGTTATGTCAGAATTCAAAACTTTCGGTTTTACACATTGAGGACAATGTGAAGTTTAAGTGTGGGGGAGCATTTATATGTTTGTATAGTTTGTTTTAGTTGTTTTATGCCTTTAAAAAAAAATCAAAAAAATAGAAAAACCAAGAAAAATTTGTGCTTTTTGAACTCCGAAATCTAGAAACTTGTGCCTTTAGGATGACACCATTAGTGGATGGAACCATTTTGAATGCAGGAGTTGAGGAACTAATTAACTAAAAGGGACGAACATAGCTCAGAAATCACAATTAACATGATAGTTGTTACCATATCTCGGAATATCACCATATCACATTCTATTTTTATTTTTCCATATTTATCTATTGTTCTCTATGTGCTTTGGTGGGTCACTAAAAATCGAGTTGTTATTACTGCTAGGATGAAATAGAGTGATTGAGTTACTAGAAAAAGAAAAAAAAAGAAAAAAGAAAAAAAAGAGACCGGCCAATTAGACCAAACGGAATAAAAGACACTTGGATAAAGCAATATGTGTGTGCTCTCCTGTCTCCGTCGCCTAAACAAGCGTGGAATGCAGGATCCAAGGGAACTATCGTGTAATCTGCTAACAAGAATCATGCGCTTGGATCCAGTTTGATCCAATCATGTTGTCTAAAAAAAAAGGAAAAAAAAGAAAAAAAGTGAAAAAGTGAAAAGAAAAAGAAAGCATTATTTTGGTTGAATAAAGTCACTTCTGGTTCCCTTGTATATGCCAGTGAGTTGATGTAGAATTCAAACCAGTAGCTCAATCCAATAGGCATAGGTTCATCTTGGCAGTGACCTTCAGACAGATATGGGAAACATCGATCACTTGTGAACATTCGCCAACATCTACATCTTTATCCATCTTCTTAATCTTTTCATTGTGATTGTGGTTTGTTAGTTTACGAGTATTGTGGCTTGTTCGACTATCTAATTAGATCTTTATTTACTAATATATGAATTGAATTTGTGCAAGGTACCTACTCCTGTAGTCACTTTGGATTCGTTCATTGATTTGTCACAAATAGACGGAGTTGGAAATATAGGTTTTGTAGCACTACACCAAATTCAGTAATTTGTAACACTGAATTGTTACACTAATGAGTGTGATAATAGTTGTTACACAAATTTGTGTGACATTGATGAAAAGTGTAACAATATATCCCTATTTTATTTTATTTTATGTTTTATTAATTACGTCACACCAAAAAGTGTAACAATTCAAATACTAATGAATTGATTTATTTTCTTAATATCAGTAAAAATATTTTGCATGTCAAAAAGTCTCTCCCACGGTCCCACGTTCTCCCCCACCATTCTTTTCTTCCTTTTAACTGTACGCGTTTGAGAAAGGAAATCAACTTCCTTGTCCTGCAACTCTGAGGTTTCTCCGTCTCCCTCTAAGTTTCATCCATCTCTCTCACGCTATACCTAGTATTCTATCGATTATGAGAGGGGATCCATTAATTAGGTTTTTCCGGAAAAATTAGAAGTTTTACTTTGGGATCTAATTTTTCTAGGGTTTATCATGTGCGTCGTTTTGACGCTAAATTTGGGTGCTATTTTCATCAGGATTATTTGCAGTAGCAACAAAATATACAACCTCAGATGCGGCGTTTTATATTAATCAAGAATCGTATGGATTGCGAAACAGGTTAAGGCTCTGCTTGAATAGGCTGGAGTTTCTTTCAAATATGATTTCCCTTTTCTATTTTATGAATATCATTTAAGTGGTGCATATTACTTCGTTTAACTTCTCCTAAAATGGGATCCTTGAATTTGATGGTTTCTCTTCAGCATCTTTTGGAAAACAACATAAATTCTCTATCTAAAAGCTATTATATATTTAGTTCCTAACCTTCCGTAGAGCCATTCTGAAGCTGATATCGCACTTTATGTTTGCATTTAGTTAAGATTCATAATGGTGTCCAGATGCAGTTAAGATTCATAATGGTGTTCAGATGCTCAACTCCTTGTCAATACTGATATCACAATTAAGCTTCAGAATCTAATTGGTGACTATTTTTGTGAGCAGGTTATCAACTCAAAGTGTCAGCCTCCTTTCTTATACCATGGTGATAGTAATTTTATCGTTGATGGTTTTGTTTACTTATAGTTTGGCACGTGTTACTCTTCATGTCGGCTTTGTGTTAATCGTAATTACTAGCTATGCTTCTTAGTTGTAGCTTGCATTTGGTATCTTGTAATGTTCCAGGTTGACAATATTTGTGCGGGATCTCATTGTAGAATTTCTTGCATGGATATAGGTGGATATTGGATTCAACGCATCAATTTGAAAATTTTGAAGAAACCTACTACATTCTATGGAGGAGCACTTTTTCCCCTGCAGCAAGTGGTTTGCTGCCATATACAGGCCTGGCTGGACTTTGATCTCTTCCTAATGATACCAGTTATCTTGTTGATTCATCTGCAGGGTGTAGTAGTTACTACAATAGGATTCATGAAGGAAGCTCCACATGTAAAAAAAAAAATGGATTTGGTGTTTAACATAAGAACAGGCTAATAAGCAGAAGAAGGCCTTTTGAGAAAGGAACGAGCATGGTGTGCATCCAAAGGAAACATTCCTTTGAGAATTCAGCTAAAGAAGGCCTCAAAGTAGAAGAAGCATTTCAAGTCATAGCAAAGAATTCCGTGAAGAGCGAAGAATAAGAAGAGCTGTAAGTGAACTATTAAGCAGCATTTTTCTTTCCCTTGTCATTATTAAATTTAAATTAAAGCTCCTTGCTTGGTCACTAATCTAAGAGAATGTCGTAATAGAGATCTCAAATACATTTGTAAATTATATTGCTTTATTTGAGAATGCGAGGTATCAGGCAATCAAAAATTCTAAAAAAATGATCATCACAATTACGTTGCTTGTTAGTGCATACTAATTATTTTGTATAAATGATACTGACTGAAATTTTCATTGATGTTGTTGTTTCTTGGTTACTATTGGTGTCATGCATATACTTGCCCGACACTATTGATGTTGTGGGTGGGAGTTAGCAGAGGTGCGTTTGCTTGTTCACCCTATGGTTATTTGTTGAGTGAGTTTGTTAATTCTGAAGAAGATAAATTTATAAGAGTTAGTGCTTTTTTGCTATCTCATTTTTTTTCTTTTGTATTTACTGAACTTGGGTCTTGAACTATATCTTAGCATCTGTTTCTACCCGATGTGTTCCCAGTTTATACTCATTCATGTTTTACGTTCTTATAATTGTATGCTATGTGCAGGTAGGACCTTCGTTTACCCTTTGCTGCACCACATATATCCTAAATCATATATGGATATATAATTGATCTGCTTTGCTGAGCCGGAAAAGAAAACAAGGCAAGGATATAGTCATTTCTCTAAGCATACTCACTGGCGGGCTAGTTCATTAATTATATTATTAGTCAGGTTATTGTTATGAAATAATGTTTTAAACTGCATTGATATGGTGTGATCGTTGAACAAACCAATCTTAACTCGCATTTGTTCAAATTTTGGCAACTTGTAAATTTGTAGCATATGCACCTTTTAAATGTAGCTTGTACAATAATGTAATATAATGGTTCCTTTCTGCTTTCATGTGAATGGATATTTTGAAAATCTCTTTCTATTCTTGTTCCACAATGCGGGTGGGCATGTGCAGGAATCCAAAACATGGAGTGGAAAATAAAAACAAATGATTTTTTGCTTAATTACTTCATAATTTGTTACACTAATATACGTAAGAGATTTGACATACTTTTAAGTGTGATTTTAATTAATTAATGTCACACTTATTAGTGTGAGCACTAATGTGTAACAAAAGAAAAACGCCATATTTATTACACTAATAAGCGTGACAATAAATAAGATGACACACTTATTTGTGTAACAAAACGTCTGTTTTGGTGTAGTGTAGGTATATCTCTAGTAAACCTTCACGAGACTATAACTCGTACACTAGGGACACCTAGGGGTTTAAATGCTTGTTATTTATGCTAAAAGTGACCGTAGCCTCGACGACACGGAGTTGTATGTATATTTTAGAATTAGTTTTATTTGATTTGCTCGAGGACTAGCAAAGTCTAAGTGTGGGGGAATTTGATAGGTGTGATAAACACCTAATTTTATATCTAGTATTTATGCTTTCTTTGCGAGTTTTAGTGTGAATTATGTAACTTATGCTTACTTTTTAGTGTATTAGGTGCTTTGGAGTCGTGTGGAGCAAAAGAAGGAGAAATTAGCCATTAGGAGCTACAAAGTGATAAAAGGAGCAAACAAGTAAAGTGTTATTGATGAAGAAGGGCCAAAGACCAATTTTAACTCATTTCAATCAAGTAATTCTTATCACCATCTCGAATAGAATTCAAACGCGAAAAGAATGCAAAAAGAATGAGGTCATTCCGAGTTCGTATGAAGAAGTTATGAGCAAAATGGTGAAACCAATTTGGATTAGGTTTTCTGTTGGGCCTTATTGGGCCTGAGCGAAAAGAGAAATGAGAGATGCGTTTTGGGCTTGCTATGGACGTGAAAATTAGGGGTTTTGGTGGATTTTGAGGAGGTTAAGTATCCTAATTGGATAAGGATATCATATCTTCTTCTAGTTTTGTTCTAGGGTTTAAAAACATGATAGGGTTTCTCTTTCTTCTTGTTATGAACTCCATGAACATGAGCTAGAGTTTTTATTATTGGTTATGGAATAGTTGGATTTCACAAAGCATGATTCTTTGATTCAATATATTAGTTTTGTCTCATATCTATCGTTTGCAATTCTCTGAAAATATTGTTTTATGATTGATTGATTGTTTTGTCAATTTGCAAATTGGTAGAACTTCTAATCACATCTATTGCTAGTTTAGGGTTTATTATACGTAAAAGTGATATTCCTTGAATACAAGTAGCATAAATATGATTATAGTTTGTAGTGATATATTCTTATGATCATATGTGAATTGTAATCTTTGTTAAATTGAATTAGTGCGCTTTCCACGTTCAATTGCTTTGATTGGCCTGATTTCATATAACTTAATGCATCTAGGGAATTAAACTTGATTAGTGCTTTTACACGTTAGGTTGTTCTTTTAGATAGAACTCATACTCGCATCTTTTAATGTGTTTGTTGATGACAAAAGGAGATTAACGGGATATTCTTGCGATCAAGATATTCTAGGGCTTTTGATAAAAGTTGAGATTAAAAATCAATTCTAGTTATTGTTAAAAGCATGTTAGTGAATGAAAACCAAATCCTTAACCAATATCTTTTCTATTTGATTTGTTTGCTTATTTCTTTACTTGCTTTTATTTTATTCTAGTATATAAAAATCAGAAAACTCCCGGTATTTTATATAGGAAACCGAAACAACGAGACAACCTAGACCTCTCTGTGGGATCGATCCTTTCTTGCCCTTGCTATATTTTATATTTTGAGTAGTGAGAAAGTGTAATTATTTTTGACGCATACGACAGCGATCACTCACCGTGCAAGTGTGATTGTGTAAGAGATTGATCTCGGCTATTTTATCCTGGGGATGATGCTCCATTGAAGAATTGCTTGCACAATCTTGGGCAGAGCCGTGAAACGTCTTAAAGAAAGCGACATAGTCCGCGACTCAGCCATAACGTTGTTTTGTTTGTTTTTTGTGATTTTTTTGCAGGAATAATTCAGCAATTGTTCCAACAATTTTAAGACGTTTATTCTGCCACATATATATCAAAAGAAAACGATGGTTGAAACGCGATAAGTATCATTGTTATTTCGTTTTATAGAATTATAACTTGTATAATTTTTCGTTAGCGATTAAATATGATGATTGAGATTTTATGTTACTTTATACCTAAAATTAATTTTATATCTAATATTGATGGACTAGGATTTTACCATGGTTATGATTTTTCTTCATGAATTTTTTAACATAAGAAAATATTGTTGATGATAAACGAATGTTTTTTAACATGTTGTTTAATTTTATGTGCATCTCTTTAATTATAACGACTTGGGTCTAGAAATTTTTACTACATTTACTAGACATCATGAGGATCATCCATGTCAAATTTCAGATTTTTTGGATTCTGAAAAGTAATTTTAGAGTATTTTACAAAACTGCATAACGTTGCTGAAAATTTCTGACGGGTAGAAATTTAATCCTGATTAATATCGGTTTTCTGATCTTTGTGTTGATATTTTGGGTTTATGTGTAATATGAAATTTGTAAATCATGAACTTATATTCAAACCCCATTTTGAAATTTACTGTTTGGATTTTTAGTTTGAGAGATGTGGTGATTTCGAAATTGTTGTGTATGTATGTCCAAAATAGGAGACATGAAACCTGAGATTAGAGATTAAAGATGTAAGAAATTACATTAAAAGTCATGTTTTGATTCTAATACTTCATACACTTGTTTTGGTAATGAAAAATAAGATTATTGTTAGCAATCAAACTAGTGCACCACATATGTTTGATAAAATGCTTGATAGAGAGTTATAAATATATGATGTTATAACTATAGAACTTTGAATATTTGTTTGAAATTTAAGAGAAACTTGGGGTACTATATTTTATTTGATTTTAAAGTAATTATATAAATGCATATCTTACTTATTTTTAGTTACAAATGCTCACATCTAAATGATTGTGACAGGTGAAAATTCACTTACTTGAGAAAATTCTCATTTTCCAATGAAATAAAAATTGCGGGAGATTAATCGATGTGAGGAGCAATGGGGTTGCAAATTTCTTTGTGGGTGCGCAAAGAATGGACAATGGTTTATAACCAATTGAGCTTTAAAAGCAATTGAGGTATGTTTGATGAACTATTTGTAGTTATTGTAGTGATCAAATAATGGCATTCTAAATTGAATAAATTGATTGTTCAATCTTAGAATAAATTTTAGGGAAACAAGATATTGAGAATTATTGTGTATGACAATAAACATGTGACTCATAAAGTTTGGAACTTATGAGATGGAATTTTATACGAACCCAAAACCGAAATAATTAGAAACCTAGTCAAAACTAATGTGAATATCAACTCTCACCAAAAAATGAACATAATATTGGTTATGAACTTATTTGATATTCTTACATGGTATTGTAAGGATATCAAATGTTATTAACAACGCTTTTCAAGCTAAGTTAATGTAAATTATGGATACAGTGAGAGGTTAGTATATATTGGTGTATTACACCATGTTTGTTTTGATAGGTTATGGTTCAAAAGTTGAACCAAATCGTTTGAAAGAAAGTGGTGTTGAGATATACTCACATCACTAGGATTTTCGGTATTGGTACGATCTCAAAATTTACTTTGGGTATAACAATCTTGTTAAAGATGTTCATACTTCCGAAATGAGAAAGAATTCTAGTTTCCGCCTATCTTGTTATTAACAATATTGAGATTAGAAATTTGTTGAATTTGATCATTGCACTACTACAAATGATAGGTGATGGATAAAATGTTTGAATATAAAATTACAATTTTATCATAACATGAATTGAATTTTGAATATTTGAAATATGAGTTATTTTCATGCTTTTAAGAAATCAATGAGTTAGTGATAGATATGAGCATGTTATATTTTCTTATAAACTTGGTGAATTTTTGAGTAACATGTATGTAATCTTACGTAACTCATAAAAGCATGTACATTTTCAAATCTTACGTAACTTGCAATGATATTGGATGAAATAAAATATTTGAGAATTTTATAAAGATGCTTAGAGTAACTTGTCTTGATATCAAATATATATTATCTTTTGAGAAGAAATTAGGCAATGTTGCTTTCAAGAAAATTGTTTGAATTTTTATTCACTATATTGTGTAAAACGTTTTAGGTTTAGATCATTGGTTGATTAGTTTTTCACATTTTTTGGAGTCTTTTAATATTGTTTTGAAATTCTTGTTTGAGCCAAAAATAGTGGGGGTTTCAATACCCTATGTTTTACTAACTTTGATTTAAATTAGAAGAACTACAAAAATGAGGGTGACAAGTAATTCACTAAGAATGAACCTAGAAATGCATAATTATAGTGAGATTAAAATTCAGTCATGAATATTTTGTTGCTTATAATTTTGAAGATAACTTCTCATAGAAAGTAACTTTGTTCTTAAAAAGTTAATCTTCGGAAAAATAAATTCATGAGCCTATTGTTTTTAGAAGCAAACCGAAAATCGTTGACACTTGCATTCATGTCGCTAAACTAACTTACATGCTTGTTTTGTTGATGTTGTTTCTATGATGTATGATCTGTGATAGTCATAAGTAGAAATATATACTTTTGTGTAAGTTAAAGATGAGAATCTATGTAAACCAAGCATGGAAAACTGTGTAGTTTCTACAATAAAAGAAAACATATAAGTTAGATAAGTTATCATTTATATTCTGAAAACAACTTTAAAATAATTTATGATTCATTCGAATGATTTCAGAATTGATGAAAGTGAAATGCACAATACTCTTCGTTTTGTATGCATAAGTGATTTTTTGAATTTTTATTCTAACTTATAAGATGAAAATGAAATTGAGAACATGCTTAGTTTACTATTTGACATGAAAGACTTGAGTGAAGATGGTGTATATTTTTGAAATGAATTTTTTCTTTCTTTGGATCTATTTCATTTTAATGAAAATAGAATTTAAAAAAAAAATAGATAGAAATATATATAGTATGACTGATGTAGGTGTAAATTATACACAGATCCAGGTGGTGATATCCTAGGCCTGATACACTCAGATACGAAGAAACGCGAAGCATAGAAGGAAGATTAGGGGGCGCGAGATTTAAGGAGCCACGTGGATCGGGCGTGCAGACATCAGACAAGACTTGATATGGACTTCTGATAAAGCTGATACAGACAAGACAGGGCGGGTCAAACGAGGTGATATGGTCAAAAGGGTAAGAAAGTAGGAGACGCATCGGCCAATCATAAGGGCGGCAACCAAGAAAAGCGACATCGGGCCATCGGAACACCAGACGAGGTCGGCTTGGATAAGAGACAAGCGAGGGATGAAGTCACATCGGCCACACGAGACAGAAGAAGTCGGCCCAACAACAGAACATCAACTAGATGTAATGTGACCAACACCCTAACTTAGTTGTATGTAACCTCTTCTATAAATAGAGCGACTCGAATTCAAGAAGAGGCAGGTTGTAATCTTTGGGGAGAGAAAGAGAGAGAAACCCGAGTTAGCATTAGATAGAAGTGAATGAGAAGTAAGTGCATCTTGTAAGGAAATCCCACTAAGAGAAACACCATTGTAACACCGCAAAGTAATAATATTCATCCTTTCACCCCCGTGGACGTAGGTAATCATACCGAACCACGTATATCTTGTGTTCATGGTTGATCGTTTACTTTCGTTTGAGAAGAGTAGTACATTTCTATCCTTTGGATGTAGTTTGTAGTAAAATGCATCTACATTCTGGCGCCGACTATGGGGACACGACTAAGATCTCCGGATACCTTGCCATTAAAGTCTTCAGAGACGATCAACAGCTCCTCAATACACGTTAATGTGTTGGAGTAGAAGCTACGATGAACTCTGTTGGCCGAAGTAATGGTTGTTTTGAGTTATTTACTGAGCATTTAAAGTCATAGTAGTAGCAGCGTCTTCTTAGCGTCTTCAACAGTTTGATCGACAGAGAAACTTCACGAGCTCACCAGCGACTAACAGTTCGGGTTAGAAGCTACGTGAAGAATCTGTTGAAGGGACGACTGTTTGTTCTTGATAATTGTGCGTTTGTTAGCGTTAAGCGAGTTGTTTTTAGTTGCGGTAAGAAGTTGGGTGCTCGGAGTTACCAAAAGTTAGCGTTTTAGATGTTTCATCGTGTAATGAACTGTCGACCTTGTATAATTTTTAGCCGACGGTGTAGCGTAAGTCTTCGGAAAGGTCATAATTAAATCTCGATAAAGTGGAGTTGGTACAAGTTCAAATTAATTCTAGGGGTTACTTGCCGTACTTTCTAAGCATCACATGCATAAGATCAATGATTTGGAGCATGTAGAACAAAGGACAAACCAACTTAAATGCATAGGTCGAGTACGGAGAGCGACGTCGTACGGAGTGATAGTGACGGGGAAGTGAGTACATCCACAGATTCAGCATAATACCAAAATAGGGTAGATAAACGGAACCCACCTGATAACCAAAGTTGACCCTGCATAGTGACAATAGTGGTAGAGTCGAACGTTTCGCCTTTTTTTTTCTGTGCATTTTGTTAGAAAAATCAGGTCGAAGTAAGGGGTTCTTTTTCGTATTTCTTTGACGTAGGTACGGGCGATACTCGGCTTATCACGCGACGTAACTAATGGCTAGCACATCAGGGACGATAAGGATGTTAAGGAATCGCACGGTCACTAGCAGCATCATGCAGGCAGGGATAACGGGGCCGAGGCAAGGGAGCAGTCGACAACCACCGCCCGAGGAATCTCATGCAGCTGCGCGAAGGATGCCTGTTGTAAACGAGGAAGTAGATGTGGGATGGGATGATAACACCTTACCTCTGCACCAGATTATATTAACTCAGAGAATAGTCGATCAAGTCGATGGACTTACAGCTTCAGACACCGATGACGATGAGGAAGCACTTGCGGCGCGAGCTCAGAGGCAATCAACGAGGCGACAAATTGAACACCAGGAAGCTTTGGGAAGGGAACAAGAGCGTCTTAGGCAGATTCAGTTGGGGCGAGCAATAGAAAGTGACATCGGCCCGACAACCATTCAAACTGCCAATCATATAACCAATCCAATACTGCCCCCACCACCCACATCAACACCATTACAACCTCGGCCATACCAACCCAATGGACATTCCAGTCATGAAAGTACGGACTCGACGTTGTTGGCCATTTTGGAAAGTCATAGGAGACAAGAAGCGGCACCGAGGGAACTCCAGCAGCGGAATTTAGCCTTGGAGTATGAGAACTACCAACTGAGGAACCAACGGACCAGGTCAAGAGGGTCTTCAAGCCGAGGAACATCGGATTATCGTGGCCGATCCGATCACATGCCACCCATGATAGAGCAGAGTAACATTAATCGGCCCAATCAGTCAGGTCAGCCGCCATTACCTCCGGTTCCCCCAACATAGAGATATGGACCACCCGAGGACTCATCCACCGATGAAGAAAGGCGAGGAAGGGACGGGCGAAAAGATCAGACAACTCAAACCAAGCTTAAGGAGTTGGAAGAAAAAATCAAGCAACTTTCGGGCGGAAGCGAAGAGGATAAGCTGGCCGAGATTATGAGTGAAGCCGAGAAAACGCCTTTCTCTCGAGAATTGGAACAAATGTCGTTCCCACCTAAGTGTGCTTTACCTTCATTCCCCTCTAGATTCGATGGAACTGGCGATGCGACCGAACACCTTAAGATGTATACCATGTCACTGATCCAGTGGAGAAGTAACCCGGTAGTCATGTGTAAATTATTTCCAGCTAGTTTGGAGGGCGAGGCGCGAGATTGGTTTTATTCGCTCGCACCTAGTTCGATCAACGGGTACGATGCGCTAGTCGAGGCCTTTCTTGAGACCTATATGCATAACAGTCGACCTCGGCCAAGAATGAACAAGCTGTTTACCCTCGCCCGAAGATTCAGAGAGCCATTGAGAACCTTGACAGACAGATGGAGGAAACTGTGTACCGAAATCGGGAAGGTACCGGTGGACCAAGCCATCTTTGGGTTTGAAAACGCGTTGGGGAGATCGGACCCCATTTGGATTGCCATGTTTTCTGAAAAACCTAAGACCTTAAAGGAGATGAGAAGAATGCAAGAACACTACATCGCCTTGGATGAAATTCATGCCGAATCAAAAGATAGAGGGGTACAAGAAGCCAGTGCTGAAGTCGATACTGAAACTAAAACGGTCACGGACGACCATATCAGGCGATCAGAAAAACCCTCCCCCGAGGAGCAGTGAGAAGAGGGAATGGATGGCCAAAGGGAAGAAGCCGAAGCAGGAAGCCCGATCGTATACCCCACTAAACGCTTCTTTGGAAGAGGTGTTCAAGGAATTTGAGAAGAGGAGCGACATCAACTACCCAGCATAGAGGGGGGTACAGTTCCAAGAGACCAGAGATCACCCCGAATACTTTCACTACCATCAATATAGGGGACATTCCACCAATAACTGTCGAGAGGTGAAAGATATTGTTCAACAGCTTATCCACGATGGATATTTGAGGTAGTATGTCCGCCACCCCCTTCGGCCGGAAGCAGCACCAGATGCGCCAGTTCATCAAGTCCGTATCGATAGGGCGAACCAATTCGTAAACACCATTTCACATTCGGCTATGCAAAACTACGCTCTCGACCCAGTAATCGCCACTAGGATCCATAAAAGGGATCGTGATGGTAAAGAGGTATTTAGCGTAGCCAAGTCTCTTCCCATGGAACCCTGGATGACGGTGCCCATATCGTTCTCGGCTAAGGATGTCCCAGAAAACGGAAATGCACACAGCGATCCACTAGTCATCACACTGTTGATTGAAAAGTGGGGAGTAAGAAGGATTCTTGTAGATAGTGGGAGTTCAGTCGAGGTACTGTTCTACGACACGTTAGAAGAATGAAACTCTCAGACGATATGCTCGTCCCATCCACATACCGTATCTACGGCTTCAATGGCACAGTAACCATCCCGAAGGGAGAAGTAACTTTAAGAGTTTCAGATGGTGGTTGCTACCTCGACACACTAACCACTTTCTGCGTAGTCGACGTCGCTTCACCTTATGAAGCCATTATCGGGCGCCCATGGGTTGCGGGGATAAAGGGCGTGGCATCGGCCTACCATCAAAGGTTAAGGTTCCCAACTTGCAAGGGAATAGTGGAAGTTATGGGCGACTTTCAGGCAGCACGACAATGCATGAAAGTTGACATAGAAATAAATGAGCATCGGCGAGCTCGGCAAAGGCAAGAAAAGAACAAAGAAAAGGAAGTGAAGGTAGCAAAAGAATTGGAGGAGGAAATTTCTCAAGAGGTCCTGGCACACGAAACGCGAGAACAAGACCCTTTATAGCAATTAAAGAAACATCCCCAGTCGGGGAGACCAAGTCAAACTTCTCGACAGTTGAGCCGACTAAAGAAGTAAACTTGGGAACGATAGAGGAACCTAAAGTAGTGAGGATCGGGGCATTACTATCGGACGAAGAAACCAGTAAACTCACGACGTTGTTAAAAGAAAACCTGGAGGTATTCGCTTGGGAAGTGCATGATTTGGAGGGTATCGACCCAAAGGTCTGCTGTCATCACTTAAAAATTGATCCGAAGTTCAAACCAGTTAGACAAAAAATGAGGCGTATCGCGCCAGAGTTACAAGCGTCGGTCGAGGTCGAGCTGAAGAAATTACAAGAATCCGGAATAATAAGGAAGTCCCACTACCCACAGTGGATATCTAACATGGTAGTGGTACCAAAAAAGAAAGGGGGAGTCCGAATATGTATTGATTTCAGCGACTTGAACAAGGCCTGCCCGAAAGACAGCTTCCCCCTTCCCAGTATAGATCAATTAGTAGAATCAATAGTGGGATACGAGGCGATGACTTTAATGGACGGATACATGGGATACAACCAAATATCACTGGCGCCCGAGGACCAGTAACACACATCCTTCTTCACGCCAAGGGGATTGTATTGTTACACCAAGATGCCATTCGGACTTAGGAATGCTGGGGTTACATACCAGCGATTGGTAGGCGATATGTTCGAAGACAAGATTCACGAAATCATAGAAGTTTACGTGGACGACATGTTAGTTAAGAGTCGGAAATCAAAAAACCACGTCCGAGACCTTCGAGAGATCTTTCAAACAATGAGGAAACACAAGATGAAGATTAATCCTGCCAAGTGTGACTTCTGGGTCACATCGGGGAAATTCTTGGGCTACATCATCACTCCCAGGGGAATAGAAGTGGATCCCGAGAAGGTACGAGCCGTCATTGACATGCCATCTCCCGCGACGGTGAAAGACGTGCATAAACTAAACGGGTGCATAACCGCATTGGGGCGATTTGTGTCACGATCATCGGACAAATGCAAGGCTTTTTACGACATCTTGAAGAAAGGAGAAAATTTCCGATGGACGGACGCAAGCGAAGAAGCTTTTCAAAATATCAAGCTACACCTAGCTAGCCTCCCGGTACTTCAAAGGCTTGAGCCGTCAGAAATTCTCACTTTATACTTAGGCGCGACACCCTATGCCATAAGTGCGGTATTGGTTAAAACAGAGATGGGCGTGGAAAAGCCGGTGTACTTCGCCAGTAAAACTTTAAGTCCGGCAGAGAAAAACTACACTCGAATGGAGAATATTGTGCTCGCGCTAGCCTTTGCTGCCTCTAAACTACGAACGTATTTTCAAGCTCATCGAATACGGGTGCTCACCAAATCGCCTATCGAAGCGGTCTTGGATAGTGCTGGGCGATCGGGGAGAATCTCCAAGTGGGGAGCCATAATCAAATAATATGATGTGATATGAAAGATAAGAACCGCGATCAAGGGACAATTAGTGGCCGATTTCTTGGCAGACTTCCCCCTCAGTGATGAGGACGAGGTAGAAGATATACCGGGAATGAAAGAAGAACAGGAGGGGCCGACGGACCTGCTAGCCGCTAGTAGCCCAACGCGATGGGAAGTATTTGTTGATGGGGCATCTAACAAAGACGGATCGGGTCTCGGGTTGGTGTTCACCACGCCAAAGGGGAGGAAGATTGTGCATTCGTTCAGGTTAGAATTCAAGGCAACGAACAACGTCACCGAATACGAGGCGGTGATCCATACCTTACGGATAATTGTGGAAATGGGGTTGCATGAGGTTCGACTGACTAGTGACTCTCAACTAGTGATACGGCAAATTACGGGCCAATACGCTACACACGATCCGGTGCTGCAAAAATATTAGGAGCTCGCCCAGTTTTACATTAAGCAAATCCCAGATATTAAATTCCGCCACATCTGCCGAAAGGATAACAGACACTCGGATGCTCTATCATACATCGCCTCACAGTTAGTAGACCAGAGCATTGAAGGGATACGCGTTATGAGGCTACTTAACCCGTCTATCCCTGAAACACCAGAATCACGAATCGAAGTGGCCGTTAACACAGCCGAGAGATTCAAAGAAGGCGACTGGAGAAATCCGATACATCAATACTTAGAGACGGGTGAGCTACCTAAGAGTCGGCCCGAGATGAACAAGATCAAAAGTAAATTGGGCTCCTACGAGTTAAGGGAGGGGATCTTATATCGAAATTCCTACCTAGGGCCACTCCTACGATGCTTAAGCAGGGAAGAAGGCCATATAATCCTACATGAGATACACTATGGGGCGGCTGGAAATCACAGCTCGGGAAGAAGCTTGTCGGATAAGGAAAAAACAATGGGCTAGTTTTGGATATATATGAACGAGGACGCGAAGCAAATGGCAAGAGCTTGTGAAGAATGTCAGCGTTTCGGGAAGAAAATCCATGCTCCCGGAGTACCGTTAAACTCGATCATAAGTCCGTGGCCTTTTGCTAAATGGGGAGTGGATATTGTCGGGCCGTTACATGTAGGAACAGGGCAAAGGAAGTATTTGATCGTGGCTACAGATTATTTTACCAAGTGTGTCGAGGCGGCACCACTGAGGCATATTCGAGATAAAGATGTTTTTAAGTTCATATGGGACCATATCATTTGTCGCTTCGGGGTCCCGGCTGCCATCGTCTCTGATAATGGAAAACAACTACAGGGCGAGAACATTGATCTTCTATTTAACACTTACAACATCAGGAAGAGCAAAGCTACCCCGATTTACCCCCAGTGCAATGGGCAGGCCGAGATCACTAATAAGACCATCGCCGATAATATGAAGAAGAAACTGGACGGGGAATATGGCAACTGGTGCGATGAATTATATAACGTCCTATGGGCATACAGAACCACACGGAGGGAAGCTATGGGGTTCTCCCCTTTTATGCTTACCTACGGGACCGAGGAGATTCTACCAACATAAGCAATGATACCTACCACAAGAACTGAAGCGTGGAGGCGAAACGTGTCATCCGATCTGATCTTGGCTAAACTCGAAGATTTGGAAGAAACAAGAGAGATGGCGCTACAAAAAATGGAAAATTATCAGAGGAGGTTACAACGGGAGTACAACAAGCGCGTTCGACCAAGAGAGTTTAATCCCGGGCAGCAGGTATTGAAATTTCTAGCTGAATGGGAGCGCGACAAAAAGGGCGGAAAACTATCACCAAAATGGGGCGGGCCATATATAATTGAATCTAAGGCGGGCGAGGGATCGTATCGATTACTGCGACTCGACGGAACCATAGAGCTCAAACCATGGAACATCCGATTCTGAAACTCTATCATCCTTGATGGGCAATGCGAAAAAACACGGTAAGAAAACGTGTCTTCTATCTCTGTGAAACCGTGAGGGGTATGGGATAGGGCACAAGCGTCTAATGGTCATTCGTACTCGGGGCAATGCCAGTGTGGAAGTGCCGAGGTGACTTACACTTGAATGGTCATTCGTACTCGGGGCAAAGCCAGTGTGGAAGTGCCGAGGTGACTTACACTGGAATGGGCATTCGTACTCGGGGCAACACCAGTGTGGAAGTGCCAAGGTGCCTTACAGTCGCCTGGATATTCGAACTCGGGGAAGTGGCAGTGTGCAAGTGCCGAGGTAGCCTAAGGGTTCTGGTGGTTGGAAACCAGTTCCAAAGGTTGTTTAGATGCGAGGTCTACTCAGCTAGGTGGCCTACTTACATCTGAAAGGTCACCACCATTGCAAGTGGGCGTGTCCACTTGCCCGAGATCGGTTGATCGATAACCACTCGGGACCATCGGACCTAGAACTAGGATGACTGGTACCCTTCCACTGAATCCAAAGAGATAGTGATGAGATACCCCGATCGGGGACATGGCATAGGGCCCGATGACCCTCCTTGTTGGGTGTGTTCGATAGAAATGGTTAGAGTTCTAACATATAAAAGCAACAATTGCAGGGCATAACACCAGGAACAAAAGCGAAACAAACAACGTCGGGCGTTAATCAACAAACGGTCGGGGCAACATGCGGAACAAGAAACAAATCGATAGTGTCGTGCAACAACCAACACCCAGAGGAGCAACATTCAAAACGAAAACCACATCGATCGCATGGTACATCAAGCAACAATCGCGAGAATAACATAAGAAACAAAAGATAAATCAATAACACCAAGCGTCGATAACAAAGTACGAAAAGCATCGCGCGGACGTACGAAATGAAAAGTTTAGCGGAAATGAAACAAACAACATCGGTGACGCAAAGCACCCCATTAAAACAAACAAGCAAGGTAGCAGAAATTAAAAAGGGGAGAAGTGTTTAGAGCGATTTACATCCCGATGGAAGGGGCAACATAGTGACGCAGCACCACAAAAAGAAAGTTTAAACCTTGGGAGGAGCCGCGCCGGCCTTCCTCTGCGCGACCTCGAGCAGCTTCTTCTCCACCCAGTCCATAATGCCAGCTTGAAATTTCTGATCTAACTCCTCCACATGGGCGACCCGTTCTTCCTCGAGTTGTTGGTTAATCTGGGAAGCGTTTTCCTCAGACTCAGCTAACTTGAAGCCCAAATCGACCTCGGCCTGTTTCAATCGGCGAACCTCCAGATCAAGCTCCTGCGAACGTTTTTGCGCGGCTACAAAACCACAAATATAGGATGTTATTCATCGGATATAACTTAACATTTTTGCAAGAATAAAGCGCGATCTGGATCTAAAAAATGGCCTCAACACATCGGCTAAGAGACCTGATAGGGCGGGTAACACCAACTGAAGCGACTCTACCGACTTGGACAACTCATCCTTGGTCCTAGACAACTTCATGGTTAATTCATTATAATGTTGCTCGTTGAACTCGTTACTAGGGCAATACTTCTTATGCTCGGCCCAATCGTTCATTAACCGATTACGCGACGCTTGTAGAACCGCAAGCTGCGATCTACTCCACTCTAAATCGCCCATAACTTTATCAAATTCACGCACTCGGCCCAGTAAATCGCTGTTAGCTCGCTCCACCACATCCTTATCTCTCAATATTCGCCGGCGATCCTCGTGAAGATCTCGATTCTGCAATTGAAGAGCGTTTACCCTTTGCTCCAAACTCGTGGCTAAAGCAGTTTTTTTCAGCAACAAGACGCTGAGAAGATCCCAAATGAGCCCGTAAATTGTCCATCTCGGAAGGATCATAATCAAACCGGCGATGTCGTTCTAACTCGTCCTCAAGACCTGCAATATCCTCAGTTTGACGGTCTATTTTGTCGTCTTTGTTTGCCATTCGTTGACGAATATTTTCCACAAGGTCTTTCTCAATATCCCATTTTCTCTTCAGAATCCTAAACTCCGAAGTAGAGTCTATACTTATACTAGATACCTCGGATAAGAAGAAGGATACCCGACTCAGGATACTGGCACGATAAACTCAATCAACACAAGTCAAGAAGAGTCATATACCTTGAGCATCGGCAAGTTTGATCTCCAGCTCGTTCGCGCGACCCTTCTCATTCTGAAGTTCAAGTTGGAGAGACTTTATCAACTGTTTATCTCGAAGGCGATTGGCGGCATCCAAGCGTACACGGTTCATGACCTAACACAAACAAACGAATTTGCATCATAAGCGACACTAAGGACAGAAATCAGAAGTGGGGCATTACTATACAGAATCGATTCGCTCACCACAGTGTCAAGGCGATGTCGCCATAACAGGGTACAACATTCAACATGTCTTCACCAGTATACTTCCCAAAATCGGGGGAAGTAAGCGCACCCAAGGAATTCATGATCGGGCCAGAAACAGTGAAGCAGGTCTCGGCGCTAGAAGACGATCCCTCAGTAAACCGGGGCACACATGGAAGCTCTACCGGAACATTAGTAACAACTTTCTCTACGGCGGGCGTCTCCGAGGGCTCCTGATGGTCTCCCACACCTTGTTCACCGGCTTTTTCACCCGGCACAGTCTCTCTCCAAACAACTCATCCTCATCGGAAAGATCAATGAGGGGGCTCGTTTTCGGCGGTGGCTTAGAAATATCTTTACCTCTGCCAGGATTACTCCTAAGCGGAGTAGGGTCGACATCGTCAACGTCATCATCATCGCGCCTCGGGTGTTTCTGCACAAGTGTCTCGTCAGAACATGTGAAGGCAAAAAAACAGGGGCAAGTACATGTACTTATAAGGGAATCATTATGTTTGTTACCTTCCCCTGGTCTTCCTCAACCCTTGTGCTAGCACCTCTTTTCCTAGACACGAGAGTCTTTGTGGAACCGACCGATATTTGCAAACAACAACAAGTGACTAGCGACGCTTGAAGCTAACAAGATAGAAATCAAGAAAAGCGCGTACCTTATCGGCCTTGTCATCATTAACCACCCAGAAATAATAGGGCTCAGCGGGAAAAGAAGGCGACGGGAAGTCACCATGAAGGATAGGACCTCGGACAAGAAGCGGAACTCGGGGATAGGTCGGATCATTAGAATGTCGGGCTCGCCTGTTGGAACCATGGCCGACAGGATCGGCATCCAGCATCATTCTTTCGACACCCTCGGGCATAGTTTTAACACGATGAGGACTTGAAGCAAACCCAACAAGATCGCACAGGGTCGAAGTACCAGCTCGATAGTTAACAAGGAAATTGGCAATGGTATACTCAGGAGCGTCCTCGGGCTTGTAGGTCGACCACTCTGCAGTAGAACCATGACCATCGCGGCGATCCCTCCACTCGTTCATAATTCGGAAAGTATTGCTAGTCCATTGAGCTAAAGAACGAGAAGGCCGAATCTGGGACAAAACTTCGTAATAAAATGGGTTATCAGGGTTGTATAAGGGAAGACGGAGACCTAGCTCTAATTGACCCAGGGTGATAACCACACAATCGGCCGATTGCACGTATTTATTCATGTCCTCCTTCTTCAATATACCATTTCGGCCCGAGAGAAGGGTCACCTCGTAATTTTGGAGATCATACTTCTCCTTCAGTTGCTCTATAAATTCCTCATCAGAGAGATATTTCACCACCCTTTTCTCGGACCTGCACGAAATAGAAGAAGAGCTATCAGCAAAAATAGATCTCATCGCGCGATCATCATGCCTAGAGGGGATCTCAAGCAAAAACAAAGAAACAAGCGAAGGGTCGTCAAACTCAGAAAAAACGTCATCAACGGACCTTTTCTCAGCCATGGAAAGAGAAGAAGCCATTAACAGAGATAGTGCAGAGCTTGGTATTCGATAGAGAAAGATAAGGCGACTAACAGCTACGGTGACGATTAGTGAGGGGGAATTGAAGGAAGAAAAATCAAGAAAGTTAGGGTTTTTCAGAAGCGCAAAGCAGTGAAGGAATCCGGGGAGAAAAGCTACAGTTGCGGGACAGTAAAAGAAAATGACAGAGAAGAAGAAGGAATAAATAGGCGGGCTATTTAAAGGAGAGGAACCATAACCGACGTCGATGGTTACCAGTCATAAAGTGGAGTTAGTGGGGCGCTGCATGGCGGAATTCGCGGCATGACCAAAGACGTGGGAAGTTAGAACGAGGTTCTCCCACTCGTGTCTCCTACACGAGTGGATGAAGGGGCATACATGTAGGTGTAAATTATACACAGATCCAGGTGGCGATATCCTAGGCCTGATACACTCAGATACGAAGAAACGCGAAGCATAGAAGGAAGATTAGGGGGCGCGAGATTTAAGGAGCAACGTGGATCGGGCGTGCAGACATCGGACAAGACTTGATCTGGACTTATGATAAAGCTGATACAGACAAGACAGGGCTGGTCAAACGAGGTGATATGGTCAAAAGGGTAAGAAAGTAGGAGACGCATCGGCCAATCGTAAGGGCGACAACCAAGACAAGCGACATCGGGCCATCGAAACACCAGACGAGGTCGGCTTGGATAAGAGACAAGCGAGGGATGAAGTCACATCGGCCACACGAGATAGCAGAAGTCGGCCCAATAACAGAACAACAACTAGATGTAATGTGACCAACACCCTAACTTAGTTGTATGTAACCTCTTCTATAAATAGAGCGACTCGAATTCAAGAAGAGTCAGGTTGTAATCTTTGGGGAGAGAAAGAGAGAGAAACCCGAGTTAGCATTAGAGAGAAGTGAATGAGAAGTAAGTGCATCTTGTAAGGAAATCCCACTAAGAGCAACACCATTGTAACACCGCAAAGTAATAAGATTCATCCTTTCACCCCCGTGGACGTAGGTAATCATACCGAACCACGTATATCTTGTGTTCATGGTTGAGCGTTTACTTTCGTTTGAGAAGAGTAGTACATTTCTATCCTTTGGATGTAGTTTGTAGTAAAATGCATCTACAACTGCAAACAAGTTTTCACTCATTTGGTTTAGTGCTAATAATTTTGAGATTGTGTGTGATTGCACTAGACATGAGTATGGTAGCTTATTATGTTTCTTTGCTACGTGATTGACTATATATATATATATATATATAAGTATTCTTTGTAGTGGGGGTTTATAGAATTACTTCCATAGTGGGGGTTTTATATTCAGATTTACCAATCCTAGTATGAAAAATTGGTAAAATTTTGATAAGGTTATAAGGTGTCTAAAAAGAACCTCAAACCTAGAAATACACAATCTAAAAATGTTTACCGCAATCCTTTAAGGATATTGCGATGCTGATTGAGATATCCTCTCAAATGAATCCTCTAAGGGATGGAGTGATTCGATCCTCTAATATATAGAGGAAAATACATATTAATCCAATGTGATAGTACCACGGCTATTGCAAGAATTGAGAACGTAACGACAGCGATAAGAGTTGATATGATGAGAATGGATTATATAATTTCTGAAAAGAGTTTTCATTAGTCCTTTGACGAAAGGATTGATAAGAAGATATAAATACATCTTAGGGATGAGGTTGATGCCAATTGAGACTGAGTCATCTGTGATGGATACCCAACCTAGAAATAGGTTCAAAGGGACTAGACGAAGTCATAGATGATATGGAGATGCGATAATCATGCTTTTGAAAAATTCATCCCATGGCATGACATCCTGAAGTGAGTAAAAGGTTGAGTTTAACTTTAATTTTAAAATTTTAAACTCTTAATGATGTTTATACTCTATTTAGAGTGGGGTACTTTCCGGAGTGCTCTTGATAAACTCACCTATGTGAATGTGAAAGTGTGGCCACTTTCTATGAGAATATGGGCAGTTCTCTAGATAATTCATTAAACTACGATACAAGCACATGGCCGTAATGTGCTGGCTTTAGACTTTACACTAGTGTAGTCGTGTGTGTTAAGAAATCTTTTTATCTCATAGAGTTCAAGACTTATGTTCACTCTATGGTTAGATTTTAAGAAAGCCTACTAACACTACGTAAAGGTTCAAGTCGCGAGACAACTCTGTACGTTCTTGCTCAATGTTTTGAAAAATATAAGTGGGGGATTGTTGGGAATATATGTTTTAAAAACATTATTGATTTCCAAAAATTAGTGTTTCATTTAAATGGTTTAAATGTGATAATTATTCTCTCTCTTAGAAAATAAATATTTTGTGTTAATGTCAAAACCGTTTTTGTTGAACGAATTAATGATGCTAATTAACATCTTAATAATGTCTTTCATTTAATCTATATTTATTTTATTCATGGAATTAAAAATAAAGATCAGAATTTTAGTATTGGGGTTTTAGAGAAGTTGTTAAAAAAACATTTTTTTGTTAGTGAGAGAGTTTTTCTTTTATGTCTCTTGGGTTGTCAAGGAAAAATGAATTTTTTGTGAGAAAGAAAAACAAGTGTGTGATCATCCTTGGTTTTTATAAAGAGTTTCTGAGCAAGAATGAAGTGTAGAAGTTTCACATCCTCTCACCGTGCAAGAGTGATTGTGTAAGAGATTGATCTCGGCTGTTTTATCCTTGGGACGACGCGCCATTGAAGAACTGCTTGCACAATCTTGTGCAGAGCCGTGAAACGTCTTAAAGAAAGCGACCTAGTCCGCGACTCAGCCATAACATTGTTTTGTTTGTTTTTTGTGATTGTTTTGCAGGCATAATTCAGCAATTGTTCCAACAATATATATACACAACACATGCATGCTTATGGTTTATGGTAGGAAGAAATCTCTCCTGATGCAGATAATGCAGCATACATGAACCAAATCCCCGGTTTTGATGAACCAAATTCCCATCTTGATCTTTTTTGATAGTTGTTATGGTTATTGTGATGTCTTTCTGCTCTTCTTTACCTTTGATATGTTTGTTTGAGTGGCTGTTTGCTCCGATGGTTGTTCACCTTAGTTGTTTGCATCCATTTACTGGTAGTTTGCTGGTCTTTGCCTATGATAAAGGGTAAAACCATTGGAGATGCCTTCTTGTGGCTAAGAAGCTGTGAAGTTACTTGACAGTGTGCAAGTAATTCTATCCTCTTTTTTGCTTTTCAAGTTGTTTCAAAGCATGAAACTAAAATAATTTAATTTATAATTTAATGAAATTAAGTTAAGGCGGATAAGAAATTTTTGAAGAAAATGATGACTAAAATTCGCAGTGGAGAGCCGATATTGACTGAAAAACAAACCATCCTATACAACCAGTGGAAAAATGTAGTTAACCATGCATAACAGGACAAGTTCAAAAGAGGGTTCAATTTTGCTACGCTGAATAACCTAACTTCCTAAACCAAATTAGTTTAATTGGTTCTTGCCATTTCTGAACATAAATTCATGTTGTCTCACCAGAGGACTTGGATCTCTGATTTGTGAGATGCTCTTGAGAGATGATTTGTTAATTGTAAACTGTGTGTTTGTAGTGAAACAAATAATAGAGGAAATACAGTGTTTTCTCAAATGATAATAATAAACAAATATGTTAATGAACCATAAATTTGCATAACAAAGAGAGCTGCTTACAGAACAAGTAGTTGTGATTAACAAAGACGGGCTTTTTTGTTTTACTTCTCAGATATTTTTCCTTTAAATTGCACCAAAATGCAATTAGGAAAATCAAAGACGTAAAAGAGAAATACAGAACGTGCCACATATAGACTATATAGATAAACGGTGTGGAACATATACCTCAATAATTTACAAATTCATTCCCCCTTTGTCACCCTTATCAAAAGCAGCTATATTCTGAGGTTTCACATTGGCAACTCAAGAGACGAACCAACAATGCTGTGCTTGAGCTCATCGTCAACGCTCCACAAGCAGCCTTTAAGACGATTTTCAGATTTTTGGACCTGCATCAAACAAAAATGATCCCCTGAATTAGTCAAGTAAAAAACCCAAAAAATGACCAGTTCTTGATTTTAGCTGTAACTATTCTCTATTCCGTTTGAATTTTGAGTCGGTTTTCAGCATTTTCACATTAAAAGTTTGGTCCAAATGTATGATCTATCCTTCAACATTTCTAGAGTATCGATAGTACTAGCTAAAACAGATGATATTAGCTTTTGTAAACATGATATCACCTATTTTTTCGCCACATACTGAATTTATATACTGTAGTATAAGTAAAGAAACAACAGATACACATCACAACGGCTACAAATCACAGTTAGGCCGCAGAGACAATGTAACACGTAAACACCGCCATATTATCATCAACCAACTACCTAGAGTGTTGTATCACGATTTTCATTTAATATGTCATTTACTTTCACAGACTACAGTTACTACACCACTTCTTGCTAATCAATTGTGTATACATGATCTTTAGAACCGAAAACCCCCATTCTGAGGTCTAGTGACAATGCCCAAACTCGATACAGAAAGAAGATTCTTGTGCAACAAAGTAACTAAAACTTTAAAGCTACGAAATTAGTTGGATTCTTAAAGTCATAAAAATCTAAGCAATTAAATGACATGATTTTGGATAGATATATTCTTAGTAATTGCAAAGATGTCATCATACCAAATTTATCGGACCGTGAAGGAATTGGTAAGTATTATTGTTTCTTTTAAGTTTTTTTAGATAAATACGGCTTCAAGATGTGATTGGAATAAAAGGATTTTGCTTTTTGCAACCAATTTTACCTTGATTTTGTGCTAGGTAAAATAATTTTGAGGTAGGCTAGAAATGAAACCCATGTTGAAGTCACCAAAATGGAAAATGTTTTTGTTGAAAGTATCTTAGCTTTTCTTTTATGTTCCACGTCCTGACCCCCCGACTTCATTGATGTAATGCCTCCTCCTTATATCATTTCTTGGAAAATGTCACACTTTTATACATGGCAGAATTTGACGATTAGTAGTTCTACTAACCGTAGTGTAATCTAGCGGAAATGATCATATCTTTCTTTGGGATCCGTTGACTTCGTCTTTTGTTTGTGATCTATAATGTAAAGAATTGAGAACCGACAACGGTTTTCCCGTGTTGTCAAAGGCCGTTTTTCTTGTAGTATACAGAAAGAAGATTCTTGTGCAACAAAGTAACTAAAAGAAAGACATAGCTCCACCAAAAGTGAAAACAATAGCTGTGTGATCCATCAATCTTGAACATGGTTTTGCATTTGCTCTCATCAATTCCCCATCTGATAACCCTAGTACTCTTCTTAATGCCATGATTTTAAATATTCCCCTCTCTGCCTCTCTTCGTAGATCGAATTCAAAGGGTTTTCTCAATTGCGAGTGTTTAGGGTTTTCTCAAAACCCCCATTTTTCTCTGTCCGCTACAAAACCAAAATGTAACAAGGGAAATTAAAAAAATAAATGGGATGGACTTGTTACAACGGATATTTAGCAATTGCTAACAATGAGAAGAATCTTTCAATTCATACCCTGATTCAACAAAATAATCTAAATCACAAAGAAGGTGAAAGGATGAATGTAAAAGAATGGCAAATCAAAGTCTTTATGAAGTAGGAAATGAAGTTGGCTTTCCAAAGAAGTCGTGCTCATGTACAAAAGCATGATGGAAACTATTACAAGATAAATCCCCATAGAAATGCGGTGCTAATAAATACTTCATTGGTCTTAGTTCTACATAATGGCACTTGGTTTAATCTCTTGATTATAGCGACAGCAGAAGGAGTCGTACTTTCACCCTAACCCTCATTCAGGTTGGGATACCTAGCTGGAACACGTTGCTAGGTGCCAAGGCAAGGCCCTGTTCAATTCAACTATCCTTTTGCTTCATAAAAAACTCTCCCACCTTATAATACACTAATTGGTTAACTTTATAATATGTAATGTAATTGTTTAGGAATAAGTGGCATTGCAGTTACGAGAAAAGCCATTAAGCCAGATTGTATAAAATACTATATTTCAGCTCTTTTATGCATCCCTTTATCAAAAAAAAAAAAAACTCTTTTATGCATCCAATTCTGGTTATCAATCTAACGGTTAATAATCTAAAAGTAGCATCTTAACTAAAAAGGGGACACAGTGAATTCACCTAACCAAATAGATCCACAACACCAAGGACCAATTTATATAAAAAAAATGTGTGAAAGGACAATAGTCCCACATCGCTATAATCCGCTTAATTAACTTAAAATATAATATGAAAGGGCCGCTCCACTCATTGCCAATTAGTTTTGAGTTGGATGCCCGCAGATTTTAACAAAAAGACTCCAGTCGCAAAGTTCATGAAACAACAGGATATCAAAAATATAATCTATGATTCGCACATTAGAACATCACAAATAAATACTCCCTCCGTCCCACTATTAATAGTGACCTAGTGTATAACTATGAAAAATGACAGTATGTTTAGGACACACCTAATCCACGAGAAATATATTTCCCCTATAAGCACAAGAGGAACATTAATCTTCAACAGAGCATTTGAAGGGGGCCTTAAGAAGGTAACATTAAGTATAGCATCAGTTCCCGCATCGAGATGAGTCTAACATGATCACAATACAGGGAATTCAGACAATTGACATAAAGAAAAAAGAAATCAAGTAATAAACAGCTTCATGAACACATGCATGATACAATATTGCCCCTTCCCTTAAAACGGACATGGTTGTTCACAAATCCAAAAGTAGAATAATTGATCAACATTTCAGAGTTGGTGATGGAAAGTAGGTTAAGAAACAAAACTACAACCCAAAGCGCAATCACGCCAACGGTGACATGATTCTTTCATTTCATAACCTGACCAAAAGCTACAACAAGCTAATTCATCCCACAATTTTCATTCTAACAATGAGTAAAAAACTGAACTGTAGTACATGTAACTACGGAAAATCCATAATTACACCCAATTACTAATTTCAATAACTTAAAGACACGATCACTACGAAATGAGAAACAAAGCTTTATTGATTTACTTAGTTTATGATTCTGGAGGTACAAATAATATAAAAGTCTCTCTCAAGAACCCTAACTTCACTCACCTTACAACGTTCTCTCCTTCTCCCAAAATTCCAATCCCCTTACAATGGACTAAGTTCTCTATTTATAGGGAAAATTACATAATGGGTTATAACTCATTTTATCTCGCCAGAAATCACACAATCCACGTGACTCTACTTTTTACTTCGCTCGATCCATTTTCAATAAAGTTCTCCCTTCCTTTTCGCCTAATTATTCGGTTGTTGTCAGGGACAGCTGTCCTATTTATTGCGTAACAATCCATACTTCGTTTCTTCTGCTTCACATCCTTACTTTTCTTCCCGAAATATCTTACTGTGCAAGTAATCAGCGTCTCGCTAATTGACATCTTTGCTAACCACAGATCTTACTTTGCAGATCCAATATTCGTTAAAGTAAGTCTGACACTTGATTTGACTCGTCGCTGATATTTTTCTAGGAATTAGTGTATAATATCTCGTCTCAAGATTTACTTCGTGAGTTCGTTCGTTCTAGTTCGACCACGTGGAGAGTAGGTTTTCCGTACCTACATTTTTCCTTTTCTCATTCTATTCGCGAGGATCAAGAATGGAAAGAGAATCCTGCATTAAATTTGCAACCGCTACGTATCCGGTTTTCTCACTCTCTTGTTCCCCACGATTTCTCGTAACCGTTAATAGTCGGTTCTTCTTCTTGTATAAATGCCTCTGCCGGTTATCTTTTGGTTTTGTTGTAAATAACTCGATTTCTTTTTCCTTCTCTTACTTTTCTCAAACTTCGTCTTCCTCTTAACCAGTGCCGCTGCTCTACAACATCTTCTCCCTGCTTTTCGTCTTCTCTCTGTTTTCAACCCTTTCCATTGATCTTTTAGTTTAAAGTCTTTCTTTTCTTCAACTCCTTAAGCAATGGCTCCCAAGAAAATTCCACCTCCTACTACATCCAAATCTCTTGAAGAGGTTGATTTCGAGAAGAAGGGTTTAACCCTAACTCCGGAAGTCGACTCCTCAACCTCTATTGCCGTAACCAAACATATGGAGTTGAACTATAGGTGGATTCGAGCAGAGACTTGGACTTCTACCAGAGTGATCATCACAGTGGGTCAATTACGAGCTGGTATGATCTTACCTTTGTATGATGCTAAAAACCCTCTGTTCTACGAGATTGTGGCCAATCAAAACAGGGGTGTCTTCCAACTAAGTGGGAATGCAATTCGCATTGCAAACGAATTCGTGAGATGCTCCAATGGTGGTGAATCTCAAATTCCAATAGTGGCGAAGGAATTTGACCCTGTTGACTACAACATTGCTTTTTCTCGGAGAATTACACTGATAAGACTCTATCTCGGAGGAAATATCAAGAATGGGGTGTTAAACTCGCCCAAAAGCCTGTGGAGGACCCATTTAAAGTTCTCCTTCTTGATATTGAGCCTTTTGGCGCCTCCAAAAATGCTACCCTCCGCTTTTCCAATGATGAGGATTGGATGATATTTCCAGTGATTGTTGAAGGCCCTTTAGTTTGGGTTTTGATGATAATGGGAAAGCTCGTACAGGTCCCCTTCCCGAGCATGCTCATCTCGCAACTTATGATCTCGGAATGCTTCGCTGGTCTGAGATCCCCAATGAGGTAAGCTTCGTTATGCTTCTAACTTTTATTATCTTCCCCATTTGGTTTCCTAATCTTTATCATTTTGTTGCAGTATCCTCTTCCTCCTCCTGGCTTGATTAAAGATCGTTCAAAGAAATGATCTTCTGCCGATTACCCTGCTTCTGATCAGCTATTTCACTCTTTACTTCGCTTCTGTTACTTTCTTCTTTGGTGGCTAATCATCATATCACGCAGGAAGATGACCTCGTGGAACCTCAGGCTGCTGTGCCTCCGAGAGTCTTAAGGAAGTGTGATCGTTACGAAGTTCCTTCTACTACTTCTAAGGTATTCTTTTACCATTTTCTACTTTGTGTTTATATACTTCGTCGTATTAACTTTGCATCTCTTAGGACTCTACTCCCAGTTCTCCTTCTGCTAAAGATCCCCCGAAGCGACGTAGGGTCTTTAACCCACATTCCTGGATCTAAGAATTTTTCAAATTCGTCTGCCTCCTCTACTGAAAAAGCTGTTAACGTTTCAATGGAAATTGCCTCCTCACATGCTTCCAAACCTAGCATGTCGACTCCCACAATTACTGTTGATGACTCTCCTGTTAATCCATATATATGATTAATCATATAATTAAATATTAAAAGAACCATTTATAAAAAGAAATATCATAAGAAAGTTTGACGGAACTTTTTTTATCAAAATATATTTATATCGATAAACTTAATTAGAATAATTTGTACCATGCATTAAAAAAATATTTGGAATATAAATATAAGTTTTTTTATCCGAAAAGTATTATAAAATGGGTGTAACTTTATTCATCATGTTTTAACTAAAAGAAGTATATTCAATCCTTACATATGCAAACTATATAATTATTAACTCATTCCATTTACTGAAGGGAAAAAAAAGGAAAAATACCTCTCGTGTGGAAGGTCAAAGATGGTTAGTAAACTTATGGTTTCGATTAAAGATAGGTCGAACATTTATTGATAAACCTCCATGAGCATTAGGTCGTCTAAAATTCAGATCAATAGCTCTATCTCTGAAAGAATAATTCAACCAATCTAAAGCTTCTCCAATTTCATCATTATTTGATATTGACAATGAAAATTCTTCTGCACCTTATTTTAGGATTCTACCTGCTGCCGCGTACGCCTTTAGAATAATGCCACGGTAGTTCTGAAGGAAAACAAAGGATTTAGGCCGATGTCATATTTGTGATGTCCGGCCTATTCCGAACTGAAAAATAGGGGAAATAGGCCGGAGTTAGTTAACCGGTTTTATGAGGTAGGTATGTAATAATTCCAATCAAAAATAATAAATCCACGGAGACTAATCAAAAATAATTCCAAATTAAAACTTGTTCTAGTTCTGTTCTGACTATAAATTCATAAGATTTTATTATTTTATTAATATTTAATAAAGCAATAATTTTAAAACACATATCGACCAATCGTCGCAAATGCGAATAATTCTCTTTTTCTTTTTTTTAATAATGCAATGTTTTTAAAACATATATCGATCATGGTTGCAAATGCCAAAAATTAAGTCACACCTTACAACGAAAAAGAAGTGGATTGCACCGGATAATCCAACTCCTCTGAAATTATGTATTAGAGAAACTTTCAACCAATATCTTCACCCTGCATTGATATAACCACGGAGTAATAAGGTACAAAACTATGCTATCATTTGAAATAGAAGATTAATTTTCGATTTTAAGAGAGAGAAACACAACATACATAAGGTATAACTACAACATCTTCATAAATAAGAAGTTAAAGCACCAAAAAGCTCAGTTGCACCCGAGTTACAATTCATATCGTTATAACAAAAAACGATATCATATTTGATAAATACCTCTAGAATGATGAAAAATAAACATTATTTGTATAATTAAGAAAATATGAAAATGATATTAAAACATATAAAGGGATGGGACCACTTGATACATTATATCCGGTCATATAATATTTTTCCCTTCTAACTTGTGCCACTCTCATATATACCCAAGTAGATAAGAGAAATACATAATTGTAAATCTGAAGGTATACATGTCAATTTATGGATATATTGGATAGATAAATCCTCAAATGGGTGGAGGAGCAACCCATTCTTCCAAATTACCCAAATATTTAATTTCCAACTTCATTAATCAAGGGGAAAATGTTGTGATATGAGTTTTTGAAGTATTACTACTATCTTTTTCTTGTTGTTGTTGATCACAAAATTCTTCCCTCAAACATTAAACTGAATTTATCCTTCCTAAGTGAATTACCGTAAGACACGTGAGCATACCCAGACCAGGAATCTTCTCATGACTTTGTAATCATAATAATATAATCTTACCAAATTCAGAAGGCAATAAAAAGAACCCATCCATTTTGGAAGATGTACACCCCTGAAATCATAATCCAAACTCTTTTGAATTAGGATTATTATTTTTTTGAAGCATGAGATTGTATTAAGATTAAGCTGCAATTACACGAGTGTATGTTTTACCCAAAGAGTCATCCATTACAATTTGGTTAATGCAAGATGGGACTACATGATCCCAAACCAGGGTTAAAAGGTTTCCTAGGTGGCTATGGTCGGCAGCAAGGTTCGCCAACCCGTATGCAGCTTGATTACCTTCCATGTAGATGTGTGTAATGATGCATTTTGGTAGTTGTCCCATGATTAGCTTTGTTTCCGAGATCATACTTAAAATGTACCAAGGCGGCTCAGCATCTGAAGATAAGAATCGAAGCAGATTTTCCGAGTCGATTTCGAAATGAACTTGTGCCCAACTTCGTTCTTTTGCTATTCTAGACACTATGAGCATGGCCTAGGATTAGGCAATCAACGCAGTGGTGATTCCTAACGGTTGTGCTACCGCTATCAGGGTGTTGGCAGATGAGTCCCTGCATATGAAGCCTGCTCCAGCTATTCCGGGATGTACTCTCGCTGTTCCATATGTGTTGATCTTGATCCAACCTAAATTAGGTTTTGTCCATCCTACAATGATTGTAGTGGAGGCCCGTGTTACGTTTCCAGGGTTGATAGAAGCTGGCATTCTAGGTAGCACAGGAGGGAGGTTCGTTTGTGCCCAAGAAAATTATTGTTGAAGACTGAGAGCCATATGTGCTATATTTCCCGATATTGGTTTCTTTTGACGATATATGTAGTCATTCCTAGCTATCCATGAGGACCAGAAAAGGAAACAAAAAGCAGTATTGATAGAACCATGTACCTTTAACTGTAGGATTTGTGAGATTACCGTTTGAGGGTTTGGAAGGGATGGAAGATTTTGGCCGGAACTTGAATGATTAGGAAGTCCTAAGATGATAGTGTTCCATGGGGCTGTAGCTACTTGACAATGAAGGAGAATGTGATCAGCAGTTTCTGGATGAGAATTGCATAGTGGGCATATGTCTGTGTCGGTGAGGTGGATATGGTGTAAAATGGCGAGGGTTGGGAGGCCCTCATTTATTGCTTTCCACAAGAAAAGATGTATTTTTGGAGGAAAAGGAAGTTTCCATAGGAACTTTGATGATGGTTGTGGGTGGGCGTGATCTGATGTGCTTACTAAGCAATTGTATCCAGATGATGTAGTGTACTTTCCATATTTGGTAAAAGGCCATATGATCCTACAAGAGGGGGTGTCTTGGGGGAGGTGGATATTCACGATTCTCTGGGTTATATGGGGGGGGGGGGAGGAGGTTTAGCTTTTTGTGGTTCCAGGTGTGACTAATAGGATCAATGAGGTCAATGACCATCTGGATGGACTAACTGTTCGCCGGATCCAAGGTATTAGTGAATTTCGGGATCCAATTATCTTGGATTGGGGGTTGTTAATCCATTTCCAATTGTATAGAAAATATGTTGTTTCATTACAGGAATGAGAGATGCTAATTGCCTCCATTGAGGGCTAGTTGAAGAAGGGAGTTTAACTGGAGTTTCTGCAAATATAGATTGTTGTTTCAGATGTTTTTCGTTGTAGAGGGAAGCCAAGATTGAATCCGGTTTCTCATAGATGTTCCAAACCCGCTTCATAAGTAGAGCCTTGTTATGATCGCTAATTTTACGTATGCCTATCCCTCCTTGTGACTTGGTTCTAATCATCTTATCAAATCCCAAAGGGTGAATCTTCTTGACGGACGAGTCATGCCCCCAGAAAAAATTCCTAGTAATTTGATCAATTTTCTTATGCACTTGTGTAGGAAGATATTGTGCTTGCATTATGTGGATGAAGGTAGGTATTAGGGAGGAATTTTAAATTAGGATGTGGCTTTAGACATTCTAACACCACTAAAGAATTGTTACTGACTTCTGATGAAGATTTATTTCTCTTAAAAAAAAACTACTTTTTCTTCCATCGTCAAAAAATAACTCATTTTTGGTCTTCTTATTCCCATTTTAGAAATATTTTTTAAATGTTGTGCTTGTCTATTAACTTTTCCCTCTGGGAAACTATTTTACCTCTAAAATCAATTGTTCCTCCGATGTAACTATTGACGAAATAGTTACAAATATTTCTTGTAAACTTGCAATGCAACAAGAGATGATTATTGATATTTTCTTCTTTCTCATTTCACAAACACTGTTGCTTTTCCATTATACTACACTCTCTTACGTTTATATTATCTATTGTAGGAATAACATTAATTGTGAATGGATGATTATAAGAAAAATTGATTTTTAGGTGGAAGATGTTTTATCCATATTTTCTTGTGCGGGAAGATAGGTGCATTAGCACACTCCACTTTAGATAACCAGTTATAAACATTTATATTGAGAATGACTCACCTAAACTGCAAAATATACGCCACAATATTTTCGATATCAACTTATGAAGACGCACGCCGCATACTCATCATAACAATAACAACCTCGAGATTGTTTCAACAAGGATATCTTGGCAACAATCAAAGTTCTGTTCGAATTAAATATGTCATTGTTACTAAGATGTGATTAATGTACAAGTCTATTTATTTAAATTATAAAACTATACAATATAATACGTAAGTAAAGTAAATATGATAGACACACAAAATTTTGTTAACGAGGAAAACTGTTTGGCAGAAAAATACGGGACCTAATCTAGTTTTGAATACTCCCAAAACTAAGTTTTTATATAAAGTGACTATCGTAACTTCGTATAATTGAGACCAATAAATATACCCCTAGTTATGCAGTTCCTTTAATATCTCTGCCCCTACAATTATTTTAATCAACGGACGTGAATCCTAGGACAGAGTCCACTATCTTGAGTTGCTTCACCCGATGTATAGACTTATGCACTTTCCTCCTTTGGATCGTAACCCGAGACAACAAATGACTAAAATTTCTTCAGTAACGAACTCATTAATTAATCGCCCCAATCTGCAGTTTGATCAGCAATAAAGCATAGAAGGTTTGTTCGATATTTTTACAAGACTTATGTTTATCAAGATAAACAATTTGTGGATCTCAAAAAATCAAGTATTCGTTAATACTCACATACTTTACCATTTTACACAAAATTTATAGTACTTCTAAAGAAGCAATTACTCTACCTGAAACAAAAGTAAACATTATAGTTTACTTCTTAATCGTATCCCTACTACAATAACAAAAATAAGACCTTATCATATCACATTGATTCACTTGTAATCCTTCCATATCACATTACTTGCTTTAAAATAATGTTATAAAAAAAACTAAAAGAAAAAATCCTAAACAAATGGGAACAATGAACATCACAAATCCGATACATGCATTCAAGTGAGATCCACCAGTTCACCTAATAGGTTAACAACTCCCCAAATTAGGAGTTAATGTTCTTGTGATGTTCGAATCCTTATCTTTAATAAGCCCTTTTATTTTTTTATTGATATTACAAAATTTCCTTAGATATATTATAAAGGGGATGGAGATTTAGTTCACAACCTTCTCAATCTTCCCCTAATGAAAGTCAGGCGCGGAGCCCAAACCTAATTTTCGGTATGAAATCCATTTTAACTTTTATTCTTTCACAAAATTCTCTCAAGTCCATTTGTGTGCATTATTCTTGGTATGACTAGATAAAATGTTCGCATATCTATCTTTGCTTCTGCCTTTACAGAAGGCGTATGAATTCATCTTAATACTAATTGGTTCTTTGGACTTAGACCTACTTAATCAAGAATGTCGAAATTAGTTTTTAGTCCCATTTTCATTGGGCAATGATGTTCTTGCCTTGTCCTTCCATGCATGCTACTAGGAGGTCCTAATTCACCTAATTTTAAATGAGTGAATGTTTTTTTATAAATGATCAGTCCAGAACAATATATTTTTATGTCTAAAATATCTTACATATAGGCCACATTAAAATTGGATTAATGGGGGTCTTTATATATATATATATATATAGAGAGAGAAAATATTAGGTCAAAAGAGGCCTAATGCAGGTACATAAGGTTGGGAGGACTGTTGCCACTAGTCCTGCCAACATTGTTCTTACAAGAATGTGCAATATTAAAAGTTTCCAGATTTTGAAGTCTGTGGATAACTTTGAGACTAATTAAAATAAAATTAACTAGATTGATTCTGGTAGTATTGTTTTCTTCTTCATAGTTCATGTTTTCATGAAAGTTAAGATGAAATCTTCCTTTAACAACATTGTGATATAGAAACTTGAAACGGACCAGGATTTCTATGGATTCATATTGTTTTTCCACATTGATGTGCTGCATTTCTTTGGCCCATTTGAAGAATAAATCTTCTCCTCCTGTTGCTCCCCCAACTCCAGAGTGGCCTTGGTGTCCTCTTGTTCCAATGGGATTACCTGCAAAATCTATGGTAGTTAGAGCAGTAAATAAATTAGTCTCTTAGGATCTTGGAGGGTGCATATCTTGATGATTCATGCTCTTCAGAATTTAGAGAGAAAGTATTCATAATATGGCTTGGAATATTATGTATTCTATTATGATTGCATAAATGCTGCCAGATGCAGTTTGAGGTTTGTCTGGTAGATATGTGAAAAAACGGGGGTTTAAAAACCACACCCAATATTTCGTTTGGCAATCTGAATAGACAAACTCCAATATACTTTAAAAAGAATCAACTAGACAGTCAGACTCAATCTAGAGAAAAGTATATCAAAGAGTTTTATATCTCTATCTTTTAATTCAATCCGCAATCAACAAATAGGAATTGCGAGCCCGATTGAATATAAGAGGAATAACTTGAACGGTACCAAACACCAATGTTCAAGGATAAGTCAATTTCAATCAACAACCAAAGGTTGGATTTCCTAATTGATCAACTCAACGCACAACCTGTGATATTTTAAGTATATAACAAAATATAATACGGAAAAGAAATAACATAGACACCAGAAGTTTTGTTAACGAGGAAACCGCAAATCCAGATAAACCCCAGGACCAAGTCCATATTTGAACATCACACTATATTAAGCCGTTACAGACACTAGCCTACTACCAATGAACTTCAGACTGGACTGTAATTTAACCCTAATTAATCTCATACTGATTTAAGGTACAGTTGTGCTCCTTACGTCTCTGATCCCAGCAGGATACTACGCACTTGATTCCCTTAGATGATCTCACCCACAACTAAGAGTTGCTACGACCCAAAGTCGAAGACTTTATAAACAAATTTGTCTTACACAAAAAAGTCTATCGAATGAATAAATATACCTCCCACAGAAATACACAAGAGTTTTTGTTCTGCCTTTTGATAAATCAAGGTGCACATGAACCAATTGATAAACCGGACTTATATTCCCGAAGAACATCCTAGTATTATCAATCTCCTCACAATAATCTTAATCTTAAGGAAACGAAAAAAGATATTGTAGAATCACAAACGATGAGACGAGGATGTTAGTGACTACTTTTTATCTAGCCTATCGGAGATCATTCTCGAGTAAATCTTAGAGAAGATAGTACTCAATCACGATAGAACATTTCAAGATCAGAACACGCAACTACAGAGAAAGTAGTTGGGTCTGGCTTCACAATTCCAATGAAGTCTTCAAATCGTTAACTAACCTATAGGTTTTCGTGAAAAATCGAAGGTTAAAGGAGAATCGACTCTAGGTTATGCAACTAGTATCAAACAGGAGGTGTGGAGATTAGGTTTCCCAGTTGCTAGAGTTCTCCTTTATATATTTTTCAAATCAGGGTTTGCAATCTAAGTTACCTTGGTAACCAAGCATTCAATATTCACCATTAGATGAGAACCC
Source organism: Papaver bracteatum (assembly GCA_023529315.1). Classification (NCBI taxonomy): domain Eukaryota; kingdom Viridiplantae; phylum Streptophyta; class Magnoliopsida; order Ranunculales; family Papaveraceae; genus Papaver; species Papaver bracteatum. The sequence continues at coordinate 1,510,125 of JAJJWX010003506.1, forward strand.
GATTCAACTCAAGCTAATATATTTCAACCGTAAGATTGAACTTAGCTTGTTATACACCAATAAAATGTACCTTCATTTAGGTTTAAGTAACCGTACCTAAACATGTACACTATGTTCGATCAATAATAATTAACATAAGTTAGCTATATGAACACCTTCATATCAACCTTATTCATCTTAACCACAACTAGTTCAAATAAATGAAACTAGTTATAGAGTTGTTCAATTGCTATATTCTCATACTGATTTAAGGTATAGTTGCGCTCCTTACGTCTCTGATCCTAGATGAATACTATACACTTGATTCTCTTAGCTGATCTCACCCACAACTAAGAGTTGCTACGACCCAAAGTCGAAGACTTGATAAACAAATATGTCTCACATAATAAAGTCTATATAATGAATAAATATATCTCCCACAGAAATACCTAAGAGTTTTTGTTCCGTCTTTTGATAAATCAAGGTGCACAGGAACCAATTGATAAACCGGACTTATATTCCGAAGAATAACCTAGTATTATCAATCACCTCACAATAGTCTTAATCGTATGGAAGCGAAACAAGATATTGTGGAATAACAAACGATGAGCCGAAGATGTTTGTGACTACTTTTTATCTTGCCTATCGGAGATCACTCTCGATCAAATCTTAGATAAGATAGTACTCAATCACGATAGAACGGGGCAAGATCAGAACACGCAACTACATAGAAAAAAGTTGGGTCGGGCCTCACAATCCCAATGAAGTCTTCAAGTCGTTAACATACAGGGTTTTGTGAAAAACATAAGGTTAAAGGAGAATCGAAGATTATGCAACTAGTATCACACATGAGGTGTAGGGATTAGGTTTCCCAGTTGCTAGAGTTCTCTTTTATATAGTTTTCAAATTAGGGTTTGCAATCTAAGTTACCTTGGTAACCAAGCATTCAATATTCTCCTTTAGATGAAAACCTGATTAAACTCAAGATAATATCTTTCAACCGTTAGATCGAACTTAGCTTGTTATACACAAATGAAATGTACCTTCATTTAGGTTTGACTGACTGTACCTAAACGTGTACACTATGTTGGCTCTACAATAGTTAACCAAAGTTAGCTATGTGAACACCTTCATATCAACCTTATTCATCTTAACCATAACTAGTTCAAATCACTCAAATGAAACTAGTTATAGAGTTATTCAATTGCTATATTCTCATTGAAGTTGTAATGACCTTCAAGCTCGTCAACGCTATTAGACTAGTCAAGAGACGAATTAGCCGATGATAACTCGATTAGTTTAACACAAAGGTTAATTAATAGAAATTAATGTAATAATGTTTTAGATACGAAATTAGTACCACTCGATAAATATCAAAAAATTATGCGGAATAGACTACTCGAACGTGTCATTTGGATATCGTACAAAGAAGAAATCGTAAGATGCGTATGAAGGGTAAAATCGTCATTTCATGAGAAATCACTATTGATGTAATGCAGACACATTGTGGCTGAGATTGTCAAACAAGTGCGTGTCCTAGTGGGTCTTATCATCAAAACCGATCGAAGAGAAAATAGTTTTCTCTTATTCCTTCTTCTTTCTTCCGTTTCTTCTCTTCTCATCTGTTCTTTTTCTTCTGCGAGTTTTGAGTGAAAAGATAGAGAATTTAATTGATAGAATCGATCTATGATGAGGATTAAATGTATTAAAAGTAGTTGATGATGTTGATGAAGATTTGAAAGTGTTGTTGATGTTTTATGAAATAGAATTTAAGGTTTTGTTAAATTGATGAAGGATTGATTTGAGTTGATAATTGAAGATGGGTTTCAAGAGCATGAGAATAAGAACAAGATGATGGTGCTAATTCGATGATTTTGGAAGAGTAAGTTTAAGTTTAGGATTCTCAGAGTTTGAATTAGGGTTTGAGATAAATTCAAAAGAAGAATTAGAAAATGAAATTGAGAGTTTAAATGAAGGATTAAAGATGGGTTTGTAAGGAATTAGGTTTAGGCCGAAGAATTGTTTGAGATTGACAGTTAGGGTTTTGGAAGTTATGAATTAAAGTTGATGAATGAATTAAGAATTTTTTTAGGGTTCTTGAGAAATCAAAGACGGTGATGAAGTTCATGGGTTGCTGTTAGTTTCGAGTTGAGTTGTTGAATCAAGTCAAGTGGAGAAAAAAATTGAAATCAATTGCCAGGGTACACAAATCTGAGGTAATTGTTCTTCTTAGTAACTTAGTAGTGTTTGTCTACTATCATTACTGAGTTTACGAGTTTTTATTTGAATTAAGAACTGAGATTGATGAAGGTAGGGATTTGGAAGTAAACTGGTGTTGTTATGAGTTATAGGAAAGAACAATAATGATGTTGAGATGAGAATAGTGTGGAATGGTTATGTGACTATAACTTGGATTTTTATGTGAATTCTATGAAGAAAAAAGATAGTGTTTCAACTATTTTATAAGGATTGAGGTTTAGATGAGGTATAACAGAATTGTTGAAGTTACAGGGGATATAAGTGATGTTATTTAAGTAAAAGTTTAGTGAGAAGATTGGTGCTAGAGGTTTTTGTGGAAGTGATGTTGCTGCTATGGTATTATGGAATGCAGGGAAGGGGATTGTGGTCTGTTGTTAAACTGGTGATGCTTATGAAGCTCAGAATTTAGTGGATATGTAATAGAGATGTGTTGGTTGTAGTAAGAGCAAGGAAATGGTGTTGGTAGCATTATTTGTGTAATGGGTTGGTTGTGGCTGGACAAGGGAATTGGAGTTAGTAATGGAACTGAGTTTGAGAAGATGGATTGGTTGAATCTACAAGGAACTGAATGTGCAGATGAAGAGTGTGGCAGAGATATATGAAGTATAATTGGAACTGAAGTGGTAATGTATGGCTGAGATAATAGTGCCAATGGGATAGTGAATGAAGCTGTAGTTATAAAGCTGGGTTTGTGATTATATTACAAGGAATGGTTCAAATTGAGGTGATGTAGTGGATTGAAGTGGATTTATGAAGTTGATGATGAAATGTGTAGTTCAGGTTTAAGTGGTGGTGATTCAGTTTAGTAGTTGTGTTTCCTAAGCCGAATTAGATATTGCTTAAAGCTGCAATTGCAGGTAGGCATAGTCTTTGTTTGTAAATCGAATTTGAAGTTTGTTTAATGTATTTGAATTGAAGTTGTTTTGTTAATCAAGAAGTTGAGAATATAAGAATTAGACTTGAACTTGGTTTGCAATAGAAGTATGCATGTTAATCATCCCAGTCAGTCTAGCTGCCTAATCTGACTTCGGTTGTCTGACTAAGTTGAGTTAACTCAGTAAACCTTGATTCAACTCATTGAGTTGACTCATTTGACTTTGAATCCTTTGACTTTGACCTGACTTTGGACGTTGACTGTTAGGCGACTTTGTTGACTAGACGTTGACCGTTAGTGACTGTTAATTGACTCTAGTGGACTAGGCTTTGTGTAATGGTCTTGTTTAGTGGATTTGGGCTTAGGTATAGTTCTCCTATTCTGATATATTGGACCCTTATGGTCCGAATTGACCTTTGGCTTCTTCTACAAAGTTGTAGATGTTCATAAGACTTAGATAATGAACTATAGACACAATATAATTGGATTATTGTACCTTAGAATTACTAAAGATCGAGAATGAAAAGGTGTAAAGTCATAAATGGGCTTAGAACTATTAGATAGACTTTTATAATTCTTGTATGAGCCATTTTGGCTAGTTCCTTAAAGTGCTTGTTTGATTAACAGTTAGATTCATTACACCATTTGGCCCGATTTGAGACATTTATATCTTTTGTTATGAATTTAAAAGACACATATAAGTGTCTTAAATCGTGCGTCCGGAATGCTTTGAGACGCATAAATAGACACCTATAAGTGTCTCTTAATTAACTTAATCCACGCATTTTAAGCGTCTCTTAAATTAGTTAGCGACACTTTTTTAGTGCGACATATAAATTAATTAAGAGACGTTTATCTCTTGTCGCTTAGTTTCATAGGCAACACATTAAATATCTGTCTCAAATATTTTTCCACTAATATATTTGTTGTTTAATACACTTATATGCATCTCAAAATTAAAATAGCTTTTCAAAAACAATAAATTTTCAATTTGGAATTCCCATAATCAAAAGTTCTTGCTCCTGCAAATTTCATTTTTTGCAACTAAATACAGGTACCCAGCAAGAGATGCCATCCATTCCATTTTCCATCAAATATGAAAGCACAATTCAAACATGATCAATCTCGGTCGTAATTACATATGTAATATACTCAAAATTATAACAAAAAACAGCTTCCTAAAACTGCAAGTCTCTCACTTCAACTCTGGATCAAAGTTGAGCATATTTTGGTACTGAATAACATTCCTATACACTTTTTCAATATACATCATGGGATTTCATCTACATTTCTACAGGAAATTAAGGAATTACATACAACTTGCTGAATCCCACTACTCCTAATTCAGATGGAACAAATCTGACATGGAATTTAACTTGGAAAGGTAGTCAACAAGATTCACATATCGAAAATAGGTTTGAGGTCTTGAACAATTACGAGCTCACGTGCGCCTCCCGTAAGGCCAACTGCCTTGTCTAAACCAGCTCCAGGGAACAGAACAAATTGGACGATATCCTTTACATTCTGTTTGTAACCTGATAAAAACAAAATCAAATGAAAATATGTCAACACATGAGTGACACCCTTGATGTAGATCATAAGTTCAGCAGATTAAGATCAAACTGAGTCAAGTACCAAATTTAGAGGCACCTTCTATAATATCTCTCGAATTCTATCTAAAACTTTGACTTATAACTACCCTGTGCCAAGAATTTACTGTGATCCGACTTCTCGCCTAACTACTTCTTTGGCGATAGACCCAATAAGAGTTTCATTCACAAGTCACCTGCGTAAAACACACCAAACATAGAACAAAGTTCAAAACCAAAGGTAACAACGACAATATAAATTAGGATTGTAACGTTACCCATTTGGAAACTCTATGAACCAAATCATATCAACAGCATTACTGTATTTCAACTTACTCATGATTGTGAGTTCTATATAGGCACAATGAGCTTCATTCCTATAAGTGATATTTTAAGGGAATCAATAGAGGAAGAACTGTCGCTTAATTCACTATGATCATCATGATTGCTGGTGAGAATCTTTTTCAGGAATGAAGAAGCATGCCTTGCATATGACTCACATCCTTTGACCCTCTTGAACCACCTGGACAAAAAAGATAATTACTAGTCAAACTTGTCCCTCAAAACTGTGCAGAGGATTTCTGTTATCCAAGATGAGGAGGAAATGTATACACAAAAGACACACCTCATTGCATAGTTCCTACAATCTAAACCAGTTACAATCTGAAAAACAAATATAGCATCAATATCAGAGGTTTCCCAGTTACAATCTGAAAAACAATCTAGCATCAACATTTAAGTGGCTTATCAAGTAATCAGTCGATTTATCTAGTATCAATAAGGTAATTAAGATTTCCTTCCTTTAAAATAAGGTTATCCATAGTAATATGATATCCATGAATAATCGGAAAAACATGACAATGAATCCCCAGCTATTATTGTGTACTTCACAAAGATAGTCAAATACTACAATCCACCATATTTTCAATGAAAATGTATGATAACGGAAAGCAAACATGGAGCTGAGAATATTAAATGTTTATGTATCAAACAGATCTACTTGGCATGGAAAAACTGAGATGCATACACAAGAAAGTCAGTGACTTCCAAAAGAACACAAAAAAGAACACGAACTAGGAAGATATTACTCCCTGATTGGCATCGATTGCAACCTATCTGCAGACCAGACCACCCAAGTAGGCATTTCCAGGTCCCTCAAATGCACCCATCCATTTTATTGTGGATCATCCCATACTAACGCATACTGATCATACACTTCCTCGTTAAGGACCCTCTTCTCTATTGGCTGCATCTTTCTAGAATGACAATAAGTGACGCTAGTGATACATCCTGATGCAACAACTTTTCCTCTATTATCTAGAATTTTAACTTGCAAGATGTAGAGTTGACTATTAATTCACACAAAAACAAACAAATGTATATACATCAATACTTTGAAATTGAACAAACTCAGATTAATAATAACATGCAGGTTTTTAGAATTTTACCTTTCTGGATGCGTACTACCATCTTTAAGTGTTCCTGTTGGAAATTTTCTCTCCAAGCTCATTCTCAATCTTATGATCTCATACCTACGAGCCATAACTTATATCAATCAAATTCTCTCACAATCATAAGTATTACCAATACTTGTAGCTTGTGAATAAGTTGTGTTGGTCATCATCGATTGTTGGCTCACTTGAGCTAGAATCTATAAAGGAAGAAACTAAAAAAGATTTAAAAAAACTAATTCAGGTACACCATCCGCTAGAAAACTAAGTAAGCATCATATATCCTATATAAAAGTTAACTATCAAGATTTACTAAATCAGTTCATTTAGTGTAAGAAGACTTTGGAATCTCAAGTCATTTTCCCATGAATCCTACAGTTCAAAGCACCTGCATAATTATAATTCCCTAAGGACTTGCACAACCTGAAAAATTAAAGAAAATTCCACACAGCTGAGTAGCACTTTACCCATAAAACTTCACCATCTTCATTTTCAAGAATTTTGAGTCCAGCATGAATCAACAAGTTCATCTCCTTTCATTACAATAAATGTATCTCTGCAATATCATAAGTATATGATATGAGTAACCAAATTCGCATCAACACCAAATTGAAAAATCAATTTAAAGTACTAAACTTAAATCCAACATTTAACAACATCTACTAGTGTTATAGCAGTTGAAGATATAGCCATACATACTTTGAAAGAAAACAATGACTTAGACATCAAAATCAATTTCAGACTCCACGGTACACCCTTCTTTAGAGAAAGGAATTTGTAATTGACATTCCAAAGTAACATATTGCGAGCGAATTATGCGAATCGCAATGATCAAGTCACAAAAATATCTCAGATATGGTAAGACCGCCAAAGTTAGGAACCACTGATAACCAACATATGAAGAATATGATGAAACATGTACATGGACTTACAATTGACTTATTTACATGAAGTATATCTTCTGAGCATTTGATACTCTTAAAGACATCAATCAATGTGTAAATACCTTCCTTTTTCTTTTTCATAGTATCATCTAAATTCCTGTTTTCGTCTCCATGCACCACCACAGAAACAAATAATTGTAATTGTCAGAATTAACAATTGGCTAGAACAGATAGTTGTGTTAGTCTCATAAGTTATTTACTCATACATCCGTGCAAACAAACTGGTAACAGTTCTTGAAACTTTAACAAGCAGTGAAATAAGCAAGAGGCAGACGCAAGAAGGGTACCCACACACCAAATACAACACTTGTTCGTTTAATGGATATATAGACATATGTATGTAGACATATATTAAACAGGTATGGCACAAATGCACGATCTAACTGCAAACCAAGCATTTTTTACTAACTAAACATACCCTGAACATGCACCTTCCATGCTAAATAAGAATATTTTAAGACTCAAAACTCTACTGAGAAAACAACAATATTTAGTTGAAACTCATAAATAACACACCAGAATCAAAATCTTCAAAGCTTGCATCAAAACAATATACTTAAACACTTTAGAGACAAGACAACACCATATGCTTGACTGATTATGTTTGAGATATTATAACATATACAAATCATACAGTTTGAAGCTACAGATCGCTATACTATATTGAACCAAGAACGTCAAATGATTGTATTTTCATCTTCCTTGCTGAATAAAGTCATATGAAAATAAATCAAATACCAACCATGAAACTGACAAACTCATAAAATGGATTGGTTAAGCTAAGACCTCTACCATACTCATAACACTTCACTGGAAAATTGACAAATCCTTGTCTTGAGCCCAAACTATCACAACATCCATGCACCCCACCAGTCCCAATTATGTGATGAAATACAATTGTGTCCATTCTACAAACCCACTACAATCACAAAATAAACGATTTCAGTATACGCTACAAAAATTCTACAAAATTTCATAACAAATCAAAATACGAAAGCAAGGTATAATAACATTCACTTCATTGATTCATTAAAACAGTAAACAATGGAACGTGGAATTATTATTGTTTACCGAAACAAAAATTTCCACCACAAAACAAAACCAAAGAAGTTTTCAAAAGACAACAATGAGCTCATAATCTCAGGTCTTGTTTGAAATTGGGCAACATCATTGTTGCTTTTGGATTTTCATATACAAGAAACAAGAAAAACACTTGTGCAGAGACAAGTTAATATAAACAAAAATAAAACAGTGGAATAGAAGAGCAATTCATATGCAAAATCAGTAAAATTTCATATAAAGGCAAGATTAATACAACAGAAAAGAAACACAAAAAGGAAAAAGAACAACTCAGAGAAAACTCTAAGGCTCCAGTAAAGCAATCAAGTTGAATATTACAACATTTTCTTGCACTTCAAATAAAACCCATTTCAGATCCAGTATTTCCTTATTAGAGGAGAAAACAACATGCAACAAGAGTTGTGGATCCAAGCAACGTCAATCGTCCCCCTCCATAAGACTTTTCTTAAAAAAATTATTTTAATCAGAAACCTATCTTAGATACCAAATAAGGTGTTTTAAATTGAAAAAAAAAGAAAGGGGGAACAAGAAATTCAACAACCCACGTTCAGAATAGATTAACCGAGTAATAAGGTTAGAGTTTATACCTGAATCTTTAAGGATTTGTAGTTGAACCTTCTAAACATTTCTCTTCAATCTTATTCTGCGAGTTTCAAAAACAAAAATTAGAAATCAATTTTCTAGGGTTTACAAATTAAATTTCGATTTCTATAGAAGGGGTATTTCTTACCTGAGGTTAGAGATCTTCTAGGGTTTTTTATTCTTCAATTGAATTTTCTTCGGAGGATTTCATGCTAAAAGTAAAACTTAATTTGGTTTCGCTTGGCTCTGCAAAATAGGGTTTTTCGTACAACTTTTCAGGTTTACAAAATCAAAATCAGTTAAATAATTTTGCTTTGATCTCTGGTTTTGGTTTGATCTCTGGTTTCTCTCGATTTCTCACATTCGATTTCTCTGATTTATGTCTGTTGGTTTTGAGCTGAAGATAAAAGGAAATAAGAGAAATAGAAAAGGAAAGAAAATAAAGAGAGATAAACTAAATTTAAAGATAAGACCGAGATTTATCAAAAAAAACAAAGAAAAAAAACCTGAAATAAATTGTGGGAATTCATTCAAATCACATGAATTCAATTTCAATATGATTTGATGTGAGACAAAGATATGGGGGGAAATTTGAGAGGGAAATAAATGTGAAAAGAATTTAGAAAATTGTAAAGAGAGGGAAATTTGGGGTTTTGGAGGGAAAAAAAATAGAATTAAAATAAAAATAAATTATAACTTGATATATATATATATATATAATATTAAAATATCTTGTAAAGTTATAAAATTTTAAGACATTTGTAAAATATTTAAGACACTTATAAGAATTGAAAAAACAGAATTTAAGCAACTCATATTTTTGATTTGAGACTCTTATATGAGTGGAAGCACTAAAGACATGTATATGTGTCTCGAACCCAAAAATCAATATGTCTCAAATCGGGCCATATGGTGTAGTGATTTTTATTAACAACGATCAATTCAAAGGATGAACCAGTGGATCTTGGATCTCAAGGTAGGTGTGGCTTGTCATCAAAAGGTGTAGGAATGCATTTGACTCTTTTGTAATCATTATTATTGTTTTTATAAAAGTTTATGCTTAATAAACGCATGCATTGTTTTTTCTTGCATTTCATTCTTTGTTTAAATTGCATTACGATAATTCTGTAGATTCTGTAAATCTTTCCATAATTTGGAAAGTACTTGTACTGTTTGCTTGAATTGTTATGGGAAATAAGGATTTCCATTTGTGGTATATAGGATATGCTCCTTCGCATTTATATCTAGTGATTTTATGGTAATCGGAGTGGAAGTTGTCTTCAATATTACTAATCGGAGTGGAAGTGGGCTTCAATATGATACATTGTTTGAAGAAGGAGTTCGTCCATATACTTGTTTGTTTATTTCAGTGACTTGGTCACTGTTTAATTCTTCGGAAACATGTAATGTTTTCCAAATCTTGCACATGATTACTTAGAAGTTAAACGTTTATTATTCCCACTTTCAGTTTCAGTGACAGCTCAGAGTAGCGCAGCAAAAGCTTCAAGTTTTGAGTTCGCTAGATGATTAACTTCTGTTATGTTTATTATGTTGCATATTCTTTGTAAACCAAATCACTATTGTATATGTATCATTTGAGAGGAGATTTATATATATATATATATATATATATATATGTGTGTGTGTATATTTCAGAGCGGGGCAAGTTTTGGGTTAAGTTGTAGTAGATTTTTCTTATTTGAATGCTTAAGTGTTTGATTTAGATTCATTAGTGCCTCTTTATTTAGCTAAATTCTTGGTTTAGTCAGATGCTAGCTTAGGGGGCGCTACAGAGTTGGTATCAGAGCTCACTATTAGATCTTATATGGGAAACAATAGGAATAGCCAATGTCAGTTAGTGAACTAGATTAGTTTAGAACTGGGTTGGGTTTGTGAGATAAATCTTAATCACTAAAAGCTATCAATAATTAAAAGATTTATCTGATTAATTGACTTGTTTGTTGATTGTTTGTAATTGTAATTAAGTAAAAAAATTATAGGGTACACCAATACTTTAGGATTTGATAATAATTAATCTAAAAAGTATGAACAAGTACATAATCCAATAGAAAAATAGTGGATTAACACAATTGATAAATCCTGAAAGTTACATAAAATTTATTGGATACCTTGACTTATACATAGGAATCAATAATTTATAATCACATAAATGTTAATAATATTCTGGAACTAAATAATAATTGAAAGAGTAGTGAATAATAGTTAAACCATCAATGTTAATAATAAAAATATTATAATAGTAATCATAAATCATAATAAAAGTGATAATTTTGATAATGTTATCATTTCTTAATTAGTATGATATATTGAACTCAAACTTAACTAAAATCTCACTAAAGATATATAACGATAGAAATAATAATTATGATTAAATAACTATGGAAAATTATTTACGCTTATCTACGATTAAGTTTTGTAAATTAAACTAATTACAAATTATCTTTAATCTAACAAATGATCCAGTAAATTTATAAAATGAAACAAATATACATGAAGTAGTAATAATAGTATTTGAATGCTTAGTGTAATATTATAATTAAAGGAAAATAAATTTATATATTAACTTTACATTAATAGCAAAGACTATTAGGATCCATTATAATTTTATGCAGACTCAATTTAAGTTATATTAAATTTCCAATGCCAATATTTAACAAGATATTGTAGTTGCAGAATAACCTACAACTACACCCTCAATAGAATTAGTAAAAACTCAAGAAGTTCTTGATGATGAATAACAATTTTCTTATTAATGTTCTCAATTGATTACAAAGAAGTATCTAAATGGAACTAGAATAGTTACAACTTTCTCTATTCTCTTTCCTAAGATATTTTCTAACACTCACTAAAAGAACCTCCCAAATTTTACATTTGAATTCCTATTTATAGTAAAACTTATACAGTTGTACATGAGTTACGAAGTATCGCAACTCATACTCGCAAAATTACTCCATCCTCGCAAAATTTCATATTTCTCCGCGCTTCTTCTATCATCGTATCATTTTATAATTCTTTTCTCCTTTATCTGTTACGATACTCGTGAAATATTATCTTGCGATATTCAGTACCTACATCTTGCCTCTTCTCATGTCAATTCTACGAAGAAGAAATGTCATGAGAATCCCTATTCTCGTAAATTTAGTATATTTATTACTACCCATCAAGTTCGCAACACGTCTTTTTGTTTTTCCCTTATATTTTTGACACGTTTCTTCGTAACCATTCCTTTTCAACCGTTCACGCTTACTCGTATTAATGAATTTTTATCTTCATCAAACTCTCTTATAAATATTATCCTTTGTTTTTGCTTTTTATTCCCTTATTCATCTTCTTCATCGCTTCTGCCTCTGCAACCTCTTTTATTTTTTCTATTTTCCCTCTTATATTCAATGGCACCAAAGAAGAAAACTATTGAACAAATTAATGCAGAACTTGCTGATAGAGACCTTATTCTTTCTGAGATTGAAGGTTATGATAATAAGTCTTCTCTCTGTGTGAAGCTCTTTACCAACTATGTTTGGGATGATCAGAAAGTTTTAATCTCACGAGGTCAAATCCTCGCAGGTCTTCCTCTTCCTCTTTATGATGTTAACTTTCCTTTATTCTACGAAATTATTTCCCACCCCAATTTTTCTTGTGCCATTTATCAATTGACTGGTGATTGTATTTGCCTCTTAGTTGAATTCGCAAATCGTGCCGCTTTTGGGAAATCTTTGTATTCAACTGATCTTAGGAAACCTGGATTTGAGAATATAGAAATTGTTGCTGCGAATTATACAGTTGAGGGTTTCTTCAAAAATTACACACTAATTCCTGCGAGGAAAGAAGATAATCGTTGGGGTGTTCGTCTTCATCGTAAAGCTAATATCACAACAGATGATCTTCTCATGCACGATATTGATTATGCTTCAGGAAATAATAAGACACCTCGTCGTTCTAATGATGAAGATTGGTATAAGTACCCTTTAATGTTATCAGGTTCTTATATTCTTTGGGATAGTAGAACTTCATGCGAATCTTCGTAACCGCTATTATCAACCTTGGGTTTTTAGAAATGTATGTATTTCCACTTCCTTATCTTTTTGTTACCCTTTAATTTCAAATGAGGTAAGAAACACTCTTGTATTTTTCTAAACAATATATTGTTGCCTCTGTTTCTTATCCTTATTTGAATTTACAGGTTCCACTTCTTCCTGAGATTGCTGCGAGTGAAAATAAAAGTTCTACTTCTTCTAAAAGGCTTACTGCGAGGCAACAAACTCTTCGTTCTGCGAAGGTCTCCCAAGCTTCTAATAGTCAAGATGATGCTCTTCGCAAAGGAAAAATAAAACTTCAAGATGTTGTTTACGAGAGAAGGAAAAAGAAGATACTCTCAACCAAATCCCATTCCAATGTAATTTCTTCTAATGAGGACATTGAGGAAGATCTTAGTGATGAAGATGATAAATTTCCTGAGAAGGACTTTAGTTCTAATTCCGATACCCTTTATGACAAAGGAGATGATGATAATGATGTTGATGAAGGTGGTAATGAAGATTATAGTATCCCAGAAACTTTTGCCTCAGCAATGGTTAGCATCTCTGAGGCTTTCCTCCATTCTTCTCGTGGATTAGGAAATTCTCCTACAGCGAATGCTCGCAAAATTATTGCGAAGGCTTGTAAAGTTCCTACTATTATTGATAATAACTCCCTCAAAGGAATTTCAAGATTCGTCTCTCCTGCTTCATTATATGCTTTAGGCAGCATGGTAAGTTTCTTCTCTATTCCTTGTTTATTTCCCTTATTTTGTTGATTTATAACCCATTTTTTCTTGTTTAGGTTGGAAGAGTTAGTTGTGCAGCTGCTTCTGATTTGGAAAGACGTCATTCTCTTGCAGAGAAGAAAACTTTGAATCGTTGTACGAAGTTAGAGGTTGAAAATTCAAGTCTCCGTCAGAAAGTAGAAGATTTAAATATTGATAACGCAGAATTAATATCCCGTCACGAGCATAATTCACAATCTGCGAGCATCGCAATTGATAATTCTTCTCTTCTTGAGGAGAATAATCAATTAAAGCTTGAAAATTCTTCTCTTCGTAATGATAAGAAGCAACTAGAAGGTAAATTCTTTGCGATGGTAATTATTTTGGTTACTTTTCTTTCGTAATTTGCTAACCAATTCTTTAATTTCTCACCTTAATGCAGAAAATTATGCGAAGATGAATAATGATCTGGAAACTCTCCTTGCTAATCGTAATAAGAAAATTTCTGACTTGAGATCTCAGCTTCTAATTTCCCAGCATAACCATAGTTTATATGTCAAGCGTTTTCGAGCTAAGATGACTCGCAAGATTTGCGAAGATAATGAAATTCCTCTCAAGAAGTACCATACGCTCCTTTCTGAAGAAATTCTTGAAGATACTCCATATTTGGAAATCTCTGAAAGTGAAGTTGAAAATGATAGTGAAGTTGAAGAAGAAGATCATTTTGATGGGGATAAATCGCCTGAAAAATAACTTCACTCTTTTTTTTTTTTTTTTTTTGTATGTCTGTTCTGTTTCTTTTCAATACAACACTTTCTTCTTGATTGCACTTTGAATTAATCCAACAATTTCTTTTTCAAAGCTTAATTTGAATTAATATTTCTTTGATATTTGTTTCCCTTATTCGTATAACTTGATCATGTGGAGAGAAATAATATATCTTAAAGACTTAGCTTAGTATTCCTTTTCTCCTTATTATTGCTCTTCAGATGATCAACTCTTGCTGGAAGTATTAGAATATCCTTCTCAATTTATCTTACGAAGTTTTGTCTGATTGTGATTAAGAATAAAAAGTCCTCCCTTCGAAGTATAAGAAATATAAGCCTTTTGCCTTCTGTGGAATGTTGCGAGGTAAATAATAAATCTCCCTTTGAAGTATAAGAAGTATGAAGTATACGAAATATGAAATATCCTTAAGAAGTATAAAAAGTATAAAATATCTTTGAAGAAGTATTAGCAGTGTCCAATTCATGAAGAATTTCCCAATATATGGAGAAGTATAAGAATTGTATGAAGAAGTATAATAAGTAATTAACCTTCGCAAAATTAAATATCCGTTAAAGAAGTATAAATATGAGATGTTCTTGAAGAATTATAAGAAGTATTCAATCTTTTGGAGAAATATTCAATATATGGAGAAGTATAAGAAGTACGCAATTCTCGTAAATTTTTACGAATATGAACTTATCTGTATTTGATTGCTATCAAAATTGCATCTTTTGTTAAGTCTTCATAAAAAATTTCATTGATATTGTCTTCTATGATAGGACTTCTTGTAAAAATTCTTCAATGATATTGAAAGAAATGTTTTCTCTTCAAAATTTCTTGATGTATATTCTTATAAAATTTCTTCAATGATATTGACGAAGTTGTCTTCTTTTCAGATCTTCATAATGTATATTCTTGTATAATTTCTTCAATGATGTTAATGCAATGAATTTCATTAATTTCTGTGGTCTTATCATGCCTTCCTAAGTAAAGGTCTTATTTTGCCACCTCTTTTGTAGTAAATTTTTGTATTTGCGATAATATGACAAGTCTGAACATTCATACAACCTCGTGACATTATCGTCTTGCGATGAAATCGCAGGACGTTCTTACACTTTCATGCAAAAACCCATTGATCTCATCTTAACTTCTTTGTATAGTATTTTAGCCTCTTCAGGAATTGTTGCGACAATATGACAGGCCTAAATATTCTTGCGAACATAAAGCCCCATGACATTTCCGTCTTGCGATGAAATCGCAGGACGTCTCCACACTTTCATGTGGTGACCCATTGATCTCATCTTAACTTCTTTATTATGTTCTGCGAGTTCTTTATTCTTTTCTTTCTTTTTTTTTTTTTTTTTTTTTTTTTTTTAGAAGGCTCGCAGAACTTCATTTGTTGCACAAATATGACAAGCCTTTATGTTTTCTCAAACAAGAAGCCTCGTGACATTTGCGTCTTATAGCACGTATCAGCTCCCTAATGGAGGGTGCTGCCCTTTATCTTCCCCTTGATTTCCCCTTCAAGGAAGCGTACATCGACCATACAAGGTTAGCTCTTCCCATCCGGTTCTGCCAAAAACCAGCTTTTGATCGCAACCTCTTATACTTTTTGCCTATAGGGCTTATAGTTACGAGGTTGCACCCTATGGGGTATCTTTGGGCCAAGTGCATCATTTTCCAAGACTTGTCAAAAATGGCAGATGTGGTTCAACCTCACCCGGCACTCTTGACTCAACCGTGTACCTCGGCGCCTTGATCGTTTTCTGCACTTCTTGGGAAAGACAGTATGCCTTAGTCGCCCAACCTAAATCTTCTTACACCGCATTTTATATTGCGTAATGTCGCTAGATTAGGTGAGAATCCAAGGTGTCTAACCCGGATAGGTACCCCATTATTGGGTTGTACCCCAAAAATTTTACCATGTACTAAGGGCCCTTGGTGGTGTTCCGGTTACCCTTAGCCACGTTATAGGTACCCCCTTAAATGACGTACTTTAGGACTTTGCCTCTTACGAAATATAGCTTCGCGAACTAGGGTGTACGCCACAAAGGTTTGCCTGTATAAAATTTTCTGCGGCTCTCTTTCTTTTTTGGAGGCAGATCACAGATTGCGGTCTTTTATTCGCAAATTAATGAAATTTTAATCGGAATATAAATTCTGAAAATTCGTAACTTTTTCCCAATTTCCTGCGAGCAAACAATATTCGTAAAATTTTATCACGAAATAAAAATTTTGTTTTTCCACATACCTCATTTCGGTGGAGCAAACATACTGATAACCTTCTTGTTTTATTATTTTCCTTCTTTTTTCCTCGCAAATCACAATCCCTTATTATCATCGTAAATTTCTTGTATGATTATCATCGTAACTTTATTCTCTTTTTCCTTAATCCTATGCCATTAAATTTTCACTTCTTTTCACAGCCTTTGCTCTTTTTCTCCAATTTTCCTTCTCAGCAGTTTTTCCTTCGCAAACTTCTACTTCTGTATCGTAACATTTCTTTCCCTCAGCCCAATCACCCTTGACAATTCCAATACCCTTCATACGCCTAGAATTCCATGAATCCATGGTCTTCCTATCAAAGCATTATATGGTGATTCAACATCAACAACGCAGAACAGAATTTCAGTTCGCATTCCACTTAATGGAATTCGCATGCTCACTTCAACTTTGGGCTTGTTGGCAGTTCCATTAAAACCATAAATTCTGTAAGTAGAAGGTATTAAATCTGCATCTTTTCCCCCCATAGTTTTGTAAGCAGAATAGAAGAGGATATTGACAGAACTTCCTGTATCAATCAAAATCCTATTAAGACCAATTGATTCTTCCTCCATATCATCTTCGTTCTCCTCCATATTCATGTAGATTGCTAATCTTACCACCAATGGATTATCATGTGCTTCACAACCTTCTGGAATTTCAGTGGCTTCAAAAGAAATTTCACGTTTCTTCCAATCTTCAAGTCGTGAAATCTTTGCGATGTTCATTACTTCCTTTCCTTCACCATCCCTCGCATATACCCTTCTTAACACATTATCATGAAAATCCTCTATGGTTTTATATGAATGAACAATGGAATTACAGAAAACATTCCTTTCTTTTGACCCCACTTCTATATGTAGGATTTCTTCTCCCTTTTCTTTTGTCTTGTTCTCCCTGCGAGTTATGGATGGAGCCTGTGGTAATTGTTGCGACTGTGTCTGCTTAAGTAAAAATTGATTTAGTTTTCCTTGATCAATCATTCGCAAGATTATCCTCTTGATATTATGGCAATTATTTGTAGAATGTCCATGAAAATGATGATATGAAAAAAATTCATGACTTCTTGGACCCATTGGTGGTTCCTTTCCCATATTCCATGGAGTTGGTATATTCTCTACCAGGATAATTGCTTGCCATATCTTTTCTACACTTGTATTCAAAGGTGGCAATTTTATCTCTTCCCTTACCATTCTTTGACCTCCTTGACCGTTGTTATAATTTTGTCTATGGTTTCCTTGTCCAAAATAATTTGTCCTTTGTCCCCCATAATTTTCTTGTTGTTGATCTAGTCTTGGAATTTGGTTATTTCCTATTCGATTATAGAAATTCTTTTCTCTATCATACTCTTCTTGATCTCTACTTCCCATTGCTACCATATTTGGCTGGCTATCATTGATTTTCTTCTC
This sequence comes from Papaver bracteatum, assembly GCA_023529315.1. Classification (NCBI taxonomy): domain Eukaryota; kingdom Viridiplantae; phylum Streptophyta; class Magnoliopsida; order Ranunculales; family Papaveraceae; genus Papaver; species Papaver bracteatum. The sequence continues at coordinate 1,528,084 of JAJJWX010003506.1, forward strand.
TTCTGAAATTTGCGAAGAAGTTTGTGAGGATGTTTGCGAAGTACCGGCTACTACATTGATTATTTTGGGAAGTAAATTTGCTCCTCCCTCTTGATTGCTAGTGTTTTCTACTGGATATGACTCCATACTGTTTTGCTTTTCTTATAGTGTAATGTATTCTTCTTGCAATTCTCGTAATTCTGTCATCATTATGGAATTCTTTCTTCTGAAGATTTGAACATATAATTGTTCAGTTGCGAACATCGCATTTATGAAGGACAGAATCAAGTATCTCTCATCCACACGCCATGCCATATCACTGCACATAGTCTTCCATCGTCTTACCAAATGCTTCAAACTTTCACCCACTCTTTGTTTTAAACCAAATACATCTTCAATACCAAGCCGTGAAGAGTGATTTGTGATATATGCTCCAAGGAAAATTGCTTGCAAATGATTGAATAACGTAATAGTGTTCTTAGGGAGTCCTTCGAACCACTTTAGAGCTTCCCCTGTTAAACTTGATGCGAAGTACTTGCATAACATAGAATCATGATTCTCCCATTGTAACATGCATCTTATGTATGCTTTAATGTGCTGAATAGCACATGAAGTCCCATCAAAGATACTGGTAAGTGTGGGAAAATTACATTTTGGTGGAATTCCTCCCAACTATACTTCTCTAGCAAATGGAGTCTTCGCAGCTTCTTCTATTGCTTCATCTAATTGCCTCCTATCTCCTCCTCTTCTATTGTTTATCATCCCTCTCATTTCTGCTAATTCTCGAAAGATTCGTGCATTTGCCTCAGAATTCTCATCCATTGGTCTTTTAAATGCAGCTTCTCTTCTTCTATGTTCTTGCGCTTCCTCCCTTGCGATCCTTCGCATTCTATCATATTCTTCATTAATGTTTTCACTTGCATAATTTTGCAAATATCTTCTTTCTAAATTATCATAATTGTTCAGTTGTAAAGCATCTTGGAATTCTTGTTCTTCCCTTTCTATTCTTCTCATGCGAATATCAGGAATTTCTTCTTCTTCATTTCTCCTTCTTCTGTGACTTATTTCTTCTTGATTTACTTGTACTCTGATTCGATAATTTGGTTCATTCCTCTCCACTTCTGTTTGTTGATTTACAATTCTTCTCTTAATTCTTTCATACTCAACATTTTTTTTGTTATGAACCTCTTCGTGTCTTCTTACTCCATTCTCGTGATTGTTTTGATGTACTGCTTTTTGTCTCTCAGTTTCTTCCATAAGTTGTTGTTCTTCCTCTCGATTCTGATTGTTTTCTCTAGGATTTGGTCTTGTTCGTAAATTCTCCATATTTTGTTCGCGATTTTGTATTAAAATGAAACGATTTTCTTGATTTCTATCACCTTGATTATGCGCTTGTTCTTGCATATCATTTTCATTATTGATTATCGGTGAATTTTTTCCTTCTCTTTCTGTTCTAACATTTGATCTTGCAACACTTTGAGATTTCCTCCTTTGTAACATCTCATTTTCCATCCTCAATTCTTGATTTTGTCTTGTTAAATTGGCACGTTCTTCAGCTTCGATCATTCGTTCTTTTTGGATTCCTTGTCTCAATGTTTCTAACATCTCCCTTTCTCTTTCAAGAATTGTTCTTCCCATCAACCTTCCATTTTCTCTGATTTGTGGTTCTCTATCTTCTTCTTCTGGTGTATTAGTTCTCCAAGTGTGTATACTCACTTGATCATGATCTCCTATTTGTTGTGCTTGATTTCTTCAATTACTCCTTCTCCTACTAGGTTCTCCTGTTATATTTGCTTCTCCTCCTGCTAGTCTTACACTTCTTCTTACTTCAGTTAATGGTTCTGATGTGTTTCTTCTTCTTGTCATTTTTCTGGTACAGGAATTTTTCTCTCCTTGTTTCTAGCGCCAATTATGTAGTTGCAGAATAACCTACAACTACACCCTCAATAGAATTAGTAAAAACTCAAGAAGTTCTTGATGATGAATAACAATTTTCTTATTAATGTTCTCAATTGATTACAAAGAAGTATCTAAATGGAACTAGAATAGTTACAACTTTCTCTATTCTCTTTCTTAAGATATTTTCTAACACTCACTAAAAGAACCTCCTAAATTTTACATTTGAATTCCTATTTATAGTAAAACTTATACAGCTGTACATGAGTTACGAAGTATCGCAACTCATACTCGCAAAATTACTCCATCCTCGCAAAACTTCATATTTCTCCGCGCTTCTTCTATCATCGTATCATTTTATAATTCTTTTCTCCTTTATCTGTTACGATACTCGTGAAATATTATCTTGCGATATTCAGTACCTACAGATATAATATACGAATTCAATCTGAATAAATAAAAATCTATTATATCTTTATGTGGATGTAGAATTATATTTAAAAAGATTAAGGTTTAATGTATCAACCAGATTATCAACTTAAGAATAATGAGAATAATAACATAGTTAATTATATTATGTGAGTGAGTAAGATAGTAACAAATTTATGGTATAAAATATTTGTAAAATTTATATATGATAGTACATTAGACTTAAAATATCAGATATTATAAATTGACATGAAATCGAACTTGAATTACTTATGTTGATAAAATAAATAATAATAATAATAAATAAAATAAATAAATAAATAAATTCAGATGACTAAATTCCTTAAAATGATGTAAACTATTTATATTTTACGAAGTACATTTATCAGACTTACACCAATTACGATAAAAGTTTAAAGACTAATTAATCTTAATAGGTAATCTAGAACTGGAGAATAGTGAAGGTTGTGTTCTCTCTGTTCGTAGGAAGGCATTGTTGGGACAGGGCAACTGCATTCATAGAAGACTGATCATAGAAGCTTGGTATAATTCTTTAGGAAACCGATAGATATAATTTCACTTAGAAAGATTTGTAGATTCTTCCTTGTAATTAGAGACACACTATTTTTTGTAAGATAGAAATTAGTATAAGAAACTTAGACTTCTGTATTTGATAGAATTTAAAATCAGCACAGTTAACCTAGAGCTACAAATTTTAGTTGTAGAAGCCATATAGGTTTGTGCTTTATTTTCTTATTGTTTGCGCTTAGACAAGAGATGGGATTATTCTATAAGGTGGGGAGTTTATGAAGACCAGAAGGATGGTTTGATTTTTGAGGATGAAAATGTCTAAGGTAGGGAGAATGTAATGACCTTCAAGATCGCCAACGCTATTAAACTAGTCAAGAGACGAATTAGCCAATGATAACTCGATTATTTTAACACGAAGGTTAATTAATAGAAATTAATCTAACAACGTTTTAGATACAAAATTAGTACCACTCGATAGATCTCGAAAAGTTATGCGGAATAGACTACTCGAACGGGTCATTTGGATACCGTACAAAGAAGAAATCATAGGATGAGTATGAAGGGTAAAATCATCATTTCATGAGAAATAACTATTGATGTAATGCAGACACATTGTGGCTGAGATTTCCAAGAAGGTGTGTGTCCTAGTGGGTCTTATCATCAAAACCAATCGAAGAGAAATCATTTTTCCCTTATACCTTCTTATTTCTTCCGTTTCTCCTCTTCTCCTCTGTTCTTTTTCTTCTGAGAGTTTTGAGTGAAAAGCTAGAGAATTTATTTGAGAGAATCAATCTATGTTGAGGATTAAATGTAGTAGAAATAGCAGCTGATATTGATGAAGAGTTGAAAGTGTTGTTGATATTTTATGAAACAGAAGTTAGGGTTCTGTTAAATTGATGATAGATTGATTTGAGTTGATAATTGAAGATGGGTTTCAAGAGCATGAGAAGAAGAACAAGATAATGGTGCTAATTCGGTGATTTTGGAAGAGTAAGTTTAAGTTTAGGATTCTCAGAGTTTGAATTAGGGTTTGAGAGAAATTCAAAAGAAGAATTAGAAAATGAAATTGAAAGTTTAAATGAAGGATTAAAGATGGGTTTGTAAGGAATTAGGTTTAGGCCAAAGAATTGTTTGAGATTGACAGTTAGGGTTTTGAAAGATATGAATTGAAGTTGATGAATGAATTAAGAATTTTTTTTAGGGTTCTTGAGAAATCAAAGACGGTGATGAAGTTCATGGGTTGCTGTTAGTTTCGAGTTGAGTTGTTGAATCAATTCAAGTGGAGAACAAAATTGAAATCAATTACCAGGTGTTTATAGGTGAAAATAGTTTCTGTTGATTTCGGTAATTGCGGATGTGAAGGTGATAAATGGTTTACACCCTAAACAATGTACTGCAATGGAGTACTTTAGATTCGAGAGATCAATTTGTACAAGTCTGGCCTAAACCAAGAAATGGTCGTTCCAGGCTTGCTTCGGTCACAAAGAGGAGGAGAATGGGTTGGTTTTGGGGAGGGAAGCAAGGAAAGTGGTGAGACCAGAATAGTTGATTCTTGGAAGAGTAGTTGGGTTACCATGACTTTTTATCAGAAAAGGTAGGAGAGCTTGCAAATAAGTATTTTTGAGTGTTGTCTTGATCGAATGAACTTGTTGTCCAAATGGAAATAGGTAAAACCTATTTATACAAGTCGAAGTAGAAATGTACCCTGGTCTCATTAAGGAGTGGGGAAGTAAATGGGAGGAGGTGGTAACCGTATGCATGTACTTGATGTTCCATAAAGTGGTTAACGCATGAAACTGTTATGAAATTGATGTTCCGTAAAATTATTAACGCACGACTTTATGTCCCATGAACGTTTCCCACATAAATTCTCGTATTTACTAGCCGCCTCACCCTTATGACACTTCCTTATGAAGGGCGTAGTGTACCTCGCACGCTGTAAACCGCCAAACCAATACCTAAAGAGGATCCCCCAGTTTGTGTTGATGTCCCGAATGTTTTTGGAAAATATGTAAAACGTTGTTGTTGCTTGGAAAGTTGATATCGGGGAACTTGCTAGCCTGGTGACCTTCGACGGTCGAGATTGTGCATCTTGAGAGTAGGGGAAACCGTTGATCATTGCACTCCTTCGTTTTGGTAGCCGCGTAGTGAGGGCCAATAGTGTGGCATGACTAGGGTGTGTTTAGACTCGGCATGAGGGGCCAAGGGTTCTCCATGGGCGTATGGCATGGCTAGGGCCAAGGAGAGGGCGCTTGGCTTGGCATGACAAGACTAGCATGTCTAGGGCCAAGGCAAAGTGAGTTTGGCATGGCGCTGATAGCTTGGCTAGGTGCGGTTTTGGATTGGCATGTGGGGCCAAGGGGTAGCCATGGGGGCATGGCGTGACTAGCTTGGGATAGGTGCAGTTTTGGATTGGCATGTGGGGCCAAGGGGTAGCCATGGGCGCATGGCGTGACTAGCTTGGGCTAGGTGCAATTTTGGCTTGGCATGTGGGGCCAAGGGGTAACCATGGGCGCATGGCGTGACTAGCTTGGGCTAGGTGCGTGACCAAGCTAGGGTTTTGGGCCAAAGGTTGCGAGGGGACCTTAGACGGCCAGGATTCGCTCATAGGATTGAAGGGCAATCGTTGATTGTTTCACCCCTTCACTTTGGTAGCCGCAAGGAGAAGGCCAGCATGGTGGCGCGGCATGAGGGGCCATGGAGAGATATATTTGGCATGGCGCGGCTAGCTTGGCAAGGTGCGTGACCAATCTAGGGTTTTGGGCCAATGTCGTGAGGTGACTTTATGCAGCCAGGATTTGCTCCTGGGATTAAAGGGAAATCGTTGATTGTTGCACGCCTTCACTTTAGTATCCGCAAGGGGAAGGACAGAATGGTGGCGCGGCATAAGGGGCCATGGTGAGGTGTGTTTGGCATGGCGTGGTTAGCTTGGCTAGGTGCGTGACCAAGATAGGGTTTTGGGCCAAAGTCGTGAGGTGACTTTAGGAAGCCAGGATTTTCTCTTAGGATTGAAGGGAAATCGTTGATTTTTGCATGCCTTCGCTTTAGTAGCCGCAAGGGGAAGGCCAGCATGGTGGCGCGGCATGAGGGTCCATGGCGATATATGTTTGTCATGGCGCGGTCGGTGTGGCTGGCATGATTTTCCATTGGCACATAGGTGCGGCTAGCATGGTTGGCATGCCTTGGCGCGGTTGGTGTGGCTGGCATGATTTTCCATTGGCACAGAGGTACGTCTAGCATGGTTCTCATGCCTTGGAGCGGTTGGTGTGGCTGGCATGATTTTCCATTGGCACAGAGGTACGGCTAGCATGGTTAGCATGCTTTGGTGTGGTTGGTGTGGCTGGCATGATTTTCCATTGGCACAGAGGTACGACTAGCATGGTTGGCATGCGTTTGCGCGGTTGGTGTGGTTGGCATGATTGACCATTGGAACAAAGGTGCGGATAGCATGGTTGGCATTCCTTAGCGCGGTTGGTGTGGCTGGCATGATTTTCCATTGGCACAGAGGTACGGCTAGCATGGTTGGCATGCCTTGGCGCGGTTGGTGTGGTTGGCATGATTTGCCTTTGGAATAGAGGTGCAGCTAGCATGGTTGGCATGCTTTGGCGCGGTTGGTGTGGTTGGCATGATTTTCCATTGGCACAGAGGTGCGGCTAGCATGGTTGGCATGCCTTGGAGCGGTTGGTGTGGCTGGCATGATTTTCCATTGGCAAAGAGGGGAATTAGACTTTGGCTCGTAGTAACCCTAATTTTAAAAAATATACCCCGGTAATTAATTTAGAGACACATTAAAGGTTTCAGTAAATTTTCCTAGTAAATGCTTGTTGTTTTAAATGTTGTGACATTACTGTCTGCTAGGGTTTAGTGTTTTACGATTTTAACCCTAAGCTAAAAACCACCATCAACATTAAGTCCCCTGCTTAGATCGAAACAGGTGTCTTGTTGCGAGGTAAGCATATGATGGTGATAGACAAGGACGGAATCGAGGTGTAAATCATTGCAAAGATGGTCAGGAGAATCCGACTAACCTTTTTGAGTGGTAAAGAAAGCTTTGTCTTCCCATGTTGGCGGCCCTGCGTAAGTTGTACTGGGAATGCAGACCGTGGAGTGGTGAGGCGAAAGTTACCGGCTTGGTCTGGTCGTACATTTCCAAGGAAAAGGGGGCGCGGTTTTGGGAGGAGACGCAAGTGGACAGTTTGGTTCGAGGGGCCAAGAGGTGGCGTGGTCTTGGTAAGGTGAACGCGCGTGGATGATAGGGTCACGTCAGTGGAGCAGGTGTCTTGGCCTGGTACGGCCATGGAAGGGCGCGGCTCGGTGGGGTAAGGCATCAAAAGATGGCCAGTAGCAGTGTGGATGAGATATGGCACAGACTGCTAGGTGATTTATCTTCAAGGGCTTGGTTGCCTCTTTCCTTATTTGACTTGACCAGGAGATTCTTTTCTCTTTAAACAAAAACGTTACGCTAACAAAAGAGGAAAAGCGTTACTCTTTCTGCTTTGTTTATGTTGCCGACTTTTCTTCCGAAGCTTGGCGTTGGCGATGGTAAAGAAATACATGATCTAGTGGGCTTCGAGCACGTTCTTCCACGCTTTCTCACCAACCATAATTATTTCTCACATCCAGGCATGAGGTTTAATTAGGATCGGATATTATGCCTTAACTCACGCCCAATATAAAAACTTTCTTTTTTGAGGTTGCATCACCTTGCTGTACATAAAAGATGATCTTCAACTCTACATTCATATAATTTGTCTTCGTCCATCCCCTTTACTGGTATCGCCTCGCGTTTCCTTTTTTTTTAATATCCTCTTTCTTATGTGTGTATAGATAGGATGCAACTTTACCATTTTCCTTGTTCTTTGTAGTGTATGATGTGACCCTCTGGGGATAGCCATGTCTTTGATTCTTCGGAGAAGGAATTCAGGGTTGGCGAAAGACGCTCTTCTTCTCATGAGGAGGCATTATCTAGAATCGAATCTCTGTTCAATGAAGCTGGTGAAATCGTCAAGGACCTCCCTTCCATCTATCTTCATGAAGTGCAGGCGCGTGTTCGGATTACCTTGGATTCGGTGAACATGGAGGAGGGACGAGAGAATGAGGAATAACCTTGGCGTGTTGAGAAGTTACAGTGCGGGAGGACCCTTCCTTGGTATAGTTATAGGGCAGATCGAACTGTTCCTAGGTTGAAGCAGCGGAAAATCGAGCATGTGAATCTTTTGGAGGAAGGCACCATGGTTCTCAATTTTGATGCAGATGAATAAAAAAATATTCTTCGGGGTGTCAATAGGAAAACCCTCGAGGGAGCATATGACGGAAAGAAAGTATCCTTTGAAGTCGATGCCAAAGGTGTCGTTGGTGATATTAGAGGGGTCATGGTGGCGTATGCTGGACCGGTCGTCGGAGCGGGCACTGTTGCTTCTGTGGTTGCTTCTGGATGGGATGTTGAGGTTGCTGCTACTAACACCATTGAATGGAATCTTTGTTTCCCGAGGTATTACTGCGGGAAGTGCTTGAAGATAGCCTTGACCAAGGGGGCTTGTGCTGCACCCTTTGAGGGATAGTTCCTCCCTTTTTGTTATTCCTGTTAGCTACTTAGTTCCCCTGATGTTTTTTTTTTCTTTTTTCGTAAACTCATCTTTACCTTCTTCTTCATCGGTCAACATTTTTATTTATATATTTATTTATTTTAATTGAGGTATTTCTGGTTGTGGTATGATGGCTTTGCGATGGTTTTCTGGGTTAATCTGATGTATTTCTCTGATATCTGGAGAACTTGTTTGGAAAGAGATGTATTTATGCTTTTTTTTTACGGAAAAGGAAACTCCCGGGGAGAATACAAACGGTGTATTCATTTTGGGGGAATACAACTACTAAGATGAATTGTTAAAGGAAATACTAAAGGGAGAGTGACTGGGAAGTACAGCATTTTAGGGATTAGAGGCCTTGAGCCATCGCGAGTGGATTATCACGCCTACAGGTGTGTTTGCGTTGATGATCTTTCAATATCCTTCTAAAAGGATGTCTACCACCAGATACAGGTCGTCTTCTCTTCCATTGGGTGAATCAATCTGAATAGCCATTTTTACTGTCACCTTCCCGACTTGAAACGAGTTTACCTTAACCACTACATCTCCGATTGAAACCGGGTACAGACGTCGTGCAACCGTTTGAGTCTTGGCTTCACTGGTTTCAATAGAAGTTTCCTAGCTTTTTGTAAAGTGTTCAAATGGCACAGCACCCCATTCACATTTCTTGACAGCGTCCGTTCCAGTAATCGCGTCGAGTCCCCATGACAGAATAGGGGAAGGAATGACTGGTTGTAGAGAAGGTTGCTCGGTCCTCTCCAGATGTTTGTATTCCTTTGATAGTTCGTCGATGAGATGACCAATGGGATGATTTGTTGGAAATTCCTTCGGGCATGGACGTTGGTAGAGGGTGCACATCTAATTTTGCTTTGTTGTCGAGTACCCATAAGCATCCCAATATCATGTAGTGACCCAGTTCTTTGACAATGTGGAATTTTCTATGCGTTATAGCGTCCCCCACCTTGATCTCGAGGTTTATGTTGCCATGCGCGTTCAAAGCTTTTTCTCTCGGGTTCTTAATGACGGACGGGGAATGGATAGCGTCTTGTTTTGTAAATTCCGCTGCTTTTAGTGTCTTGAAAGTGACGATGTTGAGGTCAGAGGCCGCGTCGATGAGTGTGTTGTCAAATTTGATACCTATTAAACCGGACGTGGTCAGCAGTCCCCAGTTCTCCCCTTTGGTTCCGCCTATTTGGAAAGCTTGGGCACCTGGTGTGCCTTCCGGGGAGAGAAAAAGTTGTTTGCCGGATACAACGCGATTGAGAACTGCGAAAATATCTTAGCTCTGCACCCTGGAAAGATAGAGAATTTCGCATACATGTTGCATCATGGATTGTACAATCTCATGCACGGAGTCCCTAGAGAACTCACAGTTTCTTATTGGGAGTGGGTCTCGATGAACTCCCTCATCTCCTAGTTGGATCTCTCCCGCGTTTATCTTCTCTTTAAATATATGCTTTAGTCTGTTGCAATCATTGGTTGGGTGGTGAACAAATTTGTGATAGTGACAGTACTTGGGGTTTGCCATCTTGGCCTCAGTCAGTGGGCATCTGGGAGGTGGTAGTCTGATAATATCATCTTGAATCCATGCTTCTAGGAGATAAATCACCTCCTCGATGGGAAACGGGAAATCTTGTGCAGTACCTTCAGTTTCGTGTCGACGCATGGGAGCCTTAGGGGCGGCCTTCCGTGGCAAGGTTTCCCATTGTGCCGGTGCTTCACGTTTAGGCTGATGATCTGCAGCTGGGGCCTTCCTTTTCCCTCTCTCATTTACTATGTTTACAGAGGAGGGGCCAGCGTTAAATTGGTTGCTGGTGAGACGTCTGTTCCCGCGAGTTTCGCGCATGTCTTCGGCTCAAGTCGGTCTAGACCTATCCAGTAATGCTGGTGTTGTTATTGCAGAACGTCTGGTGGCTTCATGGAGTTCTGAGAATGTCTGGAAACATAAGTTTTCTAGAAAGGCGCGGTAAATAGGAACCATACCATTGATGCACGCGTTCACTAGCTGTTGCTCGGTCACGTTTGGGTCATGACAGTCGAGTGCTTGAACCCTAAATCTTTTGACAAAATAATTCGGGTATTTTTTATCCCACTGGTACATCCTTCCGACGTTTGAGAGAGTAACTTGTTCAGACACGAAGAAGTACTTCCTGTAACACGCGGTAACCATGCTACTCAAGTTGGGAATACTGTTCGGCGGGAGGTTGTTGTACCATGTATACGCCCTTCCGGTAAGTGATTTTGAGAACTCCCTCAGACGAAGAATGTGATTATATTCATGTCACCTAGGGATTCCAAGAAATTGGAGAAATGCTCATGTGCATTCCCGGTACCATCGTACATGGTGAATTGAGGAGAGGAGTACCCCCTTGGCAGAGGGATTCTTTGTATCTAGGATGGGTAAGGGGGTTGGTGCTGATGCATGTCCATTTCATCGTTCTTAACTCGGTTGCAGATAAGTTACTCCAGATCTTCTCGTGTGACGAAGTTGGATGGCTGATTTTTTTTCCGATGGGATTCTAGCGTGAATCTCCTCATCTGCGGAGGCGTGTTCTGCCGAGGTGCTAGCGCCGGGGGTGTTGGAGACGTTCCTAAAAATCTCTGGCGGGCGCGAATCGCGTGTTATCCGCTCTTTCAGGGCCTTGACAAAGACGAGTACTTCTTTTTGTGTCGAAACCATATCTGTCTGAGCTCTGGAGAGCATTTCTTGTTGTTCCATCAAATCAGCGATGGTGATAAAAGGATGGCTTCCTCGGATCCCTCCGGTCTCTCATCCCATCGGTGGGGTAGTTGGAACCTTAGTTGTGGTCGGGGGTGCCATACTAGACCAGGAATTAGGAGCTGCAGCGGCAGCTTTGGCTCTGGTAACTGGTGGCGTAACGCCTGAAGAGGTATTTTCGTTGTCGTGATTAGAGGGTTGTGCAGAGACATTATAGGAGGCGGCGGCTCTGGACCTAGTGATTGGAGTTGTTACACTCGAGGGAGTGCATTTGGAGTTACCGCAGTCAGTAGGTGATGTAATGACGTTATCGGGAGAGACGTTAACATCAGGGCCGTTCTTTATGATGGTATTATCGACAGCCTCTCCATACCTGAGTTCCACCATATTGGGATTGACGTTCGGGAAACAAAACTAGGATTTGGAATTAATATTGTAACCGATAGATCAATCCTCCCGTTATGATCTCCAATTTTTTATAGGTGAAAATAGTTTCAGCTGATTTCGGTAATTGCGGGTGTGAAGGTGGGAAATGGTTTAAACCCTAAACAATGTACTACAAGGGAGTACTTTAGATTCGAGAGATCAATCTGTACAATTCCGGCCTAAACCAAGAAATGGCCTTTCCAGACTTTCTTCGGTCACAAAGCGGAGAAGAATGGGTTGGTTTTGGGGAGGGAAGCAAGGAAAGTGGTGAGACCAGAATAGTTGATTCTTGGAAGAGTAGTTGGGTTACCACGACTTGCTATCAGAAAAGGTAGGAGAGCTAGAAAATAAGTATTTCTGAGTGTTGTCTTGTCCGAATGAACTTGTTGTCCAAATGGAAATAGGTAAGACCTATTTATACAAGTCTAAGTAGAAACGTACCCTGGTCTCATTGAGGAGTGGGGAAAACATGTAACACGTTGTTGATGTCTCGAATGTTTTTGGAAAACATGTAACACGTTGTTGTGGCTTGGCAAGTTGAGCTCGGGGAACTTTCTAGCCTGGGGACCTTCGACGGTCGAGATTTTGCATCTTGAGAGGAGGGGAAACCATTGATCGTTGCACGCCTTCGTTTTGGTAACCGCGCAGTGAGGGCCAACAGGGTGGCACGGCTAGGGTGTGTTTAGACTCGGCATTAGGGGCCAAGTGTTCGCCATGGGAGTATGGCTTAAATAGGGCCAAGGCTAGGGAGATTGTCTTGGAATGACGTGACTAGCATGGCGCGGATAGCTTGGCTAGGTTTGGTTTAACTTGGCATATGGGACCAAGGGTTTTCCATGGTCGTATGGCATGGCTAGCTTGGGCTAGGTGCGGTTTTGGCTTGGCATGTGGGGCCAAGGGGTATCCATGGGCGCATGACGTGACTAGCTTGGGCTAGGTGCAATTTTGTCTTGGCATGTAGGGATAAGGGGTATCCATGGGTGCATGGCATGACTAGATTGGGCTAGTGCATGACCAAGCTAGGGTTTTGGGCCAAAGATTGTGAGGGGACCTTAGACGGCCAGGATTTGCTCCTGGGATTGAAGGGAAACTGTTGATTGTTTCAAGCCTTCACTTTGGTTGCCGCAAGGGGAAGGCCAGCATGGTGGCGCGGCATGAGGGGCCATGGCGAGATATATTTGGCATGGCACGGGTAGCTTGGATAGGTGCGTGACCAAGCTAGGGTTTTGGGCCAAAGTCGTGAGGTGACTTTAGGCGGCCAGGATTTACTCCTGGGATCGAAGGGCAACCATTGATTGTTTCACGTCTTCACTTTAGTAGCCGCAAGGGGAAGGCCAGCATGGTGGCGCAGCATGAGGGGCCATGGAGAGGTGTGTTTGGCATGGCGCGGCTAGCTTTTCAAGGTGCGTGACCAAGCTAGGGTTTTGGGCCAAAGTCGTGAGGTGACTTTAGGCGGCCAGGATTTTCTCCTGGGATTGAAGGGCAACCGTTGATTATTGCACGCCTTCACTTTAGTAGACGCAAGGAGAAGGCCAGCATGGTGGCGCGGCATGAGGGGCCATGGCAAGATGTGTTTGGGATGGCGCGGTCGGTGTGGCTGGCATGATTTTTCATTGGCACAGAGGTGCGGCTAGCATGGTTGGCATGCCTTGTCGCGGCTGGTGTGGCTGGCATGATTTTCCATTAGCACAGAGGTGCGGCTAGCATGGTTGGCATGCCTTGGCGCGGTTGGTGTGGTTGGCATGATTTGTCATTGGCACAGAGGTGCGGCTAGCATGGTTGGAATTCCTTGGCGCGGTTGGTGTGGCTAGCATGATTTTCCATTTCCATAGAGGGAAATTAGGGTTTGGCTCGTCGTAACCCTAATTTGAAAAAATATACCCCGGTAATTATTTTAGAGACACATTAAAGGTTTCAGTAAATGTGCCTAGTAAATGCTGGTTGTTTTAAATATTGTGACATTACTGTCTGCTAGGGTTTAGTGTTTTACGATTTTGACCCTAAGCTAAAAACCACCATCAACACCAGGGTACACAAATCTGAGGTAATTATTCTTCTTAGTAACTTAGTAGTGTTTGTCTACTATCATTACAGAGTTTACGAGTTTGTTATTTGAATTAAGAACTAAGATTGATGAAGGTAGGGATTTGGAAGTAAACTGGTGTTCTTATGAGTTATAGGAAAGAACAATAATGATGTTGAGATGAGAATAGTGTGGAATGATTATGTGGCTGTAACTTGGATTTTTATGTGAATTCTATGAAGAGAAAAATTAGTATTGAAGTTATTTTAGAAGGATTGAGGTTTAGATGAGGTATGGCATAATTGTTGAAGTTACAGGGGATATAAGTGAGGCTATTTTGGTAAAAGTTTAGTGAGAAGATTGGTGTTAGAGGTTGTTATGGAAGTGATGTTACTGCTTTGGTATTATGGAATGCAGGGAAGGGGATTGTGGTCTGTTGTTAAACGGGTGATGCTTATGAAGCTTAGAATTTAGTGGATATGGAATGGAGCTGTGTTGGTTGTAGTAAGAGCAAGGAAATGGTGTTGGTGGCATTGTTTGTGTAATGGGTTGGTTGTGGCTGGACAAGGTAATTGGAGTTAGTAATGGAACTGAGTTTGAGAATATGGGTTGGTTGAATCTATAAGGAACTGAATGTGCAGATGAAGAGTGTGGCAGAGATGTATGAAGTATAATTGGAACTAAAGTGGTAATGTATGGCTGAGAGAATAGTGCCAATGGGATAGTGAATGAAGTTATAGTTATAAAGCTGGGTTTGTGATTATATTACAAGGAATGGTTCAGATTGAGGTGATGTGGTGGATTGAAGTGGATTTACGAAGTTGATAATGAACTGTGGAGTTCAGGTTTAAGTGGTGGTGATTCAGTTTAGTAGCTTTGTTTCCTAAGACGAATTAGATGTTGCTTAAAGCTGCAGTTGCAGGTAGGCATAGTCTTTGTTTGTAAATAGAATTTGAAGTTTGTTTACTGTATTTGAATTGAAGTTGTTTTGTTAATCAAGAAGTTGAGAATATAAGAATTAGAGTTGAACTTGGTCAGCAATATAAGTATGCATGTCAATCATCCCAGTCAGTCTAGCTGACTAATCTGACTCAGGTTGTCTGACTGAGTTGAGTTAACTCTGTAAAACTTGATTCAACTCATTGAGTTGACTCGTTTGACCTTGAATCCTTTGACTTTGACCTGACTTTGGACGTTGACCGTTAGGTGACTTCGTTGACTAGGCGTTGACCGTTAGTGACTGTTAATTGACTCTGGTGGACCAGGCTTTGTGTAATGGTCTTTTTTAGTGGACTTGGGCTTAGGTATAGTTCTCATATTCTGATATATTGGACCCTTATGGTCCGAATTGACCTTTGGCTTCTTCTACAAAGTTGTAGATGTTCATAAGACTTAGATAATGAACTATAGAAACAATATAATTGGATCAGTGTACCTTAGAATTACTAAAGATTGAGAATGAAAAGGTGTAAAGTCATAAATAGGCTTAGAACTATTACATAGACTTTTATAATTCTTGTACGAGCCATTTTGGCTAGTTCCTTAAAGTGCTTGTTTGATTAACAGTTAGATTCTATTAACAACGATCGATTCAAAGGATGAACTAGTGGATCTTGGATCTCGAGGTAGGCATGGCTTGTCATCAAAATATGTTGGAATGCATTTGACTATTTTGTAATTATTATTATTGTTTTTATAAAATTTTATGCTTAATAAACGTATGCATTGTCTGTTCGTGCATTTCATGCTTTGTTTAAATTGCATTACGATAATTCTGTTGATTCTATAAATCTTTCCATAATTTGGAAAGTACTTGTACTGTTTGCTTGAATTGTTATGGGAAATAAGGATTTCTACTTGTGGTATATAGGATATGCTCCTTCCCATTTATATCTAGTGCTTTTATGGTAATCGGAGTGGAAGTGGGCTTCAATATTACTAGTCGGAGTGGAAGTGGGCTTCAATATTATACATTGTTTGAAGAAGGAGTTTGTCCATATACTTGTTTGTTTATTTCAGTGACTTTGTCACTGTTTAATGCTTCGGAAACATGTAATGTTTTCCAAATATTGCATATGATTACTTAGAAGTTAAATGTTAATTATTCCCACTTTCAGTTTTAGTGACAGATTAGAGTAGCGCAGCAAAATCTTCAAGTGTTGAGTTCGCTAGATGATTAACTTCTGCTATGTTTATTATATTGCATATTCTTTGTAAACCAAATCACTATTGTATATGTATCATTTGAGAGGAGATTTATATATATATATATATATGTATATTTCAGAGCAGGGCTAGTTTTGGGTTAAGTTGTAGTAGATTTTTCTTATTTGAATGCTTAAGTAGTTGATTTAGATTCTTTAGTGCCTCTTTATTTAGCTAAATTCTTGGTTTAGTCAGCTGCTAGCTTAGGGGGCGCTACAGAGTTGGTATCAGAGCTCACTATTAGATCTTATATGGGTATGCATACTATGGTTCCCGGACTATACGTTATGCAAGTACGCGTACCGGTATGTGTACTTAGGTACCCGGACTTTCACAAACCAACAGGTACGCATATGGGTATGCATACTATGGTTCCCGGACATGGATTACATATATGCAAGTACGCTTACTATGTGAAAAGCCAATTTTTCTAAACTCTATTTTAATCATTGAAACTTTCTTAGAGGATGACAATAGCCTTTTTCACACACTATTATCATCAAAGCGATTCTCAAGTTATTGAAATAATCATAACGAAACATTCCAAGTCTAGACCAAATGATTGTATCACACAAACCATGTATGATGTTACTCGGCAATTTTCACATGATCATCTTTTGAATTTCGTCAAGAATATAAGATGAACTTGGTTGAAGTGAAAGTTTACCAAAACATATTTCAAGAAATATGTAAGCGAGTTAAACTCAGCTCGAAATTTCAAATGTATATAATCGAATACTATATAGTAATATGTCTTTTGTCTCAATATAGAAGATAGAGTAAAAATGGACTTTCCAAGTGATAGATGAGTTTCAGTCTTCATATACCTTTTTTTGATGAAGTTCCACAAGCTCTCCTTAGTAGTTCTTCGTCGTCAATGATGAACACCGTGAAATCTAATGTAGCGCCCCCTAAGCTAGCAGCTGACCAATCCAAGAAATTAACTAAAAACAGAGGCACTAAGAATCCAAATTAAACACTTAAACTTTCAATTAAGAAATCTGCTACAAAAACTTAACCCAAAGCTAACCCCGCTCAGAAATATATATACAAGAACTCCTCTCCAATGATACATATAAAATAGTCATTTGGTTTACAAATAGAATATATAACATCTATAATATAAAATAAAATGATTTGTTTGGTGTTGGTAACCAAAATTTTGGTGTCCCATTTAAAATGACATGACTACCCTTCCGTGATTTATTTCCTCCTACAGGTTGACGTAAATTGGCACAAATATAAGGGCAAGAAAGACTAATGTGCCATTTTAATGACCCAAATGCCCCTCCGTGTTTTTGAGCTTCATAGCGGGCCATCGTAATAACTCAAAAAAACTGAAGGGTGGGTTTGTAAACAATTAGATACTAGATCTGAGGAAAAAACTTTCAGGTTTATTTTTCTGTGATTTTCGATCTCCCCTCCACCTCCTTCAATCTTCCACACCACATTCGATGTCATTACCACTACTGTTACCAATTTAGAGTTCTTCCTTCTTCTACAAAACCACTATCCACTACCACAAATCTTCGGAAACCACCACTGCAACCTTCCTTCATCACTAATTATTAAATCTTCTCCGTCACAACCCTCCCTTCCTTGAGTTTCATACACAAATGAACCACCAGCGACATCATCTCCACCATTACCATAAAATTGAATTAATTTAAACCAACAACACCGATCACCACCGCATCTATCTAAATTAACCTAGAAATATCGATATTGTATAAAACCATCAATCAATTTCTTTCATTTCCCGAATTGATGGGATGTAGAGAAGAAAAAAGAAATCCATACAAGTTTGAGGGAAGAGAGCAATCAAAATTGAATTAATTTAATTATTTTCCGCTTTGATTGATTGGTAAAAGCACTTTCCACTACCATATACCAAAATCTGGAACAAAGATGAATAGAAGAAGAAACAACAAAAAATGTTGTGAAGAAACGGAAGCAATCAAGTGGTGATGAGATTGGGTGAAAATCCATTGTCCGTTGTACGAAGAGGACCGCAATAAAACGATGGAATATGTTCTAAAACTATTAATGTTTGATTCGAAATGTCCCTAAATTTCCGAAGAGGATTTTGGTATAAAACCGGTGTTGAGGGGAGTGTTGAATATCGATCAATTTTTTCTTTTGTAGCCTATAAATAGGCAATTTTTAGCAAGAATCAATCAATACAAAGTTCAAGTTGTATAAACCTATATGAAATTAAATTAATTCAATCAAACAAACTTTTGGTATAAAAAAATAATCTGAAATTAAATTAATTCAATCAAACAAACAAAAATAATCAGATTAATGTATATATATATATGTATATATATATTTTCTGTGTAGCTGGTGGTGGTGGTGGTGGTGGTGGCAGTAGAGTCGCAGTATTTTGGATGAAGAGGAGGAAGAAGAGAATAAGAAGGTGGAAATTTTGTACGCAAAATACCCTTCGTTTTTTAAGAGTTGGGCACTTCGTTATCAAGGCTTCGATTGTTGACACACTTCCACATGGATACTTCAAGTGAGTTGCATTGCAACATCTGTGCAATATGAATCCAAGTGTTAAAATTTTAACGGGGTACTTAAAGTGTTCTTAAGTCCTAATTTCTTAAACAAATGTGATCAAGAAAAATGAAAAGAAAAGTCAAATGGCTGCCATGAACTTGATTTCTTGCATCATAATATCAATGCTTTTTGTACAAAGCTGATAACACCGCTAAAAATAAGTTCATGTTTACTGTTGATTCTGTTCCATAAAGGCCCGGGTTATCCACTAAGGCATTAGGCCCCTTCCTCCCCGTGCCATAAATATATCAGAATATAATCAACTAACGAAGTTAACCTCTTGGAAAACAGTGGGAATAATTAACATTTAACTTCTAAGTAATCATAGGCAAGATTTGGAAAACAGTAATGTTTTTCCCAAGCATTAAAAAGTGACCAAGTCACTCAAATAAACAAACATGTATATGGACAAACTCCTTCTTGCAAACAATGTATAATATGGTGCCAACCAGTTACACACCTATTTAGCTATGGATGCCACCAAGACCATGATGACCAACTCTAAACAATAAAAGCTGAATTAAAGTAGGTATAAATGTGAAGGAGCGTATCCTATATACCACAAGTGGAAATTCTCATTTCCCATAAAAATTCATATTGACAACAAAATAATACAAGTCCTTTCCAAATTGTGGAAAGATTCACAGAATCAACAGGATTATCATAATGCATTTTAAACAAAGCATGAAATACACGGACAGACAATGCATGAGTTTGTTAAGCATAAACTTCTATAAAGGCAACAATAATGATTATGAAAGAGTCAAATGCATTCCCACCTCTTTTGATGACAAGCCACGCCTACCTCGAGATCCACGATCCACCGGTTCATCCTTTGAATCGATCGTTGTTAATAAACTAACTGTTAATCACACAAGAACTCTAAGAATCTAGCCAAACTGGCTTACACAAGAATCATACAAGTTCATTTAATGTTTCTAAGCCCATTTATGGTTCTACATCTCTTATTATGTATCTTTAGCATATCTAAGGTTTTCTAATTCAATTGGATTGATTCTATAGTCCATTAGCTAAGTCTTATGAATATCTACAACTTTGTAGAATAAACCAAAGGCTAATTCGGACCACCAGAGGTCCAAATCATCAACATATGATAACTAGTCCTAAGTCCAGGACCACTAAGTAAGCACATTAACTAAGGTCCAGTCCAATAGTCAACAAACGGTCAAACTGACAGTCCAAGGTCAACTAACAGTCAACGTAAGTCGAAGGTCAAGTCCATGGTCAATCGAGTCAAATCGGTCAAGGTACACTAAGTCAAGTCTGGACAGGTCTAGTCACTGAATTAACTCAGTCAGTCATACTAAGTCAGCTAAACTGACTAGGATGACTAACGAGCTTAAACTAAAAACTCTATTGCGGTAACTCAAACATCTCAAATAACTTTATAACACAATTACAATTACAAAATCTATTTACAAATGTAAGCTAAGCTCACATTGGTCTGCAGTTGCAGGCTTTCACTAAGGCCACTGCTAACAACACTACGATCAACTTCTGCTCAAACATCTCATAAGCACACTCAAGTTCAGATCAACACAACCATTAGATCCCTTACTTACACTTGTATCTCATTTCAACTTCCTCAACATTAGTCTCAGCTCAACCACAACTCTCATAGCACTAGCACCATTTTTATGCACCGTAATACCATTTCAGTTCCATCTATTTACATTGAACATCAACAGTTCATTCAGTTTATTTCCACAGTATCATTCAAGCATAACTGCAATTCCATTTTCATTACACTTCACTCTCACTGCAACACCAATACCGGTTCATATATAATCCAGTCCAATAGTACTACACTAACTTACCACCATTACCATTCTTTTCAATCTTAGATCAACACAATCAATCCTACAACCACTATGAGCTCTTCCCTGGATTGCACAATCGAACCAAACACAACAACATCATCATACATTCAAATCTCTATCTCTATTATCTCATATCCACATTACACCCAACAATAACATCCACTCAACCCATAACATAATTACCAGTTCACTTTTAACTTCATACCATTACTTCAATTCCGAATTAAGATAACAATTACATAACCACCACAAATACACTCCTTCATCCCAACTGTAATTTCAGCACAACCAAACACACACACACACACATCAATCATTTGTAATCCAATTTAGTAACCATACACAACCAGTCATATCTCAACTGAGAGACCATTCATTCTCATTGAGTGTTTATCAGCACGCCTAAACTCCAACAACTACAGTCAATCCATAAATTGTTTCCACTCATCTTTATCCATTTCAATTTATTAAATCTTCTTTACTACTATCATTCCTCAATTACCATTCATCATTCAAAACACATCAACACCCAATTACTACAAACATCAAAACAACCATACATCAATAAGTATAACAGCCTTAAATTGAGTAAGGAGATATTACCTCAAACACAAACCAATTCTCTTATATATTCTCGATCATCTCTGATAATTCATTTTAATTTTAATCCTCTTTATACACATCTCCTACTTGCACAATTACTATCTGCTTCACCTTAATTCATCAGCATCAACTACTCTTGAAGCACATAGACCCTAACTTCTTTAACATCTTCAAACTCAAAACTCTAGCCATTAATTGTGATGTTTTTCAATCTTTTTCTCTAATTCGAGTTAAACCCACTTCTAATTGAACTTCTACATCTTTAATTTCGTCTTCTACATATTCTCATAAATCTCCAGAAACCCTAACCTTTCCATTAATCATCGAAAAAAATTCAATACAACAGTTGATCCAAAACCCTCGTGTTCTTCATCACCAACTACTCAAATCCTCTTTTAATTAATCTAATCCTCCATAACTTCATCTCGCAGAAACCCTAATCTCCAAATCTTATTATCCATTTCCTCTTCTGAAACAAAATCAATTCCAACATCATCACCACCTCACTCAGATCATGATAACTTATCTATTTCTCGTGATAACCTCAGGAACTGACAGAATCGCCAGAGGCGAAGAACAGAAGAAGAAAAGAGAATAGAAAGAGGAGAAGCAGAGAAAAAGAGGAAAGAAGAAGAAAAGAGATTGTGAGTCCTCTCACGACACGTTTTGGTGATAAGGCAAAGACCAATGATAAATGCACCCGCCCAAACGTTAAGGGAAGCCAAGTCGTTTAAGCTCCAAAAATGACTATTTTGCCCTTCTTACTAAACCAATGATATCTTCTTCATCCGATATCCGATTGACACATTCGAGTAGTCCATTCTGCGTAACTTTTCGAGATCTATTCAACGATACCAATTTCATATATAAATTGTTGTTATATTAATTTCTATAAATTAACGTTCGTGTTAAACTAATCGAGTTATTACTGGCTAAGACGTCTCTTGACTAGTCTAATAACGTTGACGATATTAAAGATCCTTACATCTAATATTCAACGACACAATCTATCATAGTCCAAGACATCACTATAAGTAGACTATAAATCAAGACTTATATTTTTGATCACTAACATTGACAAACAAGCTTGAGATAGCAACGCTTGCGAGTTCGACCGAGCAATGCTCTAACAATCTCCCCCTTTGTCAATTTTAGTGACAAAACTATCAATACATATGGATTATAAAATAAATAAGACTTTGTAGCTTCTCATCCAAATGCTTGGTTTCCTTGATTCTTCAACTTTACTTGAAATCTTTGTCACTTCCAAGTACTCCCATGGTTCCATAGATGTTCAATTCAGTATCATAGTTGTTGAAAATCCATAGCAATAATAATGAGAAAATAGTTTCTCTCAATCATTGTTATACAGTGTCATAGTATCATTATACAGCATCAAAGTCCAATTGCATCACAACTTTGACAACAATACTATGGTGATATGTATCACTCCCCATTAGTCAATACTTCATCTCAATATGAAAACCACTCCCCCTTATATAATAATCCGTAAACCATATGTATTTATAGTGTGAACTACACATTAATTCTCCCCCTTTTTGTCAATATAAATTGGCAATTAAAGGTACGTAAACTAGTGGGATCCTCATGAAATTTTCATAGAGATACTCATGACCAAAATAGAATAACATACCAACTTGTTTAGATACCATCAAATAGCCGAAACTAAATGCATTCATCAAGGAGTTTATAAAGATACAAGATAACCCCTATAATATTCCACAACCGCACTCCCCGGAAATATTTGGAAACTCTCTCCAATAAAATGTCATTCCCGAAAGAACAACAAGAGCGACCTTACTTTTACAAGAAAATACATATTTCTTTGGACATTAAAAAATCACATGAAACATGAATTTGTATCCAAAATCTCAATTGAATTAGCTACAATGAAAATGATTAATTCAATTATCCATGCTCAACATAAGAGAACTTACGGAGCCACACAGTTCATACACAAAGATGTGGATCAGGAAAAGACCAATACTGCGGAATAATCAAAGATTCATTCTATTTTTCATCACTATTTTCACAATGACATATAATAGACTTAATCTTTGTAAAGAAAAGTTCACCCTATCTTCCATCAATATTTGCATAATGACATAATAGGCTTAACTTTTGTTATCAAAAGTTCATTCAATCTTTTATCAATATTTGCATAATGACATGTGAAAGACTTAAATTTTTACATATATGGGACAATCATAGTTCACAGACGCAAACACACATATCCCATAACAAGTTGCAATATATAAAATCATAAAGATTAATACTGCAAACTCATTTGCCCCTTGAAGGTAGAATCAATATTTTTCGCACGGATTTACACCAAGGATGGCTACCAAAGGCATATAAAAATAATTTCTTAACAAAGAAGAAAATACAAAGTCATTAGCGACCATGCACCATAGTTCACATAAGATGGTTGTGAACATTCATGAATCCCATAGCAATGCGTACTACTGCCCATTCTTGAACTTCCTTCTTTGTGATTCACCAACATCATTCTTTTAAAACCTAAAATTGAGCTGAGATGAGTAGTACTCCAAGAATCCAAGTTCCCAAGTCCAATGGAAGTGGAACAAGTGCGACGAGACAGAGCAAAACACTCAATATCAAGAGACGGGATAAGGATAAATCTTAACACATCCAAAATCAAGAATTCTCATCTCCATATTGAAGAGAATTCATAAAGAATTAAGAGATTCCAAATTCGGGCGAAGAAATTATGGCCAAAACAAGTTTACCGAATATTAACGTCTACATGCCAGTATGCATACGGGTATGCAAACGGATTTTTAGTATGCAAATTGGTATGCAAAACGAATTTCCCTGGATTTTATCACAAAAACTCATTTGTAAACTGGTATGCATACCTGAAGTATACCATGATGGCCAAAACATCCCGAACAACTATTTTTAAACCGGAACATTTAAGAATCTTAAACACAAATCAAGTTAGGTAGACATGAATGATACACAAGGTACATAGATCATCATAAAACTTGCTCAAGTTTAGAGACATACATTTTTATAAGAATTCGATCAAATTCTACAATGTTACCAAACATTCAAAATCATACCCAACATAATATGTGTACCCCAATTCTAGTGCTTCATTCACTGTATACATAGCAGGGCATTCCTTGGTGAGGATGCACTTACAACACAATCAAATTGTGTTGAGGTGAACAATGTCTTGCTCACAATCAAGTTTAGAGACATACCTTTTAAACACAAGTGACTTTTGGATTATCATGAAAGAGATCACTTTTAGAACCTTTCACATCCAAATCCATCTTTGCAAAGAACTTTTTAAGTTCCAACATCATGGATATTGCCTTCTCCACAGTCATGAAATTTTATGGGAGATCATTCCTTTTCACGCTCAAAGTATCATAGGCCCACTTCTGAGTGCTTTTAGAAACAACTGAAACCTTCTTCCCATTACTCTCTTCAATATTTCTCGAAAGAACATTGGATTGAGTATTCTTTTGTAAGTTATTATTTCTCCAATTGGGAGCATCGGATCTTGTCTTCGTATTTATGAAGGTATCCTTTTGATAACCATTACAATCGTGAAAAGGCTTCGTATGACGTTTATCACAGCAATGATTCCTTTTCCTAAAGGTTGGAAAGTTACAACCTGTAATGTTAAGGGGATTAACCTTAACATATGATATTGGTTTCACAACTTCTTGTGATGCCCAAACAAGAACATCATGAATTTTCTCATTCCTTACACGAAAACGACATCTCATTTCCATATGACCTTTATTTCCGCAATAGTGGTAAACATAAGGAATGTTCTTACCTCGATCTGTATGTGCTGACTTTGGAGGTTGATATACATTGTTGTTTCGAACTTTAAATTACGGTGAAGGTGTTTCATATTTTCCATCAGTGGAAACCTTTTGTTGAGAAGAATCACTAGCCTTGACAATTTTTACCTCTTTGCTAATACTTGGATCATATATTCCCTTATAGCCCAATCCTCGTTTATCACGATGATTTTTACTTGCTCCTAGCATAGTGGTTAATTTTCTTGAACTAGTATTGAACTTTTTCAAGTCATCTTCCAACATCTTGATTTTATCAAGAGAAGCAGCTAAAGCAGCTTCAAGGCGTGTTTCTCGAGCGAGATAAGCGCTTTCTTTGTCATCAAAACTTGTTTGCTGGGAGATAATCCTTGCCTTAGTTTCTGCAAGTTGTTTTTCCAACACGAAGTATTCTTGATAAACATTATCACATTCAAGTGACTTTCTACTCAGGTTTTCCTTGGAATCTTTGAGGACCGATTCGCAAGAGCGATTCCAACCATAAAGACCTCCGTAAATCCTTTTCAATTAATTGTTTTCTCGACAGAGATGAGTCAGAAGAGGTGTGACATGAGAAGTTGTAATCTTCTTAATTTTCAACGAATCCAAAAACTTAACATACTATGAGACTTCCTTATCAACATCTCTATCAATATCTGAATCACCTTCATCAGAAAGTTCATCCAATTGTTCTTCTAGGCATGTTTCCAAATCAACAGTTTTTACATCCAGAGAATGTTTCGATATTGACTTAGATGTGACAGTTTTCTCAAGTGAATTCAAGCTTGAAAATCATCTGGTAATTTCTGACCTGGTACGTTATTAGAGATAAACTCGTCCATAATAATCAGAATGCTATAAACACAGACTTATGAAGTCTTTAACGTGTTTTCCTGCTCTGATACCAATTGAAAAAGCGGGGGCCTAACAACCACACCCAATATTTTATTTGGCAATCTGAATAGACAAACTCCAATATACTTTCAAGAGAATCAACTAGACAGTCAGACTCAATCTAGAGAAAAGTATATCAAAGAGTTTTATATCTCTATCTCTTAATTTAATCCGCAATCAACAAAGAGGAATTTGCGAGCCTGGTTGAATATAAGAGGAATAACTTGAATGGTACCAAATACCAATATTCAAGGATCAATCAATTTCAATCGACAACCAAAGGTTAGATTTCCCAATTGATCGATTCAACGCACAACCTGTGATATTTCAATTATATAATAAATATAATGTAGAAATTAAAAGAAAAAACAGATACACCAAAAGTTTTGTTAACTATAGGAAACCACAAATTCAAAAAATACCCCGGGACCTAGTCCAGCTTTGAACACCACAATGTATTAAGCCGCTACAGACGCTAGCCTACTACCAATGAACTTTAGACTAGACTGTAATTGAACCCTAATCAATCTCATACTGATTCAAGGTACAATTGTGCTCCTTACGTATCTGATCCCAGCAGGATACTACGCACTTGATTCCGTTAGTTGATCTCACCCACAACTAAGAGTTGCTACGACCCAAAGTCGAAGACTTGATAAAAAAAATTGTCTCACACAGAAAAGTATATCGAATGAATAAATATGCCTCCCACAGAAATACCCAAGAGTTTTTGTTCCGTCTTTTGATAAATCAAGGTGCACATGAACCAATTGATAAACCAGACTTATATTCCCGAAGAACAGCCTAGTGTTATCAATCACCTTACAATAATCTTAATCGTAAGGAAATGAAACAAGATATTGTAGAATCACAAACGAAGAGACGAAGATGTTTGTGACTACTTTTTATCTTGCCTATTGGAGATCATTCTCGAGAAAATCTTAGAGAAGATAGTACCCAATCACGATAGAACATGGCAATATCAGAACACATAACTACAGAGAAAATAGTTGGGTCTGGATTCACAATCCCAATGAAGTCTTCAAGTCGTTAATTAACTTACAGGTTTTCGTGAAAAACCTAAGGTTAAAGGAGAATCGACTCTAGGTTATGCAACTAGTATCAAACAGGAGGTGTGAAGATTAGGTTTCCCAGTTGCTAGAGTTCTCCTTTATATATTTTTCGAATCAGGGTTTGCAATCTAAGTTACTTTGGTAACCAAGCATTCAATATTCACCGTTAGATGAGTTCCCGATTCAACTCAAGCTAAAATCTTTCAACCGTTAGATCGAACTAGCTTGTTATACACAAATAAAATGTGCCTTTATTTATGTTTAAGTAACCGTACCTAAACATGTACACTATGTTGGATCAACAGTAGTTAACATAAGTTAGCTATATGAACACCTTCATATCAACCTTATTCATCTTAACCACAACTAGTTCAAATGACTCAAATTAAACTAGTTATAGAGTTGTTCAATTGCTATATTCTCATAGAAGTATACAAGAACACTTTTAAAGAAAAATAGGTTTGATTTACTCGAATCAATTCATGAACATTATATCCACGGTTTGAAAAGATTGCATTCCTTATTATATAAATGTATTAGTTCATGAGCAAGCCTATTTTAGAACATGATTCACTTAGGTATGCAAACGGTTACACATACCTTAGTGACCGATCTGGGTTTGGGTTCGCCAGTATGCGAACAGGTACGCATACCTTAACACTTCCAAACATCATTTGAAATTCTCTGACCTATACCTTACACAAGTGCGTGTACTGGTATGTGTACTTAGGTACCCGGAATTTCACAAACCAATAGGTACGCATACGGGTATTCATACTATGGTTCCAGGACATGGATTACATATATGCAAGTACGCATTCTATGTGCAAATCCAATTATTTTAAATTCTATTTCAATCATTGAAACTTTCTTAGAGGATGACAATAGCCATTTTCACACACTATTATCATCAAAGAAATTTTTAAGTTATTGAAATAATCATAATGAAGCATTCTAAGTCTACACCAAATGATTGTATCACACAAACCATGTAAGATGTTACTCGGCAATTTTCAAATGATTATCTTTTGACTTATGTCAAGAATATAAGATGAACTTGGTTGAAGGGAAATATTTCCAACAAATATTTCGAGAAATATGTAAGCGAGTTAAACTCGGCTCGAAATCTCAAATGTGTATAATCGAATACTATATAGTAAAACGACTTTTGTCTCAATATAACATATAGAGTAAAAATAGACTTTCCAAGTGATAGATGAGATTCAATCTCCACATATCTTTTGTTGATGCAGTTCCACAAGCTCTCCTTAGTAGTTCTTTGTCTTCAATGATGAACGCCGTGAAGTCTAATGCTCAACTACACAATTTATCCTAGTCCGAGACATCACTATAAGTAGACTAGAAATGAAGACTTATAGTTTTGGTCACTAACATTGAAAAATAAGATTGAGATAACAACGCTTGCGAGTTCGAACGAGCAGTGCTCTAACAATATATCTGAAAACCATATCACACCTGGCCTTCCAGATAAACCAACAAGTAGTAGCATACATGCTGCAGTTTTTATTGGCATCTCCAGGCAGATACCAGGAGTTCATCCAATCTATGAAGATTGTTGTGTTATCAAATTGAGCATGGGTAGAACCAATTATTTCCTACCAAATAGAGGTGGCAGTATGAAAATTTAGAAACAAGTGTGTCATTGTTTCCTCCCCACTTTTGCATATTTGGCATAAAGGATCAATGTAGTGCAGAATGATAGCTGTTTTAGCATTAGTGTGCATAATTTCATGCGCATATTTCCAAATAAAGATCTTAATAACTGGAGCAATGTCCATATTCTAGATTGCTCCCCAATTTCTTATTGAAGTATTATTTCTGTAAAGATTATCTATCTTGGCCTTGTAGAGGGATTTGACAGAGAACTTTCACGTGTCATTTAGATTCCACTGAATCTTGTTTTCCTCCCCTAGGTGAGTATCCAAAGCTAGAATGGACTGAGCAGTATGTGGATTGAAGTATGTTTGGACCAGGGTGTTATCCCAGTGTCCATTAGGTATAAGAATATTTGTGAAAAAGTGGGGGGTATAACAACCACACCCAATACTTCGATTATCAATCTGTATGGACTAACTCCAATATACTTTCATGAGAATCAACTAGACTCAATCTTAATAAAGTATATCAAAGAGTTATATCTCTTTCTCGATTCAATTCTTACTCAAGCAAATAGAAATCTGCGAGTCTAATTGAATACAAGAGAAAACACTTGAATGGTACCAAAGACTAATGTTCAAGGATCAATCAATTTTCAATCAATAACAAAAGGTTGGATTTCACAATTGATCGATACAACGCACAACCTGTGATATTTCAATTATATAACAAAATATAATGCGGAAAAGAAATAACATAGATACCAGAAATTTTGTTAATGAGGAAACTGCAAATGCTGAAAAAACCCGGGACCTAGCCTACTACCAATGAACTTCAGACTGTAATATAGTTGAGCCCTAACCAATCTCACACTGATCAAGGTACAGTTACGCTCCTTATGTCTCTGAATCCCAGCAAGATTCTACGCACTTGATTCCCTTAGATGGTCTTACCCATAACTAAGAGTTGCTACGACCCAACGTCGAAGACTTGATAAACAAATCTGTCTCACACAAAAAAGTCTATAGGAATAGATCAATCTGCCTCCCACAGAAATACCTACGAGTTTTGTTCCGTGTTTTGATAAATCAAGGTGAACAGGAACCAATTGATAACTCGGACTTATATTCCCAAAGAACAGCCTAGTATTATCAATCACCTCAAAATAATCTTAATCGACGTAGCGAAAGAAGATATTGTGGAATCACAAACGATGAGACGAAGATATTTGTGATTACATTTATATCTTGCCTATCGGAGATATCAATCTCAAGACAATCTTCACTACACCAAAACCAGGATTTTCTCACAGTGTAACCTGTCACAGTTTATTTTTCAGTCACTGATATACATGTGATAAGTCCTGCAACAATTATAACTGTTGCTAAATTTTGTAATCGTGATAATGAATCTGAATATTTAACCTTTTTACTAGTCACAATTATATTTGTTGACAATTATCCAGACAATCACAATTAAAATCTAAAATGATGTTTCTACCCACAAATTCCACCACATCTAAAACAACCCCGAATTAATCACTCTTAGAATTTTGGTTGTCACTACTTTCGCAACAGTTATACAAAATAACAATTTTATTTATTTTCTAAATATCAAAATTTATTTTTATTTTGATTGAGTAATTATTATTCGCCATCAAAAATAAACATAAGATATAAAGATCTCACACATCGGAGGTGGGAAGCCTAGCAACAAGCTGGGCGCCAACACCTTTTTGAATAGCAATTCCTATTCTATGAAAAAGAGCACCGCCTATCTTATAATTTGCGTCATGAATTATAAGGCAGTTTCTTAATCTATTCAAAAAGGCAATTGTGTCTTCCCCTAATTCCCTTAAGGTTGAGAAAGCGAGTACACCAAATCCGTAACCATGAGCAGTGCATATATCAAGGTATTTGTTTCGTTTACGAATGATAGCCATGGAGATTGCATGTCCGGGAGTAAAGTTTCGTGTGCTAGCACTTGTAAATGGAGAGACGCCTGTAACATCATAGCATACATCTTTCCCACACTCCCAATTTAGCGCAAGAATGTCCGCAGGTTTGAGATCTTTAGTTGTAGTGGATCGTAAACCTAAGGAAGCTTCTTTACGAACATGTACCCCAGCTTTATAGCATATGTCGCAAAAGACGTCCCTCACCCCATCATGCCGGTATTTGTTCCCTACATATTTGGCGCAGTGGACTGCATGGTCACCATAGATGTCCATTGGCTTGTCACAGCATGAGCATACTGTGTCAGCTTCAAAGAGAGGAATGCCAAGGCGGTATTGGAGGACTTCCCGGAACTTCCTTGGGCCAATAGATTGACCAAGCCCTGGAATAGGAATGGCTTTGAGAAAGTCCAATGCATGAGGGAGCCGGTTGCTGTGCCATAAGAAAAGGTCTCTTAGTGAAGGAACAAGTAGTAGGCAGATTTTCAGAGACCACACCAAAGTATTTAGCTGCCAGGTTATGCATAAACTGGGGGGCAGCGTCATTGATGTTGAATTCTGAAGGGGAACTGCCAATGGCCTGTGTGTAGGCAACGAGAGCACAATTGTAGTTGGCGCAGGATTCTAGAAAAAAGGATCAAGACTAAGTCAACAAGTCATGACTTTGAAAGACATTTGACTTGGACAAATACCAACCTTTTCTCTCGATTTTCTCGACCAAATCACAACAAAAATTTCTGCTTCTTCCGAACGTTGTGAAAATGACCATACTACCCATATCGGAATAAGTGCAATAAAAATTCAAAAGACCGTGAAAATGACCATATTACCCTTACTGGAAATAAATGCAATAAATATTATAGAGACTGTGAAAATGACCAGAATACCCTTATTGAAAAAAAAATAAAGTAAATATTATGGATTGTGAAAATAACCATATTACCCTTATTGGAAATAACTGCAATAATTTTGATGGAGACTGTGAAAATGACCAGGCTACCCTTATCGGTAATAAATAAAGTAAATGTTACCGATTGTGAAAATGATCATATTACCCTTATTGGAAAAAAAGTGCAATAAATATTATGGAGACTGTGAAAATGACCATACTACCCTTATTGGAAAAAAAGTGCAATAAATATTATGGAGACTGTGAAAATGACCATACTACCCTTATTGAAAATAAGTAAACTAATTCTTACAGACTGTGAAAATGACCATATTACCCTTATTGGAAATAAGTGGAATAAATATTATGGAGACTGTGAAAATGACCATACAACCCTTATCGGAAATAATTAAAGTAAATGTTACCGACTGTGAAAATGACCATATTACCCTTATTGTAAAAAGTGCAATAAATATTATGGAGACTGTGAAAATGACCAAACTACCCCTATTGAAAATAAATATAGTAAATATTTCAGACTGTGAAAATGACCATATTACCCTTACTAGAAAAAAAATGCAATAAATATTATGGAGACAGTGAAAATGACCAAACTACCCTTATCGGAAATAAGTAAAGTATTTCGTACAGACTGTGAAAATGACCATATTACCCTTATTGGAAATACGTGCAATAAATATTATGGAGTTTGGTTAAATAACCAGACTACCCTTATTGAAAATAGATAAAGTAAATATTACGTAATGTGAAAATGACCATATTACTCTTATTGAAAATAAGTGCAATAAATATTATGGAGACTGTGAAAATGACCAAACTACCCTTATTAAAAATCAATATAGTAAATATTACAGAATGTGAAAATGACCATATTACCATTATTGGAAATAAGAGCAATAAATATTATGGAGACTGTGAAAATGACCAAACTACCCTTATCGGAAATAAATAAAGTAATTCTTACAAACTGTGAAAATGACCATATTACCCTTATTGGAAAAAAGTGCAATAAATATTATGGAGACTGTGAAAAATGACCAGACTACCCTTATCGAAAAAAATAAAGCAAATATTACAGAGTGTGAAAATTACCATATTACCCTTTTTGGAAATAACTAAATATTATGGTCATTTTTACAGTCTGTAACAGTTACTTTATTTATTTCCGATAAGGGTAGTATGGTCATTTTCACTAACTCCATAATCTTTATTGCACTTTTTTTGATAAGGGTAATATGGTCATTTTCACAGTCTTCATAATATTTATTTCACTTTTGTCCAATAAGGGTAATATGGTCATTTTCACAGTCTGTAAGAATTACTTTACTTATTTCTGGTAAGGGTAATATGATCATTTTCAAAGTCTTCATAATATTTATTGCACTTTTGTCCAATAAGGGTAATATGGTCATTTTCAAAGTCCGTAAGAATTACTTTACTTATTTCAGACAAGGGTAGTATGGTTATTTTCACAGTCTTCATAGTATTTATTGCACTTTTTTCCAATAAGGGTAATATGATCATTTCACAATCTGTAAGAATTACTTTACTTATTTCTGATAAGGGTAGTACGGTCACTATCACTATCTCCATAATATTTATTGCACTTTTTTCCGATAAGTGTAATATGGTCATTTTCACTGTCTGTAAGAATTACTTTACTTATTTCTGATAAGGGTAGTATGGTCATTTTCACAGTCTCCATAATATTTATTGCACATTTTTCCGGTAAGGGTAATATGGTCATTTTCACATTATGTAAGAATTACTTTACTTATTTCTGATAAGGGTAGTATGGTCATTTTCACAGTCTCCTTAATATTTATTGCACTTTTGTCCAATAAGGGTAGTATGGTCATTTTTCACAGTCTCCATAATATTTATTGCAATTTTTTCCGATAAGGGTAATATGGTCATTTTCACATTCTGTAAGAATTATTTATTTATTTCTGATAAGGGTTGTATAGTTATTTTCAAAGTCTCCATAATCTTTATTGAACTTTTCTCCGATAAGGGTAATATGGTCATTTTCACAGTCTGTAAGAATTACTTTACTTATTGCTGATAAGGGTAATACGGTCATTTTCACAGTCTCCATAATATTTATTGCACGTTTTCCTTTAAGGGTAATCTGGTCATTTTCACAATCTGTAAGAATTATTTTACGTATTTCTGATAAGGGTAGTATGGTCATTTTCAGGCTTCATAATATTTATTGCAATTTTTTCCAATAAGGGTAATATGGTCATTTTCACAGTCTCCATAATATTTATTGCACTTTTGTCCAATAAGGGTAATATGGTCATTTTCACAGTATGTAAGAATTATTTTACTTTAGTAATCTTTGAACCGGTGATGTTCAATTCTGATATATTTCGTCTTCAGATCATCCTGACGAGAAACTCTAGTCTAACTATAGTAATCTTTGAACCTGTGATGTTCAATTCTGATATATTTCGTCTGCAGATCATCCGGAAGAGAAAGTCTGGTCTAACTCTAGTAATCTTTGAACCTTTGATGTCCAATTCTGATATTTTTCATCTTCAGATCATCCGGATGAGAAACTCTGGTATAACTCTAGTAATCTTTGAACCCGTGATGTTCAATTCTGATATATTTCGTCTTCAGATCACCCGGACGAGAAACTATGGTCTAACTCTAGTAATCTTTGAACCCGTGATGTTCAATTCTGATATATTTAGTCTTCAGATCCCCCGGACGAGAAACTTTGGTCTAACTCTAGTATTCTTTGAACCCGTGTTGTTCAATTCTGATATATTTATTCTCCAGTTCATCCGTATGAGAAACTATGGTCTAACTCTAGCAATCTTTGAACCTGTGATGTTCAATTCTGATATATTTCGTCTGCAGATCATCCGGAAGAGAAAGTCTGGTCTAACTCTAGTAATCTTTGAACCTGTGATGTCCAATTATGATATATTTCATCCCCAGTTCATCCGGATGAGAAACTATGGTCTATATCTAGTAATCTTTGAACCGGTGATGTTAAATTCTGATATATTTCGTCTCCATTTCACCCGGGCGAGAAACTCTGTTCTAACTCTAGTAATCTTTGAACATGTGATGTTCAATTCTGATATATTTTGTCTTCAGATCATCCGGACGAG
Organism: Papaver bracteatum; assembly: GCA_023529315.1. Taxonomy (NCBI): domain Eukaryota; kingdom Viridiplantae; phylum Streptophyta; class Magnoliopsida; order Ranunculales; family Papaveraceae; genus Papaver; species Papaver bracteatum. Next base: position 1,562,301 of record JAJJWX010003506.1, read on the forward strand.
AAACTATGGTCTAACTCTAATAATCTTTGAACCCGTGTTGTTCAATTCTGATATATTTCGTCTTCAGATCAACCGGACAAGAAAATGTGGTCTAACTAGTAATCTTTGAACCCGTGATGTCTAATTCTGATATATTTCGTCTCCAGTTCATCCGGACGAGAAACTATGGTCTAACTCTAGTAATCTTTGAACCCGTGTTGTTCAATTTTGATATATTTAGTCTTCAGATCATCCGGACGAGAAACTATGGTCTAACTCTAGTAATCTTTGAACATGTGATGTTCAATTCTGATATATTTCGTCTTCAGATCATCCGGACGAGAAACTCTGGTCTAACTCTAGTAATATTTGAACCCGTGATGTTCAATTCTGATATATTTTTTCTTAAGATCATCCGGATGAGAAACTCGGGTCTAACTCTAGTAATCTTTGAACCCGTGATGTTCAATTCTGATATATTTCGTCTTCAGATTATCCGGAAGAGAAACTCTGGTCTAACTCTAGTAATTTTGAACCCGTGATGTTCAATTCGGATATATTTCTTCTTCAGATCACCCGGACAAGAAACTCTGGTCTAACTCTAGTAATCTTTGAACCCGTGATGTTCAATTATGATATATTTAGTCTTCAGATCATCCGGACGAGAAACTTTGGTCTAACTCTAGTAATCTTTGAACCCGTGTTGTTCAATTCTGATATATATTTAGTCTTCAGATCATCCGGACGAGAAACTCTGGTCAAACTCTAGTAATCTTTGAACCTGTGATATTCAATTCTCGATATATTTCATCTTGAGATCATCCAGGAAGAGAAACTCTGGTCTAACTCTAGTAATCTTTGAACCCGTGATGTTCAATTCTGATATATTTCGTCTTCAGATCACCTGGACGAGAAACTCTGGTCTAACTCTAGTAATCTTTGAACCCGTGATGTTCAATTCTGATATATTTCATCTTCAGATCATCCAGACGAGAAACTCTGGTCTAACTCTAGTAATCTTTGAACCCGTGATGTTCAATTCTGATATATTTCGTCTTCAGATCATCCGGACGAGAAACTTTGGTCTAACTCTAGTAATCTTTGAACCCGTGATGTTCAATTCTGATATATTTAGTCTTCAGATCATCCGGACGAGAAAATCTGGTCTAACTCTAGTAATCTTTGAACCCGTGATGTTCAATTCTGATATATTTAGTCTTCAGATCATCCGGACGAGAAACTTTGGTCTAACTCTAGTAATCTTTGATCCCGTGATGTTCAATTCTGATATATTTAGTCTTCAGATCATCCGGACGAGAAACTATGGTCTAACTCTAGTAATCTTTGAACCCGTGATGTTCAATTCTGATATATTTCGTCTTCAGATCATCCGGACGAGAAACTCTGGTCTAACTCTAGTAATCTTTGAACCCGTGATGTTCAATTCTGATATATTTCGTCTTCAGATCATCCGGACGAGAAACTGTGGTCTAACTCTAGTAATCTTTGAACCCGTGATGTTCAATTCTGATATATTTCGTCTTCAGATCATCCGGACGAGAAACTATGGTCTAACTCTAGTAATCTTTGAACCCGTGATGTTCAATTCTGATATATTTAGTCTTCAGATCATCCGGACGAGAAACTTTGGTCTAACTCTAGTAATCTTTGATCCCGTGTTGTTCAATTCTGATATATATTTAGTCTTCAGATCATCCGGACGAGAAACTCTGGTCAAACTCTAGTAATTTTTGAACCCGTGATGTTCAATTCTGATATATTTCATGTTCAGATCATCCGGACGAGAAACTCTGGTCTAACTCTAGTAATCTTTGAACCCGTGATGTTCAATTCTGATTTATTTCGTCTTCAGATCACCTGGAAGAGAAACTCTGGTCTAACTCTAGTAATTTTGAACCCGTGATGTTCAATTCTGATATATTTCATGTTCAGATCATCCGGACGAGAAACTCTGGTCTAACTCTAGTAATCTTTGAACCGGTGATGTTCAATTATGATATATTTCGTCTCCAGTTCACCCGGACGAGAAACTATGTTCTAACTCTAGTAATCTTTGAACCCGTGATGTTCAATTCTGATATATTTCGTCTTCAGATCATCCGGATGAGAAACTATGGTCTAACTCTAGTAATCTTTGAACCCGTGATGTTCAATTCTGATATATTTCGTCTTCAGATCATAAGGACGAGAAACTCAGGTCTAACTCTAGTAATCTTTGAACCGTGATGTTCAATTCTGATATATTTCGTCTTCAGATCATCAGGATGAGAAACTATGGTCTAACTCTAGTAATCTTTGAACCCGTGATGTTCAATTCTGATATATTTCGTCTACAGATCATCTGTAAGAGAAAGTCTGATCTAACTCTAGTAATCTTTGAACCTGTGATGTCCAATTCTGTTATATTTCGTCTCCAGTTCATCCGGATGAGAAACTTTGGTCTAACTCTAGTAATCTTTGAACCCGTGATGTTCAATTCTGATATATTTAGTCTTCAGATCATCCGGACGAGAAACTATGGTCTAACTCTAGTAATCTTTGAACCGTGATGTTCAATTCGATATATTTAGTCTTGAGATCATCAGGATGAGAAACTTTGGTCTAACTCTAGTAATCTTTGAACCTGGGATGTTCAATTCTGATATATTTCGTCTTCAGATCATCCGGACGAGAAACTCTGGTCTAACTCTAGTAAACTTTGAACCCGTGATGTTCAATTATGATATATTTCGTCTTCAGATCATTTGGATGAGAAACTTAGGTCTAACTCTAGTAATCTTTGAACATGTGATGTTCAATTCTGATATATTTCGTCTCCAGTTCACCCGGACGAGAAAATCTGTTCTAACTCTAGTAATCTTTGAACCCGTGTTGTTCAATTTAGATATATTTTGTCTTCAGATCTTCCGGACGAGAAACTATGGTCTAACTCTAATAATCATTGAACCCGTGTTGTTCAATTCTGATATATTTCGTCTTAAGATCAACCGGACAAGAAAATGTGGTCTAACTAGTAATCTTTGAACCTTGGATGTCCAATTCTGATATATTTAGTCTCCAGTTCATCCGTCTGAAAAACTATGGTCTAACTCTAGTAATCTTTGAACCCGTGATGTTCAATTCTGATATATTTCGTCTTGAGATCATCAGGACGAGAAACTCTGGTCTAACACTAGTAATCTTTGAACCGTGATGTTCAATTCGATATATTTCGTCTTGAGATCATCCGGATGAGAAACTATGGTCTAAATCTAGTAATCTTTGAACATGTGATGTTCAATTCTGAAATATTTCGTCTTCAAATCATCCGGATGAGAAACTAGGTCTAACTCTAGTAATCTTTGAACCGTGATGTTCAATTCGATATATTTCGTCTTGAGATCATCAGGATGAGAAACTTGGTCTAACTCTAGTAATCTTTGAACTTGTGATGTTCAATTCGATATATTTAGTCTTGAGATCATCCGGACGAGAAACTTAGGTCTAACTCTAGTAATCTTTGAACATGTGATGTTCAATTCGATATATTTTGTCTTGAGATCATCAGGACGAGAAACTTGGTCTAACTCTAGTAATCTTTGAACCCGTGATGTTCAATTGATATATTTCGTCTTGAGATCATCAGGATGAGAAACTTATGGTCTAACTCTAGTAATCTTTGAACCCGTGATGTTCAATTGATATATTTCGTCTTGAGATCATCCGGACGAGAAACTTGTGGTCTAACTCTAGTAATCTTTGAACCTGGGATGTTCAATTCTGATATATTTCGTCTTCAGATCATCCGGACGAGAAACTATGGTCTAACTCTAGTAATCTTTGAACCCGTGATGTTCAATTTTGATATATTTCGTATTCAGATCATCCGGACGAGAAACTCTGGTCTAACTCTAGTAATCTTTGAACCCGTGATGTTCAATTTGATATATTTCGTCTTCAGATCATCCGAATGAGAAACTCTGGTCTAACTCTAGTAATCTTTGAACCCGTGATGTTCAATTATGATATATTTCGTCTCCATTTCATCAGGACGAGAAACTTAGGTCTAACTCTAGTAATCTTTGAACCCGTGATGTTCAATTCTGATATATTTCGTCTTAAGATCATCCGAACAAGAAACTCAGGTCTAACTCTAGTAATCTTTGAACCCGTGATGTTCAATCTGATATATTTGGTCTTGAGATCATCGGACGAGAAACTAGGTCTAACTCTAGTAATCTTTGAACCCGTGATGTTCAATTTCGATATATTTAGTCTTCAGATCATCAGGACGAGAAACTTAGGTCTAACTCTAGTAATCTTTGAACCCGTGATGTTCAATTGATATATTTAGTCTTCAGATCATGAGGATCGAGAAACTTAGGTCTAACTCTAGTAATCTTTGAACTTGTGATGTTCAATTCGATATATTTCGTCTTGAGATCATCAGGACGAGAAACTTAGGTCTAACTCTAGTAATCTTTGAACCCGTGATGTTCAATTTCGATATATTTTCGTCTTCAGATCATCGGACGAGAAACTATGGTCTAACTCTAGTAATCTTTGAACCGTGATGTTCAATTCGATATATTTCGTCTTGAGATCATCCAGGACGAGAAACTTGGTCTAACTCTAGTAATCTTTGAACGTGATGTTCAATTATGATATATTTCGTCTTCAGATCATCCGGACGAGAAACTATGGTCTAACTCTAGTAATCTTTGAACCGTGATGTTCAATTCTGATATATTTCGTTTTCAGATCATTCGGACGAGAAACTCGGGTCTAACTCTAGTAATCTTTGAACCCGTGATGTTCAATTATGATATATTTCGTCTTCAGATCATCCGGACGAGAAACTAGGGTCTAACTCTAGTAATCTTTGAACCCGTGATGTTCAATTCGATATATTTCGTCTTGAGATCATCGGACGAGAAACTTCTGGTCTAACTCTAGTAATCTTTGAACGTGATGTTCAATTTTGATATATTTCGTCTTGAGATCATCCGGATGAGAAACTATGGTCTAACTCTAGTAATCTTTGAACCGTGATGTTCAATTATGATATATTTAGTCTTCAGATCATCCGGAAGAGAAACTTAGGTCTAACTCTAGTAATCTTTGAACATGTGATGTTCAATTCTGATATATTTCGTCTTGAGATCATCAGGATGAGAAACTATGGTCTAACTCTAGTAATCTTTGAACCCGTGATGTTCAATTACGATATATTTCGTCTTGAGATCATCGGAAGAGAAAACTTGGTCTAACTCTAGTAATCTTTGAACCCGTGATGTTCAATTTTGATATATTTCATCTTCAGATCATCGGACGAGAAACTATGGTCTAACTCTAGTAATCTTTGAACATGTGATGTTCAATTATGATATATTTCGTCTTCAGATCATCCGGACGAGAAACTCAGGTCTAACTCTAGTAATCTTTGAACCCGTGATGTTCAATTCTGATATATTTCGTCTTCAGATCATCAGGACGAGAAACTCGGGTCTAACTCTAGTAATCTTTGAACCCGTGATGTTCAATTCAGATATATTTCGTCTTCAGATCATCCGGACGAGAAACTCTGGTTTAACTCTAGTAATCTTTGAACCCGTGATGTTCAATTCTGATATATTTCGTCTTCAGATCATCCGGACGAGAAACTATGGTCTAACTCTAGTAATCTTTGAACCCGTGATGTTCAATTCGATATATTTCGTCTTGAGATCATCGGACGAGAAACTCTTTGGTCTAACTCTAGTAATCTTTGAACCCGTGATGTTCAATTCTGATATATTTTGTCTTCAGATCATCCGGAAGAGAAACTTTGGTCTAACTCTAGTAATCTTTGAACCTGTGATGTTCAATTATGATATATTTCGTCCTTAATTCATCCGGACAGGAAACTTAGGTATAACTCTAGTAATCTTTAAACCCGTGATGTTCAATTCTGATATATTTCGTCTTCAGATCATACAAAAGGGAAACTATGGTCTAACTCTAGTAATCTTTGGACTCGTGATGTTCAAATATGATATATTTCGTCTTTCGATCATTCGGACGAGAAACTCTGGTCTAACTCTAGTAATCTTTGAACCCGTGATGTTCAATTCTGATATATTTCGTCTTCAGATCATCCGGACGAGAAACTATGGTCTAACTCTAGTAATCTTTGAAACCGTGATGTTCAATTCTGATATATTTCGTCTTAAGATCATCCGGACGAGAAACTCAGGTCTAACTCTAGTAATCTTTGAACCGTGATGTTCAATTCGATATATTTCGTCTCCAGTTTATCCGGACGAGAAACTATGGTCTAACTCTAGTAATCTTTGAACCCGTGATGTTCAATTATGATATATTTAGTCTTCAGATCATCCGGACGAGAAACTATGGTCTAACTCTAGTAATCTTTGAACATGTGATGTTCAATTCTGATATATTTCGTCTTCAGATCATCAGGACGAGAAACTGGTCTAACTCTAGTAATCTTTGAACCGTGATGTTCAATTGATATATTTCGTCTTCAGATCATCCGGACGAGAAACTTAGGTCTAACTCTAGTAATCTTTGAACCCGTGATGTTCAATTCTGATATATTTCGTCTTGAGATCATCCGGAAGAGAAACTCTGGTCTAACTCTAGTAATCTTTGAACGTGATGTTCAATTATGATATATTTCGTCTTCAGATCATCCGGACAAGAAACTAGGTCTAACTCTAGTAATCTTTGAACCGTGATGTTCAATTATGATATATTTCGTCTTGAGATCATCGGACGAGAAACTTTAGGTCTCACTCTAGTAATCTTTGAACCCGTGATGTTCAATTATGATATATTTAGTCTTCAGATCATCCGGACGAGAAACTTAGGTCTAACTCTAGTAATATTTGAACTGTGATGTTCAATTCGATATATTTCGTCTTCAGATCATCGGACGAGAAACTCTGGTCTAACTCTAGTAATCTTTGAACCCGTGATGTTCAATTCGATATATTTCGTCTTGAGATCATCCGGACGAGAAACTAGGTCTAACTCTAGTAATCTTTGAACCCGTGATGTTCAATTCTGATATATTTCGTCGTTAGTTCATCCGGACGAGAAACTCGGGTCTAACTCTAGTAATCTTTGAACCCGTGATGTTCAATTCTGATATATTTCGTCTTCAGATCATCCGGACGAGAAACTTTGGTCTAACTCTAGTAATCTTTGAACCCGTGATGTTCAATTCTGATATATTTAGTCTTCAGATCATCCGGACGAGAAACTTAGGTCTAACTCTAGTAATCTTTGAACCCGTGATGTTCAATTCTGATATATTTAGTCTTGAGATCATCCGGACGAGAAACTTTGGTCTAACTCTAGTAATCTTTGAACCGTGATGTTCAATTCGATATATTTCGTCTTCAGATCATCGGACGAGAAACTCGGGCATAACTCTAGTAATCTTTGAACCGTGATGTTTAGTTCTGATATATTTCGTCTTCAGATCATCCGGACGAGAAACTAGGGCTAACTCTAGTAATCTTTGAACCCGTGATGTTTAATTCGATATATTTCGTCTTGAGATCATCGGACGAGAAACTTCGGGTCTAACTCTAGTAATCTTTGAACCCGTGATGTTCAATTCTGATATATTTCGTCTTCAGATCATCCGGACGAGAAACTTAGGTCTAACTCTAGTAATCTTTGAACCCGTGATGTTCAATTCTGATATATTTCGTCTTCAGATCATCCGGACGAGAAACTTTGGTCTAACTCTAGTAATCTTTGAACCCGTGATGTTCAATTCTGATATATTTCGTCTGCAGATCACCCGGACGAGAAACTCTGGTCTAACTCTAGTAATCTTTGAACCCGTGATGTTCAATTCGATATATTTCGTCTTGAGATCATCCGGACGAGAAACTAGGTCTAACTCTAGTAATCTTTGAACCCGTGATGTTCAATTCGATATATTTCGTCTTGAGATCATTCGGACGAGAAACTTAGGTCTAACTCTAGTAATCTTTGAACCCGTGATGTTCAATTCTGATATATTTCGTCTTCAGATCATCCGGACGAGAAACTTACGTCTAACTCTAGTAATCTTTGAACCTGTGATGTTCAATTCTGATATATTTCGTCTTCAAATCATCTAGACGAGAAACTCTGGTCTAACTCTAGTAATCTTTGAACCCGTGATGTTCAATTCTGATATATTTCGTCTTCAGATCATCCGGATGAGAAACTATGGTCTAACTCTAGTAATCTTTGAACCCGTGATGTTCAATTCGATATATTTCGTCTTGAGATCATCAGGATGAGAAACTTAGGTCTAACTCTAGTAATCTTTGAACCCGTGATGTTCAATTCTGATATATTTCGTCTTCAGATCATCCGGATGAGAAACTCGGGCCTAACTCTAGTAATCTTTGAACCCGTGATGTTCAATTCTGATATATTTCGTCATCAGATCATCAGGACGAGAAACTCTGGTCTAACTCTAGTAATCTTTGAACCCGTGATGTTCAATTCTGATATATTTCGTCTCCAGTTCATCCGGATGAGAAACTATGGTCTAACTCTAGTAATCTTTGAACCCGTGATGTTCAATTCGATATATATTTCGTCTTGAGATCATCCGGACGAGAAACTATGGTCTAACTCTAGTAATCTTTGAACCCGTGATGTTCAATTCTGATATATTTCGTCTTCAGATCATCCGGACGAGAAACTCTGGTCTAACTCTAGTAATCTTTGAACCGTGATGTTCAATTCGATATATTTCGTCTTGAGATCATCGGACGAGAAACTAGGTCTAACTCTAGTAATCTTTGAACCGTGATGTTCAATTCTGATATATTTCGTCTTCAGATCATCCAGATGAGGAACTTAGGTCTAACCCTAGTAATCTTTGAACATGTGATGTTCAATTCTGAAATATTTTGTCTCCAGTTCATCCGGACGAGAAACTTAGGTCTAACTCTAGTAATCTTTGAACCCGTGATGTTCAATTTAGATATATTTCGTCTTGAGATCATCCGGACGAGAAACTGGTCTAACTCTAGTAATCTTTGAACCCGTGATGTTCAATTGATATATTTCGTCTTGAGATCATCAGGACGAGAAAATGTGGTCTAACTCTAGTAATCTTTGAACCTGTGATGTTCAATTTCGATATATTTCGTCTTGAGATCATCCGGAAGAAAGAAACTTAGGTCTAACTCTAGTAATCTTTGAACCCGTGATGTTCAATTCTGATATATTTCGTCTTGAGATCATCCGGACGAGAAACTTAGGTCTAACTCTAGTAATCTTTGAACCCGTGATGTTCAATTCTGACATATTTCGTCTTCAGGAGATCCGGATGAGAAACTATGGTCTAACTCTAGTAATCTTTGAACCCGTGATGTTCAATTATGATATATTTCGTCTTCAGATCATCCGGACGAGAAACTCTGGTCTAACTCTAGTAATCTTTGAACCCGTGATGTTCAATTTTGATATATTTCGTCTTGAGATCATCGGATGAGAAACTTATGGTCTAACTCTAGTAATCTTTTGAACGTGATGTTCAATTCTGATATATTTAGTCTTCAGATCATCCGGATGAGAAACTCTGGTCTAACTTTAGTAATCTTTGAACATGTGATGTTCAATTCTGATATATTTCGTCTTGAGATCATCGGACGAGAAACTTGGTCTAACTCTAGTAATCTTTGAACCCGTGATGTTCAATTCTGATATATTTCGTCTTTCAGATCATCCAGGATGAGAAACTATGGTCTAACTCTAGTAATCTTTGAACCCGTGATGTTCAATTGATATATTTTCGTCTTGAGATCATCCGGACGAGAAACTTGGTCTAACTCTAGTAATCTTTGAACCCGTGATGTTCAATTCGATATATTTCGTCTTGAGATCATCCGGACGAGAAACTGAGGTCTAACTCTAGTAATCTTTGAACCCGTGATGTTCAATTCTGATATATTTAGTCTTCATATCATCTAGACGAGAAACTCTGGTCTAACTCTAGTAATCTTTGAACCCGTGATGTTCAATTATGATATATTTCGTCTTCAGATCATCCGGACGAGAAACTCGGGCCTAACTCTAGTAATCTTTGAACCCGTGATGTTCAATTCTGATATATTTCGTCTTAGATCATCAGGACGAGAAACTCGGGTCTAACTCTAGTAATCTTTGAACCCGTGATGTTCAATTCTGATATATTTCGTCTTCAGATCATCCGGACGAGAAACTCAGGTCTAACTCTAGTAATCTTTGAACCCGTGATGTTCAATTCTGATATATTTCGTCTTGAGATCATCGGACGAGAAACTTAGGTCTAACTCTAGTAATCTTTGAACCGTGATGTTCAATTCTGATATATTTCGTCTTCAAATAATCTGGACGAGAAACTTAGGTCTAACTCTAGTAATCTTTGAACCCGTGATGTTCAATTCTGATATATTTCGTCTTCAGTTCATCCGGACGAGAAAATCGGGTCTAACTCTAGTAATCTTTGAACTTGTGATGTTCAATTCTGATATATTTCGTCTTCAGATCATCAGGACGAGAAACTCTGGTCTAACTCTAGTAATCTTTGAACCTGTGATGTTCAATTTTGATATATTTCGTTTTCAGATCATCCGGACGAGAAACTCGGGTCTAACTCTAGTAATCTTTGAACCCGTGATGTTTAATTCTGATATATTTCATCTTCAGATCATCCGGACGAGAAACTTCAGGTCTAACTCTAGTAATCTTTGAACCGTGATGTTCAATTACGATATATTTAGTCTTGAGATCATCAGGACGAGAAACTATGGTCTAACTCTAGTAATCTTTGAACCGTGATGTTCAATTGATATATTTCGTCTTCAGATCATCGGACGAGAAACTTGGTCTAACTCTAGTAATCTTTGAACCGTGATGTTCAATTCTGATATATTTCGTCTTGAGATCATCCGGAATGAGAAACTATGGTCTAACTCTAGTAATCTTTGAACCGTGATGTTCAATTATGATATATTTCGTCTTGAGATCATCGGACGAGAAACTAGGTCTAACTCTAGTAATCTTTGAACCCGTGATGTTCAATTCTGATATATTTCGTCTTCAGATCATCAGGATGAGAAACTTAGGTCTAACTCTAGTAATCTTTGAACCCGTGATGTTCAATTATGATATATTTCGTTTTCAGTTCATCAGGACGAGAAACTTAGGTCTAACTCTAGTAATCTTTGAACATGTGATGTTCAATTCTGATATATTTCGTCTTCAGATTCATCGGATGAGAAACTATGGTCTAACTCTAGTAATCTTTGAACCCGTGATGTTCAATTCGATATATTTCGTCTTGAGATCATCGGACGAGAAACTTAGGTCTAACTCTAGTAATCTTTGAACCCGTGATGTTCAATTCTGATATATTTCGTCTTGAGATCATCCGGACGAGAAACTTCGGTCTAACTCTAGTAATCTTTGAACATGTGATGTTCAATTGATATATTTCGTCTTGAGATCATCGGACGAGAAACTTAGGTCTAACTCTAGTAATCTTTGAACCCGTGATGTTCAATTCGATATATTTCGTCTTGAGATCATCCAGACGAGAAACTCTGGTCTAACTCTAGTAATCTTTGAACCCGTGATGTTCAATTCGATATATTTCGTCTTCAGATCATCGGACGAGAAACTTATGGTCTAACTCTAGTAATCTTTGAACCCGTGATGTTCAATTCGATATATTTCGTCTTGAGATCATCCGGACGAGAAACTTGGTCTAACTCTAGTAATCTTTGAACCGTGATGTTCAATTCGATATATTTCGTCTTGAGTTCATCGGACGAAGAAACTAGGTCTAACTCTAGTAATCTTTGAACCCTGTGATGTTCAATTTGATATATTTAGTCTTCAGATCATCCGGACGAGAAACTTAGGTCTAACTCTAGTAATCTTTGAACCGTGATGTTCAATTATGATATATTTCGTCTTTCAGATCATCCGGACGAGAAACTTAGGTCTAACTCTAGTAATCTTTGAACCGTGATGTTCAATTTTGATATATTTCGTCTTGAGATCATCAGGACGAGAAACTTAGGTCTAACTCTAGTAATCTTTGAAACGTGATGTTCAATTCTGATATATTTCGTCTTGAGATCATCGGACGAGAAACTTCGGGTCTAACTCTAGTAATCTTTGAACCCGTGATGTTCAATTCTGATATATTTCGTCTTGAGATCATCCGGACGAGAAACTTGGTCTAACTCTAGTAATCTTTGAACCCATGTGATGTTCAATTCGATATATTTCGTCTTCAGATCATCCGGACGAGAAACTTAGGTCTAACTCTAGTAATCTTTGAACCGTGATGTTCAATTACGATATATTTCGTCTTTGAGATCATCATCGGAGAGAAACTTAGGTCTAACTCTAGTAATCTTTGAACCCGTGATGTTCAATTATGATATATTTCGTCTTGAGATCATCCGGACGAGAAACTAGGTCTAACTCTAGTAATCTTTGAACCCGTGATGTTCAATTCGATATATTTAGTCTTGAGATCATCGGACGAGAAACTTGGTCTAACTCTAGTAATCTTTGAACCCGTGATGTTCAATTCTGATATATTTCGTCTTCAGATCATCAGGACGAGAAACTCTGGTCTAACTCTAGTAATCTTTGAACATGTGATGTTCAATTCTGATATATTTCGTCTTCAGATCATCGGACGAGAAACTTAGGTCTAACTCTAGTAATCTTTGAACCCGTGATGTTCAATTCGATATATTTCGTCTTTGATCATCATCGGACGAGAAACTCTAGGTCTAACTCTAGTAATCTTTGAACCGTGATGTTCAATTTCGATATATTTCGTCTTCCAGATCATCCGGAAGAGAAACTGGTCTAACTCTAGTAATCTTTGAACCCGTGATGTTCAATTCGATATATTTAGTCTTGAGATCATCCGGACGAGAAACTTAGGTCTAACTCTAGTAATCTTTGAACCCGTGATGTTCAATTCGATATATTTCGTCTTGAGATCATCGGAAGAGAAACTCGGGTCTAACTCTAGTAATCTTTGAACCCGTGATGTTCAATTCTGATCTATTTCGTCTTCATATCACCCGGGCGAGAAACTTAGGTCTAACTCTAGTAATCTTTGAACTTGTGATGTTCGATTCTGATATATTTCGTCTTCAGATCATCGGACGAGAAACTTTGGTCTAACTCTAGTAATCTTTGAACCCGTGATGTTCAATTCTGATATATTTTAGTCTTGAGATCATCCGGACGAGAAACTTTGGTCTAACTCTAGTAATCTTTGAACCCTGTGATGTTCAATTCTGATATATTTCGTCTTGAGATCATCGGACGAGAAACTCGGGTCTAACTCTAAGTAATCTTTGAACCTGTGATGTTCAATTCTGATATATTTCGTCTTGAGATCATCGGACGAGAAACTATGGTCTAACTCTAGTAATCTTTGAACCCGTGATGTTCAATTTCGATATATTTCGTCTTGAGATCATCGGACGAGAAACTTAGGTCTAACTCTAGTAATCTTTGAACCCGTGATGTTCAATTCTGATATATTTCGTCTTCAGATCATCCGGACGAGAAACTCTGGTCTAACTCTAGTAATCTTTGAACCAGTGATGTTCAATTATGATATATTTCGTCTTCAGATCATCCGGACGAGAAACTCTAGTCTAACTCTAGTAATCTTTGAACCTGTGATGTTCAATTCTGATATATTTCGTCTGAAAATCATCTGGAAGAGAAACTCTGGTCTAACTCTAGTAATCTTTGAACCTGTGATGTTCAATTCTGATATATTTCGTCTCCAGTTCATCCGGATGAGAAACTATGGTCTAACTCTAGTAATCTTTGAACCGTGATGTTCAATTCGATATATTTTGTCTTGAGATCATCGAGGACGAGAAACTTAGGTCTAACTCTAGTAATCTTTGAACCCGTGATGTTCAATTCTGATATATTTCGTCTTCAATTCATCCGGAGGAGAAACTTAGGTCAAACTCTAGCAATCCTTGAACCCGCGATGTTCATTTCTGATATATTTCGTCTTCAGATCATCCGGACGAGAAACTATGGTCTAACTCTAGTAATCTTTGAACCTGTGATGTTCAATTATGATATATTTTGTCTTCAGATCATCCGGATGAGAAAATATGGTCTAACTCTAGTAATCTTTGAACCTTTGATGTTCAATTCTGATATATTTCGTTTTCAGATCATCCGGATGAAAAACTCTGGTCTAACTCTAGTAATCTTTGAACATGTGATGTTCAATTCTGATATATTTCGTTTTCAGTTCATCCGGATGAGAAACTCGGGTCTAACTCTAGTAATCTTTGAACCTGTGATGTTCAATTCTGATATATTTCGTCTTCAGATCATCCGGATGAGAAACTCAGGTCTAACTCTAGTAATCTTTGAACAAGTGATGTTCAATTTTGATATATTTCGTCTTCAGATCATCCGGACGAGAAACTCGGGTCTAACTCTAGTAATCTTTGAACCCGTGATGTTCAATTCTGATATATTTCGTCTTCAGATCATCCGGATGAGAAACTCTGGTCTAACTCTAGTAATCTTTGAACCCGTGATGTTCAATTCTGATATATTTCGTCTCCAGTTTATCCGGACGAGAAACTATGGTCTAACTCTAGTAATCTTTGAACCCGTGATGTTCAATTATGATATATTTAGTCTTCAGATCATCCGGACGAGAAACTCTGGTCTAACTCTAGTAATCTTTGAACCCGTGATGTTCAATTTTGATATATTTCATCTTCAGATCATCCGGACGAGAAACTCTGGTCTAACTCTAGTAATCTTTGAACCCGTGATGTTCAATTATGATATATTTCGTCTTCTGATCATCGGACGAGAAACTCTGGTCTAACTCTAGTAATATTTGAACCCGTGATGTTCAATTCGATATATTTCGTCTTAGATCATCCGGACGAGAAACTTAGGTCTAACTCTAGTAATCTTTGAACCCGTGTTGTTCAATTTTGATATATTTCGTCTTCAGATCATCCGGATGAGAAACTATGGTCTAACTCTAGTAATCTTTGAACCCGTGATGTTCAATTCTGATATATTTCGTCTGCAGATCATCCGGAAGAGAAACTCTGGTCTAACTCTAGTAATCTTTGAACCCGTGATGTTCAATTCTGATATATTTCGTCTTCTGATCATCCGGAAGAGAAACTCTGGTCTAACTCTAGTAATCTTTGAACGTGATGTTCAATTTGATATATTTTCGTCTTGAGATCATCCGGATGAGAAACTATGGTCTAACTCTAGTAATCTTTGAACCCGTGATGTTCAATTTCTGATATATTTCGTCTTGAGATCATCGGACGAGAAACTTAGGTCTAACTCTAGTAATCTTTGAACTTGTGATGTTCAATTCTGATATATTTCGTCTTCAGTTCATCCGGATGAGAAACTTAGGTCTAACTCTAGTAATCTTTGAACCCGTGATGTTCATTTCTGATATATTTCGTCTTCAGATCATCGGACGAGAAACTCTGGTCTAACTCTAGTAATCTTTGAACCCGTGATGTTCAATTCTGATATATTTCGTCTTCAGTTCATCCGGACGAGAAACTATGCTTTAACTCTAGTAATCTTTGAACCTGTGATGTTCAATTATGATATATTTCGTTTTCAGATCATCCGGATGAGAAACTATGGTCTAACTCTAGTAATCTTTGAACCTGTGATGTTCAATTCTGATATATTTCGTCTCCAGTTCATCCGGACGAGAAACTATGGTCTAACTCTAGTAATCTTTGAACCCGTGATGTTCAATTATGATATATTTAGTCTTCAGATCATCCGGACGAGAAACTTAGGTCTAACTCTAGTAATCTTTGAACCCGTGATGTTCAATTCTGATATATTTCGTCTTCAGATCATCCGGACGAGAAACTATGGTCTAACTCTAGTAATCTTTGAACCGGTGATGTTCAATTATGATATATTTCGTCTTCAGATCATCCGGACGAGAAACTCTAGTCTAACAATAGTAATCTTTGAACACGTGATGTTCAATTCTGATATATTTCGTCTGAAAATCATCCGGAAGAGAAAGTTAGGTCTAACTCTAGTAATCTTTGAACTGTGATGTTCAATTTTGATATATTTCGTCTTCAGATCATCCGGATGAGAAACTATGGTCTAACTCTAGTAATCTTTGAACCCGTGATGTTCAATTCTGATATATTTCATCCCCAGTTTATCCGGACGAGAAACTCTGGTCTAACTCTAGTAATCTTTGAACCCGTGATGTTCAATTATGATATATTTCGTCTTCAGATCATCGGAAGAGAAACTTCTGGTCTAACTCTAGTAATCTTTGAACTTGTGATGTTCAATTCGATATATTTCGTCTTGAGATCATCCAGACGAGAAACTTTTGTCTAACTCTAGTAATCTTTGAACCGGTGATGTTCAATTATGATATATTTCGTCTTCAGATCATCCGGACGAGAAACACTAGTCTAACTATAGTAATCTTTGAACTTGTGATGTTCAATTCTGATATATTTCGTCTTCAGTTCATCCGGATGAGAAACTATGGTCTAACTCTAGTAATCTTTGAACCCGTGATGTTCAATTCTGATATATTTCGTCTTCAGATCATCTGGACGAGAAACTCTGGTCTAACTCTAGTAATCTTTGAACCTGTGATGTTCAATTCTGACATATTTCGTCTTCAGATCATCCGGATGAGAAACTCGGGTCTAACTCTAGTAATCTTTGAACCCGTGATGTTCAATTCTGATATATTTCATTTTCAGATCATCTGGAAGAGAAACTTAGGTCTAACTCTAGTAATCTTTGAACCCGTGATGTTCAATTCTGATATATTTCGTCTTCAGATCATCCGGATGAGAAACTATGGTCTAACTCTAGTAATCTTTGAACCCGTGATGTTCAATTCGATATATTTCGTCTTCAGATCATCGATCAGAGAAACTTCTGGTCTAACTCTAGTAATCTTTGAACTTGTGATGTTCAATTCTGATATATTTCGTCTTGAGATCATCCGGATGAGAAACTATGGTCTAACTCTAGTAATCTTTGAACCGTGATGTTCAATTCGATATATTTCGTGTTCAGATCATCCGGACGAGAAACTCTGGTCTAACTCTAGTAATCTTTGAACCCGTGATGTTCAATTCTGATATATTTCGTCTTCAGATCATCCGGATGAGAAACTATGGTCTAACTCTAGTAATCTTTGAACCCGTGATGTTCAATTCTGATATATTTCGTCTTCAGATCATCCGGATGAGAAACTTGGTCTAACTCTAGTAATCTTTGAACCCGTGATGTTCAATTCGATATATTTCGTCTTCAGATCACCCGTACTAGAAACTCTGGTCTAACTCTAGTAATCTTTGAACCAGTGATGTTCATTACTGATATATTTAGTCTTCAGATCACCAGGACGAGAAACTTAGGTCTAACTCTAGTATTCTTTGAACCCGTGTTGTTCAATTCTGATATATTTAGTCTTCAGATCATCCGAACGAGAAACTTTAGTCTGACTCTAGTAATTTTGAACTTGTGATGTTCAATTCTGATATATTTCGTCTTCAGATCATCTGGACGAGAAACTCTGGTCTAACTCTAGTAATCTTTGAACCCGTGATGTTCAATTCTGATATATTTCGTCTTCAGATCATCCGGATGAGAAACTCGGGTCTAACTCTAGTAATCTTTGAACCCGTGATGTTCAATTCTGATATATTTAGTCTTCAGATCATCCGGACGAGAAACTTTGGTCTAACTCTAGTAATCTTTGAACCAGTGTTGTTCAATTATGATATATTTAGTCTTCAGTTCATCCGTCTGAGAAACTATGGTCTAACTCTAGCAATCTTTGAACCCGTGATGTTCAATTCTGATATATTTCATCTGCATATCATTCGAAAGAGAAAGTCTGGTCTAACTCTAGTAATCTTTGAACCTGTGATGTCCAATTCTGATATATATTTCGTCTCCAGTTCATCCGAATGAGAAACTATGGTCTAACTCTAGCAATCTTTGAACCCGTGATGTTCAATTCTGATATATTTCGTCTTCGATCATCCGGAAGAGAAACTCTGGTCTAACTCTAGTAATCTTTGAACCCGTGATGTTCAATTCTGATATATTTCGTCTGCAGATCATCCGGATGAGAAACTATGGTCTAACTCTAGTAATCTTTGAACCCGTGATGTTCAATTATGATATATTTCGTCTGCAGATCATACGGAAGAGAAAGTCTGGTCTAACTCTAGTAATCTTTGAACATGTGATGTCCAATTCTGATATATTTCGTCTCCAGTTCATCCGGATGAGAAACTATGGTCTACCTCTAGCAATCTTTGAACCCGTGATGTTCAATTCTGATATATTTCGTCTGCAGATCATACGGAAGAGAAAGGCTGGTCTAACTCTAGTAATCTTTGAACTTGTGATGTACAATTCTGATATATTTCGTCCCCAGTTTATCCGGATGAGAAACTATGGTCTAACTCTAGTAATCTTTGAACCCGTGATGTTCAATTATGATATTTTTCGTCTTCAGATCATCCGGACGAGAAACTCTGGTCTAACTCTAGTAATCTTTGAACCTGTGATGTCCAATTCTGATATATTTCGTCTCCAGTTCATCCGGATGAGAAACTATGGTCTAACTCTAGTAATCTTTGAACCCGTGATGTTCAATTCTGATATATTTCGTCTTCAGATTATCCGGACGAGAAAGTCTGGTCTAACTCTAGTAATCTTTGAACCCGTGATGTACAATTCTGATATATTTCATCTTCAGATCATCCGGACGAGAAACTCTGGTCTAACTCTAGTAATCTTTGAACCCGTGATGTTCAATTCTGATATATTTTGTCTTCAGATCATCCGGACGAGAAACTCTGGTCTAACTCTAGTAATTTTGAACCCGTGATGTTCAGTTCTGATATATTTCGTCTTCAGATCATCCGGATGAGAAACTCTGGTCTAACTCTAGTAATCTTTGAACCCGTGATGTTCAATTCTGATATATTTCATCTTCATATCACCCGGACGAGAAACTCTGGGCTAACTCTAGTAATCTTTGAACCCGTGATGTTCAATTCTGATATATTTCATGTTCAGATCATCCGGACGAGAAACTCTGGTCTAACTCTAGTAATCTTTGAACCCGTGATGTTCAATTCTGATATATTTCGTCTTCAGATCATCCGGACGAGAAACTCTGGTCTAACTCTAGTAATCTTTGAACCCGTGATGTTCAATTCTGATATATTTCGTCTTCAGATCATCCGGACGAGAAACTCTGGTCTAACTCTAGTAATCTTTGAACCCGTGATGTTCAATTCTGATATATTTAGTCTTCAGATCACCCGGACGAGAAACTTTTGTCTAACTCTAGTATTATTTGAACCCGTGTTGTTCAATTCTGATATATTTAGTCTCCAGTTCATCCGTCTGAGAAACTATGGTCTAACTCTAGCAATCTTTGAACCCGTGATGTTCAATTCTGATATATTTCGGCTGCAGATCTTCCGGAAGATAAAGTCTGGTCTAACTCTAGTAATCTTTGAACATGTGATGTCCAATTCTGATATATTTCATCCCCAGTTCATCCGGATGAGAAACTATGGTCTAAATCTAGTAATCTTTGAACATGTGATGTTCAATTCTGAAATATTTCGTCTTCAAATCATCCGGATGAGAAACTCTGGTCTAGCTTTATTAATCTTTGAACCAGGGATGTCCAATTCTGATATATTTCGTCTCCAGTTTATCCGGATGAGAAACTATGGTCTAACTCTAGTAATCTTTGAACCTGTGTTGTTCAATTATGATATATTTAGTCTTCAGATCATCCGGACGAGAAACTCTGGTCTAACTCTAGTAATCTTTGAACATGTGATGTTCAATTCTGATATATTTTGTCTCCAGTTCACCCGGACGAGAAACTATGTTCTAACTCTAGTAATCTTTGAACCCGTGATGTTCAATTCTGATATATTTTGTCTTCAGATCATCCGGATGAGAAACTCTGTTCTAACTCTAGTAATCTTTGAACCCGTGTTGTTCAATTCTGATATATTTTGTCTTCAGATCATCCGGACGAGAAATTATGGTCTAACTCTAATAATCATTGAACCCGTGTTGTTCAATTCTGATATATTTCGTCTTCAGATCATCCGGACAAGAAAATGTGGTCTAACTAGTAATCTTTGAACCTGGCATGTCTAATTCTGATATATTTCGTCTCCAGTTCATCCGGACGAGAAACTATGGTCTAACTCTAGTAATCTTTGAACCCTTGTTGTTCAATTTTGATATATTTAGTCTTCAGATCACCCGGACGAGAAACTCTGGTCTAACTCTAGTAATCTTTGAACCCGTGATGTTCAATTTTGATATATTTCGTCTTCAGATCATCCGGACGAGAAACTCTGGTCTAACTCTAGTAATCTTTGAACCCGTGATGTTCAATTCTGATATATTTCGTCTTCAGATCATCCGGACGAGAAACTCTGGTCTAACTCTAGTAATCTTTGAACCCGTGATGTTCAATTCTGATATATTTAGTCTTCAGATCATCCGGACGAGAAACTTTGGTCTAACTCTAGTAATCTTTGAACCCGTGTTGTTCAATTCTGATATATTTAGTCTTCAGATCATCCGGATGAGAAACTCTAGTCTAACTCTAGTAATTTTGAACCTGTGATGTTCAATTCTGATATATTTCATGTTCAGATCATCCGGAAGAGAAACTCTGGTCTATATCTAGTAATCTTTGAACCCGTGATGTTCAATTATGATATATTTCGTCTTCAGATCATCCGGACGAGAAACTCTGGTCTAAATCTAGTAATTTTTGAACCTGTGATGTTCAATTCTGATATATTTAGTCTTCAGATCATCCGGAAGAGAAACTTTGGTCTAACTCTAGTATTCTTTGAACCCGTGTTGTTCAATTCTGATATTTTTAGTCTGCAATTTCATCCGGACGAGAAACTTTGGTCTAACTCTAGTAATTTTGAACCTGTGATGTTCAATTCTGACATATTTCGTCTTCAGATCATCCGGATGAGAAAATCTGGTCTATCTTTAGTAATCTTTGAACCTGGGATGTCCAATTCTGATATATTTCGTCTTCAGTTCATCCGGACGAGAAACTATGGTCTAACTCTAGTAATATTTGAACCCGTGTTGTTCAATTATGATATATTTACTCTTCAGATCATCCGGACGAGAAACTCTGGTCTAAGTCTAGTAATTTTGAACCCGTGATGTTCAATTCTGATATATTTCATGTTCAGATCATCCGGACGAGAAACTCTAGTCTAACTCTAGTAATTTTGAACCGATGTTCAATTATGATATATTTCGTATTCAGATCATCCGGACGAGAAACTCTAGTTTAACTATAGTAATCTTTGAACCTGTGATGTTCAATTCTGATATATTTCGTCTGCAGAATTTCTGGAAGAGAAAGTCTGGTCTAACTCTAGTAATCTTTGAACCTGTGATGTCCATTTCTGATATATTTCGTCTCCAGTTCATCCGGATGAGAAACTATGGTCTAACTCTAGAAATCTTTGAACCCGTGATGTTCAATTCTGATATATTTTGTCTGCAGATCATACAGAAGAGAAAGTCTGGTCTAACTCTAGTAATATTTGAACCTATGATGTACAATTCTGATATATTTCATCCCCAATTCATCCGGATGAGAAACTATGGTCTAACTCTAGTAATCTTTGAACCCGTGATGTTCAATTCTAATATTTTTCGTCTTCAGATCATCCAGATGAGTAACTCTGGTCTAACTCTAGTAATCTTTGAACCTGTGATGTCCAATTATGATATATTTCGTCTCCAGTTCATCCGTATGAGAAAATATGATCTAAATCTAGCAATCTTTGAACTCGTGATGTTCAATTCTGATATATTTCGTCTGCAGATCATCCGGAAGAGAAAGTCTGGTCTAACTATAGTAATCTTTGAACCTGTGATGTCCAATTTTTATATATTTCGTCTCCAGTTCATCCGGATGAGAAACTATGGTCTAACTCTATCAATCTTTGAACCCGTGATGTTCAATTCATATATTTCGTCTGCATATCATCTGGAAGAGAAAGTCTGGTCTAACTCTAGCAATCTTTGAACCCGTGATGTTTAATTCTGATATAATTCGTCTGCAGAATATCTGGAAGAGAAAGTCTGGTCTAACTCTAGTAATCTTTGAACCTGTGATGTCCAATTCTGATATATATTTCGTCTCCAGTTCATCCGGATGAGAAACTATGGTCTAACTCTAGCAATCTTTGAACCCGTGATGTTCAATTATGATATATTTCGTCTGCAGATCATACGGAAGAGAAAGTCTGGTCTAACTCTAGTAATCTTTGAACTTGTGATGTCCAATTCTGATATATTTCGTCCCCAGTTTATCCGGATGAGAAACTATGGTCTAACTCTAGTAATCTTTGAACCCGTGATGTTCAATTCTGATATTTTTCGTCTTCAGATCATCCAGATGAGAAACTCTGGTCTAACTCTAGTAATATTTGAACCTGTGATGGCCAATTCAGATATATTTCGTCTCCAGTTCATCCGAATGAGAAAATATGGTCTAACTCTAGCAATATTTGAACCCGTGATGTTTAATTCTGATATAATTCGTCTGCAGAATATCTGGAAGAGAAAGTCTGGTCTAACTCTAGTAATCTTTGAACCTGTGATGTCCAATTCTGATATATTTCGTCTCCAGTTCATCCGGATGAGAAACTATGGTCTTCCTCTAGCAATCTTTGAACCCGTGATGTTCAATTCTGATATATTTCGTCTGCAGATCATACGGAAGAGAAAGTCTGGTCTAACTCTAGTAATATTTGAACTTGTGATGTCCAATTCTGATATATTTCGTCCCCAGTTTATCCGGATGAGAAACTATGGTCTAACTCTAGTAATCTTTGAACCCGTGATGTTCAATTCTGATATTTTTCGTCTTCAGATCATCCGGATGAGAAAATCTGGTCTAACTCTAGTAATCTTTGAACCTGTGATGTCCAATTCTGATATATTTCGTCTCCAGTTCATCCGTCTGAAAAACTATGGTCTAACTCTAGCAATCTTTGAACCCGTGATGTTCAATTCTGATATATTTCGTCTGCAGATCATCCGGATGAGAAACTCTGGTCTAACTCTAGTAATCTTTGAACCAGTGATGTTCAATTCTGATATATTTCCTCTTCAGATCACCCGGATGAGAAACTCTGGTCTAACTCTAGTAATCATTGAACCCGTGATGTTCAATTCTGATATATTTCATGCTCAGATCATCCGGACGAGAAACTCTGGTTTAACTCTAGTAATCTTTGAACCCGTGATGTTCAATTCTGATATTTTTCGTCTTCAGATCACCCGGACAAGAAACTCTGGTCTAACTCTAGTAATTTTGAACCCGTGATGTTCAGTTCTGATATATTTCGTCTTCAGATCACCCGGACGAGAAACTCTGGTCTAACTCTAGTAATCTTTGAACCCGTGATGTTCAATTCTGATATATTTAGTCTTCAGATCACCCGGACGAGAAACATTGGTCTAAATCTAGTATTATTTGAACCCGTGTTGTTCAATTCTGATATTTTTAGTCTTCAGATCATCCGGACGAGAAACTCTGGTCTAACTCTAGTAATCTTTGAACCCGTGATGTTCAATTCTGATATATTTCATGTTCAGATCATCCGGACGAGAAACTCTGGTCTAACTCTAGTAATCTTTGAACCCATGATGTTCAATTCTGATATTTTTCGTCTTCAGATCATCCGGACGAGAAAGTATGGTCTAACTCTAGTAATATTTGAACCCGTGATGTTCAATTTTGATATATTTCATCTTCAGATCACCGGACGAGAAACTCTGGTCTAACTCTAGTAATCTTGGAACCTAGGATGTCCAATTCTGATATATTTCGTCTCCAGTTCATTCGGACGAGAAACTATGGTCTAACTCTTGTAATCTTTAAATGTAACCACTTCTTGACATCTTTGAATAATCAATATTCTAGATCTATAAATGTTCGCTAGAATCTACTTCGTGATATGCCATAAATATGCCAATGTGAATGTGAATTAAAATCTCCATAAATATGCCAATGTGAATTAAAATCTGCTTGATGACCTTCCTGAATGATCAAAATATCCGAAGGAAATGTAAATCTACTAACGTGAACTAAAATTTACTTTATTGACTGATAAAAATCTATATCGGAGCTATAAATATCCATTGTGAACCCGAATAAATCGAAATTTACCATAGGAATCTGCCCATGTGAATCAAAATCTCTATCTGCATTCTCTATAAGAGGAATGCACAAAATTAGTTTAACACAAAAAATCTTTGCATTTTTAGGGGCGACACAAAAAGACAAAATAGGTTGAAAATACTTATATGCCCCTTCATAATCGGTAGTTTAGTTTTTTTATCTACCGATTGCAAATCTTATTTTTGGGCATGCACTATATTCGGTAGTTATATGAACTATTTTGACTACCGAATATGGTTGGATAGTTGAAATGAGAGCCAGGATAATCGGAAGTCAGGATATATTCATTTACTACCGATTATAGGCTCAACCAAAATTAAAAAAAAAAAGGGAATTTTTGCGAAATCTCATTTTGGGGCTACTCTATATTCGGTAGTTATATGAACTATCTTGACTACCAATTATGCTAGGATTTCGGTAAAGAGGTCCACTGTATAATCGAAAGTCAAGATACCTTCATTTACTACTGATTATATATAGGCTCAACCAATGCAGTTGAAAAAGCTCGATGCGGGCATGAATACAATGTCGGTACGCTAAACAGGGGACTATCTTGAATTTCAGTCTGTTTTGGATTATTTTTTGGTTTTCAGTCCGCTGCCGGCAGAGTCATTTTGGGGATGCTTTATATTCGGAAGTTAAATAAACTAAATTGACTCCCGATTGTGGATTAACTTCCGATTGTAAAATTATCTACTAATTGTAAATGGTAGTTTGGCCATTAAAAAAAAAACATCCCGAAAGTTATCTATCGATTGTGAACTTACCTACCGATTAAGTCTCCCTAATTTTTTTGGAGTCGCCCTAAAAATGCTTAGGTAAAAAATGCCACGAACTTCTTGAGCACTTCACTTGCCTTATCCTATCAAGGCTGCTAATGGGGGTACCAAATTTATTGGGGGTGTACAAACCCCAAGGTAAGTCATTTTTTGTCTTATTAACATTTGGTACACCCCCAAGCAAAACCAGTCCCCCCCATTATCAGCCTTGTATCCTATTCCACGAACTTCTTAAGCACTTGACTTATCCTATGACAACCCCAAACTAAACCTCCACCGTCCATATTTTCTATATTTCGTGTGCCAATTTACCACAGTCCATATCCTTATAGATGAAAAATCAAAAAGAATTTCTCTCACTTCACCTTCCACTTCATCTCTCTCTAACTCCGAAAAAAAACCCTCCCTCCCTCCCTCCGAAAAAAACCCTAACTCAGAAAACTCCATTTTCTCTTCTTCTCCCTATGTGCAAAAACAAGTAGATCGATTAGATCTCTGTACAAAAACCCTAAATCAGTCATTGATGATGTTTTTGAGTTTCAAAGAAGTTGCTAATTTTGTAGTTTAGGGTTTCAGATTCATTTTGTGCATTTACAAGTTTTTTTCTTTTCTTTTCTGGATGGGTATGAAACCCTAAATCTCTATCTGCATTCTCACCAATCAATATTTGTCTTTGTATTGATTCTTCTTTATCTTTGCTATTTTCAGGTATCTTTGGAGATTGGGTTGAAGTTTTGGAGGTCCGTTTTCTCTGTTTAAACTCTTAGATTTCATGTATTTTGAGATTTTCTTTAGCTTTAATAATTACTCATTTGAATCTGTTTTCTGTTTGTTTGTTGATTTTTCAGATGGTTAAGTGAAAATTATACATCGAATCACATCAGAGTTAACCTCACATATTCTACTATATCTGCAATAATAATTAGTACTTTCAATGAGATTACCAAATCAAAATTTTAAATAAGAATTTATTATGCTATTTCAAATTAGGGTTTGAAAATGAAATTCCACTCATGTCTCTACAGGGTAAAAATTGCTTGTATTTCTAAGGTTTTAGATTGGTTTTGATTATTGATTAACGGTGCAATGATGATTTTGATGCAATCCCAGCTCATTATGAGCCCTTACTTTGTGGAAGGTCAGGGAATTAAACCATCCATTTTATATTTGAGCATCCAAATTTATTTATTTCAATCTCTTTGATTCGTTTTTCTCAAAATTAGTTTAGGGCTTCTGTTATTCTATGCATTTAAAGATTAAGGTTCTTATCAGATTTTTAAAATATTGATTTCTGAGATTCGTTTTGGTCTTAATGAATCAAATCCTTTTGTTAATCCGGAACATCTGAGGGAACTAGTTAAATCTATCTGACTGATTCACTAGTGTATATCTTCATCCAATCTTTGCTATATTTGTTTATTTTACATTACATGTCTGTTCAATTCAACTTCTACTGAGTAAGCCTTTGAGATGTTTCCGTTTCTTACTGTTTATTTTGAAAAGTCCCTGTCTGTGAATGTATTACCAACAGAGCGATATAAACTTGTAAGAGCTGAAGGGAATGGTCTCTCAAGTCTCAACTTAAACTCGAATAGTCGAATTAGCTTCCACCCTTTTCATTGATTACATTTTCTTCCTAGACCTGCAAAACTTAAGACTGCAACCATTTCAATACTTTGTTTTAAGTTCTTTATCAATTTGTTTTTTATTTTCGATGTAGTAGGCATCGAGATGCTGCTAAGTACAGGTATGTCTGTTATGTTTTTGTCCATCTACTTTTGTTTTTGTAACCTGTTCTGTACTTTATGTTATTGTTCCAAGTTTATTCTCTTATTGTTCAGGTGGAAGTGGGAGTCCTGTGTAGAGGTACCAATAACATAAAGTGCAGTATGTAACTCCATGGTTGAATAGCTTAAGCTTAAGTGTTGTGCTATTATTGCTTTGAATTCACTTTTTGTTTATTTTTTCAGGTGGAGACAAAAATAGAACTGGTAAGGGATGCATCTATGGACCTCCATATGAATGGAAACCGACCAGTTTGATTGGTAAGGATCATAATTGGTGAAGTTTGTGGATTCTATGCTAAGACTTCTATATATTCACTGTGAAAATATTATGAAGACTGAAAATCACCTTAGCTGATAAGCTTCAACTGGATATTATTTTTATTGATGAGGTTGATATCTTTTTGGGGAAGCGAAGTACAACTATCCATGAAGCATTGGCAAACATGAAAACAGAGTTCATGGCTATCTGGGATGGTTTTACCACAGACCGTGAGTTTTCATCTCTTGTTGAAATTCCATATGTTTTAGCATGTTTGTATATACTAACATTGCTATCTGTAAATGTAAGATCCATGTTATATCGGGCTTTTGGACATATTATTTCCAACACTCCAATTTCTGCTGTTGTGACTGATTCAAAGAGGGTTAGCTTCAGAAACTTCGAAACTTCTGATTGTGATTTTGTAGGCACTGCGTTATTTATAATCATTTTGAACTTGTCATTTTCTTTTTCATTGCAAGTCATTTCTTCATTGTTGGATAGTTTGTTCTTGTTGAGCTTGGATGAGAGAGATAAAGATCTGATGTACAACCTCTTGCTCATCTTATCAGGGATTATAGTGGACGAAAATGGTGAGATTATTGTATCATCTGTGTGTATATCATGCGTTTCTTGATTGCTGATCAGTTGTAGAGTTTTGTAAGTATTTGAATCAGCTCGTGTGCATTTTGCGTACTTATAAGTGCATTGTTTGTTCTTATTGTTCTTTATGCTGGGCAAGAAGCCGTAACAGAGAATGCATCCATCATTATAAATCTCCTTATTGGACTAATAACATTCGTCCCTACGATGGTATAACTTGTTGTGAATCTATAATTCCAACTCAACGTAGTCTTACTTTTTGCAATTTGCTTCTCTACAAATATCCTGCATTTTTCCTATTATTCTTTTTAGACAAATCTAACTACTCCCTACTCTACACTCTTGGTCATGTTCCAGCTTGTTGGGAGATAACCATTCAATGTCTTGTTGCCATTGCCAGGGCTCCCCCACACAAGGATTTATCCCATGAGACCACATGTTGATATTATTACTTCTTGAGACTTGTAATATAGCGATTTTCTAATGCCCAAATTTTTTAATACAATGACATTCTGTTCAGGTTATACAAGCAATTACAAGTGCTTTGATGATTCAAAGAGGGCAGTTCGTCAAGAAGAGCTGCTAGGTGTCATCAATACTCATCATGCATAGTAAACTTTTGTAGTCCTTGTTTATTTGTTGTTAGTTTATTTTTTCCGAATCCTAATGATGTATGAGCTTGTATCTTGTTTATCATTAGTGTTGTTATTGACTTTTAACGTCTATTTGACTGATATGTAGGGTATCTCTCGCATTAGGAAGTACTCTTTATTGAAGAGTATATGTACAACATTTGTACAGAGAAAAGACCTCGCTGATAGACATCCACAGTAGATAAAGAGGCTAAATAACAAGAACTGAATTATGAAGGATCGAGTAAAAATTAATTACTGGCTCATGAACAATGTACTTAAAGGAGGTAAGTCTTACCTTTCTATCTTTGATCTCTTGATGAATTGTGTGTCATTTTATGTCAGATATTAATGAAGATATATTTCTTCTTGGTATATGTGTTTTAAAGCAATCTAGAATGATTTTCTTGTGTTCTGTCTCATTTACAGAAAACATATGTTCCATCTATTTTTAAGGCCATGACTGAAGCTTTAGGAGTTAATCCTTTCAATTTTACCGGTAGTATTTCAGTTCCACATCCCTTAAATCACATAGTTCAGTAATGCTAACCTATTTCAGAATTATATCTTTTATGATGTATAAAAGCCATTTATGTATATCTAGGGAATCTGTAGATAAAGGAAGAACTTAATGCACATCAATCTGAGAATAGCCATGTATATATTAGCACAAAATATCTAATGTACTTTCTCGTTTACAGGTCGTGATGAACCGTAGGTGTTAATGTTGAGTCTGTTTACCTACACTTTAGGAAGTGGTATTCATGGGAAGTGGAATGCCACTTAGTCTATGATTTGCTTTATATAGCTAAGCTGTAATTTGGAGTTTATGAAGAGAGATCGATAATAATGTAGTCCTTTATATTTCTTTATTCTGGTTTTCTTTCTACTTGTCTCTCAACCCATGAAACTCCAACACTTGTGTCATTGACATGTTTAATTTTTATTATTGGATAGGTCATGCTTATTTTATTCCAACGCTGGAATTACTTGAAATGATAACTTCTATGCTCTCTTTATATGGTATGATGACAAATCATATTGATTCATTTGTATATTTTTATTCTCTTGTAACTTCTTGTCTCATTGTGTTCGGTAATTGTATTTGATGAGAAGTTAAGCTTGTTTTTATTTGGTCGTATCAGCTTGGCTTTGAATTGTGCTTGGTCAAATTTCATAATGAATAGAACAATTTCATTTTAGTTGAATATCATAATGAATCAACTTTTGTACTTGTGTTTCTGCAATGTATGTATGAGTGTTCAAATGTGCATAGTTTGCGGATTGAGAAATTTTAGGACTGTATTTCAAGTGTTAAGCAGGCCTGTATTTAAGGTTTCATTGTATTTCAGTCCTGTATTTCAGGATAAATTGTTTTGCAGGCCTGTAAACTGGAAGGCCAGGTCCATGAGAATGACCTGGACTATCCATTTTTTTTAATTGTAATTGAAAGAATTGTGACAGATTTAACTGTGACCAAAACTGTGAAGAAAAACAACACGTGTCATCATCTTAATGCTGTTACAAATGAGAGTAACTTTTTAAACGTTACAATAATAGTGACACAAAGATGACAGGTGTCCATAAGGAATTTGTTGCAAAAAATATGCAACACTTATATGTGTCACTGTCACCGTAAGAAAAAGTGACACGTGGTGTCATCACCGAATTGTTGCAAACTAAGAATAACAATTATATCTGTTATAATTACTGTGACAAATGAGCCACCTGTCACTTTTCTAAAATTAGGTTAACTATTACTATTAAATAATGTAACAGTTTATAAATGTGACTGTAACCAAAATTTGTCACAGTGAAAATCGTTACAAAAACAAATAACGATTAATATCATAGCGTTTCTCTAACGACATATATGTGTGACAAATTTTTTTAGTAACAGAAATGCCCTGTGACAAAATCCGGGATTTGGTGTAGTGCGTTACGATTGTACTCAATACGATAAAAACAACAAGATTAGATCACACAAATACAAGATAGTAGTATCGGTCTGGCTTCACAATCCCGATGAAGTCTTTAAGTCGTTAACCTACAGGGTCTCGATAGAAACCTAAGTTTAAAGTACAATCGACTCTAGCTAATACAACTAGCATCACACATGAGGTGTGGGGATTAGGTTTCCCAGTTGCTAGAGTTCTCCCTTATATAGTCTTTCAAATTAGGGTTTGCAATCAATGTTAACAAAGCATTCAATATTCACCATTAGATGAAAATATGTTTAGATTCAAGCTAATATCTTTCAACCGTTAGATCGAAAACTTAGCTTGTTACACACAAATAAAATGCACTTTTTAGGTTTGTGTAACCGTACCCAAACATGTACAGTCGTTGGTTTAACAGTAGTTAACCATATGGTTAGCCATATGATCACTTTCATATTAACCATTTTCTTCTTTACCATAACTAGTTCAAATAACTCAAATAAACTAGTTAGAGAGTTGTTCAATTGCTTAGATCTTTTATAAGTATACAAGACACAATCGAAGCAAAAACGATTTGATTCACTCAAATCGATTCATGAACTTTATAGCCACGGTTTTCAAACTTGCATTCCTTAGTTAATATAAGTATAAGTTCACGAATAATCATTTTTATAAAATAGCCAACCTAAGTACACGGATTTAAGTACCCTGTTTGTAAGAGTTTACAAACTCCAACATATTTTCTCGGGAAGAGAACCTCCGACAGTACGCGGACTGGGTAGGCAGACTGGGTTCGCGGACTCTGTTTCGGTTTTCCTGAGCAGCAAAGTATGCATACTTTGGTTCGAGGAATAAGGACTTATACATGTATGTGTTTCCATACAATGCTTATATCCAACAATGGTTATACAATTTAAACTCTCATTCAATCATTCGAAAATTCTTAGAGGACGTTATGTAGTTGTTATTCACAAACCATTTTTCGTCAAAGCCATTTTCAAGTAATTGAAATATAACATGACTTTCGTCACTAGGTAAAGATGAACTTGGCTAAAGAGAAAGCTTACCAACACATATTTTGAGAAATAGATAAGCGATTTAAACTCGGCTCGAAATAGCAAATGTGTATAAACAAAGTCTATATAGCAAAAATGACTTTTGTCTCAATATGGGATATAGAGTAGATAGACTTTTGAGTGATAGATAAGTTCAAGTCTCCGCATACCTTTTAGTCGATGAAGTTCCACCAGTTCCTTGAGTAGTCCTTCGTCTTGTATGATGATCGCCATGGAGTTCTTGAGCTCAACTACACTTTCTATCCTAGTCCGAGACTTATCTATGGTAGACTAGAAATCATGACTTATAGTTCTGATCACTAACATTGACAAACATGCTTGAGATAGCAACGTAGGCGAGTTCGACCGAGTAGTGATCTAACAATTTGAAACCATTTTAATGAAGTGTGGGCAGTTTGTAGGTTTGGTAAGTCTTGATGGGATACTTGGGATCCAGATATCATCCCAAATTTTGATTTTCCTCCCATTGCAAATTCTCCAAACACAATGTTGTTGAATGTTGCTAATTCCTTCTAAGATGCCTTTCCATATCCAAGAGTCTCCATCTTTTGGTTTGATGTCCATATTGAGCACATTTCTGCCAATTAGATACTTAGCATCCATTAGTTGATACCATAGAGAGTCTTTATCCTGCTCTAGTCTCTAACCAATTTTGGTGATCATAGAGCTGTTGAAGAGTTCCATATTCATGAAGACTAATCCTCCAAGTTCTTTGGGTTTGTAAACTGCAGTCCAGGCTTTTGGATAGTAACCTTTTGGATTTTCTAAGCTTTTTCCCAGAAGAAATCTCTTTGAAGTTTATTGAGGTCTCGGAAGGTTTGCTTTGGGATCATGAAGAAGTTCATTTGGTATATACTAGCTGTATATGTGACAGATTTGATGAGGAATTCCCTCCCAACAGGATTTAGGGGAACATTTTTCCAGCTGGAGAGTCTTATCTTTACTTTTTCAACACCATGCTTGAAGGAGTTTATTTTTCTTCTATGAGTCAAAGGAGGAGATCCCAAGTACTTGTCATCCAACTGAAGCACTTGAACACCCATAATGTTGCTGATGGTAGGAATGAAATCTGGGTTGGTGTTTTTACTGAAGAAAACTCCAGATTTGTTGAAGTTAATGAGATGGCCTAAGGTTTGTCCAAAAATGTTTAGGATATCCATAGTATTCTGGGCTTCAATCTTGATGGATTCGCAGAAGACCATACAGTCATCAGCAAAGAGAAGATGGATGATGGAAGGTGCATTTTTGCAGATCTTGATTCCAGTGATAAGACCAAATTCTTCAACATGAATGCGAGTTCTAGAAAGAGATTCCATGCATAAAAGATAAGGAGATAAGGGATCACTTTTGTCTTAGTCCCCTAGAAGGTTTGAAGAAAATATCTGGAGAGCCATTGATAAGGCCAGCAGAAGTGGTGGTAGAGATGCACTGACGAATTTTATTGCAACACTAATCATTGAACCATTATTCTTCATGATGGTGGTTAGAAAGTCCCAGTCCACTATATCAAAAGCTTTTGCCATGTCAATTTTGATTCTCATACTTCTATTTTTACCTTTTTTACCTTTCTTAAGCCTCATGGTGTGTATGATCTCATGAGCAATTGCTATGTTATCAGATATTGTTCTACCATGTATGAAGACAGATTGGTATGGGGATATAATTTTGTTAAAATAAGGTTTCATTATTTGGGATATGAGCTTGGAAATGATTTTTTGGTTGTATTGTAGAGGCTTAATTATAGGTCTAAAATGGATTGGGAAAGATGGATTATCAACTTTAGGAATGAGAGAAATGAAGGTGGAATTCATCTCTTTGAGCATGTAACCAGAAGTAAAGAAGTGCTGAACTATTTTGACAATGTCATTTCCCAGAATCTCCCAGTTGGCTTGATTTTTTTTTTTTGAGGAAAGCCATCAGGACCTGGAGATTTATCACTTGCCATGATGAACAAGATAGACGTAACCTCATTGTGATCAACAGTCCTATTCAACATATTGTTGTCAATTGTGGTAATGGTAGTGGGCCTGGTTTTATGTTGGTGGTTTCAGCAGTGGCTTGAGAAATGAGATGTGAAGCAATTTTTAACTTCTTGGTAATCTGTTACATATTCCCCTTTTTCATCTTGGATTGTATCAATCTTGTTTCTCGTGGCTATACTTTTTTTGGTCTGTGGAAGTAGCTGGTATTTTGATCTCACAGTTTAATAATTT
The DNA here is from genome assembly GCA_023529315.1 of Papaver bracteatum. NCBI lineage: Eukaryota > Viridiplantae > Streptophyta > Magnoliopsida > Ranunculales > Papaveraceae > Papaver > Papaver bracteatum. The sequence continues at coordinate 1,595,933 of JAJJWX010003506.1, forward strand.
GATCTATACTCTTGGTCTTCCAAAAATTCTCTTCAATGTCTTGCCAATTCTTGAGGTTTTGTCTTGCATCTTCTAGGGACTACCCTCTATCCATCCTGAAGTAGTTGTTGTGTAACCAACGAAGATGTTGCTTGCATTATCTTATGTTAGTTTTGATGTTGCCATAGACCTCCTTGTTCCACACTCTGATTTGAAGCTTGATATCTTTTAGTCTTCTAGCAATAATGTAAGCACTGGATCTAGAAAGGTCTTTGCTTCAAAAATCAGCTATTATTTTCTTGCAATCCTCCTGATCCAACTAAGGCCAAAGAACTTGAAAGGGATACTGTCATTTTTACAATTGGGATTGGAGTTGAGCAGGATGGGGTGATGATCATATCCAATGGACAACATATTCAAGATGGTTGTATTAGGATAAAGAAGTAGCCAAATTTTTGTTGCTAACTCTCTATTAAGTCTTTGTTCAGTGAGGGCAAAGCCCTTTCTTTTATGTGACCAAATAAATAGAAAACCAGTAAAACCAAGATCCACTAAATCCAGATCAAGGATTTTGCTGTTGAACATAGTATCTTCAGTAGAGTCAATGTAGTACTGAATTTTTCAGTGTCATGTAGGATAAAATTAAAGTCACCAATAATCAACCAAGGAAGTTGGTTAGTGGTTGATGTTTTATCCAACATTTTTCAAGAATCATCTTTACTAGCAGTATCATAGGGGCTACCATAGTTTCCAGTGAAAATCCAAGGGGGGATATTTACAGAGCTGACTATAGCATTGATATGGTTTAAACAGAAATCAATAATATCAATAGAGAGATTACTTTTCCATATCAATGCTAATCCTCCAGCAGTGCCACTTGCCCCTCCTATGTTGACAAACTAGAAGTTTTTGACATTAATCTCATGCATCATTTTTTTAAAGATTTTCCTGTTTTTCCTTAGTTTCAGAGAGAAATATAATATCAGGATTTAGCTAAAAGGCCAAAAAGGAGCCTATAGAAGGCCATAGTCTATTGCTTTATATCATGCATTCAAAAAGAATACGAAAGTTCAAAGAAAAGATAATTGATCAAAAGCTAACTTGAGATCAAAATTTAATGAAGAAATGACTTAATCCAACTAAATTGCCTTCAAAATATCTCAGTCTCTCTCCTAATTCAAAATGTTATATCTAAAATTCAGAAAACGCGTTTATACATGGTAATTCTGAAAGGGTTATTCCAATACATGGAAAATACGATTTTTTTTTAATCAGCCTGAGTTTGGACTAACTTGTACAAATTTTGGACCAAACTATCTAACTGTGAGATTTTTAGTCTAACAAGTACTATCTTGGGAGGAGAGGATTCAAGCGTCTAAAGTCCAGATAAAAATAAGATTTAACTATTACTTCTACTTTGCCTATTCATTCATAGAGCATCTCCAGCGCTAGAGGTCAAGGTCATCGTATGTGGAGGTCTTATTTACACCTTTTGGTTGTGGATCATTTACTACATACAAAAATAAATAAAGATAAGACTTTTCACCTAAATTTTATCTCCAATGTCCGAGATCTTATTTAACACGTTTTATCTATATTTAGAGACAAGATGATATGGAACTAAGACCCAAGGTAATGAAGAAACTCTTATTTAGACTTTCTCCTTTACTCCGACCCATTTAGCCATGTCATATTTTTTTTTTATGATGTTCACCTTTGCATTGGAGATGAAAATTCAGTAGAAAATGTATTAACTCCTATATGTCATATTATCGTGCTATTTTAAGATCTTGACCCCTAGCATTTGAGATGCTCCAACATTCATGAATCCGCCTTTGCTTCTGGAGCAGGATATTGTCCCGCGAAGTGGTTCCTTGGATCTAAGAGGCTAATATGCTGTTTTGGATGCACATCCATAAGTTTGATTCCTGGAAATAAAAAAATCAGAAGTTAGTTCGGCTACATAATTTCAAAATGACTTCTAAAATCAAAAAAGTCAATTTTTTATAAAACAAAATGTTTTTGCTTCCGACTTCTTCTCATGACTTCTGATTCTGGAAAACCAAAGGCACTTCTGTTTTTAGTATACAAAAACGCGCTATAAGATTATAAGACCCATCCAAAGATTACTAGTAGAGTAGGGGGTCTAAAAGGCCAAAGAGGTGCCTATTGAAAAGGCCATCACAATTACTTCATTTCTAAGAATTGTCACAGTGTGTTTTTAGGATACATTAACAGGGGTTTACTCAATAAATACATTTGTAGAGATTTAAAAAGAATCATGAAAATTAATAACTTTGCGAGAATTACAAAGAGTTGAGCAAACTTTTGCAGAGTTATGCAGAGTTGTCTAATGTCTCGCAGACATTTGTAGAGTCTTGAAGAGTTGTAAAAACAAATTTTATATGGAAATATGCATGATAGACATAAATACAAAATTTATTGTAGCTTATTTATTATAGTAACTTCAATTAAATTATTATTATTTTATATATATAACTTATTTCTTTTGTTCAATAAAATACAATAAAGTGTACCAATAAATTAAAATAATAATTATTGTATATTTGTGCATAATAATTAAAATAAAAAAATGTTTAATCATACCATATAATTTATATCATCTATAATAAGAGTTTTATAGATTGTGTATTCATTAAATAAAATAAAATAGAGCAAAAAACATTTTTATAAAAAAATTTGGAAGTCTTTCAAAATCTTACATATTTTGCAAGACTTTTATCAAGGCAAATATATGCACAAAAATCACTCAAAGTCTTGAAAATAGGTAAGTATACAAAGTCTTTGAATTTTCAAGTTTACAACGAGTAACACAAAGTCTTTGACCTGGGAACATATATATCCAAATATCGGATGCGGTCTGATGTGCACACGTGACCATTTTAGACGCGTCCGTGTTACCAGGGTCCAAAGTCCATTTTTTTTTTAACTGTTACTTCAACTTTGCCTATTCATTTTTATAGTCCTGGCCCCTCCCCTGCCTCTGTAGAAGGCCATTGTCCTGCTAAGTGGTTCCTTGGACCTAAGAGGCTAATAAGACCCACTCAAATCAGCACGGGGTCTATAAAAGGCCAAAGAGGAGCCCAATTGAAAAGGTCACCACCACCATTACTTTATTGCTAAGAATTGTGTTTAGAGTGTTGACTAAATAGAATTCTTCCAATTCCCATTCATTCAATTATACATATACAATCAGTGACTCCGTCACCTACACATCATCTTCATCATCATCATAAAACACTTCACTGAAACCCAAGTCTCTCTCTCTCTCTCTAGACCTAGCAGCAGCAGAACAAGAACAAGAAGAAGAAGAAGAATTCGGGGGCACGAACACGATTCTTGTTCAAACCACAATCAAATTAAGAGGTTGGGTAGAGAAAGAGAATGCGGGGGGATGTTGAAATCAATAAAGAAGCTGTTTTCCCTTTGCTGGAAGCCATTCTCTGTTAATCCCCTCTCATCTTCATCATCATCTGATGATGGGTTCAGTAACAGCGGCGGTGGTGGTGGTGATGGTGGTAAGAGAGATCGGAATGATAAGTTATTGTGGTACAAAGAATTAGGTAAATGCTCATCTGGTGATTTCTCCATGGCTGTGGTTCAAGCTAATCAGGTTCTTGAAGATCAATCTCAGATTGAATCCTTTGGTGGGAATACCACTTTCGTTGGTGTTTATGATGGTCATGGCGGTCCTGATACTGCTCGTTTCGTCTGTGATAATCTCTATCGCCATTTCCGCGGTGAGTTTCTTGGTTTCAATTCGATTGGGTTCTTTGGGTTTCCTTTGATTTTTGTTGTAATTTGAGTTCTTGGGGTTTCTAATTGATTGGAAGAAAACCTAGGGTTTTGATAAATTTGATGAAATTTTTGTTTGATGAAATTCTGTAGAAATTTGAGAATTAGGTAATGTGGATTTGTGAAACAACCCATTTTATGAACAACCCTTTTCCTGTGAGTTGAAATTAGGCTTGAATTTGTACAGGAATTCAGAAATTAGGTTAAAATGGCCCCGGTTTTTGCGAAACTATGCTAGTGTGATTGTTTCATGCTTTCTGGTGCAATTGACTGATAAATCCCCGGATATCCTGTTTTAGCTTGTTAAGTTGTTGAATTCCTTCAGTGCAATTGTGTATCTTGCTTCATTGAGATTATGGATTGTAACTTAGTTCGGTAACGTGGTTTGGTAGAGCAGTTAACCAATAAATGCCCCGTGTTTGGTGTGATTGTTCATGGATAAATTCCCGGGTATCATGTTTTAGCTTGCTAAGTTCTTGAATTGCTTCAGTGCAGTTGTGTATCTTGCTTTATCGTTTAGGCATTTGTGATATCTTGACAGAGATTTCAGAGGAAGCTCATGGGGTGACATCTGAGACGATTCGGAGAGCTTTTCTCGAAACGGAACAAGGGTATACTGCTGTTGTGGACCAGCTATGGGATACTCGGCCGAATTTAGCAACAGTCGGATCATGCTGTCTTGTTGGAGTTGTTTGTCAACAGACCCTTTACGTGGCAAATCTTGGCGATTCTCGAGTTGTATTGGGGAAAAAGGTTGGTAATACTACAGGAGTTGCTGCCATTCAGTTATCAAGCGAACACAATGCTAACATGGAGGAAGTGAGACAAGAACTTAGAGCATTACACCCGGATGACCCTCAAGTCGTTGTTCAAAAACACGGTGTTTGGCGAGTAAAAGGCATTATTCAGGTATTTTCTCGCTTTTATAGGTCCAAACTTTTGTTACGTGCTTCCTACAGGTTGTTTTAGGGAATTTTTCGTCTCGGGTTTGATGCAGATCTCGAGATCTATAGGTGATTTATATTTGAAGGATAACAAGTACAACACGGAGCAAATCCTTGCAAAGTTCAGACTGCCGGAACCGATGCAGAAACCCGTCTTGAGTGCGGACCCGTCTGTTATGTCTCTTCCTCTTCAACCGAATGATCTGTTCCTTATATTTGCTTCTGACGGCCTTTGGGAACACTTGAGCAACGAGCAAGCTGTGGAAATCGTTCACAGGAACCCACATGCAGTAAGTTTTCCCCCGTAACCTTTTTCCATGTATGCGCAAAACAATATTTCGTATTTGAAAATTTGATGCCTTAGTTTCGGACTGACAAAATATCTGTTGGTGCAGGGAAGTGCTAGAATGCTTCTAAAAGCAGCGCTCCAGGAAGCGGCTAGAAAAAGAGAAATGCGTTACGAAGATCTCCGCAGGATTGACAAGAAGGTTAGACGCCACTTCCACGACGATATAACCGTCATCATTCTTTTTATAAAGCACGACCTTATCACGAGAAGCTTACAGCAGAGCAATTCGGTATCCATTAGAAGTGCCTTGGAGCACTGACAACAACACGAGGTTTAAGAGCCGACCACGACATATACGAAAACTCTCGGATCCCTTCTTTTGAATTTTTTTTCCTGTACAATTTATCTGCTAATTTTTCTTGTCAGTACCATAATCTGAGCACCGGAGTTTCTCATGTTTGAAACATGTTCTAGTTGGATTTAATAGCAAACTTCTTTGAAATGAATGTACATCTCCTAGAGGAGCATTTGCTACTTGTAATTTTCGAGACGTATTTTCTTCTTCGAATGGTTTGGCTTATGCGTGAAGCAATTATATACAGTTTTGGACAGGGTTTCAGAGAGCCAGCAACTGTCTACAGGTTTCGGCAGGGACTCAGAGAGCCAGAGTGCAGGACAAAGACGATCTTTGCAGGAGTGACGACAAGGAGATGCGCGAGTACCCTGACGACGCAACCGTCAGCATTGGCAAAGACAAAGAAGCTCTTTGCAGGATTGACAAGCAGCACAGGCGCCCCTACCATGACGATATAACCGTCATCATTCTCTTTATTGAGAATGGCCTTGCCTCCAGAAGCTTATTGCAGGGCAATTCCGTATCCATTAGAAGTCCTCTGGATCACTGACAACAACAACAGAAGGTTTAAGAGCCAACCAAGACATACATGAAACTCTGATCCCTTCTTTTAAATTTTTCTGCTAATTTTTTTTAGAGAACGTAATCCAAGTACCGGAGTTTAGCCGGTTTTTCCGCAGAGTGCGAAAACTGATCTGATCAAACAAGGGAATAGTAGTAATCTTCTACTGTAGGAGCTATTATTATTATGTAAAAATTTGTATGTTCGTTAGATTACAACCAGCTTTTGGCAATCAATGGGGGAAGGACAGAATTTCCCGATAAATTGGATACATCGACACTCAATGTACAGAACATAGTGTTTATTCCTGACTACCGTACTTCTTTTTGATTATTGGACGGACATCGTCAACTCCGACGAGTGTCTGCAAGAAGAAAAACAGCGACAGCAAGGCATCATCCGAAGGATCACCAAACCAGCTTTCTATCGGTATCCCGTTCTCAACTTGCAGTTGAAAGACCTGCATTTTGAACAAAGAATGACATGAGAAGTGAACGTGGCTCATAAAACCTGCGTAGAACAAGGGAGAAGGCCAACCTGAGGGGAATTATCCACAATTGCGATCCTGGCAAGATCACGGCCGAGAATTGTCAGATCTTTCACGTACCCTCCTTCTGAGAAGACGCAAGAATCGCGATAGATGCGTTGACCAATAAGTGTGTGATCAGGATCTAGTATGTCGAGCAGTTTTTCTGCATATATGCTTTGCCCGGCTGTAAATATGATGATTTCAAACATACCTGCCACTGCCTCCAGGAACATCCGCAGGTAAGGTCTCTGACGAACGTACACTGTCTGCTGTTGCGTGCTGAAGTGAACCGGGAAGCTGAAATCTGCACCTTCACATGTATCTAGTGTCGAGTGAACTAAGGTTTCTGTAGAAAAAAAGAAAGAACAAATATTTACGAACAAAAACAAGTCTGACACGCAAACATTTTCATTAGCTAAACCTAAACCTCGTACGAAAATCACCCTATCTTTACAGGAAAACTGACTAGGGAGTGTCAAGAATCATACGTCTTACCGACGGAATTTTTATGATATACAATAAACATAATTGAGAACCTAAACTCGGTAGAAATTCGATGTCCATACCGTCCAAATACATCCAAACCTGCTATAAACTGATTACAGACCGTCAGGATTCATACTCCCTCCGTTTCAAAAAAAGTGATACTTACTAGGTAAAAACGAAAAGTGAAAATATCACTTTTCCTGTAACGGAGGTAGTACAGTTTTTACTGTTAAATAAACTCTTCAAGACAAGAAAGAAAATGACAGACGCGGAAAAATCGAAAACCTTAACTATGTAGAAATTTGATGTCCATACCGTCCAAATCAAGAACAAGAGTGATTGGCAGTCTCTTTTGCGGCTCCTTTTGCAATTGAAAATCTGCAAAACTATCCAAAAGATCTGACGAACTGGTAGGAAACGAATACGGGTTGAAAAATCCTTCTTCTTCGCCTCCATTCCCCAAGTAGTTACCGTCTGTCACAGTTTGATCGAACGGGGAAAGCTGTTGAATTGCGAAATATAACCACGAATCATTCGAATTCAACATAGCTTCTTCTGTCAACCCATCACGATCCTCGGCACTCTCCTGTCTCATATTCTGCACCTCATTGTAAGGCCAACCACAAGTCCCCGGTAGATCAAAAGTTCCTCCGTAATTCGAAGTACTAGTCGCATCGAGATTACTTTGTTGAAATTCCATCGAATCATTCATAAAAAAGTTACACGACGGCGTATCTGAAACACATGACGCCACTTGCGGTCCATCCTCATTTCTCATATCCGTCGACATTCTCCCATCCACAACAGTTATGGTTCACCTTCCTACACACCACAAAACCGAAAAAGTGTTTTTCGGGTACATTTAAAAAGCTAGTTAATAGGCGAAAAAGTTACTAACTAACCCACATAATGATCCAACTGTAATCATCATCAACAACAAGTCAATAAAAGCACTCTAACATTCAACCCCCAACGCAAAAGTTGAAGCCGAATCTAACCCGTAATGCTCGTCGATACGTTCGTGTATTCTACGCCGTATAATACAAGTATTTCTCACAAAATTCATGATAGGGCATGAGTGTACCTTGTTCATTCACAGGCTAAACACATAGAGTTTGAAAATTTTCAATACCCGATTTCTACTGAGTCAACTCAGTTAAAAATCTACTTAAAATTAGTTCAAAATTTTCAAACCAAATTTTTTTTTTTTACACTAATGAAAATGAAATTCAAGATAAACCCATGTTAATTTTGTTAATTTCTCAACGGAATTATTCAAATAAATTTTAAATCACCAGAAAAAATAACAAAATAAAAAACCCAGATAACAAAAAGATTCAAAATCAGAATTCATCATCTTTGAAATTATAATCTCAATCTCAAGCACAATTCCATCAAAGGGTTTGATTGTTAGCTGAAACCCAGAAAATCTGTATTATCTACACATTAAGCATTCAATATGATGATGATAATTATGATTACTCAAATCAGTCACCAAAAAAGAAAAGAAAAAAGTCATTTTCATCATAAAAACAACTAAATTCTATAAAATTAAACAAAACCCAGAATCAAAAAAATGATTAAGAATTCAAATTCATACCTGAAAGCAACAGAAGAAGAACAGAAGTCACACACAGAGCTTTAGTTTCTGTTTGGTGAGTGAAGAGAAAATGAGAGAATTTTGAAGTAAGAGAAGAAGAAAAAGGGTTGCAGCTTTTTTTAATATTAGTAAAAGGAACCAACGGCTGAGATGGGTTTTTATGGAAAGAGAATTGTATCGGGAGTAATGAGATGTATACACGTATAGACATACCTGGAAAGTTTAAGAAAAACGCATGCCAGTTATATGTTGACACGTTTCGGAACGGGAATGGTTGAAAACGAAGTCTTTTTCTTTCCACTTTCGTTGTCCCGTGTGTTTGAAATGGGCGTAAGGATTACGTACTAAAAGTTCTGCCAGTGGGAAGGGTGTTTGTGTTTGGGTATCACACGAGAATAAATTAGGAGCATATAAACAGGGGATACATAAGTTAACTGAAGGATATCTGCCGGCATAGTTTTTTGATATTACGGGCATGGTCGATGGTTTTTTTTTTTTTTTTTTTTTTTTGACACGATCAGCGCGGGAATTGAACCCGCAAACTATAGGTTGGGAGCCCAACCCCTGGCCAACTGGGCTAATGCCAGTTGGTTTGGTCGATGGATTGTTGGTATTGAAAAACCATACTGACAGCTACGGTAAAATATCCCCCAATTAAGTGTTCTAAATCAGTCTCAAGGCGTTTTTTTTTTCAGAGTTGTTTTTTTTTCTGTCATCAAAACCACTTTGGTGAGAGTTAATCCTTGCTTCAAATTCTGCAAGTTTCTCTTTCAACAAATAGAAAATTTCGACGGAGATTATCACATTCAAATTTCTGTGAATTTAAATCTACTTTGTGATTTTTGAGAAGGGGTTCGATAAGTTTATAACCACAGAATTTTTTTCTAAGAGTTCAAAATCTTCTAAGAAGACCATTCTATGATTATGAGGTAAGTGTGAGAATTGATTTTTGTTGAGGAAGTTTTTCGGTGAATTAAGAAGAAGAAGAATTAAGGATTATTAGGGTTTAAGAGTCAAATATTTGGGTTTAGATTTTAATTTTAGTATTAAAATGGTAAGCATAGTGAGACAAGACGTTGTCATCTTTTTTCTTTTCATACTTAGCGTACTCTGAGACTTCCTCATCAACATTCTATCAATATGTTGGTGAATGGTGAGTCATTATAACCGGTGGTGGTTTGAAAACTTCATCCATTTGAATTTTTTGAAGTGTTTGCCTTTTGATTTTTTTGTTGAATGCTGTGATTTTGTGTTTGATTTTTATGTTGAAATTGTGTTATCAATTTTTAGTGTATACACCATTAACAAGATGAACTTGTCTAGTAGATGCACTCGAGGTGATTTCAAGAGGATGTTCAGATATTAATAATTCAGGTGTTGGATCCAAACTTTGAACAAAGTCATCTTCTGTGTGTTCCATATTCGATATTATGTGTATAGATTAGATCGCTACAAATACAAACTTATTAGAAAATAAAAAAAATTGACTTTACGACTTGAAAGAAGTTATGTGTTGACACGTTTTGGAATGAGAATTGTTGAAAACTACGTATTTTTATTTCCAGTTCCGTTGTCCCGTGTCTTTAAAATGGGCATAAGCATTCCCCACTAAGAATTCTGCTAGTGGAAGGGTGTTTGTGTTTGGATATTACACTAGAAGTAACTTGGAAGGGTGTTTGTGTTTGGATATCACACGAGAAGTAACTTTTGGACTCGAAAACAAAAAAGTAACTTTATGGCTTAAAAACACAAAATTAAATTTCATGTTGCAACAATAATTTTTACCTTTTGAGAAACAGAGATGTAGATATTGCCGGAAAAGGTTCTAAGTCGGTTGATTTTGTTTTCACACATGCATAGGAGTTCCTATTTTTTCTTGTTTAATCTTCCAATTAGATTAAAGTCTTTTGATCTTCCAATTAGATTAAGGTCTTTTGAACTTCCAATTAGATTAAAGTCTCTGACCAGTTCTGAAATCAGGTCCTTTATAATTTAGTATTATCACCCATCGATTTCACCATCGTGGTAATACATTAAGAAATATATAAATAAAATAATATTAAGTTGATTTTTTTATAGGGAGTTCCAATCACAGTGGGTTGTTGCTATAACTAGTAAGTGTCACCGCATGCTGGTAGTCGTTCAAAAATGAGCCAAGATTTATTCACCATCTAAGCCAATCTTTGGGTCTCAACGTTCCCATATGCGTGAGATGAGTCTACTGGCCTAAATATTTGTCGTCCTATAACGGGACCTCTTTCTTCTAGCTAATGCTTCATGAATTCTCGGCAGGGGAGGAGGTTGCGAGATTAATTGTCTAGGGAAGGCAAAAAGCTTTTTGAAGCTGGACATTGTAAAAACATGTACCCCTGTTTGCCTTAACTGCGACTGCAACAGAAAGAGGGTTTTGCACTTTACAGGAACAAGAAGCGTTGCCATATGCCTGAATATGCTAATGCTCTTTGTGGGAAAATAAAAAAATAAACACAAACAAGATGTTGAACTGCAGTTGGATTGAGCTTAACTAGTCATAGACTCTAGTTCAAGAATGTTGTGAGACTTGGCCTTCATTTGAATGAAGTTGTAATTGAGATGCCATATGACTCAAATGCTAAGCAAATATTGAAAGTGCTGCTTCTCCAACATATACATCTTATATAAAGAAGATCCATTTATCCAATGCGCATGGGACTATTTTTAATCCAAGGATGTATTAAGGCATACTGAGAGTCAGAAACAACATTTCAAAATAAGAATAGCAAAAGAGACAATATTTCAAAATCAGAATAGCAAAAGAGACGATATTTCAAAATCAGAATAGCAAAAGAGACGATATTTCAAAATCTTATGATTGCCATAACAATAATTAATATTCATGCTCTCAAAAACGTAAAGAACTTTGGTGCTTACGTACCTTTGGTATAATGACATGCATGCCATCAAACTTAAGAAGGCATCTTCATGACTACCAGATTCCAACAGAATAGCGAAAGAAATAATTCAGACAAACAGTTCATAAACAGAAATAAGGAAAAATAACACCAGTCACCAGCAACCAAAAGACAAGAAAACAAGAGTCTTATAGTGCATTTTTTTAGATGAACAAAGAATAAGTAAATTTCTAGGAGATTGAATTAACCCATTCAAGTTCTTGAGCAGTGGATTTCGACCAGTTTGGTTCAATCCAAGTGCAGTTTGAGTACCATCCCTCTGTGTCAGTAAAATTTGAGGAAGAATGTCGACTTTTAAAAGACCCATAACTACCTGTTTCAAGACAGTAGAATAACACTCCTTCCCCATTCATACATAATCTAGGGAAATAGACTTTGTTCTCCATGCGACTATTTGGAGCAATGGCTGAGAAACATGAGGTGTTGCTGTCGAACAACATATACTTTCCCAATTTTTTTACCTTAACCCAATACCTCTCGAATCTGTAAATCCCAAACAGCGTTCCATGACGTCCCAGTTTTACTAGTAAAAGCTTTCCATCACACTCAAGCAAGAAACTTGGATAAATGTCACTGAATGGCTGATAGGGTTCCTCAAGAACTTTCCAACTATTATTCTTTATGTTAAATACACCTAAACTTCCGTTATAATCTGCAAAATAGAATCTCCCTTTGTAGAAAGCTGGAGTGTTATGTGACGGCATGTAGTTTTCAATATCAGCAGCACCAAAGAGGCGAGAACTCCAAAATTCTTCCCCCTTTCTGATGAAATAGAGACGGACAACTTGGTCATCGTCGTAGCTTTGTAGCTCAATGGCGACAACTGTGCAGTCTGGTGATGTAGGTAAGGAAGAAAATGAGACACTGGGGAAGGTGAAATCAACGGGCAATTCTGGGAGTTTGATAGTGTATCTTGTGAAGGGATTGTAAAAGAATAAACAATGCTCCATATTTTCCTTAGACACCAGTAACCAACCTCCCTTTTGAAAACGGATTACAGTTCGCATGAGATCAGATAGGTTCAGGAGGTAGTTCTCGTTGTTGTGCATGGGGTTTAAAAAATTGAAGGTGGTTCTGTTATGATCTCTACTAAACATCAGCCATGGAGATAAGTGTGTGCTTCTTGTAGTAGATGTAAACTTTGACATTCGCAATAACGTTCGATATGCTTTGCATACTGAACGAAGATGAATGTAATCCAGTCGATGAAGAGAGTTCGCTATAGACTCCACCATATCCCCATTAAGAATACCCCATGGACATGCTTTCACTTCTGTAAAATCTCCTGCGTTGGCTTTTCCTACCTCTTCATGGTCACCAACTACATCTGTTTTACACCCGACTGCATTTGCTAAGTACTTTTTGCATGCGTCTTTATGCACCATATTTTCCACTCTTTTTCTTTTCCGTCCATTAGACATCATAATGAAATCCGGATCCTTCCATGGATTCGGAAGCTCTAAACACGGCACAATAACCGAATTACCATTACTTTCTATGTCAAATTTATACAAATTCTGATCGCGAGGAAGTGTAAAATAAGCACAACCCCTGGAAAGCTCCATTTCGGCTGCAGAGCAAGAAGCTGTGGTGTATTGCAGAAAAATCCAACATCATCACTCTTATTTGGATAACTACCTTCCCAAATCCTCTCTGATCATAGTAAGTGATTGGAATGTAGTAAAGTTGGTCATCGGTCGCCACAAACTTTTGCATTTCAAAAGAAGCATGCAGTCCTCCTATTAATGGATATGAATAGTCGCTTATTACCTCAATTTTCCTAATACAAAGTTTTATACTGCCATCGCTACGTTTCTGTTTCTCGATCTCTAAGTTCCGGTTAAAGTTACAACACATAATATAAAACTTACCTTTAAAGCATTGGAGAGATTGCATATCCTCCGCAGGTATGCTTTGTGAGTACCACTTGTTTGTTTTCCATTTTTTATCCCCAGGGTGACAATATAAAAACGCAAGATTACAGTTCCCTTTATTAGGATCGGTGAAGATGAATAAAACCATTGAATCATCATCACCACTACCAGGAGGTGAGGACAAGACACAATCCACAAAATAATATCCAGAGGATTTACCACCACACCATTTTGATAGACTAGGTAAACATATGGTCTCTAATGTTGCAGGATTCCAAAGAAAACAATCACCGAACTTATAATGATCAGGAGAGTAATCATAATTTTTGTCATCGCAAAATATAATCAACCAGCCTTGATGACTTGGTTTCTGCACATAACGTTTTGCAATAAGTTGAGGTATAGACTTTCTGCATGTTTTGTTGTTGGGTTCACAAATATTGTAAAAAGCTTGATTTTGGGAGGTACCTTTTCCGTAGGGGATGACTAGCCATGGTGATGCTTTTGGTGATGGAAAGCTTGATTTTGATACTGATACCGCTGCACTTTCTTCTTTACTCATCAGACATGTAGTTGTGAGCGCGGCTTGAACCTGAGAGAGGAAAAAAAAAAAAGGAATTGTGACGAAGATAAAAAATTGGTTGCCTTCTTAAACCTAGAATGAATTGTTTGTTTGTTGCACCCCATAAATTTCTCAGAATATTGTCTGAAAACGTCAGTCAAAGTTGACTTTGAAAGGTCAAACATTTACTTCTTTTTTTTTTTCTATGAAAATCAAATCTGTGATAAACTCTTAGGAGATGTTTACCAAGATTTGTGTTTGACAGTAAATGATTTCAAAGTGCTTTAGTGATGTATCGATTAAGAAGCATTAGCTTGTACTTATTCTGGTGTTGCAGTTTTCATTGCTGATACACGCATGAGTTAGAAAGACTCTCTTTGTTGGGTAACAGTAATAGTGATTCCATTTTTTTGTTCTTTGGATTGGCAGATCTGGGGGGAATTGTTGTGATGTGGAATAGAAAACTGCATGTTAGCAATGGAGGATTCTTTATTGGGTGCTTTATCTTTTTCTGTTACTATATACCAAGTTTATAAATATTGATGAAAATTTCAGTTGGCGCGCTTTTCACTGGTAGCTGTTTATGGGGCAACAGACCCAGCTGATCGCTAGAACTAAAAGATATCTGCGCGCATTATCTTTCATGAACCTTGGTTAGTGGAAGGAAATTGAACACATCGATCTTTGGCTGCAGTTTTAAGGCAACAGCAAACGACTATTTGCATGCATCTCCACCTCTTAGAAAGAACAACGCCACAAGTCCCGTTGCAAGAACGTATGAGGAGGAGATATCAAGGATATAAGATGATACGGACTGACTTCATGATTTTGGAAGCTAACTTGATGTTTGGGGACTTGTCCTAATTACACATCTTGTGGTCCACATTCACAGTGGTTAGTATATTGAGATTTCTAGAGATATCGAGAGAATATTTTTGTATGATATTTGAGGAGACTCTCTGTAAGTCTATAGATTTTGGGAGACTTTCTGAGTAATTTTTAGGAAATCATTGGATTTGGAAATCCAAATCCAATTATAGAGAGTTCTAAAGACTTTTAGAAAGTTACTATCCAATAACGGAGAATTTTAAAAACTTTCAAAAAGTCACTATCCAATAACAAAAATTCTCAAAGTTTTATTGTACGGAGGAAGATCAGGATCTGGCCTTCTCACCTCCTTCTCTCGGTTTTATCAACCAGAAGGCCATAAAAGAGCTTTAAAATCCTAGGAATCTTTTTACCAAAGTACGGGAAAACTGTCCTTGGACAAGCTTCATTTAAATTGCTGAAATTGTTACAAATTCTTATTTCTTTGTTCTTATTTGGAACGACCCCCATGTTAGCAATCCATTCCGGTTATTTTGCAGGTCTAATAACGCCTGAGTCCTCCATTTTCTTAAGCTCTGCTTCTATTTCTGCATGATATTTTGTCGCTATTTTCTTTATCCTTTGCTTAAATGGCTTCACGTTTGGATTGATGTCTAATCTGTGACATGCTATTTTAGGATCAATCCCTGGCATTTCATCCATGTTCCATGCAAAAACGTCATGGAATTATTACAACAACTTTTCTAGCCTTTCCCCCTCTTCCTTTTTCAACATTGTTCCAATCTTAACAACTTTTGGTGCCTCCACTGTTCCGAGATTTATGTACTTGGTACGGGCTCCATCGCAGTGAAGTTCTTAGGTGCTTCGCCGATCTTAACAATGCCTATTTATTTTGGTGCCTCCACTGTTCCGAGATCTTTACTCTGGTACATATTAGGGCTCCATACCAGATTTCCTTCGACCGGGGGAACTTCACCAGATTTGTTCTCGGAATTCCTTGGAATTGTTGTATGATAAGTTTTTCCTTCTTTGCAACTAATCAGATAGGCTCGAAACTCCTTTTCCTTTTGGTTCTCCTCTGCTTGTTTTCTCTTCTGTTTTTTTTTTTCGTCCTTCATATTTATGAGTATCCTACTCATTACAAATTCTAGCCAGTTCCGAGTTTCCTTTGATTTCACCTATCCCCCTGGCATCGGAAACAGACTCACTGATGAAATGTTGATGTGCCACTCCATTTATCCCATGAATCCATCGCCTTTCTATTAATGCTTGGTATGGCGTTTCTATATCGATCACGCAGAATGTCACTTCTGTACGTATGGATCCCACTGGTATGCTCATCATGATCTCACCCTTTTGGTCTTGTTGGTACTCCATTAAACCTGAATATGTTGTACAACGATGGAGCTAACTCCGAATCATCGTATCCCATTGTCTTGAAAGTGCGGTAAAAAAGTATATACATGCACGGAGCTCCCTGTGTCCACTAGAATTTTTTCCACTTCCCATTTCAATCTTCTTTTGCGTCACTTTGTCCTCTTTGCGTTCTTCGCATCATAATTAGTTCAATAACAAGGGGTTTTAAGTGTAACTCTCCACCCTCCAGAGAGTCCTCTGCTGAAAATATTACAGGTTGTTTTTGCTATTCTTCGAGGGTGATTCAGTTGTCGTGCAGTTTGTAACTACGGAAAATCCATAGTTACACCCACTTACTAATTTCAATAACACAAAGGATCAATCACACAACGAGATAAAAATGAATCTTTATTTCTCTTAATTAATGAATGAGGAACTGCAAGCTTTTTCGAGAACACTCACAAGAACCATAAGTTATCTCTCTTAATAATAACTCTCTTACCTCTAAAAATGTTCCAACCCCTTACACAATGGGCTAAGTCCTCTATTTATAGGGAAAAGTACATAATGGATTACGACTCATTTTACTTCGCCGGGAGTCATGTAATTCACGTGATTCTCCTTTTTGCTTCGCTCAATCCATTTTCGATAAAGTTTTTACTTCCTTTTCGCCTTAAAGATCTGTTGTTGTCGGGGACATCTGTCCTATTTCTTGCGAAACAATCCACACTTCGGATCTTTTTCTTCGCCCACTGTACCTTTTCTTGCGTAACAATACACACTTCGGGTCTTCTACTTCGTCAACTTCAGATCTGACTTCACGGATCTAATATTCGTTAAAGTAAACTTGACATTTGATTTGACCTTTCACTGACATTTCCCCGGAAATTAGTGAATAATATCTCGTATGAAGATTTACTTCGCGCTCTCGTCTAGTCTCGTTTGAACACATGGCGAGTAGGTTTTTTGTACCTACATTTTTCCTTTTCTCATTCCATTCGCGGGGATTAATAATGGAAAGAGAACCCCGCATTAAACTTGTGACCGCCACGTACCCGGGTTTTTTGCTATCTTGTCCCCCACGATTCTTAGTCACCGTCAGTAGTCAGTTCTCCTTCCTTCATAACTGCTTCTTCCGGTCATGCCTTGGTCCACTATAAATAACACAACTTCTCTTCCCTTCTTTTACTTTTCGAACTTTACCTTGTTCTTCCCCGGCGCCGTTGCCCGTAAAATCTTTTCTCGTACTTCTGTCTTCAATACTTCCCGTCTATTCCTTAATTCTTTTAGTTTTGCCTCCTTTAAATTCTTAAAGCAATGGCTCCCAAAACGTTTCCTCCTCCTACTACATCAAAAACCCTTGAAGATTTTTAGGCGGAGTTCGAAAAGAAGGGTTAGTCTTTGGCTCCAGCGGTGGACTCTTCCGTTTCTCCTCCGGTAACCGCAACAAAACTCATGAAGATGAACTATAGATGGATCCGCGTGGAAATGTGGACTTCTACCAGAATGATCACTACATTAGGTCAGCTACGATCCAGGCTCGTTTTTCCCCTGTATGATGCCAAGAACCCTCTGTTTTACGAGATTCTGATCAGGCTCAACAGGGGTGTTTTTCAGTTGAGCGGGAACGTAATTCGTATCGTAAACGAGTTTGCAAGGCGATCCAAAGGCGGTGTATATCAAATTCCTTCGGTGGCAAAAGAGTTTGATCCTGTTGATTACAACATCGCTTCTTTCTCGGAAAATTATGCTGATGGAACCTTATCTCGGTGAAAGTATCAAGAGTGGGGTATTAAGCTTGCCAGGAGGCCTATGGAGGATCCATCTAAGGTTCTTTTACTTGATGTTGAGCCTGTTAGCACTTCGAAGGGTGCTCCGAAGGGCCCTTCTCTTCACCTGACCAATGATGAAGACTGGATGATGTTTCCAGTAATCGTTGAAGGCCCCCTGGTCTGGTGTTTCGACAAGAACGGAAAAGCTTGAACGGGTCCTCTCTCTGAGCACATTCATCTCGCTTCTTATGAACTTGGGAGACTTCGCTGGTCATAAATGCCCATCGAGTAGGGGTGTAAATTCGGGCAGGCCGGGCTGTACAGGCTAGGAATTAAGTTACCCAGAAGGCCTGACAGGCCGGGCAGTAACAATAATTTCCAAGCCCAAAGCCTTCCCAAAGCCCAAATATTAAACAAGCCAGGCCACCTTTTTCTTGTGTGTCATATTCATATTTGAATTACAATATAACTAGAGAAGCTAGTTTAGAATGTCAAAACAATGTAATGAAAAAAAATACTCAATAGTCTCGGAGGATGCAGAAAAGAAAAAAAAACATAAAATTCCTATCAAAAGAATAACTAAACTCTAAGAAAATTGTTTGTTCATAATTAAAAAAGACTATCCATGAGCTCCCAGGCTTCTCTAAGTCTTGAAGAACTTCTTTATTCCTGTATTCTAACAACTTGGAACTCTATGCTCCTTTACCTATACACAGATTAAAAAGAGAGCAACATTAAAGAGTACTCATCATTACCGTTCGTACTCTATATGAATAGAGAACTAGTTTGGTTTGTATAGGCACTATTGATTACTCTATATTAAACCATACCGAACTCATGACAAAAGCAAATTAAAGTCTCATGACAAAAAAAGACAAATAAAATTCATGCCAGTAAGAAGCACCTACTCTATATGAAACCATACAGAACTCATCATTACCACTAACTCTAGAGAAAAGTAGAAATGAAAGAACAACTATTGATGTTCTTCACTGTAATTAAATACAATTGTCATTTTCAGGGTAAGAATGCTAACTTCCTAAAATTTTGGGTAGAATTGCCGCAAGTTTGGGTAGAATTTCCGCAAATTGATAAGATAAAATCTTTTATCCAAAGATATGGAAAGAAAGATAAACTTGTTTCCCCATTCTTCTGTTTTGGCTAATTTTAAGGAAGAATGAAAGATATTCTTCTCGTGTATATCAAAGATATGGAAAGAAAATAATGACCATTCTTCTGTTTGGAATTTGGAAGAATGAAAGCGATACAACGGGTAATCGGTCAAGTAGTTTGGGCGGGTACCAGGCCGGGCAGCAAAATTTTGGAGGAAGCCTGAGCCCG
This sequence comes from Papaver bracteatum, assembly GCA_023529315.1. Classification (NCBI taxonomy): domain Eukaryota; kingdom Viridiplantae; phylum Streptophyta; class Magnoliopsida; order Ranunculales; family Papaveraceae; genus Papaver; species Papaver bracteatum. The sequence continues at coordinate 1,615,177 of JAJJWX010003506.1, forward strand.
CCCGTTCACACTAACCAGGCCAGGCCGGGTAGCCCACAACAGGCCATAACAGGCTTTGGTCTATTTCAGGTACAGGCGGTCTTGGGCGGGTACGGGCAGGCTGAGTATTTTCGGGTAATATTTACACCCCTGCATCGAGGTGAATTCTCAATGCCCCGGATTCAGCTTATTTTTGTGTTCGGCCTTTTAAGTTTCTTCATTTCTTTACAATATCCACTTCCTCTTCCGGGTTTAATCAAGGATCGATCAACCCAATCGAAGAAGGGATCTGCGGAACCTCCTAGTTGTGATCAGGTATCTTACTCTTTATCTCGCTCCAGATGCCATTTTCTATTTCGGTGACTAATTATTGTATCTCGCAGGAAGATGACCTCGTAGAGTCCCAAGTTGCTGTTCCTTCGAATACTTTAAGGGAACGTGACCGCCATGAAAGTTCTTCTTCCGGCATTGCTAGGGTACTTCCTTTTTTATTTTTATTTTTTTCTTTTCTCTTTCTCATGTCTGTGTATCTTTCTTTGTTAATTTTGCGCTTTATATCTCGGAATGTTAATTTCGCGCTTTTCAGGATACTTCGACCATATCTCCTCCTACTAATGAACCTCCAAAGTGGCATAGGGTTCTGGATATGGATGCCTTAACTCACATTCCAAGCCCCAGGAAGCCTTCAGAATTACCTGCTCCCCCTCCTCCTAAGGTTAAGTCTGCCAAGGTACCGGAAAAAGCCACTCCTTATCATGCTCTGAAGCCCACTATGCCGACTCCAGTGATTACTGTAGGTGACTCTCCTATCAAATCGTTCAGTAATCCTGCTGGCGGGTCTCAAGGGAAGGCAATAAAGGTCTTCGAAGTGGAAGATTCAGCTTATATGCCAGACATAAACTTTCTGAGGAATGCTCTTATTTTTACTCGTGATGTTCCGTCTGTCAGATCTGCTGCTACCGAGTCCTTAATTTCTTTTAGTTTCAATTCCTTCGTGTCTGAGGATCAGTATTTTATTTTGAATGCTTCCTTGAACCTCTCTCTCCAGCAACATGCTGCTATTATGGCTTTGGTAGGTATTACTGATTTTGACCTAATTGCTTGCCTTAGTTATTTTCTAACTTTCCGTACCACGCCGGAATTCAATCACCACATGGCTCATGTCGTTGAAACAAGAGTTACTCGTGAAAATTTGGAGACTACCAAAGATCGAATTCAGAAGCTTAAGAATGATCTTGCTGATGAAGAGGAACGCTCAGCTAAGAAGGATCAAAGGATTTCATAGCTTAGTAGTAAGTTCAAACCCTTCTCTATTTCTCATTTTTCCTTAGTCTTGTATTTAATATTCTTTTATTTTCGTCAAGCCCGTTCTACGAAGTGTTATATGGATTATCATGAATCCAAGGCATCTGCTGAAGATTTTCAAGATGAACAAGCGAATTTACTATCTCAAATCAACTGTTATTTATCCGAGAATGAGATTTTAAGTGAAAAGTTAACAGTGTTATATTCTCTATCGGAGCGTTTAGCCAATGAATCTGCTAATAAGGAAGAGTTGAACTTTCATCTTCACGAAGAAAATGAATTCTTAAGAGTTGAGCTACGACGAGTTAATAACCTTCTTACTACTTCGAGGAATCTTCATTCCTCGTCCATGGCTCAGAATAAACAGTTAGAAGAAGATAAAGAAAGAATAATTAAGAGGAAGGATAAATCTGAGACTAATCTTCATAAGCTCATGAGTGAATATTCTGAGTTAGAGGATGAAAATTGGAAGCTAAAGACTGAGAACACTAGACTAAGTAATGAAAATGATAGGTTAAATGGTGAGATGTCCTCTGTGTTAGCTCGTTTGGAAAGGTTTCAAGGTAAGAAAACATCTTCTGCTTCCTCAGCGAAGAAAAGGCCCGTTTCTCCCTTAACATGTGTTAAACTTATCATAAAGTCTCCTGACGATGATAAACCTACGTCCAACCATGACGATGATAAATCTTCCCACGAGCTCTGCAACTTTCTTGAATTAGAAGTATCAAGACTTGACCATTTTAACCTCGACATTCAGAAAACTTTAAATTCTATTATTTCGAAGAAAGAAGGTAGTTATAGGTGCTATTGACTGTTACATTATGTATTTCATTTCGCTAATTCTGTCACTTACTTCGCTTCCCTTTTTCGCAGATTTTGAAAAAATCTTAAGGAACCAAATTCTTTAATTGTCTCATCAAAAGGAAGATCTTGTCAAGAAAGTATCCAATCTTAAGAGCGAAGTTGCTCAACTAAATGAAGATTGTGATCAGATGGTGGTGGATGCTTCTAAAGTTGCCAAGATGTCCCATAAGAATACTCAAGAGGAGAAAGTAAAATTCTTTGCTGAATTCTGCAGCTCCCAAGGAATCATCTGTCCTCCTTTGAACCTCGAAGTCTTCTCCGACGATGAACCGGCTGCTGAAGATGATGATGAGCATACAGATACTGATGAGGAGGTCAGAATGCCTATTGGTGAAATTTCTCCGAATTTGGGTCCTGATGGTGGCAATCCTCATCAAGACGAGTAGTTGGATGGTAGCGATGCATGTGATGGTGATGAAAAGTTTCATGGAACCGGAAGTGGTTATACTGAAGATGAGTCCACCAAGGCTACTCATGTCTAGTATTCTCCTTCGTGGTCTTTGACATTATTTTGATGATGACCATGGCTTCTGTTCTTTTGACATTTGAACAGGGCGCTCCCAAACTTGGGGGGCATAACATTTTTCGTTTTGGTTTTTTCCTTAGTATATCGGCTTTATTTGCTTCGTCATTTACTCTTCATTTCATTCAGCTGACTGCACTTATCATGAATAACACATAAAATTCGTGTACCTAACAAATTTTGTGTGCATTTTACTTCGTAAATCTTCAACTCGTGAACCTAAGTTAATATACCGACTTATGTTAAGTATGCCAAATATATGCTTGTGAAGGAAATATTCAAAGGATAATAAATGTGATAAAGTATATACTTGCCTCTTATGCTTTGCATATTTCCGAAGCATTTATGTGTGCTATCTTTCTATCTCGTTAGATTCATAAATATTCTTCTTTTATGCGAAATAAATGCTCAAAAGAATAAAAATCACATTTAAAAGTATATACTTGCCTCTTATTCTTTTGAGGATTTATGCAACATGCCCGTGCCTTTTCGAGTTTCAGCTTTATCTTTGGTACTTCACCATATATACTTTACTTGCAATTATATCTCGTTGCTTTTGGCTTATCCCTGCATTGTCAATATTTGTATCATAGCATATAAGTATTATTGTATGCAATATTTCTATTGCAAGTATTTTCCATTTGATAAATATTTTTCGAATATTCATGATTCTTTTTTATGTACTGCATTCCTTTGTACATTTTCTTTTGTTTGTTTTGTATTTCATTTATTTCGTTTCATTTTCTTGCCTCTTGCTTTGCATTGTATTTTGTATTTTCCTTTTACCTCATGTTTCATTTTTGCCTCACATCTCTCTCCTATCGGCGAGCTATTCTATGAGGGCTTAGTTTGCCTCCTAGTTAAGGACTTATCGTCTTCTACTGGTAGTTGATTTCGATACTATTCGAGGAAACTTACCTGCCATGAGAGGGTCTTAACGAGCCTCATTCTTCTACTTATTTACCTCTTATCTTCCCCATGATTTTTTTATTATCTCGGGGTCTTATTTTGCCTCCTAATTAAGGTCTTATTGTGCCCCGCCCTGCTGATCAGGTTTTGCGACGAAGTCTCGGGCGCTCTTTAATTACTCTTGCGAAGTAAAGATCCATAAACCTCGCCTTATCTCGCTCATTGAGGTCTTACCGAGCGACAATATCACAGGCATACCTATTCCCATGAATACCAGCCCCGTGACATTGCCTTTTTTTTTCTTTTATGGTCACTCAGCTCCCTAAAGGAGGGGTTCGTACCTTTATATTCCCATGAGTACCCCCTTGATTTCGGGCTTAGGTATCAGTTATTTTGTGACTTCTTATCCCTTCGCCGATCTGGCTCTTGGTTATGAAGTCATACCCTAGGTGAGGTTTATTTGGGACCGAGCGGAGGAATCCCACCAGGCCATCTGTTATCTCCATTGGTTTCGTTCCTATGCCCCTTACCGAGTAGCCACCCAATTGGTGCCCCAGGCGGATGGGTCTTATTTTTTCCCCTACTTGATGTTACTGAGATTATCTCATGACGCGCGTTAGGTCTTACTTTTGCCTCTTGCACTTTGTGAGAACTAGGTTGCACGCCACGAGATCTCAGCCTCCCTAAGTAGAGGTTTTATAATATCCCTGGAGATTTTTTCTTTTCGTGTGTTATTTATTTCGTATTCATTCTGTTTCGTGGGTCTTATGCATCCCCCTAATATAGGTCTTACTTTCATGCTTCGAGGTCTTATTTCGCCCAAATTTTTACTTTTCATTTGTATTTTCATTTCATATTCTGCTTTCTTCTGCTCATGCTTCATGTTTTGCTTGATGAACATTTTATTTCATTTCCTTTTCTTTGCTGAGTACTAGCTTGATTTTTCATTTTGTATTACATATTTGTTTTTATTTGTGAGTACATATGATGGATAAGGATAATACTTCTTTATGTAGACCGGATTCCAGGGATGATCCAGCCTCCAACCATGTCTTTCTACTTCGCCGTATATGATATTTCCTTCATCATTTGTCTCTTTTCCTTGGCAGTCTGCGAGCTCATAAGCTCCATTTCCCACTACCCTCTTCACGATGAATGGTCCTTCCCAAGTAGGCTCCAACGTTCCTCCAGGCCCCTTCTGATAAGGAGGTATTTCTCTTAAGATAATCTCCCCTAGAACGAATCTCCTTTCCTTCACCTTCTTGTTATATTCACGAGATAGTCTTCAGTGATAATTCGTCATATGTTGTAGAGGAGTTTCTCTGTTTTCTTCTAGATCGTCCAACTTTCCCAAGATCATGTCTGAATTAAGACCTTTCTTCCATGCCTCTTGCTTGGTTGTAGGAAACATAATATCAGTAGGTAAAACTGCCTCTACTCCATATGCTAGGCAGAAAGGAGACATTCCCGTTACCTCTCATCTTGTCGTTCTATATGACCATAATACCTCCGGGACTTCTTCGCACCAATCATGAAGGTTCCCTTCTAGTTTATTTTTCATAGTAGATGCTATTGTTTTATTTGTTGCCTCCGCTTGTCCATTACTCCTCGGATATAGCGGGGTTGATTTTCCAGACTGTATTTTGAACGTGCTAAACAACATGCTCACGTTCTCGCCTTCAAATTGTTTCCCTTTGTCAGAGATGATCTGCAATGGAATCCCGAATTTATAAATTATGTGCTCGAGTATGAAATCATATACATCACCATCTCATGTATTCTTTAAAGGCTTTGCTTCAACCCACTTCGTGAAATAATCAGTTGCCACTATCAGATACTTTCGTTGTTGACTTCCCCTAACAAAAGGTCCCACGATATCTATACCCAAATGGCAAACGACCATACACTTAATATGGAGTTTAGGCTCGTTGATGGTGCATGTATGCGCTTTCCAAACCTCTGACATGCCTCACACCTTGTTGCAATATTCTTCGCGTCTTTGTGCATGTCTGGCCAGAAGTATCCTTGCGTATTGGTTTTATAAGCCAAAGATCGTGTTCCGCTGTGATTCCCAGCGTCACCATAGTGTATAGCTTTCATGATTTCTATCCCTTATTCTTGTGACAAGCACCGCAGTAGTGGGCCTAGGAATGACATTCGATATAAGATTCCTTCTCGTAGTTCATAATTCGTGGATCTCCCTTTGACCTTGCGTGCCTCAAATATGTCACGAGGTAAATCTCCTTTCTCCAGATACTTGTAAATCGGAGTTCGCTAATCCTCTTCCCTTAACTCATCAGGTGTGCTCGCATCTTTAATAATCAGGATTTCTTCACCTCTCCCAATTCGTTAGTTACTGATGGGTGCATTAACCATTCAATGCAGATGTATTTCTCCGAAGGATAGTCAATCATTGATGCTATGAAGGCTAAGGCGTCTGCATGCCTATTATTATCTCTACTCACCTGCCTCCACATTATATTTGGTATTTTCTTTTAATATTCTCTCACGATCTATCGATATTTGTTCATCATAGCATCATTCGATTGATATCTGCCTTTTATTTTCTTGACTACCAACTGTGAGTCGCTGGTTATTCTTACTTCGTCTAAATCCATCTCGATATCTAGTCTTAAAGCTTGTATGACTGCTTCATATTATGTTTCGTTCTTATTCTCTTTTTACTCCAGCTAGAAGCAAAATACTGTTCTCGTTCCCACTGACGAAGTAAATACTATTCCCATTCCTCATCCTGCACTGTTGGACGATCCGTCCACAAGTATTTCCCACCTCCTCGGATGGTTTTATTTTATCAAGTCTGTATGATCTGGGTGATCTTCATCTATGTACAACATTTTTTCCACTCCCTCGTCTTCTTCTATTGGAAATTCGTCCAGAAATTTAGCGATTATGTGCGACTTCGTGGAAGTCTGGACCTCGTATTTTAACCCAAATTGGTCAATTCGGGTATTCCACCTTTTAACTCGCCCAACTATCTTCGTATTCTTCAAAGTTGACTCTATTGGTATTCTGTTCAGAACCTTTATATTATGAGTCTGGAAATAAGTTTGTAACTTTTCTGATGAGTATACAAATATGCTAGTATTAGTTTTTTAATCTTTGGGTAATTATTTTCGGCCGCATTGAGAGTCTTATTGATGTAAAAGATCGTCTTTTCAACACCTTTATCTGACCGAAGTAATACTGAACTTATTGCATTTGGTGTAGTTGTGAGACAATTCAACAATTCTTCGTCTGGTTCTGGTTTTTGGAGGATTGACAAGTTGATGAGGTGTTCTCTTATATTTTGTAATGCCTGTTCATATTCTTGCATCCATGCAAACTTGGCTCCCTTCTTCAAGATATCAAAGAAATGATTTCACTTATCTGAAGACCTAGAAATAAATCTTCCCAAAGCCGCTAACTGTCCATTTAGTTTTTGCACGTCCTTTACTGTTGCCTGCGAATGCATGTCCAATATAGCTTGAACCTTGGATGGATCTACCTCGATTCCCTTCTCGGATACGATATGCCCCAAGAACTTCGCGGACTCTATTCCGAATATGCACTTCGCGAGATTTATTTTCATCCTATATGCTCTCATATGTTCGAAGATTTCTTTCAGATCCTCGACATGATCCCCAGATTCCTTAGTTTTTACTAGCATATCGTCAACGTATAGTTCTAATTTTGTGTGTACCCACTTAGCGAAGACCTTCTCGACCATGCTCTAGTATGTGGCTCATGCGTTCTTCAACCCAAAGGGAATTCTCGCATAACAATATAATCCCCTTGGGGATAAGAAGGCTGTATGCTCCTGATCTTCCTCCGCGAGAGGTATCTGATTGTAACCACAATAGCTATCCATCAGTGTTAGTCGTTTGTATCCGGATGATGACTCAACCGTCAGAGGTATGTTGGGCAATGGGAAACTATCCTTCGGGGAAGCAATGTTTAGATCGCTGAAGTCTATACATATTCTTATTCTCGTGGTCTTCTTTAGAGCGTTGTAAGGGGACTCTACATCCACCACACATACTGTTACCTCGGTCTCTAGCTCTCCTGCAATGATTTTTAAAACCAGATCTCCTCTAGGCTTTGATGTCACTCCATTAAACCCATATATGTTGTATGTTAATGGTACCAAGTTTGAGTCTTGGTAGCCCATCGTTTTGAAGGAATGATAAAAGAGAATGTCCACCGAACTTCCCGTATCCACCAAGATTATTTCTATCGACCATATTCTCTTATTCCTCGCAGAATTATCTTCCCACTTCGTGTACTCTCCGAAGTTTAAGGTTATCACCAACAGGTCTGTGTGTGAAGCTCTTCCTTCTGGTGAATCTTCTGCCGAGAAAGATAGTTCTCTTTTTTTACATTCTTCCAATGGCCCCTTCTTTGCAATACTAAATAGTTCATTCCTTCGAAATCCCTTTTGTGAACTCTTTTTAGTACATTATCATGAATTTTTTTTTATGTTTTTTGCAGAATGAATTATAGAGTTACAGTTTAACCTTTGAGTTCCCCTATCAATTTCAATTCTGTATACTTGTGTTTGATTTTTATCATTCTTACGAGTTGGTGGTGGTGGTAGTGGCCCTGTGTTTTCCAAAAAATGTTTGATCTTTCCCTTTTCGATTAGACGAAGTATCATTTGTCGGATTTTTCTTCAATCATTCGTGCGATTCCCATGAAAACGATGATATTTGCAAAAGTCACCGCTTCTTGAGTTGGGTAATGGTTCCACCCGGAAATTTGGTGGTGGGGGAATTTCTTCAGTTAAAACAATAGCTTCCAATATCTTTTCTACTGATGTGTTAAGTTCTGGTAGTGTTACATCTTCAAATGGGGGTCTCCTTTCCACACTTCGCTGGGCTGGGTTATATCTTCGCTGATTCCTCGAATTGTCACCTCGCGACTCATAATTTCTTTGCCTTGAATCGTTATACCTCGAATGCTAGTTGATCCACTCCTGATCTCCACTAGACACTGCTACCAATTTTGAAGGAATGGTGGTTAACGGTTCAGCTTCCTCGTATAGTGCGTCATCGTCTACTGCATTCGCCACTCTTCGTAAAAGACGTGAACTTCCTTCCTTAGGTTGTACCGGAACTACTTCGCTGGCTTCCCTCTGTTTTTCTTCTAGTGCTACGTACTCCTCCTGATACTCTCTTAGCTCGTTCATTGTTATAATTTCGGATTATGAATAGTTGAGTATGCAAGAGATCAGTCAGAATCAATGCATTCACGAATGCTAGGATGAAATTCCTTTCATCTACTCTCCCTAAAAGTTCAATTCATATTGTCCTCCATCTCATTATCAGACTTCGCAAGCTTTCCCCTGGCTTCCTCCTAAGATTAAATAAAGTTTCAATCCCCGGCCTTAGCGAGTTATTGCTTATGTAAGTTGTTAAAAATATTCTTTGTAAATCTCTGAATGATGAAATCAATCCCTCAGTCAACCCATCAAACCACTTTGACGCTTCCCCAGTCAAACTGGCGGGATTCTTGCCTTCAAGTGTTGCACTGCAATTCCCGTTCCATCGAATATGCTCCCAAATGTTGGTAACGAGCATCTTCCTGGGATTCTTGCCTTCAGTATATCGCGTGAGAATAGAGATCTACCTGCCTCCACTATCGCCTCAGCCAACTGTACTCATCCTCCTCTTCGCGAGTTGTTTTATCATTGACCTCATATCCTGCAATTCATCCAGAATGGCTTGGTCGATTTTATTTCTTCCTTCATATTGCCTGCGCCTCCTCCTCCTTCTATCTTATTCATCATTCTCTCTCCTTCTCCATTATTCACGCCTTCTTCTTTCTTCTTCCTCATATCTTCTCCATTCTTCTTCGCGAAGTCTCTGTTCCTCATGAAGCATCTCTTCTTCTAGCATTCTTTACTCTTCACTTATCCTTTCTTCTTCACGAAGTCTTTGCTCCTCACGAGTTCTCTCTTTCTCTAATCATCTTCTTTGATCTTCCCACCTAGTTTCTTCCAATGCTCTCCTTAATTGTCTTTCTTTGATACTTTCTCTTTGGCGTCTCCTCCTTAGCTCTCTTCTGTCATCTATTTTTTCATTCTCCATTATTCCTCCCCCTTGGTGTATGTTTCCGCCTGCACCTACTTCTCCTCGTGGGTCATGAACAAATCTTTCTTCGTTGAGTTGGTAATTTTGTTGTATCAGAACTTCATTCTGCCTCATGAGTATGGTTCTTTGCTCTATCAGAGCTCTCTCTCTTTCTCTTTCTATACGTAGTACCTCCCTGATCTGTTCTAATGTCATGTTTTCTTCATTGACATTATCTTCTCTGTTTTCTTGTATAGGCTCTTCCTCCTCCTCTATTTCTGTGTTAGCAGTATGGATCGATCCTTCTCGATAGCGATCGTTGTCTCCCTGTTGTTCTGCATCTCGTCTTTCTCCTCTGCTCGACGTTTATCCTCTCTCCATTCTTCCCCCTCTTTTATCTGCTAAACACTGGCTTCTCCTTTATGCAATGATATGTTGTGCCCGATTTGGAACTCTTGCCATCAACAACTTCCACCAGATTTATCTCTACTCACCGATCTACCTATGGATCCTTTTGACCATACCTAACTTGTTCACCTTTAGGATGATAAATCTCAGATCTACTTCTTTCTTACAACTCCACCACAATTTCTAAGTCACTAACTTTTAGTTTTATGAGGGAACAACTTACTAAATAATTTTTTGAAGAAGACTTTAAAGATGATTACAACTCTCTCAATCTATCCCAAGTGAGAGTAAACTCTCAACATGAGATCCTTGTTTCTCGGCGCTAAAATGTAACTACGGAAAATCCATAGTTACACCCACTTACTAATTTGAATAACACAAAGGATTAATCACACAACGATATAAAAACGAATATTTATTTCTTTTAATTAATGAATAAGGAACTTCAAGCTTTTTCGAGAACACTCACAATAACCCTAAGTTATCTCTCTTAACAATAACTCTCTTACCTCTCAAAATGTTCCAGCTCCTTATACAGTGGTCTAAGTCCTCTATTTATAGGGAAAAGCACATAATGGATTACAGCTCATTTTACTTCGTCGGGATTCATACAATTCACGTGATTCTCCTTTTTGCTTCGCTCGATAAAGTTTTTGCTTCCTTTTCGCCTTAAAGATCGGTTGTTATCGGGGACATCTGTCATATTTCTTGCAAAACAATCCACACTTCGGATCTTTTGCTTCGCCCACTGTATATTTTCTTGCGTGACCATATACACTTCAGGTCTTCTACTTCGTCAACTTCAGATATGACTTCTCGGATCTAATATTCGTTAAAGTAAACCTAACATTTGATTTGACCCTTCACTGAGATTTCCCTGGGAATTAGTGAATAATATCTCGTATGAAGATTTACTTCGCGCTCTCGTCTAGTCTAGTTTGAACACGTGGCGAGTAGGTTTTCTGTACCTACATAGTGTATTTTATTGATATTATAATCCCTCTTATGTATTCTCCGCATTACATTAACGTGAAAGTTTGTTATATCTCTCGCAGAGTTTGTTACAGAGTTACATCGCCGAATATTGTCGTTGATTTATTTTCTTCTTCTTATCGTACTACCAATCATTTCTAGCACATTCTTCAACTATCTTAAGATCTTATGATTCAAACTCTAACCCTCGGACCGTTTTCCTTTTCCTTTTATAGCACCTTCTTGATTTTCCTTTATCGCATTCGGTATATCTTTCTGTTCTCGCCGACTTTGTTTTATCGCTCTTCTTAGATTTTCCTCCTTATTATTCTCTCTCTGGGATATTCGTAATTAACTCACTGCTTTTGCCTTTACGTTCTCGTGTCACTCTCCTGCAACCTCTTTCCTCTTCATTATCTTCCGTGCAATTTTACCTTTCTTTCTGACACAATTCCTTATTCGTTTCAATCTTCCGACCTTCGTACTATGAATCTCTGCTAGCTACCCCTTTTCCTTTCACTACGGGAAAAATAATCATTGACGACTACATATTAGAGTTCTAGTACCCCTACGCCAACTCCATTTTATGAATTATTGAAGGGGGTATTATAAAAAGTCCAAGATTTTCTACAATACTTGACTAAGAGTTCTAAAGGGTAATGTGATTCATGGATCCACAATATTTTGCCAAAGTTGTGATTACTTTCGATTTTTTTTAAAAGCCTAATATAACTCTTGCTTGTTTTGTAGGACTATTTTACACAACAAAGGATGTGTATCGTGGAAATATGTTACACAATACTTGTATAAGTTGAAGGACTATGTTAGACAACCTAGAATGTGTATTGTAGAAATATGTAACAACTCTTATTACTATTATGAATAAAGTTTGCACGAAACTTGTTAGAGTTGTAGAACTATGTTGGACAACACCTAGTTATGTCGTAAACATATTGTTTCACAACCTTTGGTTTGTGTAGTTGAAATATGGAACACAACTCTTATTAGAATTTGTGTGCACAATTTTGAATTTTTTTTTATAGCTGAAACCGAATTGCATGAATTGACGAAAGTATTTCACATTCACATTAACATGCCAGTGTAGCACATTTACATTCATTCAAGTTAACCTACCACTCCAATTGCATTACATAGCTAACTTCAAATCACCTTGTATGAAAGTGTGTTGCTCAACGAAAGAAAAAAAAATGATAGATTCTTTGACATGACTAAAAATATCATATAAATCGTAAAACACAGATATTGGCCTCCCCTACAAATATGGAAGTAGCATACACGTTCCAGTATGGTAGTATGGGTTATCCGCTTTTGCTGCACACTCTCTTCTTGGTAAACCAAACGACGATTGTGAGAAACATAGTGGTAGATGATACCATAGAGGCACCGGCTTAGACGTGAAATGTCGTAGTTCTCAACGAAAGCCTACAAGAGAAGAGTGTCATTTAGCAATACAAAGTAACAATCAAAATTTTATAATAAAAAGTAACAGTCAACCTAAGAGTGTCATTTAACAATACCTTACACTGAAACTAACCTTTCCAAGTTCTGGAGAGGGTTCACCGTTAGTTTGTGGACGGGGGATGAAAATATTCATCAATGTACCTGCAATCGCAAAATGTACGAGTTAAAAACATATTATTCTAAAGGTCCGAAAGTGTAAACTAGTGGTCCCATTGGGACGTGAAATCAAATATTTCCAAAGACACTAAATCTACGTCACTTTAAGCGGAAACTCCAAAGTGTCGTATATCTCGCTAATATGACACTTTCCAACTATCTTAAAACGACTTTTTTCCACTAGTGAATCCATCCATTTACAGGTAAGATTCCTTTGGAATATTCTACGAAACCTTAAACAAACCCTATTTCTGCATATTGTATGCAAACCAGGCTCCAAGATCGAAACCTGGCCATGAGTTGACTACTCTAAGTCAGAAACTTGGTGAGAACAACGAATACATCCATTTTTTTTTTTGCAGGAGTGAATAAAATTTAATCATCCATTACAAAAATATTACAGAAGTGCATTGTCATTGTAGAATGTATGTGATTTTTTACAGAGAAGGCTTCGCGTTGTTTGCGGATCAGTCACCTGAGCATTATTTTTGAACATTTTTTTTTCACAACTCTTATAAAGTGTTGTCATAAAGTTAGTATATTAAAGAACCACAAACTTGACAAAACTTGTGATAGTGTAGGTATGGTTAGTGGTGTAGACTTGCATGCAAGAGGCTGAGGATCAAATCCCCCCAACCTCATTATTTTTGAACATTATATTTTTACTTCAACAACTTTTATAAATGTTGTTATACGTTTTTATTAAAAAAAAAACAAAACTTGTGAACCGTAACAATGGTTGATGAGCTAGACTAACCCATAGTAGGTTCATGTTCGAATCTCCCTTCTAACATTATTTTTCAACATCATATTTTGGTGTTCTTCAAAAACTCTTGTGAAAATTGTGATAGGCTTAGTCACTACATTTATGGAACAGTGTTGTTAGCTAAATGTCGTCACAACTCTTTTTCTTAAGGAGTTGTCGTTTGTTTTCTTAGCGCAACCCCTTGGTCCTAAGAGTTGGTAGTGATGATATAAGACAACTCTTCCTTTGAAACCAGTTGTAAAATATAAGACTTTCTACGATATTTAACAAAGAGTTGTAAAACCCCAGTTGTAGATGTATATTTTTCCTGTAGTGCACGGACTTTGTTGTCTAGACATATTGATTGTGGAAGATATGAGAGAAAACTCTATATACATATTGTTCAAGGATCTTTCATTAGGTTTTATCTATGTAGGTTTCCAAACGAAAAGGTTGGTGGTGTATAGGTACCCTCTCACTTTCAAAAGTAATTCCCTCATTGCAAAGTTTTAGTTGATGAGGTAGGTACTAACGATTTAAATTTGGAGAAGAGTATGTCAAGGTCATGAGACTATCAAGGAACATTGTTAATATGAAGTTGCTGATGTGTCTAGAATTCTGATATGGAGAAATATTTGGGTGCCAACTACCGGTAAACATATTCCAACTACTTATGTGTCTAGTAATATGCAATTTCTTAGCTTATGCGTCTAGTAATATGTAATTTCTTAGTAATCGATAGATAAAGGATACTAAAAGTTGGAAAATTAACTTTCTTAAAGATTTCTATCCTATAATATAGTTGAAATTTTTTGCAAATTAAGTTAGAATTCCGATGATTGGACCAATCAACTTACATGGATCGGAGTTAAAAATTGTATTTTTTTCGTTAATATGATGCTTAATGAAAAGGTAATTTTTAATACATAAGTAATTTCCCATAGAGATGTGATTTCCTCCCAAAGTGCTACATCCTATTGAAATGTTTTCAACTTTGCCTTCCAACTAGCTAGAGATAAACTTTGTAGATTTATGAATGATATTAGTTATTATGCCCTTTATGTGGTAATCGTGATGAAAACATGGATCACCTGTTTTAGAAGTGTTATGTTTCTCAAAGATTATGGTTTGTAATGGATAGTGATAAACATGAGCAAAGAGATTCTAATGTATATGTGAGAATAATTCTCTGTGTATTCATTGATAGGTAAAAGCCTGATTTATACAACTTTACACAACTAGATAAGGCAAATAAAAGATACACCTAACAACAAGATAAGGCAAATAAAAGATACACCTAATAATATCTAGGATATATACATCAAGGATATATATGCAGTTACAACCAAATAACAACACAATAATGTCAAGATATATAATATCTTGACCATATCTTAACACCCCCCCCTCAGACTCAAGGTGGTGGAGTACACATCTTGAGTCTGGAAATTAAGAATTGAAGACGAGCTGCAGAGTCAGTCTTGGTGAAAAGATCAGCCACTTGAAATTCTGATTTGACATACGGAAGAGTGATTGTACCTTTCTTAAAATGATGACGAGTAAAATGACAATCTATATCGATATGCTTTGTACGTTCATGGAAGACATCATTGTGTGTAATTTGAATAGCAGCCTTGTTATCACAATACAGTGGTGTAGGAGCATAAATTAGAACTCCCATATCACAAAGAAGCCACCGTAACCAAATGAGTTCAGATGTAGTGTGAGAAAGAGCTCTATACTCTGCTTCATCACTTGAACGAGAAACCACACTTTGCTTCTTTCTTCTCCAGGAAATCAACGAGTCCCCCAAGAAGACATAGTAGCCTGTAATAGATTTTCTGTCTGTAATGTCCCCAGCCCAATCGGAATCTGAGTAAGCTTGAAGAGTGAGATCAGAATTGGATTAGAAACACAAACCTTGATGAGACCCCTTGATATATCTTAGAATTCTGAGAACAGCTGCATAATGAGTAGACCTTGGAGCAGACATAAACTGACTGACTATGTGAACTGCATGACTTATGTCTGGTCTCGTAATGGTCAAGTAATTCAGACTCCCTACTATTTGACGATACAATGTTGGATTTCATAATAGAGTCCCATCTGTAGGACTGTATTTTACATTCAATTCAAGAGGTATGTCAGTTACCTTATTGTCAGACCGCCCTGCACGTTATATAATCTCATATGCATATTTGACTTGTGATATGAAATAACCAGTGGGTGACATGCCAACTTCAATGCCAAGAAAGTAACTTAAGGATCCAAGATCTTTCATCTTAAAATAATCACTGAGGTATGATTTGAGTTCAGTAATACCTTGTTGGTCACTGCCAGTAATAACCATGTCGTCAACATACAAGAGAAGAATGACAATTCCTTTTTCTGACGATTTAACGAACATAGATGAATCAAAGAAGCTTTGTGCAAATCCATACTAGAGAATCGCATTGCTAAACTTCTCAAAACAAGCACGAGGTGCTTGTTTGAGTCCATATAATGCCCGTCGAAGCCTACATACTTGATTAGGTTCATGAGGCAAACCAGTAGGAGGTTGCATGTAAACCTCTTCTTGTAACTCACCATGAAGAAAAGCATTTTTCACGTCCATTTGATGGAGCCCCCATTGTCGTGCTGCAGCAACAACAACTAATGTACGAACTGTAACCATTATGGCCACTGGTGCAAATGTTTCTTTATATTCAATACCATACTCTTGTGTATAACCTTTTGCAACAACTCGTGATTTACATCGTTCAAACTTACTATCTGACTTGGTCTTAACTTTATAGACCTATCTGCTTCCAACAACCGATTTTCCAGGAGGAAGATCCACCATTTCCCATGTCCTTGCCTGTGCATGTGCTTCAAATTCATTATCCATTGAATCTTTCCATTCTGGAATGGCTGCAACTTCTCTGTATGTTTTTGGTTCGTAAAATGACAAAATAGAAGACAATGAACAATGATAGTCTGCATACTTAGCTGGTGGTCTTCGATTGCGAGGTGGCAAAGAATTTTCTTCAGGATCAGGATCTCGTTCCTGAGTTGCACTGTCAGGTTGAGTCGTAGAGTGGTCTTAGTCATCAGTATCTGGTGGATTAACAACTAGAGTACATGGAATTTCAGGAGTAGATATAGGAAAAGTGCTAGGATTGGATTCACTAGGAAATGGATCAGAATAAGTGAAAGAATCAAAAGATGATGATTTGCTGCTTGGAAGTGACCAAAATGGAACTTTCTCCCAGAATGTGACATGATGAGAGACACGAAGCTTTCTATTAACTATATCATAACAACGGTATCCTTTTTGTTCAATACCATAACCAAGAAAGACACACAAGACATTCTTTTGACCAAGTTTATGACGTTCACGTTCTGGAAGGAGTACAAAACAAGTTGAACCAAAGACTCGAAGCTCAGAATAATTTGGTTTCTTACCATAGAGATGCTCATAAGGTGATATTCCTCATATGACGGCTGTTGGAACTCTATTGATGGTGTAGACTGCAGTAAGGACTGATTCTCCCCAGAAATTGGAAGGAACTGAACCAGAAATTAACTGGGTTCTAGATGTCTCTATAATATGATGGTGTTTACGTTCTGCAACTTCATTTTTTTCTGGAGTTTCAGTACAGGACAGTTGAAGAATGGTGCCATGGCTTTTAAGAAATTCTTTAAATGGATTGGAAATATATTCCCCACCCTGATCAGCACGAAAAACTTTGATCACTTTACCAAACTGAGTTTTTATCATGGTTAAAAAATCAACATATAACTTAAGAAAATCTGCTCTAGAGATGAATAGATATACCCATGTATAACGCGAATAATCATCAATAAAACTGACATAATACAAAGCAACTCCCTTTGACAAAATTGGAGATTTACCCCAGACATCAGAATGTACAAGAGCAAAAGGTTCAGTTGAAATAGAAGTGTTAAGATTAAAAAAAAGATCTGGTTGTTTTGCCAGTTTACAAGAGATACAATTTGGTTCTTTATCTAACTGAGTATATCCTAGAAAACCCTTATTGATCATATATGAAATAAGAGAAAAGGAAACATGACCTAACCTAGAATGCCAATACATGAAGGGATATATTGACACAGGTGCAGTGGGAGTAGCAGCTACGACATGACTTTTAGATTCTGCTGAGAGAGCAAGAGATTGAAGAAGATACAACCGAACAACTCTACGGACTATCCCAACTAGCTTCCCGGTTATGAGATCCTATATAGCACAACCAAAAGGAAAACAATATGTGTTATAACCTTGATCACACAGTTGACCAACTGAAATAAGGTTCATTGTAATATTTGGCACAAGAAGCACATCTGGTACATAAAAGTTATTTGAACTTTTGACCAAGCTTATATGACTTTCAGTTACTGTTGATCCATCGGCAGTATGAATCTTAGGGGTGATGACAGGATGAAGACTTTCAAAAAACCTTTGATTAAAAGTCATATGGTTTGATTCTCATGAGTCGAGAAACCATTCTGTTGAGTAAATACTTGAGGAGATATAGAAGGAAGATGCAGCTGTAGGATTGTTACAAATTGATAGTGCTTGTTTAATCATCTCCTGAATATCACCAAGATTTTTTGCAGAACTACCACCAGGTACATCTAACGCAGATGAGTTTGATGTTGATGCAGGTGAGACTGGGGCTGCCATGAATCTGGTTGGTGCACTAGACTTGTTTCCTTCATTAGCATTAATTCTTCTCATGTTTCTTGAAGTTGGTGAGGTGGAAAACCTGGATGAGTGACCAAGTTCCTTACAGTATCCACACTGTGTTGTGGGTGTGTCAGGTATTATTGGAGAAGGTGAGGAATTTGCTGATGGAATATTGCAATTCCTTGCAAAGTGCCCAAAAGTCTTGCAATTGTGACACTGTACTTGTGACATGTCACGTAGCACTGAAGTACTTGAGTTTCTTGAAAAGTTATTTGAAATTTAACGTGTAGGCACAACAAACACTCCTGATATCTCTGGCGTGATTCTTTTTCTCGTTTATTCTGTAATAAGTTCATACAAAGCATCTTCCACAGTTGGAAGAGGTGATCGATAAAGAATAGATGCTCTAACAGACTCAAACTCATCACGTAAAGCCATTAGAAGTTGAACTAAACGTGTTTCCTCTCTATATTTCTGCCATAATTCCAAATCTACAGTCCATTTTGGTTCCATAAGTGCTAATTGATTCCAGACTATAGACATCTTAGAATGAAAAACAGAAACAGTCTGATCATGTGGTTGCAGTTGGATCCATCAAAACGAACAGTGATAGGTTGAGAATCTTCTCTTGACATGATTACTATGTTTTCTCTGGGTTGTATTGCAGCGAAAACTGGTTCTCAGATCTTTCTTAGCTCTGATACCATGATAAACATGAGCATAGAGATTCTAATGTAGATGTGAGAATAATTCTCTGTGTATTCATTGATAGGCAAAAGCCTGATTTTTACAACTTTACACAACTAGATAAGGCAAATAAAAGATACACCTAACAACTAAATGAGGGAGGATCCCTTTACATGGCTTGTGTGACATTATCTCACACATTACATGTCCTTTTTGAGAATAAAAACCAAACGATAACGTATTTGAAGCTAAGATTTTGGTGATATGTTCTTCTTATAAAGCTCTACATACCCACCAAAAATCAGCACATTCCGAAACGTATAACTTTACCATCTACTACTTCGAAACCCAACCGTCGAAAGTCGACAAATTCTCAACCGTTTAAAATAAGATTGATAGATGATGAGGTTTGGTATTTCGTGCTGAATAGAGATTTATAAGAAGAACATATCCCCAAAATCTTAGCTTCAAATACGATCGTTTGTTTTTTTTTGTAATGTGTGAGATAATGTCATACAAGCATGTAAATGTTAATAAATTGATACACCTAATAATATCTAGGATATATACATCAAGTATTGACAAATAACAACACAATAATGTCAAGATTATAAACTCATTGTTTCCATCTAATCAAGGTTATAAACTCATTGTTTCCATCTAATCAATATGATAGTTCTGTTATGCAGGAGAAGATAAGGTCTATTAGCTGCACCTTATGGTTTACATGGAAGTTTCTCAAATACTTTCTTTACCATTTTCTTACTGTATTGTATAAAAAAATTAACTCCTTTTATAATAAAGTTTCAATATATTAAAATTATCTTGCGAATATATTCACATTAATATTAGGCCAAATTTTCATTACTATAATATCTTGCGAATATATTCACATTCACATTAGTCCAAATTTACCTTGAATTTATCTTTTGAAACCAATACAAAAATGAGCTCATAAATCCTTTGCTCTGTATTCCAATATTGTTCTTGATTTCTTCTTCCCAAAATCAACAAAAATGGGCATAAAAATTCTCTTCTGCATTCTGTTCGTGATCTCATTGAGTCACTCTGTTTTATCGCAGGCTGATGATAAGAAACCATCCGGTCTCACTCCTAAATTCATTCACAGATACTCCATTGAATAAAACGACCTTACCCGCATTGAAAAGTTCCGAAAGATCATTGATCGTTCAAAACTTCGAGCTAATAGTTTGATGAGTTCAACAGCAGCTTCCGAAGAAAACCCCACAGATCTCCGCGTTCCATTTTCATATGAATCGTCGAGTTACGTAGTGCATTTCTTTGTGGGTACACCTCCAATCGTAGATGGTTCATACCTGATTTTAGATACCGCTGCCGAACTTACTTGGCTTCAGTGCGATGGTTGCATCGACTATTTTAAACAGAAACAGCCTCTTTATAATCCGCATGACTCTTCTACATACAAATTGCTTCCTTGTGAACACCAATTGTGTAAATCTTATGAATGTAATCATAATCATTGCAAATTCAAAGAATGGGATAGTCTAGATGTGCATGTTGAAGGATTTATGTCAACAGATTCTTTTGGTTTTGACGTTAGTTATAGCAATTATACGGTTTTTGACCGAGTTGTATTCGGTTGTGCATATGGAACTGTAGGGTTTGGCTTCCAAGATAATCCCGATAACAATATCAATGGCGTATTCGGTTTAGGCCCGGGACCTAGGTCGTTCGCTTCTCAGTTTGCTCCTCGGGGACTTTTCGGTTATTGTTTAGCATATTGGCACTTTAGACCCCTTGACTATCCAGGTAAATTGATGTTCGGAGATGACGCACTACTCCCTATCAGTGGTCATGTTCAAATAACTCCGATTGTGGAGACAAATGCCAGAATCTATTTCTTGAAATTGGCGGATATTCAAATAGATACTAAGTGTTTAGGTTTTGAACGGGGTAAATTCGACCGTGCAATTAATGGGCATGGTAGCTTTATTATCGGTTCTGGAACGTCGATTAGTTACTTCGCCAATGATGTCTATGATCGTGTTAGACAAGAATTTGTTGATTATATGAAAACTCTTGGCTTGCCAAAGATGGACGCATCATCATACCACTTGGATTTGTGTTGGCATATGCCGAATGGTTTACCAGATGACCTCCGATCCATGGTATTATATTTACAAGATAACGAGTATCCTGATGAACCAGCTGATTGCGGAAATCAAGTAGAAGCTCAGCTTATAATCGCTCCAATGGGTCTTTTCCATATCGAAGAGAAGGAAGATCCTCATTTGTGTCTTGGGATTATGCGTAATAATGGTACAGATCCCACATTAAACATTTTGGGAGCCAAGCAACAAACTAATAACAAGTTCTCGTTCGATGGACAGAATAAGACACTCTCGTGGATGACATGGGATTGTGGGTTACCACCTAACTAATGCGGCTTCAACGAAACCTACTATCTCTTTTTCTTACTAATAGTGAATTGAATTTTTTATGCTGAAGACTAGGTATCACCGGGGCCTAACGGGCCCCGGCTCAACCTCCCGTGTTAGCATCAGTTTACATAATTTATTTATTTCTCATTCTAGGGTATTCATAATTTTATAACATTGATAAACACTTAATAATATTAGTACAAATCGAATCAGTCTGCATTTAGGCACTCATTTCCAGCAAAAAAAGAATAAGAAATCACTTGTTATCATTACTGGAACGTTTGTAAGCGAGCTTCGAGGTTAGTGGTCGGTTTCTAATTAACCAAGAAATATGCCGAAAATTATATTTTTTTATTACCTAACAAACCATTATACCTTGCAACAGGTGCACTTGCATTGGAAACTATGAATGCCTCTAGAGTATTGATCAATCTGGAGGTATGAGTGAATGAATTCAAGAAGAAGCAAGTGCCCAGAACAAAAAGTAGTACCATATCTTTTTTTGACTATTAAAATCACAACATAAATTTACACGGGGAGTCACAATGACCGGCACACCACAACCGGATGATCCCAGTGAAAATAGGAAGACTATTCAGGAAGCAACTTATTTTACTTTAGAATGTAATGATTAAAAATTCCAATTCCATATACAAAGCTTTGCAGGGGGTTTTCCTTTCTCACCATTGATCAATTGTGGGGTTTTCGAGTGAGAAGTATTGACAACCCAGTGCAACGTTCATGTGGTAAAAGTGAGACTATACCAACTTATTCCTTTCTTATTCATAGCATAATTAATAGCATGATCCAATCTAATTTATCACAAATTACAAATATATTTAGATTTCGTATTCTGGCTTTCTTAGCAATATATCCAACCAACATGTAACATTTCTGTTTTTGTACTTACTCAGAAAATAATGTATTTCAGAAGAGAGTTAAATTTGTACAAATTACAGAATACCATTTAGTACTACGTACTCATACAAAATTAATTTACAGAGAGCAGGCAAAGTGGACAGACGCATTATTCCAAGTTGAGAGTAAACTTATGACATAATTAGGAATCACCTCCCACTTTCTAGCAGCATTCCTGAAGTAAGACCACGTGGAAGGAGCAAAGAAGCATTGTATGAAGAGTTGGATGATATCTTTCTCAAACAGACCACATTAATTATAATAAATCCATTAGTCATGATAATGCAGAAGGATCGAAAGCTCATTTATACAAAGGCAGAACTTGCACGACCAAGTATCTCACATGCTTCATATAAATCATCTAGTTGAGATTAATGAGTCATTAAATCATAAGAATGGAGTTCTTGCACAGTACCTACCACTTCAATTATTAATATCAGGTTCCAATATGTCTTAAAAACTTGGTTCTAAACATTCCACATTTGGAAGAAATACAATATACCAAATTCATGCATTTTTCAACCATAATTGTGAGATTGGAGACATGTTTCCTTGAATGTTCTACATGCACACAGGAAAATACATGTACACGTATATCAACATATTCAGTATCACTAAGAAGTCCAAACTATACAATGAAAATTCAGTAAAGTTGTCAAGTAAATAATTTATACAAAATACCAAAAATGTAAGGATAGGATAGTAGGATGTAACCTATTGCCTGTCGTGGGTTCTTGGTTAGATCAAGTTTTAATAGTTGTCAACATATTCAGTACCACTAAGCAATCCAAATTACAAAATAAAAATCAAGTAAAGTTATCAACTTAAATTTAATAAAAATACCAACATCGCAAGGCTAAGATGTAACCTATTGCATATTCCGGGTGTGCTTGGTTTGAGCAAGTTTTAATAGTCATCTTTCATGCCTACCGAGCCTATACCCCCTTATCCTGTAGTACATACTCCGCAAGATCCGTAAAAGATGTGTAAAAAATTATGATTTGTTTCCAAAAGTGAGTAGATGGGGTTTAAGTTCTTTATTTAAATTAGTGTAGGCTTCAGAACAAATGGGAAACTATGAAAAAAAAACCAACGGATTGCCAGTTTTATACTTTCTTATTTATTTGAAACCTGTGGATTGTCAGGTTCCATGAGGCACCTTAAACCCCATCAACTATTTGTCAAATAAAAATCAGTAACCAGTATATTAGAAAAATTAGTAATCATGAGAATTTGACAAAAAATAAAATACTATTAGTCAAATACTATTCTTCCTTCAGACTCATTATCTTGAAGCAGCCGCATGTAGTAACCAAGTGTATCACAATTAAAGGATAATCATTGTATGGAATTACTTAAACTTCTAAACTTCTATAATATGCATGACCACATGTACGAAAGAAATGCTTTCCAACTGGCCAAGTTTGTAGAAGCAATGAGAGCATTATACACTCCAATACCATCAGTAATATCCAATTAAAATACACATGCAGGAGCAACATAACTAAAATTAACTATGCATCAAAAACTAATGTATCCAATGATCCTCAAAATTGTGTAGTGAAACCAATCAAAAAAAGAAATGTATGGATCAAGGACCCAAATTAGGTGTTTTATCGTGGAAGTCCTTATTTTAAGCAAACTTGTCGCAATCAAACTTACATCTGCTGGAGATGTTTGTGTCTTCCATGACCATGTGTGCATCTCTCCAATAATCAGAAAGAAAAACGATAATCCATACAATACACTACACATCTAATTATTAGAAAGAAAAACGATAAAGAGGATATAAACCCTGTCCAGGAACCACCGAATCAACTGCACCTTCACCAAGCTTTAGCCCTCGCGTAAAAACTAAACTAAACCGATCAAAACTAATCAGGTTTTAACCCTATAACCAAACCTAAAAACCAAATCAAAATATTACAAAAAAAAATAAAAAAATAAAAAAGATTGCAAAGTAGAAAGAGAAAACAAAATTAAAAAATTAGGGTAAAACAGAGCTATAATTAGGGTCAGTGTATCCATATTTACTAAGATACAAACTATAAGAGAAAGAGCTGGGATTACCTTAATTTTGGTACTTCTTCACGGAGGTGGAGGAAACAGCCACCGATATCTGTGATTGACCGAATCCATCTTCATGCAGGTTTGAATACAGAAGTGGTGGTGGTGCTAGCTATCTGATTTAAAAATGTGTAGATAAGTTGGTTGCGATATATACAACTAGTCGTAAATAATTGATATTTTTATCTAAAGTCTAGCCATGCTGCATTCAAAACAAAAATATATCTCAAGTTCCTTTTCAAATTATACCAAGTCATATAGGACACCATATCAAAATGACGACAAAGAAAATAGTGCACCTGGAAAGGTATATACATATACTAACTTCTCTGGATGATGGTTGTGGGATGAATTAAATATGGGGGTGTATGTGGCAAATGAAATTGTGATGTATTTATTACTTCAGAAAGATAAGATTATAGGAATAAAAAAATAATATTTTAATGCCCAAGCTTTGAATGTGTTTGCTTTGGGATTTCTGGTTCTAATACCCTATAACATCAATACATTTACAGAGACTATATAATCAACATCTCACCAAATCAAAAGAGCCGAAGACAAACAGATGGTAGTTTACTATAGTGCTCTTTGGTTGTGTTTATGGAAAAACAATGAAACTCTAAAAATCCTAGCATGCTTGTGAGCTAATTAAGTGACCCTATGCAGTAGCAGCAAGCTCAATGCTTTCTATGGATAGCAGTAATCATACACAGTGAAGGTTGACTAAGAAAACTAAACCAACAACAGAACATACAACTTAATGGTTTATGAACAATATTCCCTCGATGAGGCCAAGGCTTACAACTTCTACACGCGATTTAAATTATAATTACAAACTGATAGGAAATAAAGAGAGAACAGATATATATATATATATATATACAGAATATAGATAGGACATACATACATATTTTTGCATAATGGATCAAATCAAACATCCAAAATTAAACAATTCATAACTAATCAATAAAAAGTGATTCGTATACCACCGAATCAATTACCCTATCAACAACAAATTAAAAATAATTAAAAAATTTACTTGATTGATAGATAATAAGCTTACCATGGTGCTGCAGGAATGCTGACAGAGATAAGAATGTGAATGAGGTTTTTAAGAGAAATAACTTCTCTTAAAAACTCATTGACGGCTACCGGAAATTTACTTTTCAGCACCTTAAGATGACTGACATCTATTTACGTTGATCATCTAACTATGCAGTAGCGAATATATTGTGTTCTATCAAAGAGTCACCAAGAGTTTCCTGTTTGACGACAAAATATAACAACCAAAGTAGAGTGAGAATTAGTCTAAAGTGTTGAATCTTAAGAAAAGTTTACCGTGAATAGAGAGAAAGATTATTTAGGTACACAGGTCATCTATGCTGAGCTTGGATTGTCTGCTCATGCTGAACACTCAATGGGTACACCACCATCAAGTAAATTTCAATTGAGTGGTAACTTGCAACGGTATGAAAAGCATTGAAAATGAAAGAGCTTAGCTCCAACAGAAACGAAAAAAAGGTCATAACATTTACCTAACAACAATGTAGATAGATATACCACCATACCACCTAAAACAAACAACTGGGATAGAGAACATGATCAGAGCAACATCCATATTTTCCAGGTATTCCTCGATCATTGAAACATTCGTAAGAATGTATTAGCGCTGGGATTAGACAGACCACAGGTAAGATGCAGTAGATATGGTGTACATTTTACATACATGATCATCGACCAATAATGCAAAACAAAACTTTTAGCACAAATAAAAACCTTGACAAAAACATTTTCAAACACCTGAAATATGATCAAATTTAGATCTTATGTAAAAATTTCATGAAAAAATACACACGTACACACACAAAGAGAGATAAAACGACATACTTGAGAGCAAGATCAGTGTGCTGAATATGGTATGTGAGCGTTGTAAGATATAGATCACAATTACATGTTTTCCCGAGTGATCCCTTTAGTGTCCTCCAAAGGACTTCAGCAAAAAGTAATATTCCAGTGAATAATAGTCAGGAATTTTATGGCTAGAAATGTATATAATGATAGACTAATGCATCATAAAAAAAAAAGCGATTATGACTAAAATCATCAAAAAGTATGCAATATTAGTTACCAAAAAGGTAAAAATCATCAAGTGTATACCTTTCATATTCTATAGTCAGCTGAAAAGGATACATAACCACAATGATCTATGTCTTGCACCCGTTTATAGGTGATAACCCTATCATTCTTGTTTCAAACTAAGGAGAGCATCAATAAATACAGAAATCTCGTAGAATATATAATCAATTTTATGCCATGTGCTAACAATTCAATCACACACAATTGAGAAACTAACTCATCCAATGAACTTTGACTTCATTATTGTAAACCTTAATTAATTATACTCGTAAAGATTATTAGTGGTAATGATTGTAATCCGAAAGACATCACTATTCAATCAAGATCTGCGAGTCATATTCACATTCATGTTGCAGGAAGGTAATCAAGCATGAAAATTAAACATGTATTTTTCTAAAGATTGTATTGACCATCAGAAAACTTGCTATAATGGGGCCCAACTTGGAACATGAAGCAGCTATTCTTACATGTCTGAGACTAAAACTTCCACCATGGAAAACATTGACACCATCATCCTGCACAAAACCATCTATACAACACAGACTCGGGAAAGTTTTAAATCTGAAAATCAGTGAGTGAATGCATCTACTTATCAGTTGTTGATAGATGTCTAAAACACCTTATTATTTATCTATTGTTTATGCTTTCTCTGCTAGTTTTCTTGTAAATTATGTATCTTATGTTTTGTTTTTGAGTATTTAGGTACTTTGGAGTCATTTGGAACAAAAGAGGAAGAAACAACACAAAAGTCTCATCTCATGTGCAACTGCTGTTGGAGACTAACTATTTCTCATTATTTGCTTTTATTTCTTCATCTCTGTCTGAAAAGTATGTCGGCTTTAGTGATGCAAGTTTTCTGTCAGAAAAGCACGACAACTTTAGTGATGACTCTCACTGAAGAGAATAAGTGAATATGAGAAGTTAAAGATGGCTGCGGATGGTGGAAAAGCATTCATTTGGAGGTAAAAGGAGAAAAAAGACCAATTCACAGGCGAGCGAAGCTAGCTACGGATAAGCAAGGAAGTGAGTTGGTTCCGCGAAGCTGATAGCCACTTGAGAGCTGGTTGTCCCTTATCCAGTACTAAATGGGTGGATATATCACCCTCATCACTTTCCTACACAAGACCTGAAAATAAGAGAAATCATTTCTCTTATCATTAGCTGTATTTCTTACACCACCTGAAACCAAGAGATGGCGGCTGTTGTAATTTCAGTGATGAAATCGATCAATTCAGGGAAATTGAAGAACCATGAGAATCATAGATGGCATTCTGTTGCTGAATTTCTAGTCGAGTTGTAGAATATGAATCTGATGGTTGAATGAATAGATTTTTGGCGAATTTGCAGAGTCCGTTGCGATTTTTGGCGTAATCGATCTGAGAAGGATTGAGGTGGAAGACGAGATGGAATTAAGGTGTGGGTATGGATTAATAAGATATGTGAAGTTCGATTTCATATCGAAACTTAGCAAAAAATTGAAGCTAGGGTTCTGAATCTGTTTCTGAGATTCAGATGGGGATGGTGATGAATTTGAGTTCAAAGCTGCGATTTGAGAAACATATAAGTAATAGAAAGATGGTGATTGAGATGAATTTCAAGGGTTAGAAGATAATCTGCTGCTGCTATGAATTGGGGGTTTTAAGTGAAGAAATAGTGTTTGAGCAGTTGAGGAAGAAGAATCTGTAGCTTAGAAATGGCTCTGGTGTGAGTTACGGATGCATTTACAAGCAGAAGCATCAGCTGGTTGTGCTGCAATGATGATGAATTCAGGGAGGTGTCCTAAGGAAGATGCACCAATAAAGGTGTTGAGTTGATATTGATCTGGGTTAATGGCAGATAGGAGCTGTTGGTGCCATAAAGAACAACACAGTCATAGGTTATGTAAATGGGTTTTGATGGGTTTTGAGGAGATGGAGGTTAACAAGGTTATGGGACTGATTCTGGTCATGACAGTGTGGAGAAGGAGTCAATTTCAGATTCTGGTGGTTTAGAGAGAAAGCTCATGTAGTTGCAGGATTTCCCACATTACACCCTTGTCAAGAATCTATGAAAACTAAGTCATAATTGTGGATGAACAACAACACTTTTATTAATTCACTTTCAGGAAGATTTACAAGAAATATCAAAACTCAGAAGTACAACTTTCTTTCTGGAGTTTTCTCTCTCCTCAAAATTCTCTCATCTCTCAAAAGTACATCATCCTCTTCTTGATTTAGTCGAACCCTTTATATAGGAAAATACATAGTGGAAGACAGCTAAGATTTCCCCTTAATTCGGATCTACTCTGCGATCTCATCGCCATAACTTTAGTCTCACCATCGCCAACTTTATAACCATCGTGAAGAAGAATTATTCTTCATATATCTTTAATCGTTATATCACTCTTTTGTGACACTCGCCAAATGTTGTTGAAGAATTTTGCGACGTTCTCGTCAAAGTGTTGTTAATACTTGTAGAAATGTTTGGGTTTCTCGTAGAAGTGTCATTTCCGTCGCAAGAATTTTGTTGTGGCGATATTCTGGTCCTACATCTTTCCTCTTCTCATGTCTTTTCTGCGAAGAAGATAAATATGAGAATCTAATATGCTATAATTTCTTATCTTTTCAGATTTCTCCGTCCTTCGCCAGATGTTTTCATGAATCTTTTCTTCTAATAAATTTTTGACACGTCTCCTCTAACCGCTGCAATCTGACCACCTACGTCTTTTCTTTGCATTAATTACTTTCATCTTCTTCCAGAAATTTCTTCTTCTATAAATACTCTTTTCATTCTTATCTTTTTCTCTTTTACTTTCTTCTTCATTCTTCTTCTCTACAACTTTACTGTTCTTCCGTAAATTGTGCATTCATTATTCTCGCGATTTATTTCTTCTTTTTTAACTTCTTCCTTCATTCCCATACTTCAAAAATTGTGGCTGCTGGTGCTAAAAATTTAACTGCGTTTAACGAGATGAAAGAAAATCTCAAAAACAAGGGTTTTACTTTGTCAACAATTCCAGGTCAAGATTCTAAATCTGAACTTTCTGTCAAGTTATTTTCTGAATATCAAATTTCTCGCAACAAAATTATAGTATCGCTAGGTCAACTTGAAGCTGGCCTCCCCGTTCCACTTTATGACCCAGAACGTCCCTTGTTTTATCAAATAATTTCTCATGAGAAATTTTCACGAGAAGTGTATCAGCTGGGCGGAGATTGTATTAGATTATTACTTGAATATGCCTCTCGCGGTGCTAATAAAGTTTCTCTCTATCCCGATGATGCGAAAAATCTTGAATTCAAAGACGTTCCCATCATTCCTGAGATGTATACTGTGGAGAATTTCTTTATCAATTATGACATAATTCCTATGAAAAGAGATCGCACTCACTTGGGATTCCGCTAATAGAAGAAATATAAAATCGCTAAAGATAAAATTGTTATGCTAGATATTGATTTTCATACAAAGACCAATCAAGGCCCTCGCCATTCTAGCGATGACAAGTGGTTTATTTTTCCATTACTTCTTGAAGGAGATTATATCTCTAGTTCTCTCGCATTGCCCGCGAATCTTCAAGAGTATCAGCCATGGTTCTTTAATTGGCCTGAAAGATCTAAAGAAGTATATATCCTCTCAACCTTTGTATTATTATTGTTCACTATCTTATTTATATTTTTATATTTTCGCTAACTATTTTGAATTTTCTCAGATTATTAGAATGAAACTTAGCTATCAAACTCACAGGAAACCTTGCACTTTCTTAGCTCTGAAATCTTTCACGGATGAAGTAAGAAATATTCTTTTATAGATTTTAACAATATATTGTTGCCCCTATTTCTTATCTTTATCCGTGCTCGCAGGTGATTGAAGAGCTTGAACCATTAGAACCAAAAACCAAGGGAAAATCTTCCACTGATCGCAAAGGAAAATCTGCTGCCTCTACTACAGGAAAGCCTATTACCCCTCATGACGGAGAATCTAGCAATCAAGATAAAGATATTATTCCTCCTAAAGGGAAACCTTCTGCTCCTTGTGGTGAAGAATCTAGCGATCCTCCTTTGAAGAAAAGGAAAATCCAACCTTCTTCTTCTTCAACTCCTCAAACAATTCCAGAAAATTCAAGTGTTGATCTTGACAAAGATAATAATGACGAGGGTCTTAATGTTAGCGGTTTTCCATCAATAAAAAATTCTTCTTCTTCTGATTCTTCAATGACTCACTTGTCTAGAAT
This sequence comes from Papaver bracteatum, assembly GCA_023529315.1. Taxonomy (NCBI): domain Eukaryota; kingdom Viridiplantae; phylum Streptophyta; class Magnoliopsida; order Ranunculales; family Papaveraceae; genus Papaver; species Papaver bracteatum. The sequence continues at coordinate 1,645,713 of JAJJWX010003506.1, forward strand.
TTTTAGTGATATTTCCCACAGCATGACTTCTAATGACGAGGATGAAGTTATTGAGAAAACATCTCAAGCTCTCGCTAAAGTTTGCGATGCCCCTATTCTGGTGGATAATGATTCTCTCCAAGGAATATCAGAATCGCTAACTCCCAGTCTCTTGAATTCTCTTGGTGATTTGGTAAGTTTTCATTTTTTCAGCTTGTTTATATATTTTCTTCATCGCTAGATCTCAACTTATATTTTTCTTTCGTAGGTTGGAAGAGCTTCTTTTGCTGTTGCTTCTGATTTAGATAAAAGATGTGCCAGTTCTGAAGAAAAAGATGCTAAACTTCGCCAAGATAAACAAAGATTAGAATCTGAAGTTATTGAGCTTCGCAAGAAGAATAAACAGCTGGAGACTGAAGCTTCGGTTAATAAGAAAAAGATCTCTACTCTTGATAAAGCTAACCAACAATTATATGGTATGATTAATTTACCTTCTTTTTTAATTCTTTTTATTCTATCACAACTTATTCAAGCAACCATTTTGCAGATATTTATGGTCTTACTGATGAGGCAATACTCCTCCAATCTTTTCCCGAACCTTTAGATGATAATGCTCTTCTTGATCGCCTTAATAGTTCTTTAAGTAACTTCTCAGATGATCAGATTAGATCTATGTCCTTTGAGGAACTTAAATCCAAATTTAATCTCTTGAAAATAGAGCACAAATCCAATTTAAACTTAACCAACAAATTTAAACGTCTCTATCTTGATTCAAAAGAAGAAATAAATAGATTAAGGAAAAGGAATAGTGATCTTATTGACGAGAAGGATCTTGCTGTTAAAAAGGTTACCAAGGCTCTAGCAGATTTCCATAAAACTCTTTTTGATACTCAAATGGAAAGAGATAAACTTATTCGCGAGAATGAAGATCTTCTTGCGATGGAAACTCAAGCTCGCTCTCGTCTTCTTATCAATATCGATGATGAGTTTGCTTGGGCTGCAAAAGTTCTTGATAATGCCAGAAATAATCTAGGTGTAGTTGTTAGTCTCCAAGTTGAACAAGCTGCTTTAATTAAAGACATGAGTTCTGAAAGAGAAGGTTGTTAACTTGTTTAATTAGATTCTTGCTAACTTTTCATTTTAACATTCTTCCTGATAATGCTTCTAATTCGTTGTCACGTTCTCGCAGTGGTAGGCTCGGAAAGATACCTACTATTGTGTATACTGCAAGTGCACAGTGTCGACAAGAAACACAGGGCAAGCACAGGTCGAACCACAGAGACTTGGAGAGTGTAGAAGTTGATTCTAAATCCTGATTTAAAGTAACCAAAAGGGGTTTGATTTTGTCGATACGACGATATGATTTTCAAGTGACTGAAATAATAAAAGTAAAAGATGCAAATAACAAGATATGTAAACAATGATAATATGGATACTAGGGTATTTAAATCCACCAATAACCTATGATATGCATTCAACTTGTAATATTATTCTTGTCCTTATAGTAGATTCAAGTCTACCGTATAACTAAGGTGTTTCTCCAATGGATAATTTAATCACAACTAAAGTATTTCTCCAAAGCATTAATTGTCTAATTAAGCACAACTAATCTAAAGATCAATATTTGGTAAAGCATGAGTTGTAGCATAATCAACATAGAGATATTCTAACTACAATGGATACATGGCATACATTGTGAGAGCAAGATGTTGAAAAACTTGGATTAAATTATATCTTTAAACAATTCTAAACTTTCAAGAACAAGATACAAGATATGAATACATACCAATGAGATTAGGGCTTCATCTAAACCCTAGTAAATGAAATTAGAACATGAAGAACATTACAACAAAATTGAAATTTGATAAACTAACATGAACAAGCTATTCTTGGATGAGTTTTCAACACAACAACCCTCTCTATTTATACACAAAAACTCTCTCAACACTTGGAATCGAAATTTACTGTAGCAACCACTCAACAATTAAACAAAATATGTTTTCTTAATTGATGGATATAATGGAATACAATGGGGGTGAGGTGGATGTTTTGGAAAGAATCCAATGGGGGTGAGGTGGAAATGGATTTGGGTCTTGGGTTTTGGATCATGGGTTTTTAATCCCATGAATTTGTAAAAAGTTGCCACCGATGCTCGAGCGGGTTGTAACGCTTCCAACTTTCTTCTCTTTTGTCTTCTCAATTCTTCCAAGCTTTATTTAGTACTTAAAAACACAAAATTAATTAATACAAATATTTATTCTTGAAGATGGTAAGAATGCAGAATTTGGGATAATATATGACTTTGAAGCGCGAAAGATGAGTTAAGTGCCGATGAAAAGGTGTATGAATATGCAATATTTGGCACTCATCAAATACCCTCAAACCTGAATTTTACTTGTCCTAAAGTGAAACAGAAATCCAGAAATCCTAACTATACCACCGTCGTCATTTGGTCTCTCGAATGCATTTAGCGTATGCACTAAGCCTTTAAACCCCTAGGTGTCCCTAGTGGACGAGTTGTAGTCTCGTGAGGGCCTACCAAAGATGTACCCACAAAACCTTCTCCAATTTCAGAGCATCATAGAAATGTCTTCGTATTCGGTCTTCAACTGTAGATGATGAACTTCGGAATTTCGTAGAACCTTGACAATTTTTTATTTATTTTTATTTATTTTTTAGATCCGCTACACAGCTGATCATAATTTGTTTTTGTTTTTTTAGAGACCCGCTACACAGCTGGTCATAGTAAACACACTACAAAAGACCCGCTCCACAGCTGGTCATAAAAGATAACAACAAAAGACTCAAAAAAAAAATGCAAAAGACTACAAAGGATCCTACAAAAAGACCTACAAAAAATGACTGGTCATAAAAAAATAACAACAAAAGACTCAAAAATTGCAAAAGACTACAAAGGATCCTACAAAAGACCCGCTCCACAGCTGGTCATAAAAGATGCAAAAGACTACAAAACGCCATATGCAAATACTCCCCCAAACCTAAATCTAACATTGTCCTCAATGATTCAAAAGATAACAGAAACCACAACAAACTTTGAGAACAAAACAGATTCAAAGGAAAGAGATTACCAGATGCCAAACCTGAGAGACAATAGAGTATGTCCAAAGCAACCGGCAGGGAAGATATCACGTGGTATATACGGGGGGGGTGAACTTTTTAGTCCACATAGATTGGATCAGCAAGATGAGTTGTTTCAATCTCAGGTGGGATTGGTTCAAGGAACGTCTTCAGTCTCTGCCCATTGACCTTGAAGACATTCTTGGTTGTTACATATTCTAGTTCTACAGCCCCATGGGGGAAAATTGTTCGCACCACGAACGGGCATCCATTTAGAACGTAATTTTCTGGAAAAAGGTGCGTCGTGAGTTATACAATAGAACTTTCGGCCTGGAGTGAATGACTTGCGCAAAATGCTTTTGTCATGGAACACCTTCATTCTTTGTTTGTACATTTTTGCATTATCATATGCATCATTTCTTAACTCTTCCAACTCATTGAGTTGAAGCTTCCTTTTGGGTTCCAGCTTTATCTAGATCAAAGTTCAGTTTCTTTACAGCCCAATATGCACGATGTTCTAACTATACGGGAGATGACAAGCTTTACCGTACACAAGTACTGTAAGGGGACATACCAATGGGGGTCTTGTATGCGGTTCTATAGGCCCATAAAGCATCATTCAATCTTAAAGACCAATCTTTTCTAGACGGGTTAACCGTCTTTTCTAGAATGTGCTTAATCTCCCTATTTGAAACCTCTACCGGCCACCGGGTACCGTGGATGATATGGGGTTGCAACTTTATGAGTTATGCCATACTTACGGACTAAGGACTCAAAAGGCCTATTGCGAAATGTGAACCACCGATCACCGATTATAGCTCTAGGGGTGCCAAATCGAGAAAATATGTTTTCCTTTAAGAACGAAAGTACCACCTTGTGCTCATTAGTTTTGGTTGCAATTGCTTCTACCCACTTAGAAACATAGTCAACAGCAACAAGAATGTACAACTTTCCTTCAGAGCTAGGAAATGGACCCATGAAATCAATGCCCCATACATCAAATAGCTCAACAATCAAAATGGGTTGTAAGGGCATCATGTTTCGTTTTGATATACTTCCCAATTTCTCGCACCGGTCACAAGAAACACATAAGGCATGGTTATCCTTAAACAATGTTGGACGGTAAAAAACCACTCGAAAAGATCTTTGCAGAGTTTTCTTTGCACTAAAGTGTCCTCCACATGCTTGATCATGACAAAAGAGATGACATACCTTTGTTGAGAATTGGTGACACATTTCCTAATGATTTGGTCGGGCGGTATTTGAACAGATATGGGTCATCCCATAGGAAATGTTTCACTTCGGCCAAGAATTTAGACCGGTCTTGTTTAGACCAATGAAGTGGCATCTACCGTAGCAAGGTAGTTCACGATGTCGGCAAACCATGGCATTTCGAAACTAGCATCAGTTGTTCATCAGGGAAGGATTCCTAATAATCTACGATTCATCGATGTAGATTCGACATTCAACCTAGATAAGTGATCGGCAACAACATTCTCGACCCTTTTTTATCTCGAATTTCGAGGTGGAACTCTTGTAACAAGAGTATCCATCGAATTAGACGAGCCTTAGCATCTTTTTTAGATAAAAGATATCTTAATGCGGCATGGTCAGTATAAATGATTATTTTATATCCTATCAAATAAGATCTAAACTTATCTAATGCAAACACAACAAACTAGCAACTCTTTTTCGGTTGTTGAATAATTCATTTGGGCCTCATTCAGTGTCTTACTAGCATAGTAGATCACATAGGGGTGTTTGTCAACTCGTGACCTAAGAAAGCTCCAACAGCAAAATCAGATGCGTCACACATGATTTCAAAAGGTAATTTCCAATCAGGAGGTCGGACTATAGGTGCTGAAGTTAGAAGAGTTTTGAGATCTTCCCAATCATGAACACAAGCATTATCAAACACAAAGGAAACATCTTTACTGAGTATATTACACAGTGGTCTTGAGATCTTACTGAAATCTTTAATGAATCTACGGTAGAAACCAGCATGGCCTAAAAATGATCTAACCTCCCTCACAGAGCGAGGTTGCGGCAAGTTTTGAATGAGGTCGACTTTGGCTTTGTGTACTTCAATGCCTTTTTCAGAGATGATGTGTCCTAGAACTATGCCCGAGTTCACCATAAAATGACATTTCTCCAAATTTAAAACCAAATCTTTCTCTTTACATCTAATCAGCACGCGAGTAAGATGGTTCAAACATTCATCAAAAGATGATCCAAACACAGAGAAATCATCCATAAAGATCTCAAGGAAGTTATCTATCATATCAGAAAAAATGCTCATCATACAACGATGAAATGTAGCGGTGCGTTGCACAACCCAAAGGGCATACGGCGATATAGGAAAATGTTCCAAATGGACATGTAAATGTAGTCTTTTCCGATCTTCGGGTGAAATATGAATCTGGTTGTAACGAGAAAAACCATCCAAGAAAAATAGAATTTACACCGGAAAATCGTTCAAGCATTTGATCTATGAATGGAAGAGGAAGTGATATTTCTTTGTAATCGCATTCAACTTCCTATAATCAATGCAAACTCGCCACCCTGTGGTTACTCGAGTAGTGATTAACTCATCTTTATCGTTTTGAACTACAAGTAACTCGACTTTTTTTTAAGACAACTTTGAATGGGGCTAACCCATTTGCTATCTGAGATTGGGTAGATGATACCCGCATCAAGAAGCTTTATAATCTCACTCTTAACAACCTCTTTCATGTTAGGATTGAGACGCCTTTGCATCTCCCTAGATGGTTTAGCATTGTCCTCAAGGTTTATATGATGCATGCAATCAGTGGGACTTATGCCTTTAAGGTCCGAGATGGTCCATCCTAAGGCTTATTTATGCTCCTTAAGTACTTATAAAAGTTTACTTTCCTGTTCTGTATCTAAGGAAGATGAAATGATTATAGGCAAAGTATTAGAAGGTCCCAAAAATGCATATTTAAGAGTATCAGGAAATGGTTTCAGTTCGAGCTTTGGTGGCTCAATAAGAGAGGGAACAAACTTGGATTCCAAGAGTGGAAGTGGTTCCACTCTAGATTTCCACTTAGTCGTGTCCATAAGTGGTGTGGATTCAAGCAAAGTATTCACTTCACTTATGTATTCATCATCAAACAAATCCAAGTCAAAATTATTCAAACAAGCATCCAAAGGGTCAACAGACATGCTACTAGACAACGAATCCTGAATCAAACTTTCAATCATGTTGATTTCATGCACATCATTATCATCATCAAGATATAAATGTTGTTGGCTAGTATTGACAACATTCAACTCCACAGTCATATTACCAAATGACAACTTCAACACTCCATTACGGCAGTTAATGATTGCATTGGACGTTGCTAAGAAGGGACGTCCCAAAATGACAGGATGTGGATGTCAGGGTTTTGCACAGGTTGAGTATCTAAGATGATGAAGTCCACAGGAAAATAAAACTTATCAACCTTAATCAAAACATCTTCTACCACACCACGTGGCACTTTGACGGATCTGTCCGCCAATTGCAGAGTTATAGGTGTTGCCTTCAACTCTCCAAGACCTAACTGCACATATCCTGAATATGGTAGTAAATTCACACTTGCCCCTAAGTCTAGCAACGCCTTCTTAACCGTTTGGTCACCTATTTTGCATGTGATAGTTGGACTACCTGGGTATTTAAACTTAGGAGGTGTGTTGCTTTGAATGATTGCACTCACTTTATCAGTGAGAAAAGCACGCTTATGCACATGAAGCTTTCGCTTTGTGTGCACAGATCCTTAAGGAATTTAGCATAGCGTGGACTTGCTTGATTGCATCAAGAAATGGGATGTTGATGTTAACTCGTTTGAACATTTCCAAAATCTCGTTGTACTGTATACTCTCTTTTTTCTTTTGCACCAATCTTTGTGGAAATGGAGCAACAGTACATGAGATGGTGCAGTAGACATTAGAATTATGGGAATTCTTATGTTGCTCGATTTGTTTTCAATAATAGGTGTTTTATGTGGAGTTTTATGCACTGGTGAGTCCGATTTAGACTCACTCGACTATGGTTCAACTACATTGTTTTCAACAATTTTACCACTACGAAGAGTGGTGATGCATTTACTTGGGAGGCCTCATTTCGAGTTGAATTTTATGCACGATATATAGTTTTTGGATTTTGTTGGGGATGACTAGGAGAGTTTTCCTTTGTCTCTTTCATTCAATGCTTCACAAATTTGACCCATTTTAAGTTCCAGACTTGTAAAACGTTGGTCTGTGGTCTTTTGGAGTTGTACCAAATTTTGGGTCAACAAACCGAAACTTTCTTCGAAGCTAGGCTTTTTCTCTACTGTGGTACCGCACATGTGGTTGCACTTGGGGGTTTCTAGGATAAGGGTATCCTTGGTTATTATTTGATTTTCCCCTTGTACGGTCCCTTTAGACCATGAAAGGTTAGGGTGATTTCTCCACCCTAGGTTGTAGGTCCGAGAATATGGGTTGTTCTCTTGCCTTTGGTACAAAACATTGGCTTGCTCGGTTTTAAACTCTTGAAATGCATGGAGGTCCTGGACAAGTGTCCACTAGATGGTCTGAACTATGGCATGCGGACAAGTGGCAATTTCAATTTGACTACGGAGAGTAGGGATATTAGTTTTTCCATTCTTTTCTAGTTCTAGCTTTTCTATTCTCGGCCAAGGATGCCATCTTTGCACTTCCTTCGAAGTCGAGTCAATTCTATGAACATTGGATGCAAGGGTAATCCTATTTAGTTCACGGGGGATTCCCACTGCTTGAGTCTTTTCAGCGACTTCGATTAAGAAATCCCAAGACTCATCATCACTTTTTTTCAATAAATTGACCATTGCACATGGTCTCAACTGTAGTTCGGTTCTTGACATCTAAGCCTTCATACAAAATTTGCACAAGTCTCCATTTTTCAAAACCATGGTGAGGACATTGGAGCAATAATTCATTGAATCTCTCCAAATATTTTGCCAAAGTTTCCTCCTCTAATTGCACAAAACTATTGGACTTTGACGAATTGTCGTAGTCTTATGGTTTGGGAAGAACTTTTGAAGAACTCTTTCGTAAGAGTATCCCATGTATGAAATGACTGTGGTCATGTTGAGCACACAGCCAAGTCTTGGCTTTGTCTATCAAAGAAAAAGGAAAAAGTTTCATTTTGAGGTGCTCATCCGTCATTTGGTTGATCCGAAGAGTCCCACAAATTTCCTCGAACTCTCTCACATGGTGGTAGGGATTTTCAGCTTCAACCCCTTTAAATTTAGGCAACATATTGAGGATACTTGCCTTTAGCTCAAATTGTCCATCAATATCCGGTAAGACAATGCACGAGGACTGGGTTTTCCTCTTTGGGTACATGTAGTCCTTTAGACTACGGATCGGTTCTTGGTTCTCCCATTGTTTCGGATGGGTTTCGAATGTCTGCCTCAGAACTATGTACTTCAATTAACTCTTCTTGACTGATTCTAACTAGTCGGCGTGTATGGTCTCTAAAAGACACAATCATAGCCTAGCTAGCACATCAAGCATGTTAACCATTCACATAGAAGGAAAGTTCTATGCAATCACAAACAAGGATGACTCCACCACAGTAAACCTAATGATTTCTAGCAAACAAAAAGCATGATGGCTCCACTTAGATTGTTTTCTAGACCAGCTTCTAATCCTTCGAAAGAGAATTCGTTACAATCTGAGAAAACTCCTCTGGAATCAATTCGAGTTTAAGTAAATTGAATAGAGGCGAGGGAAGATGCTAGAGCTTTGATACCCAAGGCCTCACCGTATTACAATGCGGCGTAGTCACGCATTCAATCACAGAAACCGTCATGAACTTGAAGTATGCTTAAAGAGTAACCAATATTTTTCAAATGACTTTCCTACTAAGATCGTTACCTTATAGGTCTTGTTCTATTCAAAATTTTAAAGCTTAGGTTCGCGTATGTATCGTTTTCCTAAGGCGGGCAAGAAGAGAACGGTGATGAAATCCGAACCCTTATCTTGTATGGCCAGCGCCTTGCCCTTTACTAGGAAAATAAAGCGGCCGTATTCAATTCCTCAACATATATGCAAACGAAGGAATACAGTAACTCGCTAACAAGGGATTCGCGAGTGTTTTGACAAACTTACCTCCCGTTCCAGACGGGGGATGAACCGTTGTTGTCGACTCGGGCCACGACTCCTATGTCATGAACGAACCCGAGGGGCCGAGGTGATATTGTAATCACCGTCCTTCTCTGCAAACAGTTAATATTTAATAATACCCTTCCGTAGGGTTTAAAAATAAAAATAAAAATAGAATGTCCAAGTCCAAAGTCCAAAATAAAGTGCAAAAGAAAAAGAAAATTACAAGAGTAGAGGAATCCTAATACAATAAAATAAACTCTTTTTTTTTTTTAATTTAAAATAAAAACTTCTTTCGCTTCCTTTCCTTCGCCTTTACAACAGCTACTCCGGCACCTGTTGAGCTCAAAAGAGGTAGTTAGGGTTTCGAAGTTTTAAAGCAAAAGCAAAAATTTAAAAAACAAATAACAAAAATAAGTGTAAAATTGACTGTGAATAGTATTATGCTACAGTGATATGTGAACAGTATTATGTGAACAATTCCGGGAGATGAAAAATGAATAGTGACAGGAGATGAAAAATGAACTACACCACTACCGAGTCCCCGGCAACGGGGCCAAAAACTTGGTAGGCTCGGAAAGAAACCTACTATTGTGTATACTGAAAGTGCACAGTGTCGACAAGCAACACAGGGCAAGCACAGGTCGAATCACAGAGACTTGGAGAGTGTAGAAGTTGATTCTAAATCTGATTCAGAGAGTAACCAAAAGGATTTGATTTTGTCGATACGACGATATGATTTTCAAGTGACTGAAATAATAAAAGTAAAAGATGCAAATAACAAGATATGTAAACAATGATAATATGGATACTAGGGTATTTAAATCCACCAATAACCTATGATATGCATTCAACTTGTAATATTATTCTTGTCCTTATAGTAGATTCAAGTCTACCGTATAACTAAGGTGTTTCTCCAATGGATAATTTAATCACAACTAAAGTATTTCTCCAAAGCATTAATTGTCTAATTAAGTACAACTAATCTAAAGATCAATATTTGGTTAAGCATGAGTTGTAGCATAATCAACATAGAGATATTCTAACTACAATGGATACATGGCATACATTGTGAGAGAAAGATGTTGAAAAACTTGGATTAAATTATATCTTTAAACAATTCTAAACTTTCAAGAACAAGATACAAGATATGAATACATACCAATGAGATTAGGGCTTCATCTAAACCCTAGTAAATGAAATTAGAACATGAAGAACATTACAACAAAATTGAAATTTGATAAACTAACATGAACAAGCTATTCTTGGATGAGTTTTCAACACAACAACCCTTTCTATTTATACACAAAATTCTCTCAACACTTGGATTCAAATTTTGTAGCAACTCATCCAATTAAACAAAACATGTTTTCTTAATTGATGGATATATGGAATACAAATGGGAGTGATTGGTGAGAGAATGGGGGTGAGGTGGATGTTTTGGAAAGAATCCAATGGGGGTGGATGTTTTGGTGGAAATGGATTTGGGTCTTGGGTTTTGGATCATGGGTTGTTTAATCCCATGAATTTGTAAACAGTTGTCACCGATCGCGAGTGGGTTGCAACACTTCAACTTTCTTCTCTTTTGTCTTCTCAATTCTTCCAAGCTTTATTTAGTACTTAAAAACACAAAATTAATTAATACAAATATTTATTCTTAAAGATGGTAAGAATGCAGAATTTGGGATAATATATGACTTTGAAGCGCGAAAGATGAGTTAAGTGCCAATGAAAAGGTGTATGAATATGCAATATTTGGCATTCATGATTTAGGTGTAAATGTTAGCCTTGAGAAGAATTGTCTAATTAGAGAGACTTCAAGAAATTGAAGATGAGAAACATCATTATTCGCGATCAAACTTACTGCTCGCGATGATAAGTATTCAAAATTAAAGAACCGTCTCAACGTTACTACTGCGAATTTTAACAGATCTCTTGTTATTACTCGCAATAAATTCATTAAGTTGGTCTATGATGATCATAATATTCCTAATTCTGTATATCCTGATCTTTAAGAAAAGATCCCAATAGAAATTCCAATACCTACTATCTCTGATAGTGAAGCTGAGGATTCTGGCGATGAAGATAGTATTGGCGATGATGAACAAGAGGGAAATTCTGACGATGAAGAAAAATCTGAAAATGATGAAGAGAAGAAGTCTGATGATGAATATGGCAATCAGTCTAATTAGTTTTCTTCTTTTTTGTCTTCTTTGTATAATCATTTCCTCTTTTTTGTAATTAACTGCGAGTTTCTTCGCTAATACAAACTCCTTTTGCTTCTTCCTGTATGAGTTAGAAAACAATTCTCTTTTGCAAAACAATCAATATAACTGTTATCTTTTAAGGATCTATATAAGTATGTTACTTATCAATGCAATTTTATCATATGATAAATGAATAATAATTTCATCATTCTATGCATTCCCATACTTGCCTCTATTATTCATCTGCAACAAGAGAAAATTGCATAAAGATTAAATATTAGTTAAAGTAAAAATGTATTATGTCTCAGTACTGGCGTTAAATTATGCCTTAGTACTGGCCAAATCTCATAAATACTGCGAGCAATATCGCAATAATCTGTTGGTCTTATTATGCCTTCCTAGTTAAAGGTCTTATTTGGCCAACTTTTTCATTTCTCTGCGACAAAATCGCAGGACATCTTTACATTTGCATGTATTAACCCATTGATCTTATCTTATCAGTATCTTTTCAATATCTCTGCGAAAATATGACAAGTCTAAATTCTCTCGCAAGAATAAAGCCTCGTGACATTGCCGTCTTGCGATGAAATCGCATGACGTCTTTACACTTTCATGCAAAAACCCATTGATCTCATCTTAACATCTTCTCTTTAGGCTTTTTACCTTTGTATAATTTTCGTCACGCGACAATATGACGGGTCTAAATGATCTTGCGATCATAAATCCCCATGACATTTCCGTCTTAAGACACTTATCAGCTCCCTAATGGAGGGTGCCGCCCTTATATTCCCCCTGGTTTCCCCTTCAAGGAGGGCACATCTTCCATACAAGACTAGATCCCCCCATCTGGATTTTCCAACAACCAGTTGTTTTCGCAGCCTCTTGTCCTTTATGCCTATAAGGCTTATAGTTACAAGACTGCACCCTAAGTGGGAGTTTCTTTAGGCCAAGTGCATTGTAGCCAAGACTTACCAAGGATGGAAAGAGAGTTTCGTACGCTCCGGGAACCCTTGGATCAACCGTGTACCTCGGCGCCTTGGTCATACTCTGCACTTCTTGGTCGCCCAACCAGGGTATAACCTTATATAGCTGGAAATCCAAGATCTCTCTCCCGGATAGGTTTTCTTTAACCCCAACATCTGCATGACTCAGGTTCCAGCAACGGTATAACCTTATCACTGAGTCATGCCAAGAGATACCCCCTCATATGACGTGCTATTAGGTCTTATATTTGCCTCTTACGAAATTTTATTCTCGAACTAGGGTGCACGCCATAAAGGTTCGTCCCATTCTTTTAATCTCTGCGAAATTTTATTCGCTATTCTTGCGAGTTTTGTGACTCTGATAGAATTTCATAACTTTGAAAATCTTGCGATTCTTTCAAGTAGAACATTCTTGTTCAATTACATATTTTTTTCAAACAAATCATTCATAGAGTTTTCATCATTTTACCTCTCTGCTTACTATTTTCTGATTCTGCTTTTCTGCTACGTTTTACCGTTGTTTCCTTTTCTGCGAGACGCTCTCCATCAGCTGTTACATCCTCTTTCCGTTCTATCGCATCAATCGTTAACCTTTCACATTTCTGTTGTTTTTTGATTTTGTACTTCCAATTGCTATTCTTTTCAGCTCTTTCTTCGCAAGACTTCATGTCAATTTCATAACATTTCTTGCTTTCTCCCCAATCTCCCCTAATAATTCCAATACATTTAGGATGAGGAAATTTGATACATTGGTGATAAGTGGAGGCAACACCCAATATCCCATGTAACCAAGGCCGTCCTATAAAGGCATTGTAAGGTGATTCGATGTCCACAATGCAGAATAAGATTTTTGAAGATATTCCTTTTAACGGTATCTGCATTTCAATTTACCCCTTCGGTTTGTTATCTGTGCCATTAAAACCATAGATTTTGTATGTTGATGGAATTAGATCTTCATCTTTCCCGCCCATGGTCTTATAGGTATGATAAAATAATATATCAACTGAGCTCCCTGTATCTATTAGAACTCTATTGATAGCCCAAGAATCTTCATTTTCAGTATCATCTTCTTCATTTTCTTCTTCTACTTGCTTGGGATTTATCTCTAACCTTACTACCAATGGGTTATCATGCTTCTCACCAGGCTCTGGTACTTCTTGTGAAATGAAAGATATAGTCTGTTTCTGCCACTCCTCTAATGGCGAGGCTTTCGCGATATTCAATATCTCTTTTCCATCTGTGTCTCTCGTGAAGACTCTGCTCAGAATATTGTCATGGAAATCCTCTATAGTTATGTGTGAATGCACTATAGAATTACAAAACAAATTCTTTGCTTTAGCCCCAACTTCTATTACGAATGTTTATGCTCCTTTTACAGCATTCACTCTGCGAGTTTCTGGTGCGGGCGGTAATTGCTGAGATTGTGGATGTCCTACTAGAGAATGATTTAACTTTCCCTGATCAATCAACCTCAAGATTATTCTCTTCACATTCCTGCAAAATCGTTTACTGAGTGGCCATGAAAATGATGATAAGGACAGAATTCTTGACTTCGATTGTTTGGATGGGGTTCTTTTCCCATGTTCCACGAAGAGGGTATATTTTCCATCAAAATGATAGCTTCCCAAATCTTTTCTATGCTGGTATTGAGAGCTGGCATTTTTATTTCTTCCCATACTATCCTCTGATTTCCTTGTCCTCTAAAATTATTCTTCCTTTGTCCACCATAAGTTTCTTGAGGTTGATCGAGTCTTTGAATTTTATTATTTCCACCGCGATTATAATAATTCTTCTCCCTTTCATATTCTTCCTGATCTCGACTTCCCATCGCTACTAGTTTTTGTTGGTTATCAATGATTACTTTCTCTTGTTGTGATTGCGAGGTGCTCGCTACATTATTTATCATTTTAGGGAGCAAATTTCCACTTGCCGCCAGCGAGATGGTGTTCATGATTGGGTATGATTCCATTTCATTTTGTTTCTCCTCCAAAGCAATGTATTCTTCCTGCAGTTCTCATGATTGTCATGGTGATTGTATTTTTGATTCTGAAAATCTGAATGTACATTAAATTAGTAGCGAACATTGCATTAATGAAGGATAGGATCAGATATCTTTCATCCACTCTTCCAGCCATTTCGCTGCACATTGATTTCCATCTTATAGTTAAGTGCTTCAGACTCTCACCAACTCTCTGTTTTAGCCCAAACACATCTTCAATACCCGGCCGCGATGAATTGTTGCTAATATACGCTCCTAAAAATGTAGCTTGTAGATGATCAAAAGAAGTTATTGTATTTTTTTGTAATCCCTTAAACCATTTCAACGCCTCGCCAGTTAAGCTAGATGCAAAATATTTGCATAACACAGCATCATGATTCTCCCAATGTAGCATACATCTAACATAATCTTTAACATGTTGAATAGCACAAGTGGTCCCATCAAAAATGCTGGTTAATGCTGGTAAATTTCATTTTGGAGGTATTCCTCTTAACTGTACTTCTTGAGTAAATGGCGTCCTCGCAGCTTCTTCAATAACTTCATCAAGTTGCCTTCTACCTCCTTATCTTCTATTGCTTATCATTCCTCGCATTTCTTCTAATTCTCTCAAAATTTGCTCATTCTCAGCTGAGTTTTGTTCCATTGGCCTTTTAAATGCAGCTTCCCTTCTTCTGTGTTCTTGTCTTTCTTGTCTTGCGAGATTTTGCGTATCTCCTTCTTCATCATCATCTTGTCTTTCTCTGCGATTTTCTCTTTCACTATCCTCTTGAAATCGCAGTTGCCTATCTTCTTCTCTGCGAATTTCTTCATTTCTCCTCATTTCTCTTCGATGTCTCTCTATTCTTGATAGGTGTGATAAACACCTAATTTTATATCTAGTATTTACGCTTTCTTTGCGAGTTTTCTTGTAAATTATGTATCTTATGTTTTGTTTTTGAGTATTTAGGTACTTTGGAGTCATTTGGAACAAAAGGAGAACAAACAACGCGAAAGTCTCATCTCACATTCAATGGATATTGGAGGCGGAAATTATTTCTCATTATTTGATTTTATTTCTTCATCTCTGTCTGAAAAGTTTGTAGGCTTTAGTGATGCAATTTCTGTCTGAAAAGCACGACAACTTTAGTGATGATTCTCATTGAAGAGAAGAAGTAGATTTGAGAAGTAAGAGGTTGCTGTTAGCGGAGGAACTCGAAAGAAGGAGAAATCACCAAATTTGGGCAAAAGGGGCAAAGCCGTCATTTTATAGGATAATACTATCTGGAGCCCAGTCGAGGTTAAGGGGCAACTGTTTTGGGAGGAGTGCTAAAATACAACCAGTAATGGTTAAGGGGCTGCTAATTCAGCTATCCCTTATCAGAAGCAACCGGGTGTCATAACTCAACCCTAAATCGAGAACCAAATCTCAAAATCATTCTCAATGATTATGAGCGGAAAGAAATGAGAGAGGAAAGAAGAGAAATCAGAAATGGGTATTGAATATAAGGTTTGCTATTGTTAAAATTCAGTGATGGAGATGAGATTGGTTGAAGATGGGCTCGAATCTGGGAGTTATAATGGTGATGATTCAGTTGAAGGATGTGATAATGGGTTTCTGCAATTGATACAGGGAAAAAGGTGATGGAAGTGATTGAACTATGGATGTGTTTGAGTCTGAATCTCTGGAATTGAATGCAGGGAGGAAATGGGTTTCTGAATCTGAGAATTTTTGGTGGATAGAAGAAATTGGTGGAGTTATTATATGGGTTTTGAGAGGAGTTCAAGTTGGCAGTAAAGAAAGGAGGAAGTTGTGCGGTTTAGAGTGATGAGAAGTTAAGATGTGAACCAGATGAGAGCGAGAATGAGCTGTGTATGAAAAGTGTGGATGAATGCTATGGGAGTGTTGTTGGTATGGCATGATCATGGGAAGGTTGTGAAGTATGGCATATGGATGTAGCTAAACTGAGAACTCGATGTTGGTTGTGGAGGTGTTACAGGAAGTTAGATTGCATTTCAAATGATGATCTGTTTATACACAGCTGGGGTGAAATATGAAACTGAAGATTCAATGCACTACTGAACTGAGTTAATGGTGTTGAGAGTTTGCTGTGCAGTTCAGGGAGAGAAGAGTTGAATGCTGCTGCTGTAATACAAATAGGTCTTGTGGTGTTGAACTGTTGCAGGTGTAAATGAAGAAGGAGGATGTGTCTGTGCAAATTACATTGTTGCTGATGCAATGGCTGAGCTGCTGTTGGGTTAGGTGGAAATGCTTAGATGCAATGGAGATAGCGGGGATTATGAAGCTGCATTGCTATTTAGTTGGAACTGCAGGGGTACTATCTTGATGCAATGAAGGAGTTGGTTGATAGCAGGGAATATGGAGATTACCAGGAGAAAGTGCAGGTTAGTGCTGTGCATTTCAGGTGGAGCTGTGCAGTTGAACTGCAGCAGTGTCAGGTGAAAGTGCAGTTGTAATATGAGACATAGAAGAGTTGAACTGCAGCTGGAGTTGGTTTAGCAGGTGGTTGAGGTGGAATGGTTTACAAAGAATAGCAGCTGAAATTGGTGTTGGTTGGACAGAGTTGGTAAATGAATTGGTTGCAGAGCTGTAGGCTATGGAAGCAGCTGGGGGTTGCTCAAAGATGCAGTTAGAAGTAGTGCAGCTGAGATTGTGCTGGGTCATGCTTGTGTTTAGTGGAGTTGTCAAGTATGCTGGAGTTGTGTTGTGAAGATCAGTAGTTCCATGGCACTTGTGTTGGTACTGATGGGTTTATTATAGAGGTGCAGTTACTGCTCAGATGAATGCTAGGTTGCTGGTGGTTGTCTGAGGAGGTATAGGTGATGTACAAGGGAGTTGGAGGTTATGGAAGATGTGGCTGTGCTGATATGCAGGGAATGTTGATTGGATATTCTAGTATGTATGAATTACATGGAAGATAATAATGGAATTGATACCAAGAGTTATAAGGTCTGGAGTTAATTGAATGAATGAGAGTTAATGACCTGAGATGTGAAAGGGAAACAGAATGCCGCAGCAGAAACTGTGCGAAAACGGAGTGAAAATGGCACGCCGGTGAGCATAGTTCCGGTAGTCGGATTTCAGAGGTTAAAGTGTCGATCGCAATATTTCAGTGAATCGCGAGGGGGGTATGAGTCGGATGCAAGAATTGATGGCCGCACATATGAGCTACGCGTCACGCTTTTGGGTACGTTTTCGCAAGAACAAGGAATTGGATTTAGATGGGTGTTGCAAATGTTTGAAATACAGGAAAGCAAAGTTGAGCTATTGGAAGTGCAGAATTACTTGGTGATAGTTTCAGATGGAAAAAGTGATTGGAGAAAGTTTTAAAACTCTTTTGGATTCAGCGCCGGCGACCGGATTCCGGTGATGACGTCAGCACTACGGCGACCAGTTTTGGACCCAAAATTTCCAGAGACATATTTCTCACACCTGGGATTGGTGGACTGGTAGATGGACGTGGACTTGAAGATTTTGAAGACTTTGACCTATTTTTGGAAAGCAAAGGTCTATAAAAAGAGAGTTTCTACAACAAAAAAAGAACGTTTTTATTCTATTCTTGGAGATTTTGCAGAGAACAACTTCTAGGGTTTGCTTTCTTTTATGTTTCATAGTCTTCCTTTGAATATTTTGATGATGAACTCCATGAATATGAGTAGCTAAATACAATTATTGGTTATGGGATAAAAAGTTGATTTCTTCAAGCATGATTATTTGATTCTATGAATTAGTTTTGTCTCAATTTTATCGTTTGTGATTCATTATTTATATTATCATATGATTTGAATGCTAGTTTGGTTGAGTCCGGAATCAATTGGATTTGTTTTCATCTCTATAGCTATATTAGGGTTTTCAATACGTAAAAGTTGTTTGTTGTCCCGATTTCTAGTAGCATCTTGTGGTTAATACTTGTAGTGATACATCTTTTTAATCGCATATGAATCATAACCTTTGTTAAAATGAATTAGTGCTTTTACACGTTTGTTTGCATCGATTAGTCTTATTTCATAGAACTTATTGCTCTTAGGGAGTTAAATCTAATTGTGCTTTTACACTTTAGGTTGCTTTTTAAAAAGATTTCACAATAGCATCTTTTAATGTTGTTTGTGATAAAATCAGGAAATAAACGGGATACTCTTCCGATCAAGATATCCTAGGGCTTTTGATAATTGAGAGATTAAATACCAATTCTAATCATTGATGAAAAATACATGCTTGTGAATGATATTATCCCTTAACCAATATCTTATCCTTATTGATTATTCCAACTATTTTCTTTGCTTTGTTTAATTTTATTACTTAGATAAAAACAAAAACAAACTTGGGTTATTTGGTTACATAAGAATCTGAAAATAGAAATAACAACAATCGCCTCTCTGTGGATACGAACTCTTTCTTATCGAATACTATATTCATATTAGTAAAGTGAGGAAGTGAATTATATTTTTGACGCATACGACATCGATCAATTCTCCTTTGTATCCTATCATACTCCTCTTGAATATTATCATTATAGCGATTTTGTGTACGTCTTCTTTCTCGATTTTCATGGTTATTTTGTCGTACTGCCTCTCGAAATTCTTGCTCTTATACTTCTGCTCTTAATCTTTCTCTATCACAAGCCAAGCGCACTTGTTCAGCATAGTATCTCTCAATTTCTTCTTCAATTATTCTTTGATTTCTTTGACTCTCTCTCCCATGAAATATCCTCCTACCTTCCTATGGATTCTCTTCTTCAATTTGGTTGTTTCTTCCCTCTTGATTTCTATTGTCACGAAGATTATAACGATCGCCATTTATCTCTTCTTCTCTATAACGTTGTTCTCCATTTAAATTTTTCACTTCTTCTCTAACATTTCTCATTGGGGAATTTCGCCTTGGCTCTTCTCTAAATGATCTTGAATTTGATCTTAAAGTAATTCTTGACCTCCTTCTTTGTAACCTCAAATTCTCCATTCTTAGCTCATGATTTTGTCTTGTTAGATTCGCACGTTCTTTCGCCTCTAATCTCCTTTCTTCCTGTGTTCTTTGCCTCAGATCATCTACTGTCCCATTTTCACGTCCCAAATGAACTAATTCTTCAGCCACTCTTTGATTTCTTTCTCCTTCTTCTCCATTTCTTAATTGTCGATTTTATGCTTCTTCCATTGAATCCGACCTCCAAGTGTGTACGCTCACTCTATCATAATCTACATCCCTATCTTGTGTTTGTGCTTGTTGATTTGAATTTTATGCTTCATTTCTTGTTCTATTTCTTCCTGATCTTATTCTTAAAGATTCTTCTAATTCACATGTTCCTTCACCTACAAGTATTTTACTTCTCCTCACAGTTGTTGGTGGTTCTAATGTGTTTCTTCTTCTTCTAACCATTTCTTCAATTCTAACAATTTCTTCAAATTTTCAAGTTGTAATTATAGATTTCTTTACTTGATTCTCCCTGTTTCGGGCGCCAAAATGTAGTTGCAGGATTTCCCACACTACACCCTTGTCAAGAATCTATGAAAACTAAGTCATAATTGTGGATGAACAATAACACTTTTATTAATTCACTTTCAGGAAGATTTACAAGAAATATCAAAACTCAGAAGTACAACTTTCTTTTTGGAGTTTTCTCTCTCCTCAAAATTCTCTCAGCTCTCAAAATTACATCATCCTCTTCTTGATTTAGTCGAACCCTTTATATAGGAAAATACATAGTGGAAGACAGCTAAGATTTCCCCTTAATTCGGATCTACTCTACGATCTCATCGCCATAACTTTAGTCTTCACCATCGCCAACTTTATAACCATCGTGAAGCAGACTTATTCTTCATATATATCTAATCGTTATATCACTCTTTTGTGACACTCGCCAAATGTTGTTGAATAATTTTGCGACGTTCTCATCAAAGTGTTGTTAATAATTGTAGAAATGTTTGGGTTTCTCGTAGAAGTGTCATTTCCATCCCAAGAATATTGTTGTGGCGATATTCTGGTCCTACATCTCAAGTCATGGTGTTGTTTTGAGTTTGCATAGAATCTAAGATGTTGCCGCTGATGTGTGGTACTAGTGGAAGAACATAATGGAGGAAGGAGCAACTGATGTCATGGTGGTATATGCAAATGCTATTTCGGTTGGAGTTTGGTTGCAGCCGCAGGATCAACTGGAAGGGTGTGAAATGAATGTATAGTTGGTGTTGCAGGTGAACTAGACAAGAGAATTGGTGAGATGGGATGGCATTGGTACATGTGAATATGTAATTAGTGATTGAACTGAGTACCAGATGGCTGGTGCTGCCGAGTCACTGCGAATAAAGAAAATAGAGTTTTGGATTCGGGTTTGAATGGATGTTTAGCTGCAAGAGTTGAAGCTACAGTTTGTGCTAATGTGAAATTACAGGGACAATTGCAGCTGCAATAAGGCACTGGTGGTGGTTATGAAGTACATTCAAGGGTTGTGAGAAACAGATGGAATTTGAAGCTACAAATGAACTGAATCAAAGAGATGGTGGACTGAAGCTGTTGTGGTTGGTTTGTAGGTACAACTGGAGATAAATGGGTCTTGGTTAGTTGGGTGGAATTCAGTCCAGTGGTAGTGAGGATGAACTAAAATTGCAGGTGGTGCTGTTATTGCCAAGGATTTAATGGGTCAGTGCTGGGAGTGCAAGTTATGAAGGCTTGCAGCTGCACTGAAAAGGAAGTGACATTACATGTGGGTGTAATGATGTTGTTGCTGCCTGGAATGTGAGTTTCTTTGTGTAGTAGATGTATGGACTTGAATAGGGTTTTGGTTTAAGGAAGAGAATGTTCATGGTGGTAAGATGAGTTGCAGGAAGGATATGGCAGGAGCAGACTGACATCCATCATGGATGGATTTTTCCAGGAGAAGTGTAATGATGGTGCATGACAATGTATGGCCGTGCAAGACTGCGATGGATATGGATTTGGCCAAGACCCACTCAGCTAAATCATCCCATTCAGCTCTAAATAAGTGACTGATATTCTGACCGGAGATATTTTCCGGTCACCTGAGCTCCGGTCCGGTGCCGGATTCCGGCCAACTTCCAGCCGGTGACACCAGTTTTCCGGTGACATTTTTTGGGCCATATTTTCTACATGGGTTTTTCTCATACATGGGCTTGGTGGATTTCTATCTATTGGACTTTGAAGATTTGGACCTAATTTTGGAGAAAAGCTACAAAAGAGAAAGTTTTCTAAAACTTTGGGGATCACATATTCTACTTGGAGTTTTGCAGGGAGCCGCACTAGGGTTTGCTTTCATTTTATATTTTCATCTTCTTTAATTTATTTCCATTATTATTTGATGATGAACTCCATACTTATGAGTAACTAAAAATCTTCTTGATTAAGGGCGATTTCAAAGCCCGAAATATGAACTTATGATTGATATGAAATAACTTGTTCTCTTGCATTTATTTATGTTATTGATTGATTTCTATCATGCTAATATTGTTTATGGATTATTTGTTAAGGGTTTAAGTTCGAAATTGAATCATTAATTCTTAATCTTATTGCTAGTTTAGATTTTCTTCGACCCGTAATTGTCTAGAAATATAAACATAAGTAGAAATATATGGGCACTGATGATGGGACTTTGTTAAGTACCTATATGTAGAAATTGACACTAGTAGGTGATTCATGCTTTTGAGTTCATCACTAGGAGCAACCTTATCTCACAAAACTTAGAGCACTTGTTTAAGTCACACCTAGTAAGCGTACCTATAGGAAACTAGGCAAGTAGAAACCGGTAGTCGAGCGCTTCCGTATCCGGTGAGCTTAGGAGATAATAATGGAATAGTTGAGCGTACTAATTATTCTAGGGTTGTTAGTAAAGAGATAATGCGAAGAACTTGGATATATATCAATTTGGTTTGTATTTCGTGGTCTAGAATGAACCTTTAATCAATTACATCTCATATTTGAATACAATTTACAATTTACAGAATTTCTACAACAAAATCATCTTTGCTAAGAGTATTTGCATAACAACTTAAACTTCATACCTCCCTTGGGACGATCCTACTTACATTATACTACTTGCTAGTTAAAGAGAAGTAGAGAAATTTATTTTTGCGAGTTCGACACCTCGTCAGTTGTAAGGGCCAGGGTACTACATCAATTCTACATGATATAAGGTGCTTAGAATCTCAAGATGTCCACTATCCCAAATGTGAAGAACAGAAGGTTTCAGAATTCTTGTTTATGCTAATACTCGCAATAGTTTGCATCTTTTTACATATCCTTGCAATTTTGTCAGTGCTCAAACATATTAATAAGCACTAATTTCTATTAAAAAACAATGAAGTTATATTTAACAACAAAGATCCGTAGGAATTTACATGTAATTTGCAATTGTCAAACAGAACAACTAATTTCTACAATCCTTACGAATTTTCACCAATGCGTGAGCAAAACAAAAAACATAACTACATCAAATGTTTCCTGGAAATACATGTGAATGAAAAGAAAAACAATCAAATTGGTTAATGTTGTTTTCCTCCACCAGAATTTTAACCTGCATGAATTTTTACAAAGATAAACTCAGGATTTTTCTTCTATGATGACGATAAAGACATATATACAGAAATGCTAGTCATCATTGCATTTGGGAATATCAAATGGGATTCCTAAATATATTCAATACACCTAGCTTCCACATTGTTAGATTGCTACTTGCAAATAAAATTTAACATATTGTCATCAGTTAGAATGCTACTTCACATGCAATAAGTGTTGTTACGACTACGCTTGATCGCATTTTCTATTAATCTGTTTTGCATCCATCATTTATATTTCCTTTGTTTACCTTTCATACTTGCATCAGAGCTTCGTGATTTCGATGGACTTCAACAATTAAACAAAAAATCAAGTAACTTCAACCTTACAATAATGTAGTAGAGTTCATGCGGGCTTGCTTGCAAAAGATCGTGAGTCTAGAATCTGTAGCGCCACTAATGTTACCTTGGAAGAATCTGACCATGATAAGATAGTTAAAACCGAAGTTTCAAGTTATGGATAACATCTCCAGTGGATCCACCTCGACCAATCTGTTTCCAATAAATAAATAATCAAGCAAAATAGAGGCCATCTTAAATTATGAATTGTTATCAGAATAAACTTCAATCTTAACCCATACACATCCTTATTATATCTAAGCAAAATATCAAAATAGGCTTAAACATAAGCAGGTATAGGGGATTTTTTTTTTACCTAGAACAGAAATTACACTGAAATTTTATCCTCATTTTTTCCGGCAACTCAGATGAGATATATATTATTACACAGGCTCACTGCGAAATTTTTTCCTTATTAGGCAAACACATTATTCTACAGAAAAACAAACAAATACGAACACATTTTAAAAGGTATCAGATCATAATTCTAACACCAAGCTCTGCATCGAGTTTCCATCATTATAAATCCAGTAGGGAACACAAATATAGGAGACTCATCATCATCAAGATATGCAGGAACAGGAGGAAAAAACATTACCTAGAACAGAAACTACACATAAATTTTATCCTCATCTTAGCAGCGGGCTTGCCTGCATAAGATTGGGTTTTCCATAAAATCCCAGTGAGTCTAGAATCCGTGGTGCCACTAATGTCACCTTGAAATAATATGACCACGATAAGATATTTTAAACTGAAGTTTCAAGTTATCGATAACATCTCCAGTGGATCCACCTCGACCAATCTGTTCCCAAAATAAATAATCAAGCAAAATAGAGGCCATCTTAAATTATGAATCATTATCAGAATAAATTCAATCTTAACCAATACTAATTCCACAAAATAGAATCAAACTTAACTGCGAGCTTCAACTACTGATTCCACAAAATAGAATCAAACTCAATTCTAAGGTTTTGCTGGTTTGGTGCATAAGTTTAACTCGCATAGTCTGATAAGTTCATTCATTATGCGACTTTCAAGGTTAAAAGAGTATATTTTTTAAAAAAAGTTTACCCTAATCAGTTCAATCTTAATTTTATCAGTCTGCACATGTCAAACAAAAAAGAGGATAGTTTTTTTCCTCAGATTAAAAGCTTGCAGGGTTTCAATATGTTCACCTTCATCTTGCTTTCATGTGCATCGTTTCTGTGATTAATCGAAAGGATATAAGAAGAAATTACCTAGCATCTACGAACATTCAAGCGGGTTTGCCTGCATAAGATTTTGTTCTCCATTGAACCCCTGTGAATCTAGAATATGTAGTTCCACCAATGATTACCTTCAAGTTACTGATAGCACCTCAACCAATCTATTTAAAAAAATAAATAAAAAAAGCTTAAACATAGTCTCAAACTGCATTAATCGGCTATCAATAAACTTCGTGGATTAAATGTATCCTCAAGTAATTATAGCCTAACTCTAAACTATTTCTGTACTATACACATATGGATAATGGATCATCAAAATTTGCAATGTCTGATAAATCTGAATTTAATAAATATTCAAACAAATATATTTCACATAAATCTTCATTATTAAACTATTACCATTTTAGAAAAATTCTAACAATTGAAATTCTTAAGAATAAGAATGACTTTTGGTATACCTTGCTAGCAATGATAAATCTGAATTTCATCAATCTGCAAATGCTAATGAAAAAATCTAGTGAATTTCACAAATTTTAAAATCTAGGGTTTACCATCTACGGCAAACATCAATCACACAGATTTTTAATTCTTCGTTATCAATTGGAATTCTTAAGAAGAAGAATGAGTATTTGCATACCTTGATAGCAATGTCTGATAAATGGATTTCACGTAAATCTTTATTATTATCTACACAGATTGATAATGAAGAATTTAAAATCTAGGGTTTACCATATATGGAAAACATCAAGCACACATTAATTCCCTTATTGCATAAAGGAAAACAGATTCTTAGAAATAAAGAGTTTATGTGATGAGAAGAATAGTAGAAGAGAGATGCAAAGAAAAACAGAAAACGTTTTTTCATATTAGGTAAAAATCGTTACCAAACCGAACATTCATGGCCCTCCATTCAAAACACACCATCCGGATGCTAGTGACCGCAGGATGGGCATCCCGGATGAATCCTGTCCGTTTAATGACTTTTAAATCTCAAAGTCAAAGTGCATGTCTTTTTATAACATTGATTATCGAATAATAAGTATGAAGTCATTATTTTTTATTTTTTTAATTACCATGATATTCATATTCATAATGAGCAAGTAGTCAAATTTTTCGATTGCAAAACTCTGGCAGATAATCTAAACAAGATGACGATAGATTCGTCGTGGTCGGCGTAAAATACCTTGCAGGAAATAAGGATAATTTTGGACGATCTACCTCAAGCTAAAGTGAAGAATATAAAGAGAAAAAACAACAAGGCAGCGGACTACATCGCTAAGGAGGCAAGTATTAAAAGACTACAGCACATGTCAGAAAACCTAGTTCAAAGAGTTCATAAATCTAGCATTGATTCTAACAACTTTGATAAAATTTATCTTTGGTGAACCGACTAAAGAAGAAGTTAATGCTTTAATAACAAATAATTTGAATGAGGTATATGTTATTGAGGCATTAGCTTCTTCTTTAGGTTCACCAAAGATCCTGGTAAAAATCATTTATCTCCCTTTCAATTGGCCATGCCTTGACGAAATAAGCTCTTACGTTGTTGAAAGGTGATGAAAACTTCTCTTCTTATTAGCCGAAACATACCTTTTTAATGTAGAAGCTATGGTGAGGATACTTGGCATAACTCTTTTGGTTGGGTTTATACAAATTGGGTAACACTTTGTTTACAAGTACTTACCATTCGTTAGTAACGGCGTCGACAAAAACGTAGGTGGACAACACTTCTATGAGAGTTTTAACCTAAATAATTTCATTACACGGTGTTTACATTTACACTTAACTAAGTTTTTTATGCTATAAATATGTGGTTGAGCCATGAGAACTGTACATCAAGATTATTATCAATGTAGTCTTTCATTGCTTCCGCGTTTATTCTCTCCTCTCTTGCTCGATCCTGCATCTGGTATCAAAGCAAGGCGAGAGAGAGAGGAGAGGGAGAGAAAGTTAGAGAAGTTTCGTCGATTTCTCATTTAGTTTTTTGAAGGTTTGGGGTAACGAGTCTTAAAAAAGAAAGAAAAAGGGAACAAAGTTATGCTGCGACATTGTTAGAGATTTGGGGTTTCAAGATGTTAGAATACGGGCATCCAACTCAAAACCAATTGGCAATGAGTGGAGAGGTCCTTCAATATTATATTTTAAGTTAATTATTTAATTATTAGCAATGTGGGACTATTGTCCTTTCACAAGCCCCCTCACGTGTAAGGCACGTGCACCTCATATACGTACATGTGGGTCATGGGTGTGGCCAAAATCGAGCCTACACCCCACGTACGGGCCTGCCTAGGCATCCTGGCTCTGATACCATGTTAGAATACGGGCATCCAACTCAAAACCAATTGGCAATGAGTGGAGAGGCCCTTCTATATTATATTATATTTTAAGTTAATTATTTAATTATTAGCAATGTGGGACTATTGTCTTTTCACACAAGACGACCTAAAAATCAAGTGAATTTTGCACCGAAAAAAACGAGGAACTGATGTTGGTATGTTTCAATCGATGGGGAGGTGTTTACTGCGGTGTTCTTAGGCTCATGGATGGTGGAGATTAAACTATGTTTGGGTGTTTGAAATGAATGGAATTTTTGGTAAGTTGTTTGGTCAAGTTTCAGAACTTTTGCCATGTATGATGGTATGTGGTTATGAACGAGAAGAGGATTACGTTGTTGTCGCTTAGTCATGGTTTGACGGCAGTGAAGCAAAAAGGATGAGTTAGCTGATATGTGGTTCTATTTCAACCAAAGTCAGGCATCGACCATTAATGGTCCAACACATGAGACCGTTAAAAACCGCGGTTATTTTTGGTTGTCACTTACTTTTAAATCAAACCCATAAGTATACGATTGGTTTCAAAGTAATCTTAAGATTACAAATAGTCCCACAATTGATATAGGTATTCCAAGGAACTTCTATATATCAGATTAGCCATCAATCGCCGGTCAGTGATGGTTTGGATACTTACCTAATAGTCCTACATGGGCTATCAGCCAACCTAATGACGATTTAATATCAACCCCGGGCCTTTTCATCAAGGTTTTCCTTATTTCCTATACCCATTTTGCTTATTTTCCAGCCACCCCAATAATCCTATGTACCACCCATATATATTTTCCCTATTTCCTATCCCCACTTTTCCTATTTTCTATCCACCTTAATTTCTACAAAACTAGTGACAAAACCCCTAGGTGAACAAATTAGTGATAAGAAAAAACCAGTCATATTATTTTTATCAAATAAAAACCGTTTTAAATAAAACTGACACAAAAACCCCAAGCCAAATAATAATGAGCAAATTTAGTTTCTGTTACTTAAAAAAAAACCCAAACATACCCTTTTGACTTTTTCTTCTTCTTTTCTAATATCTTTTTTCTTGTTTCTTCGTCTTCTATTCCCGCCACCCACAACAATTTTATTTTCCCCGGCACGCCACCGCACCTCCGTATCTCACCGCTACCACCACCCTCCTCAGCCTCCTTCAATTCCTTCACCACCAACACCATTTCCACCACCGTAAACGTCACCACCCCCAACTCATCTTCACGTCACAGCAACCAAAATCAAATTGATTCTGCTGCTGATGAGTACAATTGAAGCAGGAGAGGATTGAAGATGAAATTGAGTCCGATCTTGAAAGAGGATGGAAGGAACTATTGAGTTCTGAACCAAGAAATATTTCACTGAGGACAAAGCGGAAGATGTAGTCGATGTGATGAAGCCGAAAGAGGTTTGAGGGTTTTTGTTGTTTTAGTGATTGTTATAAAGACCTGAAATTATTGGAGTCATTTCATTTTGTTTTAAAATCCCTAATTCTCGATCCATCAATATGTGCACCGTGGGCATAAATTCGAAGCCCCCAAGTTCAACAATCATACTCATCTTCTTATCTTTCCCAAGCTCATCAACCAAAATCTCATATGACCTAGAAAACCCCCAAAATCTTTTGCTGCTGCTGCGTTGGAAGAAGTCTTCAATCTGATTACCCTAGATTCAAAACAACCCAACTGTTATTGCAAAGAACCCTGCAATTCCACTACCATTAGCATCAATTCCATTTTTTTATACGGATCCATGAAGTCTCCATCTCGATTTGGCAGCGGCTGTTTGAAGAATTGATTCCCAAAATAGGAAGGAATTTAAGGATATATAAGAGAGAACACCCTGCCTAAGCTAAGTCTCATTTACTGCTGGTCATTTGATTGGTTTTTTTCTGATGGGTTATTTAGTGTTACTAACTTATTTTGGTTGGAATTCTTGATTCTGTAGATAAGAAAATGAAGAATGATGTAGAGCCTTCTGAATCAGTTGCTGAATTTTGTGGGGGATTCCTTGTTAATTCTTGCATATCTTCACTGTGTATCTTTGGGATCTCTATTTCTCTAGGAGGTAGTGTTTTATAGATTTACTCTTACTGGTTTTATGTGAATTTTATAACTTTAGAGTTGTATCTAAACTCACACTAGGAAGTCCTATTTAGTTGATAGTCATGTTTCCATTCCTTGCACGTATTCCCTTAATTTCCATAATACTAACAAGTTGTTAGTAGTGTTTCTGAAAGGAAAGTGGACCATTAAAGTTGTTAGTGGGACTAGATAATGGTCATTATCTTGAATTGTTTGAAACATGTCATTGTGATTGCAGCATGTAGTTAGTGGGTAGAAGTCATATACTAATCTCACCTATATAATGGTTGTCAGATTATGACTTTATGACATTGAATAACTTTGAAACAATGTAGTCTCTCCTAGCATTTTGAGTTTTTCTTTCTCTCTACTACGTCTATATCCTTGTTTTTTCAACATTGATAATGTTTTTTTTTGTTGTTGTTGGGTTCCACTAGATTTATTTTAGCAAATTGTTTGTAGGTTTCAAATTATGTTTGGTATACATTCATTTGTTTAGCTATTTACTGTCTAGATTTCTTCCATTTAGTTTTGGCGAAATCAGCCTGTATATTATGTCATTGTTGGCTAGCTGGTATAAATGTTTCCTGGATCTTATTGAAGAAAATCAACTTTCAACGTGTATGACAAGTGCCTGGAAATTGGTGCCGTTAGCTCAAAATTACGATAGTGTTGTTGTAAGTGAAATTGAATGTTGTCTATTGACTCCCATGTAATGCTAGTTATTCATTCAAATCTTAAATTTACTGGTGTCTGAAGTCCTTTGGACTCTGCACCCAGCCTTCATTTTGTACATTATCTCTTCCTTCAATCTTAATAGTGTTTTTTTATTTGAAACAGGATGTTAAGTGCCAAGGATGCTTCAACATGTAAGTTTTTTTGGATATTATATTCAATTTCTTTTATAACTTAACGTTGCTGCGTTTGTGTCTGAATCTTCGTACGTTTTTTGTTGTTGGATGGATTGATTGCAGAACTACTGTCTTCAGTCACTCACAAACTGTGGTTGTCTGTGGAAATTTTCAAACTGTCTTGTGCCAACCAACAGGAGGTAAAGCTAGACTTACTGAGGGATGCTCATTCAGGAGGTAAAACTGACGTAGTTCTCATATTTGGTATAGCTGGATAGTCATCAACTACTTATCTATCAAAATTATGCTGGTTCTGTGCTTGAGGTGCTGAGAGATGTTGTTGGAATTACAAGAGAAGTTGCAATGTGTTGCGGATTTGTTTGAGCTGAGCTACAATACGTAGAAAAATGATGAAACCTAATTAGGTTTCATCTAGATTTGGTGAAACCAATTTTGGTTTCATCATTTTTTTTCTATTTGGTTTCATCATTTTGTTCTTATTTTGCCTAGTTTTTTTTTGTTTGGTTTCATCATTGAAGCTGTGTCGGTGAAATGACAATATGTGGAAAAATGATGAAACCTAATTAGGTTTCATCTAGTTTTGGTGAAACCAATTTTGGTTTCATCTATTTTTTGGTGAAACCAATTTTGGTTCCATCATTTTTCGGTTTGGTTACATCATTTTTCATGAGAAATTATTAGCACGAGAAATTTTGGTTCCATCATTTTTTTCAGTTTGGTTTCATCATTTTTTCTCATTTTCATTTTTGGTTGCATTATTTTTTCTCATTTTGTTGAACATTGATCAATCAAATTAATTGTTTGTGGTGGCGACAGCTCGTTTTGGTAGTGGTGGTTGGTGATAATAATGGTGTTTCTCGGTGACGGTGGTGGTTGTCTGTGGTTGTGGTCGTTGGCTGCGGTGGTGGTGGCGGTGGTGGATGGTGACGGCGGCGGTGGTGCTGGTGGTAGTGGTAGTGGATGTGGTCAGCAGCAGTGGTGGGGCGATGTGGCGGTGAGTGCATGAAGCGCGATGGCGGCAGTGGTGCATGATGGCGGTGATGATGAAGTGGTGGGGGCTGCGCTGTGATGGCGGGGTCTGATGGCGATGGTGTGAATATAATAAAAATTAAAGGTGGGGTTGATTTTTATATTTGTTGGGGTGATTTAAATTAAAAGGGTAATATAGACAGTTTATGTTAAATGGGCTTTTTGTGAACAATTTATTTTGTTCAGGTTTTTGTACATGGATAGTGACACCTTTGGGGTTATAACTCGCGCGCCGTAATTTCTATCCCCAATAATCCTATATACCTCCCATATATATTTTCATTTGTCCCGAATGACTTGTGTTTTTCTTTGTCAAATCGGCTATAAGAACCCTCTAACCCTAATATTTTGACTTCCGTTTTTTTTTTTAATATGTAGGTGTCTACAAGAACCCTAACCCTAATACTTTTGACTTCCGCTTTTTCTTTGCTTTTCTCGTATTCAGAATCACCGGCCGTCTTTTCTTTTTGATGGGTAAAACACCTGCAACAGTATCAAGAACTGAACGTCAAATCTTTCCATCACCAAAAGCAGCACCATGGCTAGTCATCCCTTACGGAAAAGGTACTTCCCAAAATCAAGGTTTTTATAATATAGGTGAACCCAACAACAAAACATGCAGAAAGTCTATACCGGAACTTATAGCAAAACGTTATGTGCAAAAACCAAGTCATCAAGGTTGGTTGATTATATTTTGCGATGATAAAACTTATGATTACTCTCCTGATAATTACAACTTCGGTGATTGTTTTCTTTGGAACCCTGCAACTTTAGAGAACGTAAGTTTACCTAGTCTATCAAAATGGTGTGGTGGTAAATCCTCTGGATATTATTTTCTGGATTGTGTCTTGTCGTCCTCACCTCCTGGTGGTGGTGATAGTGATGATTCAATGGTTTTATCTGTATTCACCGATGCTAATAAAGGGAACTGTAATCTTGTGTTTTTATATTGTCACCCTGGGGATAAAAAATGGAAAACAAACAAGTGGTACTCTCACAGCATACCTGTGGAGGATATGAAATCTCTACAATGGTTTAAAGGTAAGTTTTACGTTATGTGTGAATTTGACGTAAACCTAGAGATCGAGAAACAGAAACCGAGTGATGGAAGGATAAAAATTTGTGTTAGGAGAATTAGGGTAATAGGCGCTTATTCATGTCCATTAGTAGGAGGACTGGATACTTGTTCGGAAAAGCTGCATTTTGTGGCGACCAATGACCAAGTTTACTGCATTCAAATTATTTACCCTGAGAAAGGATTTGGGAAGGTAGTTATCCAAATAATTGTGAGGAGGTTGGATTTTCTTGCAATGGCGTGGAAGATGGTGTATGACATAGGTGAACATGTTCTATTTATAGGAAGCGGCTACACCACCTCTTGTTGCTCTGCACCCGAAATGGGGATTTCCAGGGGTTGTGCTTATTTTACTCTTCCTCGTGATCATAGTTTGTATACATTCGACATAAAAAGTACTGGTAATTCGGTTACTGTGCCCTGTTTAGAGCTGCCAAAGCCATGGAAGGATCCGGATTTTATCATGATGCCTAATGGACGAAAAAGAAAAAGAAAAAGAGAGGAAAATATGGTGGGTAAGGATGCATGCAAAAACAACTTAGTAAGTGCAGTGGGGTGTAAAACAGATGTAGTTCGTAACCGTGAGGATGGCAAACTGGTAGGAAAAGACAATGCAGGAGATTTTGCAGAAATGAAAGCATGTCCATGGGGTAATCTTAACGGGGACATGGTGGAGTCTATAGCAAACTATCTTCATCGATTGGATTACATTCATCTTCGTTCAGTATGCAAAGCATATCGAGCGCTATTGCCCACGGGAAAGTTCACATCTACTACAAGAGGCACACACTTATCACCATGGCTAATGTTTAGTAGAGATCACAATAGCACCACCTTCAATTTTTTTAAATCCCATGCACAACAATGAGAATTACCTCTTGAAGATCCCCGATCTTGTGCGAACTGTAATACATTTTCAAAAGGGGGGCTGGTTACTGGTGTCTATGGAAAATATGGAGCATTTATTCTTTTTCAATCCCTTTACAAGAGAGACTATCGAACTCCCAGAATTGCCAGTTGATTTCACCTTCTCCAGTGTCTCGTTCTCTTCCTTACCTACATCATCAGACTGCGTAGTTGTGGCCATTGAGCTACAAAGGAACTACAATGAAGAAATTTGCCTCTACTTCATCAGAAAGGGGGAACAATTTTGGAGTTCTCGCAACGTTGGTGCTAATACCAAAATGTACATGCCATCACATAACACTCCAGTTCTCTACAATGAGGATTCCTTCTACCGTGGGGGTTTGTATTTCGTAGATTACAACGGGAGTGTAGGTATATTTAACATAAAGAATAATAGTTGGAAAGTCCTTGAGAAACCCAATCAGCCATTTAGTGGAATTTATCCAAGTTTCTTGGTTGAGTGTGGTGTAGAGTCAATGTTAGACAATTAACATGTGTAAAATGAGTGTTCTAGTAGTTGGTTTAGTGGAAGCATCCATGGTAGGTAAGCCTCCATATTAATAGTTGTTAGTTGTTAGCCTCCATAGGTATAGTTGTTAGCCTCCATAGGCATAGTTCTCTTCTTCTCTTTGTAAGCCTATAAATAGGCATTTGTAGTATCATTTGTAGTCATCCAAAATTAGTGAGATTGGGTCCTTAGTAAGTGAGAGTTGAAATCTCTCCTTATGTGAGTTTATGTGTGTGAGGTTTGTAAATCATCTCAGTGATTAGTGATGATCAATATCATTCATCCTACGGGGTTTCTTAGTGGACGTAGGCGTTAGTGCCG
Organism: Papaver bracteatum; assembly: GCA_023529315.1. NCBI lineage: Eukaryota > Viridiplantae > Streptophyta > Magnoliopsida > Ranunculales > Papaveraceae > Papaver > Papaver bracteatum. Next base: position 1,679,301 of record JAJJWX010003506.1, read on the forward strand.
AACCACTATAATATCTTGTGTCTTCTCTCATTTATTTATATCTGTTCTTGTGTCTTATCATAAATCTAATATGGTATCAGAGCTCCGAAGTCTCATCTCAATTTCTAATATGGTATCAGAGCCAAGTTCGATCCAAATGGGCATTTAAGTTTCCGCTACAAGATGAAGTTTAAGTTTCCACTCCTATCAGAGCCAGACCCCATCCGTGAGTTCGTGGTTTCCGTACCACTCATATCGTGAGCTCGACTCCCACTCAACGCTACCCGTGTCCATCCGCGTGTCAGTGGTTTCCGTACCACTCAGTTTCAGTGTATCCGTGATTTCCGTATCACTTAGTATCCTCCATCAGTGTATCCGTGGTTTCCGTACCACTCAGTATCCGCCATCAGTGTATCCGTGGTTTCCGTGCCACTCATTCAGTGTAGTTCTAGCATGGGAAGCAATCCGTAGGCCACAATCCGCGTGCAACCACAGTTGGCAGGCCGCAATCCGTGTGCTACAATCCGTCTTTCATGCTTCAGGTCCAGGGTGTATTCAAACTCGACCCTCTCGAGTTTGAGGGGGGGTGTCAGAAATAGTCCCACATTCCCCCGAATCCTCCAGTCACCGTGCCATCTAATAGGTCAGCTCGGTCTCCTCAAGTTTCTTTAGTAATTGTACCATCCGTACCCCCTACTCCCACAATTTCTGTACCATCAGTTACGTCACCACTGTTGCCGCAAGTTGTTCTAGGAGTTGTACCATCAATTCCCCCTAGTTCTCCAATCACCGTCCCATCAAATACGTCAAAGACATAAATGAGCTGCTCCAATAATTGTACGATCCGTCCCCCTGTCCCTCCTATCTCAGTGCCTCACCAACATTACTGCTTAGTTTTTATCACGCCAAGTCCTCTTTTAATGATCGTTCAAGTTGTACACTACATTTCTCTCCGTGTTCAACTTGAGGGGGGTGTTGGAATATATGACACCTATCACTATGGTGTTGTTAGGTGAATGAAGAAAATAGAGTCAATGTTAGACAATTAACATGTGTAAAATGAGTGTTCTAGTAGTTGGTTTAGTGGAAGCATCCATGGTAGGTAAGCCTCCATATTAATAGTTGTTAGTTGTTAGCCTCCATAGGTATAGTTGTTAGCCTCCATAGGCATAGTTCTCTTCTTCTCTTTGTAAGCCTATAAATAGGCATTTGTAGTATCATTTGTAGTCATCCAAAATTAGTGAGATTGGGTCCTTAGTAAGTGAGAGTTGAAATCTTTCCTTATGTGAGTTTATGTGTGTGAGGTTTGTAAATCATCTCAGTGATTAGTGATGATCAATATCATTCATCCTACGGGGTTTCTCAGTGGACGTAGGCGTTAGTGCCGAACCACTATAATATCTTGTGTCTTCTCTCATTTATTTATATCTGTTCTTGTCTCTTATCATAAATCTAATATGGTATCAGAGCTCCGAAGTCTCATCTCAATTTCTAATATGGTGGAGAGCTTTTATTAGTAAAACTGGGACGTCTTGGAACGCTGTTTGGGATTTTCAAATTGGATTACTTCCGGACGTGTTGGGTTAAGGTTAAAAATTTGGGAAAGCATATGTTGTTCGTCAGCAACACTTCATGTTTTTCAGCGATTGCTCCAAATAGTCGCATGGAGAACAAAGTCTATTTCCCTAGATTATGTATGAACGGGGAAGGAGTAATATTCTACTGTCTTGAAACGGGTAGTTATCGGTCTTTTAAAAGTCGACATTCTGCCTCGAATTTTACTGACACGGAGGGATGGTACTCAAACTGCACTTGGATTGAACCAAACTGGTCGAAGTCCTCTGATCAAGAGCTTAAATGGGCCAAGTCCCCCACCTAGAAATTTACTCTCTTTTTTTTTCATCTGATAAAATGCACTATAAGACTTTTGTTTTCTTGTCTTTTGGTTTCTGCTGTTATTTTTCCTTATTTCTGTTTCTTCACACAAGATAGCACGATCTCTTGTTAGTAACGAAGAGGCCTTCTTATGTTTGAGAGCAAGGATATCATCAATCAAGGTAAGTAGGAAAGTTCTTTACGTTTTTTGAGAGACCATGCCTAGTAGAAAAAGATGTAAAATGCATTCTAATAAACCGTTTGGCCTTACGGAAGGGACTGGTCAAAAGATTTTACTTAAGCCACATTTTCTACATGGCTAACTTAGTAACTTGAGAACCTAAAGTCTGCTGTCTTTGAGCCAGAAATTCTAGTATCACAATCATGCAAGCTACGTAGAAATTCCGGACCTTCTCCTTCACTAGCGTTGACCTACAGTACCAACAGTCAAGATAATCTCTCACAATCAGTGTTTAACAAGAGAGAAGACGATACAAACACCTCATTTATAGCACTAGTAAGTTGAAGCAACTTGATTAATTATATCATAGAAATGGTCTAGAAGCAGCGGCAGATGAACGGCAGTTATTTGTGCTGTCACAAAAACATGGTTTCATTTGATACGTCAAACATGGATCAAGGTAAAGTTACAAATTCAAGCCAATGTTGGAAGGCTAGTTTTGTGCCATCTGATCCTTGGATAAACCTCTACCAACAAAATAGTTTTGCTCTTTGCTCTTCAGAGTAGCCGAATATAAGATGTTTGCTCTTTGAGAGAAAAAAAAGTCCCATCTGTGAGGCAAATATAATCCATCAAGGACGCTGAGCGTCTGAATCCAGAATTAGGCCGACCTTTTCATGCTTCAATCTTAAATAGGAACTGAAAAAGAGACCTAATTTTTCTTCCAAGTCCTAGAGCATCTTGCTGATGATGTATTAGACCGACTAAAACTAACACAACCGAAGAATCGTGCTCCATAAAAGTTTCATCTCGGTCCATGGAACTAAGACACCAGAATTCCAGTTTATTCATTTCTTTTGCATATACACTTATCTTTTCACATCTGTGACCATTTGAAGGAACTAATCCAGTAATTAAGTTCATATTAATTTCCAAAAACAATTAAGGGGGGAAGCCCGCTAATTTCAACCAACCAACAAAATAACGAGGTCAACCTAAGTAGCCACGGCAGGGGATCTAAGGCTGATTTGTCCCGACTAACAAAACGTTGGGGTTGAAGGCCTCGACTAACTTATAGGCCCAGCCTTATAAATTTCAATCTAATCAGGACTAATTTAAGAACCATCTTTTGGGCACTACCCAAAAAAAGTGGGGGACTACCCAACTTTAACTGTAGCGGGTATTAGAATTAATATTTAGTCACCCCTTAAATTTTTTTTTTAATACCCACTTTACCCTTAACTAAAAACTTCGTGATTCATGATTCATGTGATGAATTTTTTTTTAATTTTTTTTAGCAATTATGATATGAGTGATCATGTGATCAAACCTACGAATCAGAACCCCCTTCACCTCCTTGTTTATATGTCAATACTTCAAATGATCCAAATATGAGTTATTTGTTAGAAGAAGAAAAAAAAATTCCCCAAAGTGAAGAGAACCCACCAAATGATGGATTTTATCAGCCACAACCTGAAGATGAACATATGGGTACTCAGTTTTAGTTAATGTATGTTGAATTGTGGGAAAAATTGGAAAAACTCAAAATTTTTGGGTAAAAGTTCGGTTAGGGAATGGTAGTTCGGTTACCAGATTTAAAATATAGGTAACTGAACATTTCTGAAAGTGTAGTTCGGTTACCAGACCTTGTAGACGCAGGTAACCGAACTACATGTTAATGGTGGTTTGTTATAGTTCGGTTAGGAAATTCCAGAAGACATAACCGAACTTTTATTCTAGACTTTCCAGGGAAGAGTTCGGTTTAGTCGAGTTTTATACCTTGGTAACCAAAAGATGGTTCTAATTTAAATATGAAGATTACATGGGTAAATTTCTAAAGATATGCCACGACCTGGGCCATATTATTAGGCTTATTATTTTGAATGTTTTAAATTATAAAACGAAGGACAAGCTTAAAAAGAAGTGGTGTCTGCCTTTGGTAAAAGACGGCCGTTGATTTCGGTCATCCTTCGGCTGGGATTATGAGTTCGCAAGATATACATCCGTCCATGCGTTGTGTATACATTTGTGATTTTGTTATTTTGGACGACATGATTATGTCGCGCCGCGACCGATCTTTAACCATGTCAGGAAGGAGAAGTCCTACAGCAAAGATTTGTGGTGAAAACGAAATTTTGGATATGGATAGGAGTCCCGCGACAAAGATTATACTAAATCGGGTGACGCGGAGTAAAGGCGCGGTCAAATGACTCATCGCAAATAGCCTGCTCTGATACTATGTTAGAATATGAGCATCCAACTCAAAACCAATTGGAAATGAGTGGAGGGGCCCTATGAGATTATAAACCGCAAGATCTTAGATTGCCCAAACAATGTGGGACTAATAGTCTCAACATTTCATGAGGGTTTCAGTAATGGAAATTATGCAGATCAATTAAATGTTTGGTCTTCAAAATTCAAAAATATATGGTGCGGTCTCTATTAGTATGTGGACATTTTTGGGTGATGATTGGTAGTAGAGGTGAAAATGAAGATGGATGGGAGGCCGGTGGCGGTGATCGGCAAAAGTGGCAGCGGTAACAGTTGGATTGACTGGTAACTATGATGGATGATTTGGAGATCTAATGTTTATTAGGGGGTTGTTTGTTAGGGTCGTGTATTGTGGGCTTCTTAACTGGGTTTACTTGCGGACTAATATCCACGGGTATTTAGGCTTTTCACATGTATTTGTTTGGGCTCGATCTTTTCGAGTATTCTTAGGATACGAATTTTGGCCAGGCAATAAAAAGTTATTTTTGGGCATACCAAAAAATTTCCGGACATACATTTTGTCTAAATTCGGCTTAAAAGTTGTGAGCCGAACCTTGAGTATGCCCAGCAATTTTTTGGTATGTCCAAAAACATGTCTCAGGCAATAGGCATTCTTCTGCCTTGGACTTCTGTAGTGGGTTTTCCATTTTGGGTTTCTATACTTTGAAATGCCATCAATGTGGGGTTGTAACTTGTATTTGGGTCTCGTACAACAATTTTTGTTCGTTTTATTTCTAATATAATTTTATTTACGGAGCAAAAGAGAAAAAAAAAGTCTCAAACCAGGTCACTAGTATTTATCGCATCAAGCTACCACTTTATTACAGTGACATCGGCGTCATATCAAATTTTATTAGGTTGACAATTAAAATTACAATAACTTGGATAATTACAGTTATCTAAACCCAGGATACATTTTGATTGCTATCAAAATGCTGTTATTTAACTGTTCATATATCATTTTTGATATCATACCACTAATTACTTCTTGTGCTCTTACGGCATAGATTGAGATATATATTGATCGATCAAGTTGGGGATGCAGAATCCATGTCGCAAACTTGCAATCCATACTTTCTCGACATCTTCCAGTGTTATTGGCGAATTGCTGCCACATTCATGCGAGTTCCAATTTTCCAATGGGTGAACTATTCCAGCTACTCGCGCTGTGCTCATAACTCTTCTCGGCAACCAGTTCTGTTACATATAAATTTCTTCGTAGTTAATTTGGCCGACATCAAATTTAGTGACAAACGTCGAGTCAACTACAGAAATTTAATTACTTCGCAAGAGTGAATGTTTTCTATTGCGGGTGGAACTGTCATTGCCGGGGAATTAAAGTAGACGCAATCTTTACGCATATTCTTAAAGTTCTCAATCCATGGTGGAGTTTTCGAAAATGGGATGAAGAACGTCCCTGCCGATGCATCTCTCTGATTTTCGTCGCTAAATCCGTCACCCACCACCAACCAAACCAATTACAAAAATAAATCAGTTGATCATAATCCAGAATGTGAGTTTTGGACAGACCGAACTGGCTACATTTTCTCACCTGACTATGAGCATGAGTTGTGGTCGCTGAAAGGATTAAATTACTACTTATATCCGATGTTAACGACGCTGTGTCCAACATCATGGCTTTCAGTTTCGATTTGAGCTTTTCAAATTCATCCATACTTGGGACAATCACTTGATAACCCCTTTGGCACAAAAGCAAGGCAATTGTATATGCTACTTTTGTGAATTTTCCTCTCATTGTCACTTGTTTGGCTCCTTCAGGGATGATGTTTGTGATGTTGTTGACCACCAGAGCAACAGTTAAGCTACTTCCATCCACAACTATAATCTTCAAATTTGGGAGTTTTGCTATATATAGCTCACCATTCTTGTTCAGTTCTTCATCCTAAATATTCAACATTAACATTATCAAATAGTGAATGGTTCAAATTTTGGTTAATGTTGGCACAATGGTTCAACATTAGCATATAAAATGTTTATTAAATCAAAAAGTGGGAAACATAAATTTAGATTTACTTTTTAAAGAAAAAAAAGAAAAAAGTTAACCAACTTATTACAGAGGCAATTTAGCTTTAGAAAAATTCTTTTTTACCCAAAAACGACCTAAGAGACAAAACCAAAATTAATGGCGGGACCCCCTGCTAGCTCCCGCGGGACCCACCGGGACCCACCAACAAAAAATGTGAGACAAATTTGAAATGTCGTTTTGGTGTTGTTTGGGAGAGCGGTCTGTGCAGAATTGTTGTTAACTTTATATGAAGCAAAATTACTTTTTTTATTTTTGTAACTTCAAGGATTGACTTTAGATGCTGGTACCTGAACACAGTATTCAAGACATAAAATGATAGAGATTACATATCTTGCCTGATTCAAGAGACCTAAGCTTATGACTGTAACACCAGCCTTTTCAGCTTTAGTATGGCTTTCTCAAGCAACGCATTGATATTCTTTCTTTGTGAGGCTAACTTGTACTGCAACAAAAATATCAGATAATTCATGCTTCGGCCCAGTTGCCCATAATCAAATTTTGATGAGTTTTGTATTCTTTATGTTAGTTCCTTGACCAAACACTAGTTAGAACAAAGGAAAAGATATCAAGCACCCGAGATAAAACCCTTTTTAATGGGGGTTAGCCACCTCTGCTTAGAAGGTTTAAGAGAAGAATTCAGTTTAACTGAATTGTATTAATAAAACTTGTGTTGAAAAACAAAACCAGGGCAAGTATTTATAGTTCTACCTTGCTTGATAAATACGTAATAAAACTGAATTAAAGGAAGCTATCTTAAACAAGGAAACATTAACTGAATATGGTAGTTCTAATTAAAGTAAACCATTGAGAGGAGTTGGTGTTGCATCATCCCTCCCTGGTTGAAAACCTGTTTGTCCTCAAGCATTGAGTTCTGGAAAACGAAAAGTCAGCTCATCGGCGTCTTCCCATGTTGCTTCTTTAGTAGTGTGATCCTTCCACTTAATTAACCATTTGGTGCCAGCTTGAGCCCCCTTTTTGTACATGCGTCTATCCAAAATAGCCTTAGGTTCCCATTTATCATAGTCGATAATATTGGGTAAAACTGTCTCAGTAACAACAGAAGAGCCAAGGTTAAGTTTCAGCTGGGAAACATGAAAAACTGGATGAATCCTACTTGCAGCAGGTAGTTGTAGCTTATATGAAACTTTTCCTATCTTCCCAATAATACGGAATGGTCCATAGAACTTTGGAGAAAGCTTTGAGAAGGATTGATTAGATACAGTTGATTGTCTATAAGGTTGGAGATGTAGATATACCCAGTCATTGACAGCAAAGTTTCTCTCCGTTCGATACTTATCAGTAAAAGCCTTCATTCGAGTTTGCGCAGCTTGAAGATGAAATTTTAAGAGCATCAAAACACAATCTCTAGCTCGTAAATTGAGATCAACATTATGAACTACCATAACTAAATATGGTAGTTCTAATTAAAGTAAACCATTGAGAGGAGTTGGTGTAGCAGCACTTTACTTACTTGGTAAGTGTATTTTTGTACAACCCAAGTCTGTAGGTTTAGTCTTCCATAGAAATTGTTCCTCTCAACAACAAAACAACTGATGTAACCAAACAAGACTGCCCACATATATGTCAATGGCCATGCAAAAATCAAATACCATTCAGTACCAGTACTAGGATTATATGGATTTGATGCAAAGGAGGCGAGTCCTGGCTGTAGATGTTAAATTGAGTCGAGGGTTGTTGGATGTGTAAGATGAACAACATCTGTTTGTTCATCTGTCCTTCTTAGTGAGGTTCTGTACGATTCATCATTGGACGTGTCCATGGTTCCATATATGTGATCATAGATTGGCATGAATAACGAGTAATTTGTGCGGAACCGAGTGCAATGAAGGGAATGAAACTTGTTGAGCAAAAAAAGAAACATTATTGAGATTTTTAATAAAGTGCCCATGTGAGCAAATGCATTTAAGAAAATGCCCACGTTATTTTCAAAATTAATTTAATGCCATGCCGTTTATAATTCAGTCATGTCTAACGTGTTTGGTATTTTTTCATTGACTTAGTCAATTTATAATGCTGAAATTACATTACTAGCCTTGTAGTTTCCTAATAAACATAATCGCCTCTTCCCTTTCTTTTCCACTCGTTGTTTTTTCTTCTACACAAGTGAACCATTGAACCATAACTGTGGCTGCAACAAGATTCTTCTTGAACTGAATCAATACCTTCACCCGCTTCTTTTTCTCTTACATCATCACTACCACCAATTCATTAGCTACAACTACCAGTTGTACTATAGAAAATACCTATTTTTTATCTCCCAAATCTGACCAATTTCTGGCCGTTTTCGTTCATGTATTATATTCTTGATGTTGACGAAGCTTTAATGATGTTAAGGATTGTAATCGAGTAGAAACTGCTTCATATTTTCGTGCATCACCACCGCCACCATGTTCTGCAATTCTTCTTGTTAATCAAGAGATTATTATTATGATTTCATAATTTCTAAAATTATAGAAATTTCTGGGGGGGTTTGTTAAAATTGTGTTTAATTTATACAATTCATGTGGTTTTAGTAATTGGGTTTAATCTATTTTTTCGTTCTTTTTAATTATTAATATGTTAATTAGGCTTTCAATTGTTTTCGTCTAACACTTCTTACTAGCTTTTGCTTAGGAATTGGATTTGATGTGTTTAGTTGGAAGAGAACTAGAGTATTGAATGAATCATGAGTCATGGGTTGCGTAAGGAATCTATGGATTAGATGTTTCAGATAAGGAGAACAAATTCAATGGAGTTATCTCCATCATAACTTTGTGAGGCGCATATAGGTTGTTTGAGAAAATGTCTGAGTTACCAGTTCTTTACAAACTCAAATTCAAGCTCCATTTGCAATGTAACCATCACCAGTTCTGTCCCAAGTCTTGAGTAGCTGCTTACTTATATGGTATCGGCTATGGTTGTCCACCAACTATGGTGATTTAACAGTCCACCAAGTAACCATCACCGGAACATACTACAAAACAGAAGGCCTCTTGGGACGGTCAAAAAGCGTCCCAAGATGACAATAAACCTTCCCAAGAGGTATTAGGGACGTTTTATCTACCGTCCCTTGTTCCACCGTCACTAATACTATTTGGTCATGTTTTCTTTTTGGGACAGTCATATTTTAGCCTTAATTTAAATATTCCATGACTATTAGGGACGTTCAGGCCATCACCGTCCCAAATATCCATCTTTAGGGACGGTTTTGAAAAAACAGCCGTCCCTAGAAGCTACTTGTTTTGTAGTGATAAAACGATGAGCTCCCACTCACTGCGAACAACCCCACAAAATCAATTACTCATAACAGTGAGATTGTTTTTTCTTTCATAGATAAAGGATGCTCTTAAAGTGAAGGAGAAGTGATGTGTGTTGTGGATAATGAGATGAATAGAGATAATTAAGAGTTTTTGTAAGTTGATAATCGATGGGTAGTTATCAGATTCCAGTTTGCAGGTAAGAATAAACTATAAATTGAGGCGCAAACACCAATAATTGCACTTCTTCATCACCAGAACCTACTCCAACCGTTTACAACGTGTAATACCAGTAACTCTTAGAAAGTAACAAGACTCACTAGTGGATAATAGGTTTTTTACTACTTCCTGGGCTTTTCAAAAACAACTGTTATTGGGATGTATTATTTATCCATGCTGTCTATAACAGTTGTTTTATAAAAAAATATTAAACTAGTTCCAATAACAGTTGTTTTATAAAGGGATATTTTTGGAAACAGTATGTAATAATTCAGAGATTCAAGAACTACTGTGAGGGCTAGCATTTTTCTCGGAAAGAGAAAAAGAAACCAAACCTTATCTCTTTTATCTCTATATCATTTCGCTTCAGCTAGCCTCTTCCACCACTTCTCTCTCTCTGTTTCGCCTCATTTTTTTTCTGTACCATAACAATTAGATGCCTGTGAATCAAAACTTTAGTATTAGGTTTTGCGTCCTCTTCTCAACATCGGCTCTTGAAGATTTGTTCCGAATCGGTGAGAAAGAGGTGATGATGACAATCAACAACAATTGAAAACCTAGATTAATCTAGGAAAACTGAATCGAAAGGTAAGTCTAATCTCTATTTATCGTTTTAGTTCGATCGACTAACTTATTCATCTCTAAATTGAAATTTCAGTAAAATGTTTTTTAGATCTTATTAAACCTAAAAGCTTCAATTTCATCTCAGTTCTCTTTTCAGATTTGTTATGTGTTAGTGGATTTATTCATACTTTTGTTTATTTGTTTGTTTTCTTAGTTTAGTTTTATTGATTGTGTGTATTTTCTTTTTATTCAGGCACTAAAGAAGTAGAAAGCTCCACCACCATCATCAAAGCAAGCTAAATCTAATATTGGTAAACAAAATTAAAAAAGAAAACTCAATTCATGATTAAATCTATATTGGTTTCTTCTTTTATGTTGAATTTAATTTAAGTTTTTTATTTTGTACTCAGTTGTTTTGTTTTATGATTTCTACAGAAGTGATGCAAAGGAAAGCAAAAGGATAAGGTTAAGAACATTCCCGTGTTTGATAAAGCTGGGATTTAATTTGTGATTTTGTGTTGTAAGATCATTACTTCTGCCAATTTATGAAATATTATGCATATACTGTTTGATAAATATGGGTTTTCTTAATTATGTTGTTACTAGATTAGGATTCTTATGCTGGAATTTTGTGTTGTTACATCTTTAATTAAAAGATATTTTTTGTGATGCATTGATTTCTATTTGCTGAATTTGCTGAACAGTTCAATGAATTGGGAACTCATGGAACAAAAGTTATTATCTACAATCTTTGGTTTACCAATGATGGGGAAATGGAGGTCAATTTTGAATCAGATGTAAAGGTTCGTTTATGATGTTGTAACATTGTCCTTTCATTTCCATTACAATTGTCTTTTCATATTTTTGTTGCTCAAATTTGAGTGTATACATGTCTTACTTGTTATGCAGGATATTTGATCGAAATGTCCAAGAAAGCTACTTTACAAGCGCTATGCCAACAAAATCTGGACAACAAGCTTCACTATTCTAATATTGCCTGGAAAAGTTATTCGGCGGCACAATATTGCAGATGATCTGAAATTTCTTAAGTACATCTTGTACAAACCTAATATTGGTCCAAATTCAGAGGTCCATTTCATCTTTGGTTTCATGTTTACTTTCTTTGCTGCTGATTATGAGGTCCAGCTACGCGGTGGTCTCTTTTTTCATAGTACGTTCTTTGTTTTTGTTTATACACTCAGACTCAGGGTGCAGTAGTAACTACAACTGGGTTCCTAAAGGATGCTCCTAAGATAAATATCCATGGATTCTGCGTTTACCACAAGAACAGGCTAATATTGGTCAGTCAGAATGAGGTGTAGCAGGTGAGAAAATTCTGCTAATCTTTTATGTCGTCTTTCACATTATGATGCTCCCATTTCCTCTTTTTAAACTTCGTGCAATGATCTGTTTCGGCAGGTACTTTAGAGGTTAATTTTATTCAACCAACTCATAACAAGCAAAATTTTTGGAGGACTACAATTTTTCAAAGGCTTGAAACCCGCTTGAAAGAAATGACATTGGAGTATTGGGAAGACATTCGTAACATCTTGGAGATTGCAGTAGTTTACTCAAGTTGAGATTTGTTGGTTTTCATCGGAATAACATCTTGGAGATTCGTAAAATTCATTTTTTAGTTTCATCCATGGTGTAGGGGTACGAGGTTTAAGATGGCATTTGAAACTGAAGATTCTTCTCGGATAAGCTGGTTTATGGGAACCATATCATCTGCTCAAGTTGTTGATCCAGTTCGCTGGCCTGGTTCACCATGGAGGCTTCTACAGGTTTCCTTCTTAATTCCATTCTTAGAGCTACTAGTTTATTTTTCTTCAGTATCAGTAACAATCAATGTCATTAGTTATATTATGTTACTTTTTCAGTCACTGCATATCTCAGGTTATAATGTATTCGTGTTGTTAATGCCATGTTAGTGTGCCTGTGGAGGTGTGCTCCTCTAAGGATCATCACTGGTCAAATTCTACCAATAAAGATCATGTGATAGACAATCTTTTGAGGCATCTCTTGGTCGAATCTCTAGGACAATATGCCGAAATTGTAGTGCAGAATGGAGATTGCATATCAGTTTGTGAATATGTCCTGTTGTTGCAGTTCGTTTAACTTCTCAGTTTGTAATCCAATATGCTTCATAGAGCGGTTAAGCTCTTCCTTGCTCCACTAGGATTGAAATTAATCTTTGCACTTGTTTCTTATGAAGTCAAGCATGATTTAATTGATTGAAATTAATCTTTGCACTTGTTTCTTATGAAGTCAAGCATGATTTAATTGACAAGATTGTGCACAAGGAGTAACGGTGGCGGTATCCATTTCCGATGCATGGATAAGATGTGTGAATGTTTAGTGGTTACGGTCGAATAGGAAACTTGGGTTTTCTTTCCTAAATTGGAATTGCAGGGAAGTAGATGTATAGAAGAAGAAATGATACAGAGATGAATACCATATTGATTTCCGCATGTTCGTGTACTTCATCAGCTACTTGATATTGGTATGTATGTACTTGAATAATTAGATAAATATGTTACTACTTAGTCTTGATGATGAGGAAATGACTTAAGTAGTGAACCACCAGGGTGTTGGTTCTAATTTGTTTATAATACTGGTATTGATCGACATCTTCAGATTTACTCAGTAGATGTACATGATCAAGGGTGTAGCAGTAAGTTATCTAAACCCAAGATACGTTTAGGATTATGCCTATATCTTAAGATTTGACCGTTAGAATATTGTGATTTTTGGATATGTTTTGTTAAGGCGAGTCATAAGGCTACTGTAAAAATTTCAGGACGATCAGGTAACATTAGATACCGAAAAAACTTTACTGAATTGGAACTGCATTGTGTAAAAACGGAAATCCCTTACAGCCTCACTCATCCGTCCTTATCTCTCTAAATGATCATAGGATAAGGTCGACACTTTGTAGTTTGTTTTATGTGATTTCTTTGATGTAAAATGTAAATTCTAAGGGCGATGAAACCTAACCCACTCAACTGATCCGTAAAATTTGCAGGATGAATGGTCATTGTTTACACGTGCGTATTAGTTCTTTGTTTCAGTTTGAGAAGGCTACTTAAAAAGTAGCTTAATGATTTTTGTCAGGTGGTCGGTTTAGAATAAATGGCCAAAGAAATTAAATCGGAAGAACAGGTTTCAAGTAAAAAATTAGACCGGGTTAGTCATTTTTCTTTTCATTTTCAAAATCTAAATGGAATACTTTGTCATTCAGTGTGAATTTCATGGTGTCTCTGCTGTATCGAAACTTAATGATGAAATACTTTTTTTATGCAGAACAGGAAGCTGAATGACATGTTTGGATCCTAGTGGAGCAAGGCAGAGCTTAACTGCTCTATGAAGCATATTGGATTTGAAGTTAATAACTCAGGTGAGTAATTCATGTTCTTAATCTTACCTGAAATACAGCCTGTTGTCTGCGAAACTGTCATCAATGGGCAGGGATTTAGAGGGTACTTCCTTGACAGGAAATGTCCACCTATGTCTCCTCTATATCTTGTTAAAAGGGCTTAGTGTTTTGACTGATCGTTTAGGATTTACGGCCTTCAATGTCCAGTATGGAAGGACTGAAAACTGTAGGTTTGCAGTTCTGTGACCATTTTAGCACACTCGTTTCACAGACTAAATGAACTCTAAATCTAGATTTTTAAAATGATTATGAAAGAGAGTTCTTTCTACTTTATAAATTGGGGTCAATCTATAAATTCCGACTTCTAACGAATCCTATGGAGCCTCGCCAATGCAGCTCGTCTGAGACGTCAGTTTTGCGATGTTTCTATCCAGTTTTTGTGGTATTATAGAGACTCTTAGTATAGATTTTTGTAAGTCTTATCAGTTTAATTCATAGTCTGCATTTACAATTGTTGGCTTGGATAAATTAGCAGAAATGTGGACTAGGTACTGACACATTTTGATGTCCAAATAAATTGGTTCTAGCCCCATGTGCCCCACGTAAGTTCTTTGAATTCACAAGAGTTAATCTAGCTAGGTGTGGATGTGAATACTAAACCATTTTTATCTTATGTAGTGTAGGCTGTTTATTTCTTGATGGGGTTCTTTAATAGCAATATCCAAGTGATTATTTGTGTGGTGGAATTTTAAATGTGTACTATACCGTAATGCTTGCCCGTAAGAAATACACTTGTGCATGTTTTGATCTTAGCCACCAGTTGAATGTATACATGGAATTTGGTATGAATGACCTTTTGATTTTTGGTGGAGATATTTGTATGTCACACATTTCATGTCTTATTATTGTTAACCTAGTAGTCCTTATCCATGTACACACAAGAACCACCAAGAAAAGGTTTTCAATCTTTTTGCAAGATTTTGACTGCTTCGCTTCTGATACTAGTACTCATGGGTGGTTCCACTAGTGGAAAATGGATTTTTAACAACTTCCTAGTCGTTTTAGTATAACTAGTCTCTGACACAGTAGTTTCGCTAGGGATATTTTTACTTCTCTCTCTCTCACAACTTAATCTCATTTTGGTAGATTATTTTTCTCTCAATCATAACAATAAGTCTCTTATGAAACTATATTAGGTTTTTCTTATCTTCTTCTTCAAAGATATTCATCACAAATGAAACTCACATACATATCTTGCAAGAAGAAATCTATGGTTCTTATGAAGATTTATTTGTTTTGTGAGGGGTTTTTTTCTTCTGTAATGGATAGATTTTACCTACAGGTTTTATTTAGTTTTTGTTTTTTTTTATTCTGAATCGATCTGTTCACGAATTGGAAATACAATCTGTTCAGAAATTAGGAAAACTGATTCTAATTATATCTCTATCGACGACGATCTTCTTATTTCAACAGGTATGTATTTCTGTTTCTTTATTTATATATCTACATCTATACGAAGAGTAAGTTGTATTTGAATTTTATGTAATCTGTAGTAATTGATTTCAGTATTTTTAAAATTTGTTGAATCTGGATCTTCGATTGAAGATTTAACTTGTTTTGAATTTCTGTTTCGAATATTTTGAGCTGAAATCTGAATTTCGAAGTGAAGTTTTTTGGAGTTTTTGAATTTC
Source organism: Papaver bracteatum (assembly GCA_023529315.1). Classification (NCBI taxonomy): domain Eukaryota; kingdom Viridiplantae; phylum Streptophyta; class Magnoliopsida; order Ranunculales; family Papaveraceae; genus Papaver; species Papaver bracteatum. The sequence continues at coordinate 1,694,761 of JAJJWX010003506.1, forward strand.
AAATCTGAATGTTTTCCATGATTGAGCTCAGTTTAGTTAGGAATTGAAGTTTTGCTTCTTCGTATTAGACTCTGATTCAGTCAATTTCAACGTTAAGCATGAAAAACGTCTTCATAATAATTCGCTTGGATTTGAGTTTCACTGGATTATTTCGCTAAATCTGAATTTAACTTTCAATCTTTAGTGTTCAGATTCAGAAATAGTTTTTCATGCTTGTTGGGGATTCGTAGAACCCACCTTCTGTTCCGACTTTGGTTGCTGTAAAATGGGCCAGTTGGCTGAGGCATTCTGCAATAATTGTGGATTGGCATAATTTTGGATATACTCTGCTGGGTTTGTCTATGGGAACAAGTAGCCCATTTGTGAAAGTTTATCATTGGTAATTACAGACTTCATGCTTTAATACTTATTTTCTTTCTTGGTTCCATTCACTGTATATGTTTTTGAAACTTTTCAGGATTGAGAAGCACTATGGTAAGATGGAGGATGGATCTTTATGCGTTAAGCAGGCAATCCAACATGAATTGACTCAGAACTGGGAAATCAAGTATGTTATTAAGCTTAAATGTTCTCTATTTTTTGTCAATGCATGCTAAGAAGTTTCTGCAAGGTTTTTGACGGTGAAAATTTTGATTCTTTGTGATTCTGAAATAATTAGAGCAACTGTGCTATATGATCAGCCACCAGATTTTTTTCATCCTGCTTCACTTGAGGAGAGGCACGAGTTAAACATGTTTTGTTGTCTTTAAATTGATGATGTGCTTTCTCTTGAGACTTAACATATATCATCTGTATTGTGTAGTTATTTTATAGGTTAAGCAAAGATATAAGTGATCCTCATGGTTTTCATGATTTTGTTAGTGATGGTAATGCTGATAATCACCTGTCTTCAAAAATTTATTAATATTCAAGAGACAAATAGCTAATACATTGCTGGAAAATCACACAACTCTTGAAGGGTACAAGGAAATGGGTGGCAATGTCGTAAATGAAAATATCTTTACCTACCAGCGACATTCACTTGAAGTCCGGAAGGCCAGTCCTTGTTGTTAGCAGTACGAGCTGGTGAGTTATGTATGATAGAGTGTTAGCTTTTATTAACATGTTGGTGCTAAACTCTGGTCTCAAAATCATGCAGTCGTATATTTATTAAAAAAGGCATTCTCTTTGGTAATCTTGGTACTGCTGCTTCTTTTCAGGACTGCAGATGAAGATTTTGGAATGCTTCTGGAAGCGGCGGTAATGTATGATAGACGGATTTCTGCAATCTTGGATAAGGATGATTATCCATTGTTGCTCGGTAGGTCTTCTACTTAGCATATTCCTGTTTCTAATTACATTACTCTCAGGAGATATTGCTAATAGTTATCTTTTTTATATTTATAGGATCAACAGACTTAGGTGTTTGCTTGCATACTTCCTCATCTGGGTTGGATCTTCCAATGAAGGTAATTCTTTGAGTTAGTGCAAGATCCTGAGACATAAACCAAGTTAGAAATCCCAAGTAAATAAATAAGTGAATTTCGAAATGGAAATCATTTTTCTATGGTATGCCTTTTTAACTCTCCGGGTTCAGGTCGTGGACATGTTCGGCTGTGGACTTCCAGTATGTGCGGTTTCGTTCTCATGGTAAGCTTGTGTTGTTAATTAGTAATCCTACAACTACATGAGATCCAGTGATAAATGATCTTCTTGCTAGTTTCAGTGTTTAACTGGGTATTCACTTTCTTTATTGATGGTATTTCTGCTGGTTTAATTATTTGACAGCATCGAACTTCTTTGGTCATCACTGTTTCAATTTCTCATTAACTCATTGTTTTTTCAATTAGTTTCAGGTTAAGTGGCTCCGGTACCTAGATTAAAATCAACCTTTTTGTTGTTTTGTTCCGTTGTAAGTTGAAACTAGCATCCGCAAGCCAGCACTGCCTTTCAAATGGGTTACACTCTATCAAAGAAGTCACAAAAAGAGTGGACAAATCTGATGTATGGAAGCTGGTCCTGCATGGTTTGGCATGTTTCTGGAGATGTTCACGCCTTAAAGGAGCACCTTTGAAGGATGAAGACTCAGATCTCACTCATTCTATGAGTACCAATATTTTAGTTGGACCAAAACCTGGAACTCATTTATTACCCTGCTTAGGTACATTTCACTGCCACCTGCTTAATGGGTTGATATAGAAATATCTTGAGAAAGTTTCTTATGAAGCATTAGACCACTCAGAAAATCTAGATAGAAAATTACATCGCTTCAGAACATTTCATTTCATTTCATTTTAAGATTGTTGATTTGTATTAAAGCCTTTTAGCCCCAAGATCATTTCTTTAGAATTATGTTCTACTGAGGACTATAAGTGAGATGTAACTCCTAAACCTTCATTTTTGTTTTCTCTTGGTTTGAATAATTTGTTGGTTGGGAGGCTGATGAAATGAAAGGATTTACAACCATCTAAAGTGACAAAAGGGGGATATGATTCTTTGTTACCGAGTTTTGTGACTTGTGTAAATATTTGGCATCTTAGTCTCCAGTATAGCACAAAAGAATCCATAAATGGATGACATTCTAAGAGCTTTATGTCTTAGGGATGTTTCTCATTGCTAGCAGAAATAGCAGAGCAGTTCTCCCAAGAGAATGTTATACTCCTGCAAATCCTAATAGAATCTCCTTTCCTCTTCATTCATGTGACATCAGAATATCAGATTTATTAACAACGCACACTCAAAATGATTTTATGTTTGCTTATTTCTTTCTGTTATCTTATATATACAGGGAAGTGGGTGCTGTACAGTTTGCAGACGTTATCTGGGCCTGAGTTTCTTTTGTACAATTAGCAGCCCCTCGAAGCTGCAGGTGAGATCTTGGATTACCCATGTTATCGTAGTTATGCTGCTTTTTATGCTCTATTGATCAATACATTTTTAAAGTTTAAACTACCCTGACCTTAATATGGATCAGAAGTGTTATTTTAAACCCCAAGAAAGTTTAAAAGAGAAAAGTTATGTACTCAAAGGATACTTTCTATTACTTCTCCAACCCATTTTAAACTACCCTGACCTTAATATGGTTTGGTTAATTAGTAATGTCACCTTTATCAATATGAGTTTAAAGTAATGAAATTATTTTGCTTCTGTAGATTGGCAGCAAAATGCTAAAACCAAAGACTCCTGAAGGTGAATGAGCATGGTTCTTTAAGTTCATACTTTTAACAAGATAAGTTTGTTGCAAAATTTCTAAACAAGTTCTAACATGATTATTCTAATTATTATTGTTGGTGTACTGAATGTAAATGAGTGTTTAGGAATTCTCTTAAGTTCTAAGTCAGTGACTGTCTTACAAACTTTTTTTTTTTTTTGCAGCTTGGGGATGCGGCTTTGGACCTGATTAGAGCTATTTTTTCAGAAGATGAAGTCAATGACTATCTTACAAACTTTTTTTTTTTTTTTGCATCTTGGGGTTGCAGCTTTGGTCCTGATTAGAGCTAGTTTTTCAGAAGATGAAGACATAGATGGTGAAGTCTTTACATTCATGTTTTGAAACTTTATGGTTGTAAAGCTTGTAATAGGAACATGGGTCAAGGTTTTCCAACTTAGTGTTAGATATTTTTTTCATACTTGGAACTCGCAGTATTTAGTTGAAATTGTAAATTGAATCCACTTTCAATACCAGTAGAGTTTTAAAGTCCTATCAATTTAATTTTGTGAAATTCGGTTTTAAAGTCATTATTATTAATTGTGATTCAGCTTTTATTTTTTGATTCAGTTGAATCAGCTCTGGATTCAGCTGAATCAATTATTATTATTTTTTTTTATGAAATATCTCAATAAAAACTACTGTTTCTGTCAGTAAGTTTTTAGTTACTGTGAAAAACTGTAGTTTTTTTAAAGAAATCAACCTTTGCCAGAAACAGTCGTTTAGGAAAAAACCACTCCTAGATTCCAACTGATGGAAACAGTCGTTTTTATTGATATAACTTCTTGTCCTGGCAGTGGTTTTACTTCCATTTTCCACTAGTGTTCTCCGTTATTCAGAAACATGCTAATTAAAGTTTACCTCCGTTAGTAAGACTTGTTTCATTTCATTTTTACTCTTATGTTTTTGTTTTTTTTTTTAATCTGGATCTAATTCTGCGAGTTCTGTTATCACATTCTATAGGATATGACCCAAGCGACACTAACTCAGGAATTGATTGCAAAGTATCTTCATATTTTCCAAGATCGGGATGTCAAACAACGTCTATTACAACAGATTGCTTACTGTAACATGGCAGGTATCTATTACATATACTCCAAATACATTTCCTTTCCCTTTCTCCCTTTGCCCTTCTACTTGCTATATTATAAGTGTAAATTAACCAGGGATATCTTGTGACGTTGTAGTTTATGGAAGAAGAAACAAAGAAACACAGTTCCAATATTCAGAAGGTAAGCTAAAGAAGCTCGAACTGTTTTGCGTGGTTTAGACTAGTTCCTTCAACACTCAATAAGTTTGTTGCAAAATTTCTAAACAAGTTCTAACATGATTTTTCTAATTATTATTGTTGGTGTACTGAATGTAAATGAGTGTTTAGGAATTCTCTTATGTTCTAAGTCAATGACTGTCTTACAAACATTTTTTTTTTTTTTTTGCAGCTTGAGGCTGCAACTTTGGACCTGATTAGAGCTAGTTTTTCAGAAGATGAAGACATAGATGGTGAAGTCTTTACATTCATGTTTTGAAACTTTATGGTTGTAAAGCTTGTAATAGGAACATGGGTTAAGGTTTTCCAACTTAGTGTTAGATATTTTTTTCAGACTTGGAACTCGTAGTATTTAGTTGAAATTGTAAAATGAATTCACTTTCAATACCAATTGAGTTTTAAAGTCCTATCAATTTAATTTTGTGAAATTCGGTTTTAAAGTCATTATTAATTGTGATTCAGCTGAATCAAAAAAAATTTTTTTATGAAATATCTCAATAAAAACTACTGTGTTTGTCAGTAAGTCTTTAGTAACTGTGAAAAACAGTAGTATTTTTAAATAAATCAACCATTGCCAGAAACAGTCGTTTTGGAAAAAACTACTTCTAGATTCCAACTGATGGAAACAGTCGTTTTTAGTGATATTACTTCTTGTCCTGACAGTGGTTTTACTTCCATTTTCCACTAGTGACTTGAACCTATTTGCATAAGAAGCTTGGTGATTGAAAGGTTTAGTCAAGACAAGAGGTATTATCATAAAAAACGACTGTTTTTATCAGTTGGAATCTGGGAGTGGTTTTTTCCAAAACGACTGTGTCTCGCAGAAGTTGAAATCTTTAAAAATACGACTTCCGTTGACAGTCAATTGATAACACTGACATTCACAGTGGTTTCTAAAGTTTTAAATTAGAAAATATAAAAGTTAATCGTCAGTTTTGAGAAGTGGTTTATATGGGCTGAATATTTTTTTTAAAATCCGATTCATCTGAATCCCAGTCTGACTAGTTTTTCATCTAACTGGTTTGAAATTCAAAATTCATTATAATTTAGAAAATCTGATTCACAACTTATTTCTAACTGGCATAAAATTTGAAATTCACAAAACTGAACTTTAATAGATGCTCATTTGATAACAAAACATTCACCATTCAATCTAAATTCGAAATTTGTTTACACCATTCTAAGTTATAATTATACTTGAGCTATTTTTTTTACAATCACTGAAACCCAACCTACACACAAAAGATGAACTGAGCTCACCTATATTTCTATAATATGAGCTTAACAGCAATAGCAGCAGCAGCAATAGCAACAGAAACAACAGAAGCAACAGCAACAGCAACAACAACAACAACAACAGCAGCAGCAGAAACAACAACAGCAACAACAACAGCATCAGCAGAAGCATCAGCAGAAGAAACAGCAGCAGCAGCAGCAGGAGCAGCAGCAGCAGCAACAGCAGCAGCAGCAGCAGCAGCAGCAACAGCTGCAGCAGCAGCACCAGCAACAGCAGAAGCAGCAGCAGCAGCAACAGCAGCACCAGAAGCAACAGAAACAGCAGCAACAGCAGCAGAAACAACAACAGCAGCAGAAGCAGAAACAGCAGCAGCAGCAGCAGCAGAAACAGCAGAAACAGCAGCAGCAGCACCAGCAACAGCAGCAGCAGCAACAGCAACAGCAGCAGTTGGGTCTAATAAAGAAACAACAGCAGTTGGGTCTAATAAAGAATTTTCACTCCACATATATTGGTTTTGTTAAACCTAATTTCAAGCAACGGTTGGGTCTAATAAAGAAAACTAAGCATGATCTTTCGTCAAAATTTAGAACCTAGCAACTTGTTACAGACCCAAGTAGAGTTGGGTCTTAGACAACAATGAGGTAGAATGAGGTAGACAACACATATAAATACCTTCTTTGCTCGTTTGATGGCAACAACCTGACCATCTTGTAACAGACTTTTCAGCAAGAGTTAGAAGCAGTACTTGCTTCTAGTGAGGATGCTGAATCTAATGCCACATCCAAAAAAAATGAAGTATTTGTTAGATACAAAGAGTCTAAATTGACGTAAGTTGAGTTGAATGGTAAAACCCATCCAAAATAGCCTGTAAAAGTGTAACCTAGTAGTAGTTAAGGATCCTATAATAGGAAAGGAAAGCAATAGGAGTTTGGACATGAAACATTCAAGTTTTCCGCAGACAATTGTGTAGATAAAATATCCCCTGCATAAAACAGAAATGCTGCTAAAGTAACACTACTCAGATTCATGGAATAAAATAGAAGGTTAGATTGCAGGGAGATTGCAGGGTCCACCAACCCAAGTTCATTAGGGAACTGAGCTTCTTTAAATAAATGATGACATGATGACATCAATAAATTGGAGAAAGGGATTTAGAATTCAGCAATGGGTTTCCATGCTAGCGTAATCTGAGCTCTGACGAAGTAATGACTAAGAAACACTAGGTCTGCATATACAAAGTAACAGACGTATCTACAGATAACTAAGCAAAAACTTTCACTTCACTTGCGGATTTTGTCCCTGCAAATTGAAAATTAAACAAGGTAAGCATCTTAAAATACAATAACGACACTAGCAATATGTATTTTGGGAAGTTCCATCACATTTATTGTACCCCACAAGATGTTCCCCCGAATATCTCGAGCGAAAATTGTGTTGTAATGCACTATCAATGGAAAGGATGTCAGAAAAAAAACTATCTGCTTCACATAAGCAAGTAAACAAGAAAACTTACTCATCTAATTGCAGTACGGGTGGAACACCATAATCAGAAAGTATTTGCATCAGGCATGCTATGGTGATCATTTGCAAGCATGTGGCAACTAAGTGCAGTTAACGAAGGAAAAACGAAGGAAATCTCTAAGAACGAGAAACCGCCAGTCAAGAACCTCCTGGATAAGCAAAACTCGAAACTGGTGGCAATTTGACCAAAGATGCACTTGCTCCATATCTCAAGAGGAATGATTAAGCCTTTCGAATTACAGAGTGGCGAAACCTAGCAACAGATAAAATTGGCATATGATTATTTAAACAGAGCTCAAACGATATATTTGAATCAACTAATCAGTGGGTTAGATGCACTGAAACAGACACGCTATGGTTATAAATAAATCCCCTATTCAAGGGTTTTGTTCTGTGTGGAAATCCCAGAAAACTTCATTAGTACCAAACCAGCTCCCAGCTAATGAGACATGTAAAAAGCAAAATTTCGTATGATACTCATCAATTCCAAAATACAATATCAATTATCATATACAAAAATACTCCAATAAAACCAAAATAATCCCCAAAAATATCAATCAAAACAACAAAATCAACCAAACTAAAACAATCATCACTTAGAATTCAGATCTAAAATTAATTGGATCAAGAAATTAATTCAACCCAAAATCAGGCCCAAACTATCATAAAAATATAAATACGAATCAAAACCTTCAATTACCTTATACTTCAATGATAGATCGAGTAGATTCACATAGGAAGACAAAACCCAGTCTGAATCCCAATTTAAGTGATAATTTTATCTCAATTTCAAAATAAAAAAATCAAATAGATTCAATAGAAACTCGTCTAAAATCAATCAAATCCGATGATTCCTATATCAAATCTAATATAATCTAATCAGGTTTTTCAGATCTACACATATATATAGATAAAGAAAAAAGAGAAAACCCCATATTCAGTAGCAGAGTTCTGTATATAAGAATTGAGTAATGCTTCAAAAAAAAAAATTGAGTAATGAAGTAGTGGAGTTAGAATTTTTTTTTTCATAATCTTACTTTTGATGCTACCTTCTGCAGCTTCTCCACGACCAACCCAATCTATATTTAATCAACATGTACTAAACAAAAATCCGAGTTACTAAAACAAAGTCTACACCAGAAAATAAAATTGAACCAATTTTAAAAATCCCCAAATTATAAAAACCCAGGGTTTCATTCTAATGAAAACCCACAAAATTGATTCTATGAAAAAACTAAATCGGATGTTTTTTCAATTAAATCTTAACCCAAACAACTAAACTCAAAAATAATCAGTAAACTTAACTTGCTAATGATTTTTCAACAGTTTCTAAGAGAAGCAAGTCAGATGATTCTTCAATTGTTGTTACATGAATCACTGTGAGAAAGAAAGATGGTCGTAGTGATGTAGGTGGCGGCGGCGGCTGGAGTGAGTGGAGAGGGAAGAGAGTCTGAGTCTCTGAGAAATCTCAAAACTATGTTTGATGGATCGATCTCTTTGAAGAAGAAAAGGAATCAAAACCTAATACTGATTCACAATCGAGTTACTGTTATGATTGGGAAAAAAATCGACTAAACAGAGAGTGATTAAGTTCTGAGAGAGATGTGGTGAGAAAGAAGTGATGGAGAGATAAAGATAGAGAATCATAGATAAGGAGAGAGAAATTTATAAAAGTTTCTTTCTCTCGCAGTCGTTTTTCAAGTGCAATAGAAGCTACTAGGGAGATGTGTATTTTGACTCAAATACCCTTTAAGAAAACAACGGTTTCGGAAACAAGTTTTAATAAAACAACTGTGACTCACAGCACCAATAGTTACAGCTGTCCCGTAGCAGTCGTTCTTATGAAACCAAGGAAGTTGTAAAAAACCAATAATCCACTAGTGGCTCTTGGTCATGGACATGGACTCGTGGTCTGTTTTATATGCCTTTTTTTGTAGTATCAAGTAGGCTGTGTGTATTCCTCTTCTTTTTAACAAATTCAAACTGAAACTAATATCATTTGGTTCCCTTGTGATTGAACCCATTCGGGTGTAACACTCCCTTCTATAACCGCCCGTTTGGAAAGCTTGGGCCCTGGTGTGGTTTACAGGGAGAGAAAAAGATTTTCCGGATACAACGCGATTGAGAGATGCGAAAATATCTTGTCGCTGTACCTTGGAAAGATAGAGAATTTCTCATACATGCTGCATCATGGATTGTACAGTCTCGTGCACGGAGTCCCCAGAGAAACCACAGATTGAACATTCAGTATTACTAAAAAGAAAAAAGAAAAAAGGTATTTTAGAATACCTGATACTTCATCTCTCTTCTCCTCCCCCTTTCTGTTGGTACCACGCTTTGAACCCGTGACTTCATGGTTATGTGGTATAAACTTTACCACTAAAGAGACGGAAGCGTTGGTTCCCTTTTGTAACCATTGTTATTACTCTAGTCTTGTTTTCTCTGGGAGAGGTAATATGACTGCATTAGGAGAGAACAACGCTAGCTTTTTTCATAGGGAGACAAATAACAGCGATTGCATATCTGACATCCAACATGAAAAGCTTTTTTAGCCAGAGATTTGCTTGCCAATACCCAATATGTATGTGGATTTGAGGAAAGTAGATCTGACATCCAACAGGAAAAGCTAATTGGCTTCCCATTTACTACTAGAAAATCCCAATGGTGAAGATTACTGACTCACGGGGAAACCTATGTTAGGACCAAATTCACTGAATCGCAATTGAGCAGTTGACCTCAGTCACGTCAGATCATTTGTTTCTCTCTAACTATGTGTCATTTTTTTTCTCTCTAACCATGTGTCAATTTTTGTTGGAACATGTAATTTGTAATAGCCTAGAATGCCAAACAAGTGTAGAAAAATGTCGAAAACAAGTACTCTAGAATTTGCGCTACAGTTGGCTAAGTTAGTTAACTCATTTGATCAAGTACTACTTGAATGTTATAGAGAATGTGAGGTCAGTCAAAGTCCTTGATGTAAAAGAATTGTTATGTTATAGAGAATGTGAGGTCAGTCAAAGTCCTTGATGTAAAATAATTGTTAGTAGCTAGAGTATTCTAGAGTGGGTCTTAGACTAGAATACTAGAGAGAGTTTTAGAGAGTCTGTAGTCGGTTTGTACTGCCTATTAATAAGATGGGCCTACACCAATTGTAAAGAAAGCAAGAATCAACTCAATAGAGAAGAAAGTTCAAGTAACCAAGACTTAATTGCTTCGCAACCTTCACTATTAGAATTTTAGGTGCTCTATACGAGGTAAACCACTATGCTCATATATCTCCGCAACCACTATGCTTTCAATAAAAATCACATTGTGATTTAGGTTTTTAGAAAAAAAATATTTAGGTTTCTGATCTTGTATATACAATGGCTATGTCATGCCTTCAAATAATTCCAATCGCCATTAGTGCGTTTTGTTACAGCCTTTGTGCTCTTGTGTTGAAATCCGATGAGAGATTGCAGCTTATCTTTGAAGACGATGAATTCCGACGTGACGATGATCAATATTCATACAAAAAAGATCAATGGCTATTGGAATGGATCGTGATTACGAAGGTTAGCATAAACTTCTTCTTTCGCAATGTATTTTATATTAAAGAGGAAGAAATCTTTAAATGGTTGAAGATCAATCAATATACCGTTATTCTGATTAGTCTTTTCCATTTTTTTGGGTTTCATGTAGATCAAAATATTCAAATTGTAAATTGTTTGCATCAATCTGCAATGTATAATGATGAAACAGGAAGGTATGCCTGTATACCACTTCTTTTATGTAACAATCCAAACCTCAATTTGAATGAGGTAATCAAATAAATAAATTTAGGGGATCTGTGAAGCCCCTCTTTTCATCAAAAAAAAGATTTCAATTTGTTTCATTGATGTTGCTTCGTTTTTATTGGGCCGGGCCTGTTCGGGCGGGGGTCTTTACGTTACGGCCCGTGTAACAAATGTGTTACCAAATTTAGCCCGCCCGATGAATGCTATGTACTCCTAGTTTTCTTCCTTTTTTAAGACACAATTAACAAACCAATAATCCCACATCGGTAATTCCAGGTCTTTTAATCTAGTTTATAGGGAAAGATTATGGGACATACTCTTTCCAATTGGTAAGGCTTGGAAAACTTGATCACTCTTGGAAACAACTTAGCCTTAGGTCTGAGCCATCCTTGACAACAAGCATCTCGTCCCTGGGGCACTCATATATGGGACTAACCCTCACCGGTCTCCACACTTGGATGCGACCTCAAGATGGCTCAGGGTGCCTTACTCCAGTTAATCGGGTAACACCAATCTTACCAATTGGTTTTTGGTTTTTTGTCCTTAATGGATTATGTTCAATATACAAAGTTCTTGAAAGAAGAATGAAATTTAAACCTAAGTGAACTATACGATTACTGAAACTGGAGAAGAAATAATTTGGGACAGAGTTGTTTAAGGTAGGCTGAATTACAAAGGAAAGGAGATTAAGATTAATAAACATCATGAATTAGACAATTTCTTCCAACCTTGTTAGTTCCTAACAATGGAGTTAAATAAATCAAATCATACGAGTAATAATATTTGGTTAAGATTATGCAGTCACGGTGTCTCAGAACTTTCTCTTTTATCAGTTGGATCCAAAGAAGCTTTTTTTTTTTTTTTTTTTTGTTATTTACCCACATTTGTTTCTCCTATAATTAGGGTAAACAAATTAAGAACTACCTGTAAAGGATCATCATGTCTTGTAATATTAAATTAAGAACTACTAAAGGAAATGTACTATTCGGCTGGGATTTTTCTAGTAACTTCATATCATTACTTCAGCATATGGTGTTCCATACTTTACCTGATACCTGTATCATCTGAAGTAAATTATCCTTGTACTCTAATTGGATCTACTCATGTGCTTATGTTTTGTAATTGGCTATACATGGTTACACTAACTTTCGTTGTTTTTTCATACTCATTCCAACTCCTTAGTATTAAAATTTAACAACTATATTCTTTTCTTAATAGTAAAGTGGATCTCATTAAAAGAAACATCATACCAAGGATAGAATTTACCTAACATATTATTATCGCCCCCTTTTTTTTTTGGTTGATCTTGTTGCCTGATGCAGGATTGCTAATGTTGAATTGTGGTCGAGTTCCTATAAAAAAGTGTTGGTTACTGGTGCACTGAATTTGTCTCAGGGATCACACTGCTTCATCATCCATCCATCACCCCATGGGTCCTCTCTTCCAATTGTACTCCCTCCCAACACTTATCTGCAACAACTAGCGCTGAAGATGATTTTGATGACTTTGATCCCCTAGACACTTCCACTCTAGTATGGAATAATAACTAATGATGCTATATGAAATATTTACATTTTCCTGATATATAAAAATATGTTTTGTATCTAGGATGGAACTGGATTTATAACTAAATTTGTTTGCCGCCCGATAGCACACTTTTTTCGGTCATGAAAACTATTTGCATCTTATTGAAATTGTTCTGGAACATGTATTGTATGTATCATGACTTATTTATTTGGTGCAGAGATACATTAAAACATGGAATGTAGTAGAATACTTCACAGATGATTCTTCCTTAAATTATGATGCTTAGATAAAGAAGGCCATCACATTACGAGATCAAGTTTTAGTTGTAAAAGCTTAAAGGAAAGCGTGTATCATACTGATGGATCAATGGATGAATTCTCTGTCATTTGTAATAATTTTGTAATATGTGATGGGCAGGTCGTTAATTTTTGTATTTGGGTTTTGGGCTGTTGACACGAGTTTTTTATTGTTAATAAAGGGAATTGCTAAGAAGTACATACAGGGTGTTCTTTGAAAACAAGAGTTTCTTTATGTGATTCACACCCAAACAACATTTTAAGCATTTTTATTTACAACCATGCTCGAAAAAAGGATTCGATTTTAAGTGCCACAGCTAAACTCTTAACAGTCTAATGGGGATTCTATTTGTCAATATTCCGAACATCTTGGGTTACGATTGAGCCCAACCAAAAGCAGCATTATGATTCATGCGACTAGATTAGAATACCGCCTCTCTAAAATAACCTATTGAAAACCCACTACACTGGCCATCGGCATACCACTCATGCGACCAAAAATAGGCTTTTGGATTTCCTTCTCCTTTATGAATATCCATGCTTTGCCAACTTTCTCATTCATCTATTCACAAAATAGAATAAAATAATTAGTACACAAATAATAACCGAGTAAACAATTTAGTTGTTTTAGTTAAAAATTAAAGAAAATAAGGAAAAAGATGTTTAAGAAAGCTATTAAACTACACATTAATAATTCTTACAGGATGTATTTCATCTTCCTCCATCCAGCAGTAGGCATCTTCTATTAATTTGGGAAGCAATCATGACTAATAGTCTAATAAAAAGAAATACAAAGACTAATTGACTTTTCATTTTATCTGATTTAACTCAATTTTCTCCACCATCTCAATTTCAAAATTCTCTGCACACAATTCTCTAGAGATATCTCTTCTCTGCTTAATTGTTATCTTCTTCACATTAAACGAAAATTGTGAGACTGATATATATACACACAAATTGAGAAAAATTTAACATGACTTACCTAACTATACTGGAAGTAAAATAATATGACTCACCTAACTAAGTAATGGAAACAATAGATAAGACAACTTAAGTGAAGGAGATATGAGTCATATGACTTACCTTTTTGCATACCTACGGCTACGGTATGACTTGCTTGCACAGGTGCATGTTTCGAGACATGCTTGTATATGAATAATTGGATATTTTGTGTCGAATCCAAATTAACTTAATAGTTACACAGAAATGTAGGGCAATTTCATATTAATCAATTTTCTACTTTGTTTCTCAATATTTTGTATACCACACCTAAGAGACCCAAAACGCCGGCCAAGAGGTGCTTCAAAAGATCAATGGCATTTGCTGAAAAGCCCAAATAAGTTTCTTCTTGGCATGCGGTGTTAGCTAGTGTCAACATGAATACAACAAATTTGAAATACGAGGTTGTTCCCTACAAGCATGCCATACCTGTAAATGCATCCTACTTTATGTTTTACCTATGGTACGATTGAGAAATTAAGTAGTATTCATGAGTCATGATCCAACTTAATTCCAAGCTACTACAAGAAGTTCCTACGGAATGAAATACTGTTAGGTAGAATTATCTTCCTTCATTAGCCTCCTCGTTCAATCGCCAAGTTCAACAAATTACTTATCAATATCCAACGTTTCAGGAGTTTTATGGTTGCCGGTAATGTCCTTGAGCAGTATCTAATCCATTGGTATGTTAATTCTTTTGCTCGAATTACTATTTAGTTTTGCCTGAATTTGATGTCTCATCGACATATCCAACCAGTCCAGTGCAAACTAACTTGATGAATGATGATTTCAACTAGGTGCTTCAATCACTTTTCATGCATGTGTAGATTTTCTAGACCAACCCATTAGCAAGCAAACAAACATGAAACAAATTTCAAGGATTAGATTCATGATTCCAATAAAAACTGGTCTGATCCCGGTTAAGAAAAAGAAACCGACTATAAATACAGAGTGGTGGCGGTCTGATATTATGCGTGGATGAGTGTGGTGCTGCCACATCAGCCAAAGAGATTCTCCGATCATAAAAAATATTCCTATTCCAGGTTGGTTTTCTATACGTCGGCTCTGGAGTTAATATATAAATAAACACCGTATTCTGGTAACAACACATCACATAATAAAAAAGATTTATCAGAAACACAGGTATCCTTTCTTTAGAATCTAAAGAAACCTCTTGTCGACCATCTTAATTCTGTTTTCAATTTCTTAGATTTATTTATCTGAATGGGTAAACATCCATCCATTGCTTGGCTTCCAGTTCTTAGGAGTAAGCTTCGTGATTTATTTACAAAAAAAAATATAGCAAGGGTTTGTGTTCAAGAAATTGAGGAGGATCCTATCCCCGTTAATGTAATTCTTGCACCGGCATGGTTTTTTACCGGTTTGAGTGTTTTTATTTCCACATCAAAGTTCTGTGTATTTTTACGAGTAATGTTTGATGTGGATGAGTTTTGACCTGGATTTCTTTATTTAATAATAACAACATCTAATCAAACTAGCATTCCTATAGAACGCTCATCTTCTTCGGCTGGGCACCAATTAGTTGGAAAAACTTCAACTCAAGGCGCATGATTTTTACTCGCATAGGCGCATGCTTTTGTTGCATACTCTTCATTTTCCTTATGATTTGCAATCTCCTAACCTGATTTTATGTTCAAAGGTGTTTAAGTGTCCACGTAAAACTGAAAACATCGTTGAAGTCTAAAGTTCAGGTGACTCGAGTCCTAGAACAGTAAATATGTGTCAATACTTGCATTTGATTTAGTAGTAAGAGCAGAGCCACATATATGGATAAGTGAGGGAGTTGTTCCCATTGGCCAATTGACTCGCAAATTGGTATATTCACAGGAAACAGAAATGGGCCAAACACTATAAGCCTATGATATCTATATCCAGAATATCCATCTAGGTGGCCATTGCTCACAAAACCATTTTCAATCGTTGGATCACACATCACAATTTCTCCCATACCCTATAAAAATATAAAGGAACCCTATAAAATATCTTGAGTAGTGTAAACTATCTCTATTCCGCCGCCTTCATTTTTCTTTGTTATATCTCAAAATTTGTGTAGATCCCAAACCCATTCTCAATAATGGATGATTATTCAAGAATGTGTTTATGTTTCACCGATCTTAACACCATTGGTCTTATTATTACAACTACTCTTACCATTCCTCTGAAACTCCGGAAGAATCAAGAAGATGAAACCCTTGACTTGATATTTTTGTTGATGAATCACTCACACAATGATTTTTCCTCTCAAAATTTAAGTTTGTGGCAGCATCTACCGTACTATTCGCCACTACTGTTGTTGTCGTAAATGGTGATGTCTTATCGTAAGGGGTAGTAATATCCAAGATTAGTCCTCCTGAAGATTCAAATTTCTAAATTAATAGCCGGATTAACCAGTAGAAAGGTAATCTCTTCACTTTTTCTGTTTTGTTTTTGTTCTTTTGCTTAGGGTTTACGGTGCAATCAATTGGGTGATTTAGAGCCTGTTTGTTACCATTTTCAAAAACATTTTTCAAAAATAGTTTTCTACTGTATTAGGAGATACGCATAGTTGTAAATATATTATATTTATGGTTAGAAATATGTTAGTTAGGAAAGATATTATTTTTGGTGTAAATCTGTTTTTGGTTTCCTCCCTATTTAGACTTAGAGTAACCGATTGTAATCCCAAGTTTTTCATAATAAGAAGACCTTCGTATTTCTTACCTTGGTCGTTTCATGGCATCTGAACCAGATTCAAAATAAACCTAAATTTAATTCAATTTCAGAATATACGGGTATGATGATTTCTCCGTTAAAATTGAATAGCGATAATTATGAACGAGATGGAAAAATTGTTGTTAATACGACACTTATGAATATTGGTGTGAATTCAACTAGAAGCTGTCTCTCATCACAAGATCGAGCACCACTTGCTCATACTCTCACTGATGCACAATGGGAAGCTATTGTGAATATGTTTAATTCTTCGAATAAGGAAGATTCGAAGGAAAAACTTTCTAGCAAATGGATACTTGATACAGGGGCTTCAAGGCATATGACAGGAATTAAAGAGTTTTTGTGTAAAACATATCAAATAAGTTGTTCTTCTGTAAAACTCCCGAACGTCACATACACATTTGCTCCATGTGAAGGCACTGCGGTGTTTGGAGACAATATGAGATTATATCATGTTTTCTACGTTCCTGATCTTCACTGTAACTTGATTTCGTTAGCATGTTTAATTAAAGATTTGAAATATATTGTGACTTTGACTGATAAGTAGTGTGATACATGATCACACTACGAGGACGTTGATTGGTGTGGGAGAGGAACAAGATGGGGTCTATATCTTCCACAGTGGAGCGCAGATTATGGCACATCGAGCTACTACCGGTGAAGATTATTACTTATGGCATAAGCGTTTAGGTCATCCTTCTAATAAGATTATTTCTTTACTTCCTAGTATGAATAAAGTTGATTGTCAGAAGTTTCTCAAGGAACCATGTGATACTTGTTTTAAGGATAAACAAACTCGTGCTAGTTTTCCTGTTAGCGAGAATAAAGCAAATGATATCTTCAGTTTAGTTCATTGTGATGTGTGGGGTGCGTATCGTACTTCATCTTCGTGTGGTGCACACTATTTTCTTACTATTGTTGATGATCATTCTCGTTGTGTTTGGGTTTATTTGATGGCACATAAAACTGAGGTGGTTAATATTTTTCAGAGTTTTTGTGCTATGGCTAAGACACAATTTGATAAACATGTTAAGAAGGTTCGAAGTGATAACGGTGTTGAATTTCGTCCATTGATTCCATTTTTTTCTCAACAAGGAATAGAATTTCAAAATTCATGTGTGGATACACCACAACAAAACGGGCGAGTGGAACACAAACATCGTCATATATTGAATGTGGCCCGTGCTTTGTAATTTCAAGCAAATTTACCTCTTCGGTTTTGGGGTGAGTGCATTCTAACCGCTGGTTATATTATTAATCGCACACCTACTACCTTACTCAATGGGAAAACTCCTTATGAAATGTTACATAGAAAGCCACCTATTTATACTCATATTCGAGTATTTAGATGTTTGTGCTATGCAAGTATTATTCCTCGTGATCGCAACAAGTTTAATCCACGAAGTCGACATTGCATTTTTGTTGGTTATCCGTTTGGGAAAAAGGGTTGGCAGTTGTTTGATTTGGAAACGAAACAATTTTTTGTGTCTCGTGATTTTGTTTTCTTTGAAGATAAATTTCCTTACACAGTTGCTTCTTTAGATAATAATACTGAAGCTGATAATAATGAAGAATATCATGTTCGGTTGGATGGCCGGTCGGAAATCTATGCAGACCAATCATTTTTTTCGTCGTCTGGTAGCACTCAGAAATCACCTGCTTCAGGTTCAGGCGATAGTACTCATTCAAGGCAGTCCAGTGATATGTTAGAAACTGTTCAGCCAATTTCGTCTGGTGGACCAGGCGTGACAAGTGACAATGTTCCAACAGTCACGGATGTAAAAGAAGTCACAGGTAAAGATAACACTCTGTCAGACAGAGGTGGAGGCATGTCAGGTGGTGACACAACAGATGTGGAGAAAGTGTCAGGTGGTGACAAAATACTAACCGACGCAGGGGAACACCACATTAACAGACATGATTTGTCTTGTAGCGATATATTTACTCCTTCAGGCAGTCATCTTCAGAAGTTTTCAGGTGGTAATGGAAGTCGAATAGTCACAGGAAGTGACAGAACTCGACGTGATTTGTCCGGTAGTGACAGAATTACTTCTCCAGGTAGACTTGTTCAGCAAAATAGTGACAGAAGTGGAATAGTTACAGGAAGTGACAATACACAAGTCACGGGATTATCAACTTATTTGAGAAATGACTCATCTGGGGTCCTACGGAATTTTGTCTCTACAGAATATGATCCTAATTTATCTTCTGCCACAGCAAGTGATGCAGATTTATGTGATTCATCCGATAAGGTAGTGCGACGAAGTGTCCGTTCTCGGGTACCTAATACTCAGTTAAAAGATTATATATGTAATACTGTCAAAGCAATAGACCCCAACTCCTTCACTCCTCACTCGTCAACATCCCCATGTACGCTTTATCCCATAGCAAATTATGTCTCTTGTGCTAATTATTCAGCTAGTCATACTCGTTTTTTGGAGGCTATTACCACTCTTAGAGAACCTACTAGCTATGCTGAAGCTGTGCGCCTTCCGTGTTGGAGTGTAGCTATGTCTAATGAAATAGGTGCTCTTGATAAAAATGGCACGTTATCTATCACTGATCTACCGCCAGTGAAGAAGGCTATTGGTTGAAAATGGGTTTACAAAATTAAATATAATTCTGATGGTAGTGTCGAGAGGTATAAGGCTAGCTTGGTTGTTCTTGGTAATATACATGTTTAAAGGGTGGATTATCATGAAACCTTTGCTCCCGTAGCTAAAATGGTTTCAGTTAGAACATTTTTAGCAGTCGCAGTTGCTCGTGATTTGGAGTTACATCAAATGGATGTTCACAATGCCTTTTTACATGGGGATATTGATGAGGAGGTATATATGCAACTTCCTCCCGGATATTCGAATAAGTTTCCTGGTAAAGTGTGTCGACTCCAAAGATCTTTGTATGGCCTTCGTCAAGCTCCTTGTAATTGGTTTGCTAAGCTTGCAGGTGCTCTTAAGGAATTCGGGTTTGTACAGTCTTATGATGATTATTCTCTATTTACCCTACGACAAGGTGAGAATTCTATTAATGTTCTTGTCTATGTGGATGATTTAATTATTGCTGGGAACAATTCCGCTACTATTACTGCTTTTAAAGCATATCTAAGCCGTTGTTTTCATATGAAAGATTTGGGAAATCTCAAGTATTTTCTTGGTATTGAAATATCTCGAGGAGCTGATGGACTGTTTTTATCTCAACGAAAATACACCTTGGACATTCTGTGTGAGACTGGACTTCTTGGGGCCAAACCAGCTTCTTCGCCTATTGATCAACATCATCGGTTGGCTCTAGATGATGGACCCTTGTACTCTGATCCATCCCAGTATCGTCGACTTATTGGACATTTGATTTATTTGACCATTAAGCGTCCTAAATGGTGCTACTCGGTGCATATATTGTCTCAATTTATGCAGTCTCCTCGTGTGTCTCATTGGGAAGATACTCTTCGAGTTCTTCGTTATCTAAAGGGCCATCCTGGTCAAGGGATTATTTTACGAAAGGATAGTGCTCTTCAACTTACTGCTTATTGTGACTCTGATTGGGCATCCTGCCCTCTTAGTCGTCGTTCGCTTACTGGTTACTTTATCTTTTTGGGAGGCTCACCTATATCTTGGAAGACAAAGAAGCAACAAACAGTATTTCGTTCTTCTGTTGAGGCCGAGTACCGTTCCATGGCTCATACTTGTAGTGACCTCACATGGCTGAATGCATTATTGAAATCTCTAGGCGTGTTTCACTCTCAACCTATGCGTCTCTACTGTGATAGTCAATCTGCACTTCATATTGCTTATAATCCTGTCTTTTATGAACGCACCAAACATATTGAGATTGATTGTCATTATGTACGCGATCAAGTTCAGTCCGGCGCTATTATTACTTCTCATGTTCGCACAACCGCTCAGCTTGCAGACATTTTCACTAAAGCTCTTGGACATCCTCAGTTTGAGATGCTTCTTCGCAAGTTGGGCACTCGTGATCTCCATGCTCCAACTTGAGGGGGAGTATTAGGAGATACGCATAGTTGTAAATATATTATATTTATGGTTAGGAAATATGTTAGTTAGGAAAGATATTATTTTTGGTGTAATCTGTTTTTGGTTTCCTCCCAATTTAGACTTAGAGAAACCGATTGTAATCCCAAGTTTTTCATAATAAGAAAACCTTCGTATTTCTTACCTTGGTCGTTTCATACTGTTTTTAAAATAGATCCCTTTTCATCGTTTTCATTTTGTAAAAGCTGTTTGGTATGACTGTTTCCAAAAACATATTTTTAAGCCTCAATTAGATAATTAGTTTGAAGGGTAGATACTCACAGTCGGATTTCGTTTCCTTCATTTTCTTTGGTCTCCAGAAATAGAAAAACCGAAAAGCAATGGATAAAAGGACTGCCATAGATGAATAAGAGTGTTCATTGTGGCAATTCATATAACAGGTACACTGTGTATTTACAACAAGTGGAACTAAACATTAAACAGCTACACTGCATACTTCCAACAGGTGAAACTGAACAGTTGAAAGACAACGAAGTTAAGTAGGTAGTCTACAGCTCATAATCAACGAGAATCTACTGTCACCACTCACCATTTTCTTCTTGTACATTATTTTATCGTTTGATTAGATTGATTTGTAAATCCATGGTGTTACTTAATATTGGAACTTAATTTAATGATACCTTAAAGATCATATAGCTAAGGAATGGTAGGAACAATAGTAGGTTAGAGATAGAGAGGGAGGAGAGGACGTGATGGGAAGAGACTAGAGAGCAGCAAGTGAAAGATCAGCAGGCGACAGGGAGTACAGAATGGAAGAGATAAGCAAAAACAAAAAATGAAAACAGTGAAAACGATATTTCGTCGTTTTGGTTTTTCAGGGGAAAATAATTTTTGTTATACAAAACAATTTTTCAAAACAATTCTCTACCAAACATATTTTCAGCCGTGTTTTTCGTTTTTAATGTTTTCTGAAACAGAAAACTGTTTTGGAAAACGCTACCAAACAGGCTCTAATCTCTTCACTTTTCTGTTTTCTTTTTGTTCTTTTGCTTGGGGTTTATGGTGTAATCAATTTGTTATTTCATTCGATTGTTTGATTTTTGAGAAAGTGGTTTTAAGTTAATATGATGATATGGTGATTTAGGTTGTCTGTCTTTACCTTTAGATTAACAAACAATGTCTCTCATTTCTTTTAGCATCCTTTTTGTAATTCGGACTATATGGTAGATATACAACATGCTGCTCATTTCTTTTTGTTAAGACTAAGATTTTTGATTAGTTTTTTCTCCTTAACAATGCAAATCTAACATTATCATGTATCATGTACAGAGTTACACTCAAGAAACTTCCGGAAAGGACATGGTATGAAGAAAGCCTTAGCAACTTTTCAAACCTCTACAGAAATTTCTTTCAATATCACTAGTTTTATTCTTGCAGCTGACTGGTAAGACTGCTGCTTCAAATATCATAACTAGTTACAGTATTTTGCGTGCAAGAGTTTGACTAAAAATGGGAATTAACTTGGATGTCACCTTTGACTTGCGGTATGGTGAAATGCAAGTCCGGCCCAAAAGAGATCACCTCTTTAACTTGCGGATGTCACTGGAAGAAATTCTTGACAGTTGTTAGCTCAGTACGTATTTGAATCAGATCTTAAATCTTAAGACATTGAACTATCGTACTTTTGTTTGGATCTACTTTTAGAGTTTTAATTTCATGTGATATTTCTCTCCATTTTTGTCTAAAAAACTGGAACATATGTGATTAGAAAACTAGGATTTCCATTCGTATCTTTATAAATAGCGGATTTTGCGTGTTTTAATATAGTTTTAGGGCCTCTTAATTCAACCTTTCTAGTTATCAAGTCTTGAAAAGACATAGGATTTTCAGTAAATTTGAAATGCGGAGTTCAGTTTGAACCTAAAGGTTAGATGTTATCCGGTTTTGCATTATAATTTAGAAATTCTAGATTATGTTTCAGATTTGAGATAGATCTGATTTGCGAAGGAAGAAAATTTAGCGTCCGGACAAAATTTGACTCGGGAAATAACGAACCTATTAGTTACCTAAACAGAAGCTGCAATTTTATCTATTTTGTTGTTTAGGGTATTTAAGAAAGGGAGAACTGAGTATGTGTTTTTTGTTTTCGGATATATAAATGTGAAGAAATGTCTCAGAAAATTGAATCAGGATATCAAGACACTGTTCACAGATCATATATCCTATTTGAATTCAACCGTTTAGGAAATGAGCTTGGAATTTGTTTGGCTTGTGGGTCTTCGGATAGAGATGTCTTTATTTCTTCAGCTAGGAATGATGGAGGTTGGGAGACACACTAAGATTGATCAAGCACACCATGTGGATGTGACTTCAGTTTCTTGGGGTTCAGCGGGGTTCAGCGGGGTTCAGCGACAGCTCCTGGATCTCTAGTGTATCTACTGTTCTCGGTTCTATTCAGAATCTTGTTTCTAGTTGTTGTGGAGTACTATGAGGGTTTTGAGAATCCAGAAGATGGCTTCTCTTCTCTTAAGATGCACGAGGATTGTTGATGGATGGTCTTTGAAAATCAATTATTGCAAATGCTTAGCATGATGAAACTGTTATTATATGGACTGGAACTGATTTTAAATTGATTAGAAAAATTGGTAAACTTTTTTTATGGGTTGTAGTTAGAGGTGTAAAACGTACCGGCCCGGCACAGACGTACTCACGTGCTGGGCTGGGCTGTGCCAGACTTTCACTCATGTTGTGTTATGTTGTGCCGTGCTAAATGGCGTACTGTGTTGTGTGTGCCTGAAAAATAATCGTGTTGTGCTGTGCTAGCCCATTTATTTTATGTTTTCCAAAGTAAATATTTTTCTAATATTTTAGTTAGTATATGTATTATTATAAAAATTAATCAGCATAACAAAAATAAACTGTAAAAAATTGGCTAAAATAAAGATTTTTTTTTTATATATGCATGAAATATGATGTATTGCGTAGCATTTTATGAATGATTTGGCGTGCTTTCTTCGCGTGTCGTGTTGTACTGTGATGCGTGTTTACACGTGCCACGTGTTGTGCCGTGCTGATGTGCCTATTTTTCTGGCATAGCACATCACACTCAGCTAACGTAATGTGAGTTGTGTTGTGCCGTGTTGTGCTCAAATTCTAACGTGTTGTGTTGTGCCATAAACGTGTTGGGCCGTCCCACTATACACCTCTAGTTGCATCCTATGTAGTTTGTGGATTCAATAAGTAGCTTATTAAACGTAGAAGCAGATTATGCGAGTAATCTTGCATTGATCATTGTTATTGCAGTTTGAATAGCCCTAGCCCCATTATCAGGACCCACTACAAAAAAATCTACCTATTGCCACATTATATATTGTGACATCTTCAATAGTCGCAACAGTTATCAAGTGGAGGTATAAGTTATAATTTACTGTTGCAAAATGAAGCTATTATCACAATAATATGGGTTTATTTCATAACCATTAGGGGCTACAATAGGTTAAGTTTCTTGTAGTGACCCTCCCTCTTTCTCAGTTTCTCTTCTTCTTTAATTTACCATTAATTTGTAAGTGTAAGAAAGGAATTTGCACTATCTAATAAACCATAAGTTTCTCTCCCTCGGTTTCTTGTAGTAATCCTTCTTCTAATTGATTTCATCTTTGGTATGGTATTAAAATAAAACTAGAAGTGGTGATTTTGAAGTTAATATTGTCGAGTACGTAGTGACGATTTGTCCCTTCTGTAATACCAAAATTTTATGTCTAGTGACGATAAAATTAAGAAAGGAAATGTATGTGAAAATGATATACCAATTCATTAGATAATTAGGTAACTCGGAAGTTTCACCAAACCACGATTGAAAAGAATACCAACGCCTAAATTAAAAGGACTAAGCATATAACACCATGTAAAGAACTTCTTCTTTTTCATTTTTGCGAGAATAATAGCATTAGATTAAGTTCTTCAGGAAATAAAAAAATAAAAATAAAACGGTTTTTTGTCAACTTGAAATGACCAGTCTGGATCCACTTGATGCAAAAGCACACCTTACAGCAAAATACTTGATGATATATTCGTATTGGAGCTTGCTTAAGATTTTAAATTGAAACACCGAACTTCTATGCGACGTCGGTCATCAATTGACTCTTGTTCTTTATGATCTTCCCTTCTTTAATCACCTCATACATCAAGTGAACCTCCTTTTTTCCGATATCCTCTTGCAGCTTCAAGAACTGCTTCTTCAGCCAAATCTACGGCCTCCTTTTCACTCATGCCAATATCATGTCTTGCCAAAACAATTTCAACAAAAGGTCGACCAGGACCTGTGGCTTTGTTCAATTTCACGTTGTATGGTTAATGGCTCCATCTAATGATAGTAAAATTACATTCAACAAAATCAAATAGCATGCCTTTCCTAGGTATGTCCTCCTCCTCACCAGTCACCACCCAATACACACTACAGGAAAAATATACATCTACAACTGGGGTTTTATAACTCTTTGCTAAATATCGTAGAAAGTCTTATGTTTTACAACTGTTTTCAAAGTAAGAGTTGTCGTATATCATCACTATCAACACTTAGGACCAAGGGGTTGCACTAAGAAAACAAACGACAACTCTTTAAGAAAAAGAGTTGTGACGATATTTAGCTATAACAACTCTGTTTTATAAGTGTAGTGACTTAGCCTATCACAACTCTCACAAGTGTTGTTGAAGAACAAAAAAATATGATAATGAAAAATATGTTAGAGGGGAGATCCGAACATGAACCTACTGCATGGAAGTGTAGCTCGTCAAACATCCTTTAAGTTCACAAGTTATGTTTTTTTTTTTATTTTTTTAAATAAAAACCTATAACAACACTTATAAGTGTTGTTGAAGTAAAAATATATGATGTTGGAAAAAATGAGGTTTGGGGATTCGATCCTGAGCCTCGAGCATGGAAATCTACACCACTAACAATCCTACACTATCACATGTTCTGTCAAGTTTGTGGTTCTTTAATACACTAACTTTATGACAACCCTTCATAAGTGTTGTAAAAAAAAATGTAATGCTCAAAAAATAATGCTCAGGTGACTGAGCCGCAAACAACGTGAAGCCTTCTCTGAAAATTACTTATTTCTGATAAGGGTAGTCTGGTCATTTTCACAATCTCCATAATGTTTATTGCACTTATTTCCATCTAGGGTAATACAGTCATTTTCACATTCTGAAATATTTACTTTACCTATTTCCGATAAGGGTAGTCTTGTCATTTTTTACAGTCTCCATAATATTTATTGCACTTATATTCATTAAGGGTAATATGGTCATTTTCATATTTTATAATATTTACTTTACCTATTTCCAATAAGGGTAGTCTAGTCATTTTCACAGTATCCATAATATTTATTGCACTTATTTCCATCAAGGGTAATACAGTCATTTTCAAAGTGTAATATTTACATTACTTATTTCCGATAAGGGTAGTCTGGTCATTATTAAAGTTTCGATAATATTTGTTGCACTTATTTTCACTAAGGTTAATATGGTCATTTTCATAGACTGTAATCTT
Source organism: Papaver bracteatum (assembly GCA_023529315.1). Lineage (NCBI taxonomy): Eukaryota > Viridiplantae > Streptophyta > Magnoliopsida > Ranunculales > Papaveraceae > Papaver > Papaver bracteatum. The sequence goes on from JAJJWX010003506.1 coordinate 1,720,850, forward strand.
TTCTTTACTTCTTTTCGATAAGGGTAGTCTGGTCATTTTTACAGTCTCCATAATATTTATTGCATTTATTTCCATTAAGGGTAATATCGTCATTTTCACATTCAGTAATATTTACTTTAACTATTTTCGATAAGGGTAGTCTGGTCATTTTTCAAAGTCTCCATAATATTTATTGCACTTATTTCCATTAAGGGTAATATGGTCATTTTCACATTCAGTAATATTTACTTTACCTATTTCCGATAAGGGTAGTCTGGTCATTTCACGGTCTCCATAGTATTTATTGCACTTATTTCCATTAAGGGTAATATGGTCATTTTAACATTCTGTAATATTTACTTTACCTATTTCCAATAAGGGTAGTCTGGTCATTTTCACAGTCTCCATAAGATTTATTGCACCAAATCTGATAAATTTCATCTTCGGTTCACCCGAATGAGAAACTCAGGTCCAACTCTAATAATCTTTGAACCTGTGATGTTCAAATCTGATAAATTTCACATTCCGTTCATCCGAATGAGAAACTTAGGTCGAACTCTAGTAATCTTTGAACCCGTGATGTTCAAATCTAATAAATTTCATTCTCAGTTCATCCGAATGAGAAACTCAGGTCCAACTCTAGTAATCTTTGAACCTGTGATGTTCAAATTTGATAAATTTCATCTGAATGAGAAACTCAGGTGGAACTCTAGTAATCTTTGAACCCGTGATGTTCAAATCTAATAAATTTCATTTTCAGTTCATCCGAATGAGAAACTCAGGTCCAACTCTAGTAATATTTGAACCCGTGATGTTCAAATCTGATAAATTTCATCTTCATTTCATCTGAATGAGAAACTCAGGTCCAACTCTAGTAATCTTTGAACCTGTGATGATCAAATCTGATAAATTTCATTTTCAGTTCATCTGAATGACAAATTCAGGTCCAATTCTAGTAATCCTTGAACCCATGATGTTCAAATATGATAAATTTCATCTTCAGTTCATCTGAATGAGAAACTCATGTCCAACTCTAGTAATCTTTGAACCTGTGATGTTCAAATCTGATAAATTTCATCTTCAGTTCATTCGAATTTGAAACTCAGGTCCAACTCTAATAATCTTCAGACCCGTGAAGTTCAAATCCGATAAATTTCATCTTCAGTTCATCCGAATGAGAAACTCATGTCCAACTCTAATAATCTTCTAACCTGTGATGTTCAAATCTGATAAATTTCATTTTCAATTCATCCGAATGAGAAAATCAAGTCCGACTCTAGTAATCTTCAAACCTGTGATGTTCAAATCTAATAAATTTCATTTTCAGTTCATCCGAATGAGAAACTCAGGTCCAACTCTAGTAATCTTTGAACCCGTGATGTTCAAATATGACAAATTTCATCTTCAGTTCATCCGAATGAGAAACTCAGGTCCAACTCTAGTAATCTTTGAACCTGTGATGTTCAAATCTGATAAATTCTATCTTCAGTTCATCCGAATATGAAACTCAGGTCCAACTCTAATAATCTTCGAACCCGTGATATTCAAATCCAATAAATTTCATTTTCAGTTCATCCGAATGAGAAACTTAGGTCCAACTCCAGTAATCTTCTAACCTGTGATGTTAAAATATGACAAATTTCATTTTAAATTCATCCGAATGAGAAACTCAGGTCCAACTCTAGTAATCTTCGAACCTGTGATGTTCAAATCTGATAAATTTCATTTTCGGTTCATCCGAATGAGAAACTCAGGTCCAACTTTAGTAATCTTCGAACCCGAGAATAGGGTTTGTTTAAGGTATGCATACAGTATGTAGAAATAAGGTATGTTTGAGGTTTCGTAGAATATTATGAAGGAATCTTACATGTAAATGAATGTATTCGTCGTGCTTACCAAGTTTCTAACTTAGACTACTACACTCACGGCCAGGTTTCGATCTCAAAGCCTGGTATGCGTACAATATGCAGAAATAGGGTTTGTTTAAGGTTTAGTAGAATATTTCGGAGGAATCTTACCTGTAAATGGATGGATTTGTCATTCTTACCAAGTTTCTAACTTAGAGTAGTCAACGCGCGACCATGTTTCGATCTCAGAGCTTGGTTTGCATATAATATGCAAAAATAGGGTCTATTTAAGGTTTCGTAGACTATTCTGATGGAATCTTAGATGAAAATGAATGGATTCGTCGTTCTTACCAAGTTTCTAACTTAGACTACTCCACTCACAGCCAAGTTTCGATCTCGGAGACTGGTGTTGTACAATATGCAGAAATAGGGTTTGTTTAAGGTTTAGTAGAATATTTAAGTGGATTCATCGTTCTTACCAAGTTTTCTTCTTATAGTGGTCCACTCACGGCCAAATTTCGACCTCGGAGCCATAGTATGCATACAATATGCCATAATAGGGTTTGTTTAAATTTTTGGGGAATATTTCGAAGGAATCTTACTTGTAAATGGATGGATTCATTGTTCTTACCAAGTTTCCGACTTATAGTAGTCCACTCCTGGTCAGGATTCGATCTCAGAGCCAGGTTATGCATACTATATGCGAAAATAGGGTTTGGTTAAAGTTTTGGGGAATATTCCGAGGAATCTTACATGTAAATGGATGGATTCATTGTTCTTACTAAGTTTCTGACTTAGAGTAGTCAACTCGCGGCCAGGTTTCCATCTCAGAGCTTGGTTTGCATACAATATGCAGAAATAGGTTTTTTTTAAGGTTTCGTAGAATATTCTGAAGGAATCTTACCTGTAAATAGATGGATTCGTCGTTCTTACCAAGTTTTTGACTTAGAGTAGTCAACTCGCGGCCAGGTTTCGACCTCAGACCCTTGTTTGCATATAATATGCAGAAATGGGGTTTGTTTAAGGTTTCGTAGAATATTACGAAGGAATCTTTCCTGTAAATGGATAAATTCGTCGTTCTTACCACGTTTCTGACTTAGAGTAGTCAAATCGCGGCCAAGTTTCGATCTCAGATCCAGGGTTTGCATACAATATGCCAGAATAGGGTTTGTTTAATGTTTCAGGGAATATTTCAAAGGAATCTTACCTGTAAATGGATGGATTCATCGTTCTTACAAAATTTCCGACATATAGTAGTCCACTCACGACCAGGTTTCGACCTCTTTTTCGATGATATATCCTACTAAGTTTAAAGTTTGAAGTATGAACCCTCCAGGAGATTCCTGGTTCATAGTTTGTTTGTCGTTATTCCACATTTGAAGTTCGAATCGACACTGAGCTTCATATTTATCGATTTCGATGATGTATTATGCTAAGTTTGAAGTCAGAACCCTCACAGAGCTTCTTGGTTCACAGTTTGTATGTTGTTATACCATATTTGAAGTTTGAATCAACACTGAGCTTCATATTTATCGATTTCGATGATGTATCCTTCTAAGTTTGAAGTCAGAGCCCACCCGAAGCTTCTTGGTTTATATTTTATACGTCGTTATAGCACATTTGAAGTTCATGACCTGTATGACTAGTCAAAATTGCTTCATCACCTATGTGACTAGTTGGAATTCAAAACGGAAGCACAAAGAGAAAGCACAAAAGTACAAAGAGAAAGCACAAAGAAAACACACTTTCTTTTTTTTCTGCTTCAATCCCATATATTTTTGGAATTTTTTTTATAACTGAAGGTCTATAATGATATCTTAAATTTATTGATATATTTTTTGGATTTTTTTCATATCGAAAGTCGAATACATGAGTTTGAAATAGCACAAAGAGAACCACAAAAACACAAATTCTACTCGATCCGTATGAGGCTACCAAACTAAACATACACCGTCCAGATATTTTCTCGATCTGTATGACCTTCTTTAGCTTCTTTATCTACCGTCCAAAAATTATACTAAAGATTTTTTTCACCTCTGTTTCACTTTCCTTTTCTCTTTTCTTTCTCTTTCTCAACGGCTATCTTCTTCCCTCATCCTCCTTCATTCACCAGATCTACTGAATGAGTTTCAGTTTACTCCCAATGGATGGGGATATAACTCCAATTAGTATTAACAAATCATATCTACTAATGCATCCCGATTCCGGTAGGATAGTAGATCTGATTATTGGTTTTATTAACAGAGAATAAAGATGAAGAAGAGTTGATGGGGTTCATGTGATGAAATTTAACTGAGTTGCAGCCATGGATGATTGAGAACGAATTGAAGATGGGTTTGATTTTTATGGTGATGCAAGATGATTGGTGCTGCAAATTACAGATCGAGAGAGTTAAGGTATGAAGATGAGAATCAGTTTGTAGAAGTGATCGGTGGTTGATTTTAGCAGTGACGAAGATGGTGGTATATTGAAGATGGGTTTGATTTGAAACCAGTTTTTTATTGAGGAAGAAGATAAGCTCGATTTTAAGAATAAAAAAATGGGTTTTAATGGATTCAAGTTCTCCCGTGAACCCAATCTAAACCTGTAACCACAGAACAAAGAAAAAAGGTACGATTAATTCTTCTTGAACCTTTTTATTCTTTTCTTCTTTGTTGTTAAGGTTTGTGACTTACCGATCTTCTTGTATTTCATGTGAGAATTTTGTTTTATACCACTTATGTTCAGATTTGAAATTAAATTAGGGTTTTTATTTTGGATTTTTTTTGGATTTTCTGTCAATTTTATCACTGACTTTTCTTTCGATTTCATATTGAAATTCTATGGGTTGAGTTTCTATGTATTCAAATTCTAATTTAATTCTCTTCAAATCATACCTGTTTTGACTTTCTTCTATTTGTTGGTGTTTGTCAAGGGTTTTTGAAGCTATGAAGATGGTGGGTTAGATTTGGTAATACAGGGTATGGAAGATGTTATTTCCATGGATGATTACAAAGGAGTGTTGTTGATTCTTGAACTGGTGGTGATCTTCTCAGTGAGAAGAAGATGGTTTGAATCGTGCTTGAATTGGTGGAGCCCAACAGATGGTGGTAGAAGGTGGTGGAATTGTAAGCCGTGAATAGAGAAGAAAGTAACGTGTTGCTGCTAAATTATTTTTTCCAAGATCTTGTTGCAGGTGAAATTTTGTGGAAAATAATTTTCTTTTCTTCTGTACTATGCTGTGTTCCTACTTGCATATGTTAAACATGTTTGAAATTTTTAAACGCTTTATTTTTAATTTCTCCATCTCTTTGGACAAAGCACCTCAACATTTTAATCTGATATATAAACATGTGGTTACCGCCTAATTTAAATCATTATGTAATGCTTTTGTGTCTTTGACACTGTTTTACGGTATTATATTTGTTCACGGATCATTTATGCAGATGAATAAAAATTGGGTTTGTGACTGATTCTTGCTGCAGTAAGTTACATGGTTAAATGCAGTGGTCTTGGCTGGGGAGAATATAGGTCATTGATGCTAATGGAGCTGAGAGAATGGTTCATATGAAATGGGATTTTGGTTGATGTGTTCAGTTACAAGTGATGCTATTGAGTTGGAGATTTAGGTGGATAATGGCCGAGATTTTGAGTTTGATGTGAGAGAGACGATGAAACTACATTGGCTTGTTGGTGGTGGATGTTGTGTGTGTTTTTTTTGCTAATAAAGATGGTTTTTAGATGGAATTGAGTTGAAGATGAAACTGAGCTTGAGATAAAGCATTGCAGGCATTTGAGCAGCTGGGACTTAAGAAGTTTGCAAGGGAAGCTGCAATGGAACTGAGAATGCAATGAATCGCAATTGCATTGAGTGTTTATGGGGTTGTACAGGATTGAGTGAATTGGCAGGCCAAACCCAATGCTGCAACTTCAACATGTTATCCTTGCCAATCCCATCCAGTGAATTGTGATGCTTGTGGCGGCATGCTTGTGATGTTGAATCCGAGGTTGTTTTGGTTCCTAGTGGTTACATCTTTTCAATGACATCCATAATATTTTCAGGTCCTTGCAAACCTGGATTTGTTTTCCACGTAAGCTCAAACCGTTTCTCCAAGTTCCGGAAAGCAAATCCTTTTGCCTTTTTTCTTTTGTTTCTATGAATTTTTAGTTTTCTTAAAAATTTTAATTTTTTTGGGTTGATTAGGTGGATGGAGTTCTTATGCCACCGGATTGACCTGATTGCTAGCCGAAGTCCGACAGTGCGAGGAAATGGCTTGTGTTTTGTAGAGTAGATAGAATGACTTTTACAGGAAGTGGAACTGTTGAAGGGAATGGACAACAATGGTGGGAACTTCCCTGCAAACCTCACAGGGTAATTTCATGAACCTCATTCATTTTTTCTATGAACTTTCGATTTTAACGTTACTTGTTTTTTTATCTAAATTGAATCATAGGGTCCTAATGGAACGATACTTCCTGGCCTTTGCAACAGTCCAGCTGTAAGTGACAGGCCTAATCGAAGATTCAATCATCTTAAAGAGTTTATATGTATATAATGAATGATACCAATTTTTTTCTTTGTTCTTTTCAGTTAATCAGACTTTTCATGAGTTCTAATTTGATGGTCGGTGACCTAACAATTAAAAACAGTCCTCAGTTCCATATGATATTCCAAGGTTGCAATGTCATACGAATTGAGATATTGTCCATACTATCACCTTCCCTTAGTCCTAATACAGATGGAATCCACATTTTTGATTCAAATTATGTCGGCATATACAATTCCCTCATTGCAAACGGTAAAAGCTAAATTTGAAACAATTCTTTGTATTCATTTTCTCAATTAGCTAGCCTTTGCACAACTTCATTTTTGTGTTTGAACAGGTGATGATTTCATTTTGATCGGACCAGGTAGTGCCGATATTGATATACAAAACACTTATCTAGCTAAAATTGAAGATCTGGAATTTGAGTTTTGGGATGGATACCATTTGAACGTTGCTGGGTAATTAATCAATACTCTTATTCGTAATTCATGGTTTTCTTAATTTCATGGATTTGTAATTTCGATTGAGTTAAACAAGTATGTGATCAAGTGAATTCGTATTACGAGACTCCATGGTATAGGCGTGTATGGAGAATATTACGAGACTCATTATTGGCATGCATGTGGAGCAATAATTAAAGTGATTAGTTCTCATATCTTATCTATTTTTTCCTTCTCTCGACTAAGTCCATAATTATAAAAACTGTCCTTTAGTTGCTTGATTAAATAAATGATAAATATGAACTTGAATCAGGGTAGTTCTGTATTTGATAACAGAAGGCAAGATCCAATAAAAATTTATGAGGATAACTGCTGAACATACAAAGTGCACAACTTTAGCTTAGTCACTCAGGTAATCTGGAAGGGAAGACAAATTAGGCTTAAGAATATTGCTATGTTTCCTTAAAAATCAAACTGCTTTTAGAATACACATGCAGTCCTACTGTATTCATGCAAAATTGTTGAAAATAATGAATATTGTCTTCTACCTTTGTTTTAGCCACTTAAGATTACTAGTTGTTATTGAACTGTTTCTTTGGTCAGATAAGTGATGTGCTGACTTTTGAGTTTTTTCCATAGGGATTTGATGGGTACATGAATTTGGTTCTTGATGATGCTGAAGAAGTCAACATTAAGAAATACACCAGAAAGTCATTGGGTAAGGGTTGTGAATGATGTGTTCGTTTCTTAAAATTTCTAATTTTGCCATCTTCTTCTAATTTGAACACAACTGTTGCATTTTTCCGGGAAAATTCTCTTGAAAGGTGACAATATTACACTGATGCAAAATGCGTAAGTATCTTGCTTCTCCATATCTTAGTTTAAGTTGTCAATAAAGCTAGATGTTTCTCTTTTGACATTATTGGCTTAGTGCTACGGCATCAGAGGTTTAGAATTGCATAAAGCTAGATGTTTCTATTTTAATGTGTGAAGTAATGCAGAAGTAAAAACTATCCCAGAATTTGATGTTATTCATGTAGTTCCAAATTCTAATGGCTGTATCGTTCTGTTCTCTTTCTTGGTTATTGCAGTGGTGGTGGACGTAGAGACAACTACAAATATGGAGGTTTTGGGCCTGATAAACATCAACATGGAGGAAACGCTCATGCCCTTACTGATGGAATGCGCACTGATAAGCTCATGTACTAAGATATGCGAAGTATAATGCATCCTTTTTGTTGGAGTTGTTCAGGAACCTTTAAATTTTTGTAACAAACATCTATATCACTACCATTTTTTGAATGTTTGTGTTTAACACTGGCAGGTTAACTTGAATAAATGTAAATGTAATGTGTTACACTAGCATGTTAATGTGAATGTGAATTACTTTCGGAAATTCGGTTTCAGCTATAATTTTTTTTTCAAAATAGTTTTATGCACACAACTTCAAACAAAAGTTGTAGTTCCACATTCATCTACTGAAAACAGAATTCGTTTCTTTAAATATTACAACCTTTAAGGGTATTGTAAAATAAAATATTGTAACATAAGTAGGAGTTGTTCAGACAAGTTCTACAACACTAGAAAGTGTAGTGACAGTATTAGTAACAATACTAATAAATGTTGTCTTCCACTTTTCAACTACACAAACGAGATATTGTGAAATAATGTCTTTACAACATAATTAACTGTCGTCCAAGATATTTCCACAACTCACACAAGAGACGTGTAAATCTTATTCATAATACCAGTATTTGTTGTTACATATGTTTCCACGATACCCTACTTGTGTTGTCCAAGATATTCCTACAACACAAGAAAGGGTTGTGTTAGGCTTCAAAAAAAAAAATCGAAAGAAAATCACAACTTTGGGAAAATATTGTCGAACCATTAATCACATCACCCTTTACAACTTTTAGTCAAGTATTATAGAAAATCTTGGAGTTTCTACAATACCCCACCTACACAATGCATAAAAAAGCGTTGTCGTAGGGGTACTACAACGCTAATAAAATGTCGTCAATGATGATTTTGTTGCATACTCTTCATTTTCCTTATGATCCGCAATCTCCTCAACGGATTTTATGTTCAAAGGCGCTTAAGTGTCCACGTAAAACTGAAAACATCCTTGAAGTCTAAAGTTCAGGTGAGTCGAATCCTACAATAATAAATGTGCCAATACTTACGTTTGATTTAGTAGTAAGATCCACATATATGGATAAGTGAGGGAGTTGTTCCCATTTTCCAATTGACTCCCAAATTTGTATATTCACAGGAAACATAAATGGGCCAAACACTATAAGCCTATGATATCCTTATTGAATAATTAATTAGTAGTTGTAACATTAGTCATCAAGATTGACTAATGAATTAGTAGTAGTAGGTGGAAGTAGTTGTAGGGTGGCTATAGGGTGGCTTGTAGGATGGCTTGTTTTTTCTTCCTCCCTTCCTTATTTTCTTCCTCCCTTTCTTATTTTCTTTGTAGAAGACTTTCTCTTCTTTTGTAACACTATATATATCTCTTTTAGAAATTGATTTATAACATAACAATTATTTTTGAGTTGAACCTTAAGTTTAACATGGTATTAGAGCTCCATGGTGAGTTGAGTGCTTCTTAGTAATAATGAGTGCTTTGTTACTTCGATTGATCCTTCTTCCGCTAGCTTAAGGTTCTTGTTTTTATTTATACACTTATTTAAACAAGTAAGTTGTACTACCGATTTTATGATAAACTTGTTATGTTTATGATTGTCCTTTTTAAATCCTACTTAAACTTGTTAATCCATTTATCTTGGACTAAGTAAGTTGTACTGCTGTTTTTGTTTCGTACAAACAGTTATCATCTTTGATCAAGATTTTTTTTATGGAGTTTGTTTTTCTTATAAGCAAACCCCTGTTAAGTTTGTTTTCATATATTTGGTTGATTTTTCAAATTTAATTTCTCTGTGCAAGAGAGAAAACTTGATTTGAATTTAAACTCTTACCGTTTTTACCGTTATAGGACTTGTTCCTCTTATCCGACTACTCATATAATTTTTAGCTGCTAGGTAGAATCTAGCCGGTTTGTTTTTCACCCCCCAGAAACAGTTGTGTACACAATCAGTTTCATTTGTATCTTTTTTTGGTCATTTAATAAATAAAAAAAACGCTTGCCAAGTTTTTCGCAAGCTGCTTGCGACCTGTATTCATACTTCATAATTTCTTATTTAATCGTGATAATGTCTTCCGTTAGACGTTGTGTTTACTGTGGAAGCAATTCACACTTCGTGGAGAAATGTTTCAAGAAAATTGGTTATCCCGATTGGTGGGACGCCTATAAAATACAAATAAAGATCGACCAAAAAGGGGTAGATACATGTACTTCAATGATGACTACGACGACCGATACTCATTCTTCCGTGGTGGAATCTCATTCTTTGGTGAACCCTAACCTCTTCCAGCAATCAAGTAAGGTTGACGTCGCTTTACTTGCTACTGATTATGGAAAAGATCATGGTTGGATTCTCGACTCTAGTGCTACGGGTCATATGACGTTCGATGCCTCTATTTTGAGAGATCCGTTGCTACCTGCGTATATAACTATTTCCAACGCCAATGGTGTACCTTATCCGGTTACCGGAGATGGGAGAGTTGATTTAACACCTTCCTTGTCCTTGGAACACACATTATTGGTTCCTTCTCTTTCAAATAATCACTTGTCTGCGGCACAAGTAACCGCACAGTTAAATTGTTTAGTACTAATCTATCCCACTTTCTGTCTTCTTCAGGATCTCGGCAACGGGGAGATAATTGGGCGAGGTACTAAGAGAGATGGTTTATATTACATCGACGATGTTTGTGAAGGGAGATCTCTTTCAGTTAAAATGTCTTCTTGTGCATCTAAAAATCAGATCTTACTGTGGCACCGCCGTTTAGGACATGCTTCTTTTGGATATTTGGAGCACTTGTTTCTTGATTTGTTTAAGTCTTGAAAACTGTTAGACTTTAAATGTGATACTTGTATTCTTGCGAAGAGTCATCGTACTACTTACCCAGATAGTTTCAGTAGAAGATACGTCCCATTCGATTTGGTTCATTCTGATGTCTGGGGACCTTCTCGTATTACCGCACTTACGGATTTCGGTGGTTTGTTATCTTTATCGATGATTGTACTCGTATGACTTGGCTCTATTTAATGAAGAATAAAAGTGATGTGGCTGATCGTTTTCGCGCATTTCATAAAATGATTGACACAATTTCGGCTAACTTAAAGGTCCTTCGTTCTGATAATGGAGGTGAGTATGTTAATGAAGTATTACAAAGATACTTTGGAGAACATGAAATTATTCATGAAACTAGTTTCCCGTCTACGCCACAACAAAATGGTGTGGCGGAAAGAAAAAATCGCCTGATTACTTGAAATTACGAGGGCATGCTTGATTGGGTCAAATATGAAGCCAAAATTCTGGGAAGAAGCCATTACTAGTGCAGTATATCTTCTTAATCGAGTACCAACAAGTGTTTTAAAATTTCAGACACCGTTGGACAAATTGGCTTCGTTTGTAACAATACCTTCTCATCTTAAGCTTCCTCCACGGGTATTCGGTTGTGTTGTTTTTGTACATCTGCAGAAACATCTACGTACAAATCTAGATCCTTGTGCTATCAAATGTGTTTTTATTGGTTATCATCCATTCCAGAAGGGTTATAGGTGTTATCATCCTCAAAGTCATAAATTTTATGTTACTATGGATGTCACCTTTTCTGAGCACGAAATGTTTTACTCATCCGATGTATCTGATTCTCCTCTTCATGGAGAGAGTGTTATCGAAGAGTTGAATTGGATGGATTTGTTTCCGACTAATAGTGAAATTAATATGACAACAAATGAAACAAGCATAAGTACACATCAAACTGTCAGTAGTTCAAGAATTAATGATATACAAGTCATGGAGCCGGTTCAAGAGTTCGATATTCCTGTTGCCGAAGAAATTGACACCCCTGATCTTGAAGCTCCATCTCTCTCTTCATCAACAGTACCTACATCTAATTGTCCTCCAGCCGGTGCCGATGTCCTTGAGGTAAGGATAGATTGTTCGATTAATACTAATGATACTTGTGCACTACCTGACACCGACAGGTACCAGTTGCCACCAAGGAGTAATCGTGGAGTTCCACCAGATCGTTTTTCACCTGAAGCAATAAGGAAGGTGAAATACCCTATTTCGAATTACGTGTCAACTCATAGATTATCAAAAGAGGGAAAAGCGTTTGTCAGTCAAATGGCAGATGTTACTATTCCCTAAACAGTAGATGAACAGTAGAAGAAGCACTATCTAATCCGAAATGGGCTGGTCCTATGAAAGAGGAGATGGTGGCACATGAAGAAAATGGTACATGGGATATAGTCTCACTACCAGAAGGAAAGAAACCAGTTGGATGCAGGTGGGTATATACTATCAAGCATAATCCAGATGGCTCTATTGACAGGTATAAAGCAAGACTTGTGGCTAAATGGTTTACCCATACTTATGGTATTGATTATCAAGAGACGTTTGCTCCTGTTGCAAAAATCAACACTATTCAAGTATTATTGTCTTTGGCAGCAAAACTAGGCTGGCCTCTACAACAATATGATGTAAAAAATGCTTTTTTACATGGTGATTTGCAAGAAGAAGTCTACATGACACTACCTCCATATTATAATGCTCCAAACAATGTTAATGTTGTGTGTAAGTTAAAGAAGGCTTTATATGGTTTGAAACAATCTCCCAGAGCATGGTTTGGTAGATTTCGTATTGCAATGAAGAAGTTTGGGTATATACAAAGTAATGATGATCATACCTTGTTCCTTAAAAGAGTAGGTGACAAGGTAACTGCTCTTATTATCTATGTAGATGATATGGTGGTAACAGGAAATGACCCTGAAGAGATGAGTAATCTGAAGAATTGCTTGTATTCTGAGTTTGATATGAAAGATTTGGGTGGACTTAAGTACTTCTTGGGTATTGAAGTTAATCGATCCAGAAAGGGAATTTTCTTGTGTCAGCGAAAATATGTGATTGATTTGTTGAAGGAAACTGGTATGACTGGTTGTACGCCAATCGGGTCTCCTATGGAACAAAATCATGGTCTTGAAGAATGTTCTGATCAAATACCAGCAGACAAAGGACAATACCATAGGTTAGTTGGTCGCTTGATTTATCTTTCTCATACAAGGCCAGATATTGCTTATGATGTAAGTGTTGTAAGCATATTTATGCATAATCCGGGTCAACAACACATGGATGCAGTCACCAGGATACTAAGATATTTGAATTCCGCACCAGGCAGAGGTTTGATGTTTTCAAAACATGGACATCTTGATGTATCAGGTTACACTGACTCAGATTGGGGAGGCAAAGGCGATAGGAGAAGATCGACATCTGGGTATGTTACCTTCGTCGGGGGTAACTTAGTAACTTGGAAGTCTAAGAAACAACAGGTTGTTTCCTTGTCAAATCTTTGAAGCGAGAATATAGAGCAATGGTAAAAGGCATTTGTGAATTATTATGGTTGAAAAGGATTATGGGAGAGCTTGGGTTCCCATCTGAAAAACCTATGAAGTTGTTTTGTGATAATCAGTCAGCAATCAAAATTGCAGAGAATCCGGTGCAACATGATCGAACGAAACACGTGGAAATTGATAAGAACTTCATTTATGAGAAACTTGAAGAAAAAATTATTGAAGTACCATATGTCCGAACAACACAACAACTGGAAGATATTCTGACTAAGGCCGTATCAAATAAAATATTTAACGATTCACTTGTCAAGTTGGGCATCTGTGACATATATGCACCACCTTGAGGGGGAGTGTTGAATAATTAATTAGTAGTTGTAACATTAGTCATCAAGATTGACTAATGAATTAGTAGTAGTAGGTGGAAGTAGTTGTAGGGTGGCTATAGGGTGGCTTGTAGGATGGCTTGTTTTTCTTCCTCCCTTCCTTATTTTCTTCCTCCCTTTCTTATTTTCTTCTTCCCTTTCTTATTTTCTTTGTAGAAGACTTTCTCTTCTCTTGTAACACTATATATATCTCTTTTAGAGATTGATTTATAACATAACAATTATTTTTGAGTTGAATCTTAAGTTTAACAATCCATATCCAGAATATCCATCTAGGTGACCATTGCTCAAAAAACCATTCTCAATCGTTGGAATAGACATCACAATTTCTCCCAGCCGTGTAAACTCTCTCTATTCCTCCTCCTTCATTTTTCTTTGTTAGATCACAAAATTTTCGTAGATCCCAAACCCATTCTCAATAATGGATGATTATTCAAGAATATATTTATGTTTCACCGATCTTAACACCATTGGTATTATTATTACAACTACTCTTACCATTCCTCTGAAACTCCGGAAGAAGATGTCTTGTTGTTTTTGTTGATGAATCACTCACACAATGATTTTTCCTCTCAAAGCTTAAGTTTGTCACAGCAAATCACATCTAATATTATCAGGTATCATGTCAATTGCAGAACGACAGTGTTACACTCAAGAAACTTCCGGACAGGACATGGTATGAAGAAGCCTTAGCAACTTTTCAAACCTGTGCAACAATTTCTTTCAATGTCACTAGTTTTCTTCTTGCAGCTGACTGGTAAGACTGCTACTTCCAATACCACTAGTGCGTGCAAGAGTTTAACTAAAAAAGGGAATTCAATTTGGATACTGTTACATGCGGGATGGTGAAATGGAACTGCAGTCCAAAACTGACCACCTCTTTGATATGTGGATGTCCCGAGAAGAAAATCTTGATCTATTGTTTAGCGAAGAAAATCTTGATCTATTGTTTATCTCATTATGTATTTGAATCAGATCTCGGATCTTCAGACATTAAACTATGGTATTTTTGTGTATGTTTTGATTAGTTGGTTTTAATTTAATGTGATGTTTCTCTGTATTTATATGTCCGTATATATAAAGGAACATATGTGATTAGAGAACTAGGATTTCTATTCAAATTTGTTATAAATAGGGGATCTTGTTGTGTTTAAATCTAGTTTTAGCGACTCTTAATTCAACCTTTATAGTTATTAAGTCTTGAATAGGCATGGGAACATAGGATTTTCAGTAAATTTGAAATTGCGAAGTTCAGTTTGAACCTTAAGATTAAATGTTAACGAAGATTACGCAATATATTGCTAGGGTTTATACTTTTAAACCAAAAAAACAATTTTATGTCGGATACCCGATACCCGCGGGTATACCCAATTAGGACCTGACAGTAATCGGTTCTTTAACGGGTCTACCCATCGGGTAGTCAAAATGCTAATGGGTCTAGTTATAGGATCCGGAACCGGACCCGAGACACCCGGTTCCGGGTAATCGGGTACCATCGGCAGCCCTAAGAAGGCCCCATGGTCAGGAAGAATTCCCTAACGGCAGACAGTTTCCGACAGTCTTGCTAACTGCATTTGCCTTTTTTAAAAAAAATTCCCATTATTATTTTCCAATATGGTTTTGTACGTCGGTTGTGGAAATGATCTCATGTCTTTAAATATGCATTGACTGTAGTGAGAGAAGCCCAAGGAGTTTTTCGTAAAGAACGACTGTCAGTTTTGTTTGGAAATTGACAAAAGATCGAGACCAATTAGTTTTACAACTGAGCCTAGCTACCAACGTGGAGTGACCCTGGGTCCCAAAGGAATATCTACAGTGGAAATACCTACGAAAAACTGGTACCGAGATCTTCATGGTGCAACAAGAAGAACCAGGTAAACAAGACTATAACGGTGGAGCAATCAATGAAAACAAAAAATAGAGGCATCAATTTCTTTGATGTGGCCACAACTTAACTGCCAAATTTGTTCGTTGTCATTAATTTTTCATGAACCATCTATGTGGCCACAACTTAAGTGTCTCAATGCATGCAGTACATAATTCTTTAAACAAACATGTCTGGAAGACCAAGAGATGATGATGCCGTCTTACTAATTGACAAAAATCCAATAGTTGCTATTTTTCTGTTTTGATGTGCATACTCTATTTAGGCCAGAGAATCAGTTTTTTAGACTAGAAAGTAGTGGACTACTGAAATACAAAATTTGCTCTCTTTTTCCTCCTTCCTAGAGTAGGTGCCGTTGCTAAGAAAAATCCAGTTGCTTATTTGTTGCTATTTTAATAAAAGTTAAAAGATGGAGCTGACTGCTTAGGTCCTGCCATACCGGTACTTACGGCAGGCATAGCCTATGCTGTTTTTACTTGTCGAAGTTATAATCATCCAACACTAATGAACTTAATCTTTATATCATGCATCTGGAGAACTTCTTCATCTATCCCTGAGAGAGAGTTCCAACGAATTTCTGTTTTCATATGAAAAAAGTATTCTTCACCTAGAGCGGGCATGAACTTTTTAGGCATTCTGTTTTGGTTTTCTCGCAGACAAACCCAATTTGTTAACTAAACCTTCATGATTTCAAGAAATAAAGCTCAGACAGCACTTTGGAGTCCTATGCAAGTTTCATCTTGACTAGCTTCATGGACATGCATAGAAGTGTACTCCATTAGATAGGACGAAGAATCGTTATTCATCAGGTAAAACTAAAAGTGATAACATACAAATCGAAACAGTCATCGTTACTCAACTTCCTAAAAATCTGACGACCTTCATCTTGGAGGCAGAGGGACAAACTAGAGGTGGGAATGCATAAATGCCAGATGAAGAAACGGAAGAGGTGACTGACGAATTAATTCTTGCTGGGTTTTTTTCCGTCTGGTGCAAAAAAACAGATTAGTGATGGTTGGAGATGCCCGACAAAGAGACTTTATCAAACAAGTATCGATAGCAAGGGGTTGGCTGATAGCCCATGTAGGACTATGGGATGGGCATCCTCTACTTTGATTGATTCGGTCAAAAAAACCAGATCAGTGATGGATGGAGAGAGGCCCGACAGAGGGAAAGATGCACTTTATCTCAAGCAAGGGTTGGCTGATAGCCCATGTAGGACTATGCGATATTGGGATGGGCATCAAAACCTTCACTGATTGGCGATACAAACTGCAATTCTAATCTAATATATAGAAGATCCATGGGATCCCTCTGTCCAGTGTGGGACTATTTTTAATCGTAACTAAAATTACTTCGAAACCAGTCGCATAAGGGTTGTTCATAGCCGGTTTTTGTTAATTCTTGTGTTTGGATTTCTGCCTTATTGCCCATTGTTAGTTCTTATTAAAGGCAATGGCTAATATGTGCATATGACCAATTGAAAGTAGTAATCTAACAGCTACTTACAAGTTGGCGTGTTAAAAGAACGGTGTCTTTATCTGAATTCACAATCGAATTAGATCCAAGAAACATTTTAGGCATTTTCAGCAAGGCTGGAAGAAATGCTTCGATTTTGAGTGTGTCAGCTAAACTCTAGCAATCCAATGTTTTCTTTTATGTTCTCTTTGCCTTGTTTCTTTAAAAAATTTCACATTATAGTTTTCCAAAATTGACTAGTACCTCGGTTGTGGAAAATGATCTCATGTATTTGAATGTGCATTAACTGTAGCGGGAGAAGCCCAAGGAGTTTTCCCGAAAGAATGACTGCCACATTTGTTTGGATTTTTTTTTTTTTTTTTGAAAAAGGCAAAGATGAAATAAAAAAGAAAGGATGCTAAGATAGCACCCTCAAAAGAGTCTAGCTACCAACGAGGAGTTACCCAGAGTCCTAAAGGAGTGCCTACATAGGAAATTTTTATAAGTAAAATGGGTACCGTGATCTTCCTGATGCAACAAGAAGAACCAGTAAACGAGACTATAACGGTGAGGCGATCAATGAAACCAAAAATAGATGTATAAATTTCTTGGATGTGGCCACAACTTTTCTGCCAAATTTGTATTTTGTCATTAATTATTCATGAACCGTCTATATGGCCCTATAGTAGGTGCCATGGCCAAGCTAAATTCAGTT
This sequence comes from Papaver bracteatum, assembly GCA_023529315.1. Taxonomy (NCBI): domain Eukaryota; kingdom Viridiplantae; phylum Streptophyta; class Magnoliopsida; order Ranunculales; family Papaveraceae; genus Papaver; species Papaver bracteatum. Next base: position 1,738,567 of record JAJJWX010003506.1, read on the forward strand.
GCTTATATGTTGCTCTTTTAATGTAATTTAAAAGCTGGGCCGCTTAGTTAGGCGTTGCGGTAGACATACCTTTACTCGACGAAGACAGACCGTATGTTTTTTTTACTTGCCAAAGTTATAATCATCCAACACTAATGAGCTTAATCTTTATATCATTCATCTGGAGGCACCATTTGTTATGAGTTGTATAAAAAGCATTCTTCATCTATCCTTGAGAGAGAGTTCCAACGAATTTCTGTTTTCACATGAAAAAAGTATTCTTCACCTTGAGCGGGCATGGAATTCTTTTTAAGCATTCTGTTTTGGTTTTCTTGTACGCAAACCCAATTTGTTAACTAAACCATCAAGAAAAGAAATCAAGATCAAAATAATTCCTGGAAAGATGATGAAATTCTCTGCTTCCCTACTTCTGGTCCAGATTCTTATGTTTACTATAACCAGCAGCCAAACCACCATCAACAACATCATCACCACCTTGTCTCATATTTCTATTGTTGCTGCTGAATCTACCATTAGTACAGAAAATGACTGTATTGAGTTGTTAACTGAATTTGCAGTATGTTCACCGTACATATCTTCAAACCCCAATAATCTAACTACTGAGGAAGTTCCTCCTGCTTCTTGTTGCAATCTTTATAGATCTTACGCTACAGAGGGTTCTACTCTTTGCTTGTGCCATTTTGTAAAAGAACCCTTTTTTCGTGGAGTTCAAGTTAATATGACAAGGTTATATGCGCTCTCTACAGTTTGTCCTTTCCTTATTCCGCCGAGTCCTGTCGCTCTGGAAGTCCAATGCAAAGGTATGATTTCTACTGTGTTCACTTTAATTGTTTTTACGTTAATTCTCTTCCTTTTCTTCACTTGGCTTTCAATAAAGGGGTTTGTTTGACTTTTTGACAACTGTGTGCCATTTTCAGAAATTGCGCCGAGATTAAGCCCTCTTGGAAGCATACTCGCACCGTCAGGATCGCCATCAGAATCCAGTGGGAGTCCACCAGCAGATGAAGCACCCATGAATTCATCGACATCGTCTCCTACTAACAGAGACATTGAAAGCAAGATTTAAATATTTTCGGATGTTTGTACTACTAAGATTTATCAAAATCTGAACTCTTAGCTTTGGATATCATATCTAATTAAATAGACTTTTGGAGTTTCCATTTTGAATTTGGGTAACTAATAACCTTTGTGTGAGCTTAATGCTATTGCCATTGTCTTGGTGAGTTTTTTGTCCATTAAATACAGAATGTTGCAGATTTACTTCATGTCTGGCAAATCATGTAGAAGAAGATTTAAACTTTTGAAAGCAGCTCCTTGAATGTTGGCCGGCATTTTAGATCGCAACAGTGTCACATGCAAAAATTGTGATAGACATAGTAGAAAACTGAACAATATGAAATTTCTCTACGTAGTTTTTTGTTGTTTTTTGGATTCAATAGGGACACAATAGATAACCAATCATTCATATAGAAGCATGTCACGATATATGCACCTGTGCCGGAAAGTCTCAATGATAGATGCCCATTGTGAGTCAATATCTTCTATGATATGAATTCGTTGGTCCATGAGCCCTACAGAGGAAATCACCTGCATGGGGATCAAACCAATTAGTTGAACACTTGCCTCTGCACTTTCAAACCAATTCAAATCTGCAATTTCAAACAGTAAACCCTACTCCGCCAAGACGGGGCGATGTTCGTACCGTGATTAAAATACACGGAAGGCCCATTAATCAAGCCCGTGTAGCCGGCCCGTGAAAGTAAGATTCTAGAAGTTTCCAGAGAAGTCTTGTTGTCCAAGTTGCTTGCACACCAAGTTTATATCAGAATTAGGGTTACATAAACATTATAAATACATGTATCCTAATCCCTAAAAGGATATGGAATAATTAGGTTAGCTAACCCGGAGAAAATCCTTTGTATCATCATAATAAATAAAACTTCTCTCTGTTCCTCTGTGGATGTAGGAAACACTTGCCGAACCACGTTAATCTTTGTTTCTTCTCTTTATCTTCAATTCATTCTAACCCTAATTTAACCCTATTATCCATTATCATCATCAAATCATCGTTTAGTGCCCAAAAGTAATTTTGGGTACGAACAATGGGCCTCTTTACAAAAGAGATTTGGTGTTTGATGGTTATTTAAGAACGCCGCTTCAGTCGATAAAACATTTTCTTTTAGCGTCTGTGTAGACAAGAACTAACCAAGTCCGAAGACTCCTAACTAATATAGATCTGCAATATCAGATCCATGTATGTGCTTAAGGCCCCATAGTCCTCAACTACAACAGTACTCATGCCCTTAACCTTGGGGTTATGATATTTGTAGCCATATTCCAAGAGACGAATCCCTTGGCTGACTGCATTGCTAACTAGTGTTGTTGGAAATGCAGGGCTGGGATCAAGGTCTGCCACAATGGGTTCTAGTTGGAATCCAGGCAGACATAGAAAATATGTAATCGTTGTTCTAATGAAATCCATCTTCGTATTAAAAGGAATATAAAACTAGTGATTTTGAAGTTAAATAGTAAACAAACACTATGTATGAATTAGCTACCAGCATGCATATCAGCGTCATTAATTATTGTTTGTTAGGGCAAAGTAGGAGACCTGTTATCGAGTCCACAGTAGCCAGATATTTAGTCTAACGGAACACCAACTGATGCATCTAGATATATGAAATGGATGACTAGTCGACAAATCCAATCTTTTACTCTCTCTCACCCACAGTCGTGTCCTCATCATCGTCGAAGAATAAGCTTAATTAGAAAACCTCTATGAGTAGTTTAGAGTAAACTAAAGACAACTCTGAAGACAAAAATGATTACAAAATTTAGCAATTTGAGAATCAGAGTACTGGGAAAGTTAACAGACATACAAACATAGAATATCAAAAGAAAATCTAGTGCATCTAACAAATAGATTTCTCCGTTGAGTTATGAAACACAAAAAGCTGAAACTAAAAGAGACAAATAAGTCCTCCGCCGTCTTCATTCCTTTCCCTACTCAAAATTTGATATCACTTCTCATTGTCTATCCAAGAAGGCAGTGGAAGTATTGTTGGCATTGGCTTTAGAACAAATGGGTGGAACATCAAACCTGAATGATGTTTGTTATTCAAGCAGAGGTCTTCAAATTCTTTGGTTTGGATATTAAACACCCAAACCCAATGCATGCAACCCAGCAAAATAACATTACGGTCTACCGGACTGAAACCTAAAATTTGAATCGTTCCGACTTCTTTTTCGCCTATCCGAGAAAGCAGTTCTACTAATACATCCAATAGAGAGATATCCTTGTGCAATATTTGCCAGTTAACCTCATTGAGCACCCAAACACTCACAGTCATTACCTTTCCTGTCCATTCAGTTTTAGCGAAACAGATGCGGCCTTCAGACTCCCCAATACGACTATGAAAGTTATGAAAATTAGCATCGTCAAACTCCATATCTGGCAAATTAATCAAAGTACATCGGTGTCCATCACTTTTATTTTTCTGACTAAATTTGTAAACTAACATTCTATGCCCCCCTTCAATCCAAAAAAAAACACCATCAAGGATAACAACTTTATCAAAATTAGAATATCCTGACTCAACAGTTCCATCACACTCGCAGGATACTTGAAAAGTTTCCCATACACCCAGATCAGAAGAAAATATATCAACATTAAATTTGTTTGAAGGACGATCAAATTCTGGGATACGTACAACCTTGTAACAACTTGGTTCACCAAATATACCACAAATATCAAATCCTCTAATCTTGGTACGCGGTGGTGAAGGAAGTGAAACCCATTTCTGAGTTAATGGATTACAAACATGATACCTGACATCCATCTTCTGAGGATATAAACTAACTAAACAAAGTACCAAACCGTTACTAGAACCTAACATGAGTAACTTAGATCCAAATGGTTTCTGATTCATAAGAAACTTAAAGGAGAACAAATGATCATTTTTAGACATAAGCTCCGAGTGTAAATCGTTATATGCCATCTTGAATTTGATAGGGTTTTCATCATCATCTTCATCATGAATTGACATATATTGTATCCATGGAAGAGACTTGTTATTGAAATGAAACCATTTGATGATGAAATTAGGGTCTGAGAGGTTAGATAACCATACCTTTGATATGCATTTGAACTTGTATATCGAATTCAGAGGAAGATGAGCAAAGATCTCGAGTATGATATCATTTGTGAACCTAGTAGAAGAAGAAACCATCGCCGCCAACAATAAGAGATGGAAAAACCCTAGAAAAATCCCAATTTTTTCTAGCAAGATGAAAATACTAGGCTATTTGAAGTCCTGGAGTTTTTGGTTGGATATCACACCAATGCATCGAAAATTGATAGCAAAATGTGATTTTAGCCTCTCAAATATGTGACTGGGCCCCACCTTTTAGTGGTAGAGTAGGACCTTGGATCGAATCCCAGCAGCAGCCTTCTCCATTGTCTGTCGTATAATTCGCACAACGGGAAAAACACTTATTTGGATTTGAAAGCAAACCTAGTGCATGAAACTTGCGATGCGAAACTATCAAGGGAGTAGTAGAACAATTAACTAAGCAGATTATGAACACAGGAAAATTCTCGATTTATTTTTCTTTTGTTCTAGTTAAATTCAAAAGGCAAAGATTGATTTATCCCTCAATCTGTAGATATTGTTTCCTTGATCTTGTTAATCTATATGGAGTATGTATTAAAATATGGACGCACGGGTTCTAAATTCTGGTTGTAGATATCTTCATCCACCATAGTTTGGTTCACCAGTGGATTAGCCTAATTAATGAATGACCAGCTGATATTCATTTACATGGGGTAGAGTACTCCAATTTAAGCAGAAACAAGCAATGACATGCAAGTTCTTCTATCAATCCCAGCTTCATTGAACATCACTTTATTTCCTAAAATTCTACCATGGTACAAAAGGCAGCTGCAAATCCTTATTTCTTTCACAACTGGACTGTTGTTCTTAGCAATAGTAAAATTGTCACAAGACCCACCAGGGCTTTGAAATTGAAACACATTGCAAAGCTATCTCCAAGTATTGTAACCAAACTTGCAATCCTATAGAACGTGATCGATTCCAGTAGCTCAATTTTCACGCAGACAACACTAAGGTAGAAGCCAACTTTTCTCCCTTTTTCAGTCAAATTGTTGCACACACAGCCCTATAAGTAATGTTATTAAAAGTAGTTGTCTTATGAGTCACATCATTGCACTTCGGAGAGTTGAAAATTGTTGTAGAGGTTTGAAAATTTGTTATGCTCCTTCTTCGTACTATGTCTTGTACAGAAGTTTCTTGGGTGTAACGACATCACTCTGCAATTCAAGTGATTACTGAAATTCTTAGACTGAATTTGTCAAGGAGAAAAGACTAGTCAAACAGCATACTCTTCAATAAGTTTTTCAAAACTAATCAAATACATTAAAACACAAAGAAGTGAGCAGCATATTGCGTCTCTACAATATACAGAGAACTGAATTACAAAACAAGGGTGATAAAATAAAGAAATGAGAGACATTGCTTCTTAATATAAAGGTAAACGACGACAATCTCCATTACAATATCATAACAGACTAATTAAATTTGGCATATGGAATCCAAACTAAATAATCAAAACCTGTTAGAATACGGGCATCCAACTCAAAACCAATTGACAATGAGTGGAGAGGCACATAGGATTATAAACCGCAGGATCTTAGATGCCCAGACAATGTGGGACTAATAATCTCAACACGCCCCCTCACGTGTAGCCTCGTTGGGTCTAACACGTGGACAATTAAATCGGGTGACGCGGAGTAAAGGTGCGGTCAAATGACTCGACACAAATAGCCTGCTCTGATACCATGTTAGAATATGGGCATCCAACTCAAAACCAATTGGCAATGAGTGGAGAGGCACATAGGATTATAAACCGCAGGATCTTAGATGCCCAGAAAATGTGGGACTAATAATCTCAACAAAACCCATATCAAAAACAAAAAAGAACAAATTTTCATCCCACTATAAAGAAATACTGCTAAATAACTATATACATTTTTTTTTTTCAACAACCTAATATCAAGCTCCGAGATACAGCAGTTTCATTAATAAGCAGATAGGCACTGCCCAAATTTGCGGAAATTCTGAAATCAAATAATTGACCAATTAATCATACCGAAAAACCCTAACAAAAAGAAATCAGAAAAATTAAAGGGTTCAAGTACCTTGTTGATCTGGTATTTAATTTAAGAAATTGAATCTTCAAGACGTAGTAAATTATCACAGGTTGCTGCTGTTTGATATATGCTAACTTTTGCTCTCTCGAAATGTTCCAACATATTTATTCTACCACAACATTCCAATCCCATGCAGCCGAAAATATCATAGAATTGTACATTTGTCTACAGAAAATAAATAAATTGTGAGCTTAAAAATCAAATAAGTAAAATTAAAATCCTGAAAATAATTTTCAAAAATATGAAGAATTTACCCTAAACAACTGCTATATCATGCTTGGCAATACCACTGTTGATAACGAAATAAATTTGAGTTGTGAGAGGAAAAATCATTGTGTGAGTGGATGAATCATCAACAAACAAAACAAGGCTTTCATCTTCTTCTTCTGCAATGGTAAAAATAATGGTGTTAAGATCACTTATAGATAAACACAAAGAATCCATTACTCGGAAATAATTTGTGCTGGACAGAAGTTTTGAGTGAGATCTAACTAAAAATGAAGAGAAGAGTTTATGTTAGAGGCGGCTCAAGAGACTTTTAGGGTAGATGTTGTTAGTATATAAGAGAAGATTAGACAAGAGGATCCAACGGTTGAAGATGTTTGGGACGACCCTCCACTCCACAATAAGGTATTAAAGGCGTAGTAGTGTTGGGCTCAAGGTTTTGGCCGGGAAATAATCACTGTGACCACCATTAGGCGCTTTGATCTACCCCTGTTTCCCTAAATTCACTATTTTCTCTATGTCCCTTTAGATTTTCGATTTCAAAAAAATCTTCATTATTAACCCTGGGCAGGCTAATAATGCTATTTTTTAGCAGAAATGAGAGAGGGTAATTGTGGTTGCATAATCAGGTGGTGTTGGTATAGCATCGAATTGTACAGCCGACTCTCCAACAAATCATATACGATGCCCGGATTGTGATTTTGAGAATCAGAAATTTTAATGTAACCGTATAGTCTGACTTGAGTCAGTAATACATAGTTTCATTATGAATAACATACCCTGGTGATTTCTTGATAGGTGGAGAAGGATCATTAGTAGAAACTGACAAGTATTATCATCACTTAGCTTGTTTTGGTCAGAGTTTCTATCCAACTCAAAAGAGCTTGAGTTGGGAGCAGTCAAGGTTCATGTTTTGTTTTAGATGGTGGAGCTTCGGATTAAGATATGCCGTGCTGGCAGGTCTATGAAAATAGCTTTTTTGTGTACATACAAATTAATTGAAATTTATGCTTAGAACTGATATTTCTATGTACCTACAACACCAATCTCACAAATAAAAACATATGAATAATACCCCCTGAAATTTTTTCCCAACCAAAGCCAATTGCATACTATGTCCTGTTCGCCACTTGAAACATTGGAGGTAGTTAGTGTGAATTAAAAGTCTAAATTATCAAAACTTACAAACACCTTTAAAACAAACATCTCTAAATCCATGATCACAAATTTATGATCTTAATTTTTCTGCCCTTCTATCATTACCAGAAAAGATGCACACAATGACCATCCCTACATATAAAACCCAAACCATGAATCTCAATGTCTATAGGGAGCACAACCAAAAAAATATCAAACAACACAGTCAATTTAACAGATCTTATAGGAAAAGGAGCATTCAGGATGATACAAAACACAAATCTCAAAAAAATTAACAACTTGAATTTAAGTCGTTATGACATTTTCGTAGATCTGCGTCTTCTTTTATTTGATCTCCAGGGTATGTTTAAAGCTTCCCGCAGCAAAACAAAACTCAGATCCATCATAAGAACTCCGGTTACTGGTTATTCCTTCATCGCCGCCTCACTCTCGCTGCTAATTTCCAGTCTCTCACTCAATATCTAGATACCAGGGTTATGGTGATTTATAAGGAAACGCATTTGATTTACTAAAATGCCCTTGGACTTTGAAGCCCAGTGAGCAAGCCTCTTGGATATTACAACTTCTTGAACCTACACTGTTATGCTCTGCGAGACTGGATTATTGTGTTGGGGATGATAATGATGAGGATGAATTTCACGTAGACGGTGTCAGCAAAAAACAACTTTACCAACCTTCAGATCCGTTTAAAAGGAAAACAAAGCCAGATAAAAGGGAAAAATTAGACAGAGCAGAGTCAAAAACTCAACTTGGGATGTGAACAGTACATGGTTCCAATATTTTGAAATAGCCTTGTAGTTGAAATTAAAATTAACTAAAGAAGGGTTGTTTGGTCATTATAAAATTATTTGAGATAAGCGGTTTTTTAAATTACTTATGGGTGACCCATTTTTGTTCTATTAGACGACGCCCCTCTAATGGAATGTGACGCCCCGATAATAGTTGTCATATTTTATGAAATCCTTCCAGCTCTTGAGCGGAAAGTAGATCCGCCAACCTCAAAAATGAGAATCAGGTTTGGTGCTAGCTGGTCTAGCCACTATTGGTCATTAATTAGCGTCATTATGGAGTGAAACACTACAGCCTACCAAACAAAAAGGGTAATACGCACAACACGCTCATAAGAGAGCTACACCAGGTCAAAGTTGTGTGAAAAATGGATTTTACAACCAACACATGCTATAGCCTTTATCATTTGGTTTTCGGTTCATTTAAAATAAAAAATATCAAAGAGTTTGACACAATGGTTTGGACGGGCGTAGACATGACCATTTTATTTCAGTGGCACGAAGGCTTGAACCAAGCACGCCTTCAATCAACCAACACCCTGGTTACTATATGTCAAAACCTAAGAATTTCCAACCGTTGGTTCCTCCTATTTAGTCTTCTCTTATAAACCTAAAAAATACTAAGGTACACAAGATGTCTCTTTAGCCGCCTCTAAGTAAAACTCTCTTGTTTATTTTGTTAGATCTCATTCTCATCTCACTCAAAATTTCTGTTAATCCTAAAATTCATTCTAAATAAAAAATGGATGATCTTAACACCATTAATCTTAGTATTGCCACTACTCCCATCATCCCCATGAAACTCCCTGATGAAGAAGATGGGGATGAAGAGAAAATGATTGATTTGGATGTTTACAACCGGTATAAGCAGACTTGGAAATGGTGTTCTTATGTCCCGTCTAGATAGGTCGTTAAGGAATAGTTTCTTTTCCGGCAGAAGAAAATGCACTAACTGGCATGAGCTGAGTGAGTATCAAACAACCACTGTTATTTATCTGTTCCAAATTTGATTTTTAAATGAATTAATTTTTACTCAATTCCTATTGTTGCTAATGCAGAGAATTGGTCTAGGCAATCTCCAATGTTCATTAGGGCAAAGGTAAAGCTAAGGCTGACAAAATACATATTTTGACCCATGCGCATGAACCACGCACCAAGCATTGTGTTTACACGAATTTGTTTTTGAAAATTTTTATTTAAGAGTTTTATTTATGGGAGGATTCCTTTTACGCGTTACATTGTTTTACAAGAAACAAAAGAACTTGGTTTACAAGAAATCCGAAACCCTAGAGGTTAGTTTTCATATATAAATACAAAGTTGTTTTTCACGTGAAGAGCAGCCTATTTTCCTGTCTTCTTTTCTTCATCTTCTTTATTTTGCGGCGTAGTTTTACTTCCATCCCCGTTGCTGAGTACGAAGAAAGGGTAACTTGTGTTGTGCTAACTCAAGTTATATCAGGCAGTCTTATCTTGGACACATCTTCGCTGTGAGAGGTTTAGCATTACTCAACTCGAGTATACCCGCGAACTAATGTGTTAAGGACAACTTGTTGAACCTGTGATTCTTCCTTCGTCAAGTTGTTTCGGTAGAGTTATCTCGGATTTGTTCTTTACATATTATATTTGATACATTTAACGTGTTGTTCATTGTTGCAAGATCCCAACAACATTAACACATTAGGTATTCTTTGTAACAATGGGAAAGAACGACGTTGAAAGACCTCAGAAGTTTAACGGAAAGGATTTCAAAAGATGGCAATCCAAGATGTTGTTTTATTTAAGTCATTATGAACTGGATTATGTACTTGTTCCAGATGATGAATTGATGAATGCTGAAGGTTTAACTGAGGAGCAGCTCGAGTTTAACAAGAGATGCATTTTTCTGGCTAAAAATCATATCATGAATGGTTTGGAAGATGCGATGTATGATTTTTACAATGATAAAGAGAACTTGACTGCTTATGAGTTGTGGACTGTGTTAGAAGCAAAGTACCAAGCTGAGACTGCAGGGAGCAAGAAATTTCCGGTGGCAAAGTTTATGGAGTTCAAGATGACTAATTCTGGACTGGTCCTGATTGAAAGCATCATCAAATGCTAGGAAATGTATGCTTATGTCCTATATTTAATTTACCTCAATTTCAATTGGTGGGGGTGTATTTCCCCAGTTTATCATGTTTGTTTGATTCATAGAGCCTTTATCTCTTTTTGATTCTTTTTTGTTCTTCTTTTACAGTGTAATATTTCTACTGTTTTATGAAATTTGAAGACAAGATAATAAAAGTAGTCATGTGTTACAGATGCTTTGGTTACTACATTTTGAGTTTCTTTTTTAGTTGTCAATATTATAGTTTTCATTGTTTCGAAGCTCTCCCCTCATAAGTTCTTATTTATTTTGTTGTAGGATTGGTCGAAACTCATAAGTTTTTATTTATTTTGTTGTAGGATTGGTTGAAACTGATCTTGAATTAGCATTGGAAGGATTTTTGGAAGTGGAGGTAGCTGCCGAATCTCTTAACAGTTTTGATATCATTTTTTTTGGGCTGCTAGAATATATTTTTAAATTTGTACGCCCTCCGTCCTAGTTTACTTGCCTAAATTGGATTTTGCAAAATCTTGAAAGAAATTCAAATTATTTTCACACACGCTATCAATCTCTTAAATTAATGATTTACTATACTAATTTTTACATCCTAGTTTTTGTTTCTTTCTTGAAAATTAGAAAATTTTAGTGGGAAGTATAGAAATTTTTTGGTACAATTTTGCCAAAAAAACTCAAGTTAGGCAAATAAATTAGGACGGAGGGAGTATTTAGAAATTCTATCTTTTTGGATAATTAATAAAAAAGTTAGTTTGGGATGTTACTTTTGTTGAGTATGTACTCAAAAATTGTGTAAAGATCTCAATTCATGGGTGGAGGAATCAAATGGGAAGAGGTTGACAGTTTGGTTTGGTAATAGCTGAACCGCCCATTATATTCCTCTGATACGTGTCGGGATCTCAGATTACCTTTCAGCATGGCCATTGGATGCTCCAATATGTCCGTGTGTTGCGATCTTAGCTATAAGGACATGCTGGTAATTTTCGGAAAAGAAATAAGTATAATATAATCAGTAACATTAGAACGACATGTCCAATATGTCCGTGTGTTGCGATCTATGCTATACGTGGTATATGGTTTAATACCATACTGGGGATAGAGATGTCTTTTTCCTACACATGCCAGTTAATATGTGCATCAGATTAACCACTTGACCCTCTTTGATGGCAAAACTAACAGATCGGAGCATTTAAACTTATTTCAAAACGTCTGGGCATTTTGACAAGGTGACACCCCATTTTGGGGCATTTTGCCTATTTTCCCTAACCAGAAAGTCCTAGATTACTTAGGGACGCTCCATCCAGCAAATGAGAGTCGTAGAATCTTTAGGAAGAGTGAAAAAGAAAAACCTTCAACTGCATTGAAAAGTTTGACGGTACTTCTGCAACCCAAATCAAACTGGGTTATGGCATAGCATAAGCACTGTAGTAAGGATCACCGAATAGCTGGCCTAGGTACTTCATTGGGGTCTGCTTCATTTTATGGGGTGCCATGCCATTCCAAGGTGTCTGCCTTTATCCTTATGGCTGTGGGAACCGACCGATGAATCAAATAGAACAAGGAAAAGGAAATCAACGATGGAAGTTTATCCCTAAACTGAACGTCTTGAATTTCAAGACCTTATATTAGTCGCATTTAGTTGTCCAAAAATCTCAATTCTTTCTTCATCTGTGTCCAAACCCTAACCCTAAAAATCAAAAGCTGCAGTAAAACAGATCTCCTCCTAGTTTTCTTCTCCAATGTTCGATCAATGGAAGCGGAAACATCAAACCATCAACAACTTACCCTCACAATGATTTTCCCCCTCAAGAACTATGATGTCGTCCAGAAATTCTATCTTGTCCTCAAATCTATTTAAGAGCTGCGCTGAATCCTGAAGAAGTTCTGTTTGTCATTTTGTCTGATAATAGTTGATTTTTGTATTAGTAAAACCCTTGTTGATGATGAGGTAGTCTTCTAGTTGTTATTATAGATCCAGAGATCCTCCTTTGAGTTTGTATCTGTAAAAACAGTCTATTGATGAGTAATCACAATTCAAGGCTAATTCATGTTGTTATTTGCCGTTTATTAATGTAATTTTGTATAATCAGATCTGCTCATATTGATTGTTATTTGTTACATTTTTAATCTGTGAGTTGCGTTGAGTATAAATGAAAAAACAGGAAAGTGGTGGTAAAATCACAGACAAAAATGTGTATTCACCTTGCTTTTAGTTCTTAATGTAAGATTAATTACCAGACATGATCCAAATTCGCCTCTTGAGTGTGCTACTAAGTTACATTAACCAACAGTCGAAGCAAAAGAACAAATTTTCGCACAATTTTAGAGCCAACAAAATTGTTTTCTGATTAAATTTAACATGAGGATTTCTATCTTGACTTTTCATCAACTTCCATATCTGAAATGGCGTTTTTCAGAATAAATGGATCAAATTCTTCCATTACCAAGTAGCCAGTGCTGTGCAAATAAAAGAATCAAATTTTTCCTGAGCTGAATGGCCAGATAAGGAAGGCTATCAATTAGGGAGGGTGGTAGAACCGATTCAACCATTCATTCTAGTATGACGCATCATTTAGTGTTTTCTGTTTGGAATGGATGATCAATTTGCACAACATTTTACTACTCATATTCATCTTACCATACTACAATTTTCTAATTATACGATGCTAATGAGCTTGCTATTCTTTGAGGATAATTCATATTTCCTAACATGAAAATGTTGGTGTGAATTCACCATGTGAGCCTTAGCAGAGTGAGGGACGGTCTACAACTATATGGAAGATAACACTCTCCCTACCCAAGAACAAGATATCCAAAATTCCACACAAACGATCAAAAGACCAATGTACAAACAACAATAGATCGAAAGCACTTCAGTAAAAACGGAAAATGTGAATCTCTCCATCCATGGTCATGTAAATTTTGGCTTCAGCTAAGTTCTGTTGATCTCTTTATTTCTTTCTTAATTTTTTTGTAATATAACATCCATGTAATTGCTCGGAGTTTAAAGGTCTTCGCGAAGATGATTTAAACAGCACAATTCTCTCTACACTTCTAATTAAAAGGTTGCCCTGTTTTAAACATTTTTATTAACACAAACGAGATGTGAAACCGCAGTTGATTGAGCATAACTAGTCAGAGGCTCCAGTTCCAAAATGTTGCCCAAGTTAGTATTTCGCGCCTTCTAGATTCTAGTCACCCTTGCGCTTTCTAGAGATGAAGAGTTGTTATTAACTTTCATCATTTGAATGATGTTGTAATTGAGATGCTAACTAGTGCTTTTACAGCATAAGACTCGAATGCTAATGCTAAGCAAATATTGAAAGTGCTGCTTCTCCAACATACATAGATTGCATCGAATCTGTTTCATCTCAAAGGCGTAGAACACATAGGGCTTCCAAATTTTGCAATGCAAATGAACTAATGATGATGATTTAAACTTTTCAACTTATAAACAAGAAAACTTCGACTAGTATTGAAACTTCTTTTGACAGTGTTAAAGAGTCTAAAGGAGTGCTGAAGGAATAATATGAGTTTTCTCGAATAATTTGAAATAACTGGTAATGTTATTTTTTTGGCAATTTCATCCAATTTTTGTAGAGGTATATGATGTTTGGCATGGGTTTGTCCAAAATTGTATGCAAATCTCTATCCAATGCCAACCACTAGGAAACACTAAGCTATCGATATGAATTGAGTTTGAATCCGTACCTTTTACAAAATTGTGAAAATGGCTTTGATGAATGATGGGATAGCAAAAAACAGGTGATGTTTCCATTTAATCTTGAGTTAGAGGAGAAGAACAATTTATATTTGAGAGGAGAAGTCATTATGACAACCAATTTCAAACATCTCTTCTATTTAATCTCCAAGATCAACACTGCTTTCATCACAACTCCCCATCGATTCTGGAAACGGCACATCCTAATCAGTAGAACTCCGGTAACTGGTTTTCCGCTCAACACCGGCGCCTCCTCACTCACTCACACTACTGGTCTCTTAGACTCTTACTCTCACTCTCTTAGATAAAATTCTTCCATGAAATGATAGGGTTTTGTAGATTTATAGGAAAATGTGTGATTTACTAAAATGCCCATGAACTGATCCCAATAGATGTTTGATGGTGCCCATCGCCACTACTATCTCGCTTTGGCTTTGAAAATTTGTGTTGGCGATGCGATGATGTCAACTATTTTCTTCCAATTCTTCGTCTCAAACTTTACGGATTACCAAGACTACGACGGTACCAAATTGAATGGACGGCGCTGGATATATTGAATGTTAGCTTGTGGCATGGCATGAGTACTGCAGTTATGCCCATGGGGTCTTCCCTCACCCTAACGGATATGGGAACCACCATAAAATGCGGTCACTCTTGACCTTAAATCAATCATCAAAATTTAGCCATAAGTTGAAGGGGTTAAATTTCTAGGGCCTAGGCCTTATATAAGAAGCATAGTCGTCCTCATAAGTTCCTTATCCAAACCCTAACCTTGAGGCGGAAGTAAATGTTACGGATCTCTTCATGATTTTCGAAAATAATCAAATCAAAATGCAAGAAAAACAAGTCTTTGGTGGATGGGACAACCAAATTGACAGCCCATTACTATTTGTTTTTCACAAAATTGGTTAAAAAGATCAAAATTAAAATTTTCTGGGTGAAAAGGACAATTAGATTTTGATACTGTTTAAATGGACAAAAATTTAAAAATAAGCAGGACGTAACTAGTTTCATCCTGCCCATTTTCAAACACTTTTTCTTATTTTTAATTTACACGGGATGCATCCAGTTTCATCCTCGCTATTTTTTAAATTTATGCCAGGATGAAACCAGTTTCATCCTTGCTATTTTTTTTTTGTCCATTTCACCCATAAAATATTTACTCGTCCATTTGAACCGTGATTTAATTTTTTTTGGACAAATGACCCATTTTCCGTTTTTTTCTTCTTATTGCTCTGAATATTCGCACCTTGCAAAAATGAGGATTCCGCTTGCCGACAACGTCCATTGCATGAGCCAGACCTGATCACAGCTTTGTTCTGTGGTGGTTTGCCATTGCACTTCCACTAGGGTTTAACAGAACTTGACTTCGATATAACTGAGTTCAGTTAAGACTGGGCTTGCGCCTCACGAACTTGTTAAGGTTAGGGTTTAGCTAGATGACCACCCACCCACTGTGTATACACAGAGAGTTTCTTGGGATCTCTCTATCCATCACATTCATTCTCATCAAACAACAACCTCGCCGTCTTTGAAGCAATCAGCTATTATATTTCAAGACAATATAAAAGTTGTGTGTTTGAGAGGGAATTCGCAACTGACGATACAAATGAAGTATATGCGAGTATGCCACTCAATAGGGCACTACCACGTCGTACCACTAGGACGAAACCGCGCATATGAATGAGAAAAAATTAATGCATCTTTATATTGCTTAACTTTGTCAAGCGAACTGATATATGCAAGATGACAATTCTAAATTGGCCACTGAATTGAGTAAAATTATTAAAAACCTTATTCAAAAAACTTCCTAGCTGTTCAGGAGTTGAGTCGAACTTCCCTTTATTGTCCCTGTACCACCAATGATTCTCGAGCAAATCATAATTACCATAATCAGATGTTATAAGAGCACTACCAATGTGAGAAAATGTGGTCACCAAATGGACTAACGAATTTAAGGATACCCATAATGTCAATTTCATTGTAATTTTGTATTCTAAAGAATTCTTTTGAAATGGTAGCAGTAGCACCAAATCTTATAAATACTACTAGTCTTTATGGAACACCACCTCTACACTGTAGAGCTCAGCTCGAACCACAGGCGTGTAATAAGCTTGTGAAAATTCGGTCAGTTTTACAGCCCTTGGATCAAATGAAAACCTGAAATAAATGGTGATATGTTAACCCTACAATGAACGGTCAGATTTATTAACCCTTATATAAGTGTAAGTTTATTGCCAAGGCATTCAAACTGCGCCTCCATCCTTTGTGTAAATTGGGTTGCTGTATGGTGTTGATTTCTCATAAGCTATGCCTCGGTTTTTTTACCATACCTTAATTGATGGTACTAAATACTAATACTACCACGACAGGCTATTGAGGATATCTTATTCAAATTAAGAACAATGGTGAGAAAATGACAAATTTAGCCGAGAAATATGCTCATAGTTCCTCTTTTTTGTTTCATTGCAATGGCAATTTGGACTCATTTTGTGAACTTAATGGAAATCAGTTTGTCAGTATGTGACATAGTACTGATGTCTCAAGAAGTGGAAGTTAACGATTCTAACTCTATAAATTGACGTACGTATTATCTTCTTTTGGCTTAGTTTCTGAATTCTAGGTTTGGGTATTTGGGCATGTATGTTCTTATGCTGGGTAACAACACCTATTGATTCTCTGTCACGAACGAAGAATTTTACGACATATATAGTAATGGAGTCTAAAGAAGAAGTGGAAGGTAACCGTGCAAACATTATAAAGTATTGTACGTATTATCTTCCTTTGGTTTAGTTCCAGAATGGAATGTATACATTGTAAAGGTTCAGTTACGGACCAGTCTTCTTTTCGATGATTGTACTTCTTTCTGTTCTTTTTGTATACGGTTTTAAGTCTTATAAAGTATTTTCCAATAAATCACTTGCAATTAATCCAACGCTGTAGAATGTGATGCATTTTGTAGGCGCAAGTAACCAGCCACGTTTCTGATTTTTTATCTGCCAAATCAGTTAATATTGTTATCTTCGAGCACCAACAGCAAGGTTAACTTCAACTTCCAAAATATGCTGCTTCAAGCTGCTCCTGAACTACCCCCAACCTGCATTTCAAGTTTTGGAACCTATTATTGAACTTGGTTTTGATAATGACTTCCATGAAGATATGCTTAACAATATGATTGTTGAAGACCCTATTCAAGAGTGGAGTGACTGGAATCAAGTCATACTTGCTTCCTCAGCCATCTCTGATCAGGATAATTCTACCATTTCATTTTTTCGACGGAGAAGGGTATCAGCTAGAAGGGTTTCATTTCGACTTTTCATCAGACCAATCAGCACACATTTCAGAAGCAGGGATGATAGAAGAAAACTACAATTTCGAGGACTCAAGCACTGAGAATATTTCCCTCTCTCCAAATCACCCTGTTGAGATGCAACACCCCTTCAGTCCCTCAATATTCCTAGTTTCAGACATAGAGGAATTTGAACTAGCTTCTGATGTTGAACAGCCAAGTCCAGCTGTAAAAAGATACAACCCTGAGCAACAAGCTTACCTTCAATCTGCAGACATTGGCACATCATCGGATACTTATCCTTCTAGAGCAGTCACTGATGAGGATGTTTCACAATGGATTCATAGTTACCAGCCAGCGAAAAGGTTCAAACTTGACACATCAGAACAATATCCGGAGACCCCTGCATTCTTGACTATCATCGAAGCAATCAGCTCAGCTTCCTGCCCAGATAATACTTCACCACCATCAGCTACTGCATCACCAACAGAATAATAATTTGACAGCACCAACATTCCATCTCCCAGAATACCCAAATGCATCAAAGGCACATCTAAGGGCTGGTGGATATCTCATTATCTCAATATCAAATTTCTTGGGTCACTGTTTATATCATATATCTATGTTTATTAAGGCTTGCTTATTTCTGTTTAAACCTTTTAGCTTATGCTTGCTTTCCCTACCACCTTACATGCTTAGATCCACTTGTTTATAACCATCCAGATGTATATATGTGACCTGTGAAACTTGTTTGTTTATTTCTGCTAAGTTGTGTTCTCTTGCCTATCTTTTTACTAAGTTTTCCTTTATCTTAACTTAACTGCTCAATCTCTATGTTATCTGTTACTTCCTAATCAGTCTAGTTGCTTATACCTAAGTCTTTAAGATGCATATATCCTTTTACTTCCAGTTAAGTGGATCTTGTTAAGTTTAGTGAATCCTTGGTTTCTGGCACTGTTTTTGATTTATTACAATTTTGTATATTTGAAATGTCAACTTGTTATGTGATCTGGCTTAAACTTTTTATGTAAATTGCTCCTACTGCTTTCTTGATCTGTATTTTTGCCTTAGCTTCTTTAACTCTTTTAGATTTTCTCTCTTCTCTTTCTGCAATCTCAAGCAACAAAACTCCTACTGTTTTTCATTTTGTTGGTTTAACTGCGTATTTTCCTACTAGCTTGATCTCTAAGTTGTACTTTAACAACACTTGGTTTATGAGATTTCATTTCAGTGCGTTATCTCCCCTTTGCCTGCTCCTGAATTGGAGGAATTTCCATTTTTCTAATTTTGGTTTAAAAGGATTTAGAAAATCTTTAATTTTGCATAAACCCTTTTGTTTCATTAACCCTTTCTGTGCAGGCCTCTATCTTTAAGCCCATTTTATTTACTTCTTTTTCCAAGCCTCTTTCTACTTCCTCCATCCTCCAAAAAATCAAGACTTATCATTCACACATCACCTAGAAATTCAAATACCACTCATTTCCGATCTCAAAACCCCCTTCTCCCAATTAACTTCTTTCACAAAACATCACAATGACCATCCTAGCTCTGAACTGTCGCGGTATAAATCTTCCTCCTGCTATTCAACATTTAAAAGGTTTGGTTACCCAATACAAACCTAGTGTTCTATTCCTTTCTGAAACCCTAGCCAAGGAGCAACACATGAAAAACTTAGCTTCAACTCTTCAATTCAATAACTACTTCATCGTGCCAAAAATTGGTAATCGAGGTGGACTTTGCTTAATGTGGGAAGACAAACTAAATATCCAAATTCTTCTACATTCACAGAATTACATCCATGCAAAAGTGACCCCACCACCCCCAGAGCAACCATGGTATTGTACGGGTATATATGGCCCACCTCATCGATACCGAGGAAAAAACCTTTGGCAAGAATTCCGACAATATTCAATTTGTTTCAACCCTTCCATACCTTGGCTATTAATAGGTGACTTCAATGACGTTCTAGATCAATCGGAAAAAAAAGGAGGAAGACAAGTAACATATGCCCAATCTCAACCACTACTAAATCTAATGGATCAGATGGGACTTATGGATCTAGGATTCCGAGGAGACCCCTACACATGGACAAACAACCAAATGGGGGATGACAACATTTTAGAAAGACTAGATAGAGCTCTAGTAAACCAACACTGGAGGACGGAAAATCCACATGAAGCAGTTACTCATCTCCCAAGAATCGCTTCTGATCATGCACCAATATTTTTACAAGAGAAAGTAGTTGACTGGCACGGAGAAAAAAATTACAAATTCGAACACTTATGGCTCTCTCATCCCCAACTCAAACAAATAGTTGAATCGGCTTGGGAATAACAACAAGATAATGATCCAACCCTCGACCTCCAACTCAAACTCATTACAACTGGAAAATCTCTCATAGAATGGAACAAAATAACCTTTGGTCACTTGCCAACTATGATAAAAAAATCAACAACCAAGATAAAGCATGCCCAACATCAATGTGCCACCCAACAAGGACCCAGCCTGTAATATTGGCTAAACCAAGAAAAACAGCTAAGAACAGCACATGAGGACTTGCTACAATGTCATGCAACATACTGGCAACAAATATCAAGAATTCAATGGCTACAATTAGGAGATCACAACACTACCTTCTTTCACACAAAAGCTACAATACACAGAGCATGTAACAACATACAACAACTGCAAGACCCACAAAACAATTGGATTGACAAAAAAGAAGACGTTATGCAGCTCGTTCTAGATCACTTCTCTCAACAATATACAGCACAACCTACAGTAATCAATGAAGATCTATTCACAAATATCAGACCAAGATTAACTCCCAGATAATCAGAACTACTCACAAAGGAGGTATCTATAACAGAAATCAAGCAAGCTCTATTCTCCATTAATTCTGAAAGCGCCCCTGGTCCAGACGGATATACAAGTAAGTTCTTCAAAGTTTTCTGGGAAACAACCCACACCCAACTAATAGCAATGGTTAGAAGTTTTTTCATTGACTTAAATATGCATCCTTTCATGAACCACACAAACATAACTCTAATACCTAAAATCGAACATCCTTCAAAACCTTCGCAATTCAGACCCATAGGAATATGTAATGTCACATATAAAATCATATCAAAAATATTAGTCAACCGAATTAGACCCATTTTACCCTTTATAATAAGCCCTTTTCAAAGTGCTTTTGTTCCCCAAAGATCAATACATGACAATATAGCTATAGCTGGAGAACTCTTCCATCATATCAAAACATCAAACCTAACTAAAGATCCAAAAATAGCACTCAAACTAGACATCCAAAAAGCTTATGATAGTCTAGATTGGGAATTCATCAAAATCTCCTTCACAAAACTAGGATTTCCACAAACCTTTATAAACTACATTATCCTTTGTATCACAACAGTTACATATTCTATAAAAATAAATGGTACCCCACAAGGATTCATAAGCCCAAATAGAGGCATAAGACAAGGAGACCCACTCTCATCCTATATTTTTATCATATGTGCTGAAATATTATCTACAAACCTAGGAAATCTTCAAAATCAAAAAGTAATTCAAGGCCTTAATATCTCAAATAAGGCACCACCAATTCTCCATCTAATGTATGCGGACGATCTTCTGATTACGTACAAATCTTCAAATCGGAGTAATCAACACCTAAAAAACCTCCTTCACTCTTATAGCACGTCCGCCGGTCAATTAATAAACACCAGCAAATTAGTTATCATCCACCACCCAAACCTAGACCCGGTCAAGATAACTCATCTACAACAATTCTTCAACATGTCAGCCACATCAAAACCGCCGATCTATCTAGGATTCCAATTCAAACAAGGAAGGGCTTCCAATCAAACCTTCGCGCCCCTCTTACAAAGATTAGCACGAAAAGCTAAAGGATGGATGACAAAATGCCTAACACCATCCGGAAGACTGACACTAATCAAAACTTATTTAATACCCACAACAAATCACATCATGCAAACACAAAAACTACCTAACAATATTCACAAACAAATAGATCGCATCACAAGAGATTTTTTCTGGGGACACGACTCAAAAACCAAAAAACTGCACCCTATAGGATACGACAGGGTGACTAAACCAATATCCGAAGGAGGACTGGGTATAAGAAAGAGCATTGATCATAATAAACCTTTGCTCATGAAGAGAATCTGGAATCTTCATGAACACCCTAATTCTATCTGCGGAAGTATCTTCAGCGCAAAATATCTTAAACAACAGCCAATTCTAGAAGGCATTGATTTTATACCCTCCTACGCCAGTCCTCAATGGAGACAACTAGCAGCAATTGTTCCAACCATGCAAAATCTAATCTTCCACCGTATTGGAAATGGATTATCAACACCAATAGAACCCAATTGGATCCCACACTCGACAAATCTGGACCCAGCACAATGCTACCCAATCCGAATGGTAGCAGATATCATTGACCAAATAACACACACATGGAATCATGAAAAATTGAATTCCCTCCCCAACCCTGTAATCCAAAAAATCATAAACATCCATCTACCCCAAAATGGGCCCCAAGATAAAATTATCTGGCCACACTCAAAATCTGGAAGCTACACCACCTCTTCGGGATATAAATGTCTAATCCAAGGTCAACCAACACACATCCCATTACCTCCTACCAAGTTCATTTGGACATTACCATGTCAACCAAAAATTTGGCTTTTCTTGTGGAAAGCCATCAATGAAGGTCTACCAACCTTCTCCCTCCTACACCACATCCATTTGACCAACTCAGACATATGTCCAAGATGTAACACAGATCCAGAACTAGCCAGTCACATTCTAATTCACTGTCCTACGGCAACAAGCTCTTGGACCACCTTATTTAATCAAGCTGCAAGTTCTTCAAACTCCAATCTTCTCCAAGCTTTCACCTTAACACAACACACAACCATCTCCCAAATCCTTCAACAACCTGCTTCAACTCGGATAATCTCCACTTACTGTTTTGTTTTCTGGACCTTATGGCTAGCTAGGAATGAATTAATATTCCAACACAAACAAACAACTCCGGAAGAAATCATAGCTTGGGCACAAAAGCTGCAACAAGAATACTACAGAGCCATTTACTCCACACCACCAGTCTTTCCAGGAGATACTCCAAAATTTAATCATCCAATAAGAGATAGAGGGCTAACCACAATATTAGTAGGATGGACAATACCGAACATCAACTGGATTAAAATTAATACGGATGGAGCAGCCAGAGGTCACCCAGGATTTGCTGGAACAGGATACATCTGCAGGGACTCAGATGCCCGAACTCTTTTAGCTCTATCTCAACCACTGGGAATTACGACTGCTTTAACTTCGGAAACTTGGGAGATGCTCTTAGCTACAAGAACAGCAGAAGAGAGGCGATGGCCAAAAGTTATATTTGAAACCGACTCTGAAAACCTTTTACGTTTCATAACCTCATCGACCCCTCCTCCCTGACACATAGCAGAAATGATTGAAGAAATAAAAATGAGATTCCAACGGATCCCGCAAGCAGTTATCCAACACAACTACAGAGAAGGAAACCAGGCAGCCGACGGACTGGCCAACCACGCAGCAGATGAAAGTAAAATAGGAAACTCATCAACCAAAATTTGGGACCAGGCAATCCCATCTTTCATTTCTCAAATATTATTCTTAGACTCTGTGGGTATCACATACCCACGACAAATTGTAAACTAATTTTTCTCAATAAATCGCATGCTTCAAAAAAAAAAAAAAAGCAAGGTTAACTTACATTTATCACTCCTTCTTTTAGGTCAGTTAGTGAACTAGCATTTGCACGGGTTTACAGAACTTGTAATTCAATATTTCAATATATGGATGCATATCTTTAGTCCTGCATTTTGATTTTTTGGTGCAACAGTTTCTCTTTTCTTATTCATTTGCAAAAAAACAATATTACGTTGATTTGATACGTTAAAGTGTAATGAATTCCCAGTAATAGAATATTGTACACAAAAGTGATTAATTTATCAGTCGTTTACTTTTCCTTAGTGTGTCAAAATATTAATAATAGAGTCAAAATTTATTACACAAAAACAAACATGTTGTGTTGATTTGTTTGATGGTTTAGTTACATTATTTGCCACATGTCCACCTTGTCTCATCTTGGTCCAGAGAAGTCAACTTATGGAAAAGAATCTTGGTGATACCCATATCGGGAGGTTCAACCTCACTCATCTCTACCATAATCCAGCCTATGGAAATTACAATCACCAGGCTTGCTCACTAGGATGGAAACATTGGGATAAGTTCAAGGGCATTCTAGTAAATCATGTTATATAAAAGCTAAACCCTAGCATCTGAGGAGTTTTATATATATACAGAGAGTAGAGATTAGCAGTTTGAGAGAGAGAGGCGGAGTTGAGGGAAAACCTGTAAACTCGAGTTCTGCTTTCCGTTTCCAAACTCATATGGGATGTAACAACGAAAGTAGTTATGATATCATGTGGGAATCATTGCACATACCATGGTGGGGATTGAAGAGAAGAGAGATCTCACAGATCTTCCAAATAATCATCATAATGATTTCTCCTCTCAAATATAAGGTGTTTTTCCCTTTTAAGTTCTGATATGGGAAGTTGCAATCAGTTTCCGTTACTTTTCAAGGGAATATCTGTAAATCGTTACTTCTCCTGGTTAGATCTGAAAAATAATTGTGTTTTTCGATAATATTCTTATTGTCCAAAAGCTTTTACAATATTGACATGTTTTAATTTTTCTTAATATGAATAATTTTAGAAGCAATCAATATACAATTAAAAGATACATTTCATGGACTTTGTAACATGTGATACTCTTAATAGTAGCACTACACCAAATCAGTCATTTTGATACACAAATATGTGTGACAACTTATTTATTATCACACTTATTAGTGTAATAAATATGGTGTTTTCCTTTTGTTACACATTAGTGCTCACACTAATAAGTGTGACTTTTAATTAATATAAATCACACTAAAAAGTATGTTAAATTTCTGACATATATAAGTGTAACAATTTAGGCAGTAATCAAGAGAAAAATAATATTCATTTTTATTTTCTTCACCCTGTTTTGGATTCATACCCCTGCTTTCCCCAATCCACCACATTGTCACATGTGCATAATATTAAAAAATGGTACCCAAAAAATTTAATTGAAATTAAATTAATAAAAAGAAATCTTGTTTAACATTATCTAACATCCTCAACATACTGTTAAAACACTAAACAATGAAAACTAACAAATTATTACAAATTAAAACATAAATTCTACCTAATTGTACTAATCTGTAACAAGGTAAAGATTAATTTGTAAATTGCAAACGCTTCTTATGCCATATCCAACCACCAGCAAATTGTAAACTTTAAACGCTTCTTCTGCCATATCCAACTACCAGCAACACAAGAAGATAGATTATAGTAATCATCACCTTGAGGATGGTACTAGCAGATTGGTGCAGAATCATTGTAGACGCATTCTATGCGAACTTTTCTCTCGTTCTTCTGGACAATTCTGTGGTGACCGAATCATATTTAGACATCTAATTTGATTAAAAATCTAAATCAGTTACCACCGCCGGTAAATCAACAGGAAATATATTTGAGAAAGGATGGAAGACGGAGAGGCAGTACAGACATGGAGTTCTAACATGTACAAAACATAAAAATACATGCTAGACAGAGAATAGGTATAGTTTATAATACGAATGAAGTATCTACACCGTATATACCTAGTTAGACATGGCTTACATAACACCAAATTATTTACTTGGAAACAAACCACAACAATGACCAAGAGTGTTCGCATAACAATAAATCACAAGAAATTGTGCAGAAATTACCAAGTTAACTAATTGACAATGTATCATATAAATCAACATCAAAAGAGAGAAAGTATATTAATTAAAAACAAGAATCATTTTATTATCTCGTACTGACCAGACGTGATTGCAAGTTTTACCGCTAAAATCCTGCCAACTGTTTCTTTTAATCTGAAAATGGAAATTAAGGAAACCATCAATTACATAGGAAAAAGAGCAGTAAAGAAGATGCATCTGAAACCACAACAAAATAATGGTTTTCTTATGTGTTGTTGACTTTGGCCTGGGTGTAATGCCATGGGTTGGGGTGGAGGCCTCTAGTGTTCTTTAACTCAAAAATTATAAATAGAAAATACGAAGGGGAGGTGCGGGTTTTAAGATTATTCTGAAGCTATATTTACTACGATCGTCATTTAACAAACATGGCAACAAATCACAACAACGGATCAAAACCAACAGTGTTTTCATAACAATAAAACCTCAAAAACTTGTGCACAAAAAAGTTGACAAATTGCCTAAGTATCATATAAATCATCACCAAAAAGAGAAAGAAAATAAATTAACACAGGAATCATAATATTATTTCACATTGAGCCATATTTCTGTAAATAGGCAGGTACTTGTGGACCCTTATTATGGTATTTTCTCAATATATGGAATACTCTAGAACAGAGTACAGTGCATAAAGTTATGTGTTCGTCCCTAACAGACATTGCTATGGATTTTACCAAAAATGAAGAGCATATAAATATTAGTAGTGCGGACTATAAACATGAGATGATTCATACAAAAGACAATACCGTGACCGAACATTTGAATAACTCAACAAAATCAGCTTATCCATCCAACAATAATCAAATCAGTTTCTGCAACCTATCTATGTAATATATAATGACAATAGATGGTCACACTGGTTGTTCATGTGTTCATTTCTAATGGAAAAAAAAGACCTAAAAATCAACTTCTGCTAATGCTAAATTAACCCACTCCTTCGCTTGTCATTTTAAAATACTTGAACCCAACCAGGACATGCTAATTTCAGGAACTTTGTAGTTCACACAACACAAGATGAAAGAAGTAGTGTGCTGGAAAAAAGTGTTGTAAGCAAATCCCGACATCCTATAACAAAGATCAATATTACTACTGCGGCAAAAAAAAAAAAAAAAAAAAAGATCCGTAAATTGGGTATGTGAGAAAACCATCAATGGTAGAGAGCCAGAACTAGTTTTAAATTTGATGCTAGTTTTAAAGCTCATGTTAAGAGGTGAATTTCATATGGAAATTGAGAAAAGTAAAAAAAAATGCTAATGGAAAAAAATTGTCAAATCAAATGTAGCTTCATGGGAAAAAACTAGCGGCAGTATCTAACAAAGTTATTCATGCTCAAGCTAATTACCCCTGTTGGATTTCTTTCTTATCATACAACATGACAACACTTTACCAATACCCAGTAAGTTTTTTTTTTCTTTTGAAGCATGATACCCAGTAAGTTCATAGAGGAGCCATTGGAAACCCAAAACCAATGGAGAGACTATTTATAAAGATTTCATACAAATAAAGGAGCATACAAAAGTAAACAAAAATTTAAATTTAAACTCGAAATTATTGAAAGATCTTAAGCCAAACTGTTCATAGACATTAGACAAGGCTTGAACATAAAAGAGGCAAATTCTCATTCTTCAATACAGATTTCAACAAATTCCAGCGAGATAATATTAACATTCATGTGTTAATCTAACCTATTTTCACGAACTGTATCTTTTAATTTTCACGAACTGTATCTTTTAACCTAAAAATTAAAATTGGGGAAAACGTCAATTAGAAACACAGAATAATAGCAAAGGATTTCACTATGCGATAGGGAAGAAGAAGAAAATTAATCAGACGACCAATATTAACTAACAGAAAACCCTAACAATAATTTTAATCTGTAATCAAATGAAATTTATGTTCATACTTATCTGATAAATTTGGGACGAAGAACAGTGACAGAATTTCATTATTCTACGAAGAACAGAAGAGAAATCTTCTGAAAGAAAATGGTATTAAGGCTTCACGAAATCGAAGGAATTTTTGAGGGAAACAAAAAAATTCTGTGAACAAATATATCAATCCGAGAGTTCATTTTTCACGAAAGTCATACCTCGATCCAAGGGAAGATAAAACAAAAAGAAATACTCTTTGATTGTGTTTTAATAATACACTTATACACATAGATTTAATAACCGATTTGGGGAACGTGGTTACCGGGTGGATCTAAAATGCAGGAGAAAAATACTCGATGGAGCGGCAAAAAAAGTACTGTTACTTAGTATTTTATATTTTAATATTTTATTAAAATCTTTTTATCGGGATAAAAATTAGTCACACTATTTAGTGTCACAGATTTAATTAATAATAAAATATAATTAGAAGGAGAATTATTGTTACACTTTTTAAGCTATCTTCTTGTGTTGGTGGTAGTTGGATATGGCAGAAGAAGCGTTTGAAGTTTACAGTTTGCTGGTGGTTGGATATGGCATAAGAAGTGTTTGCAATTTACAAATTAAAATTTATCTTGTTACAGATTAGTACAATTAGGTAGAATTTATGTTTTAATTTGTAATAATTTGTTAGTTTTCATTGTTTAGTGTTTTAATAGTATGTTGAGGATGTTAGATAATGTTAAACAAGATTTCTTTTTATTAATTTAATTTTTGTTAAATTTTTTGGGTACCATTTTTTAATATTATGCACATGTGACAATGTGGTGGATTGGGGAAAGCAGGGGTATGAATCCAAAACAGGGTGAAGAAAAAAAAATGAATATTATTTTCTCTTGATTACTGCCTAAATCGTTACACTTATATATGTCAGAAATTTGACATACTTTTTAGTGTGATTTAATTAATTAAAGTCACATTTATTAGTGTGAGCACTAATGTGTAACAAAAGAAAAACACCATATTTATTACACTAATAAGTGTGATAATAAATAAGTTGTCACACATATTTGTGTAACAAAATGACTGATTTGGTGTAGTGATACTATTAAGAGTAACACATGTTACAAAGTCCATGAAATGTATCTTTTAATTGTATATTGATTGCTACTATTAAGAGTATCACCATGCCAAAGATGCACTGGTGTCTAATATACGGGGATGCGAAATATTCAAGAATGCTCCTCTTAATGAATTGAAGTCATTCTTGTGTTTGGAGCCATTGCATCCACATGGCTCTAATTATAGTTCTGTTGATTTTTTTTTTTTTTTTTGTTTATTTATTTATATTTTGGGTAAGATGCTCAAATGTGAGAGGTGTATGTAACCACCAGGTCTATTCGTTTCCGCATTAGTTAAGAAAAACATATTTTTACGAAAAAGTTTTAGAGAATCGTTATTTCCGACAGGGGTCTCTAGTAATATGAATCCAGAAAATTTAGTTTCGACAGAGCCTCACTTGGTGAAGAGCAAATGGGTTACTGAATAACTGGGGAATGACATATGTGACGGATGTGTGGATTGTTATAAAATGGGTTACTGAATAACTAGGGAACGACATATGTGACAGATGTGTGGATTGTTATAAAATGGGTTACTGAATAACTAGGGAATGACATATGTGACGGATGTGTGGATTGTTATAAAGTATGATGTGAATGTTCCTGAAGTTGGATCGTCTTTGAATCATAACTTAGCTTATATGACTGAAAGACCATTGTCTATCGACATCCAGAAGTATGTTTACTAGTATGAAGGAATGTGTGACTAAATCTTGAATTTTTGAATTAACGGTTCCTTAAATGCTTAGATGTGGCTAATATTCTAGAAACTTTGAGTATGCATGCCGGATCCCTCTAACTAATCTACTTGGTGTTTTGGTACAATAGTGAGAAGAAATCTTGTGACAAGGGTGTCATTGGGCTCAAAGAAATCACCCATAATATGACTGCAATTGAGAAGGAAGTTCTACGTTCACACTGCAAGGTGATTATCAATATGGGTAAGAACGGCTCTAATAGAATACGGGCATCCAACTCAAAACCAATTGGCAATGAGTGGAGAGGCCCATAGGAGGATGAAAAACAATGTGGGAAAAAATAATGCATCTGGTTGGGATCGATTGCAACCCAAGATATTCGTAATAATGAGCAACATAATCTCCATTGGGACTGTTACAGTTTAGATGGCGATGAGTCCATTTATAGGATTATTGAATCAAAAATCTAAGCAAAATACATTGACTTTTATCTAGAATAAAGGAGTTAAGCGTTGCTAAGATATAATTTGATTGTGAATTCAGATAAAGAAACCCCCCCCAAGTTGTTTTGGACGAACTTGTAAAGATCTAAACTCTGTATGAGACCATATGGATGCTTCATTTGATTGGCACTTGAACTTTATGAGCTGACTTTTTTTTTTACGCCAGCAACTTGATTTAGGCTCCTTTGTCTTCTTTTCTTTTCACATTCATCATTTTTAGCAGCACCATTTTGGTATTGATTTGAAAGTTTTCACAAATGAAAACTATAATTTCAAAAAGTTATCAATCAGTTTGTTGATGCTCAAACCATCTTTATAAGTGATTGAAAACTGGAGTTGGAACATTTCTTAGCAGTAGATAGTGGAACTGATCATTCAAGAAGAAAGAGAACATTATTGTCTCCTTGGAACTTATGCTGGAAAAGCATAAAAAATGACGAACAATATTGGTGAAAGATATGTTTCAGATTATGATTAGGATATTGAGAATAAATCAAAATGAGTAAAAAAACTATGAGAAGAAACTCATGATTTGAGAGAGAAGAACAAATTATTTTTGAGAACACAACAAAGAAAGCTATTGATACCTTGATACAGCCTATGACGAATCCCTTGGATATGGGATGAGTATTAAAAAGTACGGCCAAAAATCAAGTTTGACGATTGAAAATGGTCACAATGATATCAAAATAGCAAGCATCTTCGGCAAAGTGATAGGGAGAGTCCAGAAAACTTGAAACAAGGTGGTGAAAATTTATCCACCAAGGTAGTTGTACTTGAAGTTTAGAGAACGAATCAAGTTCGCACAGAAAATTATACAAACAGTATTGAATTAACAATGTGAAAATTATAAAAAAATAAAGAATGATAAGTACTCGGATGCAAAGAGTTGTTTTGAAACAACTAATAAAAAGTTGGATTCAAAATAGCTGGAAATCCGGAATTAAATTAGAAATATATATGATATGATTTTAGGGTGGTGATATTAAGATTGCTGAATTGAAAAATATTTTGAGGAAGACATGATGAATGGGTTGAATTGAATAAAAATAGTCCAAAAGATATATCTTTGGCAGAAATGATTGGATAATGAGCAATAGAACATAAATTGGGAATCAGTTTAGATGGCGTACCTTCCATCCATGCTTTAAAGGAAAAATCTATGAAATGGAAGATGAATTCCTTGTTGAAACAAGGGTTAAGATATATCATTTGATTGTGAATTCAGATCTTTTGTTTTGAACAAACAGATCATATAAGAATTACAAAGAGATTATTGGTAGTTCCCGAAAATTTAAAGTATTTTTAACGATTGAATTGGTGAACAAAAATGACAAACAAGATCAAACAGAGAGATTTATTTCCACCACAGTTGAAATCGATTACCTATTGAAAAAGAAATCAACAATAGAGTAAACAGAGATTTATTTAGACTAGTAAACCCATGAATTAACAAGAATTGAAAACCCAAAGGGAAAACAATGAAAAATAAATTTGTAATGTTATTTGAAAAAGTTGGATTCAAAGTAGTTTTTATCCATTAAGATTAAGAAAAAAAAATGCATCTGGTTGGGAGTCCCAATAATGAGCAACATAATCTCCATTGGGACTGTTAAAGATGGCGGATTGCTAAGATATAATTTGATTGGAATTGTTTTAACAGATATTAGATTCGAGTATTCCCTTTTCACTCCAAACCAAACAAGAATTAACAAAAGTTGGATTCAAAGTAGTTTTTATATTAAGAATAAAATAGTCCCATATTAAAAAGAGGGATTCTAAGGATCTGCTGTATATTAGATTAGTATTTCACTACCAATCGCCAATCAGTGATGGTTTGGATGCCAATCCCATAGTCCTACATAGGCTATCAGCCAACCCCTTCTTATCAAAACTTACTTGCTTTGAAAAAGTCTCTGTCTGTAGAATATTCCTTGAATTAATGTAACTTTCGGTGGCAAACTAGTGGAGATAGCTTTGTTACTTTCGGCTAGTGGGGGCTTTGTTACTTTCGGCTAGTGGGGGCTTTGTTACTTTCGGTAACTTTCATTTATTGTTAACAAGCTATCTAGTGGAGCACGCATGATCATTAGACTAGCTGTCACTCAAGGTGGTTATGTCGACATTTTTTCATTATTTGGTCATATATATATATGTCATTGTATAACATCGTATAATCATCCAAACATCAGAGAAACAAGAGAGAAAGAGAGAGTGTGTGGAAGCCATTGTAGGCTTGTTCTTAAGAGAGTGTAAGGGAGTGAATCATACTCTTGTAAACTTTTTCTAATCATATTGCAAAGTTATCGTCGTCTTCCAAAGTGGATGTAGATCATCTTGATCGAACCACTATAAATCCTTGTGTTGTGTGTGTTCCTATTTTACATTTGTTTTCATTTCTATTTCAATTCTCTATTGATTGTGCTTGGAAGAGCCGTTGGTCATAACAAATTGGTATCAGAGCTTCGGGTAAAAGCGATCAACGATGGCGGAAAAATATGAGATTGAGAAATTTGATGGAAGGAATGAATTCAATTTATGGAGGCTAAAGATGAGGGCTGTTTTGGTGCAACAAGGTTTGGTGAAAACTTTGAAGGGGGAAACGGCTCTAGCAGAAACATTGAAGGATGAAGAAAAAGATGAACACATGGAATAATTCTATTGTGTTTGAGCAACGAGGTCTTGAGAGAAGTGGCGGCGGAAACGACACCGGACGGGCTATGGAACAAGTTGGAGAAGAGGTATATGACTAAATCCGTAACCAATCATTTATACCTTAAGAAGAAATTACATACTCTTAAAATGCATGAAGGAATGTCTATTATAGATCATATTGATGATTATAATAAAATTCTCTTAGATTTGGCAAATATTGAGGTCAAAATTGAAGATGAAGACCAAGATTTGAGTTTGATTTGTTCCTTACCACCATCTTATGAAAATTTTGTTGATACCTTAATGTATGGAAAAAATACAATTTCCATGGAAGACGTTAAAGCGGCTTTGAACTCTAAGGAGTTAAAGAAGACGGGTATCGAAGGTAAAGATAATTCGGGAGATGGATTGTTTGTTAGAGGAAGAGGAAACCAAAAACGCGGATTTGATAGGAGTGGATCAAAGTCAAGGTCTAAATCAAAATTCTGTAAAT
Source organism: Papaver bracteatum (assembly GCA_023529315.1). Classification (NCBI taxonomy): domain Eukaryota; kingdom Viridiplantae; phylum Streptophyta; class Magnoliopsida; order Ranunculales; family Papaveraceae; genus Papaver; species Papaver bracteatum. Next base: position 1,771,319 of record JAJJWX010003506.1, read on the forward strand.
TCTATTGCTTTCATTGTAAGGAAAAGGGGCATTTCAAGAAGGATTGTCCAAAATTGAAGACTGTGGAGAAGAGTACCAACCAAGGCACCGCAACAAATGTTGAACCAGAAAGTGATGATGGAGTGGTTCTCACGATTCATATCGAAAGATCGGAGAACGGGTGGATTCTTGATTCGGGGTGTACTTTTCACATGTGTCCTCATAAAGAGTGGTTTACTACTTATCAAGCTAGAGAAGGTGGTAAAGTTCTTATGGGAAACAATGTCACTTGTAAAGTGGTGGGTGTAGGTACAATTCAAATTAAGATGTATGACGGAATGGTGAGGACTTTAACTAAGGTTAGGCATGTTCCGAACCTGAGAAGAAATCTTATTTCTTTGGGTACGCTTGATTCAAATGGATGCAAGTATCAAGGTCAAGGTGGAGTTATTTGTGTCTTAAGAGGAAGTCTTACAATTATGAAGGGCGAGAGAATTAATGGTCTTTATACGCTGCAAGGTACCACTGTGTCAGGTGATGCAGCTGTATGTTCTTCAAGTTCTGATGATGATACTACCAAGTTGTGGCATATGCGGCTAGGGCATATGAGCGAGAGGGGGTTGGATGTTTTGAGAAAGCAGGGATTTCTTTGTGGTCATAAAACAGGCAAGCTTGATTTCTGTGAACATTGTGTCTTTGGAAAACAGTGTAGAGTCAAGTTTAGTACAGATATTCATAACACCAAGGTTATTCTGGATTATATTCATTCTGATCTTTGGGGTCCTTCTCGGGTAGATTCATATGGTGGTAGTAGATATATGCTGACGTTCATTGATGATTTCTCAAGGAAAGTATGGGTATTCATACTTAAACACAAGGATGAAACTTTTGTCAAGTTAAAGCAATGGAAGACTATGGTTGAGAAGCAAACCGGAAGAAAAATCAAGTGCTTGAGGAAAGACAATGGTTTGGAATTTTGTGGGGGTGAGTTCAATGAGTTCTGCAAGGAGCAAGGGATTGTGAGACATCGCACAGTCATAAAAACACCACAGCAAAATGGTGTTGCAGAAAGGATGAACAGAACCATAATGGAGAAGGCATGGTGCATGCTCTCCAATGCCGGGTTACCAAAGCAGTTTTGGGCAGAAGCAGCAAACACATCAGCTTATTTAGTGAGCATATCTCCATCGACTGCCATTGAGTGCAAGACTCCAAATGAAGTTTGGACAGGTTCGCATGCTAACTATGAAGACTTGATGATATTCGGATGTCCAGCCTATGCTCATGTGAATGAGGGGAACCTAGAGCCTAGAGCAAAGAAGTGTATATTTCTTGGGTATGCAAAGGGCGTGAAAGGCTACAGGTTATGGTGTCCAGCAGAAAGATCAAACAAGTTTCTTATCAGCAGAGATGTGAAATTTGATGAGCAATCGATGTTGAAGCCAAAGAATGAAGAATTAGATGGAAAAGCTGAAGAGAGTGTTAGTGATAAGGTGGAGCTTGGTGACATGGTGGAACTTGAGGTGCAAGTTCAAGGAAGCAATGAGACTGTTGTTTCTAATGATGATGATGATAAAGATATTAGCAAGAACCTTCCCAAGAAGAAGAAGCACAAGGTCATCAATACAATCTTGCAAGAGACAGAGAAAGAAGACAAGTCAGACCACCTCAGAGATACGGCCATGCTGATTTGGTTGCATATGCATTTGCAGTAGGTGATAGCATAGATAGGGATGATCCAACAACCTATGAAGAAGCAATCGGTGGTGAAGAATCAGCAGAATGGGGAGCATCTGCAATTGAAGAAATTGAGTCTCTTGACAAGAATGGCACTTGGGAGATAGTTGCAAGACCAAAAGGGCATAAGATTGTTGGAAGAAAATGGGTCTTCAAGAAGAAACAAGGTACTTAAGATGGTGAAGGAACAAGGTACAAGGCAAGGCTTGTGGAAAAGGTTTTTACGCAAAGAGAAGGCATTGACTACAATGAGGTATTCTCTCCTATTGTTAAACATAGTGGTATCAGAACATTGCTTGCTATTGTTTCTTTGAAAGATCTAGAATTGGAACAACTAGATGTTAAGACAGCTTTCCTTCATGGTGATTTGGAAGAGCGTATTTATTTGCAACAACCAAAGGGGTTTGAAGTTCCTGGCAAAGAATACCATGTATGTTTGTTGAAGAAATCTTTGTATGGTTTGAAGAAATCTCCAAGGCAGTGGTATAAACGTTTTGATACGTTTATGGTGGCAAATGGCTATGACCGGAGTAAGTATGATAGTTCTGTATATCACAAGAAACTCCAAGATGGTTCATTTGTGTATTTACTCTTGTATGTTGATGATATGTTGATTGCTTGCAAAGACATGTCAGAGATACAGAAGATGAAGGAGTAGTTGAGTAGTGAGTTTGAGATGAAGGATTTGGGCGCAACAAAGAAGATATTGGGCATGGAGATTCATAGAAATCGAGATGAAGGCAAGTTGCATTTTTCCCAGAAGGCTTACATCGAGAAGGTGTTGGAGCGGTTTGGTATGAAAGATGCAAAACCAGTAAGTACTCCTTTGGCAGCTTATTTTAAACTTTATATAAATCAATCACCTCAAACTGCAGATGATGCAGAGTATATGTCTCGAGTTCCATACGCAAGCGCAGTTGGTAGCATCATGTATGCTATGGTTTGTACAAGGCCGGATATCGCACAAGCTGTGAGTGTGGTAAGTAGATACATGGGAAGTCCCGGGAAGGCTCATTGGCAAGCTGTAAAGTGGATTTTGAAGTATCTAAGAGGAAGTACAGATGTTGGTTTAGTGTTTGATAAACACTATGGTGATTCGACAAATGTTGTGGGTTATGTTGATTCTGATTATGCAGGTGATCTTGATAGAAGAAGGTCATTGACAGTTTATACTTTTACATTGTGTGGTAGTACTATCAGTTGGAGTTCGGTTTTGCAAAGCACAGTGGCATTTTCTACAACTGAGGCAGAGTACATGGCAGCCGCGGAAGCAGTGAAGGAAGGTATATGGTTGATGGGTTTGGTTGGTGATTTGGGTTTCAAGCAAGATAATGCAACTTTGTTCTGTGACAGTCAAAGTGCCATTCACTTGACCAAGAACCAGATGTATCATGAGAGAATGAAGCACATCGATGTCAGGTATCATTTTATCAAGGATGCAGTTGAGGAAGGAAGGATATAGATGCTAAAGGTTCCTACAGCGGAGAACCCTGCGGATATGTTGACGAAGCCAGTTCCAAGTATCAAGTTCAAGCACTGCTTGGACTTGGTTGGTGTCAACAGGTGTTGAGAGCCCTTGAGGGGATGAGAGAAGACGATGATGATGAGTGGTGATGGTATTCAAGTCAAGGTGGAGATTTGTAGAATATGCCTTGAATTAATGGAACTTTCGGTGGAAAACTTGTGGAGATAGCTTTGTTACTTTCGGCTAGTGGGGGCTTTGTTCCTTTCGGCTAGTTGGGGCTTTGTTACTTTCGGCAACTTTCATTTATTGTTAATAAGCTGTCTAGTGGATCACGCATGATCATTAGAATAGCTGTCACTCAAGGTGGTTATGTCGACATTGTTTCATTCTTTGGTCATATATATATATATATATATGGCATTGTTTAGCATCGTATAATCATCCCAACATCAGAGAAACAAGATATAAAGAGAGAGTGTGAGGAATCCATTGTAGGCTTGTTCTTAAGAGAGTGTAAGGGAGTGAATCATACTCTTGTAAACTTGTTCTAATCATAGTGCAAAGTTATCGTCGTCTTCTAAAGTGGATGTAGATCATCTTGATCGAACCACTATAAATCCTTGTGTTGTGTGTGTGCCTATTTTACATTTGTTTTCATTTCTATTTCAATTCTATATTGATTGTGTTTGGAAGAGACGTTGGTCATAACACTGTCCGAGTCGGGCCTCTCCATCACTGATTCGGTTTAGCATAACTCAAGTTGGGCCTCTCCAATTGCTTTTTGATAAAGTATTTGTCCGTGTCGGGCCTCTCCAACCATCACTGATCTATTTTTTTGCACGCCTCTCAAGTCTCAATCCATCACTGATTCGGTTTAGCATAACTATTGCAAGAAAATGGTGATCAATAGCTTTACCGTACAAGTTTCAATTAATCAGCAATGACCAATTGAAATGAAGAATTCGAAATTCCATTAATTGTTTTCAGTCGTACTTTGTATATAAAACTAATGGTGTCTAGAGTGTCTTTGAGTTCTACTCTTGTTGGTCCATCTCTCTGGCACAAAAGATTTGGTCATCCCCTCAAAAAATCCTAAGTAAGTTGCACAACTCTACTGCCATTAAACTCTCTTGAAAATCCATTGCAACTCCATGTCATGAATGTCAATTAGGGAAATATCACAAATTGACTTTCTCTTCTTCTTCTAGAGTAACTACGTTCCCTCCATAGATTGTTCACTGTGACATATGGGGTCATGCCCCTGTGCAGTCTCTAGATGGATTTAAGTACTACATCTTGTTCATAGATGATTATAGCATATACCACTGGATTTGTCCCTTGGCATCCAGAACTGAGAGCTTGAAATTCTTTCAACATTTAAAAGCTACAAATTAAAATCTTTTAAACTAATCTGTTGTTTTTTTTTTCCAATGTGATGGAGCTCTTCAACTCAGAAAAGGCACTTTAAAAGTTTTTCTTGACTCTTGTGGAATTATTCTAAGAATTTCTTGTCCACATACTCAAGCTCAGATTGGTCTTGCTGAGAGAAAATATAGACACATTACTAAGGTGGGAAATACTCTTTCTTTTCAAGCATCTTTACCCAAACACTTCTGGTTTGATTCTTTTCTCACATATACACTCCTTATAAACACTTCTGGTTTGATACTTAGTATTCACAAAACTGCAAAGCTTCCAAATTTGGATTTTTTCAAGCAATACTGAAAAGAAGATGAATCAACGGACTGGAATAACCATAGTGGCATAGATTTTTTGCTTATCACTACGATCCATGTTGGGTCAGAAAATGTTATCTCTTAGCGAAAAATTTGCAAGATTACTATCTAAACGGTAAGGTTCACTACGATCAGAAAATGCTAGCCATGACCATTTTTATTTTGGGGTTAGTTAAAAAAACGTCTTTCCACGAAAAAGTTTTGGAAATGGTTATGACGGGCCTTGACATGACCATTTTTATTTCCGGGCCACGAAGGCTTGAACCAAGCACTACACTACAGGTCTACACGCCTTCAATCAATACCCTAATCAAAGGATCTCCAACCGTTGGATCCCCTTGTCAATCTTCTCTTATAGTATAAAAAAATCTCTTCAGCCGCCACTCCTCAGGTAATCTCTCTTCTTGACTTTGATAGATCCCATCTCACTCAAAATTTCCGGCACTACTCTGGCTCCCATCATTCCCATGAAACTCCCACAACAAGAAGATGATGAAGAGAAAATTATTGATTTGGATATTAAATCTGTATGAGCAGCCTCGGAAATTGGCTTCTTATAGGGCACTACAAGTGATGGTTAAGGTGTAGTAGCTGTTCCTGCCGAAAAGAAATTAACTAACAAGCATCAGATGAGTAAGTATCGAACAACTACTACTAAAAATCAGTTCCAATTTTAAGTATTAATAACCTAATTTTTTTAAAATTAATTCCTGTTGCTCGTAATGCAGGCCTGAGAAGTTGGGAAATGCCTATAATTCGAAAATAATCCTTCACAACGGGCCTTGATTTCATACGATAGCACATCACCCAATGAAATCAGAGGTCTCTAAATCAATTACACACTTAAACTTCTTACCAATCTTGAGCCAACAGCCTCATTCACACATCTTCCCCAAACCTTTATGTCTTCCCAACACCCTCATTCAAATCAGAGACAAATGGATGATTTAGGCTTTAGCCTCATCATGATCAACTTGGAAGCGAATTCCAAAATAATTACTGGAAACTCAAGTTCATAGCAAAGCAGCATTTTTGTTATCAAAAGCATTTGTAAGTATTAAAAGCGCTCTCTCTTTACGGATCAAATTAGTTGTGTTACTATTGTGCACCTGGTCAGTACTATGTGAGTATGAAGGAATGTCTCACTAAGTCTTGAATTGTTAAGTTAAGGGTTACTTAAATGTTTAGATATGGTTATATAGTAAAGGATAGTTAAGAATTTTAGCTAGTAAACAGTCCAAATTGTTACCAGCTAAAGATACTCTATTCTGGAGGGATTTGAAGCACCCAAGTTTACTGGTCAAACCTATAATGTAAAACTAGTCTGAGATGGTTATATGTATGAGATAAATATGGGGACAAATATATGTTAGAACAAAAAGATGTAAAGTTAAACATCCCATTGCTTAGGATTAACTCTGTATTAGTGTAGTTTTGCTGGTATTAACTGATCTATTCTTGATTCTCAAAATGCAAATCTCTATGTTGTGCTTTGATATTGTTGGTACCAAATGAGTTCGTATTTTCCTCTGACATTAGATTCAAAACTGTGATTTTTCTAGCTTAACTTAGCCTAAATGCATCAATTTTGATGCCTATGTTGCACATTCGAACAAGGAGTTGAACTTGGTTAGATTGTAGATTGACAATAAATTGAATTTTTAGATTGTTTTGTCTCAGTAACTTAGTTTCTCTGGAAAATCCGCATATGGTCTTGAAGGGTTCAACGATTCTTTGAATCCTATTGAATTACATGTTAATATTTTTGTGGTTGTGTCAACCGTATTTAAACCCATGATTGTATTTTGGACTACCTAAGTTGCCAAAATACTGTAAAAATCTAATTACAGCCTTTAGGTTTCCGGTGTATTCAATCCTTAGAATTGAGAAGGTTGTGCAAGATGTTCCATTCAGACGTATGATTGGATTTGAGCTTGATTTTAATAATTCTGAGTGGATTCTCCAATTTCCTAATGCTTCCTTTACTAATCAAGAGGCTACAGGTTCAGACCGTATAATCTTTCTTTAGCTTGATGCTTCTTTCGCCAATAGTTCTTATTCCTTTAAATAATTGTATGATACTTGGTTGAAAAATGCTTCATGTATAGATCTAATAAAAAACACTCATGGGATTTTTCTATGCGGGACCAAATGTATGAATTTCCTATACTTGGTTGAAAAATGCTTCATCTCTTTAATCTCCAAGCTGTGTGTAAAGGTAAATCTTCCGACATATAAATAAAACTCCAATCATAAAACCCCATCTGAAAAAAACAACCTAACTCATTCTGAGTCTCTCCACTCTTTTTTTTTTTTGATCAAAGAGAAAGAATTTATTAGATCAGAGAATATACAAAGTGTCTACCAGAGGTAGAGTAAATGAAAGAAGAAATTACTGTACAACAAAGAAAGCATCCCAATTTGAAACCGAATTGGCGAAATTAAGATGAACTTTAGACCCATTTGCAGACGCCCATGAAAGGACCAAAGATTTAGCTTCATCACCCAGGGAATTATCAACCTTAAACATATAGTTCTTCTCAAAAGTTCTGCAGTCTCGTTCTTTCCACAAAGTCGAAACGATGGCAGCCGGAATGAGCTTCCAAATAGATCTTCCTTGAGAAGATAACTGCGGATGAAACCAGCAATGAGCTAAATCCTTGAAAGACTTTGGAAATACCCAAAACCAGTTTGAGTTGGGCATCAACATACGCCAGACTTTATGAGCAATCTTACAATGCAAGAAGAGATGGTCCTGTGATTCCTCATCATTTCCACAAAGAGCACACGAGTTATAAATATGGATTCCTTTTCGATCTAGAGTATCTATTGTATTGAGCTTATTGTGAATTAAGCTCCAAATCAGAAAACATATCTTAGGCGGAATTTTCGGTTTCCAGATAAAAGCACTCGGGAAGTTATCCACTCCATCACTTGCGATTAATTTGGAGTAAAGAGACTTAACCGTAAAGATGCCAGTGATATCATTCCAACGTCTTGTGTCTAACATACCATCCAGAGATGGAGGGGAGTGACCTATGACAACAAATAATTCTGCTAGCCGAATAGCTTCATCATCGTTAAGTAAGCGTTTGAAATCAAATTTCGATTCAGTGTTAGAGACCATATCATCAATTCTTGAAAATTTATTTCTTACCAGTTTGAAGATAATATGAAACTCATTAGCAAGAATGATACCACCCCTCCAACAGTCATACCAGAAAGAAACCTGCTTACCGGAATGAACGTTTATAGTTGAATTTGAACTGATCAAAGAACTAGTGACAGCGATACTTTTCCAACACGAAATACCATAGGTAGCTTCAACCTTTCCAGGCAACCAGTATGACCGATTATCTCCGTGATTATCTACAATTATTTTACGCCATAAAAGATTTTTTTCAACTCCATATCTCCAACACCATTTAGCTAGCATACAGACATTCATGATGGATAGATTAAGGACACCAAGTCCTCCTCTATCTTTAGAAGCCATCAGCGTCTCCCAGTTGATAAGGTGAGAAACCTTAGAACCAACATTATGTTCCCATAAGAAATCTCTCATTTTCTTCTCTTGTTTCTTAATAACAGAACTAGGAGCCTTGAATAGTGAGAAGTAATAAAGTGGTAGTGAAGATAAGATACACTTTAGCAAAGCTAACTTTCCCCCTTTTGTTAATGTTCCCTGTCTAAAAAAAGATAACCTTGAATCAAACTTTCCAATAATTGGATCCCAAATAGCTTTCGAATTAGATTTCGCACCAAGAGGCATCCCCAAATATTTGAAAGGAATCTTGTCTGTTGCACACCCGAACTCAGCAGCCCACCTATCCAAATTTGGTATATTACCAACCGCCACTATTCTTGTTTTTGAAGGATTAATTTTTAAGCCCGAGATGTATTCAAAACATTGTAGTGCAGAGAATAGATTAAGAAGTTCCTCCTTTTTATCATCAAGAAAAATATTGTATCATCCGCATAATGTAGGTGATTAACCACCACACTTATAGGTGGCGAGAAAACCAGAGATCATATTAGTATGAGCGACCTTATGAAAATATCTGGAGAAGCCTTCCATAGCAATGTTGAACAGTAATGGTGAGAGAGGACGCCCTTGCCTAACACCTCTACTACTTTTAAAGAAACCAAACGGTGAGCCATTAATGAGAACTGAGAAAGAGGCCGTAGAATAACAAAACCTCAACCACTTGCATAATTTTGAACTGAAACCCATTTTTACTAACACCGATTCAAGATATTTCCAATTTATTCTATCAAAAGCTTTTTCAAGATCGATCTTGCAAATTATACCTGGTTTCCCTGCTCTGATTCTTGAATCAACAAGTTCATTTGCAATTAGAATTCCGTCAACAATCTGTCTACCTTCAATGTAAGCACTCTGAACCTGTGATATTAACTTAGACATAACCAATTTTAATCTTGAAGCTAAGACCTTTGCAATTATTTTGTAGACGCTAGTCAGCAAACAAATAGGTCTACAATCTTTTACAGTCTCAATATGATCTTTCTTTGGAACCAAAGTAATAAAAGTGGAGTTGTGTCTAGTGTCAATATTACGAAGCACAAAATTCATCAATAGAACTCATGATGTCCGCTTTTATGAACTTCCAACATTTTGAAAAAAATAATATAGGATATCCGTCCGGCCCGGAGCTTTGTCATTTCCAAGTTCTGAATAGCATTCCACACTTCATCTTCTGTAAAGTTTGTCTCCAGAACATTGGATTCAACTTCATTAATGCTATCAAAAGCAATACCCTCTAAATCAGGTCTAATGATTTCCTCTTCCGTAAATAACTCCTTATAAAAATCCACCATGTGATCTTTTAACTTGCTTCTATCATCAACCAACACGTTACCGATATACAACTGCCTAATTCTATTGTACCTTCTTCTTGCCGTTGCCTGATTAATGAAAAAGGAAGTATTTCTGTCTCCCTCTTGTAGCCATTTTGTGTTTGATTTAATCTTCCAAGCCGTTTCTTCCATTTGAGTCACTCTTTCAAACTCAGCTTTATGTCTGATATTTTCTTGTATTTTTTCTTCAGTAAGAACATTATTCTCAGCAAAACAATCAATATCCTGTATATCTGACAAGATACGGTTTAGCTTGTTACTGACATGACCAAAAACTTTCTTATTCCATGCCTTAATTTTCTCCTTCAGTGCCTTGAGTTTCAACCATAAGATTGTACTTGGGTTACCTGCAAAACAAAAAGAATGCCACCACTCTTCTAATAAATTTAGAAAACCATTCTCTAAAATCCACATTATTTCAAACCTAAAAGGGCTCGGACCCCAGGAAGGATCAGAAATATCTAAGAGTAAGGGAATATGATCTGAAGTGGGTCTTGATTTTGCGTTTTGGGAAACCAAAGGGTAGTGGGATTCAAAGGAATGGGAGATAAGGAATCGATCTAGTCTGCACATTACCGGGTTTGCTTGACCATTCGACCAGGTGTATCTAGTTCCCTTCAAAGGTAAATCCATAAGATCATGATGTATTATGAATTTATAAAATTGCTTCATACTCCTGGATAGTCTGTTACAATTCTTCTTCTCAGCACAAGTTTTCACGGTGTTGAAGTCTCCACCTATACACCAAGGTAGTTCCCAAAAGCTACAAACATTGTCTAGCTCTACCCAAAAATCAGCTCTATCAATTTGATTGTTTTGGCCATACACATTAGTAAGAACCCATTCAAAACCATCTGTTTTATTAATGCAAGAAATGGAAAGGGTGTAATCGCCAACCATAGAGTCAGTAACCTCGACAAAGTCTTTATCCCATAGGATAATCATTCCACCCGAACTTCCACAAGATTGTTGAAATGTCCAACCAAATTTATTGTGCCCACATATTTGCATAACATCAAAACTAGTGCACTGCATCATCTTAGTCTCTTGAAGGATTATTATTGGAGCTTTTGACATCTCGATCATCTTCTTCACAATAAGTCTTCTCTTGTTAGAGTTTAAACCTCTAACGTTCCAAGAAAGGATTTGTAGACTCATTTATAAATATGTGAAGCCTTTAGAGTTGTAGCCCTTCTGTTTTTTGAAGTAGAAGTTATAACAGTTGTAGAAGTAATACCCAGTCTTTTGTATTCGCAGACCATTTTTTTTGGGATGCAATCTGTAGTATGAACCTGACCTGAACAAGCGTCATCAATCACCTCCACATTTATCGGCTCAAAACCTGGTGGATATGTAGGTAAACCGGAGGATGTAGAAGAAGTGGATTCTTTGTCTTCTAAATCAACAATGAAAGAATCCTCTAGACCCATTAAAGGCAGAGCTCTTGATTTTGGCTCATGAATAGATATTTCTTGTATCTCTTCAAATGGAACAATAGATTGCACCGCAAAATCTTTGATGATAGCTTTTTTAACGGGAAGTTGAATGATAGGTTTTAAAATGGGTCCCGTTTGTTTAATTTTAGAGACCAGAAATTTCATAGAATGGTTTGGCATTGATGAGAATTTTATGCCCAGATTTCCTCCCAAATTGAACAATCTATGTGCTTCTGTGAGTACCCATTTAGGAATACTAAAATTCAACTTCCTGGGGCTCGAAAATGATGTTGTACATGAAAGTTGATTAGATGCTAGTGTAGGTTTTTGAGATGTTTTGGGTGAAAGGTTATGTTGAATTATTGCTGCAGCCGGTGGTAGTGGGTATGAAGATGATATAAAGGTAGGTGTGAATGTGAAAGTAGAGCTGACCGACATTGGGATAGGTTGAATGATTGAGAATAGTTTTTGTGAGAGGGTTCGGTTTGTTTTTGTGGTGGGCTCATGTTTTTCTGGCGTGGATTCAACATAATCTTCGACAGTCATCTGGTAAGAAGGGGAAACATCTATATCCATCGGACTTTCGAATTCATCTTGAGCTGTATAAATCGTATTCGGCTTACTTGATGTTTTCACCCATTGCTGACCGGGCATTGATTGCTTTGGATTCTTCTTTTTCGACTTGTATTTTTTCCTTTTTATGTTCTTATTGGTAGAGCCATGATGATGTTTTTTCCTTTGAGAGGAATTTAAAGAGTGTTGCTTTATGGGCAAATCATCCCCCGTCGAATCATCCATTAACGAAAGTTTTCTGAAAGTTCGGATAATTTGGCTTTTCCCAATCTGTTTGTCTGCTCCGTACTTGATTGACGCAATGACTCATCCAAATTATTTGATTTCAAATTATCCGTTACAGGCGATTTATGGTTCCGGTAACTGATTGGTGCTCCAGCAATGAAGATGTTCGCAGTGAAAACTCCTGAATCAGTGAGTAAATTGATCGCTCGTGGGATATGATTGATTGAGTCTCTCCACTCTCACTCTCTCCGTTTGGAATTTCAACTGAAATTCTAGGGCAGGGCCGTCTCTACCATTTTAGAGGCTCAGGGAGAAATTTCAAAATTGGGACTTCCCCCCCCCAAAAGTATATGGACATCAATGATAAACAATAAATGAATAATGATTAAATAAATTAATTGAACATGCATGCATATAAAGTCCAACAAGAACTCAAAATAATCAAAATTTTATTTATAAAAATGCACAACCCTAGCTAATACATTTTGGCCCATATTTTTTTAATCATTTGTATCTTGATTTTTGTTTAAAATTATGTCACCAATATACCACACAAGTTGGAAAAGTACATATCTTAGAAAAAACAAATATTTTATTGCTTTATTATAATTTTGTAATTTAGCAAAATACCATGAAGGATAACTTTTGAGGGTTAACAAAACAACAAGAACACTTTCAATAGTTACAAGCCAAAGATTTACAAAAATTAATATTACCAAGCTATTAATTAGTTGATCTCACTACTAATCGCCCAGTTTGCATTTTTAGAGTTATTGTTTACCATCCTTGAATTTTATCTAGGTAAAGAGGTTGATTAGTTCATTTTGTATACAGTATCAACTCTGTCAAGGTATCAATACCGTCAGAATATATATTACGACACGGTGGATAAATATTAAGTAGTTAATTCCTGTCTAAAGGAGTACATGTAATTGTAAATCATGTCTAACCAACCAAAGACACGTAACATCCCATAAGGCAAGTTAGTGTACGTGGTAACACACCCCATCGTAATGAAACAAAACACTTCCCACTTTCTCCTCCTAATTCGGTCTGTCATGATATAGTTTGTGTTTTTTTTTTTTTTTTTTTGCCGCAACATAGTTTGTGTTTACTTTCTACAATTAATTTAGTAAGGTTAAACACGCATAACAGTTTTCAATTTTTTCGGGCCCCCCAAAAATTTGGGCCTAGGGCGGTCGACCATCTCGCCCTAGGCCTAAGATGGCCCTGTCATAGGATTTGGATGCTTTATTAGGGGTGAGCAAAAAAACCGGAACCGCGGATTTCACCCGCAACAGTCCGCAAAATTGCAGATTTGACCCAAACCGCAAGACGTATGGGTCGGACACGGGTGGGATTCTCAAATCCGCACATTTTAGCGGTTTGGGTGCGGTTGGGTATGGAAAACCGCGGATTCACCCGCACCGTGGACAGTAAGGGGATTTAATAGAATTACTGAGGATAATATGGGAAGTAAGAGGATTTATATATAAACATCTTATCTTCTAAAGACTGAAACCTAGTTCACACTCATTGGTATCGTTTTCTATTTTCTCTTTAATCTCTTCCAATCTCGTAACTCAGGTTGAAGGGAACTTGTTTGTTCCGTATATTCATCACAAATTCACAATCAAAAACTAAATCAGATTTGTTTCCAAATTATGGAAAGACAAAGAAAACAAGTTAACTGAAAGTGAAAGGGTTTTTTTTTTTTGGTGTCCTTCGTTTGGGATTGAAGGTATGATTTCTACCTTAACTACTCTTGTTTCAGCTGATTGATTTGAGTATGATGGTTTATTGAATAATTCTACTACTTCTGTTTCCATCTAATTTTGTATCTGTAAAACCTAGGGTTCATTAGATATTGATTTTAATTTTGTATATGTTCCAATCACGGTAGGATTGGAACTACTTTGGGTTAAATTGTTCTATTTTCTAGTTAATGGAATGACAGAAATAAAGAAAGTTGAAGATCTTACCAGATTGGTCTGTGTTCAAATATCTGACTGCACCTATTCTATGTATCCCAGCATCCAAGAATTGGAGTATCTCTAATACACCGTCTAATACATTAGTAGAATATATTAATACACGTATTGATTTATAATTGTATTGCTTGAGTGAGTTGGTATCCATTGATAATGATGGGCAGTATGTTTATGGAATGGACGGAGGGAAATGTTTTCCCGGATCCTCTCATTTTCTTGTAGTATTGGACTGTCGGTTTATAAGAGCTGTCAGCTAAGTTGTACTGGTGCAACTAATCAGGTGTTCATGAAAGTTACAGTTGATGCTTCTTTCTCAAAACTATGCTTATATATGATTTAAGTACTAAGGGACCTTCTATTCCTATGTCAGTTTGGATAATAATGTGTTGTCCTTGCTATGTTCATTTACCTAATGTGTTTAATTTGTTTGTAGATGGCTTCAAGTACTAAGGGACCTTCTTTTCCTATTAACAATCCTGATGAGAGCATTGGTATAGCTACCCCGGCAACTGTCGAGAGCATAGCTACAGCCACAGTGACAACTACACCTGAGGTTGAAGTTTCAAAGCCTCCTAAAGCTTCTGGTAAGAAGCAATCAGATTGTTGGCAACATTTTGATAAGCGTCTTGATCTTAATCCACCTAAAGTTGAGTGCAAGCATTGCAAGCAGATATTTTCATGGGGTAAAGACCCTACAGGGGGTTCTAACTCTCATGGAACAACAAATATGAACAACCATATAAAAAAAAAAAGTGTCCTCAATTCACTCCGCCTGGATAACAACAATTAAACTTTCAAGTAAGTGATGATGGCGAGACTTATTCTGTTGTGACTCACTCTTTTGACCAAGATGCATGTAGAGCTTCCCTTACTAGAATGAGCATCAAAGATGAATTACCTTTTATTACTGTACAGCGTGAAGGCTTCTTAGAATTTTGTCATCAACTAGAACCTAGGTTTAAAGTTCCTTCTCGTTTTACTGAAGCTAGAGACTGCATGAAGATGTATTTGAATGAGTACCACAGATTGAAGGCTGATTTTAAAAATCATGGCAGACGGTTCTGTCTCACCACTGATACATGGAGTTCAGTTACAAACATGAGCTACATGGTGTTGACAGGTCATTATATTGATGAGAATTGGGTGTTAAAGAAGAAGATATTGAATTTTTGTCCAGTTACAGATCATATTGGCCTTGAATTGGGTAAAACAGTTGCATCTTGTCTTTTACAGTGGGGAATTGAAAGGGTATTCACTTTGACGGTTGATAATATCAGTTCTAACAATGAAACAGTTTCGTATTTGTCCAAGAGAGTTGTGGGTTGGAAGTCAGCAATTTTGGGAGGAGATCACATGCATCTCAGATGTGCAGCACATATCCTTGCCTTAGTGGTTAGATACGGCATGGAATTGTATAATGAATATATTTCTAGGATACGCGAGGCAGTTAAGTTTATTAGAGGATCAGAAGAAAGATTGAAAAGGTTTAGAGAATGTGCTGAACAACGGAAGATTAACATCACCAAATTTCTTAGCTTGGATTGTGAGACTAGGTGGAATTCGACTTACCAAATGTTGTCTACAGCTGAAATATATGAGGAGGTCTTCTGCCAATTTGAAGAATCTTGGTATGCGGATAAATTTCTTCATCCTCCTCGACCACCAACCAGAGGTAACACAGCAGCACCAGCAACACCAGCAATTCCTAAGGTATGGCCTATTGCTTCTGATTGGGAAACAGCTCCTGCATTTGTTAGATTGCTAAAAAGATTTTATGATGCAACATTAAAATTTTCTGGATCAACCTATGTTACATCTAACTTATTCCTCGATGAAGTAATTTCTATTAATGACATATTGCAAGAATGGGTTAAAAATGGTAATATGTTATTGGCTGACATGGCTGATTGGATGGTCCTGAAATACGAAAAGTATTGGGCAGTGGATAAAATCAACAAAATTCTATACATTGCTGTGTTGCTTGACCCAAGACGCAAGGAAGCCTATCTTAAATTTGCTTTGAGAGAATTACTGAAACAGAATGTTGCTACAGTTGACATAGAGGTCCAAGAGATGATGACTGCAGTTAAACTTATTTTAACAAATATGTTTGATGAGTATGCACTATTATATGAAGGGAGTGATATGGTTTCAAGACCTACAGATGGAATACAACCCGATACTTCTCTTTCACAAGAACCTCATAATCCGATCAACAGATTTGTTGAGTCTGAAAAACATCAAGAAACAGTAGAGGGCAAAACAGATTTTGGATATCTATTTGTCAGAGAAAAGAGAGGATTTTAATGGAAAATTTGATATTTTGAATTGGTGGAAGGTTAAATCTTCCAAGTATAAGATCTTGTCCATGATAGCTCGAGACGTGCTGTCTATGCAAGTATCAACAGTAGCTTCAGAATCATCTTTCTCCACAGGTGGTCGTGTTCTTAATGAGTTTCGAAGTTCCATGCAACCAAAAACAGTGCAAGCACTGATCTGTGCTGAAAATTGGTTGAAAGACAAACCAATCAATATCGAGGAGATAATAGAAGGGATTGAAAAAATTGATTTGGGTAACTCTTAAACCATGCTTCTTTTTTTTTAATTCTTTTATGCTTGCATATACATTGTTCCTTCTACTTGATCACCCTTTTTTAGACGTAAATAGAAATTCTGAATGCGGAGAACACTAAGAACACTGTCATGATATGTGTGCTGCTCAATTCCTTTTTTTTTGTTTGGGAATTTAAATATTAGACTATCCAACAGTTCTTTGTTGTCGTTTATATTGAATTTGAAAGAAGATCAGCATGCCTTCTTTTCTCCTATGAATTTGTTTTGACATCTCTTTGTCATATACATTTGCCAAAAAATTATTTGCTCATGGAATCTCTTCCACAAAACTCATGGAATATCTATGTTATGTGTGATTTCAATGCTATGCTTTGTTACTTTGACACTATATATGACAGAAACTTGCAACTTTTTACTGATTGTTCTATGACTACTCATTTTACAGATGCAGCAGAAATATTGAAGGAAATTCCAGACATATCTATTATGGATTGAATGAACTAGTACTCATAAATCTTGAAGGAAATTCAAGGACTCTTTTTTGGCAGTAGCAGCAGAGTTCCATTGGCTTGGCAGTAGAGTTGTTGTTGTCTTGTTGCATTTTGATAGTTCACCTTTGGTTTTCTGCAAGAATTAGTACTTTTGTTTCCATAAAAAAGAACTCAATACTCTTTTGTGTTAACTGTGAGCTATCTACTCTTTTGTGTTAAATGTGAACTATCTTTTGTGTTAACTGTGAACTATCTTTTGTGTTAAAATTTAGTATTTTGCTTGTTTTTTTTTTTTTTGACTTTTTTTTTTTTTTGTGTTTGACTAAATCCGCGGTTAATCCGCAACCGGTCCGCATTATCCGCGGATGTGAAATCCGCGGGTGATTGGGCCGGTCACGGTTCAATTTTTCAAATCCGCAACTTTGACGGTTTGGTTGCGGGTGACCCCTAATCCGCAACCGTCCGTCCATTGCTCACCCCTACTTTATAGAGAGATTTGGGTTAATTTACTAAACTTCCATTTAAATAATCCCAAATGTCCGGCCCAGTTACCAAGCCCTGCAGTTACAAATTCAGTAGCCACACAAGCACACTGCTGGTGCGACCTCCGGTCCTGCTCTTGGTGGTGGGTCTGACAAAACTTTTTTATTGCTTTCAGCAAATACCATTTCGTTTCACAATTTCTGACGACGTAATAATTAAAACGACGACGGGGGAAGGGGCAGTAGGTCATGAAATTTTTCATATGTTCCTGGCACTCGTGCAGTAGACATAATGTTTTCCTGAGCATCGATGCTATGAAGTACTTAATATTAGAGTTTTCCCTGAAAATTTGTATTCAACTGTTAAATTGGGTCTCTTGCCGTGAATGTTGAGCTTCCTTATTTAAGATTTCGGTCATGGAGAACTATCTTATGAGAGTTTTGTTGCATTTTTTTATTTTGGAAAAACACAATATTGACAACAAGCTAACTGAGCCTAAAACAACGAGGGTAGGCTCTCTCCCTCTGATATTTTTTTTTTTTAAATTAAATATTAAATATTTTTTTTTTTTCTGATATCATCTGACAAAAAAGATTGCAAGCCATCTGAAAGGGTGTTAATTGGAAGTCCGATAATAATAATTAGAAGGTGAAGTTCAATCTCTCTTTATGTTTGGATGAAGTGGGGCCAGTTTTTTTATGTTTGCACGGTTTCGCCATGACTGCAACCAATCTCTTTATATGAACTGGTTCGTCCTGATGAGCGATTGTTGAATTAAACTTAAGGGATGAGACTGGTTATTGTAATCTATACAGGGACGGAGCTAGGAATTTTGTTTGGGGGGACAAATATATATAGGTATAGTAGTATTTCCGTAAAAGTAGGCCTTAGTATTTTCCTTCAAATGATGTCACCAAAATATCCAATAAGTTGTTAGATGTTTAGATTTATGGTTGGATTTAATATTTTGATATTTTTCACTTCTTTTTTACGTAATTTTGATATTTAAGCCAAGTTTTGTACGATAAGTACCTAGTATCGGTAGTTTTTAAAGTGTATAGTAAAAGATTCAAGGCTCTCTATGTAATATACAAAAATATAGGGTAAAAATCTATAAATACTTGAATTTTTCAAGCCTAAAATGATAATTATCAAAGCCTACTTATGGAATTAAGAAATTCTAGGGGGACTGCTGTCCCCCTTAAATCATACACAGCTCCGTGCCTGAATCTATATTTTTTAAGTCCAAAATTAACTCCAGTGCTGGAACTGGCTCCACTGTCGATCAATTTTGCCATTTCTTATCTCAGTTTGGATTCAAGCTCTTGAATATTGTTCAGCAATTGTTATTGTAATGGAGAGTCATCCATACGGTCACAAGAAGGCAGCTTCAAACTACTTATTTTTCAGAAACACAGATTAATCATTAATGCATACATCCAATATATGGTGCCTCTAGACTGGGAATGGGACGGTGAAGTTTTGAATTATTCTTTGCTTACTTTAATCTGACTATGGCTAGCTGTGATAGAAATTGAAATGTTTCGGGGCTCTGATACCATGATAGAAAATTGAGATGAAACTTCGGAGCTCTGATAGTATCTTAGATTTGTGGTAAGAGTAAGGATCAGATGAAATAAAGAAGACACAAGAGATTAAAGTGGTTCGGCACTAACGCCTACGTCCACTGATGAAACCCCGTAGGGTGAATGATATTGATCATCAGTAATCACTGAGATGATTTACAAACCCCACACACATAAAATCACATAAGGAGAGAGCTCTCAACTCTCACTTACTAAGGACCCAATCTCACTCATTTTGGGTGAATACAAATGATACTACTCATGCCTATTTATAGATTACAAAGAAAAGAAGAGAACTATGGTTTCAACAATGTAGGATTACCTACCATGGAGGCTTCAACAATGTAGGCTTACCTACCATGGAGGCTACTAGACACTCTAGTATTCTTATTTGATTTGTCTAACTCTAGAACACTCATTTTACACATGTTAATTGTCTAACATTGACTGCATTTTCTTCATTCACCTAACAACACCATAGTGGTAGGTAACATATTTTCCAACACCCCCCTTCAAGTTGAACACGGAGAGAAATGTAGTGTTCAACTTGAATTTTTTTGTTGAAGAAAGAGATTACTACCAGGTAGAAGAATTGTAGAATTTCAGTTGGCATCGATTTTGGGTTCTCAAAAAGAAGCTAGCGCGAAGACAATGAAGAGATGGAACTTCTGTTGATAGAATGGAGATGTCGGTGAGTACGACGGTGATGTTGGACTGTAATTTGGAGATGTATGACTGTATGGGATGGACGGTGATATTCTTGGACTGCTTGGAGAGTATGCCAAAGATGGACTGTACTTCACTGATGAAGGATGATAACTAGGAGATGTGGGACTGTAGCTGGGAGTTGTGGGACTATAGCTCGGAGATGTCGAACTGTACCCAGGAGACTTCGGACTGTATGTAGGAGAAGTGGGGATGTAGGACGGCAAGGTGGGGCTATAGGATGGTGACGTGGGGTTGTAACTTGGTGATATGGGGGAATAAGATGGGCTGGTTGGAAAATTGTTGGACGGTGGAGAATTGGGACTATTTCTAACACCCCCCCTCAAACTCGAAAGGGCCGAGTTTGAATACACCTGGACCTGAAGCATGGCAGGCGGATTGTAGCACACGGATTGCGGCCAGCCAACTGTGGCGGCACGCGGATTGCGGCCTACGAATTGCTTCCCATGCATAAAGGGTTACACTAAATGAGAGGCACGGAATCCATGGATGCACACTGGCGGATTTGAATGGTATGGAAACCACGGACATATTGTTACTGAGTGTTACGGAAACCACGGACGCACACTGGCGGGGAAACTTGAGTGGTTACGGAAACCACGGACGCACACTGGAGGGGATACTGAGTGGTACGGAAACCACAGATACACTGATGCTGAGTGGTACGGAAACCACGGATACACTGACACTGAGTGGTACGGAAACTACTGACACACGGATGGACACGGGTAGCGTTGAGTGGGGTCTGGCTCTGATAGTAGTGGAAACTTAAACTTCATCTTGTAGCAGAAACTTAAACGCCCATTTGGATCGAAATTGGCTCTGATACCATGATATAAATTGAAATGTTTCGGGGCTCTGATACCATGATATAAAATTGAGATGAAACTTCGGAGCTATGATAGTTTCTTAGATTTGTGGTAAGAGTAAGGATCAGATGAAATAAAGAACACACAAGAGATTAAAGTGGTTCGGCACTAACACCTACGTCCACTGATGAAACCCCGTAGGGTGAATGATATTGATCATCAGTAATCACTGAGATGATTTACAAACCTCACACACATAAACTCACATAAGGAGAGAGCTCTCAACTCTCACTTACTAAGGACCCAATCTCACTCATTTTGGGTGATTACAAATGATGCTACTCATGTCTATTTATAGATTAAAAAGAGAAGAAGAGAACTATGGTTTCAACAATGTAGGCTTACCTACCATGGAGGCTTCAACAATGTAGGCTTACCTACCATGGAGGCTACTAGACACTCTAGTATTCTTATTTGATTTGTCTAACTCTAGAACACTCATTTTACACATGTTAATTGTCTAACATTGACTCCATTTTCTTCATTCACCTAACAACACCATAGTGGTAGTGTTAGAATACGGGCATCCAACTCAAAACCAATTGGAAATGAGTGGAGAGGCCCAAAGAATTATAAACCGCAGGATCTTAGGTTTCCCAGACAATGTGGGACTAATAATCTCAACACGCCCCCTCACGTGTAGCCTCGTTGGGTCTAACACGTGGACAATAAATCGGGTGACGCGGAGTGAAGGTGCGGTCAAACAACTCAACACGAATAGCCTGCTCTGATACCATGTTAGAATACGGGCATCCAACTCAAAAACAAATTGGCAATGAGTGGAGAGGCCCAAAGAATTATAAACCGCAGGATCTTAGGTTGCCCAGACAATGTGGGACTAATAATCTCAACAGGTAGGTAACATATTTTCCAACAAGCTGCAGGGTGGTGGTGGCGTTTAGTTAAACACTTTCCCACTAACATGATTTAAGATGCTTCACAATAGCACCATCAAAATTCAGTTGGGGACAGAAAGTTTAGTGCGCACAGCTTCTTGTTGGAACGGAACCCTCTCAGAAGTTGTTATTAGAATTCTTAAATCACATGGAAAATTAAAACTAAATGGTAATATCAAATGCAAATAAATTCCACAGTGGAAATTGAAATGTAAGCACAACGACAGACTACAGATATGAATACACCCTGAAATGATTTCTAATCATATTGTTTGGGTTGAATCTAGAGTCTAAAAACTACATAAACTTTGGTCTTAGATACAACATTGATACTCAAAACAAAAAACTTGAAACATTCTCTAATTCCAATGACTACTTATGTCAGAACTTAAATCTCCTGTGGACCAGTACTCCAACTTGATCTATTTCTTTACCTTGTTCTTCAAACTTCTAAAGGAAGGTAACAACTCAGATTTGAGAGAATAAGTCATTATGACAATTTCAAAGGTTTCTGTCTCTCCCTTGTCTTTCAACTTCAAACCAGAATTCTAATCATATCTCCCCATCTGATTTTGAAAACGGCAGAACTCTCTATTGGTTTAAGCGCAACGCCGCCTCACTCGAACCGGTAGTCTTGCCACTCACACATTATTTAACGAAATCATAGTGTTGAAGTCTTCGGGCATTCCGATAAAAAACCATGCCGGTGTAAGAATTACATTAACATAGACCTCAATTAATGGATGAAATTGGTTTTGCTATAGCCAAATGTCTAGTACTGTTGAGCTAAGGTAACACTCGAGGTGCAAATAGTCAAATTAGCCAATTTCTTTGGCACTCAATAGGAACCCAGTTACATTGACTAGGAGGGGGTGCATATATACAAGATGACTAGTTTATATGCAACTCCAGCGGTTTTGGATGTGGGTCAAAGGGTCAAAGCATGCAAATCGAGCTTATCGTCCTTATCAGCGGTTTTGGATGTGGGAAAGTCAATGGTCTAGATTTAGTGTAACCACATTGATCGGTCTCAATTAGCTTGGTCGCCGATACTGAAACTTGAGATGAAGTTTTTATCGTCTCATGAGTCAGCCCGGCCCCTGGCCAACTTAACGGGCCATACATTGTGCTTGACTTTCTTCGACCGAACTTACTACTTAACGGGCCGTCATAGACTAATCCTAAACCTTGATTGTATTTGTAGGTGGTGGTTTTTGAATAGATTCACTCTGTTGTGCAAGCTATGTGAAGCTGCTTTCTTTCCAGCTAAGGTTCTCTCTTTCTTGCATTGGTCACATGCTGGTCGTAATTCTTGCATTATTATGTATTTCAAGCTAAGAAATTCTTTTTAGACTGTAATGACTGATGAATCAATTTCATCTTGAAGCCATTTCCAGAAAGTAAAATTTCACTAGTGGTGGGTGCTTAATGCCGTTTAGAGAACAACTCTCTGGTTTTGAGTCCCCATTCCATAGAATGTAGTGAGGTTACTGGGAATCTCTCTTTTAATTTAGGCAAGCCTTTTATGAAGTATCCTCAAAGACATATTCCGAAATAATCCAAAAAGATAACCCTAAGATTTCAGATTGAGTTGGTGAAAAACAAAATTAAGAGCCTCAAAGAGAGCACCGGAAAACAAGATGGATTGGTGTTGGTGGCACATAACCTTGATGTCCCGAAAAGATCACGATTGTCATGTATTATTGGCACAAATCAAAAGAAGTGAGAAAATTGCAAAAAACCAGATAAGCAATGGCTGGAGAGGCCCGGGTTTGCCTGGTTTGCTTATCTCAATGGAAGGTTGGTGGCTGATAGCCCATGTAGGACCATTGGTGGGCATCCAAACCATCAATGAGTAATGCCATTCTAATCTCTTATTTAGAAAATACTTGGAATCCCCTTGTCCAATGTGGGACAATTTTTAATCTTCAGGTTAATTTGAAAATCGTACAAGGATTTGATTTAAAAGTAAGTGGAAACCAAAAATAACTACAGTTTTTGACGGTGGTCACTGTATGCAAGATAATACTCCCTCCGTCCCACTATTAAGTGACCTAGTTTAAGTTTGCACAATTTTTAAGGTAACCAAAGAAAAGAGTATATTTAAGTATTTTTTACAATTATACCCTTATGGATAATAACTAGTGAAATTTAGAAATAATTTATCTCTCAAAATAATCCACGGATGTTCGCAAACTTTATACCGTTGAAAAACATTTTAAAACACCTACATAACGAGTATAAACATGCCTATCAAATTATGCATATTTCTTATATTTTTTATAATTAACTAAAAGGATAATTTTAGAAATATCTCATTGTTTAGTGATATATGTCACTTATTAGTGAGACAAAATCTAAAATCAAATATCTCACTTAATAGTGGGACGGAGGGAATATGATGCAGGGCATTTGTAATTTTGTTGGGAGATTGGCCAGGTTGTTTATGAACGATGGTCGGATTTTTTTGCTGTTGCACTTTTGTAGAATACGCAAGATAATATGATCTCTACAAGCTGTATTCTTTTGTACTTGTTGCTACAATTCATACTGTTTCTATATACTTCACATTAGCTGATCATCTACCTCAGAGGTTCTTATTTCCTTGACATATTAACATTATTCAGTTTCTACGCATATATTTCCCCTAATTACAAATTTATATAACAGATTTGTACAGATATCCTAGTTTTCTTATCGCATATTATATATTCTGTTATACAGACATAAATATCACATGAAAGGGAAAGACTTTGTCCCATTAATGTGGTCCCCGGGTGGTTGTTATTAAGCATAGTTTTGTTATAAACCCGAACAACATTATCATGATCACTTCAGTGACAAACATAAACCTTGAGGTTGTTGTTAAAGGATAATGGTTGAAATTCATAAGCTTGAGGTTGAATATAAAGTCAAGTGATCTGCGGACAAGTTTTACGTTATGATGACTCGTGAGATAAACAAGCTTCCGAAATATGCTCCTAAAACGATGCACAATATCCAAATTCTCCCAGGAAACAGTGAAGTTGGTGCGGGAAGTATAGTTGTTTGGGACTATGTACAGGGTATGTAAAATCTGTAAATATTAATTGTTTGACATCTAATTGTTTTCAACTTGTTCCTTAAATCCCTAATTACTAATTCTTTCTTAGCAAAATATTTTTGTTCATGATTGTAGGAGATAAACCCTCCGCCGTCATGGAGAAAGTGAAGATAACTGCAATGGACCATAAAAACATGTCACTAACTAACAAAGTTTTAGAAGATCTCAGAAATTGTTGCACCAGTTTTGCTATCACCCTTGCTGTCACTCCAACACATGGGGATGGGAACTATAAATGCCTTGTGAAGTGGTCTGTGCAATATCAGAAAGCAAATAAAGATGTCCCAGATCCAACATACTTTATGAAAGTGCTGGAAGATTTGACTATGGAATTGGAGGCCAATCTATTCGAACCAAAAGGTAATCAAAGAAGAAAGAGGCCCTCAAAAAGGTAGGATGCATGGGAGGTGGAGAGTGGTAGCTTATTTCAGAGACATTAATTTTCACCTTTTTAAGGTACAGAACCCAAACCACACGTTCTTGTTAAGTAAAATGAATTTCGCATGGTTACATCTTTGTTTTTCATTCTCATGGTGGAACCCCAGTAGTTTGCCGGTCAAACGTTTCAAAAAAGCATCATTGACATAAACAAAAACCAGATCAGTGATGGATGGAGAGGCCCGACACACGACAGATATCAACAAAGATTTCCATATAGTAATAAGGGGTTGGCTGATAGCCCATGTAGGACTATAGGATGGGCATCCAAACCATCACTGATTGGCGATTGTTACTGCAATCCTAGTCTAATATATAGAAGATCCATGGAATCTCTCTGTCCATGTGGGGCTATTTTTAATCTTAATTAAAATCACTTGGAAACCAGCCGTATTAGGCATGTTCATAGCCGGTCTTTGTTAATTCTTGTGTTTGGTTTTCCAGCTATTGTTACGCGTTTTTCGTTGTTATTAATCGGAATGGGTAGGAAGAAATCTAGCAGCTACTTAATATGAATTCGGTTGTGAGAAAATCTATCACTTGAGAGCAAATCTCAGGGTCTTCAGATGTTGAAGATTTAATATGAATTCGGGTTTTCAAATTACTTTGGTTTTTTCTGACAGCCCGGATTTTGCATCCACCACAGTTTTACCATATGGGTAGTGACGAGAATTTTAGTAGCCAGAGCTGTGATGAGGGTATTTGAATTGCGAGGGGGACTGCTGACCAAGTAGACTGCGTCACAAGCGGACAGGACAGCGCTATCAGTACAGGAGTATCCTTTTTCTGGCGTTTTTCTACTACCACTCCAGACTCTTTTAGTGATCTACTTCAATCAGCATATCCTCGGACAGAACAGTCAGCAAACGTCGGCTAAAGCTGTGGAGGTCTTCTCTTTCCTCTCACCATAAGGACGGAACCTGTGCAATCATAAGTTCAGTTACATAAACCTCCAACGAGAACTTAGAAATTAATGAAAAACATGGTAAATTAATAACATAGAACAAACAAAAATTTGAAGAGAAAAAAGGAATACGAACTACCTTAAAAATGATTTGATGTCCAAGGATAAAAGATAAACTCAGAGAGAACCACAAAACATCCTTGTCAGAGTAGAAGAAATCTGAGCCTACTATATCTAAAACACGATCTCCATCAAGAAAAGTTTCTTAGTAAACTGAATTGTATATAGTGTTACCATTACCTCGGTGACACAACAAAATTGAAGCCTCCAAAGTCGAGACTCAGTTCATGTAGAGAGATCGGTAGGGTCATGAATAAACCGCGCCACCAGGGACAAAGTTATCTGGTTTTAAGCTGATAGCAAATTTGGTTAGTTTTGCCAAAAACCAGATCAGTGACGGGTGGAGTGGCCCGGGGTTGCTTATATCAATGCAAGTTGGGGTCGTTGATAGCCCATGTAGGACTATTGGTGGGCATCCAAACCATCACTGATTGGTGATTAGTAGTGCCATTCTGATCTCATATAAAGAAAATCGTTGTATTCCCATTGTCCTATGTGGGACTATTTTTAATCTATTGCTTTACAAATAACAGCCAAATATAACTGTCGGTTTTAACGGTCTCATGTGTCGGACCATTAATGGTCGATACCTGAAAGTTGCCCTTTCAACCTCCCTTTCCTTCTACCAGAGACTTCTGCGAAGATCCACCCTCTAGGAATATAACTTAACAACCAAATTTACAAAATTATCAAACAAAATCAAATTAATCATATAGATTGCATGATCTTTTTTTTTGCTAAACAATATTTAATATTAATCACCAAACAATTTACAAAAAGTTTATAGTTCAAGAGAACTATCACCAAGAACTAAACATGAAAACCAAAAGAACAAGGAGTTTTACAATTTTATTTGGTGAAGTTCGAGTAGAACCTAAAATATTTTTGTTCTGGATTTTCTAGAGAACTCAAAAAATTTGGTTTGGTGTCAAAAAAGATCTTTTCTCCTTTATTATGCCTAGCTCCCTTTTTTGCAAGAAAATGAGACGAAGTGCTTCTATGACTGGTGCGTGTCCCAGTGGTTTCCTGACGCGTCATAATCGAACCAGAAGAATAGTACGCTTCATGTTGCAACGTTCTTGGCTCTTTGGCTATCCAGAGATATTTTTGATGACGGCTCGGGCAAGAAATAGATAAGACATGGACTTATCAAGTTTTCCATAAAATTGACAAAAGGTGTCGTTTTTCCCCTCGGTGGTTTGTTTCTTGGTTCTATGGACCAGCTGGTTTCGGACATGCACGCCTTGAATGGTCATATGAAAGTGGATTCGTATCTTCAAGCCGCCTTTATACAGGCATGGTTGTGGGAGCATTTAGAGATGTATGCCCCGAAACCGTTGGCTATACTTCCAGAGTATTGGGGTGGCTCTAGAATACTGCGTTGGTCGAACAGGCGTCGAATGATCGGTCCGAAACTGATAAGGTTCCTTGACAACTCGTATGCGGTTAATTTTCGTCCATGGGCTCTGGTGCATGCGTCCATAACTCAAATTAGTACCTTTTCTTCTGCTCCAAACATGTCTTTGCTTTCTGATTGAGGGAATCTGGGCGTCGGT
Source organism: Papaver bracteatum (assembly GCA_023529315.1). Lineage (NCBI taxonomy): Eukaryota > Viridiplantae > Streptophyta > Magnoliopsida > Ranunculales > Papaveraceae > Papaver > Papaver bracteatum. Next base: position 1,799,085 of record JAJJWX010003506.1, read on the forward strand.
GAGACTGTATTCATGCGAAGTTGCACGTCTGGCTATATAATGTCTTTATTTCGAGGATCGTGTTAGGAAGTCTCTCATAATATTGAACGAGCAGCTCGGCATATAGGTTTCGACAAAGGGGTCCCTCTCGTTCATCAGTTGGCGTCTCCAGTGGATCTATTATCAGACGTTCTTGAAGCTAGTGTCCTCGCGCTGGGGAGAAGCCTCCTTTTTTTGCTTTCGGAATGAAATCCGTCGACTACCTCCAAGTATAACGCATTCTGGCAGAGTGAATTCCTCATCATCCAGGAATTTGTGAAATTCATAGTGGAGAACACTCGTGGTAGGCCTTCCGTCGAGATTTTAGCAAAACATCCATTGTTCAGGGATACTTCTTTAACCAAAAGGAAATCTGCTGGTCTGGACTTGGACAATCCCCAAGTTAAGGAGCGAAGGTCTAAGAATCGTGCTGGTGGTCTTCAGTCTGGTCTGGAGGCTCTCTCGACTTTTAGCTCCTCCAATATGTGAGAACATATAATTTTCTTCCTGACTTAGTCGAATTACATATGTCTCTTTCTTATTCTTGAGTGTATGTCCGTCTGTCTTGCCCAAGGTCTCAGCAGTATGAACGCCTTCGCTAAACTTGCATGTAGTCATAAAACAACACCTCTTGAGACAGAAGGCAGCGATGCTGAGCCTACCCATGACGGAGGGGAATCCGAGAAGGATGAAAGCTCAGAGTCCATAGATGGCGGGAGTAGTTCTTCCTATAATAGTGATGAATCTTCTTCTAGTCAGTCTGAAAGTGAATCTTCCCCACATTTTCTTCGTTTCCCTTTTTTTTTTTTTTTTTTTTTTTACAGTAAACTAAATCTTGATTTTTAGGAGGAAACCGTTCATGGGGATGATCTTGAAGGGGAAGACCACCAGAGCGAAGACGTAACCGTACTTCTTCTTTGAAATCGCACCGGCCTAGCGATTTGGAAATGGAGATTCATCGTCCCGAGGGCGCCGCCGTGACTCAGGTGGAGGAGAGCACTTCGGGGGGTGAAATCGTAGTTAGGGATCTCCCTCCAGTTACTGATTGCGCGAGGACACGCAATTTTATATTTATTGGCTGCATTCTCAAGAGAAAACGCTGTAACATTGCGCGAGGATCTCCTTGGGTACTTTTCGGAAATATCTTTCATACAAGAGGAAACCTGGATATTATTTTTTGACGGATCTTCCATCCCTAACAACGGAACAGGAGGAGCCGGAGTAGTTCTAGTATCATCGACTGGCAATGTTTTCTCACACTGCTTCAAGATAGACTTCCCCTGCACCAACAATCAGCAGAGTACGAAGCCTTCCTCATTGGTTTGTCCTTGGATAAACAAGCTTGAGCCACACGACTGGAAATAAGAGGGGACACCAAACTAATGGTCAACCAAGTATGGAGTATACACACTAAAGGAGGTAACCCTAGCCCCATACAGAGCCGAGGGGAAAAAACTTCTAAACTATTTCGCCGATGCAACAATAACACATATCGTGCACGGCAACAACCAACATGATGAGTGCCTATCAACCCTAGCATCAAAATTATGATTTAAAGGCCTTGAGGAATCTTTGATAGTGAAAAGAAGAGCTCTGGCTTTGACGTGGCTTTTACAACCTGGAAAAGATAAAGTGGATGACTGGAGGACACCGATCATCCAACATCTTAGAATCTCGCTCTTTCAAGGATAGGTCAGTCTTAAAACCTTGCGTGATTTCTTCATACTTCGAGGGGTACTCTATCTTCGAAATCCAGACGGCTCCTTGTCAAGATGCCTTGGAGAAAAGTAAGCACATCAATATCTCAATCGCATCCATGGTGAGGTATGTGGAAAGACGTTGGTGGTGACCCTCTATCGCCGTTTTCAACGCCTTAGCCAGAGATGGAAGCCCAAGATCGGTTACTTCAGAAAATCTTCCCCAACTTCCAGGTACCGCCACATCAATTAGAAATTTTCAATGTTGGTCACGCTGGGGACTGGCAGAGGCAATACGTCACCTACCTTCACGACGGGATGCTCCTCACCAATGAGAAGGAGTTATCAAAAATAAAAACAAAGGTCCAAGAGGTTCGTATTTCACGAAGGGATCTTATATCGTAAAAGCTTTGGAGGGAGTCTTCTACGATGTTTAAACGAGGCAGAGGTCCCAATCATGCTGAAAGAGATGCACGAAGGTGAAAACCAAGGAAAGCGGAAGTTGTTTCTCCAAATACACGAAAGGTACTACTGGCAAACCATGGAAGATGACACAGTAGTTTTTGTACAGAGGTGCAAGGAGTGTCAGGTCCACGGGAACGTTATTCATGTACCAGCAACCACCTTGCATTCAATAAGTAGTTCATGTCCCTTTCATACCTGGGGACTCGACATCATTAAGAAGATCAACCCACCATCCTCAAAACATCTTGAGTATGTAATAATGACAACCAAATACTTCACCAAATGGAACGAAGCTATAGATTTACGAGGGACGAACGGAACCACGATCGCGGCATTCATTAAAGAGTACATTATATGCTGTTTTGGTGTACCTAAACATATCACCACCGACAATGGCACCCCTTTCACGAACAGACAAGTACAAGATATATTCGAGGAATATGGGATTAAGCAAGTCTTCTCCACCGTATACTACCCTCAAGGGAATGGGCCGGTTGAAAGCACCAACAAAACTCTAATTTGAATCCTCAGTCGGACAGTGCACAATAATCCTCGAACATGGCATGAGCAACTTCCCATGGTTCTCTGGGCGTACCAGACGTCACCGAGAAGCTCCACCGGGGTCTCTCCTTATTCTCTTATTTATGGCATAGACGTTATCCTCCCAAAAGAAATTAAAATCCCATCATCCAGGATCACCAAAGCAAGTGAAGTTTGATGGAAAGAAGCTGAGGCCCTAAACGCCAGGGTTGCGGAATTGGACACTGTAGACTCCAAGAGGTCCAAAGCGGAATAACACGTACATGCTTATAGGAATAGGGTTTACAGAGCATACAATAAAACCGTGAAACCACGAATTTTTCAAGTAGGAGACTTGGTACTGAAGACTGCTAAACACGTCCAGCAAGGCGCATCTGCACCAAAATTCTCCGCAAAATGGGAAGGTCCTTACATAGTAACTAAAACATATAGCAGTGGGTACTACAAAGTTATTAAGGAGGACGAAGAAGAGATGGAATCGGTCATCAACGGGAAATATCTAAAGGCATATTATGCCTGAGCATCGCTTCACCCCACCGTATCACAAGCACGGATAGCCAGGCATCTTTCCACTTTCCTCCATACTGTATTGAGTTTTCCTTCCATTTAGTTGAATAAAATCAATAAAATTCTCTTGTTCTTTCAAAAAAAAAAAAAAAGAGAAAAAAAAAATTCTCAAAAACCCAGAAAACAAACCCAAACATATCACAACTACATCACTCAGAAAATCCCATCCAAGAGATGATAATCCCTAGAAAGCATCATCTGCAAGTGACTTTGGTACCTCTCAATCTTGCTCTTCAAATTCCGGATTGACTCCTCTACCTTATGTGACTCCACGACCAAGGCTTTCTCCTCTTTCAGAATATATTTTGTAGCAGGGACCACGCCAGCAAGAATACCATCCCTGTCAACCTTCATAATTTCAAGATGATGCCTCAACCAACTAACATTGAACTCCAGAGATTCGCAAGTAAAAACCATGTTCTCCCACTTTGGAATAACTTCTTTCGCGACGACACGAATAGACATGTTTTCCATTTCAACAACCATCGGTAGGAGACAATCCACGAGAGAAACTAAAGAAGAATAACAATACTATATCACATTTCTGGTGGCAATATGGATGTATACCTTCCATATTTTCGTGTAAAGAGTTACGAATTATTTTCACACAAGGAACCTCCCAATGTTCCGGTAGTTAGGAGAAAGGCACCTCATGTGGGTTCCGAACAACAAACATGCACTGGGATACTTATGGCAAGAAATTCCTAAGTCAGCTTTTTCCATATCTGCAGCAGCTGGAAGGATCGAGCTTGAAGAAAAAGGGGCAACCGAGTCATCTTCATCAATGACGGTAGCACATGCTCCAACAGGATACCTCTACACAAGAAGAAAACTTCCATTATTCATCAGCAAATAAAGAAACGTATGCTGATTAATGAGAACATACCGGTATGACCTTCTTAACCCGAATGACCCAGGTGGGGATATGTCGCAAGAATCAATCCTGGAACGTTTTCTTGGAGAACCTGGTCGACTCGAGGAAGATTCTGTTCTGTTTAACATGATGGAAGTTGGACTTGATGAGAAGAAATATTTTATGAAAACTGGGAAGATGATGTAACTTCACCAGGTGTAAATAGGCGGAACATGCATAAATCATAGCCGGTAAACCTACCTCAAAATAAAATGCCTCATCAAACCGCGCTTCACCTTGCCAAGGCACTGGCCAAGCCCTCGCTTCATCGCCACGGCCCCCAATCACGCCTAGCCTTCCATGCTTCGTCTTTCCAAGGCCACACTATGCCAAGATGCCTATGCCACCTCTTGTACCATCGAACCAAGCTGTCCATTTGCGTCACCCCCAAGACCGCGCCCTATTTATCATGGAGGGGTACGATCAGACGAAGCAGGTAACTTTCATCTCATCACTCCGCAGTCTGAATTCCAAGTAAAACTTACGCAGGACTACCAACATGGAAATCCAAAACTCTCTCTACCACTTAAAAGTTTAGTCGGATTCTCCTGACCATCTTTGCAATAATTTAGGCCTCGAATCCGTCCTTATCTGTCACCATCATATGCTTACCTCGCAATAAGGCACATGTTCCGAGCTAAGCAGGGGACTTAATGTTGATGGTGGTTTTTAGTTTAGGGTTAAAATCGTAAAACACTAAACCCTAGCAGATAGTGATGTCACGACATTTAAAGTAAAAAGCATTTACTAGGCGCATTTACTGAAAAGCCATTAATGTGTCTTTAAATAATTACCAGGGTATATTTTTCAAATTAGGGTTACGACAAGCCAAACCCTAAATACCCACGTGTGCCAATGGAAAATCATGCTAGCCACACTAAATGTGCCAAAGCATGCCAACCATGCTAGCCGCACCCCTGTGCTAATGGAAAATCATGCCAGCCACACCAACCGCGCCAAAGCATGCCGACCATGCTAGTTGCACCCCTGTGCCAATGGAAAATCAAGCCAGCCACACCAACCGCGCCAAAGCATGCCAACCATGCTAGCCACACCTCCGTGCCAATGGCAAATCATGCCAGCCACACCTATCCCAAGCTAGACGCGCCATGCCAATTGCACTTTTCCTTGGCCCTAGCTATGCTAGTCACACCACGCCAAGGAAAACCACTTACCTTGGCCCTAGACGTTCCACCCGTCTTGCTTTCCCCTCACGGATACTAAAGTAAAGGTGTGCCACAATCAAAGATTGCCCTCCAATCCCAGCAGCAATTCCTGGATTCCTAAAGTCAGCTCAGGACTTTGGCCCAAAACCCTAGCTTGGTCACGCACCTAGACAAGCTAGTCGCGCCATGCCAAATATGCCTCGCCATGGCCCTCATGACGCGCTAACTGATGTGTTGTAGAAAGGTTCTTTGAAACTTGTGAAAGCAAGGATTTTATATTTAATAAAACTTAAAAGTAAAGAAAACTTAGATCAAAATTGATTTCAAGATATGAGATAATAACCAAGACACTGATTCCACTATTACACATGAATGAATGACGGTAAATAACCCAAAACTCTAATTATCTTTAAGTCCCTTATTTTCTTAACTCACACAAAATCAGGCAAATTCTCAAAAATTACTTGTATCCCTTAAGCATCGATTATCTTAATACAACGCATAACCTATCTAATTGAATCACAACTAATGAAGAAAATTAGTCAAACAATTAAAAACTCTGCAAAAGCAGTGATTGAGTGAATTATAAAATATAAATTAGAGAAAATAAAATAGTTACCAATTATTCATGCGTAAATAGCTTCCTCATTTCCTTGGTTGTGGGAGAATTAGCCTCTCATCATGTTGGAAACACACTCAAAAATCATTCTTATTGCTCAAAAGGTGTTTACAAAGATGAAATGGAGAAAATGATGAAAATCGGGTGTTGAAACGTTTATAACTATTGCAAACACCGTTACAAAGAACGATATATATAAGCTACTTCTGTGACTGTAGCTATGCGACGCTCTGTCCACTGTCGTTTTCACTGTTGTAAAGAACGACAGTCTTGGATAGTATGTTCTTCACGTTCTCAGAAGTGCAGCAGCAGAAATGGATTTTTCTGTAACTTGATTTCTTGACTCTCTGATGCTCTGTAACTCTCCCAATCTCTCCCTCCTCTTCTATTATACTCAACATGCGAATAAAATCTCCCGTAATAACTCACCGTAATCTTCAAAACTTCGGCAGTAAAGAAAATATTCTCGAAATAATTTTCTTTCGTTCTTACTCTCCTGCATGCATTTGCCAGCTGAAAACTCTCCTTATTCATCTTCTACACACGCCAAATGGTGACTCAAATCTTCCAAGCACTGTAACTCATGCAATCCCGTAACATACCCATGCAAACTCGTGCTCCTCTGATTTCTTCCACACGATTACTTAGCCAAATCTAATCGAATCAAAGGTCCTTACCACGCCTGTTAGGCTAATTCAAGTCATCCAAATGAACAACAACCATTCAATCTCCTTCTAGCATGCTAAAAAGTCCAACCCTAATTATGCCTGCGTCTGAAAAATCATCCCCCCAATTTTGAAATTCAAAATGTAGATGATGACCTCTCCCTAACAGAAATGGGGGTACAAATAACAGCTGGCTCCTGGGGGTGCCATTATCCAAAATGAGGGTGCCTTTATCACTTTTCCCCCGGAAGTCCAAAAAGCACTTTTCGAGCAACTTTTTCCGCATTAGTGTATTTCTACAATAACACCTAAAAACACAAAAAAACACCATAATAAGTACAAAATCGAATACTAACAATACGAAACATTGAGGACAAATTAGACGCATAAATGCGTCTATCAAATACCCCCAAACTTATTATTTGCTAGTCCCGAGCAAATCTAATCTAGAAAATAAAAAGACTACACTTAGCACGTGCAGCAAGCCGTGAAACCGCTAGGTGGCCCTAGTGGCGGAGTGTCGTCTCCGGAGGGTTTACCAGAGGTGTACCTACAAAACCTGTACTTCTAATTGGTCACAAGTATCCAAAGAGCAATGAGGACATAAAAATTCTCGACCTATCTCCAAGTGACTAGAATGCCAGAGAAATTAAAGGTGTCAGCTCTAAAGCTGACTGAAGAAAAGGGGAGACACATACGCAACACTGCTAGATAAAGAGATTTCCGCTACACAGCTAGATAAACATTGTGAGATACGTCCACTGATTTACAGATGAATAAGATTAGGAGAGAGATAAAAATGAGAGGGACATCTTCTACACAGCTGGACTAATTATGTTTGATGAGTTGAACCAGTGCTAGAAAGATCTTGTGTCAGATTGAAAGCAGACTAACAAAGCAACCAAATGTATCTTTCTTCGACTCTCTCATAGTGCTCAGTAGAAACAACATCTTCTTCGGTCTTCAACTATTAATGATAAACTCTCGAACCTCATAGAACCTTGACAATTAACTCTTCTCTTCGATTTCTTGCTTGACTTAAAAATTTCTACTTCCCTAAGGCCTTTTTTTTTTTTTTTTTATGAGTAATAACAAGACAAAAATTTACATGGCCAGAAGGAACTTAACACTTGGATCTTCACAACTTGTAATGTCTTAGTATCATGAACTTCAACTACTTATATCATTTGCTCTTATAACTTCTTGTAACTAATTCTTCAACTTTGATTTCTGAATTGCTATTTTCTATTATTGCTTCTAAACCTTAAATGTCTTAAACTTTCTTCATAGTTTTTGATGTCGCCCAGTTTGTTGATGATGATGAGTTTCTACTGAGAGAGAGTTGTAATCCAGTAACTAAGACTACATTATGAGGTTGCTTTGTCTTTATGGAATTTCCTGACCTACTTGCCTTTCCATCATGGATGGTTAGGTCCATCACGGTTACCCTCTAAAAGGAACAAGTTCTCTCTCCTGAATTTCAAGGATCTCAATGTCTTTTTCCCTAATGTCTCAATAGGTTGTTATCCCTAGCATTCCAATTTCTATTTTTTCGGAGAGAAAAAGTATGTAAACTTAGCTAACCGGATACCATATGATGCTAGAAGTTTCAAAAGTGCAACTAAAAAGTTCTTCCCCACCCCCAAACTAAATCTAACATTGTCCTCAATGTTTCTAATGAAAGAGCGATACCAAAAAAAAAAAGTAAAGTAACATGAGGAATCAGTAAAGAGAGAAGTTGGGAAGATAGTACCTTGGTGAAGAGATAAATCAAAAACTAATATACAACATACAATTGCCTCGATGGTCAATCATGGGTAAACAGGGTCCTCCAGAGGGACCTCCTCAACATCACCTGTAGGAAAGGGCTCTAAAAAGGGTTTTAATCTCTGACCGTTAACCTTCGAATAAATACTAACATCCGGTGTCTCGATCTCAACAGCTCCATGAGGAAAAACAGTGCGAACAATAAAAGGACCCGTCCACCGAGAACGTAACTTCCCAGGGAAATGATGCAAGCGGGTATCATACAGAAGAACTTTTGACCTGGAGAAAATGACTTCCGTAAAATATTTCTATCACACACAAGTTTCATTTTGTTCTTATACTCCTTCGCACTATCGTAAGCATCTATACGAATCTCGTCCAACTCATTGAGCTGGAGTTTCCTGTGAGCTCCTGCCTTGTCAAGTGAAAAATTTAGCTTCTTAATATCCCAATAAGCTATATGTTCTAACTCAACAGGTAAATGGCATGCCTTGCCATACACAAGCCGATAAGGCGACATTCCAATGGGGGTCTTAAAAGCAGTACGATAAGCCCATAAGGCATCAGTGATCCTAGACGACCAGTATTTGCGATTAGGATTAACTATTTTCTCTAATATACGTTTTATCTCCCAATTGGAAACCTCTACCTGACCACTAGTCTGTGGATGATACGGGGTAGCTACCTTATGTGTAATACCATACTTCTTCATCAAAAGCTTAAAAGGTCCATTACAAAAGTGCGACCCTCCATCACTAATTATAGCTCGCGGTGTACCAAAACGTGTAAGTATATTATTTTTCAAGAACTCAATCACAACCCTATGGTCATTGGTTTTACACGCAACCGCCTCAATCCACTTAGAAACATAGTCTACGGCGATAAGGATGTATAGGTTACCAAAAGAATTAGGAAATGGACCCATAAAGTCAATACCCCACACATCAAAGACCTCAACAATTAAAATCGGGTTCAAGGGAATCATATTCCTAGGGGAAATGGTTCCTAATTTCTGGCAACGTTCACAAGTAACACAGTAACTGTGGGAGTCTTTAAACAAAGAAGGCCCATAGAATCCACACTGCAATATCTTAGCAGCAGTCTTCTTAGCACTAAAGTGACCCCCACAAGCATGATCATGACAAAAGGAAATAATACTGGACTGGTCACTCTCAGGTATACATCTCCTAATAATCTGGTCTCGAAAATACTTAAATAAATAAGGATCATCCCAAAAGAAGTGCTTGACGTCGGTTAAAAACCTAGAACGATCTTGTTTACCCCAATGTTGGGGCATCCGACCAGTAACAAGATAATTCACTATATTTGCATACCAAGGTGATTCGGAAACAGAGAACAATTTTTCATCTGGAAAGTTATCCCTTATATGAAGGGAATCATCAGGGGAACTAACAGTTAGCCTAGACAAGTAGTCTGCTACTACATTTTCTGCGCCCTATTTGTCTCTAATGTCTGGACAAAATTCTTGTAATAAAAGGATCCACCTAATCAATCTAGGTTTGATATCCTTCTTAGACAAAAGGTATTTCAAAACAGCATGATCAGTATAGATTACGATCTCAGAACCTAAGAGGTAGGATCTAAACTTGTCTAAGGTAAACACAATGGCCAACAGTTCCTTCTCGGTAGTGGTATAGTTCATCTGGGCCTCATTCAGAGTTTTTCTAGCATACTAAATCACATGAAGTAATTTGTTTTCTCGCTGACCTAGCACAACACCAAAAGCATAATCTGAAGCATCACACATGATCTCAAAGGGTAGGTTCCAGTTGGGTGCCTGGACTATAGGGGCGGTAGTGAGTAAAGTTTTAAGCTTCTCAAAAGCCTCTAAACAAGCATCATCAAAGACAAACTTAACATCTTTTGCAAGCAAATTTCAAAGAGGTATAGAAATCAAGCTAAAATCCTTAATGAATCGACGATAAAAACCTGCATGCCCAAAGAACGACCTAATATATTTTACGGTTTTTGGGACCAGTAAAGTTTTAATAAGGTTAACTTTGGCTCTATATACCTCTATACCCTTCGAAGATAAGATATGCCCTAGAACTATTCCTGAACGAACCATGAAATGACATTTTTCCAAATTCAGCAGTAAATTCTTTTCCTTACACCTAGTCAAAACTAATGACAAATGATGCAAGAACTCATCAAAAGATGAACCAAACACTGAAAAATCATCCATAAAGACCTCTAAGAACCGTTCTACCATGTCAGAAAATATGCTCAACATACAACGCTGAAAGGTCGCAGGGGAATTACATAGCCCGAAAGGCATGCGTCTATACGCAAACGTACCAAAGGGACAGGTAAAAGTGGTTTTCTCTTTGTCTTATGGGGCAATAGGAACCTGATTATATCCGCAAAATCCATCTAAAAAGCAAAAATGGCTACGGCCAGCTAATCTTTCTAGCATTTGGTCGATGAAGGAAAGCGGAAAGTGGTCCTTCCTAGTGACCTTGTTCAATTTTTTATAGTCAATACAGACACGCAAACCCGTGGTCATTCGGGTTGGGATTAACTCATTGTCATCATTATGGACTACAGTAATACCAGATTTCTTGGGAACAACCTGAACGGGGCTAACCCACTTACTGTTTGAAATAGGGTAGATAATGCATGCATCTAACAGCTTAAGAACCTCGGTTCGAACTATTTCTTTCATATTAGGGTTCAGTCGACGTTGCATCTCCCTAGAAGGTTTGGTATCTTCCTATAAATAGATCTGATGCATACAAACAGTAGGAATTATACCCTTAATGTCTGCTATGGTCCACCCTAAATCTTCCTTGTTGTTTTGAAGGACGGTCACTAGCCTACTTTCCTGATCACTATCCAAGTAGGAAGCAATAATCACAGGTAAAGTTTCAGATGGGCCTAAAAACACATACTTCAAGGTATCTGGTAAAGGTTTTAGGTCCAACTTAGGAGGCTTTTCTAACGAAGGAACTAGGGTAGACTTAGAAATGGGTAGAGGTCCGAACTTAGGTTTCCATCCATTACTAGTGTCTATCAAAGGGTTTGAATCTAACAAAGCATTCACATCATTAATCACATCATCATCATCAAAATCAATCCCAAAGTGAGCTAGGAATTTCTCTAATGGATCTTCAATCAAAGTGTTTGGTAATGACTCCTCGACTAATGTTCCTATCATGTTCACCTCTTCTATGCTCGAGTCATCTAGTTCAGCGGGTAGCTTACTAATATGAAAGACGTTCAGCTCAATAGTCATATTACCAAAGGACAAATTCATAATACTAGTTCGACAGTTAATGATCACATTGGATGTAGCTAAAAATGGGCGACCTAAAATTACCGGTATCTGGTTCTCTGGGTCAGGGACAGGTTGGGTATCTAGGATAAAAAAATCCACTGGATAAATAAACTTGTCTACCTCTATGAGAACATCCTCAATCACACCCCGAGGAATTTTAACGGACCTATCAGCTAACTGAAGAGTCATCTGGGTAGGTTTCATCTCACCAAGTCCTATCTTAAGGTATACATGGTAGGGAAATAAGTTCACACTGGCTCCTAAGTCAAGCAACGCTTTCTCAACACGGTATTTACCTATTGTGCAAGCAATGGTAGGGGACCATGGGTCTTTGTACTTTGGAGTAGTGGTATTCTGAATAAAGCAGCAAACTTAGCATCTGACTCGAAGCTTGTATCTACCACATTGGTGCTACTTCTATTGACCATTAGTCTTTTAGGGGGTTCAACACAAGGATCCCACTGTTAGGATTTTTCAGCGATAGTTCCTAAGAAGGTAAAAGCATCATCAGCAGTTTTATTAGTGAACTCACCAGCGCACATAGACTCGACCATGGATTTAGTCGAATAATCTAAACCATTATACATAATTTCCACAAGTTTCATCTTATCAAATCCATGGTGAGGACACTGGGATAGGAGATCGTTGAATCTATCTAAAAACCTATAAAGAGACTCTCCTTCTTGTTGCACACTAGCACTAATTTTCTGCCTAACAGCTGCAGTTTGATTCTTAGGGTAGAATTTCATATAGAAAGCTGCAATCAATTCCTGCCATGTTTCAATGGATTCAGATGGTAGGTTGTTAAGCCAGGTCTTGGCTTTATCTCTCAAGAAAAAGGGAAACATCTTAAGTTTCAAGACTTCATCAGTAAGGTATTTTATTCTAACTGTCCCACAAATTTCCTCAAAGTCCCTAATATGAAAATAAGGGTTCTCATCATCTTTTCCTAAGAATATAGGGATCATCTGAAGAATACTAGGTTTTATCTCGAAATTAGCCGTATTGGATGGCAATTTAATGCACGAAGCTCGGTTGGCCCTAGTTGGGAACATGTAATCTTTCAAAGTAGTCATCGCTGGCACAGATGACGTACTAGGGGTATTTTCCTCACAAAGAGACAGATTCTCAAAACTGAAGTTTCCAAAAACGGGGCTCTTAAAAGAAGAGTCTTCGAGCTCCCCGCCTTCACAAGAAGAACTACTAGGTTTGTCACTAATCAAACGACCTAGAGTGTTTCTTTTCCAAGCCCGTTCTCTAATGACCTCGGGCATACACTAGAAAAAGAAAATAAAAAGAAAAAGAAAAAATCCTAAAAGGAAGGGAGGTTCTAAACAAACACAAAGCAGGCTGACTCCACCAAAGAAAACCTAGAGATTTCTAGCAAACAAAAAGCATGATGGCTACACTTAGATTGTTTCTAGACCAGCTTCTAATCCTTCGAAAGGGAATTCGTTACAATCTGAGCAAACCCCTCTGGAATCAATCCGCGTTTAAGTAAGTTGAATAGATGCGAGGGAAGCTGCTGGAGCTTTGATACCCAAGGCCTCACCGCATTATAGGGCGGCGCAGTCACGTATTCAACTCACAGAAACTTTCATGAACTTCGAAAAATGCTCAAAAGAGTAACCAATATTTTTCGAACGAGTTTCCTATTAAGCTCGTTACCCTATCGGTCTCGTTCTATTCCAAATTTTAAGGATTAGGTTCGCGTTAAGTTTCATTTTCCTAAGGCGAGCAAGAAGGGAACGGTGATGAAATCCTAACCCTTATCTTATATGGCCAGTTCTTGCCCTTTACTAGGAATTTAAAACATCCGTTTTCAGTTCCTCAACATATATTCACGCGAAGGAAGACAGTAACTCGCTGGCAGGGGATTTGCGGGTGTTTCGACAAACTTACCTCCGTGCAGACGGGGGATGAACCATTGAAGTAGACTCGGGCCACGACTCCTATGTCGTGTACGAACCCGAGGGGCGAGGTGATATCGTAATCACCGTCCTTCTCTCGCAAACCCTTAGTAGGGTTTTAAAAAAAAAAAATAAAGTTTAATATTTAAACTACCCTTCCGTAGGGTTTTAAAATAAAATAAAATAATGTCCAAATGTCCAAGTCCAAAAGACAAAAACAAAAACGTAAAGAAGAACAAAAAAAATAATAATAATAAAAATCTAAAAACTCTAGCCTAAAGACAAGCTCCGTGTCGACGACGCCAAAAATTGATGTGTTGTAGAAAGGTTCTTTGAAACTTGTGAAAGCAAGGATTTTAGATTTAATAAAACTTAATAGTAAAGAAAACTTAGATCAAAATTGATTTCAAGATATGAGATAATAACCAAGACACTGATTCCACTATTACACATGAAAGAATGACGGTAAATAACCCAAAACTATAATTATCTTTAAGTCCCTTATTTTCTTAACTCACACAAAATCAGGAAAATTCTCAAAAATTACTTGTATCCCTTAAGCATAGATTATCTTAATACAAAGCATAACCTATCTAATTGAATCACAACTAATGAAGAAAATTCTGCAAACAATTAAAAACTCTGCAAAAGCAGTGATTGAGTAAATTATAAAATATAAATTAGAGAAAATAAAATAGTTACCAATTATTCATGCGTAAATAGCTTCCTCATTGCCTTGGTTGTGGGAGAATTAGCCTCTCATCATGTTGGATACACACTCAAAAATCATTATTATTGCTCAAAAGGTGTTTACAAAGATGAAATGGAGAAAATGATGAAAATAGGGTGTTGAAACGTTTATAACTGTTGCAAACACCGTTACAAAGAACGATATATATAAACTGCTTCTGTGACTGTAGCTATGCGACGCTCTGTCCACTGTCGTTGTCACTGTTGTAAAGAACAACAGTCTTGGATAGTCTATTCTTCATGTTCTCAGAAGTGCAGCAGCAGAAATGGATTTTTTTGTAACTTGATTTCTTGACTCTCTGATGCTCTGTAACTCTCCCAATCTCTCCCTCCTCTTCTATGATACCCAGGTAAGATATTTATAGATAACATGAGCCCGTTAGGTATCCTCCCAAAATTTTATGAAAATGATTTTGAAAAATGTGAATTTTGTAGTCAAGCAAAAATAACTAAGACTTCACATAAATCTGTTGTAAGAGAATCAAAACCTCTAGACTTAATACATTTTGATTTGTGTGAATATGAAGGTATCCTAACTAGAAATGGCAAGAGATATATTATGACGTTCATTGATGATTGTTCCAACTATACTTATGTTTATTTTTTGAGCCATAAAAATGAAGCTATTGAAAAATTTAAGATTTTTATTGCTGAAATAGAAAATCAATTTGGTAGAAAAATAAAGAGATTTCGAAGTGATAGAGGTACTGAATATGATTCTGCTCCTTTTACTGAAATACATCAATCTAATAGCATTATACATGAAAAACCTGCTCCATATAATCCTCAAATGAATGGAAAATCTGAAAGAAAGAATCGTACACTGACTGAACTTACTGTTGCTTGTTTGCTTAGTTCTGGTGTTGCTTCACATTGGTGGGGTGAATGTTTGTTGACTGTTCTCCATGTTCTGAATCGCATTCCCAATAATAAAACCAAGATATCTCCTTATGAATTTTGGAGAAATAGAAAACCTAATGTCTCTTATTTTAGAGTTTGGGGTTGTTTAGATGTTGTTAGGAAACCTGATCCTAAAAGAGATAAGTTAGAAAGTAGATCTTATGAATGTGTTTTTATTGGTTATACTCAAAACAGTAAATCTTATAGGTTCTTTGATATTAATAATAAGGTTATTATTGAATCTATTGATGTTGATTTCTTTGAAATGAGGTTTCCTTTTAAATCTAGAAATAGTGGGGGTTCTATACCTAGTGTTTTACCTAGTGATGCTTCTGTACCTAGATTGGAAGAACCTAGCAGTGAAGAAACTAGGATAACTGAAGTTGAACCTAGACACAGTAAAAGAGCTAGGACTGAGACAAAAGATCCCGATTTTGAATTTTACGCCATAAAGGAAGAACCTTCCAATTTACAAGAGGCGTTTAGTTCTGTAGAGTCTAGTTTCTGGAAAGAAGCTGTAGATAATGAATGGGATTCTCATATGTCTAACAGAACTTGGAGTATACAAGATTTACCTCCTGGTAGTAAGCCTATAGGTTGTAAATAGGTTTTGAAAAGGAAACTCAAACCTGATGGAACAATAGATAAGTATAAGGATAAACTAGTTGCCAAAGGTTTTAGGCAACGAGAGAATGTAGATTTTTTTGATACTTATTCCCCTGTTACTAGATTAACATCCATACGTGTTTTGATTGCTGTTGCTGCTACTCATAATCTTGTTATTCATTAAATGGATGTTAAAACTGCTTTTTTGAATGGTGAACTAGAAGAGGAAATTTACATGGAAAAACCTGAAGGTTTTGTAATTCCTGGACAAGAACATAAAGTATGTAAGCTAGAAAATTCTCTTTATGGTTTGAAACAGGCTCCTAAACAATGGCATGAGAAATTTGATAATTTAATGATTTCAAATAACTTCAGAATAAATGAGGGTGACAAATGCATCTATTATAAATCTGAGAATGATGTGTGTGTGATTGTTAGATGCTTTTGTTTTTATATTAGATTAAGTTAATTGCAATTATTAGGTTAGGGTTAATTTCAATTAGGGTAAGGGGCAAATTAGTAATCTCAGGATTTTTAGGACAACCCTTAACAATTTAGGTTAGGGTGCCTTAAAATCAATGGACCCCCCAAAAAAGGGTAGTCCCTAAAATAATGTTCAGAATCTTAGCAAAAAAAACTAATAAAACAAGGGAAAATTAAGAAAGTGCCCAAGAGGGGAAATCTAATTAAGAAAATGGCCACATTTTTTTGGAAATTAATAAAATGCCCATGCCGTCACGTTTTCCGTCTGGCCCCATGAGTTTGGTAAAACTCGTTTTACTTAGTCAATATCTCATCACACGAGATGAGATATTGGTGGGCGTAATGACCAATATACCCCGATAAGAAAAACGAGTTTAAGCCGAAGTCTAGGGTTCACTTCATTCATTCCCACTCATTTTCTCCGCCTCTCTCTGTCTCTATGAGTCTGAAGAACACGAGTATAAGTGATTGAAATCGAAGATTTGTTCTTCGTACTTGTACTTATGGTATTTAGATCTTTATTTATGTAAATGTGAAGATGAAGAGCAAAAAGGAGAAGGTGAAGTCGAAGTCGATTAAGTCGTAAGTTTTTTTCATAAACCCTAGCTTTGTTCTCTTCTATTTAGATCTGTTTGTTTTATATTTGATTAGATTTGTTTGGTTTTATTTGTTTGAAAAGGGAATCAAATCTATGAAGGGTGCTGCGAGGGTTTTATTTTTGTTTTTTTGTTTAAAAACAAAATCAATAATCCTAACCAAAAAAAATATAGTATCAGATTCTGTTTTTTAAATATTTTGTCCATTTTATGTGTAATTAGGGTTTGAATTTGATGTTATTTGGGCTTTAATTTGGGTATTTGATTTAATTAGGGTTTTAATATTTTGATTGGGGTTTGTAATTTGAGTTTTAATTTGTTGAATTTTGTAAGGGATTAGGGTTTCAGTTTGGAATTGAAGTTTTAATTTGTATTTGGTATTTCAATTAGACTAATTTGGGTAATTGTTGTTCTATTGCAGGGGATATGTTCATTATCCCTACAGAGACATCAGTGTGTATGTTCAGATTAGTAAGATGATAGTAGAATTCCCTCACATAGACAAAGAAAAAATTGATTTGAAGAGATTTGAGAAAATGTTGCATGCAAGGTTGGGTCTGGAAAAAGAAGAAATAGTGAACTTGTATTACACACCTGATGATCCATGTTCCCCTGAATCTTTGGTAACAAATGGGACTTCTTTAAGTTCTGGGACACTTCTATATCTGATGAACCTGATTTTATACATCTAAAGCTGTCTATAACTAATTATGAATTTGGATATGATGACTTCTTGAATGCTGCAATGGAGCTTCCAGTGATAACAAATGATGAGACACCAAAGAAGACTTGGAAGACAAATAAGAAGCCTGTTTCAAGGGAAAAGACTAAGCCACCTAGGAGATCACCAAGGCTAAATACATCTTCTGAAGTGCAAAACTTTGATCAACAAGGAGGATTATGCTGAATATTTAAAGACATATAAATTTCAAGCTCACAATGAGGAATCAAGTAGCAGTGAAGGTATGAAAAGTGGTAAATCTTGAAAATAGAGTTGGAGTAATAAATGTTAAATCTTAATTTATGTAAGTATAATAACTCTAATGTTTGTACTTTGCAGATAAAGATGGTAGTGTTCTTGAAGATGAAGATAATGATGATGGTGGCCCTGAAGTAGTGATTAAGAAAGTTAGTGGCAAACCTGATTGGTAAAACAAATACCAACCAGATATCAACAACATTGCTGAGGAAGATGATCCAAATCTATTCCCTGAAGAAGATGTAATACCACCAGTGGATCCTAGTAAGATGTTTGTAAAGTATGCCTTTCATAACAAGAGACATTTTAAAAAGCATCTTAAAAAGTTTTGTGTCATTCATAATTGGCAGTTCAAATGTAGAAAAAGTTTCTTAATGCAAGTTAGGGCTCAGTGTAGGTTTAAGGATGAATATGACTGTAAATGGTTTGTTTATCTTTGGTAGAGTAAAAAATAAGTCAACTTTTGTTGTTAGAAGTGTTAACTTGGAACACACATGTGTTGGGGATAAGAAAGGTAAGAATAGAAGTGCTGATCCAGAAACTGTAAAAGATGTTGTACTTGAAAGTTTGAAACAAAGTTCCGAGGCTTTCATACCAAAGACCAAGAATATTCAAGAAAACTTTGCAGGTACTCATAACATCAACATTCCCTATATTTGTGCATGGAAAGCTAGGAATCTGGTTCTAGAAGAATTTTTTGGAGATTATGAAGAAAGTTATGCTGATGTACCTAAGATCTGTTCAATGGTGGCCAATACTAACCCAGGATCTGTTGCCAAGTTTACATATGGAAGAAAATGTAGGTTCTTTTAATATTTCAGTATTGTATTCTTATTTATTCTGTATTGGTACTTTTTTTTTGTGAAAAAACTTATGTTGAAAACTGCATATGCATATTTCAAGTTTGAAACTATGACAATATCATTTGCTGCACCAATGAAAGCTTTTTCAGGAGTCTTGCAGAGGTGTTGTAGGCTTTGATGCATGCCATCTTACTGGCAAGTGGGGTGGTGTCTTAATGGCTGCAACAACACTTGATGGTGAGAATAGATTAGTACCTCTAGGTATTGGAGTGGCTAGAAGTGAAACCAAAGAAAACTGGTTAATATTCCTCAGAGATTTGGCACCAGGGATCTTAGATCCTCATTCTGGAAAAGTCACTTTCATATCAGATCAGCAGAAAGGTTAGTTGGAAGAAGTTGCAGAGGTGTTTCCTGGTATGCCCCATAGATATTGTTGGAGGTAATTATCTTACTTTTAAATTTGTTGTAGCAAATTTATAACTTCTTTATTTACAATTATTAATTTTACATTTTTTTTGTGTGTGAATTATGTTGCAGGCACAATTACAAGAATTTCAAGAAAACTTTCAAGTCCCCCACCTTGCATAGCTCAATGTGGAATGCTGCCAAAGCCTACAAGATAAAGCATTTTGAGGTTTGTTTTTTTTTTAATTTGCTTGTATTTACATTTCTAGAGTAATGTAAATACATACTAATGTACAAATGGGTAATGTAGGAACACATGACTGCTATGTACCAAGAAAATGCTAAAGATGCAGAGTATCTTATGAAACAAGGTCACTGTAATTGGGCTAGTGCTTTTTTTGATCCCACTAGCTGATGTGAGCATTTGAATAACAATTTTTATGAATCTTTTAATTCAATGGCTACTGAACTGAGAGATAAACCTATAGTTATTATTGGAATGTTGTATGGTGTATTGGTGATTAAAATGTTTACAAAGAGAAGGGAACAATGTACAAAGTGGAAATCTGGAGATTTGGTTCCTAAAGCTAAGGACCTTATCAAAAAAATGCTTGTTATTAGTGAAAAATTCCATGTTGAAGCTAGTGAGGTTGGGGAGGTTTATTTTCTCACCAACAGGTCCACTAGAAAAATATTCACAGTCAATTTTATTGAGAAGAAGTGCATTTGTTTGCAATGGCAGTTTAGGGGATTCCCCTGTCAACATGATGTGTCTTCATTGAAGACAATCTCACCAAATTGGGCTGAGTATGTGTCTTGATCTTACCATTTATTGTGGCATTTATATTTTTGATTTCTCTTTTATTTGTGCATTAATGTACTACCAAATATTCAAGGCAAGATTCTAACAATATTATTTACATTTGTTTGTCAGGTATTGCTCTCCTTACTATTTTGTGGATTATTATAGGACCACATATGCTCCAAAAGGTTTTCCACTAGAAGACATTTCTGAATGTCCAGAGGTACTATTCTATACTTTATGGGTTGTTGTGCATTAAACTTTAACTTTATTTTCTATTTAAAAGCACTTTAGGGTTTCATCAGTTCCCATATCATCTCTTCTTTCTTCTCTAATCTTTACTTTTCTTTGTTTCTTGTTGCATCCACCAATGGAAAACAAGATACTACACCCTCCAAGCTAAAGAAAGCATGTCATACCTCATTCAAAGAGGAGAAGAAGTTATGATAAACCTCAAATTGAGAATAAGAAAAGGAAGTGTACTCAGTGTGGATCTACAGAAGGTCACAACAAGAGAACTTGTAAAGGTGGTGATGTTGGTAAGAATCAAACTGGATATAGGCCAAGAACGGAGTGTGATGCTACAAACTTCACTTTCACAAACTCAGATGGAGCTGAAACTTGCACTGCAAGGGGAAAAGCAAAGAAGCAAGGAAAAGCATCATATGTTGGTGAGTCTTATGCAAGAACATCCTCTCATGGAAAACCACATCCATTACCAAACACTCAAAGATCTGCATCTGCAGGGCCTAGTAACACACAAAGTTTTAGTCAAGCTTTTTCAGGTTTTGGATATGTGGCTCAGAATATTTCTACTGTTACACAGGCTAAGGGAAAGAAGATAAAGAATGCAAAGAAGAAGTAATGTGTGTGTGTGTGTTTTGCTTTTTGGTTGGATCTGTCATCCTTTCTTGCAGTGTTTGACTTTTGTTTCAGCTGCTTTTAGGTCTGAACTTGTTTATGGATGACAAAAAAATATGGATTTGAAGTAGCTTTTAATATTAATCAAAGTTTATTAGTTTAAAGTCGGGAAAATTACATTGTATGCTTTTTGTTAACTTCCTTACATATTTCTTTGACACGAATACTTGAATGCATAACACTTTCCCTTGCAGCAATGACTATGTGATTAGAAACCCATCTGAAAGCTTCACAATCTGTGCAGGTAAGATAATCTATGTTGATGTTGTGACTATTCTTACATAATTTCAGTTTTATTTCTGATTTGCAGTGATCTTTGAAGCATTATAGACTGTGCAATGGACATTTGTTGTAGGAGTGACCAGCTTCTCCACAAGCACAACAATAAATCTTAAATGGAAGCTTGATATCAAAGACATCGACTACATCAGTGGCTAAAGCAAACCATTCAAAGTATGTGCAGGTAGGATTTGAGCACTTGAAGAACATTTCACCTTCTGTTTCAGTTGTCTTTGATCTAAGTAATTGCCTTATGCCATTACAAGGTATGTGTTTACACCTAGAATACATCCAAGTACAAACCTTTGATTCATGGCTTCCTTCATCACAGATTGAACATAGATTTGGTTGGTTCTCTTCACTAACCTTGATGTTGTTGTTTATACTACTACTAGGAGAATGTATCAGATTTTTGCTCATGAGTGTTTGTAGTTGGTTTGTTTTTTTGGTCAACTTGGGTCTGATCATTGGTTTTTATACAGGCTGAAAGAGAATATGACTGTTATAAAAGGGGATTAAATCTGGGCCATTGATGGTCACTACAAGATAGTGACACGTGTCAGCCGACCGTTACTGAAGTTTGCACATGTGGATGACATGCTGTCACTCATGACCTGAGTTCATGCTGAGTCATAGTTCCAACATGGGCTGATCCAGCTGATTTAGGGGTTAGAATGTCATTTGACATAGCATATTTAGTGCCACATGTCATGTAACGTCCGTTAGCCATTTTTTTGAAAAAACGGGACGGAACAGGTCAACTCATGGGCATTTTATTACTTTTCAAAAAAACGTGGGCATTTTCTTAATTATATTTCACCTCATGGGCATTTTATTAATTTCCCCATAAAGCAAAGTGAAAACTACCCCAGATTTTCTTGGCATCAAAACAAGGTAATGAATGAAAGAAGAATAGACGGAATCACAATGAAGAATAAGAATGTTGTAGAAGGAAAATATATAACCAAATATCGATTGACCGCCATGGTAGTTCATCGATGAGCTGCTTCCTGTTAGACCGTAATGAAAAAGTCCTCGAATTTGTTAGTTTTATGTGATTTTCCCAACCCATAGTGGACTTAAAATTGACAAATATTAAATTTTCCGAGTCCGTAAGAATTGCCCTAACGATTTAGCATGGAAATCTTCACTTTTAGGCTTGCAGATTACCATTTCATGCTTTGTTCTTCAAAGCTTCAAAACCACAACACTTAGCCCCTGTTCTACCTGACGTGAATCTTGACTTGAATAGCTCGGTCAACATTTTTAATCTGTAATTACGGACCGTTAAATGTAATGAACGGTCATGATGCAAAAACGTTGAGTGGTTCTAGTAACATTTTTGGTCTTAATGTGTCGGTAATTGGAGACCGTTAGATCCTATGAACGGCTGTGAGTAAAACAATGATTGAGTGAGCTCTGCATTGAAACCCTAAATAATGTAAACCCTAGTGCTATATAACAAGCAGCGCCTCCTTTGATCAAACTCCATAAACTCTATCCCCTCACAACTCTAGCGTTTCTATGCTCGTTGTTATTGTTGTCAAGACTCGGGAGTACTCAATAACAGATGATGAAAATATATGGAATATATGTTGTTGATGGATTCTTAGTTAGCATTCCAAAGTGTTCCTCAAAACAGGTTCATTTCTTTCAATACAATCATTTTCCTTTTCACTTTACATTTCATGGTGTTTTTAAGTTTTGAAAACTTGATCTATAATACAATGATTTTATTTTCTGCAGGAATCAATTTGTTGTCATAATGACTTTTCCTCTCAAATTCTTTTGATTAGATGAAAATGCAGGGTTATATTCTTACGTCTAGCATCGCCAACCATGCGTTTCTTTTTTGCCTGACCATTGTTGCTGACCTTATCAAAGGTCAGTGTGGTATATGGGGCTCGTCCAGCTGCATTGGAAGTAATTAATAAGAAGCAGCAAGTTTAAGTTTTCTTCTTGGATTTCACTTTTTTGAAATGCAGACAAATTTTTACTTATAAAGATAATTACTCGTTTAGTGTTTGGATTTTGTGTGTGGAAGGCAACAAACAAAATTTCTCAAAACTGAATTTCTTGTGTATTGAATTTCTCGGTGTCAATTGAAAAGATATGAGCATGTAATTTGAAATTTCTTAGCATCAATTGAATTACACTTCAATTTTGGTTACCCTTGTCTTTAATGATATCATTGTAGTTTTTGTGATTTTACAACAAACATGTAAATTACTTCCTATTGTGGAGTCGTCAATATAATGGCAATTGACCTCAATTACTCCATGAGAAAAATCTCAACAAGTGTAAACACCCTGTGTGCTTTAGCGTGGTGTTAGTATACCACCAAGCATCCAAAGGTCACAATCTGTGTTTTCAATCCGTTAGATATAAGGAACGGTTGTGATATAAAACCAAAGATTGAATGAGATCTGTAGAGAAACCCTAAATAATGTAAACCCTAGTGCTATATAATTGTCGCTTTGGAACCAGCTGCTGCTAGGGCCTCTGGTGATCAATTTTCATAAACTCTCTTCGCTACTCCAGTATTTCTATGCTCAGTTAGCAATCCAAAGTGTTTGTGTCCCAATAACAGGTTCATTTCATTATAATTTCATCTATTTTTTACATTACAATTCATACTGTTTTTCAGTTTGTAAGCCACTTGGAAATTTTCACCTCTAATAAGATTTTGGTTTTATGTTGTGCAGGAATCAAAAAACAATCAATCTGTTGTCATAATGACTTATTGTCCTCTCAATTTGTATTGATTGCTTTTGCATCATGCATTAATTGCTACAGATTAAATCTGTGAAAGGAGGACAAATTTACTTAGAAACAACATTATTGTGTTTATTGGTTGCATTTTTACTGTAGAAGGCAAAAACTATGTAATCAATCTTTGTAATAGAGCCTGTTTTACCTTGTTTTCAAGCGTACTGTATGCATGGAATTTCTGGGTATCAATTGAAAGCATATGGCCATGGAATTTGGAAATTTTCATTATCAATTGAATAACATCATTTACACTCTATTTTTACTGTCATCCTCTAAATATCCACCTGTTGCGACGTTTTACAAAGTAATTAATTACATTCAAAATAACAAGATTTAGGACACAAAATATATTTTCAAGTCACATGGAAAAAATTAGCAAAATTGCAATTACCCAGAGCACCTCTCCAAAAAAAGCTCAACGCCCCTAGCTGCCGAAAAATTATATCTCATAATATTCGACCTTTGAAGCACCCCTGACTTGAAATTTTTATCTCTGCATAATATTCGGCATTTTGAGGCACTATGTGCCAAATGGCGTAGAATGCAAAAATTTAAAATAGAAAAATAAATGAACTTGAAAATCCCAAATGGGCCATTCTCTAACTTGGATCAAAATGCCAATACTCTAACGTGGGATTCAAGTCAAAATCCCTAACTGTTATCTACATTATCTAAGTATCTGTAATCTTTTGTGCCATCGTCATGAACTGGAACGGTCTCGTAACTGCAACAAAGGTATTATGGCGTTGGAATTACAATTGAGCTAGCTCGTAAGATGCAATATTATTGTTCAAAGCAAGATGTTTGCCGATTGTATAAACTCGTTTGGATAATGTCTCTAAGATCAATGACGAATTTTCATTCTAGGTTAAGCTTAAGCAAACGAGTAAAACAAAAAAGTGTACTTGACTCGAACTCGAACTTGGGCCTGAGTTTCTACCACATACCTTCCATACTCTAATATTAAGGCATCTTCAATCGTCGAATCTCTCTTATCTTAGCTTAAGCAAATGAGTAAAACATTAGGGCATCAAATCTCTTGACCATCAGGGAAGCTCTCTTGTTCGTTTTGTTAGATCTCTACGAATATTGCCTAAATTCGTTCTCTGATAATGAATTGGTCTTCAATAATATGTTTATCTCTCGCTAATCAAAAATACTAAATCGGACTTGACCAAAAAAGTAAATAGAAATTTTGTTGGTGTGATTTTGCCACTCCAAGTTTATTTATAGTCAACGCAACTCAGAGTTTAAAATTTAACAAAATATCAATATCAGTAGATCTGATTACAACATAGCCCGAGTCAATGAAAAATAACTGGATTTCTTCACTTTATTATTTATACATAAGGTAGTAAATAAACTTAAACTGAGATGATGAAGAGTATAAATCTGATGATGTATCTCCAAGATCAGATCTTTAATTTCTTCAAACTTCAAAGCTATCAGCTGAAATCTTCGAATTTTCCAAATTTTTCAAGCAGTGTAGAAAGATCCGTAGCACCATGTTAAAAAGGAAAAAGGAAAATCTTCAAGTTGATGGGAATTCCCGAGGATTATAAATCAACATTGTGAGGGCAGAAATCATTATGCGACCAGGTGCACAACACAAACACGACTAATTTTATCAGTAAAGAGGGTGTGATTTTAATAATTACAAATGCTTTTCATGTTGTTTTCTAATATTTTAGCACTTGATTTTTCAGTAATTATATTGGAATTTGCTTCTAAGTTTGATCATAATGAGGCTGAATCGTCCATTGAGGGTTGGTTAGGCTATCATTTGAAGTGAAATTCCCAAATAATGTGAAGGATTATTTCCCAAGACAGATGAGTGCCCAAACCAAATTTCTGCATTAGTAAACTATTCAATTACATTTTCTTGAATTAAATATCTATCAATTATTTTCACCCAAATTAGTAAAAACAGGAATTAATTTTTAAAAAATTAGATTATCAAGAATTAAAACGGAAGTGAATTTAGTAGTAGCTGTAATTTGTGATTTTAGTAGTAGTTGTATCCCAATTACTACACTTTCTAAATCCGGAACAGCTACCGCACCTTAAAAACATTTTTAAGGTGATGAGATCCATTATAATCATTTTGTTTAACTTATATTTAATTAGGAAAAAAAAAACATTTTTTTATATAACTAAACGTTTTTTAATAGCTTAGTTCAATGAGCGTACTTTTATGGTGGACTGGATCCTAATGTATGATGTAATCTGGATTTTTCATATGCCATACCAAGAAAATATAGTTTCACGCAGTTTGATGCAACGCATATTTTAAAAGCAGATAACATCACATTTGTCTCCGTAAAATCAAAATCAATGCTCAATTTTCTTGTGGACATACAAGGTTGACTTGAGTAGAATTTAGGAACTCGATTAAACTTCAAAGAACAGATGCTTATCCAACACAATACATACACACGACTATGTATTATTGCAAGTATGTTTTAGTCACGAGTGAATATGGTACGTAGTTAACTTCTCCACTCAACATAAAATTGTTTAGTTGTTCCTAAAGTTTGATGCTGAAAACCAAAGATTTCCTTTAAAATCATGAACCTGATGAAGGGATAGGCAGGTGTATATATAAAAAAAAATTGACAACCAAAAGACAAACCAATACATACAGAAGTCGATTCCTCGTATACTTGCTATGATTTTGGTAAGATGGTTGTGAATGTTGAAATATTTATTTCATGCCTAGAAGAACCAAGAATCTGCTTGTCTTAGGGTATCTTAATATTCAGTTCTTGCCACTCTGCAGCGTTAGTTTTACCCTTAGAGGGATTCCTTTCTTTTTAATTTCTTGCATAGAAATTTGTAGTCTTTGAGTAGTGAAGATCAAGTAATTTGCTCGGTTTTAGTGGACAAGATTGGCTTATTACCCATATATAACCCATTGTCAGTTTTGTGTAATTCTTCCTTGGCCCTGTGTGGAAGTTAATGGGGAATGTCAGTTTTACAACCTCGAGTGTTGGACTACTACCAAATTGAATTTTGTTGCAGTACTTACGTTTAACATTGTTACGAGGACAATCACGGTGACCATGGATGTTAGCGGGCCATTTTCCAAACCAAACACTACCCTAAAGCCTCTAATACCCTTAAAGTGGAACTACGTCAAGTCCCAACCATGCCCAACCGTTGGATTTCTATCTCAAACTCTCTCTTTTTTTTATCCCTAAAAGCATATAAGGGTACCCTTAGAGAAAAATCTTCAGCCGCCATCTCTACAAGACAAAGCTGGTTGATTGGGCCCCAAAAAATAATTAGGGGCCCTGACCATTTTATACCCACACCAAAAAATTGAGGGGGCTTTCAAAAGGTGTTGAAAATACTATTTTACCCTTACTACTTAAAAAATTATTAACCCTAAACATAAGGCCCCCAATTCATTTTCTAAAACCAAAATCAAAAAACTCTCCACCCCTCCCTTTCTCTCC
This sequence comes from Papaver bracteatum, assembly GCA_023529315.1. Classification (NCBI taxonomy): domain Eukaryota; kingdom Viridiplantae; phylum Streptophyta; class Magnoliopsida; order Ranunculales; family Papaveraceae; genus Papaver; species Papaver bracteatum. The sequence continues at coordinate 1,826,464 of JAJJWX010003506.1, forward strand.
CACCCGAGTTCTCCCCCTCTCCTCCATTAACGATAAAAAAAAAAAAAAAAAAAAAAAAAATCATCGTCGATTAGTAAGTAAGTGACTAAAACCCACTTATGTTTTGATTTTTTTCTTGAGTTTTGATTGTGAAATTTAGTTCTCGGACCGATTTTTTGTAGTAGCAGAATTATGGTCGTTACTTTTTATGATGTTATACCTTAACGACCGTATGATGTTATACCCTAACGACCCTAATTCTGCATGTATACTCTATGAAAAATCGTTAATTTGTATGATGTTCTAGTGAACGACCCTAATTCTGCTACTACAATTTTTTTCCCTACATTTGGGCCGTTACCTCTGTAACCGAATCTATTGACGACCCTAATTCTGCTAAGAACAGTCTCTTTATTTTAAAAATTATTAGTGTCGTCAATATATATAAGCGAGTCGTCATTGAACTCTTTTGGTTTAGAATAGAGTCGTTACCTATATATAGTAACAGATGACAACCCTAGTTGCAAACAAAAATACTCACTGTCCAAAATATTGATAGGGTTGTCAATCTGTATCACACTACCCTAACGATTTTTCATAATCTAGGGCAAAAAATTGTAGTAGCAGAATTAGGGTCGTTACTATTTATGATGTTATACCCTAATGACCCTTTAGGGTCGTTACTCTGTATGATGTTATACCCTAATTCTGTATGTATACTCTATGAAAAATAGTTATTGGTAGGTTCAATAAAATACATAAGAGAGTCGTTTGGGTACACACCCCCGACTATGGCGACCCTTACACTTGAGTTGTTCCATGGTGTGGATGATTCGATCACTTGGAGCAAGGAACAAACAAATTTAGTATTACCATTATCATAATCATGTTTGTTATTTGAATCTTCACCAACATCATTTCCTACACTAGAATCATTCATTTCAAATATCCAAATTTTTCCCCAAAAAACACTACGTCTTCCCCACAACACAAAAACACATTTTTTTCTTTAATCCAAAAATTTACCCAAAATCTGATTTTAATCTAACCTTACTACTAAACATCTTAATTAACTAATTAAATTAAATTAACACTAATGACTTAGGGGTATTTTTGCCATTTCAAAAAAATAGGATAAGGGATAACCCAAAAGTGTTATTTCATGTCCCTTTTTGTCCTGTAGTGCAAGGTCCCTAATTGTTTTTTTGGGCCCCAATTAAATCAGGAAGATAAACCCTCTTATTATAGATTTGTAGGCTTATATAAGAAGAACCTTCCTCATCTGTGTCCAAACCCTAACCCTTTCTTCTTCTTCATGTTCACATCAATCCGTCAACAACAAATTACCCTCACAATGATTTTTCATCTCAAACAAGTATATAAGATGGTGCTATAGTCTATTATAGAAATCCATACTAGCTGACTAATTCATAAAAACCTACATTGCTATAGTCCATTCCTTATCCATTTACTCCAATTCTTACTGTACCTTGCTCATTACTTCAAAGTAACAACTTGACCCATCAGTGACGCTCTCCTTTGATGTTCTGTGAAGTTATGCGTTCTCCAATCATTTTTACTACAGATTCTCCTTTCAGTTTGTATATGAAAAATCAGTTTATTGTGTAATCATAATTAAATGCCTAATTCAAGTTGTTAATTTCTTTTCTATAATGCAGATCTACTATATCGGTTGTTATTTGTTACATTTTAAATCTGTGAGTATGAATGAACAAACTTGTAGTGGTGGAAAAATCGAAGCTAAACATGTCGATTTAAATTTGTTTTAATTCCCTACTTAAGATAGTTACATGAAGTATGCTACCTACCAAGTTACATTAACCAAATTGTAGTGCACTTGGGTAAACAAAACAGAAGAGCAAGCTTTACTTAATTTTAAAGCCAAAACTGTTAGTTGTATGGAATTTTTGGGCTTGCAAAGGATAACTTCACAAAATCCACTAAGCCATTTCAGATATGGAAGTTGATAAATAAACAAGATACAACTAACATTAAGACAAGTTGATAAACTGCTCATTTTGTTTCTTGATAAAGTTTCATAGAAGAATACGTGAGTGAAAACAATGGCAGATTAATTCGATTTCTATTTTACTTTGAACAATCCTTTACCTAACCACCATCTCTTTGATTTGGCCAGCAGATATTGACCTCTTCCAATTCATAATTATAGCCAATGAGTAGGTGAAATACTGAGTAGCAAAATTTCCAAATCCCTTTCATCCCTCTCTCTTTTTCCTCTTAAGAATTTTGACAGTTTTAGTCTGCAGTCAATTTTTGGGGCAAAGATGGTGCACATGACTTTCTACTGTATTTTTTTTTTTTTTTGATTGGTAAAGAATGTTATGTTAATGTTAGTTTGTTAGTTTTCAGCCATAAAAAACTTCCTCGATCGATATATCTTTGCAGCCATTCTTCCTCGAGAGTTCTATTAAAATCCCCAGACGTCAACTTATCCCTTTGAGTGACTAAATCAATTAGCTCTTTCTCAAGTGGCCAAAAGTTATGATTTCACAACATTTATCTTTTGTTAATCCGAAGAGAAAGAAATCTTCGAGTGGCCATAACTTGAAAGCAAAATTAGGAGGGATATGGCGCTAATTTTAATTTAAAGGGTTGAGAGTATGTATCCTACGTATATACACAACTCTGGCCCGGATACTATATTTGTCAATTTTGTAGATTGTTTTTATGTTGACCTATTGAAAATCTTAAATATTTGTTTTCCATTGCTCTGGAACATGGATCAGGTTCGCTATTGTAAACTTCAACAAATAGCTTAATTAGTCCACTAAGCGTATATGGTGGACTTAATTTCAATGTATGATTTAATCTGGATTTTGGAAATGTATTAAGTCTGATACTCATGTTTGACAAGCAGCATATCACATTTGTAACCTCTGAAGTTAAAGTAAATTTTAATTTTTTATTATTGGTCGTGTGTTTATTAACAGAATCAGGAATTCTTAGTACATTACAATTTTTCGGTTCATTGGCAGAATTTGAGCCAAGTATGGATTGCGTGAATTTTTGTTAAACAACTAGATGTTGGTTAAACAACTGGTATGCGGCTAGAAAAGGGGGGAAACCCCCACCGAGGGCCCAAAACAATTAAGCACTAGAAAAACTCGGTACAAGTAGGAGAGAAAGAAAGACTAATGGGAAATCAGTAAAGCTTAGAAGAAGCAGGAGCTAAAAGAAAATGGGTTCAGTGACCGGCAAGAGTTTAGACAAAAATAAAGCACTAAAGGAATTGGGGAAGCATACACCATTTACGCAACGTTAAAAAGTTGTGTTGGTGATGTGATGATGTTAACGGCCCGGGGTATATTGAATGTTAGACCCAGTTCATAACATATTCAACATATGGCATCATGTAATCGGTCTAATGATTCCAAAGAATTAGATAAATACAATAGAAACTACAAAAGAATTCACAAGAAGAGAAATTATGCATAAAGAGTTCACTATTTTTTCTACTGCCAAACATCGTCATTCTTATACTTAGAAGTTCTAAGACCTATGTGCAAGAATTACATTAACTTAGAATTCAATTAGGGAAGGAAATTGGTTTTGCTAAAACCAAATGTCCAGTGTTAATCTAAGTGTGAACTCATCCACAAGCAGCGTACATTTCATGTTAACCAGGTATGCATCTGTCGGAGTGTTGTCATGTTCATCCTTCACTTTCCTGATCTGATTCATGACTTTTTGAACGTTGCACCTTCAGTTTCAACCTTTGCCCCTCCTGCGGCATATAAAGAAATCAGATCTTAGAAGTAACACCACAGGTTGCAATAACCAGAAATTTATCAAGAAGAAGAATTGTAGTGTAAATCTCCCCATTGAGTTAACTTTATGGGAATGATGTTTACAAACCTCATATCTTATGGAAAATGACAAGACTCCTATCAGTGGGAAATACTGACATACGTACGAAGCATTGGGAAAGTAAATGATCTATACCTGATACAGTTTCTTCAGCAAATTTTGTGTGCTGTTTTCCTATTTAGTGTAAATTGATGGCTGAACTTCTTGATTTAGAGTCTAAATTGATCATTCTTAACTTCTTCCTCCATTTCAGTGATATGCGCATATGACTCCACAGAGATTTAAACATAATTTTGTTTCTTTGGAATGTCCTATAACAAGGTGAATCTAGTAAAAAAAAACAAAAAAAATTAACCCACGCACAACGCTGAAATGAAAATTAGCAATAACTAACTTGGTGATTAGTGATCAAGCATGTCATGAACCTTAACTATGGACACAGCATTATAATATCAAAATACAAAACCTGGTCAATAAGCATCTGTGGAATAGTAGACAAAAGTAAAACAATGTTTATCTGGAATGGATGTGTAGTCATCATCTTAGCCAAACACATTATTCCAAACCATATTAAAACAGGTCATCAATACAGTACAGAGTGAGATCTTTCTTCATGGTTTAAGGGCTCAAGTAGTTTTGCTTAAATAAGAAATACTAATTTGATTTCGGTATTTCACCAATTCATTTGGGAGGTCAATTCATACCAAGTAGGGCGTAGTAGTTCGTCATGCAATACAGGGTGGGCTGTCTTGAAGATTTATGATTTAGGTTTTTTGCAAGACCCACAAAACAAAGGGGTGAAGTTTTACACTCCAATTCCATTTCACCATCCCAATTGTAATAGTATCAAGTTAAATTCCCTTTCTCAGTCAGATGCTTGCACAAACTGGTTCATAAGCAGTGCTATTAAAAGTAATAATATCATACTCCACCATACTGACCAGAGAGTTGAAAAAATGCTGCAGCGGTTTGCAAAGCTACTCAGGGTTCCACTCCAAATGCTCCATCATTTATTTTCGCGCTCCTTCTTACTATTCCCTGTGTGAAAGTTTCTTGGGTGTAATGCCCGTCGTTCTGAAATTCAAAAGATTCCTGATAATATTAAGACTTTTTCTGCCAGGGAGTTCCTATAGAGGAACTATAAATTAGTCTTTAAAACAACCCCATTTCATATTATATTCCATCTTTTAAAAACCCATTTTAGTTTCAGGTTTATATTTTAGCAATTTAGCGATGACAGTGATTAATGGTTTTCGTCTGGCCATAGATGGTAACTTCATTTTAATCGAACACCAACTAGTAAAGGAAAATAAAATAAAATGAATTGGCAAAAATCGCAATCCTAAAAATCAAATTTCAGAGGCTTTTAAGTTATTCAAAGAAAAGTAAATTGAGCATCCAAATATCAAGGGAATCAAACACTAAGCAAAGCAAACAACAACTAAACCAACATATATGCATCACAGAACAGCCTAATCTTAAGCTCAGGAGCAATTATCTGGTGACCCAATATTACCTATATGGCTATATTCACGGTAAACCCTCTCAGTGGTGAAGCACACCTGAAACTGTCCTGCGATTATTTACGGAATTTGATAAATCATAAGATGATCCCCAGCCAAAATTTGGGTTGGGGGATGGTTGGAGGATATGACTCTAACAGAAACCTTGGTGCTGAGAGCAAAATCATTGTGTGAGTGAATTGAATCATCAACATTAGAAATTACGAGAGTAGTAGAAACAACAATGACATTAAGATCAATCAAAATTGAAGAAGAATCATCCATTGAGGTAAAAGGAATTTGGGTTTGAGAAGAAGTTTTCAGATCTAACACGCGGAAAGAAAAATGAACAAGGAACTCTCTATAGATGGCTGCGTGAAGAGATTTCTAGGGTTACCTTACATTTGTAGGCATTTATACAAGAGAAGATTAAACAAAAGGATCCAAAGGTTGGAAATGCTTAAGATTTGACACATAGATCCACATTAGGCTACTGAAAATTGGCCCGGTAATGGTTACGTATGGATTGGTGATATTGTTCAAATTTGGTTTCACATGATTTTTGCATTTTACACTTTGTTATTAGATGTTAAATATTGTTAGTACACATTCAATTGTATGTTTGGGGTCCGGTAGCCCCCCATAAATCTAAATCTAAAGCCTAGTTTGGCATTGCTGTGAATTTTACAAAAGTGCTTTTCTGTTGTGCTTGATGTGCGTTGTTGTGCTGTGCTTTAAAAATATAGTAGTCAGACGTTTGGTAAACTATAATATGTAAAGTTTTGTGGAATCAACAAACTGTAAATTCTGTTTGGTAAATTATCACGTTAAAGTGCTTATGATGTAGCTAATGACAAAAATAGACATGGTTTAAAAATTATTTTTATATTACATCTATTAATAATATTTTTTTTTTATTTTGAATATTATTTAAATAAAAATAAAAAAATAATAATAATTCGTATTCATATTCATATTCATTTTTTAATCATTTTTTATTATTTTTTAATTTTTTAATTTTTACCTTTAATCATTAAATCTCATTAACAAAAATATGAATACGTACCCTTTTGCTCCTACTTTTTTTATTTTATAGTGGAGTCAGGGTCTAAATTCATCCATTGCTCCTGGTCTCAATTAGTGAGTGGCTATTGAATCTTGTTCAGAGATGTTTTTGATGGTAGTGACCCAGATTTAGATGCTCAAGTATCATTTTGAGCATTCCAAAAATAAATATGGATTGAAAGACCTGTAGAGAAAAAACATTTATCCAAAAGATTTATTCATTACTACTACATAAAGCACTACATTACATAAACAACCACATATGCCTTTACTAGAGCTTTAAAAGCATTATGCTAACTAAATTTTTTATTTAAAAAACATAAGTCCAAGGATAGGCCTTAACAAGTAGACAGAAGATAAAGTCACTACTTTCTTTTATTTATGGAAATCTTCTAGAAAGAGTCGACGGACTCTTATTAGTTCCCCTCATTGTCTCCGTTTCCCCCACGGTTGCTCTTTAAGGAAAAGGCCAGATCCACAAGGAGAGCTTCCTTCTCTTGAAGGAGGGCCCTATTCTTGTCTTCCAGATCGCGAATGCGGTCCCTGATCCATTGCATCGCTCTTCCAACGGCCTCAGGATCGAGAGAAGGCGGATGCTCCCTGAACAGACCAAGCATTTGCTCCTGTTGGAGCTTCTCCTCTTCCACTTGAGAGATTTCTTGCTCATTTCTCTTAAGTCTGTTAGCGATATCCATGACTACACTCAAAGCTTTTTCTAAGTTCCCAGTCTCCCTTTGACAAATATAGACTGAAAGAAGCTTCTATTTATAGGCCTTGGAGGCCCGTCTCCCTTTTATTATTATGCTTAACGCCCTTTCTTAATCGAAATCGGTTAAGGCAAAATTGAGTATCTGCTAGAAATCTCGAGAACTCCCTCAAGAATAGGAGGAAATAATAGAGTGAATCCGTCAAAGAGTACTCCACCAAGAGCTGTCAAAGCACGCTCAGTCAATCGTCAATCTCGGCAAAGCCGACAAAGTAAAACCATGTGTCACCCCGTGGGCTTCGTCGTACCATACCTACTCGTCTTTAACTTGCTTCTTTTTACCCAGCTACAGGATTGAACACTCTTTGGTCAATCGTCACTCGCCAGCATAGTCCTCGCTTAAGAAAAAGAAGTTTGGCATATCTGATCAGACGATTGCTTTTTCCCGCGTGGTTGTTTGAATGCAAGCAATTATTTCTACATCTATTTATTTTGAGTCAATCAGGTATCACTGCGTGTCAAACTGTGTCAGGCGGGAGAAAGAAGAAATATTAAGATGATTCCTTTCCAGACACGCGTCCCATATCCCATATCCCATGTCGTTTGGGTTCTGGGGGACCTCCCTACGAAGAGCTTCTCTTTCTTTCTCCTTAAAGTTCAAGCACTTGAGTACCTCTTCAAAGCTCCAAGTGTTAAGTCCTTTGAAATAACATAACAGAAAAGGAAAGTTGTTTTTCATTGAAACGGCGCAACGCCCATTCCTAACCTGCAATCTTTTAGGGAAACACTTGCTGATAGACACGAGACCATCACGTGACCATAAGGATATTCCGCAACCAATAGCAATACTAAAGAAAAAATACAATGGGATGATACACATACATGATATGGGAATGACTAATGATATTGGGCTACTTGAATTGGAAATGTTGCGTTGGGTGTAATAAAGCCTCCCCCCTACTGACCTCAGGCGTTGAAATCGGGGTAGCGGGCCTCTGCTTCAACCCAAGTTGCGTCTTCTATTGGAAGGCCCACCCACTTGACAAGCCAGCTAGTCACTGGTCTGTTCTTGCATTTGAAAATGCCTCTGTCCAGAATCTTCTCCGGAGTCCAAAGCAGCAGACCGTCCTAATTCGTTCTTCCGGGAGAGGTTTCGAAAGAATGATTCCCCCTCATGAGATGAGGCCCATGTAAAGACGACTGACCGCCCGTTAGTCCTTATTCAGTTACCCGCGGCATGGTAGCACCTAAGCGACAGACGCAATGTTACCGGGCCCTAGCGCTCTGCTGCAACAAAGTGATCGGTACCAGACCCATTTTCAGGGGAAGCGAAATAACCAATCCCTTCGTTCGACCCTTCCAATAACCAGACCTAGCCTACAACTACCACAACCATTCCTTCCCAGGGACATCTATCTTAAAACTGAAAGGGTTTACGTGTGCTCTCCAATTGGCACACCAAGGGGTAGAGTGGCCAAATAACTGAAAGGAAACACTCATGACCGGGATATCTTCCATGTCACTACTTCCTCATAGATATGAAATAGACAAGTATTATCTTTTCAGTACACCTGGGAAAGCAACATCCAACTTCTGGTTGTTCGTCGAGATGGGAGAGACGCTAGTCATTTATGGGTTAAATATTACAAACAGTGTTGACATGATATTATGGGATCATAGCCCTAACTTCTAACTTCAACCTTGAACCGAGCCTTCTCCGCTATGTGAGTGTAGGTAGTTTCCCTAAAGACTGAGATGTATATCTTTTTGCCGAGGATTCATTTCGTGTATGCGAGCCGCTGGAATACAAGGGAGTAGGGAATCTAGACTTAGGGGAATCCATCGCAGTTGTTACTATAACATATTATGTCTCCACAGGTTGAACTCTCATTCCTTTCAGTTCGCGTTTAGCCCTAAATTTCTTTATTCTATCACACACACAGAAAGAAAGAGTCTAGTTATTGAGACAAATAATAAGAAATCTGAACGGCTTAGTCGAGTGGGTTCATAAAGCACGTATATCTAGGGGATTCATAGCGAGTTCGATCTAGACATCACTTTAGAGTCAAATTCCATATCTAACGACCAGTCATATAGGTGCACTAATAGATGATCAAAGGCAAGATGTCATCTTCTTGAATTCTCGACAATGTATACAAAATGTGATCCACGGGTTGGTACAAGATTCGTAATATCGTTTCCAAGGCCTTCTTCAATGGATCGGTTAGGCACTTTTGTTAGCTCTTCATCGACGCCTCCACTCACACTTCCTTTGACTCTCCATATCGACGGGAGAACCAAAGCCTACGTAACTACCAGTTTCGAATTTCCTGATTATATTGCTTCTTCTTCTGAGGGCTTATTATTGTCTTCTATCTGGCTGATGTGATCATCTCTGCAATCCGACGACCTCAGAGGCCTTTTCTATTCGTAGTTCTAAGAAAGGCGAGCCAAAGTCGATAACAGAGGTTGCGTCATTCCTATCAGGAGGGGAATCTGTCGGCGAGAAAGAAAGCCATTCCAATCTCGATAATGAAGTGAATCTCCCGTATCTCAAAACCATTCTTCATTGATCTTTCAGGCCATGCAAGGATGGTTAGACTATCCTCGTGGAGAAGGGTACATGTAAAGGTCGAAAGATACCAAAAACGCACTGGAAGGGGCTCCAAACTCGTATTGGCTAGATCTTTATTATTCAACTATTCTTTCTGAAGGAGACGTCCTTCCAGCCTTTAGAACTCAAAGCCTAGGAAAGAGTCACCTTAAAGGCACGACACGTGAATGTAATTCAACGAGGCCTAAAGGCGCAAATAGTAACATTTCCAGTTATCTCTAATTGTAGTGTTTTGATAAGGACGGAGTGAAAAGATCAATAGCCAGCCAATGGTGTAAAGTTAACCAGTGCATGTGAATGTCACTCTCTTTATTCTAGGTTTTTTAGTCACCCCGGTCGGAAGAAGAAAGAAAATTACATGTTCTAGTTGACGGCTTCTAAGACAAATAAAACAGATCAATTGACACCAATACCTATTCTAATATTGCTTACTTGCACATTATAGTCTATTGCGCCATTCCCAGCCCAAAGCACATCAAACAAATCTGGCCTAACGGAAGTACACCGCATTTGGGAGCGCTGATTGTGCATGATCTTGATCAACGGAACAAAACATGTATCTAACGTCGATAGGATTTCTCTTTCTCATAGTTTGTAAAGAAGTTCCCCTTTCACCGTCTAGGTAAGGTGTGGGAAAGATTCTTTCTTTTCTTTCTCTTCCAAAGCAAGTCATTAGCGACCTTACCTACGATTAATCGAGAAGGATGTGGAATTGCAAAAATGGCTGAATTTTCTCTACGACTGGAGCAACGGCTACTAGTATGTAGCGAAAACCCAGTACCTTGGTCTACTAGTGCGGAAACTGCTATGTACAAAGTTTGAAAATTACCCTTTTGTTTTTATCCACTTTATGAGTCTGCTTGTGCATCTGTTCCTTCTGGAGACTTTGTTTATACTATACTTTTTGGTGGTACTAGATCGGGTGAAAGGTACTCTTCCTTTGTTGGAAGCTCCTCCTGGATTTAGGGACTAAATAGTGTTAGTTAATAGTCCTTGTCAAGTCTAGATTGTAGTTTCCTCTAGTAGCCAAACCCCGTTGACTGATCAATCCGAAGTGAAGTGAGGGCTAAAAGCTACTTGGGGTTCTTTCTTCTGCACATTCAGGGCTAGGAATTGGAGAAAGGTAGTGGGCACTCAAAGTGGCATAGCTTCTAACGAAGGGTAACATTAAAGCTAGTAGTATGGAAGCCCCTTATAGAGACCCAGTTTATGCAACATTTGAGACTGGTGTACTTAGTGGTTCATTTGCTAGAAGAAGTGTTGTTACTTGGCTTCTGGAGCAGATAATGGGTCGGCCTGATTCCTCAACGGTAGTAAGTGATCTTGAAATAGCGGGTTATCCGGAGATACTAAAGAACATAGGTCAAGTGGTCTTGATTCAAAGAGAAGCTTGTCCTAGGCTAAGTGGACCGGGATTAGCTAGTGGATATAGTGTAGATTAGGCAGAGCTACTTACCGAATATGGTTGATCTGGTGGAAAAAAACGTAGATCTCTGGGGATGATTGATTTGCTAGTTCCTCGATATAATAAGAAGTTTGGGATACTAGGTCAAATCGGGATTCTATGGGATGAGAATCTGCTGTATAAGGAAGACCTTGGTAAAATAGGTCCGTAGTTGGTGATCTTGGAGAAGAGAATACAACGTCATCTCGGTCAGCAGGTGCAAGTGGAAAAGTGGTATGCGGAGCGAGCTCACCAATCAGAAAAAGTTCTAATTAAGCTGCCATAACGCTAGCTTTAGGGTGATTAGGTTTCCGCATAGCCCAATGCTTTATGATTCTTATTTTTACTAATTTTAAAATGAGAACATATAGCTTACTAGAAAACTTATACCCTACTCTCTTTCTCGAAAAAGATTTAGTACGCCTATATACCTGCCTATAGATCTTCATCCCTCAAGCTTTTCCTTATAAGATTTCCCATATCGACAGATGAAGAGGGCTAAGAATACATGGAAAAGATTGGGGTGTGTTTCTATCGACCTACCTTTTCTCGCGTTTTATTAAGTTCAAAATTGCATTCTAGACGTTTCTGCTAACAAATTTGATCTCATTTGTCTCAAGATCGTGCGGATTAGTTCATACCTCTTTGGCGAAAGAACTTTCCCACGAGAATACAATTTCACAGGTTTAGGACTTATACTTTAGTACGCGAGATTGCAGATACCCCCAGCGATTAATGATCTTTTTCTTGGGGTAGGAAGGTTTGCCCAAAGGCGTTGCATTAGAGGCTACTTAAGTTCTGTGCTGGGGAGGAAGATGGAACCATCATGAAAGGATTATGCACGCGCAACCCGTGGGGACAAAAGACTCTAAAAAAGCGAAGGGGAAAGAAAGCCGTATGGGCTCCTGCACGTCGAAGAAAGAGTTTCCTTCCTGAACCCTAAAGTGGAAGTTCCCCAGAATAAGTATTAAATCAGCCCGCTATGACCTAATCTGTCCGACCGTCTTCTTTAGGGAGCAGGAGCGACCCAAAAACAAGTTAAATTCTTCTATCTGTGAAATGGCCTGTTAAATTATTATAAAAAATAATTAAAAAATCTTCATTTTGTAATTATTTTTTTAATTTTTAATTTTTACCTTAGATAATATTATTATTATTGTTGTTGTAATTATTATTTTATAACAAAAATTAATAAAATTTAATCAGTGAAATAATTGTACATAAATAAATATTTAAGGGTAGATTTTGTCTTTTTAATATAATAACAAGGTTAAAACAGAGAATCAATTAATTAAAATTGAGTGGGTCCACATATCACAATTCCTGCGGTTTGAGTAATGATTATGTCAATATTGCTTCTACATGCTTTCTCCTTCTCCCCTTTATCCAAAATTTACTAAAACTTGTGCAAATTCAGATGGCATTGTCTCGCATATTATGCTTTGTGCTCTGTGCAGGCATGTGTGGTCACCAGAAGGAATTGTATAATTGCGTTCAAGTGCACTAACTGGGATGCCTTCCAAGTGCTTATAGAGTTTGAAATGATGAATGTACTGCTATTTCCACTGCACTAACCGCCTAATTACCATGTGCAGTTCATATTTCTACTAGAGTTCTTAACTTTTTCGTTGTCTGATTTCTCGGGCTTTGCTTTCCTTTCAAACCGAAGCTAAGGTCCACAAAGTCACTTTGTATTGACACCACGACGTGAATTTGATGCACCATAATCCAGTCTCACAGAGTCACCCTATATTGAATTAACAGGGCTTGCTCATTGGGCTGCAATAGAATATCCATTGGGATTAGGTGATGTGCATTTCAGTAAATCACGTAAGTATCTATTCGTATAAATCAAGCAAACCCTATAATTTCAGCAGATATAGAGCGAGGGTGGAGATTACCAGTATAAGTGTGGGTGCGAAGAAGCAGTAGAGAGTTTTTCCGTTTCCGAAGTCGGGAAGTTATGATCGGGGATTTGGTTTTAAGTTCTAAGAGAAGAGAGATAGAAATCTTTTTAATTTGTCATAATGAGTTATCCTCTCAAATCTATGCTTTTGATCTGAACAGCTATGCTTGAGTTGAATAGCCTCAAACTGATCCCTGATTCTTCTCCATCCTGATGTGACATACCAAGGTAATTTACTTAACGTAGGCTTGATCAGCAGCTCCCGAGTCCAAAGAACTCAAACCTTGCTTTAAATCCAGAATACAAGCCAACTCCAAAGCAAACATGATACCCAACTGCAAAGCAAACATAATAGCCAAAATTTCAGTTGTGATGTTTGCAGCACATCCCAGAACACCAGCAAAATAGCTCTTAACAGTGGCATTGAATCGGAATATCCCATTTACACACTACTGCTTTTACAAGTTTCAGTCTCCTACCCAAGGATCTGCAGGATTTAGCAATCATATTGCTCAGACCACATAAGTCTATCACATTGCAATCTCATCCTACAATACAAATTCAGATTTGCAGCTTTCTTCTATCAATCCTAGCCTCCTCAAATACCACTTTATTCCTAAGAAACAACAATTATACCATGCTACAAAAAGAACCTGCAATCCTTATTTCGTTCACAATTGGACTTTTGCTCTTAGCAACGGTAAAAATATCAGAAAACCAGGGCTTTGAAATTGAAACACATTGCAGATATTAGAAGCCCATTGCAGCTTAGGAAATTTACATCTAAACATATCATCACCACCAGCCACAAAGAAATTCTTGAACCATAAGCCAAAACTAACTCATCACTGCCACCAGTTCTGAATTACGAATTATATCACTAACCTTCTTCCGAAGCTGCTGCTGAGTAGAAAGAAAGAATATAAAAAAAAAAGTAATATAGAACAGAAAGTGCTCTACCCATCATTAATGATATAATGCATAAGAGAGCATAATGTTTTAAATTAAAATTTGTGAAAAAGAAGACCAACATACGATAGAGACAATAATATGAAAGTTGAAACCACGGGTTTTCTTCTTGGGATTTAAGTTGTTTGATTTTCCTCATGATCAGTAACCCCAACAATCATTTCTAATTACATCGCAAGTTCAGAAGAAAATAGAGAAGGAAAAAGTAATGGAGGAATGGGCAGTTTGACAAAAAAAATACGGTCAGCAAGTATGGTCAGTCATAGGATACGTGTGAGCCGTTGAATCAAATAGTATAAGAAATCAACGATGATAATTTATCCCAAAATTGAATGGGTAAGATTTCTATGCCTTGTATAAGAAAACACTAGTTGTCATCAAACCTCAATTCCTTCTTTATATACAAAATGAAGAATTCCGAAGGAATATAATGTGCACACACGTAAATGCAGAAATTGGCTAAAATGAAGGTTCATCTCGGAGATTTTGATGCGGCCAAAATAACTTCAAGCATTGGCTCGGATCACGAATCCATGTTCCAGATGAGTTACACAGGGGACTGAACTGGGGAGCCACTTATTGCACCAGGGAGTTGGAACTAAAGGTCTGGTTCCTAGTCCATGGCGATTGAATTTGAGTCACGACGCCAAATTAAACGGTGATGTTCTAAATCGTATGTATTTAAAGCAATCCAAATAATCTATTGTTTGAAACTAGCTTTGTTATTTTTGCACTTATTAAAAAAAAATACGCAAAATCCTAAGCAAAAAGTGGTCCTATAGCTAAGTTCCTGTGAACAAAAATCAGTCAATACATCAAATTATTAATCAGATGTATTGACTGATTTTGATTGTTATTTTATTAGATTTTAAATCTTGAAGAGTTGCATTGAGTATGAATGAACAAAATCGCATCAGAAAATGTCCATTTACGGTGTTTTTTGGGCTCAATTTACGACATGATGGTTATAATTCGCCTCATCAAGTATACCATTACGAAATAGGACTGCACTTTCAGGAAGTAAAACCGATGAACAAACTTTGCATAATTTAGATCCAAAACCGTTGGCTTCTTACTTCCTTTTCTGAAATGGCTTGGTGTAGAATTTGGTGAAATTCCTTCATCTTCATTCAATCCTTTGCAATCTAAAGTTCTGCCATAAATGAATCAACTTATACTTGAACTGAATGGCCAACTGAGTCTCATCACTTGAGGATAATTCCTGAAAATGTTGTTTTGCATTCACCTTAATTGTGAACTTAGCAAAGTGAGGGAATTTCTACAAGTAACAATTAAGACAAAAAAGTAGTCTCCGAAATAGTGGGTCGAAAACTCAGCAACTCAGTCACCGGCCCGACACACGAATTGGCACTGCCTTAAGTTGCATGCACCTAATGCTAATTATCGAAGACCTTGACAAAGTGTTAGACCATTGTCTTTTTCGATAACATGCCTTTAAAATTCGTAATGATTATCAAGTACCAGCGATGCATTCACTAAATCACCTCAATGGCCACACAAATAAGGCTGTTGAAACATTAGTGTAGTATGCCGCTTTCTGTTTGTAATGGATGAATATTTAATTTGTAACATTTTACTAATTATACATGATTCTGCTAATGAACCCAGTACTTGTATTATTCAGCAGCAACTTTGAATTCTCTGAGGATAATGAAAATGTTAGTTTTTCATTCACCTTAATTGTGAACCTTAACAAAGCAACGGACGGTCTACAAGTAACAAGACAAAATAGCAGTGACCTCTTTGTTTTGGTGACAAATCGTCTATCCAGAGAAACAATAAACAAATTATAAGACCAATGGTGTATAAACAAGATTAGAAGTCAATCTGTTGGGAGATCCAGAAGATGTCTTCTTAATCAATTTGTGAACATATCATAACATTCAAATACCACATGATGCAGTTACTGGTGCATCTATACTGTTTCCACAAGTTTCATCTTATCAAATCCATGGTGAGGACACTGGGATAGGAGATCGTTGAATCTATCTAAAAACCTATAAAGAGACCCTCCTTCTTGTTGCACACTAGCACTAATTTTCTGCCTAACAACTGCAGTTTTTTTCTTAGGGTAGAATTTCATATAGAAAGCTGCAATCAATTCCTGCCATGTTTCAATGGATTCAGATGGTAGGTTGTTAAGCCAGGTCTTGGCTTTATATCTCAAGGAAAAGGGAAACATCTTAAGTTTCAAGACTTCATCAGTAAGGTCTTTTATTCTAACTGTCCCACAAATTTCCTCAAAGTCCCTAATATGAAAATAAGGGTTCTCATCATCTTTTCCTAAGAATATAGGGATCATCTGAAGAATACTAGGTTTTATCTCGAAATTAGCCGTATTGGATGGCAATTTAATGCATGAAGCTCGGTTGGCCCTAGTTGGGAACATGTAATCTTTCAAAGTAGTCATCGCTGGCATATATGACGTATTAGGGGTATTTTTCTCACAAAGAGACAGATTCTCAAAACTGAAGTTTCCAAAAACGGGGCTCTCAAAAGAAGAGTCTTCGAGCTCCCCGCCTTCACAAGAAGAACTACTAGGTTTTTCACTAATCAAACGACCTAGAGTGTTTCTTTTCCAAGCCCGTTCTCTAATGACCTCGGGCATACACTAGAAAAAGAAAATAAAAAGAAAAAGAAAAAATCCTAAAAGGAAGGGAGGTTCTAAGCAAACACGAAGCAGGCTGACTCCACCAAAGAAAACCTAGAGATTTCTAGCAAACAAAAAGCATGATGGCTACACTTAGATTGTTTCTAGACCAGCTTCTAATCCTTCGAAAGGGAATTCGTTACAATCTGATCAAAGCCCTCTGGAATCAATCCGCGTTTAAGTAAGTTGAATAGATGCGAGGGAAGCTGCTGGAGCTTTGATACCCAAGGCCTCACCGCATTACAGGTCGGCTCAGTCACGTATTCAACTCACAAAAACTTTCATGAACTTCGAAAAATGCTCAAAAGAGTAACCAATATTTTTCGAACGAGTTTCCTATTAAGCTCGTTACCCTATCGGTCTCGTTCTATTCCAAATTTTAAGGATTAGGTTCGCGTTAAGTTTCGTTTTCCTAAGGAGAGCAAGAAGGGAATGGTGATGAAATCCTAACCCTTATCTTATATGGCCAGTTCTTGCCCTTTACTAGGAATTTAAAACATCCGTTTTCAGTTCCTCAACATATATTCACGCGAAGGAAGACAGTAACTCGCTGGCAGGGGATTTGCGGGTGTTTCGACAAACTTACCTCCCGTACCAGACGGGGGATGAACCGCTGAAGTAGACTCGGGCTACGACTCCTATGTCGTGTACGAACCCGAGGGGGCGAGGTGATATCGTAATCACCGTCCTTCTCTGCAAACATTTTAATATTTAAACTACCCTTCCGTAGGGTTTTAAAAAAAAAACAAAATAATGTCCAAATGTCCAAGTCCAAAATCCAAAAAAAAAGTAAAGTAAAGTGCTAAAAAAAAAAATTACAAGAATAAAGAAATCCTAATACAATCTAAAGAAATAAACTCTCTTTTTTTTTCTCTCTTTTTATAATAATAAAAAAAAAATCTTCTTCTTTCGCTCCTTTCACTCTGTCTTTAACTCCAAACTTTAAGTATTCACCAAAACCTTTGGCAAATTTTTCTTTCGCTCCAAATTCCAAAATCTGTAGTAAAAAGACAAAAACAAAAACGTAAAGAAGAACAAAAAAAAAAAAATAATAATAAAAATCTAAAAAATCTAGCCTAAAGACAAGCTCCGTGTCGACGGCGCCAAAAATTGATGTGTTGTAGAAAGGTTCTTTGAAACTTGTGAAAGCAAGGATTTTAGATTTAATAAAACTTAATAGTAAAGAAAACTTAGATCAAAATTGATTTCAAGATATGAGATAATAACCAAGACACTGATTCCACTATTACACATGAAAGAATGACGGTAAATAACCCAAAACTCTAATTATCTTTAAGTCCCTTATTTTCTTAACTCACACAAAATCAGGAAAATTCTCAAAAATTACTTGTTTCCCTTAAGCATAGATTATCTTAATACAAAGCATAACCTATCTAATTGAATCACAACTAATGAAGAAAATTCTACAAACAATTAAAAACTCTGCAAAAGCAGTGATTGAGTAAATTATAAAATATAAATTAGAGAAAATTAAATAGTTACCAATTATTCATGCGTAAATAGCTTCCTCATTGCCTTGGTTGTGGGAGAATTAGCCTCTCATCATGTTGGATACACACTCAAAAATCATTATTATTGCTCAAAAGGTGTTTACAAAGATGAAATGGAGAAAATGATGAAAATCGGGTGTTGAAACGTTTATAACTGTTGCAAACACCGTTACAAAGAATGATATATATAAACCATTCGTGATTGTAGCTATGCGACGCTCTCATCCTTTTGTCGTTTTCACTGTTGTAAAGAACGACAGTCTTGGATAGTCTATTCTTCACGTTCTCAGAAGTGCAGCAGAAGAAATGGATTTTTCTGTAACTTGATTTATTGATTCTCTGATGCTCTGTAACTCTCCCAATCTCTCCCTCCTCTTCTATGATACCTAGGTAAGATATTTATAGATAACATGAGCCAGTTAGGTGTCCTCCCAAAATTTTCTGAAAATGATTTTGAAAAATTTGAATTTTGTAGTCAAGCAAAAATAACTAAGACTTCACATAAATCTGTTGTAAGAGAATCAAAACCTCTAGACTTAATACATTTTGATTTGTGTGAATATGAAGGTATCCTAACTAGAAATGGAAAGAGATATATTATGACGTTCATTGATGATTGTTCCAACTATACTTATGTTTATTTTTTGAGCCATAAAAATGAAGCTATTGAAAAATTTAAGATTTTTATTGCTGAAATAGAAAATCAATTTGGTAGGAAAATAAAGAGATTTCGAAGTGATAGAGGTCTTGAATATGATTATCGCTCCTTTTTGAAATTTATCAATCTAATAGCATTATACATGAAAAAAAACCGCTCCATATAATCCTCAAATGAATGGAAAAGATGAAAGAAAGAATCGTACACTGACTGAACTTACTGTTGCTTGTTTGCTTAGTTCTGGTGTTGCTTCACATTGGTGGGGTGAATGTTTGTTGACTGTTTTCCATGTTCTGAATCGCATTCCCAATAATAAAACCAAGATATCTCCTTATGAACTTTGGAGAAATAGAAAACCTAATGTCTCTTATTTTAGAGTTTGGGGTTGTTTTGCTGTTGTTAGGAAACCTGATCCTAAAAGAGTTAAGTTAGAAAGTAGATCTTATGAATGTGTTTTTATTGGTTATGCTCAAAACAGTAAATCTTATAGGTTCTTTGATGTTAATAATAACGTTATTATTGAATCTATTGATGTTGATTTCTTTGAAATGAGGTTTCCTTTTAAATCTAGAAATAGTGGGGGTAATAGTGGGGGTTCTATACCTAGTGCTTTACCTAGTGATGCTTCTGTACCTAGATTGGAAGAACCTAGCAGTGAATAAACTAGGATAACTGAAGTTGAACCTAGACACAGTAAAAGAGCTAGGACTGAGACAAAAGATCCCGATTTTGAATTTTACGCCCTAAAGGAAGAACCTTCCAATTTACAAGAGGCGTTTAGTTCTGTAGAGTCTAGTTTCTGGCAAGAAGCTGTAGATAATGAATGGGATTCTCATATGTCTAACGGAACTTGGAGTATAAAAGATTTACCTCCTGGTAGTAAGCCTATAGGTTGTAAATAGGTTTTGAAAAGGAAACTCAAACCTGATGGAACAATAGATAAGTATAAGGATAAACTAGTTGCCAAAGGTTTTAGGCAACGAGAGAATGTAGATTTTTTTGATACTTATTCCCCTGTTACTAGATTAACATCCATACGTGTTTTGATTCTTTGTTCTTTGCTACTCATAATCTTGTTATTCATTAAATGGATGTTAAAACTGCTTTTTTGAATGGTGAACTAGAAGAGGAAATTTACATGGAACAACCTGAAGGTTTTGTAATTCCTGGACAAGAACATAAAGTATGTAAGCTAGAAATTCTCTTTATGGTTTGAAACAGGCTCCTAAACAATGGCATGAGAAATTTGATAATTTAATGATTTCAAATAACTTCAGAATAAATTAGGGTGACAAAATGCATCTATTATAAATCTGAGAATGATGTGTGTGTGATTGTTAGATGCTTTTGTTTTTATATTAGATTAAGTTAATTGCAATTATTAGGTTAGGGTTAATTTCAATTAGGGTAAGGGGCAAATTAGTAATCTCAGGATTTTTAGGACAACCCTTAACAATTCAGGTTAGGGTGCCTTAAAATCAATGGACCCCCCAAAAAAGGGTAGTCCCTAAAATAATGTTCAGAATCTTAGCAAAAAAAACTAATAAAACAAGGGAAACTTAAGAAAGTGCCCAAGAGGGGAAATCTAATTAAGAAAATGCCCACATTTTTTTGGAAATTAATAAAATGCCCATGCCGTCACATTTTCCGTCTGGCCCCATGAGTTTGGTAAAACTCGTTTTACTTAGTCAATATCTCATCACACGAGATGAGATATTGGTGGGCGTAATGACCAATATACCCCGATAAGAAAACGAGTTTAAGCCGAAGTCTAGGGTTCACTTCATTCATTCCCACTCATTTTCTCCGCCTCTCTCTGTCTCTATGAGTCTGAAGAACACGAGTATAAGTGATTGAAATCGAAGATTTGTTCTTCGTACTTGTACTTATGGTATTTAGATCTTTATTTCTGTAAACGTGAAGATGAAGAGCAAAAAGGAGAAGGTGAAGTCGAAGTCGATTAAGTCGTAAGTTTTTTTCATAAACCCTAGATTTGTTCTCTTCTATTTAGATCTGTTTGTTTTATATTTGATTAGATTTGTTTGGTTTTATTTGTTTGAAAAGGGAATCAAATCTATGAAGGGTGCTGCGAGGGTTTTATTTTTGTTTTTTTGTTTAAAAACAAAATCAATAATCCCAACCAAAAAAATATAGTATCAGATTCTGTTTTTTAAATATTTTGTCCATTTTATGTGTAATTAGGGTTTGAATTTGATGTTATTTGGGCTTTAATTTGGGTATTTGATTTAATTAGGGTTTTAATATTTTGATTGGGGTTTGTAATTTGAGTTTTAATTTGTTGAATTTTGTAAGGGATTAGGGTTTCAGTTTGGAATTGAAGTTTTAATTTGTATTTGGTATTTCAATTAGACTAATTTGGGTAATTGTTGTTCTGTTGCAGGGGATATGTTCATTATCCCTACAGAGACATCAGTGTGTATGTTCAGATTAGTAAGATGATAGTAGAATTCCCTCACATAGACAAAGAAAAAATTGATTTGAAGAGATTTGAGAAAATGTTGCATGCAAGGTTGGGTCTGGAAAAAGAAGAAATAGTGAACTTGTATTACACACCTGATGATCCATGTTCCCCTGAATCTTTGGTAACAAATGGGACTTCTTTAAGTTCTGGGACACTTCTATATCTGATGAAGCTGATTTTATACATCTAAAGCTGTCTATAACTAATTATGAATTTGGATATGATGACTTCTTGAATGCTACAATGGAGCTTCCAGTGATAACAAATGATGAGACACCAAATAAGACTTGGAAGACAAATAAGAAGCCTGTTTCAAGGGAAAAGACTAAGCCACCTAGGAGATCACCAAGGCTAAATACATCTTCTGAAGTACAGAACTTTGATCAACAAGGAGGATTATGCTGAATATTTAAAGACATATAAATTTCAAGCTCACAATGAGGAATCAAGTAGCAGTGAAGGTATGAAAAGTGGTAAATCTTGAAAATAGAGTTGGAGTAATAAATGTTAAATCTTAATTTATGTATGTATAATAACTTTAATGTTTGTACTTTGCAGATGAAGATGGTAGTGTTCTTGAAGATGAAGATAATGATGATGGTGGCCCTGAAGTAGTGATTAAGAAAGTTAGTGGCAAACCTGATTGGTAAAACAAATACCAACCAGATATCAACAACATTGCTGAGGAAGATGATCCAAATCTATTCCCTGAAGAAGATGTAATACCACCAGTGGATCCTAGTAAGATGTTTGTAAAGTATGCCTTTCATAACAAGAGACATTTTAAAAAGCATCTTAAAAAGTTTTGTGTCATTCATAATTGGCAGTTCAAATGTAGAAAAAGTTGCTTAATGCAAGTTAGGGCTCAGTGTAGGTTTAAGGATGAATATTACTGTAAATGGTTTGTTTATGCTGGTAGAGTAAAAAATAAGTAAACTTTTGTTGTTAGAAGTGTTAACTTGGAACACACATGTGTTGGGGATAATAAAGGTAAGAATAGAAGTGCTGATCCAGAAACTGTAAAAGATGTTGTACTTGAAAGTTTGAAACAAAGTTCCGAGGCTTTCATACCAAAGACCAAGAATATTCAAGAAAACTTTGCAGGTATTCATAACATCAACATTCCCTATATTTGTGCATGGAAAGCTAGGAATCTGGTTCTAGAAGAATTTTTTGGAGATTATGAAGAAAGTTATGCTGATGTACCTAAGATCTATTCAATGGTGGCCAATACTAACCCAGGATCTGTTGCCAAGTTTACATATGGAAGAAAATGTAGGTTCTTTTAATATTTCAGTATTGTATTCTTCTTTATTCTGTATTGGTAATTTTTTTTTGTGAAAAAACTTATGTTGAAAACTGCATATGCATATTTCAAGTTTGAAACTATGACAATATCATTTGCTGCACCAATGAAAGCTTTTTCAGGAGTCTTGCAGAGGTGTTGTAGGCTTTGATGCATGCCATCTTACTGGCAAGTGGGGTGGTGTCTTAATGGATGCAACAACACTTGATGGTGAGAATAGATTAGTACCTCTAGGTATTGGAGTGGCTAGAAGTGAAACCAAAGAAAACTGGTTAATATTCCTCAGAGATTTGGCACCAGGGATCTTAGATCCTCATTCTGGAAAAGTCACTTTCATATCAGATCAGCAGAAAGGTTTGTTAGAAGAAGTTGCAGAGGTGTTTCCTGGTATGCCCCATAGATATTGTTGGAGGTAATTATCTTACTTTTAAATTTGTTGTAGCAAATTTATAACTTCTTTATTTACAATGATTAATTTTACATTTTGTTTGTGTGTGAATTATGTTGCAGGCACAATTACAAGAATTTCAAGAAAACTTTCAAGTCCCCCACCTTGCATAGCTCAATGTGGAATGCTGCCAAAGCCTACAAGATAAAGCATTTTGAGGTTTGTTTTTTTTAAATTTGCTTGTATTTAAATTTCTAGAGTAATGTAAATACATACTAATGTACAAATGGGTAATGTAGGAACACATGATTTGCTATGTACCAAGAAAATGCTAAAGATGCAGAGTATCTTATGAAACAAGGTCACTGTAATTGGGCTAGTGCTTTTTTTGATCCCACTAGCTGATGTGAGCATCTGAATAACAATTTTTATGAATCTTTTAATTCAATGGCTACTGAACTGAGAGATAAAACTATAGTTATTCTTGGAATGTTGTATGGTGTATAGGTGATGAAAATGTTTACAAAGAGAAGGGAACAATGTACAAAGTGGAAATCTGGAGATTTGGTTCCTAAAGCTAAGGACCTTATCAAAAAAATGCTTGTTATTAGTGAAAAATTCCATGTTGAAGCTAGTGAGGTTGGGGAGGTTTATTTTCTCACCAACAGGTCCACTAGAAAAATATTCACAGTCAATTTTATTGAGAAGAAGTGCATTTGTTTGCAATGGCGGTTTAGGGATTCCCCTGTCAACATGATGTGTCTGCATTGAAGACAATCTCACCAAATTGGGCTGAGTATGTGTCTTGATCTTACCATTTATTGTGGCATTTATATTTTTGATTTCTCTTTTATTTGTGCATTAATGTACCACCAAATATTCAAGGCAAGATTCTAACAATATTATTTACATTTGTTTGTCAGGTATTGCTCTCCTTATTATTTTGTGGATTATTATAGGACCACATATGCTCCAAAAGTTTTTCCACTAGAAGACATTTCTGAATATCCAGAGGTACTATTCTATACTTTATGGGTTGTTGTGCATTAAACTTTAACTTTATTTTCTATTTAAAATCACTTTAGGGTTTCATCAGTTCCCATATCATCTCTTCTTTCTTCTCTAATCTTTACTTTTCTTTGTTTCTTGTTGCAGCCACCAATGGAAAACAAGATACTACACCCTCCCAGCTAAAGAAAGCATGTCATACCTCATTCAAAGAGGAGAATAAGTTATGATAAACCTCAAATTGAGAAGAAGAAAAGGAAGTGTACTCAGTGTGGATCTACAGAAGGTCACAACAAGAGAACTTGTAAAGGTGGTGATGTTGGTAAGAATCAAACTGGATATAGGCCAAGAACTGAGTGTGATGCTACAAACTTCACTTTCACAAACTAAGATGGAGCTGAAACTTGCACTGCAAGGGGAAAAGCAAAGAAGCAAGGAAAAGCATCATATGTTGGTGAGTCTTATGCAAGAACATCCTCTCATGGAAAACCACATCCAGTACCAAACACTCAAAGATCT
This sequence comes from Papaver bracteatum, assembly GCA_023529315.1. Taxonomy (NCBI): domain Eukaryota; kingdom Viridiplantae; phylum Streptophyta; class Magnoliopsida; order Ranunculales; family Papaveraceae; genus Papaver; species Papaver bracteatum. The sequence goes on from JAJJWX010003506.1 coordinate 1,851,041, forward strand.
GCATCTGCAGGGCCTAGTAACACACAAAGTTTTATTCAAGCTTTTTCAGGTTTTGGATATGTGGCTCAGAATATTTCTACTGTTACACAGGCTAAGGGAAAGAAGATAAAGAATGCAAAGAAGAACTAATGTGTGTGTGTGTGTTTTGCTTTTTGGTTGGATCTGTCACTCTTTCTTGCAGTGTTTGACTTTTGTTTCAGCTGCTTTTAGGTCTGAACTTGTTTATGGATGACAAAACAATATGGATTTGAAGTAGCTTTTAATATTAATCAAAGTTTATTAGTTTAAAGTCGGGAAAATTACATTGTATGCTTTTTGTTAACTTCCTTACATATTTCTTTGACATGAATACTTGAATGCATAACACTTTCCCTTGCAGCAATGACTATGTGATTAGAAACCCATCTGAAAGCTTCACAATCTGTGCAGGTAAGATAATCTATGTTGAAGTTGTGACTATTCTTACATAATTTCAGTTTTATTTCTGATTTGCAGTGATCTTTGAAGCATTATAGACTGTGCAATGGACATTTGTTGTAGGAGTGACCAGCTTCTCCACAAGCACAACAACAAATCTTAAATGGAAGCTTGATATCAGCACATCTGACTACATCAGTGGCTAAAGCAAACCATTCAAAGTATGTGCAGGTAGGATTTGAGCACTTGAAGAACATTTCACCTTCTGTTTCAGTTGTCTTTGATCTAAGTAATTGCCTTATGCCATTACAAGGTATATGTTTACACCTAGAATACATCCAAGGACAAACCTTTGATTCATGGCTTCCTTCATCACAGATTGAACATAGATTTGGTTGGTTCTCTTCACTAACCTTGATGTTGTTGTTTATACTACTACTAGGAGAATGTATCAGATTTTTGCTCATGAGTGTTTGTAGTTGGTTTGTTTTTTGGTCAACTTGGGTCTGATCATTGGTTTTTATACAGGCTGAAAGAGAATATGACTGTTATAAAGGGGATTAAATCTGGGCCATTGATGGTCACTACAAGATAGTGACACGTGTCAGCCGACCGTTACTGAAGTTTGCACATGTGGATGACATGCTGTCACTCATGACCTGAGTTCATGCTGAGTCATAGTTCCAACATGGGCTGATCCAGCTGATTTAGGGGTTAGAATGTCATTTGACATAGCATATTTAGTGCCACATGTCATGTAACGTCCGTTAGCCATTTTTTTGAAAAAACGGGACGGAACAGGTCAACTCATGGGCATTTTATTACTTTTCAAAAAAACGTGGGCATTTTCTTAATTATATTTCACCTCATGGGCATTTTATTAATTTCCCCATAAAGCAAAGTGAAAACTACCCCAGATTTTCTTGGCATCAAAACAAGGTAATGAATGAAAGAAGAATAGACGGAATCACAATGAAGAATAAGAATGTTGTAGAAGGAAAATATATAACCAAATATCGATTGACCGCCATGGTAGTTCATCGATGAGCTGCTTCCTGTTAGACCGTAATGAAAAAGTCCTCGAATTTGTTAGTTTTCTGTGATTTTCCCAACCCATAGTGGACTTAAAATTGACAAATATTAAATTTTCCGAGTCCGTAAGAATTGCCCTAACGATTTAGCATGAAAATCTTCACTTTTAGGCTTGCAGATTACCATTTCATGCTTTGTTCTTCAAAGCTTCAAAACCACAACACTTAGCCCCTGTTCTACCTGACGTGAATCTTGACTTGAATAGCTCGGTCAACATTTTTAATCTGTAATTACGGACCGTTAAATGTAATGAACGGTCATGATGCAAAAACGTTGAGTGGTTCTAGTAACATTTTTGGTCTTAATGTGTCGGTAATTGGAGACCGTTAGATCCTATGAACGGTTGTGAGTAAAACAATGATTGAGTGAGCTCTGCATTGAAACCCTAAATAATGTAAACCCTAGTGCTATATAACAAGCAGCGCCTCCTTTGATCAAACTCCATAAACTCTATCCCCTCACAACTCTAGCGTTTCTATGCTCGTTGTTATTGTTGTCAAGACTCGGGAGTACTCAATAACAGATGATGAAAATATATGGAATATATGTTGTTGATGGATTCTTAGTTAGCATTCCAAAGTGTTCCTCAAAACAGGTTCATTTCTTTCGATACAATCATTTTCCTTTTCACTTTACATTTCATGGTGTTTTTAAGTTTTGAAAACTTGATCTATAATACAATGATTTTATTTTCTGCAGGAATCAATTTGTTGTCATAATGACTTTTCCTCTCAAATTCTTCTGATTAGATGAAAATGCAGGGTTATATTCTTACGTCTAGCATCGCCAACCATGCGTTTCTTTTTTTCCTGACCATTGTTGCTGACCTTATCAAAGGTCAGTGTGGTATATGGGGCTCGGCCAGCTGCATTGGAAGTAATTAATAAGAAGCAGCAAGTTTAAGTTTTCTTCTTGGATTTCACTTTTTTGAAATGCAGACAAATTTTTACTTATAAAGATAATTACTCGTTTAGTGTTTGGATTTTGTGTGTGGAAGGCAACAAACAAAATTTCTCCAAACTGAATTTCTTGTGTATTGAATTTCTCGGTGTCAATTGAAAAGATATGAGCATGTAATTTGAAATTTCTTAGCATCAATTGAATTACACTTCAATTTTGGTTACCCTTGTCTTTAATGATATCATTGTAGTTTTTGTGATTTTACAACAAACATGTAAATTACTTCCTATTGTGGAGTCGTCAATATAATGGCAATTGACCTCAATTACTCCATGAGAAAAATCTCAACAAGTGTAAACACCCTGTGTGCTTTAGCGTGGTGTTAGTATACCACCAAGCATCCAAAGGTCACAATCTGTGTTTTCAATCCGTTAGATATAAGGAACGGTTGTGATATAAAACCAAAGATTGAATGAGATCTGTAGAGAAACCCTAAATAATGTAAACCCTAGTGCTATATAATTGTCGCTTTGGAACCAGCTGCTGCTAGGGCCTCCGGTGATCAATCTTCATAAACTCTCTTCGCTACTCCAGTATTTCTATGCTCAGTTAGCAATCCAAAGTGTTTGTGTCCCAATAACAGGTTCATTTCATTATAATTTCATCTATTTTTTACATTACAATTCATAGTGTTTTTCAGTTTGTAAGCCACTTGGAAATTTTCACCTCTAATAAGATTTTGGTTTTATGTTGTGCAGGAATCAAAAAACAATCAATCTGTTGTCATAATGACTTATTGTCCTCTCAAATTGTATTGATTGCTTTTGCATCATGCATTAATTGCTACAGCTTAAATCTGTGAAAGGAGGACAAATTTACTTAGAAACAACATTATTGTGTTTATTGGTTGCATTTTTACTGTAGAAGGCAAAAACTATGTAATCAATCTTTGTAATAGAGCCTGTTTTACCTTGTTTTCAAGCGAACTGTATGCATGGAATTTCTGGGTATCAATTGAAAGCATATGGCCATGGAATTTGGAAATTTTCATTATCAATTGAATAACATCATTTACACTCTATTTTTACTGTCATCCTCTAATTATCCACCTGTTGCCACGTATTACAAAGTAATTAATTACATTCAAAATAATAAGATTTAGGACACAAAATATATTTTCAAGTCACATGGAAAAAATTAGCAAAATTGCAATTACCCAGAGCACCTCTCCAAAAAAAGCTCAACGCCCCTAGCTGCCGAAAAATTATATCTCATAATATTCGACCTTTGAAGCAGCTCCCCTGACTTGAAATTTTTATCTCTGCATAATATTCGGCATTTCGAGGCACTATGTGCCAAATGGCATAGAATGCAAAAATTTAAAATAGAAAAATAAATGAACTTGAAAATCCCAAATGGGCCATTCTCTAACTTGGATCAAAATGCCAATACTCTAATGTGGGATTCAAGTCAAAATCCCTAACTGTTATCTACATTATCTAAGTATCTGTAATCTTTTGTGCCATCTTCATGAACTGGAATGGTCTCGTAACTGCAACAAAGGTATTATGGCGTTGGAATTACAATTGAGCTAGCTCGTAAGATGCAATATTATTGTTCAAAGCAAGATGTTTGCCGATTGTATAAACTCGTTTGGATAATGTCTCTAAGATCAATGACGAATTTTCATTCTAGGTTAAGCTTAAGCAAACGAGTAAAACAAAAAAGTGTACTTGACTCGAACTCGAACTTGGGCCTGAGTTTCTACCACATACCTTCCATACTCTAATATTAAGGCATCTTCAATCGTCGAATCTCTCTTATCTTAGCTTAAGCAAATGAGTAAAACATTAGGGCATCAAATCTCTTCAGCCATCAGGGAAGCTCTCTTGTTCGTTTTGTTAGATCTCTACGAATATTGCCTAAATTCGTTCTCTGATAATGAATTGGTCTTCAATAATATGTTTATCTCTCGCTAATCAAAAATACTAAATCGGACTTGACCAAAAAAGTAAATAGAAATTTTGTTGGTGTGATTTTGCCACTCCAAGTTTATTTATAGTCAACGCAACTCATAGTTTAAAATTTAACAAAATATCAATATCAGTAGATCTGATTACAACATAGCCCGAGTCAATGAAAAATAACTGGATTTCTTCACTTTATTATTTATACATAAGGTAGTAAATAAACTTAAACTGAGATGATGAAGAGTATAAATCTGATGATGTATCTCCAAGATCAGATCTTTAATTTCTTCAAACTTCAAATCTATCAGCTGAAATCTTCGAATTTTCCAAATTTTTCAAGCAGTGTAGAAAGATCCGTAGCACCATGTTAAAAAGGAAAAAGGAAAATCTTCAAGTTGATGGGAATTCCCGAGGATTATAAATCAACATTGTGAGGGCAGAAATCATTATGCGACCAGGTGCACAACACTAACACGACTAATTTTAAGTAAAGAGAGTGTGATTTTAATAATTACAAATGCTTTTCATGTTGTTTTCTAATATTTTAGCACTTGATTTTTCAGTAATTATATTGGAATTTGCTTCTAAGTTTGATCATAATGAGGCTGAATCGTCCATTGAGGGTTGGTTAGGCTATCATTTGAAGTGAAATTCCCAAATAATGTGAAGGATTATTTCCCAAGACAGATGAGTGCCCAAACCAAATTTCTGCATTAGTAAACTATTCAATTACATTTTCTTGAATTAAATATCTATCAATTATTTTCACCCAAATTAGTAAAAACAGGAATTAATTTTTAAAAAATTAGATTATCAAGAATTAAAACGGAAGTGAATTTAGTAGTAGCTGTAATTTGTGATTTTAGTAGTAGTTGTATCCCAATTACTACACTTTCTAAATCCGGAACAGCTACCGCACCTTAAAAACATTTTTAAGGTGATGAGATCCATTATAATCATTTTGTTTAACTTATATTTTATTTTATTTTCTTAGGAAAAAAAAAACATTTTTTTATATAACTAAACGTTTTTTAATAGCTTAGTTCAATGAGCGTACTTTTATGGTGGACTTGATCCTAATGTATGATGTAATCTGGATTTTTCATATGCCATACCAAGAAAATATAGTTTCACGCAGTTTGATGCAACGCATATTTTAAAAGCAGATAACATCACATTTGTCTCCGTAAAATCAAAATCAATGCTCAATTTTCTTGTGGACATACAAGGTCGACTTGAGTAGAATTTAGGAACTCGATTAAACTTCAAAGAACAGATGCTTATCCAACACAATACATACACACGACTATGTATTATTGCAAGTATGTTTGAGTCACGAGTGAATATGGTACGTAGTTAACTTCTCAACTCAACATAAAATTGTTTAGTTGTTCCTAAAGTTTGATGCTGAAAACCAAAGATTTCCTTTAAAATCATTAACCTGATGAAGGGATAGGCAGGTGTATATATAAAAAAAAATTGACAACCAAAAGACAAACCAATACTTGCTATGATTTTGGTAAGATGGTTGTGAATGTTGAAATATTTATTTCATTCCTAGAAGAACCAAAATTCTGCTTGTCTTAGGGTATCTAAACATTCAGTTCTTGCCACTCTGCAGCGTTAGTTTTACCCTTAGAGGGATTCCTTTCTTTTCAATTTATTGCATAGCAATTTGTAGTCTTTGAGTAGTGAAGATCAAGTCCTTTGCTCGGTTTTAGTGGACAACATTTGCTTATTACCCATACATAACCCATTGTCAGTTTTGTGTAATTTTTCCTTGGCCCTGTGTGGAAGTTAATGGGGAATATCAGTTTTACAACCTGAGTGTTGGGCTACTACCAAATTGAATTTTGTTGTAGTACTTACGTTTAACATTGTTACGGGGATAATCACGGTTACCATGACTGTTACCGGGCCATTTTCCAAACCAAACACTACCCTAAAGCCTCTAATACGCTTAAAGTGGAACTACGTCAAGTCCCAACCATGCCCAACCGTTGGATTTCTATCTCAAACTCTCTCTTTTTTTTATCCCTAAAAGCATATAAGGGTACCCTTAGAGAAAAATCTTCAGCCGCCGTCTCTACAAGACAAAGCTGGTTTAATTGGGGCCCCAAAAAATAATTAGGGGCCCTGACCATTTTATACCCACACCAAAAAATTTAGGGGGCTTTCAAAAGGTGTTGAAAATACTATTTTACCTTTACTACTTAAAAAATTATTAACCCTAAACATAAGGCCCCCAATTCATTTTCTAAAACCAAAATCAAAAAACTCTCCACCCCTCCCTTCCTCTCCCACCCGAGTTCTCCCCCTCTCCTCCATTAACGACAAAAAAAAAAAAAAAAAAAAAAAATCTTCGTCGATTAGTAAGTAAATGACTAAAACCCACTTATGTTTTGATTTTTTTCTTGAGTTTTGATTGTGAAATTTAGTTCTCGAACCGATTTTTTGTAGTAGCAGAATAATGGTCGTTACTTTTTATGATGTTATACCTTAACGATTGTATGATGTTATACCCTAACGACCCTAATTCTGCATGTATACTCTATGAAAAATCGTTAATTTGTATGATGTTCTAGTGAACGACCCTAATTCTGCTACTACAATTTTTTTCCCTACATTTGGGCCGTTACCTCTGTAACCGAAACTATTGACGACCCTAATTCTGCTAAGAACAGTCTCTTTATTTTAAAAATTGTTAGTGTCGTCAATATATATAAGCGAGTCGTCATTGAACTCTTTTGGTTTAGAATAGAGTCGTTACCTATATATAGTAACAGATGACAACCCTAGTTGCAAACAAAAATACTCACTGTCCAAAATATTGATAGGGTTGTCAATCTGTATCACACTACCCTAACGATTTTTCATAATCTAGGGCAAAAAATTGTAGCAGCAGAATTAGGGTCGTTACTATTTATGATGTTATACCCTAATGACCCTTTAGGGTCGTTACTCTGTATGATGTTATACCCTAATTATGTATGTATACTCTATGAAAAATAGTTATTGGTAGGGTCAATAAAATACATAGGAGAGTTGTTTGGGTACACACCCCCGACTATGGCGACCCTTACACTTGAGTTGTTCCACGGTGTGGATGATTCGATCACTTGGAGCAAGGAACAAACAAATTTAATCTTACCATTATCATAATCATGTTTGTTATTTGAATCTTCACCAACATCATTTCCTACACTAGAATCATTCATTTCAAATATCCAAATTTTTCCCCAAAAAACACTACTTCTTCTTCCCCACAACACAAAAACACATTTTTTTCTTTAATCCAAAAATTTACCCAAAATCTGATTTTAATCTAACCTTACTACTAAACATCTTAATTAACTAATTAAATTTAATTAACACTAATGACTTAGGGGTATTTTTTCCATTTCAAAAAAATAGGATAAGGGATAACCCAAAAGTGTTATTTCATGTCCCTTTTTGTCCTGTAGTGCAAGGTCCCTAATTGTTTTTTTTGGCCCCAATTAAATCAGGAAGATAAACCCTCTTATTATAGATTTGTAGGCTTATATAAGAAGAACCTTCCTCATCTGTGTCCAAACCCTAACCCTTTCTTCTTCTTCATGTTCTCAATGGAAGCAGAAACATCAATCCGTCAACAACAAATTACCCTCACAATGATTTTTCATCTCAAACAAGTATATAAGATGGTGCTATAGTCTATTATAGAAATCCATACTAGCTGACTAATTCATAAAAACCTACATTGCTATAGTCCATTCCTTATCCATTTACTCCAATTCTTACTGTACCTTGCTCATTACTTCAAAGTAACAACTTGACCCATCAGTGACGCTCTCCTTTGATGTTCTGTGAAGTTATGCGTTCTCCAATCATTTTTACTACAGATTCTCCTTTCAGTTTGTATATGAAAAATCAGTTTATTGTGTAATCATAATTAAATGCCTAATTCAAGTTGTTAATTTCTTTTCTATAATGCAGATCTACTATATCGGTTGTTATTTGTTACATTTTAAATCTGTGAGTATGAATGAACAAACTTGTAGTGGTGGAAAAATCGAAGCTAAACATGTCGATTTAAATTTGTTTTAATTCCCTACTTAAGATAGTTACATGAAGTATGTTACCTACCAAATTGTAGTGCACTTGGGTAAACAAAACAGAAGAGCAAGCTTTACTTAATTTTAAAGCCAAAACTGTTAGTTGTATGGAATTTTTGGGCTTGCAAAGGATAACTTCACAAAATCCACTAAGCCATTTCAGATATAGAAGTTGATAAATAAACAAGATACAACTAACATTAAGACAAGTTGATAAACTGCTCATTTTGTTTCTTGATCAAGTTTCATAGAAGAATACGTGAGTGAAAACAATGGCAGATTAATTCGATTTCTATTTTACTTTGAACAATCCTTTACCTAACCACCATCTCTTTGATTTGGCCAGCAGATATTGACCTCTTCCAATTCATAATTATAGCCAATGAGTAGGTGAAATACTGAGTAGCAAAATTTCCAAATCCCTTTCATCCCTCTCTCTTTTTCCTCTTAAGAATTTTGACAGTTTTAGTCTGCAGTCAATTTTTGGGGCAAAGATGGTGCACATGACTTTCTACTGTGGTATCTTTTTTTTTTTTGATTGGTAAAGAATGTTATGTTAATGTTAGTTTGTTAGTGTTTGAGCGGAGACTCGAACCGCTGACCTCTTGTTTGAGAGTCGCCAATCGACCAGATGGTTTTAGTGGTATTGCAGCCATAAAAACTTCTCGAAAATCAGAGTCTAAAATCCCCAGACGTCAACTTATCCCTTTGAGTGACTAAATCAATTAGCTCTTTCTCAAGTGGCCAAAAGTTATGATTTCACAACATTTATCTTTTGTTAATCCGAAGAGAAAGAAATCTTCGAGTGGCCATAACTTGAAAGCAAAATTAGGAGGGATATGGCGCTAATTTTAATTTAAAGGGTTGAGAGTATGTATCCTACGTATATACACAACTCTGGCCCGGATACTATATTTGTCAATTTTGTAGATTGTTTTTATGTTGACCTATTGAAAATCTTAAATATTTGTTTTCCATTGCTCTGGAACATGGATCAGGTTCGCTATTGTAAACTTCAACAAATAGCTTAATTAGTCCACTAAGCGTATATGGTGGACATAATTTCAATGTATGATTTAATCTGGATTTTGGAAATGTATTAAGTCTGATACTCATGTTTGACAAGCAGCATATCACATTTGTAACCTCTGAACTTAAAGTAAATTTTAATTTTTTATTATTGGTCGTGTGTTTATTAACAGAATCAGGAATTCTTAGTACATTACAATTTTTCGGTTCATTGACAGAATTTGAGCCAAGTATGGATTGCGTGAATTTTTGTTAAACAACTAGATGTTGGTTAAACAACTGGTATTCGCCCAGAAAATGGGGGAAAACCCTCTTAAAGATCGAACAAGAGAGAGGAGAACATAAACGCGGAAGCGTAAAGACTACATTGATATTAATCTTGGTGGAATACAATCTATTTGATATTTTTGATTGATTGATTCTTTCTTTCTTGCTTACAAATGAATACAACATGCCTATTTATAGGCTACAAAAAAAAAAAAAAAACTATGTCTATGGAGGCTAACAACTATGCCTATGGAGGCTTCCACCAAACCAACTACTAGACAATCTAGTATTCTTATTTGATTTGTCTAACTCTAGAACACTCATTTTACACATGTTAATTGTCTAACATTGACTCTAGATATCCTAGATATTTCTAGGTTAATTTAGATAGATGTGAACACTTGACTAAGTTGGTGTTGAATATTCAACACTCCCCCTCAACACCTACTTTCCAACTTCTCTTTATCGTAGACGTTTCGGTCCCCTTCATAGTTTAAGGATGTTTCGGTCCTCTTCATAGTTTAAGGACGTCCTCTTCTAAGTTTAGGGACATTTCGGTCCTCTTCGGAAGTTTAGGGACATTTCGGTCCTCTTCGTAGTTTTAGAACATACGGGTTCCATCGTAGTTTAGGGACATTGCGGTCCTCTTCGTAGTTTTAGAACATACGGGTTCCATCGTAGTTTAGGGACATTGCGGTCCTCTTCGTAGTTTTAGAACATACGGGTTCCATCGTAGTTTAGGGACATTGCGGTCCTCTTCGTATCAGTAAAATACTTCTTGTACTCTTTAGACAACTCATAGGATTTTCACCCACTTTTGTTGTTCTCTATCTCATCACCACTTGGTGATTGCTTCCGTTTCTTCACAACATTTTTGTTGTTTCTTCTTCTATTCATCTTTGTTCCAGTCACGCTTTTGTTCGAAAACTGTAACACTTCTTTGGTTATCCAGATTCTCTCACAATCTTTCATTTCGTCAAGCTTCGCCACAAGCTCGACTATTCTTATTCTTGTTATATTGTTGTTACAATTTTGTCACGCTATCCAGATTTGCCACATTTCGAATTCGTAATGATTTGCAATATTTGTGACAATTATTGTCACACTTATGTTTCCATGATCATCCTTGCATTTAAACAAACATCTTGTCTTGTCTGCATCTTCTCTATTTTCTTTGAGGCTTTCAGCCCATCTAAATCACCTTCAACTTCTTCTTTGTTTCGATTTTTTTTTTTTTTTGTCTGCCGGTGAGATGGACGTTTAGTGTGTCGGTCACACCATGAAAAGAGAGTTGAATGGCACTTTCTCACTGGCACTCTTTTTTTTTTTTTTTTTTTTTTTGCTTTCTGCTGCATGCGCGACTATCGATCTCCAACTCCATCGACCACCGTGTATCATCATGGAAACATTTTGTTTCTCTCGACACAACATCATGTTCTTCTTCCTTCAACGGTTAACTCATCACTTGTTCGAATCTCCATCGGTGGAAGAATTCATTACAGCAGCAACACCTCAATCCACTCTTATTGCTCAACCCATTTTATTCCTTCATCTGTTGGCAGAAGCATCATCATTGCTGGGAGCAGCAGCAGCAGTCTCCGTCTCGTCGTCCTTCATGTATGCAGTCTCATCACAACCCGTGTTCTCTCCACTTTTGCTTTCCGCCTTTGCTTTCCGTTTTTTATTTCCTCTGTGCGGCGTGTTAGGTGTGTCGGTATCACACGTTTTCTCTACATCTCGAGCTTCGGTCAATAATGGCAGCTGCCACTCGTTTTCCCTTCGTTCACTCTTCATCACTTCTCCTCGAACAACAGCCAAGTGCTCACGTCGAACTCTCCATGAAACACTGCCATCTTTATCACCAGCATCTCCGATCACCGAAACCACTGCCACCTTCCATTGCCAAAGCTCTACCATGCTGTCTCTGAACTTGTTTCATCTCGAGCTTCACTTCTATGCTCGTTCATCACTGTCCCGGCATTACTGACATGCATGAAATACCGTTACCATCACCGGATAACAGCATCATTCCATCTCTGGCAATCTCCACGTTCATCTTATCATCCGTCAATGTATGCAGCATCTCGCTCGAGCTCCGTCGTTCACCCTTCATCTCTGAGCTCGATTCACTTCCATTTCTATGCTGTTAATGGCTGCAACCCGAGAAGCAACACCATTGCTTGCCAAGCTCAACCATGGGCTTCATTATCGGCTGCCGATAGTGGCAGCAACTCCATTCCGTCGGAAAACCACCATTGTTCTTCTCGCTGTCCATAGTCATCTCTTCATGACAGCACCCTCCTGAGAAGCACCAACGAGCTACATGTCTCATCGCCAGAAGCAAGCATTATCATCATCACCGGTTGGAGCTCTCATGGAAATGGCAGCAAAATACCAATCTCGACACATGACATCACCTTCCTACGATGTTTTCTAGGCTAAAGCTTGTCATCTTTGTTACTACGCCAATGGCAGCAGCAAACAATCATATTTTCTTCCTTGTGCTCGCTCACATCAGCAGGCTCGTTTTGTTTTGGAAAACTTGTCTTAATAATCTTCCTTTATCTTGGCTCAAGAAACGAGTTCATAACCCTCAGCTCAAAACCAAACAACCTCGAACTTTTTTTTTTTTTTTTTTTTCTTCTTCTTCTTCTTCTTCTTCAAGATCACGAGCATGGCTTTAAAACCACAAGCGACGGAGCTGCAAGATAGCAATAATCCTTACTCCTTCACCAGCTAAGCATAAACCATTTTTTTTTCGATTTCTTTGGAGCAGCGACGCCGTCACAAACAAACCCTAAACAGCTCAAGCTTGGACTTTATGACCATCTTTGATTCTTCTCATCAAAAACATCGGTAACATTATTTTTTTCGGCACTAGTATCTCGATTGCCATGTTTTCTGGCATCAAGAACATGCCCTAAGCTCGATTTTCACCGTTAATTCAAACGACATCAAACTTCTCCTTCACCGACTTCTAGCTTCAAACTTGTCACAATAACCATCGAGAATATTGCGCAACTATTTTTTTTTTTTTTTTTAGTTTTCTTTCTCCTTCTTATTGCAACTTTAGAAACTCTTAGGAAAACATATAACTTCTCTTCCTCTCCTCTCTCCCTCTCACCTTGCTCTGATACCATCTTAAAGATCGAACAAGAGAGAGGAGAACATAAACGCGGAAGCGTAAAGACTACATTGATATTAATCTTGGTGGAATACAATCTATTTGATATTTTTGATTGATTGATTCTTTCTTTCTTGCTTACAAATGAATACAACATGCCTATTTATAGGCTACAAAAAGAAGAAGAGAACTATGTCTATGGAGGCTAACAACTATGCCTATGGAGGCTAACAACTATGCATATGGAGGCTAACAACTATGCCTATGGAGGCTTCCACCAAACCAACTACTAGACAATCTAGTATTCTTATTTGATTTGTCTAACTCTAGAACACTCATTTTACACATGTTAATTGTCTAACATTGACTCTAGACATCCTAGATATTTCTAGGTTAATTTAGATAGATGTGAACACTTGACTAAGTTGGTGTTGAATATTCAACAAACCCCACCGAGGGCCCAAAACAATTAAGCACTAGAAAAACTCGGTACAAGTAGGAGAGAAAGAAAGTCTAATGGGAAATCAGTAAAGCTTAGAAGAAGCAGGAGCTAAAAGAAAATGGGTTCAGTGACCGGCAAGAGTTTAGACAAAAATAAAGCACTAAAGGAATTGGGGAAGCATACACCATTTACGCAACGTTAAAAAGTTGTGTTGGTGATGTGATGATGTTAACGGCCCGGGGTATATTGAATGTTAGACCCAGTTCATAACATATTGAACATATGGCATCATGTAATCGGTCTAATGATTCCAAAGAATTAGATAAATACAATAGAAAATACAAAAGAATTCACAAGAAGAGAAATTATGCATAAAGAGTTCACTATTTTTTCTACTGCCAAACATCGTCATTCTTATACTTAGCAGTTCTAAGACCTATGTGCAAGAATTACATTAACTTAGAATTCAATTAGGGAAGGAAATTGGTTTTGCTAAAACCAAATGTCCAGTGTTAATCTAAGTGTGAACTCATCGACAAGCAGCGTACATTTCATGTTAACCAGGTATGCATCTGTCGGAGTGTTTTCATGTTCATCCATCACTTTCCTGATCTGATTCATGACTTTTTGAACGTTGCACCTTCAGTTTCAACCTTTGCCCCTCCTGCGGCATATAAAGAAATCAGATCTTAGAAGTAACACCACAGGTTGCAATAACCAGAAATTTATCAAGAAGAAGAATTGTAGTGTAAATCTCCCCATTGAGTTAACTTTATGGGAATGATGTTTACAAACCTCATATCTTATGGAAAATGACAAGACTCCTATCAGTGGGAAGTACGGACATACGTACGAAGCATTGGGAAAGTAAATGATCTATACCTGATACAGTTTCTTCAGCAAATTTTGTGTGCTGTTTTCCTATTTAGTGTAAATTGATGGCTGAACTTCTTGATTTAGAGTCTAAATTGATCATTCTTAACTTCTTCCTCCATTTCAGTGATATGCGCATATGACTTCACAGAGATTTAAACATAATTTTGTTTCTTTGGAATGTCCTATAACAAGGTGAATCTAGTAAAAAAAAAAAAAAAAAATTAACCCACGCACAACGCTGAAATGAAAATTAGCAATAACTAACTCGGTGATTAGTGATCAAGCATGTCATGAACCTTAACTATGGACACAGCATTATAATATCAAAATACAAAACCTGGTCAATAAGCATCTGTGGAATAGTAGACAAAAGTAAAACAATGTTTATCTGGAATGGATGTGTAGTCATCATCTTAGCCAAACACATTATTCAAAACCATATTAAAACAGGTCATCAATACAGTACAGAGTGAGCTCTTTCTTCATGGTTTAAGGGCTCAAGTAGTTTTGCTTAAATAAGAAATACTAATTTGATTTCGGTATTTCACCAATTCATTTGGAAGGTCAATTCATACCAAGTAGGGCGTAGTAGTTCGTCATGCAATACAGGGTGGGCTGTCTTGAAGATTTATGATTTAGGTTTTTTGCAAGACCAGTTGAGGGTGAACACAAAATTGGGCTTTATATAGAGACCAACAACATGATCAATGATCAGTTGTCGCTGAATTTTGGTCATTCGGGGGTTTTGTTTTGGAAGAGGAGAAACTATAATGGATTGATATATGGGTACATCAATTGAAAAGATGATGATAAAGAAATTGGTGGAGAATCTTTATGGTGTTAATATATGCTTTAGTGCTTATATTGTGATTCATGCATTTGTGGATTGGCCATTAGTTTGGTTAATAAATCTCTGATCAGTGGTGGTCAGGAACAAATGCTTATGAAGCATAATAATCCATGCATATAACCTGTTTGCATAATTTGGTCATTTCTTTGGAATCTTTTTCATTTTGATTATTTTGTCTTGGCATTAATTGTTATGCTTCTGAAACGATGCATCCATAGATTAGTCATTCTATTTTATCAATTCCATTTCACCATCCCAATTGACATTGAGTTAATAGCATAAATTATGAACATTTGCATTACATAATGTAGAATGTTAAATAGACATTGTCTATGTTTTTTGGGTATGAATTTGTAGGGGATTGGGCATGAGTAAAAAGAGTTACTCATCAAGGTATTATATTTGTTGAGATAGCAAATATATAATCTAGTGTATGCAAGTCTATAATGACTTCTTGTGAATTAACCGTAAATGTTAATTAGGATCACTAGAGAAGTTACAATTATTTTGTAAAATCAAAGAGGAACATTTTTTAGTAATGTTTTCAGAATTGTTAAATTCCCTAAGAGAAGAAGACCGTTCTCTAAAGAAGACTCAGTCAGATGCTTGTCTTATGGAACAAACTGGTTCATACTAGTTTCACCATAGAATAGTGCTATTAAAAGTAATAATATCATACTCCACCATACTGACCAGAGAGTTGAAAAAATGCTGCAGCGGTTTGCAAAGCTACTCAGGGTTCCACTCCAAATGCTCCATCATTTATTTTCGCGCTCCTTCTTACTATTCCCTGTGTGAAAGTTTCTTGGGTGTCATGCCCGTCGTTCTGAAATTCAAAAGATTCCTGATAATGTTAAGACTTTTTCTGCCAGGGAGTTCCTATAGAGGAACTATAAATTAGTCTTTAAAACAACCCCATTTCATATTATATTCCATCTTTTAAAAACCCATTTTAGTTTCAGGTTTATATTTTAGCAATTTAGCGATGACAGTGATTAATGGTTTTCGTCTGGCCATAGATGGTAACTTCATGTTAATCGAACACCAACTAGTAAAGGAAAATAAAATAAAATAAAATGAATTGGCAAAAATCGCAATCCTAAAAATCAAATTTCAGAGGCTTTTAAGTTATTCAAAGAAAAGTAAATTGAGCATCCAAATATCAAGGGAATCAAACACTAAGCAAAGCAAACAACAACTAAACCAACATATATGCATCACAGAACAGCCTAATCTTAAGCTCAGGAGCAATTATCTGGTGACACAATATTACCTATATGGCTATATTCACGGTAATCCCGCTCAGTGGTGAAGCACACCTGAAACTGTCCTGCGATTATTTACGGAATTTGATAAATCATAAGATGATCCCCAGCCAAAATTTGGGTTGGGGGATGGTTGGAGGATATGACTCTTGTTGAATCAACCTTCCACCTTCCACCAATTCCACCAATCACTCCTCCAATTCCACCACTAACCTTTACCTAACATGGACTTCCTTGTATTCTACACCTACTCCACCAACCTTCACCTAACATGGACTTCCTTGTTTTCTTCATTTACCTACTCCATTATTTAATTAATGTAATTATTTAATTCTTGTAATGTTGGTTATAAATACCTCCCATTTTGGAGATAAAGATTAACAATTATTTTTGAGTTGAACCTTAAGTTTAACATGGTATCAGAGCTCCATGGTGAGTTGAGTGCTTCTTAGTAATAGTGAGTGCTTCGTTACTTCGATTGATCCTTCTTCCGCTAGCTTAAGGTTCTTGTTTTTCTTTATACACTTATTGAAACAAGTAAGTTGTACTACCGATTTTATGATAAACTTGTTATGTTGAGTTTATGATTGTCCTTTTTAAATCCTACTTAAACTTGTTAATCCATTCATCTTGGACTAAGTAAGTTGTACTGCTGTTTTTTGTTTCGTACAAACAGTTATCATCTTTGATCAAGATTTTTTTTATTGAGTTTGTTTTTCTTATAAGAAAACCCTTGTTAAGTTTGTTTTCATATATTTGGTTTATTTGTCAAACTTAATTTCTCTGTGCAAGAGAGAAAACTTGATTTGAATTTAAACTCTTACCGTTTTTACCGTTATAGGATTTGTTCCTCTTATTTGACTACTCATATAATTTTTAGCTACTAGCTGGTTTGTTTTTCGCCCCCCATAAACAGTTGTATACACAATCAGTTTCATTTGTCCCTTTTTTAATCTCACTTAAAAAAAAAAAAAAAAAAAAAAAAAAAAAAAAAAAAAAAGCTTTCGCAAGTCGCTATGACCTGTATTCATACTTCATATAATTTCTTCTCTAATCGTGATAATGTCTTCCGTTAAACGTTGTGTTCACTGTGGAGGCAATTCACACTTCGTGGAGAAATGTTTCAAGAAAATTGGCTATCCCCATTGGTGGGACGCCTATAAAATACAAATAAAGATCGACCAATGAGGGGTAGATACATGTACTTCAATGATCACTACGACGACCGATACTCATTCTTCCGTGGTGGAATCTCATTCTTTGGTTAATCCGAACTTGTTTAAGCAATCAAGTAAGGTTGACGTCGCTTTACTTGCTACTGATTCTGGAAAAGATCATGGCTGGATTCTCGATTCTGGTGCTACGGGTCATATGACGTTTGATGCCTCTATTTTGAAAGATCCGTTCCTACCTGCGTATACAACTATTTCCAACGCCAATGGTGTACCGTATCCGGTTACCGGAGCTGGGAGAGTTGATTTAACACCTTCCTTGTCCTTAGAACACACATTATTGGTTCCTTCTCTTTCAAATAATCTCTTGTCTACAGCGCAAGTAACCGCACAATTAAATTGTTTAGTACTAATCTACCCCACTTTCTGTCTTCTTCAGGATCTCGGCAACGGGGAGATAATTGGGCGAGGTACTAAGAGAGATGGTTTATATTACATCGACGATGTTTGTGAAGGGAGATCTCTTTCAGTTAAAAGGTCTTCTTATGTATCTAAAAATCAGATCTTCTTCGTGGCACCGACGGTTAGGACATGCTTCTTTTGGATATTTGGAGCACTTGTTTCCTGATTTGTTTAAGTCTTGCAAACTGTCAGACTTTAAATGTGATACTTGCATTCTTGCGAAGAGTCATCGTACTACTTACCCAGATAGTTTCAGTAGAAGATATGTCCCATTCGATTTGGTTCATTCTGATGTCTAAACATATCATCACCACCAGCAACAAAGAAATTCTTGAACCATAAGCCAAAACTAACTCAACACTGCCACCAGTTCTGAATTACGAATTATATCACTAACCTTCTTCCGAAGCTGCTGCTGAGTAGAAAGAAAGAATATAAAAAAAAAGTAATATAGAACAGAAAGTGCTCTACCCATCATTAATGATATAATGCATAAGAGAGCATAATGTTTTAAATTAAAATTTGTGAAAAAGAAGACCAACATACGATAGAGACAATAATATGAAAGTTGAAACCACGGGTTTTCTTCTTGGGATTTAAGTTGTTTGATTTTCCTCATGATCAGTAACCCCAACAATCATTTCTAATTACATCGCAAGTTCAGAAGAAAATAGAGAAGGAGGAATGGGCAGTTTGACAAAAAAAATACGGTCAGCAATTATGGTCAGTCATAGGATACGTGTGAGCCGTTGAATAAAATAGTATAAGAAATCAACGATGATAATTTATCCCAAAATTGAAGGGTAAGATTTCTATGCCTTGTATAAGAAAACACTAGTTGTCATCAAACCTCAATTCCTTCTTTATATACAAAATGAAGAATTCCAAAGGAATATAATGTGCACACACGTAAATGCAGAAATTGGCTAAAATGAAGGTTCATCTCGGAGATTTTGATGCGGCCAAAATAACTTCAAGCATTGGCTCGGATCACGAATCCATGTTCCAGATGAGTTACACAGGGGACTGAACTGGGGAGCCACTTATTGCACCAGGGAGTTGGAACTAAAGGTCTGGTTCCTAGTCCATGGCGATTGAATTTGAGTCACGACGCCAAATTAAACGGTGATGTTCTAAATCGTATGTATTTAAAGCAATCCAAATAATCTATTGTTTGAAACGAACTTTGTTATTTTTGCACTTGATTAAAAAAAATACGCAAAATCCTAAGCAAAAAGTGGTCCTATAGCTAAGTTCCTGTGAACAAAAATCAGTCAATACATCAAATTATTAATCAGATGTATTGACTGATTTTGATTGTTATTTTATTAGATTTGAAATCTTGAAGAGTTGCATTGAGTATGAATGAACAAAATCGCATCAGAAAATGTCCGTTTACGGTGTTTTTTGGGCTCAATTTACGACATGATGGTTATAATTCGCCTCATCAAGTATACCATTACGAAATAGGACTGCACTTTCAGGAAGTAAAACCGATGAACAAACTTTGCATAATTTAGATCCAAAACCGTTGGCTGCTTACTTCCTTTTCTGAAATGGCTTGGTGTAGAATTTGGTGAAATTCCTTCTTCTTCATTCAGTCCTTTGCAATCTAAAGTTCTGCCATAAATGAATCAACTTATACTTGAACTGAATGGCCAACAGAGTCTCATCACTTGAGGATAATTCCTGAAAATGTTGTTTTGCATTCACCTTAATTGTGAACTTAGCAAAGTGAGGGAATTTCTACAAGTAACAATTAAGACAAAAAAGTAGTCTCCGAAATAGTGGGTCGAAAACTCAGCAACTCAGTCACCGGCCCGACACACGAATTGGCACTGCCTTAAGTTGCATGCACCTAATGCTAATTATGGAAGACCTTGACAAAGTGTTAGACCATTGTCTTCTTCGATAACATGCCTTTAAAATTCGTAATGATTATCAAATACCAGCGATGCATTCACTAAATCACCTCAATGGCCACACAAATAAGGCTGTTGAAACATTAGTGTAGTATGCCGCTTTCTGTTTGTAATGGATGAATATTTAATTTGTAACATTTTACTAATTATACATGATTCTGCTAATGAACCCAGTACTTGTATTATTCAGCAGCAACTTTGAATTCTCTGAGGATAATGAAAATGTTAGTTTTTCATTCACCTTAATTGTGAACCTTAACAAAGCAACGGACGGTCTACAAGTAACAAGACAAAATAGCAGTGACCTCTTTGTTTTTGTGACAAATCGTCTATCCAGAGAAACAATAAACAAATTATAAGACCAATGGTGTATAAACAAGATTAGAAGTCAAGCTGTTGGGAGATCCAGAAGATGTCTTCTTAATCAATTTGTGAACATATCATAACATTCAAATACCACATGATGCAGTTACTGGTGCATCTATACTGTTCTGGAATTCCAGCCTCCTTGGATAGCTCTTCATATCCAAAACCTTCCGAGAGGGCCTTTCGGCTTTCAATTGTATCAAGAGATACTCCCATGGCCAGAAGTCTCCCAATTTATTCATTTATTGCCCTATCCATAACTTCATATTTTCTTGTGGGGGCTAATGATTGTAATTACAAACAGGTTGAAATAACTCCTCTAACTGTATCTTCAAACTCTTTAAGTCAGAAATTAATCTGCATGTAACCGGATTGCCACAACTTTGTCTCAAGAGATGAACTGACATTTCCACTTAAGCTTAACATGGAATTAGTCGGTAGTTTTCCATTTCGTCCCGCCTGGCTTGGTTTTATTTTAGTTACCACTCAATTGAAAGCACATATGGTTTCTAAATTTTTGCTCGTCTCAATTGTTTTGGTTCCATTTAATCCTGTATTCTGCGAAGCGAAAACGCTAATTACCTTAACTTAAACACGTTGGAATGCACATTTTATGTAAGGTGCCCTTCTTAAGCTTATCCTATCGAAGTTTACTCGTGTTTTGAATGGAAACAATGAGGTTATTTTTCTTTCCTCTAATTAGGGTTGAGTTTGATTCCGAGGTTAGATCTTCCGACGTCAGCGCATACAATTTTTAGACATGAATCAAATCTGCAACATTCTAAATTTATGGACAAAAAACTCACCAAGACGATGCCAATAGAATTAGGCTCACACAAATATTACTAGTTATCCAGATTACAGTTAATTGCAGCTAGACATCTAGCTTGGTCTCACATAGAAAAATCCCAAGTGTTTTTTTATTAGATCTATACATGAAGCATTTTTCAACGAAGTACCATACAATTTAAAGGGATAAGAACTATTGGAAAAAGAAGCACCAAGCTGAAGACAGATTGTATGGTCTGAACCTATAGCCACTTGATTCCCACAGCCATAATGATAAAGGAAGACTCCATGGAATGGCTTATTTTTGAGACAAAGAATTGTTAGAAAATGACATCATCGTAATCACCAACACAGATTTTCACATAGAATGCGAGAGAGACCAATTGTGTGCAAATGTTGCGCCCATTAGGTGCAGGTAGATCACAAACGGTGTATGCTTCCACCATTCATTTAGTTCTCTAATTTCTTCTGAACTTGTCCAGCATTGACCCTATTGCCTTTAGTTTCGGCTTCTAAGCATTACTCTCCAGTGTTATTGTGTTCGGCCCTTGGTGGGTTTTCCCCCCTTCCTGGCAGAATATATAGGTGAATTTTTTGACCGAAAATTAGTCAAAAATTCACCAATCGAATATCTCGTGTCCCCGCTGCTTGCTAGCGTGTAACGACATGAAAGATTCAGTTACTAGCTAACAAGGACCTGCTCATTTTTCTAAACATGATTTGGCTAGTTTTTGGTGTTCCTTTGCGTTGCTGGTTTGCGCATTCAGCATTTGCTACTGATTAAGTCATTATTGCTTCATTAGAGTGATCCACAACATTTATCAGTGTAATGTAAGTAATAAACAATGTCAGGATCATGACCCCGGACTTTTGAAATGTTGCTATAAGTTTCTCTTTAGGTCCAATAGACCTCTTGAGAATAGAAGACGGTTAAGTTTTGGTGCCAGTCTTGAGCTTCCCATTTTTGATCAAGTTTGCTCAAGTTGGGCTAATATTGTTTTTTTTTTTTGATTGGCAAAGGTAAAAATATATTAGAAAAGAGCCCACTAGAAGTAGGTGCTCATACAAGAAAACAAACCCAAAAACAAAAACAAAAAAATAACAGACACAAAAAACTACGTTATAAAAAAACTATCCCAATTAGCTAGAACATAATATAGACTAGTACCCTCTTAGGTCCTCAGAATTTTGGCACCAAAAGAATTTCTGAATCCTTACTTTTGTTATGACATCGTCAACCGACTCTGTGGCATTCTTCAAATATTATCGCATTCCTCTAATTCCAAATGTTCCATCATATTGCAGCTGGTAGGATATGCCAAAGCTTTATCCCCACTGGATGAATTAGCTTGAATTACCAACTCTTTAATACGTCGTCGACGCAGTTGGGCAATGGCCATATTTGGCTAATATTCTGAATGTGTGAAGTTTACATATCTAAAACAAAGTACACACATCCGTCAGTCTTAATAGATTATAAAGTTGTGTACCTGACTAGCGTATATGAACAAAATACAATCAGACTCGCAAGTAACAGTTCAGAGGAGGGATACTAATCATGAAGTGGAAACAAAATTGAATGCTTAAGATGGGAAGGTTGGAGACCAATCAAGTGTAGGAAAGCTGGCAGATTAAAATGTAACAATTTACAATCAGTACAAGTAACATAAATTCTTTATATGGCTGATTCTTTATATGAACGAAATCTAATTCAGCACACACAGAACAAATTCTTAAAATTAATTAAAAATTGTAGAAACCTGGGTTGCGATAACATCACCATGGAAAATTCCCAAGTCGCGGACATAACAGAGGCCAACACTCATACTGTTTGCTAGTAACAACAGAGAGATTTCTTGAGCTGCAAAATGAGCTACAAGTTTGGCAAGACTTGCACCTCTGACTTACTACCAAATGGGAGTTGCGATGGAAATACCTGATTAAGGGAGGGTCGACCTAAAAAGTCTGTAACTGGCCTTGTTGTGTGGATGTCTATGAGTAATACGAAACCAGCATGTTCTGGGATTGTGATGTGCAAATTCTCAATAAACGAACCTCTTCACTTGTGCATTCCAGCACGACCTTTGCTCCAAACCATAAGAGATACAGTGACAAGAAGGCAGCTTCAAACTATTTATTTTCAGAAACATAGATTAATAAATAATGCATACATCCAATATATGGTGCCTCTGGATGGTGAAGTTTTGAATTATTCTTGGTTCACTCTGATGAGTCTAGCTAGCTGCAGGGGGTGGCGTTCATTTTTCTACTGACTTGATTTAAGACCGCTTTACAACAGCACTAGAAGACTAGAACATCAATTGCTTAGTCTTACCCAAACAGCAAAATTCACCCGGGAGTTTCATACAGCTTCTTGTGCAGCAACATTCAAAGAAAGGTTATGGTATTGGCAAGGCACCCTCCTCTGAGAAGTTGTTATCAGAATCCTTAAACAAGCAAATCACATGGAAAATCAAAACTAAATCTTTGTAATAGTATAACTAACAAGTTCCACAGAGAAAATTGGAATGTAAGCTGCCAACTGAGATTTATATGTTTCAGAAGATAAAGAGAAAGTTACAAGTACAACAACACACTACAGATATGACTACACCTCTATTGCTATTTCCAACTGATTAAACAGATTACATATTTGTTTTCAAAGCCTAATCTAAAATACATCAACCTTGGTGTTAGATGCAACATTGAAACTTCAACACAAACAACTTAAAACATTCTCTAATTCCAATGATTACCGGCCAATATATCAGATCTTAAATCTTCTGCAGACCAGTACTCCAACTTGATCTATTTCTTTATGTTGTTCGTCAGTCTGCAAATTCAAGGGAACCAAAGACTAAGTGTTATTATCCATATCCGATTATGAAGGGAAAAAAACTACTTAGATTTGAGAGGATAAGTCATTACGACAATTTCAAAGGATATCTGTTTCTCTTCTCTTTCAAATTAAAATCAGAACTCCGAGCATAACTACCCATCTGATTTCCGAAACCGCAAAGTTCTCTGCTGGTTTTTAGCTCAAGGCCGCCTCACTCACGCTGGTGGTCTCGGCCGCTCTCAATCTATATCTACTGAAGTTAAAGGGTTTGCTTGATTTATATATGTGCAGAAATTTGTGTAATTTACTGAAACGCCCTTGACAGCTTGACCTAATCCTGGTGGATATTTGATTGCAGCCCAATGAGTAAGACTGGGTAATGGTACACATGAGGATCAAATTCACGTCGTGGTGTCAACACAAAATGACTTGAAATATGAACTGCACATGGTAATTAACGGTGGTTCATAAACTTGAAATAGCAGTACATTCATCATTTCAAAGTCTATAAACACTTGGAAGGCATGTTAATGCACTTGAACGCAGTTATACAACCTTCTAGGTACCGCACATACCTGCATAGAGCACAAAGCATAATACGCGTGACAATGCCATCTTTGCACAAGCTTCAATAAATTTTGGATCAAGGGGAGAAGGAGAAAGCAAACGGCAGCAATTGTGATTTATGCTGGCCTAGTATGGAAGATTTGAACAATATTTTACATTACCTCACGTATACATTTGAATGTTTAACCACAATATTTTAATATCGAAAATGCAAAAACCATGTGAAACAAAATTTGAACAATATGGAAGAGCTATATGATCGTTGAAGACAGTTACGGTCACCAATCCATATGTGACGATTACCGTGCCATTTTCAGTAGCTTAATGTTGATAAATCTTAAGCATTTCCAACCACTGGATCCTTTTGTCTAATATTCTCTTATATAAATATGCCTACAAATATAAGGTAACCCTAGAAATCTCTTCACGCAGCCGTCTCTAGAGAGTTCCTTGTTCATTTTTCTCTCCGTGTTAGTTCTGGAAACTTCTTTCAAACCCAAATTCTTTCTTTCTCATGTAATGGATGATTCTTCTTCAATTTTGATTGATATTTAGTCATTGTTGTTCCTACTACTCTCATAATTTCTATGAAACTGCCCGAAGAAGATGAAGATGAAACTCTAATGTTGATGATGCAATTCAATGATTTTTCCTCTGAAATTAAGTTTATGATGGCCAGATCAAGGTTTCCCTTGTCCCATATCCTCCAACTATCCCCCAAATCTAATATTTTGGAAAACATTTGATTTTGAGTATGTTTTAGCCTTTTTCCTTTATTGTCTCTTAGCAGTTGGTGTTCAATAAACATAACTTACTTGCTACGGCGAGAAGAGAACCATTAATCACTGGTTGATTTCACTCCCATTTGCAGTGAATGTGATAGATATGATTATAAAATCCCAATTCAAAACACTGGTTCTGTCAAACCTTTAGACCAATATATAACAACCAAATTTCTTCCAACCCCCTCTCGTTCCTTTGAATTTTTCCCCTTTGTCCACTCTAACATTTTTTTCATCCAAGCCCATCAATGATGTTAGTATCCTTCACAGCTTCCACCCCAAACAAACGAATTGTTTCTTTTTCCCAAGTCATAGCTGGAATCATCAATATTTTCTCTTAATTAAGCAACCAATTTTGCACTGTCGGAGAATTTTAAATTTTAATCATCGTGACTGGTAATCAATCTTAAAAATAAGAAATAAAAACCAATGTAAAATGACATATTCGGATGAGATTATGACACCAACAGTTTGTTTATACTCAATACAGCTCTTAACAGATCAAAATGTACAAACAAATAACAGTACCGGTAGATCTGATTATAAAAAAGAAAATAACAGCTTGAATTAGTTTTCACATACAAACTGAAAGGATCTGTAGAAATAACAAGCGCAGACTACCTACTTAAATAAGATTTATAACTAATGCAAAAATCAAATTTTACACCAGCCTTTGGGGCAAATCTGAACATATGTGAAATGGTCTTACTGCTGACCATCAATATCATAGTTTTTGAGAGGAAAAATCATTGTGAGATTAAGTTGTTCCTGATGGATTGATGTTTCTGCTTCCATTCATGGAACATTGAAGATGAAAAATGAAGTGGAGATTTTTAAGATCTGCTGCCGCACTTGATTTTTATTTTAGGGTTAGGGTTTGGTTTTCTCTACAAAGATGGAACTAAGAATTGAGGAGACTATGCTTCCTATAAATAAGGGTTACAAATATGACCCGTTCAGTGTAGAGGTCTTTAGTGATCGTTGATTTTCTTACACTATTTGATTTAACAGCTCTTATGTATTCCGTGAGTCACCGTAATTGCTGACCGGTTGACCGTATAATATAGTGGTTCGCAAAGCCATAATTAATGATGAAGGCAGACTCCATGGCACGGCTTCAAATGAAGCAGACCCCAAGCAAGTACATATACTATGTAAGACCCATAGTCCTGAACCACCGTACTAATGCCTTGCCACATGCTAACATTAAAAATACTCGGCACCGTTCATCATTTTAGACTTTTCCGCAAACAATTTGGCTTCGTATATGCAGCAATCTTTTAAAGTTTGAGACAAAGAATTGAAAAGAAATGGTAAACCGTGCGCATATCAGGTGTTATGATCCTGACATTGTTTGTTACATTGGTTACACTGACCAAGAAATGGCCTGAGAAAGGAATTTGACCTGATGGTGAAATTCAGTATTTAACTATTGAGAGGGAATTTGCAACTGACGATACAAATGAAGTCAATGTAAATTAATACGGCACTGGAACCAAATCACGCATACAATTAAGTAAAAATTAATGCAGCTTTAGATTGCTTAACTTTGTCAAGTGAACTGACAATCTCTAAATTGGACACTGGATTGAGTAAAAGGCATTAAAAAGCTTAATTAGAAACGTTGTTTAGGAGTTGAGTCAAACTGCTCTTTGTTGGCATTGCACCACCACTAATTATCTGGCAAGTCCGCATTATCAAAACAGATGCTCAGAGAACACTAGCCACTACCAATGTGAGAAAATGCTGTCACCGAAGAATTTAAGGATACTCATAATTTCAATTTCATTGTAATTTTGTATTCTACAGAAATCTTTTGAATACTAGCCTTCGTGCAAGACCGCCTTGAAAAAACATTCTAAGCTGCAAATCTCACCACGTGTATCAGCAAGCACATACCACGGGCGTGTGTAACACAAATGTGTGTGAGAAAGTTCGGTCAGTTTTACGGCCGTTAGATAAAAAAAAAACCTGAAATAAAGGGTGATATATTAACCCTAATATCAACGGCAGATCTTTAACCATTATAAGTATAAGTCCTTGCTAACGCATCCAAACATCGCCTTCGTCATCATCCGTGTAGAAAAGGATAGGAATCCCTAGCTAACCCTTTGAATCAAATATCAACAGTTCTCTCAATCTATCTCTGACAATCATCAACATGCAATTACAAACAAAAAAAATCATGGCAGAAGAAGTGGTGGTAGTTCAATCAACAACAAGCATTATGATATCTCCTCTCAAATTGTTAGTTTAATGGTTCTTCGAATTCTCCATGACCTTTTGTTTTGGCTCTCCGTAAAAATCTTTTGTCTTTGTCGGTAGGTTTCATTCCGTAGAGAGAAGAGTGGAAAGAGGGTAAACCGGAATGATCTCTTTGATGGAACATAAGATGGAAGAGCAAGATATTTATCAAACATGTTCTAACCGAATTGAAAGAGCACATAAAGATGAATGCAAATTAGATAAGAGTACTAATGGAAGAGGAGGAAGATATTGTAGGAGATCTGCTAAGACTCTGTTGTTATTTTATTACTTTTTATTAATGAGATTGTGAAAATATCCATGTACAATTGTTTTTATGTTTATTTATTGAAGATCTGAATTATCTGTGTTCCAAAATTCTGGAACATGGATCTGGTTGACACCGTAATCTTCAAGGAATAGCTTAGTCCTGTGAGCGTATATGGTGATCCCAATGTATGATGTAATCTGGATTTTGGATATGCCATAGAAGCAAATCAGCATATCAAGAAAATGAAGTGTCATTCAGTTTGATGCGGAACATGTTTTACAAGCACCATCAAATTTGTGTTGTAAATGTTCAATTTCCTCCGTGGACATACTAGGTCGACTTGAGTAGGAACCTTCTGGATTCCATGAAAAACACTATTAAACTTCAAAGAATAGCAGCTTATCCAACATCTACACGCACTATGTATTAAGTTATCACGAGTATGTGTGTTTCTAAGCCTCTTTGAAAATCGGATTTGGACACCGGACTATCGGTGAACAAAGTCAAGTTGGATTGGTTCGACATTCAATAATCAATGGCTCAATGCAACTCCATTTACATTGGTACAATTTTATTTTATTTACGAATGCTTTTTTTTTTTTAGTCCAAAGCAAAAGTAGAAAAAACACGAAAGTTGATCGAACTATCAAAATTAACAAGAATTTGGGATTTTGACTTCCCACATTAGGGTATTGGCGTTTTGATCCAAGTTAGAGAATGGCCCATCTGAGATTTTCAGGTTAACATTTTTTATCTTTTTTCATTTTTTGGCATTCGACACCATTTGGCACATTAGCGCCTCAAAATGCCGGTCAGATTTCTAGGAGCTGCTTCAAAAGTGACTGTTATACGGAGATATTATACTGCAGCTCAGTATCCATACCACAGATTTCAAAATATTTAAAATCATGTCAAACTTGCAAAGGCATCCTAGTATCCGTGTGCACTTTCGAATTTGAATAAAGAAATAAAAAACCGAAAATTCATACAAGCCCACATTAGTTCTATCGCTGGTGGCACTAGTAAAAATACTGAGAGAGTAAGCATCTGTAGCTAGTGGATCGTCAGTGTGAAACCTATGTGGGAGGATCCTCTGGATCAAGATACTCCAAATGAGCCACACATTTAAAGATGGTAAGGAGATGTTGTAATACATTCAGCATATGTAGATCAACAAATTACAGAAAAAGCCTTTCAATCTATGGGAAGTCTGGAAGTCTAGCAAACGAGTTCTGAAATGAGTCAGTTATCAACCATGCCCAGTCTTCCACTGAAGCAAAAATGTGGCTACATGGAAGGCACTGTATATCGTCCACCACTCATCGCAATCAACATACTTGCATACTACATTTCGCCACACTATGCAAAGATAAGTAAACACAAATAATGACTATATCATCTTCTCCAAAACTCAAATAGTTTGACTTACTATAGAACCTGCTACTTGACCTATTTCTTCTGAGATTGCTTAAGCCATTGAGTCATACCCAATGGTTGATCATTGAATTATACACGTTGAAGCCATGCAACAGTCAGCATCAAAAGCATAATTAATAGATTGAACCAGCATTTCAGAGTATCTCTGCAGCAGTTAAAAGTATTTTAGTGTTCTATCCCAATGAAAATCACATATAAATGGACTACTGACATGAAAGACAAACCTACTAAGAAGATAAGATAAATTTGGCATAATTTGAGAAATAGAGTTGAAGATGGAACCAATTCTGTCCTAGTAAGCTATTTGGTGGGTCTAGTTTTGTACATGTTGTGCCAATGTTTTATAGCAAACAACTTTTGATTCTCTTAAAAATCAAGGTTGCGACCACCTGCCTCACCATACATAAAACGGCTTCTTTGCTAACCACACAAAACCAGTTTTCAATTGTTAAGTTCTTTGTCTATGTTGACCTGGTGATTAAAATCCAATGGAAACTTCAGCATGAAATGTTAACAGAAAATACAAGGCTCTATAAAGGATACAACCAAAATGAATTAATTGTAGACAATGGCATAAATTTAAGATAAGTAAGTTGAACATTTAGGCTACGAGACGCAATTTTACTGCTGATTCAAATTTTCAGGGAAAACTATAATATGAAATATTTCATTGGATCTTTTCCAAAATTTGTGACTGCATCATAGCTAGAGGACAACATTAAGTCTACAGAACAAGTAGCGGGAACATATTGCTCATTTAAGTGGGTAGAAACTAAATGGTGATCGCTGGAAGCAATAGAAAGGATTTAAATTTTCTACACCCATGATAGTTAAATCATGCTAACAAGTTTCTTGCAGAAAATTGAAACATGCAGGGTAGTGTATCAAATAGCACAAAGAATCGTTATTCATTAGGTGATAGCAATCACATACAAATGAAGATCAAAGAGACAGTACTATCCGACAAAGAGGGAAAGCAAAAAAGTTCATGTGCGAAACAAAATTCACCAGCACATCTCAAAAATCACTAAATTCCCTTTACTTTGTTAACTTAAAGAACCTTATGTGTCTCATTATCATTTCCTACGTAATTTGTTATAAGAAGAAGCAACACATACAAATAACCGGCACATACCAACAGCAGTCAGTTGACTAAACATATGCATCAAGTCCGACTAACTTTCCTTGTTAGGATCTCATACTCCTACCATATTCTACATGTTTGAATTTGTACCGCAGGAAGGAGTTTGGCATAAAAACAAGGGAAAATGCTCTGCAGAAGAGCAGCAACTGAGGCGGAATTTAAGGATACTCTCCAGTAAAAGGGTAAGAATGTACCAGCCAACAATAACCTGACTTTTCACTAGTATTTAAGATACTTTGCGTCTAAATAAACAACAAAAACCTTATTTCCCAAATATCTACCTGAAACAACCAACACTGCACACTACCAAAACTCTAGTAGTCTAGCTACCTGTTGTAGTTCGATTTATAAAAATTACCTAAGTCTAACGATAAAATTAGCTGGGAAAAATCAATGAGAAAAATTGAATTCTCAGATCAGTTGAAAAGAAAAACTGAAACTCAAAAGTCCATGACATGCTACAACCCTTTTGCATTCTATTCTAGGATCGGGTGCATGTGCCCACTGATATCTTCCTACAATTGTAATTGTAAATTGTAATACACTCCTCCTTAGTTTTTCAGCTCACCATAAGCCATGTGTAACAAGTAAGAGGTTAAACCCACTTCTCAACACCTTAAAATTATCAGGTCTCTGAATTCCAACAATGCACTTAAAAAGTCTTTAACTTTAAGAAGCACCAAGTATTTAAGCTATCTAACTAATTAGAATTTCACAGGAACAACTTTACACCAGAGAACCTTACAGTTTACAGCCCTAAAACTAGTTTTTCTTTGAAATTTTCTCCTAAAATCACAAGGTCTCAAGCGGGTTAAAAGACTAATCCTCCAAAAGCCGGATTGTAAGTCTTGCATAGTATCATGTTATGCACCCCACATAAAAACTTCGACAAAATAAATGAATCATTATAAGCAAAACAAGAAATGCGCCATCTTTGTGAACAATTCCCAAGCTTGTCATATTTACCGTCCTGGAATGGTAGAAGAAACCAAAAGAAAGTCCGGCAATAAGATAGAGGAAATGAACTTTTGGTTTATATGTACGAAAAAAAATGGGGTTTGGGACCTTATAGAGAAAGATCTTTGTGATTGGATAGGGAATACCAGACTAAAAGGGGTTCTCCACTCCAAATGCTCCATCAATTCTTCTCACACTCCTTCTCACAGTCATGTCCGAAAGATTGTTTGGTGTAACGCCGTTGTCCTGAAATTCAAATTGATTCTGGATAATATTAAGACATGTTCTGCCGAGAAGAAAAGACAAAGTACACAACGACGAAATATATATATGCATCACATAACAGCCAAATGCTAAGCATAAGACTCAACAAGGAAGCATTTATCAAGGTGGTAAAACTAGACGAAATGAAACCAAAAACAAACAAGAAAATATAAAACATTAGAATTAAGAAATTAAGGCAAAGCATCAGAGTAATGGAAGTATAAAAAACAACATGGCCATAAAAGCTTCTGTTTTTTGTTCAAGTAGAATTTCGTCATTTGCTTTACCATTATACAAAAACAAGCATAGGCGCACTGCCCAAATTTGAAGAAACTCAGAAATCAATCAGCCATTTAATCACACTAAAAAAAAACCTAACAAAAAGAACAAAAAGATGAAGAGTTTACCTTGGCTGATTCACTATTTAATTTTCAGATCCTAGTGGTTTACTGTATGTATGTGAAATTCATTGAAGCTCACATACATTGACTGCAGAGGTAAAGAGAGTCATGACGATTCCTCGTCTATCACTTAAACTACCCCTTCTCAAGGCTGAATGAGACCAAATTTCACGTTAGGCTGCACAAAATAAATAAATTGTGAGCCAAAAACCTAACAACGGATACGAAATCAAAACTTAAAAAGAAAATGAAGAGTTTACCAGCAACGGAAACAAACTCAACCACGGAAATCCTATGAAGAAACGCAAAGAAACTTGATATTTTGAGAGGAAAAATCATTGTGTGATTGAGTAGATCATCAACAATAATAAGACAAGGGCTTCATACTCTTCTAGGATTTTCATAGGAATCATGAGAGTAGTGGTAATAACCAGATCTGTGAGAGATAATTATAAACGTACTCTAGAAGAAGAACCATCCATTTTTATGAGAAACAAAGAATTTGGGTTTGATTGAGATCTAACTAGCTAGAGAGAGTTTATCTGTTAGAGGCGGCTACTCATTGTTTAAGGGTATCCTCTATCTCTTTTTAGGTCTACCTAAGACAAAGTTATAGATAGAAATCCAACGGTGGGAATATTTGGGACTTGACCTAGACAACACATTAGGGTATTGAAGGCTTTAGTGAAGTACTTGGTTCGGAAAATGGCCCACAAATAGTGTTAACCCGTAAAAAAAACATTTGTCGTGTCTGGGCCATATATCACATTTTGTCAAGAACTTTGTCAAGTCTGTTTTCCACTAAATTCAATTTGGTGTACTTGTCTTATGCGTTGTACTACTTCCCCTTCTAGTTATGGATGCTTGTAGGGGTGGTTTGCCCTTTTTCGCAGCAAATCAAGATTGTACATATAAACCCAAACATACAAATACGCAAACAACTTTCTGCTAGCAATAGAAACCGTACTGAAAGCGTGTAAATCGGTTGACCTTGACCGTATTTACCTTGACCTTGCTCCAAGTACTCTGGGCAATGCTTCCAACTCTGTTCAATTGGTGAATTCTAACGTCGTTAAATTGAGAATGCAAGTGACTGAATCTAATATTTTGATTGTTGTAGAGGAAAGATCCAGGAACCTTAGATTGTTTAATGACCCAATTTCCATGGGTATAAGTGATGCATGGCGGAAGCGTTGAATAGAAATAATACTAAAACCACATGTTTCCGAGATACCACTCTCCACGAAAACACTACTTTTTCAATTCATCCAAGACTGATTATTATTAAAACAAAGAGCTCTTTATATAGATAACTCTTCCCCTATTTCCTAAACTATTAAAATACTTGTTACCTAAAATACAAGATATTTCTAAACTAATGAAATCCCTACATAATTAATAATATTTCTAGAATATTCTTAATAAATAATAATAACTTAATTTATTACAATATATCTTGCGAAAATAATTGAAATAAATTAGAGGATAATAAAATATGCAAGCATAATTAGCGAGGCTAGTATTAGAATCAGGTAGGACTTTTATATGAGAGTAATAAATATCGAGATGCCTCATGCTTCTCAAAGCCTTCTTATGCAGCACGGTGGCTCCAAATTGTAGGAACGACTAATAGATAGCATCCCCAGCTGATCTAAGTACCTAATCAGGCCAATAAAATGAGTCTCATTCTTTGAGTTATTTGATCATGCAGGAAATTGAACCAGCTTGAATTGCTCAATCAGTAAGTATGCCCAATGCATGTTTACAGCATCGCAAACGTGTGTTTCACTAGTAGCTTTTTCTTCTTTGAAACCAAAATATAATTAAGTCTACACTCCTTGGTCTCTTACTTCCTCTAGCATCTTGCCATTTCTTTTGAAAAAGGAAAATTTCAAATAAATAAGAAAGGGTGCCAAGATAGCACCCCCAGAGAAAACAAGAAGAGCTGAGCAAAGTGATTAAAGAGCTTACAACAACCTACTCTCTAAACAACCTTTCCCAATCATAAACAAAATCATCCAACATAATATGCTTAAAGTAATCGATATGAATTGACCAACTAAGAAGCAACACTTTGATGTCTACAATAAGCGAGCTTAAAGGCTTCCTAATTTGTTTCTTAGCAATCACAAGATCATTCCTTTCCAACCAAACCACACACCAAATCGCAAAAGGCAAACAATATCTCAAGAAGACAAGCGGTTTGATAAAAACCTTCAATTTCCACTTCCATAAGAACTCGATAACGGACGTGGGGTGTGACCAAGCAAGATCTAACTCATGAAGAAAGTGCTCCCAAATCTCCCAAATGAAAGGACAATGGAGAAAGAGGTGTTCCACAAACTCCTCATTATTATTGCAAAAACTACACATATTCACTACCGTCATCCCTCTTCTCGCTAACATGGAAAGAGTTCGCACCACTCTATGAGCTACTGCCCAAACCAGAAAACTGATTTTTGGCGGAATTGTTTTATTCCAAATGTATTCAGCTGGAAACTTAGTTGGAGCGGTTCTCCCCTGGTCATGCATAATCCAAGTGTAACAAGAACTAACCGAGAACGTACCTTGGGTGTCGGCAGTCCATTTTCGCCTATCACTTTCAGCAAGAATCCCTTGATTGTCTAAAATTCTAGAGAACTCCATCACCTCTTGAACTTCCTCTTCTCTAAGCCTTCTACACGGATCTATGTTCCAACACGGGCTTTCCGCATCTCCATTGTTTACCTCTTCAACCAAAGCTTCCTTCTTCTTGCTCACTTTCCACAACTTCGGAAACAACTCTTTAAGAGTTTTTTCGTGACACCAAACATCCTCCCAAAATTTTGTTTTATTACCCCTACCTATCGAAATCTTTGACCCATTTTTGAGGATGTAAGAAAGGTTAAGAACGCCTCGCCAAAACCCGTACCCATAAGTTATCTTCGAGTCTTTAGGAACCCAAGCTTCTTCTACACCGCCAAATTTCTCATAAACCAACTTCCTCCATAAACTAGCCTTTTCTTCGCCGTATCTCCACAACCATTTGGTTAACAAAGCCTCATTGGTGGTCTTCATATTCCTTATGCCCAGCCCGCCTTCACTCTTGTGAATATTAACTTTTTTCCAACCCCTCCAATGAAGTCTTTTCTTCTCTATCGTATCTCCCCACAGAAAGTTGCGCATAAGTCTCTCTAATTTCTTTACTACTGACGCCGGAATCTGAAACAGAGACAAGTAATACAAAGGGATAGCTGCTAATGTATTGTTGATCAGCACCACTCTTCCGGCTCTTGAGAGGTACCTCCTCTTCCACGACGCTAGTCTTAGAGTCATCTTTTCAAAAATTGAATTCCAAATTGATTTTAACCTCCTGGACGCCCCAATTGGAATTCCAAGATATGAGATAGGAAACTCAGTAACCTCACATCTTGCTAAAACAGTGCACACTTGCAACTGCTCCTGCGTAATTTCAATACCCACCATGTAACTCTTTGAGAGATTAACTTTCAACCCCGTTTTATCTTTAAAGCCCTCGAGAACCTCCATAAGTTTCTGCACCTCTTCAACCTTGGCGTCTAAAAATACAATCGTATCGTCGGCAAATTGGAGATGCGATATTTCCATACCATCTTGCCATTTCCGAAAAGCGACTTCCTGTTTAAAATATATAAAAACCAATGGATAAAAAAGGGCACCAACGCTTCCGTGTCTTTAGTGGTACAGTTTATACCACGTAACCATGAAGTCACGGGTTCACGGCTTGGTTGGTATCAATCGCCGGTGAGTGATAATTTGGATGCCCATATCAGGAAAACACTACTTTTTCAAAACCACATGTTTCCGAGATACCACTCTCCACGAAAACACTACTTTTTCAATTCATCCAAGACTGATTATTATTAAAACAAAGAGCTCTTTATATAGATAACTCTTCCCCTATTTCCTAAACTATTAAAATACTTGTTACCTAAAATACAAGATATTTCTAAACTAATGAAATCCCTACATAATTAATAATATTTCTAGAATATTCTTAATAAATAATAATAACTTAATTTATTACAATATATCTTGCGAAAATAATTGAAATAAATTAGAGGATAATAAAATATGCAAGCATAATTAGCGAGGCTAGTATTAGAATCAGGTAGGACTTTTATATGAGAGTAATAAATATCGAGATGCCTCATGCTTCTCAAAGCCTTCTTATGCAGCACGGTGGCTCCAAATTGTAGGAACGACTAATAGATAGCATCCCCAGCTGATCTAAGTACCTAATCAGGCCAATAAAATGAGTCTCATTGCTGAGTTATTTGAGCATGCAGGAAATTGAACCAGCTTGAATTGCTCAATAAGTAAGTATGCCCAATGCATGTTTACAGCATCGCAAACGTGTGTTTCACTAGTAGCTTTTTCTTCTTTGAAACCAAAATATAATTAAGTCTACACTCCTTGGTCTCTTACTTCCTCTAGCATCTTGCCATTTCCGAAAGGCGACTTGCTGGTTAAAATATATAAAAACCAATGGATAAAAAAGGGCACCAACGCTTCCGTGTCTTTAGTGGTACAGTTTATACCACGTAACCATGAAGTCACGGGTTCACGGCTTGGTTGGTATCAATCGCCGGTGAGTGATAATTTGGATGCCCATCTCATATTCCTACATGAGCTATCAGCCAACCAAGTTCTTTGTTGAGTGTTGAGTGAATCTTTTGTATACCAACTTCCACTTTGTTGATTGATTGAAATTAGGTGCAGCTAACAGTTTTGTCTTCAAAATTAAGCGAAGTTTGCTATTCTTCTTTTGCATTGTTTCCCCAAGTGCACTTCCATTTGGTTTAATGCAACTTAGTAGCATACTTCAGGAGGCGAATTCGAATCATCAAGTCTGGTAATTATCTTAAATAAAGAATTAAAAGAAATGTAAATAGATATTTTTAGAACTCACAGGTTCTTTATACACAATGCATCTCACAGATTAAAATTTAACAAAATAACAACATTAGATCTGCTTATAGAAAACAAGATTAATAACAACTTGAACTAGTTCCAAATTAATTATTCATGTACAAACTGAAAGGGGGATCTGCAATAACAATTAAAGGACTACCTCCTCATCAGGAAGGGTGAGCTTATCCAAATCAAGACATTTCAGGGATATTTAGTTCGACCAATTGAAGGATGAAAAAGAAAATATGACAAGTAACAACCAATAGATCCATCTAATTACAAAAAACAAAATAACAAGTAAAAGACTACCTCCTCCTCGTCTCATGGTTTCTTCTTCTGGATACATTTCCTGGATCTGTTGAGTGGATAGAGTTTAGAGGTTAACCGACCGAATTGGAGGATTACATCATAGGTATTGAGAGGAAAAATCACTGTGAGGGTAATTTGTTGTTGATGCTTCTGCTTGAATTGCTGGAACGTGAAGAAGAAAACGAGGAGGAGATCTATACGATTTTCCGCCGCTCTTGGATTTTATAGCGGCCATGTTTCTTATATATATGGCCTAGAGAACTATCCCGTTCAACTTAGGGTTAAATTTTGATCGTTGATTTGCTTACACTATTTGATTTCACGGACCATAATTACTGACACAAGAAAAAAAAATCATTTTTTTTGGGGGTTAAAGGGACCGCCTTGCTGACAATAGTATCTTATAACTGACTGTGTTTAGTGTTGATTCCCACAGGCATAGGATAAAGGAAGGCCCTCCATGGCATGGCATAGCTTAAATTGTAGCGTCATGATTCTATTTACTATTTAGTTTACGACTATTTAATTTGTTTCTCGGCTCAATAATTTTGTTGCGTATGCAATTTAAGTGAAGGAGTAATTGTAAAGTAGTTTATTAAACGCACAAGCAGATTATGCCAGTAATCTTGCATTGAGCATCGTTGCACTTTGAATAGCCCTTGGTTAGGACCTTCCAAGGGCAGTCATCACCAAAAATAGATTTCAGTTCCTTGGTCTTCTATCCCTATTTAGTTGATATGATCTCTGTAAGCGGTTACAGGTTGGTGGTGATCTATTTTCAGATTATGGTGCCACATTCTCGAAATTCCTGCAGCAGTTCAGAGTCCTTCTTTCTCGGTTAATCTCATTCCTCTGTAAATGACAATCGTATAACTAACTGATTTGTAAATCTAAGAAGAATCTTCACTCTATCGAATGATCCACAAAGTATAGGCATCAAAATTGAAGTATGACAAATGAGATATGAGAAACAAAATGACTTGTTCGTATACGAAATTCAATGCTGAAAACTCAACCTGAAGATAAATCTACATCGAAATTATCCGACAATACCAGAAAATGCAATGTTTGGTCCATATGGATACAAAATAACCAATTATTCATTGGAATAGCATGTAACAAAATATGCACCTGTGCAAACAAGTCTGCCCATTGTGGGCCAGTATCTTCT
This sequence comes from Papaver bracteatum, assembly GCA_023529315.1. Lineage (NCBI taxonomy): Eukaryota > Viridiplantae > Streptophyta > Magnoliopsida > Ranunculales > Papaveraceae > Papaver > Papaver bracteatum. The sequence goes on from JAJJWX010003506.1 coordinate 1,889,396, forward strand.
GGGATCTCTATTCGTTGGTTCATTACCTGCCACTACACAACTTCAAAGCTATACACATGATATGGTGCCTCTGGCTCTGGTCTGGGATGGCACTCTAATCTTGGAAGTTGTTACCAGAATGCTTATATCAATTTTGTAAGCGAACACAGGATGATGTCTTCAGACAAAAACTGTTACAAATCAATATAATCGATTTGATATCCAAGAAGAACTAAAGTCACAACTTCTAACATACACATCACCTGTGGGCTGATCCCGTGCCTCGTCTTATGGGCCATTTAGTGTTTCTCTATCTATAAAGAGTTTTATGGTTCCGTAAAATTACCTTTACACATAAAAGCAACTCCAAACAATCATACTACCAGTTACGGTGGCACAAACCTAAAATTTTCTCAGCTTCAGTCCTTCTTCTTTAGTGCCACTTCATCGATGGCTTACAAATGGAATATGGGTTTTGTGTCTCATGTACCTTGGATATGAATTGGTACGAGCAAACTCGGAAATTGGATTCTTATAGGGAATATCCTCTGATTGTTGAGGTCTAGTACCTGTTCCGGAAGAAGAAAATATAGTAAGTGGCAGGAAATTTCAAACAACTACTACTAAAATCACTTCCAATTGTAATTTTTGATAACTTAATTTCAATTAATTCATGTCTATCATAATGCAGAGAATTTTAACAGCTCTTGTTACACTGGAAGTTGGACTTTGTTGTTCAATCAGAGTCTGGAATGACAATCGAGGACGTTGCTAAACCCAATTCCAAGTAAGCCTCCTATTGGTTCTTTGCATATCCCTCGATCAAATCAGGGGCCTCAAGTAATACGAATCCAAAAGATTTAATTTTTGAAAGAGCCTCACCTAGTGAAGACTGAAGAGCGCAAGATTAACAAATGGGTTACTGAATGTGTGGGAAATGGCATATGTGACCGATGGGTTCCAATCCTTGATGATTCTAAAGTACGATGTGAATGTTCCTGAAGTCGGATTGTCTTTGAATCATAACTTAGCTGATATACATACTTGGATAAAAAAAAGAACAAAATACAATTGTCTATCGACATCAACAAGTATATTTATATACGAGATTTGTTGAGCAAGGTGGCTTCGACATTATCTGATATTAAGAAATAGTTTGTTTAAACATGTTTTGTGTTTGATTCATTCATTTATATTTTGTTTCAGAAAATATTTAAATGATATGAGAGCGGAATGTGGTCTGAGTTTAAGGGTTGGTCCTAAGGATTGGAGAAGACCTGATTATCCTGGAAGCGATTATCTGAAATTTCTTTCTCTGGTAGATTTTGAACACACTCTCTTTACGGATAAAATTAGTTGTGTTAGTCTAGTGCACCTGATCAGTACTATGTGAATGCCCAACAACCACCAATTGAGTAAGTTATTTGAGCATTGGTTTTCAAGTCTTTGTATTTTGAAATCTTGGTCTAGAAACAGACATGAAAAAAATGTCCTTAGTGTGAGATTAACCAAGTTTTTGTAATGACCTTTTAAGACTCATATATTTACAAGTATGAAGGAATATGTCTGACTAAGTTTTGGCTGTTCCGGATTATTTTTGGTAAAATTTGAAGAAGGTTGTTGCAGCTGCTATTGGCGATACATCTGCGCTTGAATCTGACACGTGACTGAGGGCCTTGTTGGGGAGATAGGACCTTTGGTAGCGATTAGGATTGGGAATGTGACTGAAACTGTTGAACAGAAGGTTGTTGGGGATGAGGTATTTTTTTTTATTGTCCTTGCTTAAAGAAGTTAACTTTATGGGACGGTGGTCTGGCATTTGCAACTAATAAGTGCCAAACAATATCGGAAAACAATAATGTGAAAATTAAAATTAAAAGGCAAAGAGAATAATAAGGAAAATGTTTCCTTTCTTTCACTTGCTACGCTGTTATAGTAGTACTTGTACCCTTCAGGTAAGGAGTGTTCTATCCAATTGCAAGGAGGATATGTAACCTGCCCTGCAATAGGTGCTAAAGTAGGAGTTATAGCGTCTGATGTTGAAGACTTAGGCACAGCGGCTGCAGTAGCATGACTGTTGGAAATTGTCTTTCCTAGAGAGAGGAATATTTCCTAACCACGGAGGAGACTGCAATGAAAACATCGGAACTATATAAAAGTACTTTAAATTCCATATGTTGCTTCAAAATACCATCCTCTATTAGTTCCTGCGACCATATAGAATGAGCAAAAATGATTTAGAACCAATAACACGTAGAAAAACAAGTATCCATAAAGAAGGGGGGGAACCTTGACGTTTTACGGAATCACCAAGCACATCATACTATGTTAGACTCCTAAGTGAACTATTAAAAGTAAATAAGATGTATCAGAGTCACACCCCAAATGGATCAAGAGAGAATATTTAGTTCCGAAGAAGCAAATGATGGTGGTATCAAAACCAAGATTCATTTATACCAATAAGCTCTTGTTCATGAAGATTTCAAATCCAAATAAAATGAAACCAAAGCCTTAAGCTTAAGACACAAAGGTGTTGGTTAGGGAACTCAAAGTTCAATCACTTCAATTTGGGATGATAGAGGACAAGAGACACCAGAATACAATAGGTTAAGGGACCAAGAAGAAATCTAAGACAAGTAAGCTCGACATTTAGGCTACCAGACCCAATTTAACAGTTGTTTTAAATTTTTAAGGGAAAACTCTAGTGTAAAGTACTTCAGTAGGTCTTTTCTAAAATTTGTTATTGCACCAGATCTCGAGGACAACATTAAGTCTACAGAACAATTAGATGGAGAATATTAAAGTTTCTTGCCGGAAACTGAAACATGCATAGCACTGTATTAAACAGCATGAAGAATCAATATGATCACATGTAAATGAAGATCAAAGACAGTAATGTCCTACAAAGAGCGCAGGCGGAATAAAAAAAGTTCATGTATGATGCCAAATTCGTCAGCACATAAAATCACTTAGTGCCCTTTGCTGGGTTAACCTAAAGTAAAAACCCTTTGTATCTCATTAGCATATCCTACTTAACTTGTTACAAGAGACAACACATACAAATGAGCGGCACATACCAACAGCAATCAGTTGACTAAACATATGCATCAGGTATGACTAACTTCCACTGTTAGGATCTCAGACTCCTGCCATATTTTACATGCTTGAATGTGTATACTAGAAACGAGTTTGGCATGAAAACAAGTGGACGATGGTCACAGTACTCTTGAGAAGAGCATCAAATTTGGTGGCATTTAACGAAACTCAACTATAGAAAATTACAGACTAAAAAAAAGAATGCAACAGAAAATAATATCATGACCTTTCACTAGTAATTAAGATAACCCGGTGGCCTAGGCACAATTGGCAAGAAGAAGATAGAAATTTCACTTCATGATAACGAGAACATAAACTTAATCTGGTACGGTATAAATATAATTAATAAGAACTAGAAACAACATCGGCCATTTTGCATCCTCATATACAATAGCCGCGGTTTCCTGTTTTAGTTTCTTTTATAAAAATTACCTAATGCTGACAATGAAGGTAAAATTAACCTGTAATTATGAGAAACAAGGATCGTATTCTGGAATCATAGGTCTCAATGGAGCATTTTGCACAACCTTTTCAAATCTAAGGACTTTAATTAATTTTTTATAGTATGTTGGCTACTGACATAGTCCAAAATACAATCATTGGGTTTAATATGATTGAGACAAGGATTGAAAAATGAACCTGTAACTCAATATGATTTAAAGAATTGTAGTATCCTTCAAGACAATATGCAAACTTTCCAGAGAAAATCTAAGTTACTGATACAAAATAATCTAAAAATTCAATTCAATGACAATCTACGATCTAACCAAGTTCGACTACTTGTTTGAACGTTCAACATTACATTTGTACATTTAGGCTAAATTAAGTTAGCTAAAATCATAGTTTTGAATCTAAAGTTAGAGGCATGTATGAACTCAGTTTGTAACAATTACATCAAAACATGACATAGAAACCCAAAAGTATTTGCATATTTGAGAAGCAAGAATAGAGTTAACCCTAAGCAATGGGATGTTTACTTTTACATCTTCTTGTTCTAACATATACTCGTCTAGATCTTTCTCTCATACCTATAACAATCTTATCACTGGTTTTACATTATTGCTTTGCTCAATAAACTTGAGTACAATCAAATCACTGCTAAATAGAGTACCTTTTGTTGGTAACAATTTTGGTCTGTTTTCTAGCAGGAATTCTGAATTATCCATTAATTACTAGATAACCACATCCAAGCATTTAAGTAATCCTTAATTTAACAATTCAAGATTCGATCGGACACATTTCTTCATACTTGGAAATATATTAGTTTAGAAACGTCATTATTAAAACTCGGCTAATCACACACTAAGGACATCTGCATAGTACCGACCAGGCGCACAACACTAACATGTCTAATTTTATCTGTAGAGAGTGTTTATAATACTTACAAATGATTTTGATGACAGAACTGCGGCTTTCAGTTATCTTATCTTTCTTCACTTGAGTTTATGGTAATTATTTTGGAAGACCTTCCAATTTGATCATGATGAGGTTGAATCATCTATTCATACATACCTGTCCCTGATTCCACAAGGAAGAATGTTAATTTTCGGGAAGATGTGTGAATGAGGATGTTGGGATGAAGGTTCGTAAGAAGGTTAAGTGTGTAATTGATTCCATGGGGGATATGCAAACAAGGTTAGGATATCATTTGAAGTGAATTCCCCAAAAGTAGTGGTGGATTATTTCCGAATACCCAAGAGTGCCTAGACCAATTTTCTGCATTTGGAACAAACATGAATTAATAAAAAATAGGTTATCAAAAATTAAACTGGAAGTGATTTTAGTATTAGTTGTTCGATACTTACTCTTGTGACACCAGAGAAACATCTTATACGAACCCAATTTCCGAGTCAGCACATACAGATTCATATCCAAATCAACCATTTTCTCTTCATCTTCTTGTTCTGGGAGTTTCATGTGAATCATAAGAGTAGTGGTGATATCAAGATTGATGGTGGTGTTAAGATGATCCATTATTCATAAAGAATTTGTGCAATTGTGGGAGAGATGAGATCTAACAAACAAGAACAAGAGAGATAGTGTTACAGATGGCTGTTGAAGAGATTTTTTTTAGACAAGAGGATCCAACGATTTGAGATGTTTAGGTTTTGAGATACAGTTCCACAATAATTAGGTTATTGAAAGGATGTAGGCCTGTGTGTAGTGTTTGGTTCAAGCCTTCATGGCCCGGAAATAAAGTCAAACTCTTTCGTAATAACAAACGTTATGTTTTATAACTAAACGTTTTTTATAGCTTATTCATGTGAGTGAATATGGTGGACTTAATCTCAATGCATGATGTAATCTTGATTTTGTATGTTCCACACAAGTAAATCATCAGCATATTAAGAAAATGAAGTTGTCTGATGCGGCAAACAGATGCGCATATTTTACAAGCGGCGTCACATTTATGTCCGTAAATTCAAAATCATATGTTGAATATTCCCATGGTCATGGGCATACAAGTTCGACTAGAGTAGAATTTAGGAACTCGATTAAAATTCAAAGAATAAAAGCTTATCCAACACATACACGACTATGTATTTATGCAAGTATGTTTCAGTCTCCAGTGAATATGGTAACTAGTTAACTCTTCAGCTCAACATAGAATTGTTCAGTTATTCCTAAAGTTTGATGCAGACGAAAGATTTCCTTTTAAAATCATTAACCTGATGAAGCGATAGGCAGGTGTATAGAAGAAAAGAAATATTGACAACCAAAAGACAAACCAATACATACAGAAGTCGATTCCTCGTATACTTTTATATTTTTTTCCCTATAACAGCATTCATAAACTTAATTTTCATTGTAGTTTCAAAATTTCTTGTCCTCAATCCAAACTAAGCCATATCAAGAAAAGTTCCAGTAGTTCTTAGTACTACTATTCATAAACTTGGTGGTGAAATGGGGGTTACACCATAGTTGAATATCCTGTTGTTTCACAAAGCATAATTCTTGTTCTTAATGAAGAAAACTTCCAGTAGTTCTTAGTACTACTAGTGGTGGTGAAATGGGGATTACACCATACTTGAAAATCCTGTTGTTTCACTAAGCATAAATTGCAATTAACAAGGCATCTTCAATGGGCTGGGCTGGGCTGTCATCAAATATATCCACTGTATTAATTAAGAGGTATTTTGGTAAATTAGACAACTTTCTTTATAAATGAACCAAACCCTATCGCTTCATACGCAGAGATAGACTAGCAGTGTGTGTTACTGAGGTGCCGTTTCGAGAATCAGATGCGGGATTATGATGAGACTGGTTCTGGTATGAAATGGGAATCATTACTATACATATACTGGTGGAGATCAAAGAGAAGACAGGTCTCACAGATCTTTCAAATTCTTTTCAGTCATAATGATTTATCCTCTCAAATCTAAGTTTTAATTGAACTCCCAGCGTAAGTTCTGTAACATAATGGTGTTGTTTGATAAATGCATTGTCTTAGCCGTCAACACTGACCGTTCATGTTTCTCTATGTAGGCATATTCTCATATTTGCCTATGAGATAATAAGATGACTTCCAATAGAGAATCATATCAGTTGGAGAATGGAGTAACGAGAAACTCAAATTGGATATCAGTTGTTGGAAGTTTTCACCATTTACATGCTACAAATGCTGAAATGCAGATCTGCAAAATAAATAAATTAATTAAGATCTTATTTTTGAATTGAATATTTGTATTAGTTTAGTTTATAGAGGTATGCAATTAATTTTACTTGATAAATTTTAGAGTGTTCGTGTATCTGACTTGGGGTTAGTTTTTCTACTTCTATCTCTGTTTAATCTGAACATAGAAACATCAATTCAGTTCGCTGTGTACATTGTTAAGGATAGTGTTTAGCCTTAATCCTGTCGATGTTGCACTTATTTATTTGTCAACACCCTCCGCTTTGACGCAATCAAATTTGTTGTGTGTTACGTTTTTATGCTGCTATTGTGTTTTTTATCTAAAACAGCTACTACTCAGATCCAAATCTGTCCACGAATTCAGTGTATGTTTAAACGAGCACCCATACTAGTATTATCGTCTCCAACATTTCCAGAACACATTAATTAGAAGATAAATCACAATTGGTGTTAGTACTGTGACAGATCTTTTCTATGGTAATTGTCAATAGGTTTTGGGACGCATCAAGTGTTGCGATTCCAAAAAGGCTTATGGTATGATAAGATCACGCACGACCCGAAAATTTATGCATAGGTAGACATTCCGTCAGAATTTCTGATGCTTTAAACAGATGACTCTCTTCACATGTCCAAAGGGGTTTTCTTGCCGAATATCTTATATTCTTAATGCTAGACAAAGATTATTACGTCGTGTCATAAGATTGGGAACATATTCGATTCCCAAGAAAAATCCCTTCAAGTCCCACCTAAAACATAACCAATCAGACTCTTTGGCATCCTCTATACATTTACCTATAGAGATCACACTGGACACTAGTTTCCACAACCTAGAGTGATCACACTAGACACTAGTTTCCACAAATTGGAAAAGTGTTGTTGGTCGTCCATCTTTCTCTAAAATGCACTTCCATGATACTCTTAAAAAAACTAAGTTATTGTGGACAAAAAGTTATGGGCAGGTGTGTTAATACCAATTAGACTCAATCAAAATTAATTATAAATTCTTCACTTTATTATTTATATTTTGACATACATAATGTAGTAAATAAACTTAAATTGAGTATAAATCAGATGATGTCTCTCCAAGGTCAGATCTTTAGTTTTCTTCAAACTTCAAAGCTATGAGCTGAAATCTTCAAATTTTTGAAATCTTGTAAGCAGTGTAGGAAGATCCGCAGCAAGTTTACTGGAAAACCTAATTGCAAAAAGAAACATATCAACAGTTTGAGAGGAGAAATCATTAAGCCAATTGCTTGTTAGTGGTGGTGATGCTATTAAACCTCCAATTGCTTCTGCCATGATATGATTTGATTTTGATTTTGTTGGGAACTGGTGTAAGTTTGCTTTTAGGGTTTCCTTCTCCACAAAAAGAAGAAGGGAGGCACAGTTTAGATGCCCTAAGACATAACTAAGGTTACTCTACTTATAAGGGAGAGAGTTAGACAGTTTGGTCTAGGGTTTTCTTATCAGTTTTGATTTAATTCTTTTCATATGATCCAACGGTTGTAGCATATTTTCCAAATGACCGAAATTGCTGCCCTAAATTTGTATAATAGATATTAGATGCCTGTGATATTTTGAGGTGTCATCTGAATGTTAAGTGCAAGCATTAATTACGTTTGTGGTTACCAGGTGCACAACACTAACACGACCAATTTTATTTGTAAAGAGAGAGCGATTTTAATAATTACAAATGCTTTTGATGACAGGAGTGTTGTTTGCTTATATTTTAGCACTTGATTTTCGAGTACTTATTTTGGAAGTTGCTTCCAAGTTGATCATGATGAGGCTCGGCTTTCATTTGAAGTGAAATCCCCAAATGTTATGAAGGATTATTTCCTGCCCAGGCCAAATTTCAGCATTAGGAACAACAGGAATTATTTTGAAAAAAAATTACATAATCGAGAATTAAAATGGAAGTGTTTTAGTAGTAGTTGTATCTTGTGATGCCAATTACTACACTTTCATCTGCCGGAACAACTACTACACCTTAACAATTCATGGAAGTACCTTATAAGAACGCTATTTCCAAGTCTTCTCATTCAAATTAATACCCAAATCTACCATTTTCTCATTGTCTTCTTCTTCTGGGAGTTTCATGTGAATGATAAGACTAGTGGTGATAGCAAGATTAATGGTGTTAAGAAGATCCATTATTCAGAAAAAAAAATTGTGCAATTTTGTGCGAGATGAGATCTAATAAAAACGAGCAAGAAAGATTGTGTTAGAGACGGCTGCTGAAGAGATTTATTTTTATTTTTATTTATTTTTGAAGAAGTGAAGAGATTATTTAAGGAGTTCAATTATGTGCACACTCCTCTAAAGTATGTATATTTGACACATCCTTTTGATTGGTTGTTTAGTTAGTTGTTGGGCCCATTTCCCTCCATGTTTAGAATCATGACCATCGTTACATAATTCCCTAAATGTAATGGACGGTGGAGATTGAAATATTACGTGCACACTCGCCAAAGAGTGTGCAAAAAATAGGACTCTTATTTAAGGGTGTACCTTACATTTTTAGACAAGAGGATCCAACGGTTCGGAATGTTTAGGTTTTGACGTATCGATAGATCCACAACAATTAGAGTATTGAAAGCGTGTAGGCTTGTGTGTAGAGTGTCATTCAAGCCTTCACATCCCGGATTTCGGTAGATTTTTTTTTTTTTTTTGGATGCATAAGATTTCGGTTGATGTGATGTTTCACTGAACTGTCGAATTCCAGTATATCCCCGTTGATGGAAGGTTGCACTACAATTTTTGTTGCAATGATTCTGACGATTCCGACCTCCCGTAATATAATGAATTTCTACCAAATCATGTAGTTCTTGTATTCTGGAGCATCTCTAATGATATATCCAAAAAAAAACTTACATGGAGGTCAATATTAGATATTCATTTAATAAGAGTGTTTATGCATGACCTAAACCAATAATTATGATTACAATATAATTTTATGCAAACCACTACACCAAGAATGGACTTTAGGAAGTGGCTCACATTGTTACAAATCGGGGTCGCAATTGCACTATTGCAATAATGGATTTTAACCAATAAGATTGACGACAACAAATAAAATTGACGACATAAAAATATTCAAAGGTCTAAGTGATTTACTGGGAAGCCTTAATCTTAGAATTTTAGTAAAATCTCTGTAAATTAATACTCGCTAATATAATAATCTCGCTAAAATAATAAAATTTCTTAATCCCTTCTTGGACCTGCAGTGCTAAAATAATAATTTCGACAATATAATAATTTAATATGTTTCAAAAATCTCCCTTGACTATTTATAGATCTCAAATATTATATAAATTAATAATTAATAATAAGAAAATTGAAAAGCTTTACAGATATCAAACTTTAAAAGCTATAATTAGGGTTATTGACCAACAATTTCCAATGGATGAATACGTATCTAATTTTCTATAGGCAATAGTCAGTAGTTGAATCCTTCAAATTAATGAGTTAAATTCAATTTATTGACCTTATCAAAAGGAAATATTCTCTAAATTAATATATTATTAATTTATCTTTAAAATGATGAATTATTAATTTATCGATAATTTAATATCTCTTTAAATTAATAAAATTTAGTGGTCCTAACGCTATTAAATTATAGAGGTTTAGTAGTAACCAATGTAAAGTATTAATATTTGAGATATGATCACAACTAATCAAGAGGCAAGAACCCCAAAATGTCTGTGTTTGTGACATATGGAGGAGGAATTGTTCAACGCTTTAGATTTAAGATCGTAAACGTTCCAACTTGTTTATACCAAAATCTGAAATTGACCACCGAACTAATATTTCTTCCAGAGAACAATGGTAAATAGTTATCTGGTAGATTCCTCCGTGTTGTCTCTTTCAATAACTGTTGTCCTGAACTTATTTTATTTATGCACGAGAACAATGGTAAATAGTTATCCGGTATATTCCTCGGTGTTGTGCCTCTCAATAAATGTTGGTTAAACTCAACAATAATCCGTTAACAAAATCATTACAAATAGATTAGATCTTAGAATAACATTCAAGAAGCTTTATAAATTACCTATAATGATGCGACATATGCGTTGATATACAATGTCCCGCACTTGCGCCTCAAACCACATCGTATTTTGGATCTCATGTGTTGTAGATTGTTGCCACAATGATGTGTCTGAATCATAAATGAACAAAACAGTGTTAAGAGAAGAAACAAAAGATCTAAAACACAATGGCGTATGAATTGGCATATAAAACCAAATATTCATATAGCATCTTATATGAAAAAGAATTGGTGATAACGAAAGGAGTTACTTAAACACAAAGATTCAGATGTGTTAGAGTGCCCATCTCTTTCCTACTATTATGGATAGACAGTAAAAAATTAGTAATTCATATTTCTCGTCTATTCCATTGTCAATTTGGAATCAGTTTAGTTGACTAATCATTACCTTCCATCTCCAATCATCAATATTTTGGTAACTCCTAAGAGACTATGTGGTGTTAGTCATGTTTTCTAGAATGCATCGAATGAGGAACAACATGCTAATGATTCAACCTATGTTCTCAGTTCTGGGTCATCTTAAAGCAGTATGTATAACTCCTGCACCTTATGGTGATGTAAAAGTGTTGATTAGGACAAAACACTAAGATATGTTGATTAGGACTTCCTAATACTTGGATTAGAGATGAATGAACTGGGTCATTAAACGTCAGTTGATTCAGAAAACCATATTAGTTCTCATTTCATATAAAAGTGTCAACCATATCACTTTTGTTAACACTATATGGATCCCTAACAACAACAAAAGGATTATTAGTTCAACTCAAATTTATCACATCCTCATCTTCTAAAGACAAATATTTGCAATATTTTGTTTTTCATAAATAATTAGACAGATAATATCGAAAATTGGAGTTACCACTTGCCGATATTTATTACCATCTAAACTTTGATAAAATTACAAATGCAAAAGGTTACCTTATCAAAGTCGGACGCTGCATCATTAGGAGAAGACTGATTTAATGGTGCCAAAATTTGGGAGTAGCAAAACGATGGAGAAAGTAATAAAATTTCTTAGTAGTGACGTCGGTCAGACGTAGTTTTTTTCCTTGCTGACAGGACTGGACTGATACGTTCCTGGTTCTTGTACTAGTCACAATGCACCTATCCTATATATATTAGAAATTGGTTATTTTATAGATGTTAGTAAGATCAGTTAAGCAGTTATCTTAACTTCTAGAACCTATTGTTATATATCTTTATCTTTTACCTAATAAGAAGATATGATGATTTGCGGACAAATATATTTCTTCTACTTCTGAATTCTTCATTTCTTTATAAATTCATTTCTTCTTCTCTTCTTATTCTATAAAATTCACTGTCACAGTTACTTGGGCCTATCAATTGGTATCAGAGCCAGGCATGGCGGACGGTACTCGATTGAAAACAAGCGATGGTTTTGTTAAGACATTGTCGGATGATACCAAGGTTTTGACAGATGCTATCACAAAATTGGTGGAGAAACAAGATAACCATAAGGATAAACAAGATCTGCATATGGTTAAACATGATCAGCATGTGGAGGAAATCCTCAATAAAATGTCACTTCAATCAAACACCCCTACAGGAAATCCTTCATCTAGTTATGAACGGAATAAACAATCTGATGTTTACTCAAATTTTGAGAATTCCTTTGTGCCTAATCATCATCCATGGCAAATGAAGTTCCCATAATTTTCTGGTAATGATCCTATTGGTTGGATATATAAGGCTGAACAATATTTTTTCTGCAATGAGATAGATGCTAGTCATTGGGTTAATATGGCATCATACAACATGGAAGATAGGGCATTGCAGTATTTTCGATGGTTGGAAAAGGCTCGCGGACGACTTTCATGGAAGGATCTAACAACCGGTTTCCTACAACGATTTGGTCCTCAAGCATTTCAAGATCCGGCTGGGGCACTCACCAAATTGAGACAAACTGGAATAGTTTAAGATTACCAAAAAGAGTTTGAACGTCTATCTAGTTTGGTTGATGGTCTTTCAGAAGCATTTCTTGTCAGTTATTTAATTAGTGGCCTCCGTGACGACATTCAGTCCAGTGTTCAAATGTTAAATCCACAAGACTTGATTACTGCTTTTATCTTAGCAAGACTTCAAGAAGAGCACGAAACATCAATTAAATAACTTCCTAAGTCATCTTCATTTACTACTTTAAAACCATCATCGAACCATCCCACTTTTCGACCATAATTATCTCGACACCGTGTTATTCCTAATCAATAATTACCGCCACAACCAGGGTTATTAGGACTTGCTCTACAATCAACTCTTCCACCAGTACAACGGATTACAACAGCGGACATGAAGGATATGAGAGAAAAGGGTCTTTGTTATCATTGCGATGAAAAGTACACAAGGGGTCACATTTGTAAGAACCCGCGACTATTTTTAATCGATGGTTGATGGCCAGAAACTGAGGTAGAAATGACTCATGAAGTTGCTGAAGGAGTTGGAGAAATCGAACAAGAGTCTACTCCGGAAATATCTCTACATGCTATTGTTGGTACAAATACTCCTCAAACCATGCATGTTGTTGGAACTGTGTTTAATAAATCTATATCAATTTTAATTGATTCAGGGAGTACCCACAATTTTATGGATCCCCAAGAGGTTTCACGTTTGCGACTTTATATAAATGCCGGAAACAATTTTAAGGTGATGGTGGCAAATGGTTCACACTTGTAAAGTGAAGGAAGGTGCACTAATGTTAAGATTATGATCCAAGGCGTGCCTATAACTGCTGAATTTTTTGTGTTACCATTAGGGGGTTGTCATGCTGTTTTGGGAGAACAATGGCTTCGTACACTAGGTCCAATTACTTGGGACTTCATGGCGATGGTGATGTAGTATTGTCTTCATGGAAATCAGTATCGCTTGCAAGATGTAACTCCTGAATATGTTGATATTTTGGATTCAAACCAGTTTAAAAAGGAAGTGTCACAGTCCAGTAAGGGGTTTATACTTCAACTCATCTCGCTTCAATCAGTTCAGGAAACAAATGGTGGAGATGTGGATATCCAAAGGTTGCTGGAAGAATACTCGATTGTCTTCTCTGCTCCACAGGGACTTCCACCATCTTGTGCACATGATCATAAAATTCCTTTACTTGATAACAGCGCACCAGTAAATGCTCGGCCATACATGTACCCTCATTATCAAAAGAACGAAATTGAAAAGTTAATTGTTGAAATGTTGGATTATGGTATCATACGGCTAGTAATAGTCCATACTCATCTCCTGTGTTATTAGTTAAAAAGTCATATGGTAGTTGGCGTATGTGTGTTGACTATAACTATAAAATATAAATTTTATATACCGGTAGTAGAGGAGTTACTTGATGAATTGCATGGTGCAACAATTTATGCTAAGCTTGATTTGAGGTCTGGCTTCCATCAAATTTTGGTACATGAACTTGATGTTCCGAAGACAACATTTAGGACACATGAAGGGCATTATGAATTCCTGGTAATGCGATTCATATTATCAAATGCACCCTCAACTTTTCAATCCTTGATGAATGAGGTATTCATCTCGTATTTGCCCAAGTTTGTACTTATATTTTTTAATAATATTTCGATCTATAGCGCTTCTAAATATGAGCATTTAGAGCATGTTCTTATCATATTAAGTACTTTACAACAACATTAGTTGTATGCGAGAATGTCTAAATGTTGTTTTGGAGTGTCTCAAGTTCATTATCTAGGCCATGTAATTTTTAAGGAAGGTGTGGCTACTGATCCGGAAAAAATTCGAAGTGTCATAGAGTGGCCGGTTCCAAAAACATTGAAGGCCTTACGGGGGTTTCTTGGTATAACAGGGTACTACCGGAAGTTTGTGAAGAGTTATGGTGTTTTGGTTGCTCCTCTAACAAAGTTATTAAAGAATAATGCTTTTACGTGGACTTCTGATGCCACACAAGCTTTTGAGAATCTAAAAAAGGTACTTACGCAGTCTCCTATTTTAAGATTACCAGATTTTTCTAAAGATTTTATGCTGGAGTGTGATGCATGTGGTATTGGAATTGGAGCCGTTCTAATGAAAGATCAACAACCCATAGCTTTTTTTAGTCAGGCGTTAAAAGGAAGAGAGTTTTCATTGTCTACCTACGAGAAAGAGATGCTTGCACTAATATAATCAGTACAAAAGTGGCATTCGTATCTATTGGGGTGACGGTTTATAGTTCACACGGATCATAAGAGTTTGAAGTATTTGCTTGAATAAAAGATCACAACCCCAAATCAACAACAGTGGCTTCCAAAGCTCTTTGGGTTTGATTATAAAGTTGAGTATAAGAAAGGAGTTGATAATCCAGTTGTTGATTCTCTATCTCGATATGCGGAGTCTGAATGTGTAGCAATATCGCTTGTACAATTCAATTGGTGGGCAGACCTCCAGCAAGAAGTGCTAAAAGATCCCTTTTATGTTAGCATACAGGAAATGGCCACTTCTTGTAAATTAGGATCTGAACAGTACCAATTGAAGGATGGAGTCTGGTTGTTTAAAGGAAAGGTTTTTTTAAGCCCTTCTTCGCCATTAATTCCACATATTTTGAGTTTAATGCACTGCTCCCCCTCTTCTGGACATTCCGGTTCTAAGAACACAATTGCAAGGGTTCGCAGTTCTTTTTATTGGAGGGGAATCTGGTCAGCCGTTTGTGAGTTTATCCGTAATTATCAAGCTTGTCAAGTCTCTAAATCGGAAAATACGAGACCTGTAGGTTTATTGCAGCCTCTTCCCATTCCTGAGCACATCTGGACTGATATATATCAATGGATTTCATTGATGCATTACCGCTAACCCGAGCTAAATCTGTTATCTATGTTGTGGTTGGTCGGCTATCAAAATATGCTCATTTTATTCCCCTTTGTCACCCTTATACTGCTGATGTGAATCAATAATGTTGTAGAAAGTGGTAGTAAGGTTGTCGTTCACTCGGACTTTGTTGGATTGATTTTAAGTTTTAATAAACGAAAATACAAGAAATAAATAAAAAATATACACAAAATATGGTAACAGGATGAAAAGACACTGGGACGCAGGATTTCACTACTTTGCATATTCTTGTGGTTCAGTCATTAACTCTAGACAATACAGCTCAAACAAAAGAATTTATGACTCTAATCCTTTGCCAACAATAGATTTCATAAAACATTAGTTGTAAGTTGTAAGCATGGCACATCAAAAGTAATCAAAACTAATCATGAGACATCAGACAATAACAAATAATTAATAGAAATCATAAATCAATTAAATCTATGCAAAAAGTCATAAAAAGAATTAATTAATTTACCACAATCATGAAAAGTTTCTTCCTCCCTTGTCCCGGTGATGGGGTTTAGCTCCTCATGTGGTAGACACTCTCCAATTATTTTTATATTTCTCAAAAAGTGTGTACAATGGTTAAAAAGAGAAGAACTAGCCTAAACCTGGATTTTGCAACACCCATCGGCCATTACAAAGTCACCGTTACAACTGTTTCCAAAGAACGATATCTATTTTGTGTTGCAGACAAATTATCGTTTAAAGATTCAAAAATAACTATTCATGAACGACAGTTCCTAGCAGTTTTATGTTCTTCGTCTGGTTCTTCAGCAGAAGTTGCACTGCAACTCGTGATTTCTTCTCTCTGCAACTCTCTTATCTATCCCCTATCTCTCCATCCACTTATGCTAATTCCTTGAAGCCTTTTTATACCCAACAACCATCAAATCTTCCAAATCTTCACGTAATAAATTCTTGTTATTTCTCGGGAAAAAATACAAGAATAATATACCATTATTAACTCTTCCACGTTGCTGGTGAAGCTCAATGTATTCCAAACATACTTCTCCCTTATCTCGGACAACACTCAAATGCTACATCCACGAAATTTCTCGCACAAAACTCGTGTAATCCCGAGTATTTCTCTAACTTCCCTATTTTTTTGAAATTCAAAGATAATATTCATTCACTCGAAATTATATCTATTACCATTCCTGTTTTATCCAAACAGGATATTCCCTAACCAAATCTACAACAAAATCGTAACAGAATCTCTCCAAAACCAAAACAGAGTTACGCATGAAAGAGAAGTGAATTTCCCGCCAAAACTCTTTCAAATCGTGAAGATGGAGTGCCCCTATCTTGTGTGGAGGTGCCGATAGCAGGTGGTTGTGAATAGTAAAGAGTGTGCCCCTTATCCAAAATGAGGGTGCCTTTAGTACTTTTCTCCGGGGGGTGCAAATATCACTTTTTGAGCAACTTTTTCCACACAAGTGTATTTCTCCAAAAACACCTACACAAACATAAAAACACCAAAATTAGTACAAAAATCGAGACTGACAATAGAGACACTAAGGACAATTCAGACACAAAAATGTGTCTATCAACTGCTATCACTGTTGCCCAAGTTATTTTTCGATAATATTGTAAAGCTTCATGGAATTCCGAAGTCTATAGTGAGTGATAGAGATGTTACATTTACTAGTCGCTTTTGGCGAGAGCTTTTCCGTCTCTATGGTACACAACTTTGTATGAGTACTAGTTATCATCCACAGACCGACAGACAAACAGAAGTTGTAAATCGAAAATTGGAAACTTATTTGAGGTGTTTCGTTGGTGATAATCAGAAGCGTTGGTTCGACTGGCTTCCAATGGAAGAGTATTGGTACAATACTTCTTGGCATTCTTCTACCAAAATTACCCCCTTTGAGGTAGTTTATGGCAGAAAACCACCATCATTTTTATCATATGTTCCGGGTTTAACAGATATTCAAGTTGTTGATGATATTATGCGAAACAGGAAACAACTATTCTCCCTTATTAAGCAAAACTTGGTTGAGGCGCAAGCACGCATGAAGAAGAATGCGGATCTGAAGAGAGTTGATAAGAAGTTCGATGTATGGGATTGGATTTATCTTAGGTTGCAGCCGTACCGTCAGTCTTTATTGGTTCTTCGAGGTGCACTTAAGTCCTCGTTTCTATGGTCCGTATAAGGTGGTCGAGAAGATTGGAGATGTTTCTTATCGATTGGAACTTACAGATGACTCCAAAATACATCCCGTATTTCATGTTTCATATCTTAAGAAATGTTTGGGTCCCCTACAACAACCTCAACAACATATTCCTCCTGTAAACGATGAATTGGAAGTCCAACCTTATCCCGGGGCTGTTTTAGCTGAAAGAGTTATTCATAAAGGGAATCTGAATTTTTGCAAATTGTTGATCCAGTAGAAAGGAACTTCTGCAGAGGATGCTATTTGGATCAACTATAGTAAATTTGTGCACCGTTATCCGCAGTTTAACCTTGAGGACAAGGTTATTCCAAGGGAGGAGGATTGATACGTCCATGGTTCCTGTACATGTCACAATGCACCTATCCTATATATATTAGAAGTTGGTTGTTTTATAAATGTTAGTAAGATCAGTTAAGAAGTTATCTTAACTGCTAGAACCTATTGTTATATATCTCTATCTTTTACCTAATAAGAAGATATGATGATTTGCAGACTAATCTATTTCTTCTATTTCTGAATTCTTCCTTTTTTTCTAAATTCATGTCTTCTTCTCTTCTTATTATGTAAAATTCACTCTCACAGTTACTTGGGCCTATCATGGACTCTCTTTATTTTGTCGGATAGCTTTTTATTAAGTCTTTTGAACCTCAGTTATTTCTATGGACAGTGTTGCAAAAATGACGGGAGGAAGTCTTCCACAACTTGGATGACGATGTTTCCTAAGAACACAAAAATAGAGAGACGAAAGTTAATTTACAATTTGGAACTTATAAGAGCCCGCAAAATGATTAAAATACAACTTAATGAAAAAATGAGGAGGTAGTTTAAGAATTCATTACAAATTACAAAGTAACGTACTCTTAATTCATGCGAAGGAAATACAATCTGAATAGGCTGATGATGGCATGGCGCTTGAAAGAGAATACAAATCCAGGTTATACATACCTTGGGATATCACTTCCATACGACTTTGCACCTTTATCAAGAGTTACATTATAGGAAATCACTGTACATCTCCCTTGCATGAGATTATGCACAACAATGAACCCCATAATTCACTTTGAGGAGTAAAAAATCCATGACACTGAAGTTTATATCAAGGAGAGGATGGTTCAGGTTAAGTGAGACTGAATTAACAAACAAAAAATGTTGATTTGTAGCTTCAAAGTTCCCCCCAAGAAACAACAATGCATCTACTAACTATTTAGGAGATCGAATAATTAACAAAATACGCGAGATATGGTTACCATCTACATATCAAAATGATAAGCTTAAGGAAATAATGATATACTAAAAGAGTTTTAATTACCTGTTACGGGAGAACCCAATCTTTCAATCAAACTCTTGTGACCTACACATTTAAAATAACCAATAATTTCCAGACTGGCAATTTAAAACCGGAAAACGCAACAACATAAGATGGGTAATGATTTTATTGATTTACCTGAGATGAATGGTAGTGATTTTCTCGCAAAAAAATATGATATAACCAAAAATTAAAAAACTCCAATCAGTAATCAAATACAAATTAAGAAGAAAAAAAAAATCAAACTAAACTAAGAGAGTAGTGATCTATTAGTTTTGAGACAATATGATGAAGAGAGAAATAGAGAATCCTGGTAAGACCATCAATCTCTCTTGAAGTTTATATAGGGGCACATTTCAAGTGATTTATGTTGACATGTATCCCGCATGAAAGGGATGGTAACCTAATCAGAAGACCCCACTAATATATTTTCAAAATAGTACACATTTCTTTGAGACATTTTATCGAACACATTACAACAAAATTCAAGTAAAACCAACCTAGCAATAGGAATAAACTTTAGATGGTGAATTAAGTTCAAGTAATATTTACTCGATAAGATCACAGCTAGATGGAACAACATATTTGTTAGATTTGGAGGATTAATTCAGACCAAATATCACAGTTAGATGTTAACAACGACTCATGGAACGGTGGAACAAAAAAAAAAGGACGGGGTTAATGGATTAGAGGAACCCGATACAAACCTTTAAGAGAAAGCAGAACGACAACAACAACACCAATAACTATTTTAGTGGAGATGTTATACATGCGAGCGGAAATGGAGGGATACACAGTAGAAGTTTATATACTTGAAAATTTGATCGAGCATCTCGGAAATCATAAGGATTGACATGAATGAGGCATAATGGGTGGTTAATTCCTTTGAAAGTAATTTTGATTTGTAACGGACAATAGATGAATAAATGGATGCAAAAATAAGATTTGAACTAGTGAAATTTATGCTTGCATGACTCACATACGTTGGATTAGGGAGTAGAAAATGGGTGCATTCTCAAACGAGATTTATCTCTTGCAATTTTCCACATTTCAAAAGGAATGGGAGCGGTCGATCTCTGTAGATGGTTCATGCATAGCCGTCGGATGGTCAGAAAACCATTTGTTTTTGCAAGATTGATATTTTATTCACGAAATTGGTTAAAAAGACCAAAACCAACAATTTCTGGGTGAAAAATACATCTAGATTTTGATAATGCTTAAATGGACAAAAATGTAAAAATTGTCAGGATGTAAACAGTTTCATCCTACCCATTTTTAAATATTTTTTCTTATTTTTAATTTACATCGGGATGCATCCAGTTTCATCCTCGCAATTTTTTAATTTTAAGCCAGGATGAAACCAGTTTCATCCTTGCTATTTTTTTGTTGTCCATGTCACCCATATTAATTTTTACTCGTCCATTAGAACCATGTTTTAAAAATATTTGGACAAATAATCCATTTTCCGTATTTTATTTCCAGTGGGGAAAAGATAAATCATTTTGTCAAAATCTTTGGTGAGAACAAACGTTTTTTTATAGTTTAGTCCAGTGAGCGTACTTGTGTGGTGAACTTAATCCCAATGTATGATGTAATTTGGATTTTTCATATCTACCATACAAGTAAATCAGAATACAAAAAAAGAAAAAAAAAAAAAAAAAAGCCGATCGGCGGTGGGTTGGATGTCTTCTATAGTCCTACATGGGCTATTAGCAATCCTCTTAATGATTTCCAGACCGCTCCACCCGTCACCAATCAGTTTTATTTTTATTGATAAAAAAAAAAAGCATACCAAAAAAATGTAGTGTCATTCAGTTTGATGCAGCGCATATTTTACAAGCAGCATCACATTTGTCTCCGTAAATTCAGAATCAATGCTCAATTTTCCAGTGGGCGTACAAGGTCGACTTGAGTAGAATTTAGGAACTCGATTACACTTCAAAGAATAGAACCTTATCCAACAGATACACGACTATGGGACATTAGGAAAAGAGTACAAATTGGAGAGAAATAAATGGGACATTAGGAAAAGAGTACAAATTGGAGAGAAATAAAAACTACTTAGAAGCGGAAACTAAAGGAATCGAGGAAGCATACATAATTTTTGGTTTGTCGATGCACCTTATGTGCGCAACATTTACACACAACTTCTCCTACTTGGGCTTTGAAATATTTGTGTGGGTGATGTGATGATGTCAAACCATTTAATTTGAATTCGTCGTCTCAAACTTAGCAGGATCGCTGCATATATGTGGGTACAAAATTATATGTTGAACGATGCCGGGAATTTTTAAATTTGAATGTTAGTGAATAACCAATGCGGGATATTTGGGTACTTGGGTCTGCGTTTAATCCTTACGAATGTTGGAATAAAACGGTCAGTCATCAATCAGTTACGTGGAATCCATCTGATCAAATAGCTTAAACAAATCAACGATCACAATTTAGTCCTCAACTAAACGGGTTAGATTTCTTGGCCTTATATAAGAAGAAAGTTGTCCAATTACTCATCTGTGTAGAGAAAAAAAAAAAACTAACCCTAAAAAACCAAGAGTGGCGGCGAGCAAACACAGATCTCCTCCTCATTTTCTTTTTCTTCAATGTTCCATGAATGGAAGCAGAAACGTCAAGCCATCAACAACCTACCATCACAATGATTTTTCCTCTCAAAAATTATGATATCATCTGAAAGCTTTTCCTGGTTAAGATCCTTTTGCAGTTCTATAGCAGTCTCAGATCTTTCCGGAAAGTATCAACTTAAGAGTTGTCCCATAAGTCCTGATCTAAGAGTTGATTTTTGTATTAATTATGAATAATTTAAAGGAGTATAATACAATCTGGTGTTGGATTTTGTATCTCATACAACTGTACTGAGATATGATTCATTAAAATGTTTATATATGATTACATCTGATAAGGTTACAACTAAAACTGCAAAAGAATAGGAGATGTTAATGAATAGGACGACTAAAACTAGAACAAAAGAATAGGTACAACGTAAGAATAGGGAGACTAAGTAGAGGGAGACTAAGTAGAATACAACAACTGTAACTATGTACGTGTGACAGTTAATAGAGTAAGTCTTCTACTTGTTATTACAGATCCTCTTTGTTTGTATATAAAAATCAAATTATTAATCAGATGTATTGACTGATTTTGATTGTTATTTTATTAGATTTTATTAAAACTTCAAGAGTTGCATTGAGTATGAATGAACAAAATCGCAGCCGAAAATGCCTATTTACGGTGTTTTTTGTTCTCAATTTAAGACATGATGGTTATAATTCGCCTTATCAAGTATACCATTACCAAATAGGAATGCACTTTCAGGAAGTAAAACCGATGAACAAACTTTGCATAATTTAGATCCAAAACCGTTGGCTGCTTACTTCCTTATCTCAAATGGCTTGGTGTAGAATTTGGCGAAGTTCCTTCATCTTCACTCAATCCTGTGCAAGCTCAACTTCTGCTATAAACGAATCAACTTCTACTTGAACTAAATTGCCAACAGAGTCTCATCACTTGAGGATAATTCCTGAAAATTTTGGTTTGCATTCACCTTAATAGTGAACTTAGCAAATTGAGGGAATTTCTACAAGTAACAATTAAGACAAAAAAGTAGTCTCCGAAATAGTGAGTCGGAAACTAAGCAACTCAGTCACCGGCCCAACACAAGAATTGGCACTGCCTTAAGTTGCATGCACATAATGCTAATTATCGAAGACCTTGACAAAGTGTTAGACCATTGTCCTCTTCGATACCATGCCTTTAAAATTCGTAATGATTATCAAATACCAGATGTGCATTCACTAAATTACCTGAGTGGCCACACAAATAAGGCTGTTGAAACATTAGTGTAGTATGCCGCTTTCTTTATGTTTGTAATGGATGATCATTTAATTTGTAACATTTTACTAATTATATGATGATTCTGCTAATGAACCCAGCACTTGCACTATTCAGCAACAGCTTTGCGTTCTCGGAGGATAATGAAAATGTTGATTTTGCATTCACCTTAACAAAGCAAAGGTCCGTTAAGTAACAAGACAAAATAGAAGTGACCTCTGTGTTTTTATGACAAATCGGCTATCTAGACAAACAATAAACAAATTATAGGACCAATAATGTACAAACAAGAATAGAAGACAAGCTGTTGGGAGATCCTGAAGATATCTCCTTAATCAATTTATGTACATATCATAACATTCAAATACCCCACGATCCAGTTACTGGTGCATCTATACCGTTATGGAATTCCAGCCTCCTTGGATAGCTCTTCATCTCTCAAACCCCTATGGGAGAGCCTTTTGGCTCCCACGGCTAGAAGTCTCCAAATTTATTCATTTCTTGCCTTCTCCATAACTTCAGATGTTCTTGTGGGGGCTAATGATTGTAATTACAAACAGGTTCAAATAACTGCTTATAATAGGGCTAAACCTCTTATAAGGTTTGTTGATGTAACAGAAGAGCTAGAAACCGAAGCTCCCGAGATGGATTTTAGAACAACCAACAATTTTTTTGCTCATGGACAGAATTTTAGTTGGGGCACATGATAAGTTTCGGATCCGTTCGAATAACCAATGTCCAATGGATACAGTTGGATACTTGCATGGGTCTGCCTTTATCCATATGGTTGTAGAGCCGTTAAATCAAATTGTGTAAGAAAATCAACGCTCACAATATAGCCGTAAACTGAACGGGTTACTTTTTTAAGCCTTATAAGAAGAAAATAGTTGTCCTCAAATCTCAGTACTTTCTTCATCCGTGTCCAAACCCTAACCCTAAAGAGCGGCAGCGAATCTTACAGAACTTCTCCTCATTTTTTATCTTCTTCAAGCCGTCAACTTACCCTCACAATGATTTTTCCTCTCAAAAAACTATGATTTGATCCATAGTTTTTGGTTTCAGCTGGAGCATACGATGTAGTGATTGTAATTTTCGATTGCGTTGCAGACTTTCAGTAAATTAAGATCCTTGTAGATCTATCTCAGTCTTGGATTTTTGTATTTGTGGTAAATCTTTTATTTGTTATTGCAGATCTTCCTTTCAGTTTGTATATGAAAAAACAGATTTTCTTATTTCTCGTAAATCTGTTTACATTGCTTTTTAGTTGTTAATCTAAGATTTATTACCACCAAACATATTGGCTAACCATACTCACTTGAGATAGCAATTCAAAATCAGAAGAACAAACTTCCCATAAGTTTTAAGAGCAAAAACTGTTACAATACGATGAAGTTTACGCATAAATTTTACGCATCTGAAATGGTTTAGTTCAGAATTTGGTGAAGTTTCTTAACTCAATCAATTAAAATATAGCAAGGTGTGTAAATGTATCAAATTCTAGATGAGCATGATTGTCCAACAGAGTCTCATAACTAAAGGCACAAATTACTCCCCATCACACATTTCTGATTACAATGTATTAATCAAGATTTCTATAGTAATTTGTTCGATTTGTTCCTCGTAACTATAGACGTTTAGTTTGGTGACAACATAATTTGGTGGTGATCAACCATTTTCCAGATCTACCTTTTTGTTAACTATAGGTACAACAAATCAACAATACTTGTTAAAAAGTGATTACATTATTTCCTGTCAATTACTTATTCATCGGCACAAAGAGTGGACAAGGTTGGTCGTGTTTTTTTATCCAAGACTAAGTCTTATGGGCTAGAATAGCACTTAAGTGTTGCAAATTCAAAAAAAAAATGTAGCAAAAAAGTTAACACTACGTTCTCTTTCCTACCAGTTGCTAGCATGTGAGCTAGCATGCTAGATAGTTACGCTGAATGATTCAGCGCTTGAAAAACCACATTTTCGCGGATTGGTTCAACGGTGAAACATTTATTTTTGATCTGCTGACTGAGATTGGTTGGCGCTGAATGGTTCAGCGCTTGGCTGATGTGGACTGCTAATTTAGCTGCTAGATTAGCACTCCCATAAGACTTAGGAGGTAATCATGACTGCTAATCTAGCTGCTAAACTAGCACTCCATAAGACTTAGTCTTAAGCCCGACTATTTGTATGCAACTTTGTATGTCTGTGCATCTATTTTCTAGATCAAATTCAATCACATTTCATTTTCTATACGTAGAAAGACTCAAATAAGTTGTAATTGTACCGGTGGCCATTCTATGGTGAGCAGGGGAACTTAGTGCTGCAGATCCGCTCATGTTCCAGATGAGATGCAAATATTAAGCAATAGAACTTAAATTTCAATGTAAAGATAATAATACATGACGGATTTATTATTTTTTTCATTAATAAAAAAGTAAAATAGAATTTATCACTACAACCGAGTCATAAAGATCTACTAAATCTTTATTCATCCATCCATCTCTGTTACTAAAAAAATAAATAAAAAATATCCATTCCACCACAATCCAGATCAGATCTGCTGATGAGTTGTTTGGAAATCAAATTATTTGATTTATTCTCTGAGTTCTCCTACTGAATATCACCCTGCTGAGGTATCAACTATCAACCCCTGAGGTTTATTCCACGGAGAGTATAACGAAAAATGACGATGCAGACCTACGACGAAAATGGATGATAAACAAAACAAATATCAAGCTTTTGAGAGGGGAGGAGAGGAGAAATCATTATGGTTGTTGTTGTGGGTGATGCTGCTACAATTGAACTACATTCACATGCTTAAAGGAGTTTGGGATGTGAATCACACCCCTTAGAGATATTGAGAGGAAAAATCATAGTGCAAATCGGTTGTGGTTATTAGTGATGATGAAGTTAAACCGCCACCACTTGCTTCTGCCGTGATTTGATTTTGTTGACGGCGATGAGAATGAATCACAGATAGAAGATAGAGGAAAATGTTGTATGTTTGTGTTTAGGGTTTCTTTGTATCATTGTGTAGATAATGAGAGAGACCCAGTTTGGATGCAATTGTAGAACACTATTTTCTACTTATAAGGGTTATAAGGTTTGAGATATGAGTTATTTATCACCGTTTATTTCAATTTTATATATTGATCTAACGACTGTTACGCATTACAGGACTGGCTGAACTTGCCGACCGACGTTTGTGTATCAAATGGCTGTGATATCTGGTTAGGTATACACGTAGAGAAGATGAAAGGCTAGGATTTTCCTTTAGGTGGTGTTTAGATTTGGTGCTACTATCTCATTTGGCGGCGGTGGCGGCTAGTCCTCAAAGTGGTAGTTGTGGTTTATCTGAAATTAAGGTTTGTGGGTTGGACATGACTTTTACTCATTGTCATGTGTTGGGTAGCTGTTTGGGCTTATTAAGGGAGTAGTACACTTGTACTTAAACTTTGTTTTATTTAAGCTGTGTATGGTCATTAGGTCGTGGATTTCATCCGTATCCGTCGCAAATTGCGAGTGAAACCCAATCCGAAGAGCTATGGGCTGGACACGGGTGGGATTTCAAATCCACACATTTCGGTTTAGTTGGTTAGATTTTGAAATCCGCGGATTCAAATTGCGTAAGGCATTAAGGTTTTCTAATAGCATGGATTTTTCGAGAGAGATAACAATTGGGAATCTCTACATCTCTTTTCCGGAAGAAAGCTTTCCATTCAAAATATAATAATGTTGAGAAGACATTATGCGTAGCTCTTACGTTGATGGTGTGAGAACCAATCATTTCGTCTGGAAGCAGGTTCTTTATTATCCTATAGTTTTAAATGAGAAAACTGGCATAAGTTTTCAGATGTTCTGTATGCATCATGGATAAGGTAATTTTAATAAGATAACTTTGATAGTCATCATATGTTGCTTATACTTTCTCTACCTTATCCGATATTTGACTATATGTCTGTAATCATGATTGGCCGACAGCTCCTTTGTTAAATGAGAAAATGGCTTGTAATCTTAGTATTTTTCTGCTTCTTGTCTAGTTAAGAGTTAGAAATGTGTTCAGGTTATAATACTGCGTCATTACGGAAAATTGATTGTGACAAAGCTCATTTCATCAATTGATTAAAAAAAAAAAAAAAACTCATTCATCCACGGACTAAATCTCCAGAACCACTTGCAGAACAATCTTGCCAATTTGCCTTTCATGATATCGAAATGTCAAAACTCTACAGACTTGTTTTTCAAATGGCTAAACTATTTTGTTAGTCAGAACCGGAAGAAATATAGGATCACATGCAGATTTGGAAATGGATAAAGGTTCACTGTCTAAGATTAAGATAAAGATTTCACTTTATTTATTTGTTCACACAGAACAACTGACTAAGAATGCTAAGAAGGGAACTTAAACACGCAACTTGGTGAGGCTCTTGGAAGACTTGTCATCTCCTTCATAATTTATTATTTTTATTTTATTTTTAACTAAATCCGCGGTTAATCCGCATCCGTTCCGTATCATCCGCGGATGTAAAATCCGCGGGTAGTTGGGCCGGACACGGTTGGATTTTCCAAATCCGCAACTTTGACGGATTGGACGCGGGTGACCCCTAATCCGCAACAGTCCGTCCGCTGCACACCCCTAATGGTCATGACTATTTTTACCATCTCATATGGAGATAGCTTAGTGTACTATTTTAGTAGGTAGGTTCGTTAACCAGGCTTGATTGGGGTATACCCAGATTAATTGGGGTATACCCAATAGGACAAAATAGGATCATTTTGAAATAAAAGAGGCTACCCCTTAACCAAATATTTTCAAAATGGCAAAATTGCCCTTGTTTAATTAACACTATAATTGATAGCAGAAACTAAACATGAACGACAATAAGAATACTGTTTTTCTTGTAACTAAATTAAGAATACACTTTTAACATACCCATTTAATCCTCTGATGTCCTCATTTAGCAAGATTCCACCCCCACAGGCACTATAGGACCATCATTGAAATGTGAGGGCTTTGGTGCGTTGTCATTTGTCTTCTTCCTCTATATCCATCACGGGCACCCTTCGCTTCACTCTTTATATGCAACAAACCCGATGTTATCCTACGCACTACAAGAAAACATGGCTTTGGTGACGATAGTTTTTGCGGCGAAGAATATTTCATTGCTGAAGCTTAGTTATTGTGACTAAAATAATTTTTGTCACTGTTGTTAGGTTTTCCGCAACGGGATTCGAGTTTCATCACTTATAAGTTTTTAGTGACCTCATTTAGAGACGAAATAATGTCTAGTCACTAATAAAAAAAATTGTGATTATATATGTTTGTCACCATTTTATTATATTGTGATGATTCTAAAAAATTGACATAAAATCTTTTTGGTGATAATCTAAAAATTTCGTTACAAAAGAAAAGTTTATACTGACAAAAGTAATTAGTCACTACCTAATTTTATAGTGACGAAACTAAATGTTTGACACTATATTTATTTATATGGTAACAACTTCTAATCGTCACAAGAAAGAACATTTGCAACAAACTAGATTTTGTCGCTTTAGTCATTTTCAGTGACACTATAACTTCACCCTAGTTCGTGATTTTAGTAATTACAAAAATATTGTCACAAATAATTCTTTATGGTGACAATAAGTTTTTGGAATTTAACAATAACTTATAAATGAAAGAAAATCAATTTACTTGTCGAAGTAATTTTTCATAAGGGGAAATATACAAGTCGTCATTTGTTTACGTTGTTTAAGGGAAAAAGTTTCAAAAGAATGTTTAATAGTCTTGGTGCTGGAGTAGTACTACATTTACAATAGTCAAAGATTGAATCTATAAGATTGATTCAACAGTGTGTGTCGGGTGCAACCAACTCTCTTTTTCCTGGAAAACAATATCCTGTTTTTCCCCTTCAAGTTTATATCGGTTGAGAAGTTGCGTTCTTCATTGGCTTCCTACCGTAAAAGTGGTCATACAATATACAAATATAAAAAAAAAATTATATATGCATAAAATTTCCTCAGATTTCACTCTAATTTGTCCAAATTTGTTTTGGTTGAGAAGTCGAGTATTTCATGCGCCACCCACCGTGAAAGTGGTAACTATAATTATATATATATAATTACACTTTATGACTCGATTACTTCATCAAATTCAAATTTAACTACAAGCATATATGTACTACTATGTTAAAAATCATTCTTGTGAACCCATAATCTATATTCCAACTCCAAAAAATTTAATGTGACTAAAATTTGTTAACTTGGCATAAAATTTGATTGGTATCTTATCATTTGTTTCAATAATCCTACGTTCTCAATTATAAGTAATCGAGTTGTTAGGTAATAGATGGTCATTTTGTTTCTCCATCTATACATTACAAAGAAAGAGCAAGCACTCTAATGAAGGTAAAGACTCGATCGAAAATTTTCTTGATTGAGTTTTCCTTTGTGAATTCACCAACTTAAAACAAATTTCAGCCACAAATTTAATGTAGTCTACCCGGGACTTAAGAATTTGCATCCCAATTTGGAGTTTATAAGTCCATTAAAATTTGTTAGCACGTCCTAAAATTTACTCAGTAATCTTAAAATCCTTGCAAAAGTTCATTCGCTCGGTAATAAAATGTGCATTGTCCTTGAGGTCTAAAAGTCCTCGATGCTATTTTGAGGTTAAATTTAGATACATTGCAAGGGTGCTGACGTGCTGGCAGGTTCCGGGTACAACACCGGGCGGGGTTTGACCTCCGTTGAAAACGCATCCGACACATATTTTAGTACCAATCTACTCCGAGTTTGAATATTTATAACATAAGGTTTTACTGCTAGATATATATCTAAAAGCAAAAAAATGGACCATCATCAACCTTTGATTCTTTTGGTACAACACTTGGCAAGTTACTATTGGATGCGGGGTTATGCTGCATCTTAATCTGGTCATCGTGATGCATAGATATTTCCTTTACTAGGATATAGTTTCGGCATAACTTATTTTCGATACGCCAAATTTGGTTAACGATAGCAAAGCTTTACTTGTGTCTCTTTTATGTTTGTACGGCTCATAACTAAAGAGTAGTATTGTTATATTACACTTCGCCACACAATGATATCACTCTCTAGTATGTGCCAGATAGATCTTCTTTTTTTCCATCGAAATATCCAGAAAATCTCTTCTTCCGTTCTTCCCTAAGAAACAGAAAAATTTCTTGTTTTTCGTTATGGGTTACCTAAAATATAGAGATTGCTAAACTGTTTGTAGGAGGGATTCGACTAGAAATCAGGATTGATTTAGAAGAATTTTTCTTCAAAGATTTTCAGAATATTTATTTGATGGATGAACGGTTGAATCGGTGGGTAATGTGAGCGGATCAAATGGTTGTCAGTAAATCTTAAGCTCGATCCAGACAGGTGAATAATTTCCTTCTTAACAATTATCTTGGATGGGAATTTTCGATTTATGAGGAGAAGAATATTCACTTATTTGGAAAGAAGATATGGACAAACAGAAACACCCTAATTATACTGCAAAATCTGAGAAATTGAAGCTAACTAACCATTTCGATTATGGTTAATGTTCAATTTGGCGCATGGGATCTTCCTTTTTCTCTCCTATAAATACAACCCCAGAGTTATCAATTTTTGCTCACAAGATAATAATTGAAGGTATTTCCTCTCTAGATTTCACTTTACTCTTCAATTTCATATGTTAAATCGTACATGAAAACCTTAATTTTATAATTATTTGATCTCCTAATTTCAGGGTGATTCTATCCATTGGTTATCCTAACTTCAAGGATTTTCAGAACTCTAACTTAAGGTTTGTTCTGCGCCTTTGTGTTCCCTTTGTATTCTGTTATTTCGAAAAGATATATATGCACCATCAAGTTTTCATGTTTTTGCTTATGGAATTTTCTTAGTTGTTCTTTTAATCTTGGTGTTGTTTCGTTGCTCAGGTGAAAAATGGCTAACAACTATGGACAACCAGCTCCAACAACATCATCTTCTGAGGGTACCTATCACTTTTCCATTTTCTCTTCTTTTTGGACTTTTACTTCATTCACCAGCACAGCTAGATTGGTAGTTGTTTATCCTTTTCAGTATTTCTACTGCAGAAGCTAATACAAAGTGAGTTTCCCATAGGTTGTTTGAAAAATTGTCTTAACCAAACCTTTTGTGTTTTAAGGAATAGTAATAAATGGGTCTTTGTTGTAGTTCCTTCACATTTCTGTGTGCGAGCTAACAAATTCTTTTAGATTTCTGTATGAAGCTTGATTAAGTTCACATTTCTGTGTGCCAGCTGAGACTTAGTTAGCGTTATTTCAATATATATGTATTATGGTGTCACTTTTATGTCCAGCTGTGTCATCATTAGGATTTCAGTTATGTTGTAACACTGATGTTTTCATTCAGTCACTGTGCTCTGTTTAGCATAACCTCATAGCATCACTGATTTATGACATCTATGGTATTGATATGCTTGCTTAGGTATTTCTATATGAAAGTCATTTAACTCGTGAAAATGTAGGAGGGATTTTTTTGTCATCAGTCTTAACACCTAATGAAAATGCCAGGTTGCTGAGTTTAAGTCTTGTTAATGTCTTTGATTTGTAATATTATTGTTCTAGAAATCCTCCGAGGATATTGGTAAGTGGAACTGGGTACCAATTATTGGCAAAAAAAAGTAGTTCTGCTTGTCAAAGCATTCAGTTTTCATCCTTATTGTTGGTTGGTTGTGATAAGCTTTTGGTAAAATCAACGAATGAGAAGTGCCGAAGCCTATACTTACTCCATTAAAGAAGGGATAGGTTTCCTTGTGCTTAGTCCTCATTTTGAAGTAGTGGGTTAAAGGATCAATGTTAATTGATAGTATATCTTTATATTAAAGAAATTAAGTGATTCTCTTACATTCCCTGCCTCTTTGAGTAAAGTAAGTCAAATTATTATTAAGTTTAGTAGAACATACCATTTAGATTATTTTTAAGTAACATTCCACTTTGAATTTTGGGTTTTGGATTATATACAGCTTATTGGTCCTATAGCCTCTGTCAATAAAAATTTCGACTAGGTCCACCATTATTATTAATATAGTTTTCTTTGCATGTAGACACAGATAGATACGTAGAAATGTAGACAGACATACGTAGATAAATGTAGACATACGTGGTTGAAAATGCTAATTGTTTTTTTATATTAATTTTTGAAAGAGAAAGAAAGGGAAGATCGTGGAGGAAAATTCAAGAAACATGGTTGCGTGACCAAAATAGAATTTGGTCCACCAAAAATATCAGTTGACATTACCATATCCTTTTTCTTTACTTTAGGAACACATTGTTTGGTTTCTGCAATGCTTAACTTTTTTAGCTTTTTTATAGTTCATATTGATCAGGAAAGTTAAAAGGTTTATAAATTTTTCCATGACTTTTATTTTCACTCTCGAAACCTGCCTTTTAGGAGCCTAGGATAGAATATGTATTGTCTAATGTTTTCTATATTTTTGTTGAAACATCAACTTAATTAGTAAGGTTCTTACTTGTTTTTCATTTCCTTCGTAAAACAGAAACATAAATCTGGATCCTAGCAAGCCGAGATTGACGCCTTTTATGACACCCACACGTATATCAATAAAACAAACAAGCGAAGTTGTTTGGATTTATGATGAAGATCCCATCAAATGGGTGAGTATAGACATTATTAGTTTTTATTTGTGTTGTCTGTATCTAAACCAATAGGATTCAGAAACACATCCAATCAATATTTGTAATCTTCTCTTAGCTATACCACCATTGATTTTAACAGTGAAGGAGTTCATGCGATGATACAAGCGCAGCCTGATAGAATTCAAGCTCAGGATGACCATATATGCCAAGAATGAGGTTATCAAACCGTTGAAAGAAGATAACGAAAAGTCCACAAGAAACATACAGAATTTGATGCGTACTCTCAGGCTAAAATACATTACCGCTGATGGAACTGAAAGTTGAATTCCATGCTACTAAATCAATTGTTACATTATTGTTTTAGATTTAGTATTATTATTTTTTAACTAGTAGCAGTGATTATTTATTTATTGGTAGTTTATTTATCAGATTTTTTTTTGGTTTGGAAACTTTGGATCTTGTTTAAACAATTTATTTTAATGGATGATTATTTAATATTCAACTAATAATATTTATTTATATTTATCTCATGTGTAATAAATCTCATTGGAATCGTTGGTGGGAATATAGGCTAGTCACTGAAGAAATTTTGGTGACGAGTTTGGAATGTTGAGAATAGTTATAGTGATGGTAGTTTTGTGTCTCTAGTAATTTTTGAGACGAATGATTTTGTCAGAAAAATTGTTTCGGAGACGACTATATTTGCAGGCAAAGTTGTTTTGGAGACGATGATATTCGTTATTGAAATGACCATACAAAGTTGTTTTGGAGACGATGATATTCGTTATTGAAATGACCATACAGAGACATTCCTAATTGGTCATTATATGTACTTTTAGAGATGACCAAATTTTGTTACTGATTTTTTATTTTGAGATGAAAGTTATTTCGCTGTTAAACTATTATTTTTTTTGAGATGAAAAAATATCGTGGCTAAAACTATTTAGGTGACGATCTTGTTTCTTCACTATAAGTATATTTTGAGACGAACAAATTGCGCAGCTAAAACTATTTTAAGTGATAAAATATTGTCCTCACCAAAAATACCTAGAGTGATAAAATTCTTCATCACAAAATTACTGAACAATGTCAATTTTATTTACTTACGAAAAGATAGCTTTGGTGGAAAAAAATACTTATGTCGCTAATTAAAAGAAATCAGTGACGATTTCTTAAGGACATCACAAAACATTTTCAACGACTCACTATAGGTGACGAAATTTTTTGTGCCACTGAATTCTTTTTGCAACGGAGAAAGTTATTTTTGTGACACAATATTTTCTTGAAATTTGGGGTTTTTGTATCAATTTTGTTTAAGATGGAGTTTTAATGGATCACAACATTTGAGTGGGGTTTTTGTACCACAAGTTTGGTCACCTTGGGTTTTTATGACTAGTTTTTATTATTATTTTTATTTTTTTAACACTACAAGAAAAGTAGCTTTCAGTGGGAAAATATTGTGTCACCAAAACCAATTTCTTCGTGGCAAAAAGAATTCAGCGGCGCAAAAAATTTCATCACCTATAGTGAGTCATTGAAAGTGTTCTGTGACGTCCTTAAGAAATCGTCACCGATTTTTTTTTAATTAGCGACATAAGTCTTTTTGCCACTAAAAGTATCTTTTCGTGAGCAAATAATATTGACACTATTCACTAATTTTGTGATGAAGAATTTTGTCACTCTAGGTATTTTTGGTGAGGAAAATATTTTATCACTTAAAATAGATTTAGCCACGAAATTTGTTCGTCTCGAAATATACTTGTAGTGAAGAAACAAATTTGTCACATAAAATAGCTTTAGCTGCGAAATTTGTTCGTCTCGAAATATACTTATAGTGAAGAAACAAATTTGTCACATAAAATAGTTTTAGCCACGGAATTTGTTCGTCTCCAAATGTACTTATAGTGAAGAAACAAGATCATCACATAAATAGTATTAACTGTGAAATTTGTTCATTCGAAATATACTTATAATGAAAAAACAAATTCGTCACCTAAATATTTTTAGCCACAACTTTGGTTCATTTCAGAAAAAATAATAGTTTAGCAGCGAACTAACTTTCATCTCAAAATAACGAATATCATTGTCTCCAAAGGTACGTATAATGACCAACTAGAATTGTCTTTGTATGGTCATTTCAATAATGAATATCATTGTCTCCAAAACAATTTTTCCGACAAAGTCATTCGTCTCAAAAATTAATAGAGACACAACACTACCCTCACCATAATTATATTCTCCACATGCTAAATTCTGTAACCAAATTTTCTTTAGTGACTAGCCTATATTTTCACCTGTCATTCCAAAAAGATTTATTATAAAAAATATTAATATATACATATATATATTTATATAAATACTATTTGTTAAATGAAAAATAATTAACCATTAAAATAAACTATAAAAAAAATATCCAAACTGAAAAACAAGTTTTCTTTCATGAGCGGGATTTATACCATCTTGGGATTTACATCATCTTGAAATTGAATTATGTATAGCAATACGTGCTTCCTCATTAGAATCAGCAATAGTTGTAGGGTCTTCGGTTATGCTTCAAAGCTACAACGCATACTTCAGTCTTAGTGGGTGGTGTAGCTCCCTCTTCGAAGCTTTTCTCCAACAACTCATTGATATTATCCTAAACAGTTAATGTAAACAGAATTAATATAAGCAAGGATGGAAACTAGTGATTACAATAATATTGAAGGTACTGAGTAAAAGTTTTTCATGTATGGTAAGCAAGAGTGAAAACTAGTGATCATAGCATCACATGAAGGTGCAACAGTCATGGCTGTTGCAACACTACATAACTCACATGATAAACCATAAAAATAAGTAATAACAAGAGAAATTAACTCCCTAAAAGTTAAAGAATGGATTCTAATTAGTGATTAGCAAAACTAGCATAACCTTAGAATTGTTCGTACGGTGTGAGAGACAAAATAGTTTGAATAGGTGACCAAATACTGTCCTCTATGAATACACTAGAAATGAAAATATCCCCAGATAATAGACTAACACTCAAAACCGGTTTGTGGAGAGAAAAATCAAAACTTGTAAATACCAAAGATTAGTCATACAAAACAGGTTAGTGGAGAGAAAACTCAAAACCCCTATAACCTAGAATGAAATAAGCATTTGACAAACCAAAGAGTACATTAGGATTATATACATATGTTATTATCTTAGCAACTTTAGCAGTGGATTTGAATATTGTTGGTAAATCTCTTCTTCCTCCATAACATTTTGTATCTATAATTCGATTGTCGGACTTTACTTTACTTGTTCCCTTGTTGGAAGATGCATTCTAACATTTCTAAAAAAAAAAAAAAAAAAAAAAAAACTCAGAAATGTTTGGATTTCAATAGAAACAACATAGAGAGGGTAGATACCTATTAATTAAACCAATGGAGAACAAAATATCCAAAGACTAATCCCCTGGGAGTCCTTTTTCATGAATCTGTAACCCAGGAAAAAAAATCAAATCGAGTTAATCCAGAGGTAAAGAGCGATCCGTGAGATATGGTTGAAAGAGGTATAAAAGGGGAGTAATCGAGTGATGTTGTTAAGGATTTTGATGTAGTGGAGATGATGATTATGGAAGACAGTGAAGCTCTTGATTGTCAGAAAAATAGGGTTAAGAGAATATATTTGATTTTAGACAGGGATTGAAGAAGTATAGTGGTAGTGGTGTAAGATATCTTTAGATCGGGCTTCAAAATGTGGATAAAAATCCCACTACATTGTTTTTGGATTGGATCCATGATAGACTGAATGTTCATGTAATTTCTTTGGAAAGAGGAGGAGGGGAGGCGGATCGGGAGAGAAAGGCGAAACTTAGGGTTTTAATCGAGCATGATGAATTTTTATTTTGCTGTATGTATTCCATCGAATGCCCGATGTTCTAGTATCTAGATATGTGACACGATCAATTGAAACCAATTTGGGTTTGTTTTTTATGATCCAGGTTGTTTATCTAATGAACAATGTTGATGGTCAAGTATATGCGAGGTATTAAGTTGTCCCTCGTTTATGGTATTTTTATTTGCTTATTTTACTAAAGTGACACCTCTTTAGGGGTCCATATTTTAGAGTAACAAATTTATAATTTTTTTTTTATATGTACCATGCTAATTTTCGAACAAGCAATTCAGGATACATAAACTAATTGGGGGATAATTTTATTGTAGCTATCGACATATTTTTCAATAAAATCGGCATGATCGATGAATTGTCGGCATTGAAAAACTATACCTAGCAAGCTACAGTGAAACATCCCCAATTAATTGCTAATTTATGCTCAAATTTTATAGTAATTTATTGGATTGACTTCTTGTTCATTGTCATAAATATAGTTTTTGTGTTATGGTGGAAGATATTTTGGTTATTTAGATATCACAAGATAACCGTTAGATCTCGCGATACAGGTCAAAATCTATATTACGACCATATAAGAAATTCGATGTCACAATGGTTGATGTATTATTTTGAAGCCAGTGTGGAAATTTTAGGTTATTTTGAAGCCAGTGTGGAAATTATAGGTAATGTTGGACCCCAAATTACATTGTCATGTCTAAATTTTCTTGCGATATCCAAAATAGCTTCATGGTCAGGAGGAGAGCATGTTAATCTTGTGCATACTCTTGGAGTGATTTTACCTTGGAGTTGAGTATTGTAAATTTTATAGCTTATCGAATAAGAATAAATTCGAAAGACAAATGATCTTGTATTACATGGATGGGGTTAGTAAATTGAGATTTGTAGAGATCACCCGAAATCTCTAAACTCACGGAGAGTCATCCAGAATCTCTAAACTCACGGAGAGTCAACCAAAAGCTTTTGCATAAAAAGTCTCTGAATGTCACTACTAATCCCTATTGACTAACTCCATGGTTTATATAATCCTATAAGTGTATCCAATGTAATCCAACAAAAACTTGAGCCAGATGAAATTTATAATGTTGGTCGACCTCATCACAAAATTAAAGAAAAATGTACAAATGGTAATCCACAAGAATTTTCCCATAATGTACAATAATTTACCATAATCAAAAGTAGTGTAGTAACCTAAATGAATCCAAAGAAAGATAGATGAAATCGACAAATGTTACCCGGCCCTCTTTAGGTAAAAGGGAATCAACAAAAACATGTTATGGATGATTACAAAATTTCAAATTGAGTTTAACAATTTTGATCAGTGAAAATCAATTTTTCATAATCGAACGAGTGATCTTATTCCATGAAAGTAGTTGATTAAGTATGAGATTTGAATAAATATAGAATTTTCATGTAAATCTAGCTCGAATTTCGAGACTGAACACGCAACAAATAAGTTTTCTGATAAAAATTTCATCAATATCCCGAACTAGTTTCTCATCGACATTATTCGTTAAAAAAATTAATATGTTACAGTTGGGTTGCTAATCGCAACCCACACTACTTGGCTGAGATAATTGTTAATTCTTTACCGAGGGCACAAACCGGTAAATAAATTATTACTGAATAGGAAATGATTTTTAATCTTTGGACGTTATAATAAATCCCCATGGTCGATTTCTAGTTTCACGATCACACAATATGCTCTCCATCCGAAAATTGAAAGCCCTTTTATCCCAGGTAGGGTTAGAGAGTATCTAGTAAAGATTTATCACATAAAAGTATGGCTAAGTTTTTATGCCAGCTGACACAATTTGTTTTTTTTTTTCTTGACACGATCAACGCGGGAATTAAACCCGCAACCTATAGGTCGGGAACCAAACCCCTGGCCATTGGGTAATGCCAGTTGGTTTCGGCTGACACAATATGCTCTCTCCATCATCATATACCAAAACTAAAAAAGTATGATCCATATGACATGTATTCAGCGAATAGAAAATCAGAGTCTTTAATCTGACGATTATGTGTTTCCAAATTCCAAAACACAGAAACGGTGGAACAAAATTGCCGGCAAAACATTTTGGGGTAAAGTAGTGGAGGGAAATTTCGCGCCTTAGTTTATGGTGCCGCCCAAATAATTTCGGGAAATCCAAAATTCACGTATGGTAAAACACTCTAGAATTGAAACCCTGAAAATCACGCCTAATCTCTCTTCTATATCGATTTCCACAGTTTCTATCTCGCCCCTCTCTCTCTCTCTCAATTCTTCTGAAAAAACCCCTCATCCCTCACCTCTTTCTCTCAAACTGAATCAATAACTGATCCAACACTGATCCAAACCTTCTTCCGACTGTTTAACCAACACCGA
Source organism: Papaver bracteatum (assembly GCA_023529315.1). Lineage (NCBI taxonomy): Eukaryota > Viridiplantae > Streptophyta > Magnoliopsida > Ranunculales > Papaveraceae > Papaver > Papaver bracteatum. The sequence continues at coordinate 1,928,200 of JAJJWX010003506.1, forward strand.
TCCAAACCCATATCTAAAATCAATGCTAAAGGGAAAGGTAATTAATCTCAAACCTATTAGTGTTTTCCTTATGAGTTTGTTGAACTATTTAATTTTGATACTTGGGTTTTGGTTTCAAATCACTGTTAAAATTAGATATCTTAGAGTAGGGTCTCTGCAGATCTCTGTAATCTTCTTCTATTTTTCACATATCTTTGTGGGTTTGTACAAATACATTAATTTGTTATGAAACTTTGGTGTCTCTGTACCAAAGTTAGCATTTGTTTAGGGTCAAAGTTTTTTGGAAGATGATCATGAGTTGAAAAACTCATTCAATCTGAGATGGATATTTTTTTGATAGCACTTTTATTTGTGAAAGGCTCTCATCTCCGATTTCTGATTTCTCGCTTTTGGAAATCGAAGATCCAAAAGAGAGAGATTAGGGATTTTAAATTTCTCTCAGGTTGATAAAGTGGGTTTTCCATTTGTTTGAATTAGGGCTTTTTAATTTCGCTGTGGATTTTGATTTAACAGGGGAAATTGAAACCATTGAGGATTCATTGGCACATTTGGCGAACAACGTTGGGGAATACAGCTATTTTTTCAGCTTGTTCGTAGGAGTCTTTTCATGTCCTACCCTGTGCAGACTTACTTCTTACTGGAGGGGATCTTGGTAAGCTGGACCTTTCTTAATGTTTTTCAAATATATTATTTCAGGTACTGCAAGCATGTCTGTAATTTCTTGGTTTAGTATTACATATTTCACTTGTATTTGTTAGTATTCTTCTTATGTCTATGCTATAGTTTACATTGAAATGAAAACTCACACTGTTGCACTCCACCATTCCATGTATGTGTATATACTAAATGTGTGCGTAGAATTGTAGGCTTCGTAGCATCACAGTAGTTAAAAGAGTGAAGAATTTTAAATCCAGGATTGGTTTCATCCGAGACTTTTTTAGTGTGTTGACCGGATAACACTTAATTTAATCGTGGATGGTAGTTTAAACTTGGGATCAAGATGATAAGGCACTAACTTAGAGTCTGATTAACCTGTCGAGGATAAAACTGTTACTGTTGACATTTTAGGTGCTTCCCGTTGGCTATATATTTTTTTACAAGTTTGTAAGAACTAGAACATTCTAGTGGTGATACTATAGTATCATTAGTATGTTACCTTCCACGAAAGTAATCACTTTATTTGTTACAGAGTTATTTTATGTTGGACTTACCTTGTGGGAGAAATCAACTATCAAAGACCTCACTCATTGTTGAGTCTATCTAGACAAAGCAAAACTATCCTTAGAAGCTAAAATCTAACAGCCATCCCCAGAAATGTAACTGATGATATGATTACCTATTAAAAATTGTTGAACAGGGGAGTAGAACCTGTGGTGTTTGCTGCTCTTGTTCCTAACAGTGCAGATAAGATATTACAAGAGGTGGTTGAAGAGGTTATCGGGGACCATGAAATGATGGTAAGCTACTAAGCTCTTACTTCAGTCTCCATAATGCTATTTCTGCCTGTCAATGTGTCCAATATCCATAATGCTATTGCTGTCTGTCAAAGTGTTGACTACCTTTGTAACAAACCTCTTTGTTTCCTTCAATGCAGATTGCACAACAATCACACTCAACATAGGCATATTCACTGAATCAGTCAGAAGGGGTAAAGATAGCCAATGCATATATACCTTTGTATTTTGTATTCCTACAGGTGAGCGAGTTGACCAATTAGGCTCACGACAGTTCACATCACTACTCAGTTGGTCGAGGTCCCAAGTGTGACTAGTGTTATCTATAGAAGCATCAACTGTTACATGAGGATACACTTGCATGTTGTGGCTTGAGAAAATCTTCTTGACCTTCTTGACACTTGCATGTTGTGACTAGTGCCTCCTCACGTTTTACTATCTTTCTTTTGATATTTGCTCTCCTTTAGCTGAAATCATCTTATATAGTAAGAGAACAAGTACGTCTAAGGTACTTACTGTCCTCGCGAATGATAAATATGTTCTTTTAGACGTATATGGACACACGGGTGTGCTAATGTGAATGAGCTTGGTAAATCAAGTATATATCATAAACGTGTAATGGGATAAAGTAAGCTTCGGTCGAGTTTTCTTGTTCTAACACTTGTTACATTTTCTCCTGTAAATTAACTCGTGCGGGCTTCACAAAAAAGTTAAAAGCTATTGTACAATTTGAACTGCTGCATGATGTTCGCAATAGAGTATTTTTTCTGCAAAATTCTCATATTGTAATTTGTAGATTTTAAAGAACAGTACAAGATGTATGCTTTCTGTTAGTGCATTGTCTACCAACGATTAAAAAATACTCCATTTTCTGTTGTTTCTGTCCATGATTGGGATGAAAATTTGTACCATTCCACAACAACATCTTGAAGAAAGTTTTATCGAGTTTTTCCAGCAAAATTGTGTTTTTCGCTTGTTCATTTTTCCTTCTTCAATTTGATACCATCTCTCGAGTCTCGCCTGTGTTTCATTTATGCAAAAATACTTCGATGAATATATTGATTTCTGCTATGTTATTGTTTCCAAAAACTTATACTTTAGAAGCTATTTATTCTTTTATCACCATAAATGACAAGATTTCAGTAATCACTAAAATCACGAATTGCGGCGAAATTATAGTGTCACTGAAAATGGATAAAGCGACGAAATCTAGTTCGTTGCAAATTTTTTACTTGGGACAATTAAAAGTTGTTACTATAGAAATATTTGCAACCAAACAAGCTAATGGTCACTAAAAATAAATATAGTGTCAAACATTATTTTTGTCACTATAAAATTAATTACTGACGGATTAATTTGGTCAGAATAAACTTTTCTTTTGTAATGAAATGTATAGATTATCACCAAAAATATTTTATATCAATTTTTTAGCATCATCACAATAAACTTAAATAGTGACAAACACATATAATCACAAAAAACTTATCAGTGACTAGACATTATTTCGTCTCAAAACGAAGTCACTAAAAACTTATGAGTGACGAAACCCGAGTCCCGCCGCGGAAAACCTATCAATAGTGACAAAAATTATTTTGGTCACGATAACTAAGCTTCAGCAATGAAATATTCTTCGCCACAAAAACTATCGTCACCAAAGCTATGTTTTCTTGTAGTGTAAGGATTTGGATGTAGGTTTTGTCCACCCATACTAATGTACAGTTAAGTATAGGAGTGAACACGGTGTAACTATATAATTTAGGTTGAAACTCTAATAAAAGTGTTGTCCACCTACTTTTTGGTTGATGTCGTTAATAACTAACCGTTAAGTAGCTTATGTAACCAATGTGTAACCAAATTTTAATAATTCCAACCAATAGAGTTATGCCAAATGTCCTCACCATAGCTTCTACATTAGAAAAGGCCTTTCTAAGCCAATAGAAAGCAAGGGTTTCATCACCGTTTAACGTGAGAGCATATTTTGTCAAGACATTTAAGGGCGAAGATGTGTACTTGCTTGGGGTCTGCTTCATTTAAAGCCGTGCCATGGAGTCTGCCTTTATCATTAATTATGGCTATGGGAACCACTATATTATAAGGTCAACCGGTCAGCAATTTTGGTGAGTCACGGAATACATATGAGCTGTTAAATCAAATAGTGTAAGAAAATCAACGATCACTAAAGACCTCTAAACTGAACGGGTCAGAATTTTAGCCCTTATTTATAGGAAGCATAGTCTCCTCAATTCTTAGTTCTATCTTTGTAGAGAAAACCAAACCCTAACCCTAAAATAAAAATCAAGAGCAGAAGCAGATCTTAAAAATCTTCTTCTCATTTTTCGTCTTCAATGTTCCATAAATAAAAGACTTAATCTCACAATGATTTTTCCTCTCAAAAACTATGATACTGATGGTCAGCAGTAAGACCATTTCACGTATGTTCAGATTTGCGCAGAGTCTGGTGTAAAAGTTGATTTTTGCATTAGTTATAAATCTTCTTTAAGTAGGTAGTCTGCGCTTGTTATTACTACAGATCCTTTCAGTTTGTACTTGAAAACTAATTCAAGCTGTTATTTTCGTTTTTATAATCAGATCTACTGATACTGCTATTTGTTAGTACATTTTGATCTGTTAAGAGTTGTATTGAGTTTAAACAAACTAGTGGTGGCATAATGTCAGTTGAATGTGTCTTTTTATTTCTTAATTTAAGATTGATTACCAGACATGATGATTAAAATTCGCCGACACTGTCAAATTGGCTGCTTAATTTTAAAACAAATATTGAGGATTTCTATTACCGACTGTTCATAAACATCCATATCTGAAATTCCAACTATGACTAGGGCTGTGAGTAGAAGGCGATTCGTTTGTTTGGGGTGGAAGCTGTGAAGGATAATAACATCATTGATGGGGTTGTATGAAAGAAACGTTAGAGTGGAGAAAGTAGAAAAATTCGAAGGAATGGGAGGGGGTTGGAAGAGATTTGGTAGTTATGTGGTTGTCAAGAGGTTTGACGGAACCAGTGATTTGAATTGGGATTTTATAACCATATCTATCACATTCACTGCAAATGGGAGTGACATCAACTCATCTCTGCAACAACTACTCTAATTCGTGTATGTTTTTGTGATCTCGATTCTTGTAGTGGGAAGAGTTATTTGGGTGTTTGGGTATCTCACGTTTGGATTGATCGTTATGTACTCTTTTGGGTTGAGATGCTACATATTTTTTTTTGCTCTTTTTGCTTTGCTTGATCTTTATTTCTAGAACCCAGGTTTGCTAGAAAATGGGGCAAATCAGTGGCGAAGTTCTAACTAAGTGTCACCGCATGCTGGTAGACTCAATCAAGATGAGCCAAGATTAATTTAAAACTTCACCATCAATCCAATAGCCCATAGGAAACATAGGCCACTTTTGAAACCTCTTTCTTGCTCTAGCAAATGCTTCATGATTTCTCGGCAGGAGAGGAGGTAGGGAGCTTATCTGTAGGAAGGCAATAAGGATGCTTTTCAAAGCAGCACACCCGAAAAATAGATATCTCATTCTTTGCCTTAACTGCAGGGATGTCGATTCACGACGAAAAAAATATCAATATGAAAATTCAGCAGCATCTACAGACTACAAAAGGTGAAATGCATTTTACATACAGTAACAAATACTAGTAAAATTCTAATTTGGTTTACATTTTAGATTCCTAACCAAACTTTATAATCAGATTGGGATGGGATTTACTTGGGGTTTATGGTCGGCTCAAAATTAGTTCATTACACAGCTACCAATACAAATTTTGTTCAGATTGAGGTGGAGTAGTGAACTAATTTTGCACATTTATGTATAATTTTCTCATTATTCTTAGGAATAAATCCTGTTAGTACTATTTATTCTATATGGAAAATCAACATACTCACCTAGTCGACCAGAAAATATATGTAGAAAAAAATTTCTCTACATTTATCAAAATGTCTAAGATGATGCTTAGTTTTGTTTGCTCCTTCCCCAACCTTGACCATTCCAAGAAGGTTTTGTAAATTCAACCAATAGCTTAATCCCAATATATGATAAACAGCAAATCGTTTGTGTATGTAAATTCAAAATCAATGCACAATTTTCCCGGCCGTGGACATAGTGTTTTCATTAGGAATTAATGCACAATTTTCATTGCCACGGCAGAGGGTCTTCCTTTATCATTATGGATATGGGAACCAACATAAAATGTGGTCAGTCATAGGATGCTTGGGTCAGCAATGACGATCAGTTAGATAATATGTGAGCCGTTAAATCAAATTGCGTAAAAGTATCAACGATCACAATTTAGCCCTAACCCGAACGGGTAAGGTTTCTAGGCTTTATATAAGAAGGATTCAGGTGTCCTCAAATCTCAGTTTAACTGTGTCCCAACCCTAACCATAAAAATCAATTGTGGCGGCAAGAAAACAGATTTCTCATTATTTTCTTTCTCTTCATGTTCCATCCATGGAAGTAGAAACATGAGTCCATCAAGAACAACAACAATTACCATCACAAGGATTTTTCCTCTCAAAAAACTATGATAATAGGAGCCGAACGGGTAAAGATCCTTCTGTAGTTGTTCTACCCTCTCAAGTCTCTAAGTCTCAACAAATCTGCGAAATGTCTTCAGAAATTTTTGTATTAGTTATAAATCTCAAGGACTTAGTCTTCTACTTGTTATTGTTACAGATCCTCTTTTCTGCTTGTTCATGAAAAATTACTTCATTGAGTAATCATAATTGAAGATTAATTCAACTTTTGTTTATAATGGAGCTCTCAGCAATTACTGATTGTTATTTGTTATTCCTGTAGTAAAAACGGCAAATGAGAAAACTCCTACCAAAAAAATAAGTGACATAGAGTCAGAGAATTTGTTCATCTGGATCACATCTTGTTATTCCTGTCTAACTTAAAATTACGAGGGAATAAATCCCAGTTTTTGGATAAAATAAATAATAATTCTTCTGAAACATGTGGGGAGTCATAGAAGAAGATGGCTCATTCATACATATCAGGGGAGAGATAATGCCACAGCTAACAAAAGACGGCAACTACGAAAGCTAATTCCTAGACTACTACGTGTATAAGTTGAAGAAGAAAGTAGAAGCTAAAGTGCAGTAAGGTGATTCAAATTTACCTGCATTGAGATCAAAATTTGGGGTGTTACATTAATAACGTATCCTTACTATGAAATCCTAAAACATGAGATTGGTTTTTATGAAATCCTTCCAACTCTAGAGCCGAAAGCAGATCCGCCAACCTCAAAAATGAGAATCAGGTTTGGTGCTAGCTGGTCTAGCCACTATTGGTCATTTGGTCATTAGTTAGCGTCATTATGGGGTGAAACACTAAAGCCTACAAAACAAAAGGGTAATACGCACAACACGTTCATAAGAAAACTACACCAGGTTAAAGTTGTGTGGAAAATGGATTTTGTTTTCGGTTCAGTTAAACAAAAAACAACGAAGAGTTTGGACGGGCGTAGACATGACAATTTTTATTTCGGGGGCACCTTGAACCAAGCAAGCCTTCATTCAACACCCTAGTTAGTATATCTCAAAACCTAAGAATCTCCATCCGTTGGATCCTCCTATTTAGTCTTCTCTTATAAACCTAAAAATACTAAGGTACCCAAGATGTCTCTTTAGCCGCCTCTAAGAAAAACTCTCTTCTTCTTTCTGTTAGATCTCATTCGCATCTCACTCAATATTTCTATTGATCCTAAAATTCATTCTAAAAAATGGATGATCTTAACACCATTAATCTTACTATTACCACAACTCTCATCATCCCCGTGAAGCTCCCTGATGAAGCAGATGGAGATGAAAATAAAATGGTTGATTTGGAATTAAATCGGTATGAGCAGACTAGGAAATGAGATTCTTCTGTGCTGTGTGGATAGATCGTTAAGGTGTAGTTTGTTTTCCGGGCAGAAGAATATACCTTAACTGGCTTCAGATGAGTGAGTTTCTAATAAACACTACTAATTATACAAGTTCCAAATTTAATTTTTAATCAATTAATTATTAATCAATTCCTCTTGTTGCTAATGCAAAGAATTGGTCTAGGCAATCGTCAATGTTCATTAGGGCAAAGGTAAAGCTAAGGCTGACAAAATACAACCCTAAATCATTTACACCCTTAATCTCCTCAGTAATTTTTGTTTCTGTTCATCTTAAATAATCCTTCACGACTTTAAGGAACTTCATTTCAGACCAACCTTCTTGCCATATCCCTCAATGGAATCAGTGTTCTTTAAATCAATTACGCACTTACCTTCTCACCAACCTTCAGTCCAACAGCTTCATTTACAACCGTGGGACTTCACAGCTTCCCCAAACTTAAACCTTCTTCCCAATAGCCTTATTCAAATCAACGACAGATTTCTCTCAAGTTTATTTGCCAAAGCAATAACGTAAAACTACTGATGAAATTGTTATAGGTATGAGAGACAGATCTTTTTGCCTTTCTATGTGATGCTTTGATATTATTGTTTCAAAATGAGTTCGTATTTGGGACATTATATTCAAAAATATGATTTTACTTGCTTAATTGAGCCTAAATGTACAAATCTAGATGCCTATGTTGAACATTCAATCAAGGGGTCGAACTTGGTTAGATCCTAGCTAGATTATAATTTTATTGAATTTTTAGATTGTTTTTTATCATTAACATTGCTTCCATGGAAAATTTGCCTATGGTCTTGAAGGGTTCAACAATCTTTTGAACCATATTGAGTTCCCGGTTTATTTTTTAGTCATTGTCTCAATGATTGTATTTTGGACTACTGCAGTCGCCAACATACTGTAAGAATCTTATTACACGTTAACGATCTATGATTGCATTTGAGAGTGATTTTAAAACTGCTGAGTGAATTCTCCAATTTTCTAATGCTTCCTTTCCTAATCAAGTGGCTATAGGTTCAGAGCATACAATATGTCTTCAGCTTGATGCTTATTTTTCTAATAGTTTCGTATCCCTTATAGTTTCGTATCTCTTTAAATTGTATGCTACTCGGTTCAAAAATGCTTCATGCATAGATCTTATCAAAAAACTATTGGGATTTTTCTATGTGTGACCCAGCTAGATCTTTAGCTTCCAATTTAGTGGGTTTAGGAGATAGATCGTCAGACTTGAAAAATAATGTGACTGGTAATCTGGATAAGAAAATCAAAATAGCGCCTTTAAAAGATGTTGAAATACCGGACCCTAGTGCTACGTCTTCTAATAGTTTACCCTTGAAGAACTCTTTGTTGCATCAGATAGAACTCTTGTTTTTAACAATAGAGAGGATGTATGATTGCATTAGGAGAGAAAAACACTAAGTATTTTCATAGGGTCAGTTTGAATAGAAAGAAGAGAAATAACAGCAGGTTCTTGTGGGAATATAGTTCTGGACAGAGATCAAATTGTCGTGGTGATTGTTGATTACCTTGGCAGCATGTTTACTGCTGTTGTATGCACTGATATTTTAGAGCATGTTTTACCATGTCATGCACACCTTAGCGGTCACAATTTCAGCTAGTCAATATTTGCTCTGTATCCCTATGTCAGTAGAACATTAAAAAGCTTTCATGCTTCAATAAATAAATAAATAAATTTAACACGCCTTCTCATTGGAAAATTTGGTCTACTAAGACAAAAACACTAATTTTTCAGAAACAAATTCTTCAAGTGATGAAAAGGAGATAAAGGAGCAAGTGCTATAAGATTAATGTTTTAGGTTAATTATTATATTTCACCATTTATTGATTACACATCATTCTAGATAAACATCTTTTTTTACTTTTGTTTAGTATTCCCCATATGCTTATTGACCACCTTTTGTTTTTGATACTACCATGCTGTGTACATAGTAAAGGATCGTGACATGCTTGATCACTAATCACAGAGTTTATCATTTAAGGGAGCCGTTCCTTCTAGTCAATGGACTCCCAAATCTGTGTATTCTAAAACCAATACAAAGACATCCAGAAATGAAATGATTGTGTTGATACCTACGGCTAAAGATGCAAATACGTATGGGCCTAACACTACAAGTCTGTAATACCCATATCCAGAATATCTACCTGGGAGTCCATTACCCAAACACTGCTCTCAACCGTTAGATCCTCCATCAAAATTTCTCCCATACCCTAAAATATGAGGGACCCTATAAAATATCTCGAGCCATCTACGATCTAAACTCTCTCTATTCCGCATTTTTTCCTTGTTAAATCTCAATTGAAATTTCTGTGAAGCCTAAATTCTTTCACTGATAATGGATGATTCTTTGAGATTATGTTTATGTCTCACCGATCACCATTGTTGTTATTACTACTCTCAGTTTCATCATTCCTCAGAAATTGGCCGAAGAGGAAGAAGATGAAACCCTTGTCTTGTTGATGTTGATGATTGACTCACACAATGATTTTTCCTCTCAAAACTCAAGTTTGCTCCGTGATCTACATTTGTATTCTACAGAGACATTTCCATCAGAAATTCGGAATCAACTACGTACCTGCTTAGGAATTTGAATGGCTCTGCTCTACCGTTGTAGTAAATGGTGATGTATGTCTTCTCAGTACTTCCTGGTGACCATGGCATCAACCAGTAGCTAGGTAAACCTTTCATTTTTCTGATTTCGTTTTGTTCTTAGGGTTTTTAGTGTAATTAGTTAGTCAATTTATTCAATTGGTGTGATTTTAGAGTTTCTTCGAATTTGGGCAGTGCCTATGTGCTTTATTAATGAAAATGTTGTAAATCTTGAGCTTAAGGTTAGGTTGTAAAAAAAAGATGGATTGGGTATTTAGCAGTATTTCTCTACTGTCGGCTGAATATATTTGTTTATTTCTGAAATGGGTTTTAGTTATTTAGTTTGGACTCTGATATGCTTCATTTGATAAATTAAGGTTATAGGTTACTTAGTCTGTTATGATATTATGATTTAGATTTGTGCATTTACCTTTAGATTAAGAAATAACGTCTCTCATTTCTTTCTTTTAGCATACTTGTTTTGTAATTCAGACTATATATAGTAGATATGCAAGATGCTGCTCATTTCTTTGTGTTAAGAGCTATGTTGTAAAAGGCGCTAGGCAAGGCGAGGCTCCAAGCCCAGCGCCTAGCGCCTAAGGCGCCTCAGGTGAGGGCCTTTTATTTAGAAAAAACCACAATTAGATATAATTTGGCGCCTGGGAGCCTTTCTTTTCCAGGCGCCAGCCTTGCGCCTAGTGAGCCTTTGGCGCTAGCCTTTTACAACATAGGTTAAGAGTATGATGTTTGATTAGTTTTTTCTTCTTAACAAAGTAAGTTAACATTATCAAGAATCATATCAATTGCAGAACATTTAAGAAAACTCCGAAAAGGACATATAGTACGAAGGAGGAGCATGAGAATAATTGATGGATCATTTGGTGTGGAACTCCTAGCAACTTTTCAAATTTCTGCAGCAATTGTTTTTCAACTCGCTGAAAGGAAATGATCTGACTCCCAAGATTATAACTTCTAGTAGAACTACTTATGAGGCTGTGTGTGTGCAAGAATCTGATTAAGAAAGGGATTTCAACTCGGAAATGGAACTGCGGTCTAATAGTGATCACCTCTTTGATTTGTAAGGGTTACAGACCTGCCCAGGTAGTTTATACCCATGGGAGTCATTGTAAATGTTTTATGCGAAGAGGACATTTTTGGTGACAACGTAGTTTAGGAAAATAAAACACGACGTAAATTTAGTGTCTTGACTCTCGTGGTAAATGTAAGATCAAGATGGAATAACTGGTTTTTATGGAACATTTTTGGTCGTGGTGACCTGCAGAAGATTTAATTCTTAATAAAAAAACATTTGTAGTTTCTCAGTTTTAAGCACATCAATAGGCCTGCATCTTGCTAATGATATGGTGATCAGTTAGCTAAACGTGCTCTACTATTTCTACTGACAATGTAAGCTTATCCGGTTAATAAAATTTCTTTCTGAATCAAAATAAAGAAAAAGTAACTCATACTATTATTGGCTTGCTTAGAGCGTCTGCAGCGGACGACCAAGAGTATAAATTTGGTCTGCAGCAGAGGCGTAGTGGGACGGAGTAAAGACTAAATCGAAGACCATACCAAATTTCCAGACTAAATTTGGTCCGCGACCAAGACCAAAACCAAATTTTAGTCGGGCGTTGATATAATTTACGCCCCACCACAGGCGTTCGTAAAGTATACGCCTCACAACGGGCGTACGTAAACTTAACGCCCCACGCCAGGCGTTAATAAAGCCTCCGCCCCATATTTTGTTTTTTTTTTTTTTTAAATTTTATTGTGGGGCGTGGTCTATACCTCCGCCCCACTCAAAAAATTTGAAATCCTATATGGGGCGTGGATTATACCAACGCCCCATTGTTTTGTTTTTTTCTTCTTTAACTTTTCGGCACCAGGCGTACGTATTCTCTCCGCCTCACATCAGGCGTTGATATACTTCACGCCCCACACCAGGCGTTGGTAAAGTTTACGCTCCACCAAAATTTAGTCTGCCTCCCACTGCGTCACTCAGCGGATTAAACCCAAATATGGTCTTTTTTTTTTACTCTTTGGTCGTGAGGTTTACTCGTACCATTGCAGTCGCTCTTAGGTACTTAGATAGTCTTCTGCTAGCAAAAATTTAATTGGTTCTATCTATGGTCTTCTCAATACCACAACTATGGTTCCGACCTGAAACTAATCCACTTGCCACCAAATAACTCTCGTTCGAGTAATGTCGTACTAAACCACTTGAATTCAAATCATTTAGCGATACAAGTAACTCTTCTTTGATGAGTAATGTCTGCAAAATCAAAAACTCAAAACGAGGATATTTTTTGAAATCAAAAAAAAAAATTGTTCTCCATTATGGGTTTTAAGACACTGTAATTATTTGATGTCAATGAGATAATTTTTGGTTACAAAAACAGGGTTTAGGAAAAGAAAGATACAAGGTAAATTCTTTGTCGCCAGGTAAATTTAAGATTAACAAGGAATAACTAGTCTTCCTGGGTCACTAGACAAGTTTTGCATAGCATTTTCTGGAATGCTAAAGCTAAGGAATTAACAGAGACTATTCCTTAGTTACATTTGTTTAGTAACCACCGTTGGATTATCTCAATATCCAACTACATCCGATCGATTCAATTCCTCAGTATAACATTTGTTTTACCATATTTGTTTACTTTCTAATCCCATCGGTCGTTCTTCTTCTCCCTCGACTCTCTCTTTCTCTTATTTCTAACATCTTTCTGAGAGAAACTCTAGAATCAAAATTCTCTGATTTAATCAATCAACAATGAAAATGATGATTTGAATCAATCGATTCAAGTATAACTCAATTACGTCTCTCTTCATTAACTTAAAATTTAAGTTTATTTTGAATTCCCTCTTCTCTCCTAGTTTTTTTTCTGAATGGATGTTGCAAACTAAGATTTAGTGGACGAGTTCATCGTGTAATCGTGTTGATTTACTGTTAGGTTAGTTTTTATGTGAATTTGATTTGATTATTTACCAATTTCAGTTAAGAGAAGCTTGAATTTACATAATCCTATAATTTTAAAGTGGAAATTTATGTTAATTTTGTTTGAACATCTCTTAGTTGAATAGACTGATTTATCATGTCGGGGATTATCTAATTGATGATAAATTATTTTGATTTTCATCTTCTTCATTAGTTATAACTTATAAGATTTCGAACTTCACTTATGATTTCTTATTAATAGATTAGGGTGAGATTAGATTTGCCCGTTGTTATGTTTTTTTCTTACTGTCTCTGCTTGGATTTCAATTTTCTTATGGATCTGATTTGATTTAAGCTCTATATACAGCTCTTACTTGGAAAATCAGTGATTGGTAAGTCTTGATTTTTCTTTACATGATTTTAGAAATTATCATCAGCATTGAATCAAAACTTTTAGGTTAATCTGTGAAATTTTAAAGAGAACTGTTGATTTATGAAATTTGAAGAAAATTTTGTTTTTTTGTTGGTTGGTATTTGGGTCATGACTGGGGAGCTATTATTAGTAGGTATTTAGCTAGACCAGATAAGGTTAAAGCTTTTGTGAACTCAAGTATTGCCTTTACTCTCTCAGAAATTCTAAACATAAACCTATTGAGAGCATGAGAGCTGTTTATGGTGATGATTAGATTTCAGGTACACTACATGATTTTTGTTGATTTCGGTTTTGTTCGTTATATTTTCTTACATAATTTACAAGTTATTTTCAGCATCCAAAATCTTAAATTTAGTTTCGTGTCATAGGAGCCTGGAGAGATTTAAGATGAGTGTGCTAGCAGTGGTACCAAAAATGTCCTCACAAATATACTTAGTTACATCCATCCATATCCACTTAAGGTACCTAAAGACAAAGGGTTCACGGCCGATCTTCCAGCTACCTTAATGTGGTGGTTAGCAGAGGAAAACATTTGTTATTACACTACAACTTGCTGCACTGGGATAATGGAAAGCACCATGAGTACATGCTCCTAAATCTAATTATCAATGAGCCCAAATTTATGGGATAAGTTGTACGAAATATATCAGGATGGGCCGATAAGATTCACGTTCTCACAGTTCAAGTTTGTGCAGAGAAATTATCCCATGGTATTTTCCACTTCTCAAGTTTACTGTTCCCACTGAAGTTGGTGGACAAACCCTACGTGATCCCACTGAAGTGCAAACCCTACATGATCCCACTGAATTGCAAACCCTACATGGTATTTAAAGAAATTATCAGGATGGCATTCGATGTGCAAACCCTACATGATCCCACTGAAGTTGGTGGAAAAATTATCCCATGGTATTTTCCACTTCTCAAGTTTGTGCATAAGGTGAGACATTGCTAACCAAAACCATATATAGCTCCATTGATTTAATTGCATAACTGAGGCCTATCTTACTTTTGAAGAACAATAGAGTTGTACTGATTGCGTTGCATGATGAATCTGCAGTCTCATCTCTGAAGAACCGCAGGTTGGACCTATTACTCGAGGCTTCCCGCACGCTCACTGTCTCTACCATGCTTTTGAAGAAGGGTGTTGAATCTTGCAAGAGGGTTTACCCTATTTACTGTTGAAAGCATAATGTGCAGAGAAACCACAAACAAAGAGTCCATTATTGAAGATATTGTCCCTGACATGAAGGACTCAGTCCCTCTAGGAACTACCGAACATCATTCCTACAAACATTCTCTGAAATTATGGATCACCCCCTCAACGAGCTTACCCGGTAAGAAATCAGTGGAGGCAGTTTCAGGTACATACATAATATGCAAGTGTTATCGTAAATATTAACTTATTTATAATTTGTAGGCGTTTTCCTTCATTTGATGGATCCCTCAAGACTTTCTTTGGTTGCTCATCTTTTAAAGTTACAAATAGAAGCACATATCTTATTTATATGGCTCAGTTCATTTATTATTTTTTGTAAATCATCTGTCCTCAGCTTCGCGTTGAATACAAAGCTTTTACATTTGACATACTAATTAAATGGTTATCATCTAGACATCTTAATTTGTTTGTTCCCAGTTCACATGCTTAAAATATTTGGTTTGAATTTTTGTTTGATTAATTGTGTACATAATCACTACTGTGTCGATTTTTGGAAGTAAACCTGTTCTACCGGATTTGCAATATAGTCAATGGGTAGAATTTTATTTTTCTGTCGGGAAACGGGAACTTAGTGCGAAAAAATGACATTTGTTGACGTGCAACGCACGTGCACTCCACTTGAAGCAGATAAAAGGTACAACAACAAAAGATGACCTAAGTTTTTTCTTATGTCTTTTTCTCATGATTTTGGGGTTATGTAATTACATATTTGTTGCTTTAACTAATTTGGTATAAATTGATTTTGCAGATGGGAGGTTCGTCCATGGAGATTCATCTATGGTTATGGGAAGCTGAATTAGGATTAATGTTTGCTCTTCTGGTGCCACACTTCTACTTGAATTAGTATAGAGGCAGTCTTTCATGGTATGTATTGCATCAATTTCTTCTTTTAAAATAGTCTGTGTTAATTCCTTAGCTTTGTGCAAATATTTAGTTGTGCTAGCTCTAACACAATCATGGTCACAGCGGTTATTTCCTGGCCAACTTTTGAGCCAAATACTACTCCTTGAATACCCTAATGTGGAGGGTCCTCTCCTTGCAAACATCTCCAGCCGTTGGACCCTCTTGTCTAATCTTTTCTTATATACCTAAAAATATAAACTGCCCTAAAAATCTCTTGAGCCACCTCTAAGATAAACTCTTTTATTCATTTTGAGTTAGATCTCTCAAAATTTCTGTACCACAAAAATTCTTTCTTATTAATGGATTCTTGCTTACTTCTGTTGCTCTTATCATTCCTCTCTAACTCCCAAAAGAAGAAGAAGTAGATGAAAACCCTTGTCTTGTCCATACACTCACACAATGATTTTTCCTCTCAAAACCAAAATTTAACCTTCTATCAACAGTAGTATTTCAAAGCATGATATAGCTGTTGTTTACGGTAAACTCAAACTCCTCAATTTTTAGTTTTTTTGTAAATATTTTTTTTCACGGTTTTTAGCTTTCGTTACGTATTTGTTATTCGATCTTTAAGCTCATATACTATTTTTTGGCCTTTACCTTTAGATTAAGAAACAATGTCTCTGGTTTCTTCATTTTATCATCCTTGTTTTGTAATTCAGTTCGGTATGCTGCAGAGACGCAAGATGCTTCTCGCTTCTCTGTGTTTTTATGTTTTACATGTATTGACTAGTTTTGAAATAATTGCTGAAGGGTATGCTGTTTCATTAGCCTTTTCTCCTTGACGAAACAAGTCTAACATTATCAGGAATCATTTGAATTGCAGAGGGACAGCGTTACACCCAAGAAGAGATAGTATGAAGGAGCATGAGAATAAATGATGGACCCTTTGGTCTAGAGCAATTAGTGACTTTTCAAACCTCTGTAGCATTTTTTCAACTCTCGGCATTGTTTGACTTGCAAGATTCTTACTTTTTTTTTTGAGGTAAAAAGGATATGTATTAAAGGAAAAAGGAGTACAAAGAATTTACAGGAAGTAATTCATACTTCTAAACCAGAATCGAAAAAACATATAACGCTTATCTTAGCAACATTACATCTTCCCATGAAACAAAATTTGATTCATAGTGAAATCCCTCAAGATGTGTATTTGAGCTCCACAAGTAAATGTCTTGCTGCGCCGCTACCACCAATTCCTCTTTAGACTTAGCTCTTCCACCATGAAATCTGTTATTTCTTTCCAACCACAACTCCCATCACACTGCAAAAGGAATTAAGTGCCAAATTACTTTTATCTTCTTCGGAACTCCTTGCAGATTCCAGCTCTTCCAACTACTCGTTAAGGCATCTTGCATTACCCACTTCACCTGAATTGAATTAGTGAAAAAATTCCATAAATTGCTCGCCCAACTACAATGCAAGAAAAGGTGATCTTGCGTTTCCACATGAGTATCACAGAAAAGGCATTGTAAGGATGTCACCGTCACGCCCCTGTGCTGAAGCATCCATCTCGTCGGGACCGCTTTGTGCATTGCCGCTCACACAAGAAACAACACCTTTGGAGGAGCGTTTTTTCTAACTGCCATCTCTTCCAAATCCCAATCATCATGTGCTTCATTCATCTTCATGTATAACGCCTTCGCAGTACACTCGCCCAGAATGTTATCTTCTTCCTCCTGACTTAACTGTGGGTGTAACTATGAATTTTCCGTAGTTACATGCTTATTTAAGCTTTTCCACGTTAGTTGTCTTAATCTTTCTAGAACATGATGTTATGGTTGTTATTGGTCTTGTACTAATTTTACAGTTGGAAAGTTATTGCATAAGTTATACATTTGACAAAAAGAAAGTAGGAATTGTATGAATAGCTTTACCGTTGTCATTGATTTGTTTCGGTTGGGTATTGATTTTTTTGGTTGTCCATAGGAGTTTCTACATCGACTTAACCTCAGTTTTGGCCAGAGCTAGATACTACCTGTCCCATTGCACAATCAATTCACCATCACCAAATTCCTTCGTGGAAGAAAAGCAAAAAAGATCTTGATTCACCTTGTTAGTGAAGTGACTTTTTGGATTCCCTCCACTTAAAAATCTAATTCACTTGGTTCGAGCATTTTGTCTCACCGACATAGTGGCAACACATAAAAGCCTTTCGGAAAAAAGTACCATATTATTTCCCACCTTTTTTTTTCCAACTAAGTTTACAAGGAAACATGTCTCGATAGATATCGCGCTTTAGAGCATCTCCAATAGAGTATGAATATTTAATATATGTGGGGACCTATAAAAAAGGTATTTAATAACATAGAATCCAAATACAAATCATTTTTTGATAAGCATCACCAGTGGTAGCTGTATCCATATCTATTTTGATATCATTGTCGCTTATTTATAGAAAAAATAATCATATTAAGCTCTAAAAAAACAAGGTGATACTCTTTGAGTTACAAAGACACCAGCCATATTATTGGGGCTAAATGAAAACCATATCCAATAAAAATGGAACAAAAACCCCATTTCAATTCAAAATAGTTAAATTTAGTTTTTGCTAGATCCCATAATTCCGATCTCACCCTTCACGGTAGATACACGATATTTAGAATGGAGATTTTTGGGAAAACAGATGTAGAAATTATGAAGATCGTATTTACAGAGATTCAAGATGTTCTCTACCGAAATTTCATGTTTTTATATTTTAGGGTTCAAATAAATCTGATTCTCCCCATTTCATCATTATTTTAGGTTCAATTTCATACCTGATCATCTTAGAAATCAATTTGAGATCTGGTTTTATTTCAGTTTTGTTGAAGTTGCGAAGAAATCGTAAACTTCAACCTATCGAATTGTGTCTTAAGATTTATCTAATCATAGTAATCGAATTCATTTTATATATAGATAGGATTTGTTCAAGTTGAAGAACATCTGTTTTTTAAAATTCGTCTTCTTTTAGCTTAATTCCAAGAGAAGGAGAGAAGTTTAATCATTCGAATTATCATCTTTAGATTTATCTAATCATAGTGATCGAATCTCCATCAAACACGATTGGAACTTATAAAAACGATGTGTGATAGTAATAAGAATTCGGAAAGTCCAATTTTTCTTTCTTGTCTGCATTTTTTACAGTTAAACATTTTAATTTTTTGCTGGTGTTTAATTTTGAATAAGTATTTCCTTTTGGTTTCACCTGAAATATGTTGGAACCCTTTTTGGTTTCATCATATTTATTGTTGTATTTTGGAACTGTTTTTGGGTAAAAATCGTTTCTGCCGATTTCGGTAAATTCGGTAGGTGAGTGAGAAACTGGTTCAAACCCTAAAAAAATGTGCTGCACGTTGAGCACTTTTAGGTTCGAGAGATCAATTTGTACAAGTCCGGCCTACCAAGAAATGGCCGTTCCAGACTTGCTTCGGTCACAAAGTGAAGGAGAAGGGTTGATTTGGGGAGGATACCGAAGAAGGGTGTTGAGACCAGAGAGTTCTGGAAAGGTAGTATTTCGACTTGTATCATAAAAGTAGAAGCTTGCTAGTGATGGAAGCTTTTGAGAGAGCTTGCAAAGTGGCTATCTGATAGTGTTGTCTTTTTCCTGACCAAGACCTGTTGTCTGGTTGAAACAGGTGAGACCTATTTATACAAGTGAGATCGAACATACCTTGGCCTCATTAAGGAATAGAGTAAAGTCACGGATTAAGTAGAGGAGGTGGTAACCGCAGGTGTTTATGGTGAAAACGTTTTTCACCATTACTGCCTTATTTAATTGACCGCTTTTATTCCTTTTCACGCCGTTCTTATTGCGAGCGTAGTGTACGCTGTGATCTCCAAACCCAAACCCCAAAAAGCATCCCCCAGTTTGTGTTGATGTCTCGAGTGTTGGTCGCACCTTGAGTGCAAGTGGCGCTGCTAGGGGCGCGTGTGGCATGTGCGGAATGCCTTTGTTGCGGATTGCACCTCGAGCGCAAGTGGCAGTGCCAGAGATGCTAGTGGCGTGTGTGGCATGTGCCAATGTCATTTGTGGAATGCCTTGGTGGTAGGTTGTACGTTGAGTGTAAGTGGCAGTGCCAGAGCTATTAGTGGAGTTTGTGGCATGTTTCGAATGCCTTGGTGGTAGGTTGTACGGTTTGCAAGTTAGTCTACCAGCGTGGGTTTTGGCATGTGCCAATGGCATGCGTGGCCAACTTGGATCATGGCCTGGTAAGAAAACCTACCAGCGAGTGTGTTGGCATGTGCCAATGGCATGCTCGGCCATTAGGGCCACGGTTTGGCAAGAAAAGCTACCAGCGAGCATGTTGGCATGTGCCAATGACATGCTCAGCCATTAGGGCCACGTTTTGGTAAGGAAAGATACCAGCGAGCACGTTGGCATGTGCCAATGACATGCTCGGCCATTAGGGCCACGGTTTGGTAAGGAAATCTACCAGCGAGCATGTTGGCATGTGCCAATGGCATGCTCGGCCATTAGGCCCACGGTTTGGTAAGGAAAGCTACCAGCGAGCATGTTGGCATGTGCCAATGACATGCTCGGCCATTAGGGCCACGGTTTGGTAAGGAAAGCTACCAGCGAGCATGTTGGCATGCTCGTCCATTAGGGCCACGGTTTTGTAAGGAAAACTACCAGTGATCATGTTGGCATGTGCCAATGGAATGCGTGACCAATTTGGCCTAGGTTGCACGGTTTGCAAGCCTAGGTGCGGGCGCTACTTTGGCATGGCGTGGCTAGGGCCAAGGTAAGGGTTTTTGGCTTGGGCTAAGGTAAGGGTGTTTGGCTTGGCGTGACCAGCGTAGCTAGGGCCAAGGCAGAGTGTGTTTGGATTGGCGCTGCTAGCTTGATCTAAGTGTGGCTGGCATGATTTTCCATTGGCACGGAGGTGCGGCTAGCATGGTTAGCATGCTTTGGCACATTTGGTATGACTAGCATAGCTAGGGCCAAGGCAGAGTGCGTTTGGCATGGCGCAGCTAGCTTGGGCTAGGTGTGGCTGGCATGATTTGCCATTGGCACGGAGGTGATTAGGGTTTTGTTCGTTGTAACCCTAATTTGAAAAAGAAAAAAAATACCCCCCATTAATTACTGACTATATGCATTAAATGTCCTAATAAATGTGTCACCGGTGACATTAGGTTATTTGGGGTTTTACAATTTTACCCTTTGTTTAAAAACCACCATAAACAGGAACCAAAATATGTTGGAACCTTTTTTGGTTTCATCATTTTTTACTCTATGTAAAAATAAAAATCACTTAAACATACCGCTTGGTGTCACCTAAATATATATAGATAGGATTTTTGAGTGCACCTATATGAATTATGGATGAAGAAAAATCACAGTACTACTTTTCTAAAAGTGTCATTAATGTTAAAATAACTAGTTATTATTTGAAATTATTTGTTAGACCATTCAGTACAATATATCAAACTATGTTTGGTCTGTCTTCTATTGTAGTTTAATACGTGGGTGTAATTACACTTGTTCCTTGGAACAAGAAAATGTTTCATGCATAGAAATATCATATAATTTTTCTTTCTCATATTAACATCCTGAATTCTGGTGTATGTGTGTCTTAAGATCGGAAATGAACCCTATATAAGCGTTCATATCATTGTTATATACATCGTCTAAGTTAAGAATACAAGTTCTGATTAAGACTTTAAATCGGGATCAGGAACACTTCATGGTCCAAATCTCTAGGAAGAGAAAAGATTTCATTTTCCTACATCTTTACGAGAGTAAGCCGTGATATGACCATCTTCCTTTTGGTTTCACCTGCAATATGATGGAACCCTTTTTGGTTTCATCATAAAACAGTTAAATACATAACATTTCACTGCACATCCAGTATATCGATATGGTTTGGGTTAAGTTACAGGGTGCCAATAAACACAAATGTGGTAATAATAATTTAAACCATTTAAATCTTTTACTATATAAGCATTTAAAAAAAAACAGACAATGTTGTAAAAGGCTATTACATATATTACAACTAGATGATAGTACACTAATTTTTATGTGTGCAATGACAGTAGTGTCTTCTTCTCTAATTCTTTGGTGGTTTGTCCATCAGTATCTTATAGGACGCCTTTTCTCTCGTGTTCCACCTTTTCGGATATATTCTTTTCATAATACTTCGTGTTTCCCTTTACGAAGTTCTTCATCTAATATCAAACATGAAGTCTACAATCTTTCCTGAAATTAGAAAACAAATGTACAACTAAATGAATCTTCACGTCTTTTCCCTGCAAAACAAAACTAAATTTAGCCAAAACAAGAATAAACACCAATAAACCAGTATTGGTGTAACCAAATTATACAAGGGAAGAATGATGAAACCAAAAACGGTTTCATCAGAATGACCAGAATCAAGCAACACCACCAAACTAGTATTGCTGGAACCAAATTCAACAAAGTGAAAAATGATGAAACCAAAAATGGTTTCATCAGGATGAACAGAATTAATCAACACCACCAAACCAATACTTGTAGGACTAAATTCAACAAAGGGGAGAATGATGAAACCAAAAAAGTTTTCATCAGAATGACCAGAATTAACCAACACCACCAACACAATACTGGTGGAACCAAATACCACAAAGCGAAAATAGAGAAAGCATTTTTTTGGTTTCATCAGAATGATTAGAATTAAGCAACAACACAGTACTGGTAGAACCAATTTCGACAAAGTGAAAAATGGATAAACCAAAATAAGTGAATCATATAAGAATTTTGTGAAACTAACTTATGAAACTAACAAAATCCTAAGTATGAAATCCCTGATGAAACCTATTTTATGTTGAACCAGTGAAGAAACTAAAATTTGTGAAACTAAAAATCACAGGCTACACACGGATGTTGATTTTAAACCATCACGGAAGAACAATTACCTGTTAACAAAATTGCTGAAAAAAATGAAATCACTAAAGATCATCTGAAAATAATAAATCGATGAAACAAAATTGGGTTTTGATTTACCTTTTGGAGATTTTTTGACCATCTTCTTCATCTTTTTATCCTTCGCTTTCTGTTGATTCCGCACCATTTTCAAATTTATTCCCAAATCAAAATGAAACTTAAACCTAATTTGACTTCATAAAACTATTTTTGTGTAGTAAGAATAAGAAAGAATCAAAATTGGTTTTGGATCTAGGTTTTTGAGGGAAGAGACGAGAAAGTTCCATAGAAATTTGTCATAACGGAGGAAAATAGACGGTATGAGATTTTAAGATAAGGTTTCTGAGGTGGGTCTATTACCGCAGGCTGCAATATACGGAAGGGTAATTTTGACAGTTGAGGTCAAATGGGGTTTTTGTATTAATTTTTTTTTTGATGGGTCTGTTTTAGACGGATAGTGACCCTCTTGGAGTTGTAACGCGTGCGTTATAAAATAATTCACAAAATCTAAAAAATTAACTAAAATAATAACAAATTGATGACGTGGGTATGGATGTGAGTCTTCAAAAACCCATACTCTCTTCCAAACTCAAACTTCCACATCATATTAAATTTTGATTATCCAACCACCACTGGAGAGGTTTTTTTTTGTTGAGAGTTTCTAAAATCCTAGATGTCATCAATATTTTTTAAAATCCATACTCCATTGGATTTGGAACTTGCAGTTCAATGTACTGACTAGTAATCAAGGACAGGTTGGGCCCAATTGTTCATCTATCTTAAGTCAACCAGTTCATCCTTAACCACTACATGTTGACAGGATGCTCATTTGTAGAAAAGAGGTTATTACTACGATAGCACAAATATAAATTTTCTAGCAGAAAATTGTTAGGTGGTATCGCACCCTTACTATGTAAGGACTGGATAATTTTTCTTTTATAGCAGAATGAGAAGCAAACTACAACACATTTTTACCTTGTTCAAATGTTATTGAGGTATCTCCCTTTGTTGCAGTGTTGGACAAACAACACACCATATTGGGGTGTGCAAGACCAAGATACAAATCTACTTGAGACCCTATGCTACTATGGTGGCTAAAATTAACCCAAGAAAAACAAATTCAGGTGGAATTTCAATACACCAGGTGAACCAAGTGTAAGGCAGTGGCCACTGGCCAGTGGTCATACACAGTCCGACAAACATTCAATTTATTTATTTTTTATACAACAATTCATCTCCTCCATATCACCATCATCTGGTATCAAATGATCAACAACCCATTACTGGAATCTCACGAGATAGAATCAATAATCTCTTAAACACAAAATGCTACAAATCAATCCAACTTTTAAAGAAAACCCATGATTTACTTATCAGAAATGGTTTGTACAAGTTTCCTAAAATCAATTAATTCTAGTTTCTAAAACTTGGATGGTACGGTTTAGTTATATTTTTATTGTGTTGATTATAAAAGAAGGGTATTGCGAATTAGGAAAGTTGTCTCCTTTATAAAAGTGTTGCAGCTACAACAGAAGAAAGGCACAAAATAAGTAGAGGATTGTTATTGAACCCATAAGTCTGTAATATTTAGGGCTAAATGTTACCAATTTGTTTGTAAGGTAAAATCTCTTCTACCCAAACACAGAAACTTGTATGATGTTGCTGCCGGGAATCGATTGCTGCTTCAATCCTCAATTGACTTGGTTAATGGAGAAAGTTGGGGGCTACCTGCAAAAAACCCTCCGATGCCTAAGTTAGCAAGAGAATATTTTCGCAGGAGTTTTTAATGGGAAAGATTGCATACCTCTTTTGTTATAAAACTGTCCATTTATACATGGCTCATTTCCGTTTTACTTTTTCAACTTTATGGAAGATATCAATTGCCATTAACTGTCCCCTGCATGCCTCCATGCAGTAATATTCCCTGAAATAATAGTCCCTGCATGCCTCCCTGCAGTAACTTCCCATGCAGGTATCAATTCCAGAAACTTCCATCATTATGGTTAATTAATCACATTGGGTGTGGATAGCCCATATTGTAAGAGAAGAGGTTGTAAGCAGACGGGACGCAAACATCCGCAGGGTAATTGGACTGGGGCGTAAACAACCGGGACTACAGGATTTAAGATGGATCGTAATACACCAAATAACCAACACCCTAAAATCGATTTCGATTCATCGACGATTAATCGACGATCTGTATTAATCGCTGGCAATACTCGGAGATTGCCGCTCGCATAGGCCGCCGGGGTTGGCCGCCGGCGATACCTGCTGCTGTAAGTCCGTTACATTTACGGAATATTCCCATATATCCCAACGCCGTTACTAACGGAGTTAAAGTTAACCAAAGATGCTGACGCCGTTCATAGTTGACGGAATATGCCAGGTATATGTTGACGTCATCATTAACGGCGTTATACGGGGCTACAGGATTAAAATACACCGGGAACCATCGGATCTATGCTGCCCGATTAATCGGGGATTAATCGCCGATGTTAGAGCGAGTTTTAACACCTCGACGAGTAGTGGCGATTAATCGCCACCGATTACCGCTAGTATTTTCCGCCGGCCCTGGTCGTCGGGGTTGGCCGCCGGGGTTTTCCTCCGGCTTTGGCCATTATCGTGGCGGACTTGGTTGCCGGACTGGAAATTTGTGAAGTGGTGGTCCTTGTGCGGAACATTCTAGCCCAAGTTGGAGTTTTTGCTCTTAGGCTTGTGAATTGAGTGTTTGTTAGCTAGGCCTAACTTAGTTTGTTTCCCATGCGCTTCGACATGGGGGTTTTGATGGCCAAAACTTGCCCATTTACTTGTGTAGAATATTAGGGGTACAAACATCGTCCCCTCTTAATCCATAACCTGTTATGGGTTAAGAAGTTCGGGTTTCCCTACGAATTTGTATTTTTCTGTGGTGTTACACGACTCGCCCCAGAAGTGTAATGACTTAGATGGGGTGGCATACATCATGTCCCCAAATGGTTGGGGTGACATACAACTCGCCCCCAGTGTGTTTTGTATCATGCTGATCGATGATCGCGCAGGGGTGCACCTCCCTGCTGCATTTTGCTTGCGCATGGAATGAAAAGTTGAGTTTTTCTGCTTATCTTGAATTTGCACAGGGGGCCAATCCTGCTATTCAAGATATGCGCAGAGTCTGAGTTGTGTACATTCTCACATGCCAGGACGGATGAAAATGTTTGCCACATTGGTTGTTGCCCCGTATGATGGGGATAAAAATCGAGATAGGTCATAAATGCTCGAACTATGCATTCAACCTATTTGAGGGTTTTCAGAGACATTGCTGATAATGAACTCGAACTCTACTGTTTTGTCATTTAGGGATGAATGCGGATTCGATCATCCGCAGCAGCTTATAATTAACTTGAATAATAGTGATTAAAGCATGGAATACCAAAATAATGTTGAATTGAATTTCTGAATTGAAATAACAAGATAAATACCTACTGTTTTGACAACTGCTGCCTCATTAAAACCTTTGAGTGGAAAACCCAGTGGGACAAAACCATCAAAAAGGAAAAAGAGTGCAGTACAGCAGGATTCAAATATAATAATAAAACTTCTTCAAGTGGAAAGAATTCCACGGCTTCCATGGCTTTGAATCCTCCTTTCCATCGAGGTTCCTCAAGTAATATGATCCCCGAGATGCTGGCCTATCCACTATGTACGGACCTTCCCAGTTTGTTCCGAGCTTCCCATAGTTTGGCTCCATTGTGGCTGCTCGGGTTTTCTTCAAAACATATTCCCCTGGCTTGAATGACCGTTCTCTGACTTTGCGATCATATCCTAGCTTGATTGCCTGCTGGTATCGAACTATATTCTACAAGGCTGTTTCTCTCTGTTCTTCCAGCAACTCCTTATCTAGAGCCGATATCTTTGTCGTTTTTTCCAGATTTGACAGCACGGGTTTTGGTAGTCTTCAGCTGCACCTCGGTGGGTATGACTGCCTCTGTCCCATATGCCAATGTAAATGGCGAAAAGCCAGTGGATTTTTTTTGGAGTTGTTCGTTAGGACCATAAGACTCCTGGGAATTCTTAGGTCCACTTTCCCTTCGCCTTCTCCAGTCGTTTCTTGAGATTGTCCATAATAACGCGGTTGGTCGCTTCTGCCTACCCGTTGCTCTGAGCATAGTAAGGAGAGGAGAAATTATGGCGAATATTCAGGCCTTTGCAGAAATTTTTGATCACTCCGGAAGCAAATTATTTCCCATTATCTGATATTATCGCGTCTGGGATTCCAAATCTGCAGATGATATTTTCCCATATGAATCTTTTCACATCATGTCTGGTAACGTGTACCAGTGCCACTGCTTCGACCCATTTGGTGAAATAGTCGGTGGCGGCTAATACGAATCTGACGCCTCCAGGTGCTTTTGGAAGTGGTCCGACGATGTCCAATCCCCACATAGAGAATGGCCAGGGACTGAAAACTGGATGTAACTCGTTGGCTGGCCTTTTTGGAATTGGATCATGTTCTTGGCATGGCACGTATTTCTGTGCATATTCTTTAGCATCTTTCTGCATGTATGGACAGAAATATCCCTGGGTAAGTATCCTGTGCGGGAGACTGCGCCCTCCAGAATGGCTTCCACAGATTCCCTCATGAGCCTCTTCTAGTATTAGTTGTCCTTCCTCGGTTGATACACATCGCAGAAATGGCTCCAAAGCTACAGGTTTGCGGTATAACAGCCCTTCGATCATTGAGTATCTCCATGATTCCATTTTCACCTTTGCAGCAAGTTTCTCATCTTCAGGGAGTTCGCCAGTTATCAGGTACTGGATGTAAGGTCGACGCCAGTCTGCAGTGTTTTCAGCATGATCTCCTGAATTGTCTGTCACCGGACTGTCAATATCCATATTGCTGTCGATGTTCTCCGTTTCTCCCTGTGCTAATGTAACTGTCCTCTCGCCCCCACTAGCGTGTTCGAAATCCAGAACAAAATGGCTGTCGGAGATGCTAGGTAACTCTTGGAAATCTACTACAAAGAATCTGGCGGTGTCTGTTGGCACTGCGGAAGAAAGATATGCTAAAGCATCTGCGTGCCTGTTTTCCAATCGTGGTCGCTGCCCAATAGAGAATCGGTCGAACTCATTTTCCAGCTCTTTCATATGGTCCAAATACAATGCCATTCTCTCCTCCTTTGCTCTATAGGTCCCCAGAAATTGGTTAACTACTAGCATGGAATCAGTCACCAGTTTCACGTTCTTTGCGTCTAACTGCTTGACATCTTTTAAACCAATAATTGCAACTTCATATTCAGCTTCATTGTTTGATGCTTGGAAACCCAGCCTGGTCGCTTTCTCGATCCTCGAACCTTCAGGAGTAAGGATTACGCATCCAACTCCAGCACCACTAACGTTTGAAGACCCATCAGTAAATACGGTCCATAATGGTTCTGGTGTATCGATCTCCATTGCATATTCTCCCCCAGTCTGATCAGTGACTGGCTCAGTGGGTTTGCACAACTCCTCTTCTTCTCCAGCGACCGTCTCAATATCATCCACCGGAAAATCTGCTAGCAGTGCAGCCAGTGCGTGTCCTTTTTATGCAGTTCTGGTTTCGTACTTTATCTCATACGCCCCCAGAAAATTTGACTATATGGATAGTCGACTGGAATCATCAGCACGTTCCAGGATTCGCTTCAGCGGGTATTCCGAGTATACCATGATATGCCTTCCTTGGAAATAAGGCTTTAGGCGACGAGATGCATGGAATAGTGAAAGTTTTATCTTCTCAATTTTCATGTACCGTGTTTTCGCCCCTGTCAAGGATTTACTGACAAAGTAAACAGGCTTCTCATATGGATCCGTAACAAATAGCACTTCACTCACAGCATTTTCCGTTGCAGCCAAATAAACTCCAATAGGTTGCCCAGCTTTTGGACTCACCAAAACCGGTGGGGTTGACAAATACTACTTTATCTCATCAAAAGCCCTTTCTCACTCAGCGGTCCAACCAAAATTCACTGCTTTCCTCAAAACATCAAAGAATGGCTTGAATCGATCCGACGAGCGTGAAATGAAACGTTTCAAGGCTGCCAATCGTCCTGCTAGCTTTTGGACTTCCTTTTTCGTTCTTGGGGATGGAATTTCTATGATGGATCTGATTTGATCTGGATTTTCCTCGATTCCTCTGTGTGTCATCAAGTATCCAAGGAATTTTCCTGATGACAGCCCGAATGAACATTTTGCTGGATTGAGCATCATACGATATTGCCTTAAGATATCAAACGTCTTTTGCAGATCAAGAAAATGCGATTCTTTTTGCTGAGATTTTACTACCATATCATCGATGTATACCTCCATCGACTTCCCAATCAGATCTTTGAACATATTATCTACCAAGTGCTGGTAGGTTTCCCCTGCGTTCTTAAGCCCGAATGGCATTACGGTATAGCAGTAAACTCCTCTGTCAGTCACAAACGCAGTATGATCTTGATCGTCCTCGAACAAAGGTATTTGGTTATACCAAGAAAACCCGTCCATGAATGACAGTCTGTTGAAACCTGCGGTTTTATCTACCAAATCTCTTATCATTGGAAGCGGGTACGGATCACTCGGACATGCTTTATTCAAGTCGGTAAAATTGATACAGACACGAATTTTACCATTCTTATTTGGAACGGCTACCACATTTGACAGCCAGCGAGGATATTGCATCGGTCGAATGAATCCTGCTTCCAATAGTTTTTCGACCTCTTCAGTGACTCCGTCTTTTTTTCTTTGCGCCATATTCCTGATTTTCTGTCGAAAAGGACGGAAATTCTCATCGATATTTAGCCTGTGGCAGGCTACATTCGGATCTATCCCCGGAATCTCAGCAAAACTCCATGCGAAAACGTCGGTGTTTGCCCTTAGCAATGTAATTAAACCCTCACGTTCATGTGCAGGAAGATCTTCCCCTACGAACGTTGTCTTGTGCTCCTCATCTCCAATCTGGACCTCGATCAGTTTTTCGACCGTCGGGGGTTCGGCTGCGTCCTCTCCCCTATATGATTCTTTAGGGAGAGGGTTCTGTAATTTCTATTCCTTCTCGACTCGCATGATCTGGTTGCCACTGACTTATGACTTCTTGTACTCATCCATTGCATTCTCATGACATTTATGGGCGGCCATCTGGTCACCTCTAACTTTCACAACTCCTTTAGGGGTAATAAACTTCAGACAATGATGATTAGATGATGTGACTGCACCGATCTCATGCAGCCAATCTTGTCCTACGATCGCGTTGTAGGGTGATCTGCAATCCAGCAACAATAAGGTGCCTAAGACGGACTTGTCAGCCACTGTTATTGGTATTTTCACTTTTCCAATCACCTTTGTAACTTCGCCGCTGAAACCGATAATTGGGTTTTCATCCTCCTCGATCAAATCATGTGGGAGATTCATAGAGGCGTAAGATCCTGAAAACAACACACTCACTGAGCTTCCAGTGTCCACTAAAATCCGGTGCACACGAAACATACCAATCCAAGCAGTTATAACTACGACATCGTTATGTGGAGCATATACCCCTATCATGTCTGCATCAGAGAACTCAATCTTTTTTCACCCAAGCTCCTTAGTTTCCGCTCCATTTCCGCTGACAAAATCAATGTGATTTGTCAGGTACCATTCTTTCAATTGTCTGAGCTTTCTCCTAGTCTCGTCTTCCGATGCCCGCCTGGTCATTGAATGGATCCTGGCATGACTGACGTTAATTACATGAGCGTTAATCACATGTGCAGTACCAAACTGACCAGGACCTTTCCTAAAGTCCTTTTTCACATACTGTTGCAGCTTTCCAGCGTCGATCATTCACTGAATCTCGATCTGTATGGAGCGGCAGTTCTCAGTTTTGTGACCATGGTCTTTATGGAACTTGTAGTATTTGCTCCTATCACGTTTATCCCGTATTTCTGCTGCCAAAGGACGTGGAGGGCTCAAATCCTTGTGTATTTTTTTGTACAACTCTGTAAGACTTACGTTTAGCGGGGTCAGCTTCATATCGTGAAATTTCTGGTATCCAGTTTCGGTGCGTTCACCTTGATTTTTAACTCGAGCATCACCACGATCATTATGATGTCCGTTTGAACGGTTCTTGGATTTTTCCTTCTTCCCATCATTTGGATGATTGGATGATCTGTTAACTTCTTCGTGGGCTTTCGAATCGTCCTCCACTCGGGCGTACTATTCAACTCGATCATATAGTTCCTCCAAAGTTTTTGGTGGTCTCTTGACCAAGGAACCGTACACACCTCTTTGATCATGCGGGTAAGCCTGTTTATATGCCGCAATGACAACTTGGTCGTTGGCTCCATCCACATCCGCTAACTCTTGCTTGAAGCGCCTAGTGAATTGTCTGATGCTTTCCTCCTTCCGGATTCCTAGAAGGAATAGTGAATGGCATCCTTTCCGGTCACGTTTGTTGTACTTATAGTTAGAGCAAAAATCATCGATCAACTTAGGGTAAGTTCCGATCGACTGTGCTGGAAGCTAATTGAACCACATTATAGCTCCTACCGTCAAGGATTGCGGAAACATTTTACACATCAACTCGTCGCTGTATTTCCATAAGGACATGGCAGTCTCATAGTGTAAAACGTGCTGATATGTATCATCAGTTTTCTCATCGAATTCGGGTAATTTTGGAACTAAAAATTTTATTGGTGTCCTGAATTCTCTGATATTCTGCTTGAAAGGAGCTCCTGCTGCTCGATGTAGACTTTCCATCTTTTCTTCTCGGGATTTTTTTTTCATCATCACTCGCTCGATCATCTTGGTAAGATGAGCTTCTGTTATTGCGTTTAGGTCGTCATCCGAGGAACTGTCTTCCCGTTCATAATCCCGGTCCTCTGGAATATGATTATCCGATCTCCTTTTTTTCCTCTGGGGTTCAGTAGGTGGCTTTCCAGGTCTTCCTTGCTCCGAACGATCACTGTAATCATGAGAAAAATCTTCATCATCTTTCCAATCTCTAAACTTTTCCTCATCATTTTTGTTGCGTTTTGAATGAGATGTAGTTATGGCCGTGCTCTGCTGAGTTGTAGTTGTCCTATCCCCTTCTCGCCTGGGTAGTTTCGGAAAATTTCCTGTGACCAATATATTCCTGTTTCTGCGATCATTATCGATCACTTCTCTATTAGAATCTGCGACTTGCGGTTTAATTAGATCTCCAAGGCGCTGCCATACAGATCGAACCCTTTGATTATTCAAAACACCAGATCCAGGTCTCGGTTGATTTTCACGTTCTAGTCTCAGGATAGCGTTCTCCTTCTCTAGCTCATCTAGCCGATTCAGTAGCTGTTCCTCCTCTGTACTGGGAGTCGCGGTGCGGCCATCACGCATATCCTGTCGATTGTGATTCCTTCTAGATGGGATGCCGAACGCATACCCTCTGTTTTCACGAACATCTGGGTTTTCCCTATCAGCATCATTAACCTCGTTATCGATCAGAAGTTGTTTTTCCTTTATCCGATTTCGATCTGGAGCTCTTTTACTAATACGATCTCGATCCCGTCTACGATCCAACGATCTGTTATTAGTATGATATTGACCCTGTCTATTTCCAGTGGGTATAGAAGGTGCAGATTGAACCTCAAAATCGTTCCTTTCAATTTCGCGTCTCCTGCGCGGTTGGGAATTGCTAGTAGATTTAGACCTTAGAGCAGTCTGTCTGATTATTGCCATAGCTCGATCTAGTAAAAATACAAATTTCTTTTCTCGAAACCGATAGTCGGCGCCACTGTTTGTAAGGTAAAATCTCTTCTACCCCAAACACGGAAACTTGTATGATGTTGTTGCCGGGAATCGATTGCTGCTTCAATCCTCAATTGACTTGGTTAATGGAGAAAGGTGGGGGGTACCTGCAAAAAACCCTCTGATGCCTAAGTTAGCAAGAGAATATTTTCTATGGAGTTTTTAATGGGAAAGATTGCATACCTCTTTTGTTATAAAACTGTCCATTTATACATGGCTCATTTATGTTTTACTTTTTCAACTTTATGGAAGATATAAATTGCCATTAACTGTCCCCTGCATGCCTCCATGCAGTAACAGTCCCTGAAATAATAGTCCCTGCATGCCTCCATGCAGTAACTGCCCATGCAGGTATCAATTCCAGAAACTTCCATCATTATGGTTAATTAATCACATTGGGTGTGGATAGCCCATAGTGTAATAGAAGTGGGTGTAAGCAGACAGGGCGCAAACATCCGCAGGGTAATTGGACTGCGGCGTAAACAGCCGGGACTACAGGATTTAAGATGGATCGCAATACACCAAATAACCAACACCCTAAAATCGATCCTGATTCATCGCCGATTAATCGGCGATCCGTATTAATCGCTGGCAATACTCGGCGTTTGCCGCTCGCATAGGACGCCGGGGTTGGCCGCCGGTGATACCTGCTGCTGTAACTCCGTTACATTTACGGAATGTTCTCGTATATCCCAACGCCGTTACTAACGGCGTTAAATTTAACCAAAGATGCTGACGCCGTTCATAGTTGACGGAATATGCCAGGTATATGCTGGCATCGTCATTAACGGCGTTATACGGGGCTACAGGATTAAAATACACCGGGCACCATCGGATCTATACTGCCCGATTAATCGGGGATTAATCGCAGATGTTAGAGCGAGTTTTAACACCTCGCCGAGTAGTGGCGATTAATCGCCGCCGATTACCGCTAGTAGTTGCCGCCGGGGTTTGCCGCCGGCTTTGTCCGTTATCGTGGCGGACTTGGTTGTAGGACTGGAAATTTGTGAAGTGGTGGTCCTTGTGCGGAACCTTCTAGCCCAAGTTGGAGTTTTTGCTCTTGGGCTTGTGAATTGAGTGTTTGTTAGATAGGCCTAGCTTAGTTTGTTTCCCATGCGCTTCGACATGCGGGTTTTGAAGTCCAAAACTTGCCCATTTCCTTGTGTAAAATATTTGGCATACAAACACAATTAGCAAGTGTGTCTTGTCGCTTTTTGTATGGGGAACATGGTTAGGGATGCTGTTGGTGGCGGTGAAATTGGTAGATCCAATAATTTATGCAAAACTTCGGCGAGGAATTTTTTGTTTGCTAAGACCGAACCGAGCTTGCCCTTTACATAGTAATCATGCAGTAGTGGATCCTATAATATAAATCAAGCTAGGGTAGGTACTTGGCATGTTCTTGGAAGTGAGGTGCGCAGAGCACTAGGAGTTCACGAGTCAATATTAAACGAAGAAGCTTTTGATAGAACAATGAGGTTTCTGATGAATAGAGTGATCAATCCCAGTAACCAAGGCAGGATTTTGTTCCTGGATACTGACAACATGACATATGTGGAACTATTAGAATTGATGGAAGCAAAATCCGGCGGGTTGTCAGAAAAAACTATCTCCAGTAATTTGAAGTCCCGAATTCATACATCTGAAGATACTACGAACAAGGACCCAGAGATTTGCTCTATTTGTCTGGCTGAATATGAGAACCAGGAAAAGATCTCCATCCTTGATTGTGGTCATGAATATCATACGGACTGCATTAAGCAATGGTTGATGAAGAGGAATGTTTGTGATTTCTGCAGAGCCAGTCCAGCCCTACGTAAGGCTATAAAAATATGATCCGAACAGCTGATTACTTATTTTCCTTTGTTTAAGGCGTGAAAGGCGGCAAGAACGATGATGTTGGTGTTCAAATCCATGGGCATGCTTTTAAGTATGGACTTGGTGGAGCTGGGTATGTTACAAGCGCTGGTATTCAAATGATATCGGCATGTGGCCGGTTATCTGAAACGAAGAGAATGCTTGATAAGATTGAGGATGAGACTGATGTCATTTGTTGGAATGCAATGATTGATGGGTATTTGCAATGATTCTCCAATTGTCCGTAATCTTTTGCACCGTCCACATGAACAGTTAACCGCAACAAAAGTTTTACGATTTTACGTCTGCATAGAATGTTTGCCTAATGTAATTTGGGCTAGGAAAACCAAAAAGTGTACTTGGACTCGGAGTCTGATTCGAACGTGGGACTGAATTAGTACAACACGCCTTCCATACCCTAATGAGGATCTATGTCCGAATCTTAAACATCTCCAACCGTTGGATTTGTAAGGTCTTTTATATATCTAACAACATTTAGGTGGCCTAATTTATTTATTTTTCAGCCGTCTCTACAAGATACGGAAACTCTCTTGTTCATTTATTGTTAGATCTCAAAATTTCCGCTAAACTCAAATTCTTTCTAAGAAAATGTATGATTCTTCTTCAATGATATGGTTTTCTTCACTGATCTTAACAGCATTGTTGTTACTGCTAATATGAGTCTCATCATTCATCTTAAGCTGCCAGAAGAAGAAGAGGAAGAGGAATCCCTTGTCTTGCTGTTGCTTTTGTTGATGATCTATACACTCACAATGATTTTTCCTCTCAAAACTCAAAGTTTGTTCCATAATCGGTCTTTTCCAAAACCAATTGATTGAATCAATTCAATCACTACTCTAGCTTCGTGATCTTTCCAGATCTACACTACTTTTTTACAAAATCCTTAAGAAATAGTATTGTTACTAGAATACCTTCTAACAAAGATATGGTGAAGATGAAATGATTTGGCCAAGACTCTATTAACTATTAAGAATTTCCTTCCAGTAACACTTTAAACTCTCATTTCTTTACAAACCTAAAAGTGTATCGATGTTCAACAGTATTTCTCTATTGTTGGCTGAATTTATTTACTTATTTTTGAATTGGGTTTTGGTTATTTAGCTTGGATTCTGATATGCTTAATTTGAGAAAGGTTTTAAGTTAATTAGTCTGTTGTGATATTATTGTAGTAAAACTTTTCTACCTTCACCTCTAGATTAACAAACAATGCCTATCATTTCTTTCTTTTTACATCCTTGTGTTTTGTAATTCAGACTGCACATATGCAAGATGTTACTCGTTTCTTTATGTTTTTATGTTCTTCTAATTAGTTTTGATAAAATTACTGAAGGTTATGCTGTTTGATTAGTTTCTCTTTCTTGAAACAAGTCTAACATTATCAGGAATCACTTGAATTGCAGAGAAACGGAGTTAGACCCAAGAAACTTCCGGACAGGACCTATTATGAAGAAGGAGAATGAGAATACATGATGGAGCATTTGTTGTGGAACTCTTTGCAACCTTTCAAACATCTGCAGGGCAATGATCTGACTCATAACTTCATAAGAAAATTACTTGTAATGGCACTGGTTTCGGGGCTTGTGCAAGAATTTGACTGAGAATGGGAATTCAGTTATATGCAATAGGAAAGGGTAGTCGAGTGGATTACAACTTCACTGCAACTAGAACAAAAACTATCTCAAATATGTAGTTAACTTAGATGACAGTAAAAAAAACATCTCTGAGATTCCTATTGTATCTTGTAATGAGGATTTTATTGGTTGGTGTGCATCCAACTCTGGAATATTCCGCCTCTTCTGATTGGTTGGAAATGTTGTACACCCCTCTATCTCTTGCAATGTCGGGAAGATTGTTAGGGAAGTATGTGCCAATGACGAAAATATGAAGATAAAAGGTGTTAAGCTTGCTTCTAGATGTTGTATTTTTGGTCATGATAAAGATACTTTGGAGCACTTGTGGAAATGCAATTTCTACCAGAGCATTTGAAGTTGGCTTGGATGGATCTTTTCTTTTATCAATCCTGTCTTTCAAGTTTCAATGATTTGCTTCATAACCTTTTTATCAACTCTTATATCTACTTAAGCAATGACTAAGCTTTTTCCCAACATGGCGACAGATTCTTGAAGATTCATTTCTTAAGATATGAAAATTTGAATCATTCCATCTTGACTCACTTGTGGTGAAGGTGGACTTAGATCAGCCTTATCATAACTTGAATTGTTGTCTTTCCTTCCAAGAGGAACTTGAATTTGAGGTCCTCCAGTGAACACTATTGCTTCTTTAGCAGCTAATGCAATAATATCAGCACAAGAGACTTTCGACAAGCGATTTTATGAACCGAATTGATTTGCGGTTTCTTATCATGAGTTTTTTTTTTAGGAAACCATCTCTGAACCAATGTTGTAGTATTGACGCATCACAACCATCATATACACAAAACAGTGAATCAATTCTCCAAGCAACATATGAACCAAGCCCAAGTTGTAAAACTTGAAAAGTTGAACAATCTGGATTATGAGCTAGGTACTATGTTGTAAAAGGCGCTAGGCAAGGCGAGGCGCCAAGACCAGCGCCTAGGCCTTTGGAGCCTAAGGCGTCCCAGGCGAGGGCCTTTTTTTTTAGAAAAAACCACAATTAGGTATAATTTGGCGCCTGAGCGCCTTTTTTCGCCAGGCGCAAGCCTTGCGTCTAGTGAGCCTTTGGCGCTTAAGCGCCAAAGGAGCTATCCTTTTAAAACATAGGATAAGTATATGGAAGAGTGTACCGGAACTTGATAGTCATGAAACAGGAGCCTAAGAACAATGCAGGAGAAGTAGCACCAGTCAAGAGACTGGGTACAAGTGTATTCTTGCTTAAGGATTGAACATTTGCACCTGAATTCTTGTAGTTTCCATAAGAGAGATGAGCCTCATTAACAGACACTAGTATCCCTGTTTTTACAAGTATCATTACCATCATTACATATCGCAGAATAAGAAACATTTTTGAACAAATTCGCTCTTGTCTTAAGTGGAGATGAACTCTGAAAATCCTTGACCATGAAGAGAGCTGGGTGGTACTGGTGGTAGAGGGAGAGAGTTTCTTATGAAGAGATTTAAGGTATTGTCTTGGTGAGTGATGATGCCTAGTTTTATAATAAGTTGCTCATTACATGGTACTTGTGACATCAACTTGTACATTCGACTAGGAAGTCAGAGAGATGGAGAAAAAAGGAGGAACTACACAAAACTGTGATTGAAATGTGCATTTCTTCCAAAAGTGTGACCTATTTGAAAATTCTTCCAAAAGTGTGATTGACTTTACCTAATACCCAAAGTACCCTTTATAGTCCGATGTATACACATGGATAGCTTGATGTCCACATATTTATAACTGATGTCCACACATTATAGCTGATGTCAACATATTTATAGCTTGATGTCCGCATATTTTACGAATAGTGTTCGATGTCTAGACTTCGAAACATGGATGTCCACATATGATTACACCTAGATTCTGGATGTCTACATATAATATCTACACATCAGTAAGAAAATGGTGGGGTATCAGTGTGTTTATATCTACACATCCATGCAGGGGTGTCTACACATCCTCACCCGATGTGTACACATATGTTGTCGATATGTTCACATCTGAGGATAAAATCCATTATTTCTGTAAAAGACTGTGACATTTATGTCGGTTGACCGGTCATGGGTCACACTTTTAGAAGAATTTTCAAATTGATCACATTTTTGGAAGAAATGCACATTTTAGTCATAGTTTTAGGTAAACTCCTGACAAAAAGAGACTACTCATTTCTTATTTTGATTATAGGAATTTTGGTGACTGATAACTGAGAAGGGGGTATGCAGTTTATTACGGAATATGATTGATAACCAGGGCAATGCCCCTCTTCCATATTAATATCTAACTACATATGCAAGGGTGCCTGAAGTACAAGTGTTAACGAATTTTGTTCATTGACAGTTTGTCAGTGTTGGACCACTATTGTTTTAACTATGAACATTTAAGTGCCTCACCGAGTACATAACTACTTTAGCCATTGCAATTTGCAACTATGAGAACTTTAAGCACCAATTTAGTCTATAGAGTAGTCTTTTTGTTCTGGGTTTGACCTTCTTGGCAATCTCTCAATCAACCAAAGGTCCGCTGTCAAGAACTTCCCTGACTTTAAGTAGCTCAGGACAATAGCGTTTGGCAAGAATTTCTACTTGTTCTGCAAAGGATTGGATTCCATGAATACTAATTTGATTTACCATCTGTCTCCAACGTTTCAGAGTAATATCTCCAGACCTGCAGCAAACAACAAACAAGTTCAGAAGAGATAACTTCTCCACAAATGGATAGGTTTTATATCATGTGTGGGTAACAATGCATCAACTTTCTGAAAGATACCAGTATATTCTTTTATTTGTCTTCATTTTAACAGCATAAGAATTTATCAGCTGTACCAACAGGTCGACATAAAAAAAAACGGTATAAAGAAATCATACAGTATCACAATAACGTGGTAGGCGCATCAGCTTCTGTTGAGTTGCTTACCTATGCTCAAGAACACTATCCCAGTCAACATCATCAACACAGCAAGCATCCAGCCTAATAAGTCTGCAATTGTAATACCAGTAATTTGATTATACTTATTTGAGCTACATTCATTCGAATCAGTTACTAAACTTTTCCCATACAATCAGTCCGAACTGAAACTTATAGACATGATTCAGTTTTAGACCAAGTGGACTAAATAATAGACTGCATCCTATTTATAACCGTCTTGTGTTCTCAGGAGTTAAGCAAAGGAAGTACAAGGAAGTGGTAATCTCTTACACCTTTAGTCATCAGAGCTTGCTATTCGTCAAAGTTTCTCCAATTGAATTCATGACTGCGTTTATCAAATTTCCTCTTACTACTCACGCTCATACAATAAATAATTATGGGAGTAAGTTATCAATAACTAGTAGAATTACCCTCATAAAGGAACTGGAGCACACTTTTAGTCGGATACATAACACTAAAACTGTAACATTTACTTGATATGAAAAATGTACAGTACATATCACTACTCATGGAACTATGGACCTCCATCATATGTTACACATTTTCCTTATTTCCAATAAAAAATGTGCTTTCCATCATATGTTACACATTTAGTTCAGAAAATAGATACCATGAAACCAAATATTACTGTTTTACTTCATCTATATTCAAAAGCCAAAGACAAGTTCCTTACTTATCCATCAATCGATAATCGTCAGTGTTGGCCCATTTACCTTCTCGCACCATAGATGATGATAATTCTTTGTACCTGAAATGGAGAATTATTTAACTATCAAGAAACAAGAGATAATTCTCAGATCAGATTGTTGGGTACTATGCAATTCAAACAAAAATCAAGATCTCTTAAGTTAAACTAAACGGGAAATCTGCATTAACCATCCTGATCAGTGAAGCCTACTGGTTAGGCAGTCAAAATCCATTGTAGTGTCACCAGTAATAAAACAATTCAGCATTTATGAGAGATCATATTGATAAATGTCCAAAATGATGAAAGGAGATAGTAAGATAGCATAGAAACTTTGGTTTGTGTTCAACTACAAAGGCACCCAGGAATGACTTGAGTTCAAACACATAGATGCTGACTGGGGATATGGAAGGTGTGAATCCTGCATCTAAATTATATTTTCCTAATTTTACATTTCAACTATTTTTTTTTTAATTTGTATTGTGAACTCATGATAAGTTAGACTGTGCTTCCATCCTGAATGGTGATCTTCAACTGTCACACAAAACATCAATAATGTAAGCAAATCACTAACAAGGATGACCATGAGTAATTTAAGCAAATCATAAAGTTTGGAGTCTTCGGACTATAACATTGTTACCATTTCGAACAGCAATCCTGAACTGTCCGACTAGCCAAATGGCTACCAATCGCTTTCCACCTGATATTGTCACGTATCTACGCAAAAAAAAAAAAAAAAAAAATTAGCAATAGATAACGTGTACCTTTGCTAAAACTTAATACTAGATGAATGGCCATTCAGTTGCGATTAGGCTTTCTAACTCATCTCATACTAACCATGCCATTTTTTGAATTCTTTTCCTCGTACACATGCTTTTGCAAATCCATGTTTACTAAATTAAACAAGGACTGATACTCCGCCTGAACCCAATTTCCTGTTTTGATTCCAAGGAAAAAATGCGATCATTACTTAAGTCAATTCTTAAATACTAAGTTTCAACTTCCAACTAAAAGGGTAATGTGCCTTATATCTTAGTATATTTACCATATATGTTAAAAAATCACAATCAGAAATAACAGACAACCCAATTGAAACTAACCAATCCAACCCTCATCCTTAAAAATGGAGTGACTGCATACTGTTTGTTTTTGCAGTAAATAGACCTCAGGAAAGAGGAGAAAACTCATACAAATTTTCATTTGAAACTGAGCTGTGAACAGAAATATACCCTGATCTATGTTTCATAAACTCAAAATTCTATGACACATACTATTCTCGTTTTGTGGTTATCAAGGAATACAAAATACAATCTAAAAATATATATATCAAAAATTAAGACTAGTAAGACAAAAAAAAAAAGGTAAGAAAAAACGAAAGTAGTTCACCCTTTATAAGGACCGCACGATATATCCAACGCCATGTATCCTTAACATGATATTTATTCTTCCCAAGGGCATCGGCCATGCTTCTCCACAGTGGTCCAAGCTTTTCATAAAATCTGGAGTTTAAGATTGTGGCATATCCTTAGAGTGTACCAAAAGAATCTCATGTAGAGAAAGAAACTTGAATTGATTGGCATAAGCGCATACTGTAAGTCACCAAAGACAACATTAGAAACATACCTTAAGACAGATGCTTTTTCATCCTTAGTCCAATTAGGTGTGTCTGCCCTGTCAAACAAAGTATGTCCTCTCTGATATACTGCTTCCATAGGCCTATATGGTAAGGCAGCCGCTGAAAGTTTCAAATACCTCTTTAAACTTTACAACTCAACTAGAAGTGTGCATCATTAACTCATAGTGAATACAAACATGCTTTTCTTGTCACATAATTTTAAGATTAGAATGCAGAACCCCTGACTCATCACACCTTATGAACCTATTATCTGTGAATGTTGTTACTTTACCAGGACAGAAACATATAGTATATAAAAAGAGTATACTTACCTATTTCCCTCCAACAATTCTTTATACTTGGATGTTTACTGCAGTTCAGAATCATATCCACGCCTTGCTCGCCCAATTCATGTGCCTAAGAAAATTAATGGATTATGGATATCAATGTGGAGCTCCACCATCAATAAGTAATCTGTAACATAAAGCAAGGGATGAAAGCATGCCAGCGAACTTGTTCTGAGTGCATGTTGTAGTTGGCAACTTAGAAAAGGGTAAAACTATCAAGTGTTGCACTTTTTTCTATGATTTAACAGGCGTCTCTTTAAGGAGGGGAAGACTAAATAGCAATGACTAGATATTATTAATTGAGCAGAAGTAATGAACATGAGAATCTAGTGTCAAGATTCCGGATACTGGAGGTGAAAAACATAATATTTTGGGGGCCACAGTCATGCTTCTCTGGTGTGTTTCTCTACCACGAACCCCTAGAATGTGTTGCCAAATGAGAACATAACTTCTACCAAATCCTATATACCAAGTTGCATCCTACATACCACGATTCACTGAAAATATCAAACAGTAGACAAAGGTGATACATAAACCCCAAGATATGTTAACTCAAATTTCCTAGGTTTCTTTTTTCATAAGGTCCATAAGTCCTTCGCCAAATTTATGATACTTCAGAACAAGCCATTTGTTATTAAATTGAATATTGATTAAGAAAAATAGAGAAGAAATCTCATATGAATATATGTATCATTTGTCTTATAGAAAGCATGTTGGATGAAAAACAGATTAAAACAAGGGAAAAAAAAACAATATTATGACGAAAATAGTCGGTCAGACAAAATAAACATTGCATTTCAGGCATGAAGCTATGCGTAAGACAAAAAACATTTCCTCTAGAGTAGTTTAATGTTCATGACGGTATGTGATTGCGAAAGTGCATGAATATGGGAGGTACATGTTCAACTTTTGTTGTGTGTGCCTCACAATGTTTGGACGTGTATCACCACAGGTGCACAACAACGGCACACAGAACTTTGAAAGTATTTCCACCGTAAGAAATTATGAAAAGACCACATACATGCCTAGCAAAGTACAAATTTTAATGAGAGACTAATTCTGTTTATATCATAAGCATACCTCTATATACATGTGAACAGCATATTTGATTATTTGATCTTCTTCCCTCGAGAACCTCTTACCTTGAACCAACTTAATTCCTGGGTTTTCGTCCCGATCATCTTGGTCATCAGAATCATCTTGGTCGTCAGAAGGGAAGACATCTACATGACTAGCAAATTTTACACTGTTGGATGATTTTTCAGAATCCGAGTTCCTCGAATGCTCATTCGTGATGCCAAAATTGTTTTCTGTTTCAACATCTCCAACATTGGCTTTCGTATTTTCATTATTCGCATCCAATTTGGTCCTTTTCTTCTTCTTCGTTTCCCCCTCTCCTAACGCTACATCTGGAACTTCCTCCTCTCTGTTCCTCTTCATTGAAGAACGAGAACCAGATGGAGCATCACCACCAGACTTGTCAATGCAGATTTCTCCAGAATCACCTTTATCTTCATTATTTCTTTTATTTTTTCTACCCTTCCCATTCTTCACACGCTCATTATTTTTCTCACCACCCACATCAATGCGACCATTCCCTTTAAAAGCCGCTTGATCAGTTTCACATTCCACATCTCTGCACTCGGTAACCATTCCCTTGTCCTCCTTCTTTTTGTCTTTACCACTTTCTTCTCTCCCAATATCAGACACACCTTTTTTCTCCTTAGACCCCTTGACATTTCTAGCACCTCCCACATCTGTAGATTCCTTTAAGTAACTTAAAGCCTCTATTACCTTGCTTTTCTTTTGCTTCTTTATCTCATACATAGGTACTTCTGTGGAGCTCAAAGCCCCATTCTCCTTGCATTTCTTG
Source organism: Papaver bracteatum (assembly GCA_023529315.1). NCBI lineage: Eukaryota > Viridiplantae > Streptophyta > Magnoliopsida > Ranunculales > Papaveraceae > Papaver > Papaver bracteatum. Next base: position 1,971,243 of record JAJJWX010003506.1, read on the forward strand.
TGCTTCTTCTTCTCCGTAGGTACTTCTGAGAAACTAATAGCCTCTTTCTCCTTTCTTTTCTTGTGCTTCTTCTTCTCCTCCTCTGTAGATACTTCTGAAGAGCTCAAAGCCTCAATCTCCTTGTTTCTATTGTGCTTCTTCTTTTCGCTCTTTCGCAGTACAGTACTCTCTTCATCCTTTTTTACCACATCCATTCCAAACAATAACCAAGATTTAATAATCTACTTAAAACAGATAAACCTGCCAACAAATTAAAGTCAAATTCCCAATGAAATAAAACATTGATTTACCTACACTAAATATTCAGATTACTTGGATTGTTTACCTTAAACTCTATTTATTACCGCAAACAGTAAAAACATAAATTAGGGATTTAGAGAAAAAAATAATATTTACGAACCTCGAAAAGACGATAACAGGCAGGCAAAATTGGGAATAAAATCAGGTGAGTAATTAAGATTGTGACGATTTCTATCTTCGTCTTCTTATTTGGATTTCAGAGTATATCATCTCGAGTTTTAGGTTAATTACATTGAGAACTGACGGACTGAAGAGAAGAAACGATTCAATGAGGTAGGGCTTAAAATTCTATACGGCTTATTCTTATCGAGAGTCTAACAAGATTTCAAGGCTTCACGTGTCAGCTTGAATCAACATCCCCCTATCGTGATTGAAAGTTGAATAAAAAAGCTCCCAATAAAAAAAATCAGATGATTATTAATAAAAATATTAATTTTCCCAATGATTGGCCGCTAGTAGCATAACAATTGGATTTTAATTTGGACAATAAAAATATTAATTTGGTCCAAATGTGGTCCAAGAAAAATAATAATCTCTGGTCTCACATTATAGGCTTATAGCTGCTAAGTACATCAAAGATAAAAACATTCTGGTGTAAAATATGGAGCCAAATGTGGGTGACTCTTGAATCAATAAAGAAATTCCGGAAAGGGTTGAAAACATTTAAGAGTACACAACACTTGGAGGATAAGAAATGATCTCAATGTTAGTATCTGAGAAGATAAGTGGATCCAAGATCTAATTAACCATTTTTCTTACTAGACATGCAGACTGCTCAAGTGAAGCACCTCGTCTCTGACAGTGAGGATCAGGATCCCAACAAGCTGAATAACTGGTTCAATCATGAGGTGATATTGGGTATTGTTATGACCAATGGCTCTTCTAAGCACAATCAATAGAGAATTTAAATAGAAATGAAATCAAATGTAAAATAGACACACACACAACACAAGGATTTATAGTGGTTCGATCAAGATGATCTACATCCACTTTGGAAGACGATGATAACGTTGCACTATGATTTGAACAAGGTTACAAGAGTATACACTCCTCTCAAGAACAAGACCTTACTCTCTCTTAAGAACGCTACTCTCTCTCTCTCTTTAGAACTCACTGATTTGGGATGTTCTAACAAAGAAAACAATGACTCCTTATATAGTTTTCAAGAGGGAATATATGTCGACATATAATCCACTAGTTCCACTTGAGTACCTATTTGTGAGTGCCCCATCCACCATCTAGCTAATGCGTGTAAATGAAGTTCTGCCCCATCCACCAGCTAGTTAATGCTCAAGTGCTCTCTCCACCAAGAAAGTGCTTTCTCCACCGAAATCTAAAGCAGCCGAAAGTGCTTATTCATTATTCAAGGCATTTTCAACAAATCTCCACCTTGACTTGAATACCATCATCGCTCATCATCATCGTCTTCGCTCAGCCCCACAAGGGCTCTCAACACCTGTTGACACCAACCAAGTCCAATCAGTGCTTGAACTTGATACTTGGAACTGGCTTTGTCAACATGTCTGCAGGGTTATCCGTTGTAGGAACCTTTAGCATCGCTATCCTACCTTCCTCAACTGGATCCTTGATAAAATGATACCTGACATCGATGTGCTTCGTTCTCTCATGATACATCTGGTTCTTGGTCAAGTGAATGGCACTTTGACTATCACAGAACAAAGTTGCATTCTCTTGCTTGAAACCCAAATCACCAACCAAACCCATCAGCCATATACCTTCCTTCACTGCTTCCGCGGCTGCCATGTACTCTGCCTCAGTTGTAGACAATGCAACTGTTCTTTCCAAAACCGACCTCCAACTGATAGTACTACCACACAATGTAAAAGTATAACCTGTCAATGACCTTCTTCTATCAAGATCACCTGCATAATCAGAATCAACATAACCCACAACATTTTTCGAATCACCATAGTGTTTATCAAACACTAAACCAACATCTGTACTTCCCCTTAGATACTTCAAAATCCACTTTACAGCTTGCCAATGAGCCTTCCCGGGACTTCCCATGTATCTACTTACCACACTCACAACTTGTGCGATATCCGGCCTTGTACAAACCATAGCATACATGATGCTACCAACTGCGCTTGCATATGAAACTCGAGACATATACTCTGCCTCATCTGCAGTTTGAGGTGATTACTTTCTAGAAAGTTTAAAATGAGCTGCCAAAGGAGTACTTACTGGTTTTGCATCTTTCATACCAAACCGCTCCAACACCTTCTCGATGTAAGCCTTCTGGGACAAATGCAAGTTGCCTTCAGCTCGGTTTCTATGAATCTCCATGCCCAATATCTTCTTTGTTGTGCCCAAATTCTTCATCTCAAACTCGCTACTCAACTGCTCCTTAAGATTCTGTATCTCTGAAATGTCTTTGCAAGCAATCAACATATCATCAACATACAAGAGTAAATACACAAATGAACAATCTTGGAGTTTCCTGTGATTTACACAACTATCATACTTACTCCTGTCATATCCATTTGCCACCATAAACGTGTCAAAACGTTTATACCACTGCCTTGGAGATTGCTTCAAACCATACAAAGATTTCTTCAACAAACATACATGGTCTTCTTTTCCAGGAACTTCAAACCCCTTTGGTTGTTTCATATAAATACGCTCTTCCAAATCACCATGAAGGAAAGCCGTCTTAACATCTAGTTGTTCCAATTCTAGATCTTTCAAATCAACTATAGCAAGCAATGTTCTAATAGAACTATGTTTAACAATAGGAGAGAATACCTCATTGTAGTCAATGCCTTCTCTTTGCGTAAACCCCTTTTCCACAAGCCTTGCCTTGTACCTTGTTCATTCACCATCTGAAGTACCTTGTTTCTTCTTGATGACCCATTTGCTTCCAACAATCTTCTGCCCTTTTGGTCTTGCAACTATCTCCCAAGTGCCATTCTTGTCAAGAGACTCAATTTCTTCAATTGCAGATGCTCCCCATTCTGCTGATTCTTCACCACCGATTGCTTCTTCATAGGTTGTTGGATCATCCCTATCTATGCTCTCACCTACTGCAAATGCATATGCAACCAAATCAGCATGGCCGTATCTTTGAGGTGCTCTAACTTCCCTCCTCTCTCTGTCTCTTGCAAGATTGTACTGATGACCTTGTGCTTCTTCTTCCTGGGCAGGTTCTTGCACAATATCTTGATCATCATCATCATCAGAAACAACAGTATTATTGCTTCCTTGAACTTTCACCTCAAGTTCTACCTTGTCACCAAGCTCCACCTTATCACTAACACCCTCTTCATCTTCTCCATCTAGTTCTTCATTCTTTGGCTTCAACATCGATTGCTCATCAAATTTCACATCTCTGCTGATAAGAAACTTGTTTGATATTTCTGATGGACACCATAACCTGTAGCCTTTCACGCCCTTTGCATACCCATGAAATATACACTTCTTTGCTCTAGGCTCTAGCTTCCCCTCATTTACATGAGCATGGGATGGACATCCGAATATCTTCAAGTCTTCATAGTTAGCATGCGAACCTGTCCAAACTTCGTTTGGAGTCTTGCACTCAATGGCAGTCGATGGAGATCTGTTCACTAAATAATCTGATGTGTTTGTTGCTTCTGCCCAAAACTTCTTTGGTAACCTGGCATTGGAGAGCATGCACCGTGCCTTCTCCATTATGGTTCTGTTCATCCTTTCTGCAACACCATTTTGCTGTGGTGTTTTTCTGACTGTGCGGTGTCTCACAATCCCTTGCTCCTTGCAGAACTCATTGAACTCACCCCCACAAAATTCCAAACCATTGTCTGTCCTCAAGCACTTGATTTGTCTTCCGGTTTGCTTCTCAACCATAGTCTTCCATTGCTTGAACTTGACAAAAGTTTATTCTTTGTGTTTAAGTATGAATACCCATACTTTCCTTGAGAAATCATCAATGAACGTCAGCATATATCTACCACCACCATGTGAATCGACCCGAGAAGGACCCCAAAGATCAGAATGAATATAATCCAGAATACCTTTGGTGTTATGAATAGCTGTACTAAACTTGACTCTACACTGCTTTCCAAAGACACAATGTTCACAGAAATCAAGCTTGCCTGTTTTATGATCATCGTTTAAACAAATCTCCACCTTGAATTGAATACCATCATCGCTCATCATCATCTTCTTCGCTCAGCCCCACAAGGGCTCTCAACACCTGTTGACACCAACCAAGTCCAAGAAGTGCTTGAACTTGATACTTGGAACTGGCTTTGTCAACATGTCTGCAGGGTTATCCGTTGTAGGAACCTTTAGCATCGCTATTCTACCTTCCTCAACTGCATCCTTGATAAAATGATACCTGAAATCGATGTGCTTCGTTCTTTCATGATACATCTGGTTCTTGGTCAAGTGAATGGCACTTTGACTATCACAGAACAAAGTTGCATTCTCTTGATAGAACAAAGTTGCATTCTCTTGCTCTGATACCAATTTGTTATGACCACAAAGCAATCCCTGCTTGCTCAAAACAGCCAACCCCCTCTCGCTCATATTCCCTAGCCGCATATGCCACAACTTGGTAGTATCATCATCAGAACTTGAAGAACATACAGCTGCATCACCCGTCACAGTAGTACCTTGCAGCGTATAAAGACCATTAATTCTCTCGCCCTTCATAATTGTAAGAATTCCTCTTGAGACACGAATAACTCCACCTTCACCTTGATACTTGCAGCCATTTGAATCAAGCGTACCCAAAGAAATAAGATTTCTTCTCAGGTCCGGAACATGCCTAACTTTAGTTAAAGTCCTCACCATACCTTCATACATCTTAATTTGAATTGTACCTAAAACCACCACTTTACAAGTGACATTGTTTCCCATAAGAACTTTACCACCTTCTCTAGCTTGATAAGTAGTAAACCACTCTTTATGAGGACACATGTGAAAAGTACACCCCGAATCAAGAATCCACCCATTCTCCGAGCTTTCGGTATGAACCGTGAGAACCGCTCCATCATCACTTTCTGCTTCAACATTTGCTGTGGTGCCTTGGTTAGTATTCTTCTCGACATTCTTCAATTTTGGACAATCCTTCCTGAAATGCCCCTTTTCCTTACAATGAAAGCAATAGAATTTACCAGATTTTGATTTAAACCTTGACTTTGATCTACTCCTATCAAATCCGCCTTTTTGGTTTCCTCTTCCTCTAACGAACAACCCATCTCCCAAATTATCTTTACCGTCGATACCCTTCTTCTTTAACTCCTTAGAGTTTAAAGCCGCTTTAACGTCTTCCATGGAAATTGTATTTTTTCCATACATTACGGTATCAACAAAATTTTCATAAGATGGTGGTAAGGAACAAAGAAAACCTAAATCTTGGTCTTCATCTTCAATTTTGACCTCAATATTTGCCAAATCCAAGAGAATTTTATTATAATCATCAATATGATTTATAATAGACCTTCATGCATTTTAAGAGTATGTAATTTCTTCTTAAGATATAAACGATTAGTTACGGATTTAGTCATATACCTTTTCTCCAACTTGTTCCATAGACCGTCCGGTGTCGTTTCCGCCGCCACTTCTCTCAAGATCTCGTTGCTAAAACATAATAGAATTAATCCATGAGTTATTCTTTTTCTTCTTCCTTCAATGTTTCTGCTAGAGCCGTTTTCCCCTTCAAAGTTTTCACCAAACCTTGTTGCACCAAAACATCCCTCACTTTAGCCTCCATAAATTGAAATCATTTCTTCCATCAAATTTCTCAATCTCATACTTTGCCGCCATCGTTGATCGCTTTTACCCGAAGCTCTGATACCAATTTGTTATGACCAATGGCTCTTCTAAGCACAATCAATAGAGAATTTAAATAGAAATGAAATCAAATGTAAAATAGACACACACACAACACAAGGATTTATAGTGGTTCGATCAAGATGATCTACATCCACTTTGGAAGACGACGATAACGTTGCACTATGATTTGAACAAGGTTACAAGAGTATACACTCCTCTCAAGAACAAGACCTTACTCTCTCTTAAGAACACTACTCTCTCTCTCTCTTTAGAACTCACTGATTTGGGATGTTCTAACAAAGAAAACAATGACTCCTTATATAGTTTTCAAGAGGGAATATATGTCGACATATAATCCACTAGTTCCACTTGAGTACCCATTTGTGAGTGCCCCATCCACCAGCTAGCTAATGCGTGTAAAGGAAGTGCTGCCCCATCCACCAGCTATTTAATGCTCAAGTGCTCTCTCCACTAAGAAAGTTATTTCTCCACCGAAAGCTAAAGCAGCCGAAAGTGCTTATTCATTATTCAAGGCATTTTCAACAGGTATCATGAATATTGATTTGCAAGCTGAGGGGGAAGGCCAAATTACTTGGAAGCTTACTGATAATATCGATCAAAAAAAAATAAAGCTTACTGATAATGGAGAATTTTCTGTCAAGTCTCTCTACAAGGCCAAAATGGGAGAGCGTACATGTTCCAGGATTTTTGTTATCAACTACCAAATCATCATACATGAGGAAAATGGAAAGATAGTACATAAAAAAATAAATCTTTCTTTATAATAAGACACCCCAAAACGCCACATGTCGTCCTCACAATTATTCTTGGATGTGGTAAGGCCAAATCAGAAGAACTTTCCATGTCACTGACATCTCACTGGCCACACCAACAGTCATTATTTGATGAGACATTCCGGCAGGCAATTTGAAGTGTCACTTTAAAAAGGTTTGAAAAGAAAACATCATTTGACAAATGAAGTGTCACTTTAAAAAAGTTTAAAAAGAAAACATCGATTTCTTTGGCAAATACAAGAATATACAAAGTGTGGTTACCTGAATTACGCATCCTTTCACCCAAATTGGTATACGAGAATTGGAAGAATAAATAAATGAACCGTCACAATCTATCAAAAATAATCACAACCTCAAATATAAAAACACACACTAACCACCACAACTACCAAAACCTCAGTTTTGGATTTCCAAATTCCCAGAAGAATTGACGGCGACCAAGAATAGCAAGAAGCCATGGACGAGGAAGGTACTTGGGAATCTAGCAAGTCATTACGTGAAAAGTTCAGAACATTCTTATTGTTTTGCGAAATAACATCTGATGATATCTGCATCGGCAAAAAAGAAATTTTGAAAATGAAGATGTGAAGATGTGAAACCAAAGTTCACTGAAAACAGCAAGGTAACATCAACTATTATCTGTATCATACAGTGTATGGTAGTTATTTAAACAATTTCTTAGAAAGTTCGGTTCGTGGATGTTATTGGCAGACTAACAATACTTGTAAAAAGGAAACAATTTTTTTGGGGGCGGGATCCGCTATAGAGTTAAAATGACAGACATCTCATGTATTTTACTCAAACTCCTCTTTTATCTCATGATCCACTTTTGCTTCCAATCAAAAATAAATCAAGATAGAAGACGAGGCATCAAAATATCAGATTTCTATGTCTAAGGTGATAAAAAAACCAATGATTCAGGTAAGTTTTGAACATTTTCTAAATTATACATTAAGCAAATACTACACTCCACGTGTCTACAACTGTGATGTGCATGCAACATGACTCTATATTTACGTGTACTGCTATCACCCACGTAATTAACGGAAAATGTTGGTACTACATGATGCAAGGTGTGTAAAGAGAAAGTTATATTGAATAATGAAACAGAAAAATGCTAACCATATATGTGACACAGAAGTTAAGGCCGTCCCAAGGTATAAGAAATTATAAATACACACACATATATATATATATATATATTGACATCATTTTTACCAATCAAGTTGATCAAACATATATAAGTTTGGAGATGGAAGTTAAAGATGACAGCGGCTATACACTACTTTTGTTGTTTCCGAAAATTAGTAAAATAGGGCGCATCAGAAATGCTGGAAATCCAAGAGGTACATTCAAACTAGATAAAGTGGTTACTGTAATATATTGTTTACAGTACATCACTTATTTACCTACTCCCTTGAAAGATTATTTTTTTTTAATACGAAAGGAAATATATTTAATTGAAAAAATTATACATCATTATCCCTGTGGATACATTATGTTATCCATACTGGAATATTGTTTGACCATTCTTCAACTGAAACACTAGCTATACAACAATACTTCACGGACATACTAGCAATACAGCAATACTTCACGGACATATTGGATATTTCACATCATCCTGCTTTACGTATTATTAGCACAGACACAAAAAAATTAAAGAATTCTGATGCCATTTATTTCACAAAGCGGAGGTTTGGTTACAAAATATCACTACGGCCACACTGGTGGAAGTCAGCATTAACCAAGAAGGGTTCTCTCGTTCGCATTACAATGCTAAGGTAATGCATATTTTAGAAGAAAACATTTCAATAGAATACTACACTTTCTGAAATTAATGAGGATGTACAAATCCTACTAACAGAGGTGGTTCATGTCAACCAAATCCGACCAGAACATGCGATGAAAACAGTTTTTGATTTCATAAGTCAGACGGAGTTGATGCATTTTATAATGAAGGATGGTGGTGCGGACGAATTATCAAAAAATGATACACTGTTTACTATGGAGAATAAATAAGGCAATTTTGCTACATAGTCGTGGAAATATATTACAAATATCGATTGTGGAACACGAGGCTTTACAGCCTGAATTGAGATGTGAGAGTGTGAGTAATTGAATTAGCTCCTATAAAGGTAACAAGGAATGAAATCCTTTTAACGTTAGAGATTCCAAATTTCCTACACATTTTTGCTGCGGCGCCATGACATTTGAGAGGAAACCAAATTATCAGCATAAAAATCCTAAAATGCCAACTGTTCATGGAAATAGTGATGCTAATACATCCAAGCAGTTTTGCCACAGATTTCAAAACAGTTTATTAAGATTTAGTGTCTCATGAAGATGGAAACAAACTACTCGATGATCTTTACTGGAAAAGAAAAAACACCTTAAGTTATTGCAAATGTTAAAACCGTATCAACTATTTATATGCGTTTAGGATACTTCTTAAGAACAGAAGAAAAAATGGTCCCACAAATCCTGTAAACTTTTCAGGAGATGTTCTTATTAATTTTGTCAGAATTTAGGATACTTGTTAGCATATTATATAGAAACTTACCTACTAGATAACCGAATACAAAGAACAAGTCCTGATGCCACATTAAGAAAACTTGTGGCTTTCGTATGCAGTTTTAATTACATACGACACTAGACAAGACAAATTGACAAGTCACAGAAGTTTTAGACTTGGAGCGAATATCTGCAGTATTATCAAAAGCCGGTTATGGACTTTGAGGGGAATACAAAGTTGGAACTAGGAGAAAGAAGCATGCGGAATTGAATTTCCAGAACTAAAACTGTCTAATATGACCTCCACCAACCTGTTCAAAAACTCTAGTCATCACTACCCAAATTAACCAAAATAAAACTACAATAACGGTCTGCAACTTACCTTTCTAATTGAACTTTCTCATGGTGATAGAAAAGTGCATTATAATGGAAACAACAACCCAATTAGGTTGTTTCTGGACCTTGTGGTTAACGACATACATATTCGAAACATATGTCATTTGACAATTAACACAGTGATTAGTAACTACAAGCTAACATAACTATATTATCATAATACAATACCAATGTATGAAGATGATAAATTTGGATCAGAGAGTATAGAAAGCAAGTATTTCCTCATCCTACTGGAAAATCTCTCACTTCCTTGATTTTGCCAGCATATATTTATTCGACTCCATGTATAAAGGAAACAAGTTACTAACATATGCATCATATTCTTCTATTGAAATAAGTTCGAGTCACTAACAAAATGGTGAATAACAAAGCGATATAGCTCAACTTAAAGTAAAAATGCAGCTACAAAGTTGGACCGATGATGTAAAGACAAGAAATATAACTCAATACGACAATGTCAATGAAATTTAGGTTCACATAAAGGTTACCTGTTATCTAATTGCAAACTGAAACACTCAGAAGTCTATAGAATGATATAAATATTACTTCCAACCCTGAACCAAGATTACCAGATTATAAGTATATGCATTCAGGGTTCGCATAGTCATCTAGCAATCTGAAAGGACACTCACGGCTCCTTGAAGAACGCCATTGTTTTTGTTTCTTCTTCCCCTAATTCTTTCAATGAAACTAAGGTGTTCTTATGAGGGGAGAATCGAAAAATCCAACTCTCAAACTTCACAAGCCTTTTGGTGGTTGAAGTTTCTGTGTTATAAATGTTGAGATAGTTATCAGCGTAAGTCAAAATCCCATCACTCTTTGTAACAGATAACAATCCGTTATTATCAACCCTGAACTCTTTACTCCAACACAACGAATTTTGTTCCTCTCTCGTTTCGGTGTCATGATTATCATTCTTCTTTTTCAACAGCCATATGTCGAAATATATGATTCCTTCCATGCGTGTACCAAAACAAAAATACAAAAACCCATTCAAAACCCCAATTTTATAATCCCAATCACCATCTTGTGGAAAAATAGGTGGTGAAAGATGTCCACAGAACTTCTCCTCATCCAAATCAAAGGTCACAATCATATTCCAAACAAAGTCCATCCAATAAAGAGCTCCATTGGCATTGATACCTTCTTGTCCGAAATGTTTGTTAGATCCGAAATCAAACTTTCCGAGGTTTCGCCATCTATTGCCACTGCCTAAGGTGTATGTGTAAACGTCTACAACCTCGGTTTTAAGCACATATGTTCTTAAGACTTTGTACTCATTGGTTGAAGAAACATAACCAAATCTGGTCGTTCCATAACGATTATTCTATTTAATATCAAAACGATCTCTTTCAATTTCTGAAAGCATAACATACTCTCTAGTGATTGGGTTACAAATCCAAATAGATGAGCTGCGATATACAACTTGACAAATCAAGCCATTACATGATCCAACAAAGATCATATTCTTAAACCCAGAGGTTAAATTAATCCTTGTAATTCCATGAATGTTGTTCTCATTATAGATAAAATAGTGAAACTTTTCTTTACCAGAAATATCATAAGTAAGAAAACCTAACGTACCAGAATCAGCAGCAGCAGCAGAAGGATGATTGAGGCGATGGAAGTGCATTTTAGAGAATGATGGATGACCAACAACACTCCTCCAATTTGTAGACACTAGTTTGCAATCAAGTACCGATTCCGTTGGTACTCTACTCAAAATATCTAGTGTGATCTCTATAGGCAGAATCTTGAAGTAATCCATGAAAGAAACCCTGGATATTTTTTTTAGGGATTTTCCGAATAATGATGCTAGGAAAATGAGGGGTTTCTTCTGGGTGTGGAAGAGGAAAGCAAAAGAGAGCTAGATTTGTTGTTGGATTCGAGACAAGTAAAAGAATAGAGGATTCCAAAGAGTCTGATTGGTTATGTTTTAGGTGGGAGTTGAAGGGATTTTTTCCTCTCTCTGATTGGTTATGTTTTAGGCGGGACTTGAAGGGACGATACATTACAATGGCATATTTCGGATTGTTATAGCGTGATTCCCACATACTGATGACCTTATCACCAGAATCTCTTCATAGACATTTTTACGTACCAGTTTGTTTTCTTATGACTTTGCCAAACGTACTTGCACATACCTGTTTGCAGTTGGCCTGCTGGAGACTTATGGAGTGGTCCAGAGATTAATCCCTTTAAACTGCTTCATTTTGATCTACTACTTTACATGTCGACCTTATCTACCTTCACTTAAGGCACTGTCCAATTGTCTACTAGAGATGGAAACACACCCACAACATGATACGAGGCCGTGGATGACTGGAATCAAAAGATAGGCTGTAATTCAGCCAGTGAACAAGGGAATAAAATCTCAAGGAGTGGAAACAATCATCATTAACATAATAATGGGTGTGAATTGATGGGTTTAAGGCTGCACATGGTCCGGTACGGCCGGGTTCGCTTATGGAACCGGTCCCTGTACTTGGTTTTGACCGGTACCTCAGTTTGAGGACCGGTACCTGTAATTGTACCTGGTGTTGTACCTGTACCTCCGGTACCGGGTTTTTTACCTGTTCAAAAAACTATTACAACATTTCCATTTTTCAGTTCAAATGTTCAATACTAAAACAACATTTCCAGTTCAATGTTACATGCATACTTAAGTTCAACATTTTCATAACTTATTACAAAATAATAAAGTTAAAGTCAGTGAAAACAACATTTCCACAACCATAGGTCTATAACATAAGTCTACAAGAAATAAAATGCGATCATCATCTCATCATGCAAACAAAATAGGATGGTTCACAGGCTGCATTTGCAATCCTAGGCCACAAATATGCACATTCCTCTTCTCTCCAATAAGGTCAGTGATAGCACAACCTCAACCTGTGTTGAACAAATAACAATCAAATACATAAGAAGTTCATAACCACAACAACCTGACATTTCAAGTATAATACATTGATACTAGATAACACGATTTCAACAAGTACAATAGTGAGAAACTTGAGGTAAATATGGACAATGTACACAATTTTAGTCATAGTCATATGCAAACAGGGGTTCTCAATTCTCAAAATGAAAAAGTAAAAAATCATTATATATTAGATGAAGATAACAAGAGAGAACAAGATAGAGAAAGTTATACCAACCTTCCATTTCTTAGCAAGGAATGAACTTCAAGCTTTAGCGAAAGCTTCAATCCATACTGCAAGAAGAAGAAAAAAAGATAAAACAAGAAACTAAGTAACAATACAAAAAAAGTAAAGTACTATTAAAGATAACAAAAAAGAAGAAAAACTAAAGTAAGTACCTTCCGCATCTTCACCATCATCATCAGATACATAATCACATAAAAGATCAAGAGCAATGGATTTTTGTAAGAATCTTTGTGTATAGAGCAATGCTTCAACTGTTTTCGTAGACAAAGAAGCTCTCCATGGAGTAAGCATGCGCTTACCGGTGCTAAAATCCGATTCAGATGCAACTGAAGACACAGGCATGGCCAAAATATCTCTCACCATATATGACAGTACCTTATACCTGTTTGAATTAGCATTCCACCGCCAATATGTCGAAGTCGTCATCTTGATCTACTTCACGCATTTTACCATCCATAACATATGTCAAGTACCTATCTAACTCTGTGGTTCTTGCTTCTTCAACACAACTTGGGGTGTCCCAATGCTGTCTCTTCCTTGATTGAATTCTAGATTTCAAACCTTTAGATTGCACATTAACAGAATTGGAAACTATCGGAGCAGCACTAGATGAACCATCCTCATGAGTTGAATACATTGAACAATAATCTTCAAATAGTTCCTAAAATTCTAATTTCACCTTTCTCATAATTCTCTGAACCTCCCACGAATTGTTGTCAAACAAACAATTAAGTGTAAACTCCAGACCCTTTTGTTTCTCTCTTGGATCCAACAGTTGAGAAAAAAACATAACAGAATTCATTCTCTCATACACACCCCAATACTTGTGGTACTTGGCAAACATTAGACGAGACATATGTGCAATAAATGGATCTGATGCTACATTATTTTTAAATTCAACTAATTGTTCATGGATGAATACCAATTCCCAAAGGAAACTATGAGTAGTGACTTGTGTAGAAGCAGAAAAATTGATAGTTGCGTTGAAGAATACCTCTAAAAACTTCACAAGGCCTCTAGCATAGTTCCAATCTTCTTTATAAGGAGCATGTGTTCGTACTTTCTTCTTCTTCTTCTTCTTCTTAGCCTTGTTATGGCATGTTGGATCTAACTCCTCAACCTCTTCTTCAATATACTCAAACTCTTCATATTCTTCCATATCTTCAACCACTTCTTCCAGGACCATGATATCATCACTAATTATAGATTTCTCAATATCAGCATCACTAGGTAAAACACATTCCTTGTCTTGCTCAAAAATAAACCTATCTTGAAAGTCCTTATCAATCTCTGCTAACATTGCAAAAACTTTCTCATATCTTTGGGCAGCTTCTAACATCAGGTAAGTGCTATTCCAACGGGTGAACACATCTAAAGTCAATGCTTTCTTGTAATCTACCTTTGATATGGAAGCACATTGTTTAAACTTTTCATACCTAGAAGGAGAACTAAGAACATGTTTTACCACTGACCTTATCCGTTTAACTGATTCGTTAAAGAGTCGTACTGCATCTTTTATGAAAAGAGCTAGAACATGGGCTGCACACCTCACCTGATAACAAATAATCAAGAAAAAATAGTCATAAGATGCTTGTGACCAAATCACACACAAAAAAAGAAAACAAAGAAACGACAACATAATTGCATACCACTATAACTGCATAAGATGACATTGATCAAAATCAAGCATCTTCAACTCAGCAAAGAGAAATAAAGATTTCAAGAGAAGGATTTAAACAACTTTAGCTAAAGTCAATTGAAGTTAGAAACTTACATGTAAATACTTAGCTCTAATTGGTGATCCAGTCCAGCTAGTAACAACTTTCTTCAGATGATCCATAGCTACAGTGTTGGCGCTGACATTGTCTAGAGTGACACCAAATACATCTTATAGGCCCCAATATTTCAAACAATCCACCAGCTTCTCACTGATTGCACAACCTGAGTGACCTTCAACTTGACAGAACATCAGTATTCTCTTCTGCAGTGTCCAGTTCTGATCAATGTAGTGAACAGTTACACAAATATAATTAAAATTATTCGGTGATGTCCATGTGTCCGTTGTCAAAGATACCCTCTGTTTGGATGTCAAGAAGTAGGTTTTTAGGACATTCTTCTCTTCTACATACATCTTTAAGATATCCCTATAAATTGACATACGTCCTGGAAACTTGAACCTAGGTTGTGCCTCTTGCATCATTGCCACAAATCCTGACCCTTCTACTTTTCTAAAAGGTATTTCATCCTTAATGATCCACTCAACAAGACGCCTTCTTAACCTATCATAACTGTAAGTATGAGAAATAATTTTACCATCCTGGCCTGGTTTTGGGGGTGGCATCAACAAAGATGGTTGTCCATTCACTTTCTTCTTGTTAGGATTTCTTGGACATCTATCCAAATGTTTCCGTAATCCAGAAGTGCCATTTACATCATTGTGAGCAGCATATGTTTTGTGGCAGTGATGAAATTCATCTTGAGTATCATTTATCCTAGTCATTTCCTGCCAAACACTTGATCTCACTTTGCCGTGATTCTTCTTGCTATCATCAACTTCAACTGCTTCAACTGTACTTGTTGGAGTTGCAGGTTCTTCATTGGTGTGAGTTGCAGCTTGAGAGGAAGATCCAACTTCTGTTTGTTGAGTTGTACTTGAAGTTGGAGTTGCATTTGTAGTTGGAGTTGGGGTTGCATTTGATGTGGTCATCTAACAGCATAAGCAAATGTAAACTTCTTTAAGAATGTGCATAACAGCATATAAGCAAGTATAATTGTATAAGTGTATAACTAAGAAGCATAGAGCCCAAACAAAATATAGAGCCACTTTAACCAAAATATAACAGAGCAAGAGTTACAAATCAATTCTTATCAGTGAAAGACAAGGTAATGTAGGATATTATCATTATCATAGATTCATAATGCTTTATTTGAAGCTAACAAGATTTTACATGACAAGCTGGATTCATAATAGTAGCAAACAACTTTTGTTAATTAATGTTGAATTCCATAAGCATATTTACCTTTATTTCAACACAAACAACACAGAGTCACATACTAATCAGAATTTCACTAATTATTAGTAATCAGGATTTTACAACACAGAGTCACATAATCACATCTATTTAGCCTAACAGAAACCCAATTTCTTGACAAAACTAATCAGAATTGAATTAAAACATGAACAAATCTAAGTTAAGAAATACTTCCAGTGAGAAGAAGAAGAAGAATAACTAAAGTACCTTGGAAACAAAAAGGTGAAGATTGAATCTGATAGACGAAGAAAAAATTGGTATCCTTGGCAGTCAGCACTCAACACTTAACCTGCGTGAATATAAACACTAGGGTTAGTTGATTAATAAAGATATTGTTACTTAAAATCGTTTTCAATTTATA
The DNA here is from genome assembly GCA_023529315.1 of Papaver bracteatum. Lineage (NCBI taxonomy): Eukaryota > Viridiplantae > Streptophyta > Magnoliopsida > Ranunculales > Papaveraceae > Papaver > Papaver bracteatum. The sequence continues at coordinate 1,987,585 of JAJJWX010003506.1, forward strand.
GGGTTTCTTGTTGAAACCAAAAACATTATAACCTTATTGATTGATTGGTACTACTACTAACTAGTAACTATAAGACTTGAATCACTTGATGATGATGGTGAATTGGTGAGCGTAGCCGTAGTTAGTTACTCGGAGATGAAGAGGCTGCTCTTCATAGCTTCAGAGAGAGAAAAAAAACGAAGAGGAAAGAAAAATGAATGAGAGTGAAAGAGTTAGACTTAGAGTTAGAGATTAGATTTTAGGGTTATCTAAATTGGACGGATAGGATTAAAAATAGTAAAGATCTAACGACTCAAATTAATCGGTACAACTGGGCCGGTACAGGCCGGTATTTTCCCCAGAACCGGTGCTTGTACCATTCTTAGCCGGTTCTTAATATCATGTCCCGGTCCCTGTACCGGTACCGGTGTGGTTCCGGTCCGGTTATTTCGGTTCCAGGCCGGTACGGGTCATCTTGACCGGTTCTTGTGCAGCCTTAGATGGGTTACGTATTAGTCTTCAGATGGATCACATGGCTGATGCAATAGAATTAAGAAGCTTAATACATGTTTATTATTCAGTCTGCATCGGAAGATATTTCAATAAATATATCATCTACATAAGTTCATGGGGTTCAACCAAATTTATTTCACAAATAGATTCTTATATCCGCTAATTAAAAATATGATTCCCGCATTACCATGTTCCCATCGAATTAGAGTATCTGGCTACCAAAAAGTCATGGGATGGTCGTTCAAAGCCACAAAGACATCCTAAATACCAACTATGTACAACTATTGCGAATAAGAATTTAGCATGTAAGTTCACAAAAGTTGTATATCAAGGTTTTACGCAACAAATTCAAGATAACAAAATCAGAAATAGACTTGAAATTTTACAGCAAAACAATTGCAAAATAACAAAGTAGAAATTGAAGAGCACATATTTCATCCTTATCACCATCCTCCATATATAGCAACTGCGTTGCTAGTTACAAAAGGTAGTTATTTTTGGTTGTTACTTAATTTTAAATCAAACACTTATACTATTTTAAAGTAATCTTAAGATTAAAAGTAGTCCCACATTGGACAATGGGACTCCAAGGATTTTCTTTATAATGAGATCAGAATGGCAGTACTAATCGCCAATCAACGATGGTTTGGATGCCCACCAATAGCCTTACATGGGCTATCAGCCAACCCAAATGATTTCATATCAACTCCATAGGGCCTCTCCAACCATTGGTGATTTAGTTTTTTATTTTAATTTAATTTTAATTTTTTAGTCATACAGGTAGCTAACATGCATTCCCATGGTAGAATTCTATAAAACTCGAAAGAGGAAACATAGGATTAATATTTTTGGAGCATTGAGTACGTAAGTTGTGCTACTATTACTAGTTTATAACAAAGCCAGAGATTAGTGAGATGTTTGTAGTTGCGGAAAATCCCACAACTACACCCGTCGAGATGATAATAACAAAAATCCTAAGTCATGGAAATCAACTCAAACATTAATGATATTATACACCACTTGACACTAATAAGATCCTCTCAAACACTTTGTACTGAATTTATGATGTTCTTACAATGATCACAGAGATCTTAGGTATACAACAGTGGAGGAGATAAAGCTAAGGTTAAACTTTAATGGATTTTTTCTTTTTTCTGGAAGTGATTGGCTCTATTACTTGACTGAATTCTTTATTAATCTCTCTCCCTCTCTAGATCGTTTGAACCCTTATATATGCAAATATATTAGTAGAAGACAACCAAAGTTCACATGCAAAATCTCTGTTAGCTGATCTTGTCTCAGTTTGTCTTATTCGTCAGGCTTTTGAAAGTTGTCCCTATTTGTCGCGTTGTTGCTTCGTGTTTCTCTTGATGAATGTCGCGCTATATCTATCGTGTGATTGCTCTTCATGCTTCTTCCTTGTTGTCGCGTAATTACTCTTTTCCTAATTTCCTTTTGCTTCGTGTTCATGTTTGTTTTAGCTTGAATATTAATAAAAGTCGACACATCGGTATAACAATAGGGTATGAGAAAAATGAAAAATAGGATATGTTTGACTCAATATAAAATAATGTTAAAATCTACAGAGCAAGGCTTTACCAATCAATAAGAAAATGAGCAAACCAGAAAGAAAATTACTTGAACTCAAATATCCATAAAACAACAATGACAACTTTTTTCAATCCAGAAATTGACCATCTACAAGGTTCAAGAAACAACATTAAAGGCATTTAAAAAATATCATCAAAATAATTTGGTTCCATAAGAAAATTTCTTGAATCATAGTATATATAAGTTAAAGCAAGAAAATTACTTGAATCTAGAATTCAAACGGGTTTACGGGTTACCCGACTTGTTTAATTAAAAATAAAAATAAAATTTAATTAAGATAATTTGTGAAGGCCTGACCTCCATCTTCATCAAGATAAAAAACAAATATCATCTTAAATGACAACATAAAATTATTTTTCAATCAAAAAACGTTAAAAGATTTTCTATCATAGATTTAATTGTTGATCTAGTTAAGAAAAATTCTTAGGGACATAAATGAAAGCCTTGATGAAATTGCAATATTGCATAGGTTCAAGTTAAACAACATTTTAAAGATGACCAAAAGAAAAGAATCCGACATTTAATTGTTAAAAATCATCATCAAATTAGTGAAACAACAAAACTAATCTCAATGAAACATAAAGCTTTGGAACACTAATTTGAAAAAAAAAAAAGAGAGGAAAGAAACGATCTCTAGTTTAGGTTCATATTTTTATGCCTTAAACGTAGGGATAGGAATATAAAGTAAAAATATGACGGTCAGGATTGAATACAAATTACCATGCCAGGAATGGATTGTAAAAAGAATGTTGTAATAAGAAGCAAGGGTTAGGGTTTTCACGGGCCGGGTACGGGTTTATCCGCGGGTTTCGGCTTGATTGCCACCTCTAGCAAGTAGCATGTCACGAAATATATGTTTATTAGGATGCATAGTCTATAGAGGATAATGAGTTTGAGTTGAACAACTACCTATTTTCTAAAGGAGTGTAGCAAGTCATGGAGTACTCAAACTTAAGAAATACCTTTAGCGCAACGTCTTGCAAAAAAAATATTACTCTCCTTAACACCTGCATGAACTAATTACCGAATACCAGTTGTGGTTTAAAATTAAAAGGTTGACGAAACTTTCAATACCAGTTGCATGAATGGACCTCGCACCTCTTTATAGGAAAACTTTCATTAAGAACTTCATTCAAACCTCCACTTTTATATTCTTTAAAATTACATTAAAAACTCATGAATCAATAACATGAGAATCCAATAAGAAATCTAAATTGATTAACCCAAAGGTCCCAAGCATAGAAGAACAACAAAAATTGATTGCAGACATCCATTTTCTGAATTGAAACTTCCATGGATCATAAAAGGGGTACGATTCAAGAGATGGATAAAAAAAAAACTAAACGAAAAGGAAACAGATGTGAAGATATACATGAAAAATAAATCCTAAATGGATATGTCTATTTATAAAAGAAAAAATTGAGCTATACAGTGACAATTAAACCCTAGAAAAATCTGAAGATATACAGTAACTTAAACCAAAGCAACACTCTAATGATTAACCTACAATGATTCTGTCTCCTAATTAAAAATTCCAAAACACAAACTAAAAAAAAATAAAAACTATAAAATAAACACAACCCATATGTGATATGCAGTAACCAAACTCAAAACTCAAATTCATAAAATTAGAGAGAACAGTTTGCTAGGGTTTATAAAGAAGAAAACCACATACCTAGGGTTTGAAACAAAATTTGCGTTACAGAAGGTTGAGTCTGATTTCATAAAGATGGGCTTTGATGTGTGAGATGATTTAAAGAGATCTCAAAAACCAGATTCAGTTAAACCCACATATGAAAAATAAAAATTGAATAGCTTAAACTCAATCTTACCAAAACCCATCTCAAAATCAAATTGAGTTTAAGAGATCTCACAGATTGGATTAACTTTCAAAAAGATGGCTTTTGATTTCTAGATATCCGGTTCGATTTTGAGAGATCTCGGTGGTTTCCCAAAATGAAGAGAAGAAAACGATATCTTTTTGGAGAGATACTCTTTTAACAAAATACAAGATAAAAGAATATATTTTGGTTAATAGGAAAAGGTATTGTGATATAGACGTCTAAGCCCACGATCATTTAAATAAAGTACGAGCATATCCTATTTTTTATTTTATTTTCTTATCTAATATCTTAGATTTAGTGCAACGTATTAGTTTTATGTGCAACGGAAAAAGGTTTGCAACGCGAATATCCGTTGCACACTCAAAAAAATAAAATGTTGCATAATTTAGGATATGGTGTAGTGTAGTATTATTACACGACATCAAAGTTCAATTGTATCACAACTTCGACAACAATACTATAGTGATATGTATCACTCCCCCTTAGTCAATACTCCATCTCACATGAAAACCACTCCCCCTTACATAATGATCTGAAAACCATATGTATTTGTAGTGTGAACTACACATTAATTCTCCCCCTTTTTGTCAATAAAATTGGAAAAGGTACTAAAATTAGTGGGATGCTAATGAAATTTCCATAGAGACACTTCATGACCAAAAGAAAAGAACGTATCAACTCTTTTAGATGCAATCATCTAACTGAAACTAAATGCATTCATCAAGGAGTTTATAAAGATACAAGATAACCCCTATAATATTCCACAGCCGCACTCCTCACAAAGATTTGGCAATTAAGCACAAGTTCAATTAAGAACTCTCCCACATAAAATGTCATTCCCGAAAGAACAACAAGAGCGACCTTACTTTCACAAGAAAAGAAGAATTTCTTTGGACATTAACAAATCACATAAGAATATTAATTTGTATCCAAAAAATCTCAATTAAATTAACTACAAGAAAACCCATGATTAATTTAATCGGAAATGCTCACATAAGTTAACTTATGGAGCCGCACAGTATATACATAAGAAATATAGATCAGGGAAGATCAATACTGCAGAATAAACAAAGATTCATTATATTATTTATCACTATTTGCAAAATGACATATAATAGACTTTAATCTTTGTAAACAAAAGTTCATCCTTTCTTCCATCAATATTTGCATAATGACATAAAAGGCTTAACTTTTGTTTGTCAAAAGTTCATTCAATCTTTTATCAATACTTGCATATCGACATATGAAAGACTTAACTTTTGACCAAGAATGAAACAATCATAGTTCACGGACGGAAACACACATATCCCATAACAAGTTGCAATATATAAAATCATAAAGATTAATACTGCAAAAATAATCTTTGTCCTTAGAATGTAGAATCAATCTTTTTCGCACGGATTTACACCAAGAATGGATACCGAAGGCGTATAAAAATATTTTCTTAACAAAGAAGAACATACAAAGTCATTAACAACCATTCATCATAGTTCACATAATATGATTGTGAACATTCAAGAATCCCATAGCAATGCGTACTACTACCCATTCTTGAACTTCCTTCTTTGTGATTCACCAAAAACATTCTTGTAAAATCTAAAAATGATCTTAGATGAGTATTACTCTAATAACCCAAGTTCCCAATTCCAAGAGAAGTGGAACAAGTGCGACGAAATGGAGAAAAACACTCAAAACAATAGACAGGACAAAGACCTATCTTAACTCATCCAAATTCAAGAATTCTCATCTTCATTTTGAAGGTAATTCAATAAGGAAGAGAATTAAAAAATAATGAGGTAATTCCGAGTTCGGGCGAAGAAGTTATAGCCAAAACAAGTGACCGAATATCGACGTCTGCGGACAAGTATGCATACCGGTTTGAATTTTCATGACCTGGAGCAGTATGCAAACGGGTATGCATACTAAAATCCCTGGATTTTGATTTTAAATGATGATATGCATACCTGGTATGTGTACCATGAAGTCCAAACATCCCGAACTACTATTTTCAAACCTAAATATTTAAAAACCTTCAACACAAATCAAGTTACGTAAAAATGAACTATAAGCAAGGTACATGGATCATTATAAGTACTCTAAGTAAGTAAAAACACAAATATTTCTCAAGTTTATAGATATACATTTTTAGAAGAATTCAATCGAATTCTATAGCCTTACCGAACATAATTTATGCACCCCATTCTTGTTCTTCCTTCACCGTATACATAGCAGGGAATTCCTTGGTGAGGATGCACTAACAACACATTCAAGTTGTGTTGAGGTGAGAAATGTATTGCTCACCACAAGTGACTTTTGTATTATCATGAAAGTGATCACTTTTAGAACCTTCCAGATCCAAATCCATCTTTCTAAAGAACTTTTCAAGTTCTAACATCATGAATACTTCCTTCTCCATAGTCATGGAATTTTCTGGGAGATTATTCCTTTTCACACTCAAAACATGATTGACTTTCTTTGGTATCCACTTCTGAGTGCGTTTAGAAACAATTAGAACCTTCTTCACATTACTCTCTTCTATAATTCTCGGAAGAGAATCAGATTGACTATTCTTTTGCAAGTTAGTCTTTCCCCAACTGGGAGCATCATATCTTGTCTTCGCCTTTACAAATTTATCCTTTTTATAACCATTACGATTGTGAAAAGGATTTGTATGACGTTTATAGGCAAATCTAGGTTTATCACAACATTAATTCCTTTTCTTAAAGGTTGGACAGTTACAACCTGCAATGTTAAGGAGATTGGTCTAAACAGTTGATCTTGGTTTTACAACTTCTTGTGATGCCCAAACAAAAACATCATGAAGTTTCTCATTCCTTATACGGAAATGACATCTCCATTCCAGGTGAACTTTATTTCCGCAATAGTGGCAAACATAAGGAATGTTCTTACCTCGATTCATGTGTGCTGACTTTGGAGGTTGATATACTTTGCTCTTTTGAATTAACTGTCGGCGAAGGTATTTAACTTTTTCCATCAGTGGAAACCTTTTATTCAAAAGATTCACTAGCTTGAAATTTTTTACCTCTTTACTAGTACTTGGAGAATCTATTCCCTTATAGCCCAATCCTCGTATATCACGATGATTTTTACTTGCTCCTAGCATATTAGTTAATTTGCTTAAAGTTAACAGTTGATCTTGGTTTTACTAGTATTGAACTTTTTCAAATCATCTTCCAACATCTTGATTTTATCAAGAGCAATAGCTAAATCATCCTCAAGGTATTTTTCTCGAGCGAGATACGCATTTTCTATGTCATTAAAACATTTTTGTTGAGAGTCATATCTTTCTTCAGTTTTTGCAAGTCTTTCTTTCAGAACAAAGTACTTTTGAGAAACATTATCACATTAAAGTGACTTCATACGTAGGTTTTCCTCATGATCCTTGATGATCGATTCATTAGATAGATTCGAAATATAAACACCTGCATAACATCTTCTCAATTTCTTATTTGAACGACATAGATTAGTCAGAAAAGGTGTGACATGAGAATTTGTCATCTTTTTCTTTCCCAGCAAATTCAAAATCTTAACATACTCTGAGACTTCATCATCAACATCTTTACCAATATATGAATCACCTTCATCAGAAAGTTCATCCAACTTTTCTTCTAGGCATGTTTCCCAGACTTCAACAGGTTCTACATTAAGAAAATATTTAGATACTTACTTGGATGTGATAGTTCTCTCAGGTGAATTCAAGCTTTGAAAATCATCTGGAAATTTATGAACTGGTATGTTATTAAAGATAGAATCGTCCATATTCAAATCGATATAAACACAAACTTATAAGGTCTTGAATGTGTTTGCATGCTCTGATACCAATTGAAAAAGGGGGGGTATAACAACCACACCCAATATTTATCTTATAAATCTTTATTAAGCGGGACTAACTCCAATATACTTTTAAGAGAATCAACTAGATAGTCAGACTCAATATTAATAAAAGTATATCAAAGAGTTATATCTCAATTTGTCGATTCAATCCACACTCAAACTAATAGGGATTTGCGATCCTGATTGAATACAAGATAGATAACTTGAATGGTACCAAAGACCAATGTTCAAGTATCAATCAATTTTAATCAACAACCATGGGTTGGATTTACCAATTGATCGATTCATCGCAGACACATGAAGTTTTGTTAATGAGGAAACCGTAAATGCAGAAAAACCCTGGGACCTAGTCCATATTTGAATACCACACTGTATTAATCCGCTACAGACACTAGCCTACTACAAACTAACTTCAGTCTGGACTATAGTTGAACCCAAATCAATCTTACACTGATTCAAGGTACAGTTGCCCTCCTTACGTCTCTGATCCCAGTACGATACTATGCACTTGATTCCTTTAGATGATCTCACCCACAATTAAGAGTTGCTATGACCCAAAGTCGAAGACTTTAATAAACAAATCTGTCTCACATAAAAAAGTCTACAGGAATAAATAAATCTGTCTCCCACAGAAATAACTACGAGTTTTGTTTCGTCTTTTGATAAATCAAGGTGAACATGAACCACTTGATAACGCGAACTTATATTCCCAAAGAACATCCTAGAATTATCAATCACCTCACAATAATCTTAATCATCTAGCGAAACAAGATATTGTGGAATCAAAAACGATGAAATGAAGATGTTTGTGACTACTTTTCTATCTTTCCTATTGGAGATATAAATCTCAAGCCAATATTACGATTACACTCAATCACGATAGAAATAATAAGATCAGATCAAGAAACTACAAAAAAAATAGTTAGGCCTGGCTTCACAATCCCAATAAAGTCTTTAAGTCGTTAACCTACAGGTTTTCGTGAAAAACCTACTAAGGTTAAAGGAGAAATGACTCTAGTTTATGAAACTAGTATCACACATGAGGTGTGGGGATCAGGTTTTCCAGTTGCTAGAGTTCTCATTTATATAGTCTCAAAATCATGGATTGAAATCTAAGTTACCTTGGTAACAAAGTATTCAATATTCACCGACAGATGAGAACCTGATTAGATTCAAGCTAATATCTTTCAACAGTTAGATTGAACTTAGCTTGTTATACACAAAATAAATGCACATTCATTTAGGTTTTGGTAATCATACCTAAACGTTTACACTTAGTTGGTTCAACAATAGTTAACCAATGGTTAGCCATATGAGCACTTTCATATCAACCTTATTCATCTTCACCATAACTGGTTCAAGTGACTCGAATGAACTAGTTAGAGAGTTATTCAATTTCTTAGATCTCATAGAAGTATATAAGACACAATTGAAGCAAAATCGATTTTGATTCACTTGAATCAATTCATGAACATGATAGTCAGGTTTTGCAAAGATTGCATTCCTTATTATATAAATGTTTTAGTTCATGAACAAATCGACTTTAGAAAGTAACCTACCTAAGTATGCGAACAGGTACGCGTACTTAAGTAACCGGACTAGTTTGTTTGTCACTTTAAAACTCCAACAGAAATTCACGGATGTGAACTTTCCACCAGTATGCGTACGGGTACGCATACTTACCCGGATTTTCAACAACTGCCAGTACGCGTACGGGTACGCATACTTTGGGTTCCCGATTTTGGAATTTTACATAAATGTGAAAACACACTATGTTTATATCCAAAGATGGTTACATGTTCTATAATAGCTCAACTACACTTACTATCACACTATGTTTATATCCAAAGATGCTTGCGAGTTCGACCGAGCAGTGCTCTAACAAGTTGCAAGTCTCCAAGGCGACACTTCCCTGCTTCAGAAGAGCGCGATAACTTAATGGGGAGTTATCTGCCGGTGTGAGTGCGGATAAAGATGCTCGATTTTGAAATGATCTGCTAACGGGTAAACCTTCGTTCCCCTCCCATTTATTCTCAATTTTTGCCATATTCTTTAATTGGTCATTTAGGGATGTCCTTATTAGTTGAGGGTCGTGAGGTTTCTTGCAGAAGTTTTCAGTTTGTTTGATCTTTCCGTGGCTGCGAATTTAGATATGGAGGCTCTTCTGGCGTATTTTAATTATCTTGAACAAAATTTTAAATTAGCTGATAATGATGACAATGACGTTGAAGATGATACTGAAGATTATCAGCAAAAATACAAACATCTTAGGTTCGAATTTAGGAAGTTATACGGAGTTGAAGGAGATTTAAAGTCTCGCGTTCGGCCTCTTCGGGAGAGAACCTAACAGCTAAATAACGAGAAGGCGACTTTGTTGATTGAAAAGAGTAGGGCCATAGAGGATGGGGAGATGGCTCTTCGGGGTTATCAAGAAGAGAATCACCAGCTTCGCGTAATCCTTGAGAAGATTCAAAAACCTCTTAAGATCAAGGGCAATGATGACTTTGACAGGGCCTTAGGTGAGATTGAGGAGAATATGGTCACATCGGCTAAGTATGTTAGTTGGGTAATGTTAGGAATATATATTTAAAACATAAATTTATTTCCCAATAAATAAAAAGAAAGTTTTTAATAGCATTTAAGTTTCTTAAATGAAAAAAACTTAATTTTGTTAACATTAATTTTGACCGTTACATATTTCTGGTTTTTAATGGTGTTAACTCCACCATAATAACATTTTAAATGTTTTTGAAACTCTTGGCTATAAATCAGAATTTTGGTTGAAAAAAAAATATATAGTAAGATGAATGTTCTTTAATGTTTTAGTTTTTTTTATGTAAAGAATTGGGAGAGTTGTAGAAGCCTTTTTTTTCTTATGTGACAGTTTTCTATTAGAAAATGAATTTTTGTGAGAAAGAAAAACAAGTGTGTGATCATCCTTGATTTTTCTAAAAAATGTTTTTGAGCAAGAATGAAGTGTAGAAGTTTCACATCCTTTCATCGTGCAAGAGTGATTGTGTAAGAGATTGAACTCGTCTGTTTTATCCTGGGGACGACGCGACATTGAAGAACTGCTTGCACAATCTTGGGCTGAGCCGCGAAACGTCTTAAAGAAAGCGACCTAGTCCGCGACTCAGCCATAACAATGTTTTGTTTGTTTTTGTGATTATTTTGCAGGCATAATTCAGCAATTGTTCCAACAGGTAAAATATCATCAGAAGCTTTTAATTCCGTGATTATGTAGAAAGAAGGTGTCCCTGATAGCCTATCTTAGTTTTGTGATTTGTCTTCTTCCTGAGGTATTTTTCTTTATTTCTGATTAGTTTTTGGTTCTTCGCAGAAAATGATAAAATTTAAGGGTTGAGTTGGGTTCCCTGGTAGAGAAGTTCGAGAAGTCGCAGAAGGAATTGGCGGTGTTTAAAGGTAGCGATGGTTCCTCCTCACAGTTGGCTGCTGATATTTCCGGGGAGCTTTCTTTGGCGAATGATAAGATGGTTCTCGTAAGGACTGAGGCTGAGCGATACAAGGAAGACATGGAGGCTAGGTATGTGTTGTTAAAACATCGCAAGAGATCCCAACTTACTAATGTTGGTCGCGGGGCGTAGAGGTTATGTAACAGAGTTGCTAGGGAAACTGCCAATCGAATCACTACTGAAAATAACCTTCCTACTAGAAAGTTTCCTAATGTTTTTGTTCCTAAGGATGAAGTCGTGGATCCTGGATCTAGCGATGACTGAAGGTGAGCAATCCAGTGGCGAAGAAGAGACTTACGAAGAAGATGCTAGTGTAGACTATGCTAACTCTGAGGAGGTCGTACAAGATGAAACTAACGAAGCCGCTGCAGGTGGTGGTGAAGTCTAACATCATATTCCTCAGGTTGCTAGAGATATCCAGGAGACGGGTCAACAAGGACATGTTTCATCTTCCCATGGCGATGTTCCAGGCACTTCACAATCTGAAGTAGGAGGTTCTTCTCGAGCAGCTTCTTCTTCTCGTGATTGGGATGCCTTTTAATCGTGTTCCCTTTTAAACATTATTCCCTTTACTAAATAGTTTTCTTGGCGCTCCCAAGCTTGGAGGGCATAACTTTCAATCGGTGTTATATTTCATGTGTTAGAATTTTGGAACCAAGTAGGTGTAAATACGAAGTTGAATGTTTCATTAATGTTTGATGTTTTATGTCGCTCTTTCTATCGTGCCTTAGTTTATAGTTTATGCGAAAATGTTGGAAATTTTGGGTATAAAACAGAGGATGATAACACTAAAAGAAATTTTTGTTGTACTCAAAAGCTTTCAAGGCTCGGGTGATTTATTTTAGACGATTATTTCTACCATCCCAATATAAATTGACGATTGCAACAAGTATGCGAAATAATGCCTTCAAGATACAATGAAAGCCCTACAACAGGAAATTGGATTCAAGGTTTGCACCCCTTGACCCAACCAAGAACACATGAGAGAGATTTCTGATGATGCTTTAGATGGAGAGAAAACAGGTTGAATTCATCATCAAGAATGGGAGAATTCCTTCACTACTTATAGGGTTATTCATGCCTATTGGAGATGCCTCTTCACTTCCAAAAGACACATAAGGTGTCTGTTGGGAATGGTTGAGTCCTTTATGAACCATCACACCTATTAGAGGTGTCCCTTTATCTCCAACTAACATCCATTGTGTTTATCCAACACAGAACACTTCCCCATCATAGTGACAAACCAAAAACGAAAACAATTTTATTTTCTAAGTTATTGAAAATATCCAACAATCTCCCCCTATTTTCAAAAACCAAAAACATAAAATAAAATAAAACTTATAAAACCGGAGTGGCTGCATCACTCAAGTGACTGCCTACGTACCCGAGTGGGATCAAGCTAACGTAGTTCAAGCACAATTGGGACTAAGCATCATCGCTGAAATCAATACATAAATGATAGATACCTTCTGGGTTTGAACCTTCACTTAGTGTAAGAAACTCAAAGCCTTATCGAGATTCTATGGTGAAACCAGTCTTGAACCAAGTATCCCTTATGATAAAACCGGAGTCTCCACACATATTGATTCCATAAATCATGTGTTCTGTAGCCAAGCACTATAAAGGCATTGTGCTTATATCCTTATTCATGAGTCTTCTTTAGAGAACGGTCTTTTTATCTTAGGAAACGGCCCACATTTCCATACTCATATAGGTAAGTCTCGAAGGTGTTTCTGTGAGACACATTTTACTAATCACAGACTCATTAAGGATTTACATCCATCCTATTTTCTTGCAGAAAAACCAGCACTAACTTGAAATGGGAAGTTTTATGTTAGTGCTCCATAATATACAACCATAACTTGTTGGTACCACATTGAACCTTGTTTATATTTTCAAAACATAGGTTGGGTTTCTGCTATAGGAGATCAACCTTCCTTCACAGACCTTAGTCCCATTTCTATATACTTCATTGAAATTAATTCCTTTGGGAGACTCTTCATAAGTAGGTCTACCAAGCTTTTCTCCGTTTCAATGGTTAACTGCAATTACTCCTTTCTTGAGTAATTGACTTACCGTTCCTTGTCTAAGACTTTTATGTATTGACTTTTCATTATAAGTCTTGTTAAAGACGTTATAGATCATATCCTGATTCACAATTAATCAAGACCTCCTGAGATGGCTTCTTCCAAAATAGGATCTCTACAAGTTAGGTTTTAAGCCATTTCTTCTCATTAATTGCATCTACTAATGCAATCAATTCTGAAAACATTACTAAAAATGTTCCTCTTTGATTTTACAAAATAATTGCAACTTCTCTAGTGATCCTAATTAACATTTACCGTTAATTCACAAGAAGTCATTATAGACTTGCATACACTGGAGGCATAGAAAATTTGTAGGCAACTTACTTGCTATTTCAACAAGCACATTATTACGATGAGTAACTCCTCTACTCATGCCCAATCTTCTATAAATTTATACCAAAAAACATAGACAATGTCTTTTTTAACATTCTACATTATGTAATGCAAATGTTCATAATTTATGCATCGGTAATATCGTAACACCTTATCGTTGGATATTTGGTCGGCCGCCCAATCTTCCAATACGTTACATATTCACCGGTATTCCACTTTCCTTTTCAATGTCATTTAAGACATGCCAATTTCCAAAATTTGGAACCTATAATTCTTATGTAAGAATTATGCTCATGTCGTAAAATTGTTTTCTCAACAACTATTGACAAATTACCATCCATAATAAAAGTATACATGACACTTTCATATAGTGTCTTCCCCTTCCATTTCATAAGAATTCCCAAGTGCAATTAAGTGTCATGAAACGGGCTTACATACTTACCGTTGAGTAATTTCCAACGGTAAGTATCATGTATACTGAAATTTTCCAGAATTGTCACCCTTCAGAATTTTCCAGGAAGAAAAAAAACTCACCATTGAGTAATTTCCAAAAAATATTTCCACAGGTCCAAAAAATCTGAAATTTGGCGTGGAGTATCTCCGAGATGTCTCTTATACTCGGTTAAAAGGATTAGTCCAAAATCATTTTCAACAGGGAGATACACCCATTTTATCTATCACATGTTCATAAAACATTTAAAACCATGCTTAGATTATTTTACTTGGCCGAATCCAAAACCCTCACATGTGTTCTAGTTACGCTTCATTAACTTCTTTCCACTAAGACTCTCGATGGATTCAGAGCAAGATCACGGCATGTGATCACGTCTTCTCAAAGAGGTGATTCAAAGCATAGATCATGTCCAACATGTGACTCAAGGCATAGATCATGTCTTCTCAAAAAGGGACTTTGATCCCTGGTTTGGAAGCACACTCCACACACATCACAAATACAATGGATTTCCAAAAACCTCCCATTACATTTATCCCCACATTTCATGACTATCTCCAATTGTAACGACACCACAAGTGCTAGGAATCTTAGGAATTGAACACCAATCCAAAATATATTATTTTGGAATAATTCACTAATTAACTCTTGACAAGAGTTACTGGGATCTATGGAAGCAACTTAGTTGGGAACTCAACTGTGGGTTCTTGTATCGAACAGATTTTATCACTGCATATAAAATCATTCACTCCCAATTTTAACCATTTATTGACGCCTATTCACCATTAAAAGAATGGTGACGTTTCTTGAAAAAGAAAACCTTCCCGGAATATACCGTTAAACAAAACTTAATGTGTTCATATTTAAAATGGCGACACATTTAGGTTTGCAGGTTTTTGAACAACCCGCCAGATGTCGTAGAACTTGTATATACATACCAATCTGGAAGTTTCTAAATTATTAGAAACGGCACAATGAAAACAGCACTAAACCTTAAAACATATGTAACAACATATACGAGAAGTTATCAAGGGCAATTTGGATATATGCTTGATAATAAATCACATGAGAGGTGGTTATCGTGATCAGCCACTAATAACGGCAAGAATTCTCAACATACGAACAGACCTACCAAGCATATCTTACTGTATAAAACGAAAACATCATAAAATGATAACCACGAATTGTATGATCAACAGATATCAACCGTCATTTTACAGTAAGGGACGTTCCTATGCAAAAACTATAAAATGAAGTGCCACATGATGGAGACTAAGTTCTCCGCTCTAAAGAGACAATATCAATTCATTTCTTACATAGAGAGCATGTTATGTTGACAAACAAAATGATGAATATAAAATTTCCAGAGATACCGAAACAAATGTCGAAAACGAATTGTCTTTAAGATTGTTGGAAATATTATACTTATCTCCGAAACGTGCTCTTTATATCGCTGTAACCATCTGTTAACGCAGAAATTTCACTGTGCAAGCATGTTGAAGTTTCATCCTCCGTTGTTCGAGAAAAATTAATCGTCTAAAATGTTGGAAATTTTGGGTATAAAACAGAGGATGATAACACTAAAAGAAATTTTTGTTGTACTCAAAAGCTTTCAAGGCTCGGGTGATTTCTTTTAGACGATTATTTCTACCCTCCCAATATAAATTGACGATTGCAATAGGTATACGAAATAATGCCTTTAGGATATAATGAAAGCCCTACAACAAGAAATTGGATTCAAGGTTTGCACCCCTTGACCCAACCAAGAACACATGAGAGATATTTCTGATGATGCTTTAGATGGAGAGAAAACAAGTTGAATTCATCATCAAGAATGGGAGAATTCCTTCACTACTTATAGGGTTATTCATGCCTATTGGAGATGACTCTTCACTTCCAAAAGACACATAAGGTGTCTGTTGGGAATGGTTGAGTCCTTTATGAACCATCACACCTATTAGAGGTGTCCCTTCATATCCAACTAACATCCATTGTGTTTATCCAACACAGAACACTTCCCCATCATAGTGACAAACCAAAAACGAAAACAATTTTATTTTCTAAGTTATTGAAAATATCCAACAGAAAATGTGTCTTGTAGTATTTAAGGTTTTCTGACTGAAGAGATGGGAAGCATATAAATTTTAACATCCCCATACCTGCCTCTGCTTTCCATCTTTGAGGGAAGATACTATCCTTAAATACTATTCTTGATTTTTTGTATGGTTGATGCGGATGTCTTTGTATATGTGAATCGACATACAAATGTTTATTTACGTGTATCTAAGGTTTAGTGCAAAATTATTTCTAGTGATGTGCATTAATGTGAGATATCGATATGTGGAAGGTGCACCTCATGGTCAAGGGTTTCTGCGAATATTAAATTGCGAAGCTAGCATGTTCTGCTAAATAATAAATCTTAAGGATTGTTTCGAGTTTCAATAACAATTAGATGGATAAAAATGTGCCTGCTTTGCATTTGTTCGTGCTTTAACGCGGTATTTCGTTTGCCTCAATGCGATTTTTCATTGTCCTGGCGCGATCTTTTATTGCCTCTGCTTCCTTCGCGCTCCTTATGTTCGCACAAACTTATAGGTCTTACTTGCCTCCTAAGTAAGGTCTTATTGCCTCCCCCACATAGAGAACTTAAAGGACTTATGGTCGTCTTGGGTAGGGTCTTCAACATTGGGAAACAAAATCTCAGTTCCATGTGCTCTTGCGAGTCATTGGCCATCGATCTCGCCTTAACTGTGTTAGTATTTTTACCTCCTTAGGTTATTTCTAGGACAATATACCAGGCCTTAGATACTCCCGTGAGTAAAAGCCCCAACACATTGCTGTCTTTGACATAATTCATCTCGCTAATGGAAGGTGACGTCCATTTATATTCCCCCTGAATTTCTCTTTCAAGGAGGTAACCCCTAACTGTTAGAGCATTGCTCGGTTGAACCCACCAAGCGTTGGTATGTCAAGTTTGGTTGTCATATTTTAGTGAAGCAAAACTCATTTAAGAGTTTCTTGATTTAAATGTACTAGATTCAACTTTGTATAGGTTAGCTTGAAACTATTAGGATGAGACATTACAAGTATTGAGAAGATTTGAAGAAGTGCGGAGCTACAATGACAACATTATCCTTCCACTTGAGGTTAGTGATATTTGACTTGAATTGTTTCATTCCCTAACGTATCTTTCAAGTCGTGCATATTGAAAACATAAAACTGCGAAGCATGAACACTCTAGATAGACGTATTATTAAGGAATACAATATGAAGTTTCTTGCTTAACAATGAAACTTTGTATATAAGACATCGACATAATCGTATGAATGGTATTGTGATTACACTAGTGGAGAATTGACATAATGACAAACCTACATTAACTTTTCAAGATGATATGTTGACTTCCACAACGACACTATCGGATGTTGTTGACTAAAGTCAAGAAGTCGTAGTGGTAGGAATTTTGTTGACTTAGACAACTGCACTTCTATGGAGTTGATTCCATGGTGGGATTTTACTTTCCAGCCCTCGTCCATATCAACTTTATCTATTACAGTATCGACTTTATCTCTCATTCCTTTATGTTTTTATCTCTCCCTTTCGTTACTTTCCTACTCCTCTTTTTTCTCCTTCACTGACCCAAGATCCCCTTTTCTTAAAAATTACCAATCGAAAACCTAACCTCATTTTTTATCATCACAATCAGATTGCTAAATCATAAACTCGAATGTTACTGAAGTTCATTACTGTTTAGTTTTTCTACTCAGAATCAACAGAACCCCTAAACCCTAGAATCAAAATCCATTTTATTTTATCAATAACTAAGATCTGAGAAATTAGAGTCAAACAGGAGGAGAAAAGAGAATCCTTCTTCGGCTTCTTTTCAGTTTCGATTCATTCTTTGAGGTATCATTATTTCTCTTCCATTTTTATTTTTATGTATCAATCAAATCACGGTGTTTTTGGTTTTAGACCTATGGTGTTAATTACCAGTCAGATCTTATATTTCTTCGTCAATTTTGTTTATTTCTGATGCGTATTAGGTTTGCTCATGATTTTTATTTTTATTTTGGGAATTTTCGATTAATCTGAGGATTGGTTTGCATTTATCTTGTATTGTTATGTGTTTAATTTTTATCATGATTTGTATCTAAATGTATTTTTTGAAGTTCTGAAATTCTTAATGACTAAAATTTTCTGAAGTTCTGGGCTAGAATGTTGTGAAGTTGTGAGTTATGATTTCTATTTGATTGATCATGTCAATTCTAGCTAAGGTGCTACTGTTGCTGAAAGAAAAACCAAGAGGAAAATAAATCTGAAAGAAGATTGGGAGGCATCTGTGGTTAGTGACTTTAAAAACACGGCAGTAAGGATAAGAGGGAAGGAAGTAAGGCAGGGAGTTGAATCTTTACATAGTACTGGAAGAGATGGTATTGTGCGGCCTCGGCATGTGATGGAACAACAAAGTCCAATTGGTAGTGTAACAAGATCTGTATAATGCATATTTGTTTTCGATTCACTTGGTACTATTTTAATTTGCTTTCCACTTACTTGTAATTTCTATTGTACTTTGCAGGGAATGGTAAGAGAGCTGCACGAAACTGAGCAGTATAGAGAAGACACCCATTCGGACAGGGCTGCGGTGGGTAATTGATCCAAATCTTGTACGGACTTTCAATATGCAGTTGATTTATTTCATTGCTGGTTCTAATCACGTGTATTGATGGTTTCAGTAATAGACAAGCTCCAGGAGAAGCCAGGAGAAGAGAATGAAGTCATCCTATAGTAAGATTTTCTTTCTTTGACTCCTACATTGAAACTGAAATGTAAATATTTCTATGTTATTCTGTTTTCTAATTGCAATTTGTATTTTATCCCGGGGCTATATTCAAAGACTAGCTCATTCATGAGAGTAAATACCATTCTTGTAATGAAATAATTTGTAATGCAATATGTTTTTAAACACTTGGTTGATGTTTGAACTACTAAATTTAAGTTAGTTGTGTTGGACTTACTAGTTAATTAAGAAGTGTACAGATCCTCCACTATGCTATCATTTTTGTCCACTTTGTTATACACATTGGTTTAATTATCCTGGTGTGGTTTTGAATTGGTGCTTCGTCACTGTAAAAGCAGATTTACACTAGCCTATTTGTTTCTCCCATTATGCTCTTTTAAGTATTTGAATTTGCTTTTTGTTTAACTTATGGACTAAGCTGATCCATTGGGTATAATAAGAGGTTCTGGACCCTCTTGACTGTATTGGAAGCTTAATCTAAAACCGAGACTAAGATTTAAAGCTGAAATATGTGTCAAAGTTTACACTGTAATAAATTTTGGATTTTGTTTTCGTTACGTGCTGAAGATTGTCAGTATTTGGATTTGAGTTTACAAATATTTGTTTTGATGTTAAACTTGATGTGCCTTGGAAGTAATATGTAACTGACATTGATTCATTTTCGTAGTATTTCGTACAAAGAAATTGTGAGAATTTCCTTTCTTTAGCTTTGCTGGAGCGACAATGAGTTTTAATATAGTGTTCATATTTTCTAGTATTTTGTGTTCGAATCCTAGTAGTTTCAACTAGAATGTTAAATAAAGTTGTCAAAGAGTGATTCTGGACAAAAAAAAGTTTGTATCTAGATATGTTTTCTTATCTCGTGTGTGCAATATATATTTCCTGCTCTTAGTTATGACTTGTAAGAAGCTTTTCATTTTTGCACAACTTTCCTTATTGATTGTCTGTGGTAGTTTGTGTTAGTATTCTTGTTGGCTGTTGGTTCTTGTGTTCCATTTTTTCCTTAAAATGCATAACATTTATGAAGCCAAATAAAGAGCATTGAATGTGTAAATCCTCTTATCAAATTTCTATTGTTCACCTCTAGTTCAATAGAGATGGCCTGACCATTATTGGTTTGTTATAGGATATGACCCTTCAAGAAGCCGAAACAGTTTCTCTTTCGATATTGCAGCAAGTGATGGAAGAGAATGTACGGTTTATGCAAGATGTAATGTTTCTTCAATTTTTTGTTAATATTCAATAATTGTTTGTTTGTTTTTTGATGGTACTCACTTTTTTGTTAACACTCAATATTTTTTTTTTTTGACTGTGATCATGGGGTGCTTTCTAAATATTCATATATTGATATCGGTAGCTATCCACTAAAGAAATATCTTCTAATATGGTTTATATACCTTGTTTTCTGTTTTAGCCAATGGAAATCTATGTGGATGATGAGGCCAAGCTGGCGTTGCATGATCTTGTTCAGGTACGTGTAGCATCCATAAGTTTGAGCCTTGAGTTGTGACATTCTACTAGTATAAAAGAATGTGCATATTATCCTGAATTTCCTTACATCACTAAATTGAGCAAGTTGGAGAAACATCACAAGTTGAATGACCTCTTCCTTGTTTGCCGATGCATATCCTTGTTTACTGTAACCATTTCTTCATTTACTTCTGCAGGCACTTTTGCGAGTTGTAGTGAACATGGTGAGTTTTACATAGACGATAGTGGAAGAATTAAAGGTTTACTTCTTCTTTTTTTTACTGTGCTCATGGGGTGCTTTCTAAATATTCATATATTGATATCGGTAGCTATCCACCAAAGAAATATCTTCTAATATGGTTTATATACCTTGTTTTCTGTTTTAGCCAATGGAAATCTATGAGGATGATGAGGCCAAGCTGGCGTTGCATGATCTTGTTCAAGTACGTGTAGCATCCATAAGTTTGAGCCTTGAGTTGTGACATTCTACTAGTATAAAAGAATGTGCATATTATCCTGAATTTCCTTACATCACTAAATTGAGCAAGTTGGAGAAACATCACAAGTTGAATGACCTCTTCCTTGTTTGCCGATGCATATCCTTTTATACTGTAACCATTTCTTCATTTACTTCTGCAGGCACTTTTCCGAGTTGTAGTGAACATGGTGAGTTTTACATAGACGATAGTGGAAGAATTAAATGTTTACTTCTTTTTCGCTTGTTCGAGGCATGGGAGTGGTGTCTTACAGACTAAATTGCTAGATTATTTTTTTTAATGTGTAGCTTCGGGAGTTATTAGAGTTCAAAAGGCATAGGGAGGTACAGGTACTTGTTTATCCCCATATCTTGTTTACTTTTGTTGGAAACTTAAAATTGTTTCACAGTTCCGAGTCGATTTTTCGTTTAATGCCGTAACTTTATTTTTTGAGATTGAACTAGTGGTTAATATTAGAAATGAATGAAATATTTAAAGCTGGAACTGTGTGAAGGATATAAGTCCTGGTTATTCATGTCTTTATACAATATCATCTTTGATTCTTGATGATATTGCTTGTATGATTTGTTGTACATCCATAGAGGTCCATCCATATAGTATATTCACTTTTCAATGATTTTTTTCACACTTGTTTTATACTTAAGTGATGTTGAAACCTTTTGTTTGTTGTAGGTGTGCCGTTCATCATCCGGCAATCTCATTTTACTGGTTTGCAGTTGTCTTTATAAACCTTAGAATTTAGATACAGACTTGTGCCTGGTATTCATTTTGTTCACCTTTTTTTTTTTTTTGCAGAGAACTGTAAGCGAAATCCAAGATGAGTAGCGCTAAAAACTATCCAAGACAGCGGACCTGTATGAGTTCATCATCCAGAAGTATCTCCTTTTGCTGGTTGGCAGCTTGTCTTTATGAACCTTAGAACATAAACTTGCATGAATTCAGATTTGATTACCTTTTTTTTTTTTTTTTTTTTTTTTTGAAGCCATGTGTAAACTGAATTTAGTTATGGATTATGCAACCAATACAATGATTTTTATTTAACCGACCATTTGAATTTATCAATGAAAGTTTTATTTTTAGGGTAATTTGAGTTTATTTCAGATTTCATCCCAGTCAGACACACTACGGTCAGCTAGATCTTGTTAGGAATTCAGCTGATTTTTTTTTATATTATAAAATTAAATCTACGACGCAGTCCTGGTGACTTATTTGGCGACAATCCAAAAGCATCGTAAATCAAGTTTATTTTGAGTCAACTTGAAAGTGTCGTTCTAGAAAAAGACACTAAATCTACGGCACTTTCAGCGGCAGTCCATAAGTGTCTTATAACCCGCTAATAAGACACTTCTCAACTATCTTAAAACGGCTTTTTTCCACAGCAGCCAGTTCTTTTCCACATCTACTGTTAAAGTTGCTTCTTTGCATCGTTGGAATTTCCGATGTTTGGAGATCATAGTTTCAAGGGGAGTTTCTGAATCGAATTGAGAGGTATAGCGTTGTGAAGGGAAATCGATCTTTTAGAGACTTTTTTGGATCAAACGAGGAAATTGTGTTGTGTCTGCCATGGCTTTTCGATAGAGGGAGAAATCAAAGATAATTTTACTGGATGTTCATAAAATCGCAACGACACTTTGTTAGCACTTCATGGTGGAACATGGGAGGGAGGTGACCTAGATCCTTAGAGCAATGATGACTTCAAATAACCAACAAGCGAATTGTCATGGTAGATAGAAAGATGATGGTAGTGAAAATAACAAATAAGCTTGAATAAATGACAATTTCTAATTGATAACTAGCGGGTGAGGATGAATCCTCCCTGTTTCTAACGCCAAATTGTAGTTGCGGAAAATCCCACAACTACACCCGTTGAGATGATAATAACAAAACAAGCTTGGTAAAGGGGCGGCATGAATCGGTAGAGGGGCGTCAAACTAATAAGACAAAAAAGGTCATTAGAAGTAAAATCAAGTGCCCCTTATCAATGAAAAATATGTAAATGACTAATTAGCCCTTATTGTTAATAATCAAGATTAGTAATGATAATCAAGATTAGTGTTGATTATCAATATTAGTGTTGTTAATCAAGATTAGTGTTGTTAATCAAGATTAGTGTATTATAACTCTAAAATCAGATTTTTAGAGTTATAAAAAAAAAAAAATTGAGGAGAAGAAAACTTATGTGATATTTGTGAAACCCTAGATTTTGATTCACTCCACCAAAATGAGTGATTCCAGTGGCAAATTTGAGATGGGTGAATCTCTATATGATAAAGAAAACAAGTACTACATACCTCTTGATGGAGATCCTGATATGGAGTATTTTTTAGATGGTAGAGATGTTTTAGACCAATGTGAATCTCAATCTCAACCAATTGAAGAAATTAGCCAACAAAGTGAAGCACCAAGCACTGAAAATAACCAGGTATATATACTT
The DNA here is from genome assembly GCA_023529315.1 of Papaver bracteatum. Classification (NCBI taxonomy): domain Eukaryota; kingdom Viridiplantae; phylum Streptophyta; class Magnoliopsida; order Ranunculales; family Papaveraceae; genus Papaver; species Papaver bracteatum. The sequence goes on from JAJJWX010003506.1 coordinate 2,010,930, forward strand.
CTAAACTAGTTCTCATTAGCTTTTTGTTGCTCAAAATTCTCAAAATTACGTAAAAAGATCAAAATTTAAAACTTTCAGATGAACATACGGTTGGAATTGAGCACAATACCAACCTTAACTACATGTTATAGTACAAACATATATAGTTACCAACCATAAGTTCTTGAATTTTGGGGAAAACCCAGAAATTATACCAGTTACGGTTGGTTAAATTTGTTGGATTACCAACCGTATTATAGTTACGGTTGATAAGTACGTGCAACACTTACCAACCGTAAGTTATCTTGTGCATGTGAGTGTTTATTGTGTTTCAATGCACTAGTTACGGTTATTAATATATTAATCGATACCAACTGACGCTATATTACGGTGCGTTGTTGACTTTTAGTTACCAACCGTATATTTAACTGTGTGTTACATTGTTCCTTTTTTTTATATACGGTATGTTGGAGTATGACATTTACCAACCGTAACTTTGTTACGGTTTGTTTATGATCTTTATTTACCAACCGTATATGAATATATGTTTTCGTTTTATTGCCTCGTTTAGACTAACCAAAGATTCACTATTCATTTTGTCCATGTCGTTTATTTACCTCCTATAATGGATGACCAACCTTTAGCAAAAGAACTTCTCATACCGGATTCTAGATCTCACTATTTAACCGAGGAGACATGGAAGGTGAAAGACGATGCAAAGGAGTGGGATAGAGAACGAGGAAAGTTGATTATGTGTATCATTGTTTGTAATGGTTCCACTAGTGATGTTGCCTTTCAAATGGTTTGCGAGTGTAGTGGACAACATAGAAGTCACGCAAAAAAGGATACCTTGCAAGCACCAAAGAAAAAGAGGAAGAATACTACTTTCAGTAAGAAGACCCGATGTCCCTTCAAGCTTCAGTTTAAAAAGAACGCGGCAAATAAGTGGTTTTTGGAGAAAGTTGTATGTGGTAGTCATAACCACCCTATACCGGAGAGTTTGCTATCACACGCTTATGTTGGACGCCTTACCCAAGAAGAAGAAAAGATCGTAGAATCACTTTCACAAATTCGTTTGACGAAGACTTGTCAATCAAAAAAACTGTTGTCATGGGGAACGTGGAAGGAATTCATTACATCGGCCTCCAATTGCATGAAGGAAGTCCATTACCTCCATTGTGGAGGGAATTTGGTTGTGACGGTGAACTCCCCAAGACTTGGTGCAATCGATTTGAGAAAAGGATTGAATTATGGAAGGCCATAATGTTGTCTATGCCGAAGCAATTCGTAGTTATGACCGATGATGAAGAGGATTGTTAAATGTTTTCAAGTCTTGATGGAGCCCATTTTATAATTTATATTTTGGTATTTTGACTAAATGTGATATGATTGAAAGTGACAATATCATGTCTATTTGATTATAAAATATATGAAGTATTTTGTTGACAACCTTCTTAGATAATTGATTTTTCAACATAGTTACGGTTCGTAATGATTTGTCGTTACCAACCGTAACTCTGTAGAATCTGTTTATAACAGAGTAACAGTGCATTATAGATAAAAGTTACCCACCGTAACTCTGAAAAATATGTTTATACCAGAGTTATGGTGCAACATAAATGATAGTTACCAACCGTAACTTCCAACCTCTCTAACTTTGGAAGTTACAGAGTAAAATACGGTTTGTATATTTGGAGGAGTACGAACCATAAATATCACCTCTATTGGTACTTTGTAAGTTACAGAGTAAAATACAGTGTGTATATTTGGAGGAGTACCAACCGTAGCTGTCATACGGTTCGTTAGGATGTGTTCATTACCAACCGTAACTAGCGTACGGTTTTCAATTAGCCCTTTGTTACCAACCGTAACACATAGATTAACTTCAAAAAATCACAATTTTAATGCATTCCTAGTAACTAACCACACAATTTTAATTCATAAGCTAAAATCCATAACCACTCAATTCATAACATGTTCGTGATAATATCCATAAGCTAAAAGCTAACCACACAACCAATAGTTCTTGATAATATCCATAAACTAAAAACATGCCCACAAAGCTAAGAAATAAGAAGTTGTCCTTCTATCAAATGTCACATAACCATAATTAACCACGAGGACCACGACCTCTTTTGTTGGTAGTACCAACACCACGAGTGCGAGGGCCCTCACGGCGACCACCGCGACCACGACCACCTCTTTGGCTAGTAGCCACACCATGCACATCCTCTTCCAAAGGCGTGTCTTCGCTGCTAGATGACGGCTGAGTATGGATAGTGCTCACACCTCCAATGGACTTTCTTCCCCTCTTTAAGTCTCTTTCTTCGGTGACCAACTCCTCATACAATTCTTTCTTGGTAGGATCATGCATGTTCCTTATTTGCTCTTGTAAGGTCCTTTGTTGAGGAGCGTTAATCACACCATTAGCACGGATGCATGAAGTCATACTATTTGCCAACTGTTCTCCTCGCTCTTTATATTAACACATTAAAAAGAGTCTTAACAGATTATTCCATAACCTAAGAAATATAAATTAGAACTAAATTCCAAGTCATGAGGATAACAAAGTTACGTACCGTCATGAAATATAGTTTCTTCCAAGTCATACCAAATAGTATTTTGTCTCTTTGCTCTCCTAGGCAACCATCCTTTTTTCTATCGCCTTTCTTATAAGTGGCTGCGCCTCCGGATCATTATTAATCACATATGGATGACCAAAATAATAATACCAATCTATGTAACCATTAACAGCTTCCTTCGTGTTGTTACAAGCCGTTGCCTCTCCCGCTGTGAGTTGGTATCTTGCTTGATGAAGATTGTTCCAAGAATCAACCGTCGGAGTTGGGTAGTAGTTGAGTACAATGGTGGGGCCTTTTGTTTCTGATCCATCCTTGGATAATTTGAAGTTTTCCTTAACGACCTTTTCTTGAATATGAGCAATTTGGCGTAGAGTTCGACAAGGATTGGTCATAACATAACCTGTGGCATGATACAATGGTCCGTTGTAGCCTGAGACATGTGTGAACTTACGAACATCAACTCCATTTTTAATCCTCAAATAAGGGTCAAAGATAACATCTTCAACACTGAAAGCATCTATTTCCGGCCTCACTTGAATGAGCCTCTTTTCTTTGTTCCTTTTTTGTATACCAGTGAACATAAACTTATTTCCTGTACGTCTCTCATCATCTTCTTCCCATTCAGTTGGAGGTCTCAAGCTCGGAAAGTGGTCATACACCCATGCCTAGAAAAATATAAAACAATTTAAGCAGTTGGGACATGAATACAAAAGATAAATATTGTAACCAAACTTACCATTAGAAGCGCAACATTCCAAGCAATTTCAGTAGATCCAGCCCTCGAGGCCTTTCTTAGACTTTGAAGTAGATATGCAAGCGTGGCGGTGCCCCACGAATACTCTCTGGTCTCCTTCAAATTCTTCAACAATTGTAGGTAATGGACATTCACCCTATTTCCCGAGTTATCGGGCATGAATACAGTCCCAATAGAATACAACAAATATGTTGTGTCTATATGCCTAGCCCTTGTGTCATTTATCACCTCACCTGCCAATTATTTTTTGAGGGTGTCTCCAAACTTCGTCCTCAAATTTTTCAACAACAGCTTCTTTACCTTGTTAATCTTGTTTGGTTCCGAAGGGTCATAACCACCAGCCAACATAAACTCCATCTCGGTCTCGTCTTTACCCCACCCAAGTGTTTCTTCAACAAGGCTGTAAAGATCAGTCCAAGACATGTTGTTATCAAAACCTTCATACAAAGATTTTCCTTCAACTTTCAAGTCAAGAATTTGCTTCACATCATCCGGTATTATTGTCATCTCTCCAAATGGGAAGTGAAAAGTATCGGTTTCTGGCTAATATCGTTCCCTAAAGGAAGATACCGTTATACTATCATACTCCGATTGGGAATTCAGAATTCCAGTCCCTAATCCTGAACTTGTCACTAGAGTACGAACATCACTACATTCCTCACCTAAAGGCCAATGACTAGATCTTTGATGCTTGACCAATTTGTTTTCTATTTCATGATCCTTAAAAACATACATACATATTTTGTTAAACTGAGATTAATGAAATATACATAAATAAATAAATAAAAAATAACTTAAAACAAAACAATGTGTTAAGAGAAACATACCCTAGTCTCACAGACTTTTGCGGCCCAGGAATTGGTATAACCAAATAAGATTGAGGACTTATCTGGTGCCTCTCCCCAAGGTCTTTTATTCTTCTTCCTTGGCAAAAACATGTCTTTTCCTTTAGGAATATGCAACCCTTTTGGTGCAGGTTCCTTTCTCGGCTTCTTTTTTTTCCTTGGTTTAGCTGGAGCTGGAGTTGTAGATACAACAATTTCTTTCCCCTTGTTTTGTACTCCTTCTTCATCATTTGCTTCCTCTTCCTCATCTTCATCATTTGGTTCCTCTTACTCATCTTCATCTTCGTTACCTCCTTCCTCTTCCTCATCTTCACCATTTCCTTCTTCATCCTCAAGGTTCTTTTCAACTCCTACCTCTTCAATTTCTTGATCATTAGGTTCATCTCCTACTAATTCAAATGGTTCTCTAAGCCTAATCTCAAATTGATTCGTCTTCTTCTTCGCATTCTTGGGGACACCTCTATGATCTACCCCTAAATGCTTGTCACCACGAGGGGTGGGTGTATGATCAATCGGAGTTAAGTTATTCCCTCTCTTTTTCTTCACCCTATCAGGATTCCTACACAAGTAATAATTTAAATGAATTCCTAAGGGTTGAACAAACAATGTGTTGCAAACTAAAAAACAAGTTATTCCTACGGTTGGTAACTAACGTATCGTGTCAAACCGTACCATTGATACGGTTCGAAACATAACACCTAAACACGCCGTACATAAACTTCACCAACAGTTTTCAAACCACATGATAACATACGGTTGGTAACTAATATAAAATAGGAACCGTATAAAATACACGGTTGGTAACTAACATAAAATAGGAACCGTATGAAATACACGGTTGGTAACTAACGTTGTCTTAAGCACCGTATGAAAAAGTTTTTACATTTGCACTAGAGAGAAAGTCGGTTGGTAACTATCATAAAATACGAACCCTATAAAATACACGGTTGGTCACTAAAGTTGTATTAATCACCGTAGGAATTTTTTTAACATGCAGAGTGAAAACCGGTTGGTAACTCAGTGACATTATCAACCGTAACTGGAAATAAATTCTGAAACCCAAGAACATACAGTTCGTATTTCTTAAAATTTCAATTATTACAAACCGTATGAGCTTCATATATACGGTTCAAAAAATTCACTAATTGCAACCGTATCTAACCAAAACCCAGGATATGAAAACTTGATTTTCACCTAAAACCCTAATATTTGATAGAAATTGAAATTAAAATTAACAAATTAAACTAAACCCTAAATGGGTTCCGCAAAACATACCTCATGTACGTCATGACACTTAATTTATCCGGTGGAGGGGTTTGGAGTTGAGATTTTTGTTCTTCACCTAATGGAACATTTGCTTGATTGGAATCGCTAAAATCTTCGTCAACTTTCTTCTTATTCGTCATCTATAATGTAGACTTCAATCAACGATTATCAATTTTGCGAATCGCCGATTAATCGAAGACGATGAATTTTCAAACTTTAATGGAGGTGGTGCTTACGGTTACAATGGAAGTGGAGAAGATGAAAAAAAAAAAAACTGATTTTGATTCTTCACATAATTATATTTATTTATAGGATGGAGGACAATTCAGTCTTTTCAATCAAAAAAACAAGGGTAAATTAGACCATTTGAGGTGAAAAGGGTAATCTAGTCAATCTACACCCCTATAGGACACCCCCTAACCAATATGAGGGACATTGCTATCACACTTGATGCCCCTCTACCGATTCATGCCGCCCCTTTACCAAGCTTGTAACAAAAAGCCTAGTATAATCCTTGATTATCAATGAAATCAAAAACATTTTGCATACCAAGTAAGACAAAATAGAAGTGTAAATAGAAAGCACGAGGATTGATAAGTAATGATGAGGTAAAATTCGATTAACTGCCTTCGTTTTTAAAGTGTCTGAACCACTTTTTGGCGGGCATAAAAAAATATAAAAAAAAATTGAGCAAACTGGCGTAACCAAGAGAGTTGAGGCCCAATATAGGCCCATTACGCCCACCTAGCTCTAGTTCGGACCTTACTTTTGTCTCTCACTTTCGTTACCTAGCTCTCATCGATGGCTTCGTCTTCATCTTGTTCATCATTTGTATCTGAAAGAAGGGGTATACCCGGAGCTTCATTTGTATCTGATGTTCATACTTATTCAACACAATTAGGTCTTGATGTCACTTCTTCCTTGGCATTTCTTCAAGAAAGGTTTGATTTTTTTCTCATTCTCTTTTCGTGTCTTGATTTAGGTATTTATTTTCTTATGGATTAATTCCAAAATTGATTGTAATTTAGGGTTTTGTAGAGGTATTGGAAAATGGGTTTTGCTTATATTAGGTTGTAGTGTGATAAAACATGATTTTTTTTTTTTTTAATTTTTTTTTAGAGACTTAAAGAACGATCGATTGACCGAAAACAAATTACTGTACTGTATTGAGCTTCTTCAGAATCATATGTTAAGTCAATAGAGGAAAATCTCCGAACTTCTTGTATTTATGAGACCTTTTAACTAGAAAGTTGGGTAATTCTGCAGTCCCCTTGGTTCTAATTTACTTTTGAGTTGCATATGACTAAGAATAGGATATGCTGATCACCAATTAACATTTGAAGAAATTCTACATTGTTAAATCAGTTAATATTTGCATGGATTTTTATGCTTCGTCGTTGTTGGATATTTTTTTTCAATTCCCGCTGAGTCTACTTTTTCAGGCCGTGATTTGTGTTTTATTCATTTTGTTCCTATTGAATCATAATTCTCAGGAATTCATCGAGGAAGACAGTGATTACATTTAGAGGGTTGTGTGGCACCAGTAACAGGCATCTGAATTGAGCCACTTGTTAGACTCTGAACCAGATTGGAATGAAACAGAGTTCTTTATAAAACGGAAGGCAGTGGAAATCATTTTCAGACCTCCAAAATGTAAGGTGTTCATTTTCTATGTATCTATAATGCCTGTGAAAATTGATGACGTTCCTTATTTATAACCTCATGTACTTTGGGGGTGGTAATAGGGCACTCCTTTTTTACTTTTCTGAGTGTCTAAATTTACTTTACTTTGATCAATCTGCATCTTAGTGGGTTCAAAAAGGCTGTGAACTGCACCAAAAGAATGATGGAGGAAAGGTGATTTAGAATGACTCTGTCTCGAGAAGAGGTAATAAATGACTTGGTTGCTTCCCAATATCTCTTGGCAGACGTGATATGTCATTTGCCAATTGCATAATTTGGTTTCTAATCAAGTTATTAGATGAGCCTTATGCTTTCTTAGCTTATCATATTTTGACTTTGTCGTAGGTAGTGCCTCAAGTATACTCGTCGAAAATCGGGTTGTCTGGTCTTTTGGAACCTTAATGCGTGATAAATATTTTGGTTTTGTACACATGTATATGCTATGCGACAATGGTATGGGTATGTCTGCTGGTATTAGGTGTTAGCTATGTAAAATTACAGTATTGGCGAATCCTGGACAGTGCCACACATGTAGTTCGTACATCTGTGTATATTATTGAGAAATTCTAGCTCCTGAAGAGTTGTATACTGCAAACCGTTGTCCTACCCATTAAATGTAGGTTTGACATTCCCGGTTACTAGCTTGCTTAGGATCACATCCCTTAAATGATCGTGCAACCCTCCTAACAGTAGCTGCATTTTTCTCCTTTGTACTTTTACAGATTGTTGTTTCACTAATTTCTACCTATTGGTAGTCTGAGACCGATGGTAACAGGCTTATATGTAAGGGTTTTCCAAAAAGAAGCGTATTGTGCTGTATGACACCTTGATTAAACAGGTTTGTGGCCACTCTACATTCAAATATTCCTTATAGTTTATCATTTCTTCTTTTTCTTTGGTTAAGTGTTTCGGGAGATGCAGAAAGCATCAACCATATTCTACGTCTCCTATGTTTTATATATCTAGCTATGAACACTTATAAGGTGCTGCTTGGTGCAAACCCTTAATTAACGGGTGTAACTGAAGGGGATCTGAATCCTATTGTGACCAACTGATTAACCCTATCTAGGACTAATGCCATGTGTCTTGGGGTGACTGGATTAAAATTCCCTTAAGCTAGGAAATTCCCTTTTTGGGGCTAGTGCCAAGTGTTCATGTCAGTTGTACAAACGAAACACTATTCAGCCACTTATTTTCTTTGATAAGAATATGACATTTGTTCAGTTTTTATATTTCTTACTAAGCTTGGTCATGCTGTAATTGTGGTCAGCCAAGCAAACACAATATATCAATTGACGTACAATTTAGTTGGAGTGACTTGTTTTGAAGGAGTGGACCCATTAAATCAATTCGATTCTTGAGGGTGCAGGATCAAGCAATATGGATCATTGAGCTTCAGTTTGTGTCTAGCTAGGTCACATTGAGGAGGATACATCATTTGATGATGTGCTAGAAGAGTACATATTATCAGATTGATGAGTCTGGTGGTTGGAAATTTAGACTAGCCCTTTTGATGATGGGTTTTGCTGATCAGAGACAGTAACTCTTGATCGAGTCCCGCTAAACATTTTATCTGTACATGACGAGAAGCTAAACAAAATATACTTAGTATATCTTCTTTTGCTTTTGTTTTCGCTTTTGCTTTAACTGCACCTGTTGAGGTTTTGTTCCGAATACAAAACTATATGGCTGAAATTAGACTTTAGGTGACAGTTTTTGAAGCTGAAATAGTGATCTAATGCTGTCAAAACCGTGGCTAAAGGGCAGTTTCGGGTTTGGAATGTCTACAAGGTTTACTAGGATTAGGAAAACTTGTATGACGGTTTGGAAGAGTATTTTCCAAGTTTAGGGTTTCCTAATTAAGGTGTGAGTCAATTTTTAGGAGTTCTAAGACTTGGGGAGCAAGGATTTGTCTACTATATAAGAGAGCTTATATTGAGTAGAAAATTATTCTCTTGGTTAATTCTCTTGGAGAATCCTCTCTTTATGAGAGTGATAGGGTCACAACCGTTGTGTCCTACAATGGTTGGTGATGGGGTAAAAACTATGTGAGAAGAGAGACTTCTAGTGAGAACGGGTATGGGAGAAATCTAGGGTTTCTAGGGTTCATGTGGGAGAAGCTAGAATTCATGATGTTCTTCGTGTTCTTGTCTAAAGTCGAAGCAACCATGGCGGTAGAAGTTTATGGAAGAAGAAGAACAAAGGAAGAGGTAAACTCTTCGTAATATGTCTTATTTTTTCTAACGTTTAGCGCTAGTGGGTTATATAACTAGTTGATTATATGATGTGTGACGATGTAATAACTTGTTATGATAATGAAGATTCTCGGGGTGGTTTTGGCCGTGGATGTAGCCTACCTAGGTGAACCACATAATCTTTGTGTCATGTGTGATTGTCCATATCGTATTGATTATATATTCATGCTAGTATTATCCGGTCATGCTAATCTAAAAATGTAAGAGACGGATTCGAGCTAAGATCTAAAGTAGGATGTTTCGTGGAATTTACTTCTATGGAAACATGCCGGTTCGAGATGAACGTAACCTCGATTTCCCGACCAATGGTAAAAAGGAAGTGAATATAAATACCGAACAAAGGTCATATTGTTACGAAAGAAACGATAAAGAAATGAAGTGGCTGAATATCAATCATCGTAACTGAAGGGGATCTAAATCCTAATGGGACCCATTGATTAACCTTTTTTAGGGCTAGTGCCATGTGTCACTGGGTGAATGGCTTAAAGTTCGCTTAACCTAGAATATTCCCTTCCAATAAGGGGTTCGGCTTAGGAGTGATGCTTACTATATTACAGTTTGTGATACTTATAGAAATTGAGATATCATTTTATATGAATGTGACAACGAATTGTATAAGGTAGGTGCCATGTCTCACAATTTCAGTTGTAAACAGTTCATTCAATTGAATGACATTCTCTTGTAGGCATGACGATAATATTGACTGTGATTCTAAATATGAATATACTGTTTTTGGTTATGCATGGATTTTCCATGATTCCATCCTAGCAGAAAATGAACACATCTCCTGTTTGGAGATATAGTCAGATTGTACAGTGATTCACATGCTGTGTTCAATTTGACTATGTTAGAAACAGAATAATTTTCTTATAATGAATCAAAAATAGTAGGTATGAAGAAAACGTAAAATTATCTGACAATTGATGAATTATGTCATTCTTTCATGTGATCAGTGGTCCAATTCAAAACTTCTTTTCCAACTTTTTATTCTTTCTTATATATAATAAGTTCTTCTAGTTTGAAGGAGTTCGAGGAGTTTGAATTGGACTACAAATCAAGTTAAAGAGACAAATAATTCATCAATTGATAAAAGATCTTACATTTTTTCTCGTACCTAACGTTTTTGGAATTATTCGGTTTTCCATCATTGTCAAATTGAACATGGTATGTGAGTCAGTGTTGTGTTGGGTAGGTAAGTATGTTTATAGATGATGAATTGTGCTATGGTAGGTTTCTTCCTATTTATATTCTTTTGTGCATTTATCTAATATCTCTGGTTGTACCATATCTCGATTGATGAAATGTTCCCATGACTAGAAGTATAGTCTTTGGTGATGACGTGTTGTAGGTAATTTAAAGTTGGTAATGATGTGTTGTGTTAGTTCAAATTATAAGCATTGGGATATGTTCCTTATGGTGAAGCTCTATTTCCTTGTATGGGATGTGTTCCAATTCATACGGGAATCCCTTGGACAAATAAATGGTAACTTAAGAAGATTGAAAGACATCTTGATGTGTTCCCTGTGACGCAGCCTTATTTCAAGATATCGGATGTGTTCCAGTATATGGTAGAGTATTTGTGAAGGTGAATGGTTATAAAAAAAAACTTCATATTAGATCCATTTTTTCTTTTGTGGATACGGTTGTATTTTTCAGTCATCAAAGCAAGCATTCTCTCAGCTACCGCAAAAGTTGCATATGATGCAGCAGTCTGGTGAGAATCTATCTCAGCAGCCGATTGCCCAGGTAACTAAACTACAGGTTATTGCAGATACTGGATTTCTAGTGTATCGTGGATTAAGAAGGCCCCACCTGAACAGGGGCCGTGGTGGTTTTATCTATGCTTATAGCCTTTTGACTGTATATTCTTTTCCATTGCAGTCTCCATGGTCAGGGAATGTTCACCAAGGCCAGACAGTTTCCAACAGTATTGCAACTGCAGCTGCTATGCCTGGGTCTTCAACAACAGCAGCTAGGGCAGGTTGCAGTTCCTCCTTGTAATTGGACAGAACACACCTTCCCTGAAGGATACAAGTACTACTATAACAGTGTAACAAGTGAAAGCAGGGTAAAGTTTTCCTTGTTATTCTCTTTGCTGTATTCTTTTAATTTTCACATTATTGTTTTCCCAATATGGTTTTGTACCTCTAAGTTGTGGAAAATGATCTTATGTGTCTTAGTGTGCATTATTAGTTGTAGTGGGAGAAGCCCGAGGAGTTAACCTTATTTGAGCAACAACAGCAGCAAAAACTCCCTCGTCCACAAAAACCTCCGGTTCGACAGTTTCAATCTCAATCACAATCACTGTCGCAACTACACCTATCAACCAAACAAGGCCCTCAGTCACAACAAAGTCAGATCCAATCGCAGATGCGTCACCACTGACAGCTGCAGCAACCTTTTTTATATTCACCAGTTAGTGCCCAAGTTGTCTGTTATTAGATTGTTTTAGTATGATATATGTTGCCTTACAATCACTCCATAATATGTGGATGCTTTTTATTTCAGTGCCAGGAATCTGGTTTCGTTGGTCATCTAAATGCTCAGGTAAATTCTGAGACTTATTGCATCTTGCTATTTTCCTGAGGGATTCACCTAGTCTAGATTGTTCCAAGTTACATGGTTTGGATGCTAGTTGATTGTTTTAAGTATCTTGCGGCTTGGGACTGCAGGAACCTTGTTATGCTCAATCACAGGTTTCAGCCAATGCAGGTGGTGTCCCTGCTCGTTTCCACCATGTATACGATGTTAAGTTATTGGTGAATCTGATAAGTGCCCAAGTCGTGTTTCAACCGCAGATGCGTCCCGTTTCAACCGCAGATGCATCCCCACGAACAGCTGCAGCAACCTTTTTTAAATTCACCGGCTAGTGCCCAAGTCGTGTGTTATTTGATTGTTTTAGTATCACTCCATAATTGTTATTTGATTGTTTATTTCAGTACCAGGGATCTGGTTAAATGGTCAGGTAATTTCTGAGACTTATTGCATCTTGCTATTTTCCTTAGGGATTCACCAAGACTAGATCGTTCCAAGTTACATGGTTTGGAAGTTAGTTGATTGTTCTTAGTATCTTGCGGTATGGGATTGCAGGAACTTGGTTATGCTCGATCAATCACAGGTTTCAGCCAATGCAGGTGTTGGTTCTGCTCGTTTCCACCAGGTATACGAAGTTAAGTTATTGGTGTCAGTATGATAGCTGACGGCCTCTTGTTTCAGTTTCTTTGTTTTTTACCATCCACCTAAAACCAACATGGAAAGCGTAGAAGACTGATGGTTTGCTTTATCTATCTTGCTTGAAACTTGCAGGGCCTTCACGCTTCAGGTACATGAGTGGGCATGGAAGAACAAACCTACAGGTTGTTGACCCTTTAATGTTTTTGTTTCTCAAACTTAGATTTACATGTCGTATATCAAATAGCTGATGAGCTTTATGATGTACTTTCAGGAGCATCATTTAGAAGAGAAGGGATTCTGAAGCAAGATGCGTGCTAAAGATTTGTGATGTACTTTATTTGTTCTACAGAGTTGGAGAAATTAAAGCTGTTTTAAAGATGCTAGAATTTCTGACACCAAATGAGTGCTGCTACTGCTGCACACGTCCAACAAATTTCTGACACCACACAAATAACATGATTCAAACTTCCTTCACATAATTACTATTTAAATCGTCCTTCACATCCAACAAATTTCTGACACAACAACAATAGCATGCATGATTCAACTTCCGTGCCATATTTACTATTTAAATCACTTTGCAATTTCTTTGCTACTCATCAGAAGCTACTTATCTTGACAAAAAAAGAGAAGAAAAGATCAGAAGCATTACTATTATAGTAGATGAAAATGAAGGTTTATGGTTTGTATTTGTTGGTTGCATTACTGTTGTTAAGTTTTAGTGTGTCAAGCAGCTATGGAGCCAGTGAAACAAAGAAAGATTTGAAGGAAATGTTAAAACTTCTCAATAAGCATTCAGTTAAAACCATCCAGACTGAATATGGTGATGTTATTGACTGTGTTGATATCTATAGACAACCTGTTTTTGATCATCCTTCTTTGAAGAATCACACCCTTCAGGTAAAATTCAATAACACATTCTTCTTTTATTGTTCAGTGAAGATTAAGTTTCAACTCATAGCTCATTTGCAACTACATAGGCATTTGCTACACATTTTAACCGTCTTTGTTTTGCTGTTATACATTTTAATGCAGATGAAACCAAGCTTTTATTCTACGAGTACCAAAAGCAAAAATGGGACATCGATGCGAGCCATGCCACGAAGTTGGTGGAGAAGTGGAACTTGTCCGATGGGTACAATACCTATTCGTAGAATTCAAAATCAGGATCTGCATAAAGCAACCTCTCTTGAGAATTATGGAAGAAAATACCCATACATTAATCATTCAAAAAGGAGTACAACAAGCCAAAAGACTAACAAGGCACATACATTGGACATGAAATCTAATAACCTTTACGTTAATTGCTCGGTAAGCTTACCTTATGTTATAAATACTTGATCAATATTTTTTCGTGTCTAACAAAATTCCTGTTGCATAATTTTCTTCAGTTCTAATTCTACTAGAGTCTAATGGATTATTTTTTCCGGCCATTTTGCAAAATTTTCTTCAGGATGTAAACACAAGCAATTGGTGGTTAATGTTCGAGAACAAAGAAGTAGGATACTGGCCGGGTGAACTACTCGTGTTGTTGAAACAAAGTGCGAATGCGGTTCAATTTGGCGGGGAAGTCTATTCTGAAACTATAGGTAAAGAAGGAGTGCCACACACATCAATAGAAATGGGGAGTGGACATGATGCAAGGGGCAAGTTTGGCATTGCAGCTTACATTCGGGACATCCAAATCATCGATGACTCTTTAACAGAAAAGTCTCCTGAAATTCTTGATGAGTATACCAACGAACCTGATTATTACAGTTCTTATATCTTTGTTTACGACACCAAAGAACCTGTTTTCTATTTTGGAGGTCACGGTCGTCCTCGGAAGTTGTGAAAGGAGAGAGATTATCTTGCTTTTCCCAGTCTCTTAAAGACTACGTGAGAAGAGGATTGTCTTACATCTCAAGATTCTGCCTGTTTTTCTAGTTCACGTCAAAGCACAGTGGTGCTTAATATTAGCAATAAACTTGGTTTTTATTTCCATGCTAGTCTCATTTTCATATACATGGGAAACTGTTAGCTGTGGAATTAAAACATAAGAATGAATACTATAATTTGCATTTTGAACAGGCCCATGTTAAGTGTCAGAGTATTTATCAAGCAACACTGACTGACTACAAGAAACACAACCTCATTGTTTCCGTCAGAAACAAACCGTGACAGTATAAGCTTAAGACGGGCCAAAATGCAGCACCAGGTTTACTGTTTGCGCGAGCAGCAGTCCAGCTGGGAGAAGCCTCCACAAGCTTTGCTTGGTAACTTGGAACTTGTTTCGACTTTGTCTGGGTTGTCAAGGTGTGCATAGGAGTAAATCAGAGCCACCGACGGAGCTAAGTTTTTTATTTAAAAAAGAAAAAGGGTTTCTCAAGATAAGCTTTTGGATAACCTTAAGTTTGTTTTCCGCGGCTGCAGTTTTCTTCCCCAGAAAGCCAAACTCCCTGGCCAGTTTTATTTTCTCTGAATCAAAACCTAAAAACTATATTTTCACCATGAAATCTCTCACCACCTCAATAAAATCTCTCACCACCTCGATAGATACTGTTTGTTTGTTTGCTTT
This sequence comes from Papaver bracteatum, assembly GCA_023529315.1. Lineage (NCBI taxonomy): Eukaryota > Viridiplantae > Streptophyta > Magnoliopsida > Ranunculales > Papaveraceae > Papaver > Papaver bracteatum. The sequence continues at coordinate 2,026,025 of JAJJWX010003506.1, forward strand.
TTTTTTTTTTTTTTTTTTTTTTTACAAAAATCGATAGAAACAGATATGGCTAGTTAGGTTGTTCAGAAGCTGATCCGTGCCTCCAACAACGGCGGTTCTATACTACCTCTCAGTCTGAGCATCAAGCCGAGGTAGCTCGTCTCATAGAAATAGCACAGATGTACTCGAAAGATCCGAAAGCAGCAAAGGCTGCAGAAAGAGAGATGGCGGAGTATTATATAAGAAAGTTTCAAAAGATGGAGGAACATGATATCATTCAAGACCGTCCGATTTATATGTTTTTAACTGCAGGAATTGTTGTTTTTTTCGCAGCAGGTTTTAGTCGATTTGCGTCGGCACGCCGTGGTGGTGTTTAGACTGATGCTCTTTTTGAATAATCTATAACTAGTTTTTTTTTTTTTTTTTTTTTTTTGAAGCATTTTATTATAAGCTATTGGAGATCTTTTGATTTGTTACTGTAGGAATTTCCAACTTCCATCACTGTTCATGGTTGCCCTCCATTAATGGCCAACATAGTAACTTATTCATCTTAGTGGAGATAGTATCACCTATAAAAATCAAAATCAGTACGAAGAACCTATTTAATTAAGCCTCTAGTTAAAATAATCAGAATGACTAATTAAAATTATTTATTTCCTTAGGCCAACCACAGTCATCGACCAAACCCAAATTTTTTGACTAAAACCCAGACACTACGGAGAGAGTAAAGTGCAAATACCAGAGTAAAGGGCAAAAACCAAACTAAATTTGGTCTTTGGTTTAGTCTTTGATCGGGCGTATATTAAAGTTGTGCCTAATGGGGCGTACATTAAAGTTACGCCCGAAGATTAAAAAAAAAAGGGCCGCAAAATACATTTATGCCTGATTGGGGCTTATCTCAAAGTTACGCCCCAAATAAAAAAATAAAATAAAATGGGGCGGAATTGTTAAGTTCCGCCTGATTAAAAAAAAATGGGGCGGAATTGTTAAGTTTCGCCTGATTGGGAAGTTGCGCCTGACCAAATTTTAGTCTCCCCCCACTGCATTGCAACACGGACTAAACCCAAATTTTCATTTTTTTTTTTACTCTTTGGTCTTTCGTTATGATCACACCACTGCAGTTGCTCTTAGAAGATTTGATCTCATTAACAGGAATAGAGATGGAAAAAAGTGGGATGACCAAATTAAATATCCCATACTGTTGTATTTTATTGGCCATGATCATTAACCGAAAATAAGAATGGAGAAATGAAACTGAGTTTTATTATTTCTCAGCTTTTGTTTCTTACAAGTACTACTTACAAATGGGGACTAACTATCCCTTTTTGTAGCACCCGACATAATTATGTTGGTACAAGAAGTTTCGCGAAACTGTCTATATATGTGGCAATGTATGATTAATGCTTACTTTATAAAATAAGCTTGTTTATTCTCATCTCTATGTAGTGTGAACAGATGGGATAAATACTAATCCACTTTGTCCTTCACCATTCTTGACTCTAGATTGTTCTTGGTGGTTAATGGTGGGCCATCCACTAACTTATCTTCACGTAATACTCCCCCTTGGACCACCATTCTAAGGACGTTGCCTCATTAAAACCTTGCCAGAAAAACCCAACTGGGACAAAAACTAGTCGAAGGAAAAGGTACAACATTGGTAGCTTTAAAGTAATGATGGTAGTCACACATTTTCTCCCGTCGCCGAAACCGTGTCAGGAAAAACCTGAACTTGGAGTGAGATTGGTCATTGCCATGACTTCCGTCACAATTTTCATCAGGAAAAACCACTTGGGACAAAACTTGAATGCCTAAGCCAGGAAATACTTCCTCCGAAAAATTGCGTTAGGAAAACACCACTTGGGACAAAACCTACACGCATGCGTCAGGAAAACCTCTTGGGACAAAACATGAACGCCTGCTCCTGGAAAACCACTTGGGACAAAACCAGAGCGCTTGCGCCTGAAAAACCACTTGGGACAAAACCAAAGCGCCTAAAGTTCATAATAATGTCGGCGTCGATATAAATGTTGCCTCATTAAAAACTTCATCTGGAAAACCACATGGGACAAAACCCGACCAGAAGAAAAGAGTACAACGGACATCACCCGATAATGGTGCTGGACATGCATATGTTGCCTCGTTAAAACCTTGACAAGAAAAACCCATTGGGACAAAACCTTGGTGAAGGAAAAAGAGTATAGCGCGTTGAAGTCCAACCAATGATTCTACGAGTTTACTCCCCCTGAAGTATGACATCTTAAAGTGTTTGGTGGTGCAACTATTATATGGCCTTCAGAAAACTGCTTTACTATTTGCAGTTTATGGAGGATTGATTGCAGGTCTTGCGCCGAGTGCACCACTAACAATACACACCTCACATTTAGATCTTCTATCTGTTGCACATCAAATTTAGTTTGCCGCTTTAATTTCAGGTATAACAATGAAAGGCCTTTTGTAAACTCATAAATATCATAGAATCAGTTTGAGCCTCTAAAAGTGTAACCTGCAAAACATAAGTTAGAAAAAAAACAAGATAATGCATGCATTAAATCCATGTATGGTACTTCTGGACCATAAATTCAACGTACGTGTCATATAGATCGATCATTTCCCTCTTTTATGGAATCACATAGTAATAGTATTAATTTAGTAGCACAATGAGTATCAAAATTGGATACTCTAGTCTATACAGACCGGCTATGCTAGCATGATCTCAAACTTCAGGTCAAGCAATTGTTTCACTTTTCAATGAGATCTCATAGTTTAGTTCATGCGTGGATTTTAGCGCTACAAAGGGCTCTTTAAGAAGCAAAAAATGATATCATTAATCCATTCGGATTTTATAAAACACATATAAGGATTGTTCAAGAATTTCTCCTATGTGGTGATAATAATTTATTTCAAGCCTGGCATAGTTCACAAGGTCAGGTGGATGCCTGATTCAGAAACTCGAATCCTTCAGGGATTCATTACAATCAGCAACAAAATGCAATATGAGTCCTTCAGGGACTACCACGCTAAAGTGCATATATATTAGGAGAATATTTTAGTTTTCAGAATAAATCCTGGGATTCAGCAGGAAACCCTCAATCGCGCTTAAAGCGATAATACTACTATATTTGCACTTTATCTCAAACACCAACCTGTAACATTCAGGATTCACAGTTTTACAGTGTGAGTAGGATCCGAACAATGCTCTTTTTCGAGAGATTTCATCCACTATCTCAGTTATAGAGGAACAAATTATATGCCGACCAATCACAATGTCGATGTTCCTTTGCAGAGGGTTACATAACCACCATTGTAAATAGATAATCGACAATTATATAGATCCCACAGTTCTCTAGTGCATGCACATTCAATAAAAGTTTCATAGACTGGTAGCAGCGCCACTTCAGGGGCATTCATTTCCTCACCTTTAATGAGTTTCAAACTTAGTCTCCACGATCACTATCTGTAGTCTCTCTTTGAGAGCACTGCATATTAGAAAAAGTGATTGGACGCTCTTTTGAGAGGCATATATATGAGGCAGTTATTTAGGCCTCAAGCGTGTTTTAACACACGACTTGGTCATTGCGAGATGCATGAGTTAACCTGCTGAGACTACTTCCCGTGTCTACATCCTCAAGCAAGTTACCAATAATATTTTCCCAGAGCCACTGCAATCATGAGTAATCTCCAACACCTCAATTACATCTAATATCTTGGTATGAGAATACAAATGAGATGTTTCACGCCAATTCTAGTGGCAGCCGAACTTTCTTTGATCAAGATAAAAACTTAACCAGATAACCTATTTAAATGTCGATATTGCTTACTGCAACCATTATGTGGTGCCTGTCTTATCCATGACTTCAAAACAAAGTCTTCAAATTTGTCGACATAATACATGCCATCTTCAGACGACAGTATTTCCCCCCATGATTAAGGAGGGAAAAACCTTTTTAGGTTATCAACATAATTCACACCATCTTCCTGTGGTAACTTTTCTCCCCCTGACTAAAGTGGGAGAACATTTAAGGTTATCAACCTTAGTCTTGCCAAACTTCTGGTGGCGGGTTGTGATGTTAACTTCTGGTAGCATTTTATATTTCCTGATCATGGCGGAAACATTACTATCTCATTTCTGGAAACTTCTGGTTCCATAATTTCCTGATTTTCAAAGACAATTCAACTCATGATAGTTTTTGGGTGTTAATTAAACCACACAATAAGTATCCCAAAAATAGTTGCAGGCTCGACAAGAGATGAGACATTTCACGATGTTCCTTGTAAAGGCTTATTTCCTCCCCCTAACGGCGGGAATACAATCTCATCTGCAATAAGACATTACCAGTTTAAGGTTTTAAATGTCTTATGAACAGAAACCAACATATATAGCTAGGTGATGATATGGACCAGACACATAATTTTGAAATGTATGGTTGCTTCCCAAGCCAGTATTGATGGTAAATAGTTGGTCGAGCAATAAATTAAAGATGCTTAAAGAACTCAACTATGCCGTGTCGAGTACGCACTTGTGCTTTTTTAGTGCTCGATATAATACCAACTGAGGAAAAGCATCAGAAGCCTGTAAGTTCACCACCAAAATAAATGGACTTAATTGGAAAGTCCAAAACTGGATACGCAACCACAAGATTTGCACAAACGGCTTGGCAAAATCTATCATTACGTGTTAATATAACAAGATACCATCTAGTAGATGCGTCTATCAATACAGTAGAGTATTGAAATAATTGTCCATATTGCAGGGTGACTAAGTCCTGCAATTGCCACCTTGAAACCTTTATTCAATGTTGGTGATTCAGCAACTGGTTACCATAATGCTAATGTTAATATAATTTAATAACCAATTGTCTCAGGGCACAACAACACAATTTACATCCTCATATAACAGAAACTTTAGGCTCTGTAAAGGATTTCCTTGAGCATTTTAAATTGTCTACTCATCTTGGTAGAACTTTGGTGTCCATATTGACCATGCCTAAGCATGAAAAATCGAGGTCATTAAACTTCTGGCAAATGACAACGTGGAATTCGACTGTTCGAATTCTCCTATGGCACACCATAAAAGAGAGCCTTATGCTTCTTTACAACATGCTTCTGGCACAAAAAACAATGAAGTAACAAAATACTCCATAAAAATGCTCATTTATCGTTTAAGGTGGTAACGCCAAATATTCTCAAACACTCAACAGATTCTTTAGGAATCCGGAATAAAATACGGCGTAGCTTTTACATCACCAGATTGATACACGCTCTTCCGGAGCCGTTTATCATATTATTCGAACCCGAAATGGCATTTCACATTTCCCAAACCCTCTACAAGGTTACAAAAGTGGTTCGAAAATTTGTATTTGTTGTTCCACTATCTTTGAGACAAATATCTCCATCATCCATATCTTTATTGGATAAATTACTTCTGGAATCCATATCCTTTGGAAAAGATAGACGAGAGAAAAATAGTAGGGTCATCAACAAAAACATTTGGTAACCATGGGCTACTTCAGGAACCCAAAATTGTATGGCTATCCCTGAACCCAAAGATTAGCTTAGACTACTTCCGGAGTCTATTTTATGGATTACTACTGCAATCCATAATATTTTGGATCATTGCAGAGATACCATAATTTATATTTTGGACCGCTTCTGAGGTCAACAACATATCATGGATTGCTTCTAGAATTCATTATAAAATAAACAAAATTCAAAACAAAGAAAATATAAGTACAAATATGGTACCAACATAATAAATCTCCATTTTCATCCCTTGGGGGTCAACGAAATATTAATTTACAAGTGTGCAAAAAATGGACATGCTCTGGCAAAATTGCCTTAATATCAGTCGCAAGTCACTTCAGGGACCGCTGACAAAAACCGGCTAGCACTTTGTAACGGGTCACTTCTGGGACCGACTAGCTAGCGAAGCGCAATTTTGCATCCATACTGTGCAACACAATATTCCAGCTTCTGTTGGAATTATTTCAAAATTTCCTGGAGATTATTAAAGTCGAGAAAACCAAATTTACGCTATCCTCCAGGGATGCGATAATTTCTCGCTTTATCGGTATTAAAAACCGTTAGTACCATAATGAATATACCAAGAAAATTTTAACAAAACTTTCACAATTGTATTTAACTCTTACCTTCATAGCTACTCATGTATACTTACCATGAATATCCATATCCATAACCATGGATATATAAACCTTGTTTCTTACTGCAGTTAATTAATGAACTCCTGTGGAGATTCATGATTTGGTTTGAACAGTTTACTAGCCTAATAATAGTAGCAGCCAAAGATTAGTAAGTAGAAAAACATGAGAAACAAAAGTATATGTAAATTACTGATCAATCAAGAATAAAATATGAAAATTAAGAAAAGAATCCTTATTTCATCTCCATATCGTTTTTCCATCGCCCAACTTCTTTTAATCGTCAAGAGCAAACAGTTTGATACCGTTGGTGTTTACTGAAAAACCTTAGGACATAGTTCCCGGCATGAAAACTGATGACCAATTCAATAATTTACAACTGAGCGATTTCGTGCTGATAACGTGTTGTATTTTATTGGCCATGATCATTAACCGAAAATAAGAATGGAGAAATAAAACTGAGAGAGTTTTATTATTTCTCAGCTTTTAATTCTTAGAAGTACTACTTACAAATGGGGACTAACTATCCCTTTTTATAGCACCCGACATAATTATGTTGGTACAAGAAGTTTCACGAAACTGTCTATATATGTGGCAGTGGATGATTAATGCTTACTTTATAAAATAAGCTTGTTTATTCTCATCTCTATGTAGTGTGAACGGATGGGATAAATACTAATTCACTTTGTCCTTCACCATTCTTGACTCTAGATTGTTCTTGGTGGTTAATGGTGGGCCATCCACTAACTTATCTTCACGTAATACATACTTTATTTCTTTTCCAATTTCTAAACCTGATTCTTTGTTTATTATGATCCTTAATAATGAAAATTAATTTAGGGTTTCAAATCTTGTTTGCTGTGAAGATGAACAAAAGATCAACAAACGAGAAAGATAAGTATGTACTTCCATTTCTCATTCCATTCAGTAAATCCAACGGCTGATTGATTTGATTTGATTTTTATTTTCATCATCTTTTATTTCTGTGACGTGTTCATAAAGAGTTGTTCTTCTCTCCTGATAAAAAATAATTGACGAACAAAATCATTTTATTAAAAGACGCCAACATTAGCGACAAATTCAGAAGCAATTCCATTACTTTTGGCTGTTCAAGTAGCACGGTTGGACAATGCCTGATAAAAAAATAATTGACGAACAAAGAGCAGATTTTATTAAAAGATAAATCTTCCAGTCTCAAATAAAACCTCAGCGACAAATTCAGAGATGGCAATTCCATTGACTTCCTGATGGGCTGCGCAATGTAATCCCAATTTGTGCACATTTCTTGAACCATCACAACAACCAACTTGATATTGTTCATGGAGATTGTGAAACTTCAAAATTCTAGTATCGTTCTACTTTACCAAAACAATACGACATCAATATCAGGCGTTTTAAATATAACAAGCAAGTCATTGTTGCTTCAAAAAAAAAAAAAAAAAAGCTAGATGGCTGCTATTGATTTTCAAAAGGAAACTGTAGTGATGATGTCTAAGGAAAACCGAGGAGCATTAACGATGAAAAGAAAGAGAGAGGAGCGCGAGAAAAAGAGAAAGAAGATTGGAGGAAGGGTTACATTTTAACTTTTAATGGCCTCGAAGTGAGTGTAACAAATTTAACAAGCTCTTACTGAAATGAGTTCATATTTACTTTTAACCGTTCATCTTATGAACTTGCTTAGTTGAGGACATCATGATTTGAACGTACTCGGGGAATTTGGTTATTGATATATATGGAGCTAGCGTTGTTATCTCCTTTTGCAGCGCCGATTTCTTAGAAAACTTCATTCTTGGAGTGTCTCTTAAGTATTTAGTGTACCAATAGATATCAACCTAGAGCTAAAGCTCTCTATTTGACGGAGGGGTACTGAGATATGCTGTGGATACACTCAATACCCTCTGGAAGCTTCATTGAATACACTCGGAGGTCCTTGTGGATCAGAAAACTGGAAATCACAATTATCTTTTTGATCTTGGGAGTAGTAAAAGCATCTATAAAAGCATCTATAGTAGTATGATGAGGGGTTCACCATTGATGCCCTTGAGTATGGAAGCATTATAATTCTATTGCCAAAAATGTTCTTCTCCTTTATGACCATGATGGCGAGAGGATGCCGCACATAATATGTTATTTCCTGTTGAAAACATCCCTCCATAACAAGAATTAACATATGAGTTCAACTATGTGTTAGGCACAGTTCACGATTCTGCAAGCGAGAATATAAAGATAAAGGAATGCTACTGCATGTTTCCAGTCAGATTAAATTCAGATGACATTGGTTGGTTTTGACATCTCGTAATACAGATACTACTGGCATTCAAACACGGCAATAAATCACGGAAAATAAAAACTGTCAACTGCATTGCAATACCAAGAGGTTCCGCCAAAACTCTAATAATTGAGATCCAAAACTTATAGTAACAAAAAAAAAAAAAAAACAACTTCCTACCGAAAAACTCATTAACCAAAAACATGAACTATCAAAAGTTGACATAGAAAATATTATAAACTTAATTATCTGCCTTAAAAGAAGCACAAGCAGCAGCACGTCCCTTTCTACCAGTCCTCCTGGCAGCAATCTGACCAACCTTTTGCCCAGGAACTGCATTACGAGAAACGGTACTTGGGTGTCCAATATGTTGATGGTTACCTCCTCCATGGGGATGCTCAACTGGATTCATAGCCACACCGCGAACCTTAGGCCAGCTGTTCCTCTTCACTTTAAACTTGTGGTATGCATTTCCAGCTTTGAGCAAGGGCTTCTCAGTCCTGCCTCCACCAGCAACTTGGCCAATCATAGCACGGCAACCACTCGGTACAATCTTCTTAGCACCAGAAGGAAGCTTGATTCTGGAGGTTCCGTTATCAGCGTTGTGACTAATAACAATAGCATAATCACCAGAAGCTCTAGCTAAAGTACCTCGATCACCAACTTTATGCTCCACGTTGCAAACAACAGCTCCTTCAGGAATTGATCTCAACGGCAAAACATTACCAACCATCAAACTAGCTTTCTTCCCGCAGTACAAAAACTGACCAGTGTACATACCCTCAGCCGCAACGAACAACTCCTTCTGATGCTTGTACCTGAATGGATGACGGAATGTAACTCTGGCTAATGGTGCACCACGTCCTGGATCATGAATGATTTCAGTAACTACACCTTTCAAGTAACCATTCCTTTCACCAAAATCCAAGCTCCTGAATTTTGCAGCTCCCTTACGATGATGAGTATGGGATCTGAATATAGATCCAGCTCCCTTACGCTGAGCTCTGATAACTCTACCCATCTCTCTCGATCGGCGTTCTTCTCCGCTACTCTCTCTCTATGGTTGTTAGGGTTTTCTTTTGAGGCCGCCGTAGATCATTTATTTAAATCAAGGTTTAGGGTTTAGGGTACTAATTTCTTGCCGTTCAAGAAAACCAAAGAATAAGGGTTAATTAAGAAAGATAAAAATATTAAGATAAAAAATATTAAGTTAAATTAAGAAAGATAAAAATATTCCAAGCCATGCCGAATCAAATTCATGGGCGGGCCTAGCAAGCCAGTCCTTATTTCTGGCCTAATGGCTAATATTGTTTAAGTGTAAAATATTTGTTTTAACTTTTAACCCACTCATATCTGTCATTTCAGCCAACTTATGTATTTTTAGCCCCTCAGACATGTTATACTTAATCAATATGGATTCTAATTAAGTATATTTATTTTTGTGATGAGGTCACCCTCGTGACAACTATTATATGGGTGCATCAGGGTAGTTTTACAAGGTCTTCAAAGATGATTACTGAGTGATTAATTTCTACTCGCTAAATGATAATGGTAATTTCCGATTTCAGGCTAAATCCGAATTTGAGCGACTAAATAGGGTCTTCAAGGCCGATTCCTGACTATGTTTTAGCCGATAATTTTTGGGCTTTGATTTTTTTTATTTTACAATTATAATTATTTTTCTAGTTTGGGTTTTGATTTTATTTATTTTTTCTCAAATTTAAGCTTTATTTAGTACATAAATAAATATATAATAATAAAATTTTATAAAATAACTTAGATCAAAGCCAAAAAGGGAAAAATATCAAGTTTTTGAATTTTTTTAATTGTTTTCTTAATACCCAACGGGTACCCACAATTTTTAACGGGTCCGGTTCTGAGTCCACAAATTTAGGAACCAGACCCGACTTTTATAAGTAGGGTCCGGGTCCAGGTCTAGTGATACCCGGAAGGACCCGGACCCATTGACACCCCTAATCATCATGTTCATAAAGATCATGCATGTCACAATATAGTGGTTGGTGCAAAGCAATTTTAAAGATTCTTCTTGGTCGAGGGCTTGCCCATCAAAATTTGTCTCACATCAGAAAGAAAAATCTCCGTGCTTGTCTACATGATTCAACTAATTAGAAGAAGCCTCTCAAATAAATTAGTTTGTCACTCAATTTCCAACTCTTTAGGTTGTTGGTTTTTTGCTTAGCCAGCGACGGAATATTAAACTCTATTTTCCTTTCAAAACAGTTTTAGCAAAAGTGGAAATTATCAGCTCAAAAGAATATTATTGCTAATTTTGAGAACATATCTAACATTATGATGAACATGATATCTCAGGCTTAGCATATAAATACATGTGATTCTGACGCACATATTCATAATTTTAGAGATCAAGAGACTAGAGAGGATGTTTGGAGCTAGAGCAGCAGCATTCCCTTAAAATAAAACGTTTATTGCTTAGAAATTACACAACAAGAATAAATTTACTCATAATCCCTGAAAAAAATCGGTTCGTTTACATCGCACTCTGATTTCTTTGGGTTGGCAACTACAGACCATTGGCTGTTTTCATAGCGATAAGAAATGCCAATTTCTTGCAACTGTTGTTCATCTTCCTTATTGGTGTTGCACTTTACAAACACATGTTTGATATTTGCATCTGTAAGGCTTCTTTGCAGTTCCATGTGACTAAAAATTTGTTGAGGTCCAGGAGGGAAATTGCGGAGTACGTGATCGGTTATAACTTGCGTCTCAAATAGGTGTATAGCCTGTATAAAATAACAGTTGTGTGAGAAACCAGAACCCCGTCCATGCTCTCTCCACTCATTCCCCCGGAAATTAGAGTTGTTCAGATCACTTGCATTAGTATGTATGTTGGGCCAATACTTCAGCATGTCCGCCCAAAGCTCATCATTAAACTGTTTTTTCAAAATAAATAAAAATATTTAATGCTTTAGTGTCTTTTGAAGCAAAATAATGTTTTATTAATTAAAATCATGAAAGGTACATACCTTGCTCAGGTTGAAATCAATATTTGATGCTGCTGTTCCCTGAAATGTGCTGTCCTGACAAAAACCGCCAATGGTGAATGCTTTTGGTATCGGAGTTATACACTTAGGGTCGTCATTAATATTGCATATCGAGTAACCCCATCGTAATCTTAGCTCAAAATAGGCGTCTCCTCCGATATAATTATCCTGTTTCGAAATAGCAGATGATAAGTTTTTTGTTACTGTTAGGGAAGAAAAAGGAAGTAAAACCTAGTAGGTTCTGGAGGTGGGAACCTAGTGGTGTTTTTTCGGTCAAGTCTTGTTATCAAGGGCTTGCAACGAGCACAGGTATCTATTTTCCGTCTGACCAAATCTGGAAAAGGTTAGTTCCAACTAAGGTTTCTTTCTTTGTATGGTTAATTCATCATAGAGCCATTCTAACACAAGATAACCTTAAAAAGAAGGGAAGACAGTTGCCGAGCAGATGCATCTTTTGCAAGGCTAGTGAAGAAAATATCGATCATCTTTTCGTTCATTGCTCAAAGATACATGCGGTTTGGATGGTCCTTATGAAAGAGTGCCAGAGGGACTGGGTGCTCAGGGGTAATGCTACGGATCTATTCGTCGAGCATTGGGCTGATGGACTAACTCTAGTGGGTAGGACGCTGTGGGAGCTGTTACCATTCGCCTTCGTGTGGGGAGTTTGGAAGCTAAGAAACAAGTGCATTTTTGATGATGCTGAGTTCTCGCAAGACAAGTTGATTTTGAAGATCAAGGCTCTACTTTTGTACTGGACGTCTACAACAGTTTCGTTTAAAGGCATTACGTTCCAAACTATGTATTATAACTGGGGTCTCATTGTTAACAGGCGAGCTACTCTCATTTTTGTCTTGTCTGTTTGAGGAACAACACTGTTTCTCCTTTTCTTCTACTTCTTTTCTCCTCAGTCTGTAACTCTTCTCTTCTTGGTACACTTCTATTAATAAAATTCTTTGTTGTATTGATCAAAAAAAAAAAAAAAAAGGAAGTAAAACCATCAAACTATACATATTATTATAAATTCTTACGATGTTGAAGCCTTCTTCTTCTTGTACCGGGCAATATGCATCTTCAATTTTTTGTGAAGTGACAAGAAGAAATCTAATAAAAATAAACGAAAATGCAAATGCAAGTAGGATCTTCATTTTGTGATTATGTGTTTTTTTTCTTCTATACGAGCTAAACTCCAAGCTAGCTAACTCTATATATATATATATATAGGTCAGTACGTGGATGTTTAAATAAGCAAAGAAGATATGACTTACCTATAGGAATAGAAGAAAAAGACCTGAACTACCTAATAATGTTATAGAAGAAAATGACATGAATTACCTAATAATGTTATTATTAAAGATGTGCTTATTAAAAATAATCGAAGGGTTATCCTATAACTTTCAGTTCATGTGTTTGCAAAATACTAAACATGAGTCTCTTCACTAATATAACGGTCATGATTATGTAATTTTTTTTAAAAGAAAGACTAAAATTTTAATGGTTTTTTATATTTTTAAAAAGAGAGGAAAAAAAATATTATAGTCTAAAATGCCTTGGCTTTTAGACAAGGAAAATAAGATAACGCCATGAGTGACGGGAAATTTTATAAACAAAATGTGAGAGGCGAAATAAAAGAAATTGAGAGGGTAAGTACTGAAAAAAAAACCATAGAAACGGGCTTATTCAATCACTTAGTTTTACTGCATGTCCTATTTAAATTATTGATTGGTTTTTCGAAAATGCTAAATACACTTTAAATTTGCCTCAGACTTTTCTGCACGTGATGTGCTACATAGGTATTGGTCCATGACTGCTCCTCAGGGACCCACCACGGGACTTTAAGGATTCACCACTCCCCAACCTAATTAGCAATTCGGAATTCGGAAAATATACGGAACGGCAAACGTACGAGTATTATACGGTTTTGTAAAATTCATATTCGGTCCAAGATTCGGTAAACGGGACGTGATTCGTCAGTAATTCGGAACGGCATACGTACGTGTATATTTCGGTATCAATATATACTAAATAATTTATATTTATAAGGTCATATACCAATTTTTTTGCATATGTGTGAGTTATTTAAAGAAAAAATAAAATTAATATGATAATATTAATAATATATACAACATTAGTCATCCAAGAGGACATGGTTTAGATGCTAGGTCAGTGAGTTTGAGATCTCTCTCACCTTCACCTTCAAATTTTTTCAGTCATTTTTATTTCATAAAAATTACAACAACGTCTAATATTGGATCGTGTATGTCCGGGAGGCAGTAAACCCCAAAAAATGGGGCCTTTAAAAACGTAAAAACTAAAGAATTTATGGCGAATTAAGCGGGCGTATCATTCGGGATACGTAAAATTTGTGAACGATTCGCGAATAATCCGGGAATGCCACATAATACGCGACTTGGGGTCGGAATTGCAAACGTACGCGAATAAAACGGTAAAATTCGTGATACGGAAAAATTCGCGAATGATTCGCGAATCATTCGCGAACTTACTAACTATGCTCCCGGATGTGCTTTTAGGTACTAACAATGCTAATTCCTTTTGTTCTTGTGATTGTACTAATGACCATGCTTATTACAGTAGAAACTCCTTTAATTAATACTCGATTATCTAATAAACTCTCTTAAATAATAGTTTTATCCGGTTTCGAGTCGGGGACAACGTGCCAAATTAATAATTCGCTAACATTATAAGATAATACATTTTTTATTACCTACGTAGACCCCATGTGAAATATAAATTAATAATGCATTATATATATATATTCGATACAGTAATGATCTACGAAGATCTTTTGAAAAATGATTCAATTCTCTTCTGTTTTTTTGCTAAAATCAGTATCACATTGAATCTCATCTCTAATTTTTCTTATCATCGTAAGAATTTGTGGTGTTGTTTTCTCATAGCTCAGCAAGAAATTATTCAATGTGATTGCCGCTTTAATAGCCTCGTTTCGCGAAGGGGACTCTAGTGAAGAACTTTCATCATCATCTTCCACATCTTTACCAATTCCCATGACACTCTCGATTATTTCTTCATCAGTCAACAACTGCGTAACTTCATGTTCTTCCGGATAATTTAGGACATCTTCGATATTAATTGAATTGCGATAGCCCAACTGTGTTTATAAGAATATAATTTGATATTGTGATTATATATGAGATAAAAAAAAAGATATGGTGTGGTATTGTGTTTATATAGAAACTAATTATTTGATAATAAACTTATCCATAAGTTAATAAGATATTAATTAATATATAAATTAATACTTATTAATTTATCGGTTAATTAATATCTCGCTTAATTAATAATTTTTGGTAGTCATGACATCATTAATTTATAGAGTTTCTACTGTACATTTATTTTGATGCATCATACCAAAAAATTGCTGGAAACTTTGCCCATGGTCTAATTATGCTGAATAATAAAGGCTGTGTTTGTGATTTTGCAGGAGGATTCGGATAATGTTCCAGTTCATAGGAAGCAGAAACAAGAGATGGAAGGGAAGAAGTTAGATGGGCTAGAGATTGTCAGGAAGACGACATAATTTTCCTCAATGATAATAGCAATATCATAAACGTTTTGAATGAAGATTTTTCCACTATAAACTGGAGATGTAAAGCTATCCTCAAAAAGCTCTAGCCATCAAAAAGATCGAGGGAGGTACGACCTTCTATATGGTCATTTTTTTATAAAATGTAAGTGATCAATTGACGCAAAAAGATTGGAAATGGTCCGGGACGAAAAACCAAAAATGCACCTCTGAATCAAATTTTTTTTTTCCTTTAGAAATTTTCATAAATAAACCGAAGAGGAAGGGCAAATAAGTATTAGACATTTTCGTAAATAAACCTAAGAGGAAGGGTAAATAGGTATAAGAGTTGTGTATCATATTTTTTCAGGGTTATAATTGGCAAACAAACTAAAATATTACATATCTAAAAATCAGTGCCTTGGAATTTTATAAATTTTATCTCGTTGGAATTTTATAAATTTTAAAAAGATCTATACAATGAGTACAAATAACAATATCAAATTTACATCTTTTATTAAAAATTCGGAGGTGTTTATCATTTAAGGCGAAATTTTCAAAAATTGATTTCATAGGCATTATGCAAACCACCACAAGGGATGATTATCTCGTTGGAATTTTATAAATTTTAAAAGGATCTATACAATGAGTACAAATAACAATATCAAATTTACATCTTTTATTAAAAGCGGAGGTGTTTATCATTTAAGGCGAAATTTTCAAAAATTGATTTCATAGCCATTATGCAAACCACCACAAGGGATGATAACAGATTATGTAGCCATATTTTGGTTTATGCATTAACTAATGTACTTCATCCGTTTCAGGAAAAGTGATACTTTCACTTTATGGTCAATTATTTTTTACAATCTAATAGAAGAAGTGTTTTCTTTTTTCTTCAGTTAGCCCTCCCACCGTGGTAGCGGTGTTCTAGTCAATCATACTTCGAGTAACAACCATTAGCAATCCCAAGAAAAATGACGAAAAAATTTGTTGAAAAATCGAGATCCGGATCAAGAATCTGAAAAATGTTGAAAAATCATGGATGAAAATTGTTCAAATTTATATCAAAAGCATTGTATATGAATTTGCAAATATTGAAAAAGATGTTGACTAACAAATCGAATGATTGTACAAAATTCTTTTATATTTGTGCATCAGAAGATGTCAAAGCATTTGAAAAAAAAAAGAAGGTAAAATCAATTGATGTATCAGAATTGATTAAGTTGTTACACTCATTTTATTGAAAACATATAAAGGAAAACATGAATAGGTGTTCGAATACCATAAGAGTCCAGCAGAGTCAGCAGAAGAAGACTTTTCTACTTAACAAAGAGGACATCGTAAACAAGACTCATATGACTAAGACCAAATATCCGAAATCGCTAAAGGATGAGACTAGGAAACACAGTTCGGTTTGCGGTTTGCTCCTCAAAAAAAGAAAAAAAAAATCGGATACCTAGTTCAGCCGGTTATCTCCGTTTCTCACAGGTTTGATGCATTCCAAGAGGAGTTATTATCTTGTCAAAACTACTGTCACACCTGTTTTTCAGTTTTTTTCCACTATGAAACCCACCGGCAGAAAACTTCATTCTCGCACCCACTTTTTGGGAAAAATTTTCTCACGACCCATTTTTTCTAAAATTATGTTCGTCCCACAAAATGAAAACAAATTGTTCTCCTTTACCAATTTCATGAAGTCGATATCATGAAATATGAGAAAATCAATTTCAATCAACTACAAGCAAACAAAGAAATGTACATTTCAACATTTTTCCAAAAACTTCCAGTAAATCGATAAGCATCGATCAATCAGGAAACTAAAATCACTTTTCCAATTTTGCAATTTTGTAAAATCAATCATATTATGATAATTAAGTCAATTCTACTTCAATTGATTTCAAAACCCACATTTAGATTTTTAGGAAGCAGTAATTTGTACCATGAAACGATCGATTTGAAGAAATTTGATAAGAACCGAGCATTCAGTGAACCAGAAAACAGAGTTTTCTTCGACGTTGGGTAGAAGCGAAAGATTCTCGGTTAATGTTTGATTTCATAGAAGAAACAATAGAGACTAAAACCCAAACATAGAAAAAACAGTGGAGCCCTTTAAATATCTACCGGAAACATTCATAGCTCCATAACCTTGTGAACTAAAGCCTAAATGATTCAATAACCCTATTTGGATAACTATGTTTTCTTCTTCATTTCTTCCTCTTGGAGCACGGCTTCAAAGGATAAAGCTTTCATGAATTTCACGGTCGACGAACTAGGGAAAGACAAAAAGAAATTGAAGACGAATAGTCGGACACCATAACATTATTTACTTCTTTTCTTCCTCCATTATCTATGACCAAATTACTGTGTTATCTTTAAATTTTAGAACTTATCTACACGACTACACCTGTACGTCATGCATTCATACGTGGCTAGTAGCAGGTGAAATATGGAGAAACTTCGTATAATATCTTGATTAGAAAATAATTATACGGAGTATGCTATAATGCAACATTTTTGTTAGCTGGGGGTAGCGCTATGCGGAGAATGGTTGCATAACACGTTATGCAGCTATTATTGTAGGTGGATGACAAGTTATGCGGCCTTTTTTTTTTGCATAACTTGTTATGCAGTACAAAGAATGGTTATACAACACGTTATGCATCTACTTTTTGTTAGTATTGAAACCAACAACAAAAAAAGGTTGCATAACACGTTATACACCTATAATAATATCTGCATAACATGTTATGCAATCGAGAAAATGGATGCATAACATGTTAAGCATCCGAAAATATGACTGCATAATGCAATATGCATCGAGAAAATTGTTGCACAATATTTTATGCATCGAGAAAATAGATGCATAACCTGATATGCATCCGTAAATATGGATGCATACTGCATTATGCATCAATTTTTTTATGTACCCACTAAAATCAACCAAAACAATGGTTACATAACTTGCTATAGATGCATAACTTGCTATAGATGCATAACTTTGTTATCCAAATGCATAATTTGTTATGCAGTGGAGAAAATGGTTGCATAATTCGTTATGCGTCTACAGAATGTGTTATGCATCTTTTTTGGTGGCTGCATAATGGTTATGTATCAAGTTTTCGAAAATTTTGCCTAAAATGATGATCATCTCCGATTTTTTTGTGAATTTTTTTTTTTTTGATATTCTTGTTTGTACTTGTTGCGTAGATCTCTTAAAAAGATTTCCAACGATATAAAATTTGTAAAATTCCAAGGCGCAGATTTTTAGATATGTTATATCCCAGTTACGTTGCCAATTATATCCCTGATGCATAACCCGTCATGCGGATGCATAATCCGTCATGCAGACATTTTTAATAATTTCATTTAATTATGGGTGTCACAGAAATAGTTATGGGTGTCACGGTACCTAAAATTAATTGTGGGCCTGATAATGAGAATATTTTTTTTTTTTGGGCTTGCCCCTAAGTTTCCCTATTATCTTTCCCCCTTCTGACACAATAAGTCTCATATCTTCTCCAACTTCCTTGGTTGTTCCCCATGAGGCTCGCTGGTAATCTAGTTAGCACGATAATTTGTTCAACTACTGCGGTACATGTCCGCAATCAAAAGTAACATGTTTTGAGGCATACATTTGTGTAAGTTCGGCTGAAAAGATATAAGCCGAACCTTGAGTTATTAGCCGAACCTAGGCAAAAACATAGGTTGTCAGCCGAACCTTGAGTATGCCTCGGAACATTTTGCTCCGTATCAAAATAGGTTTCAATCAAAAGTGGCTTACAGAATTGAGGCATGATATAGGCCCATTACTTCAGCATATGCCTATCTCAGACCTTTCTTTTTTACTCTCACTTCTCTCTTCAGTAGTTCGATAGCTTCGTCTTCATCGCCAGGGGTATCTGAAAGAAGGGGGTTTACCTGGAGCTTCATTTGTATCTGATGTTCAGAATTATTTAGTGCAACCAGGTCTTGATGTGACTTCTTCCTCGTCATTTCTTCAAGAAAGGTATTTATTTATTTCTCGTTCTCCTTTTCTGTCTTGATTTAGGTATTTATTTATTTATGGATTAATTCCAAAATTGATTGTAATTTAGGGTTTTACAGAGGGTTTTAAAAATGGGTTTTGCTTATAAACACGATTCTTCTTTGGCTGACTTTAGAGATTTAAATAACATTTGATTTAAACATGTATTGAACATTTTAAAAATGGGTTTTCTTAATTATATGTGTACCTTCTAGATATTTTCGGGCGCGCTTCATACTGTAGATTACATTGTAGTTCACCTGTAGACCTAGATTTAAGTGATACTAGTTGATATCAGTGAAGTCAGTTTGTAGTCTCAAGTTGCTTTTTTATTTGGATGTAATGATTTATGTGTATATACTGGTTCAACTAGGTTCTAGACCCATAGTTTACAACGGTTATTGATCGAATTTCTATATTTTATCTCGAAAATTTTCAATATTTCAAAATCTAAACTAGATTTTGAAATATTGAAAAGAACTCATTTTCCAAGTAAAATCTAGGAATTCGATCGATCTAGACTAGATAACCATTGTAGACTAGGGATTTATGACCTAATTGGAGCGTCGTGACTTGTATTTCCATTTTCCAATGACTATGTAAGTTGAAAAATTTCTCTGAAAATTTTTCAACGTAAGAGTACAAGCCAGGATATGCACAAATTGGAACATACTGTATGGAAGAGATGACGGGTTGCATGTAACCAAAATTTATTTCTAAGGTCAATGGCGCGACCTGATAATTTCGATGTATCCATTACCCTACTTTAGCTTAGGTATATTGGAAAATATTTACTCAGATTTATTGCACTCTTTGCTGTTCCTTTACCCCCTCTTCATTTCATATCAAATAACAATCCTTAGACAATGAACTTGAGATTCATAGCGCTAATTCTTTTCAAAATATTAGTCTTGGTAGTTCTAGCATTTTGGTGTAGATGTAGTGCAAGAGGTTCTCTTGAATGGTCAATTGCATTGTGTTGAGTCTCTAAACTTCCCAAAACACTCGTTATGGGTATCCCTCTTTTGAAAGGAATATATGGAGAGTTCTCGGCAAGTTTGATAGTTCAAATGGTTGTTGTTCATGTATCATTTGGTATACTCTCATGTTATTCCTGTTTGAGTCAAGAGGAGCTAGACTTCTTATTGCTGAACAGTTTCCTTATTCTGCTGTTTCTATCATATCATTTAGAGATTGTGATATTCTGTCTCTAGATGGTAAAGAACCATTATAAATTCAAGCTCATGGTAACCTTTGGCCCGTAACACCGCCAATCATCAGGGCCAGAGCCGCCGCCGCCTCTAATGTCTCTGCACAACCCTCTAATCACGGAAACAAAAACACCTCTTTGGGCGTTACGCCACCAGTCACCAGAGCTAGAGCTGCCTCTACGGCTCCTAATGTTTCGTCTAGCATGGCACCTCCAACCACAACTAATGTTCCAACTACCCTACCGACGGGACGAGAGACCGGAGGGACCAGAGGAAGTCGTCCTTATGTCACCATCGTTGATTAGATGGAACGACAGGAAACGCTCGCCAGAGCCCAGACGGATATGGTTTTAACACATAAGGAACTACTTGTCTTTCTCAAGACCCTGACAGAGCAGCTACCACGTGAGTCGCGTCCTTCAGAGCCGTTTAGAAACGTCTCCAACAACCCCGATGCTAGCACCTCGGCGGAGCACGTCTTCGAGGATGAGAAAATTCGCGCTAGAATCCCATTGGAAAGAAATCAGGCGTCCATCTTCATCACGCGAGAAGATCTGGAGCAACTTCTACACAACCGAATCAAGAATGATGAAATGGACATGCATCAACACCAACCCCCTTACCCATCTGAAATGCAAAGAATCCCTCTTCTAAGGGGGTACTCCTCTCCTAAATTCACCCTGTACGATGGTACTGGGAATGCACATGAGCATGTCTCCCGTTTCCTGGAATCCCTAGGTGAACATGAATATAATCACGTTCTTCGTTTAAGGGAATTCTCAAAATCACTTATTGGAAGGGCGTATACATGGGACAATATCATCCCGCCGAATATTATTCCCTACTGGAGTAGAATGGTTACCGAATTTTACAGGAAGTACTTCTTCGTGTCTGAACAAGTTACTTTATCAGACCTCGGAAGAATGTACTAGTGGGATAAAGAACATCTGAATGATTTTGTCAAAAGGTTCAGGGTTCAAGCGCTCGACTGTCACGACCCAAACGTGACTGAGAAATAGCTGGTGAACGCGTGCATCAATGGTATGCTTCCTATTTATCGCGCATATCTAAAAAACTTGTGCTTCCAAACATTCTTAGAACTCCATGAAGCCGCTAGACGATCCGCAACGACAGCACCAGCATTACTGGAAAGAACTAGGCCAACTCGAACCGAAGACACGCGTGAAACTTGCGGGAATAGACACCCCACCGGCAAGAAATTTAATTCCGGATTATCCTCTGTGAACATAATGAATGAAAGAGGAAAAAGGAAGGCCCCAATTACAGGCCACCGGCCAAAACGTGAAGCACCGGCGCAACGGGAAACCCCGCCATGGAAGACCTTCACTAAAGCCCCCATGCATCATCATGAAACCGAAGGGAATACCTTCTATTTCTCGTTTCCCATCGAGGAGGTGATTGACCTCCTAGAAGCATGGATTCAAGATGATGTTATCAGACTGCCACAGCCCAAACGTCCACCACTTGAGGATGAGATAGCGAAACCCAAGTACTGCCGTTACCACAGATTCGTTCACCACCCGACCAGTGATTGCAACCGACTAAAGCATATTTTCAAAGGAAAGATAAAAGCGGGAGAGCTCCAACTAGGAGACGAGGGAGTACATCGAGACCCTTTCCCAATAAGAAACTGTGTGTTCTCTGTGGACTCCGTGAATGAGACTGTATAACCCATGATACAACATGTATGCGAAATTCTCTATCTTTCCAAGGTACAGCGCCAAGATATTTTCGCAGCTCTCAATCGCGTTGTATCCGGCAAACGACTTTTTCTCTCCCCGTAAACCACACCAGGGGCTCAAGCTTTCCAAACAGGCGGAATCAAAAGGGAGAACTGGGGACTGCTGACCACGTCCCTATTAAGAGGTATCGAATTTGACAACACGCTCATCGACGCGGCCTCTGACCTTAACATCATTAATTTCAAGACACTAAAGGCTGCGGGATTTACAAAACAAGACGCTACCCATTCCCCGTGTGTGATTAAGAACCCGAGAGGAGAATATTTGAACGCGTATGGCTACATCAACCTCGAGATCAAGATGGAAGACATTATAACACATAGCAAATTCCATATTGTAAAATAACTGGGTCACGACATGATATTGGGACACTTATGGGTACTCGACAACAAAGCGAAATTAGATGTGCACCCTCTACCGGCGTCCACGCCCGAAAGAATTTCCAACAAATCATCCTACTGGTTATCGCATCGACGAGTTATCAATGGAACCCAGACATCTGGAGAAGACATGTTGGCGCTAGCTCATGGATTTCAAATGCAAGTAAGTCTGGATGAACGACCTTCTCTACAACCAGTCATTCCTTCCCTTATTCCGTCATGGGGACTCGGTACGATTACTAGCATAGACGCTGTAAAGAAATGTGAATGGGGTGCTGGGCCATTTGAACACTTTGCAAAAAGGTTGGAAACTTCCATCGAAACCAATGAAGCCGAGACTCAAACGGTTGCACGACGCCTGGAACCATTTTCAATCGGAGATATAGTGGTTAAGGTAAACTCGTTTCAAGTTGGGAAGATGACGGTAAAAATGGCTATTCAAATCAATTCTCCCAATGGAAGAGAAGACGAACCGTATCTGGCGGCGGGCATCCTTTTAGGAGGATATTTCAAGCTCATCAACACAAACACACCTGAAGGAGTGATAGTTCACTCGCAATGTCTCAAGGTCTCCAATCCCTAAAATGATGTACTTTTCCAGCCACTCTCCCTTTAGTATTTCCTTTAAAAATTCCTCTTAGTAGTTGTATTTCCCCAAGATGAATACATCGTTTGTATTCTTCTCTGGAATTTCTTTTTTGGTAAAAAAAAGAAGAGTATAACTACATCTCTTTCCAAACGAGGTCTCCAGATATCAGAGAAATACATCAAACTAACCCAGAAAAAAACTACAAGGCAATCATACCACAACCAGAAATACCTCATTCAATCATTCAAAAAAAAAATATATAAAGCAAAATATTGACTGATGAAGAAGAAGGTAAAGATGAGTTTACGAAAAACATCAGGGGAACTAAGCAACTAACAGGAATAACAAAAGTGAAGAACTAGCCCTCGAAGGATGGAACACGAGTCCCCTTGGTCAAATATCTTCAAGCACTTCCCCCAACAATCTCTCGGGGAAAAAATATTTCATTCAACGGTTTTAGCAGCAGCAACCTCAACATCCCATCCCGAAGCAACCACAGCAGCAACAGTGTCCGCTTCGACGATCGGTTCATCATACGCCACCATGACCCCTACAATATTTCCAATGAAACTTCTGGAGTAAACTCCAAAGGCTACTTCGGTCCCGTAAGACGCTCCCTCGGAGGTTTTCTCATTGACCCTTCGAATAAGATTTTTTTTGATTCATCCGCATCAAAATCGAGAACCATGGATCTTGCCTCCGAAAGCTTCACATGCTCGATTTTCCGTTGCTCCGACCTAGAAACAGTTCGATCCTCCCTATAACTGGACCGAGGAAAGTATTTGTTTCACTGGAACTTCTCAACACGCCAAGGTTCTTCCTCATTTTCTCGTCCCTCCTCCATGTTCACCGAACCAAAGTAAGTCCGAACACACGCCTGCACTTCATGGAGATAGATGGAAGGGAGGTCCTTGATGATTTCACCAGCTTTATGGAATAGATATTCGATTCTAGATAATGCCTCCTCATGATAAGAGGAGCGGTTTCTGCCAATTCCGAGTCCTTCTCCGAAGAATTAAAGACATGGCTATCCCTGGAGTATCCCATCATACACTACAAAGAATAAGGAAAATGGTCAAGTTCCATCCTATCTATACACACATAAGAAATAGGATAAAAAAAGAAAGAAGGAAACGTGAGGCGATACCTGTAAAGAGGTGGACGAAGACGAACTATGTGAATGTAGAGTTCGAGATCATCTATTATGTACAGCAAGATGAGGCAACCTCAAAAGGGAAAGTTTTTATATCGGCCGTGAGTTAAGGAATGATATCCGATCCTAATTAAATCTCGTGCCTGGCTGTGAGGAATAATTATGGATGGTGAGAAAGCGTGGAAGAACGTGCTCAAGGAATACTAGATCGTGTTTTCCTTTCCTACCGCCAACGATAAGCTTTGGAAGCAAAACCGGCAACATAATCAAAGAAGAAAGAGTAACGCTTTTCCTCTTTTTGTGGGCGTAACATTTTGGGTTGAAGAGAAGAAGAACTTCCTGGTCGAGTCAAATAAGGAAAGAGGCAACCAAGCCCTTGGAGATAAATCATCCAGAAATCCGTTCCATATCTCATCCTCACCGCTACTGGCCATCTGTTCACATCTCACCCCACCAAACCACGCCTTGTCATAGTCACGTCAGGCCAAGCTATTACTCCACTGTCGCGGCCCCTCCACGCCTAGCCGTCCGTGTACGTCTCGTCTTGCCAAGGCCACATTATGCCAAGCCGTCTGCTCCACTGTCGCGACCCTATCATCCATGCGCGCTTGCTTTACCAAGACCACGCCACCTCTTGGCCCCTAGAGCCAAGCCGTCCACTTGCGTCGCCTGCCAAGACCGTGCCTCCTTTGGCTTGGAGATGTAAGACCAGACCAAGCCGGTAACTTTCATCTCACAACTCCACGGTCTGCATTCCCAATACAACACGAGAATCCAAAACTCTCTTTACCACTCAAAAAGGTTATCCGGATTCTCCTGACCAACTTTGCAATGATTTACGCCTCGATTCCTTCCTTGTATGTCACTATCATATGCTTACCTCGCAACAAGGAACCTATTCTGAGCTAAGCAGGGGACTTAATGTTGATGGTGGTTTTTATCTTAGGGTTAAAATCGTAAAACACTAAACCCTAGTAAACAGTGATGTCACAACATTTAAAGTAACAAGCATTTACTAGGCACATTTACTGAAACCTTTAATGCGTCCCTAAATAATTACCAGGGTATCTTTTTCAAATTAGGGTTACGACAAGACAAACCCTAATTCCCACATGTGCCAATGGAAAATCATGCCAGCCACACCAATCGCGCCAAAGCATGCCAACCATGCTAGATGCACCTCTATGCTAATGGAAAATCATGCCAGCCACACTAACCACGCCAAAGCATACCAACCATACTAGCCGCACCTATGTGCCAATGGAAAATCATGCCAGCCATACCAACCGCGCCAAAGCATGCCAACCATGCTAGCCGCACCTCTGTGCCAATGGAAAATCATTACAGCCACACTAACCGCGCCAAATCATGCCAACCATGATATCCGCACCTCTGTGCAAATGGAAAATCATGCCAGCTACACTAACCGCGCCAAAGCATTCCAACCATGCTAGGAGCACCTCTGTGACAATGGCAAATCATGCCAGCCACACCGACCGCGCCAAAGCATGCCAACCATGCTAGCCGCACCTCTGTGCCAATGTCAAATCATGCCAGCCACATCGACCTCACCAAAGCATTCCAACCATGCTACCCGCACCTCTGTGCCAATGGCAAATCATACCAGCCACACCGACCACGCCAAAGCATGCCAACCATGCTACCCGCACCTCTGTGCCAATGGAAAATCATGCCAGCCACACTAACCATGGAAAACCATGCCAACCATGCTAGCCGCACCTCTGTGATAATGGCAAATCATTCCAGCCACACCGACCATGCCAAAGCATGCCAACCATGCGAGCCGCACCTCTGTGCCAATGGAAAATCATGCCAGCCACACTAACCGCGCTTAATCATGCCAACCATGATAGACGCACCTCTGTGCCAATGGAAAATTATGCCATCCACACCGACCGTGCCAAATCATGCCAACCATGCTATCCGCACCTTTGTGCCAATGACAAATCATGCGAGCCACATCAACCGCGCCAAAGAAAGCCATCCATGCTATCCGCACCTCCGTTCCAATGGAAAATCATGCCAGCCACACCTACTGCGCCATGCCAAACGCACCTCGTCATGGCCCCATTTCGTGCTACCATACTAGCATTTACTACGCAAATATTAAAACGAAGGCGTGCAACAATCAACGGTTTCCCTTCAATCCTATGAGCGAATCCTGGACGTCTAAGGTTACCAAACGAACTTTGCTCCAAAACCCTATCTTGGTCATGCACCTAGCCCAAGCTAGCCACTCCATGTGCCTATGGCAATCCCTTGTCCCCACGCGCCAATCCAAAACTTCACCTATCCCAAGCTAGCCACGCCATGCGCCTATGGAAAGCCCTTGTCCCCACGCTCCATGCCAAAACCGCACCTTGCCCAAGCTAGTCACGCCATGCGGCTATGGAAAACCCTTGGCCCCATATGCCAAGCCAAAACCGCACCTATCCCAAGCTAGTCACGCCATGCGCCTATGGAAAACCCTTGGACCCATATACCAAGCCAAAACCTGATGTAGAACATCTAGAACATTATTTCCTTTCTTCTTTTTCTTTGTTTTTAGAACTCTCGTCAACTTGTTTTACAAGTCTAGTGGTTTCTTTGTTTTAGTCTTTCCTTTTTTTAGAGTAAGCTATTTTTAGTCTTTTTTCTTCGCCTATATATACAGGCTTGTTCTTTTGAGGAGATACACAATTATTATCAAGTTTATTAACTCAATCTCTGTTTCAGAGTATCCAATCTATCTTCTTTATTTAAACCCTATTTACTTCTTCTGTTTTTCTCAACCTTTCGTTCTCTTCTCATCACCTGCAATCTCCGTATTGCATTCTCCCTACTTGGTCCACATTAAGTGGCATCGAGCCAACAGTTTTAGATTCTTATCTAAAACACGATCCTACACGCTTCCGCAAACAAAACCCTAAATTTTTCTTCAATGGGAGATGAAGTTACTAGAGATGATTTTACTAAAGTCACTGAGAAGCTGGAATTACATGACGCGACTTTTACAAAGTTAACCAGCATTCTGGAAGTAATACAAAAAGACATTAAAAGATTAAACATTAGAATGGATATTGCTGGAATAGACAAACTTGATAGAGAAGACAAATCTGAAGGAGAAAAAACTGAGAAAGAAAACTCCGAAGATGAGAATAAATCACAGGAGGAGGGGAGACATTCTAGATTAAGATATGTTTCAAGAGATACAAAGAAACATAATGCTCGTATTGCAGATGAAACTAAAAGAAACAAACAGTATGAGAGAAACACCCATCAGCATCACAATACGTCTACTAAATCTCAGTACGACAGTAGTGAAGATGATGTTGAGGATTACATAGAAAGGAATGGAACTGAAGGAAGACATGTTCGAACAAATCATAACTTCCTTGGATCCATATCAGAATACAAGTTAAAGGCAGACATTCCAACCTTCTGTGGACGATTCAAAATTGAAGAATTATTAGACTGGTTTTATGAAGTTGAGTCTTTTTTTGACTACATGGATATTCCAGAACGTACCCAGGTTAAGCTTGTAGCTTACAAACTCAAGGGAGGAGCTGCAGCTTGGTGGATAAAATTAGGAGAAGATCGAAGAAACTTTGGAAAATCTCCGGTACGATCTTGGAAAAGAATGAAAAGCCTCATTAAGGATAAATTCTTACCAAAATATTATAGACAACAGCTTTTTATTAAACTTCAGAATTGTAGGCAGGGTTCAAGATTGGTAGAAGAATATGTGTCTGAGTTTTACAACTTATTTGCTCGTAATGAACTCAATGAAACTGAAGAACAACAAGTAGCTATATTTGTCAAAGGTTTGAATAGATTAATTCAAGAAGGTATGACTCAATCAGTTTACACCATGGTTGAAGCCATTCAACAAGCTGTCAAGGTAGAACGACGTCTTTTTCCTCCTCAGAGATTTCCTCCAAGACAGAATTCCAAATTTCAAGGTAACCTTAAAACCCCTTCTTCATACAATAACTATAATGAAAATTCTTCTTATCAAGATGATAGTTCTAGCCGACAACAGTTTCGAACTACCAACTTTAAAAATTCTCTTATGCCGAAGAACCATTCTCCTATTCTTCCTACTCCAACGGAATTTCAGTCCGTACAGCAGACTCACCCTATTACTTCTCAACCAAGTAATACGCGTTTTGCAAGTAGAAACCAAGCATCTTTTCCTCCTCAAGAAAAAACTCAGAATCCTTATGCCAAATTCAGAGGAGAAAAATGTAACAAATGTCAGATGTCTGGTCATACTTCTTCAGAATGTCGTAGAGTTCATGGTCTTGTACAGGAAGAATCAGAACATACACATAAGTACAATGGTTTGCTTAACGATGATTTAGAAAAGTCTGAGGAAGAAGAAGTCGAAGAAGAATTATAGAGTGAGCATTTTGCAGGCATGATTCGACCTTTGTTACTTACACAACCATCCTTTTACCAAAGGAACAGTATTTTCAAAACAAGGTGTTTAATTTAAGGAGTTACGTGTGATCTCATTATGGATAGTGGCAGCATGGATAATTATATTTCCGCAGAGGTTGTTCAAAAATTAGGGTTACCTGTCACTCCACATCCGCAACCATATTCTGTTGGATGGGTCACTAGTTCTTCTTCTCAGAAAATTACTCAACAATGTCTCGTAGAATTTGCTCTCAAGGGTTATGAAGATTCTGTTTTATGTGATGTTATTAATATGTCTGCTGCACATTTGTTACTTGGGAGGCCTTGGCAGTATGATATGTGTGAAGTTCACAACTGCTTTGAAAACACATATACTTTCTACAAAGATGGCAAAAAAAAGGTTTTAATTCCTTCTCGATCGTCAGCTATTTATAAAGAACATAGTGATGACAAGACAAGTGCTTTAGTAGCTAGTATTGTGAAACAAATGCAAACACACACTCTTAGTTCTCATGAAGATTCTAAACCAATGATAATCATTCCAGATAAGGTACAACCTTTAGTCACTCAATTTCATGATTTGTTTCCTGAAGAGCTGCCAAAATCTTTACCTCCTTTAAGAGACTTACAACATCAGATTGACTTCATCCCTGGTGCTTCTCTTCCAAACTATGCTCCATATAGATTAAGTCCACGATAACATGAGATTTTACAAGGACAAGTCAATGACTTATTGGAGAAAAGTTTGATTAGGTTAAGTAAAAGCCCGTGTGCTAGTCCAGCATTTCTTGTTGACAAAAAAGATGGGGGATGGAGAATGTTTATTGATTGTCGAGCTCTCAACAAGATTATTATTCCATATAGATTCCCTATTCCAAGAATCGATGATTTAATAGATATGCTTGTTGGTTCCAAAGTATTTTCTAAAATTGATCTTAGAAGTGGCTATCATCAGATTCGTATACGGATAGGAGATGAGTGTAAAACAACTTTTAAAACTCGAGAAGGGTTATATGAATGGCTAGTTATGCCGTTTGGACTCTCTAATGCACCCAGTACCTTCATGAGGCTTATGAATCAAGTTCTACAGCCTTTTCTTGGTAAGTTTATCATTGTATACTTCGATGATATCTTGATATACAGTCGTGATGAAGAAGAACATCTCCGTCATTTATCTCAGGTATTTCAAGCTCTTAAAGATAATGCACTTTTTGTGAACTTGAAGAAGTGTAACTTTTTATCCAAATCAGTAACCTTTTTGGGATATATTATATCTGACCAAGGAATTTCAGTTGATAATTCTAAAGTTCAAGCTATTTATGATTGGCCTACTCCAACATGCATTAAAGATGCTCGCAGTTTCCATGGCTTAGCATCTTTTTATAGACGTTTTATTCGCAATTTTAGCTCTATTGCTGCTGGAGTGACGGATTGTTTGAAACAAGAAAAATTCCTATGGACTGAAGAAGCAGACAGAAGTTTCAATCTTCTCAAAGAAAGGTTGTGTAGTGCTCCTGTACTTGCAATGCCCGATTTTTCCAAACCTTTTGAAATTGATTGTGATGCATCTATAGTGGGAATTGGAGCTGTTTTGTCTCAAAGTGATCATCCGGTTGCTTTTCACAGTGAAAAAAACTCTGAAGCTAGGCGGAAATGGTCCACCTATGAACTGGAATTATATGCTCTTGTTCAAGCTTTGAAGCATTGGCATCCTTACTTGGTACATAATGAATTTATTATAAACACTGACAATCAAGCTTTGAAGTTTTTGAAAACTTCAGCAAAGGTAAATCGCATGCATGATAGATGGATATCTACTATTAATCAGTATACTTTCTATATTAAACATAAGAGTGGAAAATTGAACCAGGTGGCTGATGCTTTGAGTAGACGTGCTCATTTTCTTGTCACTCTTCGCAATGAAAGTGTAGCTTTTGATTACATGAAAGATTTATATATTGATGATGAAGATTTCAAGACTATATGGGAGAAATGTGGGAATATGTCTTCTGGAATGGATGACTTTCTTATCCAAGATGGATTTCTTTTTAAGGGATTACGTCTGTGTATTCCACAAGGTTCTTTAAGACTCCATCTTATTCATGAGTTGCATGGCAGTGGTCTCGGGGGTCATTTTGGACGTGACAAAACTATTAATTTAGTTGAAGAACGATACTATTGGCCTTCTTTAAAAAGAGATGTTCAGAAATTTGTTTAGAAATGCATGGTTTGCCAACATTCAAAAGGTACCTTTCAAAATACTGGTTTATATATGCCGTTACCGGTTCCGGAGGCTCCTTGGGTTGATGTCAGCATGGATTTTATACTAGGTTTACCTCGGACTGCCAAGGGTAATGATTCCGTAATGGTAGTTGTTGACAGATATTCTAAAATGGCACATTTTGTAGCTTGCAAGAAGACTACCGATGCTTCGAATGTGGCCTTCTTATTCTTCAAAGAAATAGTTCGTTTGCATGGTGTGCCAAAGTCTATAACTTCTGATCGTGATACTAAATTTCTGAGTTTTTTTTGGAAATGTTTATGGATGAGGCTGGGAACTAAGTTGCAATACAGTACTACCGCACACCCACAAACTGATGGACAGACTGAGGTTGTTAACAGATCATTAGGCAACTTGATACGTTCCAAGATTATTGAATCTCAAGAAAAGCAATGGGAGACGTTTCTTCCTCACATGGAATTTGCATTCAATACATCTGTGAACCGTTCTACAGGTAAATCTCCATTTGCTATCGTTTATTCTAAGGTACCAAATCATATACTGGATTTGGTTGTTTTACCAAAACCGTCTAAATCTCATGCTAAAGCTGATCAAATGGTTGACAAAGCTTATCAACTTCATCAAGAAGTTAAAACAACGTTAGAGAATTCTAATGCTAAATACAAGGCAGACGCTGATAAACACAAACGTTTTAAAACTTTTGAAGAAGGAGAATTAGTAATGATACATCTTAGAAAAGAGAGATTCCCAGTTGGCACTTACAACAAAACTAAAATGAAGAAGTATGGACCTTTCAAAGTTTTGAAGAAGATTAGTGACAATGCTTATGTTGTGGATCTTCCATCTAACTGGAATATTTCTAGCATATTCAATGTACAAGAGATTTTCACTTTCTATGGAGAGAATGATATTGTTTGACAACTTGAGGATAAGTTGTTTTTCAAGAAGGGGGGACTGATGTAGAACATCTAGAACATTCTTTCCTTTCTTCTTTTTCTTTGTTTTTAGAACTCTTGTCGACTTGTTTTACAAGTCTAGTGGTTTCTTTGTTTTAGTCTTTCCTTTTTTTAGAGTAAGCTATTTTTAGTCTTTTGTCTTTGCCTATATATACAGGCTTGTTCGTTTGAGGAGATACACAATTATTATCAAGTTTACTAACTCAATCTCTGTTTCAGAGTATCCAATCTATCTTCTTTCTTTAAACCCTATTTACTTCTTCTGTTTTTCTCAACCTTTCGTTCTCTTATTATCACCTGCAATCTCCGTATTGCATTCTCCCTACTTGTTCCACATTAAAACCGCACCTAGACCAAGCTTGCAACGCCATGCGCCTACGGAAATCCCTTGGCCCCACATGCCAAGCCAAACCAAACCTAGCCAAGCTAGCCGCGCCATGCCAAACGCACTTTGCCTTGGCCCTAGACATGCTAGTCACATCATGCAAAGCCAAACGCCCTTGCCTTTGCCCTATCCACACCATACGCCCATGGCAAACCCTTGGCCCCACATGCCAAGCCAAAATCGCACCTAGCCAAATCTAGCCACGCCCAAGGTGAACCCTTGGCCCCACATATTGGCCTTCCCTATGCGGCCAGCAAAACGAAGGCGTGCAACAATCAACGGTTGCCTTTCAATCCTTGGAGAAAATCCTAGCCATCCAAGGTTACCAGACGACATATGGTAACCTTTGTCCCAAAAACCTAAGTTTGGCCACGCCAAACCATGCCATGCTAATGGCATTCCAACCTAGCCACGCCACCACGTTGGCCCTCACTACTCGGCTACCAAAACGAAGGCGTGCAACGATCAACGGTTGCCCTTCCTCTCAAGATGCAAAATATCGACCGTCGAAAGTCACCAGTCTAGCAAGTTTCCCGAGATTGACTTTCCACGCCACAACAACATGCTACGTGTTTTCCAAAAACATTCGAGACATGAACACAAACTGGGGGATCCTCTTTTGGTATTGGTTTGGCGGTTTACAGCGTGCGGCATACACTACTCCGATCATAAGGAAGTGTCATAAGGGTGAGGCAGTTAGTAAATGCGGGAAGTTATGTGTGAAACGTTCATGGGACATAAAGCACATGCGTTAACAATTTTATGGGACATCAATTCCATAACATTAGCAGTTTCATGAAAACCAGTTTCATGCGTTAACCACTTTATGGAACATCAATTCCATGCATACGGTTACCACATCCTCCCATTTACTTCCCCACTCCTTAATGATACCAGGGTACCTTTTTACTCCAACTGGTATAAATAGGTCTTACCTATTTCCATTGAACAACAAGTTCATACAGGTGATACAATACTCAGAAATACTTTCTTGCTAGATTTCCTTGTTAGATCTCTCACTTTTCTGATAACAAGTCGTAGTAACCCAACTACTCTTCCAGAACTAACTATTCTGGTCTCACCACTTTCCTTTCTTCCCTCCCCAAAACAAACCCATTCCCCTCCTCTTTGTGACCGAAGCAAGTCTGGAATGGCCATTTCTTGGTTTAGGCCGGACTTGTACAGATTTATCTCTCGAATCTAAAGTACTCCCTTGCAGTACATTGTTTAGGGTTTAAATTATTTCTCACCTACACGCCCGCAATTACCAAAATCAGCTGAAACCATTTTCACCTACAAACACTGGTATATGTTTAATTATGACAACAAGAGGATTATCTTTAGTAATATATTCTACCTAAAGTAAGTGGTTGACATGTGTAGTGAGATTATCTTAGCCTATTGAGATAAAGAAATTTCTCAAATTAATCTAAATATAGCAAAATTGAAAATGGAAAGAACCCCAAAGTAATGAGGATTAGACATACCGACTCATATAAAGCATGTGAAAATGGACATATGTATCATGAGACAAAGATGTACTTTTGGCTTCGGTAGTAATAACACCAACACACAAGTATCAACCGAGTATGGGATCAGCTAAAATGTAATAGTAGCTCCCATCATAAATGAAAGAGTTGGAAATGCACCTGGTTATAGGTGTTGGTATATACAATGATATGTATATATCATAGTAGAAACCAATTTCACATCAACTTTAATGGCAACAAGAACTTTGCCCGGACAATTGACTATCTTATTGAGTTGAACTAGATCCAATATATTCTCTTATGAAATGAAAAGTACACCATTCACAAGAAACATAAATTCTCTAAAGCACTTGAGATATGTTTGAATAGAACGTAACATACATTCACTCTAGCGTAATTGAGTTGAATCTCACTTTTGTTAGTAACAAGACCACACACTTATTTAATATCTCAAGACTCAATGTCTAATAGATAGTGGTTTCCCTCCCACCATCTTAAGGAATTTAAACTAGTTGTTGAACTATTTCCTTTTAATGTGAATACGAGGATTGGATCATCGAGAGCAGTGTAGGACCAGAATATCGCCGCAATGATATTCTCGCGATGGAAATGACACTTCTACGAGAAACCCAAACATTTCTACAAGTATTAACAACACTTTGACGAGAACGTCGCAAGATTCTTCAACAACATTTGGCGAATGTCACAAAAGAGTGATATAATGGTTAACGATTAAAGATATATGAAGAATAAGTCTGCTTCACGATGGTTATAAAGTTGGCGATGGTGAAGACTAAAGTTATGGTGATGAGATCGCAGAGTAGATCCGAATTAAGGGGAAATCTTAGATGTCTTCCACTATGTATTTTCCTATGTAAAGGTTTCAACCAAATCCAGAAGGGGATGATGTACTTTTGAGAGCTGAGAGAATTTTGAGGAGAGAGAAACTCCAGAAAGAAAGTTGTACTTCTGAGTTTTGATATTTCTTGTAAATCTTCCTGAAAGTGAATTAATAAAAGTGTTGTTGTTCATCCACAATTATGACTTAGTTTTCATAGATTCTTGACAAGGGTGTAGTATGGGAAATCCTGCAACTACATTTTGGCACCCGAAACAGGGAGAATCAAGCTAAGAAATCTATAATTACAACTTGAAAATTTGAAGAAATTGTTAGAATTGAAGAAATGGTGAGAAGAAGAAGAAACACATTAGAACCACCAACAACTGTGAGGAGGAGTAAAAGACTTGCAGGTGAAGGAGCAAGTGAATTAGAAGAATCTTTAAGAATAAGATCAGGAAGAAATAGAACAAGAAATGAAGCAGAAAGTTCAATTCAATAGCCGAATCAACAAGCACAAACGCAAGATAGGGATGTGGATTATGATAGAGTGAGCGTGCACACTTGGAGGTCGGATTCAATGGAAGAAGCAGAAAATCGACAATTAAGAAATGGAGAAGAAGGATAAAGAAATCAAAGAATGGCTGGAGAATTAGTTCATGTGGGACGTGAAAAAGGGACAGTAGATGATCTGAGGCAAAGAACACAGGAAGAAAGGATATTAGAGGTGGAGGAACGTGCGAATCTAATAAGACAAAATCATGAACTAAGAATGGAGAATTTAAGGTTACAAATAAGGAGGTCAAGAAGTACTGTAAGATCAAATTCAAGATAATTCAGAGAAGAGCCAAGGAGAAATTCCCCAATGAGAAATGTTAGAGAAGAAGTGCAAAATTTAAATGGAGAACAACATCATAGAGAAGAAGAGATAAGTGGAGATCGTTATAATATGTGTGACAATAGAAATCAAGAGGGAAGAAACAACCAAATTGAAGAAGAGAATCCAGAGGAATGTAGGAGGATATTGCATGGGCGAGAGAATCAAAGGAATCAAAGAATAATTGAAGAAGGAATTGAGAGATACTATGCTGAACAAGCGCGCTTGGCTTGCGAGAGAGAAAGATTAAGAGAAGAAGTAGAAGAGCAAGAATTTCGAGAGGCAGTACGACAAAATAACCATGAAAATCGAGAAAGAAGACGTACACAAAATCGTTATAATAATAATATTCAAGAGGAGTATGATAGGATACAAAGGAGAATAGAGAGACAACGAAGAGAAATGAAGAAATTCGCAGAGAAGAAGATAGGCAACTGCGATTTCAAGAGGATGGTGAAAGAGAAAATCGCAGAGAAAGACAGGATGATAATGAAGAAGGAGATACGCAAAATCTCGCAAGACAAGAAAGACAATAACGCAGAAGAATGGAAGCTTCATTAAAAAGGACAATGGAACAAAACTCAGCTGAGAATGAGAAAATTTTGAGAGAATTAGCAGAAATGCGAGGAATGATAAGCAATAGAAGAGAAGGAGGTAGAAGGCAACTTTATGAAGCTATTGAAGAAGCTGCAAGGACTCCATTTACTCAAGAAGTACAGTTAAGAGGAATACCTCCAAAATGCAATTTACCAGCATTAACCAGCATTTTTGATGGGACTACTTGTGTTGTTCAATACGTCAAAGCTTATGTTAGATGTATGCTACAGTGGGAGAATCATGATGCTGTGTTATGCAAATATTTTTGCATCTAGCTTAACTGGCGAGGCGTTGAAATGGTTTGATGGATTACCAAAAAATAAAATAACTTCTTTTGATCATTTACAAGCTACATTTTTAGGAGCGTATATTAGCAACAATTCATCACTGCCGGGTATTGAAGATGTGTTTGGGCTAAAACAGAGAGTTGGCGAGAGTCTGAAGCACTTAACTATAAGATGGAAATCAATGTGCAGCGAAATGGCTGGAAGAGTGGATGAAAGATATCTGATCCTATCCTTCATTAACGCAATGTTCGCGACTAATTTACTGTACATTCAGATTTTCAAAATCAAAAATACAATCACCATGACAGAATTGCGAGAACTACAGGAAGAATACATTGCTCTGGAGGAGAAACAAAATGAAATGGAATCATACCCAATCGTGAACACCAGCTCGCTAGCGGAAAGTGGAAGTTTGCTCACTAAAATGATAAATAATGTAGCGAGCACCTCGCAATCACAACAAGAGAAAGTAATCATTGAAAACCAACAAAAATTAGTAGCGATGGGCAGTCGAGATCAGGAAGAATATGAAAGGGAGAAGAATTATTATAATCGCGGTGGAAATAATAAGATTCAAAGACTCGATCAACCTCAAGAAAATTATGGTGGACAAAGGCAGAATAATTTTAGAGAACAAAGTAATCAGAGGATAATATGGGAAGAAATTAAGATGCCAGCTCTCAATACCAGCATAGAAAAGATTTGGGAAGCTATCATTTTAATGGAAAATATACCCTCTCCGTGGAACATGGGAAAAGAACCCTATCCAAACAATCGAAGTCAAGAATTCTGTCCTTATCATCATTTTCATGGCCACTCAGTAAACGATTGTAGGAATGTGAAGAGAATAATCTTGAGGATACTTGATCAGGGAAAGTTAAATCATTTTCTAGTAGGACATCCACAATCTCAGCAATTATCGCCAGCACCAGAAACTCGCAGAGTGAATGCTGTAAAAGGAGCATAAACATTTGTAATAGAAGTTGGGGCTAAAGCAAATAATTTTTTTTGTAATTCTATAGTGCATTCACACAGAACTATAGAGGATTTCCATGACAATATTCTGTGCAGGGTCTTCGCGAGAGAAAAAAATGGAAAAGAGATATTGAATATCGCGAGAGCCTCGCCATTAGAGGAGTGGAAGAAACAGACTATATCTTTCACTGCACAAGAAGTACCAGAGCCTAGTGAGAAGTATGATAACCCATTGGTATTAATGTTAGAGATAAATCCCAAGAAAGTAGAAGAAGACGATGGAGAAGATGATACTAAAAATGAAGATTCTTAGGCTATCAATAGAGTTCTAATAGATACAGGGAGATCAGTTGATATATTATTTTATCATACCTATAAAACCATGGGCGGGAAATACGAAGATCTAGTTCCATCAACATACAAAATATATGGTTTTAATGGCACAGCTAACAAACCAAAGGGGGAAATTGAAATGCAGATACCGTTACAAGGAATATCTTCAAAAATCTTATTCTGCGTCGTGGACATCGAATCACCTTACAATTCCTTGATATGACAACCTTGGTTACACGGGATATTGGGTGTTACCTCCACTTATCACCAATGTATCAAATTTCCTCATCCTAAAGGTGTTGGAATTATTAAGGGAGATTGGGGAGAAAGCAAGAAATGTTATGAAATCGACATAAAGTCTTGCGAAGAAAGGGCTGAAAAGAATAGAAATTGGAAGTACAAAATCAAACAACAACAGAGATGTGAAAGGTTAATGATTTATGCGATAGAACAGAAAGAGGATGTAACAGCTGATGGCGAGCGTCTCGCAGAAAAGGAAAAAACGGTAAAACGTAGCAGAAAAGCAGAATCAGAAAATAGTAAGTAGAGAGGTAAAATGATGAATTCCAGAAAACTCTATGAATGATTTGTTTGAAAAAATATGTAATTGAACAAGAATATTCTACTTGAAAGAATCGCAAGATTTTCAAAGTTATGAAATTCTATCAGAGTCACAAAACTCGCAAGAATAGCGAATAAAATTTCACAGAGATTAAAAGAATGGGACGAACCTTTACGGCGTGCACCCTAGTTCGCGAATAAAATTTCGTAAGAGGCAAATATAAGACCTAATAGCGCGTCATATGAGGGGGTATCTCTTGACATGACTCAGCGATAAGGTTATACCGCTGCTGGAACCTGAGTCATGCAGATGTTGGGGTTAAAGAAAACCTATCCGGGAGAGAGATCTTGGATTTCCAGCTATATAAGTTTATAACCTGGTTGGGCAACCGAGAATCTCTTCCAAGAAGTGTAGAGTATGACCAAGGCGCCGAGGTTCACAGTTGATCCAAGGGTGCCCGAAGCGTACGAAACTCTCTTGCCATCCTTGGTAAATCTTGGCTACAATGCACTTGGCCTGAAGAAAACCCCACTTAGGGTGCATTCTTGTAACTATAAGCCTTATAGGCATAAAGGAAAATAGGCTGCGAACACAACTGGTTGTTGGAAAATCCGGATGTATGGCCGATGTACCCTCCTTGAAGGGGCAACCAGGGGGAAGATAAGGGAGGTACCCTCCATTAGGGAGCTGATAAGTGTCTTAAGACGGCAATGTCATGGGGATTTATGATCGCATGATAATTTAGACCTGTCATATTGTCGCGAGATGAAAATTATACAAAGGAAAAAATCCTAAAGAGAATATGTTAAGATGAGATCAATGGGTCTTTGCATGAAAGTGTAAAGACGTCCTGCGATTTCATCGCAAGACGGCAATGTCACGAGGCTTTGTTCTTGCGAGAGAATTTAGACTTGTCATATTGTCGCAGAGATATTGAAAAGACACTGATAAGACAAGATCAATGGGTCAATACATGCAAATGTAAAGACGTCCTGCGATTTTGTCGCAGAGAAATGAAAAAGTTGGCCAAATAAGACCTTCAACTAAGAAGGCATAATAAGACCAACAGATTATTGCGATATTGCTCGCAGTATTTATGAGATTTGGCCAGTACTGAGGCATAATTTAACGATAGTACTGAGGCATAATACATTTTTACTTCAACTAATATTTAATCTTTATGCAATTTTCTCTTATTGCAGATGAATAATAGAGGCAAGTATGGGAATGCATAGAATGATGAAATTATTATTCATCTATCATATGATAAAATTGCATTGATAAGTAACATACTTAAATAGATCATTAAAAGATAACAGTTATATTGATTGTTTTGCAATAGAGAATTGTTTTCTGACACATACAGGCAGAAGCAAAAGGAGTTTATATTGGCGAAGAAACTCGCAGTTAATTACAAAAAAAAAGGAAATAATTATACAAAGAAGAAGAAAACTAATTAGACTGATTGCCATCTTCATTTTCATATTTCTTCTCTTCATCATTGTCAGATTTTTCTTCATCGTCAGAGTTTCCCTCTTGTTCATCATCACCAATACTATCTTCATCGCCAGAATCCTCAGCTTCACTATCAGAGATAGTAAGTCTTGTAACTTCTGCTGGGATCTCTTCTTTTATATCAGGATATACAGAATGAGGGATATTATGATCATCACAGACCACCTTAATGAATTTATTGCGAGTAATAACAAGAGATCTGTTAAAATTCGCAGTAGTAGCGTTGAGACGGTCCTTTAATCTTGAATACTTCTCATCGCGAGAAGTAAGTTTGATTGCGAGTTGATGTTTTTCATCTTCAAGTTCTTGAAGTCTCTCGCGACAATTCTTCTTAGCAGCTGTGAGAACGTGACAACGAATTAGAAGCATTATCAGGAAGAATATTAAAATGAAAAGCTAGCAAGAATTGAACAAGTTAACAACCTTCTATTTCAGAAATCATATCTCTAATTAGAGCGGATTGTTCAACTTGGAGACTAACATCTACACCTATATTGTTTCTGGCATTATCAAGAACTTTTGCATCCCAAGCAAACTCATCATCGCTATTGATAACAAGACGAGAGCGAGCTTGGGTTTCCATCGCAAGAAGATCTTCATTCTCGCGAATAAGTCTATCTATTTCTACTTGAGTATCAAAAAGAGTTTTATGGAAATCTGCTAGAGCCTTGGTACCCTTTTTAACAGCAAGATCCTTCTCGTCAATAGATCAATATTCTTTTTCCTTAATTTATTTATTTGTTCTTTTGAGTCAAAATAAAGACGTTTAAATTGGATCTGTGCTCTATTTTCAAGAGGTTAAATTTGGATTTAAGTTCCTCAAAGGAGAGAGATCTAATCTGATCATCTGAGAAGTTACTTAGAGAACTATTAAGGCGATCAGGAAGAGCATTGTCATCTAAAGGTTCGGGAAAATATTGGAGAAGTATTGCTTTATCCGTAAGACCATAAATATCTTCAAAATGGTTGCTTAAATAAGCTATAATGGGGTGAGAAGAATTAATAAAGAAAGAAAATAGATCATACCATATAATTTTTGATGAGCTTTTTCAAGATCAGCGAATTTTTGCTTGTCGGCTGAGGCATCAGTTTCCAACTGCTTATTTTTTCCACGAAGATCAGCAACTTCTACCTCCAGCTTTTCCTTATCCTGACGAAGGTTATTAGCTTTTTCTTCTTGGATAACACGTCTAGTGTCCAAATCTGAAGCAACAACAAAAGAAGCTCTTCCAACCTGTGAAAGAAGAATATAAGTTGAGATCTAGCGATGAAGATAATATATAAACAAGCTGAAAAAAAATAAATGAAAACTTACCAAAGCACCAAGAGAATTCAAGAGACTGGGATTTAGCGATTTTGAGATTCCTTGGAGAGAATCATTATCCACCAGAATAGGGGCATCGAAAACTTTAGCGAGAGCTTGGGATGTTTTCTCAATAACTTCATCCTCGTCATTAGAAGACATACTATGGGAAATATCGCAAAAAATTCTAGACAAGTGAGTCATTGAAGAATCAGAATCAGAAGAATTTTTTATTGAGGGAAAACCGCTAACATTAAAACCCTCGTCATTATTATATTTATCAACACTTGAATTTTCTGGAATTATTTGAGGAGTTGAAGAAGAAGAAGGTTGGATTTTCCTTTTTCTCAAAGGAGGATCGCTAGATTCTTCACCACAAGGAGCATAAGGTTTCCCTTTAGGAGGAATAATATCTTTATCTTGATCGCCAGGTTCTCCATCATGAGGGGTAATAGGCTTCCCTTTAGCAGAGGAAGCAGATTTTCCTTTGCGATCAGTGGAAGATATTCCCTTGGGTTCAAGTTCTTCAATCTCCTGCGATCACAGATGAAGATAAGAAATAGGGACAACAATATATTGTTAAAATTTACAAGGAAATATTTCTTACTTCATCCGTGAAAGATTTAAGAGCTAAGAAAGTGCAAGGTTTCCTGTGAGTTTGATAGTTGATTTTCATTCTATCAATCTGAGAAAA
Source organism: Papaver bracteatum (assembly GCA_023529315.1). Lineage (NCBI taxonomy): Eukaryota > Viridiplantae > Streptophyta > Magnoliopsida > Ranunculales > Papaveraceae > Papaver > Papaver bracteatum. Next base: position 2,067,591 of record JAJJWX010003506.1, read on the forward strand.
ATCAAAATAGTTAGCGAGAATATAAAAATATGAAGAAGATAGTGAACAATAATAATGCAAAGGTTGAGAGGATATATACTTCTTTAGACTTTTCAGGCCAATTAAAGAACCATGGCTGATACTCTTGAAGATTCGCGGGCAATGCAAGAGAACCAGAGATATAATCTCCTTCAAGAAGTAATGGAAAAATAAACCACTTGTCATCGCTAGAATGGCGAGGGACTTGATTGGTCTTTGTGTGAAAATCAATATCTAACATAACAATTTTATCTTTAGCGATTTTATCTTTCTTCTGTAAGAGGAATCCCCAGCGAGTGCGATCTTTTTTCATAGGAATTATGTCATAATTGATAAAGAAATTCTCCACAGTATACATCGCAGGAATGATGGTAACATATTTGAATTCAGGATTTTTCGCATGATCGGGATAGAGAGAACCTTTAATAGCACCGCGAGAAGCATATTCCAGTAGTAATCTGATACAATCTCCACCTTGTTGACAAAGTAAAACCCTTGTTTTTGAGATTTTCTTTCATCTCGTTAAACGCAGTTAAATTTTTAGCACCAGCAGCCATCATTTTTGAAGTATGGGAATGAAGGAAGAAGTTGAAAAAGAAGAAAGAAATCGCGAGAATAATAAACGCGCAATTTTACGCGATCTTTTTTCTTGATGGAAATAAGTGCAATAAATAATTAGTCATTGGAAATTGTAAATATTACAAAATGTTAAAATGACCAATTCTTAATGGAAATAAGTCAGAACTGCCCTTATCGGTATACATCTTAATGGAAATAAGTGGGAATGATGGTAACATATTTGAATTCTTAATAGAAATAAGGATTTTTGACCGAGACTACCCTTATCGGAAATAAATAAAGATTAGAGACTATGAAAATGGGATAAGTGCAATAAATATTATGAGAACCGAAATAAGTAATATTTAATAAAAAGCACCGCGAAGCATATTCCTAATGTAAATAAGTCCAATAAATATTATAAAGATATCAAATGACAAAGTAAAACCCTTGTTTTTGAGATTTTCTTTCATCTCATAATGGGATGGTTAGTGGTGTAAAGCCCTTATTTTTTCCAACATTATATATTTTTACTTCAACACTTATACTGAAAGGGTGGTTGATGAGCTAGACTTCCATCATTTTTACGACATATTTTCATTATCATATTTTTGTGTTCTTATGGGAATGATAGGAAAGTTGAAAAAGAAGAAAGAAATCGCGAGAATAATAAACGCGCAATTTACGGAAGAACAGTAAAGTTGCAGAGAAGAAGAATGAAGAAGAAAGTAAAAGAGAAAAAGATAAGAATGAAAAGAGTATTTATAGAAGAAGAAATTTCTCGAAGAAGATGAAAGTAATTAATGCAAAGAAAAGACATGGGTGGTCAGATTGCAGCGGTTAGAGGAGACGTGTCAAAAAATTTTAGAAGAAAAGATTCGTGAAATCAGCTGGCGAAGGACGGAAAAATCTGAAAAGATAAGCAATTATGGCATATTAGATTCTCATATCTTATCTTCTTCGCATGAAAGACATGAGAAGAGGCAAGATGTAGGACCAGAATATCTCCACAACGATATTCTCGCGATGGAAATGACACTTCTACGAGAAACCCAAACATTTCTACAAGTATTAACAACACTTTGACGAGAACGTCGCAAGATTCTTCAACAACATTTGGCGAGTGTCACAAAAGAGTGATATAACGGTTAACGATTAAAGATATATGAAGAATAAGTCTGCTTCACGATGGTTATAAATTTGGTGATGGTGAAGATTAAAGTTATGGCGATGAGATCGCAGAGTAGATCCGAATTAAGGGGAAATCTTAGCTGTCTTCCACTATGTATTTTCCTATATAAAGGTTTCGACCAAATCCAGAAGGGGATGATGTACTTTTGAGAGATGAGAGAATTTTGAGGAGAGAGAAACTCCAGAAATAAAGTTGTACTTCTGAGTTTTGATATTTCTTGTAAATCTTCCTGAAAGTGAATTAATAAAAGTGTTGTTGTTCATCCACAATTATGACTTAGTTTTCATAGATTCTTGACAAGGGTGTAGTGTGGGAAATCCTACAACTACAAGCAGCACTACTCAAAATTTGTTTTCAAGATAGAAACAAAGACTTCACGGTATGTCTACATGTACCAAGGGATAATCACACCTTTTTAAATTCCAAAGAAACCCATGCAAATGGATATCATGTGGAACCTGACTATGATGATAATGTAATTGATTGCATCTTTTATAGTCACTAAAGTATTTGGAAGGAAACATACTTTAGAGAGACTAATGAGTCAATTTAGTGAAATATAAATCACTATAGCATTAATTTGGGTTATTGAATCCATATTGATTCCAACGATGAAATGTTGGAAATTGACTCATACAGACTTTGACATAACCATAAAGGCACTTTGGTTGTGACATGATGTTTTGTTTTGAAAGGACTCATACGTACATCATTTTGTTTGAGTGGACAATACAACCAGAAAAAGATTGACATAATGCAAAGTAACGGCATATCTCTCAATAAGTGTTTTCTAAAGTACCAGATGCACAACCCACTCCTCCCTCCCATTATGCTTTTAAGTAAGAGAGCATATCGCTCATTTTACATAGTCTTCAACAAAACAGGATCGATACCATCCTAAGATGAAAATGGTAAACAATCCATATTACAAAGATAACAAGGTGAAATTTAGAAAAATATTCATGCAGAATGCGGACCATTAAAGTGACTGATGGATCTGGTGAATGTTTTGACTTTATGGACTAGTTATAGTTCCCAAGAAATTTGTGTTTGAAAAATACTAGCACATACCACGCAATGCAAAGTGCAAAGGCTAACCACCCTTGTTAATGATAGATAATTTACATCAAAAGGACTTGATGAATATTGTATGTTTAATAGGATCAATATAGAGCATCTTATACCCAATGGTCTCGCAAAGGATACCATCAAAGGTTACAAATGGTGTCTAAGGAATAGGTTATGTGTACCAACCTATCTTTTATTTCTTTGGGGATATGCAATATTACACGCATCTTACTTAATTTGTTTTTAGAACCCAATATTAGTCAAACTTTTATGCGTACCATTTGGTAGATGGATTTAAGCCTGACATTCGTGTTTTTACGCATTTTTGGTTACACTATATGTGTGCCATTACGACCCCACATCGTACTATGATGGGTCTTCAAAACTATTAAGTAGTTATGTTGGAAATGAGTTCCCAACAATTATCCGCATTTTAAAACTTTTGGCTGGAGATCTCTTTCCGCTAGATTTGCGGGTTGTCATTTTAATGATACATTATTCCCGTTGTTAGGGGGAGATAAGAAAAATTATTTTCTAAGGGAACGACAGGAATTGTCGTGGTGTGTTCCCACTGTGTCTCATGTTGATTCTTGTACTCTATAAATGTAAATGTGAAGTGACAAAGAATAATTGATTTTCAGAATGTACACTGATGTCGCTAAAGTGATAAGATCACACATACCAGCTGCAAATATTCCTGCAAGGTTATAAATCCTTAGTATGGGGTACACCATAGACTAAGGTGTTGCAACTACATACACTTGGTGGAAGTGTAGTTAAGGCCGTGGATCCATAAAGGAAGATGGGGATGCCACTAGGTTCAATCAATGATCACCTAGAAAGGAAGTAGATGAGTAAGGCATAGCCTAATTTGTATCATTAATGAAATCATCTCATTTGATTGTCTCTGACTATGTCCATGAATCAATACTGGAGGAAGATCTGAAGTTTAACGATTCCAGAGAACAATGACATCCCAGGTGGATTATGAGAACACACATGAGTCAATAGAAAGATCGTGTGAGCATATTAATGATTATTATTTTCATATACAGTTGCTAAAGGAAATTGAGCACGATGAGATCGAACCATGCTTCTTATTGTTTGAATATCAACAATAAAGAGCATATTTGGCCAACACAATCCAGGTAGAATTTGATTCTTTGACAAATATATAGGTATTTGGTGTGGTAGTGTTAACCAACCAAGTGCAAAGCTTGTGGACATACATGATTATTTGTCACAAAGCACAGTGAGAATAATAAAGTCGTAATGGTATAAAGACTCCCCTTGTGGAACAACTCTAAAAGTGCAATCAAAGCCCTGGAATTGTTTACTTTGTTGTAATGAGCATTATAGCATTTTGCTACTTAGTTATCTTGGTAATTTCAAAAGGACTTGAAATGCAGCATATGTATGTGGTTGTTACGTATCTCTGAAAGAATCAAGAGATATAAGATATTTACAAAAGTACTTGATAGACTTTTGTTTCCCAAATCAAATTACTCTAAACCACATAGTGCGTTTACAGTTAGATAAAATGCTCACTTATAGATTCAAGCAATCAAATGGATGTGGTATACCCGTCTAAGTGGCTATTTGATTTGGATGGGATAGGCAAGTAAGTTATTCTTCCTTGCATATTCATAATAAAGTTCCTGATTTGGAATTGTATCTATTTATGTTGATGTTACAGACATGATGTGTACTCTTGATGTAATAAGAGACTTTTAAAGCTATTTAAAATCCGAATTTGAGATGAAAAATCTAGGGAAAGCTCGATCGAATACTTATCTTGTGGTATATTATTCCACCGGTTTGCATATATCTAAAGTTTTCAGGAAATTTAACAAAGACATGCATCCTGATAGCACTCCCATGATTAGTTGAGGTTCAAATGTAAGTAAGTAACCATTTCGTCCAAAGGAAGATGATGAAGATGTGTTGGGAAATCAAATTCCCATATCTAAGTACAATAGACGCATTGTTGTACTTAGTATGTACTCGGTTAAAATTTTGCATCCTCAAGGAACTTGTTAGCTAGATATAGCTCAGCGCCAACGCAATGTCATTGGAATGATATAGTGAGTGTAATCACGTACTTAAAATTAACCATTGACATAAATTTATTTTATCCCTACAAAGACATTAAAAGGAATGCTAATGAAAGTGCAATCCAAAAGTTGTTGATTATGAAGGAACAATAATCTCTTCTCCAACGAATGTAATCAGAAGGAGATATGGTAAATTATTTTCTAGGTTATTATCGATATTCAGTTTCGAAAAGTACATGATTAAAGGAACTGTATGGAAAAACTCTGAAAGTAATTAGGGGGAGATGTCGACATCAGGGGGAGGATTCAAGGATATGATGTCGACATATTTTACTTCAAAATTGAAGATGTGTTGTACTTTTTTTCCCTTCGATCGAGAATAGTTTTTCCCAAAGGGTTTTTTTACTCGACAAGGTTTTTAGCGAGACAACACTAAAAACATAAAGTATGTTGAACGTTGAAAACATAAATATTGCCATTGATATTACTTAAAATATCTGAATCAATGAAATGAAACGCGATAGTCTATTAACCAATGTAACTTCCATAATCAACAACATGGTCTTATAAACATTCAAGTCACCAAAGTAAAGTGTGATAAACTCATTTTGACTGCATTAGACTAATGAAAATTTTCTGACATCAGGGGGAGCATCTAATGGTTTGTTGAACTATTTTACTTCACCGAGGTTGCTTTTTCCCACAAGGTTTTGTTACTCGGAAATGTTTTTTAATGAGACAACGACAAACACCGGGAATGTAATTTCCTATCTAAGGATATTATGTTTCCCATGAGGATTTTCCACTTTAAGAGTTGTGAAGCAACTAGCCAATTTCAACGGAACAAAGTGATCATCTGCAACAGATCACCTTTACTTGCATCTGTCACGTTGTACTCTTTTCCCTTAGTCAAGGTTTTATCCCACTAGGTTTTCCTTGTCAAGGTTTTAATGAGGAAACATATACACATCCAACTATGTTCTAAGTTTACTTAATGTTGTACTCTTTTTCCTTAGTTCAGGTATTGTCCCTATGGGTTAGCCTGACAAAGTTTTAACGAGACAACTAACTTAGACTCGACAATCTTTGAAGATCACATTACATGTGATGAACTACATGTAAAATACGAGGCAACATGTGAAGTACTACATGTGAAGATTTGTACCAAGGTTTTGTCCCATTGGGTTTTTCCTTGTCAAAGTTTTAATGGAGCAATTGTCTTAGACACAGAAGTCATCAAGGAGAGAACTGCATTTGAAAACCTACATCCGAAGCATTGTATGTGGAGTACTGCATATGGAGTTTTATTGGACCGCACAAGGGGGAGTGTTGTGGGTCTTTAGCCCAAGGGTGTGCAGCCCAATATAATATCTAAGGTTGTATTCCTATTGTATATAAAGCTATACTATAGATATGTAATAGGGTTACTCATATCAATAAGAAATCCCTCTCCTTCTCTGTCTCTTCATCTTCTTCTATATGATCAACTGCAATAACATGTTATTAGTTTCTCTTTAATTATGACTTGCAATATTGATGGTATGATATTCTATCTATTTCTCTTTAAATGAAACCCCCCCCCTTTTTTTTAACTCCGCCATTGAAATGATATATCATTTCATTGCCGGTCTCAAGCCCGGATAAAGGAGGAGAGAAAAGGTTATTTATTGAGTTCTAAATGCAGATTTTCTGAAGTAATGTACAGAAATTGGTTACTTGAATCATGCACTGGTCTCTAAATCTTCAATTGGCTTTTTTTTTTTTGCAGTTAATTTCTTTCTTTTTTGGAAGTCAATATACTTCAGTACCTTGAGCATTTGCTTCTTCTTCAGGACTGGTATTGGCTTCACCAAATGTGATTACATGCCTTGTATAATGTGATTGGTTGAAATGTGATTACATGAATCTAGTATTGTGTGTGTTGGTTGAAATGTGATTACATGCCTTGTATAATTCATAGAATGCCTTGTATGTTTCAGGCAAAGTGATGCATTTGCTACTCTATATTTTTATGGCTCGGTTGAAATTTTTGATACATATAAATGTAAATGTAAAATATAATCACACATGCAAATATGGAAGAATGGTTTGAATCTTATACTTAGAAAGAGGTGGCTCGGGTTCGACTCACCTGAGCTTCATTTTTTTTCAAAGTTATTTTTTAATTTTACAACTCTTATAAAGGTTTCAAAAGGCCTATTTATCCTCTTCTTCTTATCTATTCAATCTCCCCATCAATTATTCTCCTCCACTTATCTTCTTTTCCTTCATTTTTTCCTGCTCCATCTCCCGCAGAACCTCCTCCCGCATCTCCTAAACCGCCAAATTTTAAAAACCCATCAATAGATCGAGCTTAAGATTTCTTCACCACCAACACCTTCTCGATCTGTTAAGGAAAACAAGGTTAATTTATTCACTTGTACAGGTCTGATTCTATAACCAATTTTAGGGTTTTAGTTTTTTATTTATTTCCCTTTCTGTTTAACTGCTAGTATACTGAGAACGATGATACAATTAAAATTATTCCTAGCTAACAAGATTATACAACACTGAATTAGGCTTTAAAAACACTTAGGGTTTTAAGTGAACCAGTGGGAAGATGTGTAAATTTCAGAGATTTTATTCAATTAGCCTTTAAAAACACTGAGTTATCCATGGGTGGAGGTGTGAAGACTCTCCAAGTAGCAGTAGTAGCAGCAACAATAGAAACTGTAAGATGAGAATGGACAAAATCCTAATTGAGTGTGCTATGTGTGAACAAGGGAATCATGAGATAAAATTTTGTCCTTGTCTTTATTTTTAGGTGCAAGCATGTTCCTTGTAATAATGTGAGAGCATTTCTACGATATAAAACAACTGAAACCTATGGAAAAATGTTTTTCAAGTGCAATATACCTACCTGCACCTACTTTGAATGGTTTAGTTATGCTTCTGACCCTTGCAAAGCCAAGTTATTGTTGTTGCCATTAGAGAAAAGCTGTGATGCTTGTGGAGAAGATGATTACTCTTATAAAAATTATCCACTGCAAGATCATTTGTGCTTCTCTTCAACATGCAATTACAAACTTAACCTGAAAATATGCAACAATCAACACAATAAGCACATAGCTTACCTTGTATGTGAACAATGTGGAGATTTTACATGGGCTTCAGATGCTATCTTCATTGGTACAAAAGAAAAAGTTAGAGTTTCTACAAATCAAATGGATGATCTAGTTACAAATCTAGGGAAATGTATTCATATGTAATAACATTTCATTTAATGTGTAAAACCTGATTTCATTCTATCTATTTCAGATTTCATTTGTATAACTTATAATATTGTTGGTATGATATGCTATCTGTTTTTCTTGAGATGATCCCCCCTTTTTAACTCCGCCATTGAAATGATATCTCATTTCACTGTCGGTCTCAATCCCGAATAAAGGAGGAGAGAAAAGGTTATTGAGTTTCTCTTTAATACTTGGTGAGAAAAACTGGTAACACATTCCTATAAAGTCTAAAACTTTGAGCATTTGCATCTTCTTCATGACTGGTGTTTTCTTCACCAAAACTTGCATAGATATACACCTTCACTTGCTTCATTCAGTTAGATTTTGAGATATAGAATCTGGTACCGTGTGTGTTGATTAAAATGTGATTGCAGGCCTTGTATAATTTAGAGAATGCCTTGTATGTTTCAGGCAGAATGGAGCATTTGCTGGCCTTTTTTCTTCAGGCTCGGTTGAAATTTTTGATCAATATAGATATACATGTACAATGTAATCAGTCATGTAAATCTGGAAGGGTGGTTGGAATCCTAACCTTAGGTCGAGGAGGTTCAGGTTCAATTCACAGTAGCCTCTTTTATTTCAAAGTCAATGTTTCTTTTTACAACCCTTGTAAAGGTTGTAAATATTGATCAGAAAAAAAATCACAAATTTTCCAATATTGAGAATCTGCAAAGATGGTTGATGACTTGTACTAACACATAGTAGGCTTGGGTACGAATGTCCCAAAGATCATTTTCAAAATCAATTTTTTTCATCTTCAACAACCCTTATGCGTGTTGTTATATAGTTATTCACCACCTTTAAGATATGAGTTGTAAAGTCTAAAGGTGGTCACTTCTCTCTGCAACCCTTTTCACACAAAAAGTTGTGATTTTTAATTCTCGTTACTGCTCTTTGGACCTCTTTGGTCCTAAGAGTTGGACGGTTTTTACTTTGACAACTTTTTCATTGGAAAAGGTTGTAAAACATGCGACCTTTTACAACTTTAAAATTATGAGTTGTCAATCTACAATTGTAGATAACTATTTTTCCCGTAGTGCATCTTCTTCCTCGTAATCTTCATAAGGATCATTACCATGATGTGGGGTTCTCTTTTGGGACGAAACTGTTATCGCTTTCGAACTGGTGTCTCCTCCTTGAAAGTCTCCAATCACCAGTCCGTTGTTGCGTTCGAACTCTTGATGCGTTACCTAGCCGCCTCACTTTGTCGTTCCATCCTGTGTTACCGATTGGTATCTTACTTTCCTTTTCTCCCGACGGGTTGTCTTATTCGGTTCTTCCAACGTCATGTTCTCGTCAACAGTATCATTCCTCATCTCTACTCGGATCGTTCCTTTTCTCGTGATAACCCCCGCGGCTTCACTACACCAAAAACCCATTTTTGTTATGCTTATTTTCGTTGCTAATAATTTATGCAACGCTTATGTACGTTTCCCACACGGCATCACAAATTTTTGGCAATGTTTACAAACATTGCTTAAATTAATTAATGCAACGTTTCATCTGTTGCTTCATCCGTTGCTTTAATTTGGATTAATGCAACGTATAAAATAATTTAAGCCACATACATATGCGTTGCAAAATAGGTTACCATAATTAAGAAAAAAACAAATCAAATCAAATCTGTATTGATATTTCTAAAATTTCTGTATAACAAATGATATAGAACTGACATGATAACACAATCACTCATCCTTGCAACATTTTGAACTTAGCTTGATTATACACAATGAAATTACATTCTGAAACATAAAATTGCTACAACTCTATCTAATGTTACTAGGTTGTTCCTGCAAATATCTTCACAGTACTTAGTCCTAGCTTTAATGATTAGATCAACAAGAAAATAGTAGGAGTGTGTATGATGTTGGCACACTACAGGACCTACCCAAGTTTAAACTAGCCTCTGATATACTCTAACTTGAACAACTAACATATATGGTACAAGGTACCTCGATCCTTTTTCCGCACTTGGCACAATGACAGGATGTAATGAACCAATCCATCCACAACATAACCAGCTTCATACCTTTTTTTTTCCTGCAGACCGAACAATCAAATGTTCATTCCAAAATATAAGAAAATGAATATAAACCTATTACAAAAAAATGACTATAAAATCGATAATGTTCACTTCACCAACAAACACTAGCAGATAAGGTCACATTGTATCAAATCAAACCATACAAGCACATGTACTATCACACAAAACACCACTTTATTGCCATGGAATATTGCCTTTCATATATGGAGTACTGCCATGGACTTCAAGTACAACTATACATCTTTCATATATATGCATTGCCACGGTTCATCCAAATAATTATTTTAGAAGAATGCCTTCTATTTGTCGTGTCATAAAATAAAAACGAAGTTCTAGAAATTACCAGTTCAGTTGTTTGGAGTCATGTATGGGAAATTCTGAATCAAAATGTCCTCCAAAGTCGCACCATTTTTACCACCACCTTCACATAGTGAAATATTAGGTGAAACATCAACAGTGAATTATATTTCTCATAGGCATTTCCATAAACAACTGAACTACACAGAAAAACAAGTCTATGTTGACAAATGACTCCATAATAAGTGTTACCAGCACCAACAATAACCCAATCTTTCATATGGAGATGATCAAATGGCTCACTTTGTGAGCATGATCACTAATAACATCAAACATTTATAAAATTATATTCGAATCAAATTGGGATCATTGGGTTTTTCATGGGCAGTCCATATACAAGAATGTCAAGAAGTAATAGAACACAAAATAATAGGACAAAAGGACTAGTCTTGTGAGATAAAATAGATGCTGATAGAATCTGAATAAATGAGAGAGCCAGTATTGACATGATGGATATCTTTTACCTTACCAAGTAAAGACATAATTGATGAAGAAGCAAAATAGGACAGAAGGTCAGAAACTAAGAATAATTTGGTAAATATCAAAGATGTTTCAGCTTACCCATCTAGACTTCAAATGAGAATGAGATTAACAAAAATATTATTGAAAGTGTGATAGCGAGAGTGCCAGATTGATCCACTGATCAAATGCCACCAACTTGTCTCTTCCAAGAATATTGATAGGTGTGATAAACACCTAATTTTATATCGAGTATTTATGATTTCTTTGCTATTTTTCGCGTGAATTATGTATCTTATGATTGATTTTGAGTTTCATAGGTACTTTGGAGTCATTACGAGCAAAAGAAGGAGAAATCATCCATTTGGAGCGAAAAGTCAAAAAGGTTAACTCGCAGGCGATATTTGGAGAATGCTAGGTTGCACAAGAGGAGTTATTCTAGAAATTAAGTTGTCGGTCCCCTAGAACTGACAATTGAACTGAGAATTAGGATGTCGGTTTTCTGAAACCGACAAGCCATTTTTGAGCTGGTCATCCCTTATCCTAACGCATGGGTGCTCTCAGCTATCTCATGGGTTAGCCGTACAAATAATGGGGGAATTTCTTTATCATCACAACTCAGCCTTAGATTCAAAATTTCTTAATCTCTCCTATTTTGTTTGAAACCGAGAGAAGGTATGGAGGCAGAGATGTTCAGGGAGATGGTGAAGAAGAGATCAAGAAGAAGTCAGGGCTTGCAGTTCAGTAAAATCGATTGAGATAAAATGGGTTTGATTTGAGTTCGGTTTTACCAGCAACAGTGAACGGATTTAGGTGTTGTATTTTAATGGTTCAAAGAAGGTTCTGGGGGTTGAATGAATCTGAGTTTGGTGAAGCAGGGAGATGAGTTGTAGTGTGTTACTGGTGTTTTGAAGTGACTGTGATGAATAAGAAGACGGTCTTGTGTAGAATTCGAGTTTACATCAGTAAAACTCAAGATTTGATAACCAGAAACCAATCAAGGAAAGGGAGTTCTCTGCCACTGAAAGTATGGCTCATTGGCTGTGAATCAAAATGAAATTAAAGCTTTGAATGAATGTGTTATATGAATTATTCACAGGGAAGGATTTTTGTGATCTCCAATATACAAACAGCACACAACCTTCACTAGTAAGCAAGACGCCTACCAGCTGTTCGCAGAAATGCCTGATCTGCCATGGAGTGGTGAATCTATGCACAGTTGTATGAGAGGACTTTGAAGCCAGTAGGGAATAGGAGTGCAGACGTTCTAACCATGGTGTTTGTGATCATTTTCGAAGAGTTTCTGCTAGAGTTCTGACGCTGCAATAAGGCATAAATGGTGGTGCTGTAGAGTTGGTGTTCCAATAGTTGTGACTGATGTTTGAAGCTTAGATGGAAATATGCAGGGTTATGGATTTGGCATTACGACGAGCTAAAGTTGGATCAGATTGCAGACCAAATGTGTATGTTGTTGATACTCATGGGTGTATGTTTGATTGTAGATGAACTGGGGTGTTGCAGGATGGAATTGGAATTGAACAATGGGAGGATTTTAAGCTCAGGTGGAGACTGTTGGCTGGATTGGTTTTATGTGGGGGTCAGATGTAAGGAACAACATCAACATCTCTCGGTGTTCAGTTAAGAATAAAATGACAACAGCAAGGTTCCGAAAGGAGATGACCTTGGCCGAATCAATGGTGGTGATAGTAAACTGATGTTGCAGTTGTCGTGAAGAAACATATGATGACAAGGAAGTGAAACTGATGTTGTTGGAGTCAAGATGAAGGCCGTGACAGATACTGGTGCTTGCTGTTGTCTGAGAAGCTTTGAATGGATTGAGACCTATGTTGCAGCAGTTAAAGATGGGTTCGTGTTAGAGCAACGTTGAGATGTCAAGAAACTCATGACAAAAACTGAGTTTGGCTGTGACAGTGTGTGATTTGAGTTGCAATGGATTGTATGTGCATTACAGGGAAGACTTGGAACTTAAAAGGGATGTCAGGAAGTGGTAGCTGGTGCTGGTGGACAAGTTTTCTGTTATTATGTGGTTGAGCTCAAACGATGGCATGCGACAGTTAATACTAGAGAAGCTGAAGACTACGAGCAGGGAATGGATTTTGAGGCTGCAGAAACAGTGCGAAAAGCGAGCGAAAATGGCGCACCGGTGGTACTAGTTCCGGGTATCGGATTTCTGAACCGAGAGTGTTAATCATAATATTTCAGTGAATTGTGAGGCGGGTATGAGTCGAACGAAAGAGTTGGAGGCCGGACATATGAGCTACGCGTCACGCTTTTGGGTACGTTTTCGCAAGGGATATAGAGTTGGATTTAGATGGGTTATACAAATGTTTGAAATGCAGAAAAGAAAAGTTGAGCTACTGGAAGTGTAGAATTTCCTGGTGACAGTCTCCGATGGTAAAAGTGGGCTGAGATAATTTTCCGGCGACCGGATTCCGGTGATGATGTCAGCACTCCGGCGACCCGTTTTGGACCCGAAAATTCCAAAGATATATTTTTCACACAAGGGATTGGTGGACTGGTAGATGGACGTGGACTTGAAGCTTTTGAAGACTTTGACCTATTTTTGGAAAGCAAAGGGCTATAAAAAGAGAGTTTCTACAACAAAGAGAGGACGTCTTATTCTTGGAGCAGAGGAGAGAGCCGCTGAAACTACAACTAGGGTTTGCTTTCGTATTTAATATTCATCTCCTTTATTTGACTATTGATTATGATGAACTCCATAGCTATGAGTAGCTAAATTTCTTATTATTGGTTAAGGATGTAGTCCTATATCTATAACTTGTGCTTGATTAATGTATTAGTTTTCTCTCTTTGTTTTCGTTCAAATCTCTATTGCTTTTAATAATCACATGATTGATGTATTGTGATTGGATTTAGATGTTTGGTTAGTTAAGTGGACAATTAATTGAACTTGCATCTTGTCCATAGCTATTTTAGGGTTTTTCATCGAGTGATAACCCCAAATACAAGTAGCGTGATATGATTATAGTTTGTAGTGATACACTCTTATAATCATATGTAGAGTTTGACCATTGTCCGAATTGTTATGCGCAATGTATGACAATTGCATTGATTAGCCTATTTCCAAAACTTAATGCTCCTGGGAATTGAACTTGATTAGCGCAAGGCGTTAGGTTATTATTTAGGTAGAATTCACATACGCAGCTCTAATGCGTGTGTTGATGAACTTAGGAAATTTTAAGATTATCTTGCACTCTTGATTTTCTAGGCTTTTGATAATAAAAGAGATTAAATCGTAATTCTAATCATGTATGCAAGCACATGTTTAAGATTGAAGTTGAATTCCTTGACCAATATCTTTCTCCATTGATTACTTCCAAATATTTACTTTGCTTTTATTTTACTTTAATTTTACAAAAAATCAGAAATCCCCCTTTGGGTTACTAAGAAACTAGAATTTGATAACAACAATCACCTCTCTGTGGATACGAACTCTTCCTTACTTTATACTTCATTCATATTTTGTTGAGTAAGAAAGTGAATTATTTTTGTGTCGACTGACAACCAATCAAATATTCAACGATCACCTCATCAACTCCTAGATCTTCATAACTGCTCATGGAAAATAAAAAGGAAAGGAAGTAATATTAGTTTGACGTTTCGTTTATAAGGAAGAGGTAAATAATCAGTAACTATTCACTAACTACAGAACATACCTTCCGTCAGGAAAGTAGCGATGGATGGTGAAGGTATCTTGCGCGCCCAGATTTTGTTCATTGCAATCTATATATATATATATATGAACAAACCAAGGTTCTTAGAAATCTTACAAACAAGACTTCCATGACCAAGATCTATAAGAGAAATACACAATTTTACAGAACACTTGTGCAAATTTCAAAACATAATTCCAGAGAAATACACAATTTCATAGAATACTATATTGTAACTTACTTTCCAGTAAGGAACCTTGACAGTAAACCTAGCAAATATTTCATCTTGAACTACTTTTCCCTTGTAGATCCATTCATGGAAGAACCCTCAATAGAACTGCCAATTAAAAAAATGTGCACACTCAATAGAAAAAACAGATTGACCTTTATTTATTAAAACCAATTTGTTATTATTTCTTGGCCATCCACTATAATCTCAATACCATCTACTCCTACCCCATAGTCATCAATCACACAACTACCAACATAAAACCCAGTGACATGTGCAAACAACAAACGTCAAATGATTTCATGATAGATATGACGAATATAGTAATACCAAATATAGGCAATACTGAGCACCTATTCAGAGGGTTATAATACGCACTTATGAATTAACAAAAACACGCACCTGGAATTTTGTGTTACTGTAACATGACGATGCTCAACAGGGACCAACATCGACTTAATGGAGGATACATGTCATAAACTATATACTAGCCCTTGTAATATGGTAAAATCTCAAATACCCCTACAAGAATGAAAGAGGAAATGATAATTGCTTTCTAGAATAGTCTTTCCTAGCATATTATTTGCCACAATGCCAAAACTCATTTGATATTCCAGAGAAACTGAAATTCGGAATGGTGGTTTCACAACAAACAAGAGCAAAATAAAGTTTTGACCCTTTTTATCTTGGGAATTAATCCTCGTACAGCTTTGTAGAAGTCATATTTCTTGCTAAAAAATGGGAATGAAAGATATAAAGTTCACAAAAAATATTTTCAAGTAGAAATTACCACAAGGTATAGAATTACATGTGAATTTTCCCTCGGTGTTATAAATGGTATATTAAACAGAGCTCTTTTGCGCAGGGGAGTTACCAGAACCTTGTGGATAGTCCACTTTACGGGCATCAACTGTACACAATGAATTACTGAAATTGGATTACCGGCCCTGCCATGAAAGAAACAAGAAAAATAACCCGATGATCTTATCAAAGAAACCATGGAACATAGGATGCACTCAAATGTGATGATTTCCTTAATGGATCGAAAGATTACTGCAGCAACACTTGGCCATCTACCAGATGAATAGAATATACTATAACACACTACACCATTTCTAGGATTTTGTCACAGGCTATAACCGTTACTGATGAGATTTGTAATGGTTATAACCTGTTGTAAATAGGCCGTAATAAATAATTGTGAAACGCTTTTGTAACGGTTTTATCCGTGAAATTCGGAAACTACAGTCACATAAAATAACCGTTATAATAATTAATAGCCACAATTGATCTAATTTTAGGATTGTGACACGTGTCGTATTTGTCACATTTATCTTAACGGTTTTAATTGTTACTCTATTTAACAATTCAATGGACGACGCGTGGAATCTTTTTGTTACGATTATTGTAACACTTGAACTGTTACTCTCATTTGTAACAACTGAGATGATGACACGTGTAGATTTTACTTACATTTTTTGTTACAGTTTAAAAAAAAACTTCAATAACGGTTTTTGTTACACATGTAGCTTTTACTGAGATGATGACACTGTGACAAAACTTCAATAACGATTTAAAAAAAAAGGGTAGTCCAGGTTATTATCATAGACCTGGGCTTCTGGTTTACAGGCCTGCAATACAAAAAAATAAAATTGAAACACCATTTATACATTTTCAGTCTCCAAAACTATCCATACATTCTTCAACCAAACACAAAATAAAAAGAAGAAAAAAAAAATCTAGTATTCATAATTTCATTATGAAAGTTACATTTCAATCTCATTGTACTCTCATACATGCACATTACTGTACAAAGGTTGAAAAAACGTTATAACCATGGCGTGCTAAGATGATGAAAATTTCAATCGAAATGATAATTTCCATTTACAAATGCAAAGTACTCATGGACTTAATTCCTCAACGAATGGTAACATCATATATCCTGTCACAGAGATCTTGTAGGAACTGTTCCAATGCTTTAGCTGCCAAAATAGAATTTCAAGTGGTTAAATATTATGGATACGCAGAGGTGTACTAAGAGAGGTAAGGTTAAACTTCATAAGCAATGAAATTTGCAAATGCAAAAGGAACAAATAATGCTGGTAAATGATTTAAAAGAATCCCAATACATACACAAATCTAAATAGCATCCGTTGAATTCAAACTTCCAATACTAAAACAGGTACTAAAAAACTAAATAGGGGACAATCCAGTGCAATCTGTGTTTCATAAAGTGGTTGTTATTTAAGTACATGGAGTTTACATGCCAAATTTCTGTCGGGTCGCTTGAATTTGAGCTTTTTTCTACATCAAAATTCCAATAGATTTCTTTATCTACGAGTTCCCTGCATAGTACATGTAAAATGTGTAAAGAAGGTATTGTGACATTTCCAAATCTGTAAGCCAGTTTTTTAGTTATATATTATATTTAATAGAATAACTGTTTTTCATGACCAAAAATCCAAATTTGGAAGAGATGAATTGATTACCTATCTAGAACCAAGAAACGAAAATACGTAGTCAGCTTAAGTCTATGTCCCAACAACTAACTTAAATACCGGAAAAATCTCTGGAAGTCCGGACAGCGGATGTTGTCCCCTGCAGAACATCACAAACCGTGATCAGAACTAAACTTCCCGTAACAAAGGTTGTATTTTAGGATGACAACAACTAAAAAATATTCAAATAAAGACTTTACCTTTATATAACTATTGAACACAAACTCGAAAGCATCATGATTTCTGATTGTCCCACAGTCGTTGCAGAGGATCCAAACCTGATTATTACAAGGACAAACCACAAAACTTTAGAAACCAAACATCATGTGATACCAAGGAACTTAAATATATAATGATATGCATATCAATCTTGTTCTGGTGCACATAAGTCACCTCTTGATCAAGTTGTTCCCATGCACTAGACATCACAGACGGGTTTTGAACAAACAGGGCATGAAAACCTGCAAAAGATAGTAAGATCCATCACGTACAATTCAACTCTCCCCCCTGGTTCAACAAACTTCAAAGTTATATAGTTCAAGAATACTTACTGAAAATGTGTTTCTATCCCCTTCAAGCAATCCATGTGTATCATATGTTTGTATGGTAGTACACTAATGTTTTTGGTAGAATCAAACACATTCTGGAAAAAAAAATAGAAATCATACAACAAATTAGAATTCACATTCAAAAAACATAGCAAAAGACGAAAACAAGGAAAACTGTAATTCTTACCTCGAAACAAGTAGGACAATTATGATTCATTGCTCATTCAACATAACAGTGTGATTTGATTCAATGATTTCGCACAACAACATCTTGTAGTAAGATTTTCCAAACAAGTAAATACCACACAGTTCAATACTAAGAACCAATTAAGATGCTCCCCAGACAATCATTCCAAGGGGCATGGACTTTCTTACCACATCTATAACAAAGGAAGAAGTTCTCATTGCCTCCGGTTCTGTAATTAGGAGAGCGATGCATGAGCAAAGTAATATAAGTATAAAAATCAACCTGCGTATCCCACAATCATCAAAGTGGTATTGGTTCTTTGAAACCTAAACCAGAATACAGCTCAAGAAGCATACAAAAATAACAACCATAAGAACCATAAAAGTTTAGCAATTCAACTACTAATTATGGCTTACATCATCGTCGAAAAACTTGCATTTTGTACACAGTACTTTCCCATACAAACCTCACAATTTATACATTTTTGCTGAACCTAAAAGAAAGGTAGAACAAACATTATCAGTCCCTATAAACTATCTCTTCATGTGCTTAAGAAAGCTTAAATTTCATTAAGCTTTAAAACTCGCATCTTGTTCTGTATCACATGGAAAGCATATAACCCGAAAATAAAATGGTATGAACAGGTAAATCTAAACAAAATTAAAGTATACATTTGGAATGCCATATCGTTTTATCGTTAGCGAAACAAAGAGAAAATTAATCAACATTCCACTTCTTCATATGTTATTACTGGAAAATTCAGTGGAAAAACAAGTACAACTAATTTCAAAAGCGATACAAACATTTTTATGTTGCTTTTCGTAATTACATCTCTAATTTACGTCATGGAAACCATATCAGATGAGTACTATAGTCATAGACAGTACCATATGCAATGAAATAGCAAGTAGTTCTAACCTAAAAACTAACATGTATACAATAAAAATTGAATCCTTACCTACATATGCCAAACTGTATCAAAAAGCACCACACCATAACCCTTCTCTAGATTTTCTTTTCCTGCAATACTGAAAATACACAAGCGCGAAAAACAAATCAATTGAGTTCATTCATTACCATCCTTAATAGGATAGTCACATGACTATATACATTCAGCTAAGGCAATATACCAACAACTGCTTCTTGCATACCATCAGCCAATTCTTTGAAACCCTTGACTTAAAAATCAGATCCAAACAAAAACAAGAAAAGAAAAAAAATAAGTAATGAAAAATATGCACACCTTGACAAAATCAGATCAGAAACCTTCAAAAAGTAACAACAAACACCCATCATCTGGGTTGTGCCAAAAACAAATCAATAAAATCTAAAACCCTCGATTCATAAAATTTGAATACCATAAAAGAAAAAATCAGCAATGAAAAACAACCTTCAAAAAGTAACAACACAGTAACAACAATCAACCCTAAAGATCATCTGGGTTGTGCCAAAAAATTAACAAAATCTGAAACCCTCGATTCAAAAAAATTAGATCCAAACAAAAACAGAAAAAGAAAAACATGAAAACGAAGATAATGAAATTAGAGAAATGGGTTTTACTCTCGATTTTGATTTCGAGATTGACTTGAAGAGATTTGAAGTGAAAAATAAGATGTCTATCGAAACCCTTAAAAATTAAAAACCCAAACAATACCCTAATCAGTAAGTATTATGTACATAGATAGTGAGAGTTAGGGTATTCGGTGTTGGTGATTAATGATTAGAGAATAAATGATGTGGATGAGTTTTTCTGAGTTGGAGGAGGGAGATGAAGAAGATTGAGAAAAGAGCAGCGTTCTGGTAAGGTTGGAGCATATGGAGTTATTGCTTCCACTTGGGTTTGTTGTTGATTCAGAAAACTCAACATTTGGTTAGGGTTTCAGTCGAAAGAGAAGGAGATGGGGTGACTGTGTTAAGGTTTCAATCGAAGGAGAAGAAGATAAGGAGAGGGAGGCGGAAAAATAAATAAATTAGGTTTTCAATTTTAAATTTTCTCTCTCCTATAACTATATATATAACACCCTTGTTACGGTGCAGTAGAGCTAGACGACTAGTGACTTCGACACCCATATGATTGCTTTTGGAAGATCAAATGGATAACATCTTACCACGTGTCACAAAGAAATTCATTGGACGGCTCTCGTTTTTTTCGAATTAGGTGGTGCATTTTATATTAGGTGGTGAGTTTCTCTTTCGGGTGAACTGAAGATGAAATATATCAGAATTGAACATCCCAGGTTCAAAGATTACTATAGTTGGACCTGAGTTTCTCTTTCGGGTGAACTGAAGATGAAATATATCATAATTGAACATCACGGGTTCAAAGATTACTAGAGTTAGACGTGAGTTTCTCGTTCGGGTGAACTGAAGATGAAATTTATCAGATTTGAACATCCCATATTCAAAGATTACTAGAGTTGGACCTTAGTTTCTCTTTCGGATGAATTGAAGAAGAAATATATCAGAATTGAGCATCCCATGTTCAATGATTAATAGAGTTAGACCTGAATTTCTCGTCCGGATGAACTGAAGACGAAATATATCAAAATTGAACATCACATGTTCAAAGATTACTAGAGTTAGACCTGAGTTTCTCATTCGGGTGAACTCAAGATAAAATTTATCAGATTTGGACATCCTAGGTTCAAAGATTACCAGAGTTATACCTGAGTTTCTCGATCGGGTAAACTGAAGATGAAATTTATCAGATTTGAACATCACATGTTCAAAGATTACTAGAGTTGGACCTGAGTTTCTCTTTCGGGTGAACTGAAGATGAAATATATCAGAATTGAACATCCCAGCATCAAAGATTACTAAATTTGGACCATAGTTTCTCTTTCGGGTGAAATGAAGATGAAATATATCAGAATTGAACATCACCGGTTCAAAGATTACAAGAGTTAGACGTGAGTTTCACTTTCGGGTGAACTGAAGATGGAATTTATCAGATTTGAACATCACAGGTTCAAAGATTACAAGAGTTATACGTGAGTTTCTCTTTCGGGTGAACTGAAGATGGAATTTATCAGAATTAAACATCCCAGGTTCAAAGATTAATAGAGTTGGACCTGAATTTCTCGTCTGGATGAACTGAAGACGAAATATATTAGAATTGAACATCACAGGTTCAAAGATTACTAGAGTTAGACCTGAGTTTCTCATTCGGGTGAACTCAAGATGAAATATATCAGATTTGAACATCCTAGGTTCAAATATTACCAGAGTTAGACTTGAGTTTCTCGATCG
This sequence comes from Papaver bracteatum, assembly GCA_023529315.1. Classification (NCBI taxonomy): domain Eukaryota; kingdom Viridiplantae; phylum Streptophyta; class Magnoliopsida; order Ranunculales; family Papaveraceae; genus Papaver; species Papaver bracteatum. The sequence continues at coordinate 2,089,019 of JAJJWX010003506.1, forward strand.
TGTGAACTCAAGCTGAAATTTATCAGATTTGAACATCCAAGGTTCAAATATTACCAGAGTTATACCTGAGTTTCTCGATCGAGTGAACTGAAGATGAAATTTATCATATTTGAACATCTCAGGTTCAATGATTACTAGAGTTGGACCTGAGCTTCTCTTTCGGGTGAACTGAAGATGAAATATATCATAATTGAACATCCCAGGTTCAAAGATTACTAGAGTTGGACCTGAGTTTATCTTTCTGATGAACTGAAGATGAAATATATCAAAATTGAACATCCCAGGTTCAAAGATTACTAAAGTTGGACCTGAGTTTCTCTTTCGGGTGAACTGAAGATGAAATATATCAGAAATGAACATCCCATGTTCAAAGATTACAAGAGTTGGACCTTAGTTTCTCTTTCGGGTGAACTGAAGATGAAATATATATCATAATTGAACATCACAGGTTCAAAGATTACTAGAGTTAGACGTGAGTTTCTCGTTCGGGTGAACTGAAGATGAAATTTATCAGATTTGAACATCACATGTTCAAAGATTACTAGAGTTGGACCATACTTAGTTTCTTTTTCAGAGGAACTGAAGATGAAATATATCATAATTGAACATTCCATGTTCAAAAATTAATAGAGTTAGACCTGAATTTCTCGTCCGGATGAACTGAAGACGAAATATATCAGAATTGAACATCACAGGCTCAAATATATCAGAATTGAACATCAAGTAATTAGTACAGGCTGTGAAAATGAACATGTTACCCTTATTGGAAATGAGTGCAATATATATTATGAAGATTGTGAAATGACCAGATTACCCTTAACAGAAATAAGTAAAGTAAGTATAACATAATGACCATATTACCCTTACTTGAAAATGACCATATTACCCTTACTTGCAATAACTGCAATAAACATTATGGAGACTGTGAAAATGACCAGAATACCCTTATTGAAAAAAAGGTAAATATTATGGATTGTGAAAATGACCATATTACCCTTATTGGAAATAACTGAAATAATTTTTATGAAGAACTGTGAAAATGACCAGACTACCCTTATCAAAAATAAGTAAAGTAAATATTACAGACTGTGAAAATAACCATATTACCCTTGTAGGAAAAAAATGCAATAAATATAATGGAGACTGTGATAATGACCAGACTGCCCTTATTGAAAATAAGTAAAGTAAATATTGCACACTTTGAAAATGACCATATTACCCTTATTGGAAATAAGTGCAATAAATATAATGGAGACTGTGAAAATGACCAAACTACCCTTATTGAAAAAAAATAAAGTAAATATTTCATACTGTGAAAATGACCATATTACCCTTACTGGAAATAAGTGCAATAAATATTATGGGGACCGTGAAAATGACCAAACTAACTTTATTGAAAATAAGTAAAGTAAATATTACATACTGTGAAAATGACCATATTACCCTTATTGGAAATAAGTGCAATAAATAAATACTATGGAGACTGTGAAAATGACCAAACTATCCTTTTTGAAAATAAATAAAGTAAATATTACATACTGTGAAAATGACCATATTACCCTTATTGGAAATAAATGCAATAAATATTATGGAGACTGTGAAAATGGCCAAACTACCCTTATTGAAAATAAATAAAGTAAATATTACATACTGTGAAAATGACCATATTACCCTTATTGGAAATAAGTGCAATAATTTTTATGAAGACTGTGAAAATGACCAGAATACTCTTATCGGAAATAGGTAAAGTAAGTATTACAGACTGTGAAAATGACCATATTACACAATTGAATAAACTGAATAGGTAAAATTAACCTACTACATGCCTTACTTAGGTGCGCAAGCAATACGTGCCAGAAGATTTCTGGATGCATAAACCTTGAATATCCGTCGGCATACTGGGCAAGTACCAACTTTGTTGAACCAAGGTATCAGACATCTAGAGTGAAACGCATGGTCACACATTATGATGATAATATCATGACTGCCCACTAAAAGCTCATCCAAACAAATTCCGCACGTTTGTCGGTGAAAATAGGTGTCTGAATCTGTATAGCCTAAACTCCCATGTGCAGGATGGAATAGAAAAGCACCTTTTGGCAGACGGGTTGCCCCATATGGGTTTTCTTTCCTTATACAACTCTTACCACATGCTTTCAGTGAATGCTCCGCTTCACAATCATCTCCCAGATCATACACACATATGGTAGTAATTGTTGTAATAATACTTTTCTGCCTTTTTGTTGCAAAAAAATGATACTTGGCCCTTAAAGAAATTCAGAAACCTGGAAACAGTGTGTTTGTTTGTGCCGATGTACAAGGATGAAAGAGAGTTGGCATCGCAACAATTGCGGAAGACATCTTTTGCAAGTAAATCATCAAAGTCGATCTGAAACAATCTCCATGATAATAGATATTCGTACGGTGGTACGACTTGAGACGGAGAAACGTGAAGGTGGTTCAGAAGTAAACCACTCCTAGTGCGATAAACCCGTTTTTCTCTGACTTGAACCTCAATAAAAACTTTAGTACCTGCAGTAGGATTTGCCACTCTTTTATCAAGCACAAGTCGAATAGGATTCTTGTAATCCATACAAGGATAACACCATGAGAATGACATCTTAATCTGAAATATGATAATACTCCAGCAAAACGGTACACCTGCCGCAGAGATTATTAAACAACCAAATTTTCAGCAAACCGATAGGCGCAAAACATTAAAAAAAAACAAAAAACAAATAGGTGTTGATGTCACCGAACTGAGGCTGAAATTGTCGCTGATTCCTTCTTCTAGAAGAAACTAGACCCAATCAAAACTGGGAAAAATAAGATTGTGAGTAAATACTAGAAACAAAGATAAAAGACCGTAATCACCACCGCAGATTCACTTAAAAAAAATTTGAAGCAAGGTAGACTAAAAACCAGACAAAAAGAAGAAAATAACTAAATAGGTGATGAATCAAGATTGATACTACCAACAACTTATTTATACCTTAACATAAGGATTCAATTTGGAATTCTTGTCCCAATAGGAAATACCTTGCACCTTTAACATAAGGATTCAATTTATCAAGAGGCAAAATGCCCCAATTTCGACCACCAAGAAACAAAAATGCCCCAGACGTTAGGCAAGAAACCAAAATGCCCCAAAACGTGACCAAAATGCCCCAATCTGTTAGATATTCCGTTAGGCATGGTTAAGTGGTCAAAACAGTGAGCATGTGGCCACGCACGTGCCAAAAAATGACACTTTTGCCCTTCTGTCAAAATGGGGTATTTTTACTACCTTTAACTTCATTACACCACCGCCACCGCCATCACCACCATCGTCGTCGCCACCAACAACACCACCGTCACCGCCACCGCTGACGCGAATTACACCACCGCAACCACCAACACCGCCGCCACCCCCACCACCACCATCGCCACCACCAACACCGTCGCCGCCACCATCACAACCACCACAACCCTAGGTCTTGAATCCTGAAGTTTAAACACTGAACCCAACACCACCACCACCACCACCATCACCGCCACCACCACCACCACCACAACCACTACCGCTGAACCCTAAACCCTAAACCTTGAACCCTAGGAAACCACCACCACCGCAACCACCCCCACCCCCACTATCGCCACCACCAACACCGACGCCGCCACCATCACAACCACCACCACAACCCTAGGTCTTGAATCCTGAAGTTTAAACACTGAACCCAACACCACCACCATCACCATCACCGCCACCACCACCACCACCACCACCACAACCACCACCGCTGAACCCTAAACCCTAAACCCTGAACCCTGAACCCTAAACCTTGAACCCTGAACCCTAGGCAACCACCACCACCGCAACCACCAACACCGCCGCCACCCCCACCACCACCATCGCCACCACCAACCCCGCCACCATCACAACCACCACCACAACCCTAGGTCTTAAATCCTGAAGTTTAAACACTGAACCCAACACCGCCACCACCACCACCGTTGAACCCTAAACCCTGAATTTTAAACCCTGAACCCTGAATTTTAAACCCTGAACCCTGAATTTTAAACATGTGACACAAGGGCAAAATAGACTTTTCATCCTAGAGTTGACCAGTCAAAGTGAACCAAAATGCCCCGGCTTGACTATAATAGGTAAAACTAACGGATTTGGGCATTTTGGTTTCTTGCCTAACATCTGGGGCATTTTTGTTTCTTGCAAGAAACCACTCATAAATCTGATTTTGGAAACTCTACTACTACGCTGATTCTAGTATTCTTAATAGCCCCAAGATAAAGTCATTCCTAAAAGTGATTAGTTCTTCCTGAATCAACTAAATTCAAAAAAGCAAATTAAAAAAATCATTTTGATATAAAGGGGATATGGACTCACCTTTGTAATTAAATAGTACGACCGTTTCCACGGTGGGAAGGCCGACCGAAGAAGAATTTAAAAATGGGGTATGTCTGCGACTATTTTCGTCTCGTTTAAGGAAAGGTGATACTTTCACCCCGTTTCTGAAACAGAGCGAAAGTATCACTTTTCCCGAAACGGAGTGAAAGTATCACTTTTCCTGAAACGGGATGTGAAAGTTTACCTTTTCTTAAACGGAAAATTAGTCGATCCATAAACCAAAATATGGTTGCATGATGTGTTATGCATCCTTTGTGGTGTTTTGCAAAATGGCTATGCATTCAATTTTCGAGAATTATTCCTAAAATGAAAGTATCATTTTTCTTGAAACGGAGGAGTACATCGTTTTATTAGTTGCAACGGAAAAATAGTTGATGAAAAAACCAAAATTTTGCTACATAAACTATTATGTATCCTTTATGGTGGTTTGCATAATGGATATACACTTAATTTTCTAAAATTGTGCCTAAAATGATAAGTACCTCTGAATTTTTCGTAAAAAATCAAAATTTGATATTGTTGTTTGTGCTCGTTGGATAGGTTTTTTTATTAGCTTTCCAACGATCCAACGATATAAAATTTGTAAAATTCCAAGGCACGGATTTTTTGATATGTTATATTCAAGTTTGATTTTCAATTATACCCCTGAAAAGATAGGATACACAAGGATTATAGTAATTGGACTAAAAGGGAGGGACATTTTTGGTTTTTCGGCCCTAACCATTTCCAATCTTTTTGTGTCAATTGATCACTTACATTTTACAAAAAAATGGTCATATAAAGGTCCTCCCTCGCTTCGCTCGGTCGGCCCAATAAGGAGATCTGAAATTGCAGAGTAGCACTTTTTTATCTAAACGGATAGTTGTTATATAAAGGGAGGAAAAAGTTGCATCTGGTTTGGTAGATCTAGGGTTCGCTTTAATATATACTCCCTCCGTTCCACTTTAGATGAGTCTTCAGGGCTTTTTATTTGTTCCACATTATTTGATAGTTTTCATATTTTTTCCACAAAACTACCAACAATACCCTAACATTTTGTCTTGGAACCATAGATTTATTTTCAAATACCCTAATAACAATTACAAAAAAACTGAACAGACTGCAAGAAAAACCATGCCTAAACCGGGCTCTCACAACATTTTCAATGGCCCCACCCCTTGCTAACTCCCTATCACGCGGGACCCAGCTGTAATGTGAGAGCCCGGTTTTGCTTCTGTTTTTTTATGCGGTATGTATAGAAGTGCTGTAACAATTAATGTTTGAAGACTTTTCTTAAGGATATAAATAGAAAAAATTTATATCTCTCTCAATTTCTTAATCTACGTGAAAACTCCTAAAATATCATCTAAACTGGAACGGAGGGAGTATATTTTTTTCCCCAAGAGATTCGGTTTAAGAGGACCAAAGCTGCTAAGGGGCCGTACACGGACAAAGAAGCGGCGGTTGATAATCATATTTAAACCTACTTGAATCTAGGGTTTAAATTGTTTGGAAATGAATAATATTTTTCGATTATAAAAAAGGAAAATGTTATTGTATGCACCCATGCATAGGATAAATGCATTAATTATTCTTGGACTTCTAACATATTTTATTGGAAATATAATAGTGTTGGATTTATTAATTGTCTCATTAATCAAAAATATTAAATACGCCCAATTTCCATATTTACCCTTAAGCTCAATTACCATCATTGTTTATTTTGTGGTTTTGATTAGATTAACAAATTGCTCACGTACACAAGCAACAACTTTCTGCTTACATCTTAGTTACATTTCTCTCTTTGCATCTTTGTCAATAACGTCAATGCAAATAAACGTGATTTTTAAGGTTCCATTTATCCTTGATTTGTATCAAATGAAATGATCTCAATTACCGGGCATATGTACTAGATTGGTTTACTGATACTATATTGTTTTCTATATTTGGATGAAAAATGATATGTGTTCGTTTTCTAACTTTTTTCTATTGTCTTCGAACATACGACATCATGAATACCCAACTATTATTATGATAATAATATAGTGCTATTTCATTTTTGGCTGGGAGGGAGAAATAGTTGTATTAGATAACTTTTCCAAACCTAAGGGTATTTGTGAAATAATTATAATATTTATTAATAAACTTTATTTAATATAATTAATTCCAAGAAAAAAAATTAGAAATCCAAAGTAAAAAAGCATAATTAATGCTATATTATCATATGCATGGGTGTATTGGATAACATGACCCTAAGAAAAAAATATAATTCGTGCTCCCTCGAAAAGTGCAGAGCCAAGATTTTGGCCATGGTATATTTCAGTTGCAATCCAAAATACAATTCTATCCTCGGGTTGTTAGTATTACCTCTTCTTTTTCAGTTTTTCTTTCCTCTATCTATCCTTCCTTCTCTCTCTGTAATTTTCGATGAGAAAATTTAACCTTCAACTCAAGAACCGAGATTGAGTCGAGAGACACTGAACCAACTTTCTGAATTTCTTCTGCATCTTTCCTTTGTGATTCATTTGGATCAAGGATAATCGGTGGTATATAGTTCCATATTTCATCATATTTAGGAGTTCATTTGAATGTCAAATGGGTTTCGGTTAAGATCTTCGAAGAAACAATTTCTTAGATTAAAATTTGAACGCACCCTTAAATCTTCTGATTTCCAAATTTCATGTATTTCTCTAGTTTTTGTTTCTTGTTTAACTGATCTTTTGATTAAGGGTTTCGGTGGAAGTTTTGTCATTTCAGTCAGATTGTATATATAGTTTCCTAGTGAGAAATCCTATTATGGGAGGTGGAGGAATTTTTTGGGCTATTTTGATCACCGGTAAATTGATGGCTGTCAAGTTGTGCGAATTGGAAGTCAAACTAGTTGAACTTAAATAGATTGGGAATTGAATGATGTATTTGTTTCCACATAGTTGTCTTGCTCAATGATCTTGTGCAAGAGATTCTAATTTTGTTTTCTTTACTTGAATTCGAGTATGTGTATCAAAATTAAACGAACCCATACGATTACATTTCTCTAGAAAATACAAAGTCCTGTAATTAAGTAAGACCTAAAATCAGTTCTTCTTTTTGATTTTCTGAACCTAGAGTTGCCAAGTAATTTTAGTTGGTTTTGTATCATTCACCTAATTTCAAATCGTATATGCTACTTCATTGATTTGATTTATAGCTCGGGTTGTATACTTCTGCCAATTTTGAAAGAAATTTCACTACTTGTTACTTTGATTTTCTGGTGTAATTATCCTTCATTTTGAGTCTATTTTAAATCCGAACTTTGAATTTGGTTTTAAAATTGTAATGAAGGTTCTTGCCTTAAAATAACTGGTATGTCTATATGTTTATTTGGCATCATGCACAACATATTGTCTTCGTATTTTAAGGGTAATAACTCTTAACTTCAATTTAGAGAGACGGGTAGAGATTGGTTCATCGCTGTTGCTTGTATAATGTGAGAATCATTAGCTTGTATTTGTACTTCTAGTTTAGTCTTTCATGGTCTTAATGAAGCTAATTTAAGAATTATTTGACGTTTTCCTTCTCAACAGGTGTTCACTGATTTCGGTTTGGATCGTACTTTCCCCAAACCGGTAAGAATTTTCTTTGGTTGCCTGTTTGCTGTTTTAGTAGTATGGTCATTTTCACAGTCTGTAATACTTACTTTACCTATTTCCGATAAGAGTATTCTGGTCATTTTCACAGTCTTCATAAAAATTATTACACTTATTTCCAATAAGGGTAATATGGTCATTTTCACAGTATGTAATATTTACCTTACTTATTTCCGATAAGGGTAGTCTGGTCATTTTTAAAGTTTCGATAATATTTATTGCACTTATTTTCAGTAAGGGTACTATGGGCATTTTCATATTTTGTAATATTTATTTTACTTATTTCCGATAATGGTAGTCTAGTCATTTTCACAGTCACCATAATATTTATTGCACTTATTTCCATTAAGGGTAATATATGGTCATATTCACAGTCTATAATATTTATTTTTACTTATTTCTTATAAGGGTAGTATGGTCATTTTCACAGTCTCCATAATATTTATTGCCCTAATTTTTATAAGGGTAATATGGTCATTTTCACAGTATGTAATATTTACTTTATTTATTTTCAATAAGGGTAGTTTGGTTATTTTCCGATAAGGGTATTCTGGTCATTTTCACAGTCACCATAATATTTATTGCAATTATTTCCAATAAGGGTAATATGGTCATTTTCACAGTCAGTAATATATACTTTACTTATTTCCAATAGGGGTAGTCTGGTCATTTTCAAATTTTCGATAATATTTATTGCACTTATTTTCAGTAAGGGTAATATGGTCATTTTCACAGTCTGTAATATTTTCTTTACTTATTTCCGTTATTTTCACAGTCTCCATAACATTAGTAGTAATTTTTTTTTTCCAATAAGGGTAATATGGTCATTTTCACAGTCTGTAACATTAATTTATACATTTTCGATAGGGTAGTATGGTCGTTTTCACAATCGGTAATATTTAATTTACTTATTTCTGATAAGGATAAACTGGTCATTTTCACAGTCTCCATAATATTTATTGCACTTATTTCCAGTAAGGGTAATATGGTCATTTTCACAGTATGTAATATTTACTTTATTTATTTCAATAAGGGTAGTTTGGTCATTTTCACAGTCTCCATAATGTTTATTGCACTTATTTCCTACAAGGGTGGTCATTTTCACGGTCAGTAATATTTACTTTACTTATTTTTGATAATGGTAGTCTGGTCATTTTCACAATCTTCATAGAAATTATTTCAGTTATTTCCGATAAGGGTAATATGGTCATTTTCACAATCCGTAATATTTACTTTGTTTTTTTTCAATAAGGGTATTTTGGTAATTTTCACAGTCTCCGCAATATTTATTGCACTTATTTCCAGTAAGGGTAATATGGTCATTTTCACGGTATGTAATATTTACTTTACTTATTTTCAATAAGGTTAGTTTGGTCATTTTCACAGTCTCCATAATATTTATTGCTTTTATTTCCAATAAGGGTAATATGGTCATTTTCAAAGTGTGCAGTATTTACTTTACTTATTTTCAATAAGGGTAGTCTGGTCATTTTCACAGTCTCCATAATATTTATTGCACTTATTTCTTACAAGGGTGGTCATTTTCACGGTCTGTAATATTTACTTTACTTATTTTTGATAATGGTAATCTGGTCATTTTCACAGTTTTCATAGAAATTATTTCAGTTATTTCCGATAAGGGTAATATGGTCATTTTCACAATCCGTAATATTTAATTAATTTATTTTTCAATAAGGGTATTATGGTCATTTTCACAGTCTCCATAATATTTATTGCACTTATTTCCAGTAAGGGTAATATCATTATTTTCACGGTCTTCTGAATTTTTATTGCACTTATTTCGATAAGGGTTGTATGGTCATTTTCACCTCGTTCGGAAGAAGCAGAAATTTTTGCTGTGGCTTTGTCGAGAAAATCGAGAGAAAAGGTTGGTATTTGTCCAAGTCAAATGTCCTACAAAGTCATGACTTGTTGACTTGGTTTTGGTCCATTTTTCTAATATTAAGAAAAATAAAAAATAAAATAAAAATAAATATTGTATTTAGAAATTAAATAAAATTGTTATTTCGTATAACTGTTGCAAAAGTAGTGACAACCAAAATTCTAAGAGTGATTAATTCGGGGCGGTGAAATTTTTGGGTGAAAACATCCTGGCGAGATTGGGGTATACCCAGATTAATTAGGGTATACCAAATGAGACAAAATAGGGTCATTTTGAAGTAAAAGTGGTCACCCCTTAACCAAATATTTTCAAAATGGCAAAAATGCCCTTGTTTAATTAACACAAAAAAAAACTGATTAGGCTAATTAATTGAGTTTAGATTAAAATTTTGAAAATGAAAATTCAGTAGGTTAAACCTTTAATCCATCTTATGAGTTCGATTAAGATCGAAAAAAATTGGTTTTCAAAAAAGTGATAGGTCGGCAAGGTCGACGTTTGAATAAGGTGTCGGCTATAATTCTTCGGCATGGTATACGTTTGAATAAGATGCCGACCGGGTTTAGCCGGCATGGTCCTTGGATGAACAAAACGCCGACCATTTTTTTGGCCGACAAGGTATTTAAATGAAGAACATGCCGACTTTATTTTTTTGACACAGGAGATGGCTATTGAAAAATATTAGTCGGCAAGGTCAACAAAAAAAACCCCGCTGGCTGCTGAAAAAAATATTGGTCGGCAAGGTATTTAGAAAACACCCTTCCGGCTGTTTTTTGGCCGGCAAGGTATTTAAAAAGTACCCTTCCGGTTGTTTTTTGGCCGGCAAGGTATTAAAAAAATACCACAAATTTGTTGAAAAAATTCTGATCAGACGCCATGGCTGTTATGAAAAGTCGGCAAGATATGCATGTTACGACCTTGCCGGCTAAAAACACAGAAATCACAATTTTTGATTTCTAACCTAATATAACAGTCAAATCACACAACACAATTATGGGTTTGAGTTTAAACATCATTTATAGTCTTCTTTTCGCCCGTAAAATCGATAATTTTTTTGGAAAATCAATGTTGAAAATTTTTATATGGTTTTGGTTGATGAAAGAAGAAGATGAAGAAGAAGAAGAGAAGATTAAGAGTTGGTTAGTTTTTTAATTTTAGGGTTAATGAAATTAAGAAATGGGTTTATTTTTAAGATTTAATTAGTTCAAGGGTATTAAAGTAAAATCATCCTTTTTAATAATGACACACTATGTCCCCTTGAAATTGGGTATACCCCAATTAATCTGGGTATACCCCAATCAAGCCAGGGAAAACATCATTTTAGATTATAATTGTGATTGTCTGGATAATTGTCAACAAATATAATTGTTACTAGTAAAAAAGTTAAATATTCAGATTCATTATCACGATTACAAAGTTCAGCAACAGTTATAATTGTTGCAGGACTTATCACAGGTGTAACTGTGACAGGTTACACTGTGAGAAAATCCTGGTTTTGGTGTAATAAAATCTGCTTCAATCAAAATGGAAAGATATAAGATATTGACAATACTTCCAGGAAAAAGAGAAGGCAGTATGACTATCTTCACAAGCCTTAAACATACACAAAAAAAAGTATTGTCAAGCTTATACCTTTAAATTGAGTCCAACACGAATCCCTTCGACTTCTTTAAGGAACTTGAGAAACAACTCTGATGGCATTAAATCAATGTTGTATAGTTCATCCCATGAAACGGGTTCTTCACCACTATTTGAAACAGGCTCCATCCTTGAACAGTAAAAACTGCGGAACAAACAAACACCGATTGAATCCCCCTTTAACAGAACCATCAAAAAAATACCAAATTTTCCAAATTGTGAACAATATTTACAATGTCCCTCAACATTAAGAACTAATTAAGTACTCATTTCATACGTCCACCATATCACGACCACTCAAACATTGCAAATTTTACAAATTTTTTTTTTTTTTTTGAAGGAAAAAAAAGAATAAACCTTTATAGAATATAATAATTGGAAGCCATGAACAGGATAATTCAAGTACATCAGATAGATACAACATAAAAGTACAAAAGCAAAATATTACAACAACATAAGAATTGTAATATGACAAAAGTACATAATTGTTGATCATGGAAGCAATTGATGTAATTGGAGGGATGGTGTTTTGATTTTGCATCCACCATTTGGAAACTTCTTCTTCTTCTTCATTAAGAGAAAATCCTTCATAAGGATAGTTTGCACAAAACATCATTATCATAACCAATTCCAGTAGGCATTGATCTTGCTTGATTGAATTTTGATCATCGTCACACCGAAATTGATTGACTTCGAAGATATACATGAATATATCATCGGATTCCAATTGAAACGCCCGAAGGCTAAAGGAAATCGCACTAATGGCGCATATGAATACAATCACATGACATGAGATAGCCATGAGATATTAACAGTAAAACAAAAAACAAACCCTAAAACCTAAAATCACAAACAATGTGATTTTTTATTGAAAGCTTGAAAACTAATTACAAAACCCAAATCTACTCAAATCTGAAAAAATCAGATCCGAGTAGATTTAGATTTAGTGATGAAGAAATTTAGAAGAAGAGAGTTTTGGGAAAGTTTTCTAGAAAAAACGGTTATTCGGAGAGGGAGAAGAAGAGGTCTCAACCCTTTGTTCACAAATTTCACAATTTATCCTTACAAAAAAAAACATCAAAAGAGTTTATCCTCTACCCTTACACCTCATGAGTATCATCCCTAAGATTATTACATAAAAGCGGCTGAATTAGGGATTGTTCAACATTCATAAACAAATTATCAACTGGAATTAAACATTTTCATTCATAAACGTATTTACATTAGAGAATTTCAGTAGGGTCTTATGAAATTGAACTACAAATTGACCACAACATCCACCATTCACCACCAACATTACCATCAATAATCCAAAATCCAAAATCAACCACCTTCATGAGCTACCACTGGCCACCAGCATCCTCCACCACCACCCAAACCACCCACACCATAATCCACCACCCCCGCCACAATACTCAGACTAAAAATTATACAACATCAAGAAACAAAATTTCAATCACGAGGTGTAATTGTTTTTAGTGAATTGATAATCTAAATCAACAGAATAACAGATTTTTGTAGTTTATATATGAACAAAGAAAAAGGAAGACATAAAAGAGGAATCAAAAAAGTACCTTTACACTAAATAACAAAATTGAATATCACACACACCTAGACAATGAATAAATCAGAGAATGAACATTGATAGAATATAGTACCTGTCTTTAAGCCATCTAGAACTCTTCCTAAAAGACTCTTTCATCTTTCCTACAACAACATAAACTCTTATAACTGCAAAAAATTTCCTTCCTGTGTAATTCACGACCATTAACTCCAACTCTATGATAATGATGAACCCCCATTTTACTTTTATTTGATCCAAAATCCTTCATAAATAATGAAATTTGTTAGTGATTTCTACAGAAAAAGAAAAAAAATAACAAACAAAGAAATCCTAAGTTTCGATTTTTCCAACACGAGAAAAAACCCAAATCTCAGATCTGAACGATTTCTATGAGTTTTGATTAATAAAATTCAAATTTAAAAGAGGTAAATTTTGATTTCAGAAAACTTGATTCCAATTCGAATATCCCGATTTAGGTTTGGAAGAGAAGGAATAAAAAAAAAAGATAACGTTTTGGGAGAGAAAAGGGTTTTGATTTATGAGATTAGAGTTCAGGAGAGATATCTTGATTTCTGGAAGCTTGGTATTGATTTTGAAGATGTGGATTTAGGTTTAGAAGAGAAGCAGCTCAGGTTTAGTTGAGAGAGAAAAAATGGGGAAGGAGAAGGAGAAGAAGAAGATAATGTTCTGCGAGAAATGAAAAATAGATGAAAAGGGCTAATAATTAGGTTGAAATATACGTTTAAGCCCTCGACTATATTAATAAAGGCAAGTGTGTCCTTTTCTAATATTTTCCTTTAATTATCATTATTTGGTGCAACGTATTTATTGTGATAAGAAATGTATTAGAGTCTGCAACCTTAATATCCATTGCAAACCTAAAAATTCAAACGTTGCAAAAACCTGGATTTGGTGTAGTGCTTTCATGATTCGGACAAATCCCTCCTTGAATTCATTTTCTTCACCCGTCTCGTCTTTTCGCTGGTTTAGGGTGTTTTCTCTGTCTACAACTGACGCTTTTTCTTTTGTCTCTTCTCTCCGAGCCTCTAACCGCTTGCTCCTTCTTACCACCGTTAAAGGTTTTATCTGCCTTTCCATTCTTTGATCCTTATTCGGTACCTACAAACTAATTCTCCACTTGTCGCCTCACCAGTATCCTTTTAGATCTTTGATCTTAGATGTGCATGAATCACAAAATCTCGTCTAGATCTCAAGTTATTACGATTTTAAAACGGTTCCAACTTTTCTCAAACTCTTAGATGAGGATAAATCCTCGATCTAAAATCCATGTTTCTTGACGCCAAAATGTAACTACTGGAAATCCAGTAGCACACCCAAGTATGAAACCAAACAGATCTAAGACATCATAAATGCTTTGGATAAGAAGTTCTTTATTGATTAACCACACAAAGTAGTGAAAATACAAGTTATTGAATACATGGAAACCCTGATCTCGAACTCTAAGAAAAGTTATCCCCTCCCCAAATAAGCCAACCCATATACATTTCCAAAGGGCCTCTATGTATAGACCATCCTGTCATAATGGAGTACAACTCACTTTACTTCGCCTAATTGTCTTTAGGTTCTCGCGGATGCCTTCGCCCAGAGCATTTTCCATAAAGTTTTTCCCTTTCTTTCGCCGACAACCTCGGGTGCTTGTCGGGACAGCTGTCTCTTTGCTTGTTCCATAATTTACAGACTTCGCAGGTTACCTTTTCAGCCAAGTAACATTATTTCGCCTATCTTTACTTCGTGGTCGGTATCTTGCCAGGTACTCCAATTGATCCTTCCCAGTTTAGATTCTTATAATGAGTTACTTCACCTTAAGATGATATCTCGCGCACGGCTTTTCATTTCGTCAATTAGTTAATAATGACAACCCTGACTTGATTTGACAAGTCACTGAGGGGAACGATACAAGATCTTTCGGCAGGATTCCCCAAGAATAAATCGCATCTTCTCCTACGTCCATGTGACGAATCGTATTTTTGGTATCTACACTTGATGCGAACGTACATTGGGTTTTCATCTAGTTAAGATTTTAAACTCTCACATTTTTCTTCAGAATTCAAGCAAGAAACGAGTTATCATACCTCCTGAATAGATAAACAGGGTGTTAGTCCTCAAGGGAGTTGGGGGAGTTGGGTGTAGTTAGGTTTTTTCCTGTTATTCGTGAGGGAGTTCGAAGGAGTTTCTCGAAATCCCCGTTGGTCATGGGAGAGTTTAGAAGACTCTCCCATGACTCCCTAGAAAACCCTGTTAGTCGTGGGGGAGTTTGAAAGAAACTCTTAAACTCCCTGTTAGTCGTTAAAATTAGAATGCTAGGGAGTGGTGTTTATGGGGGAGTTCTAGGGAGTTTATAGTGTATTTTTTCCTCATTCCAAATCTCTCAAAAAAGTAGAGATTTTGGGAGAGTCTCTCAAACTCCCTACACTCAAAAAACCAAACTCTCTCAAACTCTCCATACTCTCTTAGGGCAATTCCTATGGGATGAACAAACTCTGAGTTTGTTCATTTTGATCCCACTATGGGATGAACAAACCAAGAAAATGGATTTTCAAATGAACAGATCTGTTCATTTTAACATTGAGACAGTATAATAGACGCGCGTCTGGTGAAATGGCGCGCGCCATGTCTAAAAAATCGGGAGACATCATAGATGATGCCCGAGATATCCATCATAGAGCGCGTTTGCATTGAAAACGCCAGCGTTATTAAGCCGAAATCTAGCGTCATCATACCTGTCGCCAACGGCTATGTTTCAATTTGTGATCCAACGGCTGCATTTTGTTTAATTATATAAATACTCTTACTTTCAACTCTAAATTCACACATTCTTCTTCAAACTCAATTCTTGAGTGAACATGTCTCGACCCCGATCAGTTTGGC
The DNA here is from genome assembly GCA_023529315.1 of Papaver bracteatum. Taxonomy (NCBI): domain Eukaryota; kingdom Viridiplantae; phylum Streptophyta; class Magnoliopsida; order Ranunculales; family Papaveraceae; genus Papaver; species Papaver bracteatum. Next base: position 2,105,020 of record JAJJWX010003506.1, read on the forward strand.
GAATTCCGTTTACTAAAGAAGAAGATGAATCTATTTGCAGAAACTATGTTTTTTTATTTACTCAGCTTGCTTCGGCAAACTATCCATGGGTGAATTTCTGGGCGGTTATTCACGATGGGTTCTGCAGTGACACTCGTAATCCTAGTCGTCGTTCTATATCAAACATAGAGTATCGTTTTGGTACAATTCAGAAAGAATTAAATGAGTTTGTAGCTTTAACCATACACGTAAATCGATATCGACTGAGAGGTGAAACTAATGCCGAGATGGTGACAATATCGTTGTCTGAATGGCGAATATAGAAAAATGTGGCTTTCTCTTTAGACAAATGTTTTGAAATCCTTAAGGTGTTGAACAGTTTCAACCCCTTCCTTGGTTAAGCTACCTACTACTTCTCTCATTAGTGAAGCTAACGTAATATGTAGTCTGTCGTAATTGAGTTCAGCCTATGTAAAATAGTTACTTTTAAACATATGTATTTTATTTACTTAATTTTACTTTTAAAACGAAAACTACAAATGTAGCAGAATTAAAAATTACAAAAACTACAAATATAAAACGTTATTTCTATCTCGCTCATCTCTAACGTCGCTCATCTCTATCTCGCTCATCTATATCTCTAGCTACCCCGTTGTTAGCCGCCAAAAATTCAGAGAGTTCTGGGGATAGACCTGCCGTCAAGATACTTTGTAAATTTCCAAATGGTGATAGACCTGATAGACCTGGATGACCTGGTTGAACAAAATAAGGCAATTTGTAAACACTATGTGTACTCGGTCCAACACTCTGTGTACTCGGTTCAACACTCTGTATACTCGGTCCTCCCAGCATATAAGAGATTTTTGGTTGTGGTGGTCCTGGTGTGTAGCATTCACTTTGGTCGTATGACACTTTAAGGTTGTATGCCACATTTGGGTTGTATTCCACATTTGGGGTGTAGGGCGAGAATGAAGATGAAATGCGCCTAGGTTCAATCCTATATGCCTGAGGCTGATATACAGGCACAATTTGTGGTGAAGAATGAGGGATGTGTTGTGTCTCTCGCACCATTGTTTCTTCACTTTCGTGCAATGCTGATCTGTTGTTTTCTGGGCTTTCGTGCCATGATAATGTGTTGGAATCGGAAGAATGTGACTGCCGCACATAATCATTTGCATTTGGCACGTAATCATTTGCAGTTGGTGGTGGAGTTGGAGACATTCTATACATTGTGTTTGAATGCCAATTCCGGACTGTTTCCAAGTGCATCGCATGTAATTGTCTTGTAAGCCAGTGCAGATCGTTGAGTTGTTTTCGCATTTCATCCTCACTTGTAGTGACATTGTTGTAAAGATAATCACGTTCCATACCTTGGGAAACAATGGGGATCGTGGTTAGCTCACCTTCTGAAGTAATACTTTGCATCTCCCAACTAATTTGAGGCATATTTGACGAGGAAGATGAAGAACTTGCACCCGTCCTGGGATAAGACACGAAGCTTGGCTCTTCTGGAGGTGGTTGGCTAGGAATGATATTTGGATTATGGGAAAAAATTGATAATCCTGGAAAATCAACCCCATATACGCGTACTATTTGTCCCAATCACAGGCTGCGCAATTGAGTTGTACCAGTTTTGGTACTCCTTATCACTAGAAACCTCCCTTGTATTTAGTTCATAACTCTCCCAATTGGCTACTCTCAACCTAAATAAATCCGATGCAGAGGTTTCCGTCTGTGGTGGCGGGTTAATAGCCCTTACAAGTATACCTCGTAGTTGGTACTGCAGTCTTTCTCCCAGATACCAAACCCCTCTTCTTGATTCTGAACTGTAAAAAACAACTCTACGAGAAGAATAATCAAGAATACGTACTCCAATCACTTCATTATACTGAGGATAATGATGGTAAGTGCGAATAACTACATTGTTGTGGTTCCGAGTCATCTGTTGTACTCTCTGCAGAAAACTGCAACCATAGACGTCTGACCCAGTGTTCTTCTGCATGTTTCTCCTCGTATACATGTCAAGCATTGGAAATTTATGTGTCGTCTTTTAGGATTGGTTTACCAAGACGGAAGTTGATATACCACCAATACTGCAAATTACTCCATTATTTTAGTAAATAATAATCCACATTTGTTCATAAATTTAAAAATAATAATTTTGATATTTACCTCTATGATGATCCAAAAACCACAGTATTGTTTATCGCCCGTGGACGCTTTATCCAGCGCAAAGTAAAGTTGTCCTAAAATTGCAGACCCCCAGTCATAATCTAGTGCTTTATCCAGATCTTCTAATGCTCCAAACCAACCGACATGAGCAACAGAAGTTGAGTTTGGAAAGAAGACCTGACCAAGTACCCATAAGATAAACACTCTTTCGACTTCATCATAGTCGTCTACATCTCCAGGGTTTTGGGGTGTCATTAGGAAACTCTTCAAGGCCTAACATTTAACCCCTTTTCCTTTCAGACTTTTATCAATAGAGATTTCTGATTCCATAAACGAGGAACAACGCGACTCCCATTTACTATTTAAGATCCATTCGTTTTCGTCGAATGGTGGCGGGTTTCCACTTCCACTTGGGATCCCACAAATGAAATACAAATCAAGGGGAGTAATTCCTATGACAAGTATAATATCAACTATGATTAATTCTTTCGATTATTTAATTATTTAAAAAATTTAGGTTGATTTTAAGAAACATACCAATTTCGAAATCCAGAAAATGAAATGTGTGCATCGTCTTCCACCACCTTTCTACCACTGTTTTTGGAATTTTTTTGTTATTTAATCTAGGCTCTATTCTATAAAGCCCACGCCAAGGATATCTGTTAACCCTTGTTCGGACGGCTTCCGGTAAATTGTGATAAACAACATTTAGTTCTGAAAATCCACCTCTCATGGTATAATATTCCTCAGATCGTTCTCCATGCCCCGACACATGACCAGGAACTAATAGTGGAGCAGCAACTGTGATTGGATTACTAAACTCTTCTTCTCGATTTTGAGAAAAATCTACATTTGTGTGAGGTAACGGTAACGATTCACCTTTTCGATCCCTTTTATGCTTTACACTGTTTTACACTCTTCTCGTAAAATTCATATCGTAATCAAAATATTTGAATTTATAGATAATATTTGAAGAGTTTATAGGTAATATTTGAATCGAAATATTTGAATTTAGAATAAGGAAATGGAAGTGGTGTGACTGAAAATAGAAGGAGGAGTAGGAATTTATAGTGAAGGGTGGCTGACCGTTGGAGAAATATGGGCGTTAGGGATCCGACCGTTGGAGACTTCGTTCCTAACGCCCGCGACAGCTTGCCTATCTTAGGCGTCAGCCAACCTGTCGCCCGAGTCATCCACGATAACGCTCGAGTCTGTGCTTCTTTCGCTCGTCTATTCACCGAGCGCCCAGTCCTTTCCCATAGTGGAAAACCAAGTTTGGCCAGCCACCTGGCTGAACAAATTTTGGTTTTTGGCCATTGCCATAGGAAATGCTCTTACACTCCCTCAAAATCCCCAAAATTCAAAATACATTAAACTCCCCCAAACTCACTCGTGGACTAACCCCTGAAAAATTCAGTTGATTATCCCGTCCACCAAATTAATCAAGTCTTCTTTAACAAATGGATCTTCTCCACGCTGCACGTCTCCTTGCATGAACTCAACATACTATTCTTTAGGATAGGAAATGGATTTCAGATACGGTTTCAAATTGAATGTACCTGCAGGCAGAACAGAATTCATATCATTGAACAGGCATCGATGAGTCAATAATGATAGCACCTCACCGACTTTCTTATTTTGTAATATAAAAAAGAAATTGAACGGGAGAGGGACAATACCTGCTACCTCCTCATCAAAGTAATCAAGTCTTCATAAGTAGATGGATCTCCTCGCGTTTCATCTCTTTTAATAAAATCAACATTCAATTTTTTAAGAAAGGATAGTGATTTGAGATCATAGGTTATAGACCTCTTCACTTGTGGGCAATTGAAGATGACTAATTCCCGAAGTGAAGTCCATCCTCGTAAATCCGGAAGAAACTTAAGAACTGGGCAATCAACGAATTGCAATTTCTGAAGAGAGCTATCATCATTTATACCAAAGCCTTGAAACTGATTGCACCCTGTAATATCCAGAACTCGAAGATTAGAATTGTTTTGGAGTATGCTTATTGGGAAGTATACAAGCCCTTCGATATTCTCCAAAAATAGGGTTGTGAGAGATGTCTGGCTTCTCCCAACTGAGTATACTAACTTGTGGTCGATATTCTTTAATTCCATATACACCAGACAAGGAAACGAAGGAATTTCTGTCAACCTTTTGCAGCCATTAATCCACAGATGTTGAAGACAATGAGGATATGAATAACACAATTCTTCAAGAAGGAACATATCAGTAATTTCCAGTTGAATCAAGGAAGGAGCTTCACCAATATCTAAACTCTCCAAACGCATTCCCTTAAGACAAAGACACGTGAGACGTGGAGCCTGCACAACATCTGGAAGTTTTTTTATTCCTTTGCAGTTTATAAGATCCAACCGCCTCAAATTTGGAAGACCAGATGGAACACACATCCACCTGGGAAAGACCCGCACCCTGAAGTTCGTTATAGTTAACTTCCTCAAACCAGTGGGTGGTTGGAGAGCTTCAAATACTTCTGGATCATGAGACCCTTCACCCCAATGTAGATACAATATCCGAAGATTCTGTTTTCCTTTCAAATTTGCTCTCGCAGCATCCATTGGGTTTTCAGCATTTTGAAGATTCCAAATAGACAGCGACTTAAGAAAATTTAGGTTTTTCAGCTCTTCAATACCAACGTTGCATTCAGCTTCATGTATACATTTTTTCGGCACCGAGTAGCGCAAGGTTTCAAGCCAAACTAGTTCTCCTGCACCCAATATATTTCCCTTTCCGGAATTAAATTCTCTAAGTTTTGACCAATTTTTGACATATTTGGGAACATCATACTTGGAAAGATCCACATACTCAAGATTGTTGAGGTTAGCACAAGACTCCGGTAATACTCTGATCCAAGTACTCTCTAAGCTAAGGTATCTTAACTGAGTTAATCCTCCAAAATCATCGGGTAATTCTCTAAGCAATGGAAAGTTTCTGAAATCAAATATCCTTAATCTAGCAAGACCTCTCACAGACTCTGGCAAGGCTTTTAAATTTTTGCAAGTATTGACATCTAAAGTTTCCAAATTGGAGAGGGTGGTGACAGAAACAGGTAATTCTTCAAAAGGGTTGAACGACAAATTTAGAAATCTGAGACCTTTTAAACCAGAGATAGACTCGGGAATGACTTTTAAATCAGAATGATTGAGATCAAGCGTTTCCAAATTACTAAGAGTTGTGACGGAATCAGGTAGTTCTACCATATCAGTCCATGAGACTTCAAGATATCTTAGTTTTTGTAAAGATTGCATATTTGTAAGAAGATTTTGAACACCAAATAAACAAGTCAATACCAACGTCTCCAAATTGTAAAGTTTTCTGATGGACTCATCATTCTTTACTTCTCTAAGATCAACGGAGATAAGGTGAAGGTACCTTAAATGTCTCGGCTTTAAACTTAAAAACGGCAACTTTGGATAGGAAAAACTTGGTGAACGACCCACATGTAAGATGCGTAAGTGCTTATTTTCGGAGAATATACAAGGATCTACCAGGTTTGAACCTTCAGGGATAAAAACGGTCCGCAACTTGTTTGCGTTACTTAAGCTTTTCAAAAATACTGTTGATGATAAATCCGCATCCAATATTAGCTGTAACCGACGCATTTTAGATGTATCATTCAACTCACTCACCTTGAGACACGCAAATTCCTGATCCCCAGCAACAAATTTTGCAAGATCATGGACGAGATCATGCATCTTGCACGTCTTTATGTCACCCAGTAAATTCTTCTGGACACCATCCAAAAACGAACTCCATACCAAATTCTCAAAGTATTCATCTGCAATGTCTTCATACTGATTGTAGGGCTCCATATCCTTAATAGTTCCATATCCTTAATAGTATCCTTAATAGCGAAACTGCATTTTTTCGCTATCTCTCGCCCTATTCTTGTCATGTTTGCTGTCTTCTTCGCTCCACCGGGGGCAAATGCTTTCTTCTCAATAATAGACCAACATTCATCATGTTGCAATGGTTCCAATTTGTAAGGAGGAATACACCCGCTAACAACATCTGCAATCTGAGATTTACGAGTAGTAATTAATATTTTACTTCCTTGAGCACCAACAAGCAACTGATTGTAGAGTCTCTCCCATTCCTCATCCTTCTCGTTCCATAAGTCGTCAAGTACTAGCAAATATCTCTTCCCGTTTAATTGTTCCTCAACTTTAGTTACTAGTACATCTAAGTTTGATGGAGAATCAAACTTATTCTTAGTCGCGGACTCCATAATTTTTGTTAACAGCTTCTCGACATCAAAATCTTCAGACACATGGACCCACATTGCTAGATCAAAGTACGTATTTACCAATTTATCATTGTAGACGAGTTGAGCTAGAGTTGTTTTACCAAGTCCCCCCCATCCCCACTATGGAAACGACAGAGACCTTTTCAGGACTGCTATCAGATGGTGGTGTTGATGATGATGGAATGACTTTGGTTAACGTATTTATTATTTTCTACTTTTCATCCTGCCTCCCTATAATTTCTGATCCATTAATAGAAAACGCGGTTTGTCGCTGACTGCATTCACCAGGGAGAATAGCAGTATTGCTAGCAGGTGTAGTTTGCAACTTAAACCTCTTCATATCTTTAGAAATTTCATCTAACCTCTGATTGATTTTTTTTTATTTTCCTGGTCATCTTGAAACGAAATGCGAGCGGGTTGGCAGATGAAACGAAGTCACGAGCCTTGAGTTTCAAGCCGCTCCCCCTTTCACACCTACGCATGGATTCATAGGGAAACTCATCTATGACATCATCCGCATCATAAGCCACATCTTTAAGTCTTCTCAACCAAAGTCTTATAGCTTTATCGGTCACTTGCCGCCTTTCAGCATCAGCTATGACGGCAAGAATCGTCTCTAAAGTTTCTTGAAGCTTTTTCAGTTCATCTTTGACACCCCATGCCAGAGTAATCTCTTGAGCAAGAACAGGAACCAATTTCTTCTATATTTCTGTTACACAGTTGGCAAAAATTCCTTCAAGGGCCATAATAAGATATTGGTATCGAGTAGAAAGTACTTAATAATGAGAAAAAGAAGAGTTGGAGACTAAGATATTGATACTCTGAAGTGATGTGCAAGGGTATACTAGATCTTGGAGAGTTTTATAATGGTTTTTCTTGAAGGATTGAATAGAAAATCTACTCTATATGAACTGTGTGGGTTTAGTTCATAGTCTAGTCGTCGTCCTAGTCAATACGGTTGCCATTACTTACTACTATACAGCAATAATGCAAAGATAAGTGTTCAAGGCTACAAGAATTATGTGTGTATATATAGTTGAGTGGACCTGGTCAGCATAGTTGCCATTGTTTACAATTTGTGGGTTTCAAATCTCAACTAACAACTAGTATATTTTCATCCACACATCTAACGCGGAGATGTAGAAAAATAATAATTTTCTTTGAAAAAGGGTCTTAACTTTAGGGCCTACTTACGGTCTGGGTCGTGAAAATTTCAATTGATGCCAAAGGGTCGAAGACTGACTGTTGACCGTGAGTGAACTTTTAGTTGACTTTTTAAATTTTCCAAAGCTACCGACTGTCAATTGACCTGTGTTGACTGTTTTGGTTATTGTCTTTTTTTTTTTTTTTGGTAAGGTTATTGTCAATCCTATAACTCTTTTTTTTTTGAAGTGAAAAGGGTATATATTAAGAAAAAAGAGGTAGAAAATATTTACAGAGGAGTGTAGAGATTCCTAAACCCAAAAAGACTAATACAAGATATCTATCTCATCTGCATAATCTCATCCCACTGAAACAGAATTTGGTTCATAGATACACCATTAAAAACTTCCGCTTTCGAACTCCATAAGCAAATATCTAGCTTAACCGCATACTCCAACTCAACCTTAGTTCTCATTCTTCCGCCATGAACTCTGCGATTTCTTTCCAACCACAGTTCCCAGCAAATTGCAAAAGGAATTAGGTGCCAAACCCTTCTTAATCTCTTTGGAAGGCTATTCATACCCCAGCTTTGCATCAGACTCCTTAAGTCTTCATTGAAGACCCATGTCACCTTCAAAGAATTTAGAAAAGTATCCCACAACCCCTTTGCCCAGCTACAATGCAAGAAAAGATGGTCTTGAGTTTCTACGTTTAAATTGCAAAATACACAGTTCACTGAATTGACCGTTACCCTCCTTTGCCTCAACATGTCTCTAGTCGGAATCGAAACTTGCATAGCAGCCCACATTAGGAACGTCGCTTTAGGTGGAACACAATTGCTTGTCACTGTCTTCTCATACATCCAATTTTCTTCCACATCATCCAGATTGTTATAAAGAGCCTTAGCTGTAGACAAGCCATCAATTACATCTTCCTCATCTGTAGACAGCCCAATGTTCCTCAAGTCGTGTTTGATCTCAAGAAGATCAATGCTTTCCGCCGGGTCTAAGGCTCTTGAGAAATTGAAATTCCAAGAGTTTTCTTTCATCTGGGCCACTGTGTTGAACTTCTGCCTGCTTATTTTATATAATCTTGGATATTTATCCTTTAGAGCCCCTTTATAAGACCACCAGTCATGCCAAAATCTCACACTTCTTCCATTCTTCACACCGATGTTAACAGCTTCATAGAAATCTTTGTTTGCTTTAAGAATATCGAACCACATACTTCTTTTTGTTGCTTCTCTAGTCTGTATAGGAACCATGCATACCCCGTCAGCATTAGTTTTCTCACACATGATTTGTCTCCACAACGCCGTTTTCTCCACCGCATATCTCCCATGCCACTTTGCCAGTAAAGATCTGTTAAGCTGTCTTAGGTTTCTTATTCCTAACCCTCCCTTCCTCCTTGATTTACATATTTTTTCCCATGAGACCCAACTCATCTTCCTCTTGTCATCATCTTCCCCCCAAAGAAATCTTCTCATTATAGTATTCAGCTTCTTCTCCACTGACACCGGAAGATAAAAAATAGATAGGAAGTAGATTGCTATGCTCTGCAGAGAACTTTTTATTAAAGTTACCCTTCCTGCCTTGTTAAGGAATTTTCTTTTCCATGGTGCCAATTTATTTTTCATCCTCTGAATTACCACCTCCCAAATTGCGACGTTTCTCTTATTAGCACCAATTGGTACTCCCAAATACGTAATGGGGAGATCATCCAGCCTACACCCCAATTCCATAGCTATCTCTTGCACCACACCATCTGCACATATGCTCGTCATGGAGCTCTTCTCCAGATTCAGCTTTAAACCAGTTAACAGTTCAAATAACACCAAGATAATTAGAAGTCTTCTTACCTCCAGTTTCGAAGCATTTAGCAAAATGATTGTATCATCCGCAAACTGCAGGTGAGAAATCACAGTTCCACCCTATGCTACTTGGAAACCACCAATTTTGTTATCTTTCACCGCATCTGTCAGGAGCATTGAAAGAACTTCTACCACCAAAAGAAACAGAAAAGGTGACAATGGGTCACCTTGTCTAATCCCTTGAGAAGGCTTAATAATATTTGTTGCTACCCCATTCACCAGGATTGAGAATTGCGCTTCTGTGACGCACCAACGAATCCAATTAATCCACTTCTCTCCAAAGCCGTTCTTCCTTAGAATAGTAAATAGAGAAGGCCAATTGACCTTGTCAAATGCTTTTTCCATATCTAATTTACAAAGAATTCCTGGCTTCTTTTGCCGTAATCTACTATCAATGCATTCGTTAGCTATCAAGATGCCATCCAAGATTTGTTTATTCTTCATGAATGCTCCCTGAGCAGTGGAAATCAGTTGAGGCATCACCCACTTCAATCTTTCCGCCAGCAGCTTGGAGATAATTTTATAGAAGCTGCTAATCAAGCTCAAGGGTCTGAAATCCTTTACTGTAGCTGAATCTTCTTTTTTCGGTATCAACTTCAAGAAGGCCATATTCAGTCTCCAATCTAGTTTTTCTTTTCCATGGAATTCATTAATTGCAGCTTTGACGTCATGTTTAAGAAAACTCCAACAAATTTTGTAAAACTCTAGATTATAGCCGTCTGGCCCCGGTGCTTTGTTTGCGCCACAATTCTTAATAGCTTCAAAAATTTCATCCTCCTCAAACGGTCTCTCCAACCAAGTCTGCATACCTTCTTCAATTTTCTTGAAGTTCAAATTTTCAAAAGAAGGGGTTACTGTAGTAGTAGTAGTAAACAAGTTTGTATAATAATTTTGTATCTCTTCCTTAATTACCTCCTGGTTAAACACATCTCTCCCTGCCACCTGTAACTTCGTAATGCAGTTCCTTCTTTTCTTCGCATTTGCCATTTTGTGGAAGAATTTTGTATTTTTATCACCTTCTTTGAAACCATTCACCTTTGCTCGCTGATGTGCCATTCTCGCTCTTGTTACCTTCACTGTGTTCAAATTCAAAAGCCAAGTAGCCCTTTCTTCTATCTGAGCAGCAGTTAGACTATTAGATTCTTCAGCCAAGTTCAGAGTGTTAATCTTCCCCGTTAATTCATCTTCTTGTTTTCGCACATTCCCGAAAGTGTCTGTGCTCCACTTTTTGATAAAAAATTTCAAGTTTTGAAGTTTTCTAAACAAAATGTAATCTGGAGTCCCCCGAAAAACCATATTCTTCCACCAAATTTCCACAAGTTTGGCGAAATCTGGATGCTTTAACCAGTGATTCTCTATTTTGAAACTTATTCTGACTTTTACCGGAGAGAATAATTCCAAAATAATACCATTATGATCAGATAACGTTCTTACCAGAGCTGTTTGAGTTGCTGACGAAAATTTGGCATCAAAAGAAGTACAAACCATGAATCTATCCAGCCTGCAAAGCAAGGGATCATCCTGTTTATTGCTCCACGTATAAGCTCCTCCATTTAAGGGGAGGTCCACCAACTCTTGCTCCATGATGAAATCATTCAGGAAACTCATGTTTCTTGTATCTCCTCCACTTCTATTTCTTTCAGCATCGCTCCTGACCGCATTTAGATCCCCGAAAAAACACCAAGCCTCGTCCGACCATTGTCTTATCTCTGCTGCGTCTCTCCAAAAAGCTTCTCTTTCGTTATAATCGCACGGTGAGTAAGCATTCGTAAGAATAAACTTGAAACCCGTATCCCTGAATCTTAAGAGGCATGAAATTGAGTTCACACCCATCCTCTTATCAAGCAATTCCAAAGAGGAGTTATCCCAAATAGATAACAGTCCTCCGCTGTTCCCATTCCTTCCTTGTGAAGGTAAATACTCCCACTCAAAGTCTGCATCATACCACAGCTGCCGAACAAACCAGCTAGAAATACTTTGCAGCTTTGTTTCTTGAATACCACATGCCAAACATTTGTGAAGAAAGATTAAGTCTCTCAATGCAATCTGTTTATTGTATGCATTCAACCCCCTTAAGTTCCAGTTGATTATTTTAGACCCCATCAGCAACGCCGTCTTCCCTTGAGTTCACCTCTTCCGAATCGTCTCCATTCTCCTGAGTGTCACTTGAGAAAGTTGTGTCACAACTATCTTGAACCTTTTTGCCTTCTGCCAATGCTTTGTATCTGTCCCTATATTTGAACAGAATTTCTTCGATAACCTCCTTAGCCCTCTTCTCATCTTTATTCTCAATACCACCGAGATTGCAACATAACTCAAAGACCAACTTAGAGGTGGAGAATATTACCTCATTTGAGTCAATGTCAATTTCTTGTAAGTTTCCCAGATTTATTACTATCTGATCCTCCATAACATTAAAAAGATCTTTTGGATTATTAATTTGCAATGGCGCAGTGAGCTGTGCCACCATATCATTATCAGTAGCCGCTTCTTCCAGCATTGGATTTTCATGCACCACCATTTGCAGGTCGTCAGGACTACCTGAGGAAGAAACCTGATTGTTTACATAATCCAACGTTTTAGTGTTCTCTGTTGTCATAGCAGGAGCCCCGCCTTCACTTCTGCTCATTAGTATCGGAGAAAACTGTGAACCAATATCCGTCGTCGTGTATTGATTGACTGAGAGTTTGGGTACCACACATCCCACCACCTTCAAACACCCAGAGTAATTCATTTGCCAATATGCTATCAATTAGTTTCAACCTAGCTAAAGTGGGAACTCCATTGTCATCTAATGATTGCAACTTATTGTTAGTTTGAGTTTTCATCATTTGAATCGAGAATTGAGTTCTGCATCTCCACTCCCACTCTCCACCGTTCTAGAGTCTTCGTTTTCATTCTCACAAAGTAACGTAGTATTTCTCCCCTCCGTCCCATCTAATCTGAGAGTCTCATTTTGAGTGGTTACCACCTCCTTAGTCATGTCAGGTGAGTGCACGTCCTCCACTGTTAACGATTTTTCTCCCTGAGTTGCATAAGATTTCTCCTTTAGGTTTGACATATTCTGCATAGTTTCAAATTCTAATAATAAGCGCTGGAACTCCCCTAACGAAGCCTTATTCTTAGGGACAAAATGATAATCCTATTCAACTGAAACTGCCCAAGTCTGGGCTCCTTCTTCCACCATGAGAACCGCCGGTATTTCAGAGAAATCTCCTTTCACCGAGATTCTGAAGAAATTCAAATTTTCCTTTCTTAACGTGCTATCAGCCACCTCCAGAAAACCTCCTAACGAATTACCAACAGATCTGAACAAGCTAAAACTCCAGGACTGGTGTGATATGCCTCTTATTTTTAACCATTTTCCATACCGTGACATAGCTTGAATTGGAATAGCTACATCCTTCTTCCCTCCAGTCTTTAAGACCTTGTCATTGTCGACAACCGCTTCTTGGTTAGACTTCCTCTGTGATATTGTAACCACTGATTCATCCACAATTATCTTCTTCGGCCTCCAAAGATCCAGCCAGTAGTCCTTGATTAAATCAATGTAAGCGGACTGTTCATCAATGATTTCCAAATCAAGAAAGGAATCCCATTGCATCTGTTTTAAAATCTCCCTAGCCACTCTTTGCCATCTTACAATGCCATTTAACTTAATCATCCCTCTATAAACTGTCTCCTTCACCACTGCTTTCGGGAGAGTGTTTGCAAATTCAGAAATGTGTGGGATTTTCTGAACATTTTTTCTCAACATTTTGTTTTCCTCCAAGCATCTCATAATCTCCTTATACATGACACCCCAGTAATAGCATGTATCACCGCAAGGAATACAAATCGCATATGATCTTGGACCATCTCCTCTGCAAGTTCTTGAGACTCTCAAGTATTTCCCCGCCTCATTTTCCTTGACCTCTCCCAGGAATGCAGCTTCTCCCTCTCTTCTTGGCCACCTTCTCTTCTCACAGTGATAGTCCATAGCTTCCTTCATCACATCCACTAACCAAAACACCATACTCTCTGAAAAATGTAACCATGATGAAAATCCTCTACGCTTCTTTTCTTCTAATCTGATCCCCTTCGAGTTACCCAGCACCTCCATTGACACCACGAAAATCTTTCTGTCGATGTAGAGTGGTTTTTGCCCTCTTTGTCTCTCCATGAGAACAAGGACTTTTCACGAAATCGATAAAACCAATTATGATTTATAAGAACCACTAGTGTGACTCATTTCAACAAGCTAAAAATCCTGTACCCTCCAAACACAAACACTAAAGCACAATCACATAAACACCATCATTTAAGCCGAAACACAAACACCTTTTGCTCAGTTTATGGTTACCTGAATTTTCATCATCAAACCCATATCACCCCTCATTGTACCAAATATAATACCATTCTCAAGTTGATTCACAACAAAAGATTTCAATTCGACTCTAATTGAAGCTCTAATACATACCTGGAATCCTCACCACCTATAAAGCCCACCTAAGACATGAATTCCTGAGTAATCGAGCTCTTTGCTGTCGAGATCGAGATCGAAATCGAGATCCAAACACCCTGTAGCTTTTTGAATGTCTACAGTGTAGAGAGAGAACTTACTCCTATTTTGCACCAAGTGTTAATCCTATAACTCTTGAGTCCCCTTCCGTCTTCTTCACCGCTAATACTGAAATCATGTTTGGTTCTTCTCCTCGTTCTTCTATCAATTATGAGAGATTTGTTAGGATGCAATAACTGATTAGGAATTAAGGTTTATTTTTAAACCGAAATGAAAAGCCTAAATAGCTCGGACCTGGGTTCTTCAAATTTTACAGAGTGTTTAAAATTGAGTTTGTATGCAAAACTTGTATATGAGATATTGTCTCCCAGGAGCGGAGCCAAAGATTGATTAACCCCGACTCTAGCCCCCCTAAAATCAAAATAATCACATTTTCACCCTTAGTTTTATTAAATATTTATGATTTAACCCACCATTATTTAGTATTTAGCCCACTATACTTCAATATATTTATAGAATCTTTTTTATAGCCCCCTTTACATGAATGGCTGGTTCCGCCACTGTCTCCCAATCAACTTCTGTGTCAATTTGAAAATTGAATAAAGGGTCTTCGTATTAATGATCTAGTGCCCACAGTATGGATCTTTTGGCTAATTAATCTGACTGCAATTCCTATTTTCTTAGAGATTCAGAGAACAAAATGAAATTAGTAGAAATGTTGAAGTGATAACAAGTGGAAGGCTTTCCAATATCCAAGCTGCTGAATCGTTGGGTCCTGATGATTTTTAACGGAAAATTGTTATTCCCGGTGGGTTTGTTATGTATAGATTGAAGAACTTATGTTGTTGTTATGAAATATTGGTAAAACATCTCAGTAATATCTGAGCATGCAATGAAGGTGTTCGACGAAATGTCACTGTAATGCTGGTTAAGTTTTTAAATTAGTTGGTTTAAAATGTAATTCAACAATTTCTTAAGGGCGTTTTCCTAAATTAATTGGACGGTCAAACTCAGTCTTCGACCCTTTGGCATCAACTGCAACTATCACGACCCATACCCTAATTAGACCATAAAATTAAGACCTTTTACAAAATAACTCAAAAACAATCAATCAATGAGTTGAGACCGGTGCTCCATTACAAGTTACACTTGGTGGTCCCCATAGAAAATATGATTGAAAACAGGATGGGCCAAGTATCATTTGCCTTATATGGGCTGGTGCCTAGTTAGCAATTCGTGGTACGGGATACGTTCGGAACGGCATACGTACGAGTATTATACGGATTCGTAAAAGTTAAATTCGGTCAAAAATCCGGTCAACGATTCGCGGTGAATAATACGGAACGGATACGACGTGTATAATTCGCTTTAGAGATATGCATTCGGCGTACAAAATTCTAAGATACATGAACTTTGTTAAAAAATCATTTTTAATATAATCTCTCCTAAAATACTATAGTTTAATACTTGTCATGAACTATACATATGATATGTGCATCACAATCGACCAAATAACATGAACGTTGATGGTATTGGAATCAGATTAGTGTATGTAAAATTTTAAAAGTCAAAAATATAAAAAATAATGATTATTTAGTGATGATGTGGCAAAGTATTATACGAGGCGTATGATTCGGTAATTCGTAAATACGTGTATAATTCGATTTAAGCTGAAAATTCGCGAATCTAAGTCGGAGTTACAGTTATACGGTCGATACGTACGGATTCGGTCGATACGGACGGATTCGCGAATTATACGAGTATTATTCGCGAACTTACTAACTAGGGGCTGGTGTCCTGGACAATTTTAGTTCCAGCCCATTAAAAACAGGTTCCTCGTTTGGATGGAAAACAAAATTTTCGACTTTTTTCCTTGTACGGTTGTACCCGAAATACGGAGTGATTGTTTAGCGTCACTAGATTTGAAGCACCCGGCATTTTCTTTTTTAAAATTTGGTGTGCGTGGGGTTTCGGCCCGTCCCGTGGCGGTGCATTTTCGCGCGGGGTTTCGCTCGGCCTGTGGCGATGTATTTTTGATTTTGTGTGGCAATGCAAACGCATTAGACATGTGCATATTTTATTTATTCTTTTTATTTCGTAGAAAAAATATGTATGAAATATGTAAAGGGATTTACCTTACTTAACCCAAAGATGATAACCAAATCCATGAAACTGGAACCCATTGAATATTTCACAATAACCCATTTCTCCACCATCAAATTCCTTCCTAGAAGCTACTTCTTGTTTTATTACAGACACCGGCAACCACCAAAACCCAATTTAATACTGATTTCCAAATTCCATTACATAACATCTCATGTTTCCTCTTCTTACTGATTTCGAAAATATCTCATGTTCCCTTGTAGATTCTTTACTTCACTGACTTGACTTTGATACGTCCCTTCTCTATAATATCTCCTTCTCTGGATTAACAATACAGAGAGACTTAAGAAAATGAGAAAAGGGTACTACAAAAATTCAATTCATAAAGAGAGAAAAACAGTCAGGACCACTGGATATGCATAAATTGAAAAATCACAATACACTATCAAAGTGACTTCTGTCGGCAGTTCATTATCACCGACCACTAGATAAACAACATGCAAAATTTCAGTTTCCCTCAATTGTCATGTGCATGTCCCCAAGCCAAATAAGATGTTAATTCAAATTAACAGACTAGATGTGCGATGGTGGTGTGTGTTGGGACATATTTCACTGAATATCAAAGCACATCGTAATACCCAAACATTTGATAAAACAAATCCTAGCATGTATTGAATCAATTCATAGTTCAAAATCAACAAAGATTATTTGTTTAAAGTACTATTGAAACTAAAATAATAGGATTTATAGTTGTAGTTATGGTTTTATATACCTTAAACTGCAGCTTTTGGCGTGTAATTGAATCAATTTCTATTTCGCTTTTGAGATAAAACCCTCGAAATCAAACTCGATACTTCAAATTCTCCATCATCTTCCGCGGCAATAACATCATATTCCTGGATCATTAAGCTCAAACCAGCTGCAGCTTTTGGAAACAATCTCTTTATCACATTCACCAGTTCCATAGTCACCTACAAAAGTTCCATAGAAGAAAAAAAAACTAGAATTTAATAAATGAATGACAAAATTAAACTTATCAATAATAGTCAGAGAAATTACCGTGTAATAGTATCTTTCGTGTGATTTCAAGTTTTTGACGACTTCATCATGAATAAAACCAGGATATCTCCACCCATATACTTATCAACATCTTCACTTTCGGTAGCTTCTTTTTGCAGTCTTAACTATCATTGCAATACACAGTACACACACCAGCAATCATCCACCAACAGCTTCATTCTAACACCACCAGAGTTCCATTTGACATGTACTGAACCCTAGACTTGAAAACTCCATCTCTACCAGCACATAACTTTCACCGATATTTCTTTTACCAGTTCTGCACATAACTTTAAGCAATACCAGACCAACAGTTCATTCAGTACAATCAACACCACAAGCTCCTTCTTGTTCAAAGCTTCACTGAGTCTTCAGGGAAGATTAGATATGAGTTTTACTGAAATATAGAGATGGAAGAATCGAGTTATGTGATGAAGATTTGAAGCAATTGAAGCTAACGAAACTTGGTTCAGGGTTTCATGAATTGCAGAGTTAGAAAAGAGAGCGAGAAGAAATTTGGAGTTTGATTTTGACTTTTAATTGTAACATTTTGAAGAGATCTTGAGATTTGGTTTCATTTCTTCAAATGTAGGATTTCTGATTTGCTTCATACTGAAACTGATTCCTTTGTTAAATCACTGGTTTAAAAAATCTTGAGTGAGGTTTTTTTTTTTGTGAAGGAGGCGCAACTTGAGTTAGGGTTTTTTTCTGACGGAGGGGAAGATGAGAGACGAGAGAAAAGTGAGTGAAAGAAGATAAGTGAGAGAAAAAAAATCGTTTTATCTAAAGGAATTTGAACGGATAAGATGTGGTAGGATGGGGTCATACGGATTATGAAAATATTTGGACGATATAGATTTAAGTTAAGAGTGTCATACAGATCAAGGCAGGTGTGTTTTCTTAGTGCTTTCTCTTTGTGTTAATATGAACTCATGTTTTCGGTTTAATTATCAACCTTTGACATGAAAAAAAATCTAAAAAAAATATTAATAAATTTAGGACATTGTTATCGACATTCTGATATAAAAAAATTCAAAAAATGTATACGAATGAATCGGTAAAATGACAAAAGAATTCGATAATTGGTGTGTTTCTTTGTGCTTTCTCTTTGTGTTTTTGTGTTTTCTCTTTGTGCTTCCGGTTTGAATTTCGAATAGTCGCATAGGTCATGAAGTAATTTTAACAATTCATACAGGTCATGAACTAGCTTTAGTTCACACTGTTAAACTCGGGTCATAAGATTACTAGAGATGGACCACGAAATTCAGGATGGTTCTGACTTCAAACTTAGTTGGATAAATCATCAAAATCGATAAATATGAAACTCAGTGTTGATTCAAACTTCAAATGTGGTATAACAACATACAAACTATGATCCAAGAATCTCCGAGAGGGTTCGGACTTCAAACTTAGCATGATAGATCATCGATATCGATAAATATGAAGCTCGGTGTCGATTCGAACTTCAAATGTGGTATAACGACATACAAATTATGAACTTAGAAGCTTCGGGAGGGTTCTGACTTCAAATTTAGCATGATACATCATCGAAATCGATAAATATGAAGCTCAATGTTGATTCGAACTTCAAATGTGGTATAACGGCATACAAACTGTGAACTAAGAAGATTCGGGAGGGTTCTGACTTCAAACATAGTAGGATACATCATTGAAATCGATAAAAATGAAGCTCAGTGTCTATTCGAACTTCAAATATGGTATAACGACATACAAACTATAAACCCAATAAGCTCTGGGAGGGTTCTAACTTCAAACTTAGCAGGATACATCATTGAAATTGATAAATATGAAGCTCGGTGTTGATTCGAACTTCAAATGTGGTATAACGCCATGCAAATTATGAACCAAAAAGCTTAGGGTTCTGACTTCAAACTTAGCAGGATACATCATCGAAATTGATAAATATGAAGCTTAGTGTCGATTCGAACTTCAAATATGGTATAACGCCATACAAACTATGAACCAATAAGCTCTTGGAGGGTTCTGAGATCGAAACCTGGCCGTGAATGGACTACTATAAGTCGAAAACTTCGTAAGAACGATGAATCCATCCATTTACAGGTAAGATTTCTTTGGAATATTCCCTGAAAACTTAATCAAACCCCATTCTGGCATATTGGATGCATACCTTGGCTATGAGATCGAAACCTGGCCGTGAGTGGACTACTATAAGTCGGAAACTTCGTAAGAACGATGATTCCATCCATTTACAGGTAAGATTCCTTTGAAATATTCCTTGAAACCTTAAACAAAACCTATTCTAGCATATTGTATGCATATCCTGGCTACGAGATCGAAACCTCACCGTGAGTGGACTACTATAAGTCGGAAGCTTGGTAAGAAAGATGAATCCATCCATATACAGGTAAAATTCCTAGGGAATATCCCCTGAAAACTTAAACAAACCCTATTATGGCATATTGTATGCATACCTTGGCTCCGAGATCGAAACCTGGACGTGAGTGGACTACTATAAGTCGAAAACATCGTAAGAACGATGAATCAATCCATTTACAGGTAAGATTCATTAGGAATATTCTTTGAAACCATAAACAAACCCTATTATGGCATATTGTATTCATACCCTAGCTCTGAGGTCGAAACCTGGCCGTGACTGGACTAATATAAGTCGAAAACTCCTTAAGAACGATGAATCCATCCATTTACAGGTAAGATTCCTTTGGAATATTCCCACTATTCTGGCGTATTTGATGTATACCATCGAAACTTGCCGTGAGTGGACTACTATAAGTCGGAAACTTTGTAAGAACGATGAATCCGCATCCATTTAAAGGTAAGATTCCTTCGGAATATTCCCTGAAACCTTAAACAAACCCTATTCTGGCATATTGTACGCATACCCTGGCTCCGAGATAGAAACCTGGCTGTGAATGGACTATTCTAAGTCAGAAACTTCGTAAGAACGATGATTCCATCCATTTACAAGTAAGATTCCTTCGGAATATCCCCTGAAACCTTAAACAAACCATATTCTAGCATATTGTACGCATTCCCTGGCTCCGAGATCGAAACCTTCTCGTTATGGACTACTCTAAGTCGGAAACTTCGTAAGAACGATGAGTCCATCCATTTACAGGTAAGATTCCTTCGGAATATTCCCTGAAACCTTAAACAAACCATATTCTGGCATATTGTACGCATACCCTGGATCCGAGATCGAAACCTAGCCTTAAATGGACTACTCTAAGTCGGAAACTTCGTAAGAATGGTGAGTCCATCCATTTACAGGTAAGATTCATTCGAAACATTCCTTGAAACCTTAAACAAACCTATTATGGCATATTGTATGCATACCCTGGCTCCGAGATCAAAACCTGGCCGTGAATGGACTATTATAAGTCGAAAACTTCGTAAGAACGATGAATCCATCCATTTATAGGTAATAATCCTTTGGAATATTCACTGAAATCTTAAACAAACCCCATTCTGGCATATTGGATGCATACCCTGGATACGAGATCGAAACCTGGCCGTGAGTGGACTACTATAAGTCGGAAACTTCGTAAGAACGATGAATCCATCCATACAAGTAGGATTTCTTATGAATATTCCCTGAAACCTTAAACAAACCTTATTCTGCCATATTGTATGCATACACTGGCTATGAGATCGAAACCTCGCCGTGAGTGGATCGGAAACTTGGTAAAAAGGATGAATCCATCAATTTACATGTAGGATTCATATGGAATATCCCCTAAAACCTTAAACAAACTTTATTATGGCATATTGTATGCATACCCTGGCTCCGAGATCGAAACCTGGACATGAGTGGACTACTATAAGTCGAAAACATCATAAGAACGATGAATACATCCATATATAGGTAATATTCGTTCGGAATATTCCTTGAAACCTTAAACAAACCCTATTAAGGCATATTGTATTCATACCCTAGCTCCGAGGTCGAAACATGGCTATGAGTGGACTACTATAAGTCGAAAACTCCTTAAGAACTATGAATCCATCCATTTACAGGTAAGATTCCTTTGGAATATTCCCTAAAACCTTAAAAAACCCTATTCTGGCGTATTGGATGCATACCATCGAAACCTGGTCGTGAGTGGACTACTATAAGTAGGAAACTTTGCAAGAACGATGAATCCATCCATTTAAAGGTAAGATTCCTTCAGAATATTCCCTGAAACCTTAAACAAACCATATTCTGGCATATTGTACGCATACCCTGGCTCCGAGATAGAAACATGGTCGTGAATGGACTATTCTAAGTCGGAAACTTCGTAAGAACGATGAGTACATCCATTTACAGGTAAGATTCCTTCGGAATATCCCTTGACACTAGTACATTTTCCCATGTTTATGCAGTTATGTTGGATATAACAATTTAAAGCTTGCAGAAAAGGTCATTTCATCTGTGTTAGCAGTTATAGCCGTTTATATTACTCTTATGAATTCCTTTGAGATTTTTATAGTATGCATACAATGTCTCTTCTATCTATGAAGTTTTGTTTCGGCTTCCTGTCATGTTTTAATAGGAAAATCAAGTTACGGCATTAAAGGGATTGTTGTAGGATATCTGACACCGACTTAAACATTAGAAGTCATGGAAAAGGTAACTGATTTATCCTTTATGGTACACAGAACAGTCGAGAGTTAAAATTAAATTTGATCACTACGAAGTTAAATTTGATCATGGTGTTGGGTATTCATGTTTTTAATCATAAAACTGGAAAGGGAAGAAAAGAACTTGAAACCATATATGTTCTGACTTATATGTTCTGATATTTTGTGATTAGATTCTTAAAGACCTGAACTCCGGAGAGCTATCATTAAGGTTACAATACATTATGTTTCTTCAGAACTGATTGCAACAACTCGAGGTTCGTTGAATCTAATTGTAAAAACTGACAAAGCTTTATCCTAGAGGTTTATTGAATCACATGTAAGTGTAACTGTGTCCTAGCATTTTTTCAAGATTTTCATTTCCAGGTGGAAATGTTTTTTTTTCCATATCCTTACGCGTAACCATTAGGGTAATGCCAGTAAAATGTACAAAATGAAAAACTTTTGTTCTTATTTTTGCTTAACAGCATAGAATATCATTCTATTCTCAGCAGTTTAGCAGCGTATTCCGTAGTCACGGTTTTTCTTCTTCTTCTTCTTCATATTACCTCAGGCCCAGCTATCCCAACCTTCTGTATTTAAGGAACCACCTTTCTGGGGTACCAGTAGTCAGTGTTGGTTTTGATAGCACCAACTGTTCCAAAGTAGGTTCTATCACTTATTCTTTACTAATACACTAACATACTAATAAGTTATAATTTGATTTCATGAATATGGCAATAGAATGGATTATTAAGGCGACTAATAAGATAAGCATGATGACAACCTTAAGTATAAGAAGAATACTAAAGCTTAGGACATGATGGGGAACTGAAGAATACTGAGGAATATCAAGTGAATGAAGACTGCAGGCTCGTGGTGCTACAAAGTTTCATTGTATACGTTTTTACTTGTTGAATCTTCAGTGGAGTTTTGCTCAACTGATCAAACACATGTGATGTTTCTCATATAATTAATAAAAAATATTTTGTATCAATTTTAGTAGTGTTTCTCATATAATAATCTAAATGGCCAACGAATAAATGGAGCTATGAAAATAATAAGTTTCGAGTGGCTAAAAGCTAAATATTTGCCACATTGAATTCCTTTTGTGTGACTTTAAGATATCTAGCTCCATGTTTTATCTGATCCCTCATGTCCAAAATGTAAGAAATAGCTACACTGAAAACATTTGATGTGTCTTTGGTAAGCTTTTCGCCATGGTGCTACGGATTCATAGTGACTATAACTTGTTAATTTGCCATGCAAAAATGTTTATTACGTGTCCTAAAATATGGATGTCCATGGTAATATAGATTAAATGTGACTACAAGTCATGTATTGGCCATGCTAAATTATTTTCTGTGTGTCAAATGATAGAGATGGCCATGGTTAAAAAGATTAATGTGTCTCTAAGGTAACTAAAACTCATGAATTGGCCATGATAAAATGAATTTTGCGTGTCCAATTAATGACAAAGGCCACGGCTAAAATAAAATTCACGTGACTTTAAGGTAAACTTTATCCACATATAATCAAATTGTGTGTCTATAAGGATCCTATGGCCATGGTGATAGTGAAAATGCTTAACTTCAAAAAAAATAATGAGTACCATATAGACACGGTTATAGAGTTATGGCCATGGTAAATCATATTTTATAGCCACTCAAAGTTTATGTAGCCATAAAAGTACCTATTTGTCACGGCACCTGATGCCACATTTTTGGAGTGAAAAAATCCATGACCAAAAGCCTATGGACACGGTGATTAAGTGTGGCCAATGTGAAGATTTGTACTAGTGTGAAACCTTAAACAAACCATATTATGGCATATTGTACGCATTCCCTGGCTTCAAGATTGAAACCTGGCCGTGAATGGACTACTTTAAGTCGGAAACTTCCTAAGAACGATGAGTCCATCCATTTACAGGTAAGATTCTGATGGCGTAGAAGAGTTGGCCTTGGCCTATTTGGAAGCCCGAGACCCAACGTTGGTTAAGTTACAGAAATAGAGTTTTTATGCCGGTGGAAGTTTGTTAGTCAGTAGCTTTTGCTTCACGTTTTCCGTAACCTTTGCTTCACGTTTTTAGAGTTTACATATTTATCTTTTAGGTTTTTTTAGCTTACAAGTTTAAGGTTCTATTTAAGCTTATGAACCAAAGTTTATTCGGCAGTTTTGAGGAATAAGAAGAAAAGATTAAAACTCAGAAGAGTTTATATGTTCAGTTTCTGTTTCAATCTATAAGTCTGCAACAGTTTTGGCGCTAGAAACAGATCACGTCCATGGCTCGAGGAAGAGGAGGAGGAAATCGAATGGCAACTCATGCTAACCCCCATGAAGAGGAGGTGATGGAGTCTGAGAGGGTTATAGAACTCGAACGACAGGTTCAAGTGCTCACCCGTCAATTGGCTGTTATGCAGGAACAGCAAGAGCACCGTCAACATCTAAATCACCAAAACAAGGAGGATGATGATGAGGAAGGCATGTATAATGTCTTCGCTGGTAGCGAGATGGAAAGTCAACACACTGCATATCAATACCGTGGTTCCAGAAATTGGGAATCAAGATTGAAAGTTGATATTCCCGACTTTAATGGCAGCTCGCAACCAGATGAATTGATTGATTGGCTTTGTGCTGTAGAAGAAATTCTAGAGTTTAAAATGGTTCCAGATGATCGAAGGGTATCATTAGTTGCAATGAGGTTCCGTGGCACGGCTGCATCATGGTGGCAACAGTTGAAATCTCACCGCCAAAGACAAGGTAAACCGAAGATTGATTCTTGGGAAAAACTTAAGAAACATCTGTGTTCTGCTTTCCTTCCTTTTAATTATACAAGGGAGTTGGCTCAACGATTGAGTCAATCTGGGAGACCTATTGATGACTACACCAAAGAGTTTTATCAGCTAGCATCCAGATCTGCTCGAAAGGAAAGTGATGAAGAAATGGTTACCAGATACATCGGTGGCCTCGATCAGTACTATCAAGACACTCTAAATCTTTTTAGGGACAATTAGACTTTGGGTCTCAACTTTGTGACCACCTTTGAATTTGGGTCCTGTCAAAATTTTAATTAGAGTTTGGGTCTCAGGACCGTCATTGACCGTCTTGACAGTTAGTAGGCTAACTGTCAAGACGGTCACGATGGGGTCCCGAGACCCAAACTCTAATTAAAATTTTGACAGACCCAAATTCAACGGTACCCAAAGTCTAATTGTCCAGCCTTTTTTATTTTCGTTTGAGTTGTTGTTGAATTTGGATGTCCTAGGCTCAAAACACTATGGTATATTAGCTGTTGTTTTTCACACTCTTGTCAACTTCTAGTGTCATCAATACAATTGCTTGTTTCTATACCTCCAAAGATATCACTTACAAGAAAGCCACGTGTACTTCGTAAGTGTTGGGGAGACTAATTTACATGCTTGTTGTTTGGAATATTGCGTAAGTGTTTCTATACAATTGCTTATCGCTTCCTTTCTTTAGGACTAATTTACATGCTTGTTGTTTGGAATATCGACGATGAGTTACGGTATTAGAAAAGGATTATGGTAGAAAAGCTTTGGCAAAGAGTATGAGATTGATTGCGAGGTAAGATATGGGTTTCTTGTCTTGTCTTTGGTTGGCTTGAAATTGCATTTGCTGGTATTATTTTCACTTTTGCTTACCTTGTGGTTGATGGAAACAAAATGAGTGTGGTGGGCAAAGTGTTTGTGGGAATTGGTTGTTATTTGTTGATGATTTGTTTCGATTCATCTCTCGCTTGTTGTTCACACCGTGGTTTACTTCGTCTGCAAATCTTACCACAACGAAGACATATCGACTGCCACTAATATACCATAGTGTTTTGAGCCTAGGACAACCAAATTCAGCAACAACTCAAACGAAAATAAACAAGGCTGGACAATTAGACTTTGAGTACCTTTGAATTTGGGTCCTGTCAAAATTTTAATTAGAGTTTGGGTCTCAGGACCGTCATTGACCGTCTTGACAGTTAGCCTACTAACTGTCAAGACGGTCAATGACGGTCCTGAGACCCAAACTCTAATTAAAATTTTGACAGGACCCAAACTCAAAGGTGGCCACAAAGTTGAGACCCAAAGTCTAATTGTCCCATCTTTTTAACCATTGGAACGTGTCGGAAGCACACCAACGGGCTCTTAGTCTTGAAAGGCAGTCAGCTCGTCGAGATGGACGGAATACAGCGATCTATGAGAATAGAACCTCATTACGGCCAAATTCCTTTTCACCTATCGGTTCTACTAGTCAGCAGCAGGGTAGTAGTAACCCACCCAAAACCAAGGGCGAGATGAAATGTTATAGTTGCGGTGATCCTGGCCATTTTTCAACTAATTTTAAAAAGGTTATTCGCCCTGAACCAGCCCGTCCAGGAGGCAGAGGTTTGTTTATTGAGGACATGCCTAATCATGATGAGAACGTCCGAGAGGTTACTGGCCAACCTATATTTGACAAGGAAGAATATGACATGGAAGAACTTTCGGGTGATGTTGGGCCACTATTATTCTTTGGAAGATCTGATGAGGTTATTGAAGATGCCAAACATCCCAACACTAGGAGGCTACTAGTGGTACAAAGGGTTTTTTTTACCCCTAAAGAAGAAGACAATGATTTCTGGCTTCGCAACAACATCTTTCACTCAACCTGTACTACTGGAGGTAAAATCTGTCACTTTGTTATTGATGGTGGTAGCTGTGAGAATGTGATTTCAGAACAAGTCGTCTCCAAACTCCGGTTAGGTACAATGGAACACACTAAACCATATAAACTTTCGTGGATTAAACGGGGAACTGAGGTAAATGTTTCTAGACGGTACTTAGTTCAGTTTTCCATTGGTCCTACATATCACCACAAAGCTTGGTGTGACGTCGTATCGATGGATGCATGTCATCTTTTGTTAGGAAGGCCATGGCAGTTTGATCGGGAGGTTTCTCATGATGGGAGGAAAAACACTTACTCGTTTGCGTTTGATGATACTCGTATCATTTTATTGCCCAACAAGGATGCGACTTTCAACCACATGCCAACTTTGCTGACAATACAACACTTTGAGGAAGAGATGAAGGAGCTAGAAGTCGTGTACCTCTTAATGGGACTAGACAGTGGAAGCGATTTTGATGCTCCAGATATAATTAAACCTTTACTAACTGATTTTAGTGATGTGTTTCCAACAAATCTACCTGAAGGACTACCTCCACTACGTGATGTGCAACACCAGATAGATTTGTTTCCTGGTTCTTCCCTACCGAACCGACCTCATTACCGTATGAGTCCGAGGGAACATGAAGAGCTGCAGAGACAAGTGACAGAGTTATTAGCGAAGGGTTTCATTCGATAAAGCTTAAGTCCTTGTGCTGTGCCGACCTTACTTACACCTAAAAAAGATGGCAGTTGGCGGATGTGCATAGATAGTCGAGCCATCAATAAGATAACAATCAAGTATCGCTTTCCAATTCCTCGGCTTGACGACTTATTGGATCAATTGCATGGAGCTGCAATCTTTAGAAAACTGGATCTGAGGAGCCGGTATCATCAGATACGCATCAAACTTGGAGATGAATGGAAGACGGCATTTAAGACGCGAGAAGGATTATATGAATGGTTGGTAATGCCTTTCGGTTTATCAAATGCTCCTAGCACGTTTATGCGTGTGATGAATCA
Organism: Papaver bracteatum; assembly: GCA_023529315.1. NCBI lineage: Eukaryota > Viridiplantae > Streptophyta > Magnoliopsida > Ranunculales > Papaveraceae > Papaver > Papaver bracteatum. The sequence goes on from JAJJWX010003506.1 coordinate 2,132,392, forward strand.
GGTATTAAAACCATTTATTGGGAGGTGTGTTGTTGTCTATTTTGATGATATACTTGTGTATAGCACCGATTTTGATTCTCATCTAATTTACTTGAGGGAGGTACTAAAGGTGTTGCGTAGCGAAAAGTTGTACGCAACAACCAAAAAATGCTCTTTTTTTACAGACAATGTTCTTTTCCTTGGTTATATGATTACCAAAGAAGGAATCAGGGTTGACGAGAGTAAAGTTGATGCTCTGAGAAGCTGGCCTAGTCCTTCCACCATAACTGAAGCTCGAAGTTTCCATGGTTTTGCGTCTTTTTATAGGCGTTTTATAAAAGATTTCAGTACCATAATGGCCCCCATTACAGATTGTTTGAAGGGTGGTCATTTTATATGGACTGAAGGTGCCGAAGCAAGCTTCAATGATATAAAAAAGAATCTCATGACAACTACAATATTGTCATTACCAGACTTCACAAAACCGTTTGAGGTAAATATGGATGCTTCCAAGGTGGGGATAGGAGCTGTTCTTAGACAACAAGGGAAGCCTATGGCATATTTTAGTGAGAAGCTGCATGGAGCGAAGTTACGATATAGTACTTATGAGCTTGAGTTCTATGCGGTGGTCCAGACTCTTAAGCACTGGCGACATTACCTCATCCACAGTGAGTTTATTCTTTATACTGACCATGATGTACTGAAATACATTGGCCAGCAAACCTCCATCCGACCTAGACATTCCCGATGGTCCAACTACTTGGAGGAGTTCACTTTTGTACTGAAGCATAAGTCAGGTGCCCATAATCAAGTCGCTGATGCTTTAAGTCGTAGTAGATCGCTTCTTACCACACTCATCCCTCATGTACTTGGTTTTGAGACCTTAAAGGATTCACTTGCTGATGATCCATATTTTTCTCCACTTATGGAGGCGGTGCAAAACAAGCAGCGTACAGATTTTATCATCCAGGAAGGCTTTCTGTTCAAAGGAAATCGCTTGTGCATCCCAGATGGCAGTCTGCGATACAAGATCATTAAGGAACTGCATAGCGAAGGGAATTTTGGTCGGGACAAGACATTACTTCTTGTCTCAAATTCTTATTTCTGGCCAGGCTTAACTAAAGAAGTTGAAAGGTTTGTCCGTCGTTGCCATATTTGTCAAGTTTCTAAAGGGGTTGCGACAAATGCAGGTTTGTACTTGCCCTTACCTGTCCCCAAAACACCGTGGGCTGATATCAGTATGGACTTTGTCCTTGGTTTGCCGAGAACTCAGCGGGGAATGGATTCAATCTTTTTCTTGGTTGATAGGTTCTCTAAGATGGCACATTTCATTGCCTGCAAAAGAACAACGGATGCGGTGAACGTTTCTCAACTATTCTTTAGGGATGTATATCGGTTACATGGGTTGCCATCCTCGATTGTTTTCGACAGGGATACACGATTCTTAAGCCATTTTTGGAGGAGCTTATGGAAAATGTTGAAAACTAGTCTGAACTTTAGTACCGCGTACCATCCACAGACAGACGGGAAAACTAAAGTTGTTAACCGTTCATTGGGTAATCTCTTGCGAAGTCTAGTTGGTTCTAACACAAAGTCCTGGGACCAACAATTATTTCCAGCTGAATTTGCTTTCAACATGTCAGTTAATCGCAGCACTGGATTTAGTCCTTTTCATATTGTGTATGGCTATAATCCTAGATCAGCGCTAGAGCTGGCATCTATCCCTGATTTGAAGAAGTTCCCAACAAAGGCTGTTACTTCTATCACTCAACTTCAGAAAATTCATACTGCTGTGCACAAAAAACTAGTTGAAACTAATCTGAAGTATAAAACGGCAGTTGATCGAACTCGTCGTTTAGTTGAGTTTGATGTTGGTGATTATGTTTGGGCAGTTTTGGCAAAGGATCGCTTCTCTGCTGGTGAATACAACAAGCTAGGTCCTTGCAAGATTGGACCCTTAGAAGTGTTAGAAAAAATAAATCCTAACGCATACCGTCTCCGACTACCAAGTCATTTGAAGACTGCAGATGTGTTCAATGTCAAACACCTCATTCCTTACTATGGTGATAACTCGGAAGATGAGCAGCAAAATTCAGAGACGAATTTTATTTGTGCTGGGGAGAATGATGGCGTAGAAGAGTTGGCCTTGGCCTATTTGGAAGCCCGAGACCCAACGTTGGTTAAGTTACAGAAATAGAGTTTTTATGCCGGTGGAAGTTTGTTATTCAGTAGCTTTTGCTTCACGTTTTCCGTAACCTTTGCTTCACGTTTTTAGAGTTTACATATTTATCTTTTAGGTTTTCTTAGCTTACAAGTTTAAGGTTCTATTTAAGCTTATGAACCAAAATTTATTCGGCAGTTTTGAGGAATAAGAAGAAAAGATTAAAACTCAGAAGAGTTTATATGTTCAGTTTCTGTTTCAATCTATAAGTCTGCATCAGATTCCTTCGGAATATTCCTTGAAACCTTAAACAAACCATATTCTGGCATATTGTACGCATACCCTGTATTCGAGATCGAAACCTGGCCTTGAATGGACTACTCTAAGTCGGAAACTTCGTAAGAACGGTGAGTCCATCCATTTACAGGTAAGATTTCTTCGAAATATTCCCTGAAACCTTAAACAAACCTTATTATGGCATATTATATGCATACTGTTTGTACCCAAAATTACTTTTGGGCACGAAACACAATTGATAGGTGATTTTGGTGTGTTTTTAGGGTTAGGGGGCGAATCGATGAACAAAAAATGAGACACAGGTTTTAACGTGGTTCAACATGGTTTGCCTACATTCACGGACGAATCCCTTGGGGTGATATTTTATTCACTTTTGTATTACAGAGTATGTTTCTCTCATATTGGCTACCTCCCCTACATGATTTCTGCTCCTCCCCTTTTATACAGTTTGACATCTAATTTCAATTATAAACATAAATTGCATTAACTGCTCATTCATGCCTCCATCTTTAATTCTGTATGAAACTGCTGGAATTAGTGTTGCATGGATGAAACTGCTACAATTAGTGTTGCATGACTGAAACTGCTGCAATTAGTGTTGCATGACTGAAACTGCTGCCATTAGTGTTGCATGGCTGAAACTGCTGGAATTCAATTATGCATGCCTTCATGATGATTTATGTATGAAACTGTTGGAATCGATATTGCATGCCTCCATAATGATTTCTGGCATGAAACTGCCCATTTATGCTTCATGATAAATTATGCATGCTTGAAAACTGAACTGGTGGCTGGCAATATGGATGGATCTTTGGTTAGTTGATCGATTTGGTCGCATGGGTAGAAAAACTGATCAAGCGACGGGTGGAGGCCGGGTGGCGGTCACGGAAGATTTTTTGGCTGGGAATTAGTTAGCAACATTGCTGGCTACAAGACTGAAAATTGGCTAGGGGGCGACTGACTTCGATAGTTGACCGATGGTTGACTTTGACTATTGACCGACAATTGACTTTGACCATTTACCTTGACAGGACGTTGACTTTGACAGTTGACCGACTTTGACCATTGACCGGTCATTGAATTTATGTAATACTGGGCAGACTGGTGGGATTCCTCGGTTGATTGGTTAGCGGGCTTGGATGAGGACCAAAAGATGATTCAAGTATCAATTGGGCCCATTAAGTGGTATTTTTACTTATGGTACAAACATCGCCCCCTCTTAACCTCCAACTTGTTGGGGGTTAAGAAAATTCCGTTTTCCTTAGTCAATGATAAAACTCGCCCCCAAGTGTGGATTATTGATATTGAAGTGACTGGCGAACTTCCCTTGTTGTTTGCAAAAATCACAATCAAGACGCCCCCAAGTGAGGCTATTATGATTGGGAGATCGGCGGGAAACAGTTGAGCATGAACCACTGTTGTATGCAAAATCAGGATCGAAGGATGAACTGTTCTGAAATAGAAGCGTGATGCTCGAGTGGAGTGGTATTGTGAGTGAGTGATAACTGCTGATATAAAACTGAACTGCGGTAGTGGCGTATGATTTGAGTGCGACGGCCACAAAAAATTGTCCTCTACCGTAATGAGAAAAACTGGGTAGTAACGTCGTTGAGAAAAAATGGTCTGCAGCAGCTTCGATCGGCTGGACTGCTGGATATGCGAACGTAGCTGGACTGCAGGAGTTGTGGTCAGCTGGAATGCAACAGCAACGAGGAAGACTGCACTACAGTAGCTGCGGTCAGCTGAACTGCAGGGATTGCGATCATAGCTGGACTGCAGCAGCTGCGATCAACTGGAAAGCAGTAGCATCGAGCATTGCAGCAGCTGCGATCAGCTGGACTGCAGGAGCGACGAGCAGGTTTCAACAGATGCGGTCACCTGGATCATAGAATGCGCGAGCATAGCTGGACTTCATCAACTGCGATCAGCTGGAATGCAGTAGCAACGAACAAAGTCTAACTGCAATATCTGCGATCAGCTAGATTGCTTCAACGACGAGCAACACTACATCAGCTGCGGTCAGCTGGACTACAGGAACGAAGAACGAAGCTGGACTGCAGCAGCTGCGATCAGCTGAATGTAGGGATTGCGAATAGAGATGGACTACAGCAGCTGCGATCATCTGGACTGCAGCAACGACGAGAAAAGTTGCACTGCATCAGCTGCGATCAGCTGGAATGCAGCAACATCAAGCATTGCAGTAGTTTCTATCAGCTGGACTGCAGGGATTGCGAACAGAGCTGGACTACAGCAGCTGCGATCAGCTGGAATGCAGTAGCGACGATCAAAGTTGCACTGCAGCAGCTGCGATTAGATATACTGTAGCAACTGCGAGCATAGATGGACTGCATCAGCTGCGATCAGCTGGACTGCATGAACTGCGAACAAAGATGGACTGCATCAGCTAGGATGCAGCAACAACGAACCAAGCTACACTGCAGCAGCTGCGATCAGCTGGACTGCAAGAACTGCGAGCATAGCTGGACTGCATCAGCTGCGATCAGCTGGAATGCAGAAGCAATGAGCAGAGTTACACTACAACATCTATGATCAGCTGGACTGCAGGAACTGCGAGCATAGCTGGACTGCATTAGCTGGAATGCAGCAGGAACGAGAAGATTTACACTGCTGCAGTTACAATCAGCTGGACTGCAGGAATTCAAAGGGAGTTGGATTGTAGAAGCTTTGATCAGCTGGACTGCAGGAATACAAACCGAGCCAGACTGCAGCATCTTTGATCATTTGGACTGCAGCAGCTGCTGAGGGACTGGACTTAAAAAGTTCGATATAGGTGTAACAGTTACAAACAAAACAAGACAACATCAGTTGCGTCCAACTGAGTGTAACCAGACTGCATTAGTTGAGTCCAACTGAGTACAGAATTCGTAGGCAACTAGACTGAATCGGTTGCGTCCAACCGATGCAGCAGTTGCTTTTGAACTGGACTATAACAATTTGATCAACTTAACTGTAGTAGTTAAGCAATACTGATTGTTGTAAGTACTGAATATCGCAAGATAATAGTTCACGAGTATCAGGAGAAAAGAGTTATAAAATGATACGATGATAGAAGAAGCGGAGAAATATGAAGTTTTGCGAGGATGAAATAATTTTGCGAGTATAAGTTGCGATACTTCGTAACTCATGAACAGCTGTATAAATTTTACTATAAATAGGAGTTCAAATGTAAAATTCGAGAGGTTCTTTTAGTGAGTGTTAGAAAATATTTTATGAAAGAGAATAGAGAAAGTTGTAACTATTCTAATTCCATTTAGATACTTCTTTGTGATCAATTGAGAACATTAATAAGAAAATTGTTATTCATCATCAAGAACTTCTTGAGTTTTTACTAATTCTATTGAGGGTGTAGTTGTAGGTTATTCGCAACTACATAATTGGCGCTAGAAACAGGAGAGAAAGAATTCTGTACAGAAAAATGACAAGAAGAAGAAACACATCAGAACCATTAACTGAAGTAAGGAGAAGTGTAAGATTAGCAGGAGGAGAAGCAAATATAACATGAGAACCTAGTAGAAGAAGGAGTAATCGAAGAAATCAAGCTCAACAAGTAGAAGATCATGATCAAGTAAGTATACACACTTGGAGAACTAATACACCAGAAGAAGAAGATAGAGAACCACAAATCAGAGAAAATGGAAGGTTCATGGGAGGAACAATTCTTGAAAGAGAAAGGGAGATGCTAGAAACATTGAGACAAGGAATCCAAAAAGAACGAATGATCGAAGCTGAAGAACGTGCCAAATTGACAAGACAAAATCAAGAATTGAGAATGGAAAATGAGATGTTACAAAGGAGGAAATCTCAAAGTGTTGCAAGATCAAATGTTAGAATAGAAAGAGAAGGACAAAATTCACCGATAATCAATAATGAAAATGATATGCAAGAACAAACGCAGAATCAAGGTGATAGAAATCAAGAAAATCGTTTCATTTTAATACCAAACCGCGAACAAAATATGGAGAATTTACGAACAAGACCAAATCATAAAGAAAACAATCAGAATCGAGAGGAAGAACATCAACTTATGGAAGAAAATGAGAGACAACAAGCAATACATCAAAATAGTCACGAGAATGGAGTAAGAAGACATGAAGAAGTTCGTAACAAACAAAATGTTGAATATGAAAGAATTAAGAGAAGAATTGTAAATCAACAAACAGAAGTGGAAAGGAATGAACCAAATTCTCGAATCAGAGTACAAGTAAATCAAGAAGAAATAAGTCACAGAAGAAGGAGAAATGAAGAAGAAGAAATTCCTGATATTCGCATGAGAAGAATGAGAAGAATAGAAAGGGAAGAACAAGAATTCCAAGATGCTTTACAACTGAACAATTATGATAATTTAGAAAGAAGATATTTGCAGAATTATGCGAATGAAAACATTAATGAAGAATATGATAGAATGTGAAGGATCGCAGGGGAGGAAGTGCAAGAACGTAGAAGAAGAGAAGCTGCATTAAAAAGACCAATGGATGAGAATTCTGAGGCAAATGCACGAATCTTTCGAGAATTAGCAGAAATGAGAGGGATGATAAACAATAGAATAGGAGGAGATATGAGGCAATTAGATAAAGCAATAGAAGAAGCTGCGAGGACTCCATTTGCTAGAGAAGTACAGTTGGGAGGAATTCCACCAAAATGTAACTTGCCCACACTTACCGAGTATATTTTTGATGGGACTTCATGTGCTATTCAAGCACATTAAAGCATACATAAGATGCATGTTACAATGGGAGAATCATGATGCTTGTGTTATGCAAGTACTTAGCATCAAGTTTAACGGGGAAGCTCTAAAGTGGTTTGAAGGACTCCCTAAGAACACTATTACGTCATTTAATCATTTGCAAGCAGTTTTTCTTGGAGCATATATCACAAATCACTCTTCACGGCTTGGTATTGAAGATGTATTTGGTTTAAAACAAAGAGTGGGTGAAAGTTTGAAGCCTTTGGTAAGACGATGGAAGACTATGTGCAGTGATATGGCAGGGCGTGTAGATGAGAGATACTTGATTCTGTCCTTCATAAATGCGATGTTCGCAGAATCTGAACAATTATATGTTCAAATCTTGGAAGAAAGAATTCCATAATGATGACAGAATTACGAGAATTGCAAGAAGAATACATTACACTAGAAGAAAAGCAAAACAATATGGAGTCATATCCAGTAACAAACACTAACAATCAAGAGGGAGGAGCAAATTTACTTCCCAAAATAATCAATGTAGTAGCAGGTACTTCGCAAACATCCTCACAAACTTCTTCGCAAATTTCAGAAGAGAAGAAAATCAATGATAGCCATCCAAAGATGGTAGCAATGGGAAGTAGAGATCAAGAAGAATATGATAGAGAGAAGAATTTCTATAATCGGATAGGAAATAACCAAATTCCAAGATTAGATCAACAACAAGAAAATTATGGTGGACAAAGGCAAAATTATTTTGGACAAGGAAATCAGAGACAAAATTATAACAACGGTCAAGGAGGTCAAAGAATGGTAAGGGAAGAGATAAAATTGCCACCTTTGAATACAAGTATAGAAAAGATATGGCAAGCAATTATCCTAGTAGAGAATGTACCAACTCCATGGAATATGGGAAAGGAACCACCAATGGGTCCAAGAAGTCATGAATTTTGTTCATATCATCATTTTCATGGACATTCTACAAATAATTGCCATAATATCAAGAGGATAATTTTGCGAATGATTGATCAAGGAAAACTAAATCAATTTTTACTTAAGCAAAAATCAACAACAATTATCACAGGCTCCATCCATAACTCGCAGGGAGAACACGACAAAAGAAAAGGGAGAAGAAATCCTACATATAGAAGTGGGGTCAAAAGCAAGGAATGTTTTCTGTAATTCCATTGTTCATTCATATAAAACCATAGAGGATTTTCATGATAATGTGTTAAGTAGGGTATATGCGAGGGATGGTGAAGGAAAGGAAGTAATGAACATCGCAAAGATTTCACGACTTGAAGATTGGCGTAAACGTGAAATTTCTTTTGAAGCCACCTAAATTCGAGGAAGGTTGTGAAGTACATGATAATCCATTGGTGGTAAGACTGGCAATCTACATGAATATGGAGTAGAACGAAGATGATATGGAGGAAGAGTCAATTGGTCTTAATAGGATTTTGATTGATACGGGAAGTTTCTGTCAATATCCTCTTCTATTCTCGCTTACAAAACTATGGGGGAAAAGATGCAGATTTAATACCTTCTACTTACATAATTTATGGTTTTAATGGAACTGCCAACAAGCCCAAAGGAGAAGTGAGCATGCGAATTCCATTAAGTGGAATGCGAACTGAAATTCTGTTTTGTGTTGTTGATGTTGAATCACCATATAATGCTTTGATAGGAAGGCCATGGCTTCACGGAATTCTAGGCGTAGCTTCCACTCTACATCAGTGCATAAAATTCCCTCATATAAAGGGTATTGGAATTATCAAGGGTGATTGGGCTGAGGGAAAGAAATGTTATGATACAGAAGTAGAAGTTTGCGAAGGAAAAACTGCTGAGAAGGAAAATTGGAGAAAAAGAGCAAAGGTTGTGAAAAGAAGTGAAAATTTAATGGCAGAGGATTAAGGAAAAAGAGAATAAAGTTACGATGATAATCATACAAGAAATTTACGATGATAATAAGGGATTGTGATTCGCGAGGAAAAAAGAAGGTTATCAGTATGTTTGCTCGTGAAAATGAGGTATGTGGCAAAACAAAATTTTTATTTCATGATAAAATTTTACGAATATTGTTTGCTCGCAGGAAATTGGGAAAAAGTTACAAATTTTCAGAATTTATATTCCGATTAAAATTTCATTAATTTGCGAATAAAAGACCGCAATCGTGATCAGCCTCAAAAAAAGAAAGAGAGCCGCAGAAAATTTTATACATGCAAACCTTTGTGGCGTACACCCTAGTTCGCGAAGCTATAATTCGTAAGAGGCAAAGTCCTAAAGTACGTCATTTAAGGGGGTACCTATAACGTGGCTAAGGGTAACCGGAACACCACCAAGGGCCCTTAGTACATGGTAAAATTTTTGGGGTACAACCCAATAATGGGGTACCTATCCGGGTTAGACACCTTGGATTCTCACCTAATCTAACAACATTATGCAATATAAAATGCGGTGTAAGAAGATTTAGGCTGGGCGACTAAGGCATACTGTCTTTCCCAAGAAGTGCAGAAAACGATCAAGGCGCCGAGGTACACGGTTGAGTCAAGAGTGCCGGGTGAGGTTGAACCACATCTGCCATTTTTGACAAGTCTTGTCAAATGATGCACTTGGCCCAAAGATACCCCATAGGGTGCAACCTCGTAACTATAAGCCCTATAGGCAAAAAGGATAATAGGTTGCGATCAAAAGCTGGTTGTTGGCAGAACCGGATGGGAAGAGCTAACCTTGTATGGTCGATGTACGCTTCCTTGAAGGGGCAATCAGGGGGAAGATAAAGGGCAGCACCCTCCATTAGGGAGATGATAAGTGCTATAAGACGCAAATGTCACGAGGCTTCTTGTTTGCGAAAACATAAAGGCTTGTCATATTTGTGCAACAAATGAAGTTCTGCGAGCCTTCTAAAAAAAAAAAAAAAAAAAAAAAAAAGAATAAAGAACTCGCAGAACATAATAAAGTTAAGATGAGATCAATGGGTCGCTACATGAAAGTGTAGAGACGTCCTGCGATTTCATCGCAAGACGGCAATGTCATGGGGCTTCATGTTCGCAAGAATATTTAGGCCTGTCATATTGTCGCAACAATTTCTGAAGAGGCTAAAATACTATACAAAGAAGTTAAGATGAGATCAATGGGTTTTTGCATGAAAGTGTAAGAACGTCCTGCGATTTCATCGCAAGACGATAATTTCACGAGGTTGTATGTTCGCAAGAATGTTCAGACTTGTCATATTATCGCAAATAATTAATACAAAAGAGGTGGCAAAATAAGACCTTTACTTAGGAAGGCATGATAAGACCACAGAAATTAATGAAATTTATTACATCAATATCACTGAAGAAATTATACAAGAATATACATTATGAAGATCTGAAAAGAAGACAACTTCGTCAATATCATTGAAGAAATTTTACAAGAATATACATCAAGAAATTTTGAAAAGAAGACAACTTTGTCAATATCATTGAAGAATTTTTATAAGAAGACCTATCAAAAAAGACAACATCATTGAAGAATTTTAATGAAGACTTAACAAAAGATGTGATTTTGATAACAATCAAATACAGATAAGTTCATATTCGTAAAAATTTACGAGAATTACATACTTCTTATACTTCTCCATATATTGAATACTTCTCCAAAAAGTTGAATACTTCTTATAATTCTTCAAGAATATCTCATATTTATTATACTTCTTCAACGGATATTTAATTTTGCGAAGGTTAAGTACTTATTATACTTCTTCATACAATGAGTAATAATTTTTATACTTCCTCATATATTGGGCAATTCTTCATAAATTGAATGTTGCTAATACTTCTTAAGGGTATTTCATATTTTGTATACTTCATACTTTCTATACTTCAAGGGGAGATTTATTATTTACTTCGCAACATTCCGTAAAAAGCAAAAGGCTTATATTTCTTATACTTGAAGGAGGATTTTTTATTCATAATCACAATAAGAAGAAAATTAAGTAAGATAAATTCAGAAGGATATTCTAATACTTCCAGCGATAGTTGATCATTTGAAGAGAAATAATAAGGGGAAAGGGAATACTAAGCTAAGTCTTTAAGATATATTATTTCTCTCCATATGATCAAGTTATGCGAATAAGGGAAATAAACATCAAAGAAAGATTAATTCAAATTAAGCTTTGAAAAATAAATTGTTGGATTGATTAAAAGCATAATCAAGAAGAAAGTGTTGTATTGAAAAGTTACAGAACAGATATACAAAAAAAAGAATGAAGTTATTCTTCAGGCGATCTGTTCCCATCAAAATGATCTTCTTCTTCAACTTCACTATCATCTTCAACTTCACTTTCAGAAATTTCCGGATATGGAGTATCTTCAGGAATTTCTTGAGAGAAAGGAGCGTATGGTACTTCTTGAGAGGAATTTCATTATCTTCGCAAATCTTGCGAGTCATCTTAGCTCGAAAACGCTTGACATATAAACTATGGTTATCTTGGGAAATTAGAAGCTGAGATCTCAAGTCAGAAATTTTCTTATTACGATTAGCAAGGAGAGTTTCCAGATTATTATTCATCTTCGCAAGATTTTCTGCAGCAAGGAAAGAAATTAAGGAATTGGTTAGCAAATTATGAAGGAAAAGTAACCAAAATAATTATCATCGCAAAGAATTTACCTTCTAGTTGTTTCTTATCATTACGAAGAGAAGAAATTTCAAGCTTTAATTGATTATTCTCCTCAAGAAGAGAAGAATTATCAATTGCGATGCTCGAAGATTGTGAATTATCTTCGTGACGAGATATTAATTCTGCGTTATCAATATTTAGATCTTCTATTTTCTGATGGAGACCTGAATTTTCAACCTCTAACTTCTTACAACGATTTAAAGTTTTCTTCTCAGCAATAGAATGACGTCTTTCCCAATCAGAAGCAGCTGCGCAACTAACTCTTCCAACCTAAACAAGAAAAAAAAAGGGTTAGAAATCAATAAAATAAGGAAATAAACAAGGAATAAAGAAGAAACTTACCATGCTGCCTAAAGCATATAATGAAGCAGGAGAGACGAATCTTGAAATTCCTTTGAGGGAGTTATTATCAATAACAGTAGGAACTTTAGAAGCCTTCGCAATAAGTTTGCGAGCATTCGCTGTAGGACAATTTCCTAATCCACGAGAAGAATGGAGGAAAGCCTCAGAAATGCTAACCATTGTCTGAGGCAAAAGTTTCGGGATACTATAATCTTCATTCCCACCTTCATCAACATCATCATCATCTCCTTTGTCAGAAAGGGTATCAGAATTAGAACTAAAGTCCTTCTCAGGAAATTCATTATCTTCATCACCAAGATCTTCCTCAATGTCCTTATTATAATAAATTACATTGGAATGGGATTTGGTTGAGAGTATCTTCTTTTTATTTCTCTCGTAAACAATATCTTGAAGTTTTCTTTTTCCTTTGCGAAGAGCATCATCTTGACTGTCAGAAGCTTGAGAGACCTTCGCAGAACGAAGAGTTTGTTTCCTCGCAGTAAGCCTTTTAGAAGAAGTGGAACTTTTATTTTCACTCGCAGCAATCTCAGGAAGAAGTGGAACCTGTAAATTCAAATGAGGATAAGAAACAGAGGCAACAATATATTGTTTATAAAAATACAAGAGTGTTTATTACCTCATTTGAAATTAAAGGGTAACAAAAAGATAAGGAAGTGGAAATACATACATTTCTAAAAACCCAAGGTTGATAATAGCGGTTACGAAGATTCGCAGGAAGTTCTACTATCCCAGTAATATAAGAACTTGATAACATTAAAGGGTACTTATACCAATCTTCATCATTAGAATGACGACTTGTCTTATTATTTCCTGAAGCATAATCAATATCGTGCATGAGAAGATCATCTGCTGCGATATTAGCTTTACGATGAAGACGAACACCCCAACGATTATCTTCTTTTCTCGCAAGAATTAGTGTGTAATTTTTGAAGAAACCCTCAACTGTATAATTCGCATCAACAATTTCTATATTCTCAAACCCAGGTTTTCTAAGATCAGTTGAATATAAAGATTTCCCAAAAAAGCAAAGACGATTTGCGAATTCAACTAAGAGGCGAATGCAATCACCAGTCAATTGATAAATGGCACAAGAAAAATTGGGGTGGGAAATAATTTCGTAGAATAAAGGAAAGTTAACATCATAAAGAGGAAGAGGAAGACCTGCGAGGATTTGACCTCGTGAGATTAAAACTTTTTGATCATCCCAAACATAGTTGGTAAAGAGCTTCACACAGAGAGAAGACTTATTATCATAACCTTCAATCTCAGAAAGAATAAAGTCTCTATCAGCAAGTTCCGCATTAAGTTGTTCAATAGTTTTCTTCTTTGGTGCCATTGAATATAAGAGGGAAAATAGGAAAAGTAGAAGAGGTTGCAGAGGCAGAAGCAGTGAAGAAGATGAGTAAGATAATAAAAAGAAAAAACAAAGGATAATATTTATAAGAGAGTTTGATGAAGATAAAAATTCATTAATACGAGTAAGCGTGAAAGGTTGAAAAGAACGGTTACGAAGAAATGTGTCAGAAAGATGAGGGAAAAGTAAAAAGACGTGTTGCGAATCTGAAGGGTGGTAATAACTACACTAAATTTACAAGAATAGGGATTCTCATGACATTTCTTCTTCAAAGAATTGACATGAGAAGAGGCAAGATGTAAGTACTGAATATCGCAAGATAATAGTTCACGAGTATCAGGAGAAAAGAGTTATAAAATGATACGATGATAGAAGAAGCGGAGAAATATGAAGTTTTGCGAGGATGAAATAATTTTGCGAGTATAAGTTGCGATACTTCGTAACTCATGAACAGTTGTATAAATTTTACTATAAATAGGAGTTCAAATGTAAAATTCAAGAGGTTCTTTTAGTGAGTGTTAGAAAATATTTTAGGAAAGAGAATAGAGAAAGTTGTAACTATTCTAATTCCATTTAGATACTTCTTTGTGATCAATTGAGAACATTAATAAGAAAATTGTTATTCATCATCAAGAACTTCTTGAGTTTTTACTAATTCTATTGAGGGTGTAGTTGTAGGTTATTCTGCAACTACAATTGTAATAATTGCGTCAAAATATTAGGGTGTATGCTCACCCCATCTTAATCCTGCAACTCGTTGTAGGATTAAGAAGTTTGGGTTACCTGGAGTTTCGATTTTCAAAAGCTTAATTCCACATTGCAATTAGGTGCTATGTAAATCTCCCCCAAGTGTATGGAGTGTTACACAGCTTGCCCCAAAAGAGTTATTTTAGACCATTAGGTGTTACATATCTCGCCCCCAAGTTATGGTCAGCCACATTGAAGTGATATGCAACTCGTCCCCAGAAGATAGTGATTGTCATGCTGCTCAATGCTCGCACAAGGATGCAATGCCTTGCTGCATTTTTTTCGCGCATGAAATTTTGAAAATGTCTCCTATCTGGAATTTGCGCGGGGGGCCAATCCCGCTATTCCAGATGCGCGCAGAATTGGAATGTGTGCATCTCCTCATGAGAAAATGCTCGCCACATTACAGGTGTCTCACTGAACAAAAGTATGCATGATTATATGAAAAGATGCAAAAATATGTTAATTGTATACTTACCTTATTGAAAATGTTACCGTGACTTCGTTTATGAAGTGATTAGGATGCCCACTGCCTATGTCGATGTTTTCCAGCGTCTTGTCTCGTCTTAGTAAATTTATTTATCTGTGGGACTGGAATGCACCAGTTAAGTCTAAATTGGATTGAAGACAGTTGCTACGGAACTGTATTTCAGCAGCTGCGATCAGATGTACCGTAAAAGTTATGCATAAAGATGGACTGAAGCAGTTGTGAGGAAAACTGTATTGAAACAGTTTTGGGGAAAATCGGACTACAGCAGTTCGACCAACTAGACTGTAGGAATTTAAAAGGACTGCAGCAGTTCGATCAACTGGCCAGCAGATGTTGCTGTGAAACTGGATTACAATAGTTCGATCAACTGACTGTAATAGTTATGTGGAAAAGGACTGCAGCAGCTCGATCAACTAGATTGCAGTATTTGCTAAGGAAAACTAGACTACAGTAGTTCGAGCAACTAGACTGTATTAGTTTTGACTGGCAATTGAATGTGACCGATCTGGTGTCTTCATTTTACATTTCTAAAAATTCAATTTTCTCCAAAAATTGAAATCTCTCCTTCATGACGTTGGGAATTGACACACGATCTCATTGGGCCGAAAATCACTCAATTTGGATGCACGAAGGAGAAGTTATCGATGAAGCAAAATTGGTCAGTTATCCCCTTGCTTCAAACATGTTGATGACTTGATTGTACCCGAAAAATATTTTTCTCCAATTGTAAAATTTTACCCTCATGTCGTAGGATATTGAAATGCGATCGCAATGAGCCAAAATTTGCCCAATTCGGGCTTGTGACGAAGAGGATATTAACGAAACAAATTTTAAGACCAAGCCCTAGTGGGGCGTATAAATCTGTCAGCCAAATGAATGTGGGCTCAAAAATCCGGGGCTACGTTATTAAGTAATATCGTGTCACACCGAATTGGGACTACGGATTAAAGTTGTACCGAGATACACCGGATCGGGTCTACGAATTAAGTTGCATAACGTTGTACCAAAGAAGAACCTCCAAATAATCGCCCCCAATTAATCGCAATATCCGACTAGTCTCCATTTAATCGCAAATTGATCGGCGATTTCCGCTCATCTAGGTCGCCGGATATGGATGCCAAATCCAGGTATAAAATACACAGGAGACCCGCAAATCAATACAAGAAGTCATGCAAGGAAGGTTAATGCCAGGAGTTATGCATGGCATATTATTTCTAGGAATTAATTCCAAGAGGTTGCATGCAGTATTAAATCAAGGAGGTTTCATGCACGATTAATGCTAAGAGGCATGCAAGGAAAGTCAAGGCATGCATTGGAGTTTCATGCAGAATTAAATACACAACAATTACTCAATTCAAGCAGACAGTTTCAGGCGGATTTAAGGAGGCATGCAGACAGTTGCATGCGGAGTTAAGGAGGCATGCAGGCAGTTTAATATCTTTTAAGTTTATTCTGAAATTAATTTTTCAGATATATAAATAGTGACCCATTGGTAGGAGGAGAGGTAGCCAATAGGGGGAGGAAAACGAGAAATACATTGTAATACAAATATCAATAACACAATTCTCCCCAAGGGGATTCGCCCGTGGACGTAGGAAAACCATGCCGAACCACGTAAACCCATGTCTATCTTTGTCTCTAATTTGTTCATCATCATGTCTCCTAACCCTAATTATCCATTCATCGTGTTTCGTGCCCAAAAGTAATTTTGGGTACAAACATTGGCTCCGGCTAAGGGGGAAAACGAGAAAAAGAACCGTGTTTTCCCATTGAGAAAAGTTGTACAAAGTCCTTGTACGAATTTCCATGCAAAAATCAGCAAAAAATATAATAATTAGGGTTCAAAAAAGATGTATCCAAGACAGTCTGGGATAGAAGTCTTGCATCATCAAAAAGTCATGCTCTTAATCGCCTGTTTTGGTCAATCAAATACGGACGGAACCCACACTTTCACTCCTTCCCCATCCCGTATTTAATCGGTTTGCGCATTTTTTTGCCTTCCATCCATTTTTAGTTTTAATTATAGTAATGATCAGATAACATCATGTGTTTGCCATATTGTTGAAAGATACAAGTTATAACGTGATTGGAATTTTTTTTTGTTTTATTACTTTAACGCTGCTATATGCATCACTTTGTTAAATTGTTCAGTGGTTGTTTTAAACCATTTTTCTGACTTTATCTTGTGTTTGATATTTCACTGAGTACAAACTGAGCATCACCCAAGCCGAGAGCACAAAAGCATCGTAAGGAAACCTATCTAGCTTCCATTAAAGCAATAAAATGGCCCATGGACGGTGTGATTACAGAAAGAACTCGTCTTTCATGGTGAAAAGAATTACGACAAATTGAGTCAATACATGGGAAAGCTCTATATTGCAGACCGTACCCACACATCAGTAGCAAGGTCCAGTCAGCTGCCACGTTAGCAACATTTAGTTATTGTTTCGTTTCTGACGCCATGTCATCACCGACCGGGTGTCACGTCAGAAAATCCATCCCAGTCAGATGTGCCGCGTCGTCCATCAAATTTAGTCAGCACTGCCAAGTTTGCAACGACACGCGCGCTTCGGTCAAATCTTGTTTCGTCAACAATTTCGTCGTTTTAAGTCCGGTTTGGGTGATTTTAGGCTCGTTGGAATCGTCTTTGAATTTCCTGCAACATAGAAGCAAAGTTTTCTGTGTTCGAAAAACTTTTATGTACACTTGGAGCAACAACGTGATCGATTTTGAGGTTCGTGGATGGCGACATGACCAAGTTCGAGATGAGGATTGCTTACACCCTTCAATATTTAGCCTAGCATCACATCGTAAGCACCTAAAGACTCACCTTGCACGTGAGCACATAAGTCTTGCTCTTACCGCAAGCATAAAATCTCGTCTTGTACGCGAGTATGAAATACTTGCACCTTGGCAAGCATAAAGTCACTACAAGAAAATTGGACTTTAGCGACTACCATGATTCAGTTGGTACATGACCGTTTAGAGTGGCTGGAGATCTATAACAGCTGACTTGGAAACCGATATGCTCGGTGGTTGAAGCCTTATTTTCTAAAGATGTGGACCAACCATGTTTCTGGAACAGATATCTTCCGACTACAGGTAAGCGACTCAAAGCTTAGTTAGCACAATTTTTCGGTGACAACTGGCTGTCGTTGGTAGAGACAAAGTGTTTGTGGATGAAGTATCCAACCCACAAAAATATTGGCTGCCGGAGACTTATACATTGTTGGTATAGATGGCCACATATATAATTTTGTTAGTTGATAAAGTATTTAACCCTCTAAAATTTAGTTGCTTCGTGAGTTTGGCTTTGTGGGCGAAGAATTTCAGCCGCTGAATGCTTGGACGGTTAAGAGTTTTATCCACCGCATATTTGTGGGTTAATGGGTTTACCCACTAAATACCTAGTTGCTTAACAGTTGGTTAAGGGGTTTGGACATTTAAAGATCAGCTGCTTAAGGATTTCAGCCGCAGAATAACAGTCGGTGAAGTTACGTAGGCACCTAATGTATAGTTGGTGAAGATACGTGACCATCAAATATTTACAAATTGAGTTGGTCGTGTGTTTCATCCGCCAGATGTTTTATATAGAAGGATGATTCAGTAATAAAATAAAAACCTCAGAAAGTTTCCTTTAATCATTATTTTCAATCATTCAATCACTACAATTAGAACAGACATGAACAATTATGAATTACAAAGGAAATCAAATCATTAAGCTCTATACAACAAGCACGAGCAAGTTAACTTTGTACCTGCACCTTCTGAAGGTTTTGTATAGATTGCACACTTCAGAACTGGCCCACTCAAATGGGAAAAACATTGATCTGCTGCCGCACCAATTTGACACTTACAACTTTTGAACCGGTGGTCTTCATCCTCTAGAAAAGCATTGAATCGCAGCTGAGTGAAAACAGAAAAATTCTTGTAGCAGTTGCCATCTAAATCAATGAAAATTATTCTGTATAAAAACATGTTTCCTAGCTTCAATCTTCACCTCAAACTTCACACTTCAGGATTTACTCGTCAGAGGCACGAGGAACTCCCAATGTCTACAGAAATAAAGAATTACAGAGGCAAAAGATTCAGATTAGTAAGAAGGGGCACATTAGTGCGTGCAAGGATGAGTGGAACAAAAGAAGCATCAGATCATACTAGTAGACTACTTTGAGAAAGAAAAGTAGATTTATTTACCAAGGTGTGATACGTGAGTGCATATAACATCTCAAGATAACGGCGAGTCTCACGACGTTCAAGGTTTGAGACATCCAGAATCCATAAACTCCTGCCATTGTCATGAGCTTTTCAGAGTAAATCTGCCATGTGTATCTGTAGATAAAACACATAATAGAAATGATAAGAACAAAAGTGTTTTATAGCAATCTACAATCTGTATAGCCTTGGAACTGAAGGATTTTTTCTTAATTCTCGTAAATGTGCTTGAGGCCTTCCCCTGAGACAATGTCCTAGTGAGACGGGTCACTCTTACACTTCTCGAAGAAACTGACAGGAAGCTCAGCAGCTTTGTCACCATGGTATGAACTCAACCAGTCCGGTTAAGTTTTTCACACGATCAAGTCTATCCATTGAAAATATGATTGGCTTCGAACGGTCCTTCAACACACCACTGCCATAAAAATTCTCAGTTAGAAATTACTCGTTACTGTATTGCAAATATGAAATGCAGGAAATGAAGAATTCTTACATGTGTTCTTTTTTCTGAGTTTCACTATAAAGTAGCTCCTCAATCTCTGAATGAAAATCAGTGAGTCTCTTTTCCTCTTCATTATAGGGGAAGTTGACATCCATATCATCTCAGGGGGAGACCATGTTAAACTTGGGGTCAAAAACATCAATGCCATGCACAACGCGGTAGAGTCCGGATAGAGTAAAAGCCGTGTGGATTTCATACTGTCCAACAATATCCTTACTGAAATCACAGACCATAAATGGTTAGGAAATAGCCGTAGTGATAAAATTCAGATGCAGGAAAATGCACGTTAAGCTTTAGAAAGTAAGTGAATTGTTGTTTATACCTTCCACCAATCTCCTGCAAAGTACTAGTGATGCTAAAATCTGTATGGTTCATGGAATATAAATCAGCTGTGAATTAGCATGAGAAATGAAACTTGTCGTCGAACTTTTTCCGGTATAGATCAGAGTCAGGGTATTTTGTTTTCTCGAGATCATGAGCAATTATACACTGTGTGATTCCCAATTTGTGTGCAAGCAATGATGCAACAAGATTTCCATCACTGTAGTTACCAACTATCAGATCTGGCTTTCCCTTCAGTTTCGTGGCTAGTTCTTTTGCAACATCCTGTCAGACTTGAAAATTGCCACAAGCTATGTTTTTTTCCAAAAATCGAAATTAAGCCAGTAACTACGGATTTGGCTAATAATAATGAATGTGTGAGTACCTCAGTGTATTGCTCCAAGTAAGGCCACACTTCAAACCTTGAGATCCACTTACGAAGAATCCCATTTTCGTTTTTGAAGGGAACTCGAAGAATGTGAGTGTGTTCGGTTCCAAAGACCCATTCAAGGCACTAACCACAAGTAGTACCTACTGCGTCAGGTAGCAGTCTAGTAACAATGAGAATTCGAGGTGCGATATCAAGTCCTTGCTGCTTATTGCGCTTTAGCATCTCGCCCTCCAAAGCTTTAACTTGATCCAAAATGTAAACAATCTGCAATATCGCGTTATAATTGACCGTAAACACATAAAACATAACTGAAATTGAAATGCATCAGAACCAGAACTTTATCTGACAATGCAATTACCTGGCCACCAGTGTCAGGATAACCAAGGACATCATTATGCGCAAAGCATCCATGCGGAGACAGAATTACGACATTGAAAACCATTGGAAATCTTCCAAGAAAGTTCTCCAAGCTGCCTGAGTCAGGTGCCCGCGAGAAGATCTAGCAGTAAACGAATCATCTCAAGTACATGATCAGTGGTATATCTCCCCAACCCTTCCCCAACCCAATCTTCTGAAATATGCGATCAAACTCAGCATACGGAGTTGTTGGTGGTAGAGCTGAGAGATAGTCATCTGCCTTGGTTAGAACAGATTCTAGGCCCTTGAGGAAACCCTGAAATTGAAAGAAAAAGGGTTTATTAAGAAATCAAATTGAAAAAAACACTAAAACTTAAAATCTAATACAGCCTGAAACTTAAAATCAAATACACCCTAAATCAATTTTTCGTATTCTAATCAAAAAAAAAAAAACAGAATCTAAAATGAAAAATTAAGGAAAGTAAGTATAAAGAAGAACATATCTGACTAGACAAAAGAGAATCAAAGAGAAAAAAAACATAAACCTGATGATGTTAACCATTTCAAACGGATCTAGCTAGGGATATGTCGGCTTAGTCTTATCTTTTTTACCGAGCTTCTTCAGATGATTAATGACATTCATCTGAGAAAGGTAAAAACCAAAATCAAATCCAAATTAATGAATCAGTGAAGTAGAACCAAAAGGCATAGATAAAGTGACAAGCAAAAAGGAAAAGAATAAAAGTGGAATAATTACCATTTTCGTATCCATTTCAGATGTCAAGACCTTGGAATACAGAGAGAAATCATTCGAGATCAAGGAAATCAAAAAACATGGATGGGTCTTTCGGGATTGTGGTTTTTCGATCTCATTTGAGAGTAACCAGAAACAGAAAGGAAGAGCGAGAGATAGAGGCTAGGTTTAGCAAATATTTGTTGTAGTTGATAGAAAGTGAAGAAATGGGGAAGGATAAGGATATCCATATAGATAAAGATAAGGTTTACCATTAAAAATAAAATAAAATAAATATTGTATTAAAATTTCGGACGGTGGATATATACGGATGACCAACAAATTTGGACAGTGTAGATTTTATGGGAGAATCTCATACGGATAGAGAGTGCGTAAGGAAAATGTTTGTTTCTTTTTGTGACGAAATGAACCTGGCATTTTTAGGGGCGACTCCAACAAAATTAGAGGCGACAAAAAAAGAAATTTTTTTTGGGGAAAACCGAATAGGTTTTCAAATTCATTAACCGAAAAAAATCTAAAAAACCGAACACAGCCGGGAGGGGCTACGTCCCCCCGGACCCCCAGTATAGCGTACCGGCATTGTATTCGTACCACGTGCATGCCCGCACCGATCTTTTTCAAATGCATTGGTTGAGCCTATAATCGGTATTAAATAAAGGTATCCTTACTTCCGATTATACAGTGGACCTCTTTACCAAAATCCTAGCATAACCGGTAGTCAAAGATAGTTCATATAACCACCGAATATCGAGTTGCTCCAAAATGAGATTTTGCAAAAATCCTCTATTTTTCTAATTTGGTTAAGCCTATATATAAGTGCAATAAACATTATGGAGACTGTGAAAATGACCAGACTACCCTTATCTGAAATAAGTAATTTTCAGAGAAGGCTTCGCGTTGTTTGCGGCTCAGTCACCTGAGCACTTGTGCGATGTACGTTAGTTTCACTATAAACTTTTTCAAAGATATATATATATATATATATATCTTGTTATAAGTTAGTTTACTATAAACTTTATAGTTTTTCCGATCTCACTCTCACTTGGTCTCAAAGATACTTAGGAACTTACATTAATTTTTCTAACTATAAACTTTGGTCGGTCTTAATGCTTAACATTTGCACCTTGTATGTCAAGCATCCATGGTAGTTAAAATAATTCTTGTTATGTAATGAAGCATATGATTATCTATGCCTTAAGAAAGTATCTAATGCATGCTAAGGAGTGACATACTTTCCTGAGGTTCAGTCATCAATATGACATGTGATTATATCACATCTTTGAGGAAGCTATAACTTCTTGATTAAAAAAATAGGTTTATACACCTAGGGATTTATATACAATTATGAGGTGGATTTGAAGCCTTCATGTCTCTGTATTTGGTTCAATCTTGTTTTGTTAGTATAGTCATGCATCTTGGTCATCCGACTACCTATTAGTTCAAAATTATTATTCGTCTGCATTCTGGATTCGGTACTAAATAACTCAGTATACATAATTTCATAATAGAATCCACTTTTGTTAATGGAATCATACTCATACTCATATTGATGTAATTTTGTTTTTTTCTTTCAAAAAGTAAGGTGATGCATTTCTATCATCTAGATGCTCTAGCGATAAAATCGCCAAGAAATATTTTGTTTCAAAAGAAGAAACTTTTCAAATGATACGATGCTTTAGCGATAAACTCGCCAAGACGAATTTTGTTTCAAAAGAAGAAACTTTTCAAACGATATATACGATTCTCTAGCGATAAACTCGCCAAGAAAAATTATATCATCTTTGCGTACTTAATTAATAAACCATGAAACTTGGTAGTTATCATATCCTGGTGGCTGAAAACTACTAACCACACCAACAAACTAATGTCTTGGTACAAGTGTCTACCAAAAGATTGAATTGGTTGCTACACATAGTGTCTTGAAGTATTTACCTTCTAGTGTACTTTGTGGTTGTCAAACTCTCGTGGCTGAAAGCTTCTAACAACGCCAATAATTTGATGGTTGGTTGAGGTGTCTACCAACAGGTTATTTCGTGGGTAAGATAAGTGGCAAAAGATATGTACCTTTTAGGGTATGTTTTGGTTGCCCAAACATGATGGTTGGAGGCTAATAACAACAAATACGATATTTCGGTTGTTGAGTTGTTCATGCTAAAGCCTTCCACCCACTATCGTTGCTGAAAATTGGTGGTTAGATATTCCCGCCCACTATAGTTGTTTTTAGTTACAAACAATTGTTGCTGAAAAATTCCACCAACGTTAGTTGGTAAGAAAATAGTCGCTAAAGCCAAGTTTTCTTGTAGTGAGTCTCGTGTCAACCACGAGCCTAATGCCCGATAGTGGTCCAAAGACTCATACTCAACACAAGCAATACAGCCAGCCTGCCCGAGCAGCGAGCGCTACAGTCTTGTTACTTCACGAGCAAAAATCCTTTCCCCAGTCGCAAGCACACACTACATTTTACTCAAGTCTCGACTAGCATTCGAGCATCACAAGTCCACCACGTGGCAAAAAGTCTCGCCTAGCACGTGAGCAAAGTTTTTGCAGGTAATTACGGTTGGGGGCGTCTTTGTAATATCTCTACTCACACTTGGGGGCGAGTTTCATCATCAATGATCGACGCAAAAGGAAAACAAATTTCTTAACCCCCAACAAGTTGGAAGTTAAGAGGGGGCGATGTTTGTACCGTGTATAACATACACGGGAGGCCCGCAAATAAATACAAGGAGCCATGCAAGGAAGGTTAATCCCAGGAGTTATGCATGGCATATTATTTCTAGGAATTAATTCCAAGAGGTTGCATGCAGTATTAAATCAAGGAGGTTTCATGCACGATTAATACCAAGAGGCATGCAAGGAAAGTCAAGGCATGCATTGGAGTTTCATGCAGAATTAAATACACAACAATTACTCAATTCATGCAGACAGTTTCAGGCGGATTTAAGGAGGCATGCAGACAGTTTCAGGCGGATTTAAGGAGGCATGCAGACAGTTGCATGCGGAGTTAAGGAGGCATGCAGGCAGTTTAATGTCTTTTAAGTTTATTCTGAAATTAATTATTCAGTTATATAAATAGTGACCCATTGGTAGGAGGAGAGGTAGCCAATAGGGGGAGGAAAACGTGAAATACACTGTAATACAAATATCAATAACACAATTCTCCTCAAGGGGATTCTCCCGTGGATGTAGGCAAACCATGCCGAACCACGTAAACCCATGTCTATCTTTGTCTCTAATTTGTTCATCATAATGTCTCCTAACCCTAATTATCCACTCATTGTGTTTCGTGTCCAAACGTAATTTTGAGTAAAAAAAAATACCATGGCTCCGAGATCGAAACCTGGTCGTGAATGGACTACTATAAGTCAAAAACTTCGTAAGAACGATGAATCCATCCATTTACAGGTAAGATTCCTTTGAAATATTCACTGAAATCTTAAGCAAACCCCATTCTAGCATATTGGATGCATACCATGGCTACGAGATCGAAACATGTCCGTGAGTGGACTACTGTAAGTCAGAAACTTCGTAAGAATGATGAATCCATCCATTTACAGGTAAGATTCCTTAGGAATATTCACTAAAACCTTAAACAATCCTTATTCTTCCATATTGTATGCATACACTGGCTACGAGATCGAAACCTCGCCGTGAGTGGACTGCTATATGTTGGATACTTGGTAAGAAGGATGAATCCATCCATTTACAAGTAATATTCCTGCGGAATATCCCATGAAACCTTAAAAAACCATTTTATGGCATATTGTATGCATACCCTGTCTCCGAGATCGAAACCTGGCCGTGAGTGGACTACTATAAGTCGAAAACTTTTTAAGAACGAGGAATCCATCCATTTACAGGTAAGATTCCTTCATAATATTCCCCGAAACCTTAAACAAACCCTATTCTCGCATATTATATTCATACCCTGTCTCCGAAATCGAAACCTGACCGTGAGTGGACTACTATAAGTCGAAAACTCCGTAAGAACGATGAATCCATCTATTTACAGGTAAGATTCCTTTGGAATATTCCCTGAAACCTTAAACAAACCTTATTCTGGCGTATTGGATGCATACCATCGAAACTTGGCCGTGAGTGGACTACTATAAGTCAGAAACTTCGTAAGAACGATGAATCCATTCATTTACAGGTAAGATACCTGCGAAATATCCATGAAACCTGAAACAACTATTATGACTTATTGTATGCATACCCTGTCTCCGAGATCGAAACCTGGACGTGAGTGGACTACTCTAAGTCAGAAACTTCGTAAGAACGATGAATCTAACCATTCATAGGTAAGATTCCATGGAATATTCTCCGAAACTTTAAAGAAATCCTTTTCTGACGACTACGAGAAAGAAAGTGGCTGCAAGCTCGAAACCTGGTGGAGAGTTGACTACTATAAGTCGGAAACTTTGTAAGAACAATAAACCTAACCATTCACTAGTAAGATTCCATGGATATTCTCTGAAACCTTAAAAAAACCCTTTTCTAGAGAATTTGAAGAAAAAAAATGGCTCAGATCTCAAAACCTGGCCAGGAGTTGACTACTATACTATAAGTCAGAAACCTTGTAAGAACGGTGAATCTAACCATTCATAGTTAAGATTCCATGGAATATTCTCCAAAACCTTAAAGAAATCCTTTTCTGGAAACTACGAGAAATAAAGTGGCTCCGAGATCGAAACCTGGCCTAGAGTTGATTACTATAAGTCGGAAACTTCATAAGAATGATAAATATAACTATTCACAAGTAAGATTCCATGGATATTCTCTTAAACCTTAAACAAACCCTTTTCTGGCGAATTCGAAGAAAAAAATTGGCTCCGAGCTCGAAGCATGGCCGGGAGTTGACTAATACAAGTCGGAAACTTCGTGAGAACGATGAAACCAACCATTAATAGGTAAGATTTCATCGAAATATTCTCTGAAACCTTAAACAAACCCTTTTCAAGCGAGAATTTTTTAGCAGAAGTGAATAAAATTTAGCAGAAGTGAGAAAAATTTAGCAAAAGTGTTTATACCTCTACGACAACTCTTATAAATGTTGTCAATAGTGATGAAAATTTTTTTTAGCAGAAGTGAATTTTTTTTTGTAGAAGTGAATAAAATTTAGCAGAAGTGAGAAAATTTAGCAGAAGTGAGAATTTTTTTGCAGAAGCGTTTATACCTCTACGACAACTCTTATAAAGGTTGTCAATAGTGATGACAAAAAAATTTAGCAGAAGTGAAATATTTTTTGCAGAAGTGAAAAAATTTAGAAGAAGTGTTTATAACTCTACGACAACTCTTCAGGGGGGTTGTAGAAGGTATATTTATCTTTTTCTTCTTATCTTTGCAATCTCCCATCATAACCATCCATTTACATCATGACCATCCATTTATTTTTTTTCCTTAACATTTTTTTCCTTATCACTTTTTTATAAAATTAAATGTAAAATATAAACAGACATGTAAATTTGGAAGGGAGGTTGGATTCCCAGTTTTAAACAGAGGAGAGTCAGGTTCGATTCACCGTAGCCTATTTTCTTTTTTTTCAAAGTCAATGTTTTGTTTTACAACCCTTGTAAAGGTTGTGAATATATTGATTAAAAAAAAAAGAAAAAATTTACAAATATTGAGAAGCCGGAAGGATGGTTGATGACTTGTACTAACACACAGTAGGCTTGAGTTCTAATCTCTCAAAGAACATTTTTCAAAATCAATTTTTTTTAATCTTCAAAAACCCTTATGCGTGTTGTTATACAGTTATTCATTGTGTTTAAGATATGAGTTGTGAGGTCTAAAGGTGGTCACTTCTCTCTGCAACCCTTTTCACACAAAAAGTTGTGGTTTTTAATTCTCGTCACTACTCTTTGGACCTCTTTGGTCCTAAGAGTTAGATGGTTTTTACTTTGACAACTTTTTCATTGGAAAAAGTTGTAAAACATGCTACCTTTTACAACTTTAAAATTACGAGTTGTCAATCTACAGTTGTAGATTACTATTTTTCCCGTAGTGAGACTTTGAAGTAAATTTTGGAGACATGTGAAAATGTCAAAACATTCCCTTCTCGCATAAAGTTTTAGTGTTGGAAAAAGGGTGTTTCGTTGGTTTCTCTTTTTAAGAAAAGTACCCTTCTCCATACGTCATGCCTTTACTGGGAAAAATCTAATCATGATGGTGGAGCATATCTTTCCATTTTAGGAAATGTTTCTTATCATCTTTAAACTTTTGATTTTGAACAAAACTTTGAGTTTGATGAATGATTATGTACTCATTAACCCTTCCCCTTGATTTAGAGTTAGATTTCTAAGAAGAAGATTGTGAGTTATCTTGAGTTTCTTAGGAGATGAAGAACATCATGGACAACTCTTTTCTTCAACTTTCATAAGATGATATTTTCCTTATGAAGTATACTGACTTAAAACTTCTTCCCATCCCTTTCATGGAGGAGATCGTTTGAGTGCCGAAGTCTTGAAAACTCCATTTTCACTCCAATCTTCAACTCTCCTGAGCGTCTTGAGGAAGGCATAAGAAATATCAACCGAACAAAAATTCTAAAGAAAACAAGTAAAGAAGATGTAAATCTGTTGATTTTGAGGGTCTTCAAGAATTCACAGATCGTGTAGACTGTGTTGATTATGATCTCTACTCATATATTCTAAAAGAAAATTACATAGTGGTTTGAAATCCACTTCTCTCAAGGAGATTATGGAAACAATATAGAGCTGTTATTAGGGAGGTAGATTATATCTACATACCTCCCTGTTTCTAGCGTCAAAATG
Source organism: Papaver bracteatum (assembly GCA_023529315.1). Taxonomy (NCBI): domain Eukaryota; kingdom Viridiplantae; phylum Streptophyta; class Magnoliopsida; order Ranunculales; family Papaveraceae; genus Papaver; species Papaver bracteatum. The sequence continues at coordinate 2,160,461 of JAJJWX010003506.1, forward strand.
TAGTTGCATCTTTTCTGATGACTACATCTAAGTAAATATAAAGGTTATAATCTATCTAAATATTAAAGAACATGAAAGTAAAGATTGACACAAGCATATAACGTGGTTCGTCCATGAAGACCTACATCCACGGGAAAGAATATGTTTTTCTTTATTGATCATAAGGTCTTACCCTTGTAAGAGATACAAATCTCACTAAGATCTCTCACTCTTTCTCTATCTAGATATCTCTCAGGAATTCTTTGTAGAAATACCATCTATTATTACATTAGATAACTTGTCCATTTCCTGATACATGGACTAGTATTTATAAGCAAATTAAAATCGTGAAGATCTGGCTTCGCCGAGCTCGTGAAGTTACCGTACATCGTCTTCATTACTTCGTACTGGTTCTATATATACTATCCCTCGTGATGGTATGCTTAGTCCTTCTCCCGAGTTGTCTCGCTCCGCTCGTCATCGTATAGCTCTTCCTTGGAGAACATCGTGTTGCTTCATCTATGAGTTATAGTATAGATCGTCCGAGTCTTCTGCTATGACATATACTCGCCCACGCCTCTTCTGATCCTTCATTAAATGCGGTCCTTATTTTTAGACTTGACTGACTGAATTGATTAGACCACTCTTCACACGCGTCGTCCATGTAACGTTCGTGGAAGGCATCTCGATTCAGTCAAGATCAACTTTATAGAGTATGATTCGATGCTCCTACCTTATCATCTCATCATGAGATCATCCCTTGAGATGTTGACATGTGGTCATCGGGTAATTTACCCTCACAGTGTTAACAGCCGAAGATTAATCTTGCATTGGTTGAGGTTCAACAATAACGATCTACAAGAATACGACGTGGTTAGATAACTCAAACAAAGAAACTAACTAAAGGTTCGGTTAATATGAAAATTTGAAACCAGAGCTGAACTTGGGAATTCTCAGAGTAAAGTTCGGCTAATTCAAAAATTTGAAGCCGAACCTTAAGCTTTAAGAAACTTGGCTAATTTGATAGTGTACATTAGAGCCGAACTTTGGACTTGGTAGAAATCGAAGTTACAGCGTAATGTTCGGCTGACATAATTTGAGTCGAACCTTGCATTGTAACTCGAAAAAAACACAAAAAATAGTAGGTTCGGCTATCCAATGAAAGTGATAGAACAAGTCGAACCGTTCTTCCCTGTTGCAAAGTTCAACTCTTATATTTCAGCCGAACCCAGTACTGAACTTTGAAAAAGCTCGTAACAATTCAATTTTTTGGAGAACTGAAGCTAAAAAAAGGAGATTAGATGTCGTATACGAGTATACATGTGTATTATTAGAAGAAGGTTCCTCATCAATGTATTCTTCCTCTGGATTTGGCTCATAAAAACCATCATCTTGAGTTTTATGTTGAGGTTGAGTTGAAGTTTGAGCAAAATCATTCTCATAATCCAAAAAGTTGGCCAAATCCGGATCATTGTTGTAGTTGATGTGTATTATATTGTCTTTATGAGATAAAGATTCTCCCAGATCATCCATTTGAATCACAAAAATCTCCCAAATCTCAAAAACCCTTTTTTTTCACTTCTTCTTCCTCTCTCTCAAAAACCCCGATCTCACTCAAAACTCAAATTTTTTTCAACTATATAACACTTACAACTTAACATTATTAATTAATTAATCAATATTATTAAAGAACGGGCACTAGCTCAGCTGGTCATCCCCGTTTCCCAAAGTTTGATGCATTCCAGGAGGTCCCAGGTTCGAGCCTCTAATGACGTAATATTGCAGAAATTAACATGGAAGGTAGAGTTGGCTTGCCCCCCTTGTGACACAATCTCACCCCCCAACTGCTTCGGCTCCCCTTGGCAAGGTTACCCATGAGGCTCGCTGGTAGGCTAACACAACAACATGTTCAATTAATGTAGTAGTATGTCGTTGGAGCTTAGTTTGTTAGGCTTCCAACTAGTTTCATGTAATAATATTTAATATAAAATAATATAAGGAATATTATTAAAACTAATCATAATTATTAACACTAATTAAATAAGGATAGTTATGCCATTATTAAAAAAGGTAGATGGTGTTTTTTATTTAGCGACCCTATTTTAACATAATTCAGTATGCCTCAAAACAGGTTTCAGACAAACCAGCGCGGTTCAGCTTGCTTAAACAAAAAATTGAAGCCCACGGAACAGAAGTAACCTAGAGAATTGAGGCCATATATAGGTCCAGTACGCCCACATATACCCATTTCAGAGTCTCGGACCTTGCTTTTGTCTCTCACTTCTCTTCAATGGCGTCGTCTTCTCTTCATCTTCATCATCAGAGGTATCTGAAAGAAGGGGTATACCCGGAGCTTCATTTGTATCTGATGTTCAAACTTATTTGAAAACAATCAGGTCTTGATGTCACTTCTTCCTTGGCATTTCTTCATGAAAGGTTCGATCTATTTCTCATTCTCTATTTTGGGATTTATGTTTTCAAGGGTTAATTCCAAAATTGATAGTAATTTAGGGTTTTATAGAGGGTTTTGAAAATGGGTTTCTGTATATATATATAGGGTTGTAGAGTAAAAAACATGATTCTTCGGCTGATTTTAGAGATTTAAAGAACATTTGATTTGATTGATAGTTCCCTGTATGCATATCGCAAGGAGTCCTTCCGAGTCTTTCAGTGATTTGATATAATGTGAGAAGTATAAGCTGAATTTTGTAATGGTAGACTGGATTTAATGTGGATATACGATTCATGTTGCAACATAAAGGATAGTTTTGTAAGGCTTATTGGATTATGAATTCTTCTTGTATGTAGGGATTACATGGACATGAGTAAAATCGGCATGTCCACGAGATTTGGTGTCTGATAAGATACCTATACAAGGTACCTGGCACAGCTACATAAAAATATACGGAAGTTATGGTTAATGTCAAGAACATTTTGTTGTAGCCTGTAGGAAAATAAGATGTCAATATCCAGGCTTACATTGAAGTAAGACTGTAAAATGCAGTCATGTGATCTTGAGCATTCATACAGGTGGTCGAATAGATAACTAATTCAACCCTGGTTGCTATAAACAACAACAGAAGGACAAAAACAACTAAACAACCTTAGATTGACTGGCCGACATTATATTCATCCGTTAAGCAGGTTACCATTTTTATCCAGTTAGCAGGTCATCAGTAAAAGATGCACCCTCACCAGAACTATATTCAATTTCCTAATCCACAGCAGAGACACAACCAGATGAACCTTACGTCTGACCTTTTGGATTGTGTTTTTCACTTTTACTACTCATAGAAAAGTTGCCCACTTACTCTAAAAGCATTGGTTTTTAGGGAGCATGATTCCCATCATATGAAAAATTAAGTTTTATGTTTATGCTATATCGGTCAGTTGTCTTACTTTTGTGTTTTCACTAATGTTCCGAAGGCTTAGGCAGTACAAGGTGGGTAAGATGAAACTTCTTGCTCGGCAGCGGGAACTTCAGGTGCTTAACATACTTTCAGTTTTCTCAGATCTCATATAGGCTAGAATTTTGCATTTGTAGCTCACAATGCAACTGCTGCAAAACATGCATTGACACTTTCAATTCACAATGAAAGCTGATTGGCTAATTAAAACTTGAAATGTGATTTGATTGATTTGAACCTTCAACTTATTTGACTTGGAACAGATCAAAGCCATCAAGATCTGCCTGTCTAGCAATTTTGATGTGTGTTTTGTTTCGACACCTTAACTAGAGAAGACTGTAAAGCAATTTTACAATTTCATGCTGTTTTTGTCAAGTGAACTGGTTTGTCTGTACAACTGATCATGTTTCTTTTTTCTTTTGATCACCAGGCGAAATTTCCCGGCATCGTGAAGTGTTTCGATATAATTGCTACTTTGCAGGCTAAGAAGGTTACTGGTGAGTTTCGTTATTCATATTTCTGTGTGTGCTTTTGACACAATAGTGTCTTGTTCGATTTCAGATAATTCAAATTTAAATCTAATATACATCTTCTTGATTCATGGCATTTTTGCATGTTGCTTAGATACAAACATTTTTCAGAAGTACATAACACCGGGACGTCAGCATATAATTATTTTTTTAAAGGAGAGGTGGTTCTGGTTGTCTTTTCTTTTCATAGCCTACAGTTTATGTTCATTCAGACTAGAGATAGAAAAATAGATCTAATGGTAAATGCTTGTCCCCAGGCATATGTAGCCTTTATTTTGATCAAGCAGGGGTTTGTGAGTGTCGGCCAAAACAAGTCCAGTCGTCTTGGTATCTTAATCTTTTATTTCCTGTTTTCTGTTATCTTCTCTATCATCCCGAATTGTGAGTTCTTGAACCAACTCCTTTATGTCTTAAGCGTGAGGTGTGGGCTCATAACTGTATCTTGTTTTAGTCCTGGCTCATTCCAGCTCGTTCATAGTCAGTTTCCAAAAATGTGTTTCTGATGCACAACTACAGTTTAATGATGATGATGGATCATGCCAAAAATTCAAGTGGCCCATTTTTTGCACCGTCTAAGTTGGTTCTTTGACTTTTGAACTTTCATTTATGAGCACCCACCACATGCTGGCAGCTCTAAGCATTTCCTTAAAAGTCAAATTCTTTGCAGCTGTGTCAGTTCTTGTTTGATTCTCTGGACCACTCTTCCGCATCTGTTACCTAAAAGACAGTTATCAATGCTGCCTTGTTTTATGAAATTCCTAACTGGATTTCATCAGTTGTTCTTTGCGTAATGGGATTACCATGGGACCCATGTCCTTTTACTGGTTGATCCATATAAAGAACTTTTTGTTTTTATTTAAATTTGAAATCTTCATAACAACTTGGGTTTGTTGGTATAAATGCTTCCTGGTTTAGGTCACGTGGAGCCACCACCAACTGCTTCTTCAGAACTGAATCTTATGTCTTGCTTTATATTGGGTTTGACTCTGATACGTCTCACTTACCGTTCATAATTAGTCTAACACAGTATGCTGTGCGTGGTGCTTCTACAGAATGTCAAGGCGTGGCTCAATTGATGTTTTGTTCTTCGTATTGTTGGTTCATAATCACTTTTCCTCTTTCTATCTGGTTGCAGGAGCTAATAGACGATTTTGAAGTTTCAGAAGGCATATATTCACGGGCACGCATCGAGGAGTCAGACTCCGTATGTCTGACTGGGAGCAAATGTCATGCTGGAATACACAAGTGAAGAGGTCCGTTTATTGAGAATCTGCATATTAATGATACTGCTTCTTTTCTTCTTCTAGCAGTACATCAGTACTATATCTTTATCTTCCAACTGTCTTTATCCTATTTTATTTGAACTTTTCGCTAACCATGAATTGCTTCTTACCAGGTCACTATTGCTCGGGTGTACAAAGCCAGTTACTGCAACTGCTGTGAAAGACTCAAAAAGGCTTTCTATTATCGCATGGCCTTTTCAGCTTTTCCTAGTTACTCTAGGCAGAGTATGTTGTTCAATTTGCACTTTTGATCTTTTTGTTATTCTACATAGTCAAGGGGCTGGTTATGATAGTTTCCCATGGAAATGCATATTTGATTTTGGAACAGTTTTGATGTAATTTTATTCTTAATTTGTGCGCTCTCAGTGTTGTTGATTTTTTGTGTCGATGGTTTGTATTGATTTGTCCTAATTTTGTTAAAATCTTAATCTTGAACCTAATTAGGCCGTGTTGCTCAATAGTCTTCGAATGCGAACTCTTTTGTTTCTGCAGGATGCTAAGAGGACCATTAGAGGAGCATTGCACAATCTATACACTTAACCTGGGGTGATTTTATTAAATGGTTCTTTTCCAGCATTTGCACCTTTGCCGTCGTCTCCAGTCCCTCAAGTGCCAGTTTCCCGGCCTCAGGTTGCACTTCCTCCTTGTAATTGGACAGAAGACACCTTCCCTGAAGGACACAATACAGTTATAACAGTGTAACAAGTGAAAGCAGGGTAATGTGATTACTCTCACGCTGCCTCATTGTTTTAATTATCACATTATTGTTTCCCGATATGGTTCTGCATCTTTAAGTTGCCGAAATGATCTCATTTCTCCGAATGTGCATTAATTGTAGTGGGAGAAGCAAGAATTACCTCATCCACAAAATCCTCCTGTTCAACAATTCAATCTCAGTCACAATCACAGGCGCGACTACTGGTCCTATCTACCCAACACGTCCTTCAGTCACAACAACGTCAGGTTCAACTGCAGATGCATCACCAGCAACAGCTGCAGCAACCTTCTTTAATTTCACCGGTTAGTGTCTTCAGGCTTCAAGTACAGGATGGCATGGAAGAACAAACTTCAGGTTGACCCTTTTGATTTTCATGGCATGTATCAGTTAGCTGATGAGGTTTGTGATCTACTTTCAGGAGCATATTTTAGAGGAAAGAAGCAAGATGCCAGCCAAAGCTTGTATACTTGAGGAGAGAAGGGCGATGCCACGATGGAAGGAAAACAAGAGGTACACAATGGTTAATGCGGCAAATTGTATGGTAGAGATGCATGCTAACAAGAGCAGAAGTCTGAGAGTGCTGCACTGTGCTCATCCTCTGCGAAAAGGGGGAAAGTAAATGGAAGGCAATTGCTAAATACTACCTCCGTTCTTAAAAAAAAATAGGTACTATTACTTTTTCATTTTAGCTTAAAGATAAAAATAGGTCAAATTAAAAAAGTAAAAATAACTCTTTTTTAGGAACGGAGCGAATTATAATTTACTTTTATTACTATTTATTTTTACTTTTTTCAGCGGGTACAGATTTCATATTACATCAAGGGAATAATAATTTACTTTTATTACTATTTATTTTTACTTTTTTTCAGCGGGTACAGGTTTCATATTACATCACTATATAACGTAACCATGCTGTCGAGCCTCCATTTATAATGGTAGAATAATATTGCCATGCAGTACGAATTGCATGGCAGGTACAATTCGAACTACTATAACCATGCTGCCTGTAGTCGAATTCTTGAAAGCTCGACAATGTCCCATTATTGTAGCGTTGCCGAAACTTCTTCGCAACAATCATGTTGCCTAAGGACATTGCATACCGAGTAATCCCATTGTAATCTGAGCTCAAAATAGGCATCTTCTCCGACATAATTATCCTGTTTCAAAATAGCAGATAATAAGTTATTTGTTTGGGAAAAAAAGAAAGTAAAACTATCAAACTATACATATTATTATAAATTCTTACGATATTTATGCCTCTTCTTCTTCTTCTATGGGGCAATATGCGTCTTCCACATTTTGTGAATCGAGAAGTAGAAATCTAATAAAAATAAACGAAAATGCAAGTAGGATCTTCAATTTGTGATTATGTGTTTTTTCTTCAACGAGCTTAACTCTAGCTAGCCAATACTATATATATGTTAGTATGTGGATGTATAAATCCCATACATGATTGACATGACTTACCTAAATACCAAGAAGTAAAGAAGACATGACATACCTATAGTGATAAAAGAAAAAAAGACATGAGTTACCTAGTTCACTTGCAAATGTGATTAAATATGTGCTTTTTAAAAATAATCAAAGAATTATCCTTAACGTCCAGTTCATGTGTTAAGAAAAGAGGAAAACGAATCTTTTCACAAACATCAACGGTCATGATTATGAAAAATTTAAGCAAGACTAAAATTTTAATGGTTTTTGATATCCCGAAGAAAAAAAAAAGAGAAAAAAAACGAATAATAATAATAATAATAATAAACCATTCCTCACATGACTTGTTAATCACAGGTCCAGCGTTATTCTTTAGGGACCCATTACGGGCCATAAGGATTCACCATTCCGAGATAGTGTTTAGATAAAATCACGTAATAAGGAAAAGAAATGGGGGCAAAAGGCAGGAGGTGGGAGTATCTAGCCGCTTCATTTGTTTTTGTTGTTTTCCCTGACTTTTCTTGCATTGGAACACACACGTTTGGGAAATTGGGATGCCACCATGAGTAAAAATACCATATATTTGGCCAGATTGCCACTTTAACCACCATTTCGCCCTCATTCAAGTCTGTCATTCAGCTAACCAACTCAGTATGCGGACTATCGAATCTTCCGATTGGTCAACGGTCGAGGTCAACCATAGGTCAACTGTCGAGGCCACGTTGCCAATCGCACTCCAAGCCAGTTTCCAACCAAGTTGCCAGCGGTGCTGCCAACCAGTTTCCAACCAAGTACTCAGCCACCTGCCAGCCAGCCTTCATCCATGTTGCCAGTTATGATGTCAGCCATCCTACATCTAATCTCCATCCATGTCTCCAGTCAGGGAAGTCTGCCAGTCAAAGATCGATAGTCGCGATCAATCGCGAAAGTTAACCCTGAGAATCAAAGTCAAGGTCGTTGGTCAAACCCGCAAGCCCTTGTCGATTTGGCTCGTTTCCACCGATCTAGTGCAAAAACCCTGGAAGAAGATGTTAGAGCACTGCTCGGTCGAACACACAAGCGTTGCTATCTCAAGCTTGTTGTCAAGTTTAGTTTCCAAAACTATAAGTCTTGATTTCTAGTCTACTTATAGCTAAGTCTCGTACTAGGATAAAAAGTGTAGTTGAGCTCTAGACTCCACGTTTTTCATCATACAAAGACGAAGAACTACTCAAGGAACTGGTAAAACTTCATCGACTAAAAGGTATGCGGAGACTTGAACTTATCTATCACTCAAAAAGTCTATCTACTCTATCTCCTATCTTAAGATAAAATTCGTATTGCTATATATACTTCGATTATACACATCTGCTATTTCGAGCCGAGTTTATCTCGCTTATCTTATTCTCGAAATATATGTTGGTAAGCTTTCGCTTTGGACAAGTTCATCTTTATAAGTGTTGAAAGTCATGTTGATTATTTCAATATCTTAAAATTGCTTTGATGAAAAATAGTGGGTGAATAACCTTTATTTAACATCCTCTAAGAATGTTTCAATGATTGAAATAGAGAGTTTAGAACATGTAACCATCCTTGGATATAAGCATATAATGTATTCGCGCATTAGTGGATAAGTCCAAAACCGGGAACCAAATGTATGCATACTTGTGTGTGTACTAAATGGTTGATGGAGACTGGGAAATTATGCGTACCCATACACATACTGGCGGAAGTTCACGTCCGTGAATTTCTGCTGAGCATGGAAATCAAAACTAACTAAATCTGGTTACCTAAGTATGCATATCCGTACGCATACTGGCGGAAAGTTCACTTCCGTGAATTTATGCTGAATTTGGAAACCAAAACAAACTCAAATCCGGTTACTTAAGTACACATACCCGTACTCATACTTAAGTGTGTTACTTTCTAAAATTGGTTTATTCGTGAACTCAAATATATATAAACTAAGGAATCATATTTGCAAACCGTGAATATAAAGTTCATGAATCGATTCAAGTGAATCAAAACCGATTTTGCTTCGATTGTGTCTTGTATACTTCTATGAGATCTAAGCAATTGAACAACTCTCTAACTAGTTCTTTTGAGTCATTTGAACTAGTTAAGGTGAAGATCAATATGGTTGATATGAAAGTGCTAATATGGCTAACCATTTGGTTAACTACTGTTGAACCAACGACTTGTAGACGTTTAGGTACGGTTACACAAACCTAAATGACGTATATTTCATTTGTGTATAACAAGTTAAGTTCGATATTTCGGTTGAAAGATATTAGCTTGAATCTAATCAGGTTTTCATATAACGGTGAATATTAAATGCTTTGTGACCAAGGTAACTTAGATTTCTAACCCTGATTTCGAGACTATATAAAGGAGAACTCTAGCAATTGGAAACGTTATTCCCCACACCTCATGTGTGATACTAGTTGTATAAGATAGAGTTGATTCTCCTTTAACCTTAGGTTTCTACCGAGTCCTTGTAGGTTAACGACTTGAAGACTTCATTGGGATTGTGAAGCCAGACCCAACTATTTTCTCTGTAGTTGTGTGATATGATCTTGCCGTTTTCTATTATATTTAAGTACAATCGTAAGATTGGCTTGAGATTAATTTATCCAATAGGCAAGATAGAAAAGTAGTCACAAACATCTCCGTTTTGTCGAAGAAGTTCCACAAGATCCCCTTAGTAGTTCTTCGTCTTCAAATGATGAACGCCGAGAAATCTATGCTCAACTACACTATCTATGTCCTAGTCCCAGACATCGATAAATAGGATACAAATCAAGACTTATAGTTTTAATCACTAACATTGACAAACATGCTTGAGATAGCAGCGCATGCGAGTTCGACTGAGCAATGCTCTAACAATCTCCCACTTTGTCAACTTTAGTGACAAAATTATCAATACATATGGATTACAAAATAGATAAAAATTGTAGCTTCTCATCCACATGCTTTATATCCTTGGCATCTTCAACATGGCTTGAAATCTTCGTCACTTCCAAGTTCTCCAATGATTACAAAGGTTGTAAGTTTAGCAACATCGTTAGTTGAAGATCCGTAGATATATCAATGAGAAAACAAATGCTCTCATTCATTATTATACAGTGTTATAGTATTATTACACATCATCAAAGTTCAATTGTATCACAACTTTGACAATAACACTATGGTGATATGTATCACTCCCCCTTAGTCAATACTACATGTTAACATGAAAACCACTCCCCCTTATATAATGATCCGTAAACCATATGTATTTGTAGTGTGAATTACACAATAATTCTCCCCCCTTTTGTCAAAAAATTAGCAAAGGTACGAAAATTAGTGGGATCCTAATGAAATTTCCACGGAGATACTTCATGACCAAAGGTGTATTAACATACCAACAAATTTAGATGCAATCATATAGACGAAGCTAAATGCATTCATCAAAGAGTTTATAAAGATACAAGATAACCCTTATAATATATATTCCACATCCGCACTCCCCACAAGGATATGGAAATTAAGCACAAGTTCAAAAGAACTCTCCCCCATAAAATGCCATTCCCGAAAGAACAAAAAAGGCGACCTTACTTTCACAAGATAATAAGGATTTCTTTGGACAAACCAAATCACATGAAAACATGAATTTGTATCCAAAGTTTTCAAATGAATTAACCACAAGAGAACCCATGACTAATTCAATCGAAATGCACAACTAAATTAATCACAAGAAACCCCATAATTAATTTAATCGGATTACAAAACTAAACTAACCACAACGTGATCAATTCAATTTGTCATGCTCGTCATAAGAGAACTTACATAGCAATAACTAAACTGACCACACGAGTATAATCAATTCAGTTGGAAATTCTCAAACAAAAGAAAACTTATGGAGCAACATAGTATATGCACAGAGATGTGGATCGGAGATTGACCAAATACTGCGGAATATACAAGGATTTATTCTATTTTCCATCACTATTTGTCCAATGACATATAATAGACTTAATCCTTGTAAACAAAAGCTTTATCCTTTCTTCCATCAAAATAATGACATAAAAGGCTTTAACTTTTGCAATTTCAAAAGTTCATTCTATATTCTATATATCAATACATTCATATCGACATAATAGAGACAACTTTTGAACAAGTATGGGACAATCAAGGTTCACGGACGTAAACAACATATCACATAACAATTTGCAATATACCAAATCATAAAGATTAAAATTTCAAAAATCATATTCCAAAATACTTAGAATTTAAACAAATAAATCTAAAAACAAAGAAGATTATAATCGTTGGACATAGCTATGTGTACTCACAATAATGGCTATTACAAACCCTAGTTATTCTTCTTAAAAACATTAAATAGAATATTTACTAGACATTGAGACCTCTGAAGAATTCTTTATCATCCCTGAACTCCTTGTAGTCAATAGAATGGGAACATAAGGTTTATGGAGAAAGGAGTCAATTCCAACAAACCTTCTAGGCTGATGATGTCGAACCAGGGCCTTCTGAATTTCGAGAGTTCTCATAACCAAATCCTTTATTTGCTGAATCTCCTTCCTTGCTTCCCTTAACTCTTCAAGAACATCAGAAAACTTTTGAGAATTTGAAGGAACAGCTCTTGGCTTCCTCACATTCCTTCTTTTTCTTTTCAAAGTTGGAGGCAACAGAGATTTTTTTTTTCCTTTATGATTGATGGCTTAACAATCATATTAACATCTTTTCCATCAGAACACATGACGCTTGGAGTCTCCATACGTGTATGGGTTTGTGAGAGGAATTCACAATTTAAACTCAACAGGCGGTCTTAAGATGAAAAGAGTTTCAGAGAAGGAAAAAAGGAATGTATGGTTACGGAATCTTTTAACCACACAGGTTCACGCACGCGCAATTCACGACCCTAAAACTTCATCGACTAAAATGTATACGGAGACTTGAACTTTTCTATCACTCAAAAATTCTATCTACTCTATCTCCTATCTTAATACAAAAGTCGTATTGCTATATAGACTTCGATTATACACATCTGTTATTTCGAGCCGAGTTTATCTCGCTTATCTTTTTCTCGAAATATATGTTGGTAAGCTTTCGTTTTGGCCAAGTTCATCTTTATAAGTGATGAAAGTCATGTTGATTATTTCAATATCTTAAAATTGTTGTGATGAAAAATAGTGGGTGAATAACCTCTATTTAACATCCTCTAAGAATGTTTCAATGATTGAAATAGAGAGTTTATAACATGTAACCATCCTTGGATATAAGCATATAATGTATTCGCGCATAAGTGTATAAGTCCAAAACCGGGAACCAAATGTATGCATACTTGTGTGTGTACTAAATGGTTGATGGAGACTGGGTAAATATGCGTACCCGTATACATACTGGCGGAAGTTCACATCCGTGAATTTCTGCTGAGCATGGAAATCAAAACTAAGTCAATCCGGTTACCTAAGTATGCATACCCATACGCATACTGGCGAAAATTTCACGTCCGTGAATTCTGGTGAATTTGGAAACCAAAACAAACTCAAATCCGGTTACTTAAGTACACATACCTGTACGCATACTTTAGTGTGTTACTTTCTAAAAATAGTTTATTCGTAAACTCAAATATATATAAACTAAGGAATCATATTTACAAACTGTGGCTATAAAGATCATGAATCAATTATAGTGAATCAAAATCGATTTTGCTTCGATTGTGTCTGGTATACTTCTATGAGATCTAAGCAATTGAACAACTCTCTAACTAGTTCTTTTGAGTCATTTGAACTAGTTAAGGTGAAGATGAATATGGTTTATATGAAAGTGCTCATATGGCTAACCATTTGGTTAACTACTGTTGAACCATCGACTTGTACAAGTTTAGGTACGGTTACACAAACCTAAATGATGTATATTTCATTTGTGTATAACATGCTAAGTTCGATACTTCGGTTGAAAGATATTAGCTTGAATCTAATCAGCTTTTCATCTAACGGTGAATATTAAATGCTTTGTGACCAAGGTAACTTATATTGCTAACCCTGATTTCGAGACTATATAAAGGAGAACTCTAGCAACTGGAAAAGTTATTCCCCATACCTCATGTGTGATACTAGTTGTATAAGATAGAGTTGATTCTCCTTTAACCTTAGGTTTCTACCGAGTCCTTGTGGGTTAACGACTTGAAGACTTCATTGGGATTGTGAAGCCAGACCCAACTATTTTCTCTATAGTTGTGTGATATGATCTTGCTGATTCTACCGTATTTAAGTACAATCGTAATATTGGCTTGAGATTAATTTCTCCGAGAAAGTCTTCGACTCTTAGTGTGGGTGAGATCAGCTAAGAGAATCAAGTGCGTAGTATCCTACTGGGATCAGAGACGTAAGGTGCACAACTGTACCTTGGATCAGTGTGAGATTGATTAGGGTTCAACTACTGTCCAGAACGAAGTTAGCTTGTAGTAGGCTAGTGTCTGTAGAGGCTTAATAAAGTGTGTGTTCAATCTGGAATCGGTTTGGCGGTTTTTCTGCATTTGCGGTTTTCTCGTTAGCGAAACTTCTGGTGTATGTGTTCTTTCTTTTCCGCATTATATTTTGTTATATAATTGAAATATCACAGGTTGTGCGTTGAATCAATAAATTGGGAAATCCGACCTTTGGTTGTTGATTAAAATTGATTGATACTTGGACATTGATCTTTGGTACCGTTCAAGTTAATTTCTCTTTTATTCAATTAAACTCGCAGATTTCTATTTACTTGAGTAAGGATTGAATCGAGAAATCGAAATATAACTCTTTGATATAATTTATTAAGATTGAGTCTGACTGTCTAGTTGATTCTCTTAAAAGTATATTGGTGTTAGTCCATACAGATTGCTAAGCGATTTATTGGGTGAGGTTGTTGTACCCCACTTTTTCAGAAGATTCTGGAAGTTTCTGGATGACTTGCTGACCAAGCTGTAGAGAAAGTGTTCTGGAACATTCCAGAAATCTTCCTAGACAAGTTACCTAAAGAGGAAGTTTATCTCGAAATTAGGGTTTAACCCATGTATTTCAACTGTATAAATAGAGGGGAATTATAACCCTAAAAGGAGGAGGCCCTAATAGATGAAAATACACCAGAAAAACCTAAAAGGGATAAGAAATCATTGTAATCCATACATCAATAAAATATCTCTACCACAACACTAAATCAATTAAGAAAACCCACACTTTATTTGGGATTCAAGAAATTTCCTCTTACGTCCGTGGATGTAGGCAAACCATGCCGAACCACGTAAAATTCGTGCCTATCATCGTTATGCTAGTTTTGTGTAAAACCATATGAAAATGCGGGGGTCTAAAAACCACAACCAACAATTCATTTGGAAATCTGAGAGGACTCACTCCAATACACTTTCTAGAGAATCAACTAGACAGTCAGACTCAATCTAGAGTAAAGTATATCAAAGAGTGTAAATATCTCTAACTCTTAATTCAATCCGTAATCAGCAAATAGAAATCTGCGATCCCAATTGAATATAAGAGAAATTACTTGAACGGTACTAAAGACCAATGTTCAAGTATCAATTAATGTAAATCAACATCTTAAGGTTGGATATTCTAATTGATTGATCTTAACGCACAATCTGTGATATTTCAATTATATAACAAAATATAATGCGGAAAAGAAATAACACAGACACCAGAATTTAGTTAACGAGGAAACCGCAAATGAAGAAAAATCCCAGGACCTAGTCCAGATTGAACACCACACTGAATTAAGATGCTACATACACTATCCTACTACAAATTAACTTCGGACTGGACTGTAGTTGAACCCTAATCAATCTCACACTGATTCAAGGTACAGTTATGCTCCTTACGTCTCTGATCCCAGCAGGATACTACGCACTTGATTCCCTTAGCCGATCTCACCCATAACCAAGCATTTCTACGAAAAAGTCGAAGACTTGATCAACAAATATGTATCACACAGAAAATTCTATAGGATTGAATAAATCTGTCCCCCACAGAAATACCCAAGAGCTTTTATTCCGTCTTTTGATAAATCAAGGTGAACAGAATCCAATTAATAAACCAGACTTATATTCCCGAAGAACAGCCTAGTATTATCAATCACCTCATAATAAACTTAATCGACTAGCGAAACAAGTTATTGTGGAATCACAAACGATGAGACAAAGATGTTTGTGACTACTTTTATCTTGCCTATCAGAGATATAAAATCTCGAGTCAATTATTCCAATTGTACTCAACACGATAGAAACAAAAATATCAGATCACGCAACTATAAAGAGAATAGTTGGGTCTGCCTTCACAATCCCAATGAAGTCTTCAAGTCATTAACCTATAAGGTCTCGAGAAAAAACCTAAGGTTAAAGTAGAATCGACTCTAGTTATGCAACTAGTAACACACATGAGGTGTAAGGATTAGGTTTCCCAATTGCTAGAGTTCTCCCTTATATAGTTTTCAAATCAAGGTTTGCAATCCAAGTTACCTTGGTACACAACATTCAATAATCACCGTTAGATGAAAAACCTGATTCAACCAAGATAATATCTTTCAACCGTTAGATCGAACATAGCTTGTTACACAAAAATGAAATGTACCCTCATTTAGGTTTATGTAGCCATACCTAAGCGTGTATACCATGTTGGTTCATAAATATATAACCGAGGTTAGCCATATAATTACTCTCATATCAACCTTATTCATCTTAACCACAACTAGTTCAAATGAAACTAGTTAAAGAGTTGTTCAATTGTTATATTCTCATGAATTATACAAGAACACAATTGAAGCAAAATAATTTTGATTCACTTGAATCAATCATGAACATTATAGCCACGGTTTGCAAAGATTGCATTCCTTAAGATTTAAATGTTTAAGTTCATGAACAAACAGATTTGAAAAAAATAACAAGCTTAAGTATGCGTATGGGTATGCGTACTTAAGAAACCGTACCCAAACTCAGCAGAAATTCTCAAAGATTGCAAAGATTGCATTCCCAACTCAGCAGAAATTCTCGGTTCGAAAACTTCCACCAGTATGCATATGGGTACGCATACTTAAGGTAACTATTTTAGGAGTTTGTAATTCCCAAACCCATCAGATATTTTCGGTTCAAAAACTTACGTCAGTATGCGTACGGGTACGCATACTTATCTTGTCTCCTTCACTAATTTCGTATACACACATATACATACACTTGGTTCCTGGTTCATGGATTTATACACTAATATGGAACACACTATATATGATTATATCCAAAGATGGTTACATTATCAACTCTATATTCCAATCATTGAAACATTATTCAATAATGAGTATATCCGTTTTCACACACTATTAGCATCAAAGCAATTTTCAAGTTATTGAAATGTCAACATGACTTTCGTCACGAGTAAAGATGAACATGGCTAAAGCGAAATCTTGACAACACATATTTTGAGAAATATGTAAGCGAGATATACTCAGCTTGAAATCTCAAATGTGTATAGTGGAAAACTATATCGTAAAACGACTTATGTCTCAATTATAGGAGATAGAGTACAAATAGACTTTCGAAGTAATAAATGAGTTAAAGTCTCCACATACCTTTTGTCGAAGATGTTCCACAAGATTCCCTTAGTAGTTCTTCGTCTTCAAATGATGAACGCCGAGAAATCTAAGCTCAACTACACTATCTATGTCCTAGTCCGAGATATCGATAAATAAGATACAAATCAAGACTTATAGCTTTGATCACTAACATTGAGAAACATGCTTGAGATAGCAGCGCATGCGAGTTCGACTGAGCAATGCTCTAACAATCTCCCACTTTTTCAATTTTAGTGACAAAATTATCAATACATATGGATTACAAAATAGATAAAAATTGTAGCTTCTCATCCACATGCTTTATATCCTTGGCATCTTCAACATGGCTTGAAATATTCGTCACTTCCAAGTTCTCCAATGATTACAAAGGTTTTAAGTTTAGCACCATCGTTAGTTGAAGATCCGTAGATATATCAATGAGAAAACAAATGCTCTCATTCATTATTATACAGTGTTATAGTATTATTACACATCATCAAAGTTCAATTGTATCACAACTTTGACAATAACACTATGGTGATATGTATCACTCCCCCTTAGTCAATACTCCATCTTAACATGAAAACCACTCCCCCTTACATAATGATCCGTAAACCATATGTATTTTTAATGTGAATTACACATTAATTCTCCCCCTTTTTGTCAAAAAACTAGCAAAGGTACGAAAATTAGTGGGATCCTAATGAAATTTCCACGGAGATACTTCATGACCAAAGGTGTATTAACATACCAACAAATTTAGATGCAATCATATAGACGAAGCTAAATGCATTCATCAAAGAGTTTATAAAGATACAAGATAACCCTTATAATATATATTCCACATCCGCACTCCCCACAAAGATATGGAAATTAATCACAAGTTCAAAAGAACTCTCCCCCATAAAATGTCATTCCCGAAAGAACAAAAAAGGCGACCTTACTTTCACAAGATAATAAGGATTTCTTTGGACAAACCAAATCACATGAAAACATGAATTTGTATCCAAAGTTTTCAAATGAATTAACCACAAGAGAACCCATGACTAATTCAATCGAAATGCACAACTAAATTAATCACAAGAAACCCCATAATTAATTTAATCGGATTACAAAACTAAACTAACCACAACGTGATCAATTCAATTTGTCATGCTCGTCATAAGAGAACTTACATAGAAATAACTAAACTGACCACACGAGTATAATCAATTCAGTTGGAAATTCTCAAACAAAAGAAAACTTATGGAGCAACATAGTATATGCACAGAGATGTGGATCGGAGATTGACCAAATACTACGGAATATACAAGGATTTATTCTATTTTCCATCACTATTTGTCCAATGACATATAATAGACTTAATCCTTGTAAACAAAAGCTTTATCCTTTCTTCCATCAAAATAATGACATAAAAGGCTTTAAATTTTGCAATTTCAAAAGTTCATTCTATCTTCTATATATCAATACATTAATATCGACATAATAGAGACAACTTTTGAACAAGTATGGGACAATCAAGGTTCACGGACGTAAACAACATATCCCATAACAATTTGCAATATACCAAATCATAAAGATTAAAATTGCAAAAAGCATCTTCCAAAATACTTAGAATTTAAACAAATAAATCTAAAAACAAAGAAGATGAAAATCGTTGGACATAACTATGTGTACTCACAATAATGGCTATTCCAAACCCTAGTTATTCTTCTTAAAAATATTAGATAGAAGATTTACTAGATATTGAGACCTCTGAAGAATTCCGTATCATCCCTAAACTCCATGTCGTCAATAGCCATGGGAACATAAGGTTTATGGAGAAAGGATTCAATTCCAACAAACCTTCTAGGCTGATGATGTCGAACCAAGGCCTTTTGAATTTCGAGAGTTCTCATAACAAAATCCTTTATTTGCTGAATCTCCTTCCTTGCTAGCTTCAACTCTTCAAGAACATCAGAAAACTTTTGTGAATTTGAAGGAACAACTCTTGGCTTCCTCACATTCCTTCTTTTTCTTGGAGAAAGGAATTCACAATTTAAACTCAACATGCGGTCTTAAGATGAAAAGACTTTCAGAGAAGGAAAAAAGGAATGTATGGTTACATAACCTTTTAACCACACAGGTTCACACACGCGCAATTCACGACCCTAAAGAGAGTGGAATTGGCCAGAATAACCCTCTTTTTATTGAATACACAGGGAAGGCTCTTCCAAAATCAATTGAAAAGAAAAAATTCCAAATCATACAACAACTCTAAGAAACAAAAAAAAATCTTTTAAGCATGAGGTCTGCATAATCTTATCTCTTTTAATCAGGTACATGAGACAAGATGCACAAAAACAATACAATTAAGTTGTGCTGTGGTGAAAAACAATTTGTACACCATGACCTTTATGAAAGGAATTCATAGACCACTGTCTATCAAATTGTCTAGACCATACTATTTTCTCTAGAAGTCTTGACCTATCTTTGGAAACCAACTTATTTGAAGAGGATAAAATCGTACATACCTCAGCAGTTTTTTGAACAAATTTAAGCTTGTTTGCTAGGCGATTTGCTCTTCATTGAAGTCTCTTGACATGTCTCATCTTGTGTTTAAACTTGAAACACTTTGAAAGTTCATGACCCTTGAGTGAACAATAAGAGTATGTTAATGGATAAGATGATTCAGACGCCCGAGATGTGCAAACTGCTAGGCACATAGTGGAACCTGAAAAATCAAATAGAGAGTTTCCAACAGAAAGGTTAATTTCTTCATCCAGATTGGTTGAGTCTCTTACTTGAAGAATATCAAGATTGATATATGTATTGCTACAATTATCAAAATCGATATCTTCACAAAGAAGTGCAACACTTGATTTTTCGTCTTCATTCGAATCATAGTGATCAGGAATTTCATCAAGAGTTGCAGCAAGACCTTTGTTCCCAGTGTATTTTCTACGGTTTGGACACTTATTTGCAAAATGAACAAAATCTCTAAACTTAAAGCACTGTGGCATATCCTCATCATCATCCTCGTCAGCATCCCTTTTTTAAGGAGGAATGTGAAAAGGAGAGGGTACCCAAATATACCTCAAGCTAAAATTTTTCCTTCCTATAAGTCCTTTCTCCGAAAGTGATTATCTATGGACTGAGTCGAGACAATGCAACTAATCGGTTCACACTTCGTGTGATCGTCTATGGATACGAGATCGAGACAATATAACAACGAAGTTTTTTTACTTGATACAAAGGTTTGGACTTAACCAAACTCAATAGGATTCACGTATCAAGCAAAAAGGAATTAACGTTTGTGCAATTTAATTTAATTATAATACAACAATTATAATGCGAAAATATAAAGTAAATGACACAACAAGATTTTGTTAACGAGGAAACCGCAAATGCAGAAAAACCCGGGGACCTAGTCCATAATTGAATACTCTCAGGATTAAGCCGATATACAAAATAAACCAACTTCGTATAGTTGAGACCAAGCAACTAAACCTATAGTTCACCTAGTTTCGTCTGTATTCCCACGCCTCCAACCTGTAAATAAGTCATGTACTTGGACCAATTCCTTTGGTTTTTATTCCAAACAGTAAAGGAATAACAAATCTGTTTGGTATCAAATTTCTTCAAACAAGTGATATGAGTTGCACAAAGGCTCTTCTGTTTATCTTAACATAAAATCCTTTGCCAGGTTCCAAGATCTATCTTATGTTCAATCACCAAAAGGTAATCGTTAAGTTTAAGCCAACAACACTCCTAATCCAAAGAATTATGTTGATGCCGATCTTCTCAATTAATCAATAATGTTAGAGCATTGCTCGGTCGAAATCGCATGTATTGCTATCTCAAGAATGTTTGTCAATGTTAGTGATCAATACTATAAATTCTTGATTTCTAGTCTACTATAGCTAAAGTCTCGGACTAGGATATAAAGTGTAGTTGAGCTCAAGAACTCCATGGCGATCATCATACAAGAAGAAGGACTACTTAAGGAACAAGTGGATCTTCATCGACTAAAAGGTATGTGGAGACTTGAACTTATCTATCACTCAAAAGTATATCTACTCTATCTCCTATCTTAAGACAAAAATCGTATTACTATATAGACTAAGATTATACACATATGATATTTCGAGCTAAGTATATCTCTCTTATCTATTTATTGAAACATGTGTTGGTAAAGATTTCTCTTTATCTAAGTTCATCTTTACCTAGTGACGAAAGTCATGTTATGTTTCAATCATTTTGGAAATCGCTCTGACGAGAAATAGTTTGTGAATAACAACTATATAACGTCCTCTGATAATGTTTCAATGATTGAAATGAGAGTTTAGACAATATAACCATTGGAGGATATAAGCATTGTTGTGGTAACACATATATGTATAAGTCCTTATTGCTTGAGCCGAAGTTTGCGAACTTTGTTGATCATGTGAAACCGAAGTAGTGTGTGAGCTCAGTCCGCGAACTCAGCATACAAGCTCAGTCAGCGAACCCAGTCCACAAACTGGCGTAGTTCTCGAACCCAAAAATTTCTGCTGGAGTTTGTGAACTCCGTTCGGGAACTTAAGTCCGAGAACCTAGTCCGCGAAATTGAGTAGGTTATGTCTAAAAACGATGTTTGTGAACTTATCATAATAAACTAAGGAATGTTATTGAAAATCGTGGCTTTATAATTCATGAATCGATTCGAGTGAATCACATCGTTTTTACTTCAATTATGTCTTGTGTAGTACATAAAGATATAAGCAATTGAACAACCCTCTAACTAGTTCATTTGAGTCATTTGGACTAGTTATGGTGAAGAAGAATATGATTGATATGAAAGTTATCATTTGTCTAACCATTTGGTTAACTAGTGTAGAACCAACTAATGTACAAGTTTGGATACGGTTTTCACAAGCCTACAAACGTGCATTTCATGTGTGTGTGACAAGATCAGTTTTCGATCTAACGGTTGATAAATATTAGCTTGAATCTAATCAGGTTTTCATCTAACGGTGAATATTGAATGCTTTGTTACTAAGCTAACATTGATAACAAACCCTGATTTGAAGACTATATAAGGGAGAACTCTAGCAACTGGGAAACCTAATCCCCACACATTCTGTGTGATACTAGTTATGCTAATCTAGAGTCGATTCTCCCTTAACCTGTGGTTTTCTTCTTCAAAAACCAAGTTAACTACTTAAAGACTTCATTGGGATTGTGAAGCCAAACCGATACTACTTTTCTTGTAGTTGTGTGATCTAATCTTGCTATTTATATCATACAAGTACAATTGTAATAATTGGATTGAGATTTATATCTCCGATAGGAAATATATAAAAGTAATCACAAACATCTTCGTCTCATCGTTTGTAATTCCACAATATTTTTTTTCGCTGCGTCAATTAAGACTATTGTGAGGTGATTGATAAAACTGAGCTGTTCTTTGGAAATATAAGTCGGGTGTTATTGATGGGTTCCTGTTCACCTTGATTTATCAAAAGACATAACAAAACTCATAGTTTTATTCGTGGGAGACGAATCTATCTATCTTGTAGACTTTTCTGTGTGATATAGATTTGTTTATTATAGTCTTCGACTTTGGGTCGTAGCAACTCTTGGTTGTGAGTGAGATCAACTAAGGGAATCAAGTGCGCATAATCCTGCTGGGATCAGAGGCGTATGAGCATAAATATACCTTATATCAGTGTGAGATTGGTTGGGGTTCAACTACAGTCCAAACCGAAGTTAATTTGGAGTAGGCTAGTGTCTGTAACGGCTTAATACAGTGTATGTTCAATCTGGAGATTCTGGACTAGGTCCCGGGGTTTTTCTGCATTTGCGGTTTCCTCGTTAAAAAAATTCTGGTGTCTGTGTTATTTTTTTGTCCGCATTATATTTTGTTATATAATTGAAATAATGCAGGTTGTGCGTTGTTCAATCAATTATAATATCCGACCTAAATTGGTTGACACTTGGATATTGGTCTTGTACCATCCAAGTTATATCTCTTTGATTAAGACTCGTAGATTGTATTTGCTTGAGTAAATCAAATTGAGAGATTGAGATAATAACTCCTTGAGATATTTTCTATTGATTGAGTCTAGTTGATTCTCTAGAAAGTAACTCGGAGTTGTCCATACAGATTGCTAATCGAAATATTGGGTGTGGTTGTTAGACCCCCGTTTTTCAATTGGTATCAGAGCAGGCAAACATGTTCAAGACCTTACAAGTCTGTGTTTGTAGCGATATGACTCTATGGACAGAGGTGCTATCTCAATAAACATACCACCAGTCTTCGATGGTTCAAATATGGTAACGTATCTTCAAGCTCGCGATTTTCAAATATAGGTACATGTTATTAATGGCTATGATCCCCCGATAAATACAGAAGATGATGTATATATACCCAAAGATGTTGATAGTTATTGTCCAGAAGAAATTCTTGCTGCAAAGCAAAATTTTGAAGGTCTAGATGGTATCAGACATGACATTACCCCAGACCTTAAGCACTATGTGTCTTCTTGCGCTAAGTCTAAAGATTCCTGGGATATCTTAGAAACTAATTTTGAAACCAACAAACATGTTTCTAAGAAATGTACCATCGATGGAGGAAATAACCTTATCACTCTTTCTGAAAAGTCTTCCTTCAGAAAGATAAGATTCTTTGATCAATATTTCATTCAAACCGTTGCATTTAATGGTGTGTCAAACACAAGTAAACCCTCTATCTTGTCATGGGGTGATGAATGTTGTATGGATGATGTCTGGCTTAAAAACCATTGATTACAGAAAAGATCAAGGAATTTATAAACATGAGCATTACACGTGATAAACGTCCCTTATCTGCCTTTGCTGCCAAAGATTCTTTGAAATAAAAACCTTTAAGTGACATCGGATTGGATACGTTTAAGAGATGCAATGAACTCTTAGCCTTTACAGTAGAAACATCCACATACTCAAGTTCTGATTCAGAATGTGAGTCTGACATAGAGGTTTTCAATTTCTTGAATAAAGAGGTCCTTCAGGAAAATCTTCAATTAAAAGCTTCATTAAAGAAACTAGAATCATTAATCCAGATGAAAAATCTT
Organism: Papaver bracteatum; assembly: GCA_023529315.1. Taxonomy (NCBI): domain Eukaryota; kingdom Viridiplantae; phylum Streptophyta; class Magnoliopsida; order Ranunculales; family Papaveraceae; genus Papaver; species Papaver bracteatum. Next base: position 2,184,455 of record JAJJWX010003506.1, read on the forward strand.
GAGATAAATTGTCTTGATGATAAATTCACTAGAACCATTGATCTAAAGGAGAAAGAGATTAACACTCTTAAAGATGATCTTCAAATATTGTCTGGAAGCTCTGAAAAAACTTCAGCAATGTTATTTGGTCAGAAGTTCTTTGGAAACACTAGTGGTTTAGGATACAAAATCAAGTATGCAGACAATGTCAATCCTGTTGCCTCTATTGATCAGGGAAAATTAAACACTGACAGATGTGTTAAGTAAAAGATACCTCAAAAAAAATAAAGAATCCTTGGTCTTATTGTTTTGTGGAAATGCAAGGCATGTTCAAAGTAAGTGTTGGATATTCAAGAAGAACCACTACACCAAAATGCCCGATTTGTCACGTTTATTTCTGTTGCTATGAATTTCAGCAACGCTTATGTCCGTTGCCCACACGACGTCACAAATTTTTTGTAACGTCTAAAAACGTTGCTTTAAATAAATTCAGAAATGTTTTATACGTCACAACATCCGTTGCTTTAATTAAATAAAGCAAAATATTTAGTTTTTAAGCAACGCATATTGAACCGTTCCTTATTGTTTGACCACGTGTCAGTGGGTCCCACCAAAAAAGATGACATCATGTTTTGTTTTTGAAACAGTTATAAGCATTGCAAATTATTAGATTTTCAGCAACGTTAAATTTCCCAACCTTTATATCCGTTGCAAATTTTTTATCAGATTTAAAAAAAAAAGGTCCCGGCCGTTCAGCTTCCGGCACCTGCTTCTCAACCTGCACACCCTATTGGTTCACTGTAAATCATATATAAAGACGTTTCTTTTAAAAATCCACCATAACCAATTCCTTTAACAAAGAAGAAAGCATGAGCGTCGAAATTAACAAACATTATGTGCAATTTTTGTTTAGAAGGACAAATTGAACTGAAGTGGATGAAGTTGTCTAGGGAGCACCTCTTAATAATAAGTTTATAACATTAGTGTTACTGACCTTAAGGTATTTCTGAAGTCTTATAGATCCAGAAAGTCTACTATACAATCTGAAATGTAGGTATCTGAAATGTAGAAGTAAATGGAGAAGTTTAAAGTTGACGATGAAAAACTCCAACTAGTATTTAGATGCTTGCAGTCGAACAAAATAAAAATCCCAAATGAACTTCAAATAGTTACCTGATTGGCCTTCACTGTCAAAATGTTTGATCCAAGTTCTCTAATTGGCATCATAGCAGCTTCTACACACAAGGTTTGCAAATCACTTCCAGAATAACCTATGCATGGGAATTACATGATAAGAGTCTTGATTCTGAAGGAATGGAAGTAGCTGATTAATTAGGTAACATCTTGCAAATGCTTGACCTTTTAAGTCTATTATCGGTTGCATGTTCAAGTAGTATCGTAGTGATGTGTGAACTGTGTTACCTGGTATTGAAAATGCTTGACCTTTTAAGTCTATTTTTGAAAAGCATTCACTTTTTGAATGGCTTCGCATTTCCCTCCTGCATGGAAAGCGCCAAGTCAGAAGCTAGAGGTACTAAATAATGCAAGCCATGTGTAACACTGGAAATAAAAGACCAAGAAGAATCACCATGTATTCCTTAACCCAACGTACGATTTGATCTGCCTCCAAGTTTGCATTAAGTTGAGGAATAACATAGCCTATCCCACCAATTATTTCCATATGTAAGAATACATAAGTTAGTCAGCCATTTACAAATTAGGAAATAACATATCTATAAGTTCAAAAGGCAGCAACAAATTTTACAAATCACCAATAGATCAATTGGAGAATTACAATATTAACTCATTTGTTTTGGAAATTGAAAATGAACATTGAAGAACATGCAACACATGGATCTGTTTCAGTGCAATATAGATCAGTAAATAAATCATACGACTATGACATTATGCTTTAATACGAAACAGATCTATGCGGTTTATCCAAACAAGTTCTCAAATTATATTCAACTAAATACAGTGACAAAAATCATTAAATGTTCAAATGATCAGACCCAAAAGATGTGTGAAGAAAAACCATTGAGCAGTGGTGTTTTGAAGGACAAAGATGGACTTGAAATCATACATCATCCATGAAGATTGCGGAAAGATGCCTTGAAATCGCAACCTTGAAAAAAATGCAAACAAGCTTTTTTAGCTTCTCCAACCTGTTCCAGCAAAACTAAACTTATAAGATCACTTGCTGAAATAATAAAACACCCACCTACTTTGATCTTAGAAACCTTAGTACTAGTCCCTCCATTGCGACCACTGACAGGCAATAATAAGCTGGAACAAAATAAATGATAACGCACCTTCCCCCTCCTCCTTTACCCGGGATTGGGACCGGCAATGCATTTGCATTGGCGGAGTTAAGAAGGTGTTTACTATTAAAAAGTCAGGAAACACAAAATTATATATATATATATCATTAAGACGATTACAAAATGTATTACAGATAGATTAGACAGATGCATAGTTTGTCTAATCTTCCTACAGTAACAAAACATCAAAAAGTAGTCTGTAGGATTCTCCAAGTGTTTATATTACCCAAAAAAATCAGTTTGTTAGATTTATAGACTTGTTTAGCAACCAAAAAAAGTAGTATGTAGGATTTGCAATGTCTGTTAACGTCTGCTGATAATCCAAAAAACAAAATAGTTCCTCACCTGATATTAAACTTGTCTACGCACAAGTGACAACCTATCCTCAGCCCATTTCAACCAAGTAGGCAGTGGTAGCTGACTCTAGGTACACCAACTATCTCCTTGAGGGGCATCCCAGATAACGGATGTTTGATCATACACTTGATCGATGTAGACCTTCCTCTCATTCGGCTTCAACTTTCTGTGGTGAAGGATATCCCCAAGGACTATAGAACCCAATGCGACAACCCTACCTCCATTGTATAGTAGATCAACTGGACCAGTGGCGTGCGCATTACTTGCACTGACCTCAATATCTGAAACACGACCATTTACACCACCAGGATAATTAGTGGACCCTTTCTCTGGGCTAGGAGTGCCTACTCTACCTGCTGTAGATCCATTACCTTCAACATCTGTAGTATCTTCTGTGAAAAGAACAACTGAGCATTATATATTAATGTATTTTTTTAAGGTGGACCGAACTTATCCACTAATGCTCAGTAAGTCGGAATAAAACACTTACATCAAATTTACCACCCATGTCACATAGAAATGCAGTCATCTTAGTAGCCAAAATACCCACTTCACTTTGAATTGTGTCCAGTCTTGCCTCATTTATGGTGTCTCTTTTTTGAAGAACAGAAAAAGCGATCGCCACCATCTCAGCCTGCTTCTTCGATACATTGGATGAGTAGCCACGAATCCCATCTTTTCGGTTATGTCCAAATACCTCATCCAGTTCTGCTGAAACGACATACTCGTTGGTGCTACCACTTGCTCTTGTTTCATTGTTCCTCTCTTTAGCTTCTTTAACTTTCGTCTGCATTTCCATATTTGAAAATTGGTGGTTAGCATTGACAACAAATACTAAAACAACCAAGTAAGTGTGGTGTTATGCAAGTTACTCTAAGAAACAGAGTGCGCTTACATATGCCTCGACTGCACTGGGATGCACAGACCCATCTGCTCGTTGGTGCCCCCACAACCACTTGTCTGTAGTGCCATCGGGTACAACTTTGATGTCAGAATCATTGTCCTACGTGTTTCACGACATCGTATTAAAATAGAACATACCAACCATCAAAACAGAACATACTAACCATTACAGAGACACTACTTACTAGTTTATATTGCTTGTTGATGTAAGAGCATCGCCCAAGTGTATGGAGGATCACCTGCCTTTTACGGCATTCAGCATTCTTAGCATTCTTTGCAATCTGTGCATCATCCCTCTCATTCTCAATAAATTCTTCCCAAATGTATCGATCCATCCCAGCCGGAACTTTCTTTTTTGTAGATTCCCATTCTTCTGGAGTGAGTTCAACTGCTGTTCTAGGTTCTTAAAAGTCCTCCTCCTCCTCGTCCCCCTCCTATCTAGGTACTGCTGATCTCTTCTTTGGTTTTTTCCGGCGTTCTCCAAAAATGATGGCCCTTAAGTCATACTTGTATCTCCTCCACAATGATGGAAATCCAGTTTCTATAGTTGAGCGGACATAGTCCACATTGAATTCAAATTCCCCCTAGGCAAGATACAGATTTACGTTAATAACATAAGTGTAATAATACCCTTAAGGGTAGTAAAATAACACATATGAATAATGCAAGGATTAGTAAAAATACCATCAAATAATTCCAAACATCATCTTTAAAGTTATCCTGCACGAGCCTCCAGTCTTTTTAGTTAACAGGAATATGTTGGCGTATGATCTCTCCTGACCTACTAGAAAATTTGTTTGCATTATCTCCTTTGGGCCTGCCAGCAGTGGTGAGTTCGACTAGCTTCTTCGGTTTCACTGCAGAAGAGCTAGATCCATTTTGCTGCGAAGTCGTACCTCTATAATTGGAGCTTTGTTGCTGTTCCATTTTACTGCATAAAAAGAGAAAAGAGTATCAATATTGGTACAATAATACAAATGGCAAATAGATAATAATACTAGGCACTCAAACATCACATGACTGACAGTGCGGGTAAGCAAGAACTATTTAGAACACTTTATCATACCAACACATTATCAAAAATAACAGACTAGGATCCAAAATACAAGCACAGGTAGAAACAGATTAAACACCCAATAGAAAGACTAGTCTGATAACCAAATATAAGCTTACAACACAACCCACAATTCTTAATCATCGTCGCAGTTCAAGCAAATCTCTCAAATGGGGTTCATCAGCAAATATCGACTGGAATTCTTCAAACAGCGGCTTTAATAAATCATCTGCTTTTACGGTGAGAAGCTTCTTTGGGTGCATTACAACAGACCAATCAGTATCCTTCAAATCTGGAGAATAGAACACTTGAGAAGCCTCGAAGTCAAGTATCGCAGGTTCATCAAAGTAACTCTGTGAACTCCTGAAATTGTTCAAGTTAACCAATACAAGGTTACCATCAACACTTAGTTTACATCCACGACTTTTAATCTCCACCTTCACCCAGTCATAATAAAACACCACCTCTGTAAATTCTGTGTAGTCAAGATCCAATATCTGATTTACCACACCATACCATTTGGTCACATCATCAATGAGGTTTTTATCTTTACGACTTGCTCTATATGTTGTAGTTGCTTCCATGCAAACACCACTATCTTGTGAAACGCGACCTAGCTCATGGGATTTGGGTACAAAGTTAAATCCGTTAACCCTGTACTTGTTATATTATTTTGCTCCAACAAGCCCTTTTACATATCGCCACAATTTGGAGTTCATTTTACCCTCTTTCACCAACTAGAAGCATTAAACTACTTGTCAGTCTCAAGGCAAAAAAACAAATAATGTTTACTAATTAAGTAGCACAATTATTTAAGATAATATCTCAGCATAGTTACCTTTTTATATAACCACCTTACGAAATCTGTTTGTCGCTCTATTTCACTGCTAGTGCTCGATATCCCATTTGTACTCAGAGAAATTTCATCACAGTATTCACTGCAAACCAGTAAGACATTAGAACAATTAGTACAAACCAAAGAAGAAATAATCATGCATTAATTGGAAAAATAACAAGTACTCACACATAATAGTCTGCGAGACCTTCTACTTCACGACGAAACAGAACCCATCTAACTATTTGTGTGAACTGTACACTAGACAAAGTCACTATCTTATCTCCATATCCCATAGGGCCTTCATCGCTGTACTCAGAATCACCATCTAAGAATGCTTCTCGTGTAGCTTTGTGATTGCCATCCTTTGAGTTCGCCACATGTTCCATTGCATAAACAACTCCTTTAGCTACAAGTTGAGATTCTTTGATGTTACCTTCTACGTAACGATTGTTACTCGGAATGTTCTTAAAAGACTTTATTGCCCTGAATAACAACATAGTTGTAAGATCAAATAAAATAAAATAGTAAGAGAGACTTAATGTGAACTCTACTGTTAACCTCTTCCTTGAACAAAATTAGTTCACTAGCATATGTATCACATTTGAAATTGAATTCATATAAAAACATTGATATATAGAGAAGCAGATTGCTTATAGAGACTTAGTGTAACTACAGATTAACAAAAAAGTTTGAAGTATTACCGTTCAAAAGGATACATCCATCGGTATCTAACTGGTCCGCAAGTTAGAGCTTCATCAGCAAGATGCACCACCAGATGGATGCTGATAACAAAGAAAGATGGTGGAAAATACTTTTCAAGGACACACATCGCCTCGGCGACCATGAATTTAGCTTGTTGTAGTTCACTTTTGATTAAAACCTTCGAGCACAAGATTCTAAAGAATAAACTGATCTGTTGAAGAGCCCTGCGGAGGTCTGGGTAGCGTTGGAAGGAATGTTGAAGCATCACCGGCAGCAAATAATCCATAATGACATGATAATCATGTGACTTCAAACAATGCATACCAGGAGGTTCGATACTGACATTGTTTCCAAGATTTGAACAAAATCCAGTTGGAAACTTGATGTTCTTCAATATCTGTAGAAAGTTTTTCCTCTCCTCCTTTTTCAATGCATAAGGAGCTTCAGGTATTACATTTTTTCCTATTCTAGGATCTGTAGTAATCCACTGCTCTCTTTGAATATTCAGATCCTTCATATCTTCTCTTGCATTAACACTATATTTTGATTTGTTCTTTATATTGAGAAGTGCATTTACTAGATGTTCAGCAAAATTCTTCTCACAATGCATTTCGTCGAGACAATAACAGTAAGTGTTAGAGACCCATGTTGGAACATCAAACATCTTCGGCCTCTTGTAAAATGCTTTAGTTGTGGCATTGGGTTCATCAGGTACAACTTCATAAAAATATCTCTTTCTCTTTCTGCCGTCTTTGGTAAGCTTATCGGGAAGATAATGAACATTACTAGTCTTCATCAGTACTTCTTCTCCACTTAATCTAGCTGGTGCCAATTCAGTCTCCACTGTTTTCAGTCCCAAGTACTTGCCTTTCCTGAAAGGATGAGTCGACTTCAAAAATCTTTGAAAATTTCGGTACACAATCTTTCTCGAGTGATGTAACCAATTGCTTTCAGTCTCATCTCCACATCCAGGACACGCTTTGTACCCATGAACTACACAACCAGAAACATTACCGTATGCAGGTAAATCATGTATACCCCACATTAAGATAGCTCTCAACTTGAATGACTGCTTTAGATGCATATCTACAGCATCCACTCCTTTCCAAAGATTATTCAGGTCATCTATTAATGGTTGAAGCATAACACAGATATCTTGACCTGGTGCCTTAGGTCCTGGTATTAGAAGTGACATAATCTGAAACTCTGGCTTCATGCACAGTGATGGTGGTAGATTGTAGGGAACCAAGATGACTGGCCAACAACTATAACCGGTACACTGGATTCCGCGAGGATTAAAACCATCCGTAGAAATTCCAAGCCACACATTTCGCGCTTCCCTTGCAAACTCAGGCCACTTTTTCTTCATGTTCTGCCATTGTGCAGAGTCGATCGGGTGTCGCATATATTCGGAAGAAGCTTCTGCATGATCATGCCACGTCATATCTTCAGAAATCCATGGAATAGTATAGTATTTCTTAAGTCTTGGAGGAAGTGGAAAATTCCGCAATACCAAAACAGGCTCCTTTGTTATTCTTTGAAATCCATCTTTCCCTTGTCTGAATTTGTACCTAGATACTCCACAACTCGGACATTCTATATCATCTTCCAAATCTTTTCGGAAAAGTACACAATGGTTAATGCAAGCATGAATGTTATCTTCCTTCATTCCCATGTCTTTCAACATCTCTTTCATTACCGGGTACTTTGCAGGGAAAGTGTTTCCCTACGGAAACCATTTTCTTAGTAATCCCAAGAGGTAAGTGACGCTATTTGCAGACCAACCAAATTGCTTCTTTACATGATGCAGTTCCACAATCACAGAAAGAGTTGTCGCACCATTCTCACATGTTGGATAAATCTTCTCTTCCGCTAACTTTTGGTAATTGTTGTATTTTTTACCTACGTTAGGCTCCTGAAAGGGCTGTTCAGAATCACCAGCATTGACATCCTCATTTAATCCTTCGTATATCCCAAATGCATTATCAACAAAGTCGTTTAACCTATCATCTCGACGACTATCTTCAACGACTTCCTCCACTACTGTTTCTTCAACCGTTTCTGCTTCATTGTTTTGATTTACATATGATGCGGACGCTGATGCTAATGATGATCCCAGTGTCAACTTCTCTCCGTGTAAAGACCAAAGTACATACGTATCAAGCATGCCATATGCTAGTAAATCATCCCTCACCAGCGCAAAACTCAGGGATTTTATATTACGACAATGACGATAGGGACATGAGCAGAACTGCGAGTTTCTAGTTCTATTCTTGTATGAAAACTCCATAAACTTAGCCACCCCCTCTCTATAAAAAGGACTATACCTATCTTCGATAGTCATCCATCCTTTCTCACATTTTTCAGACATTCTACAACCGCCGAAACAAATTAGAATATAAATAACGACAAAAAACAAAACAAAAAGTGAAGTATGACTACACCAATTAGACTGCACCAAAAAATAGAAAACTCTAACTTATGGGACATTATGAGTCATAACTAACATACATATCTATCATAACAGAACAAACTTCATAGCATAGTAACACTAACTTGAGAGCATATACTTTTAACTAACATGGAGCAATATTATCTTCATTACTTTATAATAATTGATTTCAGAAACATATCATCCTTACCCACTAACCAGCATAACAGGGAGAGAATCATTAATAAGATACATTTCAATTTCACTACAATGATTACCTGACCTTTTCAAGTTTACCCAAATCGTTTTATACACGCTCTGCATCAAAAGAAACAAAATAATGAGTGCTCCAGGCCAACTAAAATTTAGAAACAAGAAACCTTTACAGTGTCTTAAGAAATAATGGACAACAAACTACTCACCAGTGATCTTGCAGCAATAGACTACTTTCGCGTACAACACCTACAAAAAAAAATCAACAAGAAGAAACATAAGAACTTAACCGTTTAGATACAACGATGAAATACATACAACGACTAAGTATGTGATTCTTTAAAATTAAGAAGAAAAGTGTTTCAGATAGTGTCACCCCAACAGGTATGGATTCTTTTTCTTGTGTGTGGTATCGAATTTGTTAAATCACATCAATGCAGTTTTGTAAAGATTCATCAATGGTTACAAAAAAACAATGTAAATTCCCACCTCGAACCGCACTCAAACATTAACCGGCGTAGCCCGCCTACCGAACCCAATAATACCTTAAGTAAACAGAAATTAAGTTAGAAAACAGAATGACTTTATCGAAACTGACCTAAACAAGTACTACAGACTAAACTATTCAAAGGTACAGCCTATATAAATCGCACAACAACACACAAAACCCAACTGGAATCATTGACAAAGGATCTAAAAGTTAACGGTTAGAACCTAAAGCTGATTCAAGATGTATTCATGACCAATTCATAGAAAACAGAACTACCAAGAGTGCAGGGCAGTCGATACCCAAGCTGGCATAATTTCAAAAGCATAATTCTAACTGAACCATCGAATGTCATGCTGGAACTCTTAATTTCAAAAGAATAATTTCAGAAGATGAACTAAATCTTATCATTAGAAATCTTAAGCTAGTTTAAGACATATATGCCAAAATCACTGAAAAATAGAGTTGGCCAATAGTGTAGAACATCAGTTACTGAAATAAGGATATCCTACATCGAGTAGCTCGGAACATGACACTTAATATCACAATTGATTCATCTTTCAAAGGACTAAATTTCATGAGAAGAAACCTCAATCCAAAACATTTTCTAAAATGTATAGAATCAGGCCAAAATTCACAGGACAACATATAGAAATTATGAAATGATGTTGTTTAATTCAACCCAACAAATTTTCTTATTAAACCTAAGTTTCATGGTGATCTGTAGATTCAAAATACCAACCCCTAACAAATTTTATCCCTAACATCACAGTAATATGAAAGACCAAACTCAAAAGAAACCCTAGTCAGTTTACGTATAAATTGACAAGAATAGATAGTAGTAGAGGTATTTGAATCACGGAACGCGTATTCACTGTGGTTGAAGAATCGTTGAACAAGAATTCAATTTCATTAGAAAACCTAGGTCCTTCCAAGCAAAGATTGACGAGATTAAATAGTAATCAGATCTGTAGAACCATTCAATAAGCTATTCAAGTTTTAAACAGTGGAGTAGGTATCAAAAGAGTTGAATTCATACCTTAAATTATCAGTCAAGAACACCAAAATTCCCTTTTCGATTGATCCCAAATTCCTACTAAGGTCGACTAATTTTATTTCACATCAATCACTTTCTTTTCTCTAATTAGAAATTAGAATAGGATTCACACGTTTTTGATTTTCACTTGACTTCTTCTTAGGTTTCTATCACTACCACTACAGGTGTTGTATGAAGAAGAACAAACACAATATCAGGTAGATATGTTCGAAAGTTTTTATCCTCTAGAAAGCAGGTGTTAAACATAATATCAGGTAGAAGAACAAACATAATATCAGGAAGAAGAACAAACATAATATCAGGTGTTGCAGGTGTTAAACATGTTGAAAGAAAGCAGGAGACATGGCCTTTCAAACACATCAATGCATTTTTAACAGACCATACTAATACAGAGAATACTATCACTATTTTACCACACAAACAAAGAGCATCTTCACTAACAACCCCACATACCACTTCACTAATAAAAGACAGCATCTCTACCAATAGAGTTATTATCACTCATAAACAACTACAAAGACCCTAATTTCACAATTGATTGAAAACCCATGATTTAAAATGAGTAAAATATATCCAATCTAAAACCCTTAATTTTAAATGGAGAAAGAAAATCCCCAAATAAGAACAAAAATTGAACAATCAAAACAACACAGAACAACTATAAAGACCCTAATTTCACAATTGATTAAAAACCCATCATTGAAAATGAGTAAAAAATATCCAAAACTGAAACCCTTAGTTTTAAATGGAGAAAGAAAAAACCCCAAATAAGAACAAAAACTGAACATTCAAAACAACACAGAAGATAAATAGAGTTAGGGTTTGTGAAAAATATACCTTAATTTTGCAGAAGCACGTCGTCTTCCTGTTCATAAACTCGACTGCTTCATTTGGAAAGAGTAAACAAAGGAAAAAATTAGGTCAAAAAATCAAATTTATATTACAAAGTTAAAAATTACATACTAGGCAAGCGAGCGACAAGCTGTGCCGCTAGCCCTTTTTGAATAGCAAAACCTATCCTATTAAAAATAAAATCTCGTGAGCCAGGGGTCATTACATTGCTGCGCATGACTTTCTGGACCCTCTTGAGTAGTCCAACTGCTTCTGGAGCCAAATAGCCAAAAGTATCAAATAGAATTTTTTTTTCAAATGCAAAGAACAACAAACTGAGTTAGGGATTATACCGCAGCTGTTTCCTTGTATATTTGACCGCAATCAACTATTACCGAACTAGGTTTTTCTTCGATTTCACAAACCAAATAAAATTTCTAGGGTTATCAAATCTCAATTAGGGATTTTTCTATGAGGTTTCGATTCAAAGATTAACAAGCTATATATGATTGATTCAGAGTTCACGCATCTTCTCTGTGAAAAATAGTTGTAGTTTAGACATCGGTGAATTTGGGAGAGGCGAGTTTTTTGTTTTCAGTTTCTGTCTGGTTTTTTTATAAGTAGAGAGAGACCATTTTTTTTTTTTTGTTCAAGTAAGAGTGACGAGTGGTGATATGAGCTGAGGTGAGGTGTGAGAAAGTTAACTGGGACACGTGTTGAGTCTTGAGGGAAGACACAAATACACTAAATATTATTAGTTTTCAGTTAAGGGGGGAAGTTAAGGAAAATGGAGGGAGAAATACAAATTGAAGGGGGGAAAAACTTATTTAGGTAGATACTTTGCTTCAAAAAAAAAAAAAAGATACTTGAGAGGGAAAGTTTGGAGGGAAAATTATTCTAAATTTTATTTTGGGGGGAAACAATTATTGATATAATTTTAAAAGGATATATATGATTTTTTTGGTGATAAATAGAGAGGGAAAATTTTGAGGGAAACAATTTTAAACTTTTTTTCTAAAAAAAATGGAATTAAATTCAATAATATGAAACCAAAAATAAAACCTACCTAAAATGCTATAATTGCAACGTTATTAAGTGTAAAAATACGTTGCTTAATTTTTGTAAAATTAATTATAATAACAACAACGTATTTATTGGTTTGCAACGGATATTTCTGTTGCAACCTAAGCAACGTTAATATACGTTGCAAAGCCAAAAATAAAAACGTGGAAAAATAGATGATATGGTGTAGTGAACATTGAAAGAATTGCTAAACTACAGAAGAACATGCAAAAGATGAATCTGGATAATCTGCACGGCTCTTCTAAAAAACAGTGCTCCCAAAATCAGAAGAGGTAAGAAACTTTCTTACATAACAAACCTTGGAAAATCACTATGTAATAAACAAGGAGAGCGTTTGGCTCATAACGTCCCTATCTAACATCAAGGGCGTTCGCATCCTCATCTTTAACTTGAGAAAGTGAGGCATTGCGTTTTTTGTATGGCGCAAGTTTTGTATCTATTTCTGTCAAGAAAATATTCTCCTAACAATATAGATAATGGATCATTAAACTTCAGAAGACTTTTTCTTCTAAGGTTTTTGATGTTTATGAGTCTATTTAAATCATTGGTAGACTTCCTCTTTCCTTGAAAAGATACAACCTTATGGCTCCTGTAACCAGAGGCATCACAAGTGGGGATGCAGTTGAAGCAACTTATGTGTATCTGTGTAAAGGGATTTCTTCCTCAAGGGTGAAGAAAGTGAAGACTACAATTAATGGAGAAGGTTCCTCCTCTAACTGCCTCTTTTCTATTTGTCCTTTTGATGCTAATTTTAGGGGCATAGTAAAAGAGTTCATCAACAAGAGAAATGGTTTAAAATCTCAAATTATTTCCTTTTTGGAAAGGATAACTCACTATGAACAGATGTTGTCTCTATCTAAGAACACCTTGTGTGATTTGAGAAGAAAACTCAATGAGTTAACTAATATTTCTGAAGATTTGGAGGAATTGAACGATCCCATAATCAATGGGTTTTTCAATAATGAGAAGGAATTCTCAGTAAATGCTTTGAGAAATATCTACGACAACTAGTAAGTCTTCTGATGAGAATTCTATATTTCTTGTTTTGTTTAGAAGAATAACTAGTGTTTTGGAATAGCCATTATTGTGATTACACATAACTATGTCCAAAGTTTTCATCTTCTTGTTTTTAGATTTATTGTGTTAAATTCAAAACTTGTTTGGAAGATGATGGTTGTAGTATTAATCTTTATGGTTTTATATATTGCAATATTTTGATGGGATATGTGTGTTTACGTCCGTGAACTTAATTGTCCCATATTTTGTCAAAAGTAAAGTCGTTCATGAATTTATATGCAAATATTGATAAAACAATGAATAGACTTTTGGCAAAACACAAAAGTTAAGCCTATATTGTCAATTATTAATGTAAGATAGGTTAAAATATTTTGTGATTCAAGGATTATGTCTATTGTGTGTCATTGTGAAAATGGTGATGGAAACATAGAATGAATCCTTTTGTATTCCGCAATAATTGATCTTCCCTGATCCATTTTTTGTGTATTACTATGAGATTCCGTACTGTGTCTTATGTTGTGCACTAGATAACCAAGTTGATTATTTTTTTGATTAGCTTAGTTGTGTTCCGTAAGGTACTTTACATAGAGTATATTGAACTAAATCAATCATCTTGTGCGATTATTTAGTTATGACTCTGTAAGTTTTTCTCATGTTGAGCATGATTGACTGGGTTGGTTATTTTTATGATTAACTTAGTCATCGCTCCATATATTTTCTTATGTGAGTATAAACGATTGAATTGATTACTTTTGTGATTAGTTTAATTGTGTATTCTGGTTGGATTAATTATGAGTTCTCTTGTGAATAATCTAATCGAGTTACTAAGTCTCCATAGGTTTACTTGTGTTGAGCATATTTAGTCAAATTAATCTTGGTTCACTTTGGTTAATATGATTGAATATTTCTTGTTGGATTCCAAATTCATACTTGTATGTAATTTGTTGAGTCTAAAGAAATCCTTTTTTTTTTATTTTTCAAATAAGGTCGTTCTTGTTGTTCCCTTGGGAATGACATTTTATGGGGGAGAGTTCTTTTGAACTTGTGCTTAATTTCCAAATCTTTGTGGGGAGTGCGGCTGTGGAATATTAGAGGGGTTATCTTGTATCTTTATGAACTCCTTGATGAATGCATTTATCTTTGGATTTATGATTGCATCTAAACAAGATGATATATACATTTACCTTTGGTCATAAAATGTCTATTACGGAAATTTCATTAGGATCCCGTTCTTGTACCTTTGCCAATTTTATTGACAAAAGGGGGGAGAATTAATATGTAGTTCATACTACAAATATATATGGTTTTCGGATTATTATGTAAGGGGGAGTGGTTTCCATGTGAGATGGAGTATTGACTAAAGGGGAGTGAAGTATCACCATAGTATTGTTGTTAAAGTTGTGATGCAATTGGAATTTGACGATGTGCAATAATACTATGTCACTGTATAGCAATGATTGAGAACCACTTCTTTTCTCATTGTTATAGCTATGGATTTTCAACAACGATGATGCTAAACTTAAAACCTTTGGGAATCATTGGACTACTTGGAAGTGACGAAGATTTCGAGTAATGTTGAAGATTAGACATGTGGAATAGGAGCTACAAAGTTTATTTATATATTTTTTGTATTCCATATGTATTATTAGTTTTGCCACTAAAATTGACAAAGGGGGAGATTGTTAGAGCATTGCTCGGTCGAACTCGCCTATGTTGCTATCCCAAGCATGTTTGTCAATGTTAGTGATCAAAACTATAAAGTCTTGATTTGTAGTCTACTATAGCTAAGGTCTCGGACTAGGATAGAAAGTGTAGTTGATCTCAATAACTCCATGGCGATCATCATACAAGACGAAAGACTACTCAAGGAACCAGTGGATCTTCATCGACTAAAAGGTATGTGGAGACTTGAACTTATCTATCACTCAAAAGTCATATCTACTCTATCTCCTATCTTGAGACAAAAGTCATATTAATATATATACTAAGATTATACACATACGATATTTCGAGCTGATTATATCTCGCTTATCTATTTCTCGAAACATGTGTTGGTAAAGTTTTCGCTTTAACCAAGTTCATCTTTACCTAGTGACGAAAGTCATGTTATGTTTCAATCATTTTGGAAATCGCTCTGACGAGAAATAGTTTGTGAATAACAACCAAATAATACAGGTTGTGCGCTGTTCAATCAATTAAAATATCTGACCTTATTGGTTGTTGATTTAAATTTATTGACACTTGGATATTAAAGAGGTCAGTGTATCTAAGTTATCTCTCTTTGATTAAGACTCGCAGATTGTATTTGCTTGAGTAAATCAAATTGATAGATTGAGATAATAACTCCTTGAGATATTTTCTATTGATTGAGTCTAGTTGATTCTCTAGAAAGTAACTCGGAGTTGTCCATACAGATTGATAATCAAAATATTTGATGTGGTTGCTAGACCCCCGCTTTTCAAATCCATTCTACCACAAGGATAAACCGATTATTAATTGGATCCTCTTTTTCCAAAACAAGTATTGTGCACACCAAAGATTATAAAACCTAGTCTGAAATCTTATAACTCTTCTTTGTCTTCAAATCTTCTTAGATCTTCAATAAACACTTGCACACAACTACTTGAATCTATTGTGATAAATCACACACAGAATGTAGTCTGTTAATAATGAATTATCACAAGATCGTCTTTAGATCTAATAACCGACTAAAGATCCATGTCGAAACCTTGAAATAGTTTGAGTGAATCTTATATCAGAAGAGAAGATTCTCAAGCATAAACAAACTTGGTGCAATCAAAGTTCAACCACCATTAGTCAATCAAATCAATACGAAAACTAAAGATAAACCGCAATATCTAGTTTCCCACCAACGGTACGCACTAGAGCTTCTCAATCCCAAAGAAGACTTTAAAATGAGCGTCCATAAGAGATTTCACCTAATTAGATTACTCTCCTCTCCGATAGGCGGCTTCACCAATAACAGTACAACAGAGGAAGTTTACTGTCACGAAGGATTAGTTTGCTAGAAATGCAAACTCAAAGTATTTATAGACAAGGAAGTTTGGACACCAAGGAATTTCCAAAACCGAAAATATTCTCAAGATATTTTTCCATATTAACCCAAATTCGGTTTTCATAATTCCTGTGAATGCACTGTCCAAAAATAATGATCGAAATCTCATTGGAAAATCTTTAACTAGCAAATGCACATTACTAATTATTATTTTCCATATATAATTAAAATATTCTTAACTTATTTGAATTCGATCTTGGGATTTCCTTCCTTCTTAGCTGGTAAGGAATATCTTTGAACAATAAAATAATACACATTAATGCGCTTGTTCAAAGTGTGTCTAAATATTACTCTTGCAAGTCCTTTTTCATACTTACTCACTTGAAACCGATTTACCACACTTCCAAACAAGTTTATAATTGGTTCATCTGACTTTCAAGAACTATGTGATTGATCAAGTAACACTCAATCACAAACCATGGGTGTAACGATTCTACCAAAACAAGTTTCGGTTCTACTTCCATGTGAGTATTGTGCATAGTCACACTAGCTTACCAAAATTCGTATGACTTGGTACTAGGATCGGTTCCCCACATATATTTGGTATCTAACTTGTATGCACTGCACATGTCCATAGGATCAGTTCCCCCTTTCCTAAAAACGTGTTGCACATGTTCATAGGATTAGTTCCCCTTTCTTATATAAACCTTGTTGTACCTCATATAAGGATCGGTTCCCCTTTGTGATGTATTACACCTCTTACTAGGATCGGTTCCCTTCTCCCAAAATTAGTTCGGACACTCACAAACCCGATCATACCCCAGGTGATTACTTAAGATCGGTTTCACTAATAAAAGTCATACCAATACATAAGTTAGGCCTCATGTGAATAATTTTACCAAGAACACAAACAAGTCATGAGCGGTTATACTAATCACACATATTGGTCGTTCATAAGATTTGCAATGAAGAACATCCCTAATAACGCCTGGCGATTTCCTTTTCGGTTCACAACACATATCATGAACTTACTTCCTTAAGACACATGTAAAAACATTGTTTCCTAAGATGAAATCCTCACCTCATACCCATACATAATCATAATAGAATTCATACGATTATGTCGATGTATCATATACAAAGTTTAATGGTTAAACAAGAAACTTAATATTGTATTCATTAATACTATGTCTATCTAGAGTGTTCATGCTTCGTAGTTTTATGTTTTCAATATGCACGACTTGAAAGATACATTAGGGAATGAAAATGTTCAAGTCAAATATCACTAACCTCAAGTGGAAGGATGATGTTGTGGTTGTAGCTCCGTACTTCTTCACTTCTTAAATTCTTCATAATACTTGTAATGTCTCACCCTAATACTTTCAAGCTAACCTATACAAAGTTGACTCTAGTACATTTAAATCAAGCGACTCTTAAATGAGTTTTGGTTCACTAAAATATGACAACCAAACTTGACATACCAACGCTTGGTGGGTTCAACCGAGCTATGCTCTAACAATCTCGCCCTTTGTCATTTTTAGTGACAAAACTCTTACAATCATATGGATAAAAAAATTACAATAATTCATTACACATACGCTTGATTCCCGAATTCAACAGCACATAACTTGCATTCATTCAATCCTTAAGAATATCGATGTTGACATTATAATAACAAGTGGAAATCACGTGCGTTGCACGTCGGCGAATGCTTATTTCATACGTATATTTTGGTTTCGCAAGATTATGAAGTGCTGCAACAAATTGCAGTATAACGTACTATCAAACAACAGTAAAGCACACCCAATTTTGAAATATGGGATAGCAAAATGTAACAATCCCAGTAATCACCAAGTTAAATTTTTTTCATAGTATTGTTTTAGCATAAATGAATTTTGTCCATGCCATAGCCAATTCATTTACTTGATACGTATAAACACTGCTTAGTCCACAAATCAGTATCAACTCTACCTATAAGTACTATTGTGTAACATTAATTTCTATATATTTTAGAGCTCGTATGAATACCTCCTCTAGCCGGATCAAGTCAATTGATGTGTGCATCGTAAAATCTTTTAGACTTGAGTGGGATGCTTAAAAAATGGTAGTCCTTGTATGATCTTCAACCCTTGACCGAATTGAGAACCCGACACCAAATCTTTTGTCGGGCTAGTTAGTGTTCATATAGATAGTTGCAATCATATATATTTTATCGTTAGGTTTATAGGCTTCCATTGATTACCTAGGTACGGGTTCATCAATATGGATATCACACTTTATGCAGCAAATCTCATGATCATCCTGTAGAACTAACTTTGTGCAGTAGTTGCAACTTATACTCTGAGCAATTGAGCTGCCATAATATTAATTGCAAATTGCATCTGTACTACATACCTGAATCAAAATAGAAACAATGAGTTTAGTAACCAACATAAATAGCGATACAAAACATAGAATAATTTGTGGTTGAGAAACAAAGAAACTTATTCCAAAAAAAAACTTATTCCAAAAAAATAGTGATACATATCTCTGCTCCTCCGTCAAATTATGTCTATGGATTCTATGTCGATCACGGTCCATTTGACGTTCATCGACCATCTATTCCGCAGTCATGTTTTGTCTCCTAAAAGCAGAGGGATTCCGTGTAGTTTCCATCTTTTGCATCAGTTAAAACCTCAGTTGTGTGTGTTCGGGTATCTGGGAGATAACTTAGTTCATGAGTAATACCTCTTGATTGACAAAAATGGCTTAGAAATGTGTTCACAAATTCTACACAATTATCAGTTCTTATTGTAATAACAGTTCTATTGACAAAACATACAAAAGCATGTTAAAAATCATACCAAGTATCTGCATTCATGAGAGCATTGTACTCTAACACTGATGACAACTGCGTTACCATGATGAAGTGCTGGCTAAAAAACAATACCTTATACATAAGCAATGAAACATGGCAATAAACATCAAAACACATAAATTTTTTTCCACAAGTTCTTCACCGAAAATCCGTCGTTGTCGTTTACTTAGTAATTTTCAGTCGGATTACATATAGAAATCAAAAAGAAGACTGCAGATCATCATTTTGGGAGACAAAAGAGGAAAGCTCGGATAATATTTTGCCCTTATCGCTAGAACAATTTATAAATTTCAAACTAATATGGGAAGCAATTAATACAATTACGAATTACTAAACATCTAGGTTTTCATCCATAATCCTCAAATTTTCATTGAATATCATATAAATTGACCACAAATTTAAGCTCAACTACAAATATGTTCATATAGATTTACCCTAGTTTCAATTTCCCATTCACAGAACAAAAAAAATAAATCAATTATCACAGAAAATAAAATCAATCAATAGAATCAAAGAAGAAAATAACCTTTTGAAGCTGTCGAATTTAGCAGTTCGATGTTGTCTCAGTTCAATCTATTTTGGGTAAAATTTCTCAATTAAAACCCTAACAATTTCAAAAGAAAATTCCTTAGGGGAAGCAAATCAGGGTTAGTAATTGAGAAATTTAGGTAAAAGAGATCCTGAATTTTGAGAAGAAAACTTCGAATCTGGTATAGCATCATTGTATGGGTGTTTTATGATTGTGAACCATTTTTTCCTTAGAGTTGTCGATGAAAAAGAGAGAAGAAGAATTGTCTTCTGAGTTCTGGGTTTACGGGGGTTTACTCAATAAATACATTTGTAGATTTGTAGAGATTTAAAAAGAGTCATGAAAATTAATAACTTTGCGATAATTATACAGAATTGAGCAAACTTTTGTGGAGTTATGCAGAGTTGTCTAATGTCTTGTAGACATTTGTAGAGTCTTGAAGAGTTGTATAAACAAATTTTATATGGAAATATGCATGCTAGACATAAATATAAAATCTATTGTAGCTTATTTATTATAGTAACTTCACCTATATTAAACTAAATTATTATTATTTTATATATATAACTTATTTTTTTGGTTTAATGAAATACAATAAAGTGTAACAATAAATTAAAAAAATTATTATTGTACATTTGTACATAATAATTAAAATTAAAAAAATATTTAATCATATCATATAATTTATACTCATCTATAATAGGAGTCTTATAGATTGTGTATTCATGAAAAAAAATAAGATAGAGTAAAAAACATCTTTATAAAAAATTTGGAAGTCTTCCAAAATCTTACATATTTTGCAAGACTTTTATCAAGGCAAATATATACCCAAAAGTCACTCAAAGTCTTGAAAATAGATAAGTATGCAAAGTCTTTGAATTTTCAAGTTTACAATGAGTAACACAAACTTTAGAAGACCTTTCGACAATCTACAACGAGTAACATAAACTTTGAAAGAGATTTTAAAAGTATACAACCAATAACACAATACTTTGTAAATCCATTAAACTCTTTGGAAATCGATAAAAGTATTTATTGAGTAAACCCCCGTTAGTTTTATATGTAGTTTATAATTAAGTCCCTAAAAAAGATAGGTTAGTTACATAAAGTCCCTATAATATGTTATATATGACGCCGAAGTCCTTTATCATCTGGACGGCTAGCGTTAATTGAAATGGTTGAAAAGTCAACTATCTAAGGGTTTATATGAGAAGTTCATACGGAAAACTAACCGCGGGAATTGCTAAGATCGGACGGCTGAATGTAATATTGAGAAGATCTTACGGCTGAATTTCCTTCCGTGTTTTCAAATTGGTTAAAGATTCGATTTATCTTGTTTGTATTAAAAGGGGGGAGATAAATCTCATACTCCCCCTAAAGGTGAGATAGGTAGATTTTCAATCCACGCGTCTTTGTTATCCCAATCATATGATATGTTACTCCCCCTTAGTCTGTGATTTTCCTCATTCGTTAGATAAACGTTCAAGCACCATTGTCCTCTTCCCTAGTGACACCAATCAACATAAAATTGATACCAGCATCACTTGTTTACTCCATATATTTCTCCCCCTTTTTGTCACAAAAATAACAAAGAATCGAAAAAATAAAGGACAACACGAAAAAGGATCTTACAAATCTCAAAATAGATTTGCAACCTGTTGAGTCAAGCACGAGGGTTCCACATACCATTTTTGATAACCAATATCAAAACCGAAACTACAAAGTAATTATGTTTTGATATGTTATCATGGAAATAATTGCCCGAAGAAATTTTCCCAACTAGTTTAGCAAACCAAAAATCAACTAAGCAACTTAGTTCCTTTGCTAAACCGATTGTATAAATACAACCGCTTCATTCGATAAGACCAACACAAAAATAAACTTCATTTTTCTCATCAGGGTCTAATTATCCATATATATAACTTAGACCTTTAGATTTTAAACAAGCCAAATACTAGGTTAGTTAATTAGCATTTCCTTGTTTAGGCATTCAGTTAGACTTGAATAACCGAAACCTCCACTTTAATAAGTCTAACTAAGATCAGAATTAACTTAGTTTATCTTATCCGGAATCGAATTGGACTAAACAAATTATCCCGTCAATATATTCATTTGTTAAGCCATAAATAATTCATACAAACCAATAAATCAACTTGCATAATTATTCACCTTAACCGGAAGCTGAAAAAGCAGAGGTCTAACAACCACACCCAATATTTCGATTAGCAATTTGTATGGACAAACTCCGAGTTACTTTACTAGAGAATCAACTAGACAGTCAGACTCAATCTGGATAAAAATATCTCAAGGAGTTATTATCTCAATCTCTCAATTTCATCTATACTAAAGCAAATAGAATCTGCGAGTCCTTATCAAAGAGAGATAACTTGGATGGTACCAAAGACCAATATCCAAGTGTCAATCAATTTAAATTGACAACCAAAAGGTCATATATTATAATTGATTGAACAACGCACAACCTGTATTATTTTAATTATATAACAAAATATAATGCAGAAAAGAAATAACACAGACACCGGAATTTTGTTAACGAGGAAACCGCAAATGAAGAAAAACCCCGAGACCTAGTCCAGATTAAACATACACTGTCTGGACTGTAGTTAAACCCCAACCAATCTCACACTGATCCAAGGTACAGTTATGCTCCTACATCTCTGATCCCAGCAGGATACTACGTACTTGGTTCCCTTAGTTGATCTCGCCCATAACCAAGAGTTTCTACAACCCAAAGTCGAAGACTTTAATAAATAAATATGTATCACACAGAAAAGTCTACAAGGATAGATAAATTCGTCTCCCACAAATAAACCTATGAGTTTTGTTCTGTCTTTTGATAAATCAAGGTGAACAGGAACCAACTGATAAAACCAGATTTATATTCCCGAAGAACGGCTCAGCTTTATCAATCACCTCACAATAAACTTAATCGACGCAGCAAAGCAGATTATTGAGGAATCACAAATGATGAGACGAATTGTTTGTGATTACTTTTATATGTTGATTATCGGAGATAGAAATCTCAAGCCAATTAAAATTGTACTCGTACGATAGAAACAGCAAGATCAGATCACACAACTACGATAAAAGTAGTATCGGTCTAGCTTCACAATCCCAATGAAGTCTTTAAGTCGTTAACTTGGTTTTAGAAGAAGAAAACCAAAGGTTAAAGGAGAATCGACTCTAGCTTAGAACAACTAATATCACATAGAATGTGTGGGGATTAGGTTTCCCAGTTGCTAGAGTTCTCCCTTATATAGTCTTCAAATCAGGGTTTACAATCAATGTTAGCTTACAAACAAAGCATTCAATATTCACTGTTAGATGAAAACCTGATTTGATTCAAGCTAATATTTATCTACCGTTAGATCGAAAACATAGCTTGTTATACACACTAGGGATGTCAACGGGTCCGGGTCCTCTCGGGTATCACTAGACCCGGACCCTACTTATAAAGGTCGGGTCCGGTTCCCAAATTTGTGGACCCAGAACCGGACCCGTTTAAAGTCTCGGGTACCCGTTGGGTATCAAAAAAACTATAAAGAAAATCTTAAAAACATAATTTTTTCTCTTTTTAACTTGAATCTAAATTATTATTTTTTAAATTTATTATTATTTCCCTATTAATGTACTAAATAAAGATTAAATGTAAGAAAAAAATGAAAAATGGAAAGAAAAAAAAAGTAAAGCCGAAACTAGCAAAATACCTATAATTTTGCTAAAAAGATGAACAAAAGGATAAATAACCGGGTACCTGATGGGTATTACCCGTTTGGACCCGTTAACATTTGGATCTAATCGGGTAATTACCCGTCGGGTCCTAAGTTGTTAATGGGTCCAACATTAGTACCCAGAACCGGACCCGAATCTAGCGGGTCTGGTTCCGGTTCCGGATAATGGGTACCCATTGACAGCCCTAATACACACATGTACTTGACGTTTTTAGGATTGTGTAACCGTACCCAAACTTGTATATTAGTTGGTTCAACAATAGTTAACCAAATGGTTAGACATCTGATAACTTTCATATCAACCATATTCTTCTTCACCATAACTAGTCCAAATGACTCAAATGAACTAGTTAGAGAGTTGTTCAATTGCTTAGATCTTTATGTACTAGAAAACACACAATTGAAGCAAAATCGATGTGATTCACTCGAATTGATTCATGAACTATAAAGTCACGGTTTGCAATAGAATTCCTTAGTTTATTAAGATAAGTTCACAAACATCATTTTTAGACATAACCTACTCAAGTTCGCGGACTTAAGTTCCCGGACGGAGTTCACAAACTCTAGCAGAAATTCTCGGGTTCGATAATTTCGTCAGTTGGCGGACTGAGTTTGTATGCTGAGTTCGCGGACTGAGCTCACGCACTACTCCGGTTTCACTTGATCAACAAAGTTCGGAACCTTCGTTTCAAGCAATAAGGACTTATACATATATGTTTTACCACCACAATGATTATATCCTCCAATGGTTATATTGTCTAAACTCTCATTTCAATCATTGAAACATTCTCAGAGGGCGTTATATAGTTGTTATTCACAAATTATTTTTCGTCAGAGCGATTTCCAAAATGATTGAAACATAACATGACTTTTGTCACTAGGTAAAGATGAACTTGGTTAAAGTGAAATCTTTACCAACACATATTTCGAGAAATAGATAAGCGAGATATACTCAGCTCGAAATATCATATGTGTTTAATCTTAGCATATATAGTAATACGACTTTTATCTCAAGATAGGAGATAGAGTAGATATGACTTTTGAGTGATAGATAAGTTCAAGTCTCCACATACCTTTTAGTCGATGAAGATCCACTGGTTCCTTGACTAGTCCTTCATCTTGTATGATGATCGCCATGGAGTTCTTGAGCTCAACTACACTTTCTATCCTAGTCCGAGACCTTAGCTATAGTAGACTAGAAATCAAAGACTTTATAGTTTTGATCATAAACATACTTGAGATAACAACGCATGCGAGTTCGACCGACCAATGCTCTAACAATATCGATGTTTGTCAATTTTAGTGGCAAAACTATTAATACATATGGAATACAAAAATATATAAATAAACTTTGTAGCTCCTATTCCACATGTCGTCTAATCTTCAATAATACTCGAAATCTTCGTCACTTCCAAGTAATCCAATGATCCCAAAGGTTGTAAGTTTTGCATCATCGTTGTTTAAAATCCATAGCTATAACAACGAGAAAACAAGAGTTCTCAATCACTGTTATACAGTGTCATAATATCATTACACAACGTCAAAGTCAAATTGCATCACAACTTTAAAAACAATACTATGGTGATACTTCACTCCCGCTTAGTCAATACTCCATCTCACATGGAAACCACTCCCCCTTACATAATGATCCAAAAACCATATGTAGTTGTAGTGTGAACTAAATATTAAGTCTCCCTCTTTTTGTCAATAAAATTGGCAAAGGTACAAGAAAGGGATCCTAATGAAATTTCCGTAAGAGACATTTCATGACCAAAGGTAAATGTATATCATCTTGCTTATATGCAATCATAAAGCCGAAGCTAAATGCATTCATCAAGGAGTTCATAAAGATACAAGATAACCCCTATAATATTCCACAGCCGCACTCTCCACAAATATTTGGAAATTAAGCACAAGTTCAAAAGAACTCTCCCCCATAAAATGTCATTCCCGAAAGAAAAACAAGAGCGACCTTAATTTCAAAAGAAAAGAAGGATTTCTTTGGACTCAACAAATATCATACAAGTATGAATTTGGAATCCAAAAAGAAATATTCAATCAAATTAACCGTAAGCGAACCATGATTAATATGACTAAATATGCTCAATACAAGTAAACTTATGGAGACTTAAGAAAACAATTAGATTAATCACAAGAAAACTCGCAAATAATCTAATTTCCATACTCAACCAAACTAATTACAAAAGTAATCAATTTAATTGGTCACACTCGGCATAAGAAAAATCTATGGAGCAATGACTAAGTTAATCATGAATAACCAACCTAATCAAAGAAATGCTCAAACATAAGAAAACTTATGGAGTGCTAACTAAATAACCACACAAGATAATTAATTTAGTTTAACATGTTCAACATAAATTACCTTACGGAGCAACAACTAAGCTAATCACAAAAGCAATCAACTTTAGTTGTTTTAGTGCTCAACATAAGACACTTCATGGAACAACACAGTATTTACACAAAAATTATGGATCTGAGATTGATCTTATACCGTGGAATAAGAAAGGATTCATTCTATTTTCCATCACCATTTGCAAAATGAAATACAATAGACAAAATCCTTAAATCACAAAAGATTTTAACCTATCTTCCATCAAAAATTGACAATATATGCTTAACTTTTGTGTTTGTCAAAAGTCTATTCATTCTTTTATCAATACTTGCATATCAATTCACGAACGACTTTACTTTTGACAAAATATGGGACAATCAAGTTCACGGACGTAAACACACATATCCCATAAAAATATTGTAATATATAAAAGCATAATGATTAATACTGCAAAAACCATTTTCCGAACAAGTTTAGAATTTAAACAAATAAATCTAAAAACATTGGATATAGCTTTGTGTAATCACAATAATAGATATTCCAAACACTAGTTATTATTCTAATAAAAACACAAAAAATAAAAGATTTACTAGGCAAACTCAACTCAAATATATCTTCTAGAAACCGATCACAAGCTAAAGTTCACGTTCGACAGCTTCACAGTTTTCAAGACTTTTGAGTTCGAGATCCATATTATCAACTACATCTTCGGAGAAGATATCCTTATTGAGAAGTTCTTTAACATGTGACTTCATGAGACCAAGGTCAGTAGTAACATTTTTCAACTCACTTCTAACCACATCAAGATCCTTCATTGTATCAACAAGTTGTAGTTTTGATTTCTCAAAGTATTTAATAAAGTCATGAACCACTTCAGCAGAAACCATATCCTCATTCTCAACATCTTGGTATGAGTAGGCATAGTAGCATGAGGCATTAGGTGCACCATCTTATACAGGAGTTCTTTTTTTTCCTTCCTTTTGATTCAAAACCAAAACCTTTCTCAACAAATCCGTTAACAAACATACCATGGAGAGATGGTAACCCGTGTACACATCCGAACAAAGTACACCCCACAAGAAAACTCAAGACAATTAAACAGGAAAACAAGAAACACATTGCAAATACTTTAAGGCAATATTGTTTGCTGGCACTAGTTTGACTATAGACGATAAGAAAATAGCTCAACTAGGTGAAACGCAAATTTCCAAAGTACACCTGACTTACACATCTTTCCCAACAAGATTTTTATGAGCAAGTTCCTAACCCTTGTGATTAATTAGCACATGTATGAGCCGTTTTCTCATTAAATGAACAAGGATTTTGGTTATCCCTTTCTTTATGAAATGTTGGACGAGAACCATTATGATGTGAAAGGTAATCATAAATTTTGTCCTTACAAAAATATGACTTAGAGGATTGATTCTTAAATTGGCTTCTTTCTGATACTCTGTTCATATCAAATGTATTATTAACTCCTATTTTTAGATTGTTAAGACATCTGTTTTGAGTAAAAACACTTGAGAAACTCATAGACTGACTTTCCTGGTAGAATACATAGGGTATGTACTGAAACCAATTGGTTTAGTCATATGGACGTCAGTTATTCCTTTGAATGTTACATCAACGGTGGGTTGCATATGAACAAAGGAATTGTTACTCAACCTAGAGTTTCTCATTTGTCTGATTGGTCCTCTTGAATTACAAAAGGAACATACCTTCTGAACGTTAGAAAGCACTATCTTAACATCCTGTGGAGAATTCCTTTATTCATGTAATGTGCACCATCTCTGACAGGAGGGTATTGGAATATTTTTATGAGAAGGAAACATTGACTCTTCTTCTGGTTTAGAGAACTTTTTGAAACATTCTTGAATTGAGAGTTTGTTCAAGTGATGTTTGATTTCCAATATATCTTTTTCAAGACATGCCTTCAGAAGGAGCAAAGCTTCAGAGTTTATGGAGTAGTAGTCTCTTATTTCCCCAAGAAGAATTTTGACATGTTGTTTCAACCGATTAGCTTGAACTTTAATAAATCTATCATTAGTTTACTCTCTTTAGCTATTTCCCGTTCATTTAGAAAGAAGCATTCTTTTGAAGGGTAATCGAAACAACACATGTCAGAAACTGTCTGTCTAATTTTAACACAAGTTTCTTCTACGTTTGAGAAAGAGGAATCTTTCTATTTAATAGAATTAGACGACACAAAAAAATTATTTCTAGAGACG
Source organism: Papaver bracteatum (assembly GCA_023529315.1). Taxonomy (NCBI): domain Eukaryota; kingdom Viridiplantae; phylum Streptophyta; class Magnoliopsida; order Ranunculales; family Papaveraceae; genus Papaver; species Papaver bracteatum. The sequence goes on from JAJJWX010003506.1 coordinate 2,212,460, forward strand.
CGTTTATCAGAGATACTACTCTTGTACATAGAGTCAGATCGCTACAAACACATACTTGTAAGGTCTTGAACGTGTTTGCCAGCTCTGATACCAATTGAAAAAGCGAGGGTCTAACAACCACATCCAATATTTCGATTAGCAATCTGTATGGACAAACTCCGAGTTACTTTACTAGAGAATCAACTAGACAGTCAGACCCAATCGAGATAAAAATATCTCAAGGATTTATTATCTCAATCTCTCAATTTGATCTATACTCAAGCAAATAGAATCTGCGAGTCCTTATCAAAGAGAGATAACTTGGATGGTACCAAAGACCAATATCCAAGTGTTAATCAATTTAAATCGACAACCAAAAGGTCGGATATTCTAATTGATTGAACAACGCACAACCTGTATTATTTCAATTATATAACAAAATATAATGCAGAAAAGAAATAACACTGACACCAGAATTTTGTTAACGAGGGAACCGAAAATGCAGAATAACCCCAGGACCTAGTCCAGATTAAACATACACTGTATTAAGCCGTTACAGACACTAGCCTACTCTAAGATAACTTCGGTATGGACTGCGGTTGAACCCCAACCAATCTCATACTGGTCCAAGGTACAGTTATGCTCCTACGTCTCTAATCCCAGCAGGATACTATGCACATGATTCCCTTAGTTGATCGCACCCACAACCAAGAGTTGCTACGACCCAAAGTCTAAGACTTTAATATAAAAAAATCTGTATCACACAAAAAAGTCTATAATGATAGATAAATCCGTCTCCCACGAATAAACCTATGAGTTTTGTTTCGTCTTTTTATAAATCAAGGTGAACATGAACCTATTGATAAAACCAGACATAAATTCGCGAAGAACATCTCAGCTTTATAAATCACCTCACAATAAACTTAATCGACGCAGCGAAGAAGATTATTGAGGAATCACAAACAATGAGATGAAGTCTTTGTGATAACTTTTATATCTTGCCTATCGGAGATAGAAATCTCAAGACAATTATTACAATTGTACTCGTATGATAGAAACAGCAAGATCAGATCACACAACTATGATAAAAGTAGTATCGGTCTGGCTTCACAATTTCAATGAAGTCTTTAAGTTGTTAACATGGTTTTAGAAGAAGAAAACCAAAGGTTAAAGGATAATCAACTCTAGATTAGAACAACTAGTATCACAGAATGTGTGGCGATTAGGTTTCCCAGTTGCTAGAGTTCTCCCTAACATAGTCTTCAAATCAGGGTTTGCAATCAATGTTAGATTACTAACAAAACATTCAATATTCACCGTTAGATGAAAACATGATTAGATTAAAGGTAATATTTATCAACCATTAGATCAAAAATATAGCTTGTTATACACACTTGTACTTGACGTTTTTAGGCTTGTGTGACCGTACCCAAACTTGTACATTAGTTGGTTTAACAATAGTTAACCAATTGGTTATCCATATGATAACTTTCATATCAACCATATTCTTCTTCACCATAATTAACTAGTCCAAATGACTCAAATGAACTAGTTAGAGAGTTGTTCAATTGCTTAGATCTTTATGTACTACACAAGACATAATTGAAGAAAAAACGATATAATTCACTCGAATATATTCATGAACTATAAAGCCACGGTTTGAAATACCATTCCTTAGTTTATTAAGATAAGTTCACAAACATCATTTTTAGACATCACCTACTCAAGTTTGCGGACTGGGTTCGCGGAATGAGTTCACAAACTCCAGCAGAAATTCTCGGGTTTGAGAACTTTGTCAGTTTGCGGAATGGGTTCGCGGACTGAGTTTGCGGACTGAGCTCACGCACTACTCCGGTTTCACTTGATCAACAAAGTTCGCAAACTTCGGTTCAAGCAATAAGGACTTAAACATATATGTGTGACCACAACAATGCTTATATCCTCCAATGGTTATATTATCTAAACTCTCATTTCAATCATTGAAACATTCTCAGAGGGAGTTATATAGTTATTATTCACAAACTATTTTTCGTCAGAGCGATTTCCAAAATGAATGAAACATAACATGACTTTCGTCACTAGGTAAAGATGAACTTGGTTAAAGCGAAAGCTTTACCAACACATATTTCGAGAAATAGATAAGCCAGATATACTCAGCTCGAAATATCCACATGTGTATAATTAATTTAAGTATATATAGGAAAACGACTTTTGTATCAAGATAGTAGATAGAGTAGATAGACTTTTGAGTGATAGATAAGTTCAAGTCTACACATACCTTTTAGTCGATGAAGATCCACTGGTTCCTTGAGTAGTCCTTCATCTTGTATTATGATCGTCATGGAGTTCTTGAGCTCAACTACATTTTTATCCTAGTCCGAGACCTTAGCTATAGCCGACTAGAAATCAAAGGCTTTATAGTTTTGATCACTAATATTGACAAACATGCTTGAGATAGCAATGCATGCGATTTCTACCGAGCAATGCTCTAACAGAAGCAAGTGAAACAACATATATCCTTAAAGTTCCACTATTGCACCGAAATTTTGTAAGCCTAAACAATTGATACCATACAATAAAGCAAAATAACAATTGTTTTACTTAACTGGAAGTAATTGAAATAACATAAACATCAAAGCACCGCAATTGCACCAAACTTTCGTAAGCCTAAACGATTGATATCACACAACAAAGCAAGATAACAATAGTTTTACTTAACCAGAACCAATTGAATCACAAATACATCCAAATATACATAATGGAATAAACACATCAATTGTACCGACAATTTCGTTTAAGAAAAAGAAAAAGATATATCAACTAAAAATAGGCTTTTCTTAAAACAGAAAAACAATTAACTAACAAGATTGTTACCTCAATTTCGCATCTAACTTCTCCAATATGATCGCATCTTCTTCTTATAGGGAGAATTGATATCGAAATACCATTATATTGTCATCCTTATGCAAAATCAAAAGAATAACAACAACCAACCTTTACCAGAGAAAGGTTGAAAATCGGTTTTAACAATTGCAAGAAAAAGTTGAAAACCGTCAAAACACATGCTTTTATGCTAAACCAAAATTGATTCAACATATAGTGACTTTTTCACATATTGTTTCTACAGGAACCCCTATTGATCCTTTGATAAATCCTACCAACATGTGCTAGAACTTAATCCTCAATCTTGTAAGAAATTATATTATCAAAACAATGCAAAAACAATTAGGTCATTCCGAGTTCAGGCGAAGAAGTTATGGGAAAAACAGTTTTACAATTCTTCGTAAGGGGACCTCTCACTAGGATCGGTTCCCTCACCATGACAAGGTACTAGGATCGGTTCCCCCACCATGACAGGGTTCTAGGATTGGTTCCTAAGAGTTACTTGTGACATATCACAACACTAAACTGTTTTCAACATAACTTTTGCATACGATGTCCGAATTCAGTGATTTTTGGCTCGTTTTAACCGTAAAAACAAGAGCTACACATATATGATCAGTAGATATCAACATCATATACTCAAAATTACCGTTTATTTCAAAACCCAAATATAGATAGAGAAAGTATGAGTATGAGTATAGAAGAAAAGAAATCTCCTAAGATGTTAATTAGTCATATAATAATCGAGAGATCATGTGCTCAGTTTCATGTGCTTTCTGACCTTTAAAAATTGAGCACCAAGGTGAGAATGCTCATTCTAACACAACTAGGTTGTGTTAAGTTCAATCTTGTCTTGTTCGTCACGAGTGGCTAAGACAGAATCATTCTTGACCTCTTGCTTGGTTTGTTTTCTCTTGTTACTCTTCTTTGACTTGTGACGAAGAGTGTCATTATCACAAACTTTACTAGTAAAAGGGATTTTAGACATAATTTCTTTGTTTAGCCTTTCAACAAGACTCTTGTAATTATTGTCATCAACAATTAACAGCTAAGAGTCATTATGTGACTAACTTTTGGTCCCTTCTTTACTAAGGAGGACTTAGGAACCCATTTAGAGTTGGGTTTCGCAGGAGCATATTTCTCCTTTATACCACTAGGATCAATGTCCTTTTGATTATTTTATGAAACACCCTTTCTCCAATTTGGAATATCAGATCTAGTTTTTGCATTTAAAAAGTCATCCCTCTTTGTATAATTGGATTTTTATGAAATGACCTTGACGAGTGATAAGCAAAATTTGAACTATAATTATAATAATTATTTTTCCTAAACTTAAGACAATACCGATCTGAGTTCCTTTGGGGAGCAATCTTAGCCAATTCATTTGATACAAAAGAAAATGCATCTTGCATTTTACAAACTTTGCATCCCCATTGCAAGTGTCCTTTAATACCACAATAATAACAATGCTTAGTATAAATATATGAAGTATGAGTTTTAGTTTTACCTTTTTATGGATCCTCTTGCATTGGATCTTGAAGATTCTTCTTCTTCTTCTTCTTCTTTTTATCCTTGTTCAACGTTGTTGCTTTCTTGACATTAGCAGAAGTGCTCTCGTTGATTGCTGTTGGTTGAACATAATTCTTAGGCTTCACTGGCTTGACTGGATTTACTTCTCTACAAGAAACAGTATCATTTTTGACAACAGTGGAAGCCTCTGGTTGAGAAGAATTAGTAGCTTTAACAAATTTTACCTTTTTGTTAATATTTGAAGCATATTTTCCCTTATAGACCAAACCTCGTGTATCACAATGATTTTTACTTGCTTCTAACATTGATTTGAAATTGTTTGAGCTAACATTGAACTTTTTAAGGTCCAAAATTTCTTCTTCCAACATCTTGATTTTATCAAGAGCACCAGCTAAATCAGCCTCAAGGTGTTTTTCTCGTGAGAGATATACACCTTTTTTCACTTCAAAACTCTTTGGTTGATAATTAACTCTTTAGATAAGAGAATTATTTAAAATCCATGGATCTGATTAGATAATAATTTGGTCTCCAAAAATAAACGTTTCATTAACCAGATAGAAGCTTAAGCAAAAATCAGAATGAAAGATGAAAAGGGATTTGAAATTTACTTTAATTTGATATCTTCTTCTTCTTCTTCTTCGACGATCTCCTCTTAGGTTTTTCTAGCAATATAACAGAGAAAAGGGTTTGACAAAGTGAATTCAGAAACCACATTCATGCAATCAAACTAATCAAAATTATTCCTTCCCAATTTCTAATTTAACCAATGTATCAAATAAAAATCTTTGCATATACAAGTTTGGTCTCCAAAATCAATTTTTTAAGAAACATAGAAACTTGAGAAAAACCCAGATACAAATGAATTGAAACTTACTTAATAACGTTGTGTCTTCTTCTTCTAAGTTAGAGTCTCCTCAGGTAGTTAGGTTTATGGAGGGAGAAAAACGGACGGCGGCGTGAAGAGACGAACTAAGAACTTCTCTTTTGGTTCTATGAAGTTTTATCATTTTTGGTGTTGGGGTTTGCTAGAATGGAACCCGGAACCGATACGGATCTATAAACCTATGTCAAGTAAGCTAGTGTCTTTGCTTAGCAGGTGGTTAGCCATTTTTATGGTGCGCAACAGAATATTAGTGGGGCATATTAAAACTTATAATATCCAACAATTTTAATCCGTGATTTAACGGTTCTTGAAAAATCACGCACCTACAGATTTATCACATATGAAAATAACGGTTTTGTTGTGTTAAATAATGGGTCCCACTATTTTTATATTATATGACATAATTTGTTTGTCATACTCTTATCACACAATTAATTTGTCATTTAGAAACGTGATTTATAGCCCCTTCTGGACAAGTGTAACAAAATATAATGCGGAAAAGAAATAACACAAACACCAGAATTTTGTTAACGAGGAAACCGAAAATGTAGAAAAACCCTGGGACCTAATCCAGAATAAACACACACTGATTATAAGCTATTACACCAGTTTCCTACTACCTATTCGGACTAGATGTAATACCTTCTTCAGATGTATTCTTATAAAACTCCTAGCAGAACACCGATTCTCTTTAGGAACTCTTCACGCAAATCTTCTAGCAGAACTCAAGGTTATCTTTAGAGGATACACCAACACGATTGATACGATTTGATATTTTATTTGCACAAAACACCGGTTTGATTTTCCTTAAGATATAAATCAAGGTTTTGGAAATCTTGTAGATTAAGGTTTTAACTTACAATCAGTATCCGTACTCACAAGAAGTCCGTGAACATGATTTTCGCAAGTGAACTTGGGTGATTCTAAAGATCAATTTCCAAGTTAAGAAAACCCTAATAATTCTACAACAAGAACAACTAGATAAATCTAGAGATATCTTGTTTAAAACTTCTCAAGGATTTTTACGAGATGCCTCAATAGAATTTTTTCTTTCTAGTCTCCGATTTCGACTAACAAGTGTTGGAATACTATCAGAAACTGAAATCTATCAACACCTAGGGTTTATGATCAACAACTCTTGAATGATTTTATATCAGAAGAGAAAACCTTAGAATAGACAAGAGGTGAAAAACCTAGATTACAAGTTGTATAATCAATCACGAAGATTAGATTTAACTTGCCTTTGTGATCTCCAATACAAAGCCTTTTATATCACTCTTGTTCATGGAGAACAAAAGACATGGAAAACAACCTTATAAAGCTAACACCAATTTTCCAAAAGGGGATGAAAACGTGTATCACTCACGAACCCTTATTTATAGTAAAACATAGCTTGAAAACTAAGCAAAGCTATTTTCCTTTTTCAAGACTCTCCTAATTTTGGGAGTCTTTCCTAAGTTACAACTCTTGCCAAAATAATTAAATAGCAAATATTGTATTTATGTGAATAAATCACAAATTAAATTAGGAAGGAATCACAAACACTTTAATATGGTAATCAAAGATGTTTGGAGTAATAGCTAACCTGCCTAGATAAGGAAACATCACCAACGACCAAAAATCCCTTTTAGTCACGTATTGGGCCCAAGTTCGCGAACCGTTATAAACAATCCATGAATTGTTTCCTACTAATGAACTTAAATCACTCATAACTTCATCGTTATAACTCGGAATTGAGTAATTCTTGGCTCGTTGGATTCGCAAGCTCATTCACTATAACATGAGATCCTTTATAGGGATAGAATTTATTGTCACCAAAGTCATGAATCAAATAACCTCAAGTATATATACATAAATATACATTTACCGTCATAGGAATTGTTCCATAGAGTGAGCATTTATCTCGATAGATTATAAAGGTATAATTGAACAAGAATCCAAATGAAATCAATCACATACCTTTGTTTATGAAGTAATTGTTGATGTCTTCTTGTAATCTTCAGTCTTCATTCTTAAAGAGTACCTCTTCTTAGACCTAATCTAGTCTGAAACTATCTTTAGTATGCTAAATAAAGAATGCGTTTTGTCAACTAAATTTGACAACTATATTGACATACCAATGCTAGTGGGTTCCACCAAGCAATGCTCTAAAAAAATCAATTATAGACTTTCTCGAATTGAAATCACTCTCTACATGTTTGGTCAATTTCCAACCATACAACCTTGTCCTTCCTACCATAAGTTAATGTATGATGCAAGATGGATGAATATCCATTAACTTATATGTGCAGAAGCTCCTGAATCAGATAACCACTAATTTTAAGTAGAAGGATCATCATGAGATGGAATATCAGCAACATGCATGCTTGAAAAGGCTTGCTGCATTTGGGTAGCATTAGTAGTAGAAGTGATAGAAGTATCGATATTGTTCTTAGGTGGTGGATGATACCTGAAGAAACATTACCAGCATAATTTACTATTTTTCGAAACCTTTTGGATTCAACTAATGGGAAATAAATTAAAGACTTTCTCGAATTGAGATCACCAGAAGGACTATCGGAATTTGATGAAAAACATTGTTTATACTGATTATTCTTGAAATGAGGAGTGTTCTTTGAATTCTTGAATTTATGCTTAGATCCAGAAACATTGTAACCATTAATTACAATCACTCGAATTGACATTACGACCATAAAAGGAAATAGTATGCCAAAAATAAAACACTACATTAGAATGTTACTGCTGATCAATAAGCCACTACAATAATTCAACAATCTGGCTTTTATTTCACCAAAAGTGAAAAGAGTTTCACGATTATGAGCATAATTAACAAAATTTTCATAACCTCTTTGATATCCATTTAAAATGTGCATCATCTAGTCAAATTCACTGATTTTTTTTTCTCCCACAACAGCTAGAGAATCATCGATTGTCATGATATGGTGAAGATAAACAAGAATTTACATATTAGCCTTCCTAATAATGTGCAACTTATTTCTTAACATATTTTTTCTGGCTACAAATTGTTTTCTAAAAATAGTCTCAAGAAACAACTATGTTGTCACGAGTAGACGACATACAAAGAATAGTACCCGTAATATTTGCAGTAAAGTAGCTTTGAAGCGGCTAGCAACAATTTGATCAAGCTTTCGCTAATAGATCCACCTTTTATTAGGTGTTGTATCTCCATCAATAATATATACTTCCGATGGTTATTGATGTTCACCAATAACACAACCATAAAGATCATGGTAATATCAATCCAACTTGATCATGCCAGTATACTTGGTTGAATCTAATTTGATAGGAAAAGAAATTGAAATATTAGTAAACGGTAATGAGGAATTTGTGATGGTAGAGTTCACAACATAACAAAATATAGAAAAACAACTCAGCCGAACATGTGTTCAGTTAATGTCAAACTTTTAAAATAAATACAAAATGGAAAAACTAAATTAAAACTAAAATTCAAAAAGAATGTTTCAAAAAAGTTAAAATAACTTAAATAAGTATTGGGATGATTTGCTCATTTGTTCTTACTGTGACACCCCTTATCCCTAAAAATGGATGGCCTAATAACTCCTCTCCAAAACACTATGGTTCGAGTGCCCAAGAAATCGTTCTATAAAAGTGCCAAAGAAAATTGAGGCCCATTACGCCCAAATATACCTAGCTCAGACCTCACATTTGTCTCTCACTTGCCCAAGCTAACTCTATCATTCATGTTAAATTCTGCAATATTGCGTCATTGAGGACTCAAACCTGAGACCTCCTAGAGCGCATCGAACCGTTGAGGAGCGGGGATGACCAGCTGACCTCCCAAACAATGGATGGCCTAATAAATCCCCTCAAAAGAACCATGTTTTAGGGCATACCTTAAACTTTTAGGGAATACAAAACAGTAGTCCCATCTTGGGTGGCCTTATAAGGGGTACCCTATGGGTATTCAATTACCTATATACCCTTAATACAAAAATCAAAAATCAGTTTTCTAAAAAATCAAAATCAGTTTCCCTTAACATCTGTTCTTCTTCCTCCTCTATCCCCCTCCCGTGATTTTTTTTTTCATCAACGTGATTAATTGTCGATTCGTAAAAATTTGATCGTCGATTAAACTCAACTACATAATGACTCGTATAAATAAAAGAAGGGACTAGGCAAACCAAATCGTCTTCTAATCCATCAATTGAAGACGAAGATCCAATTGAAGATGAAGGTGTAGAAACTGAAAATCAACCACCAATTGAACCAGAAATTGAACCAACTGCATCTCCAACTCCGGAAATGAGAATAAGAAAGTAAGTTTTACAAACCCAATCTCCTATTTGTTGTTTTTCATCGATTAAATGACGGTTACGGTGTTGGGTTCGGCTCAAAATTGAGCTACGTTTTCAGCCGAACTGTTCTTCACAAAAGCTTCCTGTAAGTGTATATGAACAGTTCAGCTTGAAATTTCATGAATTTTCAAGCCGAACCTAGTCACAGATAGAGATGCATAGGGGTTCGGCGTATTCGATAATCATAATATGTGCCGAACCTAGCACATTTACGAGGTTCGGCTATTACGATATTTACATTATGTGCCGAACCAATATAAAATTCTTAACCCAGCAATTCTCAGGAATATAAATGATCAGGTTTGACTTATATAATACTTATGTAAATAGTCGAACCATGTCCTACCAAAAGGTTCAGCGCTTACGATTTTCTCAATATAAGCCGAATCTCACATAATTTTTCTTCCAGATCATACAAGATTAGGTTCGGCTCATTATGACATTTTTAAACAAGCCGAACTAGGGGCTACAAAGTGGGTTCGGCTCATAATAATAACACTTTCAGCTTGCCAAACTGTTCATTAGTTGTCAATATCCAGGTGGGCTCAGTTGATATATTAAGCCGAACGTATTCCAGACTCGCCGAACCTTAGTGTAAAAACACAAACTTTTGATGATTTTAAGCTACAAATGTGAGATGAAACATAAGATAGAAGTATACATGAGTATTAGAAGCATTGGATTCCTCATATATGTATTCATCATCCGGATTTGGCTCATAAAAATCATCACCTTGAGTTTGAGTTTGTGTAAAATCATTCTCATAATCTAAGAAATAAGCCATTTCCGGATCATCGTTGTAATTGATATGTATTTTCCTAGGGTTTTTAGATGAAGAATTACCCTCCTCATCCCCTTCTCCAAAAAAACCTAACTTTTTTTTTCTTACTCAAAAAATTTCATCTACACAAATTTGTAACTAAATAATCTTAAAACTAATCACTAATCAAAATTATTTTAACTAATCATTAGTATTAACACTAATCCTAAAAGGGCATATTTACCATTACCAAAAATATTTGGTTAAGGGGCTTCTGATTTTGCTATTTACAACCCTTTTTTGTCTTTATTCAGTATGCCCTGAAGTTTTAGGTATGCCCTAAAACAGGGTTCCCTCAAAAACACCATGGTGCCCAAGAAAACGTCCTATAAAATTTGCCCAAGAATATTTAGGCCCATTACGCCCACATATACCTAGCTCAGACCTTACTTTCGTCTCTCACTTGCTCTCATCAATGGCTTCGTCTTCATCGTCATCATCAGAGGTATCTGAAAGAAGGGGTATACCCGGAGCTTCATTTGTATCTGATGTCCAAACTTATTTAACACAATTAGGTCTTGATGTCACTTCTTCCTTGGCATTTCTTCAAGAAAGGTTCGATCTCTTTCTCATCCTCTTGTCGTATCTTGATTTAGGTATTTATTTTCTTATGTGTTAATTCCAAAATTGATTGTAATTTAGGGTTTTAAAGAGGTTTTCGAAAGTGGGTTTGATATGTACAGGGTTGTTGTGGATTAAAACATGATTCTTTGGCTGATTTTAGAGATTTAATAAACATTTAATTGATAGAAAACCAATCACTGTACTGTATTGAGCTTATTCAGAATGAGTTCATTAATTTCTTGTATCAACCTTCTAGGCATCTAATGTAGCTGTAAGTAATTTCATTAGAATTGTTGGATTTTTACGACTCGCCTCATACTGTAGATTACATGATACATCACTTGTAGACCTAGATTTAAGTGATACTAATGGAGATGAGTGAAGTCAGTTTATAGTCTTTCGGTATTTGGATGTAATGATTTAGCTTGGGGACTTAGATTCTAGGTTTGGATTGAAACATCGCCACCTTAGTTCCCTTTATAATTATCTTTCGGTATTTGGATGTAGCGTTTTGACAAATAATGTGGGAAGTATAAGCTGAATTAGATAATGCTAGTGTACAAGCCTACAGATTACAACTCATTTTCTAGCGAAAGATATATCTGTAGCCCGGATTTAGCGACGGTATACAGTTCATGTTGCCACTTGCCTCATAAGGGTAGTTTTGTAAGGCTTATTGAATTGTGAATTGTTTTTCAATACTGGTAAGGCGCACTGAATCGTGAAAAGTAACGAAGGCATGGGTACAAAGATTCGCTGCAGTATACTACATAAAAACACACAAGAGTTAGGGTTGATGCTCAGAACATTTTGTTGTATCCTGTAGGAAAATAAGATATCCATATCCAGGCTTACATTGACTATCGATTTCTTTTTCTTTCTTCTGCCATTGAAAACAAGGTGTTGTGGCTACTCGGGTTATTTTTGCTACTCATAGGAGAGTTGTTACTTGTTACTCGCTATAGAAGTGTTAGGTTCGAGGGAGCATGATTTCCATCATATGAATATTTAAGATTTATGTTTATGCTGTATATCGGCCAGCTTTCTTACTTGTTTATTTGTACTAATGTTCTGCAGGCTTCAGCAGTACAAGGTGGTTGAAATGAAACTTCTTGCTCAGCAGCGGGAACTTCAGGTGCTTAACTTACTTTCTGTTTTCTCAGATCTCATATTGGCTAGATTTTAGTATATGTAGCTCACAAGGCAGCTACTGAACTGGTGCAGAATATGTGTAAACAGTTTTAATTCTCAAAGAAAGCTGAGTGGCTGATTAAAATGTGTAAAGTATGCCACAGTTAACCATCATTTTATCCGACTTAAAAACACAATAAAGATCTGCTTGTCTTACGCTAATTTTGAAGGGTGTTTTGCCTCGTCACCTTAACTAGAGAACAGTGGCGGAGCCAGCCCATGGCAAGGATAGGCAGTTGCCTACCCTGCTGGGCTGGCTGCCAAGCCCGTTTTTGCCTATGCCAAGGTTATTTTTGCGCAGTCCAAACCTTTTTCTGCCTTTTTTCATACCCTGAACAAACTTTGCCTCCCCATAGTAGATTTTCTGGTTCCGCCGCTGCTAGAGAAAACTTTAAGTTTTACTGCTTCTTGCTGTTTCTATGAAGTAAAGTGGTTTGTCTGTGCAACTGATCATTTTTTTTTCTTATAACCAGGCGAAAATTCCCGACATTGAGAAGTGTTTGGATATAGTTGCTACTTTACAAGCTAAGAAGGGTACTGGTGAGGTTCGTTATTCATATTTCTGTGCATACTTTTGACACAATGAACTCTTTTTCGGTTTTATGAAATTTAAATTTAATGTGCATCTTCTTGATTAATGACATCGTTATGTACATGTTGCCTAGATACAAACATTTTTCAGAAGTGCATAAATAGAAATTCAAGCATGCCTTAGCTGTGCTGGATGAATTTTCGACTTCCCAATATCAATTTAGTTGTCACAATTTCAGCTAGTCTATATTTACCTTGTATCTCTGTAGAGATTCAGTAACACTAGGACATCAGCAGATTATATTTTCCTTAAAGTCGAGGTGGTTCTGGTTATCATTTCTGTTCTTAGGCTACATTTTATGCTCATTTAGATTAGCGATAGGCCGATAGCAAAACAAGTCTGATTGTAGATGCTTGAGCGCAGGCTTATCCAGCCTTTATTTTGATCAAGCAGGGGATTTTGAGTCCCGGTCAAAACAAGTCCGATCGTCCTGGTCTCTTCTTTTATTTCCTGCTTTTTGTTACCTTCTCTACCATCCCAAATTGTGAGTTCTTGAACCAACTCCTTCACGTTTTAAGCGTGAGGTGTGGGCTCATAACTGTATCTTGTTTTAGTCCTGGCTCATCCAGCTCATTCATCGTCAGTTTCCCAAAATGTGTTTCTGACGAAAAACTACGTAGATATGATGATGGTGAATCATTTATTTTTTGCACCGTTTAAGTTGGTTCTTTGACTTTTGAACTTTCATTCGTGAGCACCCACCACATGCTGGCAGCTCATAGTATTTCCTCAAAAGTCAAATTCTTTGCAGCTGTGTCAGTTAATGTTTGATATACTCTGGACCACTCTTGGGCATCCGTTAGCTAAAAGGCTGTTATTAATGCTGCCATCTTTTATGAACTTCCTAACTGAATTTGATCAGCTGTTATATGTGTAGTGTGGGTTACCATAGGGCCCACGTCCTTTTACTGGATGATCGATATAAAGGGATCTTGTTTTTATTTGAATTTGAAATCTTCACGAACTTGAGTTTATTGGTTAGAGTGCTTCCTTGGTTTGATCATGTGGAGCCACTAGGCCCACCACCATCTGCTTCTTCAGAACTGAATGTTCTGTCGTGCTCCATATTGCGTTTGACTCTGATAAGTCTTACTTACTGTTCATAGTTCTTTGGGGTTAGTATGCCGTGTTTGGTGCTTCCATAGAATGTCAACGCACCCCCACCCCACCCACCCCTTCTTTATTGATAATCTCTTCTCCTTATTTTATCTGGTTGCAGGAACTAATAGCCGATTTTGAAGTTTCGGAAGGCATATATTCACGGGCACGCATCGAGGAGTCAGACTCCGTATGTCTGTGGCTGGGAGCAAATGTCATGCTGGAATACACAAGTGATGAGGTCCGTTAATTGAGAATTTGCATATTAATAACAATGCTTCTTTTCTTCTAGTAGTACTTCAGTACTAGTATACGGATAAAAAAATGGATACTCTTCTGGACCCTAAACCCTGAACCCTGAAACGTCTTAAAATAATTGTTAGCGCCTTGTGATAGTTAACGATCATGCATGAATCTTGTATAATTTGTCAAAGAAGTTATGCATGGAAGAGAAGGACAACTCACATTACTCGGTTCTTTAGCTAGATAAATTTCAGGTAAACAAGTGATTTGTTTAGGCAATGGTTACTGAGCTGAAGGCATGGAATGTAATGAACTATAGTAAAACTTAGTAGCGAAAAATAAAACGTTTGTGATCTTAGGTAACAGTTACAGTTAAGTATCGGTATCAATGGAAAATCAATGAATAGTAACTTGTAGGGTAATTTTTGGCAGGCCAGTGCTCTTCTACAAAAGAATCTTGATAATGCTAAAGAAAGCTTAGACGTCCTTATTGCCGATCTGCAATTCTTAAGGGACCAAGTGACGATAACACAGGTACGTCTTTAACTTCCAGCTTTCTTTTATCCTATTTTATTTGGAGTTTTTCGCTAACCATCAATTGCTCCCGTACCAGGTCACTATCGCTCGGGTGTACAACTGGGATGTTCACCAGCGCAGAAGTAAGCAAGTTGCTGCAACTGCTGCGAAAGACTCTTGAAGGCTTTCTATTCTCGCATGGCCTTCTGTAGGTACCCTAGTCAGAGTATGTTGTTCACTTTTCACCTTTTTATCTTCTTTTTTCTGCATAGTCGAGGGGCCGGTTATGATAATACGTCTTTGATTTCGGACCGGTTTTGATGTAAACTTATTCTTAGTTTGTGTTGTTGATTTTTCTCGACAGTTTTTAGTATCCATCTGTTCTGTCCTTGATTTTGGTTGTATTTACAGTTCTTTTGTTAGTGGTCGGTCGGGTTCATTCGTAGCCGAAGCTTCGCACTTGAAACCGATAGTTTTCACGTCTCATTCGAAGGCATTGTCGTCGTCGTCTATTTGTACCAAAAATAGGACCACAGAGCTGGATTTCTTTTGGACCAACTAGAATTGATTGCTTTAGTTGCTTGGTACATTATATTGAACCACAAACATGATTAGGTCAACAATCAAATAATATAACTACGATAACATCACACGATATGACTCCACATTACTTCGTAGACCGACAGGTTATCGGTATCAATAGGCTTTTCTCCATGGATTGCGCTCGAACCACATGTTAGTTGTGTGTTGATTATGAGAGCTTGCCTAATTTGTTACTTTGCTAGTTTGCTTTAGTGTTCCATGTAAACATTCATTAATCCTCTTTAAAATATACACAAGCAGAAAACTATCATATTACTCGTTCGCGGTACGTTTAACGGTGTTGATTTTATATACAACCTGTGATATTTAAATTATATACATACATGAACGGTATAATGCGGAAAAAAAAAAAAAACACGGATACTTAAAAATTTGTTAACGAGAAAACCGTAAATGCAGAAAAACTCCCGGACCTTGTCCAGACTTGAACACCAAACTGTCTTAAACCGCTACAGACTCTAGCTTACTGTCGAAACTTCGACCAACTGCTTGCCTTTTTCGACTCGGATTATATTTTTTATCAGTCACTTAGTAGAAATACTGATTTTTGTGAGTGAAATCTACAAAATGTTTCAGTAATGATATTCAAAGTATGAACATCAAAATCAATACAAATTACAAACTACATCAATTTATGGGATTATGGAGCATGACCTATACAAAAATGTGAAACCCTACTCTTCAAAAATGAAGAATCTTGAACAACAAAAAAAAGGAAAAAAAAATCAAAATTTGTGGGAGGGAAATGTCTAAACGGGCCCACAAAATTGGACCCCACTCCTTTCTGGGATGAGCCCAAAAAAGAAGAAGATAGTCAAACGTAACAAGTCATAGAGAATAGGTCGAGGTCAACTTAAACAAAATGAGTCAAACATTTCACCCATTTAGTGGGTTGGGGTCAGAATTTTTGCTCCATTATACACTCCTCCAAATATTCTGTTTTTATACTTACAGTTTTTTTTTTTGTTTAATTCCAAATATTCTGGTTCAATTGTTTGTTTTTGAGTCACTGACATTCTAGGGTTTTGAGATCTCCTCTGACTCCTTGAAGAAGATGGGAAGAAAAATGGGTGAAACAATTTATTTTAGTGTTTTGGATCATGTAAATGAGTCAACCATGAAATTTTGGATCTTACTTCGTCATTGTCAACTTAAAATCAGAAAAAATAATTAAATCAGAAAACATAAAATTTTTTTTAGGAAATCCAAGAATGAAACTGTCAACACTTGAAAAATCTACATATAAAAATGTGTTCCCTGTATGAACATTGACTTATTGAGGACAGTTCAGTATGAAGCTAAAAGACATGGCAGCACTTGACTTTGACTTCTCTTTTTCTAGGGTATATGGTCCCGTTATCATGTGAAACTTTTCTTGCGAGATCTCCATAGCTTCACCTAATCTTAGTCCAATCATAATATAATCAAATCTTAATTTAAATTTTAGGTACCAATTAGCCTCCGTAATTGCTCACGTAGACATTGATTTTTAACATGGGTGAGATGGCGTTGTGAGCTTAGTTGTCGAGGAATGATAGATTGGATCAGCAGTGGGACTGTTCGATCGGCTTGCTGGGTATGTGGGATATACATCACAATTATTATAGAGAAAGGAATCAAGCAGTAGATGGTCTAGTAAATTATGCAGCGGATGGAAGTCGGATGAAAAATCTTTCAATTATGCAACAATACTCTCCGACCTTAAGTTACAACTCCATCTTTTCTTAACCAAATTCTATTAAATGGCTCTCTGGGTATTAAGTGCCCACATATATCAGCGATTAAAGTTTGTTTTATTTAAGGAAAATGAGTCATTTGTCCAAAAAAAAAAGTAATATGGGTGAAACGGACACGGAAAAAAAAATAGCAAGGATGAAACTGGATTCATCCTGGCTTAAACTTAAAAAATAGCAAGGATGAAACTGGATGCATCCTGATGCAAGTTAAAAATAAGAAAAAAGTATTTAAAAATGGATATGATGAAACTAGTTACATCCCTGTTATTTTTATATTTTTTTTCATTTAAACAGTATTAAAATCTAGATGTCTTTTTCACCAAGGAATTGTTCATTTTGATCTTTTTAACCAATTTTATGTTTTATTTATCTTCACGCTTCATGAAAACAACAAAAAAAAAAACAAGGAGGAAAATCCTTGGTACAAAAAAAGGAATATCCTTGTACAAAAAAAGAGAGTAGTATTTAGTAGGCTAGTTGTGGTGGTAAGAATGAAATGAAAAATGTCTTTATAGATTTGGCTAATCTAATCTAGTGATGTAACCCTAGGTTAGCTACATAGCTACTTAGTTCGAATGAATGGTGTGTAATATGTATCTTGATGAAACATCAATTTCCAAAGGAATTGAAATGTACGTACGAACCAAAATCATGTAGCCCCTCCTCCGTCCCTCCTAGCTAGCTGCTTATTTATGAGACAGGGAAGGAGAGGATTGAATGCAGGATTGCAGGGTGACAAATGAATCTAAATCATGTTTTCGTGTATCTCAAACTATCACGCATCATCATCATCATCATCAGCTCTCTCTCTCTTGCTGCAATAACTCCCCTTATAAATGAGCAACTTGTGATGTCGATTGTAGTGTGCCAATTCAAACACCATCACCACCACATCAACAACCGGTACCCAGAAAAAACTTCGGTTGATTCTTTTTACATTGGGAATTCCACTTTTACAATATTTTCTACGGTAATTATACATACGGGGCTCATACCTTGAGAAGTTGTTTTTAGACACTTAGACTTTTAAAGCAAAAAAAGTCAGACTTATGTTTAGAGCTAAATTTCCAATTTCAAAACCACTATTAGAACCAAAAAGATTTAATTACCTTTTGTGAGGGAATTTCTTTTTTCCGCTACTAGTATCCAAAGTCCTTTCGAGGACCTTTGGATATAACTTCTGAAGTTATTTTCGACTTAATTAAGTAAAAAAATCTAAAGTAAGTTCAGCAATACAATCAGAACGATTCTGATATCCAGACTTGCTAAAATATCCGACAACCACAAACACAAAAAGTTTCGGATATATACACTTATAACTTCCAATAAATTGCTTATAAGTCAAAAAAGCATACTTCAGTTAACTCTTATTTCACGTTTTCAAACGCCCTATAATGGTGAACATAGTCTCTGCGTTGCTCATTTGTAGTCTAAACAAACTAGTACTATTTCACATTGTTGGAATGGATCTACGAAAACCCTACCGCACCCAGATAAGGATTTAGGATTCTAACTGTCGCTAAGAAATGCACATGCTGCACACAACCAACAGACACGGTAATCGAAGGGATATATATATATATATATATATATATTTCAGATTGAAGAGAGACCACTAGAGAATAAAAAATTGACCGATGCTACTGTTCATCCAGTTGACCTTTGTGTTAATTGATCCAATCGATCTTGGATTTGGTGTCAAGTTTCTCAATTATTCAATGACAATGAAACTTGCAAAGGGGACCATTGAGTTGAATAAGCAACAACAAGTGTTCAACTGTTCATTCATTCAAAGATGATTTATTTCCGGTCAATTCAGCAATCAAGAATGTATGTGTATCCTGCTGCGTATTGCTAGTGTTGCTGTTGTTGTTAGGTATGAAGTTAACGGCCCTATACATACCTATATGTATGCAAGAAGACTTGACCACCGGAATGTGACAGCAGTCAAATACTAGCCAGGCCTTTGAGCCTCTCGATCCTCTCGTTGGATTTTTTTTTTTTTTTAAACAATAATTCTTTGGAATTTTGATATGTGGGTCATTTTTTTGTGAATTGATTTTGATAGCACTACACCCGAAGAAAAAAATTATTCTTGTTTAACTGATTTGAAATGTTTTTAGGTTGAAATGAAAAAATATTACTATCTTTTTTCTAAAAAATTAGGTAGTATTATTTTTAAATTTTAAAAAATATTACTATCTTTATGATGGGCTAAAATAACCATCATGGTATGAAAAAATATTACTCCTAATTTGAAATGTTTCTGGATTAAAATGAAAAAATATTACTTTTGAAAACATAGGTAGTAGTATTATTTTTATATTTTAAATACCACAACAAAATATCATTTGTGATGGGGTAAAATAAGAACGCGCAATTGGGGGATATGAGAATTAATTGGGGGATATAGCTACATGACAAAAGCGGTGTCCCAATAGCAATTCGTGGTTACCCCCTATCCAAATATTTTTTTAATTCTTAATCTACCCCTCACTAATCAGGTTTAGTGGTTAATAATAGTTAGTAAAAATCTTAAGTATTTGTTAATGATTAGTGTGTATTTGTATTTGGGTGCATGAGATGAGAGGAATTTTTTTTTGAGAGAGAACTTTTTCTGGTGAAAGTGGAGGATGATTGTGAAGAGGGAACCGTTGCTAAGAGGTTGAAAGTTTGATATTTTTTTTCTTTGAATCCACCATTGTGGCAGCTGAAATAGCTCGGTGCCGGCGTGATATTCAACCGAAAAAACCATGCCGACATTTGTTGGAAACCGGGGGGGGGTGTTTGATCTTCGAAACCTTTTTTTTTTTTTAATCAGTCTACTTCCGGCATGGTCTTCATATTCTCGAGCATGCCGGCATAGTATGTGGCTTAAATTTCTATGCCGTCACAGGATGAAAAGTGTCCAGAAAGTTGATTTTTTTTTTCACTTGACTACCGACATTGATAGGAAGTTCTCGAGCATGCCGACACCTGACTACCGGCATGGTCTTCATCAATTCCGGCGATGTAAAAAAAAAACCGTTTTGAATTTTTTCTGGTTTTTTTCACTTGACTACCGGCATTGATAGGAAGTTCTCGAGCATGTCGGCACTTGACTACCGGCATGGTCTTCATCAATTCTGGCATGGTCTTCATCACTTTCAGCATGATCTTCATCACTTCCGAATTAAGAAAAAAAAACTGTTTCCAAAGTGAGGAGCCGGCGAGAATTTGATAGGGAGTGGGGAGAGTTTAGAATTTGAAATGGAATAGGGTATATTTGGGAGTGGGGAGAGTTTAGAATTTGAAAGAGATTAATAAGAGGTGAAGATGGAAATGGGGGATATGATTTTGTTTTTTGTTTTTTTAATTTTTATTTTGAAGGAAGGGTATTTTAGTACTTTCATACCAAATGGTCACTCCTTAGCCGAAATCATGGGTTGGGGGAAGTAATTCATATCCCCCAATTAATTCCCATATCCCCCAATTGCGCGTTCTAAAATAACCATTATGGTATGAGATTCTTGGTCCCTTTGCCTCTAAGTGACTAGGTCAATAATACATTCATCGGTTTCTTCTTCATCACAACTATTTTCCCTCATTTTTTGAGATGAAAATGTTATACTTATGAAACATCTAAAGTAACAGATGTTATAGTGGTATTGATAATAAAATCAATAGTTTTTTTTTTGAACAAAAGGTACATAATATTGATGTTACATCTTTATGTAGATGAGGAACTAACAGAGGCGGATAAGTCCACCATTCCTCATTGAAATATGACTTCCTAACAACTTTTGCTAAAGCATCAGCTGGTTTATTACAACTTCTATGAACATAAACACACGACCAGAAAGGGTTAATATTACATAGTTTTATACATTTTCTCAGAAGAGGTAAGCTCGGATAAGGAGGAGGAGGTGATTGTTTTTGAAGAAACTTACAGATACTTAAGTTATCAGACTCAAAGATAACATGATGCCAGCCATGTGTAAGAGCAAATTGCATAGCTTCAAACATATCCCAAGCCTCTGCTTGATTCGCATGTTGAGTTTTCTTAATATTCCTTTTGCTGCCATGAATTTCCCTGCACGATCGCGAATTAAAACACCAATTCCAGCTAAATAAAAGGAATGAAGGATGTAAATTCTATTTCTAACTGAAAAGTTGATAATGTCAGAAGCAACTAGATGATGAGACTGCAAGTATGCATTGATGATATAAATATTTGTATTCGGATTAGGAGAAGCATTATTGAAAATAACCTGACATCTGTGTTTCCAAATGGAATGCAAAATGTAAGCAATGATATGTATAGTGTCTACAAAATGATATATGCTAATGAATGAGTCTGGTCATTGCCAAGTTCTAATCTAAGAGTTAAAGGATTGATGTTGATTCAAGTTTTGATAAGCTTGTGGAAGAAAATATCTCCAGATAGAAGATGAGAAAGGATAATGAACTAATAAATGTTCTAGGTCTTCAATCTGATGACTGGTGCAGAGTACACAATCCAATGAAGATATTGATGTAGTATGAGATACCTTTGCTTTAGTAGTAATTAGATTTAAAGAACTCTTCCACGGAAACTACTGAAACTTGTAAGGAATATTGCTTTTCCAAAATCTAACCCAAAATTTAGGAGATAGACCAACAAAAAAAGTACTTGACTGATGAGAGCAAAGATGAGAATAAGTATACCTTGTAGTAAATAATCTAGCTGAAGTGAAAGGCCAAATTAAACTATCTTGCTGATAAAGTTGAAGAGGAATAGTCAGAATGGAATCAACTTGAGAATTAGTAAACAACTGTCGTAACAAAGTAATATGCCACTGATTTGAAGCCGAGTCGATAAATTGAGAAACCCACTGATAATCACTTAAATGTAAATCATTCCATTGTTCAAGGGGAGAAGACAAGTATGGAATCCAATTGTGAGTCCAGATATTAATATCAGAACCATTACCTACTTGCCATTTTGCATTTTCAAGTACAATCTTTAGGCCATGAGAAATACTTTTCCAAACCCATCTTGAATTAGTATCTGATGGTGGAGGATAAGATTTCAAATCGTGATAAGGGAAGTATTTACCTTTTAATACTTGAGCACACAGATCTTGTTCATTGTGTAACAAATGCCAAGCTAATTTCGCAATAAACGCAGAGTTATAATTTTTCAGATTCTTCAATCCTAATCCTCCATATCTTTTAGGAATAGACACCCTATCCCAAGAAATAGTACGAGGAGATTTATGATTTTCATAGTTGTGCCACCACTAATTCCGTTGAATTCTTTCCATCTGCTGAATAGTTGTGTTAGGAAACTTGAGAATCTGCATCTGATACATTCCCATGGTACTGAGAACTGAATCAATCTGAGTAGTCCTCCCTGGTTGGTTGATGATATTACTCTTCCAACCTTGTAATATATTACCTATACTATCCAAAATACCTTGACAATTCTTATGTCTAGACATATGCATAAGTAATGGAATTCCCAAGTTCTTTTCCCCTAAACCTATTTGTTTCATTTGAAAAATATTAGAAATCGAATTCTTATGAGAAGGATAAGTATGCTTTCTAAAGAAGATGGTTGATTTCTGCATATTAATTACCTGACCCGAAGCTTGACCAAAAGAGTAAAGAATACCTTGAAGATGTCTCATATGTGCTGAAGTATCTTGAAGAAATAATAAATAGTCATCTGCGAAAAATAGATGATTAATTTCAGGACAATTCGTATTTATTTTAATACATTTAAGATGACCTGCAGAAATTTGTTGTTGAAACAGTCTTGACAAAGCTTTCATAATGAACAAAAACAAGTAAGGGGACAAAGGGTCCCCTTGACGAATCCCTCGAGAAGGTGCAAAATTACTACTTGGAAAACCATTAATGAGCAGCGATACATTTATAGTTGAAATACACTGTTCAATCATAAAAATCCAGTCTTAATGAAATCCAAGTTGTTGCATTATAGATAATAGAAAAGGCCACTCTAACCTGTCAAAAGCTTTCGATATATCTAATTTCAAACCAACCAAAGCATCTTTATTCTTCTTAGTCTTCATGGTATGAATCAATTCATGTGATATGATGATATTATCATGTAAGTGTCTACCAGGGACATAAGCTTTTTGGGTAGGAGAAATGAAAAATGGTAAGATTTTTGAAATGATTTTATAACTAACATTACCGAGACTGATCGGTCTGTAGTCAGCTGGGGTTTGAGGATAAGGAATTTTGGGAATAAAGACTTGATAGGTTTGATTAATAGCTTTCAACATATGTTTTGTAATAAAAATACATGTTGAACCATGGAAATTACCTCTGCACCCATAGTGTCCCAGCAACGTTGATAAAAAGCTTCCCGAAAGCCATCATTGTCAGGAGAAGCCCAAGGTCTGATCTGAAAAACCACTTCCTTAAATTCAGTAACATCTGGAATATGGATAAGAAATAAGTTTTCATCTTTTGAAATACACGGAGAAAAGTTATTGATAATATCCAAATTAGGAGCTGGCCTTGAAGTGGTGGTGATAGACGAGAAATTCTTAAATAAAATATCCTCAATTTCAGGTCTAGAATCATACCATATTCCCAAAGGACCTTTAATTCCTTGAATATTAGATTGTCTTTTGTTGTAGTTGGCCTTACTGTGGAAATAATTGGTATTTCTGTCTACCTCAAGAAAGTGAGCACCAGCTTGTTGCATATAATATTCCTTATGGATAGTAATCCACTGTTGAAGAGAAGTATTTAACTGCTGCACTCTAACATGGTTAGAAGGGAAATTATTATCATGACAATTATGAAGTTGTTGATGCAGAGAATGTATCTGAGACTCAATATTACCCGTTTTCATTACCAAAGGAAACCCGTTACAGGAAAATTGGTATGCAGGAGAACCTTGAAAATTATGATTCCAACTTGTATTAATAGTATCAGAACAAGAAGAAACTTGAAACCAACACTTGTATAACTTGAAAGGTGAATATCTACCAGACTCATGCATTGAATGCAACAAAATGGGACAATGATCAGATGCAAGAGGAGCAATATATTAGAGATGATCTGAGGTGAAATGATTTACCCATAAAGAATTAACTAATGATCCATCTAATCTGACAGCCGTAGAATCAACTCCATTTCAATGGTTTGACCAAGTAGTATCAGAGCTCGAATAACCAAGATCAATAAGACCCAACTGATTAACAATATTTCTAATCTGTCTAGAGTAATATTGGTTAGAACTATGTGAACTGTGAGATTCAGAATCATGCATTGTAAAGTTCAAATCCCCTATCAAAATCTAAGGCACATCTACATAATGATTCATGTCTAGTAAGTACTGCCATTGATCTTGGTTAGCCACAGAGTTATTGTCACCATACATACAAGTAAGAAGAATATCAGGCATATGATTATGAGAAGTGATGATGGCATGAATAGTACTATGAGTTGTGTGCATTATGCGAAGGTCAATACCATTTTTCCAAGCAAAAGCAATACCACTCGACAAACCAATCCAAGCAAAAATTAGGATATTTAGTGTGAGATAAAAACAGATGCATCTTCGATTGAGTTTTTGTTTCTGAACGAAAGAAAATATCAGGGTCATAATGTTGTAAACAAAATCGAAAATAATCTCTAGTATGAGGATTATTAAAACCCTAACAATTCAAAGAAAAAACTTTCATAGCGAACGTATAGAAAACGAAAGAAAAAAAATAACAGAAAACAACTAAACTGAAAAATCGGAGAATTGAATAAGGATGAGAAATATTAACCCGAGTCCAGGCATCAGTGCAATTCCGAGTCTGCAAAGCCTCAACAGCTATGTCCCATACATTAGGTTCATCATTTGACTCTTGACTTTCAACAATATCTTGAACCATAACTGCAGTAGGAGATTCATCAACAATGACTAGTGTAGGACACTGTCTATATATTTTCTTCTTATCATTGGTACTACCCATTGAAGCAGGAGTACGAGAAGAGGATTCAACTTGCATTACAGAAGATGAAGAAGAAGCACCATCGCTATCAGTGGCAGTAAAATAAGAGATGTGCATACCATCAAGAGGTCTTTGTTGAGTCTGAATTGGTTGTCGGAGTCTTGAACGACGAGTAGAACCATGTACAAGAAACAACTGAGCTTCTTCTTCAGGATTTCTAGCTTGCGGGATAATTGGTTTTGCAAATTCAAAATTTCTAACCGTCTCTTCCACTTTCAACCTGCAAACTTTCATAGCTTCACAATCAATATCATAATGATCAACTACCTTACATTCCTGGAATAAACGATACGGTTGTTTCTCATAAAAATAACCCACCCATCTAGTTATACCAGCAGCACTAGCTACATAAGTTCCTGAAATTAACGGGGTTCTAAAATAAATCATAACTAAAACTCGAAACTTGTTAGAAATACGGGGATTTATACCATCAGGTTCTACCAGTCTTGTCTCACCAACAATATTTCCAGAAATCCTAAGAATATTAGGGTAAGAGTGTTCCGGAAGCATATTCTTAAACTCAATCCAGTAAAGAGAGATGGTGAAATCTAGATTGTGATAGTCTATGGTTAAATTCCAATCCTTAAGAATAATCAAATGTCCATCTAAATTCCAGGCCCCGCCGAATAAAATTGATTCTTTGTCAGAAAAGTTTTGAAATTTGATACTAAAGATATTAGGGTCAAGGGACCTAACAAGCACATACCATTTATCATTCCTCCGGAGATGAGGCCAAATAGCTCAAGCATCTCTCTTAGCGTCCTGCCATATCATAATACCAGGTGCATACAACTTTCCAGCCAAACTAAATCTCCATTCTCTGATTCCTGTAAAGATTGCTGAATCAGAGTGAGAGATAACCCTTCTGCTAATTGGTTCATCAGTTAAATATGTATCTTCCATTTGTTGAGTAATATGATTAAGGTAAGGTCTAGCCATTGATAAGAAAATACAAGCTAAACAGAGAAGGGTATGAGTATGAAAGAGAGAAGTATGATGGAATTTATAAACATATTTAGTAAGAGGTGTTTGATAGCCAGAAACATAGGTTTGCTGCATATGTTTGTAGATGTGAAAAGTGTTATAATAATATAAGGTATAAAAAAAGAAGTTATCTTGAAGAGCAGAAATATAAAGATACCTGATAAGATAAATTTGAGGTCAAATCTGATATAACCAGGTAATAGTTATCTTGAAGATCAGAACAAGCAGAAACCGATGCGTCACTGCAAAGTAATGAAGCCAACTCGAAAGAAGCCAACTCGAAATATTCCAATTGATGTAATGGGACATAGCTGAAACACTGATGCGTGGCCAAAAAGAGATTACTGAAGATGAGCTGCCATTAAAGATAGACAATCAGAATCATTAAAGGTAAAGAAACAGTTAAGAATTAAAACACTACAAATTGGAAAATTAAGACAAAAAAGAAAGGGAACTGAGACAAAATTAAACCATTAAAAAGACAAACACTTAAGGGATTTAGACAAAGAACAACAAGAAGATAAGAATAGAATAGATTTAGAATTAGATCATATTAAAAGAAAAGAGAGGAAAATTAGTTGACTAGGGTTGACTTTCGCTTGACTTTTCTCTTGACCTTATCGAGAGAGTTGTTGTTGGTATGTATGAAAATCACCGTAAGGTTGTCTAGGATATGCATCATAGACAATAAATTGGTTTTGATTGTATCTCATAGATTGTGGGCAGTTGTCATAATGTTGAGAATGTTGAAAACCGTATCCGTTGTTACTACCCCTAACTACTTAGTTCCCTCAATAAATAAAATCAACAGGTGATGATACAAGTGACCCGAAAAAAGAAAAGGGTTGATGTATTTTCACAATCAGTATCCAAAACCAAAGATGGGGAAGTATCAACCAAAAACATGACACCATTCTAAACTTCAGCTGATTTTTACAACTACCAGTTTTTCATGCCATCCACTGGTAAAAAATGAAAAATAAATAAATAACAACAACCAATATTAAACAAATACAAGATTGAGGTTCATTAGATTTTGGCCTTATTGGCAGCTCAAAGCTTAATTTGCAAGTATAGTACACATAAAATAGAATATTATCCACTCACTTTTTGATTTCACAAAACAAAAATAAAAAATAAAAAATCAAGCTACAATTTACACCCACAAAGAGACACAAAATCTACAAGAGAGAGCGTGTATTACAAGCATCCATCAATCAAATCATTAAATTTATAAAACCGCGTTAAATTAGGGGGCACGTTACAAGTGAATGAGATTGTTACAAGTGTCCTCACTCATTAAAGCACGGATGGTCGGGCATCGTATTCCGGGTCGATGGCGACCCGGGCCGTGTATTATGGTCACAAGAAAATATTAAATAAAGTGATCCTTTTGGAATTTTCCTGGAGCTTAAAATTACAAGGGTCCCTCTGATTCTGTTTCTAGTTCACCATATATATTATCCAGCTCCTCTCCATATCAATTTGTCACCCGTTACACCACTTTGAGACCCACAGCTACAACAAACTGATTTGGGGCCTTGCCAATGTTCCACCAATAATTTATTTTTATTTAACATGACCCTAAAGAGGTTGATCTAGGTTCTATTATAAAAAAAATTAAAAAATAAAGGAAAATCACAAAATTTGAGCTCGAAAAGTTAAGACCCGGTGTCCGAGATTTTTATAGGTCCAATAATCAGGCCATTCACTTCAACAAATGTGAAATTTTAGATATTTAAGTTATCGAAAGCATTTGGATAACCTGGATTTTCTTAACCTCGAATAACCCATTTTTTTCTTAAATCAATTTTCATGAATAGCTAAATCCTGAAAGTTTTATATAGTAATGGATACGAGCAGACTAGTAGTGCCGAGTCTAATAAAAACGTTAGACCTGAAAGAGCATTTTAAAAATATTTCTGACATTATACAGATTGGCTAGCTAAATTTCAAGGTTAATTAGACCTCTGAACTTATATTCTGGATGCATACGACTTACAAGCTTTCATCAGTGCTTATCTAATATTTTTCTAGTACAAAAAAATAAAAAGGAAAAGGAAAATCACAAAATTTGAGTCTAAAAAGTTAAGGCCAGGTGTCCGTGATTTTTATAGGTTCAATAATCATGCCGTTCACTTCAACGTATGTGAAATTTTAGATATTTAAGTTATCGAAAACATTTGGATAACCTGGATTTTCTTAACCTCGAATAACCCATTTTTTTCTTAAATCAGTTTTCATGAATAGCTAGAGCCTGAAAGTTTTACATAGTAATGGATACGAGCAGACTAGTAGTGCCGAGTCTAATAAAAATGTTAGACCTGAAAGAGCATTTTAAAAATATTTCTGACATTAGACAGATTGGCTAGCTAAATTTCAAGATTAATTTGACCTCTGAACTTATATTCTGGATGCATACGGCTTACAAGCTTTCATCAGTGCTTATCTAATATTTTTCTAGTACAAAAAATTAAAAAAAAAAAAAAAAAGGAAAATCACAAAATTTGAGTTTGAAAAGTTAAGGCCCAGTGTCCGAGATTTTTATAGGTTCAATAATCATGCCATTCACTCCAACATATCTGAAATTTAGATATTTAAGTTATCAAAAGCATTTGGATAACCTGGACTTTCTTAATCTTGAATAACCAAAAAAAAAAAAAATCAGTTTTCAAGAATAGCTAGAGCCTGAAAGTTTTATATAATAATGGATACGAGCATACTAGTAGTGGTGAGTCTAATAAGCATATTTATTCTGTGTTATATAATTAAAACTAAAAACGTTAGACCTAAAAGAAAATTTTAAAAATATTTCTGACATTATACAGATTGGCTAGCTAAATTTCAAGGTTAATTAGATGCTTACAAGCTTTTCTTGGTGCTTATCTGATATTTTTCAAGGCTAATGTATGAACGCATAACTTGAACCATTTTAGGGTCAAGAAAAACTAAAGAAACCTACTAGGTAACCAAGGCTGCTAAACAGGGGTACCAAATTGTTTGGGGGTATACCAGAATACACAAAAGATAAAACATCAATTGCTTATGATTTGGTATACCCCCAAACAATTTGATACCCTCTATTAGCAATCTCGCTAGGTAACACCGTTTTAAGAAGAATAAGCAGAAATGAAATATACAATCAACAGTTGACCTAGATCAAATAAACCCTAAGCTCTTCTTGGTAGGCAATTTGAATGAAATATATTTCTTTAGGTAGTGTTAAATACAAAAATCCAAATATTTAAACAGTGTAGAAGAAAAGTAAACTTGTTTGAATGTTTTGGTACTAGTACTACACTACTACTAGTACTACACTAACTTATAGTGATTTTTGTCTTTAGAAAACATGAATTTTATTTGATGCCAACAGATTCCAATTACACTTTCCATCACCCACTTGGGTAATATAAAACCCATAATGTCAAATCATAGGGATATTTCTTGGTTATTATATAGCAAAGTTAAATAGATCAAATCAATCGTAAAAAAAAATCTTTCTAGAAAATCTTGTACTTGGTCAAAATTTGGCCCAAAAATATGTTTTAGAGCCGCACCCACTAACATGCTTTTACCTCCATTGTTTCACAATTTAGACTTGTCGATAGTTCGCATAAAGGGGTGTGGTCTTTAAATTTGATTCCTCCCCAAGCCAGCATAGAAAATCATATATATTTATATATGTCCCGGTATAGGCCGAGTACAAAAGATTCGTATATCCAAAAGAAAAGATATCATATCAATCGAGTGGATTGTTTAAGAATCACCTTGTAAATCCATTATCCATATGAAAAACTCAAATCATCGGAGAGTGATAAAAATGTTACGAGGCGTTCGTTTTTTCCGTCTCATTCAGCTGATTCGTCTAAATCTGACTCATGAATAACCAAACATTCTGACATCTGATTTGAGCCGAGTCAGACATTCCAGGGACTGAGCCAAACAATCAATGTAAGCTTGTAATTAGAGGTACGATCGTAAACAGAGAAGAAGGTTAGCAATGAATCAAAATAAATGGTGCTTTCACCAAATTAGGTGCCCATAAATTTAGCGAAAAGTGGGCAATGGGCATAGTAAAACGGAAAGGATCGGTTATGAAAGAGTGTTGGGATGTCGGGTTCGAAATGGTGATGACGCGGTAATCGTGTCAGCATAAGATCCTCATGTCAGTAATCGTGGTCCCACATGTGGTGTATTCCCCATTCTCGTTATTTCACACGCTTTAACAGCCAGGTAATAAAAACTCCACGTTTTCTCCTCTCATTTGTTCTTCTTCGCACCGACTACCATAATCCCTAATTTACCCCTAGAATATTAAACCAAATTATTTTACCCACTTCACCATATTTGAAAAGGTCCAACAAATTTACTCCAAAATTATCTTTCATGATTTCTCTTAGTCGTGCATACTTATAGAATTATTGTCTTATCCAACTATTGAATAATTAACGTAAAGCACTCTATAACACGGTGGATCCCTACTGTTTTATGTTTGATAAAATTCGAGACGGATGCAGATTTGACACTCAACTCATTCGTAAATAAATATCTAACTGGTAATTTAAATTGTAAGATAAAAATAAAAATTTACTTTTAAAATTTTTCATAATTTCTATTATTAATCAAAAATTTAATTATCTCTCATCTCAAAAAAAAAAAGTTGATTAGTGATCAAAGTAACTCAATAATTTAGCCATTCTTATCAAAAGCCCAGTAATTTCTTTTATTTCAACATCATTTTATGAAAAGGTTAATTATATTCAACTCATTATTTTTAAAATGCAAGTAAGATTCAGATGAAAAAAAAAAATAATGAAGAAGAAGAAGAAGAAGATTCTAGTTTCAAACACCTTCTTATTATGGAGAATTATGACGGATATCCCGCGAAAAATCTTGATATATCTCCTTATTTGAAGAGGTCGAGCAAATTTACTCCAAAATTCTCTTTCATGATTTTTTTTAGTTGAGCCTAGTGGATTGCTATTGTCTTATGTTTGATAAAATTCGAGATAGATGCAGATTTGACACTCAACCCATTCGTAAATAAATATCTAACTGGTAATTTAAATTGTAAAATAAAAATAAAAATTTACTTTTAAAATTTTTCGTAATTTATATTATTAACCAAAAATTTAATTATCTCACTTCTCAAAAAAAAAAAAAAAAAAGTTGATTAGTGATCAAATTAGCTCAACAATTTAGCCATTCTTATCAAAAGCCCAGTAATTTCTTTTATTTAGCATCATTTTATAAATTATTTTTTTTTTTTTTTTTTTTTTGGCTTGTATGATTAAATTTTATTATACACTAATCATAATTTATATAATTTCTGCAAATAACTTTTTTTTATCAAAACTCATGATTCCAAACCTTCATTCAAGGAAAATGGTGGGGGAAGGGTCGAGTGGTGGATCGGAATTATGATTTCATGATAGACGAGAAACCCTAAAATAATCATAAAAGTGCAAGAGATTTCTCTTTATTGTCAACCTTTTGATCCAAAACCATTGGCATGCATGATCGACCTACAAATTTGCATAAAAAAACTAAAAAAGCAAGCTAGAGTACTTCCAAAAAGATTTAGAAAAAAGTTTAAAAATAATATGGATATAAATGTCTTTTAGCGAAAAGTCATACCCCACTAAAAGTTATGCAAAAATTAGTAATTTAATTTTACAGAAAAAGCAACAAAATAAATTTAAAAAAGAAAATCTGAAAAATCTATTCTGAGGAATCACATGCAGTGGAGGAGACTGAAAAGAGATTTTCATTTTATTTTTTTGGGGTTCAGCTTTTTGTTTTGTTTTATAAGCAGTAATACGTCCACGTTAATCTAAACCCTATTCACACTCAACCACCACTAATTAGCCGGTCAAACTAAAATAGAACATTCATAGGAACAGGTTGCTTCATAGTTTCATACTACATAATACTAATAATAAGTGATTTTTTTTTTGAAGCAATAATAGCAAATGTTTTGAGTTTAATTTTGCAACCCACAGCTTTATTTAAAGTTGTCATCTCTTCATTTAAATGTTATCCGTACTAATTTACTATTACAGTGACAGTTAAATTTTTATACATTTGGTATAAAGATTTTTCCAGAATACGTTAGATTTCTACGAAACAAATACACAATTCATGCTATAAAAAAGAATTATGTTTCCACAACAAAGAGGAATGAAGATGTAATTTGACTCTTATCTTCCAATGGGGACTTCCACACCATTAGGTGACACAAAATTGGGAGGCAAAGCGTAAAACGCAAATGATGATTTTGTTTCTCAGTACAAACGTGTACGAATGCAAAATAAAGTTTCTTATTACTTGAGATATAAATTTTCCACGTGGACTAGGTGCAGATAAACGCACGATCCACACTACAGTGTTTACTGCAAAAAGTTATTTTCATTTGTTCGCTGAATTGTTCGTATCAAGTGATAAGCGTAAAATTTAAATGAGTAAATCTTATGTTAATCGGTAAAAACTTGTTCCGATTTATGGTAAAATATTCTAATTATGTGAATTAAAACTAGAAAGATAAAACTATAAGCTAATTGGATATTTATGTACTAATTATAAGCTGTCTTCATCCATGTGAATAGATACGAAGTGTGAAGGAAGACAACAAACAAAATGCAAAAATACCACCACCACCCCTATGGCATTTCCCATTGTATGAAAGCAAAGCTCAAAACCACATCCCTACGGCCAAATTTGTAAAGACAAAATACTTTTTGATGCATTTATTGCAACACCGGCCTTTCCAAAGCTTAGCTTAATCCGTACACCACCATCCTAGTCACCTCCTCCTCTAGTTGACTGCCTATAGCCAGTCAATCAATATCCACCACCACCATTATCTTTAAGTCCTAATTAAAATTAACCTAATCTAAATCCATTTCACACACAGATAAAACCAAACAACTCTCTACATACACACACATTTCTCTAATACATAGAATACCACCGAATCATCCATCTCTACAAAAAAAAATATTCTTCTCCTCTCTTCTTCTTCATTTCATTCACACCTTCTTCTTCTTCTTCTCCTTCTCCAGTACTTTTTCTCTCTTCCGGCTAGAAAAATGGTTTGATGATGGAGAGGAAATTTGAATCAGATCATATGGAGAATCATAACAATAATATGATGATGATGATGATGGGAACAACAACTCAAACAGCAACAGCATCATTTGGTGATCATCATCATCATGAAATGAGTACCAGTAACAGTTTATCAAGTTTATTTGAAATGGATTATCATCAAAAGATTGGTTCAACTTTTTCATCATCTTCTTCTACTTCTTTAGGGTTTATGGATTTGTTAGGGATTCAAGATTTTACTACTAGTACTCATCATCCTTCTATATTTGATTTACTACAACAATCAACACCACCATCATCATCCAGTTTATCACTACCACCACCAACATCTTCACAAGTAGTACCATCGCAACAACCACCACCACCACCGACGGAGTCGATTACGACATCGGAAGTGTTAAACTTGCCTGCAACACCTTCATCGATTTCTTCGTCATCAAATGAAGTAACAAATGATGAAATCATGGCAAGTATTAAAGATGATCCTGATCAACTTGATGATGAGGAAGATGATGATGATGGAGATGGAGATGATCAGAAGACTACTACTAACACCAACAACAAGAAACAACAGTATGTTTTTGTGTATTCTTTATTAGTTTATTTCTTACACCATTCATACACCATGCATTTCATAGTTTTTAGATATTTATATGAGAATCGAAATCCATGGTTTTGTTTTTAATGATTTCCTGATTGACTTTATGCTTAAATTTTTTGTTTTCTGTAAAATCAAAAAAAGGTTGAATTTGAAAGGAAATGGTAAAATAAAAAAGGGGAACCAGAACAAGAAACAGAGAGAACCAAGATTTGCGTTCATGACAAAGAGTGAGGTTGATCATCTAGAAGACGGCTACAGATGGAGGAAGTACGGTCAAAAAGCTGTCAAGAACAGCCCTTTCCCGAGGTACTTACATTTCACACCCACCATTTAATCTCCTTAAAATTTCCTTCTCATTTCCATCAATTTCGTCGTCCTATTAGTTATGGCCGGCCATTAATGTCGCTGACCATGAGTAATTAAAGCGAAACCCTACTGCTACTGTGGGTTAATAGTTTGTTTCGCTTTTCAGAATTTGATTTTGGTTGTTATGGTTGTCGTTGCAGGAGTTATTACCGCTGCACGAGTGCATCTTGCGGAGTTAAGAAGCGTGTAGAACGATCTTGTGATGATCCGACGATTGTTGTCACTACATATGAAGGGAAGCATACACATCCAAGTCCTGTAATGCCTCGAGGAAGTGCTTCAGCTGCTGGGTTTCTGCAATCGGAGATTGGATGTGGTTTTGGTTCGTCTATCGGTGGTGTGCCAATGCAAATGACACGAAGCCATCTATACCCACACCACCAACAACAAGTACCACCGTATTTTCGTAACTTGTCACCGTTGAATTTTGGCAGCGAGAGTACTGCTACGGCCAATGCTAATGGTGTTGTTACAAATGCTAGTATGGGCATTGTGAATTTATCTGAGAGCCGTCGGTTTTGCACCTCAGCGTCGTCACCAAATACTAATGCTTCCTCAATTCTTAGGGATCATGGGCTGCTTCAAGATATTGTTCCATCAGATATGAGAAAGAATGAATGAATGAAGGAAAACTAATACTTGTCTAGTTACTTTTAATCTTCTATATATCTCTCTCCCTGCAGGTACGTTTGTTACTACCTTTCACTAATCGAGTCGCGATTAATTATACGGAGATTATTAGTATCCTTTAATGACGACGATATCGAAGATTAGCTAGACCCTTTAGTCTCTACTATACATTAGACGAAAACTTTGCTGATCAGTAGTAATTATTTTCAATGATCCTATGGATTTATCTCAGTATAGCTACTGCATGTAACTTGACTGTTTCATCAATGAAGTTTTTATTGGTTTCTTTTCTTGATTCATAATGACTAGCTAGCTACTAATATTCAGATTTAGAGTCTTAAATTGTTTCTTTCTTTCTTTGTTCTTGGCATCTGTTTGATATCTTTGTTCTTTTCCTTCAAGGAATATACACTGACTATCATGTTTACTATAAGTAATGCAGCCAGCTAGCTAGGGTTAGTTTTAAAAGGGATGATGATTAGGGTTTCTTTCATGGAAGGATACTAGCTAATAACTACATATATAGTAATATAACTTTTTTATTTTTTATGTTTTGTGTGAGAATCAACAGTGGGTACTTATGGGAATGTTAGACATTTAGAATAATTTTGGGAACTTGATTTTGTTCCTTGTTTTAGAATAAGTGAAAAGGAAATTTATGACATTGTGGAGAGGGTATTATGATTTGTTGGGAATTGGAGTAGTGTAATGCATTTCCTGAAATGTGTGTGTTCAGAGTGCAACTTGGAAAGAACAAGTAACTACTCCATACCCCCGTCCTCATCCTTGTTGAGTTAATGTTTGCTTTTATCTCACTTCTTCTTTTGGTGTGGTGCATTTTCTCATTGAAGCTTTTGGTTCATTTAATGGTGCTGTTTTTTTTTTTTTGATGTGTATGATGGGTTTTGTATTCTTTTGTGTTAATACAATTAAGAAGACGATATCTTGGTAGCTAGAGAGATATGATAGTAATTGCTTGAACTAGTACTTGGAAAATTAAGTTCTGTATAATGATCATGATGAATGTTAAATTTAGGTTATAAAGTCTTTGTCCATGTGACCATGTCTTTGCTTCAATGCTATATCTATATATGTATTTCTTTTCAGTAGTCAGTTTTCATCTGTTTGTTTCTTTCTTTCTTTCTTCCATAAGCTATGCTCCAACAGTATTTATATACTTATCGGAATTCGGAAATGCATTATATGCATGCATTAGCAATTATCGCTACTATAATACATTTTGCACTTTACACTTATACGAACGGAGACAAGGATGAAGGATATATTACTTTCTTCTTAGAAATTTCCAAATCATATATTTTTTTTGTCACATGTAATCAGTTTCAGATGACTCAATACCGGTTGCCTGCTGACCTCCGGGAGAGAGATCAAAACCAGCGAACCAGTGATGCATGACGGTAAAAATACCAAAATATGCATGACTTGGTGTATACATGTGGTACACTCACTCTAATGCCATGTTGAATCCTATAAATCTCCAACTCTCTTTCAAAAATGATTTGCAGCGGGATGCTTGTTTGGGGCTTCCTAACCATAGAAATTAATCCAAGTTGTCAGACTATACGAAACAATTCACAAAAATGCATAAAAAGAAGACCATTTACAAAAAAGAAATATCTTCGAGTGTGTTCTACTATCTGCTCAAGTCATTCAAGTGGTACCAATTCTTTAACTTTTGTTAACACCCTTTTTATTTTTCAGAAGGTTCTGATTGCATATTTTGGTATTTTTACAGTCATGAATCACTCAGTGTCATCTATTTAACTTTAGCCCAACAGCGCATCTAATACCCTTAAGCTTGCTTGCGTTCAGTATACATGCATGATTATACGTACGACATATGCAATATGCCTGGCAAGGCCACTACCACCACGTACAGTACATTAAAGTGCATGCCATCATACATATTTGGTTAAGATGTTTAAATCAAAAAAAAAAGAAGAAAAAAAATACTAAAGGTTAAGATTTTAGCTTTAAATTTTTTATCAATTGGTTCGAATATCGTTTTTTCAAGATACACGAGCTCGAGCTTTAGCTGTAAAAACATAAGAACAGCGAATCAATTGTTATGCTTTTCGTGATTTTACAGAATTTGTCCTCTCTGACCTACAGTCCTACATTAGCCACTCGGCGACCAATTTCCGAGTAAGGGGCGCGGGTTACTAATATCATGTCACACCGAATCGGTTTCTACTTGGTTCCCATGTCACACTGAATTTGGCTTCTATATCAAATAGCAGAAATACCAAGGTTTATATAGGTTCAGTTCTGGGCTTGGGTCTATAAGGTGCCTACAAACTGGTAACACGAAAGTTAGAACGATTTTTTTGGGCGCTCCTCAATTTTGTGGTGGCCATGATGTGCTTAGGCCATCTACCTTATGTTTATAAAGGGTGTCCTGAAATTTCGAAGTGACTAACTTACACTTTATTCTAACCATGGAAACTCAGTCATGTTCTCATGTATACATCTAATCTAATCAAAATTTATTAACAAAAGAGCAATCCAAACCTAACCTAGGTAGCGAACTTTTGAGTTTAAATTTTTGTTTTTGTTTTTATTTTATTTTATTCATTTCTTTTTTCTTTTTACTTTCTTTTTCTTTTCCACATTTTTTATAAACGTTCGGGGTCCATTAATCAATCTTTTATAAGCAAACTCATTTGTATGTATTTTCTCATAAACCGATTACTTTTAATTCGTTTTTGACCGAAAAATTTGAGTACTAGTCATTAAAATAGAATGAAAATGGAAGTTACAGATATTAGTTCGGTTAAGGAGAATTTTTTGAGAAAAAAAAAAACATAGTTGAACACAAAGAACACTTCGGTTAGGAAGAATTATTTTTTGGAGCCTAACCGAACTTTTGTATACAACACCGATTGTTGTGTTCGGTTAAGTCGAAATTTTTGTCACTTAACCTAGTTTTTCTCCTAGCCTAACTTTTCTCTGAAAACTTATATAATGAGTTCAATTACATCACAATTTTTTTCGCTTATTTTAAACTGAAAGTTCAGCTTCAAAATTGGTAGACTTGACTAAACCGGACATTACTCTGTATACCCCATAATAAAAATTTGTCTGCCTATCCTAGAAATATGATGGCCAAACAAAGCAAAAACTCCATTACAACTAAGTTTGACTACCTGTGCCTTCAGTAACGTTAGCCGAACTACATTTACATACAAGTTCGGTTACATGTTCTTCAAATTTTGTACCCGAACATGTTTGACCTATCCCAAATAAAGCAATAAAATTTCTCAATTTTAGAAAATTTTGGCCAATTCAAACAATAAAAAACTAAAGTTGAAGTATGCCTGAGTAGTTTGAAGGTTCAAATTGGAAAAAAGAAAATATTTTTTTTCCAAAACTCTTATTCTCCTTCTTCTTCTTCTCTCTCAATAATTCAATATTACTAGATTAAAACCCGTGCTACGCACCGGGACTGATGGGATTTTTTATATCGTTGGTTCATGTGCACTGAGGCGGGGCTTTGCCCCGCACCCGTCCCAATGAGAATTCTATTAAGATATTATAGAATTAAAACCAAAAAATTTACAATAACAATTCAAACTATGTAATTAAATTCTTCTAATAATCAAGTATATAATACTATTATAATAAAAAATCTCAATTCTACAACTCCCGGTACTTAAATGAAAAACCACACTCGTTGTATAAGTGTATCAATATCGAATATTAGAGACACTAAAAAATACGATATTCATATAAATTAGATTACCAACTTTAAATAGTATACATCATATAGATTGCCTCCCGTCAATGAAGATTTAATCTAGGAAATACACCGATATATATTTCTTAAGAAATTATATTTTTTCGTAAAGAATCAAGAGGCCCACTCAAAACAGACTCTTTCAGGCTCCAGCTTCATGTAGTTAAATGAGATATTAGTTTCCAAACCTAAATGTGAAAATCATATAAAGTGCTTCTCGTCGAAGAAGATGTAATCAAGGAAAAATGAAGGATAAATAATGGATCAACTAAAACCTTTATAGGCTTGCTTAAGTATAATAAAGAGGAAGCTCATGTAAATACCATGGACTTCCAGGCTCCAAATCCCCGTAGTTAAATAAAAATTTCACTCATTGTATAGTTTTATCCATGTTTGATGTTAGAGACATTAAAAAAAAACACGATGTTAATATAAAATAGATTGTCAACTCTAAATAGTGCAAAGCATATGAAGTGATTCTCGTCAAATAAGATATAATCAAGGAAATAAATACAATGATATACATCTTTCTTCAGAAATCAAACCGCCAACTCAACTGCTCTTCTAGGCTCCAACTTTTGTAGTCTCAAAATGTAGTTGTAGTGATATATGACATTAAACATACTTATCATAGATTTTCAATTATAAATAATACAGAGCATATAAAGTGCTTCCCGTCAAAGAAGATATAATCAAGGAACTAAATACAATGATATATCTTTCTTCGTATATCACATATTTGCGTTAAGAATCAAGCGGTTAACTCAACTGCTCTTCCAACCTCCATCTTCTTGTAATTAAATAAAAAATCACACTCACTATATATAGATATCGATATTTGATATTTGATACACTAAAAAAATCACGATATTAATATAAAATAGATCGCCAAAGCAATAAAGTGCTTCCCATTAACGAAGAGGTAACCAAGAAAATGCACTGATATATCTTTCTTTGAAAATAGTATATTGTGTTAAGAATCAAGCGACCAACTCTACTTCTATTTCTGGCTCCAACTTCTTATAGTTAAATGAAAAATCACACTCACTATATAGTTGAATTGATATTTGACATTAGTGACACTAAAAAACGACGCGGTATAAATATAAGATAGATTGTCAACTCTAAATAGTACAAATCAAATGAAGTGCTTCCCGTCAAAGAAGATGCAATCAAAGAAATGCATTGATATATCTTCAGAAATTAATCATATTTACTAACCTCCTGTGCGATATTATTCTTAAATTCATCGCTGCAAGAGACGCCTATAATGTTTCTTTTACCTATCCTAATTTCCGTCTCATCTATAAATATTATGTACGGATATAAAATATAAGAGCATCTCCAACAGAGGGTGGAAGTTTTATTTTCTTTTGACACATAGGATTTTAGACCTTTATTTAAATTAAATCCATCTCCAACAGTAGGTCTCATAGAGTAGGAAGGATGTCAAAATAAATATGAAGGTCTTAGAGAAAGTCTTATTCCGACCTTGAAAATAACCTCCATGTCATCTTTTTGACTATTTTTTTAATTATTGTTTTTAAATAAATTTTTCTCAACCAATTGGAAAAAAAAATAAAAAAAAATGGAAAAACAGAATCACTTTTATCTTTATCCAAAAAAACAAATCCTAAAACAACTAACACTCCACACTACTGGAGAAGGTTCATGTGAAAAATATTATTCTTTTTGCTACATATACATAACCCCACAAATAAGGATTTAAATAAAAACTCCAGGTAGGATTTATATCACCCACTGTTAGAGTCTTGGAGATGCTCTTAGGATTTCTCGATATTACAAAATCTTAATATTAATAAAACTTTAATCCATAACACTCGCAAGAAAAGTTCACTTTATCCTTGGACTTTCTAGATTTTCTAATATTTCCCGTCTCCAACACCTTAAATATATATCTTGATTATATATTTTTGAAAACATATATTACCTATTACCTCGAGTTTTTTAGCAAAATTATTATCTATAATTAATTTCTCATCTTGCCACTACAATATATTTATGTCTCAATCATAGCGATATTTGTATGGATATAAAAATTTACGATCGCATGATCCATGCACAACAAAAAAAATAAAATCAAAGAGTTTATTCAAACACCTCGTTATTCACTGATATAGAACCTAGACCTACAAAAACAAATCAACAGAATACAACATGAATATGAAAAAGTATAATTTCACCATTTGATACCTTTGCATGAGTGTGTGTTTATGTTTCCATTGCCGCATCCGTTGATTACACTTTTGACATAATGGTACATGCAAAACAAACACCTAATACATTAGACAACAAACACTAAACCGAAAGATGCGGAATAAAAAACAATAAAATCCTTAAAAACAATAAAATCCTTAAAAAAAACAAAAAAGACGTGTAAACAATGAGATTTTACGTTTTATCGAGTGCTTTAAGGGAATAAACCAACCCAAAATTCCACAAAGATTGAAAGGCAATATTTTGGAAACGATATCAACTAATATTTTGGCCAAACAATATAGAGTATCTTTCACATGTCTAGGAATGAAATAGGAAATTACATCTTGACATTTGGAATTAATTTTATAGTTACCACAATAAAATAAGTTTTTAATTTATTTTTACCATATTTAATATATTTAGAGTTTCTTTGATATATTCCATAGTTAAGATATTTGGAATATTTAAAGTATTTATAATAATTTCCGTTATTTCATATTTAATTAATTTTCTACTTTTTCTTTCACGAAATTGGATAAAAAGACCAAAGTCAACAATTCCTGGATGAAAAAGATATTTAGATTTTGATACTGTTTAAATGGACAAAAATGTAAAAATGGTTAGGATGTAAACAGTTTCATCCTACCCATTTTCAAATACTTTTTCTTATTTTTAACTTACATCAAGATGCA
The DNA here is from genome assembly GCA_023529315.1 of Papaver bracteatum. Taxonomy (NCBI): domain Eukaryota; kingdom Viridiplantae; phylum Streptophyta; class Magnoliopsida; order Ranunculales; family Papaveraceae; genus Papaver; species Papaver bracteatum. Next base: position 2,253,795 of record JAJJWX010003506.1, read on the forward strand.
TCCAGTTTCATCCTTGCTATTTTTTAAGTTTAAGTCAAGATAAATCCATTTTCATCATTGCTATTTTTTGTGTGTCCATTTCACACATACTAATTTTTACTCGTCCATTTGAACCATATTTTAAAATATTTAGACAAATGACCAATTTCCCTTTTTTATTTTCATTTTATATATTCATAGTTGGATGGATCACATCATTTGTCGTCGGTTCTTGTTGTTTCGAATTCCATTTTGTTTTGAGCTTGATACGTCGACCAACATTCCAAATAGACCAACCGATTGACATTATTAAACTCAATGAGCTCATTTCAACTAAAGTTAGATGTACTAATCTTATCAAAATGTCGGTCACATCCCCATTAAAAGTGCAAGAGAAATCATGAATTTATCATTTTACAAATCTTGATTGGTCTCGTTATTTTGCTTCCAATGAATCCTTGTATGATATAATTTTAAAATACACTGAACAACATAAATACTCTCTTCATTTGTCTGCATTTCCTCTACATGCTTCCTTAATGTATTGGGCTTACAACATGTCATTTACTATCTGTACTCCAAGCAAACAATTTTTAATATTGTGGCTGAATGTAATTGCTAAATCACTAACGAATTCATGGGAAAAAAATAATTGATAAAATGCCACGAATGTACCTGCGCTCTAAAAATAAATACTCATCAAAGATAAAACTTAGTACCAATCATAACATGTAGTACTCGTTGTTTAGTTTACCTTAAAAGAGCCACTTAGAAAAGACTGTAATTTTTCTGGTATGAGACCTCGTTCATCCAATACGACTTCAGTTTTTTTCCTCAATTTGAATAACCTGCAACACGGTTTAAGTAGGTATAAGTGTACTTCTTTTGTATTAAAAAAGATAATAATGATGATAACAAATTAACAAAAAATATTGTTAATTTTCTATGTATCATGCATGATGATAATGAATTACCATGAAGTTACTATGTGCCTCAGTTGAACAAATCTACCAGCACTACCATTGCGCCACAAATCTATGGTTGAAAAGACTAGGAAAATATTTTCAGGTTTACAATGGCCACTGGACTCATAGAAATACGGTGAAAATCATATGCTTTTCATTCAATGGTATATGTTCTAACAGATTTAGGTTCGCTGGTCGGGTTTTTGTGTAAATTCTAGGTGAATCAGCATCATGAGAGACTTAAGATGTCTTTCTATAAGCAAGAATTGCATCTTCCCACTCTTTGGGTGGTTGCAAGTGAAGCGGGCACTTCACAATATATCAGGTACATAAGTTATATAGTATTATGTATGTTACTTGTTCAGCTTACTCTTATCAAGGATTTGACCTTTCACATTGGGAATTTGTACAACATCCTTCCCCATTGACACAAACAAAAAAAAAAAAAAAAAAGGGAAGAAAATTTAGAACCATTCCAGTCGTTTTGTCGACCGAGAGATAGAATCTAAATGAATGTAACAAAAAGTCAAGTTGCATACATCAACAATAGAAGTATAAAGCGCTAAAACACAATGGTGAACGAAAGTAATCTGATCAAGTAATCACATTAGCCTCACCAAAGCATAGTTTCTAGCAGTAGGTGGTATATGGATGCCAAATGGAGGTGCATGTTGTATTGAAGGGACACTACCAACCTGTACAGTTGAAGATGCATTTTTCTCTCGGTTTTTCAGTTCACCAACACTTAATCCAGATACTGATAGCTTATTGTTTATACCTTGATCCGCAGCTGAGTTCGCTAAACCCACTAAATAGATTTGATCATCTGCACTTGTAAATCAGCAAAATCATCGTAAATGAGAGATATAAAAAATAGTAAAAAATAAAATAATTGTTTTGAGCATATAGCATAAAATAAAATTCAAGAACAATTACGCACCTGTCAAAAACATTCAAAGACTACATTGAGAAGGAAGTTGCCGGAAGAATACTCTTATCAAGTTTCGACCTTTTTTCTTTTAATTAACTGCCAATGTCATAACAACGATTAAACATACAAACAGATGATTTTATAGTTGTTTGAATCCAAGTATTTTAAAGATAATCAATTAAAACTATCTATAAAAAACACCCTTTTTGGCTGGTTCCTCGTATGCTTTGAAGAAGAAGTTAGAGTTTTCAATCTTCACTGAAATCCTGACAGAAAACCTAAAGACCAAAAGACCAATTAAACATGCATTATAAAAAAATTAAATGAAATCCAAAATTAAAATCCTAAGCCCTAAAAAGGAAACCAGTATTTACCTGCTTATACTTTCGAGTGCGCCAAACATAAAACCTCGCCAAGTACGGAAAATACCAACTTCATCGGGACAAAAAAACATAAAATTTTATACTCCTCTTCAGTAACACCTATTACACAAACAAATAACTTAAATCAAAGAAGGGGTACGGTGAAGAAAAGAGAGAGAAGAAGTAGCAGCGGAAAAACAAAGAGAGGAAGAAAAAATAGTTTAGGTTAGATTTCCTTTACAAACTTATATATAATCCATACATAGAGGGGTTTTAATGCATATGCAGTATATAAATTAGTTTCTTTTGAAAAATATACTCTATATATTCTTATTTATAGTTCGCCTAAGTAGTATTAAATTTTTTACATAGAAATATATCAAAAATAAAACCTTATTATATTGAAGAATTAATTGGGGGATATGGAAACTAATTGGGGGATATAGCTACAGGACAAAAACGGTGTCTCAATAGCAATTCTGGGTGACCCCCTATGTAATTTATTTTTAATTCCTAATCTAGCCCTCACTAATCATGTTTAGTAGTTAATAATAATTAGTATATGCTTAAGTATTTGGGGGATAGTTTAGTGTGTGTTTTGATTTTAATTTGTGTGAGTGAGGAGTAGAAGGAGAGGAAAAAAAAATAAGTGGAAATTTTTTTTTTGAAAATGGAAGATGATTGTGATGAGAGAATTCTTTGCTAAGAGGTTGAAAATTTGATTTGTTTCCTTTGAATTCACCATTGTTGCAGTTGAAAAAGCTCGGTGTCGGCATGGTATTCAACCAAAAACCATGCGGCATTTGTCGGAAATTTTCAAAAATTGTTTGCCACTATCCTGGGGGTTTGGGGGGGGGGGGCGTAGCTCTCTCGTTACGATTTTTTCTAGTTTTGATCTTCATAATGTTGATTTTTTCGGGTTTGAACAGTACCTGGCATGGTAATCTAGTTTTTCGAGCATGCTGAAATTTGCTCTTAAGCATAGTATTTTGCTTACATTTCTATGCCGGAACAAGATGAAAAGTACCTAGAATGTTGATTATTTTCTTCACTTGACTACCGGCATTGACAAGAAATTATCGAGCATGCCGGTATCATGTTCCGACATAGTATTTTGCTTAAATTTCTATGCCGGAACAGGACGAAAAGTATCCATAATGTTCTTTTTTTTTCACTTGAATACCGGCATTGATAGGAAATTCTCGAGCATGCCGGTATCATGTTCCGGCATATGGTCTTCATCAATTCCGGCATGGTCTTCATCACTTCCGTTTTGAATTTTTTCTGGTTTTAGTCACTCCACTTCCGGCATGGTCAGTTGATATGAATACCATGCCGGTATTGTTTTCCGGCATAGAAAATAAAGCAACATGCTAAACCGTATATGCAAGGCTACTTTACTGTTTGGTCAGCTTTTTGCAGTGCAACCCTTATTCAAGATGGAGGCTATCTTTGAACTGGTGTGGGAAAAAATTCTTATGCCGGTCCAAATTTCAATTCCTTCGGATCTGGTCAATAAAAGAAGGGCGCGAGAAGTTTTGGATCAGATTGGTAACTTTATTAAGGGATATTTAGACTTTGGGTCCCAAAAATGTGACAAGAGTAGCGTTTGGGTCCTAGAAAGTTCAATATTAGAGTTTGGGTCCCAGGACCGTGGTTGACCGTTTGACAGTTAAGAAAATAATTTTTTGAAAATTTAATTTCTATTTACTTCACACCGTTTATTAGTGTTAGCGTGCGTGTACGTGAGTCGCACGTTTGATTTTACAATCCTCTGGATATCACTGTTCATCTTCTTCTTTCCCATTTTCTGTGAACAAAATTGTGATTCAGAATCACGAGACAACATTGAATCCCAAATCACTAATTAAATGAGAAAAACAACTAATTGAAAAAAATATATCAAACAGAGATTACTAATTGAAATAGATTCAAAATCCAATTTGAAAAATTAAAGAAAAATCATGTTCTGTCAAACCTCATTGCAGGCACGATAGAAAACTCCACTTCCTTCAATTATATCAACCATCACCAACTGCATACATCTCATCCAGCATAACCCATTTGAGAATACGAAGCCAAAATACCACAGAACTTCAGCCAAAATACCCGTCTTCCTTCTTTCAAATGCAGAATCCATCTCAAAACTCAACAAAATCCAAAAAAATCAACGACAATCCATACTCCTGCTGTCTTCTCGACAGCCATCAATTCAACCGAGTACTCTCCATTCCGCGTACACCATCAGCAGATACATCTCGATTCAAAACACCAATTCCACCTCATCTTCTTTCAGTAAATTTTACAGACGCTTGCAGGGCAATGTTCTAACCGTCTCAGGGCACCTCTGGGTTTAATTTATATTAATATATACCCACATTTTTATGCAAACCCATGTCCAGAAATTACAATACAAGCAGTACCCACAATTCAAAATTCAGAAAAATCAAAAGCAAAAGAAGATTTCTGCAAACCCATTTCCGCTACCCATCTCTTAGGCGGGTGGATGTTGCTGCTCGTGAACTGCTATGATTACATGGTCTGCCGAGGTGGGTTGATGGTGGTTGTCTGTGAAGGAGGAGGAGGAGGAGAAGGAGTCGGTGCTGTGGGAGGCGGATTAGATTGAGGTTGCGGTGTTGGTGGGGGTGGTGGTGCCTGAACTGGTGCTGGTGGTGGGGCGGCGGGGATAATTACGGGAGACGGTAATTGTTTAGTTTGTCCACTGATTTTCTGAAGGAAGGCGGCATCTCTAGAAGCAGAGATTGCTCTCTCTTGAGCCATCAGCAGCGGCAGAAGAACCAGAAATCCCAGTTGTGGGTGGCTGTGGGGGTGGTGTTTGGTTTTGTACTCATGGGATTTTAATCTCGGCCGTTAATTTTTGATAAATATGAACCATACATGTGGTAAACGGAAGGTCAGGGGCTGGGTTAGTAAATAATTCGAAGTTTAAAATTATGTTGGTAATTTCCACATTTAACCAAGATTTGTAACTATCAATGCAGTCAACCACGGTCCTGGGACCCAAACTCTAATATTGAACTTTCTAGGACCCAAACGCTACTCTGGTCACATTTTTGGGACCCAAAGTCTAAATATCCCCTTTATTAATGCCGAATCTACTGCTGGTAACAGATTTGAAGTCAAGTTGATGGTTCCACTCAACTCTCCTTTAACAAGGAAGGTAGTTATCAATACTAGTAGTAAGACCTTTTACATGTCTGCTTTTTATCCAAGGCTCCCGTTACGTGCTTGCAAGCGTTGTTTTGTACTTATTCATGATGAAATTAGATGTCGAGAGATTCAATCTAGGATCTTTGTCAGATCTTTTCTAGCACCTACTACTAGAGCTACACATGTTGTAGTCACAAATCCGAGAATGAATTATTCTGGTGGTCCGGGTGCTGCAAATGTCAGAGTTTCTTATGCATCTATTGCCGCTGCTGCTTCTCATGCAGAATTTAACCCTTCTGCTTTCTCTGTAAGTCTTCAACCTTCCGGGTCTTTAGTTAATAGAAGCTCGGCTCTCCCCTCTTACACCTTTGCTTCAATTAGGCCTTCTATCTCGACTTTGACTATTAGAGAACCGTCTAGCACTGGACTCTCTTCTCCTCGTCCTTCTCCTTTACCTGATTTTCCCATCTTATCTCCTTTTGATAGTAAAGTCAAGAGGTCAAAGACTGATTTGAAACTAATCCTTTTTCTTTCATGCCTACGCCCCAATGGCCCCCTTGTGTCTTTTGTGCCTCATTTTACTCTTCCTTCTGATGTATCGTTCAATGTGGGGTCTGTTGGAGAATCTTCCACTATGGGTACTTCAAATGGGAATGTATTCTAGTCCTCTTCTTGTTCATCTTTTTCTCAGACTGTCGTGTCGTCTCCGGTTCACCTTTAGTTCTGCTTCTGAATTAAGTTTCGACTCTGCTTCCTTTGGATCCATTTTACCTGGTGTTTATGGGTAAAAATCGTTTCTGCCGATTTTGGTAAATTCGGTAGGTATGTGAGAAACTGGTTTGAACCCTAAACAAATGTGCTGCACGTGAGAACTTTCTAGATTCGAGAGATCAATCTGTACAAGTCCGGCCTAAACCAATAAATGGCCGTTCCAGACTTGCTTCGGTCACAAAGTAGAGGAGAAGGGTTGATTTGGGGAGGATAACGAAGAAAGGTGATGATACCAGAGATTTCTGGTTGGGTAGTATCTTGACTTGTATCAGAAAGAGTAGAAGCTAAGGAAGCTTGCAAGAGTTGGAAGCCTTTTGGGTGAGCTTGCAAAAGTTGCTTTCTGATAGTGTTGTATTTTTCTTATGACCAAGACTTGTTGTCTGGTAGACACCTATTTATACAAGTTGAGATTGAAACGTACCCTGGCCTCATTACGGAAGGAAATAAAAGGTAGTTAAATGGGAGGAGGTGGTAACCGGCGTGTTTAAGAGTGAAAACATTTTTCACTTTCATTTCCCCATTTAATTGACCGCTTTTATTCCTTTTCACGCTTTCTTAATACGAGCGTAGTGTACGCTGCGTGCTGTGACCGCCAAACCAAAACCTTGAGAAAGCATCCCCCAGTTTTGTGTTGATGTCTCGAGAGTTGGTTGCACTTTGGGTTCAAGTGGCAATGCCAAGATGCTAGGGGAGCGTGTGGCATGTGCCAATGGCATGTGTGGAATGCCTTGACCGCAAGTTACACCTTGAATGTAAGTGGAAATTCCAAAGCTGCTAGGGGAGCGTGTGGCATGTGCCAAATGCATGTGTGGAATGCCTTGGTGGTAGGTTGCACGTTGAGTGCAAGTGGCCATGCCAAAGCTTCTAGTGGCGCGTGTGGCATGTGCCAATGGCATGTGCGGAATTCCTTGATGGTAGGTTGCACGTTGAGTGCAAGTGGCCATGACAAAGCTGCTAGTGGAGCGTGTGGCATGTGCGGAATGCCTTGACCGCAAGTTACACTTTGAGTGTAAGTGGCAATGCCAAAGATGCTAGGGGAGCGTGTGGCATGTGCGGAATGCCTTGGTCGCGGGTTGCACTTTTAGTGCAAGTGGAAAAGCCAAAGCTGCTAGGGAGCGTGTGGCATGTGCCAATGGCATCTACGGAATTCCTTGGTCGTGGGTTGCACTTAGAGTGCAAGTGGCAATGCCAAGCTTCTAGGGGAGCGTGTGGCATGTGCCAATGGTATGTGTGACTTGGTAAGGAAAGCTGTTAGTGGTGCGTGTTGGCATGTGCCAATGGTACGCACGACCACTTGGGCCTAGGTTGCACGGTTTTCCAGCCTAGGGCGCGAGCGCAACTTTGGTATGTACTAATGGCATGGCGGCTTGGAAAGTGGCTAGCGGTGCGTGTTGGCATGTGCCAATGGCACGCACGACCATATTGCCTAAGTTTCACGGTTTGCAAGCCTAGGGCGCGGGCGCTACTTTGGCATGTGCCAATGGCATAGCGGCTTGGAAAGTGGCTAACGGTGCGTGTTGGCATGTGCCAATGGCACGCACGGCCATATTAGCCTAGGTTGCACGGTTTGCAAGCCTAGGGCACGGGCGCTACTTTGGCATGTGCCAATGGCATATCGTCTTGGTAAGGAAAGTGGCTAGTATAGCTAGGGCCAAGGCAGAGTGCGTTTAGCATGGCGCGTCTAGCTTGGGCTAGGTGTGGCTGACATGATTTTCCATTGGCACGGAGGTGCGGCTAGCATGGTTGGCATGCTTCGACGCGTTTGGTGTGGCTGGCATGATTTTCCGTTGGCACAGGGGTGCGGCTAGCATGGTTGGCATGATTTGGCGCGGTTGGTGTGACTAGCATGTCTAGGGCCAGGCAGAGTGCGTTTGGCATGGCGCGGCTATCTTGGGATAGGTGTGGCTGGCATGGTTTTCCATTGGCACGGAGGGGAATTAGGGTTTCGCTCGTTGTAACCCTAATTTGAAAAAATACCCCATTAATTACTGACTATATGCATTAAGTGTTCTAATAAATGTGTCACCGGTGACATTATGTTATTCGGGGTTTTACAATTTTATGCTTTGTCTAAAAACCACCATCAACATTAAGTCCCATGCTTAGCTCGGAACAGGAGCTTTGTTGTGAGGTAAGCATAAGATGGTGACAAACTAGCAAATCGTAAAGAGAATTGAGGAGGTTTGTCTGACATTTTTATAGATAGGATTTGGAACCCTTGCCTCTAGTAGTTTTGCACAAATCGGGAGGCTGGCACGATTAGGAAGTTAGCATCATTGAGAAACAGGAAGCTGAGCGTGCTAGCTGGCGCGACTTGGGAGGTCATTGGGAAGTTGGCGCAATTGGTGGGACCGGTGCAATTGGGAGACTGGGAAATTGGGCGCGAGTTTGGTGGGACCGGTGCAGACAAGGAGGGAGTATGTGTTTCAACATATATCAACATTTTCTTATTTTTCCTTTATTCACACGCGGCTTCAATCAGGGCATCATCGATGCTAAAAATCTGGAAGAGTTATGTCTCTCATTGTTTCCTTTCCTTTTTTAAGGCTCCGTATTCATACCCAGTGCAATTGTACCGTCTCCCTTGATTGAGAAAAGGTTCTTCTTGTTGAGTTTCTCTCTTTGTCATGTCGCACAGAGACAAATCATCCTTTAACCGGCCATATTCCCCAAGTGAAGGCACGAGGTCTGACTCTTGCAAAAACATCCCGACTAAGGTTGTTTGGGCTAAAAAGATCATACCGGTGTGTTTTCTTCTTCTTCTCTTTTATATGTGTATAGATAGGATGGAACTTGATCATTTTCCCTATTTTTTGCAGTGTATGATGGGATCCTCCAGGGATGATCACGCCCTTAACTCTTCGGACAAGGACTTCAGAATTGGCGGAGATCGATCTTCTTCTCTTGAGGAGGCATTAGCTGGGATTGGATCTCTGTTCCATGAAGCTAGCGAAATCATTAAGGACCTCCCTTCCATCTATCCCAATGAAGTAAAGGCGTGTGCTCGAACTTTCTTGGGTGCAGGAAGCATGGAGGAGGGGCGAGAAAATGGGGAAGAACCTTGGTATATTGAGAAGTTCCAGTGTGGTAAAGATTTTCCTCGGCCCAGGTATGGGGCGGATCGAACTGTTTCTAGGTTGAAGCGACGGAAAAAGGAACGTGTGAAGCTCTTGGAGGAAGGCGCCCTGGTTCTTGATTTTGATGCGGATGAATCAAAAGATTTTCTCTGAAGTGTCAACGAGAAAACCTTCAAAGGAGCATCTGACAGAAATGAAGTAGCCTTTGAAATTGACGCTAGAGGTGTTGTTGGCGATACCGAAGGGGTCATGGTGGCGTATGCTGGACCGATCGTCGGGGTGGAAACTGCTGCTGCTGTGGTTTCTTCGGGATGGGATGTCAAGGTTGCTGCTGCTAACACCGTTGAATAGAACCTTTATTGTCCAAGGGATTGCTGGGGTAAGTGCTTGAAGATAGCCTTGACCGAGGGGACTTGTGCTCCATCCTTCGAGGGCTAGTTCCTCCTTTCTGTTAGCTGCTTAGTTCCCCTGATATCTTTTTTTTTTTCTCCGTAAACTCATCTTTATCTTCTTCTTCATCAGTCAACATTTTGCTTTATATATATATATATATATATATTGAAAGAGGTTGTGGTATGATGGCTCTGTAATGATTTTTCTGGGTTAATCTGATGCATTTCTCTGATATCTGGAGAACTTATTTGGAAAGAGATGTATTTATGCTCTCTTCTTTTTTTTTTTGACGGGAAAGGAATCCCCAAGGAAAAATACAAACGGTGTATTCATCTTGGGGGGAATACAACTACTAAGAGGAATTGTAAAAGGAAATACTAAAAGGGGGAGTGACTGGGAAGTACAACATTTTAGGGATTGGAGGCCTTGATCCATCGCGAGTAAATTATCAGGCCTTCAGGTATGTCTACATTGATGAGCTTGCAATATTCTCCCAAAAGGGTGTCCGCTACCAGATACAACTCGTCTTCTCTTTCATTGGGCGAATCAGTCTGAATAGCCATTTTTATTATCATCCTCCCAACTTGAAACGAGCTTTCCTTAACCACTACATTTCCGATTGAAAACGGGTTCAGACATTGTGCTAACGTTTGAGTCTTGGCTTCGTTTTCTTCAAATGAGGTTTCCAAGCTTTTTGCAAAGTGCTCAAATGGTCTGGAGCCCCATTCACATTTCTTGAAAGCGTCTGTGCCAATAATTGCGCCGAGTCCCCATGATGGAATGGGGGGAGGAATGACTGGTTGCACAAAATGTTGCTCGGTCATACCTACTTGCATTTGAAAACCATGAGCTAGCGCCAGCGGGTCCTCTCCGGATGTCTGGGTTCCTTTGATAGTTCGTCGATGCGATAACCAGTGGGATGATTTGTTAGAAGTTCCTTCAGACGTGGGCGTCTGCAGAGGGTGCACATCTAATTTCGCTTTGTTGTTGAGCACCCATAATTGTCCCAATATCATGTCATGAAGCAGTTCTTTGACAATGTGGAATTTGCTATACGTTATAGCATCTCCCACCCTGACCTCTAGGTTGATGTAGCCATGCGCGTTCATAGCTTCTCCTCTCGAGTTCTTAATCACGGATGGGGAATAGGTAGCGTTTTGCTTTGTAAATCCTGCTGCCTTTAGTGTCTTGAAAGTAATGACGTTGGGGGTCAGAGGCCGCATCGATGAGCGTGTTGTCAAATTCGTTACCTCTTAAACGAGACATGGTCAGCAGTCCCCATTTCTCCCTTTTGGTTCCGCCTATTTGGAAAGATTGGGCCCCTGGCGTGGTTTCCGATGAGAGAAAAAGTCGTTTGCCGGATACAACGCGATTGAGATCTGCGAAAATATCTTGGCGATGCACCTTGGAAAGATAGAGAATTCGCATATATGCTGCATCATGGATTGTACAGTCTCGTGCACGGAGTCCCTAGAGGACCCGCAAGTTTCTTATTGGGAGTGGGTCTCGATGCACTCTCTCGTCTCCTAGTTGGAGTTCTCCCACTTCTATCCTTTCTCTGAAAATATGCTTTAGTCTGTTGCAATCGCTGGTTGTGTGGTGAACGAACCTGTGGTAATGGCAGTACTTGGGGTTTGCCATATCAGCCTTAGTTGGTGGACGTCTGGGAGGTGGCAATCTGATAACATCATCTTGAACCCAGGCTTCTAGGAGGTCAATCACCTCCTCGATGGGAAATGGGAAATCAAGGGTATTTCCTTCGGTCTCATGATGTTGCATGGGAGTTTTAATGACGGTTTTCCGTGGCGGGGGTTCCCGTTGCACCGGCGCTTCACGTTTTGGCTGGTGTCCCATAGTTGGGGCCTTTATTTTTCCCCTTTCATTTATTATGTTCACGGAGGATGAGCCGGCATTAAATTTCTTGCTGATGAGGCGTCTATTCCCGTGAGTTTCACGCGTGTCTTTGGTTCGAGTTGGCCTAATTTTTTCCAGTAATGTTGGTGTTGTCGTTGCGAATCGTCTGGAGGCTTCATGGAGTTCGGAGAAAGTTTTTAAGCGTAAGTTCTCTAGCAAGGCGCGATAAATAGGAACCATACCATTGATGCATGCATTCACCAGCTATTGCTCGGTCACGTTTGGGTCATGACAGTCGAGTGCTTGAACCCTGAACCTTTTGACGTAATCATTAGGATGTTCGTTATCCCACTGGTACATTCTTCCGAGGTCCGAGAAAATAACTTGTTCATACACGAAGAAGTATTTCTTGTAAAACGCAGTGACCATGCTACTCCAGTTGGGAATGCTATTTGGAAGGATGCTGTTGTACCATGTATACGCCCTTCCGGTAAGTGATTTTGAGAATTCCCTTAAACGAAGAACGTGATTATATTCATGTTCACCTAGGGATTCCAGGAAACAAGAGACATGCTCATGTACACTCCCGGTACCATAGTACAGGGTAAATTGAGGAGAGGAGTACCCCCTTGGAAGAGGGATTCTCTGCATTTCGGATGGGTAAGGAGGTTGGTGATGATGTATGTCCAATTCATTATTCTTGATTCGGTTGCGGAGAAGTTATTCCAAATCTTCTCGTGTGACGAAATTAGACGGCTGATTTCTTTCCAACGAGATTCTAGCGCGAGTTTCCTCGTCCGCGGAGGCGTGCTCCGCTAAGGTGTTGGTGTCGGGGTTGTTGGAGATGTTCCTAAGTGGCTCTGTAGGACACGACTCACGTGGTAGTTGTTCTGTCAGGGTCTTGAGAAAAAAAAAGTACTTCTTTCTGTGTTGAAACCATATCTGTCTGGGCTCTGGAGAGCATCTCATGTCGTTCCATCAAATCAGCGATGATGACATAAGGAAGGTTTCCTCTGGTCCATCCGGTCTCTCGTCCCGTTGGTGGGGTAATTGGAACCTTAGTTGTGGCCGGAGGTGCCATGCTAGATGAAGCATTAGGGACCGCAGCTGCGGCTCTGGCCCTGGTGACTGGTGGCGTGACACCCGAAGAGGTATTTTCGTTGCCGTGATTAGAGGGTTATGCAGAGACACTAGAGGAGGTAGCAGCTCTGGCCCTGGTGATTGGCGGTGTTGCGCTCGAGGGAGTGCATTCGGAGTTACTGTAGTCAGCAGGTGATGCCACAACGTCATTGGGAGAGACGTTAACATCAGGGACATACTATGTGCTGGTATTCTCGGCAGCCGCTCCAGACCTGAGTTCCACCATGTTGGGATTGGCGTTCGAGAAACGAAATCAGGAGTCGGAGCTGGTATTGTAACCGATAGATCAATCCTCCCGCTGTGGTCGCCAATTGTTTATGGGTAAAAATCGTTTCTTCCGAGCTTCGGTAGGTGAGTGAGAAACTGGTTTGAACCCTAAACAAATGTGATGCACGTGAGCACTTTCTAGATTCGAGAGATCAATCTGTACAAGTCCGTCCTAAAATAAGAAATGGTCGTTCCAGACTTGCTTCGGTCACAAAGTGGAGGATAAGGGTTGATTTGGGGAGGATAGCGAAGAAAGGTGATGAGATCAGAGAGTTCTGGTTGGGTAGTGTCTCGACTTGTATCATAAATAGTAGAAGCTTAGGAATCTTGCAAGAGATGAAAGCCTTTTGGGTGAGCTTGCAAAAGTTATTTTCTGATAGTGTTGTATTTTTCTACTGACCAAGACTTGTTGTCTGGTAGAAAATAGGTGAGACCTATTTATACAAGTTGAGATTGAAACGTACCCTGGACTCATTACGGAAGGAAATAAAAGGTAGTTAAATGGGAGAAGGTGGTAACCGGCGTGTTTAAGAGTGAAAACGTTTTTCACTTTTATTTCCCCATTTAATTGACCGATTTTATTCCTTTTCACGCTTTCTTAATACGAGCGTAGTGTAAGCTGCATGGTGTGACCGCCATACCAAAACCCTAAGAAAGCATCCCCCAGTTTTGTGTTGATGTCTCGAGAGTTGGTTGCACTTTGGGTTCAAGTGGCAATGCCAAGCTGCTAGGGGAGAGTATGGCATGTGCCAATGGCATGTGTGGAATGCCTTGACCGCAAGTTACACCTTGAATGTAAGTGGCAATGCCAAAGCTGCTAGGGGAGCATGTGGCATATGCCAACGGCATGTGTGGAATTCCTTGGTGGTAGGTTGCACGTTGAGTGCAAGTGGCCATGCCAAAGATGCTGAGTGCAAGTGGCCATGCCAAAGATGCTAGTAGCGCGTGTGGCATGTGCGGAATTCCTTGATGGTAGGTTGCACGTTAAGTGCTAGTGGCCATGCCAAAGATGCTAGTGGCGCGTGCATGTGCAGAATGCCTTGACCGCAAATTACACTTTGAGTGTAAGTGGCAACGCCAAAGCTGCTAGGGAGCGTGTGGCATGTGCCAATGGCATGTGCGGAATGCCTTGGTCGCGGGTTGCACTTTGAGTGCAAGTGGCAAAGTCAAAGCTGCTAGGTGAGCGTGTATCATGTGAGGAATGCCTTGGTCGCGGGTTGGACTTGGAGTGCAAGTGGCAATGCCAAGCTTCTAGGTGAGCGTGTGGCATGTGCCAATGGCATGTGCGACTTGGTAAGGAAAGCTGCTAGTGGTGCGTGGTGGCAAGTGCCAATGACACGCACGGCCACTTGGGCCTAGGTTGCACGGTTTGCAAGCCTAGGGCGCGAGCGCCACTTTGGTATGTACTAATAGCATGGCGGCTTGGAAAGTGGCTAGCGGTGTGTGTTGGCATGTGCCAATGGAACGCATGGCCATATTGGCCTAGGATGCATGATTTTCAATCCTAGAGCACGGGCGCTACTTTGGCATGTGCCAATGGCATAGCGACTTGGTAAGGAAAGTGGCTAGCATATCTAGGGACAAGGCAGAGTGCGTTTGGCATGGCGCGACTAGCTTGAGCTAGGTGTGGCTGACATGATTTTCCATTGGCACGGAGGTGTGTCTAGCATGGTTGGCATGCTTTGGCGCGGTTGGTGTGACTAGCATAGCTAGGGCCAAGGCAGAGTGCGTTTGGAATGGCGCGGCTAACTTGGGCTAGGATTTTCCATTGACACGGAGGTTCGGCTAGCATGGTTGGCATTCTTTGGCGCGTTTGGTGTGGCTGGCATGATTTTCCGTTGGCACGGAGGTGTGGCTAGCATGGTTGGCATGCTTCGGCGCGTTTGGTGTGGCTGGAATGATTTTCCGTTGGAACATGGGTGCGGTTGGCATGCTTTGGCGCTTTGGTGTAACTAGCATAGCTAGGGACAGGCAGAGTGCATTTTGCATGGCGCGGCTAGCTTGGGCTAGGTGTGGCTGGCATGGTTTGCCATTGGCACGGAGGGGAATTAAGGTTTCTCTCGTTGTAACCCTAATTTGAAAAAATACCCCTATTAATTACTGACTATATGCATTAAGTGTTCTAATAAATGTGTCACCGGTTACATTAGGTTATTCTGGGTTTTATGATTTCACCCTTTGTCTAAAAACCACCATCAACACCTGACAATGACAATATGAGTGAGAATATCCTTAATGTTGGTTATAATGATGCTGTTATTCTTGAGACGATGCCTATAGCTTCTCTTCCGCCTAAACCAGTGGTCTCCGATGAAGAATTTGAATGGGAAATCGATCTTATGATGTTGGACTCAGACTCTTTGGCTGCAGATGCCTCTAATGCTCATGATCTTGTAAGTCTTCTTTCACCTCTTCTTGAATTTTCGTATTTGATATTCCTGTCATTTTTAGCGCTTTTGTGTGTTTTATCTTGCTGTTACTTGTTGTTTTTCCGATCCTTTTCTGCTTGCTGTTTCTCCTTCTTCATCATGAAGTTTTTGTATTGGAACATTAATGGCTGCTGCTCAGATAAGAAGTAGAGACATTTATTTAACCTTGTTAGGAAGTATAAGCTTGATTGTGTCTGTATTCTCGAAACCATGGTTAAAAATAATACAGTTAGCAAATATACTCATCATCTTCCCTTTGATACTTGGTCTTTTATTCCTGTTGTTGGTAAATCGGGAGGTCTTGCTTTCGGGTATTTTGAAAAATCGAATATAGAAGTCCTAGGTTGTTCCTTAAACATGGTCTATATATTATGCGATATTACGTCAACAATCAAGAACTGTGTGGTCTCATTTATTTATGGCTCCTTAACTTCTTTTGGTATGAGAAATCAATGGAGTTTTTTGAATGAGATGAACAATAATCCTTGGCTGCTTGTTGGTGATTTTAACTTCATACTTCATAGTTCTGAAAAATAAGGGGGGAATGTTGAACACTCTTTTCCTCCTAATTTTGTTATAGAACACCTTCTGAAGATGATTATGAATGAAGTTTAATTTATCTTATGGTAACCCTTTCACCTGGTGTAATCGTAGATTTAAAAATCCAGTGGATTTGATTTTTGAAAAACTTGATAGAAGCTTTATGAATGACAAATGGGTCTCAGCTTTGACGCATACTAGGGTTACTAATTTAGGGATAGTTTATTCGGATCACTTCCCCATAATGGTTAAATGTTTTCATCATGAAAAATTTTCCAACATCCCTTATAAGTTCTTTCAGTGTTGGCAACTTAGTCCTGAGTTTAAAGATACTCTGCATAAATCTTGGTCTCAAAAGGTGGTTGGTTCTCCTTCCTTTGTTGTGGTTAATAAACTCAGTAATGTAAAGAAGTATTTGATAAATTGGAATATAAATTCCTTTGGTCACATAAAAACAACTATAGGTCGTCTCAATTTTGAAATAGAAAAACTTCAGGCCTTGCCTTATACTCCTCAGATTGGTGGCTACATTTTGAACTATTCCAAACAGCTTGATTACTGGTATGAAATTGAACACTGCTTCTATAAACAGAAATCTAGAATAAACTACTTCACCTAATATGATAGAAATACTCAATTCTTTCATAATACTTTTAGACTTAGGAACATGGTTAGTACCATTCATACAATTAAAGATGACCAAGGGAATTGGTTAGAAAACAGAGACCAGGTAGCTGAGTTACTCTCAAAACATTTAAAGAATATCTATACTTCCTCCAATCCAAGCAAGTATGACATAGATGAATCCCTTAGATTTGTTTCTCCAATTATTACTGATGACATTAATGCTTCCTTAATTGTCATTCCTTCAATTCAGGAAATCATTGATATTGTTAACATGATGGCTCCTTGGAACTCCCAGGGCCGAATGGCTTCCCTCCTGGATTCTTTAGGGACAATTGGAACATAGTTCATTCTTAGGTAATCTCGCATGTGCAAAAGTTTTTCACAAGCAGGTTTCTTCTTAAACAGTCTAACTTTAATTTTATTACCTTAATTCCCAAAACTAAGAACCCTTCTTCCCCTAATGACTTTAGGCCTATTAGTTTAGCTAATTGTGTCTACAAAATCATCTCTAAAATCCTGACAAATAGGCTCAAACCTTTCTTAGACTCTCTTATTTCTCCATTTCAGTATGCATTTATTGCGAATCGATAGATTCATGACAACATTGTCATAACTCATGAAATTATTCATTCTTTTAAGAGGAATAAAAAGTCAACAAAAATGGTCATATAACGATAAAACTTGATCTTTCGAAAGCCTTTGATAGGTTGTAATGGTTATTCATCTTAGTTGTGTTCAAGAAATTAGACTTCTCGGAAGACTGGTGTAAAATAATTCACCAATGTATTAGTACAGTGTCTTATGCAGTGCTAGTTAATGGTGCACCAGGGGAAACCTTTCTTCATACGCGTGGCATTCGTCAATGTGATTGTTTGTCTCCGTATATTTTCATTCTCTGTATGGAGGTCTTGTCTCAACTCCTTATCAAAGTTGAGGAGGAGAAATTATTTTAGGGGTTCAAACTTAAAAAAAAATAGGCCCTCAATTTCTCACCTTTTTTTTGCAGACGACTGCATGCTGTTTTGCAAAGCATCTATTTCCTAAGCCAAAAATATTCTCAAGGTTATAAATGTCTTTGCAAAGTCTTCAGGTCAAGCTATTAATCTTGAAAAATCGGGTTTCATTTCTAGTGGTAAAATGCATTATAGGCATATCAAACTTTTGTCCAAAACTCTTCACATGAAATTCCTCTGCAACTCAGAAAAATATTTAGGTACACCCTTGTTCATTGGTAAGGACATGACCAAATCTTTTGGTTTTCTGATTGACAATTGTTATGCTAGATTAAGTTCTTCTAGAAAATCGAAGTTAAATTTAGCTGGTCGAACTGTTGTGACTAAGCATGTGCTTTCTAATCTTTCCATTTATCATATGGCTTGCTTTCTGCTTCCTAAAAATGTCACTAGCAAGATTGATGCTATTCAGATGACTTTCTGGTGGTCTAAACATAATCCTAAACATGCTGGGGGGGGGGGGGAATTTGAAAATCTAAGGCTAATGGGGGTTTAGGAATTAGAAATTCTCATGCTCTTAATAGAGTATTTATCTGCAAGCTTGGTTGGAGATTACTGAATCTGTCAAATACTTTGTTGTTTGCTTTTTTTAAAGATAAATATTTTCCCAATCAGAATCTTTTAGAGATTGACAAGTCTGCCGACTCCTCTTCATGGATCTGGAAAGGTATAACTAATGGCCTAAAATTCATCAAATAAAACTCTGTGATTAAAATTAATAATGGGGCCTTTACGGATATTTGGAATTCTAATTGGATCCCTGGGTATAATACTCCTCCTACTTCTCAGAATCCTAACCATAGTAACTATGTTTTTGTGAATTAACTTTTTGATAACTCTCTTCCTTGTTGGAATGTGGATCTTTTGCATGCTTTATTCTTTCCTAATGAAGTTGATATAATTAGATCTATCCCTTTGAACTTCAATCATTCTGACTCCCTTATGTGGGCTCACACCAACTCTGGTAAATTCACTATTAAGTCGGCTTATAGAATCTTTATAAATGATTGTCCATCTTCGGAAGATTATTCTTTCTGGAGAAAAGTGTGGAATATTGATTGCTTGCCGAAAATTAAATTCTTCATGTAGAAATTTTTTGCGCATATGCTTCCAGTTAATTCCTTAATGCAGTTGTACAACCCTAATGTGAATACTTCTTTCCCTCTCTGTCAGTCTCATGAAGAAACGATTATGCATATCTTCATTAACTGTCCTGTTGTTACTCGTATTTGGTTTGGTCTTTATTTTTATCATCTGATTTATGTGGATGTTCAGTGGCTAGAGGATTTGTTTCTCCTCTGGCATGACTCTTCTCTGAGTTATTCTCCTTATAATTAATGTTTCTTGGCCTAGTATTGGTTCTATGGTTTTGTGGAGCATTTGGAAACTGAGATGTGATGTCTTGTTCAGAAATGATGCCTTTGACTTGAATAATACCATTCTGGAGATTAAGAGAATGTTAAACTCCTATATTTCTCCTACGTCTAGTTCTTCCTTAAGTACTTCTTCTGATAGTTGTTCTGATAGTTGTTCTGTGAGAATTCCTTTATCTGAAGTTGATCATATTTTATTTATGGATGTCTCTTTCAAAGATTTTAAGTTGGGTGAGGGTGTTATTTGGTGTGATCTTTCAGGGAATGTAATAGTTTCTCGTGCGGAGTTTGGGTGGATTCCAGATGCAGTGGGTGCTGAAGCTACTGCTATTATTTTGGCGATCTCTTGGGCAGAAGAGATGAATCTTCCTAAAGTTGTCTTTCTTAGTGACTGTCTCCAGCTGGTCAATTTTGTGAATGCTTCTATTTCAGACTTTAACTGGAGAAGTATAGACCTCATGAATCGGTGTAGGATTTCCTTTGTTAGTAATGACTCCTTTAAGATTTTGTATGTAAAGCGGTGTAATAATTCTCTAGATGACTGGCTTGCACGTCGGGCTAGAAAGAACCTTCTTAAAGGTCTATGGAAATCCCTTCCTTCTTTTTTGGACAATTTCGCTAGGAAGGTGAACTTGCCTGTTGTTTGTAAGTCCGTTCTTTCTTAATACAATGGCGTGTTTTTTAGCAAAAAGATAAAAATATTTGAATGACTAAGTTACTTTTGTATTTCAAAACTTAGATGCCAGCTAAACACAGCAAAAAATTCAGCGGTCTTTGAACAACTGTTTTAGCATCGAGATTGGTGCGTTTAAATCTAGGGGAGGGATTAGAAGTATCTTTTATTCAAAGCTTGACTATTTTTAAAGAACCCTATTTTGGGGCAGACCCAAAAATTTGGGGGCATACATATAAGACAAAAACATGTGTGCCAATAGTATTTCATGGGTGGCCCTTATCCTCCTTTTTTCAAAAATGTTAAAATACCCCTTTTGAGATTAGTGTTAAATTAGTGATAATTAAAATTATAATCCTAAACTTTAGTTTTATTATATCATTGATTTAAAATCATCCCACTGGAATTACTCATTCAAATCAATGATATATTATCCATCTTCTAATTAACCAACCACCCACTAATTAACTCACTAACCATTACTAATTAACCCTTCTCTCATCACTCTTCTCACCGAACCCGACAACCACTTGGGGTAAATTTCATCTTCGGAAAAGGTTCTCGAACAAAACACAAACAAAAAAATTCATCTCGTAAAAAAAGAAGAAGTTCGGCTGCTAAATTTTTCTTTGTTCCAAAACCCATAGGATCGATTACATGTCAAAATTATAATGTGTTTAATCGTCCAACAGAATCAATCCACTATCCTCTTCATCAACAAAAAAGAAATTTTCAAAAATTTTGTTTCATTAATGTTTAATTTTGAACAAAGAGAAGATGAGAAGAAGAGTGAGAGAGAAGTGTTAATTAGTAAAGGTTAGTGGGTTAATTAGTGGGTAATGGTTAATTAGTGGGAGGTTGATTAATTAGTGGGATGAGTTAAATTAGTGGGATTATTTTAGGATTAGAATTTAATTAAGTGGAAGGGTAGTATTGTAATTTAAACTAGGCAAGGGTATTATAGTAACTTAACAAGATTTAGGGCAGCCCTTATAATTTTGTGTGGGGTGCCTGTTAAGGGTGTATGCCCCAAAATTATTGGGTCTGCCCCAAATTAGGGTTCTTTTTAAACTCCGAGTTTAAGCCTAAAATCCTTAAAGGTTTTAAGGCCCAATTAAAATTAGGTAGCAAAAATATGGTTTATTGGGCTTTTGAGGGTGCCACCCCCAAGCAAACCTATCATTTCGATTTCAAAACCACCATAATATTGCTTAAACTACCATAATACTTCTTCTGTCGTAGAAAACATAATTTACTTCAAAATCTCTTTTCTTCCAAACATCCAACCCATCCAATGTCAACTAATATATATACGCAATCTTACAAATAACGACTTGATACAACTATGTTTTACTTTAAAATGACAATTTTCATCCGATTAAATTTGGTCGGGAAAAAGTAAAATTATTTGATATTCCGACCCAGAATCAAAATCCACAATTATTTTTATTTATTTATGTAACTTCTAGATTCAACTTATGTGATCAAAAAATCCAGTAACTACAAAAACACCAGACCATATTCATTAACGATTTAAATTAATATATACTGTTTTGACATTTTATTTTATTATTTTATTTTGATGTATTTTTTTCTTTGTTAATTAACAAGGGTTAACTTGTACATGTAATTTACTGACTCTTTTGTGATCCATGTCTGATGAATGCTTTCCCCTTTGACAATTCAATTTCTGTGTCTGGGCCTAGTTATGGTCTTAGGCCTGTAAGGTAGAAGCACATCAGTATTAGCTGCTAGGGGTGAGCATTTGCCCCGTAATCCGCGGATTTAACTGAAACCAACCGTATTTTTACGGATGGATGACCGAACCGTTCGCTAATGGGTTGGACGCGGATGGAATTTTTGAAAATGATGGATGGGGTCTGGATGTAACCTTGAAAATCCGTTGGGCATCCATATCCGTTAAATTAGGGGCATTTAGATAGTTCTAGAAAATACTATAGACAAATTAGAAATTTTTAGTGAATTTGCTTGGGGTGTTGTCCATGGCACTTATATATTTGTATACATATATAGGATATGTAACTATAAGAAGTCACTTATGTTGACTTTATTTTTATAAATTTTAACTAAAACAAATCCATTGGATTATCCGTATCCAATCCGTCGATTCGTGCATTCATTGGATGCGAATCCGTTGGATGTTGGATTGGATACGGATTCTAAGTTTTAAATCCGTAGTGTATTGGATGCGGATGAGGTGAAAACCGGTCCATACCGGCCCATGCTCACCCCTAAGCTGCGGACATATACTATACTCAAGTAATTAACGCAAGGGAAAATTAGGCTAAGGCCCAAATAAAATATTATTCTTATTGTCAGGCCCAAGAATAATTTTAGTTTCTATGACACCCGTAATTATATAAAATTTTGAAAAATGTTTGCATAACGGGTTATGCATCCTAATTTTTCAGGGGGATATAATTGGCAAGAAAACTAGAATATAACACATATCATAAACCGCGCCTTGGAATTTTACAAATTTTATATCGTTGGAAATCTTTTTAAGAGAGCTACACAACGAGTACAAACAACAATATCAAATTTTTGTTTTTCACGAAAAAATAGGAGGTGATCATAATTTTAGGAATTTTTTTAAAAAACTTCATACACAACCATTATGCAGCCACCAACAAAGATGCATAACACATTATGTAGACACAACAAAAAGATGGATAAAACCTTGTGAAACCATATTTTAGTTCATGCATCTACTAATTTATTTATGCAACCACTAAAACGATATATATGCCTTAAAAAAAGACGCATAACGAATTATGAAATCATTTTCTCGACTACATGACAAGTTATATGCACCCACTAAACCGATATATATGCCTTAAAAAAAGATGCATGACAAATTATGCAATCATTTTCTTGACTACATGACAAGTTATGCATCAAATTTTTATTTTAGTGCTTACAAAAAAGTTGATGCATAATGCGTTATGCATCTGTTTTCTCGACTGCATAACATGTTATGCGGATATTATTGTAAGTGGATTACAAGTTATGCAGTTTTTTTTTTTTTTTTTGGGTTTCGATACTAAAAAAAATGTTGCTTCCTAACGTGTTATGCAACCATTTTATGGACTTCATAACAAGTTATGCAACTTTGGTAGATGCATAACAAGTTATGCAACCATTTTCATAGCTGCATAACAAATTATTCAACGATACCGAGAATGGTAAAGGGAAACATCAAGTTACATATGAAAATATGGGAAACAACAATCTATTTTTGCTTAATCAAAACATATTATTAACTCAAAATCAATGTCTACATGATAGAGGAAGATCCCATCAAACAAATTAATCGTAAAATGATAAAACTTAGGTAATCAAATTACACACCATAATCCGTGGCAACTTAGGAAATCAACATACATACCATAATCCATAGCAACAACAACTCAATCTTATCGCATCATCACCGCTGCATTACCATCAATCAACCACTGTCAACAACAACTCAATTAGCAGCATTATTGCAAGTACTCAGTGAGTACTGTCAGCTCCATTTACTATAGTAACACAACTCATTTTTCATATGCTTCAGCTTGTGCTCAAAACCAAACCAGATTCCACCTGCAATTCAGCTCAATAGCCTGCAATACCATGACAGCACCAACACTTTCACCCGTAACTTCAATCAACTGTAACAACTTCAAGACCATGCTCTCCATCTGGAGCAATCTCACAGCTGCATCAGACCCTGTAAGTAATCTCCAAGATTGAACTAAAAATTAAAGTACCAAAAAAATCTTCCACTTACAAAAAAAAAAAAAAAAATCTCCCCAACAGTAAGAAGTTCGATCCATCTTTTTCGCAACTCCTTAATTCTTTGTTAATTAGATCTTTTTTTGTTCACAGATTAATTGTTAGTTTTTTATTTGTGCTTCAGATGGCTTCAATGATGGTCAATCTCAGAGCAAATCCCATTTCTACTTCACTACCAAAAACATTTATCTCATTCTCAAGATCCCCTCTCTCTCCAGAATTCCCAAATCTCTTTCACAGTTCTCATAAATCAGGGTCAGGGTTTCAGTTTGATTTTCAAAGAAGAAGATATCAAGATGAGTTCGCCAGCAGAAAAATAAACCAAAGGAGGAACATGAAAGACAAAATCAAAAAATCAGTTACAAGATCTTCAAAAGCTGGTCTACAATTCCCTGTTGGTAGAATCGCTAGGTTTCTAAAAGCTGGGAAATATGCTGAGCGTGTCGGTGGTTGCTCTCCTGTTTACCTCGTCGCCATGCTTGAATACCTCGCTGCTGATGTAACGATTCTACTCTCTTTAACTTCTATTTTGATTGTTTTCCTTTTCGATTTTGGTTCTATCATTCGAATTTTGGATGATTTCTGAAAAGGGTGAATCGATTTTCTTTTCTTTCTCTCTTTCAGCTGCTCTGAAGCTTAAAAAAAACGTTGTTTAAAGGAAAACACAATTTCTGAAACTATGGGTGGCTGAGGAATTTTTAACGAGATTATGGGTACGAGCGTGAAGTTTTCGGGCGGTGGGTTTGATAGTGTAGAAAATCTTAAAAATGGGTGTGGTAGTAGTTTTCACTTAACACAATCAAATTTTTTTTTTTGAAGCATGCATAGTATAAAATGATTAAACTGTTATTACACGAGGGGATCAAATCTACTATTTTAGTGAGATTTTTTTTTTAATTATTATTAAAAATAGAATTTTAAATTATTCTAAGAAACTGGAAGTGTTAGAGCACTGTGATAGACACATTTTTGTGTCTGAATTGTCCTCAGTGTCTCTATAGTTATTTCTTGATTTTGTACTTATTATGGTGTTTTTGTGTTTGTTTAGGTGTTTTTGGAGAAATACATTTATGCGGAAAAAGTTGCCCGAAAAGTGCCTCTTGGACCCCCGGGGGAAAGTGATAAAGTCACCCTTACTTTGGATAAGGGCACCCTTGCACCCCAAATTGTTAAAGGCGCCCGTGTTCTGGATCAGGGCACACCTTCTTCACAAATTCAAAAAAATATTTTGGCGGGAAAATATTTCCATTCACAGGCAGATTTCTGGTTCGTGATTTGGAGGGGTTATAGTGTGATTCAATATCTCAAACTTCTTGGGGTGACTTGATTGTTCGTAACAGGAGTGGTATGGTTAATTGTTTCGGTTAGAATTGGCTAGATAACTCGCGTGAAGAAATCAGGGAAACATGTGCATGGGAGGAGATGTTCACGGGATTGTACGTGCCGATGGGATTTTGAGTGAGGAAGAGCGTGTTTAACATAATCTGGGACATCTATTCAACATATTAGACTCATTTGGACAACTACAGACGCGTGCAAGAGAAGAATAAGGAAATATTTCCTTAAACGGGAGTGACTTTTCTGTAACAGTTCGTAACAGCTTCTTTGTAACGCCAATAAACTATTGCAAACAGTCTGTTTTATTACTTTTTACTCTTTTAATCATATTTTGAGCAACAAACACATATTTTGAGACCATGATTAATATGAGGAGCTAAACCCCATTTCTGAGGCGTAAGAGGAAGATATTTTTCCAAAAAAAGTGGTTTATTCTATTTTATCTATTTATTTGCAATTATTATATGATTATTTGCCTTGATTGAAAATTGTTTTAATGATTTGGATTTACACTTGTTATTTTGAGAATCTAATTATTGCAGTAGTTTAGAATCAAATTGAACGAGAAAATTGCATGAATATAAATTGGATTAAATCACTTTGAACTTGAAAAATAGTGGAATCTTAGCCTCAGTGTTCTTTTAATATTGATATCAACTTTGTTTGAGTTTGCTATAATTTTTAGTGTGTTTTCTATTTTAGTTTTAAAATTAAATCTAAAAAATCTGCTTTCACAAGTCTTAAAGAACCTATCACTACTACTACAACATCATTGATAAATACCATCAATTTTTGGCGCCGTCGACACGGAGCTTGTCTTTAGGCTAGAGTTTTTAGATTTTGATTCTTTTTTTTTAGGTTTTTTTATTTGTTCTTCTTTACGTTTTTGGGTTTTGTCTTTTCCTTATAGAATTCGGAGCGAAATAAAATTGTGCCAAATCTTTGGTGAATACTTAAAGACTTTGAGTAAAAGGCAAAGCGAAAAGAGCGAAAGAAGAAGTTTTTTTTTTTTATATAAAAAGAGAAAAAAAAGAAACTAGTGTTTATTTTTTTTTAGATTGTATTAGGGTTTTTCTATTCTTGTAATTTTCTTTTTCTTTTGCACTTTACTATTTGGACTTTGGACTTGGACATTCTTTTATTTTTAAACCCTAAGGAAGGGTAAAATTAAATATTAAACAGTTTGCAGAGAAGGACGGTGATTACGATATCACCTCGGCCCCTCGGGTTCGTACATGACATAGGAGTCGTGGCCCGAGTCGACTTCAGTGGTTCATCCCCCGTCTGGAACGGGAGGTAAGTTTGTCGAAACACTCGCGAATCCCCTGTCAGCGAGTTACTGTATTCCTTCGTGTGCATATATGTTTAGGACTTGAATACGGCTGTTTTAAATACCTAGTAAAGGGCAAGGACTGGCCATACAAGATAAGGGTTCGGATTTCATCACAGTTCCCTTCTTGCCCGCCTTAGGAAAACGATACCAAACGCGAACCTAAGCTTAAAATTTGGAATAAAACGAGACCGATAGGGTAACGAGCTTACTAGGAAAGTTATTCGAAAAATATTGGTTACTCTTTAAGCATACTTCGAAGTTCATGATGGTTTATGGGAGTTGAATGCGTGACTGCGCCGCCTTGTAATGCGGTGAGGCCTTGGGTATCAAAGCTCCACGCAGCTTCCCTCGCCTCTATTCAACTTACTTAAACTCGGATTGATTCCAGAGGGGTTTGATCAGATTGTAACGAATTCCATTTCGAAGGATTAGAAGCTGGTCTAGAAAACAATCTAAGTGGATCCATCATGCTTTTTGTTTGCTAGAAATCTCTAGGTTTGTTTTGGTGGAGTCAGCCTTGTTTGTGTTTTCATAGAACTTCCCTTCATTTTAGGATTTTTCTTTTATTTTTCTTTTGTTTTTTCTAGTGTATGCCCGAGGTAATTAGAGAACGGGATTGGAAAAGAAACACTCTAGGTCGTTTGATAAGTGACAAAGCTAGTAGTACTTCTTGTGAAGGCGGGGAGCTCGGAGACTTTTATTTTGAGAGCCCGTTTTTGGAAACTTCAGTTTTGAGAATTTGTCTCTTCGTGAAGAAAGTACCCCTAGTACTTCAGTTGTGCCAGCAATGGATATTTTGAAAGCCTACATGTACACAACTAGGACCAACCGAGCATCGTGCATTAAATTTCCAGTCTCTACGGCTACTTATGAGTTGAATCCTGGTATTCTTCAGATGATCCCTATATTCTTAGGAAAAGATGATGAAAACCCTTACTTTCATATTAGGGACTTTGAAGAAATTTGTGGAACAATTTAGATTAAGGATCTTACTGATGAAGTCTTGAAACTTAGGATGTTACCCTTTACCTTAAGGGATAAAGCCAAGTCCTGGCTGAATAACCTACCATATGGGTCTATATAAACATGGGACCAACTTACTGCTGCTTTCTACTTAAAGTGGTTTCCTAAGCATAAAACCGCATCTTTTAGGCAGAAAATTAGTTCCAGTATGAAACAAGAAGGAGAATCCCTTTATAGGTTTTTAGAGAGATTTAATGATCTTTTGTCGCAATGTCCTCACCATGGGTTCGAAAAAATGAAACTAGTTGAAATTTTGTATGAAGGTTTATACTATTCGACCAAATCCATGGTCGAGTGTATGAGTGCTAGTTTATTCACGAGTAAAAGCGCTGATGATGCACTTTCCTTCTTGGAATATGTAGCTGAAAAATCCCAACAGTGGGAGTCTTGTGTTGAACCCCCTAAAAGACTCTTGGTCAATAGAAATAGCACCAATACGATCGATACAAGCTTTGGGTCAGATGCTAAGTTCGTTGCTTTGTCTAGAAGGTTAGAAGCTTTGGAAATGGGTTAGTCTAAAAATAGGTCCCTTAGTGAACCTAATGATAGAATTAGAGCCTCTCAAGTCTCTAGTTGTGGAATAGATCCCGATAACTCATTTTTGGAAGGTCATGTTAGTGAAGATCAAGCCCATGCTGTCTATAACAATGCTAGGTTCCAGAACCATCAGAAGTTCGACCCATACTCAGAGACCTACAACCCTAGTTGGAGAAACCATCCTAATTTTTCTTGGTCTAAGGGCCAGAATCAAGGTCAGTTTAGTAATTCTCGGCCTCCCCCAGGTTTTGGTTATAATAAGAATTCTTCAGG
Organism: Papaver bracteatum; assembly: GCA_023529315.1. Lineage (NCBI taxonomy): Eukaryota > Viridiplantae > Streptophyta > Magnoliopsida > Ranunculales > Papaveraceae > Papaver > Papaver bracteatum. Next base: position 2,281,662 of record JAJJWX010003506.1, read on the forward strand.
TCAAGCCCAGTTCCAGAACCCTTCTGAGAATAAAATGACTAGCTTAGAGGAATCTCTTAGTATATTGAAAAAGAGCCAAGATATGCTATCACAAAGCCAAGAAATGTTAATAAAGAGCCATGTTAATTTTCAAGAGGAAACCAAGCAGGATTTTAAGAATAATTCCCAGTCTCTTGCTAAATTAGAACTTCAAGTTGGCCAGATAGCTAAGTTTATTAATGATAGAGAAGAATGAAGGTTCCCTAGTCATACTGATCCTAATCCCAAAGGAGATAAGTCGTACAATCATGTGAATTCTGTTACAACACTTAGGAGTGGAAAGAAAGTTGACAATAAGGTCGCCATGCCTGAAAGTGAACATGCTGTAGTTTACCCTTCTGAGCCAGAAAATGAGGATACTGATAGAGTCTCCAAAGAGACCAATGAGGGTCATGTTGAGCCCGGATTTGTGCCTAGAGCCCCATATCCAAAGTTGTTAGCCCCAACAAAGAAGGAGTCGACTTTCAACGAGATAATGGAGACATTTAACACTAGTAGAATATGGGGTTATGGTCACGGTTGTCTTTGTCACGGTTTAGTCTATAAACGTGACTAAATGTCTGCTTGACACGGTGTTTTGAAATCCCGTGACCATTCATCATATCTTTGGTTCCGGGTTCTGTGCTATCTGTGACTCTAAATTCGTAGGAATTTAATAGTCTCGGAATATTATATGACGCGTGTCTAAATCATCAATGTATAAAAATTATTAATTCTACATAAAATACACGTCTCTCATGTACGAGAGAAAATCGGGGTGAATCTGGTGGTCGTGGTTGATTAATCTCAATCCCCATATCCCCAACTGCGGCGCACTGTAATGGTTGGACTGAAGATTCGAGAAGGCACACCCCAGTTTCCCCACTAATTCCGTTTCTTTTTTTCGTTTTTCCAAATCCGCATTTTCTATTTTCTCTTCCCCCAAATTTTCTTAGATTCAGAGAAATCAGTTCCCTCTACATTCGGAAGACTCGGAACACAAAAAGAGTCATGGTGGTAAGTTCGATTTTTATCCTTGATGTATGAATATGGCGAACCCAGATTGTTTTTTTTCTCAGGGTTTAATTACCTGCTGCAAATCATGACTTCGGAGTTTTTGTTGTATAGGGTGGAAGGGGAAGATTGGATCCTCCTTGCAACGCTGTGTTATTTGTTGATAGAGAATTATTGGGAATCAATCATGTTTATAAAGGACGAAAATTTGTTGATAGAGAATGATTGGGAGTAATATATGTTTATCGACGATGAAGGTATGTCAAGTGGGTATTTCGTTCTCCTATTTCCGTTGTATGGTATATAGTCCCACAGTTTACTGTATTTTGGGTTGTTAATGTACATTTTGCAAGTTTCATTTTATGTGAATTTCAGATTGTTACTTTTTCCAAGTAATTTATCTTATTCAGAAACTCTAGAACTTTTTGGGTTCGCTCAATTACTATTAACGGTTGAATTTTAGGATTCAAAGACTTGGGTTTCAATCATTTTTATTTATTTTGTTCAAAGCAGATCGTTCGATTTCTCAGTGGAGTCTTCTTGATAGTAACATGGTAAGTTCTGAATCTTTAAACTAAATCGTCTTTTTCTTCTAGGTCTAACTTATGTCTAACCTTTTAAGCTTTATTTTCCTTAATTTTGATATTCTGAGTTTCTGTATATCTAACTTTGTGTATTTTTATTTGCAATGGGTCCACTTGATGTGCTTGAGAAGAAGAGTCATAAGCACTGAATACTTGGGATGAGCTATTATTTTGTTGTCAGTACTCGATATGGATCATGGACCTTCTTTATGATATAGTATCAGAACTAGCACTCTTCAGTTGTTATTATATTTTTCTAAGGCAGTGGGTGGTTGACACTTCTTTATTTATTGGTTCTACTCTTAGTGCTTCGGGGAATAGCCTATAAATTAGCATGTTCTGTGCAGAGGTGAATACTGTTCTCCCAGTTTTATTAAAATGTTTCGGCTATTTGAACATTTTTTACGTGTTAACTTACCCTTTCCTTTTCCATAGTTCTGATACAGTTGAAGAATAAGCATATGAAGCTCACTGGGAACATTTTTGCTTATAAATTTTAGAAAAATATTCGGTCGATCACTCGATCTATACTATAATTGCTTAACCAGAAAAAATTCCTTCAATTTTGATAGGACATATTGAACATCATTTCTCAGAAAATGTTACTAAAGGTAACGCATCTCTGCGTAATCTTTCTTGAAGTCTTGTCAATTTCCATGTACTTATTATTACCATTCTATGTACTTATTACGGATATTATGTAGTCTTATTAATCTTGTAATTGTAATTACCAGGACTTGAAGCATGGTGTTCTTGTAAAACTGAAGAAGATGAAGATAACTAGCCCAGCTTGGCAGTGCAACCGGTGTCTACAAGATGCTTGTGAAGTACCTAGTAGGAGTGCGACAGGCTCACAGGTATATCCTGATTAATTGTTTGCTCATTTCATTTTCAAATCAAGTTCGGTGTTCATTATAGAAATTTTGGATCACTCTTAATCATCATTACCCACTTCTTTTTTCAATATTGCATCTGGTACTTTTAGCAATAAACTTAGTACATTTTTCACATTGCAATATGAAGACAATATCCTCGGGAATATTAGTCAGTTTGTGAAATTGCATTACCAATTGATCCATTTCTAATGATAGGACATATATACCTCAATGACACTACGTGGTAAGTAGGTCATTCATCCAATTACCTTTTAGTTTCCTTAATGATACTGTTATAATTTTGAATTGGGCAGGCGAAAGAACAAAGTTTTTGTTTTCAAAAAGGCAGGGCATATTTATAATTTATACATACATGATGTATTTATTTGACAATCAATTTTTATAACTTTCTGTTTTTACCTAAGTTGGTTCTTTGTGGATGCCACAAATGGTAGTTCTCTGCTAATGAAGTTATGTTTGCCTTATCGATCATGTTAGTTCATCTTTAATTGGGAGTGCTCGTTGTTTTTCTCTAGCTTGATGGCATACACATGTAAATTTCAGGTAGCAGACGTAAAGAGTTTACATCTTTTGATGTCTTCCAATATCCATGCATTACAAACAAGACGGTACAACAAACTTGAATTCAAAAGTTTCTGACGACAAACGGGAATTTCTGGATATCTTATCATTCCAAGTACTTTCAGCATATAGAGATATCTTCATCCATTTTTGTTTGTCCAAGTTAATAGTGTTTTACGTATTTAATTATTTATGGAATATTCAGGAACTAACAGCTCCTAAATTGCACCCAAAATCTATGTACTCTGTGATTTGAGATGGGAAACTTTCACATTGTGGATGTATTGGTGTATTGCACCCAAAATCTATGTTCTATTTATTGTTAGCTACTGCTTTATCTATTTTTGTTTTTTAATGAATATCAAATGGTTGACTAACATGCAAACTCGTCATAGGGTACGGTGTAAAATGAGACCAGTGAGAAAATTTGGACACGGTGAGGTGTATTCCGTGACCAATAATCAAATTTGGACACGGTGTGAGATATATTCCGTGACCAATGAACAAACTTGGACACGGTTTTCATATAAAACTCGTGACTAACGAAATTTTGGTCACGGTGAATTAACGAGACTATATAAACATACTTTTGGCCTCGCAGGCTTTGGTCACGGTTTTACAAAAATAAAATACCGTGACTATAAACCTTTGGTCACGGTAATATACCGTGGCTAAAGGGACTTTTTCTACTAGTGTAAGCAGGTGAACATTAATATTCCATTATTAGAAGCATTTAGGCAGATGCCTGCTTATGCCAAGTTCCTTAAAGATCTTTGTACACGAAAGCGTAAGCTTAATGTCCAAAAGAATGCCTTTTTAGATGGCCAAGTAAGTTCCATTCTTCTGAACCAAACACCCCCTAAGTATAAGGACCCTGGATGCCCCACCATATCTTGTGCGATTGGTAATCACATGGTCGATAAAGCCTTACTTGACTTAGGAGCTAGTGTTAACTTACTCCCGTATCATGTATACACCCAGCTAGGTCTTGGTAAGTTGAAACAGACTAAAATGACAATGCAATTAGCTGATAGGTCTGTCAAAGTTCCTCGTGGTGTCATAGAGGATGTTATGATTGAGGTTGGTAAGTTTATTTATCCAGTGGATTTTGTTGTTCTCGATACCCAGCCTGTTCAGGACCCAAGTGCTCAAATCCCGGTGATTTTAGGTCGCCCATTCTTAGCCACATCTAATGCTGTCATCAATTGTAGAACCGGACTTATGAAATATGTTTTGGTAACATGACTACTGAGCTAAATGTCTTTAACGTTATTAAGTCTTCGGAGGTGGATGATTTATAAGTGGTGAACATGATTAGCACTCTAGTTCCTGATCCTTTAACCAGCACTATATTTGATAATCCATTATTTGATGAACCTGTCAGTGATTCGGAGGAGGTAACCATGACGAACACCTTAGTTGATGAGCCTACTTTAGAGATTTTCTTTGATAATCCCTTATATGATGATGTTGTTCGTTTAGATGACAAATCTCCCAAGGAAGCTAGTTATTGTGCTGACTTTATGGACCCTAGAATCTATCCCATAGATTTTGCTCCATTTGAGGAAATTGTTTACCCTAATTTTGAGGGTAATGATGATTCTAGTGATCGTCACGTATCCCTAGTTGAAGTTCCTAACTTGGGACTCGAGCCTTGTGCGTCTAAGATATTACTTGAGTCTGTTCAGACTCTGGAACCCGATCCTCCTGATACTGTCCAGGAAGTAACCCAGATTTTAGAGGCCAGTATTTCAGATGAATCTCTTTATCAAGACATACATATGAAGCTTCATTATTTTCCCTAGATAAACCCAGTTGTCTTGACAGGAACCTTAGATGTGGATGTGCTCCTTCTATTTATTTTTCTGAACTTAGCACTCCTTGGGAGGTACCCCTTGCTCATGCAACACGGTAATATCTTTCCTTAACTTCTTTTCTTCAAGTGGTAACAGTTTCTCCTTGTTCATGTTTTTAATTTCATCTTTAGAACATTGAGGACAATGTTAGATTTAAGTTTGGGGGTATGGGAGAAACTTTTTAGTTGCAGTTTTAATAAATAAACTCTAGAGCCTAGAAATTTATGCTTATTACGGTCGGCACTAACCAATCTAAGTGGATGGAAACATTTTGGTTGTAGGAGTTGAGGAACCATTCTGATTAGATGGAAACATCTAGAAGAGTCTATTCATAAAAGCACAGAGCTCAGGTGTTAGAAAAGAAAACTTGGTAATTTCGCCATATCCTCGTGATGGAAACATCGAAAGAATCCTGATCACTTCTTTTATTTTTACCATTGTTAGGGTGAAATAGAGTGACTGAGATACCAAAAAAAAAAAAATTGAGACCAGACCACTAGACCAAATGGAATAAATACAATAAATTCGACCCCTGGTACCCTTGTATATGCCAGCTGAGTTGACCTAGAGTTAGGATTATCGACCACTGGTTCCCTTGTATATGTCAGTGTGTTGATATTAGTCCAGACTAGTATCTCAGTCCATTAGGATAGGTTCACCCTAGCCAACATCATCCACGTTTTTCTCTTCTTAATCTTTACATGTGATTGGTTGACTCCGGTTTATGATGTCTAGAAACTATCTGAGTAGAGCTCTGTCACTTTATATGAATTTTAGTATGCTTTCGTGTACAACAATTGGAATTTCGCATCAGGGTACTTCCTCCTGTAGTCAATAAGTATGCCAACCAAGGAGATTCTCTAGTTCCTTCCAAGGTTATGCGTAGATAGCTAGGGTCTGGAGTAGAAGGTTTTGTGGGTACACCTCTGGTAAACCCTCCGGAGACGACACTCCGTCACTAGGACCTAGCGGTTTAACGACCTGCTTCACGTGCTAAGTGTAGTCTTTTTATTTTCTAGATTAGATTTGCTCGGGACTAGCAAATAATAAGTTTGGGGGTATTTGATAGACACATTTTTGTGTCTGAATTGTCCTCAGTGTCTCTATAGTTAGTTCTTGATTTTGTACTTATTATGGTGTTTTTGTGTTTGTTTAGGTGTTTTTGGAGAAATACATTTATGCGGAAAAAGTTGCCCGAAAAGTGCCTCTTGGACCCCCGGGGGAAAGTGATAAAGGCACCCTTACTTTGGATAAGGGCACCCCAGCTGTTAAAGGCGCCCGTGTTCTGGATCAGGGCACACCTTCTTCACAAATTCAAAAAAATATTTTGGCGGGAAAATATTTCCATTCACAGGCAGATTTCTGGTTCGTGATTTGGAGGGGTTATAGTGTGATTCAATAGATAAAATTTCTTTGGGTGACTTGATTGTTCGTCACAGGAGTGGTATGGTTAATTGTTTCGGTTAGAATTGGCTAGATAACTCGCGTGAAGAAATCAGGGCAACATGTGCATGGGAGGAGATGTTCACGGGATTGTACGTGCCGATGGGATTTTGAGTGAGGAAGAGCGTGTTTAACATAATCTGGGACATCTATTCAACATATTAGACTCATTTGGACAACTACAGACGCGTGCAAGAGAAGAATAAGGAAATATTTCCTTAAACGGGAGTGAAGAATATTCCGAGTTATGATGAGATTATATGGAGTTATGAGGGCTTATTCTCTGTGGAATTGAGTATATAAATGCTTATGGGAGTAATCAAGAGGATGGGGGATAGTTTTGAGGAGTTTGAGATCATTCTAGAACACTACAGAGATCAACAGAAGGAGTTACAGGGAGCTGCGTTTTTCTGCTGCTGCTGCTGCTGTAGAACAAGCGTTGCAAGGAAGAACAACGTTGCATATTTGTCTCAAATTGTAACACAGAAACAGTGACTTTTCTGTAACAGTTGGTAACAGCTGCTTTGTAACTCCGATAAACTGTTGCAAACAGTCTGTTTTATTACTTTTCACTCTTTTAATCATATTTTGAGCAACAAACACATATTTTGAGACCATGATTAATATTAGGAGCTAAATCCCATTTCTGAGGCGTAAGAGGAAGCTATTTTTCCAAAAAAAGTGGTATATTCTATTTTATCTATTTATTTGCAATTATTATATGATTATTTGCCTTGATTGAAAATTGTTTTAATGATTTGGATTTACACTTGTTATTTTTAGAATCTACTTGTTGCAATAGTTTAGAATCAAATTGAACGAGAAAATTTCATGAATATAAATTGGATTAAATCACTTTGAACTTGAAAAATAGTGGAATCTTAGCCTCAGTGTTCTTTTAATATTGATATCAACTTTGTTTGAGTTTGCTATAATTTTTAGTGTGTTTTCTATTTTAGTTTTAAAATTAAATCTAAAAAATCTGCTTTCACAAGTCTTAAAGAACCTTTCACTACTACTACTACAACATCATTGATAAATAACATCACACTGCTCGGTCGAACTCGCAAGCGTTGCTATCTCAAGCTTGTTTGTCAAGTTTAGTTGCCAAAACTATAAGTCTTGATTTCTAGTCTACTTATAGCTAAGTCTCGGACTAGGATAGTAAGTGTAGTTGAGCTCTAGACTCCACGACGTTCATCAATTCAAGACGAAGAACTACTCAAGGGAAATTGTAGAACTTCATCAACAAAAGGTATGTGGAGACTTGAACCTATCTATCACTCAAAACTCTATCTATTTTATCTCCTATGTTGAGACAAAAGTCGTATAGCTATATAGACTTCAATTATACACATTTGCTTTTTCGACCCGAATTTATCTCACTTATTTATTTCTAGAAATATGTGTTGGTAAGCTTTCTCTTTGGCCAAGTTCATCTTTACTCGTGACGAAAGTCATGTTGATTATTTCAATAACTTGAAAATCGCTTTGATGAAAAATAGTTTGTGAATAACAACTATATAACATCCTCTAAGAAATTTTAAATGATTGAAATGAGAGTTTAGAACATGTAACCATCTTTGGATATAAACTTAGTATGTTCTCACATTTGTGTAAAATTCCAAAACCGGGAACCCAAAGTATGCGTACCCATATCCGTACTGGCGGTTGTTGGAAATCCGGGTAAGTATGCGTACCCGTACGCATACTGGCGGAAAGTTCATGTCCGTGAATTTCTGCTGGAGTTTGAAAGTAAAATACGAAATCAATCCAGTTACTAAGTCCACATACCCGTTATCATACTTAGGTAGGTAACTTTCTAAAATCGGTTTGTTCATGAACTAATTTTTTTATATAATAAGGAATGCAATCTTTGCAAACCTTGGCTATAATGTTCATGAATCAATTCGAGTGAATCAAAACCGATTTTGCTTTTATTACGTATTGTATACTTCTATAAGATCTAATCAATTGAAAAACTCTCTAACTAGTTCATTTGAGTCATTTGAACTAGTTATGGTGAACATGAATAAGGTTGATATGAAAGTGCTCATATGGCTAACCATTAATTAACTATTGTTGAACCAACTAAGTATATACGTTTATGTACGGTTACTCAAACCTAAATTAAGTATATTTCATTTGTGTATATCAATCTAAGTTTGATCTAACGGTTGAAAGATATTAACTTGAATCTAATCAGGTTTTCATCTAACGATGAATATTGAATGCTTTGTTACCAAGGTAACTTAGATTGAAAACCCTGATTTGGAGACTATATAAAAGAGAACTCTATAAACTGGGAAACCTAATCCCTGCACCTCTTGTGTGTTACTAGTTTTATAGCTAGATTCGATTCTCCTTTAACGTTAGGTTTTTCATGAAACCCTGTAGGTTAACGAATTAAAGTCTTCATTGGGATTGTAAAGCCAGACCCAACTATTTTCTCTATTGTGGCATGATCTGATCTTGTTGTTTCTATCGTGATTGAGTGCAATCGTAAGATTGGCTTGAGATTTATATCTCCGATAGGCAAGATAGAAAAGTAGTCACAAACACCTTCGTCTCATCGTTTGTGATTCCACAATATCTTAAGATGATTGTGAGGTGATTTATCAATTGGTTACTGTTGACCTTGATTTATCAAAAGACGAAACAAAACTCGTTGGTATTTCTGTGGGAGACAGATTTATCTAATCCTATAGACTTTTCTGTGTGAGACAGATTTGTTTATCAGGTCTTAAATTTTGGGTCATACCAACTCTTATTTGTGTTTGAGATCAGCTAAGGGAATCAAGTGTGTAGTATCCTGCTGGGATCAGAGACGTAAGTAACACAACTGTACCTTGAATCAATATGACCGAAGTTATAGTTTGTAGTAGGATAGTGTTTGTACCGGCTTAATACAGTGTGGTGTTTAATCTAGACTAGGTCCATGGGTTTTTATACATTTTCGGTTTCCTCGTTAACAAAACTTCTGGTGTCTGTGTTATTTCTTTTCCGCAATATATTTTGTTATATAATTGAAATATCACGGGTTTTGCGTTGAATCGATCAATTGGTAATCCAACCTTTGGTTGTTGATTAAAATTGATTGATCCTTGAACATTGGTCTATGGTACTGTTTAAGTTATATCTCTTATATTCAATCGGGCTCGCAGATTTCTATTTGCTGATTGCAGATTGAATTGAGAGATAGAGATATTAACTCTTTGATATACTTTTCTTAAGATTGAGTCTAACTGTCTAGTGGATTCTCTTGAATGTATATTGGAGTTAGTCCATACATATATGCTAAGATCATCTCCAATAGTGGGTGTTAAAAATCTTACGTGGATTTTTTTTTAGACCCTTATTTAAAAGAATTTGTACATATAGTAAATATAGGACCCCATGACTAGTAAACCATCTCCAACAGTATAAAAGTTTTACCCTTAGAAAACTTTGTGTGATGAAATCGTAACCGTTTAAGTGTTTTTTAATTAATTATTAAAAATAAAAAATATGACATGGAGGTCATTCAGGAGGTCAAGATAAGACTTTCTTTAAAATCTTCAAAATTAGTATTTCATCCCTCCTATTTTATAGGACATACTGTTGGAGATGGATTTAGTTAAAATGAAGGTCCAAAATCCTACGTGTCACTAAAAAATAAATCTTCCACCTTCTCTTGGAGATGCTCTAAGCGAAATATCGGGTGAGGTTGTTAGACCTCCGCTTTTTCAGGAAGGAATCCTAGCAACAAGCTGGACTCCAATCCCTTTCCGAATAACATTGCCTAATTTGTAGAAACTTTTATTAATTTTATTATTATAATTCAAATTTTTGATCAGATTTATCGTTTTCTTTTTTAATTGTGGGTTTAATATGTTTTATTTTTTATTTCTATTTTCTATTTTGAGTAAAGTTAAAAATATAATATGAAAAACTAATTATAGGAATAACATATTAGTGGAATAAAACACCTCTGAAAAATAGATTTTTTTTATTTTTATAAATAAATGCATATTTGAATTCTCTGTCTAATCAAATAATGGTTATTCGCAAGTAAATGAATGCTAAAACCATCAAAACTCTGAACCAAATAGGAAAAAGCTTCCTCAAATAAATGCCATATAATATTTTTAATATTTTAGGTTTTGTTTCTTGTTCCAGCCACGATAAATTACCATTTATTTATTGGTGATTAATTGTATGCTTATTGGAAATTGATGTCCTAAATTCTTTGACAACAGACGACCTAATAAGTATAGTGTATTTCTTCTTCTTTCTATTTCCCATTCTCTATAAAAAAACATTTAAACCCATGAAAGGAGCTGATATGAGTGTATCAATGACCATGATAAACCTTCTGACCTTACTTCTCTTTTCCATGTATTATTTTTCTTAGTTTCCGTTACCAATTTAGGGTTAATCGGTATTGTTATTGCTTTCCCTACATAATTTGGTTTGCAATAGAAAGAAAGTCGCTGCAATAGCGTCTTCGGAAACTTGTCTTTTAGATTAATTACGACATCATTTTTGTTTATGTCTTAGATTTACTTGTTTTACTTCAAACATTATATGTTTTTCGTACTAGATCAGGGTGTTGCTTCTAGACTTGAATCCCTGTTATCTAAAACCTCAGATCCTTCCTATAACTATGTTACTTTGGGTTTTTGATTGTCACCGGTGATGTTATATGTTACCAAAAATTTGATAGTGCTATATTCCTGTGATAAATCAGGTTCCAACGAGCTTATTTTTCATCGGAAAAAGAAGAAAGGTTTCAAGAATATTGATAGTTTGTTAAATCTTAAGGAAACAAAAACAAAAACCCTAATGGGATTTCATCTTCTCTCTGGTTTAGGGGTATTTTTAATTTTATATTTACTTGTCTTAGACTTAGGTTTACTAATATGCCTTTACAACTGTTACAAAGACACCAACAACTAATACAAAGATTCCAATGCCGACTTAATCCGTTATATCCAGATCCACACCTTAAAAGACTCGTTCTGGAACCTCAGCTACGCAAGTTATATTGTTACTCAAGATTTTACCTAGATTTAGGTGTAAGACACTGTTACTCTGACAAACTTAGTTTATGTAAGCTAGACTTACATGTTCATGAAATCATAGGTTTGGATTTGATCCAACCACTGCCATATGCATTCAAACAATTATTTTTGTTTCAAAACTAATCATGCCCTATAATACGTAATACCATTTGGTGCTTTAGGAATTCCAAAATGGTTTTTAATTAAGTATGTACAATTAGGATGGTAGTCAAGAATTGGTGGAGATACTTTGAATCTGATGATAGTGTAATGATCCTAAAGAACCTTGTAACTCTTTTCGATTCTCAAAATCGGGTACTATATTATGTACTATCCTAAGGCTTTTCCTCTTTTATGGAAAAAAAATGAAATGTACGTACTCTAACAAGATAATATCATCCGAACCAAATAAATACGCTCGACAACAAAATTTTTTTAATCTCATTTTACTTTCTTGGTAACAAAAGGATGACACTTTCTACAGAAAAGGGACATATGTTACTCCCCGGGTCCCGAGACTTCTTACAATAAGAGAAGTATTATTGTTTCGATGGAACAAAATTACAAAAATGATGACTTAATATAATAAAGTTTTACCTGAATCATCATTTGATTGGCATGCTTCATAAATATCCTCAAATAGTTTTTTTTTTGGTGCAAATTAAAACTCTCAAGTTTTACATATCTCCCTTTCTAAGGGAAGCCTTTTTTATCACACCGTTCATTACGAACTTATCATATAAATATTGATGACTAAAATAAAATAAAAATCTAAAAATAAATGAACCAGACAAGGAATTTTGTAAATTTCTCAATAAAACCAAAACTATAAGAATATTTTAAAAATTGAATTTGTAAAAATAGATTTTTTATTGACTTTCCAAACACGCCAAGAACCAGATGATTCCTTTAATTTGTAAATATGGAGTGCATGTGCATTGCACGTCAGCAAACAATAGGCTCTTACATTCGCTATTCCATGTTCGGAAAAATATGACGCTTCAATAAAATGTTTCTCAACAACATACCAAAAGTAAATAACTTTTATTTTCATTTAGGATTAAATCAGAAATATATCACCCAACACTATCACATAATTTCAGGACATCTTGAGATACAACATTTTTGATACATGTTGCAGCAATATCTGGAAAAGCCAGATTCTTAACTAATACTTTTGTTATGGTTCTTGAGACTCCCCGAGACAAAAAAACATACAACTATCCATGACTACACACATTCTCTTGTAGGTAAACACTAACATGTGGTATGGTCTTCCCTTGAGACTTGTTTATCGTTAGAGAAAAACCTGCACGAACTGGAAACTGCTTTCGTGTAAGCTTAAAAGATATTTTTGACTCTTTTGGGGGGCTCCATGGGTATCCTAGGAATCAAATCTCTCATCCCTAAGAAACTACATGTGACAATTTCTAAGTTGATGAAGTTTGTGAATAGACTTAGACACCATAACCTTGTGTCATTGTAAAGGCCACAATTTGGATCAAGGTTTCTCAAGAGAATAACGAGAGCACCTATCTTCAGTATAAGCTTGTGAGAAGGTAATCCACTTGGAGCAACACTGTTGATAAAATCTTCTGTCCACAAATTCTTGGATCATTTTCAACCGTGTCAAATGAGTGATGCATTACCTCGGCTCCCGTGAAGGTTTAAATAATTTTCTGATTGAGATTTTCAACAACGTCATTCTTTGGAGTTATCAAGGCCCTCTGACTCATATAAACTTTGTCAAATGCATTCTCTTCAAGTGTTTTGAAAACCTCATCAATCAATATCTTAACAACCTGCTCTCCATCCCGTTCCAACATAATGTCACTTGGAAGTTTCACCGTGTCTTCTACCACCTAAGGCTCAACTCCATCTCCAATGTGAAGCAAGAATTCAGGGAAGTCAGGATTTAACCTTGAACGCATGTTTTCTTTGAGATGAATTACATTGACATCCTTCAAGAATTTTGCATTTGTTAAGCATGTACTTTGCATGTGCTCGTGTGGCACGTTCAATCACTTCAATGTCGTATATGTACATTCGGTGTCGTATATATATACATTCAATCACGATATGTATACACTCCCTTCCTAATATTATCCATCTTATGGTCGATGCATACCCCAATGGATGTGAAGAAAAAAACATGGTTGAATGAAAGAATATTGTGCTTGAAATGAACTCCATGTTCTGATTGTGCAGTAAATAACTCCATAAGTTCCGGAGGTACTGGAAAATATGGTAGGATGACTTTTCCATTCAAACAATAGAACTGATTAATCTCATGGGGAAACAGATTAGATCCACAATGCACACATGAACTTATGTCATTCAATCGCAGGCGTGGAAGTGAATTTAAGTCGACAAAAACCCTTGTAGAGTTATAAAATCCTCTATTAGACATATTCACCCCATTCTTCTATGGTTGTTCGCAATAGCAGATTGAGGATTTCGTGATTGACCTACAACACACACATACACACACACACACACGCATGTGCGCACACACACACACACACACACACACACACACACACACACACACACACACACACACACACACACACACACACACACACACACACACACACACACACACACACACACACACACACATACATATATATATATATATATATATCAATTAGAAAAGAAAAATAGGTGAATTATTTGCCTGATCTGAACCAAATTTTAATAGATATTCTAAAGATCAAAAAGATAATAACCATAAATTGTCTTATCTAATAACTGCCTGTTCAAGAATGGATACTTCATAGCAATAAAGCACGGATACTTCAAAATTGTGACGTATCCGTATTGGACGCCTTATCAGTGTCGGATACTTGGGGACGCCTTCAAAATTTGTTCATAGTAATCTTCGTCTCCTATCATGAAAAATGTGAAATTATACGAAAGGTGAAAGTAGAATGTGGGATATCAGTGGAGATGCATTTGATCCACTACACGGTGTGGGAGAATTTGAAGTTGCAAATCTTTCACTTGACGAGCCAGAACTAGAAGCGGTGCTCTTTGATGAAGACTATATTGACGAGTGATGGGTGAGCAGGATGTTAGATAGGGTTTATCTATTTTTTTTTAAATATTTCGGATAGTATTTTTTTTTAAATATTATGTGATATTTTTTGCTAAAATAAATTATTATTAAATTAAATATTTTTAATAAATACACATATCGTTTCGTATCCCGTATCCTCATTTTTTGAAAATTGACGAATCCCCGTATCAGTATCCCTGTATCTGTATCGCCGTATCAGTATCCATGCTTCATAGCTTCACAACGAGCGTGTTCAATTAGTCTCTCAAAAAATTCCTAACTTTATTATTAGATTCAATATATGGACTAATTTAATTGAACCGTAAATTTAAGACCATGCAGTAAGAATATAAAATTGTTAAGAACTGTAAATTCTTACCTCTCAGTAATACCGATCTCTGTATTTCATTGTTGTTTCCATGAGGATTCAACTGTTGACCTATAATAATCATAAGACCATGCGTTAAGAATTACTACTATCCCTACATACCATCTCCACCAGCAATATGTTTTATAAACCATTTAATCGTCAATATCCATCTCAACCAAAATCAATAGTTGAAGTATCCATATCATATTTGGTAGTGTCACACACGTAGTAGTTAACAATATACCTTCTTGTGTATCCTCTTGGTGACTCTCATCCAGAACTTATTTTGGTTTATTGATTTGGTCTCAAACTCGACGATATCTTCATAACTTGTATGCATGGGAACTGTAATTTTTGACCGAAATTTGTATTAGTTGGCAGTAGTTGGACCATTGTGTAAAAAATTATTATTCTACAATGAAAAATATTGAATTCATATTTAAAACATACCTCTATGTCCTGGTTCTATTTCTGTAAACCCAACAACAATATTCATCGACATCGTCGAGTTTCCACCAATTATCCTTTCTACCTCTTCTTGAATGTGTTTTTGCTTAACATGTTCAAATAAGGTTGTTTCATTGTTGCTTGTTGATGATGAAGGAAGATGTTTCCTCGTTCTTGTCGAGACACGACTGATAATATATTTTCCCAACTTTTGCATGCACATGTTGTTACATAAAAGTTTCAAATAGGTGAGCGTCATTGTTGGCTGTAGATGTTGAAGGAAGATTTGGTTTTCCTTGCGTGTTGTATGTCAAATACGATCACGCTAGCGAACAACTAATCTTTGCTCCTCTGCCATATTTTCCTACATATTTTATGTCTATTAAGGTTTATTTGTCATTCATCGGCTAGCTGTTCTGCAGTCATGTTTTGTCTCTTAGTAGCAAAGGGATTTAGTGTAGTTTCCATCTTTTGCATTAATTAAACCTCAGGTGTGTGTGTGTTCAGGTATCTGGGATATGTGAACAAAATACAAATTAAAAAGAAGTATGAAACAAAATCGAGACAACAATTTGATGAATCCGTGATGTTTTTGCATCAAATATTTTCTCCAAGCAAATTAGACAACAACTACCACCACTCTGATATGCAGAAAAGAAAAGCAAGGACTGTAAGGCAGAAACCAAATATTACATGAATAATAGACATATGCTATAACACCATTTTTCCACTGAGTAAGCCTTACATTTTTGGCTGTAACACTCGAGTGTAAACTTAGTTTTTTTAACAGGTAGCGGAATTAGATTATTCTATTGGGACATGAGGTTCTCTTATGTTTAAAATTTCTCCCACACTGACTCCATCTAAACTAAATCTTCATGTAGTTGGAAACCTATTGAGACATCCAAAATATCTCCCAACAATATATGCGAATGATGTTACTATGTTAGTATCATACGTGGACATTGTCAGCACCATGAGCTATGTTGTTTAGCATGTTCAAATGCAACATAATGTTGCGTTTCTATGGCTCTTCTTTTCTACACTAAGAAACTAATAATGAAGTAAAAACTCTTTCAATATCTCCGCTGCATGCCCTATTGGTAGAACTTCCGCAGCCGTTGCTAATCAAGTTAAAAGTAATATTATTCTAACAACCAAGGTTTACTGTGCATATTTAGTGATAGGTAATCCCTATATGGAGACTCTGAATCAGAGCAGTTCCACATTAGTTTTTCATCTATCTTGTGCGTCTAAACCGTGCAATTTGTTCTCCACTTTCATGGATGTCAAAATCTACACTTGATTGTCCTTCTATAATAGTAACCCAAACACAAAATTAACAACATAATAACCCTAAAGGGTAAACTTCTAGAATTACAACATTCTACTTGTTCATATAAATTTTCCCTAGTTTCAATTTCTATAATATATTCACAGAATCAAAAATTACCAAATAAATAAATAAAATAATTCAATTATCACAAAAAATCAATTAATAGATAATCAAATGAAGAAACTAACATGTTGAAGTCGAATTCGTAAATCAATGTTTTTTCTCAGTTAATTCTCCATTGGGTAGAGCTACTGAATTAAAACCCTAATTTGAAAAGCAAGTTAGGGTTACTAATAGGGTAACTCCGGTTAATAGGGATCACATGGGAATTGGCATAGAAAAATTGAAGATTGGGGTTTTAATCTGGTATAACATCATCGTCTTGATGGAATCTGAATTTCAACCATTTTAGGTCGGAGCCCTAATTGATGAAAAAAGAGAAGAAGAAAAATCAAGTTTAGCTTTATATATAGTTTCTAATTTAGTCCCCGAAAAGTATAAGTATATTAAATAAAGCCCTCGTGATAAGTTACATAATATACAGAAATCTTTTATGGTTCGATGGCAAGGATTAGATTAAATGGTTGAAAGTCATTCGATCCAGTGGTTTGTATTTAATGTTCACACGGAAAATAAAATCCGGGAATTCTCGAGATCCAAAGACTGGTTTTCATAAACAACAAATCTAACGGCTGGTTTTCGGCAACCTGATGCACCATAAAATGTCATGCTTGACACGAGTCAGTAGTGTTTGACCAACTCCTTTTTTGATGTCTCATCTCAATCTAATCAGATGTTTCTCCCTTTCTCCTCCTCTTTGTTCTTCTTCTGAAAATGTTTCGATCCCTGTGGTGGTGTGTTGGGATCAAAATTTAAAAGAACGACAACAGCCATCAATGGAGAGAACCTTGTTCCTCGTCGATCGTCACCGTCAGTATCTAGGTATCTTTTCCTCGCATTACAGAATCCAATTGTTAGTCAATAAAACTAGGGTTACTTCCATCTTCTCTTTATTTTCAACTATTGATAGTTTTATTTCTTCCGATTCTTCATTTCTAATTAGTTATTTGATAAATTCATGGGGATAATCAAATCAAATTGGAAACTATATCCCAACCAGATTCAGTTTTAACATAAATTGAAAATTCAGAATCATCAGACGATCCACTTAGATGTAGTTGAAGTGTTGATGGTCAACCTAGAGATTTTGAGATGCCAAGTTGTCCCTGAATTTACTATTATCAGTTGTCTAATTAGAGCATTTACAGGAGATGCTGTTACATAGAACATTTACTGTAGCTATGTGAGAATCGACATCAATGAGTTAAGCCATTTGGAAATTAAAAATGGATGTTTACAAGAGATGGGGTTGGTCTGGAGATCAGATTTTAAATTGCATTCAGGAAAAGTCCATGTTGTATGTATGCCGTATTCTGAGAAGAAGATTATGGAAGTTATGGATTTCCCTGTGAATGAAGTGGGTTATGATTCATTAAGTATTGCGGAAAACCCAAAGATTTTAAATACTCCTAATAGCTTGGACTAGAGGATTATCCCTAGGGGCTCGGTTATAACAATTTTAGTCTCAAAGGGTTTGATTGAGGCAAAAATTTCTCTTTGGTCACTTGGAGTGATGACAACTAAATTATTTTTCGACAAGTTTGTGAAACCATATGAGCAAGAAAAAAGTCTCGAATCAGTATTCCAAAATCAGTATCAGATAGAAGCTCCTGAATCAATAAAAGGTATTCCAAGGTCAGTTGAATATAACTGAGAGCTACTTCTGAAATGAAGGATTTGAAGAGTTTATTACGTGCAAGTACTGGTATGCAGCCTTTCTCTTTTTGTTTAATTGCTGCCTATCTTTGACCTTTTAGTTGTATGCTCGTATCTTCAAGAATTAAGTTAGCTGTGTGTAAGAATCATGAACACTGGCAAGTAACTTGTCGGGAAGCTCTTAAACATCTGTGCTCATGATTATGTTCAAAATGATGTTTTGTTTAGTTGATTAAACTGAGAACTTAACTAAACATTACTAGAATTAGTGACAAAAGGAGGTGCTTCTCTTAGTTTTTGGGACAGGAAAGAAGAAATCTATCAATTTTTTATCTGACCAAAAATCTGTAGGAGCGGTAAATACTTTAGCAAAGTGTCATAGTGTCCCAGGTTCGGGCTAGGCTTGTTGCTCAACACCTGTTCAGTGACAGACTGACATTAACTATCGAGGTAACACTATGTAGGTCTTTGTAAATTAGCACTAATACTGTTCTGGGCCTTTTGGCATGTTTCTGTTGGATATGTGTTGTTTAAATTCCCTTACGATCAGTAAGAAACTAAAAATGCTAAGTTTTATGTAATGGATTTTGGAAGATAAATATCCCATTGGCGAAATGTTATGGTTAGAAACAGTTAAGCTGTAGTTTTTGAAAAAAAAAAATGTCACGAATCAGCAAAACAGAGACTTATTTGCACTTTATCACAATCAGTGATAGTCAATCTTTCGCCATGTAATTGCAAAGGTATTTTTCTAAAAGTAGAAATGTTGCCTTTATTTGTAGGGTGTCTATGCTAGGTTGTTGTTTGAGTCCAGTCAATGATAACCTACTGCTCGTTGAAGTTCTTCTAATTCTGCTATTTTTTTCTTTTCTTTTGGAGTTTTCATTTGTCAGTTGTTTGTTTTATTTTCCATCCCATTTGTGGTAGTTTGGCTGTGTAACTTTTTGATGGACATGTAGTGCTTGAATAAAGTAGATGTTCCTTCTCAGCATTTTTTGTTTTTGTTTTTTGCATAATGCAAGTAACAAATGACTGATAATGTCTCCTTGGAGTTTTGTCTTCCCGACTTTATCTCTATTTTTTGGTGCCATATTAGTTGCCTTGAGGTTATTATCATTTTGTATCTTTCACACTGATTATAGAATTCTTCTCGTTTGTCTCAGAAAATGCCGATCTGGGGACAGCTTGTGGATGGTACTACCGTGTTTCATCCTCAGTATCATTAATCCAGGTGAGACAAAAATACCCCTTTTCTTCAACTCCATATATGTTTATTGTATCTTCTTCTTTTGCCTGACACTTCTTTTTCGTTTTTTTGTTTTCCAGATGATTCTGATATATCATCAAAACCCTTACCAGTAAGCGGAGAAAGCTAGTGTATCCTGTCACTAGATTCAGAATTTTCCTTGTTCGTTTCTATCTCTCCTCTACTTTAAGTTGAATTATACGAGTTGATTTGAATCATATCAACCATATAGTGAACTAGTCTCTCTTAGTGGATAAAGAGAGTTTAGAGCATGGTGATAGTGGGATGACCTTTCGAGTGATATCCATGAGATCATGGAAGAATTTTACACTCCAATTCGAAGGGTTCAATCAAACCTGCTTCATTATGTCCATCTCATCCTCCTGTTCATCCCAATCTGATACGACTTTTGGAACACCGATGATGGCACCAGATCGGTTAGAACCAATTCAGAGCTCTTGTAGTGGGGTCTTCAATCAGTATGGTTCTTTTGTAGAGGATTCTAATTCGTGTGGTTCAATCCCATATGATGGAAAAATTACTGCTACCAAGAAAAATAAAGGGCCTCAGGTATTCTTCTTCTTCTTCTTCTTCTTCTTCTTCTTCTTCTTCTTCTCAATCTCTCTGTTTATCTGATTGGATTGCTTTTCTTTAAATAGAGATAACATATAAAGTTTTACCTAGAATTTTTAGGGTTTCGATTTTTAGGGATATTTTTTTTCTTTTGATGTCTACTAGGGGTGGTGATCTTCAGATTTTATTTCGTATGGGTTTCAGTTCTTTTTTCATTTACATAACGAAAATCATCGCCTGGAACACAGAGATGTGGGAAGATAAGAACACAAAACCACCTTAATCATCTCATAAAAAGTGAAAAACTAGATGATCTGTTTCTTTCTCCAACAAAATCTCAAAAACCTCTTTTAAGAAAGCTTCTTTCTAATTTTCTAATCTTCATCTAGTTGGCCCTATATGCATAGCTGGAGGTTTAGCTATGGCAAGGGTGACTAAAATGATTAATGTCCTAGTTAATCTAATTTCAATGAAAACGAACGGCTTCTAATAGTCCACATAATCATAATAAAATGGAAGCCTTGAGTTATTTGGAGGAAATTGCTGATAAGATCACCCACAATAAGATGGCTTGGACAGTCGATGTGGATTTTAATAAAAAGAAAACTATGTATTTTTCGAAGAGACGCATCCCTTTTTCTACGTCCTCAACTTCTAGTAATATGGTTGTCTTCATCTCTTTGAAAAATACATAGTTTTCTCTTTCGAAATAAACAAACGTTAAAACCATTTGTAAAAATCGAGTTCTAATGAAAAGTAGGATGAGATTCTACCACGGAAGAATGAGTATCGGTCGTCGTAGTCATCATTGAAGTACATTTATCTACCCCTTTTTGGTCGATCTTTATTTGTATTTTATAGGCGTCCCACCAATCGGGATAACCAATTTTCTTGAAACATTTCTCCACGAAGTGTGAATTGCTTCCACAGTAAACACAACGTCTAACGGAAGACATTATCACGATTAAAGAAGAAATTATGAAGTATGAATACAGGTCGCAAGCAGCTTGCGAAAAACTTGGCAAGCGTTTTATTTATTTATTAAATGACCAAAAAAAGGTGTAAATGAAACTGATTGTGTACACAACTGTTTCTGGGGGGTGAAAAACAAACCGACTAGATTCTACCTAGCAACTAAAAATTATATGAGTAGTCGAATAAGAGGAACAAGTCCTATAACGGTAAAAACGGTAAGAGTTTAAATTCAAATCAAGTTTTCTCTCTTGCACAGAGAAATTAAATTTGACAAATCAACCAAATATATGAAAACAAACTTAACAGGGGTTTGCTTAAGAAAAACAAACTCAATAAAAAAAATCTTGATCAAAGATGATAACTGTTTGTACGAAACAAAAACAGCAGTACAACTCACTTAGTCCAAGATAAATGGATTAATAAGTTTAAGTAGGATTTAAAAAGGACAATAATAAACATAACAAGTTTATCATAAAATCGGTAGTACAACTTACTTGTTTCAATAAGTGTATAAAGAAAAACATGAACCTTAAGCCAGCGGAAGAAGGATCAATCGAAGTAACAAAGCACTCACTATTACTAAGAAGCACTCAACTCACCATGGAGCTCTGATACCAAGTGTTGAAATTACCTAATTTGTAATGTCTAATATGAACTAATGTGAACAAGGTTTAAAGAAGTCTAGAGTTAGGTAGAGTTCAAAGTATCTAGAATGATCAAGAGAGGTTGGTCAAATACCATAATGTAAAACATGTGATAAAATGTTGGTCTAGTTTGTAGGCTAAGGAAGTAGAACTCAATTTGGAGTTGGTCACTTGGAGGCTTAGCTAACTAGTATAAATAGGCAAGTTCTCCATCAATTGTAATTCAAGCAAGCAAGTAAGAAACATTTCAATTTCTATCATGGTATCAGAGCACGTTCGATCCGAAATGGACGTAAAAGTTTCCGCTACGAATTGATGGGTGTCAAAGCTTTCGAGTTGAGAAGATATGAAGTTTAAGAAGGAGAAGATGCAAACACCACTAAGAAGATTACAACCATTCCAACTGTATAAAAAAAAAAAAAAAAAAATCCTACCTTCACAAGAGCAAAAACGCCTCCATGTGGAAAAAAAAAGAAAAGAAGAGAAGAAAAAAAAAATCAATTTATGATAAGTGACCAAAAGACAAGTTTGAGGGAAGAGAGCAATAATTTTCCTCCTCAATTGTTTACAAAGTTCTAAAGACAATTGTGGGAAAAGTGCACCAAGGATTGCCTCCACAATCGTTCAAGAGTTTTAGAAGCCGATATCGAGAAAGCGTCAACAACGAATGCCTCCATATATTGTGGGAAGAGAGACTCAATGAGACGACCTACTCGGTTTCGAGAAAAAAAAATGGCAAGAAAGCCATGTTTGTCACGAAAACATCAAGTTTCTACTTGTGACACGAAGCCGGTGGACATGTATCCACTGGAAGAAGAACAGACTAAAAAGAAGGTGTGTACGTAATTCAGATGATAAGAAGAGAAGGAGAGAAGGTGTTTTTTTTTAAATGCCTACAAACCAAAGTGTGACAATTATGTCACAGCGTGGCAAATCTGTTAGGAATTCAGATGTGTGGCAAATCTGGATAAAGTGGCAAATTTGTAACAGCAAATAACAAGAAAAAGAATAGTTAGAGCTTGTGGCAGAAGCTTGACGAAATGAAAGATTGTGAGAGAATCTGGAGAACCAAAGAATTGTTACAGTTTTCGGAAAAAAGTGTGACTGGAACAAAGATGAATAGAAGAAGAAACAACAAAAAATGTTGTGAAGAAAGAAAAAAAAAAAAAAATCACCAAGAGGTGATGAGAGAAAGAACAACAATAGTAGGTTGAAATCCTATGAGTTGTAGAGAATAACAAAAATGGGTTAAATTCTAAGGAGTACAGAAGTATTCTACCCAAAAAATCGTTTAGGACCGAAATGTCCCTAAACTACGAAGATGACCGAAATGTCCCTAAACTACGAAGAGGACCGAAATGTCCCTAAACTACAAAGAGGACCGTAATGTCCCTAAACTACGAAGGGGACCGTAATGTCCTTAAACTTCCGAAGAGGACCGAAACATCCTTAAACTATGAAGAGGACCGAAATGTCCCTAAACTACGAAGAGGACCGGAACGTCCCTAAACTATGAAGAGGACCGGAACGTCCTTTTTCAAAAAAATAAAATAAAAAAACGGCGGTACGTGGCGGCAAACATAAAGAGTTTACTGCGAGGGAAGCAAGCATGAGGATCTAAGAGAAGCAAACGGAGATTGGGTGAAGATCAAAAACAGAGCCATTACAAATTACGGGGGAGTGTTGAAATTACCTAATTTGTAATGTCTAATATGAACTAATGTGAACAAGGTTTAAAGAAGTCTAGAGTTAGGTAGAGTTCAAAGTATCTAGAATGATCAAGAGAGGTTGGTCAAATACCATAATGTAAAACATGTGATAAAATGTTGGTCTAGTTTGTAGGCTAAGGAAGTAGAACTCAATTTGGAGTTGGTCACTTGGAGGCTTAGCTAACTAGTATAAATAGGCAAGTTCTCCATCAATTGTAATTCAAGCAAGCAAGTAAGAAACATTTCAATTTCTATCATGGTATCAGAGCACGTTCGATCCGAAATGGACGTAAAAGTTTCCGCTACGAATTGATGGGTGTCAAAGCTTTCGAGTTGAGAAGATATGAAGTTTAAGAAGGAGAAGATGCAAACACCACTAAGAAGATTACAACCATTCCAACTGTAAAAAAAAAAAAAGAAAAAAAATCCTACCTTCACAAGAGCAAAAACGCCTCCATGTGGAAAAAAAAAAGAAAAGAAGAGAAGAAAAAAAAATCACTTTATGATAAGTGACCAAAAGACAAGTTTGATGGAAGAGAGCAATAATTTTCCTCCTCAATTGTTTACAAAGTTCTAAAGACAATTGTGGGAAAAGTGCACCAAGGATTGCCTCCACAATCGTTCAAGAGTTTTAGAAGCCGATATCGAGAAAGCGTCAACAACGAATGCCTCCATATATTGTGGGAAGAGAGACTCAATGAGACGACCTACTCGGTTTCGAGAAAAAAAAATGGCAAGAAAGCCATGTTTGTCACGAAAACATCAAGTTTCTACTTGTGACACGAAGCCGGTGGACATGTATCCACTGGAAGAAGAACAGACTAAAAATAAGGTGTGTACGTAATTCAGATGATAAGAAGAGAAGGAGAGAAGGTGTTTTTTTTTAAATGCCTACAAACCAAAGTGTGACAATTATGTCACAGCGTGGCAAATCTGTTAGGAATTCAGAAATGTGGAAAATCTGGATAAAGTGGCAAATTTGTAACAGCAAATAACGAGAAAAAGAATAGTTAGAGCTTGTGGCAGAAGCTTGACGAAATGAAAGATTGTGAGAGAATCTGGAGAACCAAAGAATTGTTACAGTTTTCGGAAAAAAGCGTGACTGGAACAAAGATGAATAGAAGAAGAAACAACAAAAAATGTTGTGAAGAAAGAAAAAAAAAAAAATCACCAAGAGGTGATGAGAGAAAGAACAACAATAGTAGGTTGAAATCCTATGAGTTGTAGAGAATAACAAAAATGGGTTAAATTCTAAGGAGTACATAAGTATTCTACCCAAAAAAATCGTTTAGGACCGAAATGTCCCTAAACTACGAAGATGACCGAAATGTCCCTAAACTACGAAGAGGACCGAAATGTCCCTAAACTACAAAGAGGACCGTAATGTCCCTAAACTACAAAGGGGACCGTAATGTCCTTAAACTTCCGAAGAGGACCGAAACATCCTTAAACTATGAAGAGGACTGAAATGTCCCTAAACTACGAATTGGACCGGAACGTCCTTAAACTATGAAGAGGACCGGAACGTCCTTTTTCAAAAAAAATAAAATAAAAAAACGGCGGTACGTGGCGGCAAACATAAAGAGTTTACTGCGAGGGAAGCAAGCATGAGGATCTAAGAGAAGCAAACGGAGATTGGGTGAAGATCAAAAACAGAGCCATTACAAATTACGGGGGAGTGTTGAAATTACCTAATTTGTAATGTCTAATATGAACTAATGTGAACAAGGTTTAAAGAAGTCTAGAGTTAGGTAGAGTTCAAAGTATCTAGAATGATCAAGAGAGGTTGGTCAAATACCATAATGTAAAACATTTGATAAAATGTTGGTCTAGTTTGTAGGCTAAGGAAGTAGAACTCAATTTGGAGTTGGTCACTTGGAGGCTTAGCTAACTAGTATAAATAGGAAAGTTCTCCATCAATTGTAATTCAAGCAAGCAAGTAAGAAACATTTCAATTTCTATCATGGTATCAGAGCACGTTCGATCCGAAATGGACGTAAAAGTTTCCGCTACGAATTGATGGGTGTCAAAGCTTTCGAGTTGAGAAGATATGAAGTTTAAGAAGGATAAGATGCAAACACCAC
Source organism: Papaver bracteatum (assembly GCA_023529315.1). Taxonomy (NCBI): domain Eukaryota; kingdom Viridiplantae; phylum Streptophyta; class Magnoliopsida; order Ranunculales; family Papaveraceae; genus Papaver; species Papaver bracteatum. The sequence goes on from JAJJWX010003506.1 coordinate 2,307,297, forward strand.
TAAGAAGATTACAACCATTCCAACTGTAAAAAAAAAAAAAAAAAAAAAAATCCTACCTTCACAAGAGCAAAAACGCCTCCATGTGGAAAAAAAAAAAGAAAAGAAGAGAAGAAAAAAAAAATCACTTTATGATAAGTGACCAAAAGACAAGTTTGAGGGAAGAGAGCAATAATTTTCCTCCTCAATTGTTTACAAAGTTCTAAAGACAATTGTGGGAAAAGTGCACCAAGGATTGCCTCCACAATCGTTCAAGAGTTTTAGAAGCCGATATCGAGAAAGCGTCAACAACGAATGCCTCCATATATTGTGGGAAGAGAGACTCAATGAGACGACCTACTCGGTTTCGAGAAAAAAAAATGGCAAGAAAGCCATGTTTGTCACGAAAACATCAAGTTTCTACTTGTGACACGAAGCCGGTGGACATGTATCCACTGGAAGAAGAACAGACTAAAAAGAAGGTGTGTACGTAATTCAGATGATAAGAAGAGAAGGAGAGAAGGTGTTTTTTTTTTAAATGCCTACAAACCAAAGTGTGACAATTATGTCACAGCGTGGCAAATCTGTTAGGAATTCAGATGTGTGGCAAATCTGGATAAAGTGGCAAATTTGTAACAGCAAATAACAAGAAAAAGAATAGTTAGAGCTTGTGGCAGAAGCTTGACGAAATGAAAGATTGTGAGAGAATCTGGAGAACCAAAGAATTGTTACAGTTTTCGGAAAAAAGCGTGACTGGAACAAAGATGAATAGAAGAAGAAACAACAAAAAATGTTGTGAAGAAAGAAAAAAAAAAAAATCACCAAGAGGTGATGAGAGAAAGAACAACAATAGTAGGTTGAAATCCTATGAGTTGTAGAGAATAACAAAAATGGGTTAAATTCTAAGGAGTACAGAAGTATTCTACCCAAAAAATCGTTTAGGACCGAAATGTCCCTAAACTACGAAGAGGACCGAAATGTCCCTAAACTACGAAGAGGACCGAAATGTCCCTAAACTACAAAGAGGACCGTAATGTCCCTAAACTACGAAGGGGACCGTAATGTCCTTAAACTTCCGAAGAGGACCGAAACATCCTTAAACTATGAAGAGGACCGAAATGTCCCTAAACTACGAAGAGGACCGGAACGTCCCTAAACTATGAAGAGGACCGGAACGTCCTTTTTCAAAAAAATAAAATAAAAAAACGGCGGTACGTGGCGGCAAACATAAAGAGTTTACTGCGAGGGAAGCAAGCATGAGGATCTAAGAGAAGCAAACGGAGATTGGGTGAAGATCAAAAACAGAGCCATTACAAATTACGGGGGAGTGTTGAAATTACCTAATTTGTAATGTCTAATATGAACTAATGTGAACAAGGTTTAAAGAAGTCTAGAGTTAGGTAGAGTTCAAAGTATCTAGAATGATCAAGAGAGGTTGGTCAAATACCATAATGTAAAACATGTGATAAAATGTTGGTCTAGTTTGTAGGCTAAGGAAGTAGAACTCAATTTGGAGTTGGTCACTTGGAGGCTTAGCTAACTAGTATAAATAGGCAAGTTCTCCATCAATTGTAATTCAAGCAAGCAAGTAAGAAACATTTCAATTTCTATCATGGTATCAGAGCACGTTCGATCCGAAATGGACGTAAAAGTTTCCGCTACGAATTGATGGGTGTCAAAGCTTTCGAGTTGAGAAGATATGAAGTTTAAGAAGGAGAAGATGCAAACACCACTAAGAAGATTACAACCATTCCAACTGTAAAAAAAAAAAAAAAAAAAAAAAAAAAAAAAAAAGGGATCCTCTCGGTCCCATGTTATTCGCTTTGACACTGCACCCCCTCATACATATGATCGCTGAGAGGTGCACCTTGGATCTTCAGGCTTGGTATTTAGATGATGGAATCATAGTCGGAGACACCTTGATGGTAGCTAAGGCCTTGGATATTATTCAGCAGGAAGGTGTTCGCTTGGGGTTGCGTCTCAATGTTTCTAAGTCGGAGCTCTTCTGGCTTTCAGTTGATAGTAGGGGATTAGTTGATGGTGTTTTCCCGCCTAACTTGCATCGTCCCTCCGATGGTGTTAAGTTATTAGGTGGGCCTGTTAGCAGGGATCCCTAGTTTTGCAGAAACATGGTTGTCAAGAGGGTACAAAAGACTATTGCTTTGATGGAGGCGGTGATGAGGCTGAAGGACCCACAAGGGGAGTTGCTTTTGCTAAGAAATTGTTTTGGTGTCTCTAGGTTATATTTTGCTATGCGTACTACTAAACCTGAGTTTTTGGACGAGGCACAGGTGGTTTTTGATGACCATCTTAGACAATTTCTTAGACACTTGGTTACGGGAGATGGTCCAGGTTTTGGTTTGTTGCAGCAGAGGCTAGTTACACTTCCCATTAAGGACGGTGGTTTGGGGGTATACACTATGGAGGACACGAAGCAGTATTGTTACGTGGCTTCTTGTTTTTCAGACGAGATCTCAGCAGGGGACCATTCTGAGACACTCTGGGATCTCGGGCCCAAGCTCCAGTTTTGAGTATGCTTTGACATGCTTCAAACAAGTATGTGGTATTGGTGATTCATTTTTACGCATTGATGATACTGCCCCGCTCTTTGGCAGTAAAATACTTTGATGTGGTGAAGAAGAACATACCAATCCAGTTCAACATGTCGAAGCGTTATTCAGCCCTATGGCAGAGTAGTAATGTGAGTTATCCATGCTCAAGATTTCTTGTTGGCAATGCCTATTGTAGGGCTTAATCAGACAATTGGTGCCAGGAAGTTTCGTGCGGTTTTGCAGTACAGGCTCGGGATTCCCCTTTTCGAAAGTGGAGACTTGTGCTCTATTTGTGGTGATGGAATGGATATCTTTGGGATCATGCCTTGCACTGCAAGCAAGGGATTGGGATCAAATATAGGCATGACATAATGCGTGATACCTTTGCAGACATTTGCTATCGTGGGAGTGTTCCAGCTAGAAAGGAAGTGGACTTTGGGCTCCTTTCGGATGATGGTTCGGCTTTACGACCAGCGGATATCCTTGTGTATGGATGGGATAATGGCTGCGATATATGCTTAGATGTCACGATTGTTTCCCCCTTCACTGGCACTTGGGAGCATAATTTTGATCTTGGGCGGGCTATGGATATTGCGGTGGCAAAAAAGAGGGCTAAGTATTTAGAGAAATGCAAGTCTCAGAAGCTGGGGTTTGGGGTTCTTGCTTTCACAACCTTAGGTGGTTTGGGGAGTGATACCGAGGAGTTCCTGAAGAGGTTGCGAAACTATATGGCTAGTCATGATGAGAATGTTCATATTGGAGATTTTCTTTTTCATAGGATAGGTGTGGTTCTTAATAAAGGGATTGGAGCGCATCTTATTGCCAGGCTTCCATCCAATAGTTGTAAACTCCTTGTTGGTGATGATGATTAATTAAAAAATAAAAGAAAAAAAAAAATCCTACCTTCACAAGAGCAAAAACGCCTCCATGTGGAAAAAAAAAAGAAAAGAAGAAAAGAAAAAAAAATCACTTTATGATAAGTGACCAAAAGACAAGTTTGAGGGAAGAGAGCAATAATTTTCCTCCTCAATTGTTTACAAAGTTCTAAAGACAATTGTGGGAAAAGTGCACCAAGGATTGCCTCCACAATCGTTCAAGAGTTTTAGAAGCCGATATCGAGAAAGCGTCAACAACGAATGCCTCCATATATTGTGGGAAGAGAGACTCAATGAGACGACCTATTCGGTTTCGAGAAAAAAAAAATGGCAAGAAAGCCATGTTTGTCACGAAAACATCAAGTTTCTACTTGTGACACGAAGCCGGTGGACATGTATCCACTGGAAGAAGAACAGACTAAAAAGAAGGTGTGTACGTAATTCAGATGATAAGAAGAGAAGGAGAGAAGGTGTTTTTTTTAAATGCCTACAAACCAAAGTGTGACAATTATGTCACATCGTGGCAAATCTGTTACGAATTCAGAAATGTGGCAAATCTGGATAAAGTGGCAAATTTGTAACAGCAAATAACAAGAAAAAGAATAGTTAGAGCTTGTGGCAGAAGCTTGACGAAATGAAAGATTGTGAGAGAATCTGGAGAACCAAAGAATTGTTATAGTTTTCGGAAAAAAACGTGACTGGAACAAAGATGAATAGAAAGAAGAAACAACAAAAAATGTTGTGAAGAAAGAAAAAAAAAATCACCAAGAGGTGATGAGAGAAAGAACAACAATAGTAGGTTGAAATCCTATGAGTTGTAGAGAATAACAAAAATGGGCTAAATTCTAAGGAGTACAGAAGTATTCTACCCAAAAAATCGTTTAGGATCGAAATGTCCCTAAACTACGAATAGGACCGAAATGTCCCTAAACTACGAAGAGGACCGAAATGTCCCTAAACTACAAAGGGGACCGTAATGTCCCTAAACTACGAAGGGGACCGAAATGTCCCTAAACTACGAAGAGGACCGAAATGTCCCTAAACTACAAAGAGGACCGTAATGTCCCTAAACTACGAAGGGGACCGTAATGTCCTTAAACTTCCGAAGAGGACCGAAACATCCTTAAACTATGAAGAGGACCGAAATGTCCCTAAACTACGAAGAGGACCGGAACGTCCCTAAACTATGAAGAGGACCAGAACGTCCTTTTTCAAAAAAATAAAATAAAAAAACGGCGGTACGTGGCGGCAAACATAAAGAGTTTACTGCGAGGGAAGCAAGCATGAGGATCTAAGAGAAGCAAACGGAGATTGGGTGAAGATCAAAAACAGAGCCATTACAAATTACGGGGGAGTGTTGAAATTACCTAATTTGTAATGTCTAATATGAACTAATGTGAACAAGGTTTAAAGAAGTCTAGAGTTAGGTAGAGTTCAAAGTATCTAGAATGATCAAGAGAGGTTGGTCAAATACCATAATGTAAAACATGTGATAAAATTTTGGTCTAGTTTGTAGGCTAAGGAAGTAGAACTCAATTTGGAGTTGGTCACTTGGAGGCTTAGCTAACTAGTATAAATAGGCAAGTTCTCCATTAATTGTAATTCAAGCAAGCAAGTAAGAAACATTTCAATATTAAAAGAGAAAGTTTAAGAAACCACCAAAGACTTGCTTCCACCTTCACTACTAGAGCTCTAGGAGCTCTATACGAGCATCACCACGATGCTCGTATATCTCCGAAAATATTATCAAGGGTTCTAAGTTCTTGATAAAAGTATAAATTTTAACTTGTATCAGAGCCCCGAAACATTTCAATTTCTATCAAATAAGAGTGGGAGTCAAGAAGAGTATAAATTCTGAGGCACACTGAATTTCTTTTTAATGAACCTACACATCCATTGCATGTATGTGAATCGACTGTTATTATGAATCTTCTTGGAAAATAGCAAATTGTTTAGATGAAAAGATAATTCAATGTTTCGAATCAATTAATTGTCATTTTGAGTTCCAATGTTTTCACCCTAAGCACACCAAATAACAAATTTAAGAAGATCTTACTAATTTCATAAAATTAGTGTGCACATCCTAGAAGAACTTTTATAGTGTGTATTTGGTCAAAAGCTACAAGAATAAACTATATTATTACATATATAAAATTGGATAAAAAACTCCGAAGGCTCATCCAAATATTACACGAATATTAATTTGGTTAAGTTCCCTTAGAGGATTACGTTTCGAAGATTAGCCTTTTAAAATCATCTTACAAAACTGTGGTGTTTTTGACTTAGATTATGTGGGTCATGTATTTACCAGGGACAATATGAGAAAGGGAACTGCAAATATGCAGGAAAGATTAGGTAGGGTGGTGGTAAATGCCAAATGGCCATTACAATTAATCTGTTTCATTTATTAAGGGTGGGTTCTGATCATAACGCACTCATGCTGAACCTGAATCCCCAGGAATTTAATAAAAACTTCGTTTTATTTAAATTTTTGATTTTTGATACTTGGTTAAAAGAGCAATCATTCGTTGCACTTATCCAAGAGATTTTTGGTGGGGAAAAGACTCAAACTCTAGAGGTTTACATCTTTAGTCTTATGCATTTGTGTAGATCTTTAGAAAGAGGAGGATTAGGTTATACAGATACGGATAAAATGAATAAGGATATGGTCTCTCAGAACTAACCTGGACACAAATAGATCAACCAAAGTCTCAGTGGGCATCAATTTGAAAGCAAAGTATCTTAGAGACTCTACAGCGCTGCATGCTAAAAAGAGTTATAATGCTTCACGGGGATGGAAATGCATTTTACAAGGAATGGGAATAGTCAGTTGGTACAGTTGTTGGGAAGTAGGAGAAGGAATAGCTAAATATTTGGGCAGAGAGATGGATATCGGGTTTAGAAGAGAGTTTGGACCTTATGTCTTGTTAGACATAACAATTTAATACTTGTTTTAGAGTTACTGGACTCTGATAACTCAAAGTGGAATGATCACAGTTAGAAACAATTTTCCTGGAATCTTATCTGAGAAAATTCTTAATACAAGAATAAGGAAATTAGGAACGGGGAGTTTAGGTAAAGATAAACTGAGATGGTTACTCACTTCAACTGGAGAATTCACTGTCAAATCCCTTTATGATAAGGTAGAAAATAATGAGGCAGTGGAAGTTACAGCGGCAAAATTTTGGACAGATTTTTGAGAAGTCGAAGTTTGACAAAGAATAAGATTTTTTCTATGTAATTGTATTTATAATGCTTTACCTGTTAGACAAAAAACTGGTCAATTCGTAGATAATACTGACACTTCATGTATTTTTTGACAATTTTGTAATTCTGCCAGTGAATCTGTGAGACACATGTTTTGTGAATGTTGGTTTGCAAAATCAGTGTGGATGCTTCCACCTTCTCGTGGTACTAATCTTTAATCTAAACTCAGATTCTTCCTTTTAGATTGTTACACTCACTGGAAAGGGAAAACAGGAGATTAAAATTATGGGACAAAGATGAATAGAAACACAAACAACAACAAATCACCATGAAAACAACCTCAAATCCGAACAACAGCACACAAAACATGTGAAGAAATCACTCGCACAAACTCTACAAATCATCTCAACAAACACCAAATATAGGAATTTACTACAACAACCTAACCACAAAACATCTGCAGCAAGTTACCACAAAACAAAAGCAAAAGAAAAGTTAAATAAAAAACCACTCATAATCCCTCATTTTCGATAATCTTAGAGAGCCTAAAGACCCAAGCTGCAGTCTGGACCTCCTATCCGATCACATCTCCAATGAAGGTCGATAGAGGCAATACTGCTACTCTCATGAAGTTACGTCCTCTTCGTCTAACACCACCGAACCCAGGCTCCTTGATGCGGCTGAACTCTACAACATTCTGCTACTACGCTCAACTGATAATGGTTGGCCAGGGGAAGGGGAACATCTCAACATTCTCTGATAAAACCAAAGCCTTAAATACCGGCGCCATGAATCATCATCTTCACTATCTTCTCATCTCTCACGGGCTACGCATATCTTTAACTTTTAGCCTCATGGATAAAAGCCCTTCTAAATCGCGTGCTAAGCATATCTCTAATTCGAAAGTCAAGAACAGAACTGCTCATGTTTTAAGTACCATGAACAATGAATCTCTGACCTGCTATTATTATCTAAAGCTCAACCTTTTCAATTTCTCCATGAACTCCAAGCTTTTAATATGCAACCTGACTAACTCCCATCTGTTTTTGAATTTGATTTCAGGCAAAGCCTCGTCCGGCGCCAATCATCTCCGGGGTGTTCACTCTCAGGCTAGCCGTCTTCATTCCAGCTATGTGGGGGACAGTAAAAATCAAGGCACTCAAGGAATCACATGCTTCTCGTACATAGCTAATGAATGCTCCACCTCAAAAGCTCCAATTTGTCCTCGTCAGAACCAACCTTGTCAGGCTATCACCCTCACCATCATCAAACGAGCCACAACTCTCCCTAGCCAAACCCACGCGGATGTTATTAATATCATATATAAATCACCAACCCATGTGCAAAAGTCAAAAAAAAACTACCGTTCATCATGGACATAACTATAATGTTCTTGGGCGGCAACCGAACCATAAAGACATTACCGTTTACAAGAATATTCTAACATATCTGGGAGCCGCATGCTGCACGCCTGGCTACAACGACCAAAAGTTCGGACGCCAACAAAATGGCAGGAGATACTTGCACGCCTGGTTATGTTGGGAGCCGCATGCTTCCCCCAACAATACTATAAGATATCTCCCACAGTTTATTCTAACATATCCCAAAAAAAAAACATTCCAATACCCACCACCATATAGCATACCTCGCCCCACCAAACCATTATACCCGCCAACTAAACTACCAAAAGTTCAGTATCAAACACTTCATGGCATCGTCTACAAACAATAACTACATAGAAGAACTATCGGATGCTATGACAAAGAATCTTCAGATCCCAGACCCTTTGCGTCCTATAGTCTTTCTAAACAAAGATCACCTAAAACCAAAACCCATTCAAGATAATAAAACTACACAACAATACGAATGTGTTGATCTCTGGGGCTTATAACTAGGTCAAAAAGTACTGGAACTTGAAGAAAGACGTGGAAATCTCACCTTTCCAAAAAAGAATAAACTTCTTCCACTTTAAATTCAACCATGATGCAGATATCCTAGCTGTCAACTACCCAAAGCCATGGATGCTAAATGTGATGCGATGCTAGAAATAATACAAATTCCGTTCGAAGGAGTCAACACAATTCTAGAAGATGAATATAACAAAATAAGGCTAAGCATAACTATGAAAAGAGTCCCAACTGATTACGTCACTTTCAAAGCTCAGGAAGGAATAGCAAAACCGGCGGGCCAACTAATTCTCTTCAAAGATCCTTACAGACGAGACTACTACGAAAAAAATGTGGAGACTATGGTGGAAGTTCAAGTCACAACCCGTCTCCCTTATGGCACAGAATGTATGATAGAAGGAGTCAAAACTTGGATAGAATTATCCTATGCTCTTTTTCCATTCAAGCTCTGTCAATTCTGCCGCACTATAGACCACTCTAGAGACAGCTGAAGCCAAAACAGAAGGGATACTATCGTTGCGAGAGCTACAACAAGTACTGTCAACAACATGGAAACACCTATCAAAGTAACAACTACAACTTCAAAATCTCAGACAATACCCACTCCCAAAGCTATATCCCAACCACCAATAACTATCCACATCAATAAAAACCCGTTTGCTATCCTGGCCGACAATGAGCTGCATCCGTGCCAAAGTGTAAGCTTAAATGATTCTATACACAGAAAGCAAAACCATCACATGGAACTAGCCGTGATCTCTACCCACAAGGAAGCCAAAATAACCCAACCCCAGGAATTAGAGAACCAAATATCAGTGAACAAAAACAAAAAACTAGCTTTCAAACCACTATCACTCGGCAATTATAACTATAACAAGTTTCAAAACAAAAAATTTCATCTTACCCAACCGACTGAAATAACCTACCCACAAGGCTTCGAACCCATCCATAAACACCATGCCCTATCACAATCGAATCCTAGCACCGAACATGGTCCTTTATGTGGTAGAAAATGGACCAGACAAAAAACCAAAAAATCCCCGGAAACTAACAAAACCACCCAAGATCGAATAACGACTCCAGGTGGTAAAAGAAAAGACATCCAACTGAGCCATAAAGGGAGCAAAAGAAGTAAACAGGGCCCCTCCATTGAGGAAAGCTTCTCTCTAATCGTTTCAGAATTCAGCTCAGGAGCGGTTGAACCTCACAATAAAATAAAAAAATAAAATCACAAACCGGCTAGAACCCCTACGACAGTTGCTGGTCACAAAAGTCTGAGATTGAACACGAACAAAAGCTCCAAGATTGGCGTCGCGGTCGGGACTTTGCTCAACAACAAGGTTAGACTTCCTAACCATCACTGGAATCTTAATTGTGCTTATTACTTCCTAAATCCTTTCATTACCTTCTCCTATCCCATCATCTCTTATTTCTGGCAATTTATTAGTATTCTATCCTGGAATTGCCAAGGGCTTGGCCCAAAAGACACTAGACATCAACTAGGAAAACTGATTTCGGATTCCAACCCAAAAATCATTTTTCTTTCCGAAACTAAACAACAAAATGATTTTGTGATTCAGACTCTATACAAGAATGCTTACTATAATGTGTGTACTCAACCTCCGATTGGTAAGAAAGGTGGTTTAGATGTTTGTTGGGATAGATCCACTAAGTTAGATATCGTTCACCAAGATGATTACCAAATTGATTTTCTGATTTGGATCGAAAGTTCTAAGTCTGAATGGCTTCTCACTTGCATGTATGGATCCCCTCATCCGGAAAAAAAAGATTTGAGTTGGTCCCTAGTCTAGAAAATGTCTCCCTTTGTCTCCTCTCCTTGGCCTATTCTAGGAGATTTAAACATGATCCTCTCTCCCTCCGAAAAAAGAGGTGGAAAAATCCCAAACAAAAACTCCATTACTACTTTCCAATCTATTTTCAATTTCCTAGGAATGAATGATATAGGTTTCGTTGATTTTCCCTTCACTTGGTCTAACCAACAATCTGGTAGACATCATATTGAAGAAAGACTGGATAGAGGTATGACCAATGGAAAATGGTCCATCTTTTTCCCTAATGATAAACTCCATCATCTCCCCCATATAGGATCAGATCACTCTCCTATCTTCTTAAACACTTACCTCATCCGGGTCATAAACCTTTTAAATTTTTTGGTCTTTACTTAGAAGAAGAGAGTTGAAGAAATGTCATCAAAGAAAGTTGGAATTCTGAAACACAAGGGTCTCATGCCTTTCACATCGTCAATAATCTTCTCAATGTCAAAGCTTAAATTCAGAAATGGAACAGACTTCAGCTTGGTGACATACAATCTAATATAAAATCTCTATCCATCACTCTCAAGGAATTTCTTTCCAATCCGCTTAATAGATTAGATGACCCTCTTTTAATAAGCACTAGAGCCAACCTCAAAAAGTTTTATGATTACAAGGAAAAAATGTTAAAAATAAAAGGTAAAGAAAAATTCATAGCCCTCGGCGACAAGAATACTAAATTCTTTCACCAAAATATGGTCATTAGAAGTAGGAGAAACAACATTGATGGGCTTTATTCTTCTAACAATATTTGGATGAAGGGAAGAACTAAGATTGGTATTTGTCTTAACACTCACTTCCAGGAGCTTCTCAGCACTAGTTCCCCTATTATTGACTATGCCATAGTCAATCTTGTCCCTACTATCATTACCGATGATGACAACAAAATTATCATGTCTCCTCCTACTGAAGGTGAGATTCAGCAGGCCCTCTTTGGTATGCCTCCCAATACCAGCCCGGGCCCGGATGGATTTACAACTTGCTTCTTTCAAAAAAACTAGAATCTCGTCAGAACGGACATTTCGAAAACGGTGCAGGCTTTCTTTGCTAGTGGTCACATGCTAAAACAACTAAATCAGACCTTTATCTCTCTTATTCCTAAAAAAAATATTAACTAAAAAAGACTCATATCTGGGAGTCAGATGTTTATTGATAAACCAAAACTATAAACCGCGACACAATAGTGCAAAAAATTGAAAAATCGATTCAAGGATGGAAAGAAAATATTGTGGCACAGACTAGTAGAATGGTACTTAACAAATCCATACTGGCCAGTCTATCGGTGTTTCAAACGGGTTGTTTTTTTCTTCCCAAGAAACTCACTTTAAGACATACAAAGAGATTTTTGGTGGGGAAAAGACTCAAACTCTAGAGGTTTACATCTTTAGTCTTATGCATTTATGTGTAGATCTTTAGAAATAGGAGGATTAGGTTATAGAGATACAAATGAAATGAATAAGGCTATGGTCTCTCAGAACTAACCTGGGCACAAATAGATCAACCAAAGTCTTTGTGGGCATCAATTTGAAAGCAAAGTATCTTAGAGACGCTACATCGCTGCATGCTAAAAAGCGTTATAATGCTTCATGGGGTTGGAAATGCATTTTACAAGGAATGGGAATAGTCCGTTGGTACAGTTATTGGGAAGTAGGAGAAGGAATAGCTAAACATTTGGGCAGAGAGATGGATATCGGGTTTAGAAGAGAGTTTGGACAGATAGATGGATATAGCCTTATTGTTTTTTAGTTAATATTTATTTTTAGGAATAATAGAGATAAAGGCCTGATTTAGTTGTTTTAGCATGTGACCACTAGCAAAGAAAGCCTGCACCATTTTCGTAATGTCCGTTCTGACGAGATTCTAGTTTTTTTGAAAGAAGCAAGCTGGAAAGCCATCCGGGCCCGGGTTGGAATTGGGAGGAATTCCGAAGAGGGCCTTCTGAATCTCACCTTCAGTAGGAGGAGACATAAGAATTTTGTTGTCATCATCGGTAATGACAGTAGGGACAAGATTGACTATGTCATAGTCAATAATAGTGGAACTAGTGCTGAGAAGCTCCTGGAAGTGAGTGTTAAGACAAATACCAATCTTATATCTTCCCTCCATCCAAATATTGTTAGAAGAATAAAGCCCATCAATGTTGTTTCTCCTACTTCTAATGACCATATTTTGGTGAATGAATTTAGTATTCTTGTTGCCTAGGGCTATGAATTTTTCTTTACCTTTTATTTTTAACATTTCTTCCTCGTAATCATAGAAATTTTTGAGGTTGGCTCTAATGCTTATTAAAAGAGGGTCATCTAATCTATTAAGTGGATTCGCAAGAAGTTCCATGAGAGTGATGGATAGAGATTTTATATTAGATTGGATGTCACCAAGCTGAAGTCTGTTCCATTTATGAATTTTATCTTTGACATTGAGAAGATTATTGACTATGCGAAAGGCATGAGACCCTTGTGTTTCAGAATTCCAACTTTCTTTGATGACATTTCTTCAACTCTCTTCTTCTAAGTAAAGACCAAAAAATTTAAAAGGTTTATGACCCGGATGAGGATGAGCATCAATATTTAAGATGATAGGAGAGTGATCTGATCCTATATGGGGGAGATGATGGAGTTTAGCATTAGGGAAAAAGATGGACCATTTTCCATTGGCCATACCTCTATCAAGTCTTTCTTCAATATGATGTCTACCAGATTGTTGGTTAGACCAAGTGAAGGGAAAACCAACGAAACCTATATCATTCATTCCTAGGAAATTGAAAATAGATTGGAAAGTAGTAATGGAGTTTTTTTTTGGGATGTTTCCACCTCTTTTTTCGGAGGGAGAGAGGATCATGTTTAAATCTCCTAGAATGTGATAAAGGGAGACATTTTCTGGACTAGGGACCAACTCAAATATTTTTTTTCCGGATGAGGGGATCCCATACATGCAAGTGAGAATCCATTCAGACTTAGAACTTTCGATCCAAATCAGACAATCAATTTGGTTATCATCTTGGTGAACGATATCTAACTTAGTGGATCTATCCCAACAAACAACTAAACTACCTTTCTTACCAATCGGAGGTTAAGTACACACATTATAATAAGCATTCTTGTTTAGAGTCTGAATCACAAAATCATTTTGTTGTTTAGTTTCCGAAAGAAAAATGATGTTTGGGTTGGAATCCAAAATCAGTTTGCCTAGTTTTTGTCTAGTGTCTTTTGGGCTAAACCCCTGGCAATTCCAGGATAGAATACTAATAAATTTCCAGAAATAAGAGATGATGGGATATGAGAAGGTAATGAGAGGATTTAGGAATTAATAAGCACAATTAAGATTTCAGTGATGGTTAGGAAGTCTAACCTTGTTGTTGAGCAAAGTCCCGACCGCGACGCCAATCTTGGAGCTTTTGTTCATGTTTAATCTCAGACTTTTGTGACCAGCAACTGTCATAGGGGTTCTAGCCGGTTTGTGATTTTATTTATTTATTGTGAGGTTCAACCGCTCATGAGCTGAATTCCGAAACGATTAGAGAGAAGCTTTCCTCAATGGAGGGGCCTTGTTTACTTCTTTTGCTCCCAGATATATTAGAATATTATTGTAAACGGTAATGTCTTTATGGTTTGGTTGCCGCCCAAGAACATTATAGTTATGTGCATGATGAACGGTAGTTTTTTTTTACTTTTGCACATGGGTTGGTGATTTATATATGATATTAATAACATCCGCGTGGGTTTGGCTAGGGAGAGTTGTGGCTCGTTTGATGATGGTGAGGGTGATAGCCTGACAAGGTTGGTTCTAACGAGGACAAATTGGAGATTTTGAGGTGGAGCATTCATTAGCTATGTACGAGAAGCATGTGATTCCTTGAGTGCCTTGATTTTTACTGTCCCCCACATAGCTGGAATGAAGAAGGCTAGCCTGAGATTGAACACCCCGGAGATGATTGGCGCCGGACGAGGCTTTGCCTGATATCAAATTCAAAAACAGATGGGAGTTAGTCAGGTTGCATATTAAAATCTTGGAGTTCATGGAGGAATTGAAAAGGTTGAGCTTTAGATAATAATAGCAGGTCAGAGATTCATTGTTCATGGTGCTTTAAACATGATCAGTTATGTTCTTGACTTTCGAATTAGAGATATGCTTAGGCCCCTTCCTATGGGTGTGGCAAATCAATAGATTTGCCATTTAATCACCCACTATGGAGGGGGAAAACTGGACTGTCTAAGTGGAAAATTTGCATCTTAGCCAGTCCAGGTGGAGCTTCCACCTACCGATCGAGACTCGACCGGTCGGTTTACTATAACCCGTTCGGTGTATACGACACCGTTACCGGTTTTTGTAACACCAGCAGGTGCGTGTTACACCGCTACCTAAAATCTGATCCAACGATCATTATTCTCCCCCCCCTATAAATACCACATTCCTCTACCATTTTAACTCACTCCTTCTTCCTATTTTCTTATATTTTCTAATGGATCAAAACATATCTATGTCTCAATTCATCGAAGAGCAACATGTAGCCGAAAATCGAAGATTTGCAGATCGAGCTAGAATGAAAAATGAATTAAGAAGAGCAAAAAGTTGGAGAGTTACACAACAACGCGATTTTAACACGTTAGAAGATGAATGCATCTACCGAAATTATGTTTTATTCACTAATCATCCAATTGTTGATGGATCGTTACAGCTTATTCCGTTTTGGGGACGCATTTTAATGAAATTTGAGGAAGAAACAACGAACCTCAACAATCGCAATTTGATGGTGTTGAGTGCTCGGTTCTCCATAATTTCCAAGAATGTTAACAAGTATATTGGTATGATAAGGGAAGAGGCTCGAAACATGGAAAGTGGTGAAACCCTGCTGTGCATTGATCAAAGATGTCGTGGAAAGTGGCTCTGTGACACCGGAGAGGAGTTCCGATATGCCAGTTGTTATGAAATCTTAAAAGTGTTGCCCCAATTTAATCTAGGTTATCAATTCTAAGTTCGCAATTATGTAGAAAACTTGAAATGAAGATTTAAACAAACCACAATTCTAAGTTCGCAATTATTTATCAAATAAAAGTACAATTACATTAACGATTTAAACAAACCACAATTCATATTAACGACTAAACAAAACTCTAAAACTAACGATTACCACGAAATACATAATCCACAAAGCTTGTTGGATCTTATGAAAACTCATTATTTGGAGTCTGAAATGGTGGTTGAGTAGCATCAGGCGATTCATAACCTTGAAATGGTATCGCAGCTATTGGAGGAGGTGCTTGAAATCGGTGAAATGCTGAACTTGGGGTATATATTTGGAAATTACCTAAATGCATCCAAATTGACGTGTTCACCAGCAGGAGTAAGTATAGGACCTTGGGGCATGAAACCATAATGCGTAGATTGTACATCATCTCCAACTAGTTGCCTAACATTAGCGAACTAGTGATCTTTATCATGAACCCATACTATATCACTATCTGCAACAGATTTTCCCCTGTCTTTCTTATTTCTTTTCCTTTGCCTATTTGTTTTGGAACTACTACTCATTTTTTTAAATTCGCTTTGCTCTGATCTAAATTGAAGAGAAGGGGAGAAAAGTTTTTGTGAATGAAAAATGAAGAGAATGGGGGGATTTATAGGCAGTAGAGCACCGACCGTGACCGGTGGAGATTAAACCGGTGATGGTGTAATATAGACCTTCCGGTCTCTGAGTGACCGCTACCGGTGTAGTCTCGACCGGTAGGTGGAGACTCGATCACTAATAGTTTTTACCATAGTGGCGTGGCCAGTTTTCCAGGCCAGCTGGCATGGCAAATGGAGGATTTAGCCAGTTGCCATAGGAAGAGGCCTTAGCACGCGATTTAGAGGGGCTTTTATCCATGAGGCTAAAAGTTAAAGATATGCTTAGCCCGTGAGAGATGAGAAGATAGTGAAGATGATGATTCATGGCGCCGGTATTTAAGGCTTTGGTTTTATCAGAGAATGTTGAGATGTTCCTTTTCCCCTCGCCAACCATTATCAGTTGAGCATAGTAGCAGAATGTTGTAGAGTTCAGCCGCATCAAGGAGCCTGGGTTCGGTGGTGTTAGACGAAGAGGACGTAACTCCATGAGAGTAGTAGTATTGCCTCTATCGACCTTCATTGGAGATGTGATCGGATAAGAGGTCCGGACTGCAGCTTGGGTCTTTAGGCTCTCTAAGATTATCGAAAATGAGGGATTATGAGTGGTTTTTTGTTTAACTTTTTTTTTTTTTTGCTTTTGTGGTAACTTGCTGCAGATGTTTTGTGGTTAGGTTGTTGTAGTAAATTCCTATATTTGGTGTTTGTTCAGATGATTTGTAGAGTTTGTGTGAGTGATTTTTTCACATGTTTTGTGTGTTGTTGTTCGGATTTGAGGTTGTTTTCATGGTGATTTGTTGTTGTTTGTGTTGCTTCCAAGTTCAAGTTTTTGCAGTTGTATGAGTGTACTAATCTTTAGTGGTAGTCATCATCAAATTTCCAAAGAAAAAGACACAGTTTTGAAACAAACTAGTTTCCTAGTTGCTTCTCTACTGCTTTTATGTTTTGAGCCTGTTGTATAATTAAGTTCACATTACTTCCACATTGTACCTCTAGCAGTCCAAAAATTCTTCCAACTCTCTAGCTTGTTTTTCTTTCATCAGAAACATGAAGTATCCACCGGTGATGATTCTCTCCATGATCTACTTCTTAGTTCTTCTACTTCCGTTACTAGTTGTTGAATCCTCATCTTCGAATCATATTACTTCTTCTGTCAGCAACAAAATAAAAGGTCATTCATCTCTATCTACTTCTCTGAATAATCATACTTTATTTCTTTCAACTTCTCTGAATGATACTTCATCCGCCAGCAACGGGACAAGAGGTTCATCCATTTCAACTTTCTGGAATCGTACTTCTAGTCGTTGGCTTTCTCCCTCTGGGAGCATCGCTTTTGGTTTCTACTTTGCCCAATCATGTCCAGATTCTTCAATATTGTCCTTATCAATATGGACTTCGTATCTACTTTGTCAAGTATCCATCTACAACCATGGTTTGGACAACTAACCGTTACTATTGGAAGACTAACGTGCATTTCTACTTTTGTAGCCCTTTGCTTTTTGTTGGTTTTGCCGCGCTTTGCTTGTTGCTGGCTTTTATGCGCATATGGTATCCTTGAGATATGCAATCGCAGTATCCTTTAGAACAATAGGATTTCAATTCATCAATCTATCATGATAGTTAACAACTATTTAACGTTAAACATATGTCTCGTGTTCAGTAGATGCGCCATCAGTTATTTCATTCGTATCTTCTTGCTGGTTGTTGATCTTGCTCGTTGCTAGTATATAGTTGCTGCTTTAAGTGTGTAACATTGCTCTATCGTGTAGCTGTTTGTGTAACCTTATCACATACACCACTCTGGAGGCTACCCCTTATTTGACGTCGAGATTTTATCTTTCCTTATTTGGAAGTCCGAAAATTATTTATACGGTTATACCTGATAGGGTTTAGCCGGTTTAGTCCCACAACGCCGGTAGTGCGAAACAGAAGTGTCTTTAGATATCCCGAGCTTCTCCGTATGGTTGTCTCTTCGGGGACATCCGAGAAAAGCAAACAGCCTTTACGCAAGGCTCGATGATACAAGGAGGATGATGCCATGCTCATGGCCCTCAACGTCATACACATACACCCATGGCCTAGGTCACGGAATACCATGGGCTAGGCATCGGAATGGGAATGAGGCGACGACCCAATGTTTTTTATTTTTTGTGGGAAATCGTTTTGCCATGTGCTTTTTATCGTCCTTTTTTAGATAGAGTTAGTGCATGTCGGTATCCACCCCTGCTTAAACCGAAAACTAAAGGATGACTTCGATCAAAGAGTCCTGCCTTACAAAAAAAAAAACATTAACATAAGCCATGAAAACCTTAAAAGCAAAACGAAGATTGACAAGAACCTTGAAAGGAAGTCAATTAAATAATTTAAACAATCTTGGTAACTTTTTGTTGCATGCTCTTGCCGATCGCCACCACTAGAAAGTACTCACAAGTTGTTGTCATGGCGCTGCTGCTGAGCCTGAGCTATCTCTTCGAAAGAGTCATCCAAGTGTAGCCCCAAACTTATAAACGTCTTTAACATACCTTCCATTGAAATATCGCCTACAGTGTAGGGTCGAGATAAGAGATTGGAGAGAAGAATACGAAAAACAATTAAACGACTACATACCGAGAATCCGGACAACGCCAAAACAAAATTGGCTTTTTATCTCACAATTTTTTTTATGGGTCCCGTGGGCCCCGCGGAAGCCAGCAGGGGGGCCTGGTGAGTGTGAGAGCTTTTCTCGGTTTTTTTTCTTTCTCAGTTTTCTTCATTGTCCGTGAAGAATTTTTGTTAATAATAATTCGGTGTATCTTACAAAGGTGATAACCAGTGCCTTGTATAGGCATCATAAACCTTAGACCACTTTCCTAAAATTCTAGGAATCCTATATTAGGATACTACTTCAAATCTAATCAAATACCATAATAAACTCTTCTAGAATAATCAAACTCTAAACCTAAAATGACTTATAACAAGCTGACATGCCGTGTCAATTTCTGCTAGTTGCTTCACCGCCCACTTCACTGTATCTTGGTTTAACCTCCAACATCATCCCTTAAACCAAGATTGCCTTTATTAATCATTCCCAACTTTCCAGCACTCTTCAAGCCTCACACGTGAAATAATTTACTGCTATATTATTCAAGCTTCACACCTGAATCACCTATATTGATCAGGCCCCCTTGATTTCCTCGGTAGAATGTGATCATCCTAGACATCGTTCCTTCTTGCACATCCCTCCGTCTTCCTCAAACCGATGATGGGAAATTACATCCCGTCGGCTCATTGAGATACTTTATGATACCACAACATCATATATACATTGCTTAACATGCAAGCTCCAGAATGGCAATCATCTTTGTTGATATTTATCCACTTGCTAGTCAAACAGGCTATCAATTATGTTGCTAGCTATCTATCCACTTGCTCATACTAAGACTGCAGCAAGTATTGACAGTTTGTTTTTATCAAGAGTCATAACTGACAGTTGTAATGTCTACTACAACTGATCTTTTCACAGTTCAAAAACCATTCTTATCTTCACCATTGTTCCAGTCACGCTTTTATTGCGAAAACTTTACACTTCTTTGTTTTTAAAGATTCTTTCACAATATTTTCGTCACGCTTTTGCCACAAGCTCTAACTGTTCTTCTTGTTATATTACTGTTACAAATTTTGTAACACAATTCAGAATTGCCTCACTTCTGAATTTGTAACAAATTTTCCACGCTTCTGTCACCAACTGTGACATCCTTCAGTTACAATTTTGTCTTAACAAAAACACCTTCAAGTCACAGTTCTGTCGCAATTGTGACTATTCTTCACCTGCTGTCACACTTATAGATCACGCTTCTAAACTTGTGAAATATTTTCCACACTTATGTATCCCAAGTCATTCAGGTATTTCAACAAACACCTTATCGCTGATTTCTCCAACTTTATCTCAACCAAACACGTAAACATAACCACCCAACATTCCTTGTGCTTCTAAGTAACTGAATTCGAATTCAACTCCAACAAAACGTACAAGTCCATCTTTTCTCCACTGAAATACCAATTTTGATCTTCTATTCTTTTTACTACGAATTCATAACTTAACCCTTTGAAATAACCACTCACCAGATCCTTTTTCTTCACTGCTAACAACCTTCTTTCGTATTTTTTTTTCTTTTTTTTTTCTTCTCTATCTTCGCTGATAATTCTCAGTAATATTTACACTAGCTAGCATCATCTGTTGCAGACCATCAAAAACAGTTTCAAGACAGATGTATCTTGTTAGCATGAAAGGAATTCAATTTTATTTTATCATCACTCGCCAGCATGAAAGGCTGCAACTCTTCAACCTTGGTGAAGACACACACCAACACGTCTTGACATGCAATCCCACAATTCTCTCTTCTTCATATGTTATTCTCCTAACCCTTATAGATGAGCATCGACCATGGCAATCATCAACAACAATTTTTTTTAAATTAAACAACAATAAACATTACGCCTTCTTCCCAGCAAAACCAAATACAACTTTTATTATCATCACAACTTTGCGTAATCTAAAATCTAATAACCATGAACACATTACCGAACTTTTAACTTTCTCTCCTTCTCCTCTCTCCCGCTCACCTTGCTCTGATAATAAATGTAGGATAGAGACAAGAGAGATGAGAGAATAATGCGAAAAATAATTAAACGACTACATTAATAATGATTCGGTGTATCTTACAAAGGTGATAACCAATTCCTTATATAGGCATCACAAACCTTAGACCACTTTCCTAAAACTCTAGGAATCCTATATTGAGATACTACTTTCGAATCTAATCAAATACCATAATAAGCTCTTATAGAATAATCAAACTCTAAACTTAGAATGACTTGTACCTCAAGTTAACTTCATCTTCACACTTATTGTCGAGACAACATGTCGTGTTAACTTGTGCGAGTTGTTTCACTTCCACTTCACCATATCTTGGTTTAACCTCCAACATAAAGGAGAGAAAGTTTCCAACAGGTTTTGCACCACTGCAAGTATGATTATAATATATTCTTTGCTAGAACTTTGTACTTGATGTTGTTTCTATTAGTGCTCACAAACTTGGCGCAAAATAAGGATGTTGAAGAGCCTCTAGAGATGTTTTTCTCCTTCTTGTATCCCAAGAACAAAGGGACTTATTCAGATTAATAGCCTCCAAACTGGCAGATGGTATCATTGTCAAAATACCATATTCATGTACTTGAGGAAACTTGTAACCGCGCGGATTCGCAAGTTTAATTCCCTCGACCCATGACTCATGAGTTGGACTTCCAATTATACCACATATCTGATACAACTGATCTACAACAGAGTTACGAAACTAAGTTTAATAACATGATGGTATTTTTCAATGATGTTGTAGTAAAAGGTTCGTTGAGACTTGTGAAAGCATATTTTTTAGACTTAATTTTTAAAGAAAAAATTAAAAAAATTCAAAATAATGTTTTGTAAAAATTATGGAGAGGCTGGGGCTAGGATTCCACCAATTTTCACACTCATATATATGGTTCAAATATCAATTCTAAACAATAAAAGCTCAAATGATAAAGTTTTATTGACTCTAATTCATTGCCTTAGGTAGATTTCGAAAGTAATGGGTGTAAAACTAAAGCATGGGACATCAAAACATCTAAGCTAAGCATGACCCATCAATTGTAATCACAACCATTCAATGAAACTCATAAATCAATTGAATAATAGTGCAAATAGTCGTAACAAGAATTGATAAAATTACCACATTTGTGAAACTTGGCTTCCTCCATCGCCCTAGAGGATGGGTTTAGCTTCTCATCATGGAAACACGCTCAAAAGAATTTTTCATTGCTCAAAAGTGCTTACAAATGATAAAATAGAAGAAAATGGTTAAAACAGGATATTTGCAACACTTATAATTGTTGCAAAACACTGTTACAGAACGATATAAAGAAACTGTCGCAGTTACTGTTCAGCTGTCACTGTGACACTGTTGCTAATCCTGGGAATAGTGATAGTTTTTAACGACTGTCTCTAGCCGTTTTTTCTTCGTGTTCTTGATGATCACAACAACAAAAAAAAATACTCTCTTCAGCTCTCGATTTCACTCTGTGACTTTCCAAACTTCTCCCCAAACTCTCCGTCCCAACTCTACAGCTCCTCTACACCTTATATAGCCTTCCAGAACCTAAAATACTCCTCCATAACTCCAACAAATCTTCCATTACTCGCATTAAAGAAAAATAATATCGAGAATATTTTCTTTCCATTCTTACATTTTCATACGTTCAATTGATGCAGACATACTCCAAAACACTCTATTACACGTCCAAGGGTGAGTCAACATGCTGTAGACACGCTCATACTTTCCAAAACAACTCCAACAATATCCGTGAGTCTCTCTAATTCTGTTTCACTCCATTCCCACGCATACATCCCAAGTTTTTTGGAACAAAACACATTACCATCCCTGATTAATCGAAACAGGGTTGTAACAATCAAACCCGGGCATTGAGTCTCAATAAATCGCTTCAAAATTCTCTGCCAGAAATCGTGTTGTAACAAAATATTTGAATTGGAAATTTCCCGCCAATTTTATGTCTCCCATGAAGAAGAAGGGATGCCCCTTATCCGGTCCTGGGGTGCTGATAACATCTGCTTGAGGGGTGCCCTTATCCAAAGTGAGGGTGCTTTTAGTAATTTTTCTCCGGGTGTCCAAAAAGCACTTTTCGAGCAAATTTTTCCACATAAGTGTATTTCTCCAAAAACACCTAAACAAACATAAAAACACCATAATAAGTACAAAATCAAGAACTAACAATAGAGACATTGAGGACAATTCAGACACAAAAATGTGTCTATCAAATACCCCCAAACTTATTATTTGCTGGTCCTCAAGGAAAACTAATCAAGAAAATAAAATGAGTACACTTAGCACGTGCAGCAAGCTGTTAAACTGCTAGGTGGCCCTAGCGACGGAGTGTTGTCTCCGGAGGGTTTACCAGAGGTGTACCCACAAAACTTGTAATTCTAATTGGTCACAGGTATCCAAAAAGCTATGAGGACATACAAATTCTCAACCTATCTCCAAGTGACTAGAATGCCAGAGAAATTAAAGGTGCCAGCTCTAAAGATGACTGAGGAAAAGGGGAGGCACATCCGCAACACTGCTATATAAAGAGATATCCGCTACACATCTAGATAAATATTGTAAGATGCGTCCGCTAATTTACAACTTGATAAGATTAGGAGAGATAAAAAATTAGAGGGACATCTGCTACACAGCTAGACTAATTACGTGTGATGAGTTAAACCAGTGCTAGAAAGATCTTGTTCCAGATTGAAAGCGGACTAACAAAGCAACCAAATGTATCTTTCTTCGAATCTCTCATATTGCTTAGTAGAAACCACGTCTTCTTCGGCTTCAACTGTTGATGATAAACTCTTGAACCTCGTAGAACCTTGACAATTAACTCTTCTCTTCGATTCCTCACTCGAAACTTCCTTATATATTTTTATTTCCCTATGGCCTTATTGAACAAAATTTAAAATTTAAAATTTATATTTATATTTTTTCATATTTTTCATTTTTTTTTGTAGAGTAATAACAAGACAAAATTTTACATGGCCATCATAGAAGGAATTTAACACTTGGATTTTCGCAACTTGTAATGTCTTAGTATCATGAACTTCAACAACTTATATCGTTTTATTTTTCTTGCTCTTATAACTTCTTGTAACCCTTGATTTTGAATTATGATTTTCTATTATTTCTTCTATACCTTAAATGTCTTCCACTTTCTTCATAGATTTTGATGTCGCTCCATTTGTTGATGATGATAAGTTTCTACTGAGAGAGAGTTGTAATCCAGTAACTAAGACTATATTATAAGGTTGCTTTTTATTTCTAGCATTTCATGACCTACTTGCCTTTCCATCATGGATGGTTAGGTCCATCACCGTTACCCTCTAAAAGGAACAAGTTCTCTCCTGAATTTCAAGGATCTCAATGTCTTTTTCTCTAATGTCTCAATAGGTTGTTATCCATAGCATTCAAATTTCAATCTTTTTGGTGAGAAACAATATGTAAACTTAGCTAACCGGATACCATGTGATGCTAGAAGTTTCAAAAGTGAAACTAAAAAGTTTCTCCCATACCCCCAAACTTAAGTGTAACATTGTCCTCAATGTTCTAAAGATGAAATTAAAAACATGAACAAGGAGAAACCATTACCACTAGAAGGAAATGAGAAAAAATATTACCATGTTGCATGAGCAAGGGATACCTCCCAAGGAGTGCTAAGTTTAAAGTCTTCAGCCAGACATCAAATACCTCAAAAATGATCTTCACCTTCCAAAGTCTTACACCAATAGCCGAAATAGTTGTGGGTCCATAATACCAAATAGAGTTAACACCAATATGAGACAACTGCACTGGTTCAGAAAAGTGAATAGAAGGAGCACATCCTCATCAAATGTTTCTATCAAGACAATTGGGTTTATCTAGGGAAAATAACGAAGCTTCATATGTGTGTCTTGATAAAAAGATTCATTTGAAATACTGGCCTCTAATACCTGGGTCACTTCCTGGACAATATCAGGAGGATCGGGTTGCGGAGTATGAATAGACTCAAGTAATATCTCAGACGCACAAGGCTCGAGTCCCAAGTTAGGGACTTCAATTAGGGATACGTGACGATCACAAGAACCGTCACTACCCCCAAACTTAGGGTTTTAACTACTCACAGATAAACCTCTAACTATTGCTTTAATTTGTGGATCCTTAGAATCCCTAAAGTACTCAAGAGATTCTTCCACTACAGGAAAACTATAAATCTACAACTGGAGATTTACAACGCTTCGCTAAGTATTGTAGAAAGTCCTATGTTTTACAACTGGTTTCAAAGGAAGAGTTGTCGTATATCATCACTGCCAACCCTTAGGAAACAAGGGGTTGCGCTAGGAAAACAAATGACAACTCCTTAAGCAAAATAGTTGTGACAACATTTAGCTATAACAACGTTGTTCCATATATGTAGTAACTTAGCCTATCACAATACTCACAAGTGTTGTTGAAGAACACAAAAATATGATAATGAAAAATATGTTAGAGGCGAGATTCGAACATGAACCTACTACATGGAAGTCTAGCTCATCAACCACCCTTTCAGTTCACAAGTTTTGATTTTTTTTCTTTTTTTTTTAAAATAGAAACCTACAACAACACTTATAAGTGTTGTTGAAGTACACAAAAATATGATAATGAAAAATATGTTAGAGGGGAGATTCGAACATAAACCTACTGCATGGAAGTCTAACACATCAACCACCCTTTCAGTTCACAAGTTTTGATTTTTTTTTCTATTTTTAAATAGAAATCTACAGCAACACTTATAAGTGTTGTTGAAGTAAAAATATATAATGTTGGAAAAAATAAGGTTAGGGATTCGATCCTGAGCCTCAAGCGTGGAAGTCTACATCACTAACCATCCTACACTATAACATGTTCTGTTAAGTTTGTGGTTCTTTAATACACTAATTATTCACTAACTTTATGAAAACCTTTATAAGTGTTGTAAAACAAAATATAATGCTCAAAAAGTAATGCTCAAGTGACTGAGCCGCAAACAACACAAAGCCTTTTCTGAAAATTACTTATTTCCAATTAGGGTAATCTGGTCATTTTCACAATCTCCATAATGTTTATTGCACTTATTTCCATCAAGGGTAATATGGTCATTTTCACATTCTGAAATATTTACTTTACCTATTTCCGATAAGGGTAGTCTTGTCATTTTTCACAGTCTCCATAATATTTATTGGACTTATTTACATTAGGGTAATATGGTCATTTTCATATTTTATAATATTTACTTTACTTATTTCCAATAAGGGTAGTCTGGTCATTTTCACGGTCTCCATAATATTTATTGCACTTATTTCCATCAAGGGTAATATGGTCATTTTCAAAGTATGTAATATTTATATTACTTATTTCTGATAACGGTAGTCTGGTCATTATTAAAGTTTCGATAATATTTATTGCACTTATTAACACTAAGGATAATATGGTCATTTTCATAGTTTCAAATATTTTCTTTATTTATTTCCGATAAGGGTAGTCTGGTCATTTTCACAGTCTCCATAATATTTATTGCACTTATTTCCATTAAGGGTAATATGGTCATTTTCATATTTTGTAATATTTACTTTACCTATTTCCAATAAGGGTAGTCTGGTCATTTTCACGGTCTCCATAATATTTATTGCATTTATTTCCATCAAGGGTAATATGGTCATTTTCAAAGTATGTAATATTTACATTACTTAATTCTGATAAGGGTAGTCTGGTCATTATTAAAGTTTCGATAATATTTATTGCATTTATTTTCACAAAGGGTAATATGGTCATTTTCTGATCTGTAATATTTTCTTTACTTATTTTCGATAAGGGTAGTCGGTCATTTTTCACAGTCTCCATAATATTTATTGCACTTATTTTCACTAAGGGTAATATGGTCATTTTCATAGTCTCGTAATATTTTCTTTACTTATTTTCGATAAGGGTAGTCCGGTCATTTTCACGGTCTCCATAATATTTATTGCACTTATTTCCATTAACGGTAATATGGTCATTTTCACATTCTCAGTAATAATTACTTTACTTATTTCTGATAATGGTAGTCTGGTCATTTTTCACAGTCTCCATTATATTTATTGCACTTATTTTCACTAAGGGTAATATGGTCATTTTCATAGTCTGTAATATTTTCTTTACTTATTTTTGATAAGGGTAGTGTGGTCATTTTCACAGTCTCCATAATATTTATTGCACTTATTTCCATTAAGGGCAATATCGTCATTTTCACATTTTATAATATTTACTTTACGTATTTCCAATAAGGGTAGTCTAGTTATTTTCACAGTCTCCATAATATTTATTGCACCAAATCTGATAAATTTCATCTTTGGTTCACCCGAATGAGAAACTCAGGTCGAACTCTAGTAATCTTTGAACCGGTGATGTTCAAATCTGATAAATTTTATATTCAGTTCATCCGAATAAGAAACTCAGATCCAACTCTAGTAATCTTTGAACCCGGGATGTTCAAATCTGATAAATTTCATCTTCAGTTCAGCCGAATGAGAAACTCAGGTCCAACTCTAGTAATCTTATTGTGGTCCACTCCCGGTCAGGTTTCGACCTTGGAGCCATGGTATGCATACAATATGCCAGAATAAGGTTTGTTTAAATTTTTGGGAAATATTTCGAAGGAATCTTACCTGTAAATGGATGGATTCATCGTTCTTACCAAGTTTTCGGCTTATAATGGTCCACTCAGGGCCAAGTTTCAATCTCGGAGCCAGGTTATGCATACAAAATGCCAAAATAGAGTTTGTTTAAAGTTTCGTGGAATATTTCGAAGGAATCTTACATGTAAATGGATGGACTCATCGTTCTTACTATGTTTCCGACTTATAGTCGTCCACTCCCAGCCAGGTTTCGACCTCGGAGCCAGGGTATGCATACAATATGCCAGAATAGGGTTTGCTTAAATTTTTGGGGAATATTCCGAAGGAATCTTACCTGTAAATGGATGGATTCTTCGTTTTTACAAAGTTTCTGACTTAGAGTAGTCAAATTTGATGATGTATCGTGCTAATTTTGAAGTCAGAACCCTTTCAGATCTGATAAATTTCATCTTCAGTTCATCCGAATTTGAAACTAAGGTCAAACTCTAGTAATCTTTGAACCCGGGATGTTCAAATCTGATAAATTTCATCTTCAGTTCACCCGAATGAGAAACTCAGATCGAAATCTAGTAATCTTTGCGGATGTTCTCGATAAATTTCACCTATAGAATGAGAAACTCGAGATCGTTTTCCTAACTCTCAGGTTTTGATCTTTTGTGTTTCGATCCAGTTTCTTTCTCGAAGTTGACGAATTTGTTTGTATTTAAGGTTTTTGAGGATATTCCGATGGAATCTTACCCGTAAATGGTTGGATTCATCGTTTTTGTGAACTTTCAGACTTATAGTAGTCCGCTTCTGGCTAGGTTTCGATCTCGGAGCATGGTATGCATAAAATATGCATAAATAAGGTTTGTTTAAGGTTTTGTAGAATATACCGAAGGAATCTTACCTGTAAATGGATGGATTCTTCATTTTTACCAAGTTATTTACTTAGAGTAGTCAACTCGCGGCCATGTTTCGATCCCTGAGCCTGGTATGCATACAATATGCAGAAATAGGGGTTTTTTAAGGTTTCGTAGAATATCTTGAAGGAATCTTACCTGTAAATGGATGAATTCGTCGTTCTTACCAAGTTTCTGACTTATAGTAGTCAACCCGCGGCCATGTTTCGATCTCCGAGCCTGGGATGCAAACATATATGCATAAATATGGTTTGTTTAAGGTTTCTTAGAATATCTCGAAGGAATCTTACCTGTAAATGGATGGATTCGTCATTCTTACAAAGTTTCTGACTTAGAGTAGTTAACTCGCGGCCAGGTTTCGATCTCGGATCCTGGTACGCAATTAATATGCAGAAATATGGTTTTTTTAAGGTTTCGTAGAATATCTAGAAGGAATATCTTATCTGTAAATGGATGAATTCGTCATTCTTACAAAGTTTCTGACTTAGAGTAGTCAACTCGCGGCCAGGTTTCGATCTCGGAGCATGGTATGCATATAATATGCATAAATAAGGTTTGTTTTAAGGTTTCGTAGAATATCTCGAAGGAATCTTACCTGTAAATGGATGAATTCGTCGTTCTTACCAAGTTTCTGACTTATAGTAGTCAACCCCCGGCCATGTTTCGATCTCCGAGCCTGGGATGCATACATATAGGGTTTGTTTAAGGTTTCTTAGAATATCTCGAAGGAATCTTACGTAAATGGATGTAAATGGATGGATTCGTTCATTCTTACAAAGTTTTCGACTTAGAGTAGCTAACTCGCATCCAGGTTTCGATCTCGGATCCTGGTACGCATACAATATGCAGAAATATGGTTTTTTTAAGGTTTCGTAGAATATCTAGAAGGAATCTTATCTGTAAATGGATGAATTCATCATTCTTACAAAGTTTCTGACTTAGAGTAGTCAACTCGCGGCCAGTTTTCGATCTCGGACCATGGTATGCATAGAATATTCGAATCGACACTAAGCTTTATATTCATCAATTTCAATGATGTATCATGCTAAGTTTGAAGTCAGAACCCTCTTAGAGCTTCGTACTTCATAGTTTGTATGCCATTATACCTCATTTTCAGTTCATCTGAATAAGAAACTGAGGTCCAAATCTAGTAATCTTCGGAAAGGTGATGTTTAAATCTGATAAATTTCATCTTCAGTACATCCGAATGAGAAACTCAGGTCTAAACTAGTAATCTTTAAACTGGTGATGTTCAAATCTGATAAATTTCATATTCAGTTCATCTGAATGAGAAACTCAGGTCCAACTCTAGTAATCTTTGAACCTGTGATGTTTAAATCTGATAAATTTCATTTTTAGTTTATCCGAATGAGAAACTCAGGTCCAACTCTAGTAACCGATTACAAGCTATTTCGATTAAGATGATCTAATCTTAACTTTTGTTGAGAGTTGTGGTATAACCGGTCATATCCCTCCTGGAGATTCTCGGTTCATAGTTTGTATGCCGTTATACCACATTTGAAGTTCGAATCTACACTGAGCTTCATATTTATCGATTTCGATGATGTATCATTCTAAGTTTGAATTCAAAACCCTGCTGGAGCTTCTTGGTTCATAGTTTGTATATCTTTATATCACATTTGAATTCTGAATCCATTAGAAATTTCATTGTCCATCTCTAGTAATCGTATAACTTGAGTCTACTGGTATGAACAAAAGCTACTTCATGACATGTATGACTAGTCAAAATTACTTCATGACCTATGTGACTAGTCGAAATATAAACCGGAAGTACTAAGAAAAAGCACAAAGAAACACACAAATTATCGAATTCATTTTTCATTTTCCCGATTCATTCATATACATTTTTTAGAATTTTTTATATCAGAATGTCGATAACAATGTCATAAATTTATTAATATTTTTTTTGGAATTTTTTTCGTGTCGAAGGTTGATAATATAACCGAATATATGAGTTCCTATTAACACAAAGAGAAACACATGCTTCTCAATCCGTATGAGCTGCCCAAATACAATCTCAACCGTCAAGATATTTCCTTAATCCGTATGAGTGGGAAACGTGGTCCTTCCATTCTTTTGGTCTCAACACTCAAAACTCTAATTCATATCATTTTTTTTACTTTTTCCTCTCCATCTCTCTTTCTTTCCCAGCCTTCGTCCCCGACTCTCCCTCTCTTCTTTTTTATTCTGCAGATCTAATGCGTGTTTTTGATATTTACATATTCCATATGGATCTGCAGAGTTGTAGTGATTATTCATAAAGAGAGACGGGGAGATTAAGAAATAAGGGTTTCAGTAGATAGATGAAAAATTGGGGTTTCAAAATTCAGAATTTCTTTTATCTGACAAATTAGGTGAAGGTTATGCTTCATCAAATCGTAATTAAAGGGCTAGGTTCTATAGGAGGTGTTCTTGCAGGTTGAGAGCTTCAATTTTTGGAATCTGTTGACAAATTTGTTGAAGATGAAAATTGGTTCAGATTCAAGGTTTTCAATTGAATCCGAGATTAAATTGAGCTTAGCAGAGGCATGGTGATTATCATGGGTTTTAGATGAGAGTGGTGATGACGAGTTTCATACCGAGGAGTAGCCAGAAGAGGAATTAACAGATAGTCAATTAGTGAATGATGAGTTGCTACCTGGTTTTTCTACGAGGAATCATCTTTCATTCGAACCCAAGGTAAATTTACACTCCCTCTCGTTCATTGAGATGTATTCGTTTTCTTTTGGACTTTTCCTAGTTTTGATCAAAATGAATCAATACATTAGGTGTTTATTTTTTTTTTCCTTTTGAGTTCCTTCTTTTTTAGTTGATTTTAAATTAGAGAATCTAATTTATAGTAATTTGAATTGATTCATACATTAGGTGATGCAGCTGAAGCTGAAGCTGAACCTGAGATGGAGTTACAACTATTGTTGGGGTTACAAGGAAGAAAACAGTTAGAACTATGGGTGTTGAGAAGTTGAATCTGAGAAAAGTAAGAAGAATTTGAGGGTTTCCATGGGTTTGTTACTTTGATATTGTTGTATTGCAGTTTTAGAAGCTAAGAAGAAGTGCAGGTGGACTTGAATCAATTGCAGGTGATGGGTCTATGGTGCATATCCAACTGGTGCTGATCAATGAGATGAACTACACTGTGATGTTGGTGTGGACTGAAAAAGGTGTCTAACTGAATGGAAAGATGCAGTCGAGCTGAAAATGGGAGTTGCAGTGGTGTTTGAAGTAAATGGAACTTAAGACGATTGCAAGGAAAACTGCAATGGAACTGATGTGCGAGGTGTTTAATATATGACCAGTTGGTGTAAATATTAAGCTTGGTGTTGAACTGGAGCTATTGCGAATGGATTGAGCTGAGTTGGTGGTTTAGCCGACTTCTGCAGGAATTTATTGGTGGTCCTTGCAGATGTGAAATGGTATTGCTGATGAGATGGAGGTTTGGAATGGTATTATGTGCAGTTAGCAGGATGTGGGATTGCTGAAAGCACATTTGAGGATATAGGCGATACTTTCCTCTTTCATGTTCTCGCAACATTTGTGCTTCCTTCACTCATTGAATTGTTAAAAAGCTGTTTTACAAAGATGTAGATGCCGAACTTGATTACAAAGGCAAGCTGTTTTCCAAAGATGTAGATGCCGAAATTGATTACAAAGGAGACGATGCTTATAACGGCACTGCACTGGTGAGGTTCAATCCATAAATCCTCTTGTTGGTTGTTGTGTAGCCTTTATAAATTTCATAAGTTTACTTCTTTTGTTTCCCATAATTTTTTTGGACTTACGAGTTATGATAACCCAACTTTCCAACTGTAAGGCCAGATGATATGTGCTTATCATGTGATGGTTTTATAGGTCCAACCATGGGATTGGAAAGTTATTAAACTGGTTTATAGAGTTAGATTTCTGATGAGCACTAATTTGAATTACCGAATACTACTAATTTGAATCACTAATTTTGGGGTTTTTGTTGTAAACTGAAGTTGGTGTTGCAATGATCAGAGATTGGGTTTCAGCTTCTTTATGTGACTGATGGGAGAGGGTTTGAATCGAAAAATGGAGAATCGGGTTCATGAG
Organism: Papaver bracteatum; assembly: GCA_023529315.1. Classification (NCBI taxonomy): domain Eukaryota; kingdom Viridiplantae; phylum Streptophyta; class Magnoliopsida; order Ranunculales; family Papaveraceae; genus Papaver; species Papaver bracteatum. The sequence goes on from JAJJWX010003506.1 coordinate 2,339,480, forward strand.
AGATCAGAGGGGATGGAATTGAGAGATACAATAAAAAATCATTGTCAAATTGGATAACCAGTAACCTTCTGGAGAACTAATGCTGTTTCGAATAAAAAATCATTGTCAAATTTGAGTTTTTCATTTTGAATTTGGATAACCAGTAACCTTCCTGCGAACTAATGCTGTTGGTATTCTCTTAGTCAGTCATTTATTTTTATTTATTTTTATTCTTTCTTTATATTATCATCAGTCTAATTTCACAGTAGTGGTTCTTATTTTGGGTTAATCTATATTGCTTTGTTTGTTGTGCATTCTGTTAGTGACTCGGCATTACTTTGGAAGACGAATGTGATGCATATGTTAGTGCCTCTTCTCGTTTATACATGGAATCCATTAAGTATATGCAGGCAACATCAAGGGAAATTAGAGCTTTCCCAGTAGTATGAGGGAAATACCCACTACCTTTTCACATTTTACGAAATATAATTTTAAGGATCCAAATTTATAGTCTATTGTTTTGATATTGCTTGTTATTAGTGTTGTAGTTAGTTACTAGTATCATTTTACGGAAACTGGTAGTTTCTATAGGAAACTGCACTACAATCTAGCATTTTCTATGTAATTACTGACATGATTTATGTTTCCATTGGTCTTTAACCAAAACCAGCTTATTTGTATTGTCTTCAAATTATGCTACTTTTCTTTTTTATCACCATTGGAAGGATCTATTAATTTCTTTTATTGTGATTCCATGTGGCTGGTGATGACTGCAACTTTGAATATGTTTCTGCAGGTCATATTGGACCATTTTAGTCCTCAAAATTCAATGTAGTTTACTCCTTTATCCCAGTTCCCACTTTGTCTTCCCCAGTTCCCCACAAAATTCATGGCTTTAATACGCATCTATAATTTTCTAAGAAGTAGCCTAAGTTTAGACAAAATTATTAAGAATATTTCATGAAATGTTGCAGGAATTGTAGCACCTTGCTTGGTTGATGTCAACCATCCTCTTATGCTGCTGTCAACCATAATAAAATGTCAACAGATTATGTGTTGTTTTAGGAGTTGAAATGAAGGCTAGGTACTGATGGTGTTTTGGGTTAATATTGGCTTGAGTAAAGAATGTATGAGTGTTGTGTTGTTGCTGCAGCCATTAGTTCTTGTGTATCAATGGGGATTTGGTGCAGTCCTGGCAGAGAAGGAGTGGTGAAGACACCAACAGTTTTGCCTTGGTCTTGTGCTGCAATAGCCATATATGAGGCATGTTGCTGCCAGGGATTTCAGTGAGTATTTGGGTGAAATATGGAAGGTATGGGATGAGTTTTCGAAAACAATAAATGAACAGTAAGGGAAATATGAAGAAGCGGCAACATTCTGTTGAGATGTTGGGCTCGATTTGTGATGATTTTTGATGCTCAAACTGGTGTTGGATGGAGTTTTTCGTGGCAAGTGGTGCTAAGATGTTGCGAAGCGTGTTTTGGAACTGACACTTGTATAAGTACGGCAACTTGGTGAGTCTTTGAACTTCCAATTGAGGAAGTGTGTTTAAGAAATATGATACTAACTAACCTCACTAAATTGGCTTACGAGGTATAACATCTCATTTCTGCTTTCCTGTGATTCTTGTTTGATCTTGTCTGCTGCTTATTGTGTTTGATATTAGAGTAAAAGGAAACAATGAACCCGACTTCTTAGCTTCTCTGGGTAAGCTAGATTCAATTGTTGGGAGGAAACCGCAAATTGAGCGTGTAAAGTAATCCCTGCCTCATTGGAGAACCAGGAGGTGGAAAAATTGCGCCAGTAACTATTGATGGGAAGAAGGTGTTAAGACAAATGAGTCTGTTCCTGTACAGGATTTTGAAACAGTACATACAAGCATTTCATTTTGTGTTGCAATCTTCAATTAGCACGAAGGAGCAGTTCAACATAAGGTAAAGTGGTAAGTTTATATTTCCATCATCTTTCCTCAATTTCTTACTGTTAATTTGATATTTTTTATTCACGGAATTCTGAGATTTCTTTAATTTTATTCAATCAGTATAGGTTTCACTTTCTTGAAGTAAGTAATTACTCATTCTAGGAGTTTTAAACTGGTTTCAGTCAAAGTGGTTCTGATTTGCTCTTGATCTGTATTCTGACCCAATAGATGTTAGTCGATATACCTTAACTGCGTTCTTAGAAGCCTTTAGTAGTAACTGAGAGAGTCAGAGACCATCTCTGGATCCAAGTAGGATACAAATGACGAGTTAGGGGACGAATTTTCATGTTGTTATCATGAAAAATAGGCGATTCCATTTTTTATTTATCTATTTCACTCTTTACTGTTCAAAGAGGAAACGAAAGTGATGTGCTTGATAAAGACTGAAATATGCAACCTTGTTTTTTTATTCTTAATACATGAAGCTGCTTTTCTATGTCCCAAATGCATGTATATGGGGTGCTCTACGGAAGTGATGTGAATAGAAATCAATTTGTGCATTGTGCTCTTCACATGAAAAGTTCAATTGTTGTGCATAAAGATTGAACTTTCTTCCGTTTACAAGCATGCTAGACTTTTGCTTTATGATCGGGTAGTTTTCTCAATTATTTTCGGTATGTCATATAGGTCCGATTGTTGAAGACATGTTTCACTGTCAAGCAACAAGAATGGGTCCCCCAGATAGTCCTTACGCAGGAAGAGTCTTTCTAGTTACTATTTATTTTCCTCCATATTATCCATTTAAGCCACCAAAGGTAACTCTTCTAAATAGCATTGTGTAATATTGATTTATTTCCTTATGCAAAAGGACTTTTCTTGTATTAAAATTTTAAACATTTCTGAGTCTTAGTAAAAATTGAAGTGTTACTGTTATATTACATGTTCATGACCAGTATTAGTGATGTATGGAAGTAAGACACATCAGAGTTGATTCTTTACTTGTTCATATTTGTTACTGGAGGCACCGAAATGGTTTACCCCTGTAATGATTAAGGTGTAGATTAAAGTGTATATTCGTAATCAAGACTTGTTGTTTAACTTATATCTTTTCTTTCAGGTTTCCTTTAGGACAAAGGTATTCCACCATAATATCAACAACAATGGGAGCATATGTCTTGACATCTTGATGAGGCAGACAGGATGTTGAACATGGATTTTGAGCCACATATTCAGAAAATTGTTAATGAGATACTTCTTTGCCGCTAGACGCTTATGTACACTGCAACCTGGCCCAAGGAAATGTGTAAAATTGCTGCCGATTTACTAGCTAAGCCTGTTCAGGTTAACATTGGGAATACTGATGAGCTTGCTACAAACAAGTCCATTACTCAGGTGAGAAAGAAGTTTTCTGTCACTTGAAAAATGGTTCTTGAGCAGGGTTTGATTTATGTTATGTCCATTATATGCTTGGTCATGTAAAAAAAATCTAGCATTTTATTTTCTTTCGTTGCGCAACACACTTTTATACAAGGTGATTTGAAGTTAGCTAGGTAATGCAATTGGAGTGGCAGGTTAATTTGAATGAATGTAAATGTGTTACACTAGCAGCTTAATGAGAATGTGAAATACATTCGGCAATTCGGTTTCAGCTATAATTGTTTTTTGAAAAATGTTTTATGCACACAACTTCTAATAAGAGTTGTGTTCCATATTTCAACTACACAAACCAGTGGTTGTGAAAGAATGTCTTTACGACATAACTAGGTGTTGTCCAAAATAGTTCTACAACTCTAACAAGTGTAGTGTAAATCTTATTCATAATAGTAACAAGTGTTGTGTTACATATTTCTATGATACACATCCTAGGTTGTCTAAGATAGTCCTTCAACTTATACAAGTATTGTGTTACATATTTCTATGATACACATCCTAGGTTGTCTAAGATAGACTTTCAACTTATACAAGTGTTGTGTTATATATTTTTACGATACACATCCTTTGTTCTCCAAGATATTCCTACAACACAAGCAAGAGTTGTGTTAGGTTATAAAAAAAAATCGAAAGAGAATCACAACTTTGGCAAAATATTGTCGAAACATGAATCACATCACCCTTTACAACTCTTAGTCAAGTATTGTAGAAAAGCTTGGACTTTCTACAATACCCCACCTACACAATACACAAAAAAGCGTTGTAGTAGGGGTACTACAACCCTAATACAATGTTGTAAATGATTATTTTTCCCGTAGTGTTCTAGTTCTTTACCCCCAATCTTAGGGTCATCATTATTCTCAGAAATATCAAACACTATTGCCTGGTTTTCTGGGTCCGTAGAGTCTTTAAAATACTCAAGGGCTTCTTCTAAAGATTGATCACACATCTGGTCTAAAAGAATGGTTTCCTCAAATTCATCTAAAGAATCTCCCAGTAAAGTGTCATGCCAATTATCCTGAACTAAATCCTGAACTAAAGTGCGAATCATATTCACTTCTTCTAAATCATCATTCTCAGAAGGTTGTCTAGTAACATTAAAAACATTTAGTTCAGTGGTCATATTACCAAAGGATATGTTCATAAGCCCGGTCCTATAGTTGATGACAGCGTTAGCTGTGGCTAAAAATGGGCGACCTAAAATCCCTGGGATACGAGCACTTGGGTCCTGAACAGGCTAGATGTCTAGAACAACAAAATCTACTAGATAAATAAACTTATCAATATCAATCAGAACATCCTCTATGACACCATGAGGGACTTTGACAGACCTATCAGCTAATTGTAGTATCATTTTAGTCTGTTTCAACTTACCAAGACCTATCTGGGTGTAAACATGATATGGGATTAAGTTAACACTAGCTCCTAAGTCAAGTAATGCATTATCGACCATGTGATTACCAATTGCACAAGATATGGTAGGGCATTCATGGTCCTTATACTTAGGGGGTGTTTGGTTCAAAAGAATTGAACTTACTTGACCAACTAAAAAGGATTTCTTATGGACATTAATCTTACGCTTTCGTGTACAAATATCTTTAAGAAACTTGGCATAAGCATGCATCTTCCTAATTGCTTCTAATAACGGAATATGATGTTCACCTTCTTAAACGTTTCCATTATCTTGTTGAAAGTCGACTCCTTATTTGTTGGGGCTAACAACTGTGTACATGGGGCTCTAGGAAAAAAGATAGTCCTATCAGGAATTTCTTGGGACTCCTTAGAATTTGTTTCAGTTTCCTCAGCTACGGGTTCCTCTTGGGGAGTAGAAGGTGGAACTATAGTATGTCCACTAGGCATGGCTACCTTATTGTCTACAGTTTTACCTCTCCTAAGGGTTGTTATAGAGTTCACATGGTTTGATGGTCTTTTACCTAGTTGATGAACTCCTCTAGGATTGGGTTGATTTTGACTAGGAATCTTACCTTTTTCCCTCAAAGACTCATTTATCTGACTAACCTGGGTTTTCAACTCGGAAATAGCCCGAGAGTTAGCATGACCTATACTCTTACTTTCTTCTATCCCTTGCGCAACCATTTGGTTAATTTTTTCAGAGATTTTATTAAACGAGGCTAGAGTTTCTTCTAAACTTGTGATCTTTTTATCCGAAAGGTTCTGAAACTGGGGTTGAACTGAAGAGTTCTTAGCATAACCAAAACCTGGGGGAGGCTAAGAATTACTAGACTGACCTTGATTCTGGCCCTTATACCAAGAGAAATTAGGATGGTTTCCCCAACCAGGGTTGTAGGTATCTGAGTATGGGTCAAACTTCTGACTGTTTTCAAACCTAGCATTGTTATAAACAGCATGGTCTTGCTCTTCACTAACGTCACCTTCCCAAAACGAGATATTGGGTTCTATTCCACTGCTAGAGATTTTAGAGGCTCTAATTCTATCATTAGGTTCAACAAGGGACCTATTTTTAGACTGACCCATTTCCAAAGATTCTAACCTTCTAGACAAAGCAGCGAACTTAGCATCTGACCCAAAGCTTGTATCGACCACATTGGTGCTATTTTTATTGACCAAGAGTCTTTTAGGGGGTTCAACACAAGACTCCCACTGTCGGGATTTTTAGCTACATCTTCTAAGAAGGAAAATGCATCATCAACACTTTTAGTCGTGAATAAACCAGCGCACATAGACTCGACCATGGATTTGGTCGAATAGTCTAAACCTTCATAAAGAATTTCAACTAGTTTCATTTTTTCGAACCCATGGTGAGGACATTGCTACAAAAGATCACTAAATCTCTCTAAAAACCTATAAAGGGATTCTCCTTCTTGTTTCATACTGGCACTAATTTTCTTCCTAAAAGATGCGGTTCTATGCTTAAGTTGGTCCCATGTTTCTATGGACCCAAATGGTAGATTATTCATCCAGGATTTGGTTTATCTCTTAAGGAAAAGGGGAACATCCTAAGTTTCAAGACTTCATCAGTAAGGTTATTAATCTTAATTGTTCCACAAATTTCTTCAAAGTCCCTAATATGAAAGTAAGGGTTTTCATCATATTTTCCTAAGAATATAGGGATCATCTGAAGAATAACAGGATTCAACTCATAAGTAGCCGTAGAGGCTAGAAATTTAATGCACGATGCTCAGTTGGTCCTAGTTGGATACATGTAGGATTTCAAAGTAGCCATTGCTGGAACAACTGAAGTACTAGGGGTACTTTCTTCACGAAGAGACAGATTCTCAAAACTGAAGTTTCCAAAAATGGGGCTCTCAAAAGAATAGTCTTCGAGCTCCTCGCCTTTACAAGAAGAACTACTAGGTGTGTCACTAATCAAACAACCTAGAGTGTTTCTTTTCCAAGCCCGTTCTATAATGACCTCGGGCATACACTAGAAAAACAAAATAAAAAAAATAAAATCCTAAAGAAGGGGTAGTTCTAAGCAAACACAAACAAGGCTGACTCCACCAAAGCAAACCTAGAGATTTCTAGCAAACAAAAAGCATGATGGCTCCACTTAGATTGTTTTCTAGACCAGCTTCTAATCATTCGAAAGGGAATTCGTTACAATCTGAGCAAACCCCTATGGAATCAATCAGAGTTTAAGTAAGATGAATAGAGACGAGGGAAGATGCGTGGAGCTTTGATACCCAAGGCATCGCCGAATTACAAGGAGGCGCAGTCACGCATTCAACTCACAGAAACCATCATGAACTTAGAAGTATGCTTAAAGAGTAACCAATATTTTTCGAATAACTTTCCTAGTAAGCTCGTTACCCTATCGGTCTCGTTCTATTCCAAATTTTAAGCTTAGGTTCGCGTTTGGTATCGTTTTCCTAAGGCAGGCAAGAAGGGAACGATGATGAAATCCGAACCCTTGTATGGCCAGTCCTTTCCCTTTACTAGGAATTTAAAACAGCCGTATTCAAGTCCTCAGCATATATGCAAATGAAGGAATACAGTAACTCGCTGACAGGGGATTCACGAGTGTTTCGACAAACTTAACTCCCGTTCCAGACGGGGAATGAACTGTTGTAGTCGCCTCGGGCCACGACTCCTATGTCATGTACGAACCCGAGGGTCCGAGGTGATATCATAATCACCGTCCTTCTCTGCAAACATTTTAATAATTAATACTACCCTTCCGTAGGGTTTAAAAAATAAAAGAATGTCCAAATGTCCAAGTCCAAAGTCCAAAGAGTAAAGTGCAAAAGAAAAAGAATATTACAAGAATAAAGAAATCCTAATACAATCTAAAAAAATAAACTCTTTTTTTTTCTCTCTTTTTATAATAGAAAAAAAAATATTCTTCTTTCTCTCCTTTCACTTTTCCTTTTACTCGAAGTCTTTAAGTATTCACCAAAAGCTTTGGCACAATTTTCTTTCGCTCCAAATTTTGTAAGGAAAAAACAAAAACCCAAAAACGTAAAGAAGAACAAATAAAATAAAAACCTAAAAAATAAAAAAATAATCTAAAAACTGTAGCCTAAAGACAAGTCCGTGTCGACGGCGCCAAAAATTGATGGTATTTTTCAATGATGTTGTAGTAAAAGGTTCGTTGAGACTTGTGAAAGCAGATTTTTTAGACTTAATTTTTAAATAAAAAATAAAACAAATTCAAAATAATGTTTTGTAAAAATTATGGAGAGGCTGGGGCTAGGATTCCACCAATTGTCACACTCATATGGTTCAGATATCAATTCTAAACAATAAAATATCAAATGATAAAGTTTCATTGACTCTAATTCATTGCCTAAGGTAGATTTCTAAAGTAATGGGTGTAAAACTAAAGCATGGGACATCAAAACATCTAAGATAAGCATGACCCATCAATTGTAATCCAACCATTCAATGAAACTGATAAATCAATTGAATAACAGTGCAAATAGTCATAACAAGAATTGATATAATTACCACATTTGTGAAACTTGGCTTCCTCCGTCGCCGCAGAGGATGGGTTTAGCTTCTCATCATGGAAACACGCTCAAAAGAATTTTTCATTGCTCAAAAGTGCTTACAAATGATAAAATAGAAGAAAATGGTTAAAACCGGATGTTTGCAACACTTATAATTGTTGCAAAATACTGTTACAGAACGATATAAAGAAACTGTCGCGGTTACTGTTCAGTTGTCGCTGGGACACTATTGCTAAGCCTGAGAATAGTGACAGTGTTTAACGACTGTCTCTAGCCGCCTGTTCTTCGTGTTCTTGATGATCACAACAGCAGAAAAAAATACTCTCTACAGCTCTCGATTTCGCTCTGTGAAGTTCCCAGCTCCCCAAACTCTCCGTCCCTGCTCTACATCTCCTCTACACCTTATATAGCCATCTAGAACCGAAAATACTCCTCCATAACTATAGAAAATCTTCCATTACTCGCATTGAACAAAAATAATATCTGGAATATTTTATTTCCATTCTTATATTTTCATACGTTCAATTGCTGCATACATACTCCAAAACACTCGGTTACACGTCCAAGGGTGAGTCAACATGCTGTAGACACGCTCATACTTTCCAAAACAACTCCAACAATATCCAGTGAGTCTTTATGATTCTGTTTCACTCCATTCCCACGCACACAGTCCAAGTTTTCCAGAACAAAACACATTACTATTCCTGATTAATTGAAACAGGGTTGTAACAATCAAACACGGGCATTGAGTCTCAATAAATCGCTTCAAAATTCTCTGCTAGAAATCGTGATGTAACAAAATATTTGAATTGGAAATTTCCCGCCAATTTTTTGTTTTCCGTGAAGAAGAAGGGATGCCCCTTATCCGGTCCTAGGGTGCTGATAGCATCTGCTTGAGGGGTGCCCTTATCCAAAGTGAGGGTGCTTTTAGTAATTTTTCTCCGGGCGTCCAAAAAGCACTTTTCGAGCAACTTTTTCCACATAAGTGTATTTCTCCAATAACACCTAAACAAACATAAAAACACCATAATAAGTACAAAATCAAGAACTAACAATAGAGACATTGAGGACAATTCAGACACAAAAATGTGTCTATCATAACACTTCAGATGCGCGGTACCACGACCACGTAGTAACATAATATGAACAAGGTGATTCAAAGACGATTTTTAGAGCTTGGCCATAATCTGAACAAGCTGATTCAGAACCAATTTGCTTAGCTTGGCTAAAATCTGCAAACTTTCTAAGGTACATCTTTCGTCACCAGCAAGTGAGCTAATTTTAGTTCTCGATGCATATATCCACCAGACCGGTGCATCTATGTAAGAGCATGAAATATTTGTCGAGACCAACCTCGTATTTATCCATGTCAATAGCCTCTGGAACCCAAAAAATAGGGCTCTTGAAGGGGCGGAGCCATTACATTGCGAGGGTGTGCATTTGCAGTCTAACCCAGCTGACTCCAAAGCCTAATATAAGCCCAACATAAATTCTTTTATAATATACAAGCCTAATTTTTCCATCCCTATAAAAAATTTGGCAACCAAAGTAAATTTTTGCACCATATTTCCGAATTCTAAGCTCCGACCATGGTTCTTAGACCCGAAAGTATCAAAATAAATCCAACATGAGATCAAACAATAAAGTCAAACGTTCATAATTGTTCTAGAATAGGGACAACCCGATAGATTATGGTTCGGTGAACAGTTTTACCCATATAAGTGCACATGGATTTGAATTAATCATAGCCGAGGAATTATGTATATTTGATCATATCCATCCGTTAAGACTATAAAATACCTAAAACATAACAATATGAATCTGTTTTTTCTTTCCTCTCTCTCTCCTTTTCAGCTCCTGCCGCCATCACAAGAATTAGTTCAGTTCTTTTTTGTTGATAGAATCATACATCATAATGATATCTCCAGACGAAGTTAAGCTAGCTGATTTTATTTGGACAACTTATTGTTGGATATTTTCAACAAACCTTAATTTGTTGGACAAGGATATGCTTGTAACAGGATGATTAATCTTAATTTAATAAATAATGGTTCTACTTATATTGTTGACTCTATTGATTTATGGCATGCTAGATTAAGACATGTGAATTATGGTTCTCTTAGAAACATGAACAAATTAGGACTGATTTCTGATTGCAATTTTGATAATGTTTCTAAATGTGAAATATGTGTACAAGCAAATATAACTAGGATATCTTTTACATCTGTAGTAAGAAATTTTTTATTACTTTAATTAGTGCATAGTGATGTTGGTGATTTGAAAAGTCAGGTCACTCGTGGTGGAAACAAATATTATGTCACATTTTTTGAAGATAGCACTAGATATGCCTATACTTACTTGATGAAATCGAAGGATGAAGTCTTCGATAAATTTAGAATTTACAATGAAGAAGTAGAAACACAATTAGAACAGAAAATTAAAAATGTTCTGATCATAGTGGTGAATATTATCCTTCTGAATTTACTACATTTTGTCAAGAGCATGGTTTAATACATGAATTTACTACACTATATACACCTCAACAAAATGGAATTGCTGAAATAAATAATATGACTTTGATTGACATGGTTAATGCTATGCTTATTAGTTTTGGTTTGCCTAATTCTTTGTGGGGTGAAGCCATGTTGTCTGCATGCTATATTTTGAATAGAGTACCTTTGAAAAGAAGAATGTTTCCCCTTATGAACTGTGGTTTAAGAGAAAACCTAATTTAAAAAGACTCAATGCATGGGGTTGTCTAGCGTATGTTATAAAGTCTGATCCTAAAAGACCAAATCTAGGAAATAGGGCTTATAAATGTTCTTTTGTAGGATACTCTCATAATAGTATTACCTACAAATATTTAATCCTTGGCACTTTTCAGATTATAGAATCTGTAGAATTTTTTGAAAGCATGAAAATGACTTGTTGTCAGATACTACCCACTGAAAACCCATTGTTACCAAGTCTAGAACCAATAGAGACTGATAACAATGATGAACCTTCCTCCTCTACACAAAACAATGATATTTCAGTTCCTACTGAAGATATTGAACCTAGAAGAAGTAAGAGAGGAAGAATAGAGAAAAAGCCTGACCCAGAATTCAAATATTACCTTGTAGAGGGTGATAAGAATGTAATTCTTAACATCACCATGTATAATATGCATGACGAAGGTGATCCTAAAACCTTTTCTTAGGAAATGAATTCTAGAGATGCTAATTTCTGGAAAGAGGCTATCAATGATGAAAAGCATTCACATTTGACAAATAAAATTTGGGTATACTATGATTTAACTTATGGTTCTAAGGCAGTAGGATGTAAATGGATATTCAAGATAAAGTTAAATGTGGATGGTACCATTGATAAGTTTAAGGCCAGATTGGTTGCTAAGGGTTATAAAAAAAGACATGGTGTTGATTATTTTGATACATATGCTCCTGTTGCACGAATCACATCTATTCGGTGCTTGATTACACTTGCTTCTATTCATAAGCTAGTTGTGCATCACATGGATGTCAAAACCGGTTTTCTAAATGGTGATTTAGAAGAAGAGATATATATGGAATAACCTGAAGGTTTCATATTACCAGGCCAAGAGAAGAAAGTGTGTAAATTAGTGAAATCCATCTATAGTTTGAAGCAGGCTCCTATGCAATGGAATGAGAAGTTTGAAAAAGTGGCTTGTCATATAGCTTTGTTGTGAATGATGCTGATAAATGTATCTATAGTAAGCAAGATAAATCTGGATGCTTAATTCTCTGTTTGTATGTTGATGACATGCTTATTTTTGGGTCTGACTTGTCTATTGTGGAAGATAATAAGAAGTTTCTTAGTTCTAATTTTGACTTGAAAGATCTAGGGGAGGCTGATGTGATATTAGGATTTTTTTTTATTTTTTTTTTCTAAATCATATTTATTTATAACCAATAAAGAACCAAATAAGAATTAGTCAAGACATGCCAAGACTAATTTTGAATGTAACAAAAACCAACCTGAAGAATTAAGAAAATTATTTACAACCCAAGTTATTTAATAGAATCTGAAATATGGAGTGGAATCATCTTCCATCTTGTCAATGAATTGTGGTTTGTCTTCATAGTAAACCACTTCCCCCCTGTTTAATGAAGTTCCTCTCTTTGCTAACTTGTCAGCAGATGAGTTAATCTCCCTGTAAGTGTATTTAAAAAAAATGCTTCTTAGTTCTTTCAGATCTCTTTTCCATCTATTTATAACAATCCATGGAACTTTTTCATTAGAAAAAGCTAGCAGTACTGCTTTGGAATAGAGACCGAAGCACACATCTAAGAATTGTTTTCTGACTTCCCATTCACCTGCAATTACTAAAACCATCACTTTTGCAATATGGTTTGTTGCTATCCCCAGTCCACCAGTAGCTGCACCAACACACTCCCCTATATGACTTCTACCAATAAATCCAAAACCAGCTGAACTTGGAAGCACTATCACAACAAATTAGAACTTGATTCTGTTTAGGCAGTGTAAACCATATCTCCTTAACTCTTACATAATGAATACACACACCCCTTATATCAAATTACATCAGAATATTTAGATCATACATGCTGTTATTCCTGATACCTCTCATTCTGAGCTGTGACTCCTTTATAAAGTTCAAAACTTTGTGTTTAATGTTGACAATATTGGGGGTTTCATCTATATATATTTTCTTATTTCTTGTCAACCAAACTTCCACCATCAAAGTGAATGCACTAATGTACCAGATTTCTTTCACAATTGAACTCTTTTGTTTAACATAATTAAGAATATCTTCAAATCTGGAGGGGAGTAAAAAATTGAACATACCTCCAAGCCAATGCCATAATTGCTCACTGAATGAGCAGTTCCATAGTAAATGATCTAAATTATCTTGTCCATCTCCACAAAGATAGCATTTTGACACAGTGCTGAAGCCTTTCTTCCTCACATTCTCCTTTGTTGCAATTGTTCCTCTCAAAATCTTCCACATATTACAAGTTGTATATGGATGAATACTTGCATTACACACCTTTTTAGCCCAGTGAACAATAGGAAATTTTGTTCTAATTAACTTCACAACATTTGCCACTGTAAATTTACCAGTTGAATCATTAGTACATATGCTTCTATCTTTTCCTTCATCCATACTTGTTAGTTCATTAATATTCACCATGCCCTCCATTCCCACTGGTATTTTCCATACTCCATTCACTATTAATTCATTCACTCTCATATTTTGTTCTTGTACAACAAAAGGATCCATTTGATGTGATTCTATTAAAGCATTCTCAGACAGCCATTTATCCTTCCACACAGAAATGCTACTGCCATCTCCAACTAACCATCTACTCCCTTCATTAAATTCTTTCATTACCCACTTCAAGACTAGACAGATGGAAGACTGCTTGTAAGAAGTTATCCACTCTCCTTTCTTATCTTTAAATTTTCCTTTCATGAACCTTGTCCATTCTTCATCTTCAGTTTCAATTCTCCATAATAATTTCAGAAATAATGCTTTATTAACCACCTTTAGCCTCCTAATCCCCGGGCCACCTTCTTCCCTTGGAGCACAGAATGCATCGCATTTAATTGTAATGAGTTTCTTGACTGATGGATCTCCAGTCCAAAGAAAATTTCTTATTATTATTTCACAAGCTTGTATAACTGTCTTGGGCCATTTGTAAACTGACATGTTATATATGGGAATGCTACATAGTACAAACTTGATCAATGTAAGTCTAGCTGGAAAATCAAGCATCTTACCTATCTATCCATCTAGCATCTTTTGTAACATCTCCACAATCCCCCATGTTTGATCCACTGTAACTCTTACAGGTTTTAATATAACTCCCAGATATTTGTCAGGAAATTTTGACAATTCCATCTGCAAACTTTTTTCTAATTGTTTTGTCCTGTGTTCTGCTACTCCACCCACAAAGAATTTACTCTTATTTTTATTGATTATTTGACCAGAAGCTTGTTGGTATTGTAACAACAGTTTCATTAATTTTTCTAAATTCCTCTTGTGACAATTACAAAAAATAAAGATATCATCTGCAAATAAAAGATGTGATGGTTGGCATCCATTTCTATTCACCATTACTTTAACCTCTTATTCTTGGACCATTTTGAGTAAATTTCTACTTAGGACTTCTTCTGCAATAACAAAGAGTAGTGGAGATAATGGGTCTCCTTGTCTCAAGCCCCTACTCACATCAAAGAATCCCACCGGGCCTCCATTTATTAGTACATATATTCTTGCAGATTGCAATATTTTCTTTAACCATTCAATACTAGTTTTTGAGAATCCAAAATGTTTTAGTGTTTCAAATAAAAATTCCCAACTGAGAGAATCATATGTCTGTGTTATATCAATCTTTAATCCCACATTTCCTCCCCTCCTTCTAATATTTAATTCATTCAGCAACTCAGAAGCAAGAACAATCTTTTCCTTTATACATATCCCCTTAATGAATGCACCTTGTTGACTAGATACCACTTTATCAATAATAGTACTCATTATAGTTGTGATAATTCTAGTAAGTATCTTGAACCAAAAATTAGCCAAGCCTATGGGTCTAAACTGTTCTTCTCTTCTAGCTCCTTGAATCTTTGCTAAGAGAAATAGAAAATTATAATTCATTCCTTTAGGTATAAACTTACACTTCCAGCAATACTGTATTGCACTTACTAGGTCACTCCCAATTATTTCCCAAGCAAATTTATAAAAGCTCCAAGAAAACCCATCTGGTCCAGGGGAACTGTCTCCATTCATACTAAACACTGCATTTTTTATTTCAGCACCAGAAGGAATAACATCTAAGAAAATATTGTCTTAATTTGTTATAACTGTGGGAATTATATCAAAAATCCGTACTGCAAACTCCACTGGTTGATATTCAAACTTTTTGCTAAAGTGAGAAATCAGAACATTTGCAATCTGTTGTTGATCTGTAATTATATTTCCATCCATATCTTCTATCTCTGCAATATTATTAGCTGCTTTTCTCATTTTAATTTTAGCATGAAAGAATTTTGTATTTGCACCACCATACTTCATCCATTGTACCCTTGATTTAGATTTTAACAAATCACTATATTGCTGAGTAACAATTTCTTATTTTCCTCTAGCAGTCACTAACTTGTTCAATAATTCAATATTTTCAGGTTGAGCATCTGAAATCAATGTAGAAGCAAGAACTTCTTCTTCAGATTGTTTAACTTTAACTCTCAGATCACCAAACACTTCCCAATTCCACTTTTTAACACAAGTTTTGAATCTTTTTAATTTATACATGAACACAAAAGCTGGATTACCTTCACATTCTTCCTCTAAAGATTGTTGAATTAAGTTCATAAAGTCTGGATGAGTTGTCCAAACTGATTGGTACTTAAAAGGGATATTACTAGGTTTGGGAGAATTAAGAGTACAACCAAGTATATGACTATGATCAGATACTCCCCTAGCACGGACATTATAACTCCATACCTCATATAGTTCCAGCCATTTAATATTATAAAATGCTTTAACCAAATCACATAATACTCTTTTCCTTCCCACTCTGTTATTACACCATGAAAAATTAACACCAGTTCTATGAGCCTGAACCAATCTGCAAGATTTTAAACAATCTCTAAAGTCAATCATTGAAATTCTTAAAGGACTTATTCCCCCCATTTTTTCATCACTGTTCAGAACTACATTGAAATCACCTATGACAATCCATGGCAAATCCATCTCACTAATCCATCTCACTATCCACTGTTAAACATGCTGCATGAATGCCAGTAACTAAAACTTCACCAACCTTAACAATAATAGCTTGTTTAGTTGATGAAACCACAGTAGGTTGAGATAAAAAAGAATGAAAAAATAACCAAATATTAGCTTTTGATGTTTCACTTGAATTGTGTATTAGCATCTTACTCATACCCTGTAACTGTAATCTTCTAATGAAACTACTAGTAACTCTCACTTTAGGTTCAGCTATCCATGTTAAGGAAGGATTAAATTGTTTAACTAATTTTTTTAGTTTATCTTGGGCTCTCATTATCTTCAAGCCCCTGATATTCCAAAACATCACTCTCATTAATCAATCTTGGTATGAGAATTTAAGGGACTTCTCCCCCCTGTACTCTTAACTAAATTCTTGGCAGCAACCTTTCTTGTTGTAATCAAAGATATAACTGTATTTTTACCTTTCATACCTTTAGTTTCTTTCAGTTTATTAGAGGGTACATCTACAGATTTACCTCCACTTTGCTCAACCATTTCAACATTGTGTTCTTCTACCACCTCCATCAAAACTTTAAACCTACTTGCAGAAACAAAAGAAGTATTATCCTTAGATTTTTTAACTGTAAGATCCAGAGGAGGAATACTAGTGGATACCTGAAGTAATTTCTCCATAGATAAAGAGGGAAATTCAACAGTAGAATCAATAGCTCCAGTAAAAGGTGTTTGGTCTTTAAAAGAGATTTCACCCTCTTCCAATAATGGTGAAATAATTTTATCAATGACTGAATCTTCAATGAAGTTTTCTGAGTGTGGCACTGAACTTGTAAGTGGAGTAAAGAAAATATCAAATCCTATTTCAGGAGGTTGAGTAATATCTTTAGACTTGGGTTTCCATGTTTTCTTAGGCTTCACACCTTGATCAACACTTTCAGGATTTAATTCCCTTCTTTTAATTCGATATTCTGTAACATAATGACCAACAAATTTGCAATGACTATAGAACTTTGGTACTTTTGGTACTCTCACTGGTTGATCAAAACCCCCATATTTTGATTCAACCCATATACTATTTGGAATAGCCTTTGATAAATCCATTTCAACCAGTACACTAGCATAAAATCCAATATCCTTCTTCAAGGTATTTTCATCAACTTTAACAGGGCGACCAAGAGCTCTTCCAATCGACATGATAACTGGTTCATTCCAAAATTCAATACTTAACCCAAGAAGATTTACCCACACAAAAGAATTTGGTGATTTTTGGTTTTCAGGATTAAAATTCTATTCCCATACCCTCAATTGTAAACTTTGATTTTCCACTCTCCAAAAACCAAAATAAATTTTGCATTGATCACTTTCATTATCCAATTTAATTATAAAGAAACCCTTTCCTATTGGGATAAATTTTAAATTACTAGAAAATTTCCATTGTTGTTTCGAATTCGTTTCCACCAAATCCATTTTCAGTTTAACTAAATCCAGTCGACCAATTAAGCTATACTTCCATTCATCTAAACACGCACCCATAACTTCATCAGGAATATACATAGCATGATTCATACCTTTTTTTCCAACTGAAAATTTAGAACAGTCCATTTTGAAAACTTCAAAAAAATTGGAATCCAATCGAGAAGATAAGTCCTCTAACGATTTAGACATCTTTATAATCAGAAATATCCCAAATACCCACACCAATCATTAGAGCCAAAATGATATTAGGAATTAAAATCCTAAGAAAGGAGATGAGTTGGTCTTAACCCAATCTCATTACATTGAGAAATTTCTATAGAAATATGGTCATTTTGATGACAAACTATCCCGTAGACCTATGGATCCTAGTGTAAAATTAATAAATAACACTGAAAAAGCTCATAAACAACTTGAGTATTCTAGTGTTGTTGGTAGTCTTATGTATACTATGCATTTAACAAGACCATACATAGCCCAAGCAGTGGGAGTTCTATGTCATTTCTCAAGTAACCCTGGAATTAAACATTGGAAAGCAATTTCAAGAGTGTTGTCTTACTTGAAGGGAACCATAGATTATGGTTTATATTTCCAGAGCTATCCCGCTATATTAGAAGGATACAGTGATGTGAACTGGAACGATGTATAATCCAAATCCAAGTCTACGAGTGGATGAATATTTACATTAAGAGGTGTTGTTGTGTCTTGGTGTTCCAAGAATCAGACCTGCATTTCTGATTCAACAATGTTATCAGAATTGATTGCACTTACAGATGCATGTAAAGAGGCATAGTGGCTAAGAAACTTACTAGTCGAGATCTCGTTATGGAAGAAGCCAACTGCATCATTCATGATTAAATGTGATAATCAGGCTACGATCTATAAGGTCTCAAATAATACTTATAATGGAAAGTCAAGACATGCTAGTCTTAGACATCAAATTGGAAGACAATTACTCAAAAGGTAAGTAATTGCAGTAAACTATATTGAATCGAAGTAGAACTTGGAAGATCCTTTTACAAAGTGTCTACCAAAGGATGTGTTTTCAATAAAGTGTAAGGATATAGGACTCAGGTGTCCGAAAGAAGTTCGATCACCAATAATGGAAACCCAACTTATGTCTTGAAAGGGATAGACTAAGTTCAATGTCGTACTAACAAGTTATTGAAGTGGTTATGGTACACTAAACTAAAACTTCCCATTGTCCTTCTAGTGTAGTGATTCTGCATGATCTTAGGGATGGATGAAAATCCTTAATAAGTCTAAATTTTATCACAAGGTGTATCGCAGAAACACCATCGAGACTTACCTATATGAGTATATGAAAATCAGGACGTTTCCTATGAGAATAAGACCGTTATCATAAGAAAAAACTCATGAATCCAGGAGAAAGCACATGGCCATTAATGTGCGAGATATAGAACACACTATTCAATGAAATTAATATGTTTGGAGGTTCCTGTTTTAGCACAAGGGTTACTTGGTTCAAGATTAAATTCATCATAGGACCTCGATAGAGCTTTGAATATCTTACACTAAGTGAAGGTTCAAACCCAAAAGGTACATTACATTTATGTATTAGTATCGACGATGATGCTTTGTCTCAACTTAGCTTCAACTAAATTGTCTTGATCCCACTCGGGTACGTAGGCAGTCACTTGAGTGATGCAGCCACTCCAATTTCAAAACTTTTCATGCTTTGTTTTGGTTTTTGAAAATAAGGGGAGAATGTTGGATATTTTCAACAAACCCTTAATTTGTAGGCGCTATACAGAGTTTTCAGTGTGTGTTCTTTGTTGGGTCAAGGTTGTACAAGATTTGAATCCAACATTGTTGTAGGGCTTCAAGTATCCTGACGGCAATATTCATTGACCTATTTGTACTCGCCAATCTTATTGGGAAGGGTCGAATAATTGTCGAAAAGAATCTATTATTAGATCCTTGAACCCAGAGACAACATTCTTTTCTTCACCCTATTTTAGTGTCAATTTTCCAACACTTATATGTGAAAATAATTTAGCAATTCATCAATAAAATAAAATAAATAAAAAGGGAAATCAAAATTGTGTTTCCTAATTTGGCTTGATTTCCAGTTTTTGGTCTTAATATTATTGAAGCCTATATAAGAGGGAGGTCTGGAATTCTTCATCCAATTAATTTTTTTTTTTTGTGAATCTATTAATTTTCCACAAGTTTTCATTGTTTAATCAGTAGATCGTTGATCCATTCTACATTGTACTACATTAGGGTTTTGAAAATGGCTTTTTCATCTCCATCTCGAGCAAGTGATCTCTTTGTCCGTGTTAGCAATAACATATTGATTTTTCGGAGCCCAAGGACCTGGAATTACAAGAGAAGTGGTCAAGATTGATGGTGTCACAAGATATTTCGACTTCCGAGGAGGAAAAACCATCAGTCAAAACACCAGAAAGAAGAGTTGAAGGCTGTAACTGAGAGAGTTGAGATCAAAGATGTTCTTTACTCCAAAACTGCGGCGGCTAACAGTTACTGAGGTGAATAAGATGCAGAAGAAAATCAAGAAACGGTCGGCGTGGGCCTCAAAGAACGCTGAGAAATGTATAAATGCGTTCGAGGAGTATTTGAAAGAGAAAGAGGACGGACCTGCAAGTGATAAGTGTCTACGCTAGGCTGATCATGTTTGTAATAGCTTTTTTAGTGAAAGAGGATGGAACAAAGGTACTTCTTTCAGCAAGGTTAACGAGTGAAGGACTTGATTTTTATACCAGAGAGGACTTGTATGAACATCACTTTTTGGTTTGTTATAGCGTACTCCTACTTACATTTTTTCTCCTAGTTCTGCTTATGTTCAGTGGTGATTGAAGTTTACATATTTTAATATTGAGTTTGTATATTGATGTTTGAAGGATGAACATAATGTAATTAACATTGTCTATTTAAGCGCATTGTAGAATATCAACTCATTGATGGGTATTAATAATACATCAACCAGGATACAAGACATAAATGCTGGGGGATTAAAATCACACAACTGACACACTATAAAAGACTCTTGCATGTTTAGTGAAAGTATTAGTTAGATATAACGACAGGAATACACTTTAGACCCCTGAGCAACTAACTATAACCACCTACTACAATCCTATTGGAGATTGTGGTCTTCCAATCCAAAAAGATGATAATTGAAACTAAATACTCAATTCTTATTCATTATGGCCTCACCATTATCCGATGTGGAAAAATATGGTGAGAGTATTGACAATTACAGATTTGTCATTGATTATGGCCCCACATATGCACCAAATACATATTATTACACCCTATTTATACCGTCCGTTAAACAAACTTCTCCCCACTTCCATTCGACCAATTATTTATCTCTCCCCCACTACTATTATCTGCTTCTATCCCCACCTTTTAAAACTATTCCCACTTGCATTCTTCATTGATAGTTCTTGGATGAACAATCAATTTGAAACTTCTCTTCCTCAATCTCATATTTGATCTAACCAAGCTTCTCTTTAGGATTTTCAAAAATACTCACTGTATAGGGTTAACATTTCGTCCAAAAAAAATGAAAAAAAGAACCATTTTTTCAAGAAAATAAGGTTTGAGAGGGAGAGCGAGAGAGAAAGTAAAGCGACGAACAAACTGAGAAAGCGGGGGTCTAACAACCACACCCAATATTTCGTTTGGAAATCTGAATGGAACAAACTTCAATATAATCTCAAGAATAAAAACTCAATTGAGAAATAATATTAAAGATATTTCTCTCCTTCTCAACACAATCAATAGTTAAACAGAAGCAAGTCCGTAAACCTGATTTTAGTGTGAGGTTTCTTGAAACAAGCTTTTGTGTTAATCACAACCTATTCAATATCCACCGTGTATAAACCTCTTTAAGCAAAAATCACTAAATAAATATTTCAACACGGTGTCCACTTGAAACAGGGTTAGTCCGGACTGGTCTAACAATGTGAAAATAATAAAAAACAATTGTTCAAGATCAATCAAGTCTTATCCAACACACAAGGTCGGATTTAACAACTATGATTGATTAACGTACAACCTGTATTATTTCAATTATATAAATAAAATATAATGCGCAAAAGAAATAACACAGACACCAGAAATTTTGTTAACGAGGAAACCGCAAATGCAGAAAAACCCCAAGACCTAGTCCAGAATAAACACACACTAATTATAAGATGTTACACCAATTTCCTACTAACTATTCAGACTAGATATAATACCTTCTTCAGATGTATTGTTATAGAACTCCTAGAAGAACACCGATTCTTTTTAGGACTTCTTCACGTAAATCTTATAGAAGAACCCAAGGTTCTCTTTAAAAGATACAACAACACGATTGATACGATTCGATATTTTGTTTGCAAAAAACACCAATTTGATTTCCCTTCAGATATAAATCAAGGTTTTGGAAATCTTATAGATTAGGGTTTTAACTTACAATCAGTATGCGTACTCACAAGAAGTCCATGAACCTGATTTTCGTAAGTGAACTTGGGTGATTCCAAAGATCAATTTCCAAGTTAAGAAAACCCTAATAATTCTACAACAAGAACAACTAGATAAATCTAGAGATATCTTGTTTAAAACTTCTCAAGGATTTTTACGAGATGTCTCAATAGAAGTTTTTCTTTGTAGTCTCCGATTTCGACCAACAAGTGTTGGTATACGATCGGAAACTGAAATCTATCAAATCAACAACCCTTGAATGGTTTTATATCAGAAGAGAAAACCTTAGAATAGACAAGAGGTAAAAAACCTAGATTACAAGTTGTATAATAAATCACGAACATTTAATCCAACTTGGATTTGCGATCCCCAATACAAAGACTTTTATCTCACTCTTGTTCACGAAGAACATAAGACACGGAAACAACCTGCAAAGCTTACGCCAATTTTCCAAAGGGGATGAAAAACGTGTAAACTCACGAACTCAATATCTATAGTGAAACATAGCTTGAAAACTAAGCAAAGATATTTTCCCTTTTCAAGACTCTCCTAATTTTGGGAGTCTTTCCTAAGTTACAACTCTTGCCAAAATAATTAAATAAATAATTAATTAGCAAATATTGTATTTATGTGAATAAATCACAAATTAAATTAGGAAGGAATCACAAACACTTTAATATGGTAATCAAAGATGTTTGGAGTAATAGCTAACTTTCCTAGATAAGGAAACATCACCAACTTGACCAAAGAAAACGTTTAGTCACGTATTGGTCCCAAGTCCGCGAACTGTTACTAAAAGTCCATGGATTGTTTCCTACTAACGAACTGTAACAATTACATCAACACTTATAATTGTTGCTTTAATAAATCACTCATAACTTCATCGTTATAACTCGGAATTGAGTGATTTTTGGCTCGTTGGATTCGCAAACTCATTCACTATAAAATGAGATCCTCTATAGGGATAAAAGGATAAAGGTTATTGTCACCAAAGTCATGAATCAAATAACTTCAAGTGTATATACATAAATGTACATTTACCGTCATAGGAATTGGTCCATAGAGTGAGAATTTATCTCGATAGATTAAAAAGGTAGAATTGAACAAGAATCCAAATGAAATAAATCACATACCTTTTTTTATGAAGTACTTGTTGATGTCTTCTTGTAGTCTTCAATCTTCATCCTTTAAGGATAGCTTCAATTCAACTTCTTATACCTAATCTAGTCCGAAACTATCTTTAGTATGCTAAATCAAGAATGCATTTTGGCAACTAAAATTGACAACTAACTTGACATACCAACGCTAGTGGGTTCAACCAAGCTATGCTCTAACAATCTCCCCCTTTGTCAATTTTAGTGACAAAACAATTTTACATATGGTTTGAACTTGTTAAAAGAAAAATCGACATTGATTTCCTTGGTTCTTTAACTTTGCGTATCTTCATCCTATACTTGTTGAAGATCCATCATAGTATTATTACACAGCATCAAAGTTTCATTGTATCACAAGTTTGACAATAATAATATGGTGATATGTATCACTCCCCCTTAGTTAATACTCCATATCAACATGAAAACCACTCCCCCTTACATAATGATCCATAAACCATATGTATTTGCAGTATGAACTACACATTAATTCTCCCCCTTTTTGTCAATATAAATTGGCAAAGGTACGAAAACTAGTGGGATCCTCATGAAATTTTCACAGAGACACTTCATGACCAAAAGAAAAACATATCAACTTTGTTTAGACGATATCACAGAGTTAAAACTTAGTGACTTCATCAAGGAGTTTATTAAGATACAAGTTAACTCCTACATGTTCCACAACCGCTTCTTTTCTCAAAGATATAACAAATAAGAACAAGTTCATTTAGGAACTCTCCCACATAGAATGTTAAATACTTGAGAAATTTTTTTTGGAATTATTTCATAAAGAAAAAACTAGCAAAAATAGTACCGAGCAAATACACGACTTGGTGTATGGTGTACGCACATATTTAAAACGATTATTTTTAACCGAATATCTTGTTTTTTTGGACTACACATATATCATCTTAACGATGGGTTTGTGGAAGAGAGAAGAGCCAAATTTGGGTTCCCCAGAAATTTCAGCAAACCAGGTTAACTCTACAACTTCACCAAACCAGGAAGTCACAGAAGCTAAAACAAGAACATAAAATGAACAAAATGATGAAATCCAATCTCTTATATTTGGAGATCTACTGTAACTAGGGTTTGAAAAGGTGGAGAGAGGGATAGGTACTAGAGATAAACACATTTATATTACACTTATATATCTCCCCTTAAAGGCCTTGACAAATAAATCTCTCACGTTGAACGGTGATGAAACCCTCGATTTCTATTGGCCGAAATAGGCCATTTCTAATGCAGAAGCTATGGTGAGGACACTTGGCATAACATTATTGGTTGTAATAATTCAAATTTGATTACACTTTGGTTACATCAAATACTTAACTGGCCGTTAGTAACGGTGTAGACAAAAAAAGTAGGTGAACAATACTTATGTCACAATTTGAACTTAAATTATTTTGTTACACCGGGTTTACACCAAAACTTAACTGTACATTACTAACACCGTCAAAGGTGAACGAAACTTGCATTAAAAAAAAAAAAAAAAAACACGAAAACTCTTGATTAAAAAAGGCTTTGGTTGGTTTATAAAAAATAAGGAAAAGAAAAAGAAAGGGAAACCGAATAGACTTTTTGGTTTCCTAACACAGACCGATTTCCAAAACCAAATACAATTCTTAGTGTAAAGCAAAGTGGTTAGATTTGGTAAGAGTGAGATGTATACTTGGTTTAGGAAAATAACAAGCTATATAAAGATCATTGAACTACACATTCACAAATCAGATTATCAAAGAAGCATTAAAAA
This sequence comes from Papaver bracteatum, assembly GCA_023529315.1. Lineage (NCBI taxonomy): Eukaryota > Viridiplantae > Streptophyta > Magnoliopsida > Ranunculales > Papaveraceae > Papaver > Papaver bracteatum. The sequence goes on from JAJJWX010003506.1 coordinate 2,364,309, forward strand.
AGTTGTTTTCATGCATACAAACTTAAGTGGAACAAGCAATTCCATCATTACTAACATGACGACCAACTATTAGCAATGGTATTCACACCAAGTTAGTATATGCGTACCTGGATATAAAAAGAAAAATTTAATCACAAACAACACCACAACAAAATCTTGAATCCAAGATACGTACGACTCACCAAGTGTACATGCTAAACAATTACTTTGTTATACATTACCCTCACCTATGAATGGTATGCATCTTTGGTTGATATTGATCCATTCTATGTGCACAAAACAAAGAAGATCAGGGATCAGAAAAGCGAAAAGGGAGAGGGAACCGCCCACGAAAAGAGCGTCTAGGTTTAGGGTGTCGATGAAGATGAAAAACAGGGGGCACAAATTTGAGAGTCTTTGACATGAATACGTAAAGAGTTTAGGGTGTCGATGAGGATATGGAGTCTTTGACATGAATACGTAAAGAGTTTTTTTTGGCAATTTTATGTCTGGGATTTTTTTTGGCAACAAGCTTTTCCTTTCTAAGCTCAGAAAACACATTAACTGAAGTTCAATGGATGTCGGAAAATGCACGCATGCCGCTGTTGACGGTACATCAGGTAAGTAAAATTCTTTGACGATCATATGTTTGTTTTATATCTAATATATAGAATTCAGAAATCTGTATCATCTTATCTTGCAGTTAAGAAGGGATTTGCAAGAAACCTCTTGGGGGTTTTAATACAGTTTCTGAGATATGCTTCTCCTAATTTTTTTATTAACCCATAACTTCTGTGAATATGTGGTTTTGGTCTCCGAGCTATGTTTTGATTCCATGGTAAACATGTTAGACAAACACTTCGGCAGCTAACTGTCTCAGAAGACTGTCCATATCACTTCTATTAGCCAAGGTTTATTATCATATATTCCACCCAATGTTTAATCACTTGGCATATAGCGATCTTACTCTCATATTTATCCTTAACGCGTAGGAAACCAATTAATGAAGTATAGGGCATTCATGGATATATGCTTGATGGATGAAAATGTCCTCCGTAACTTTGGATTTGTTGGATTATAGACGATCCATTATTACTGTGCTGAAAAAAAGTCTAATACATGTCATAGAGAACTCTGATGCATGCAAAGATACCATAGGATCCCATAGGAATATTGCAGTTCATAGACAACTCTAATTGAATATTGCCCTAAATTCAATTATTTGGTCCAATTACGGTATGTTTTTTCGTTACATTTTCTTCTTTTTTTTGTTCCAATTTTGTTTTTCATTGTAGTTACTTGAATGCATATGTTGATAGTCTCCATCATTTTTTACAGCAGATGGGTAAATTTTATGAAGTGATATGCTTAGGATATGCTTCGGGAAAAAACCCTCATTAATTAAGTCATTCTAGATTTCCAGAGAATAGCTTCTCAATCGCAGAGATGTTTGGCTAGAGAGGTTGGAAAATGTATTCATAATTTCTCCGTGTGTTTATCTCAAACTTTGAGGTTGGTAGCGAAATTTTTTCTATTGCATTGGATGTCATAGGGAGGTTGACATCTAATGCTAATTTAGTTTATATGTTAATTAGCTAGATACTATTGGAAGGGTAGTAGACTCAATGCCTACTACCCTTCAAAACATGTAAAGAAAAAACAGGTATGGTAATTGCTTTGTTGAGTGCTTTTATAGTTTGTTATCAATAGTTATTCAAGGTGCAAGTTTTCAGTGAAATAGATAACGTAATACACCTGTTGGGTATATATTTGAATTCTCATTTGTTGTGGGGTAAAACATTCTTTGCCTTAATAATTTTAAATTAGGTAAGGTACGTACTAAGGTAGTATGTTTTATTGAGTGCATTAATAATTTTTTTAAATCATCATATCCAAGTTGGAGTATTCAGGTGGGAGGAGAGAATATAAGTGATGATAGTTTAGCTGAGGTATCTCACAAAAGGGAGGCAGAGTTTATGGGTATTCTCTTCAATCTGATCCGACCTACAGAGAGGAAGGAATTCCTGACATGATTGCATCTAATGAAATCACCGAAATGAAAAATAATTATCGTGGCCTAAATCTTACAGGTAAACGCTGGATCAGATTATAATGTGTAGAAAATTGAGTGTATATATATTTTTTAGTGGGTAGATTTATACGAGTATTTTTTTTTCACTTTTTAATATCAATGGATCAGTTTCCTATATGATGTCTGATGATTTTTGTGCCCGTAGACTTGAAATTTTCTTACAGTGGTAGAAAAAGGCATTCTTTACAACTGTGGAGTTGAAAATAAAACGAAAGGTTTTGTTTATAGTGCTAAAGAAATATCTCTGAACCCGTAAAAATTGATGGCCGGGTACACTACATTCTACAATTCATTCAAGATTAGCACACACGTAGACGGTCGAATGGATGATGTAGTTTAGCTGTTGAGAATTGGGCTTTTCTTTTTATTGATAACAATGCATGAACAAGCTAATTATCTAACTACGCCCGGTTACTGATTGTGGGACGATCCAAAAGAAAATAAAATCTAATACCAATATGAGCTCTGCCGAGCCATGCTCTATAGCATCCCCGAATGAAGGGGTCTGCGTACATGAGATCAAGGTAAGAATAATAAGGTTATGTGGCCCATGTTTAATGAAACAAAATCAATGATGTGCACATAGAACATGATACTCATTGATGATAGTGTGAGTAAAGCGTAAAAGATTGGGAAAAATATTTGATGGGGGCGTTTTCTGATGGGGGCATGGGGGACATATAATGTCTTGACACGTGTCTTTGTTATAACCTGATTCCATCAAATTTTGTTTCCCAATATATAAAAAAGTGTATTTTTGGTGAAAATAATGGTTATCTTAATTGGTGATATTTTACCCTTTATATTTTTGGTAACAAAATTTGTTAAAACAATTGATTGGAAAAACACATGTCATGACATGATTTGTCCCCCATGCCCCCATCATAAAACGCCCCCATCAAAAAATTATTCGAAAGATTGTCAATTACTCTCTTTAACTTTTAGTATGCAGAAGTATTACTGGGTTTTGCATATGTGAGGGGAAGATCCGTTTCACAGAGAAAGAAATATTACAAGTGCCAAGGATGGTGCAAAGAAATGGTAATGCCGGATGAAAAGGACAATCAAACTACAATAATCCTACCAAAATATTCAGTTTATCAATTGGATGACCAGTTCAACAAATCAAAATTATAGCCACGGGGCGAGGCCCTCCCACACCCAATCAAAAATACATTGTCACGGGACGGGGTTCCCGCGCACACCAAATTAAAAAGAAAAAAAATGCCCGATGCGTAGCACGGGCTCAAATCTAGTATTACTTAACAATCAAACACTTACACACACGGTACAATCGTCGTCGTACAGAACAAAACATACATAAAATATCAAGCAAAGCGAAACATAAATAAATAAATAATCTAGAAAATGTTACTAGCCATTGATCGATGTAGTGCTACTGTCGCTTCACTAGAATAGTCGATCAATATGTAACATCACAGTGATCTCATTTTATAATGTACCATTATATATAGTTCTAGCCGTTGATGGATCCCGTGCTACGGGAAATACTAATTAGTATTCACCCTCCGTAACCTCAACAATATTCTCGTAGGATTTGACTGATGCGGATTGACATATCTTCCTTTGAAAAAACCATTTCCTCTTGAAATGCCTTTGAACCAACCATGGCAGTGAAGTCCATCACAGCAAAGGTCGTTAAGTCCACACCTTTCACCCTTAAGGGAACATGGTAGACACGTTGCTCGACTTGATAGGCCTTTAGTGCAGAGTAGTCCAGGGAAGCATACGGCACCGTCGCGAAATGCACAACTTTTACCTTTTTTCGATTCATGCCGCCTGGGCTGCAGAGTAAAAAGAAAACAAAAAGATGATAGAAAACACACAGAAAATACTTGTATCCTTGTTTCTCTCCATCTGATCGATCTTGTTATTTCAAATTTCTTGTGTTGTGAATTTTACTCGTTATATTTGTATAATTTCCTAAACATATATATATATATTCCGTAATGGACTGTGGTCCACATCCGCTCCCAATAATGTTCCTATCTCATCAGAGTGGGTATATGTGGACTTATGGTTGAGATTTTGAATTGTGCATGCACTGGGCTGCAACCAACAGTTCGTAATTATCCGTGTTAGATGCGCTTCTGACGCATTAGTGACATTATATTCATGTATCATGAAGTACACTAATGGTGTTTAAATTTTTTGTGCAAGTGCATAGAGTAGTTGTGACAGTACTAAAACAACCCATCCACTGAACAATCAGTTCGTTGTTGATTTAAATTAAATTTGACCGTTTTTAACAACCATTACCTCCCAAAAATAACCTTACCATCATTTGTGTTATCCTTGCGTATTCTTATTGACATCGAAAAAAACTTCTCATTGAATACTTTCATTTTTTATATATAAAATAGGCATTAACACCATTATTTAGTTGTAATATTTTCTTTGGTATCGTCGATAATCTTACAAATTAAATAAAAGTTATTGATATTTTTTTGTTTATTATTGTTACAAAATTTTAGACATTGTAAAAGGCCCTACGAAAAATTTCGCACAGACAGGGCCCTTCTAGACACAGGATCGGGCTCGCACCGAGGAGACCAAAGTAATCCTAAGTTTAAACACCGCTGGTCGGCCTTTATCTTGTTGGTACTGATGGTGTAGTCCTTAAATATCTTTACGGAAACAAGAATCAAGAAGAAGAAGAAGAAAGTACTGTGGAGGAGGGTATTCATATGTACAGAGCAACACTGGATTCAACAGGGAATTTCAGTCTTTACAAGGAAAAAATTGATGGGAATGTTAGTGGTCATGAAGAATATTCTGTTCTGGTACTCTGGTACAATCATGGCCAGTTGGTCATATGATTTTCCTTGAGAAATGCATAATTGCAGTGCTGGCATTTGCTTATTTTGTTGCGCTGATAGTGTGCTGTGCTTGTTGCTCGTTCTGTTGCGGTTTGCTGTTTGTTGTGTTTGCTGGGCTTTGCTTATTACTTGCTTTGTTGCACATTATCCTTTAGAACATACATGTATTAAGATTTAGATCGTATGATAGAATTTTAATTCATCAATATATGTGTGATATTCACAATCTATATCTATATTTATTGTAAAGCATTTGATCCGTCTTCAGTAAATGCAGTATCTATAGTTATCCCTGTTGCTAGCTCTATCTTATATCTGTTTCGGTTGTTGACTAGATGGGGGCATACATCTGGGCTTTGAGTCCCACGAATTTGACTTATTTTGACAAGGTTTGACCGAACCTACTACTTAACAAAACCCTAAAATCTAACTTCTTTCTTCTTTGTTTCTTCCTTGCCCTCCTCTCCAGATCTCTCTCGCTCCAGCCGCCATAAACCCTAGACCAAAAGAAATCATCAAATTCGAGTGCAGAAAACCAAACCAGAATCACCGAAAGCTGGGGGTTATAAATTGTTTCTTCCTTCCCCTTGTGCAATTGCGAAATTAGGAAATCTGAATTGTGTTTCCAAATTTGGTTTGATTTCCTGTTTTTGGTCTTAATATTATTGAAGCCTATATAACAGGCTCTAGTTTTTTGTCAATCTATTAATTTTGCAAAAGTTTTTATTATTTATATTATCCAATCTACGGCGTCACATTAAGGTTTTGAAAATGGCATCTTCATCTCCATCTCGAGCAAGTGATCTCGCGTATCATAAGAAACATATTGATCCGTCGGAACCCAAGGACCTGGAATGACAAGCGATGTGGTCAAGATTGGTGGTGGCACAAGATCTTGCATCTACCGAGGATGAAAAACTATCAGTCAAGCGGCAGAAAGAAGAGTTGAAGGATGCGGCTAAGGAGAGGCTGAGAGAGTTGAAATCAAAGGCGGCCTGTACTCCAAAACTGCGGGGCCTAACACTTACTGAGGCTAAAAAGATGGAGAAGAAAATCAAGAAACTGTCGGCGAGGGCATCAAAGTGGGTATCAAAGAACGCTGAGAAGTGCATGAAGGCATTCGAAGAGTATATGAATGAGAAAAAGAGGATGGCAAGTGATAAATGTCTAGGCTAGGCTGAAACTTTCCAGCTTTGGGTTTTATGACTCTTGCAGCATAGCTAGGAGAAACCTGGAGCTTCTAAAAGACAAAATACCAATACCAATGCATGTTGTGTGAGTGTCGTGTAGGTTAAATCTTTTATTAACGCACTACTATTAACCTTTGATTTTTATATCGATAAATTTTGGTGTTTTTGTTTAATGAATTGCTCGAGATAAATATTCCGCAGAAGCCTTAAATAGAACCATGCATATATGATTACTTGAGCTTGCCGTGTTGGGTTGAGTATTAATTACCTGATTAGATGTGCTGAACATACTGCTGAAGGCTTAGAATCACACAACTGGCACACTATAAAGACTCATGCATACTAGCCAACGCATCAGTTACATCCAACAACATGAAAACACCTTAGACGATCGTGGTCTCTTCCCATTTACCATAAGCGTCATAACTTTATTCAATCTCCTTCCGAAACTCTTCATCCACTTTGAAGCTTCTTGTATTGAGCCAAAGTTTGAGTTTATTCAGGATCTCTGGTAGCTTTTATTATAAAATCAACTGCAACTTTGAAATTGTTATGCGGAGAAGTTTGTTGGTGAATAATTCCACCAGACCGCCTAATATAAAATTCTTTAAAGGCTCAATTTAAATTCATCAAAACAACATTCAGTTGAATTGTGTACTTAAAATTCTTTACTTCAACTACTTCCTTTACTAGTTGAATCCTCCTCTTTGAATAATACGTTTTTGAATATTTCTTTAGGCGTTGGCCCAGATTCTTCTCCACTTTGTCCTGATCATGTAGTTAGAATCAGCTTCCAGAAATCTCCGTTTCTTTCTAGAGAGATTTAAACAAACATTTAAAGTTTAAATCCTTAGGGATATTTTGACTTAGGTGTCCATAAAATGGTATGTCTTTGTGTTTGGTGCCTAAGTTAGTCCAACTTTAAGTTAGGTGCCCAGTGGGTCTCAGTTAACGTATTGACTTAACAGATGATCAGTTGACCGTTAAAAATTTTATTTTAATTTTAATTAATAAAAAGAATACTTAACGGCGTTAATGGCCGTTTCAAATAACACTTCATCATCTACGGGAACGACATTATCAAAATAAAAAATCAGAAGAACGGATTCTAGATAAAAAATCCCCCGATGATGAATCAAAATACCAACAAACAAGTAATCAAAGAAATAAAAGAACAACACCCAGATCCCAAGATCCCAATTTTGATGTATCACAGCAAATATTCTTCCTGGATCTAAAAAAAGAACCAAAAGATCCCAATTTTGATGTATCATAAACTACCAAAACCAATAGCAACCAAAAGGGAAAGAAAAACGGTAGATGAAAACCAAAATAGTGCCATTAATGAATCACAGCAATAGTTTCTCCCACGATTTAAGAGGAAATTCATCGCGTCTGCACCCATATGAAGCACAGCAATAGTTTCTCCCACGATTTAAGAGGAAATTTATCTATGATGACAGAGTGTCTTTTCCTATGCTGACAGTCATAGTGATTTCTTATACCACTGTGTGTTATTTTTTTTAAACGTATCCAGCACTCAGCAGTATACTTTGATGGAATCAATTCGGCAAAAATGATTTTTGATGTCTTTATCAGGGCTTTGATGTCAGGAACAACCATCATAAGTTAATCAGAGCTTTGATCGCAAACTCCTTGACTGACGGAATTGCACCATTATACGTACATTGTAGCTTGGAGAGTGATGGTATTGGTTTACAAAGATTGGAACCCAGAGAATCATTCGATTTTAAACTTGGAGTAGTTTATGAACTCTATACTGTCATAAGTTACCGGTTTAATTTTTGGACGAAAATGCATTTCGTTTTCACGATGAGCCATAAATATAAATACACTCGGAAATATGTTGCTAATACCATGGCTGTCATATCCTCATATGGTATCCAAGAACAACACCGGACGATGATTTGTAGACTTTTTCAGAGAGTAGCACTAGTTGTTTTCATACTAGAAATCATGTGTTATATAGTCCGTATAAGGTGATTTTCCCCTTGGGTTGACGAGTTGCTTGCCACAGTTTTCATAAACTCCCCTTGGATTGACGAGTTGGGAATGGCAAGTCGCTTTCCACAGTTGGCCTTCCGTCAAACTCTGATGTGGGAGGAAAATAATTCGAACTCTTATCCACCTGATCAGAAAGGAAGTAAGAAAAATAATTATACCTGATGGGCTTTGGCCGGTTTAGTCCCACAACGCCGGTAGTGCGAAACACAAGTGTCTTTAGATATCCTGAGCTTCTCCATAAGGTTGTCTCTTCGGGGACATCCGAGAAAAGCAACCAGCCTTTACGCAAGGCTAGATGATACAAGGAGGATGATGCCATGCTCATGGCCCTCAACGTCATACACATACACACATACACCCATGGCCTAGGTCACGGATTACCATGGACTAGGCATCGGAATGGGAGTGAGGCGACGACCCAATGTTTTTTTATATTTTTTCGTCCTTTTTTAGGTAGAGTAACTGCTTGTAGTTACTCATCATCTTCTGTGACAGAAACCGTACAAGTAATGTGGTCACTAGTGGTAGAAGTAATGGAAGCAGCGGCAGCAGCAGTCCTTGTTGTAGCAATATGGAAGCAGACACCTTGAGCTTACATCTCGTGGGGGAGACTTGCTACTCCGTGAACAAATTGGGAAAGGTGCTCTAAGTATTAGATTTGTTTTTATTTTTTTGAAGTTGGAAGTTGTTTTACGGATCTTTGATATCTGATATTGTCGGCTGTCAGGCTCATGTGCGACTGTGTATCATGGTCTTTGGTGTAGCTCCGTATGTTCACTTTTCATGTGGGCATTTTAATACTGGATGTTTAATAATATTAATCCTAGATTATAGGGAATAGCCTTTCTTGTTAGAAACTTAGCTGTCTTTTTCTATTAATTCCAGTATGTTTTTAGTTTTACTTGGAAGTACAATCAATTAAGAGTAACAAAATACCTAGTACGTTCATTTCTAGTTTTTGCTCACTTTTGTTATTTTTCATATCTTGCTCACTCTCTATTAAAAACATTAACATAAGCCACGAAAACCTTAAAAGAAAAGTGAAGATTGACAAGAACACAAAAGGAAGTCAATTCAATAATTTAAAGAATCTTGGTAAACTTTTTGCTGCATGATCTTGCCGATCGCCACCACTAGCTAGAAAGTACTCAGCAAAAAACAGCAGAAAAACAACATAATTTCTTTGAGTTAATCAATAAAGAGCTGTATTCTTGAACCTCCATCAATCTCACGAAAACAGCAGAAAAGACCGTTTTTTCTATTATTTATATCATATCTTCGTCTTCTGTTCACGCACGACCTGGCATTCAATTTGATTTCTTCATCACTCCAGCATGAAAGGCTGCAACTATTTAACCTTGGTGAAGACACACACCAACTCGGCTTGACAAGCGTTCCCACAATTCCCTCTCTCCTTTTCAGCTGCTGCCGCCGTCACAAGAATTAGTTTAGTTTTTTTTTTTTTTTTTTTTGTTGATTGAATCATACAGCATAATGATCTCTCCAGACGAAGTTAAGCTAGCTGATTTTATTTGGACACCTTATATGAGAACATAATTTAGCGATTCATCAAAAAAAAAAAAAAAAAAAAGGGAAATCAAAATTGTGTTTCCTAATTTGGTTTGATTTCCAGTTTTTGGTCTTAATATTTTGATTTCCGGTTTTAATATTATTGAAGCCTATATAAGAGGCCTAGAATTCTTCCAACTCTCCGGCTTGTTTTTCTTTTTACATCAGAAACATGAAGTCTCTACAGGTGATGATTCTCTCCACGATCTCCTTACTTCTTCTACTACCGTTACTAGTTGTTGAATCCTCATCTTTGAATCATACAACTTCTTCCATCAACAACACAAAAAAAGGTAATTCATCTCTTTCAACTTCTCTAAATAATGATACTTCAATTCTTTCTCCTTCTCTAAATAATTATTCTTTCATCACCAACATCACAAGAGGTTCATCCATTTCTACTTTTGAGAATCATACTTCAAGTCGTTGGCTTTCTCCCACTGGGAACATTGCTTTTGGTTTCTACTTCGCCCAATCATGTCCAGATTCTTCACCAGATTTTCCTTATCAATATGGACTTGGTATCTACTTTGCCAAATCTCCATCTACAACCTTGGTTTGGACAACTAATCGCTACTATGATAAACCATCTTTAGTTCTCTTAACCGGGGAAGGAAAATTGGTGCTGCGATCTTCGGCAAAGAGGAAGCCTTAATACCCGGCATACAAAAACCAATTTCATATGCAAGGATGCTAGATAATGGAAACTTTGTGTTATATGGTAATTTATCTCAAATTCTTTGGCAAAGTTTTGATCACCCTACTGATACCATTCTCGGTGGTCAAAGTTTAAGATCTGGAGTTGATCTTATTTCTGGTGGAAGCAGATTATCAATTCAGGAGATCAATGGTGCAGTGGCAATATATACAAAAACCTCAAAGAGTGTAATATCAGATGCGCTTGAAGGTTCACTGAGGCAGAGCCGGTCCTGATGTGCGACCGCACAGGGCCCAGCTCTGCCGAGGGCCTTTTTTCCAGACCAAAATTCATACACTAAAATAAAAAAAAATCTTTACCGTGACCGAACACAACCTATGGGGACAGTACTAAAACAACCCATCCACTGAACAATCAGTTCGTTGTTGATTTAAATTAAATTTGACCGTATTTAACAACCATTACCTCCCAAAAATAACCTTACCATCATTTGTGTTATCCTTGCGTATTCTTATTGACATCGAAAAAAACTTCTCATTGAATACTTTCATTTTTTATATATAAAATAGGCATTAACACCATTATTTAGTTGTAATATTTTCTTTGGTATCGTCGATAATCTTACAAATTAAATAAAAGTTATTGATATTTTTTTGTTTATTATTGTTACAAAATTTTAGACATTGTAAAAGGCCCTACGAAAAATTTCGCACAGGGCCCTTCTAGACACAGGATCGGCTCTGCACTGAGGAGACCAGTAATCCTAAGTTTAAACACCGCTGGTCAGCTTTATCTTGTTGGTACTGATGGTGTAGTCCTTAAATATCTTTACGGAAACAAGAATCAAGAAGAAGAAGAAGAAAGTACTGTGGAGGAGGGTATTCATATGTACAGAGCAACACTGGATTCAACAGGGAATTTCAGTCTTTACAAGGAAAAAATTGATGGGAATGTTAGTGGTCATGAAGAATATTCTGTTCTGGTACTCTGGTACAATCATGGCCAGTTGGTCATATGATTTTCCTTGAGAAATGCATAATTGCAGTGCTGGCATTTGCTTATTTTGTTGCGCTGATAGTGTGCTGTGCTTGTTGCTCGTTCTGTTGCGGTTTGCTGTTTGTTGTGTTTGCTGGGCTTTGCTTATTACTTGCTTTGTTGCACATTATCCTTTAGAACATACATGTATTAAGATTTAGATCGTATGATAGAATTTTAATTCATCAATATATGTGTGATATTCACAATCTATATCTATATTTATTGTAAAGCATTTGATCCGTCTTCAGTAAATGCAGTATCTATAGTTATCCCTGTTGCTAGCTCTATCTTATATCTGTTTCGGTTGTTGACTAGATGGGGGCATACATCTGGGCTTTGAGTCCCACGAATTTGACTTATTTTGACAAGGTTTGACCGAACCTACTACTTAACAAAACCCTAAAATCTAACTTCTTTCTTCTTTGTTTCTTCCTTGCCCTCCTCTCCAGATCTCTCTCGCTCCAGCCGCCATAAACCCTAGACCAAAAGAAATCATCAAATTCGAGTGCAGAAAACCAAACCAGAATCACCGAAAGCTGGGGGTTATAAATTGTTTCTTCCTTCCCCTTGTGCAATTGCGAAATTAGGAAATCTGAATTGTGTTTCCAAATTTGGTTTGATTTCCTGTTTTTGGTCTTAATATTATTGAAGCCTATATAAGAGGCTCTAGTTTTTTGTCAATCTATTAATTTCGCAAAAGTTTTTATTATTTATATTATCCAATCTACGGCGTCACATTAAGGTTTTGAAAATGGCATCTTCATCTCCATCTTGAGCAAGTGATCTCGCGTATCATAAGAAACATATTGATCCGTCGGAACCCAAGGACCTGAAATGACAAGCGATGTGGTCAAGATTGGTGGTGGCACAAGATCTTGCATCTACCGAGGATGAAAAACTATCAGTCAAGCGGCAGAAAGAAGAGTTGAAGGATGCGGCTAAGGAGAGGCTGAGAGAGTTGAAATCAAAGGCGGCCTGTACTCCAAAACTGCGGGGCCTAACACTTACTGAGGCTAAAAAGATGGAGAAGAAAATCAAGAAACTGTCGGCGAGGGCATCAAAGTGGGTATCAAAGAACGCTGAGAAGTGCATGAAGGCATTCGAAGAGTATATGAATGAGAAAAAGAGGATGGCAAGTGATAAATGTCTAGGCTAGGCTGAAACTTTCCAGCTTTGGGTTTTATGACTCTTGCAGCATAGCTAGGAGAAACCTGGAGCTTCTAAAAGACAAAATACCAATACCAATGCATGTTGTGTGAGTGTCGTGTAGGTTAAATCTTTTATTAACGCACTACTATTAACCTTTGATTTTTATATCGATAAATTTTGGTGTTTTTGTTTAATGAATTGCTCGAGATAAATATTCCGCAGAAGCCTTAAATAGAACCATGCATATATGATTACTTGAGCTTGCCGTGTTGGGTTGAGTATTAATTACCTGATTAGATGTGCTGAACATACTGCTGAAGGCTTAGAATCACACAACTGGCACACTATAAAGACTCATGCATACTAGCCAACGCATCAGTTACATCCAACAACATGAAAACACCTTAGACGATCGTGGTCTCTTCCCATTTACCATAAGCGTCATAACTTTATTCAATCTCCTTCCGAAACTCTTCATCCACTTTGAAGCTTCTTGTATTGAGCCAAAGTTTGAGTTTATTCAGGATCTCTGGTAGCTTTTATTATAAAATCAACTGCAACTTTGAAATTGTTATGCGGAGAAGTTTGTTGGTGAATAATTCCACCAGACCGCCTAATATAAAATTCTTTAAAGGCTCAATTTAAATTCATCAAAACAACATTCAGTTGAATTGTGTACTTAAAATTCTTTACTTCAACTACTTCCTTTACTAGTTGAATCCTCCTCTTTGAATAATACGTTTTTGAATATTTCTTTAGGCGTTGGCCCAGATTCTTCTCCACTTTGTCCTGATCATGTAGTTAGAATCAGCTTCCAGAAATCTCCGTTTCTTTCTAGAGAGATTTAAACAAACATTTAAAGTTTAAATCCTTAGGGATATTTTGACTTAGGTGCCCATAAAATGGTATGCCTTTGTGTTTGGTGTCTTTAAGTTAGTCCAACTTTAAGTTAGGTGCCCAGTGGGTCTCATTAACGTATTGACTTAACAGATGATCAGTTGACCGTTAAAAATTTTATTTTAATTTTAATTAATAAAAAGAATACTTAACGGCGTTAATGGCCGTTTCAAATAACACTTCATCATCTACGGGAACGACATTATCAAAATAAAAAATCAGAAGAACGGATTCTAGATAAAAAATCCCCCGATGATGAATCAAAATACCAACAAACAAGTAATCAAAGAAATAAAAGAACAACACCCAGATCCCAAGATCCCAATTTTGATGTATCACAGCAAATATTCTTCCTGGATCTAAAAAAAAAGAACCAAAAGATCCCAATTTTGATGTATCATAAACTACCAAAACCAATAGCAACCAAAAGGGAAAGAAAAACGGTAGATGAAAACCAAAATAGTGCCATTAATGAATCACAGCAATAGTTTCTCCCACGATTTAAGAGGAAATTCATCGGGTCTGCACCCATATGAAGCACAGCAATAGTTTCTCCCACGATTTAAGAGGAAATTTATCTATGATGACAGAGTGTCTTTTCCTATGCTGACAGTCATAGTGATTTCTTATACCACTGTGTGTTATTTTTTTAAACGTATCCAGCACTCAGCAGTATACTTTGATGGAATCAATTCGGCAAAAATGATTTTTGATGTCTTTATCAGGGCTTTGATGTCAGGAACAACCATCATAAGTTAATCAGAGCTTTGATCGCAAACTCCTTGACTGACGGAATTGCACCATTATACGTACATTGTAGCTTGGAGAGTGATGGTATTGGTTTACAAAGATTGGAACCCAGAGAATCATTCGATTTTAAACTTGGAGTAGTTTATGAACCCTATACTGTCATAAGTTACCGGTTTAATTTTTGGACGAAAATGCATTTCGTTTTCACGATGAGCCATAAATATAAATACACTCGGAAATATGTTGCTAATACCATGGCTGTCATATCCTCATATGGTATCCAAGAACAACACCGGACGATCATTTGTAGACTTTTTCAGAAAGTAGCACTAGTTGTTTTCATACTAGAAATCATGTGTTATATAGTCCGTATAAGGTGATTTTCCCCTTGGGTTGACGAGTTGCTTGCCACAGTTTTCATAAACTCCCCTTGGATTGACGAGTTGGGAATGGCAAGTCGCTTTCCACAGTTGGCCTTCCGTCAAACTCTGATGTGGGAGGAAAATAATTCGAACTCTTATCCACCTGATCAGAAAGGAAGTAAGAAAAATAATTATACCTGATGGGCTTTGGCCGGTTTAGTCCCACAACGCCGGTAGTGCGAAACACAAGTGTCTTTAGATATCCTGAGCTTCTCCATAAGGTTGTCTCTTCGGGGACATCCGAGAAAAGCAAACAGCCTTTACGCAAGGCTAGATGATACAAGGAGGATGATGCCATGCTCATGGCCCTCAACGTCATACACATGGCCTAGGTCACGGATTACCATGGACTAGGCATCGGAATGGGAATGAGGCGACGACCCAATGTTTTTTTTTTCGTCCTTTTTTAGGTAGAGTAACTGCTTGTAGTTACTCATCATCTTCTGGTAACAGAAACAATACAAGTAATGTGGTCACTAGTGGTAGAAGTAATGGAAGCAGCGGCAGCAGCAGTCCTTGTTGTAGCAATATGGAGGCAGACACCTTGAGCTTACATCTCGTGGGCGAGACTTGCTACTCCGTGAACAAATTGGGAAAGGTGCTCTAAGTATTAGATTTGTTTTTATTTTTTTGAAGTTGGAAGTTGTTTTTCGGATCTTTGATATCTGATATTGTCGGCTGTCAGGCTCATGTGCGACTGTGTATCATGGTCTTTGGTGTGGCTCCGTATGTTCACTTTTCATGTGGGCATTTTAATACTGGATGTTTAATAATATTAATCCTAGATTATAGGGAATAGCCTTTCTTGTTAGAAACTTAGCTGTCTTTTTCTATTAATTCCAGTATGTTTTTAGTTTTACTTGGAAGTAAAATCAATAAAGAGTAACAAAATATCAGCATTAAGATAGTACGTGCATTTCCAGTTTTTGCTCACTTTTGTTATTTTTCATATCTTGCTCACTCTATATTAAAAAAACATTAACATAAACGAAGATTGACAAGAACACAAAAGGAAGTCAATTTAATAATTGAAAGAATCTTGGTAAACTTTTTGTTGCATGATCTTGCTGATCGGCACCACTAGCAGAAAACAGCAGAAAAACAACATAATTTCTTTGAGTTTATCAATAAAGAGCTGTATTCTTCAACCTCCATCCGTCTCACGAAGCCAGCAGAAAGACCGTTTTTTTCTCTTATTTATCATATCTTCGTCTTCTGTTCACCCACGACCTGGCATTCAATTTGATTTTTTCATCACTCGCCAGCATGAAAGGCTGCAACTATTTAACTTTGGTGAAGACACACACCAACACGGCTTGACAAGTGTTACCACAATTCCCTCTTCTTCATCTGTTATTCTCCTAGCCGTTACAGATGAGCATCGACCATGGCAATCATCAACAAAAATTTTAGACAACAATAAACCTTACACCTTCTTCTCAGCAAAACCAAACACAACTTCTATTATCATCACAACTTTGCGGCGAACTAAAAACTAATAACCATGAACACATTACCGAATTTTTAACTTTCTCTCCCTCTCCTCTATCCCTCTCCTCTATCCCTCTCCTCTCTCCCTCTCACCTTGCTTTGATACTAAATGTAGGATAGATACAAGAGAGATGAGAGAATGTAGAGCTGGTACGGAAAAACCTTCTGTATAAGGCTGGAAATGGTGAATTTTCCATGGATAGTTTCATTCGACTTCATGATGGAGGACATAGCTTACCATCGTCGGCTTTGATCATCCCACTAGGCATTTGATTAGGACATTGCATAATGATCCGAACACTTTGGTGCATCTCTTCGATACGGATACAGTAACGATCATAGCGATCTCCTCTGGGACCTACTGGTACGTCAGGATCCGATTGTTCATGAACATCCTAAGGTGTTGCTCTTCTCGAATCCTAGCATACCCCTGAACCTATTAACATTACACCAACGAATCCTAAATCCTTTGCTTGATGTGCAGTGACAGTACCAATATCCGCAAAAAAGAATTAAACAACTACATTAATATAATAATAATTCGGTGTATCTTACAAAGGTGATAAACGATGCCTTATATATGCATCACAAACCTTAGACGACTTTCCTAAAACTCTTGGAATCCTATACCATAATGAACTCTTCTAGAATAACCAAACTCTAAACCTAAAATGACTTGTACCTCAAGTTAACTTTATCTTCACACTTATTGTCGAGCCAACAGGCCGTGTTAACTTGTGCTAGTTGCTTCACTGTCCACTTCACCATATCTTGGTTTAACCTCCAACATATATGAGAGAAAGTTTCCAAGAGGTTTTGCACCACTGCAATCATGATTAGGATATATTCTCTGCTCGAACTTTGCACTTGATGTCGTTTCAGTTAATGCTCACAAAATGGGCGCAAAATAAGGATGCTGCAGAGTTTCTCTATTGGTCTCCTTCTTGGATCCCAGGAACAAAGGGACTTAATCAGACCAATAGCCTCCGAGCTGGCATAAGGTAGCATTGTTGAAATTCCATATGCACGTACTTGAGGAAAATTGTAACCGCGTGAATTCGCAAGTTGAATTCCCTCAGCCCAGGACTCATGAGTTGGACTTCCAATTATACCGCATATCCGATCTGTTGGATTCAAACCATGAAAAAGAGGACAAAAAGAATATAGTTCGTCCATTGTAGCACTAACCACCCAGATATCTACAACAGAGTTACGAAACCGAGTTTAACAACACTTCAGGTGCGCGGTACCACGACCACGTAGTAACATAATATGAACAAGGTGATTCAGAGTCGATTTTCCAAACTTGCCCATAATCTAAACAAGCTGATTCAAAATCAATTTGCTTAGCTTGGCTAGATGAAGCGTGTCGTATGCGTCAAAAATAATTTCACTTTCTCACTCTACTAAATATTAATGAAGTACGTGATAAGAAAGAGTTCGTATCCACAGAGAGGGGATTGTTGTTATGCAATTTTCAGATTCTTTAGTAACCAAAATAACCCAAGAGTGTGTTTTGTTTTTATCAAATTAATAAAGCTAAATAAAGCAAAGGAAATAATAGGAATAATCAATAAAGAGAAGATATTGGTCAAGGGATAATATCATTCACAAACATGTATTTTCATAAATGATTAGAATTGGTAATTTAATCTCGCAATTATCAAAAGTCTTAGGATATCTTGATTGCAAGAGTATCCCGTTTATTTCCTGATTTTATCACAAACAACATTAAAAGATGCTATTGTGAATTCTACTTAAAAAGCAACCTAAAGTGTAAAAGCACAATTAGGTTTAACTCCCCAAAAGCAATAGGTTCTATGAAATAAGACTAATCAATGCAAAAAAACGTGTAATATCACTAATTCGTTTTAACAAAGGTTATGATTCATATGCGATTAAAAAGATGTATCACTACAAGTAATAACCACAAGATGCTACTAGAAATCAGAGATAACAACTTTTACGTATTGAAAACCCTAATATAGCTATAGAGATGAAAACAAATCCAATTGATTCCGGACTCAACCAAACTAGCATTCAAATCATATGATAATATAAACGATGAATCATAAACGATATAATTGAGACAAAACTAATTCATAGAATCAAATAACATGCTAGAAGAAATCAACTTTTATCCCATAACCAATTATTGTATTTAGCTACTCATATTAATGGAGTTCATCATCATAATATACAAAGAAAGAAGATGAAACATAAAAGAAATCAAACCCTAGAAGTAGTTCTCTGTAAAAGCTCCAAGAATAAAATAAAACGTTATATCCAAAAGTTAGTAGAACTTTTCTTTTTGTAGCTTTTTTTCCTTCCAAAATTAGGTCCAAGTCTTCAAAGTCCATTAGATAGAAATCCACCAAGCCCACAAGTGAGAGAAACCCATGTAAAAAATATGTCCCAAAAGTGCTCACCGGAAAACTGGGTTTTTGGCCGGAATACGGCACCGGAAAGTAGCTCAGGTGACCGGCAAAGTCCACCCGGTCACCGGTCAACGAGTCAGCACGGTCGGGTCAACTAAGTGAACTCGGGTCAAGCACCGAGTCATACCGAGTCAACTCAATGACTGGTCATGCCCTAAATCACTTTGCAGGCCATATGCCACTGTTGCACTGCCAGCCATGATGGATGTGCTTCACTAGTTTATCCAGCCATGTTAGCCCTGTCTTACACCATCTGTAACTTAACTTTCAAATGCCTGCAACTCAACCATCTTTCCCAGGCCATAAACAAGATAGTTCCATGATTGCGCTTCAATACCTCACAGCCAAGATGGCCCTTCTCTGCACTGCTTCCTTGGCTTGTTCTCCTTGGATGCAACCCATAGCAACATCAGTTCCATTACACCACCAAAAATCAGTTGCGCCAACTGCAATAACTTCAGTCGAACTGCACAACAGTAGCTAGTTTCATTTCACACTTCCCTGAACTTCTACAGCTTCACCAGAACAACAGAAACACCACTAGTTCTCACGAATCCATGTACAGGTCCCAACAACTCCAGATTCTTGTTCTGTCTCTTGTCTCACCTCGAGCCTACAATACTCTTACCTGCGGTTCAGTCACAGATAGCCTTTGCACCACAAACCTGTCCACTGCATCTCAGTTCATCACCACAGTCATTCCTTGTGCGTCATCCACATTCTGCAACTTCTCAAATAGCTATCCCCTTACTGCAATATCTATAATATTCCTTTCTTCCCTGCACAGTCCAAGTCCAAGCATCCAACTTAACTGCATCATCTATAGCAGCTCATAACCACTTGCATTACATCATAACTGTACCACTCATTTAGACTTATCACCTGCAATTTATTGTAACAGTCACCAAACTCTTGAACAACTTACAGCTCACATTGCTGCTCACTTAATTCCTTTCGCAGCAACATCTTAGGCCATGCTAAATCTGTAGCAACGGCAACTCAGTTCAGTGCCATCAAATCTATCTCCAACTTAAAAAACCTGCTCAAACCCATCAGCCTCTCGCTCCACCTGCGACATCCTTCTCCATGCCTGCAATGCCTCCAGCAGCTTCAAACCCCAATTCCACAACATCAACCAATAGTTTCATTCACAGCTCTGCAACACAAGCCATCTCCTAACTTCAATTCTAGATCCTCTTTCCACTTTCAACACCAGCTAACCCATTGCACCAGAGCTCCAACCAATCAAGTGCCACTGCTTAATTCTTCATTCCAGCCTTGAGCCTACAACCCTTGAAACTACCATCACCAATTCCCAGCTGTAACCACCAGAAATTCCACTTAAGTCATCACTTACCCAAGGCAATCTCACACCAAACCCTTACTGTCAATTTCATACCCATCAGTAATCATTCTTGGTTCAATTCCTTCAGCTCAAGAACTCCAAATCCACATCAACCATCAATACCTCCAAATCATTCACACAATTTCAATCATAGGGCCTTCTTCATAGAAGCAGCTTCTGAACTTCTAACTCCAGCAACATCAACATACCCATGGAAATCTACAGCATCTTAAAACCCATTCTTCCTATCAGAAACAATGACTAGCAATAACTCCATAAATCAACAAAATTTGGGTTTTCTCCTTCTCAGATTAACAACAGATAACCACCAACACAACCACCAGAAACCCTTAGTCTCATCCAGCATCTGATGCCATCTTGTCCTTCGAAATCAACACAAACCCATTTGAACCCCCATTTTTTGTATCTTTGTCAATCTAAGCCCCTTCTCTCAAGAACATCAAACCCACAGAACCCTAATTCTAATTTCAATATCTTCTTATCTGTTCATAGATTGAATCATCTACAACCCCTCTTCAATTTCATCTCTTAGTTTCTCGATTTGACGGAAATCATCTCGAGCTTCCATTAATGGATTCAACCAATATTGGTGCATAGTTTTTCTGTTTCTCAAATTCATAAATGAATGAATGAGAAAACCAGTTTCTTGATTTAGGTTTAGGTAATGATTGGGGTGGTTATATGCACCCAACCATAGAATATCCACTCAGCTAGGAGCCCCTTTAACCTTGATTGGGTTCCCTAAAGTATTCGCCTAGGAAATGACAGCTTTGCCCCTTTATGCTCCAAATGAACGCTCTCTTTCGCCTTACACCAACGACAGCCGTCTTTTACTCCTCATATTCACTTTTTCTCTTTAATGAGAGTCATCACTAAAGTTGTCGTGCTTTTAAGACAGAAATTTGCATCACTAAAGCTGACATACTTTTCAGACAGAGATGGAGAAATAAAAGCAAATAATGACAAATAGTCCACCTCCAATGCTTTTTCCATGTTTCCTCTTCTTTTGATCCAAATGACTCCAGAGTACCTAAATACTCAAAAACAAAACATAAGATATATAATTAACAATAAAACTAGCAGAGAAAGCATAATCAATAGATAAATAAATAAGGTGTTTTAGACACCTATCACTAGAATCTGCAATCTTTTTAAGGTTTCCATCTTTCACCACCAGCAAGTGAGCTGGTTTTAGATCTCAATGCATATATCCACCAGGCCGGTACATCTTTGTAAGAGAGTGAGAGATTTTTCGAGACCAACCTTGTATTTGTCCATATCAATAGCCACTGCTACCCCAAAAATAAGACTCTTAGAGGGGCGGAGCCAGCCCATTGCGAGTGTGTGCATTTTCACTCCAACCTTGCTGACTCCAAATCCTAATATACGTCCAACCGAAAATTGCCAACCAAAGTAAATTTTTGCACTATATTTCCAAATTCTTAGCTCCGCCTTGGTTCTTGGACCCGGAAGTATCAAAATAAATCCAACGTGAGACTGAACAGTAATGTCAACCATTCATAATTGTTTTAGAATAGGGACAGCCTGATAGATTATTGTTCGATGGGCAATTTTACCCATATAAGCGCACACAGACTTGAATTAATCATAGCCGTAGAATTATGTATATCTGATCCTATCCATGGAGTATAAAAATCCCTAAACCTAAAACATAACAATCATAGATTATTATCAACTATGGAATGACATTTAGCGCAGTGCTATCCCCTAAAGTCCTTTGGTCACTGGATACCGAAGCGCTTGAATATCAGATTCTATTCGTCCAAGCCACCAAGTAGCAGCGCACTCAAGGTGAAACTTGGTCGAATGGTTTTTATTTTATGACTTAGGTTAATCTTAGTAGTTAGACTCTTAGCACAAGGTCCACTTTTTAATGTTATTCTACACGCGATTGCCCCACAGAATCCCTCTGCAAGGTCTCACGTTTTCTATTTGTGTATGGGTTATTCATCAATGACACGGATATCATAACCCTTTACTAGCAATAAGTCAATCAATAAACTACTACAGTTGTCCACCTAGAGCAATCAAATTAATCAATCATAGACATTTATTAAAGTAGAAGCAAACAATAATCATATGAAGAACTCAAAATAGATGCATATATTAATCCAAGTTAAATCTAGAACTTAGATTTCATCCTCAATCAATTGTGGGTTTAGCTACTCATGGATGTAGAAACGCCCATGTTAAATATATAAGAAAATGAAAGAGAAATTGTTAAGATGGTGAAATCGCTCCCAAAACCATAGCTTTTCTTCCTTGTGTTCTTCTCTCCAAAGGCGTGATTCAAAATTAAAAGATTAACTAGATTTTGTGCCCTGCTATGCCCGGGGGGTTCGCAAACTTGGTTCACCAATTCAATCTACAACTACAAATAAAATGGCATGGCTATGCACCAACTACAAATAAAATGCATCACTTCCTCTTTCTTTGAACCATATTTTTCATTCGGTTAAGCTCGGCTTCGCCTCGCCCGGTCCCGATATGATTTGGTATAGCGGGGATTCGGCTTCGCCTCGTCCAATCCCGACATGATTTTGTAAAGTTCGGCTTCGCCTCGCCTCGCCCCGATTTCATTTGGTTAAGCTTGGCTTCTCCTTACCCCATCCTAATTTGATCCCGATGCATTAAACCATCTTATTCTTTTAACAAAATTGACATGTCATAAATTTTTGATTTAGTGTGGATCACATTTATGTATAAACAAAGTATCACATAAAGATAACAAATATTACAACCACGCTATATGTGGTTCCGAACATAAAGATGGAAAATACTTCGAACTCAACCAATAACCCAAATCATTTGAAAAGAGAAGTAACCTAAGAAATATTGATTAACCTAAATATAAAAATATATTTAATGCATGTTTTACCTATTCCAGTTTTTCTTATTAGCCCCGGACAAACTTTGAATACATTTCCCTAAATTGTTTTTATTGGTTCCGGTAAACTGCTCGATGATTCCTTTAGTCTTTGCTTCTTTGCCTGGTTTGTATGCTCCACTCCAGTTTGGTATTTTTCATGGTGAAGGAGAAATCCATTTCCAATATCAATGAGGAAGATACTACGGATCTCAACTGCAGGGGTTGCACCAGCAGTTAACACGAAACTCTGAGCCACTTGATAATAATATCCATTAATTCATGTTTTCGCAATAAGTAAAAAATCTGAACTATTAAGATCAATATTAAGACCAAATCCACCACCCACACTGTAATAAATTATAAATACTTGGAATCAGAAATTTATGAATAACTAAGCTAATATCTAGCAAAAAATAAATCCAGTCAAAATAGTACGTAGCCCCAAAGTCCAGCTTGAATAGAAATTAGACTTGGACATGTTTTAACTTTCGAATTTTTAAGTGGTCACATATGAATTAGGATTGGGATTAATCTTATATTTTATGGAGAATTGTACTCTACATATAACCGTCTAAGCAAGACATGAATGGTGCTACTGCACAGCTCTTGAGGAACAGAAGATTAAAGAATTGGATATGAGGTCAGGTTGTCGTTGGAGCAGTACATGTGGCGTCTAAGTAAGTTCCTATTGAGAATGCTTGCATGAGTTTTTTGTTCGAAGAAAAAATTTATCAACACATCGTAATATGAGGACTTGTAAATTTTTGGATTTTGTGAAGTTTTGGCCAACATCTTTACAAAATACATACAAAATAAAACATGAAGAGAAAAGAAAACACACAGAATTGAATTGTAAAGATGATGCAAAGAACCATTATTAAATAAGATACATACCCTGGTGTTTGTAGGTGAAAATGGTTTCTGCTGATTTCGGTAATTTCAGGTGTGAAGGTGAGAAATAATTTAAACCCTAAACAATGTACTACAAGGGAGTACTTTAGATTCGAGAGATCAATCTGTACAAGTCCGGCCTAAACCAAGGAATGGCCATTCCAGACTTGCTTCGGTCACAAAGAGGAGGAGAAAGGAAGGTGATGAGACAAGAATAGTTGATTCTGGAAAAATAGTTATGTTACTACAACTTGTATCAGAAAAGTGGGAAGGCTAACAAGGTAAGCTAGAAGGTAGGTATTTTCTGAGTATTGTATATATTCCCGAATGAACTTGTTGTTCTGTGGAAATAGGTAAGACCTACTTCTACAAGTCGGAGTAAAACGTACTCTGGTATCATTAAGGAATGGGGAAGTAAATGGGAGGAGGTGGTAACCGTTTACATGGAATTGACGTTCCATAAAATTGTTAACGCATGGAATTGATGTTATATAAAACTGTTAACTTATGGAATTGATGTCTTGTGAACGTTTCACCTTTAACTCCCTGTATTTACTAACCGCCTCACCCTTATGACATTTCCTTATGACGGGCGTAGTGTACGCCGCACGCTGTAAACCGCCAAACCAATAACCAAATAGGATCCCCCAGTTTGTGATATGTGTTTAATATTTCGAATATTTTTGTGGAAAACATGTGGCATGTCGTTATTGCCCGGCAAGTCGAGTTTGGGAGACTTGGTAGATCGGTGACCTTCGACGGTCGAGATTTTTTATCTTAAGAGGAAAGGTAGTCGTTGATCATTGCACGCTTTCGCTTGTTGGTGGCCGCACAAGGAAGGCCATCATGGTGGCGCGGCTGGGTTGGCATGTCGTTAGCATGGCATGGTTTGGCATGGCCAAACTTAGGTTTTTGGGCCAAAGGTTACCATGCGTTGTCTGGTAACCTTGGATGGCTTGGATTTGATACGGGGATTAAAGGAAAACCGTTGATTGTTGCATGCCTTTGTTTTGGTAGCCACGTGGGGAAGGCCAGCAAGGTGGCATGGCTAGGTTAGCATGGCATTCCTTGGCGCAATTAGGTTGGCCTGGCATTCCTCGGCGTGGTTTGGCATGGCCAAACTAGGGTATCGGGCCAAAGTTTACCATGTGTCATCTGGTAACTTTGGATGAATAGGATTTGCTCTTGGGATTGAAGGGGGACCATTGATCATCGCACACCTTCATTTTGGGTAGCCGTGTAGGGAAAGCCACCATGGTGGCATGTCTAGGCTAGCATGGCATGCCTTGGCGCAGTTAGGTTGGCATGTCATGCCTTGGCGTGGTTTGGCTTGGAATGTAAGGCCAAGGGTTTGCCATGGGCGCATAGCTTGGATGGCTTTGGCTTGGCATGTAGGGCCAAGGGTTTTGCCATGGGTGTACGGCATGGCTAGCTTTGGCTAGGTGCTATTTTGGCTTGGCATGTGGGTCCAAGGGTTTTCCATGGGCGTATGGCGTGGCTAGCTTTGGCTAGGTGCGGTTTTGGCTGGATATATGGGGCCAAGGGTTTTCCATGGGCGCATGGCGTGAATAGCTTTGGCTAGGTACGGTTTTTGCTTGGCATGTAGGGCCAAGGATTTTCCATGGGCGCATGCCGTGGCTAGCTTTGGCTAGGTATATGACCAAGCTAGGGTTTTGGGCCAAAGATCATTTGGTAACCTTAGACGGCTAGGATATCCTCCTGGGATTGAAGGGCAACCGTTGATTATTGCACACCTTCGTTTTGGTACCCGCATATGGAATGACATCATGGTGGCGTGGCTAAGTTTGCATAGGGCCATGGCGAGGTGCGTTTGTCATGGCGTGGTAGGTGTGGCTGGCATGTTTTGCCATTGGCACATGGGTGCGGTTAGCATGGTTGGCATGCTTTGGCGCGGCTAGTGTGGATGTCATGGTTTTCCATTGGCATAAAGGTGTGGCTAGCATGGTTGGCATTCTTTGGCGCGGTTAGTGTGGATGTCATGGTTTGCCATTGGCATAAAGGTGCGGCTAGCATGGTTGGCATGCTCTGGCGCGGTTAGTGTGGCTGACATGGTTTTCCATTGGAAAAGAGGTGCGGATATCATGGTTGGCATGCTTTAGCACGGTTAGTGTAGCTGGCATGGTTTTCCATTGGAACAGAATTGCGGCTAGCATGGTTGGCATGATTTGGCGAGGTTAGTGTGGCTGGCATGGTTCGCCATTGGCACAGAGGTGTGGCTAGCATGGTTGGCATGCTTTGACGCGGTTAGTGTGGCTGGCATGGTTTTCCATTGGCACACGTGGGAATTAGGGTTTGGCTTGTCGTAACCCTAATTGAAAAAGATACCCCGGCAATTATTTACGGACACATTAAAGATTTCAATAAATGCGCCTAGTAAATGCTTATTACTTAAATATTGTGACATCACTGTTTACTAGGGTTTAGGGTTTTACGATTTTAACCCTACGCTAAAAGCCTCCATCAACATTAAGTCCCATGCTTAGCTCGGAACATGTGCCTTGTTGCGAGGTAAGCATATGACGGTGACAAATAAGGACGGAATCGATACGTAAATCATTGCAAAGACCGTCAGGAAAATTCGACTAACATTTTTGAGGGGTGAAGAGAGTTTTGGCTTACTGTGTTGGCGGCCCTGCTTAAGTTATATTGGGGATGCAGACCGTGGAGTGGTGAGACTAAAGTTACCAGCTTGGTCTGGTCGTACATCTCCGAGGCAAAGGGGGCGCGGTCTTGGAAGGCGAAGCAAGCAGACGGTTTGGCTCATGGGGCCAAGGGGTGGTGTGGTCTTGGTAAGGCAAGAGTGCGTGGATGATAGGTTTGCGATAGTGGAGAAGGCGGCCTGGCATGGTGCGGCCTTGGTCAAGGCGAGGTGTACACGGACGCCTAGATGTGGTAGGGACATATCGTGGCGTGAGTGGTCCTAGGCGTGAAAATTGTCCTTTACGGGGCTGGTTTCATCTTTTCCTTTCTTGGCTCAAAATTGGAAATCCTTTCCTTGTTCAAACTCCCATGTACCACGCCCATAAAAGTGTGGCCGTCCTCTCCGTTTAATTCACGCCTTTATTATATTTTTTTTTGTTTTTTGGTAGCGGTGAAGCGGACGAGAAGACTAGGTATGTCTTCCAGTACTTCCTTTTTGACTTTTTTTTTTTTTTTCTTGTGTTGGTAAAAACCCTAGTTGTAGGCGTACCTTTTCACGACTGTGTAAAAATGTTGGTGTGAATCCTAGTTGTACGTATGTTTTGCACGATCTTGTAGTAGCATTTTGGCATGAATATCGTATCAATGTTGACCGTCTCCTTTTACTGCATAAAGTAAGCATGGGCTGGTAGCTGTCATTCGCTATTTTCTTGCCTGTGCGTTTTATGACCTCGAAATAAATTGGCTTATGTACAGGATGGATTTTCATGAGAAAATAATTTCTGTGTACTTTATGTAATAATTTCTCTTCGTATTTCTCTATTATAGTTATCTCGGCAGTGAGAACAGCGTAAGACAATTTCGTTAGGATGTCAACAGTTTCTGCCGTACCGAAGGATGTAGGTAATTCCAAGCTAAACATAGATGATGAGTTCTTTACAACATCGGACACGGTTAAGAGAAACCATCCCAAATACGTGTTGATCCTTTTAACTGGTTCGGAAAGTGAAGGAGAGGACCGATCGGTTCGGCCAGGAGGCATAATAAGGTTATTCCTTCATAGGAAAGAATATCACGCCTCTCCTATCGACTATAAAATCTCGGTGAGTCCGTTACGTTCCTTTGAGAAGTGGATGCGATTCATGATGAGCCAGGAGCATGTAAAAACCAATTTGACCAGGGCGCAAATCGTTGGTGCTGTTGCATCTTCGGTAGTGCTTCAGATTAGGAAAGATATTCCAGGCTTGGTTTTTTTTTTCCAGATGGTATCCGGATACCCACATGGCCGTATATAGGTGGGGTGAAATGACTATCTCCTTGGAGAGCATAGCTGTGTTGCTAATTCTTCCCGTAATTGGAAACCTCGACGTTAGGTTGTCTGCAGATGAAGAAGAAATACGCACTGCCGTGGTTGCGAAGTCAAACGGATTCGTTCGGAAAGAAAACGATAAGAAGTGCTTCTATGACTGGTTTGTGTCTCAGTGGTTTCCTGACGAGTTGGAGTCGAACCAGAAGAATAGTATACTTCATGTCACGGCGTACTTAGATCTTTGGCTGTCCAGAGATATTTTTGACGATGGCTCGAGCAAGAAGGATATAAGGCAGGAAGTTATCAAGTTTTCCATAAAATTGGCAAAAGGTGTCGTTCTCCCTATTGGTGGTTTGTTTCTCGGTTCGCTGTATGGCCACTTGGATCAGCTAGTTTCGGACATGCGCGCCTCGAACGGCTGCATGAAAGTGGATTCGTATCTTCATGCCGCCTTTCTCCAGGCATGGTTGTGGGAGCATTTCGATAAGGATGCCCCTAAACTGTTAGCTATACTTCCCGAGTCTTGGAGTGTCTCCAGAATACTGCGCTGGTCGAACAGGAGCCCAAAGATTGGTTCAAACCTTATTAGATTTCTTGAAAACTCGTACGCAGTTAATTTTTGTCCATGGGCTCTGGTGCATGTGTCCATAACTTAGATCAGTACCTTTGCTCCTGCTTCGAATATGTCTTTGTGTTTTGATAAAAAGGTCCTGATCGTTAGAGAAATGGCGTTCATGCATAGAAACACGCCCGCTCATGTTCCATCTTTCTTTCGAGGATATTGTAAATCAATATCTTACAATATTGATAGAGTGGCTCGACATATGGGTTTGGACCAAGGGTTCCTACTCGTTCGTCAGTCGGTTTTTCGAGAAATCTCGTTGTTAACTGTTCTTGATGCTAGTGTTATTGTGTCGGGTAAACGTCTCCCTTTTCTTCTCGCGGAATGAAATCCATCAACAACCTCCAAATATAACTTATTTGGCAGGATGAGTTTCTCGTTATTCATGGATTCGTGAATGATATGGCAGATAAACGTCGGGATAAGCCTTCTCCTGCAGTTTTAGTGGAACATCCAATGTTGAGGGATCCTAAGTAAAAACCCGTTAGTCCAAATCTGGATAGTCCCCAAGTGAGGGAGCGAAGATCTAAAGATCGTGCGAGCGGCTTCCGGTCAGATTCCACATTTCTACCGACTTTTAGTTCTTCCAACATGTGGGTATGTGCGACTTTCCTCTTGATTATAGCTGGATCGTTTATATCCTTATTTCTTTTTTGAGAATGCTTCCTTGTATATCGTCCAGGGTTTCCGCAACACGAACGCCTTTACCAAACTCGCGAGTAGTCAGAAAACATCATTTTTCGAGACGAAGGGTGGCAGTGTCGAATCTATCCATGGTAATGGGGAATCCAAAAAGGATGAAAGTTCAGAGTCCGATAATAGTGCTGAATCTTCCTCTAGGTAGTCTGAAACTGAATCAGTGAGTCCTCTCCATGTTTTTCTTCTTTCATCTTTTCTATTTTTTTATTTTTTTTGGAGTAAAACCAAATTTTGATATTTTAGGAGGAAACCGTTCCTGGAAATTGTCTTGAAGTAGAAACCCGCCAGAGTGAAGACGGAGTCGTACTTCCAATTGCGAAAATCATGCCATCCAGTAACTTGGACATGGAAATTCATCATCCCGAAGGCTGTGCCATGACTCAGATGGTGGAGAGCACTTTAGGGATCCCTTTGTGGTTGCTGTGCCACCTTCGATCCTCCATATCTGTCCCCTTTCCCGGGTCATGTGTTGATCGGTGGATTTAGCATGCCAGATAACCATGCGACATTATATACCAAGATATGGAAAAGATATGGTCATATTTCCATGACTAAGAAGATTACTAATCGACATGCGTTGGTCAAGCGGGTGGAGGAAACTTTTTCTTCGATTGACGATATATGAACGTGGCTGGTCATACGATTTCTTAGGATATAATCTCGAGCTGGAGGTTCCATCGTGACATGTGCGTGGACTTCGAATTCAATGTCCCTTGGTTCGTTGAAGGCCTCTCTGATGTCGAAAAGTTGTTGGCCAAAGCAGTTGAAGGTCCTTCAGCAGACATGGTGAATAAGCAGGAAGCGGAATTCAAAAAGTTGTGCAAGCAGCTGAAATTGAAGAGGGCGGCTCTCCATAGTACAATGGAGGCCTTTGATAAGAGGAGCAAGCCGCTGCTGAAAAAATTTCCTTGAATATATTTCTGTCTTTTGAACCTCTTATCTTTAGGTTTTTTTTTTTTTTTTTGAAAGGAAAATGAGACGCATAGTTTATGGTTTTTGATTTTCTGGTTTTCTTGGGTTGATAGATAAATGTTACCTTGGCGGTTTTGGGTTATTCTTTTGGAACAAAATGTTTAGGATTGTTTTTTATTGTGATTGAAAGTGGCGCAAATATCGCAGGAAAAACCATGGAACCGTGTGTGGGTAGATGACATGGGATGAAACATAACATGGCTATCGGTTTTATCATTCTTGTGAAATTTTGAAATGCAAACCGTGTATTTTGTATAGGTAGGACTTACTCGGTTTATTAGGTTTTCTAATGAAAAGTAAACCTTTCGAGTGTAAGACAAATATTTACGAGAAACATGGTCGTGGGAAGTCCCCAGCCATTACTGAGTTGTATGATAACCGAGCCATTGATCCCTGGGAGGATCGTTTTGCTTATATCCTATGGGAAGTCCCCAGTCATCCATTGTTGTGTCATGACTGATAATCGAGTCGTCGGGTAACTGAGTCGGAGTGGATCATCTTCCTCTACCCTCTTGATGTCTGGCTAGAAGAACGAGATCGACGGTCGAAAATTGACATTGTAACCGAAAGATCGAACCTCCCACTATGGTCGCCAATTATTTGTAGGTGAAAATGGTTTCTGCTGATTTCGGTAATTTCGGGTGTGAAGGTGAGAAACAATTAAAACCCTAAACAATGTACTGCAAGGGAATACTTTAGATTCGAGAGATCAATCTGTACAAGTCCGGCCTAAACCAAGAAATGACCGTTCCAGACTTGCTTCGGTCATAAAGCGTAGAAGAATGGGTTGGTTTTGGGGAGGGAAGCAAGGAAGTGATGAGACCAGAATAGTTGATTCTGGAAGAATAGTTATGTTACTACGACTTGTATCAGAAAAGTGGGAAGGCTAACAAGGTAATCTAGCAAGTAAGTATTTTCTGAGTGTTGCATATTCCCAAATGAACTTATTGTTTTGTGGAAATAAGTAAGACCTATTTATACAAGTCGGGGTGAAACGTACTCTGGTATTATTAAGGAATGGGGAAGTAAATGGGAGGAGGTGGTAACTGTATGCATGGAATTTATGTTCTATAAAATTATTAACGCATGGAATTGATGTTCCATAAAACTGTTAACGTATGGAATTGATGTCCCGTGAAGGTTTCACCTTTAAATCCCTATATTTAATAACCGCCTCACCCTTATGAAATTTCTTCATGACGGGTGTATTGTACGCCGCACACTGTAAACCGCCAAACCAATACCCAAAGAGGATCCCCTAGTTTGTGATATGTGTTTGATATATCGAATTTTTTTATGGAAAACATGTGGCATGTCGTTGTTTCTTGGAAAGTCGAGTTTGGGAGACTTGGTAGCTCGGTGACCTTCGACGGTCGAGATTTTACATCTTAAGAGGAAAGGTAGTCATTGATCGTTGCATGCTTTCGCGTGTTGGTAGCCGCAAAAGGTAGGCCAGCATGGTGGTGCGGCTGGGTTGGCATTCCATTGGCATGGAGTGGTTTGGCGTGGCCAAACTTAGGATTTTTGGCCAAAGGTTACCATACGTTGTCTGTTAACCTTGGATGGCTTGGATTTTCTCTTGGGATTGAAGGGCAACCGTTGATTGTTTGATGCATTTGTTTTGGTATCCGCGTGGGGAAGGCCAGCAAGGTGGCACATCTAGATTATCATGGCATGCCTTGGCGCAATTAGGTTGGCATGGCATGCCTTTGCATGGCCAAACTAGGGTTTCGGGCCAAAGGTTACCATGTGTCGTCTGGTAACCTTGGATGGCAAGGATTTACTCTTGGGATTTAAGGGGGACCTTCGATTGTCGCACGTCTTCGTTTTGGGTAGCTGTGTAGGGAAGGCTAGCATGGTGGAATGACTAGGCTTGCATGCCATGCATTGGCGCAGTTAGGTTGGCATGGCATGCCTTGGCGTGGTTTGGCTTGGCATATGGGACCAAGTGTTTTCCATGGGTGCATGGCGTGGCTAGCTTTGTCTAGGTACAGGTTTGGCTTAGCATGTGGGGCCAAGGGTTTGCCATGGGCGCATGGCGTAGCTAGCTTTGGCTAGGTGCGGTTTTGGCTTGGCATGTGGGGCCAAGGGTTTTCCATTGGGGAAAGGCGCGGATAGCTTTGTCTAGGTGTGGTTTTGGCTTGGAATATAGGGCCAAGGGTTTCCCATGGGCGCATGGCGTGGCTAGATTTGGTTAGGTGCGGTTTTGGCTTGGCATGTGGGCCAAGTGTTTGCCATTGGAGCATGGCGTGGCTAGCTTGGGCTAGGTGAGGTTTTGGCTATCATGTGGGGCCAAGGGTTTTCCATGGGCGCATGGCGTGGCTAGCTTTGAATTGGCATGTTGGCCCAGGGGTTTTCCATGGGCGCATGGGGTGGCTAGCTTTGGGTAGGTGGGTGACCAAGCTAGGGTTTTGGGCCAAAGGTCGTTTGGTAACCTTATACGGCCAGGATTTTCTCCTGGGATTGAAGGGAAACCGTTGATTATTGCACTCCTTCGTTTTGGTAGCCGCGTAGGGAAGGCCATCATGGTGGCGCGACTAAGTTGGCATGGGGCCATGGCGAGGTACGTTTGGCATGGCATGGTAGATGTGGCTTGCATGGTTTCCCATTGGCACAGGGGTGCAGTTAGCATGGTTTTCATGCTTTGGCACGCTTAGTGTGGCTGGCATGGTTTTCCATTGGCACAAAGGTGCGGCTAGAATGGTTGGCATACTTTGGCGCGGTTAGTTTGGATGTCATGGTTTTCTATTAGCACATAGGTGTGTCTAGCATGGTTGGCATGATTTGGTGCGGTTAGTGTGGCTGGCATGGTTTGCAATTGGCACAGAGATGCGGCTAACATGGTTGGCATGCTTTGATGAGGTTAATGTGGCTGGCGTTGTTTGACATTGGAACAGAGGTACGGCTAGCATGGTTGGCATGCTTTAGCGCGGTTAGTGTGGCTGGCATGGTTTTCCATTGGCACAGAGGTGTGGCTAGCATGGTTGGCATGCTTTGGTGCGGTTAGTGCGGATGGCATGGTTTTCCATTGGCACAAAGGTGCGGCTTGCATGGTTGGCATGCTTTGGCGCGGTTAGTGTGGCTGGCATGGTTTGCAATTGGCACAGAGGTACGGCTAGCGTGGTTGCCATGCTTTGGAGCGGTTAGTGTGGCTGACATGGTTTGCCATTGGCACATGTGGGAATCAGGGTTTGGCTTGTCGTAACCCTAGTTGAAAAAGATAACCCGATAATTATTTACAGACACATTAAAGATTTCAATAAATGCGCCTAGTAAATGCTTATTAAATACGCGTGTATATAACCCATCAACATTTTTCGGCATTCACATCAGTTCAAGTCCTGTCAATCTCATCTATTCGCAAATTCCAGTTGCAAATGGCCAGGTATAAAATACATTTCTGTGTGGTATAAAAATGCAAAACCTTTTGTTGTTAAATGCAAAGGGATTGTGGTTGTATTTTTTTTCTTTTTGCTTTTGGGCGTGCAACTTGGTATATGTGTGTTGGTATTTTTGGAATGGGAATTGGCGATGTTATCAGACTGCTACCTCCCAGACGTCCACCAACTGAGGATGAGATGGAGAACCCCAAGTACTTCCATTATCACAGGTTCTTTCACCATCCGACCTGATATTGCAACATATTAAAGCATATCTTCAGAGATAGGATAGAAGCGGGATAACTCCAACTAGGAGACGAGAGAGTGCATCGAGACCCACTCCCAATAAGAAACTGCGGGTTTTCTGGGGACTCCGTGCATGAGACTGTACTATCCATGATGCATCACATATCCAAAATTCTGTATTTTTCCAAGGTGCAGCGCCAAGATATTTTCGCAGCTCTCAACCGCGTTGTATCCGTCAAACGACTTTTTCTCTCCTCGAAAACTATGCCAGGGGCCCAAGCTTTCCAAGAAGGCGGAATTAAAAGTGAGAACTGGGGACTGCTAACCACGTCCCATTTAAGAGGTAATGAATTTTAAAACACGCTCATTGACGCGGACTATGACCTCAACATCATTACTTTCAAGACACTAATGGCAGCAGGATTTATAAAGCAAGACGCTACCTATTCCCCGTCCGTGATTAAGAACTCGAGAGGAGAAGCTTTGAACATGCATGGATACATCAAGATAGAGATCCAGGTGGGAGATGCTATAACACATAGAAAATTCCACATTGTCAAATAACTGGGTCATGCCATGATATTGAGACACTTATGGGTGCTCGACAATGAAGTGAAATTGGATGTACACCCTCTGCTGACGCCCACGCCCGAAGGAATTTCCAACAAATCATCCCACTGGTTATTGCATCGACGAACTATCGGAGGAACTCAAACATCCAGAAAGGACCCGTTGGCGCTAGCTCATGGTTTTCAAATGCAATTAAGTCTGACCGAGTAACCTTTTTTGCAACCAGTCATTCTTCCCCCATACCGTCATGCGGACTAGGCGCAATTATTGGCGCGGACGCTGTCAAGAAATATGAATGGGGCGCTGGACCATTTGAGAACTTTGCAAAAAGCTTGGAAACCTCTATTGAATCCAACGAAGCTAAGACTCAAACGGTTGCACGACAGCTGAACCCGTTTTCAATCGGAGATGTAGTGGTTAAGGAAATCTCATTTCAAGTTGGGAGGATAACAGTAAAAATGGCTATTCAGACTGATTCACACAATGGAAGAGAAGACGAGCTGTATCTGGTGACAGACACCCTTTTGGGAGGATATTGCAATCTCATCAATACAAACACACATGAAGGCGTGATAATTCACTCGCGATGGCTCAAGGCCTACAATCCCTAAATGTTGTACTTCCCAGTCACTTGCCTTTTTAGTATTTCTTTTAGACAATTCCTCCTAGTAGTTGTATTCGCCCAAAGATGAATACACCGCTTGTATTCTTCCTTGGGGACTCCATTTACCATCCATAAAAAAAGAGAGCATAAATACATCTATTTCCAAATAAGTTCTCCAGATATCAGAGAAATGCATCGGATTAACCCAGAAAAAAGCATTACAGAACCATCATACCACAAAATCTTTCAAAATAAAATAAAAAATATATATATATATAACAAAATGTTGACGGATAAAGAAGAAGGTAAAGATGAGTTTCGAAAAGAAGAGACATATGGGGAACTAAGTAATTAACTAAAACAACAAAAAGGAGGAACTAGCCCTCGAAGGATGGAGCACAAGTCCCCTCGGTCAAGACTATCTTCAAGCACTTCCCCCAGTAATCCCTCGGACAACAAAGGTCACATCCCGAAGTAACCACAACAGAAGCAGTGTCCGCCCCGACGACTGGTCCAGCATATGCCACCATGACCCCTCCGGTATCGCCAACGATACCTCTAGCGTCAACTTTGTTTCTGTCAGATGCTCCTTTGAAGGTTTTTTCGTTGACACTTTGGAGAAAATATTTTGATTCATCCGTATCAAAATCAAGAACCATGGCGCTCTCCTCCAAGAGCTTCACACGTTCATTTTTCCGTCTCTTCAACCTAAAAACAGTTCGATCCACCCAATACCTGGGCTGAGGAAAAGCTTTACCGCACTGGAACTTTTCAATATGCCAAGGTTCTTCCCCGTTTTGTCGCCCCTCCTCCATACTCCCTGAACCCGAGAAAGTCCGAGCACGCGCCTGTACTTCATGGGGATAGATGGAAGGGAGGTCCTTGATGATTTCACTAGCTTCATGGAATAGAGATCCAATCCCATCCAATGCCTCCCTAAGAGAAGAAGATTGATCTCCGCCAATTCTGAAGTCCTTCTCTGAAGAGTTAAGGGAGTGATCATCCCTGGAGGATCCCATCATACACTGCAAAAACATAGGGAAAATGATCAAGTTGCATCCACTTTATACACTTATAAAAGAGGATAACATGAAAGGAGAAGAAGAAGAAAACATACAGGTATGATCTTTTTATCCCAAATAAACCTAGTCGGGATGCTCCTGCAAGAGTCAGACCTCGTTCCTTCAACAGGAGAATCTGGATGGTTATAGGATGATTCGTCTTTGTGCGACATGACAAAGAGAGAAACCTAACAAGAATAACCCCTCTTCAAACAAGGGAGACGGTACAATTGCGCTGGGTATGAATACGGATCCTTAAAAAGGAAAGGAAACAATGAGAGACATAACGCTTCCAGATTTTTAGCATGGATGATGCCCTGATTGAAACCGCATATGAATAAAGACAAAATAAGGAAACGTTGCTACTCCCTCCTTGTTTATACCGGTCCCACCAAGCTCACGCCCAATTGCGCCAACTTCCCAATGACCGCCCAAGTCGCGCCAAGATAGCACGCTCAGTTTCCCCACCTTGCGCCGATCCCACCAGCTAGCACGCTCAGTTTCCCAACTCACGTCAACTTCTCAATGCCACTCAGCTTCCTGTCTCTCAATGATGCAGACTTCCCTCCCGATTTGTACAAAACTGCCAGAGCAAGGATTCCAAATCCTATCTATAAAAAGGTCAGACAAGCCTCCTCAATTCTCTTTACGATTTACTGTTGATAGTTTGTCACCATCTTATGCTTACCTCGCAACAAAGCTCCTGTTACGAGCTAAGCAGGGGACTTAATGTTGATGGTGGTTTTTAGACAAGGGGTAAAATCGTAAAACCCTGAATAACCTAATGTTACTGGTGACACATTTATTAGAACACTTAATACATATAGTCAGTAATTAATGGGGGGGTATTTTTTTTGAAATTAGGGTTACAACGAGCAAAACCATAATTCCCCTCCGTGCCAATGGAAAATCATGCCAGCCACACCTAGCC
The DNA here is from genome assembly GCA_023529315.1 of Papaver bracteatum. Classification (NCBI taxonomy): domain Eukaryota; kingdom Viridiplantae; phylum Streptophyta; class Magnoliopsida; order Ranunculales; family Papaveraceae; genus Papaver; species Papaver bracteatum. The sequence continues at coordinate 2,401,049 of JAJJWX010003506.1, forward strand.
CGAGCTAGCCGCGCCATGCCAAACGCACTCTGCCTTGGTCCTAGCTATGCTAGTTACATTAAATGTTCCAAAGCTTGCCAACCATGCTATCCGCACCTCTGTGCCAATGGAAAATCATTCCAGCTACACCTAGCCCAAGTTATCCGCGCCATGCCAAACGCACTCTGACTTGTCCCTAGCTATGCTAGTCACACCAAACCGCGACAAAGCATGCCAACCATGATAACCGCACCCATGTGCGAACGGTAAATCATGCCAGCCACACCAAACCGCGCCAAAGCATGCCAACCATGCTAGACACACCCCTGTGCCAACGAAAAATCATGCCAGCCACACCAAAGGCGCCAAAACATGCCAACCATGCAGCAACTTCGTGCCAATGGAAAATCATGCCAGCCACACCTAGCCCAAGTTAGCCGCGCCATGCCAAACATACTCTGCCTTGTCCCTACCTATGATAGTCACACCAAACATGCCAAAGCATTCCAACCATGCTAGACACACCTCCGTGCCAATGGCAAATCATGCCAGCCACACCTAGCCCGAGCTATCCGCGCTATGCCAAACACACTCTTCCTTGGCCCTAGATATGATAGCCACTTTCCTTACCAAGCGTCTATGCCATTGCCACATGCCAAAGTAGCGCCCGCGCTCTAGCATTACAAACCGTGCAACCTAGGCCAATATGTCCATGAATGCCATTGGCACATGCCAACACGCACCGCTAGCCACTTTCCAAGCCGCTATGCCATTTAGTACATGCCAAAGTAGAGCTCGCGCCCTAGGCTTTCAAACTGTGCAACCTAGGCCCAAGTGACCGTGCGTGCCATTGTCACATGCCAACACGCACCACTAGCATCTTTCCATTCCAAGCCGCTATGCCATTGGCACATGCCAAAGTAGCGCCCGCGCCCTAGGCTTGCAAATCGTGCAACCTAGGCCAATATGGTCGTGCATGAAATTGTCAAATGCCAACACGCACCACTAGCCACTTTCCAAGCCGCTATTCCATTTAGTACATGCCAACGTAGCGCCCGCGCGCTAGGCTTGCAAACCGTGCAACCGAGGCCCATGTGGTTGTGCGTGCCATTGGCACATGCCAACACGCACCACTAGCAGCTTTCCTTTCCAATCCGTTATGCCATTGGAAGATTCCAAAGTAGTGCCCGTGCCTTAGGCTTGTAAACCGTGCAACATAGGCCAATATTCCCATGCGTGCTATAGGCACATGCCAACACGCACCACTAGCCACTTTCCAAGACGCTATGCCATTTAGTACATGCCAAAGTAGCGCCCGTGCCCTAGGCTTGCAAACCGTGCAACCTAGGCCCAAGTGGTCGTGCGTGCCGTTGGCACATGCCAACACGCACCGCTAGCCACTTTCCAAGTCACTATGCCATTTAGTACATGCCAAAGTAGCGCCCGCGCCCTAGGCTTGCAAACCGTGCAACCTAGGCCCAAGTGGCCATGCGTGTTATTGGCACATTCCAACACGCACCACTAGCAGCTTTCCTTTCCAAGCCGCTATGCCATTGGCACATGCCAAAGTAGCTCCCACGCCCTAGGCTTGCAAACCATGCAACTTAGGTCAATAGTGTCGTGCATGCCATTGGCACATGCCAACACGCACCACTAATCACTTTCCAAGCCGCTATGCCATTTAGTACATGCTAAAGTAGCGCACGCGCCCTAGGCTTACAAACCGTGCAACCTAGGCCCAAGTGGTCGTGCGTGCCATTGGAACATGCCAACACGCACCACTAGCAACTTTCCTTTCCAAAACGTTATGCCATTGGCACATGCCAAATTAGCGCCCGCGCCATAGGCTTGCAAACCGTGCAACCTATGATAATATGGTCATGCGTGCCATTGGCACATGCCAACACGCACCACTAGCCACTTTCCAAGCCGCTATGCCATTTAGTACATGCCAAAGTAGCGCCCGCGCCTCAGGCTTGCAAACCGTGCAACCTAGGCCCAAGTGGTCGTGCGTGCCATTGGCACATGCCAACACGCACCACTAGTAGCTTTCCTTTCCAAGACGTTATGCCATTGGCATATTCAAAGTAGCGCCCGTGCCATAGGCTTCCAAACCGTGCAACCTAGGCCAATATGTCCATGTATGTGTATGGAACTGGAGGATGAATTATTACACTGAACTGGTGTTTGAGACAGTGAAGAGTTGGATATTTTGGATATGAAATTGAGTTACATTTGTAACTTTTGAACTGGTGGTACTGAAATGGTTAAGATGGACATGGTAATGTTGATGTGAGAAATTATGAAGTTATGGTTTGAATCCCAGGTTGTAGTGTGTTGGTGTGAAGTAGTGACCTTGCAGAACAGTAAGTGGTGATGATACAATATGGTGGAGGGAAAGATGAGACCTAGAATGATGGTGATAATTGTATTAGTTCTGATATGTGTATTGAAGGTGGTCGCATTTGATGATGGGTATTGGCTGTGGTTAAGTATGTCAATGGAGGAGGATGTAGGTGTTATGAATTGATCTCAGTGATTGAGATGTTGCAGGAAGTGTGTGTGTATTATCTGTTTTGAGAATTAGTTGAGCTATATATGGTGGTGTTGATGTTGCAGTTTAGATATGTTGGTGGTTTGAGATGATGGTCGTTTGTGTATTGAGATTGCAAGTAATGGTTCAGTGTGTGAATGAGAAGGCAGTGGCAGTGTAGATGTAGTTGTTATTTCATATCTGGTGTTGGAGGTGGAAGTATTAGTGAAGCTGTAATTGTAATCTGTGGTGGTGGTTATGAATGCAAGAAATGTTACTGGAATAGATGAATCTTTGGAAGATACATTTTTGGTGTTGTGCATGTGTATTGGGAAGAGTCGGAAAATCGAGGAAATGGTTAATTCAGTAAGTGTTGGAGATGATGGTGGTTTCAACTGAACTGTTGTTTGAGTTGATTCAATAGTAGTGAATTATACCAGTATTGTTATCTCAAGATAGATGTATTATGGAATGGGAATTCTAATGAATTTGTTGTGAATGTAGAAGTATGGTTGTAGAAAGGTGAAAGCTTGCTGCTACTGCATTTGCAGGTAGACATAGTATTTGCTATTAAATAGAATTTGAAGTTAGTTTACTTTATTTGAATTGATGTTGAAATATAAATTGGTTCATGAAGGTATAAGAATTAGACTTGGAGTGACCTGTAACATGATGTGTATAGTTAAGCTTGTCTGACTGAATTGATTCAGTCTGACTTAGATTATGTTTATGTCTTACTCAGTTTGTCTGAGTGAGTTAACTCAGCAATGAAGATCTGACCAGTCTGAACTCCAAGTGCATTACAACAACTTTGGCATTACAGCTTTAGATTGGATTAGTCAGCTGCTAGATTAGGGGGCATTACATCAGCTTTGGCATTGCCGCTTGCACTCCAAGTGAAACCCGTGACCAAGGCATTCCGCATATTACATTGGCACATGCCACAAACGCCACTAGCAGCTTTTGCATGGCCACTTATACTCAACGTGCAACCTACCACCAAGGCATTCCGCACATGCCACACGCGCCTCTAGCAGCTTTGGCATGGCCACTTGCACTCAACATACAACCTACCACAAAGGCATTCTACACATGCCACACGCTCCCCTAGTAGCTTTGGCATTGCCACTCACATTCAAGGTGTAACTTGCGGTCAAGGATTTCCACACATGCCACATTCTCCCCTAGCATCTTGGCATTGCCACTTGAACCAAAAGTGAAACCGACTCTCGAGAAATCAACACAAAACTGTGGGATGCTTTCTTAGGGTTTTGGTTGGGTTGTCATAGCATGCAGCATACACTATGCTCGTATTAAGAAAGTGTGAAAAGGAATAAAAGCAGTCAATTAAATGGGGAAATAAAAGTGAAAAACGTTTTCACTCTTAAACACGCCGGTTACCACCTTCTCCCATTTAAATAACTTTTATTTCCTTCCGTAATGAGGCCAGGGTACGTTTCAATCTCAACTTGTATAAATAGGTCTCACCTATTTTCTACCAGACAACAAGTCTTGGTCAGGAAAAAAATACAACACTATCAGAAAGCTACTTTTGCGAGCTCAACCAAAAGACTTCCATCTCTTGCAAGCTTCTTAAGCTTCTACTTTTTCTGATACAAGTCGAGATACTACCCAACTAGAACTCTCTAGTATCATCACCTTTCTTCGCTATCCTCCCCAAATCAACCCTTCTCCTCCACTTTGTGACCGAAGCAAGTCTGGAATGACCATTTCTTGTTTTAGGCCGGACTTATACAGATTGATCTCTCGAATCTATAAAGTGCTCACGTGTAGCACATTTGTTTAGGGTTTAAACCAGTTTCTCATTCTCCTACCGAATTTACCAAAATCAGCAGAAACAATTTGGATGAAGGAAAAGTAAAAGGAAAAAAGGTTGGGTGCGAAGAGCAAATTGATTATTTTGGGCCTTTGTTTCACCCAGGAGGATATGTAATGTCCAACCCGAAGAGAGTCGCAAGACAATGCGGTTACATACTGTTTATAGGTAAAAATAATTTCTGTCGGTTTTGGTAAATTCGGTAGGTGAGTGATAAACTGGTTTTAACCCTAAACAAATGTGCTACATGTTGAGAACTTTTTAGGTTCAAGAGATCAATCTGTACAAGTCCGGCCTAAACCAATAAATGGTCGTTCCAGACTTGCTTCGGTCACAAAGTGGAGGAGAAGGGTTGATTTGGGAGGGAAGCAAAAAAAGGTGTTGAGGCCAGAATGATTCTGGGAAAGTAGTATCTCGACTTGTATCAGAAAGTGAAAGCTTCGGAAGCTTGCAAGAGATGAAATCTTTTTGGAGAGCTTGCAAAGTTTCCTTTTTTGAGAGTGTTGTATTTTTTTCCCGACCGAGACTTGTGTATGGTGGAAATAGGTAAGCCCTATTTATACCAGTCGAGATTGAAACGTATCCTGGCCTTATGAAGGAAGAGAGTAAAGGGTGAAATAATGGGAGGAGGTAACCGCATGGTGTTTATAGGTGAAAACGTTTTCACCATTATTTCCTAATTTATTTAACTGCGTTATTCTTATTCACGCTTTCTTAAAGTAAGCATAGTGTACGCTGCATGCTGTGAAGTCCAAACCAAGACCCTGGAAAGCATCCCCCAGTTTGTATTCATGTATCGAGTGTTGGTTGCACCTTGAGTGCAAGTGGCAAATGACTGAGCTGCTAGTGGCGAGTCTGGCATGTGCCAATGGCATGTGCATAATGCCTTTGTTGCGGGTTGTACCTTGAGTGCATGTGGCAATGCCAGGGCTGCTAGTGGCGCGTGTGGCATGTGCGGAATGCCTTGGTGGTAGGTTGCACATTGAGTGTAAGTGGTCATGCCAGAGCTGCTAGGGGAGCGTGTGTAATATGCGGAATGCCTTGGTCGCGGGATGCACTTTGAGTGCAAGTGATAATTCCAAAGATGCTAGGGGAGCGTGTGGCATGTTCCAATGGCATAGCGGCTTGCTAAGGAAAGCTTCTAGTGGTGCCAATGGAACGCATGACCACTTGGGCCTAGGTTGCATGGTTTGCTAGCCTAGGGCGCGGGCGCTATTTTGGCATGTGCCAATGGCATAGAGGCTTGGAAAGTGGATAGCGGTGCGTGTTGGCATGTGCCAATGTCACTCACGACCATATTGGCGTAGGATGTACGGTTTGCAAACCTAGGGCGCGGGCGCTACTTTGGCATGTGCCAATGGCATAGCAGCTTGGAAAGTGGCTAGCGGTGCGTATTGGCATGTGCCAATGGCACGCACGACCATATTGGCCTAGGATGCACGGTTTGCAAACCTAGGGCGCGGGCGCTACTTTGTAATGTGCCAATGGCATAGCGGCTTCGTATGGAAAGTGGCTAGCATAGATAATGCCAAGGAAAATTATGTTTGGCATGGCGTGGATAACTTGGGCTAGGTGTGGCTGGCATGATTTTCCATTGGCATAGAGGTACGACTGGCATGGTTGGCATGCCATGGCGCATTGAGTGTGGATGGAATGATTTTCCATTGGCACAAAGGTGCGGCTAGCATGTTTGGCATGCTTTGGCTTGGTTGGTGTAACTAGCATAACTAAGGCCAAGGAAGAGTGTGTTTTTCATGGCGCGTCTATCTTGGGCTAGGTGTGGCTGGCATGATTTGCCATTGGCAAAAAGGTGTGGCTATCATGGTTGGCATGCTTTGGCGCGGTTGGTGTGGCTGGCATGATTTGTCGTTGGCACAGGGGTGCATCTAGCATGGTTGGCATGCTTTGGCGCGGTTGGTGTGGCTGGCATGATTTTCCATTGGCACAGGGGTGCGGCTAGCATGGTTGGCATGCTTTGGTGCGGTTGGTGTGGCTCACATGATTTGTCATTGGCACAACAGTGCGGCTAACATGGTTCGCATGCTTTGGCGCGGTTGGTGTGGCTGGCATGCTTTGGCATTGTCATTGGGGTGCGGCTAGCATGGTTGGCATGCTTTGGCGTGGTTGGTGCGACTAACATAACTAGGTCCAAGGCAGAGTGTGTTTGGCATGGCGCGGCTAGCTTGGGCTTGGTGTGGCTGGCATGACTTTCCATTGGCACAGGGGTGCGGCTAGAATGGTAGGCATGCTTTGGCGCGGTTGGTGTGGCTGGCATGATTTTCCATTGGCACAGGGGTGCGGATAGTATGGTTGGCATGCTTTGGCGCGGTTGGTTTGGCTGTCATGATTTTCCATTGGCACAGGGGTGCGGCTAGCATGGTTGGCATGATTTGGAGCGGTAGGTGTGACTAGCATAGCTAGGGCCAAGGCAGAGTGTGTTTGGCATGGCGCGACTAGCTTGGGCTAGGTGTGGCTAGCATGACTTTCCATTGGCACGAAGGGGAATTAGGGTTTCGCTCGTTGTAACCCTAATTTGAAAAATACCCCCATTAATTACTGACTACATGCATTAAATGTTCTAATAAATATGTCACCGGTGACATTAGGTTATTCGGGGTTTTACAATTTTACCTTTTGTCTAAAAACCACCATCAACATTAAGTCCCCTGCTTAGTTCGGAACAGGAGATTTGTTGCGAGGTAAGCATAAGATGGTGACAAACTATCAGTAGTGAATCCTAATGAGAATTGGGGAGGCTCGTCTGACCTATTTTATAGATGGAATTTGGAATCCTTGCCTATGGAATTTTTGCACAAATCGGGAGGATGGCACAATTGGGAAGTCAGCATCATTGAGGGACAGGAAGCTGGGTGGCATTGAGAAGTTGACGCGAGTTGGGAAACTAAGAGTGCTAGCTGGTGGGACAACACAAGGTGGGGAAGCTGAGCGTGCTAGCTGGCACCACTTGGGTGGTCATTTGGAAGTTGGCGCAATTGGAGGGATCGATGGGGCTTGGGAGGTACTGGGAAGTTGGCGCAACTGGTGGGAGCGGTGCAACTTGGGAGACATTGGGAAATTGGCGCAACTGGTGGGACCGGTGCAACTTGGGCGTCATTGGAAAGTTGGGTGTCCTTGTGGGTCCATTCCTTATACGCAAGATTTTGATAAAGGGAAATTCTTCCCTATTTCGGAATCTTCACACCTATATCAAATCCCTTTCTCCCATCTCGCACTTCATTCTTTCATCATTTCACGCTAGCGGCAGAGTCACGAAGAAAAACCGGCTTCCAGGTATGTCTAAGAATACTTCTCTTGTTTTCCTTTTTATGTAGGTGCAAACACTAACAATAGGCATTTTTATTTTATAATCCTTGCAATGATATTGCGCAAATTATTTCTTGGCGTGCTTCTTGTAGAAAGCATTGTATATATGTACCCAAGGAAAATACTGCATATATGATTTGAACCCGTAGAAAAATGCTGCACATATATAATTTTGAACCCGAAGAAGGATACTATAGACGCATTCGAGCCCTAGAAAATACTGCGTATATAATTTTGAACTCGAAGAAGTATATTGCATATGTGCTTCATATGATATCGAACCCATAGGAAATATTGCATATGTGAATTTTGTACCTGAAGAAAATACTGCGCGTGTAGTTTTGAACCCATGGAGAATACTTTTTGTTTTCCAGGCTTTCCTTTTGTTGGGTGCGGTTATGTGTCAGGGAGATAATTTCGTCTTTCTCCATTTTTTTTTGTGCAAATATCTTGTTACCAAATTGTTATGAAGAAATCCAACAAGATGTTACCTGAACAAAGTTTCGCTTCATCGAAGGATGTAGATAATTCTAAACCAAACATAGATGATGAATTCTTTGCCAAACCCTTCGTCCCTGCTCGGAAAAATCATTCAGATTTCGTGCCAATTTTGTTAACCGGTGGTGAAGATGAATAGAAGACACGTTCGGTTCTCCCAGAGAACACCATACGGTTTTATCTTCATAAAGGGGTATATTCTTCTTCCAACATTGATTTCAGGATGTGTCAAAGCCCATTGCGTTCTTTTGATAGATGGGTTGAGTTCATGGTGAGTAAGGAGCACATAAATACCAACTTGACTCGAGCGCAGATTATTGATGCTGTCAGAGCTTCCGTAAGTCTCCAGATTAGGAAGGATATCCCGGGCTTGGTTTCTTTCATCTCTAGATGGTATTCGGACACTCATACGATCATATGTAGATGTGGTGAAATAACTTTCTCCTTGAAGAGTGTGGATCTCTTACTGAATCTTCCGGTAACCTGGAATCTTAACATCCAATTTTCTGAAAATTAGGAGAAGATGCGGGATGACCTTGACGCTAAGTTGGGAGATTTCGCCCGAAAAGATTCCACTGCGAAATCAAAAGATTCTGTCTGGAAAAAGGATGAAAGGTACTTTTACGCCTGATGGATATCTCAATGGTTTCCCGACGAGATGGAACCTAAACAGAAAAGCAGTGATCTTCACGTTGCAGCATTTTTGGCTCTTTGGTTGTCTAGAGACATTTTTGATGACGGTTCTGGCAAGAAGGAAATAAGACCAGAGTTGCTAGTGATTGCTGTGAAGTTGGAAAAAGGTGAAGTTCTTCCCATTGGAAAGTTATTCCTTGGTTCCTTGTATGTGCATCTGGACCACCTAGTTGCGAACATGCGAGTTTCGAATGATTTCATGAAAGTGGATTCATATGTGAATTTTGTTTTTCTGCAATCCTGGTTATGGGATAACTTCGAGAAGTATGCTCTGAAACCGTTGCCTTCGATTCCCACGAGTTGGGGCGTCTTCCGAATTCTTCGATGGGTGAACATGCATCCAAGAGTTGGTATGATCAGTCTTCTTGATAAGTCACATGAAATCCGTTTTCTCCCATGGGAGCCGGTCCATAGGTCTGTGAATCAAATTGACACCTTTGCTTCTACTCCAAACATGATTTTATCTTCTGACGGCAATTTGGGTGTTGGTGAAAACTTGGTTATTCAAAGCTGCTTGCCTGGTTATATGTCGTCTTTTTTATGGGGTCTTTCCGAATAGATGCTTATAATATTGACCGTTCCGCTCGTCATATGGGTTTAGATCAAGGGGTGCCTCTTGCTTACCAACTGGTGGTTCCTATGGATTCATTGTGTGCTGCCCCAATGCCATTGCCCTTGAGACGGGTATCCGCCTTCTCTTATTTCAAACGGGAAGAGTAACTTTGAAGACTTTTAGTTATAATGATTTCTGGTACGATGAGTGCCTTGTGATCCATGATTTTGTAAATAATGTGGTGGAGAATATTCGTTGTAAGCCTTCTCCTGCAGTTTTGAAGAAGTATCCAATGTTGAGAGATCTCAAGCGAAAGTTGCCTGGAAACTGGGAAAGTCCCCAGGCAAAGGAACAGAGAACGAAGAATCGTGCTGGTGGGTTCCAGGAGGTTTCAAAAGATCCTCCTGCAGCTCTCGTGTCTTTTAGTTCTTCTAATAACCAGGTATGTGTCGCCTCCTTGTTGGTTTGTCTCAAAACATGTGAATTTCTACTGCAAACATGTGTCTTGTTTCTACCAGGGATTTGGAAGTGTTAATGTTTTCACTGCTCATGTACATTACCAGGAGACGGTAATTCCTTCGAAGAATCCCGACAGTACTGAGCTTTCTCATAACCTTGATGAGCCAGAGAAAGATGAAAGTTCGACAAGTGAGAGTGATTCTTCTGAAAACATCACTGGTTCTTTTTTGGGAAGTAGTTCGGTGAGTTTCATGCTTTTTTTATTTCTTCCTCCACTTTTTAAAAAATGTCTAACTCAAGTTTGTAGGAGGAATCCGGTTCGGAAGACGATTTTGGGGCGGAGTTACATGTAAACTTGCCTTTGGTGACAGCGACCGTTGCTGGTGACTTGGAGATGGAAGTTGTCCAATTGCTGGGCACAGATGTGGTTCAAATGGTGGATGATTCCCTGATGGTTACTGCCGTAGTCATGGAGAAAGACCCTTTGCAAGTCGCAGGTCCAGTTGCAGGAGCCATTTTCGATCACCCGTACTTGGTTCCTTACCCAGGTCATGTGCTGGTTGGCGGTTTTAGCGTGCTGGCTAAGTATGAGGCGTTGTACACCAGAATCTGGGAGAAGTATGAACATATGGCCACAACCAAGAAGAATATCACTAGTCAATTTGCGGTGGTTAAGCGTGTGGAAGAGACTTTATCTTCCATCGAGGACATGCGTGAGGTGACTGGCCACACCATTTCTGAAGACGTCATTACCGACTGGGAGCACCATCGCGACGTGTGTGTAGAAAATGAATTCAATGCTTTGTGGTTTGTAAAATGCCTTGCTGAGATCCAGAAGTTGAAAGATGTAGCAGTCAAAAGCCTTTCTGGAGAGGAGATTACACGACAGGAGGTAGAACTCGAAAAGCTTTCCAAGATATTGACTACAAAAAAAGCGGCTCTTGAAGATGCAAAGGTGAATTTTTCAAGAAGAGCATACCTCTGTTGGATGATTTTACTTGAATGTTTCTCTGTTTTTCTAAAACTTCCACTTAGGTTTTTTTTTTTTTGAAATATATACTGGATGTCTGGTTTAAAGTTCGACCGGTTTTGATAGACAACTGGTAGTTTTTGAGGATATTAGATTATTTCTAAGATGAATGGTTTTGATAATATAACTTTGATTGTTCTTTCTAAGAGGAATATTTCTTTTATGAAAGTGTGTGCTATCAATCGGCACAAGAGGCAATAGTATGACGGTTTTATTAAGAACCCCGAAACAGATCGTATATCTTGTCTGACTTCGAATTACTCAATTTTATGAATTCTTTGATGCAAGAAAGACCCTTTCATGTGAAGTTAGGCCTTGTGGGTAGCATTGTTATCAAGTCCCCAGTCGCTGGTAGCATCTTTAGCGAGTCCCAAGTTTTCTCTTGTAGTCTTCGCGACTGGTAACCGGGTTGTCTGGTAGTTGAGTTGTAGATCCCCAAAAAATCTGTTTGCAGTTTTGTGGAAGAGTCCCCACGTTCCCAGTTATTTTATGTAATTTCATGACTGGTAACCAGGTTTTCTAGTAGTCAAATAAACAACCTGCTTGCCTCTGTCGTCTTGAGGTCGATCTCCGAAAGATGATATGCAACCGAAAGTTCAATCCTCCCGCTATGGTCTCCAATTGTTTATAGGTCAAAATCGTTTCTGCCGATTTTGGTAAATTAGGTAGGTGAGTGAGAAAATGGTTTAAACCCTAAACAAATGTGCTGCACGTTGAGCACTTTTTAGGTTTGAGAGATCAATCTGTACAAGTCCGTCCTAAACCAAGAAATGGCCGTTCCAGAGTTGTTTCTGTCACAAAGTGGAGGAGAAGGGTTGATTTGGGGAAGAAAGCAAAGAAAGGTTTTGAGGATAGAATAATTCTGGGAGAGTAGTGTCTCGACTTGTATCAAAAAGTGAAAACTTCGGAAGCTTGAAAGAGATGAAAGATTTTTGGAGAGCTTGCAAAGTTGCATTTTCTGAGAGTGTTGTATTTTTCTCCTGACCGAGACTTGTGTCTCATGGAAATAGGTAAGACCTATTTATACCAGTCGAGATTGAAACGTACCCTTGGCTTATGAAGGAAGAGAGTAAAGGATGAAATAATGGGAGGAGGTGGTAACATCATGGTGTTTATGGGTGAAAACGTTTTCACCATTATTTCCTCATTTATTTGACAGCTTTATTCCTATTCACTCTTTCTTAAAGTGAGCGCAGTGTACGCTGCATGCTGTGACCGCCAAACCAAGACCCTGGAAAGAATCTCGTAGTTTGTGTTGATCTCTCGAGTGTTGGTTTCACCTTGAGTACAAGTGGCAATGCCAGAGCTGCTAGTGGCGTGTATGGCATGTGCGGAATGCCTTGACGGTAGGTTCCACGTTGAGTGTAAGTGGCCATGCCAGAGCTGCTAGGGGAGCGTGTGGCATGTTCTAATTGCATGTGCGGAATTCCTTGGTCGCGGGTTGCACTTTGAGTGTAAGTGGCAATGCTAAAGCTGCTAGGGGAGCATGCGGCATGTGCCAATGGCATAGCGGCTTGGTAAGGAAAGTTGTTAGTGGTGCGTGTTGGCATGTGCCAATGGCATGCACGGCTACTTGGTCCTAGGTTCCACGATTTGCAAGCCTAGGGAACGGGCGCTATTTTGGCATGTGCCAATGGCACAACAGTTTGGAAAGAGGCTAGCGGTGCGTGTTGGCATATGCTAATGGCACACACGGAAATATTGGCCAAGGCTGCACAGTTTACAAACCTAGGGGCGGGCGCTACTTTGGCATGTGCCAATGGCATAGCGTCTTGGAAAGTGGCTAGAGGTGCGTGTTGGCATGTGCCAATGGCATGCACGACCATATTGGCCTAGGCTGCACGGTTTTCAAACCTAGGGCGCGGGCTCTACTTTGGCATGTGCAAATGGCATAACGGCTTGGTAAGGAAAGTGGCTAGCATATCTAGGGCCAAGGAAACCTATGTTGGGCATGGCGTGTCTAACTTGGGCTAGGTGTGGATGGCATGATTTTCCATTGGCACAGAGGTGCGGCTGGCATGTTTGGCATGCCTTGGCGCGTTTGGTGTGGCTGACATGATTTTCCATTGGCACAAAGGTTCGGCTAACATGGTTGGCATGCTTTGGTGTGGTTGGTGTGACTATCATAGCTAGGGCCAAGGCAGAGTGTGTTTGGCATGGAACTGCTAGCTTGAGCTTTGGCTAGGTATGGCTGGCATGATTTTCCATTGGCACAGAGGTGCGGCTAGCATGGTTGGCATTCTTTGGCGCGGTTAGTGTGGCTGGCATGATTTTCCATTGGCCCAAGGGTGCGGCTAGCATGGTTGGCATGCTTTGGCGCGGTTGGTGTGTCTGACATGATTTTCCATTGGCACAAGGGTGTGGATAGCATGGTTTGCATGCTTTGGTGCGGTTGGTGTAGCTGGCATGATTTTCCATTGGCACAGGGGTGCGGCTAGCAAGGTTGGCATGCTTTGGCGCGGTTGGTGTGGCTGGCATTGTTTTCCATTTTCACAGGGGTGCGGCCAGCATGGTTGGCATGCTTTGGCGCGGTTAGTGCGACTAGCATATCTAGGGCCAAGGCAGAGTGCGTTTGGCATGGCGCGTCTAGCTTGGGCTAGGTGTGGAAGGAATGACTTTCCATTGGCACAGGGGTGCGGCTAGCATGGTTGCCATGCTTTGGCACGGTTGGTGTGGCTGGCATGATTTGCTATTGACATAGGGGTGCGGCTAGCATGGTTGGCATGCTTTGGCGCGGTTGGTGTGGCTGACATGATTTTCCATTGGCACAGGGGTGCGGCTAGCATGGTTGGCATGCTTTGGCGCGGTTGGAATGATTTTCCATTGGCACGGGGGTGCAGCTAACATGGTTGGCATGCTTTAGCGCGGTTGGTGTGGCTGACATGATTTTCCATTGACACAGGGGTGCGGCTAGCATGGTTGGCATGCTTTGGCGCGGTTGGTGTGGCTGACATGATTTTCCATTGGCACAGGGGTGTGTCTAGCATGGTTGGCATGCTTTTGCGCGGTTGGTGTGGCTGGTATGATTTTCCATTGGCATATGGGTGCGGCTAGCATGGTTGGCATGCTATGGCGCGGTTGGTGTGACTAGCATAGCTAAGGTCAAGGTAGAGTGCGTTTAGCATGGCACGACTAGCTTGGCCTAGGTGTGGCTGGCATGACTTTCCATTGGCACGGAGGAGAATTATGGTTTCGCTCGTTGTAACCCTAATTTGAAAAAATACCCCCATTAATTACTGACTACATGCATTAAATGTTCTAATAAATGTGTCACCAGTGACATTAGGTTATTCGGGGTTTTACAATTTTACCCTTTGTCTAAAAACCACCATCAACGCATACAAAAAATCCTAATAAAGCACAAGATGTTCAAAATCAATGAGAAAAAACCAAATCATATGATAATGATAATGATATTGACATTGTTCACAAGCCTTTACCATCATGTGATTATTGGGAAGACATATCGTTTCACAAATATCGTGTGCAAGGTCCATCTCGAACATATGATGATGCAATTCCGGGTTACATGCCATGTTACCTCAATGTTTCGCATACCCGAGTGATACAAGTAGATGAGAGACCAAAGATAGAGGACAAAGATACGACTCTTGAATACCTGGTGCGTATTGTAAATTACGGTTTTGTTGATGTTATTAGCGATTTTTGTTGAATATTTGTTCTTTAAAATGGAAATAGAGAATCCGAGTCGGGTACTTGATAACCTAAGCAAAGTTACAAATCACGGAAGGGAAAAATGTTAAGGACAATGAAAAGCTGATTGATGAATTGAATAGTCTCGAAGATGTAGAAACTGGTGCAAAGTTTGGGGAGCTGGAGGAGGAGAAGACAAAGAAAAAAAGGAAGAGATCCCCCCCTCCCCCCCCAAAAGAAAAGATATCTAAAGGTGCATCGAGAAGCGACCAACCTGGTAAACGAGGACGCGGTGGATGTGGTCTTGGTTGTGGACGTGGTCGTGGTGGGTATGTTAATGAATGAATGGTTATACTCATGTTTATATCTTTAACTATGGAAAATTATGGAGACAAAACATATATCTTGTATTAAACTTATTGTTGAATTATGTTTGGTTATATTTCTAGTTTATGAATGACTTAATCTGGTTTCTTTTGAAAATTATTTGTGTTTGTCCAAGACACGATAAAATAGCCAACTACAATATGCGCAAAAAATGTAGGATTCTGGCATTTTTCAGTCAGAATAGGTTTACATGTACTCATATGTAATATGATTCTGACAGTTCCCCGGAGGTTCAGTTTCAGAATTAGTTTACATGTACCTATATGTAATTCGGTTGTTATGAAGAAAAGTTCTGTAACTTGTTTTGCCAAGAATCGGTTTACATGTACCTATATGTAATCCGGTTGTTATGAAGAAAAGTTCTGAATCTTTTTTTTTCCAAGAAACGGATTACATATGCATTACATAAGCCCGATTAATGAGAGGAATATTTTACAAGATTTTGTAAGGACACAATCGGTCTATGTGATCATCTCTAAAATCCGATTGTGTAAATTGAATTAAAAAAAAAAATAGCCGTTGAGACTTCATCTATATAAGGACAACCTCTTTGACCCATTTCCACATGACACACTTAGCCTAGAAGATGAAATGGGACTTTCGTCTCGTTAAATCGTTTGCTAATAAGTTCCGTGAACACGTCCGAATGAAATCAATTCAATGTTTTGGAAGAGAGGTAAAGAGTTCTTTTGCGAGCGTACCGCGAACCCCAATAACCGTAAATGGAGATACTTGGCTTATCGATTCCAATACATGAAAAGTGAAATGCGAGAGTATGTAAAAGTTAGAAATATGGTGTACCACTATCATCCACGAGTTCCTCTTAGGGGAGTAATACGATTATTTTTATACCTATGTCAAAAGTTCACATACTAACATTTAAGAATTCATTGAATTTCAGCTGGAACGTTTCAATGGGCTATGGAGAATTCATAATGGGGAAACTAAGTTCATTCACCATAAAGAATATACGACATTGTACCGACGTGCTTAAATATTCATTGACGAGCATTTGATATGTCAAATTCTAGAATTCCCAAACAAAATATCTTTATTTAAACAAAATCTTTTTATTTATGGGCAATGTATCTCTTTGTATAAAAACCACCGACCATAAGCTAATCCCGCTTCTTCTCTCTTTTAATAGCGACTTCATTTTCGTATTTTTATTGTTTTTGTTGTTGTCCGATCTCCGATTTATTGTTTCTTTGCAGGTATCGTGAAAATGTTGATAGGCATTGAAAATGTTATTTCAAACGGATTTTCGCACCGAAGAAATTGGTAAATATCTGTCTCTTTCGCTCTTCTTTTCTTTTATATATCCCCTATTTCTCTTACCACGGAAGATATTGGTATCCGTCTCTATAAAATCTTCTTTTCTTTTCCCCCTCTTTTAACGAAGAGAACGATGGGATGCAGAGTTGGTGAAAGAAAGAAAATTCTATGGACAGTTTCTATTGAGAAAAACTTTTGGGGCTCTCTACTAACGTTGGTTTAGCCAATACTAAAAGTCAATTCAAGGTTAGTTCGGACTCATTCTTTTATATTTTGATTTCAAGGTTATTTTAGTAAGGATATTATGGTAATGGCCTTTATAATCCATATGATGCAAAACAACCAAGTAAGATGTAGTAGTCATCTTTATAATTGTAATAATGGTAACCTAAATACCTTAACCTTCTTACATATGAATTCTCTTTGGAAAAGTGTATATGAAGGAGACTCGTGTTGGAATATCTTTGGTGTTAATGCATTCGGTAACATTTGGTCTTCAAATATGTAGGAGGGGGTTATAAGGTATTGATCTAGCTACTTCTTGATTTTTTTGCATCTGTAGGAGTGGTCATTCTTTTTCTTTTAGATGAGTGAGATTGGTTTTTCTGAAATACACGAAGGTTATACATGGATCATAAAACACATAAAACAGTTTCGACTAATATATTAACTATTTATCTAATAATCTATTGATAGAGGGATGGGATAGGGACAGAAACCAAGTTGATAATCACATGTAATATTTTCCTTCTTTATTGCCTTTCTCCATGATCTTCTATACTTATGACACTTCATGATGTGATAATCACATGTAATATTTTCCTTCTTTATTGCCTTTCTCCATGATCTTCTATACTTATGACACTTCATGATGTGATAATCGCATGTAATATTAGTTTTAATCTTCTAATTAATGTTCTATTTTGTACTAGGACAACGGCACCAAATAGCCTTCATGTGAAGGTCCTGGATAGTAACAAAGAGGGAATAAGAAACGAATTACGGGTAGGCCTAAGGCACATTTAACCTGCAAATAGTCCGCTTGCTCCTGTACGCTAATACAAAAATGACAAGCTTAAGCTATTCAACTTGCAACTTACAGTATAAGGTCCACTTATCTATCTATAAAATGTTAATACTTCGAATTATTTTGCATTTGTAATATTAAGATGTGACTAGCAATTAGGTTGGTTGTTTGAAAATCACCAATATTACAAGTGAATGTAAAATATGTTATGATATCGAGAGATCTTCAATCTATTATCTGTACAAAAACAAAAATTATTTTTTTTTCTAATTCACACAGTTGTAATTTAATATCTTTCTTAAGAGATTAAGAGAATTTGAAATTTGAATATTTACATAGTGGATTCTTTAAATTAGTTTCAGTTTTTACACCTGTAGTCTTCTATTCAAAGATCAATGTGATCGCGTTCCTCCAACTCTAAATAGCATTATTGGATTTTCTGTATATTATTGTTATATACACTTTTTAAAAATGGTTTATAGGTATAACATGTAATGGTATGAATGTGTAAATTTTATTGCAAGGAGAAGGTCTCTACACCTTTTGTTTCCTTGGATATCAGTTATCCACCATTTGTTTTGCATCATTGTTAGGATGATTTTCGGTAAACAAAAAAAAAAAAAAAAAAACAAACAAATGGGATGTATTTTGTATGAAAATTTGATCTTAAAACTAGAATGCGCTTTTAATTCTATCTAAAAACTGTATGTTACCTCTCAAGTCTCAAACTACAATCTTCGCTTCTCTTATTCCTAAATTTTTTTCTTTTATTCATGTTGCATTGTAGTTATTGAAAGAACAAAACCTTATCTCGCATATGGTGATCTGTAAGTTTTGTGTTCTATATGAGATGAAATTTTGTTATTTTTTTAATTTATTTATAGGGTTGTCGAATTTTCTTTGGATTTCAATATTATTATGACGGTGTTGATGGTGGTTTTTAGACAAATGGTAAAATCATAAAACCCCAAATAACCTAATGTCACCGGTGACACATTTATTAGAAAATCTAATACATGTAGTCAGTAATTAATAGGGGGTATTTTTTCAAATTAGGGTTACAAAGGGCAAAACCATAATTCATCTTCGTGCCAATGGCAAATCATGCCAGCCACACCTAGCCCAAGCTAGCCGCGCCATGTCAAAAGCACTCTTCCTTGTCCCTAGCTATGCTAGTCACACCAAACGCGCCAAAGCATGCCCACCATGCTAGCCGCACCTCCGTGCCAATGGAAAATCATGCCATCCACACCTAGCCCAAGCTATCCGCGCCATGCCAAAAGCACTATTCCTTGGCCCTAGATATGCTAGTCACACCAAACGCGCCAACGCATGCCAACCATGCTAGCCGCACCTCCGTGCCAATGGAAAATCATGCCAGCCACACCTAGCCCAAGGTAGCCATGCCATGCCAAAAGCACTCTGCATTGGCCCTAGCTATGCAAGTCACACCAAATGTGCCAAAGCATGCCAACCATGCTAGCCGCATCTCCGTGCCAATGGAAAATCATGCCAGCCACACCTATCCTAAGCTAGCCGCGCCATGCCAAAAGCACTGTGACTTGGCCCTAGCTATGCTAGTCACACAAAAACAAAAGGGGAAAAAGAGGAAAAAGGAAAGCCCCAACTACGAGCCACTAGCCAAAACGTGAAGCGCTGGGGCAATGGGAACCCCCTCCACGAAAGAACGTCGTTAAAATTCCGATGCCGCATCATGAGACCGAAGGAAATACTCTTGATTTCCAGTTTCCCATAGAGGAGGTGGTTGACCTCCTAGAAGCCTGGGTTCAAGATGATGTTATCAGACTGCCACCTCCCAGACGTCCACCAACTGAGGCTGAGATGGCGAACCCCAAGTACTACCATTACCACAGGTTCGTTCACCACCCGACCAGCGATTTCAATAGACTAAAGAATATTTTCAAAGAAAGGATAGAAGTGGGAGAACTCCAACTAGGAGATGAAAGAGTGCATCGAGACCCATTCCCAATAAGAAACTGCAGGTCCTCCG
This sequence comes from Papaver bracteatum, assembly GCA_023529315.1. NCBI lineage: Eukaryota > Viridiplantae > Streptophyta > Magnoliopsida > Ranunculales > Papaveraceae > Papaver > Papaver bracteatum. The sequence continues at coordinate 2,420,309 of JAJJWX010003506.1, forward strand.
GGGACTCCGTGCACGAGACTGTATAATCCATGATGCAACATGTATGCAAAATTATCTATCTTTCCAAGGTGTAGTACCAAGATATTTTCGCAGCCCTCAATCGCGTTGCATCCGGTAAACAACTTTTTATCTCCTCGGAAACCACGCCAGGGACCCAAGCTTTCCAAACAGGAAGAACCAAAAAGGAGAAATGGGGACTGCTGACCACGTCCCACATAAGAGGTAGCGAATTTGATGACACGTTCATCGACACGGCCTCTAACCACAACATCATTACTTTCAAGACACTAAAGGCAGCAGGATTTACAAAACAAGACGCTACCTATTCCCCGTCCGTGATTAAGAACTTGAGAGGGGAAGCTTTGAATGCGCATGGCTACATCAACCTAGCGATCAATATGGGAGACGCTATAACGCATAGCAAATTCCAAATTTTCAAAGAACTAGACCATGACATGATATTGGGACGCTTATGGGTGCTCGACAATAAAGCGAAATTGTATGTACACCCTCTGCCGACGTCCACGCCCGAAGGAATTTCCAACAAATCATCCCACTGGTTCTCGCATCAACAAACTATCGAAGGAACCAAAACACCCAAAGAGGACCCGTTGGCGCTAGCTTATGGTTTTCAAATGCAAGTAAGTCTGATCGAATAACCTTTTCTGCAACCAGTCATTTCTTCCCCCATTCCGTCATGGGGACTCGGCGCGATTACTGGCACAAACTCTGTCAAGAAATGTGAATAGGGAGCTGGACCATTTGAGCACTTTACAAGAAGCTTGGAAACTTCTATCCAAAACCAACGAACTCAAGACTCAAACGGTTGCACGGCATCTGAACCCGTTTTCAATCGGAGATGTAGTGGTTAAGGAAAGGTCGTTTCAAGTTGGGAGGATGACAGTAAAAATGGCTATTCAGACAGATTCGCCTAATGGAAGAGAAGACGAGCTATATCTAGTGGAGGATACTCTTTTAGGAGGATATTACAAGATCATCGAGGCAGACATACCTGAAGGCGTGATAATTCACTCGCGATGGCTCAAGGACTCCAATCCCTAAAATGAAGTACTTCCTAGTCACTCCCCCTTTTAGTATTTCCTTTAACAATTCCTCTTAGTAGTTTTACTCCCCCAAGATAAATACCCCGTTTGTATTTTTCCCTGGGGATTCCCTTTTCCATCAAAAAAAAAAAAAGCATAAATACATCTCTTTCCAAACAAGTTCTCCAGATGTCAGAGAAATACATCAGATAAACCCAGAAAACCATTGAAGATCCATCATACCACAACCTCTTTCAAAAAATATATATGAAGCAAAATGTTGACTGATGAAGAAGAAGGTAAAGATAAGTTTACGAAAAAAAAACAAACATCAGGGGAGCTAAGCATCTAACAGAAATAAAAAAAGGGAGGAACTAGCTCTCTAAGGATGGAGCACAAGTCCCCTTAGTCAAGGCTATCTTCAAGCACTTCCCCTAGTGTTCCCTCGGGAAACAAAGGTTCCACTCAACGGTGATAGCAGCAGCAACCTCAACATCCCATCCCGTAGTAACCACAGAAACAACAGTGTCCTCCCCGACAACCGGTCCAGCATACGCCACCATGACCACTCAGGTATCATCAACGACACATTTGGCATCAACTTCAAAGGATATTTCGCTTCCGTCAGATGCTCCTTCTAAGTTTTTTTCATTTACACTTCGAAGAAAGTTTTTTGATTCACCCGCATCAATATCAAGAACCATGGCACTCTCCTCCAAAAGTTTCACACGTTCATCTTTCCATCTCTTCGACCTAGAAACAGTTCGATCCGCCCCATACCCGGACCGAGGAAAGGATTTACCGCACCGAAGCTTCTCAATATGCCAAGACTCTTTCTCGATCTCTCGCTCCTCCTCCATGCTCACTAAACCCAGAAAGTACGAACATGCGCCTTTTCTTCATGGGGGTAGATGTAAGGGAGATCCTTAATGATTTCACTAGCTTCATGGAATAGAGATTCAATCCCAAACAATGCCTCCTCAAGAGAAGAAGATCGATCTCCCCCAATTCTGAAGTCCTTCTCCGAAAAGTTAAAGGCGTGGCCATCCCTGGAGGGTCCCATCATACACTGAAAAAATGGGGAAAATGATCAAGTTACATTCTATAAAAAGAGGATAACATGAACAGAAAAGAAGAATAAAACATACCGGTATGATCATCTTGCCCGAATAACCCTAGTCGGGGTGGTCTTGCAAGAGTCAGGCCCCTCGCCTTCACCTGGAGAATCTGGCTATTTAGAGGATGATTCATCTCTCGGCAAAGAAAGAGACTCAACAAGAAGAACCTTTTCTCAAACAAGGGAGATGGTACAATTGCGTTGGTTATGAATACGGAACCTTAAAAAGGAAAGGAAACAATGAGGGACATAACGCTTCCAGATTTTGGCATTGATAATGCCCTGATTGAAGACGCGCGTGAAGGAAGGAAAAATAAGGAAACTTTGCTATCTGTAGAAACACCTACTCCCTTCTTATTTATACCTGTCCCATCAAGCTTGCGCCCAATTTCCTAAGACACGATGATCCCACCAATTGTGTTAACTTCCCAATGACCGCACAAGTCGCGCAAGCTAGAATGATCAGCTTCCCCACCTTGCGCCGGTCCCACCATCTAGCACGCTTAGTTTCCCAACTCACATCAACTTCTCGATTCCACCCAGTTTCCTGTCTCTCAATGATGTGTACTTCCCAATAATGCTAGCCTCCCGATTTGTGCAACACTGCCAGAGGCAACAATTCCAAATCCTATCTATAAAAAGGTCAGACAAGCCTTCTCAATTCTCTTTACGATTTACTGCTGATAGTTTGTCACCATCTTATGCTTACCTCGCAACAAAGCTCCTATTCCGAGGTAAGCAGGGGACTTAATGTTGATGGTGGTTTTTAGACAAAGGGTAAAATAGTAAAACCCCAAATAACCTAATGTCACCGGTGACACATTTATTAGAAAATTTAATACATGTAGTCAGTAATTAATAGGGGGTATTTTTTTCAAATTAGGGTTACAACGAGAAAAACCCTAATTAATCTCCGTGCCAATGGAAAATCATGACAGCCACACCTAGCCCAAGCTATCCGCGCCATTCCAATAGCACTCTGCCTTGGCCCTAACTATGCTAGTCACACAAAACGCGCCAAAGCATTCTAACCATGCTAGCCGCACCTCCGTGCCCATGGCAAATCATGTCAGCCACACCTAGCCCAAGCTAGTCGCGCCATGCCAAAAGCATTCGGCCTTGGATCTAGCTATGCTAGTCACACCAAATGTGCCAAAGCATGCCAACCATGATAGCCGAACCTCCATGCCAATGGAAAATCATGCCAGCCACACCTAGCCCAAGCTAGCCGCGCCATGCCAAACACACTCTGCCTTGTCCCTAGATATGCTAGTCACACCAAATGCGCCAAAGCATGCCATGCTATCCGCACCTCTGTGCTAATGAAAAATCATTCCAGCCACAACTAGCCCAAGCTAGACGCGTCATGCCAAACGCACTCTTCCTTGGCCCTAGCTATGATAGACACACCATGCCAAGCCAAACACCCTTACCTTGGCCCTAGCCACACCACCATACTGTCCTTCCCATTGCGGCTAGCAAAGTGAAGGCGTGAAACAATCAACGGTTTCCATTCAATCCCAGGAGAAAATCCTGGACGTCTAAGGTCTCCTCTTGGCCTTTGGCCCCAACGCCTAGCTTGGTCACGCACCTAGCCAAGCTAGCCATGCCAAATGTGGCGCTTCCCAACTTTCCAAACAGTGAACCAAGGGTCAATCTGTCACATACCAAAAGTGGCGCTTCCCAACTTTCCAAGCCGTGCAACCAAGGGCCAAGCTGCCACATGCCATTGGAAAATGCCAAGAAACCCTTGCAAACCTGCCATACTACCGCCCCTTCCTGAATCCTTCTTGATTTTCACTAACGAGGCGTTTTCAAATCCTAAACGGCCACGAAACATAAATATTCCCTCGTACGGTATAGGAAATGCTTTTCCGGTCAGATGGATGGGCGGACCATCAAACTCCGACTCCGTATGCGTATTCTAGAATGATTATACTAAAGGACGCTAATTAGGGTTTTGGCGTGTCAAACCCTAAGCCGCAAGCGCTTCCCTTCCAAGATCACCTGCTAACAGCGGAACCACACATGCCATTGGCACATACCAAAAGTGGCGCTGGTATCCTGGCTTGCAAACCGTGGAACCTAGGGAAAATTGGCCACGTATGCCATTGGAACATGCCAACATGCTCGTTGGTAGCCTATGCTTTCAAACCGTGAAACTTAGGTCAGATTGGCCATGCATGCCATTGGCACATGCCAACATGATCGCTGGCAGCCTATGCTTACAAACCGTGCAACCTAGGTCAGATTGGTCACGCATGCCATTGGCACATGCCAACATGCTTGCTGGTAGCCTAACTTGCAACCTAGGGCAAAATGGCCATGCATGCCATTGGCACATGCCAACATGATCGCTGGTAGCCTAACTTGCAAACCGTGCAACTTAGGGCCAAATGTCAACGCATGCCATTGGCACATGCCAACATGCTCGCTGGTAGCCTAACTTACAAACTGTGCAACCTAGGGCCAAACGGCCACGCATGCCATTCGAACATGCCAACATGCTCGTTGGTAGCCTAACTTGCAAACTCTATTTTCTCTCCTAAACTAAAAGGAAAATCGACTTCAGTTTCTCTCTCCCAAACTCTATTTTCTCTCCTAAAAGAAAAACCTAACTACACCGGCCGCTGACTGCTCATATCGTCTCCTTCGGAGAATATCTGGGAAACCATGTTACCTAGTTGATCCATATCCTCTATCTTATCTTGTTACTAGTATTGGTTTCCTTTTTTGTTTGATTTTAATTTATGTTCGGTATGTTTTAGTTCTTGCTCTGCTGCAAGTTGGGTTTTGTTTGTTTGACGATGCGGATGTTAGTGCAGCTTTGAGTTGGGATCTGATGAAGAACGTACACCAAAGTATACTACCATTTTCAACTCGGATCTACAAAAAAATCACAGTTTCAGCAATATTTTCGGCGGCTAATATTAGATGGGTTTTGATTAACAGCTCCAGATTTTCTCTGATTCTGCTATTAGAGTTGATCTTTGATCTATGTTTAAAAAGATCAAGTTTTCTTTCAGCTGTTAGTTTTAGTTTTAGTTTTATTTGGGCTGATTTGTTGTTTTCACTAATGAGTCTTGGGTTCTTCTTAATGGGTTTATTATGTTCGGATCACCCTCTGATCACTAGCCTCAAGTTTGGTGATAAATTTTTCAGGCAGGAACGGCAGCTCCGACGAGTTTTCTGGTGATCTTTACATATTCTAGCCGGTATCGATTCTGATAAATCTTCCTTCGAAGGTCTTGGTTTACTAAAAAAATTAAAAATGTTCTCTATGGTTGTGGATCATGTTTCAACGATCCAAACTCTCCCGTACGTAAGTGGGTTTTACTGTTACTACTACTGGTCTCTCTCGTGTTTAATCGGGCGTTACTGCTACTGTTACTAGATTCTGGTATACGTGACTCTGTTAACTGAGATCCTGTTACTGAAGACTCGCCATTGGTTCTGTGTGAAAATTACTTGCAGGCAGTCCTGTATTTGCTTTGTGTCGTCCTATAACCTCAGGTTTTAACGCCTGCTTTATCTATTAAAAAAAAGCCTAACTTGCAACCTAGCGCCAAACGGCCACGCATGCCATTGGAACATGCCAACATGCTCGCTTGTAGCCTAACTTGCAAACCGTGCAACCTAAGGCCAAAAGGCCACGCATGCCATTGGCACATGCCAACATGCTCGCTTGTAGCCTAACTTGAAAACCGTGCAACCTAGGGCTAAACGGACACGCATGCCATTGGCACATGCCAACATGCTCGCTGGTATACTAGGCTTACAAACCATATAACCTGCAACCAAGGCATTCTGCACATGCCACACGCGCCACCTGTAGCCTGACATTTCCACTTGCACTCAAGTTGCAACCTTCAACCAAAGCATTCCGCATATGCCATTGGCACATGCCACACGCGCCACTTGCAGCCTGGCATTGCCACTTGCACTCAAGGTGCAACCAACACTCGAGACATCAACACAAACTGGGGGATGCTTTCTAGGGTCTTGGTTTGGTGGTCACAGCGTGCAGCGTATACTACACTCGCACTATGAAAGCGTGAATAGGAATAAAGTGGTCAAATAAATGAGGAAATAATGGTGAAAACGTTTTTACCCATAAACACCATGCGGTTACCACCTCCTCCCGTTATTTCACCATTTACTATCTTCCTTAATGAGACCAGGTTACGTTTCAATCTCGACTTGTATAAATAGGTCTTACTTATTTCCACCAGACAACAAGTCTCGGTCAGGAGAAAAATACAACACTCTCAGAAAGGAAACTTTTCAAGCTCTCCCAAAAAGTTTCCATCTCTTGCAGGATTCCTAAGATTCCACTTTTCTGATACAAGTCGAGACACTACCTTTCCAGAACTATTCTGGTCTCAACATATTTCTTCGCTTCCCTCCCCAAATCAACCCTTCTCCTTCACTTTGTGATCGAAGCAAGTCTGGAACGACCATTTTTTGGTTTAGGCCAGACTTGTACAGATTGATCTCCCGAACCTAAAAAGTGATCACGTGCAGCACATTTGTTTAGGGTTTAAACAAGTTTCTCACTTACCTATCGAATTTACCGAAATTGGCAGAAACAATTTTTACTCATAAACAGAAGGGTACCTGAAAATATTGTGAACAGGAACTAGGGACGGAACCAGGAAGGATAAATTTTCTTTTAAGGCCCGGGCTAGAGCAAATATTTTGATTTTTTGGCTTGTGGACTGGGAAGGTTACCCCAGATAAAGCCTCCTTTAGCCCATCTGTAGGTCCGTCAGTGACATGATTAAATAATTTTTGATAGGGTTAAGAATGATTTTGAATTAATCAAGTTTAGATGTGTTTATACGAAATACCTATTGATCCTTAATTTTACTGACTATTTAAGCATGCAAGTTTGGTTGTCAGACCGGTCACTAGTGTGGGAACAAGTTGTGTCGATCGTCTTGTGCAGTAATGATCCACGTATACAAACTCTTTCGTTAGAGACCATTATGAACTCTTTTTGCCATTTATTATTGACTAGCATGGAACCCGTGCTACGCAACGGGTATGATGAGAATTCAACCCCCATTTGGAGAGGCGAGGCTTCTCCCCGCACCCGTCCCAGAAAAGGTCAGTAAACGACTCCAGTGTATAATGGAAAGAACAATTATTATTTTAAAAATAAATAAATTATTATTAGGTAGGTAAACAATAGGAACCAAATTCACCAATCACATTTGTTTAAAGTGTTTGAGATAAATTAGATATCCTCTTATGAAAATACTTTTGCAAAATTATACCAACCTTTGAAATTACTCCCTCCGTTCCTTTTTAATATGGTGGTTTTGTTTTTAGAGAAAATTAAGGAAATTAAGAGAACTAATCATTGAAATTGGTCCTCATGACACTTGTCAATAAAATAAGTGAAGTGAAATGGTCCCCATGACACTTGTCAGTAAAATAAGTAAAGTGAAATGGTCCACATGATACTTGTCATCAAACGAAGTTAAAAGAAAAGTGGTCCCAGAAAATTAAAGTAATATTTGACTTTCCCGATTAGGAAACCAGCCTATTTTTTTGAAACATTTATTTATAGAAACCAGCCTATTAAAAAGGAACGGAGGGAGTAGTTAGTAGTCCATAACACTGTCAATTTCAGTACTCTAAAGATAATTGATAATGCTAGATTTGATGTATTCTACTCAAAGTAGCGTCAGAACTACCCTTAGTCTTGCTAGATTTTAAAATGCCTATATATTCAACATTTCTTGGATAATCATTTTTTGCAACTTAAAAGTAAAAAACAAAGTCATAATAATATTTCAAAACCCTAGTAATGGCTTCCAGTTCAGCCAAATCCTGTTTGTACCTCGCTAAATATTAGAGAAACTGGAAAAATAAATGATATTAATATAAAATATATTGACAACTCTAAATAGTAGAATACGTATAAAATGCTTCCCTTCAAAGATGATGTACCGATATAACTTTCTTCAGAAATCATACACTTTTTTTAAGAATCAATCGTGCAACTTAATTGATCTTGTAGGCTCCAACTCCATGTACTTAAATGAAAAATCACACTAAGTATATAGGTGCATCAATATCTGATATTAAAGACACTAAAAAAACACAATACATATATAAAATAGATTGCTTGCTCTAAATACTGCATAACATATGAAATGCTTCCCGTCAAAGAAGATTTGATCAAGGAAATGTATATATATAAGTCATCACTTGGAAAAACGAATTAATCGATTTGAAAAAAGATCATATTTAGTAGGGCTGGGTGTTACCCTCGCTTCAACTATAAGTACGGAACATGACAGATCCAAGTCCATCTATAAGACAAAGATGACGATCTTTAAGCACTCTCCCTTGAAATAAAATATATTAAAACACGCTTCGTTAAGAAATATAACGATTCAATAATATTCATATTCCACGAAAACATAAGAAGTTTTTATCTTAACATTTAAAAATTATACCAATGCAAAACAATTACACCATGATGCATAACTTTTCATTTGTTAAAGTGATCCACTACCCACTAACAACGGTAGGAAAAATGAAGAAATACATCCCAAAAACAAACTGATGGTGTTACTTGAGCATGGATAAGTAAAAGGCTGAAACAACATAAATACTTATACACAGAAAGGTAGAGAACAAACATCTATAAAAACGAAAAACATAAGTGGAAAAAAAATCGTGGATCACCAAAACTACCTAAAATTACCGGCATATGAACATCAATGATCACCAATTACCATGCAGATACTACTCTGATTTATAATATACCACGTCAAATAATTTGTTAATTAACATCAAGAAAAAATAAGTTAAAATTATGCACTATATTATACCATATCATAGAGTCAATTTAGCCGAAGAATATGCCTTCCCCTAAAGTAAAAGACTATGTAATACAAAATCACTGACCTCATTCATTTCAGAGGATATATTCTTAAGTGGATACATGAATTAGGAAATTATAAATAAAAAAGATACGAGAATTAGGAAAAGTAAACCCGAAAAGATGACTTCCCCTAACGTTAAGAACAAAAGAGCAAGAATATAAAAATATGATGTGACTTTATATTACTCAAAAGTATCACGACTTTATATTACTCAAAAATATCAAGGGTAGCAGAACTTTGAAAAATCATTTCAGTGGATTGTTTGGGTCGATTTTGTATTCTATTACTTTCATATGTGTCACAAATCCTAGCTTCTACTTCTACTATTAATAGTCATATTCTAGGCTTAAATATACATGATGCCTTGGTCATATATCTAGTCTAACAAAATCAATCAATCGATTTTCTTTTAGTTTTACTAAGTCTTAATTTAATATACAAATATGATTCACAAATGAGGAGAAAATGCAATAAATTTTCTTAAGCAGGTGAATATTTCATCCAAATCTTATTTTATCAGGTATCTATGCATGACTGCATTTTTATGCATCTGCTAATTTTCATTAGGAAAGATTCAACTAAATGCCAAAATAATACCAAATCTACACGCGACGCTATACAAATATTACAAAGATATTTAACAACTATATATAATTACCTACCACTGCAGACCCATCTTCGTTTTTCTCTCTAGGTGATGTTGTTTTCACATTTAGCTACTCACAAATTGAATTCATCTAGCTGGCCTAACCAGATTATGATAGAAATTATCAAATTCAGTCTAAATTGTAATTTCTCAATGAATAACTAAAACTAAACTAAAATGATAATCATCCAAGCGTGATGCATAAGTTCAGTGACATGATGAAAAATTACACTTTGCTGATTACGATTTCCGACTAATGATAATAAGCTGTGCTTTTGTTGGAAAGAAAATTCCAGAATAGAGAAAGTAAAAAAAGCAGAAATGCCACAGACACCAAGCTTGGTCAGCAGGCATAATAATTCCTTCTACCTAAACTTGTACTTATTACAAATAACATTAATGCAAGAAGATGACACATTCGCAATAAGTATACAATCCGAGCTAAAACAATTAAAAGAAGTTTCATAGATATCAAAGCTTCAATTGATCAAACCAAAAGATTAAAGAAAGATTAAATTGGTGTAAAAATTATATAAAAAAGTAAAACATCCCAACTCTTGGATGTAGTGTTTCTCCTTATCCTTCCCCCATTATTCCCCACATTTTCCAATCTATCTTTGATTCCTTGTCATTGACCTCCAGAAAAATTCTCATGTTCATTTATTTATAGGTAGAAAAAAACCCTGAAAGTTACATTGGTAACAGGCACTGTATAGCACCTCTAAAGGTTACAATTTGTAGGTTACATTGCTTATAGACACTATACAGTACCCTTGAAGGTTAGATTGCTAACAGACACTATACAGTACCAAAAAAAAATAAAAATAAAAATCATAATATGTTCAAATGAGGTTGAAATTAGAAGGATCTTTCTCCATGAGGTTGAAAACATACACTGATTTTCAGAATTCATATATTTAAAATTAGGAGTATCTTTCTCCACCGAACACATCATTCCTTGAGTATTAATTAGGCATATTCGATGTGGTAAATTCTTACATTGATTCTTCAAAAGAATGAGAAAATAAAATCTCCTCCTTTGGATTTTCGACAGAAACTAATAAAAATTTCCTATGATATTGGCCCTCTTGATGTGTATATATAATGTATTCCTAACCAAAGATGCCAACAACGAATGACGCAAAAAAGGATTCATTAGTTTATGAATAAAGTTCACATGGACTATTATAAAAAAGTGTTTTCTAATAGAATCAACAGTTACCATGTTTATGTGAATTAAAGATTATTCGTAGGTATTAATTATCAGTATATGTTTTAATGAGGTTGAAATTGGCAGGATCATTCTCTATGAGAAAGAAAAAATATCTTACTTGCCTAGTAACAGGTCCATCTACAGGATGGGGACTCTTGCAAATTGAAATGTGAAGTGAACAAAGATGAGTATGAAATAACTACGATATAAATATACCCGTGATGCAAACTTCTTAACATAATTTGCACATCTGACGTAACTAACTTATGTTATCATATCATGTAAGCCTCATTCTATAGAACATGAATCTCGCCAGAACACTAAATTATGCATTGTAGAGAAATAATAGCATATATAAAATTTTGCCTACAATAAAAAAAACAACATAGATGTTTTTTCCATGTCATACCACCATGCAGACTATTTGGAGGCTTATGGACAAAGAATACTCAATTTTATTGAGAGTAAACTTCCCATCTTTAATTCTGTTTGCAACTTGACCCACAAGGTAACCGAAGAAAAACACCAAGCATTTTGATACAGTTAGGAAAAGAAAATCAAAATCACACGTAAAGATCCAAAATCTATCAGAATAAAATCCACAATAAAATCCAGAACCCACCAAATATGGTTCAAGAATCGAATCCGAGTACGACATTATCCCGGTACCAGGGTACGACATTAGCCCGGTACCTAGAAATCAATAGAGTTGAATCAATTTTTAATATTAAGTGATAAACAAAAAAAATTGTGTGAGATCTTGAAAGTGTTTCCCAATCATTCTTGCATGACAGAAATAAAATGCAAGCGACATATCATAAGGTTCCCCATCACAGGATGAACGCCTGCCTGCTATCTAGAAATGAATAGTTTCTTATAGCTCATTCAAATAGCTACCCATTTGTTAAGTCCATAGAGTTTGAGAAAAAAGTAAACCAAGGGAAAGAAAATGAAACAACGGGAAATATTACTCATGGTGCTACATCCGCTCCAAAAAAACTATGTATTTTTTTTTGTGGGTGCTAACTCACTTAACCCTTTGATGTTTCTGCAGTTTGAGCCCCAACTTATTTGATTGCTCCACAACCTAAGCATGGGTCACACAGTCAAGAAAAAGTAAACGTGTGATACCCAAGTGCCAAGATAAAGAAAAGCATCAAACTGAATTTGTACCTGTTTTGAGCGAAAATCATCCAACTTGATCTGTACCTGTTTCTACAATAGTCAGTAAATGTGACAAAGTAAACTTGTGATACCCAAGTGTTAAGAAAGAGAAAAGCATCAAACTAAATTCACACTTGTTTTGAGCGAAAACATGATCATTTTTATTCATACGACCAGCATCAATAAGCTCTTAAAATAAAGTTTGAGAAAAAAACAAATTTAATTTGATACTTTTCTTTGTTCAGATTGGTAGAATCTGCTGCGGATACAAAATTAGTGATATCAGTGTTAGGTTGTTAGTTATTCTAGGAATCTTTCGTATCAAACGAATATAACATCTATTTTTCCTAATCAATCTTTATTACCTCTATTTCTATCTTTACACTTTTTTGTCGGACTGGCAAAAAAAACCTTGCTTTTTGTAATATGGATACACCAAGATAAAGAAAGAGACAAAGATTTACCAATATCCTCTATATATCAACCTGTTAGAACTCCTGTTGAAATGTAGGGATTATATATAATATTCCCAAATACACAAAGTGAAAGTGGATGTTTGAAGTACTTTGTTGTGTTCATAATCAAATGATGTCAGAGTATATAGAGATAAACCTTGCATCGTTAGTTGATATAAAATAACTAAGCATATTTTTGAGAAAGCCAAACAACATTAGACTTTTAGTGGTAAGGAGCCTCTTAGAGACCTCGTTAAGGGAGCTAATATATGAAATGGTCAGTTGTTAAAGAGCCCATTTTGTGTGAAAACAACATATGCAAAAAATTGTTAGACTCATAGTAACAATATGTGATAATGTGATATATGTAGACCTTGTAAATGTGATATTCTTGAACTGTTACTTTGAGGTTATCATTTTCGTACCTCTTGGGAAAAGTTACTTGATACCGGCTTGGCAGTGATAATCCGCTTGATACAGGGTGGTCAAGTATACTTTTTTGTGATTTGAATTATTGTAAGGAGTATATTTTAATTAATTTGTGAATTTGGTTAATGTAAATAATCCCTTGTTGAGCAACTTGCATCCCGACACCTTTAACATAAATAAATAAGAAGGGTTAAGAACCAAAATAAAATTAAGCAAAGCAATCGAAAATTCTAACCACATATTCTAATCAAAATTCTTTTTATTGACAAAAACAAAGCCAAAAATAATTTCAAATGCCACAATTTGTGTGAATCGATGCAAAACTCTTTCTCAATAATAAGCCATATGTAAAAAAAATCTTAATTTGCGCTTCCAGATATAATACAGTGAAAATATTGATATCTTTTTCTCAAATTCTTATATGGAGCTCATGGAGATTTTCAAGGGATACTCGATGAGTCAAATCACTCAACACCAGGAAGATGTAGTTATTTTATAATTAGATAGCTTTTTTTTCCATGCGAGTCTTTGACTCAACACTCTGTACATATTTTTCTCTTCTCAATATAACCTTTTCTTCTCGAAAAAAAAAACGGTATAAGAGAACAAAAAAATTATTGGAAGCAACGTATAGTTATTAATAAAGAAGTGTGTGCCTATATCAAACGACACCAAAACAAAACTAAAATCTACTGATCTTAGATAAAAAATCTCAAAAAACCAAAATCTATTTATTGTTATTCGATAATAACATATCCAGATGGTCTTTGAGTTTTTTCGGATCAGATGCCAGGAAATTCGTTGTTGTCACCAGAATTAGAATACATATGTAAGGAATATTCTTAGGTTACCATCATAGATGGAATCCACAAAGCTAGTAAGATTAATAAATAGGGGAGAAAAATTCAGGAAATAAAAGCACATTCTTTGTTGCTTCCAAACCACTGCAAATCAGTAAAAGTACCAGTAAAGTACATTAATTAAAGGATTACTATGAGCTTAGTTTGGGAGTCCATTGAGAATTTTCCACAATTTTTCACATTCTGATCATTCCACGCGAAAGATTACTATGCTGCAAGTTTCCCTTTGTATACCTTGGAATAACATAAAGCTATACCATGAAATATGGACAGCTTATATTTGAATTATCCGAAGACAAAAATAAATAAATAAATGATCTTAGATGAGAAACCGAATTTTTGCTCAAAGTTTTACCATATGTGTGGGAGATATAGTGAAAGAACTGTTGATCGTTATGGCATTAAATCCAGTTATATGGGTTGTTATAAAGAAAATAGGGATGAAGAATGATTTCCAGCCTTTATTAACCATTGGTTTTGTTTTTATTAGTAAATCAACCATATTAATGGAACTTGTTAGATTTTGTTCATGTAAATGATCAGATTTTTTTCTATATTAATGGATATTGTTAACATAAATATAAATAGTAATTTAAATATTAATTAATGTAGTATTTTTTGTTAGATATTTATCATCAATGCTAAAAATTAATATAGATATTTATATATCTTTTTTCCTTTTACAAGATTCAAAAAATAAAAATAAATTTTTATTAGTTATGAAATTAAATCCAGTTATATGGATTGTTATAAAGAAAATAGGGATGAAGAATGATTTCCATCCTTTATTAATCATTGGCTTTGTTTTAATTAGTAAATCAACCATATTAATGGAACTTGTTAGATTATGTCCATGTAAATGATCAATTTTTTTTTATATATTAATGGATATTGCTAACATAAATATAAATAGTAATTTAAATATTAATTAATGTAGTATTTTTTGTTAGATATTTATCATCAATGCTAAAAATTAATATAGATATTTATATATATTTTTTCCTTTTAAAAGATTCATAAAATTAAAATATTTTTTTATTCCTTAAAAAACGTAGATTTTTTAAATTCTCTGGATCTTTTACAATAATTACATGAAATTATAAATGTAATTATTTTATTTCATAAATATGTTGAATTGATTTTTTTTTAATCATAAATGTCCAAAATTAATATAGTAATTTTTTTATTTTTTGGATTATCATAAAATTATAAAAAATTATTTTATTCCATAAATATGTTGAATTGATTTTTTATTTTTATTTTAATCATAAATGTCTAAAATTAATATAGTAGTTTTTTAAATTTTTTGGATTTTAAAAATAAATACAAGAAATTAATATAGTAATTTTTCTAAATAATGGGGGCCGTCCGTCAGGTGTGTCCCACTAATCCATCCAATCTACACCGCACATTGTCAGATCAACGCTCCATATCTAACGAAATTTCATCTGACGAATACGAATGGTTTCTCAATTAACCAATGAGAACGCGAGGTTACGGTAACCAACCAATAGGAAAGAGGGTAAGCAGCACCAGTGCTACTTTTATTCTGGAGTGAGGGATGGTATTGAGTTTTTAGGTTGTTGATTAATGCCATCCTTTATGCATATAGATCGTATCGAATGTTCATTTATATGACAAAAATAAAACTCATATTTTTAGATATATCTCTTTATTTAAACAATATTTTTTTATTCATGGGTAGTGTCTCTTTGTACGAATTCAATAATACGAGGAAAATAGCCTTAGCTGCTTATCAGAATTCAAGAGAATGATTATAATATGAGGAATAAATAAAAATCAATCCCACGACTATAATAATTAAATTTGAAGATGGAGTTACTTAAATGCAGGCATTTCCTAAGCAGGGTACATATTTGTATTGTTATGCTATGCTCTTAATGATTAATAGAACCCACGACTTTAAAGAAGCAGTCATGGACCCATATTAAAGATAATTTTGTAAAAACCTCATGACTACGCAAGCAAATACAAGTTGTTAAAGAGTGAGTTGAAAATTCACATACTACTACAAGAATTCATATGGAGCTGTAAATTAAGTCACGTCATTAATAAAAATTAAATCCGTAAAAACATATAATCGTTTACACTATAAACAAATTTATCCGCCATATATTGGCTACAAGTTAGGTGAATGCTGCCAAGATTTTATGCATGAAGCATGTATATCCATGTCATTTTGATATTCTTACTAAAGTCTAGATCTCTTATTTGAAATTTTACATGATCATAAATGTAAAATTTACACCACCAACTGTACTGAACAACCAGATATAATAAATTTATTGATTGTACAAACCACAAGTTGACGGATATACTAGGGAGCCGGGGAAAGTTTATACTAGGGATCCGGGGAGATCTGTTGATAAAGTTAAGGAGAGTTTATACTTCAAATTTTCTCGGCATTTTTTTCTACTTAAAGTGACTCAAATGACAATGAATATTCAACCTAAACTATAGTCTTCTAAAATTATCTTTCCTTCAGACGTCATTTTATCCATAAATACAGAAGATCATTAGCCAAATATTAGACAGACTCTTTAGTTACCAAGTGGCATGTTAAACAAGTACGCGTGCGTTCATCAAAAACTTATATAACATTAAGTTTCACCTCTATGCGAAGAAGATTCTACTTTTAGTTTGATTTAGTGAGGAATCAGCTTGGGTAAGTTGGGTGTCCGGTGAAGTCAAAGAAGTTACAAATTTCACAGCTGGCGTTGCTCAAGTAATTAATAATAAATTTCTCTTTTATTCATTGTTGTACTTCACGAGCAGTTTATGGGTTGGAAAACTCGAAGAGATACTATAGTTGTTACTAAGATATTTTTCTTATTTTTGAAATAGAGCACTATCTATTTGAAGTCTTAATGGAGATAAAAGTCTTTCTTCGATTACAGAGAAATGCTCGACTGATGGTGACTCTGGGTAGCGTATTTTCGGCTCCACCATAACAAAGAAGATGGCGACAATTAGTTTTTTGTGTTGTTTCTTGATATTTATAGCCAACACGATTCATAATGTCAATATAGTTGCATGTATAAATATATATATCACTCATGATCATAATATGGTCCATCAATTATTGGTTAGGAGTTACATCAGGACCAAAGGGGGAATATCCATGTGAACGTAAAAAAAGAAAATCAAAAGAAGATTACTAATCTACCAAAAAACATCGTTGTGCAATATCAATTTTACCATAAAATAGGTTTTACCGAGATTATGATGTATCGCAAAAGATGGCATATAATGATTGGTGGAATAAATAGTCAAAATTCCATAAAAATAAACAAAAACATGGGCTCTAGAAAGAATATCAAAATTTGAAAAAAGACTGGAGGAGCATAAATTTTTAATAATTATTCCAGAAAAATAAACAAAAACATGGCTCTAAAAAGAATACCAAATTCGACAAAATATGAGAGGAGCATAAATTTATAATAATTAATGAAGTTGGAATATGTATCGTAGACTTTGAAGACGTTGCATTGCGTGCACTACTTTTTAGTTGTTATTTTTACAATGTTTTTTTTAATATAAATATATCGAATACTCATGTTTTTATTCTACTTTTATTAGTTTCTATTACTATTTTCTGAAATTCAAATTTTTTATAACGAAATTATTATTTTTTTAATACCAAGAAACAAACGCACGGGCGAAAAACTAGTACAAATAAAAATAAAGATGCCAATCACATATAAACAAAAAAAGAAAAATACGGCAAAAGTACCCGCTTTTTGTTTGAATTGGGTACAAATAAAAATAATAAATATTAAATCTAATATCCAAACACCGGAAAATGCACATCAAATAAAAATTATTCCCATGCCATTACGGCAAGGGTTAAAGACGTGTTATACAGTTATTTGTTTTGTACAAACTCGGTTCACCTGCAATCATAAAGACGTGTTAATTAAGCTGGACACAAAATTAAAGGCTATATACCTAACTAGCACGGGTTATCCTTCCTCTTTAAATTTCATACTGGAACATACGAATCTATCACAACCATCTCCAATGAGGTCTCTCCAAGGTTCTTGGCTTTTCCTAGCCTTTTGCATCGCCTTTAATTTCAACTCTGATAAAATTTGTGTTCGAGGGAAATGCTTGAATGATCAGCGAGCATTGCTAGTCAAGCTGAATCAGAGTTTCTCTTTTTATGAAGATGATACATTATCAAATTCACTTAGCTCTTGGAGTTTAAACACCGATTGTTGTTCTTCTTTGTCCGGCATCGAATGCGGCAAAGACGGTCATGTTATCAGTTTAGACCTTAGTAGTCAAGCGATGTGGGGTATTGATGATTAAGATAGTCTATTCAATCTTCGGTACCTTGAGAGATTGAATTTGGCTGGCAACAACCTCTATGAACCAATTCTGTCTGGGATCCACAAACTTCCAGGAAATCCCTTGCACATTCCGGGAAATAATTTTCATCTTGAAGATAGTAAAATTAAGAAAAGAATTTAAAATGCAGAGGACGGTGGTTACCTTAGCTTCCTTAGTGCTGCCAGCTGGTTTATCCCTTATTTTGACTATTTTGGTTGTCTGTGTGTTCAAAAGAATGTCAGAGTTTGAATCATCAAGTTCAAAAATAAGATTTTCTGAAGAATTATTCATCTGCCTTTTACCAAGTCTTTCACCCTCAGCAGCATCTACCCCATTTTCAGAACTTTGACCAATTAAATATCCATCTTTTGGAGGTACAAAAACAATACTTTTCATAGTGGTCTTATGGTTGAACTTAGGCACTTGATCTCCCCCTATAGTAACAGTGATTTGTTTCCTTTATCCTTTCTTATGATCCCCAAAGTAATAAGGCTTAGCATGTCCCTTATGAAGATAGTCAGTAGCATCCTTACAAGCACCCTTGGTATGATTAAGAATGTAACAGTTAGGACAAATCTTGTGAGGCTGTTTCTCATAAAAAAACTTTATCCATCTTGTGGAGCCTGCATTGGTAATTTTCATAACCCCTCTTCTCATTGGAAAGTTAACATCAACTTGAACACAGACTTTGACATAATCTCCTAGAATTGGAATTGCATCTTCTGGATCAACTGCAATAACTTCACCCACTGTTCTTCCTATCTTTGTAACTGCTTTGACATTCATATTTTCAAGGAGGATTCTCTTGAGATGAATCCAGAAACATTGCACATTCCAGTTCAGATCCTGATAAATAATCTCAGAGTTATAAAAGTGAAGAATAACAAGATAACCATTGATACTCCAAGGACGAGTATCAAACACCCTTTTTTTGCATTTCTTTATCCTTAAAACAGAATTCCATAATATTGTTATCCAACTCAAATACTTTGAGATCACCTTCTGGTAAAAAATCCCAGGTGAGAAAAATGTTTTTCTCCACAATATTAATCCCCATCCTACCTTCAATGATAACCTTTCCTATCAAACTAATTTCTTCATTGATTTCTTCTTTGTCTTCTTCATTTTCAGCTTGATGATACACAACCTCCTCAATAATTCCTATAATTACGAGAGTAATCAATGCTGTTTGTTTGTAACGAACTTTTTGAAATTTGAATTTCTTTCTGGCGCTTTTGCAAACCTAGTGAGTCATCACAGTAAATTGGCGGAAGAAATTCTCCAGAAAAACAAACTTCACAAACAGTGAACACACAATAGCTTCAAAAATCTTTAGAACAACATTAGCAAACGCTTGAATCACAATTGCAAACAAGGTAAACACCATTAGGGATAAAGCCAAATGCAAACACATTAGGAAAAAGGAGATTAGAAATCCATTTAGAAAATCTCAAAAGTAATAATTTTAATGGAAATAGAGATTCAAAAGACAAGAAATCACAGGACCATATCATTATAACATCAACGAAATTGCAAAGAAAATTAACAGAACATCAAACCAGTTTTAAAATTAAAGAGATTGATGAAGGAAGAAAACTGAGTTGACTCGGTACAATCGCCGATCCTCAGATACCAGGGTGGATATATATGTGGAAGACAAAGCAAACCTTGAAATATTGATAAGAGGAATCTCCCCATTTCGCTAAGTTGCGAGGTTTCTCGTAGATAATGCCAGTCGTTTGTGGGCCAGATACCATTAACCATGGTTCATGAGAGTGGGGCGAGCGATAGGGAGGTAGAGGAAGAGCATCACAGTTAAGTAAGAAGGACTGAATTAGAGCTACCCAATTAAGTCAGTCGTTGGTGGGTCAGTTATATATATATATATATATATATAGGAGAATTCAATCAGTCTTTCTTGACTAGTTCACTTCAATAAAATTATATATCTATAATACAAAACAGCATGGGTTTTTGAAGGTTCAGCGGCTAGATAACATTTTGGAGACAAACGGATTATCCAATCATCCCAGTCTCATCCTAGCCATTTACATCTAACGAATATAAGAGTTGTAACCTTCTTCCATTATGGCTATATGCATTGATAACACTCATAATTAGCTCCACACTAATTAAGAAAAATAATGTCCCACCAAAAAAATAAAGTGGACAATCAAATATTAAAATCATGTAGAACTCATATTTGATTCTATAAAAAAAAATAAAAAAAATCCCTTGCACCATATCTTTAAGAAAATTAGATTAGCCAAACCTTCATAAACTTGTAAAACACAAAGAACATTGAACATTGGTGGTTACAACGTGTAAAACCCAAACAACATAAAACTTAGATCTTTTTTTAAAAAATACAAAGAATAATTTTCATTATACTCATTGTAAAGGAAATAATCGAAAAATGAAATACATATCCATAAAATTACTCACCCAAAATTTACTCTTAAATTATAGGCCTTATTTTAATTTCAACGCTCGAATAAGCCAACCTTCATCAACCTGCAAAACACAAGTAACAGTAGAGCATTTGAGTTTGCAGTGTATAAAACCCAAAGAACAAACAACTTTAGGTCCTTTTTAAAAAAATACAAAGAATAATTCCCATAATTTCATTATCTTAATGGTCGTATCTTCATGTTCCTCTGAAAAATGAACCATGTTTTCATCCATAAAAAATTTAGCATTCTTGATAACATTGCAAAACACAATGCAAAACATGGTTTAATATAACCCTAGCCATTTACATGAGGTCTCATCCTAGCCATTTACATCTAACGAATGTAAGAGTTGTAACCTTCTTCCATTATGGCTATATGCATTGATAACCCTAATAATTAGTTCCACACTTATTAAAAATAATGTCCCACCAAAAAAAAAAGTGGACAATTAAATATTAAAACCAATCATATTTTTACACTCATATTTTATTATAAAAAAATAAGAAAATTCCTTGCACCATATCTTTAAGAAAATCAGATTAGCCAAACATTCATTAACCTGCAAAACACAAAGAACATTAAACATTGGTAGTTACAACGTGTAAAACCTAAACAACAACAAAATTTAGATCTTTAAAATATATATATATATATATATATAAAGAATAATTTTCATTATACTCATTGTAAAGGGAATATCGAAAAATGAAATACATATCCATAAAATGACTCACCAAAAATTTACTCTTAAATTATAGGCCTTATTTTAATTTTATCGCTCGAATAAGCCAACCTTCATCAACCTGCAAAACAAAAGTAACATTAGAGCATTTAAGGTTGCAATGTGTAAAACCCAAAGAACAACCAACTTTAAGTCCCTTTGAAATATATACAAAGAATAATTCCCATAATTTTCATTATCTTACATGGTTGTATCTTCATGTTCCCCTGAAAAATGAACCATGTTTTCATCCATAACAAATTTAGCATTCTTAGGAACATTTAAGCATTCTTGATACATATCATGACTATCTTTTTGTCCATATAAACATGATTGACAATCGTGGTGGCTTGAGTTTTTACGGGGACATCATATCTTAATCATTCATTGATGCCATAAATAGTTTAATCAAACTATGCTTCCTCTTTAAAGTGAGACTCTTTGCAGTAAAAAGTGAGATATGAATGACCCGACTAGCTGCTTCGCCTTAGAAATGTAAGTACAAAAAGTAGCCTTCTTAACCATGTTTAAACTTAAATTTAAGCACGAAGAGTAAAAATTTTGATCGGGTATCTTTCTGCTAAGATACAATTATCAAGCTCACCGAGTTCACCGTTGATTTAGATTTTATGTCCTCCCGGTGGTCTGTTTCGACACCAAGGAATAGTTACAAAAAGGGCCATCATAATTGAGGAGAAAATTGAGGACATGTACTGTGTGATTAAGGTATACAACTCACTTTTTTCTTATTTTAATCAGACCAAAAAGACCGGAAAGGAATCACCAAAGCATATGGATAACGAACATCGGACGATAGTCCTTGCGATCTAAAAATAATTTATGGGAGGATGTAATTACATTTATTGCTCATTAGATGAAGATTCGGCATAATAGTCTCATTAAAACCACCAATCTTTGGGGATCGTAATTTTTTTTATTCAAGGACAAAATAAGATAATTTACCTTGATTTTTATCAAAAACTATTATTTTAATCAGTTGGAAGCGTAACCGAATTTATAATTATTTGGATGAAAAAATATCTAAGATACGCATAGCTACAAAATCTCATGAGTCAAATTAAGTCTTATGATAGTGTGTAGTAGTAATTATTAAAATCATTATGATCAAAAATTATCCCGTCTCATGCCGTGCCGTTACGGCACGGGTTATTTCTAGTATATATATATAAGAGAATTCAATCAGTCTTTCTTGACTAGTTCACTTCAATAAAATTATACAGTTATTTGTTTTGTACAAATTCGGTTCACCTGCAATCATAAAGACGTGTTAATTAAGCTGGCCACAAAATTAAAGGCTATATACCTAACTAGTACTGGTTATCCTTCCCCTTTAAATTTCATACCGGAACATACGAATTCGTCATAACCATCTCCAATGAGGTCTCTCCAAGGTGCTTGGCTTTTCCTAGCCTTTTGCATCGTCTTTAATTTCAACTCTGATAAAATTTGTGTTCGAGGGAAATGCTTGAATGATCAGAGAGCATTGCTAGTCAAGCTGAATCAGAGTATCTTTTTTTATGAAGATGATACATTTTCAACTTCGCTTAGCTCTTGGAGTTTAAACACCGATTGTTGTTCTTTTTGGTCCGGCATCGAATGCGGCAAAGACGGTCATGTTATCAGTTTAGACCTTAGTAGTCAAGCGATGTGGGGTATTGGTGATTATGATATTCTATTCAATCTTCGGTACCTTGAGAGATTGAATTTGGCTGGCAACAACCTCTATGAACCAATTCCGTCTGGGATCCACAAACTTTCAAACTTGAAATATCTTAATTTGTCAGCCTCGGGCTATGACGGTTAAATTCCGGTAGATATATTAAGGTTGACAAAGTTGGTATCACTCGATTTATCTTCGGATGTTTTTATACTCAGTGATCCAGGTCTGGAAGCAATTACTGGCAATTTAACAGGATTGACTGAACTCGTGTTAGACGGAATAGATTTATTTGTTCATGGAAGTATCAAGTCGTTTCGCATCTTTCAACCAACAGTGGAAGAAGGTAAACCAGCTTTGATTATCCCTGATGCTCTTTTCCGCAAGGGATGTGAGATTTGGCAATATAGTCTCATTGGGAGACTAGATTTTAAAGATATCAACTTTGGAGATGTTAAAAAATCTCTTCAAGATCAATGGATGTTGGGAGAAGACAGAGTAAAGTTTGTACCAATGAGTAAGGGATTTTTCATCATCAAGTTATCTTCCGAGGAAGATAAGAAGAAAGTTCACAGAAAAGAACCATGGTCTTTCCAACAACAAACTCTGAGGTTGCAAGAATGGTTCCCTAGCTTTGATCCTTCAAAACAGAAAACTTCTCATGCTCCTGTGTGGGAAAAGTTCACGGGGTTGCCGGTTGAACTGTGAACAGAAGAAGCTCTTCTAGCTATTGCTCAAACACTAGGTAACCCTATTGTAGTTGATGCAAAAACACTCAACCATGATTACGGTTATTTTGCTGCTATATTAATTGATATTAACTTTGCTAACCCGGTTGCTACGGAGATTATTCTTACTTCCGGGGGGAGAAAATTCCAACAAACTGTTGAGATTCCAAAATGTCCTTCATACTGCAAGCATTGTTCCATTATCGGACATGCTTATGAAGATTGCAAAAATGCTCGTAAGGTATTTAATAAAGATCCCAAGCAGCAGCATACTCAAGGGAAGGTGGTCCAGCAAGGTACGAAGATTCAAGAGCAGCAAGCTAAGGATGTTAACAAACTTCATCAGATGGATAGAATGTCCAATTTGGAGGGTAATACGAATGTTGCGAAGCAAAACGAAGCAAACAATCAAAACTGGCAACAGGTTAAAATCAAACACAAAGGTAAGGATGCTACTAATAATTCAAATACGGTTGGTAATGAACTGTATAGTTCAGTACCTATTGCTCCCGTGGAAACAATTGGTAATGACAGTAGCGCTAGTGAGGCGGATAGCCAAGAGGATAATGAGGAGAATTTTTCGGAAGGAAGTATAGGAGCTCAGGAAGGGGGAGAAGTCGACGGAGATATCGACGGAGAATTTCGATCTCAAAAGGAAACGCTGGATACGTCAGGGGAAGTGGATGTCGTCGGTGTTGTTGTTGTTGAAACACTCAAGGGTCTACCGACAACAGAAAGTGGAAAAGCAACGGGTGGATCATGGGAGCGGGTGGATCTTGGGCTCGATGAGCGTGGTCGTCTGGCAGTGGAAGATGCGCTGGAAAAGCAACGGCAGGAAGTGGAAAAAAGTAATAAAGAAAACATTTTGTCCCCCAGCGTGGTGCTTCATTCGATGGGAGCGATCATGGAGGACAACGTGCCAATCATGTCCGGTCAAAAAGGGAAGGTGGTACTTGAGTGTATTCCTAGTGCCTCTAGTGGGGTGAAGAACGATTTGAATGGGGCGGTGATAACTGGGAGTATTCCTAGGGATTCATCCGATGTTCAAAACGTGAATAGTATAAAAAACAGGGAGAAACATATTCGACTCCAAACAAATTTGATGTACTTCAAGAGGAGTCGGACAACGACGAAGAATATGATACCGATGAGGAATCGATATGCGAGGAGGACGAGGCGAAAATAATCGGGATAGAATGAGGACTCTTGACGAGGAGGTGGCTAAAAAGACCCAAGATGGTAGCTCTTCAATAAGTCCAGGTGACAATCCCAAGAAATTGGAGTCATCTCATTCCATGGATTTGGTTGACAATTTGGTTCCGAAGTTAACCAAAAACGAGCAAGAAGCGTTTGGTACTATTAAAAGATTTGAGACCAAGCAAAAAAAATTTAACAACTTAATTTTCAGAAAGGAGTTTGTTAGACAATATACTACCGCGCGCCACAGGCGTAGGGTACTGTGGCTAGCATAATGCGGTTGTGGGCATTTGGTGGTTTCAGTTTTTCGTTTTCTTTTTGTCTTGTTTTTGTCGTTTCTCTCTTCTGTTTAGAGGTAAGGCCTAGTCCCCCTCCTTCTTCTTTTTTTGGATCAACTAAAAATTAAAGCCACTTGGCTTTTCTGATTAAAAAAAAAAAAAGTCGTTTCGCATCTTTTCTTCTTCCCTCCCTAAATTGGAAGTGTTAAGTTTGTCTCACTGTCATCTTTCAGGGCCTCTCGATTCGTCTCTCTCAAAATTTCAATCACTACGCAAACTTCATCTCGACGGGAATAGCATCTCCTCTGAAGTGCCAGAGTTCTTAGGGGAATTCCAGAACTTAACTTCCTTACATCTAAGCGACTGTGATTTGTACGGGAAGTGTCCGGAAAAGATTCTTCAGTTGCCAAGACTTGAAAGTTTAGATTTATCGTCCAACAGGGGTCTTGAAGGTTTTTTACCGAATTCTATTGGTAATCTTCGACTGCTATCCATCTTAAACCTCCGCGACTGCAAGTTCAATGGAACGATTCCCACTTCCATTTCAAAGCTTAACCACCTTCAATATTTAGACCTTTCATTCAACAGCTTCACTGGTGACCTTGACGAGAATTTCATTGGTTATTCATCTCCATTGGAATTCCTTGATTTGAGTTACAATCAATTGCAAGGACGTCTTCCACTGAAAATTTTCGAATTTTCCAGACTCTATCATCTCGGACTGGTATCCAACAGCTTCACTGGTACGATAAGTCTAGATAAGGTTTTAAATAAGCTGGGGAATCTCAAGGAACTTTACCTCTCAGGTAACAGATTTTCAATCAGTACTCGTGCTAATAATTTTGCACTATATCCTCAACTTGACGAGTTGTCATTGAGTTCATGTAACCTCACAGAATTCCCTATTTTCTTGAAAAATCAATCTAAACTAAGAGTCTTAGAACTTTCACAAAATCAAATTCATGGGGAAATACCCAACTGGATTTGTAAGATAGGCAATGATAGTGGCTACAATAGGCTCCAAGTCCTAAATATTTCTTACAATTTCTTGGAGGATCCTAACCAGCCTTTACCAGACGATATCTTTCATAATGGGATAGCTGACTTTGTCTTGGACCTTCGCTCTACCTCAAAGGAAAGAATCTAATCTTACCAAAATTGACCTCCGTTTTTGATTACTCATTAAACAAATTAACCACCATTTCAGATAGTTTTTCCCAGCTCGGTGATGATGTTAAGTTTTTCTCTCTTTCGGGTAATCAAATTACTGGAGACATCCCTACGTGGATATGTCAACTACCTTTTCAAGTTCTTGATTTATCAAATAACAATTTCATCGGACCAATACCTTCATGTTTAGGATCTATATTTTCTGATAAACTAATTATAAATCTAAGAGGAAACAACCTCCAAGGAATTATACCCGACTTTCCCGCAGATTATTGTACTCTGGAAATGCTTGATCTCAACGGCAATAAATTTCAAGGGAAGCTACCAAAATTCCTTGCCAATTGTACGAATTTAGGGGTTTTGGATGTCGGGAACAATCAGTTACATGGAAGTCTTCCTTCCTGGTTGGGTTCCATGTCCAGTTTGAGGGTTCTTGTGTTGCGATCCAAAAGATTTAATGGTCCATGGGGGAATCAATTAGGAACCAAGTGTAACTTGCCGCTGCTGCAAATTATTGATGTCTCCTCGAACAACTTTTCAGGTAGTCTACCCAATGAGTGCTTTTATAGTTGGGAATCCATGATGGCAAACCAAGTTGATCAAACAGAGAGGAAGCACCGTGATCCGATATTAGGAGATGATGATCGCGGTTACGATTATTATTACCGGCAAACGGTAAAAATTACAATCAAAGGACAAGACGTACAACTTGAGAAGATCCGGATCGTTTATAAAAGCGTAGACTTCTCAGATAATGAATTCGATGGAGAGATACCGGAAATCATTGGAAATTTTACATTACTCTACAATCTCGATTTATCAGGAAACACCCTCACAGGCTCAATACTCTCGGCTTTCGGGAATCTTACAAGTCTCGAGTCATTAGACCTCTCGCGGAACAAATTGACCGGAGAGATTCCTCTTCAACTAACACGATTGTCATTCCTTTCGTATTTGAACCTTTCTTTCAACAGACTGGAAGGGAAAATCCCATCAGGTGATCAGTTTGTAACTTTTGAACCAAGTTCCTTTGAAGGCAATGTTGGGTTGTGTGGCAGTCCCCTGTCCAGATACTGCAACATTACTAATGCTCATTCACCAACAAACACGTTGAATTCCCAGGGTGGGGCAATTTCAGTGGATGAGTTTGATTGGGATCTATTTGTGGTGTCATTTTTGGGTTTCATTGTGGGTGCAAGTATGGTTATTGGACCTCAATATTTTTGGAAGAACGGGAGAGAGTGGTTTAATGAACGCATCAACAGAATCCTTAACATCACTTGAAATTTAGTAATGCTTTGTTTCCCCATCACTGTTATATAAATGTTGTAATATCAAGAGGTGGATTGCAAATAAAACCATGTACTTGTGTGTAATGAGGCGTAATTACCAAAAATAGGACACTTTTGGGAGTGTCTTTCAAAAATAACGGAAATATAAATTAACGGCGCGCGGGTTATAACCCCAAAGGGGTTATAACCCATCCACAAAAAACCCATCCAAACAAATATGACACAAAAACCCCAAATATCATAAACTGTCTATATTACCCTTCTACTATTTAAATCACCCCAACAAAAATAAAAATCAACCCCACATTTAAATTTTATTAAATTATCACAACCAACAGCAACACAGCAGCGCCGCCGCCACCGCCACTGCACCACCACCGCCACTACACCACCGCCACCGCCAACCCTGCACCACCACCACCACTGCCGCCACAGCACCACCGCAGCCACCACCACTGCACCACCGCCACCTCCCACCACCACCACCACCACTGTACCACCGCCGCCATAGCACCACCACTGCGACACCACCGCCACCCCCGCCACCAGTGCACCACCGTCGTCTCCCACCACCACCACCATAGCACCGTCGCCGCCTCCCACCACCACCACCATAGCACCGCCGCCGCCACCACCACCGCCACACCTCCCACCACCACACCTCCCACCACCACCACCGCCACATCACCACCGCCACATCACCACCGCCACCCTGCACCACCACCGCCGCCGCCACGACTGCACCACTGTCTCCTCCCACCACCACCACCACCATTGTACCACCACCACCACCACTGTACCCCCCACCGCCGCCACATCACCACCTCCGCCTCCGCCCACCACCTCTGTCACTCTGCCAACCACCACCACCACCACTTCCAACCGCCACCACCACCGCAGCCAACGACCACAACCACATACGACCACCACCGTCACCAAGAAACACCATCATTATCACCGACCACCCCCACCAAACAACCGCCGCCACCACAAACAATTAATTTGATTGATCAATGTTCAGCAAAATGAGAAAAAATGATGCAACCAAACTGAAAATGAGAAAAAAAATGATGAAACCAAACTGAAAAAAATGATGGAACCAAAATTTCGCGTGCAAATAATTTCTCGTGAAAAATGATGGAAAAAATGATGGAACCAAAATTGGTTTCACCAAAAAATAGATGAAACCGAAATTGGTTTTATCATAAATACGATGAAACCATAATTGGTTTCGTCGACTGCAATTGCTCCTTGGCTCAGTTCTTTCCTGTAACTTCAACTACTCCTTGGCTCAAATCCTGCCACACCACTAGCACCACCACCACCAATACTGAGCAATTGCATCACCACTTCCACCACCGCTACGATCAAGACCACCGCCAACACCCGCCGAGAAGCCAACCACCACAAGACCACCACCAACTACCGTCGCCGAGCAGCACCACCTTTATCACCGACCCCCACCACCAACCAGCCGCCACTGCCAAAAAAAATGAATTTCATTGATAAATATTCAACCAAACTTAAAAAAATGATGAAACCAAACATAAAAAAATGATGAAACCAAACAGGAAAAAAATGATAAAACCAAACAGAAAAAAATGATGAAACAAAACAGGAAAAATGATGAAACCAAACAGGAAAAATGATGAAACCAAAATTGGTTTCACCAAAACTAGATGAAACCTAATTAGGTTTCATCATTTTTCACATATTGTCATTTCACCAACACAGCTTCAATGATGAAACCAAAAAAGGTTTCACCAAAACTAGATGAAACCTAATTAGGTTTCATCATTTTTCTATGTATTGTCATTTCACCCATATGCCTTGATGGCAACAGTAGCATTAGGATTTCCTGCCCATTTCAAGCATGGCTCCATTATGAGCTCCTTTTCATCAGTCATGCCTAAATGCTATTTCGCAAAGCTTCGAAAACACTAATGGATGAAACCACACAACTACCTAAACATTATCACAGGTAATTCAGTTTCATAACATTCTGTAAAGCAGCCACCAACACCATTTTGTAACTCAATTTTTTATGTTTCATACTTAACCTAAACACAAATACCACTTCTTTGATTCAAAACACATAATCTCCACCACAGCTAGCATTGTAAATCCTAATCCGCAGATATCAAACACAACAACAATTCAAACTCATAAACAAAATTCAATTTAAGTAAGGATAAGATTAGATGGAACCAATTTTGGTTTCATCGTATTTAAGATGAAACCATAATTGGTTTTGTCATAATTCAACTGCAAGAAAAATGTTAATCTATGAAGCCTGGGGTCTAGCTAGGTCTTTGAAATCCCAAAAGAAAGAATGCAAAAGTAAAAGTAAAAGAAAATCTCTGATGCAACGCTAAAAGTGGAATTGTCCCTTGGGTTATCTAAGAATTTAGCAATCCTCTAACCCGGATAAGATTTGTTTACCTGATATAAGTGCCAAGAAGCAAAAGCATCCAAGGCAACATATTCGAGCTGTTCTTTTGACAGAACGTAAGTCTAGTATTTCCATGCTTCTTTATCTGCAATAGTTCAACAAACATTAACACTCTGACAACCTATATTCTGTAACTTACTAGAAATTTAGACAAGGTTAACGTTCTATCCAAAGTGATTATTAAATAGATATGACAAAAGCTACTAGACAAAGTGATTATTAGATAGAGATGACATATGAACATCTCCTGGTTCCTTCTGCTGTAATAAGTTTTATGTATCAAAAAGGTCACCGAAAGAAATTCACAGATCAGATCTCCTAGTGCCACGATATACAATGTATGAAGAAATAGATAAGAGAAACTACTGACCTCAATCCATGTGATAGTTGGAATCCTATTTCTGAGAAGAATTGATATCTTCTTATTTTTCATTTTTATGTACTGCAAAGATAAATCAAAACAAATCAAAAAAGAACTCTTTAGCTAAATTTCTACGGAATCCAATTTCATTTTGGTTGGCAGGCTGCAAGGTAAAAAGAAGGAAATAAATCATATTAACATAAGAATATGCACAAAAGAAATTCAGCACTGTATATGAATTTATGGGTCATTCTTTAAATCAAAAGATTAAGAAACACTATTTTTTTCTAAATGAGAAAGTATATTAAAGAAAAAGTTACATTTGCGGAAGTAAAGTGATTCCGACAAGTCATATAAGATTTAAAATCCGCCATTAGTTCATGTTTGCAATAGACACTATATGGTCCATATCTTTTTTGTCATTCTTTCTTGACTTCAAAGAAGACAGATTTTAATCAAGATTCCTTAGAGGCCTCCTCATGATATGTATGTATGCATGGTAGTGTCACTATGTGGCTCAAGTAGGTTAAACATATTGACACACCCACCCTTATGTCATATCCATGTACTGTAATTTTCATTAATTCAAGCAGAAAATGAAATGTGATAAATTATTAAGCATTATCATGATTCGACTTCTGTATTTTTGCTCGATCTACATCTTGTAACTCAGCATATCTGAAAATGAGTCTTTAATCTCATTTTGAATTTTAGTTAAGCTTCAAAGATCAAATCCAATGTAGAACTTGAGAAATTAAACAAAGGTGTAGGCTTCTCCTTCGTTGATAATAGCTAAAACCATAAGCGGCATCTTATTATTTCAACCCGTTCCAAGAGATCAAATTCCAAAATATGGTCCTACAGGCTCCATCTAGAGGACAACCAGTTCATAGTACTTAAATCCCAAAGACAAGAGCAGGGTCCTCGAAATCTTGTTGGACCATTAAGGATCAATTATATATAGGTAGGGATGCTCCAAAATGCCTATCTATCTGTCTATTTAATGAAAAGGTTGGTACAATTTGGAAATTCTGAGTTTGGTGTTATTTTTGAGAAGGAACATCTTGGGTATTCTTAGAGACAAAGAAATTAGGAAAAAGAAGACGGTGCGAAAAGAACCTAATTATCAAAAGATGTACTGCATCATTGACGACAAAAATAGGTAAATGTATATTGACTTAAAGTGCAGGGAAACAATTTATCACTTTTATGGGTGTTAAACGAAAATAAAATAAAAAATCAATCCATCTTTCACTTCATGAATCACTGGCATAAAAGCTAACAATCCAAGCTCATACTATCAGATACAAGAAGAATGATGTAAAGCCTAAGATGTGTCATTTTTTATTTTCTTAAAATGCAGTTTATTGTTTCTGACCTCTTGCAATACTCGCTCGAAGCTCCACCAGAAGTTTAAGATCCTCCTCTTTAACAAGTAAATGTTGAACCAGTATTTCCCGGCTTTCACCACTTGCACCTCGGATCAATCAAAACAAATCAAAAAACCATTCAACATTTTCTTAGCGATTTTGAAATAACATAAAGTTTGTGCATCTACATATTTCAGCCTGAACCATTCAACTTAGCTCAGAGGAAGAGGGGGTTACCTGAAATCGATCAATGGCATCAACAACAATAGTAGTGTAGGCACTACCCATATGAGGAGGGGCATTAGAAAAGAGATGTGGTGAGAATGAATGGGTATGGAGTGATGGATTGAGCTCCGCCATCGTCACTGCTGCAACTACAGAATAAGGGCGATGAAGATGATGAATGTTTTGGCCAAATGGAAAGAAGATTTCGGTGATTTAAGAAGACATTTTTTATATAGGTAGTTTTGGATTTGATCGAAGAAGACGTTAATGGAGAGAATAACCAGAGAGTATTTTGTGAGTTGCCGAATACGCTCTCCGACATCTCTACCTAATTAACCACAAATGATTACCAACCAACAAAAACAGAGAAACACGCATATTACAGTTATGAATTTATCAACAGCACCGAGAAGAGTACATATATATCAGTATTCTCTTAGGCATTTACACAAACAAATGTAGTTCAAAAACATGTAATTGAGCGGGGAGTAATTTTGAGGAAAATCAAACATTTCTTTGCAAAAAAAAAAAAAAAAAAAATCTGACGGCAACCATAGTTCACAGATTCAAATACAAGATTCAACCCACAGAATCTAAAATTACTGAGATGAATTGATATCTTCATCATTTTTCATTTTTATGTACTGTACAAATAAATCAAAACAAATAAAAAAACCGAGTAATCAATTTCAAGAAATAAACACAAATCAATCAAAAACAAAATCAAAACATTCCCATTTATCGTTACAAACAGTAAGATCCGTTTCAAAAAATAAATCTAAGAACTACAAAAAGTTCACTTACTGGCAGCTAGACGGGCGAAGAAAAAGAGACAAAATCTGAGATTAGTTGTAAACAAGAGATGATTTACAGGAGAAGTTAAGATCTTAAGCGATTTGATGTTTTTTGTTGAACGTCATAATTCATCACCAACCCATCTCTTTTCTTCTTGTTCTTCAATTGCATTTACAGTCGCAACCCTAATTTCAACAATTTCTTCATCTAATCTTACAGAAACATCACAACATCACCAGATCCACTTGTATTTCCATCTGAATTTGAAGATGGAACTATGGTTAGGGTTTTTATTATGGTTGTTGTGACGTTGAGAGGAGTTTCGGGTGGTGATGTTTATGGTGGTGGTAATGGTGTTGGTGGTGAAGAAATTGAAGGAGGCGGAGGAGGGTGGTGGTAGTAGTGAGATACGAAGAAAACAATTGCTGCTGGTGGTGATTGTGGTGGGGAGAAGGCGACGGATTA
Organism: Papaver bracteatum; assembly: GCA_023529315.1. Classification (NCBI taxonomy): domain Eukaryota; kingdom Viridiplantae; phylum Streptophyta; class Magnoliopsida; order Ranunculales; family Papaveraceae; genus Papaver; species Papaver bracteatum. The sequence continues at coordinate 2,453,676 of JAJJWX010003506.1, forward strand.
ACGAAGAAAAAAAAGAAATAAGAGAAGAAGAATGTAAAAGGGTATGTTTGGGTTTTTTTAAAATAACAAACACTAAATTTACTCATTATTATTTGACCTGGGGTTTTTGTGCCACTTTCTTTTGAAACGGTTTTTGTTTGTTAAAAATAATATGACCGGTTTCTTCTTATCACTAGTTTGTTCACCTAGGGGTTTTGTCACTAGTTTTGATAAATTAATACACAAATATGGTTTGTGTATCATTTTTACCCCTAACATATAACTTTATTACATTTTTGTCCTAAAAATTAGTGGACCTTCCATATTTTTTTTGATCATTATTAAGGGGAAAGCCGCTTTTACTACGGGGAAAGATGATTTTGGGGTGGATTTAGAAATAAAATTAGAAACTCTAAATGTTTTTTTTTTATGTTACCTTCAACTGGGATCATCTCTCATTGGTTGCCTTGGGGATTGGCAGCAACTGCCAATGTGTTATTGTGATAATACAATTATTATAAATTCAACAGGGATTACGCGAAGCCTTTGTAATTTACACATTTTTGAAGCCTGTAATACAATTTAAACATCACCGTCCGAGATGGATATATTTTTTTTGAAAATTTAGCGAAGAATGGATTGTTTTCTACACATTTTGGTGGCGAAAAAGAAGACATGCTTATGGCAGTAGAAGCTACGACAACATAAGATTGAAACGAAATCGATCGTAGAAGAGGAGGAAAAAAAGAAACGCACCTCATTTGATGCGTCTAGGGCTTTACAAAGTTAGAACATGGAAAACTTTGATCATTTAAACATAATCACACAGATACCTAATTGGGAAAACAGGAAGTAAATACACGTCACTACTGTCCTGACTCTTGTTGTTTTCATTTCTCACAAACTTCACTAAGTTCTTCGCCAAACATAAATTCTCCACTTTGTCATGTGATTTTCCTCCAGGTCTAATAGTTCATTACCATGTTCCATGTCAACCTTATCATCAACCAACATAAGAGTTCCCACTGCATCGTCATGAGACCTACAAACAATTTTTGACGTTGGAGATTTATTTTTTTAATTCCACCCCAAAATCGGCTTTCCCTCCAGTAAAAGTGGCTTTCCCCCTAACAACTATCATTTTTTTGTATTGTTTTCAAATATTATCATGGATAAATAAATTGGTTAACGCTAGTGTCTTCGTGAGTAAGGAAGGTAACTTAGTAATATAAATGAAAGGGATATAATTAAAAAAATTAGCTAATTTTTATTTTTAGAAGAGGTGTTTATTGATTTATTTTTTTGCTTGTTGTATAAATTTTGGTTTTTGTGTAGCTACATCTGTAAAAATTGATTGTGTTGTATCGGACTTTTTCTTGTACTTTTAATCAAATCATAACTTTTTTTATCAAAAAAATAAAATCAAAAATAAGCAAAATATTTTGTTTATTGTTAAGGTCCACAATCCAAAGTCCGGACTTCTAACAGGACTTTTTGAGGTTATTCAAAAATACTATAATTGGAATTTATTTTTAAAAAATTTGGTCAAAAAGGTCCGGACATTTTCATATTAAAGTCCGGACCTTATCAAAATCCCAATTATGGGTTGCCACGTAGGGCCACATAAGTTCGGGAAGGTCTGGACCATCAGACTTAGAGTCTGGACCTTAGGTGCCAAGTAAGCACCACATGGGTTTATGAAGGTCCTGACTTTTAAAACTGCGGTCCGGACGATTCCATGTACGTCATCAATCAGCTATTGTTATTTAATTTATCTAATTTTACATCTATATTACACCTCTGTCTCCACTACCCTAAGGTCCACAAAAAATTTGCCCTTTGACGTCTTAATTTTTCATTTTTCACCTCATAGAAGTATACCAGCAGTCTACCCCTACCAACTTCATCACCTACGCAATTTGTCTTCTAAGTTTCTTACCAGTACCATTATTCAATCACTTGCATCGTGCCAAATTCATTTCTTGTATGTACACAGAAAATTAAAACAACCTAATTTTTTCCCTTTTCCTAGTTTACTTGATTATGTTAGAAAAAGTAAAGACTAAACGTATAGTTAATCTTCTCAGCTTCCAATTGTCTTGCTTTTTTGTTTTTTTTCTTTATTTATTTTGGGTTTGTATCTCTTCTGTCACGTTCTAATCATCCGCCACTACCTAAACCCTAAACTGCAGCCACCTTCTTGAGTTGAAGGGTGTTTAAATAAGAAAATAACTTCACTTCACTTATATATGTTTAAATAAAATTAAAAAAATTCGTAAAAGAATAACGAAGAACTTTCTATAAGTATTGAAAAGTGAAAACAGCTAGGGATTGATTTTCTTTGGAACCGTTTCTAGTTCACAGAATTGGTTACTAGTACCACGCGTCCATGGAGATAACAGGTCAATAGTCCATTCACATCCTAGCCCGGAAGATTGCACCCAAAATACTACTAAAGGATCCGACATTCTTCATACCACTAATCACATGAAACCTGCACAAAGAATTAACACATTATCCTAGATGAGAGAGTCTAAGGTAAAAGAAAGGAGCTAATTATTCAGTGCTTGTGCCATTCACCTGTATTAATTGTTTCCTGAACAGCTGCAAAGCAATTGTTTCCTGAACAGCTTCAAAGCAATTTCATAAAGAAATCGAGGAGTTTTACTTTGCTCGATTTTCTGGAAAGAAAATCATATGCTCAATAAAATTGATGGCAAAGACACCACAAGAGGACCTGCAATATGAATATGGATCAAAAATATTATTCATTTTTACTTGGATCATTTCTCCTACTTACTCAAAATGTCTATCCACAAATATATGTTTATGTTAAAAAAATGATAAAAACTAAACAAGGAAGAAAACAAAACAGGAATTCCAAGTAAATGGTTACCCATTTGTTTGCTAAGGGAGATTCTTGCAAAAATTACAACTTCATTCACCAGAACCCGTCACACGTCGCAAATGCTCAAAAAGAAGCTCAATTTCCTCGTAAATGTTGGCATCTTACAAGTACGAGGCGGTATCATAGGATCGTAAATTTTAATTCTTCTTTCTGCCATTTCAATGGTGAACATTAAGCACAACATAAGCAGATCTTTTCCAAGTCTGATTTTATCCATTACTTTGACGTTCTAGTTCTCAAGAATTTTTGTTTCGCAACAACGAGGCTAAGTCATAATGCATTAATACCAACAGTAAGAAATATAACCCGTAGTGCCTATTTTACACAACCATACGTGCATATAGGTTTCAAAGTATGCTGATGAAGACATCTCCATTAACTATGCAGATGCAAAGTTAGATCTTATAGAAAATAAAAAGTGACTCTAGTACATATAAGAATACCGTCGGTCTTTTTAGTGCACATAAAGTGCTCCAATCCAAGAGAAAGGTTGTCACTAAGGTGCAAGATCCTGATTCATTTTCTTTTATCGTTTAAGCTATATCCCCTCAATGCCTCAAGTCTTGTTCCGTGCTAAATGTTTATTTCACCTTTTAAAGCTCTCTGTTTGAAAATGATTTTGAGAGAAAAACAAATGCACAAAGTAACCAATACAGAATAGCCTTAGCTTATAAAGGTACTAATCATCTACAATTATTTCAACATGTTTTAGTCCAACAAACTATTTTTTTTCTAAACCACCAACTCGGTCATATCAGTAAGATCGCCTGGTCTTAATGAACCCATAAAAATTGAGTGCATATCCAGGAAGCCGAAACTCGTGTCTGTCTTCCCCTAGCTAACAAATGCATTCACATCTTTTTGATATTGTAACCCAATCCAAACACGTATACCAGGCATTAACATGGCTTTAAGCTGCCCGTACGAAAAGCTGATGTCAATGTTTCATCAACAATAAACGAGCTCAAAAACACAAACAATTGTTCGACAGCAAAAGGATTTTGTCAGCTCAATCTTCTGTTTCCCAAACAACAGTTTCTCGTCCTAAGCATAAATACTACATTTTAAGCCAATTGTCTAACCTAAATAAACTTTGAGATTATTGAACTCTCTCATTTTATTTTATTTTAAGTTCTGAAAGAATTTTAATTGCTCTTTCTTAATATGTATAGGAGTTCTAGCATTTCTTCTGTCGCTTCTCCTAAAATGCATATTTCAAACCCTAGTTATAAAACCATACAATCTCAGGAAACCCTAGTTTTGAAACACTAAAAACATCAAGAATAAATGAATCGTACCTCAAACCATACAATCTCAGGAAATGTGATAATGCTTGAGACAAATAAATTGAGATTTTTTCCTTGTTCTTCAACTGATATTCTTGACCGATTAAGCGAATTTAGAGGTTTCAATTTCATTCGGCTAAAGCTTCTGAAATAGAATAAATTTCTGCTTCCCGTTTAAATACTTTAATTCCATCCAACTAGGCAGATAACTGTAATACACCCAAACGTGACAATGCATAAAAAGTCAGGACCATAGTGGTATTGTTACGCAAACATGAATCAAAGTAAATGGATTCGGATAGGAACTTACCTGCGGAAGATCCAAAAACCCCAGGATCGATTGATTGCTGTTACGAGCCTTTCCTTTGAGAATCCTTCTTCGTTCTTCCAGTTGCAGTGAGGCCTTGAATATACTCTACTAGAGAATATACTGCTAGTTCACACCCTAGTCTCCTAGAGAAGTAATGGAAGAGAAGACACTTTCTGTGTAAACCCTAAGTTTTTCGGCAGTTCACTTAACTTAATATAAGATAACTTATAATCTTATATATGCTGTTTAGGAAGTGGAAGTAGTCGTCCGAGTACTTCTCAGTCAAAACTTATCAGAGAAACTGATTCTCCCACGTCTCTCACGTTCAACCATTCAACCCAATATATGCGGGAATACAAGAGGATTTGTTCATGGGTCCGGGTACATAACTTGGCCGACCAAATAATAACATCTCCCACTTGCACACATATATTATTCTCTATGTCACATTACCAAACTCTTCATACTGGATATAGGGTGTACGACCTCACGAGCATTATACAAATTGTAGGAGCACAATGATTAAGTTTTTATCAAACTAACCAAAGTACATCACTTACTAACTTCTCGTTTTCACCTCAGATAATTTGACTACACCCGATGCAATACTCTTAATCCCTCGAAGAAGCAGTATTGTACCCACACATATAAATTGTATTCATGATTTTCGACAGATGAAAAACGCTGGCCAGCAATGAATCACAATTCATGGTGTATCATCAAATTTTCTTCCAAGAAATCCATATCAATCTAATTCAACTTAATAGCTTTCCTAGACATGTATCATATTACGGAAATATGCATCGTATTAGAAAACATGATAAAGTAGCATCATTAAGTATCCTTTTCATGACATAAACCCAAGTCAAAAGGTAAAAGAATTGGATATTAATCCTGTGGCTCACACAGCAATGAAGCAGGGAATCATTCATTGCTCCCACATTTGTTCGACTTAGCACATACAATATGTGTATGCTATGGTGTTCTCCCACTTAATTGGGCATGTCTTATGTTTAAAAAAATATATACACCATACAGATCTTAGTCTAGTCGCTTAAAAGCGCCTAACCTGAATTTATGAACCTAGTCATACACATAGAGACTGTTCGGAAAATTATATCTGGCTTTATAACAGGCTTCATTAAGTGGTGGTCAAACTTAATGAGTGATCTCTTTGAGATCTCATCTTAGACATACTAAGGCGACTTGTACAGTTTAGAAAAGAATTAAAAGACTGTCACATAAACAGGTAGTTTTTGAAAGACTAATTCCCAAAAACTTTTTTTCTTTTGTCTCATCTTGCTCGCTATACTAAGCGCCAAGGTGAATCACCTGTGTGAGTAGGTTGATTATTTCCTGTAGACAACTTCAAATATATGTACACATGAATAGTATATTTGAATTCTATAAAACGTATTTAATCAAGAAAAAAATCAATACTCATTCATTCACTCAAAAATAATAATAATGTCATCAAACAATAATCAAATGTTCTACATATCAAATCCTAATCAATCCCATGTTCTCTACATGAGATTGGAAAACAGGTCTCGGCATTGGCTTGGTCAAAGGGTCAGCCAACATCTTGTTCGTGGAGATATGTCTAAGAACAACCTTTCTTTGTGCAACTATATTACGTATGAAATGGAATCGCCTACCAATATGTTTGGTTTTTCCATGGTATTTGGGATCCTTCACATATGCAAGAGATGATGTGCTATCACTATGAAGCACCACCGCATCCTTTGCATTTTCTGAGACACCAAGGCTCTTAAGAAATCTCCTTAACCATACAGCTTCTTGGACAGCTGCTGAAAGTGCAACATACTCTGCTTCCATAGTGGAAAGAGAAACACACTTTTGTTTGTTACTACACCAAGTGATCGCACCACCTCCTAGTTTAAACACATAACCTGAAGTAGACTTGTATTCATCTTTATCGTTGCCCCAATCGGCATCGCTAAATCCCTTAAGTCTAATATCATCACCATGGTAGAACAGGGGAAGATCAGCAGTCCCTTTAAGATAACGGAATATCCTTTTGACTGCTTTCCAGTGATCCGGTCCAGGGTTACTTTGGTAACGGCTTACCATACCCACTGCGAAACTTATGTCATGTCTAGTACACAACATAGCATACATTAGACTCCCAACTGCAGATACATAAGGTACTTTGGACATATAATTCTTTTCTTCTTCATTTTTTGGGCATTGATCTTTACTTAGGACCAAAGATTTATTCATAGGAGTGTCAATGGGTTTGCAATCATGCATTCGAAAACGTTCAAGAATCTACTTTATGTAAGTCTCTTGTGACAAACTAAGAATCTTTCTTGAGCGATCTCGTGTGATCTTAACACCTAATACATAATTAGCTTCACCCATGTCCGTCATTTCGAAATTAGAGGACAGCCACTTCTTAGTGGAGACAATACCTTCAAGATCATTACCAGCTAATAGAATATCATCGACATACAATGCTAGGATAAGAATACTTTCCTTGGATCGTTTAATGTACACACAATGGTCTTCCTCAATCATCTCATAACCAGCAGAGGTGATAGACTGATGGAAACGCATATACCATTGTCTAGACGATTGCTTAAGGCCATAAATAGAACGCTTGAGACGGCAAACTTTGCGCTCTTGTACCTTGACCTCAAAACCCTTGGGTTGAGACATGTAAATCTCTTCGTCCAATTCTCCATTGAGAAATGCAGTTTTAACATCCATTTGGTACAATTCTAAATCCAAATGTGCGACTATAGCGAGCATAAGACGAATTGAGGAAAACCTTACCACCGGGGAAAAATTTTCCTCATAGTCAATACCCTCTTGTTGGGTATATCCCTTCACTACTAGGTGAGCCTTGTATTTGTAAATTGAACCATCTGCCTTGCGTTTAATTTTAAAGACCCATTTGTTTCCAATAGTCTTTCGCCCAGGCGGAAGGTCAACATAATCCCAAACATCATTGTCGTTCATTGATTTTATTTCATTCTGCATGCCAACAATCCATTTTCCACTAACAAGTGATGAAACCGCTTCTTCGTAAGAAGTAGGTTCATCCTCAATACTCGCAGCATACATTAATATTCCCCCTTCAATCTCAAAACGACGACGGGGTACTTTTTGACGCTTACTTCTGCGTGTCTCAAGGTATTGGGGATCTAGTGTGATACTCCCACTAGGATGAAGATCACTCTCACTATCTTCAGCGAGTGTGGGTTGAGAAACTAATTCCCTACCCTCGCTTGAAGATGGCAAGATGTCAACATTCTCTTCTATTTCAAAGAGTTCCAAGTCCTTGTTAATGTCACTGATGCGAGGAAAATCATCTTCAATGAAAACAATATCTCTGGACTCTACTTCAGTCATTCTTCCACTTGGATGTTCACCATACATCACATAACCTTTTGATCAATCAGAATACCTTATAAAGACAAGCTTTCTTGCTCTAGGTCCTAGTTTCCCATACACATGAGAAGTGTTGTGAACAAAACCAGCTGAACCCCATGGGCGCAAATTTCCCAAATTGGGTTTTTCGCCTTTCTAGAGTTCATATGGTGTGGTAGGAACTGACTGTTACGGGACACGGTTCAGAATGTAGGCTGCAGTCATAATAACATCCCCCAGAAAGATATTGGGAGGTTGGCTTGCGCCATCATTGATCTAACCATATCCAATAATGTTCTATTCCTTCTCTCTGCAACACCATTTTGCTGCGGAGTATAAGGAATAGTAAGCTTCCTAGTTATACCCTTTGCCTCACAAAATTCTTTGAACATATCAGATAAGTATTCTCATCCACGGTCAGTACGGAGAGTCTTCAAACTCTTCCCAGTTTTATTCTCAACCTCTGCTACAAAGCTCTTGAAACAATCCAAGGCTTCGTAGCGATGAGCGATCAAATATACATAACCAAATCGCGTATAATCATCAATAAATGTAAGAAAATAGGAATAACCATGCCTAGCTTTAACATTCATAGGTCCACAAATGTCTGAATGTACTAACTCAAGAGGTTGAGTAGCACGTTTAGCCTTACCAAAAGGCTTTCTACAAGATTTTCCTTCTAAACAAGGTTCACAAACGGGTAAGGAAACTTTAGCGAGTGAGCCAAGATGGCATTCTCGAGCTAACCTTGTCATCCTATCTTGCCCAATGTGGCCTAGTATAGCATGCCAAGTCATACAATCATCAACAATACTACTACTAGCATTGGTTACTAAAACATCAGAAGAAAAAGAATTAAACAAATCTAATTTAAAGAAGTTATTACTTAAATAACCATGTCCAAACAAAATACCATCATAAATGATGTCCAACCTACCGTCTTCAATTTTAATTGAATATCCAAAACTAAGAAGTGAAATAACTGAAAATAAATTATGATGAATTCCAGGTACATAAAGCACATCATGAAGTGTTAAAATGCGTCCAGAGCGCATATGAAGTTGACAAGTACCAACTCCCACAACTTCCTCACTTGAGCCATTGCCCATGTAGACTCTTTGTGTACCACGTGAAAGACGTCGATAATTTACGAACCCCGCTCGATCTCGAGCTACATGTCTTGTTGCTACCGTATCTACAATCCATTCAGGGAGAGAGTGAGCAACCAATACATGTGTACAAACACAAATGTTTACGGAGTTTGGTGAAAAAGGTACCTTTTTGGGCTCAGTGCACTCACGGCCAAAATGTCCCTTCTTACCACAGTTGTAGCATTTCATCTTGGACTTATCCTTTTTACCAGCTCGCTTGCCACGACGGCGCTTAGCTGTCTTTTCTGCCTTGCTGACATCCTTTTGGCTATCTTTCTTGCGCTTACCCTGTGGTTTGCGCTCACCTTGGGCATACAAGGCAGCCACACGTGTCGCCTCTTGGCGCTCAGCCTCAAGCTCAACGTGTCGAGAGATATCAGAAAATTTCATGATTCCTTCATTATGAGTCAAAATTTGTTTCATATGCACCCAAGAATATGGCAGCGACCTTATTACAGCTAAAACTTGTTGTTCATCAGTTAGAACATTCCCAGCAGATTTTAAATCACGAATCATAGACGACATCATCCTAAGATGTTCAGTCATTGAATGCTCAGGATCTTTTCTGTAAACCTCGAATTTCAGCACTAAGCTGCGAAGTCTAGTAGTGGACGTACCACCAAAATCAAATTTTAGCTGATCCCACATCTGCTTGGATGTTGGAAAATTCTCATATTCTCCAATAAGATCATCATGCATGCTACTCAACATAGCATAGCATGCATGGAGATCTTTCTTAACCCAAGCTTCGTAGGCTTCAAGATCACGACGGGCTTGTACAGAATTACCTTCTTGAGGTCGGACCATTTCATTTGTTAATAGTTCCATTTGATCTTTGGAATCGAATAGGTACTGAATTTTCCTACTCCACATGTCATAGTTCTTCCCATCTAGTTTGTATCCCTTGGTGAGATCAGCAATCAAATTCTCGGTAGTCATTTCTACACGTATTTTGCACAATGATTGACATTATTATTATGTGTACAATTTAAATACTGTCTCAAAATCTAATTAATAAAAATAACATTTACATACAAATTTAGGATCGAAAATTTCGCTAGGCTCATAATCATCACCCAAATATGTACTTCAACACGAAATTTATCAATTAATTCGGACAAGTAATTATTGGTAAAACACATAGTTTAAACCAACTACACCACTAATTCTCATTTAACTAGCATGTAATCCAAACAAACAACATGTGATCAAAACAATCATACAGTACTCACATTACGTATGGCAAATTTCGGTGAATAATATGGTAACCTTAAACATCTGCGGAAGATCCGAAAACCCCAGGATCGATTGATTACTGTTACGATACTTTCCTTTGAGAATCCTTCTTCGTTCTTCCATTTGCAGTGAGGCCTTGAATATACTCTACTAGAGGATATACTGCTAGTTCACACCCTAGTCTCCTAGAGAAGTAATGGAAGAGAAGATACTTTCTATGTAAATCCTAAGTTTTTCGGCAGTTCACTTAACTTAATATAAGATAACTTATAATCTTATATATGCTGTTTAGGAAGTGGAAGTAGTCGTCCGAGTACTTCTCAGTCAAAACTTATCAGAGAAACTGATTCTCCCACGTCTCCCACGTTCAACCATTCAACCCAATATATGTGGGCATACAAGAGGATTTGGTCATGGGTCCGGGTACATAACTTGGCCGACCAAATAATAACATGTATCATAGTAAATAATGACTAAGGTTTTCCTATATATGTCCATGAATCCTATTTTTATGTATTCTTTTATTTATCCGATATTTCTAGAAGATTTTATCAAAAAAGGGTTATTTCAGATAATTAAAACTGTGTAATGATGATGTAGTATGTAGTTAATGCTCCTGAAGTATTTTGGGTGTTATTGGGTCCATCCAGGATAGTTAGATAAAGGATATACTAAAAGCAGGGATGAGCAACGAATGGATGGGTGTGGATTTTGTATCACCCATTTCCAATCAATCAAAATGACCGATTTTAGAAAATTCTCCCGCTTCCTGTTCATTACCAATGGGTTTGATACCTGCGGGTATAAGCGGATAAAATCGGCTAAATTGAAGAATTTTAAAACATAACTACACATAGTTAGCACTACAATTTTTTCAATAATTTACGATTGTAATTGTCTGCTGTATGTTTCCTGTCATCCTGCAAGTGATACAAGGTATGTAAGAATTTCCATAAGAATATGCAGCATTACAATTGTTGTTGTTTAATCTATATAATGCATTAATGGTGTACAAGTTTATTAGTACGACCAAATGAAATGTGAGTAATCTTCTTCCACGATTCTGCGTGACACATAAATATTTCAGGAAATGGTTACGATTTTAATCGATAAAAAAAAATATTCAGGAAACACATGGTTTTAGGGTTTGTTTACTGGTTTCCAATATTTCATATGATATCTACCGGGAACAATGTATTAAATGCTTACGTCATTGAATCCGAACCGAGTGTCCAACGGATATGTGATATACCATCCGCGTCGAACTCGTGAAAACAACCGATTTTAGAAATTTATCCATATCCCAACACAAAAATTCTGATCCACCTGCTAAAACTCGGATTGGGACGGGTGAAATCCTCAGGTAAGGTTGTTTTGCTCTCTCGTAGTTAAACGTAAGTATTTGAATGACTAAGTTACTTTTGTATTTTAGAACTGAGATACACACTGAAAAATTTAGCGGTCTTTGTACAACTGTTTTGGCATCGAGATTGGTGCGTTTAAAGTGTGATCCATCTATTTGTTTCTATCGTGATATATTTTTGGATTCTCATAAAGTAAAATCTTCTGAAAATGGGTCATTTGTTCAAAAAAATTCAAATGGACGAGTAAAAATTAGTATGACTGAAATGGAGAAAAAAAAATAGCAAAGATGAAACTGGATTCATCTGGCTTAAACTTAAAAAATAGCAAGGATGAAACTAGATGCATCCTGATGTAAATTAAAAATAAGAAAAAGTATTTGAAAATGGGTAGAATTAAAATGGTTACATCCTGACTATTTTTATATTTTTGTCCATTTAAATAGTATCAAAATCTATATGTCTTTTTCACTCAGAAATTGTTTATTTTGGTCTTTCTAACCAATTTTATGTAAAATTTTGGGGAGGAATTAGAAATATCTTTTATTCGAGGCTTGACTATTTTTAAACTCGAAGTTTAAGCCTAAAATCCTTAAAGGTTTTAAGGCCCAATTAAATTTAGGCAGCAAAAATATGGTTTATTGTGCTTTTGAGGGTGGCTCCATCGGGAGAAAATAGTTCCACCCCCAAAGTAAATTCAAAACTACCATAATACTGCTTCTGTCGTAGAAATGTCGAAAACATAAGGTTTTCCCTATTTCCTACCCCTATTTTTCCTATTTCCCATCCCTTCATAACTTCTAAAATCAATTTACATTTCACTTTTGATTTTTCCTATATACTACCTCCGAGAGTCAAATAGACTTTGACTAAACAATTACCATTTTTGTTTATCTTCTTCACCGATCTCTCATAATCAAACAAAACAAATAATCAAACAAAACAAAAGACTAGCAAGTTAGACATCTTTAGATTCCAGTTAATTATAATTATGGTACACCTATTTTATTTGTTTGTCATACGATTCACCGAGACTCAAATGAATTCAGCAATTGATTAGTAAACTAGCTAAGTTACTGATTAACCTAATCTATAATCTTTTTAAACACCGACCCAAACCTTTTTAATCACTGATGATGTTCGATCGGTAACTTTCCTATAATATTTGAAGAACCCGTCATTCAGTTAAGGACGAACGTTAATGATTATGATCGTATTTTTGGACAGTTTCAATAATCGGACGACTACTAATGACGACAGTTGATCAGTTGTGATCAAATATTATGATTTTTACACGGGATCAATCAATTATAATAAGAAATAATGGTAAAGAACGACCAATAATTGTTAAGAAGACTCGCAACAGCCGTCAATGGCCTCTTCCACTCAAACTTTGAGAATTTGTTTTTTTTTTTTTTTAATCTCAAAATTGTAGCTTTTGTAATTAATTGAAATCCATGAAGGGCAGGTATTGGGATCCGCTGATTTTAGGATTATATGTGAGAAACTCATTGGCTTGTGTTTGATGCTCAACTTCATTCATGCGGTTATCATTTGGCAAGAAGGAAAATAATGAATAAACAAAATTAGAAAAATGTTATTGAAGGTTTTGTCAGATTGAAATAAAGAAAAAGTGCGACCAGAGGTGGAGATGGATTGTAGAGATGGACTAAAGAAGTAGTTGTCGGTGATGGAGATAGGGAAAAAGAAGTGATGCTAGTTGTTGGTTAGTTTTATCATTGAGTTTAAATAAAATGTCAAGAGACGGTACTTAGGATATATGAAAATGTATTTGGGTTGTACTTAGGATTATTGGGGATGGGATTTTATGTGGATGGGAAATAGGAAAAGTGGGGATGGGAAATAGGGAAAACCTTAAATAAAATGTCAAGGGACCGTACTTAGGATATATGAAAATGTATTTGGGTTGTACTTAGGATTATTGGGGATAGGATTTTATGTGGATGGCAAATAGGGAAAGTGGGGATGGGAAATAGGGAAAACCTTAACTAAAATGTCAAGGGATGGTACTTAGGATATATGAAAATGTATTTGGGTTGTACTTAGGATTATTGGGGATGGGATTTTATGTGGATGGGAAATAGGGAAAGTGGGGATAGGAAATAGGGAAAACTAAACATAATTTACTTCAAATTTCAAAGTCTCTTTACATCCAAACATTTGCTTCAAAAAAAAAAAAAAATCCAACTCAGCTAATTTCAACTAATATGTATATACGCAATCCTAAAATAACGACTTGATACAACTATAGTTTACTTTAAAATGGTAATTTTCATCTAATTAAAATTGGTCGGGAAAAAGTAAAAATGATTTGATATTCCAACCCTGAATCAAAATCCACAATTATTTTTATTTATTTACGTAATCCTCTAGATTCAACTTATGTGATCAAAAAATCCAATAACTACACAAACACCATACCATATTCATGAACGATTTAAATTAATATATATATATTGTGTGTGGAAATTTCCAAAGAACTTAAGTTTGATTACTTTCTTCTCCGGGAACCCATTATTAAAATAGTATATATTTTATAGCCCAAATTATAAAATATATTGTGTGAGACTGTTGGATAAATATCTTCGTTACCGATTCTCTAATAATAAAACTCGTGTATTATCCACTGATCCGTTACAACTCTTTGTAACACGGTTTTCATCTATGTATTACGTTTTGTAATACCAACAACAAAACAAGAAAAGAAGGATAGAAAAAGATGATCAATCACAAAACTTAAACAAACTTACTTGGGTGTATTGAGGCGAGCAATCTCTTTGCTTAAGACATTTGATGCCCTGTATATAATGTTGTTACAGATTTAGCGGCACATGTCTCCAACATTCAACAATACCTCGATGTTTTTCGCAGCACTTCGATAACACCGAACAGCGAACGCGAATGGATGTAGCACAAACTCTTCTTTAACTCTTGAAGACACATGCAAACTCATAAATTTCTAGTACTAGTTTTATGACTCAAAAAACATATCTTGAAATGGAAAATATGTGGGGTTTATATAGGTCTATATGTGACTTTTGGAGAAGTCCTTTCATGAAAAGTCACATCCTTTAGCGGAGAGACACATCTCTTGAAAGGGTTTATATGAATAGACACAACCCTTCACAAATTGGTTGTAACTAACTTAATTTCTATTCAAATTTCCAACAGAGACTAAAATAACCTTTATAAATTACATTTATTAACGAAATAGCAATACAAATAATTTTTGAGACTGTTGTATAAGTTTCCACTACTTCCACATTTTACTTCTTGCAGTCCAAAAATTCTTCCAACTCCCTGGCTTATTTTTTTCTTTCATCGGAAACATGAAGTTTCTACAGGTAATGATTCTCTCCATTATCTCCTTCTTATTTCTTCTACTTCCGTTACTAGTTGTTGAATCCTCATTTTTGAATCATACTACTTCCACCAGCAACACAACAAGAGGTAATTCATCTCTATCTACTTCTCTGAATAATCCTACTTCAATTCTTTCTACTTCTGGGAATGATACTTCATCGGCCAGCAACGGGACAAGAGGTTCATCTATTTCTCCATCTCCGAATAAAACTTATTCCGTCACCAACATAACAAACAGTTCATCCATTTATACTTTTTGGAATCATACTTCAAGTCGTTGGCTTTCTCCCTCTGGGAACATTGATTTTGGTTTCTACTTTTCCCAATCATGCCCAGATTCTTCATCAGATTGTCCTTATCAATATGGACAATTAATCGTTACTATTATAAACCATCTTCAGTTCTCTTAACCAGCAAAGGAAAATTAGTATTGTGATCGCTGCCAGATAACAAAGAGGAACCATACAAGAACCAATTTCATATGCAATTATCCTAGATAATGGAAACTTTGTGTTATATAGCAATTTATCTCAAATTCTTTGGCAGAGTTTTGATTACCCTACTGATACCATCCTCGGTGGTCAAAGTTTAAGATATGGATTCTGGATATGATCTTATCTCTGGTGGAAGAAGATTATCAATTCAGGAGATCAATGGTGCAGTGGCAATACATACATAAACTTCAGAGAGTGTAATATCAGATGTGCTTGAGGGTTCACTGAGGAGACCAGTAATCCAAAGTTTAAACACTTCTGGTCATCTTTATCTTGTTGGTTCTGATGGTGTTGTAACTGCAAAAAATCCGCAGTTACACCCACTTACTAATTTGAATGACACGAAGAGTAAATCAAGCAACGAAGTAAAATCCAAGGATATATTTTTGATTATTAATTAAGTGATGAAACGTTACAAACTACTCAAGAACACTCATAAGGACCTTAAATTGTCTCTCTTAACAACTTCTCTTACCCCTTACCAAATGTTCCAACCCCTTTTACAATGGACCAAGTCCTCTATTTATAGCGAAAAATACATAATGGGTTATAGCTCATTTTACTTCGCTTAAAGTCACACAGTTCACGTGACTATACTTTTTAATTCGCCAGAGCCGTTTTCAATAAAGTTTTTCCTACCTTTTCACCTTATTAATCGGCAGTTGTCGGGGACAGCTGTCTTATTTCTTGCGTAACAATCCACACTTCGGTAGTTTACTTCGTGAGTTCTATATTTTCTTGCATAACAATCCACACCTCGGGCATGATACCTCGCACTCTTTTCCTTCTTCTTAAGATATCTTCCAATGCAAGCTACCGTCACTTCGCCGGTTCATACTTCGTTAATTATAACTTCATATATCTAAAATTCGTTAAAGCCTTACTGATACTTAATTTGATTCCTCACTGACACTTACCTGGGAATTGGGGAATAATATTAGTTTGAAGATTCACTTCCCTGTCTCGCTCATTCTTGTTCGGACACGTGGCGAGTAGGTTTTCTGCACCTATATTTTTCCTTTGCTCTTTTCGTTTGCAGAGATCAAGAAAGGAAAGACAACTCCGCATTAAATTCGTAACCGCCACGTATCCGGATTTTTCGTCTTCCTGTCTCCCATAATTTTTCGTAACCGTCATTAACCGGTTCTTCCTCCTTTGGTAACTACTTCTCCCAGTCATGCCTTGGTCTTCTACAAACCGTACCTTCTTCTTCTCCGTCACCGTTACCCTGCAAAATTTCTTCTTCCCTCAACTCCTTGAATCTTTTAGCTTCTTTATCTCTTTCCCCTCTAAGCAATGACCCCCAATAAGTTTCCTCCACCTACCACATCAAAAACCCTCGAAGATTTCCAGGCAGATTTTCAAAAGAAGGGTTTATCTCTGTCTTCGGCGGTGGATTCCTCTGTTTCTCTTCCGGTTGTCTCAACGAAGCACATGGAGTTGAATTACCGGTGGATTAAGGAAGAAACATGGACTTCTACCAGAATGATTACTACATTGGTTCAGTTACGCGCTGGTCTAGTTTTTCCTTTGTATGATTCCAATAACCCTCTATTTTACGAGATCTTGGTCAAGGTTGGCAGGGATGTTTATCAGTGGAGCGGGAATTCAATCCATATTGCAAACGAGTTTGTAGTACGCTCTAGTGGTGGCACGTCTCAGTTTCCGCAGGCTGCGAAGGACTTCGATCCGGCGGATTACAATCTCGATTCTTTCTTGGAGAATTACATCGACCGAGCTTAGCCTCGGAGGAAATATCAAGAATGGTGTATTTCTTTGCATCGGAATATCATAAAAGATCCATCCAAAATCCTTCTTAAGGACGTTGAGCCAATCAGTACTTCGAAGGGTTCTCCGAAGGGCCCTTCTCTTCTCTTAACCAATGATGAAGACTGGATGATGTTTCCAGTTATTGTCGAGGGCCCCCTAGTTTGGGGTTTTGATAAGAATGGGAAATCCCGGACTGGTCCCCTCCCCGAGCATTCTCATCTCGCATATTATGATCCTGGTCGACTTCGCTGGAAGGAGATTCCCGACGAGGTAGATTCGTTAACCTTTTGCTTCATCTATTTTTGTGTTTATTTCTTTAAATCTTCACACTTTGTTGCAGTATCATGTCCCTCCTCCGGGTTTAATCAAGGACCGATCAACCCAATTGAGGAAGGGTTCCTCTGAACCTCCTAGTTACGACCATGTATTCCTTTTATCTCGCTTTTGTCTTGTTCTTTCTCCTGCGTTTTTGGACTCTAGCGACTAATTACCATATCTCGTAGGAGGAATACTTTGTAGAGCCTCGATTTACTGTTCATTCTCGAATTCTTAAGAAGCGTGATCGCCAGGAGAGTCCTTCTGCGGCTACCAAGGTAAATCGCTATATTTTCTACTTCGCATCCGTATATTTTAATTTCTGGCTTTGGGCTTACATTCTTGTTTGTATTATCTTCGCATTTTTCTTTTGTTAGGGTGCCTTGCCCCAATATCCCCATGTTAATGATCCTCATAAGCGACGTAGGGGCTTGGACATGGATGCCTTGACCCGCACCCATTCTTCCAAGAAGCCTTCAGAATCATATGCTCCACCTCCCCCTAAAGGTAAATTTGCCAAGGTTACGGAAAAGATCTCTCCTTCCCAGGTTCCAAAGCCTCAAATGCCTAGTTATATCATCGTTGTGGGTGATACTTCGGTGCAGTCATCTATCAACCCCGCTGGTGGATATCAAGGAAAAAAGATAAAGGTCTACGAAGTGGAGGATCCAGCTTATGCACCCGAGATGGATCTTCTGAGGAGTGTTTTTTTCTGAATCGTGATGTTCCCTCTATCAGATCTGCTGCTACAGAGTCTCTAGTATCTTTTACTTCTGATAGATTTATGGCTCGTGATCAATCTTTCATTTTGAACGCTTCGCTGAACCTTTCCACCAATCAGCACGCTGCTATCATGGCCTTGGTGAGTGTTATTGATTTTTACTTCGCCATTTATCCCCATTCTTTTTCAACTCGTTCGACCTCACAAGAATTCAACCGACACATGGCTCAACTCGTTGAGACTAGATTTGCCCGTGAGAACTTGGAGAAATCTAAAGCCCAAATTCAGAAGCTCAAGAATAATCTCGCTGATGAAAGAGATCGCTCAGTGAAGAAGGATCAAAGGATTTCTGAGCTTAGGAGCAAGTTCCATTCCCCTTAATTGGCATTCTGTCTTGATCTTATTTTTACTATTCTTTTATTTTCGTTAAGCTCGTTCTACGAAGTATTACATGGACTATCTCGAAGCCCATGCATCTGCCGAAGATTTTTAAGCTGAATAAGCGAATCTTCTATATCATATTAACAATTATTTGACTAAGAATGAGATTTTGAGTGAAAAATTGACAACATCGTACTCTCTATAAGATCATTTAGCTAATGAGTCTGCAAATAATGAGGAATTTAACTCTCATATCCACGAAGGGAATGAGCTTTTGAGGGTTGAGTTACAACGGGTAAACAATCTTCCCACAACTTCGCGGAATCTCCATTCTTCGTCCATAAACCTCAATAAGCGGTTAGAGGAAGATAAGCATAGGATAACTAAGAGGAAAGACAGGTCTGAAGATGACTTGCGTAGGCTTAGGAATGAAGTTCATGACCTAGATGCAGAAAATAAGAAGTTGATAACTGAGAACGGGACTCTGAAGGATGAGAATACTAGGTTAAATTAGGATATGGATTCGGTGTTAACTCGCTTGGAGAGGTCCCAAGGTAAGAAAACAACTCCTGCTGCCCCAGCGAAGAAAAAGCTCGTTACTCCTCCGAGAGGTGGTAAACTCGTTATACGTTATTCTGATGATGATAAACCCGCGTCTAATCCCAGTGAAGATATGGACAAGCCATCCCTTGAACTCCGCAGCTTCCTTGAATCAGAGATATCAAGACTTGACCATTTAAATCTTAACATTCATAAAACCTTAAGTTCTGTTATCTCACAGAGAGAAGGTAGTTCTATGAGTTATCGTGATATTTTGTATCTCGCTCCATTAGTTTTGTTTCTTACTTCGATGTCTACTTCGCAGAATCTGAGGAGAGTTGGAATAATCCAGTCCTGCATTTTTCTCGTCAAGGGGATGATCTTGCCAGGGAGGTGTCCAGTCTGAAGGAAAGTGTTCGATTTCTGAATGAAGACTGTGACAAGATGGAGAATGATGCTAAACGAGTTTCCAAGCTCACTCACAAGAATTCCCAGAAAGAGAATGTGAGTTTCCTCACTGAGTTATTCCATTCTCATGGCCTTCCTCTTCCTCCTATGGATCTCGAAATATTCTCCGATGATGAGCCTCCCGCTAAAGCTGATGATGAGGGCGAAGACATCGAGACTAATGAGGATGTTAAGGAGCCCACGGGTGAAGTTCCTTAAGGCACGGGGGGTAATGTTGGAGCCGGTGCTGGTAGGGATGATGCTGGAATTCAAGGATCTGGAAGTGGTTCCGCTGAAGAATGAGCTGGCGATCCTTAATCTTTTATTTTTGATGACAATCCGAACTTTTAGTCCTTAATTTATTTTTTTCTAACATTTTTCCGGGGCGCTCCCAAGCTTGGGGGCATGACATTATCTTGTTCTTTTGATTGCCTTAATATATCTGCTTTGCTTTGCTTCCTTTTTTTTTTTCTTTTGGCTCAACTCTCTTATTTATCTGCACTGAATATGATTAACACATGTACTTCGCACGTCCAATTGCGCCTTCTTTGCCTTTAGTTTGCAGAATTTTGAATTTTGCAACTTCATAAAATAATAGGATGTTTAAATAGGTATTTCGATTTATATAGAGCAGTTATGATTTAGTGTATTTGTTTCCCGCAAGTATATACTTGCGAAGAAAATAATCAAAGAATAATAAACTAGAAGAACTATATACTTGCCTCTTATTCTTTGGATATTTTTGGAGCATTACCTTGTATCATTTGCACGAAGTGATAGATGCGAGATAAATGAGCAAAAGAATAATAAATTTGAAAAAGTATATACTTGCCTCTTATTCTTTTGGGAATTTAGGATGCGTACCTTCTGTTATTGACCTTTATAATTTTGTTCACCTTTTCTGATTTTTTGTCTATGCCTCGGGCTCTTCTTTATGCCCCTTTCATTTTTACTTCGCTTTCAATTGTATCTCGTTGCCTTCTTAGGGCTTTCCCCTGCATCATTAGTGTTCTCATAATCATGTTAACATAGATATTTTATTATGCAATACTTTGATTGCAATCTTTTCACACATGGCGAAGATTTTCAAGTCTCTATGACTATTCATCATTACTTCTTGTAATGTCGTGAAGAGGTTTTAGTGAACCTCGCTCTATTATCTATTTGCTTCTTGTTTTGTTTGTGTTTTATTTAACACTTTGGGGTCTTATTTTTCCTCCTAGTTAAGGTCTTATTTTGCCCCACCCCGTTGATCAGGGTTTTGCGACGAAGTCTCAGGTGTTCTTTACTCTTGCAAAGTAAAGATCCATCAACCTCGCCTTAACTTATTCATTTGCATTATTGTGCAACAATATCACAGGCCTATCTATTCCCATGAATACCAGCCCCGTAACATTGCCGTATTTTTTGGTCACTCAGCTCCCTAAAGGAGGGTGTCGTCCCTTTATATTCCCCCTGAGTACCCCCTTGCTTTCGGGCTTAGGTATCAGTTTTTTAGTGATTTCGTCCCCTTAGCCAATATGGCTCTTGATTACGAGGTCACACCCTAGGTGGGGTTTCATTAGGACCGAGTGGTGGAATCATGCCAGGCCATCTTCTACCTCCACTGGCTCGTTCCTCCACCCCTTACCGAGTGGTTCACCAATTGGGGACCTCAGCGGATGGGTCTTATTTTTGCACCTATCTGATGTTACTGAGATTGTCTCTGACGTGCATTAGGTCTTATTTTTTCCTCTTGCACTTTGTGCAAACTAGGGTGCACGCCACGAGGTCTCAGCCTCCCTAATTATAGGTTTTATAATCTCCCTGGAGATTTTTTCTTCTTCATGTATTCTTTTTTATTTCATGGGTCTTATGCAGCCCCCTCATGAGGTCTTACTTGCCTACGTTGAGGTCTTATTTTTCCTGAATTTTTTTTACCCAAATTTTCATTTGGCGTTTATTTAGCCCTGCTCTTGCTTCATATTTTGCTCGATAAATGCTTCATTTCATTTCTTTGCTGAGTTACAAACTTGCTTTTTCATTTTTCATTACATATTTTGCGAGCACATCCGATGGCTAAGGATAGTATTTCTTTATGTAGACCGGATTCCAAGGATGATCTAGCCTCTGATCTTGTCTTTCTACCTCACCATATATGATATTTCCTTCATTATCTGTCTCTTTGCCATGACAGTCGGCGAGTTCATAGGCACCATTCCCCACCACTCTTTTTACAATGAATGTTCCTTCCTAAGTGGGTTCTAGCTTTCCTCCAGGTCCTTTCTGGTATGGTGGTATTTCCCGCAAGACTAATTCTCCCGGTACAAAGCTCATTTCTTTCACTTTCTTATTATATTCTCGAGATAGTCTTCGGTGATAGTTCGTCATATGTTGTAATGCAGTTTCCCTATTTTCTTCCAAATCATCCAACTTCGCCAGAATCATATCCGAGTTCAGACCTTTTTTCCATGCCTTCTGCTTAGTTGTGAGAATCATTATCTCGGTGGGAAAGACTGCTTCTACTCCATATGTCAAGCAAAAAAGGGACATTCTTTTCTCCCCCGTCTCGTCGTTCTGTACGACCATATTACTTTTGGAACTTCTTCGCACCAGTCATGTAGGTGTCTTTCCATTTTTTTTTCCAGAGTCGATGCTATTGTTTTGTTTGTCTCCTCCGCTTGCCCATTACTTTATGGGTATAACGGAGTTGACTTTCCGGATTGTATCTTGAACATGTTGAACAACATGCTCACATTATCACCTTCAAACTGCTTCCCATTATCGGAGACGATCTGTAGCGGGATCTCAAATATGCAAATTATGTGCTCGAGAATGAAGTCGTATACATCTCCATATCGTGTATTCTTCAATGGTTTTGCCTCGACCCACTTCGTGAAGTAATAAGTTACCACTTTCAGGTATTTTAGCTGTAAACTTCCCGTGACAAATGGTCCCACGATATCTACTCCCCACATGAAAAACGTCCATACACTCAGTATCGAGTTCAGGCCTGTTGTTGGTGCATGTATGCGCTTTCCGAACCTCTGGCACGCTTCTGTAGGGACAAAATATCGCAAGATATTGGGTTACGAACATAGTAACAAATACAGGAGAAAAGTGTCGCAAGATAATGCGATAATAGAAGAAACACGGGAGAAGTGTGAAGAGTTTGCGAATATAGAATAAATTTACGATCAGAGGTTGCGATGCTTCGCAGATTATATACAGTTGTACATATTTCACTATAAATAGTAGTTCAAATGTTAAATTGGGGAGGTTCTTTAAGTGAGTATTAGAAAAAGTCTTAGGAGAGAGAACAAAGAAGGTTGTAACTGTTCTAAGTTCCATTAACATATTTCTTTGTGATCAGTTGAGAATATTAATCAAAATTGTCATTCTTCATCAAGAACTTCTTAAAGTTTTACAAATTCTACTAAGGGTGTAGTTGTAGGATTTCCTGCAACTACATAATTGGCGCTAGAAACAGGGACTTGGATATTGTTATAACAGAAATTTGAAGGAGTTTTGGAAATTTGATGATCAAATGGAGTCAGTAGATGAAGATTGCAAAAAAGAAGAATGTAATATGATCACAAAGACAATGATTGATGAATTTCATAACAACATGAAGGGAAGGATACATAAACGAGATTATAGAGGGAGAAAGATCATGGAAGTGGAGAAAATAACAACTTAGAAAGAATGGGAAAAGCAGAAAATCACATTTTCAGTAGAAGAAATTCCAAATGAAGACTTGAACCACACTTCACCATTAGTAGTCACAATTCCGATTATGCGAGAGGAAAAGGAAGTTACAAAATCTATAGAAAAATGGAAATTAAACCGAGTTTTTATTGATACATGGAGTTCTGTTGATATTATATTCTATCGTGCACTTAAGGGGATGGGGATCACTACAAGAAAAGCGGCCTTCGACAACACGGAAAAACCGTTGTCGAAATTGTACGACAACGATTTTCCAGACGTTGTTGTATGGGGGGGTTGTTAAAAGTTTCTTCACTTCGACAACGGTTATTCTCGATTGCAGGAAACGTTGTCATACATGACCCAACAACAACAGCTTTGTTCCATTGTGAGATGTTGTCTCAACAACGATGACAAAACGTTGTCGAAATATTTTTAGATTTAAAAAAAATAAGAAAACAAATCACAATATATCAAATATGAAATTTATATATATATAAATGTAATTCACTTCTTTACATTAAATCAATATTCATAATTGATCACAAACAAAAGACAAGGTCAAGAATATTCAGAAGTCGATCACTCAATCAAGGGAAAATCGGAACCTTGGAGCCTTATCTAAGGCCTTGGTGTCGAACTCCTCAGATGTTTCAAGATGGACTTAAGTTTGAGATCATGTTGCATGAGAGCAGCAAGCTTCCGGACATACATAAGAAGGCCTACGCTCACTTAAAGTGGAGAAACTCACTAGTGCCCAGAAACTCTGGCATCACTTTGTCAATGACCTATTCCATACGCCTCTTAATAGCAGCCTCTGCTGATTTGTGCCGGCATTTGCAAGAAACCTGAAATCTCATGGATACCCTTTTAAAGTATGTACTGTAAAAATCGAGTTCATTGACATATCCTTTGATACCTCCAAGAGCAATCCTGCATATCAATCTTCCACTACATCTGCTAAGATACCTAGTACTTTATAAATAATTATAGCTTAGTAAAACCAAATAAATAAAATTCTAAGACATCCATAAAACCGGCTAAAACCTTTTGACGCCATCTTAACATGCAAACCGAGTCTCTAAAGAGCCCCACTTACCTCTCTTCATATCAATGTCAATGACCGGCATGACGCTTATGAGCTACCTTCTCTACTCTTCGGACAAAGAATGCAAAGCTTTTCCCACATCACTAAGAAAATATCGAACAGAGCAAGCAATAACAATAATCACCATGGACTTGCTGAAGGTCTGATTCTAGAAGGCATCCACTTGGCGATCATCATATGGTCACCCCCCATGCTGATGTTTACAGAACTCCTGGGTGTAATCAACATTTCAATCATGGATTCTTCAATATCAATGGGATACAATTCATCTTTATCGTTCAGGCTCCTTCCCATGTCTTCATCGTCTGACAAATGATCAACGACCTCGTCACCAAGTTGCTCCTCGGCACTAAAATCTTCTTCGTCCTCACAAGAATGCACAACATTCTACCAATGCAGAAAGATTGGTTTGATAATTATACAAAAAGGTAGACAAGTGTTTTCAGCAAAATTGTTCCTAAAGCAAGAATATGAACTCATCTTCTTAAATGAGTATTATTTCTAATTGGTTGCAGAACACAAACCTGTCCCTGTTTTTCAACAGACATGGGTCAAATGGAAAAAACATGTCAGTCTTTCCACTCCATCAAAAGCCTTGGAGAGATCTTTCACGAGCAAGTTCTTAAAAAGAAAGTTTTCGGATGTCGTGAACAGAGAAGCAGCCGCCTGCTTCAGAAATTCCTCCATAATAGAAGGCAGACATACCTATTTCAGAGGTGGGGAACTTCATGAGAACAAGATAACTACGAAATCTTCATTGAAGTGTATTGGTCATGATAGTGTAATGGAAAATTTTCAAGAAAAAAATAAATAATGTTACACCAAGATGCGTAACCTTTAACGGATCTAAAGGTTGTTGGAAAATAAGTTGCAGAGGAAATCCAAAAATTAGCGATTTATGATCAGGATCATACAACATTTCCCCCATGCGGAAGCAGAGCACGTACATGATGGCCTATACAGAGCAGAACAAAATATTGTAAGGAAAAATCCAAATGCAAGAATCAATAAAAACTATAACTAAAACCAATTGGATTTTGAAACAAAATATGATTCAGGAATACCTTGCACGGATACTCAAATCATGTATCACTTATTATTAGAATTACCAAGCCTTGAACTGGACAAGAAACACAATTTACCTGGCAGCCTGAATAAAAAAGCCTATGGGCTTCTCGATTTAATGTTTTCTCTTCAGCATCAACTGACCAACAATATTCAACACACCACTTCACCAGCCTGAATGTACAAAAAATAAGTGGGAAAATAAAAAACTGTCAATATTTTGATACTAAAAAAACGTAATGATATCTATTTAGTGGGCAATAAAAGCTCTCTTTCGAGAACAAATAACTAGCTAGATAAGAAACTGAACTCATTCTACAATCTAAACAGTTACAAATTTTGGATGAGCACGAAAACATACAACAGACTTCAGTGAGAAGTTGCATACAAAAGTAAAAGACACTTTGAACATTTAATAATATGTTGAAATCTCTTCTTCCGACAACATTTACGAGTGAGAAATCAAACTGGACACTTTAAGAACGTAAGGAACACTTTAGTTTGAAGTCTGAACCTTCTTTGGTTGTGTAAATCTTGGTGGAAGAACTCTAGTACTTGCCTTCAACAATGTGCAGTTCAAAATTACATCTTTTTATGATGGTTGCGTTCAATTTGAGTCAAGTTCAATGGCTTGTATCGGTGGCTAGTATGAAATGTCCGGGTGGTAGAAACCATTCAAAATCAGTAATTAAGTTCCTGTTAGAAATCAAACTGAAAGAGTGAAAATACCAACTTTAAAATACAGAGATGATAACAACTATCTTCCTACTGAGCTAATCCCTTCACCCGCACCTTTCCAACAACTTGTTTAGACAGATTCAAATGGATTAAGCTACCAAAAAAATTGAGACTCTGAAAATAATTATACCATCTGGTGAGGCAGCGATTATCTTTTTGAATTTTTATTGGTTTTGTTTATTATATGAGGCTGAAATATCAAACGCGTATGTAGTACCTGAACTCTCTTGGTTTGTCCATAGTGCACATCCCCGTCAAAATTTCTTTCGCTGAACTATAATAAGAGAATGATATGAAGAAGAATTAAATTAACAAAGGAGAATACACTCTCTAACTCATAACAAGATTGTAGTTGAAAGAAGGCTCTAATCAACTATCTAACCTGTCCATTTGTCCTATTTTTCTTGAGCCAACATAGAACTCATTGTTCTGCAACTTCTGGTTTTTTTTGCCCACATCGATCAATAGTTATAGGCAAGCACTGGAAAACAATAACACATAATTCTTGATGAGAAGTAAGAAACAAAACCAGTTCCATGAGATGTCGTCCATCGTCAAAGTGCATCTTATTGCCTTATTCCGCAATAGTTGACATATCAACCTATTCAGCAATATACCATTTACTTATACCATTCACATGGCTATAATTATATAAAAGAGCTCAATTGATATCGACAAAAGAAGTGTAAAGATGACAACTAATATTATTTTTTCTTCTGAATTTTCATCAAATGGGTATAACTAAAATAAAAATTCAAGTCATATGGATAAGCAGTTGAAGAAACAAACCATTAAAATTCTCAAGTTTGATATTAGATCAATAGCACGTCGAAGAGTTCAGCACCAGATCCCTCTCCAAACACTAATTCACCACCACTAGTTCAGTCCATCTAAACACCGCCACTATCAGCGAGCTAGTTACCATCATCACCAGCGCTTTCTCTAGCTCCTTCAATTCCCTATCCAAGCAAATCAAACACTTTCGATTAGGTTAAGAAATATAAGTCAGGCATTTGATGAGCCATTTTAACAAACAAAAATGATTGAATAATTAAGATATGGGAAGAAATGTTACCAGCAGTAAGGAAACTTATGTTGTATTGCATCCTCTTATGAGATGTACCTCTAGACTTATTCTTCTTCTTGTCCTTTTTAGCTACCATAAGCTAAAAATCCGTAAATCTAACCTGCAACAAAATCACAAACAAAAAATTATTAAACTAAGAAACACACCGATTCAAAATCAGAAAAATGGCGATAGAATTGAGAGAAGATTGGAATTTAAATTGAGAGTTGATTGAAATTAAAATAACAAACAACTAACAATCTGAAACAGAAATCCTATCTGAAATTGAAGATGGCTGAGATTGAAATTAAAAAAAAAAAAAAAAGGTTAGTGTTTACAACCGAAACTGAAGCTTAAAGAAAATCAAGGTTTTAATTGAAATTGAAATCCGAGTTTCAGATGAAAATCAAACCCGATCTATCGAAACTCAGATTTTGATTTTTAAATATCACCAGAAATACAAAAATGAGAACGAATAATAAGTACCAAAAGCTTCTTCTCAGTGAAAAATAGATTCAATTACATCGAACTAAAATCAATTCGAAAACCCTAATTCCAATATCCAAATGGAAAATCAATTTATATATGGTTTTTCTTGGAGTTAGTATAGAGATGGAAGAGTGTATGTGTTGAGATGAAGATCTACAGGAAGATGTGGGTTTGTAACCAAAACCAAATCAGGGACTCAATTGAAGTTAAAAAGGGAAAATATGAAGAAGAGAGTGAGAGGCAGAGAGAATAAGAGTACTGGTATCTCTCTCGAGTATAGATAGGTTAGAAGGTTAATGTGAGTTAGAATCTCTAAAACAAAGTAAACTAGATCTAAGGGCCGTGATTTTAAGTTAGTGCCTTTATCACGTGTATGGATATTAGGAAATAACCTCTGATAGATAAATGGACAACACATATCATTCAACAATGTTTATTAAAATAAAGTGTTGTTGAAAAGTCTCTTTTCTACAACGTCTCGCGAAACATTGTCGATTGTCTGTTGTCAAAAGCCATTTTTCTTGTAGTGGATTAAAGATGAAGAGATCACAAATTCAGAATGTCTTATCCATGGATTGGGAAAATCTACAACAAAATCCAAAGGGGAAATAATGTTACGAGTACCGCTGGGAGAAATCGAAACACACATAGTTTTATGTATGGTAGATATGGAATCTCCATATAATATGCTGATGGGAAGACCATGGGTTCATGCGATTAAAGCTGTTTCTTCGACATTACATCAATCAATTAAGTTTCCTACACCAAGTGGAATACAAGAAATAAAAGGAGATCTTGATAGTGCAAAATTTTGTTATCAGATTGAAGTAAAATAGTGTGGAGGGAGAGCAAGAAAGAAACAATTTCGTAGAAAACTTGCGAAAGAAGCGAAAAAGGAAGAGGAGTTCAGAGTGTATACAATAAGAGCAAGAGAAGGAAAAGGAATACCAAGTGAGATCCCAGAAAAAGAAGGAGAACCAATGAAAGTAATCAAAGAACCAACACCTATGGGAGAGCAAAGTCCTAGTTACGTTGCAGCAGAACCAACCAAAGAAATAAATATTAGAATTGAAGAGGAGCCTTTAATCCTGCGAATTGGAACTAAGATGGACAAAGAAGAAGAGAAAAGAATCATTGATCTCTTACGAGAATATAAAGATATATTCGTAGGAAGTGTAGATGAGATACCTGGAATTGATCCATCAGTGGCGTGTCATAGATTGAACATAGATAAAAGCGTAAGACCATTCAAACAAAGAATAAGAAAGATCTCGCAGAATTATCATGCACAAATAGAAGAAGAATTACAAAAGATGATGGATGCAGGAATCATAAGAGAAGAAAAATACCCAGAATGGATTGCGAATATGGTCATTGTTCCAAAGAAGAATAAAGGGATAAGAATTTGTATAGATTTCACTGATCTAAACAAATCCTGTCCCAGCGACAGTTTTCCATTTCCAGACATACCACAAATGGTGGAATCAGCTGCAGGACATGATAGAGTCACTTCACTCGATGGATATAAAGGGTACAATCAAATATCACTCGAAGAAGAATACCAAGAACATACTACCTTTTTTGCTCCAAGAGGTTTATATTGTTATGTGAAGATGCCATTTGGTTTATGAAATGCGGGTGCTACATATCAACGAATGGTCGAAAAGGTGTTCGCAAAGTGGATACATAAAACCTTAGAGGTGTATGTAGATGATATGTTGATAAAAAGTAAAGAGGCCAAAGATCATGTGCAAGATTTGAAGGAAATATTTGAACAAATGAGAAAATTCAACATCAAATTGAATCCTGAAAAATGTGTAATTGGAGTTGCGTCAGGAAATTTTTTGGGATACATAGTATCAAAGGAGGGAATACAAGTCGATCCATAAAAAGTACAAGCAATCCGTGACATGCCAACACCTACAACGGTAAAAGAAGTGCAAAATCTAAATGGACTCTTGGCTTCACTTGGAAGATTTATTTCGCGAATGTCAGATAAGTGCAAACATTTCTTCAATATACTTAAGAAGGGAGAAAAATTCAAGTGTACTGATGAATGTGAAAAAGCTTTTCAAGGAATCAAAGAATATCTCACGAATACATCCATATTACAGAAACCAGAGAAAGATGAAGAATTATTGGTATACCTCGCAACAACTCAATATGATTTAAGTGCGGTTCTATTGCGAACAGATGCAGGAATAGAAAGGCCCATTTACTACATCAGTAAAGCTTTTAACACAGCAGAGAGAAATTATTCTAAAATGGAGAAGTTAATTTTAGCCCTGGTATATGCATTATTTAAGTTGTGAATATACTTTCAAGCGCATGTGATAAAAGTGGTAACCAAAGTCCCAATTAAGTCAGTCACGAAGAACACAAAAAGATCAGGAAGAATAGAAAGGTGGAATGCACAAATAAACCATTACAAGATAAAGTACGAAGTGTTATCATCGCAGAAGTCACAAGTTGTCGCAGATTTCTTGGCAGAATTTCCTTTGGAAGAAGATGAGGCAGTAGAAGACATGATGGATATTGAAGAAGAATTTGGGAATCCAAAAGACCTATTAACACAACCAAATAGGTGGGAAATTTTAGTAGACGGATCATCCAACGGTGAGGGGAATGGAGTAGGAGTTGTGTTGATTTCACCAGAAGGAGAAAGAATAGCATTCTCATTCATACTAGAATTTACATCCACGAATAATGAAACAGAGTATGAAGCTGTAGTGCATGCATTGAAGATCGCGATAGAAAAGAAGCTCAAAAATATAAGAATAACAAGTGATTCTCAGCTGGTAATTTGTCAAATTAAAGGGGAATATACCACAAATGAGTCTTCTTTGAAGAAATACAAGAAACTCGTTGATGAATTACCTGCGAAGATACCAAAGTTAAAAATGGAGGCATATAACAAGGAAATACAATCGAATTGAAGATGATTTTGCATTCATTCCAAGTATGATGACAAACCCTAATACAAGAAATATCAAAATCCAGACAATTCAACATCCATCAGTGAATAAAGAAGAATAAATTGAGGAAGCAGTCGCGATGGAAGTAAAAAGGGAACTACCAGACGACATCGCAGAAGATCTCGCATATTGGAGAAAGGACATTCATGCATATCTCGCGAAAGGAGAAATACCCAGGAACAGACTAGAAGCACATAAATTAAAGAGTCATGCAACAAATTATGAATTACGAGAAGGAATTTTATACATAACATCTTTCAGTGGACCACCTCTCATATGTTTAACTCGTGAAGAAGGAGAAAAAATATTGAAGATGTTACATGGAGGAGAAGCTGGTAATCATAGTGGGGGAAGATCTCTAGCATATAGAGCAAAAATACAAGGATATTATTGGCCTTATATGCACACATAAGCAAAATGGTTGGTGAGACGATGCAAAGAATGTCAACGACATGGGAAAAGAATTCATGCACCAGGGGCACCATTAACCTCTTCAACAAGTTTATGGCCTTTCGGGAAATGGGGATTGGACATTGTTGGCCCATTTTTACCTGGATCTGGGCAAAGAAGATACTTAATAGTCGCAACAGATTATTTCACGAAGCTCGCAGAAGTAAAAGAAGTACAAAATATTCGCGATAAGGATGTTTTTACATTCATATTTGAGAATATCATTTGTAGGTATGGAGTTCTAGCACAGTTAGTATCCGACAATGGGAAATAATTTGAAGGGAAGAATATAGAGATGGATCTCAGTGCTTTTAGGATAAAATGTGGGAAGTCAACTCTATTATATCCACAAGCTAATGGACACGCAGAGGAAACAAATAAAACAATCGCAGATACAATCAAAAAGAAATTAGAAGGACATCTCAGAGGGTGGTGCAAGCAAGTGCCTAGTGCAGTCTGGGCATACAATACAACTAGAAGGGAGGCAACTGGAATGTCTCCTTATTGTTTAACATATGGAGTAGAAGAAGTATTTCCAACAGAGGTTGTAATTCCAACAACAAAGAAAGAAGCTTGGGAAAGATATTTAAGTGCAGGGGTGATATTAAGTGAACTGGATGATTTGGAAGAAAAAAGGGAAAATGTGTTGCGACATATGAAAATTTATCAGGAAAGATTAGCTCGAGAGTATAAAAAGAGAGTTATTGAATGTGAGTAACAACCAGGTGATTTGGTCATGCGATAAACACCTCCCTACCAGAAAGAAAATGGAGGAAAACTAGCACCAAAATGGGATGGACCATATGTAATTAAAGAGGTTGTGGGAAGTGGAGATTATCGGCTGATGGATCCAGAAGGGAAAGACATGGGTTTAAGACTTGGTCGACCCTAGAATAGATTGTATTTAAAAAGGTATTATCCATAAAACTCATGATAATTTTGCGAATATCATTTGCTCCCACAGAAACTACCAAAATTACAAATTTTAAAATTCTTATTGCGATCAGCTTTCATTAAAGAAAGACGCAAAAATTTATTTGCGATCAGATTTCATAAAAGAAAGCCGCAAACTGTGATCAGCTTTCAAAAAATAAAGAAAGCCGCAGAAATTTTACACAGGCAAACCTTTGTGACGTACACCCTAGTTCGCGAAGAAACATTTCGCAAGAGGCAAAGTCCTAAAGTACATCATTTAAGGGGGTACCTATAAGCATGGCTCAGGGGAAACAGAACATCACCATGGAACCTGAGTACATGGACATTACGGGGTACATAACCCAAAAAATGGGTACCTATCTGGGTAAGACACCTTGGATTATCAACCTAATCTTGCGATGTAACATGATTTAGTTTGGGAGACTAAGGCATACTGTCTTTCCCAAGAAGTGTAGAAAACGATCAAGGCGCTGAGGTACACGGTTGAGTCAAGAGTGCCGGATGGGTTTGAAGCACATCTGCCATTCTTGACAAGTCTTGGAAAATGATGCACTTGGCCCAAAGATACCCCATAGGGTGCAACCTCGTAACTATAAGCCCTATAGGCAAAAAGGATAAGAGGTTGCGAACAAAAGCTGGTTGTTGGCAAAACTGGATGGGAAGAGCTAACCTTGTATGGTCGATGTACGCTTCCTTGAAGGGGCAACCAAGGGGAAGATAAAGGGCAGCACCCTCCATTAGGGAGCTGATACGTGCTATAAGACGCAAATGTCACAAGGCTTTTTGTTCGCAAGAACATAAAGGTTTGTCATATTTGTGCAACAATCATATTTTTGCGAGTAAAAAAAAATAATATATATATATATATATGTACTCGCAGAATTAAATACAAAGAAGTTAAGATAAGATCAATGGGTTATTACATGAAAGTGTGATAACGTCCTGCGATTTCATCGCAAGACGCTAATGTCACAAGGCTGTATATTCGCAAGTATATTCAGACTTGTCATATTATCGCAAACACAAAAATATTGTTAAGATAAAGTCAAGGGGTTGAGGCATGCGAGTTCACCAACGTCCTGCGACTTTACCGCAAAAGAGGTGGCAAAGTAAGACCTTTACTTAGGAAGGCATGATAAGACCATAGAAACTAATGAAGTCAATTCCGTCAATGTCATTGGAGATTCTTTATATTCTCAACAAGAATATGTATCAAGCATTCCTACCAAAAGAGGCAATTTTATTCGCAATCAAGGAAGGATATTTCATACTCATTAAATTCTTCAAGGATTGAACACTTCTTATACTTCTTCAAAGATGTTTCATAATTCTTATACTTCTTCAACGGTGTTTCATAATTTTCATACTTCTTCAAGGGTGTTTCATAATTCTTATACTTCTTCAAGGATGTTTCATAATTCTTATACTTCTTCAACGATGTTTAATAATTTTCATACTTCTTCAAGGATGTTTCATAATTCTTTAAGGAGGTTTCATACTTCTTATACTTCAAGGGGGAGATTTTTTATTTACTTCGCAACAACCCGAAACTTCGCAACTTAAAAGGAGGCAGATATTCTAATACATATAACAACAATTGATCACCTGAAGAGCAATAGTAGAAAGGGATTATTTCTCTTCATATGATCAATTTATTCAATTTATGCAAATCAAGAAAGTATTCAATTAGATAAAGGTCAATTCATTATCACAAAATATAAAATATACTTCTTAAGGAACATAAACAGTAAGCAGAATTTTTCGTAAAAAGAGAACCAAAAGTAACCAAGAGAAAGAGTTCAAAAGAAAGAAAAACAAGAGGATTAACGATAATTTGGGAAAAGAAGTTTATCATGCTTGGTGCTCTCCATCAACACTTTGTGCTGGATCTTTAAGATGAGTAGGATCATCAGCAGTGTTCAATTCTTGCGAAACATTGCCCTTTAAAGAGCCCTCAATAGGAACTTCTCCTTGAGGGATAGATTCTTTTCCACCATCAAGTTCTTCATCATCACTCTTGTAATCAAAGTCACTATCAGGATCACGAGCAACTTCATCATCAGATATTTCCAGAGGTTCAACTTTCATTGGAGGTAAGGATCTTGATAAGAGAATGTTGTTTACGAAGACTTGAGATTTCAGATGACTTTCACGAAGTAGAGCTTTCTGGTGATTAATATCTTCAATATCTTTGGCATAAGCAAGGTGGTTGAATCTCCGATTGGCACGATCACGAGAATTGATCAAACGAGTAGAAAGCAAAGCGTTCTTCTTGCGAAGCTCAGAACAGGTGGTCTCCAATCTAGCTTTAGCATTGCGAAGATTGTTCTCAGATTCTGCGAGGGAAATAAAATTCAAACAATCAATTCTGCGAATATAACAAAATTTAAAGGTATATCAAAGGCAGTCAAATTTTGATGACTACCTTCTCTTTGTGAAGTAAGAAATTGAGCTAAAGATAGACAACAATTCTTCATCTGATCCATAGCTTTATCAAAACCATCACCAACTAATCCTTCAAGTCTATATTGAAGCTTTTGATCTTTGGAAAGAAGAAATTTGTTATTCTTTGGAAGTTTTGCATTAAAGTTTTCTAGTTGGGAATAATCTTCTTTAAGTTTATTCCTATTAGTGCTCAAGATTATATTCTTATTAAGAAGGGATTT
Organism: Papaver bracteatum; assembly: GCA_023529315.1. Taxonomy (NCBI): domain Eukaryota; kingdom Viridiplantae; phylum Streptophyta; class Magnoliopsida; order Ranunculales; family Papaveraceae; genus Papaver; species Papaver bracteatum. The sequence continues at coordinate 2,488,535 of JAJJWX010003506.1, forward strand.
CTTCTCGGCAGCAAAAGAACTTCTCTCTGCATCTGAAGACTTCTTTAATTCCTCAAGTTCACCTTTTAACAAATAAAGAAGATTTTCTTGATCGCAACATTTACTCTGAAGAATATTCAATTGTTGCGAAGAAATGGCCATTATATTCAAATACGAACATCTTTCTTCTGATAAGGTTTCATTCTCTTCTAATAGGTTTTCTATTCTTAAATCGGCTTTAGTTAAAGAAGAAGTGAGCTTAGATACTTCATCGTTCAAAAAATTTTGATCGTAAATTAGTTGGGTATTCTCTTGGAAAAGGGCATCTAAATTATCAAGATCACATGAATGAAGACTAGATAAATGGGAAAATTGGTTCAAAAGACTTTCATGCTTGGCTTGAGATTCTTCCGCGTCTAATTCATGATGAAGTACCAACATTCTACATTCCTGGATTGATTCTATGAAGGGGAATGGGTTTTAATGGGTTTTTCAAACATACGATAAATATAAACAAACAAAAGGAGAAAATATAAAGATAATAGCAATACCTTTTAATGCATCATTCCTCTTACGAAGGATTGCACAATCTAGAGAATCATTTTGAAGCTGATGATTCTCTTACGAAGATTCTCACACTCCGCTTTCAAAGACTCATGAGTTTGGCGAAGCAATTCAACTTCTTTTTCTAGGGCTTGACGTGAAATATAAATATTAGGATTGATGAAGTTGTTGAGCATTTCGCAAAATTCAGAATGCGAGCGAACATTTGAAGACCTTGCAGTATTACTTAAAACATCAGATAACATCTGGAAAGCTGAATAAATTCCATCTCGAACTTCTTGAGGAAGGGGAGAAGAATTCGAAGGAATAAGAGCAAGTTGTAAATTACTTGGATCAACAACACTCAAAGTATTAGGAGCTAAAATGGATGTTTCAAGAGAAGGGGTTGAAAAGGTAGTTTGCAAAGGTTGATCTTGAAGAAGTGTTGATAAATTGATAGAGGTGGGAGACTGAAAACTGTGTAATGGAGTAGATGTAGGAGTTTGCGAAGAAGTGCTTTCACGAGGAGGAGAGGAAAATTCTTTATCCTTCACAGGAAGGAAATCACTGATTGAAATTGATGGCTTGGATTTGATAATACGAGATCTCTTGGTAAGGTTGGATTCTTCATCGATCTACGAATAAAAATGTAAATTAAAAACTGAGGCAACAATATATTGTTTCAGAAGGAAGACATAGTATTTTAACTACCTTTTGATTCTCGAATTTTATTCTTCGAGGGTTAGTGTTTGAGATTTTAGTTGAAGATTTCATCTGAGAAACAATTTTGCTGAAAGAAATCAAAGTCAAATAATGGATTAAACATAAATAAAAGAGATAAACAAGTGAAAGATGCGAGAGATAAAAAAAAATTACCTCAGAGAACTCATGATGGGATTAACAGGAAGAGAAGGCGATAACCGAAGATGTAATGTGAGAATAAGATGAAGTTGCAGAAGTAAAAAGAGAAGGTAAAAAAGATAAGGAAGGGAATAAAAGGAGTATTTATAAGGGAATAGTTAGGAAAAGACGGTTATAAAAGACATGTTCGAATTCCGAAAAGAATAAGTAACGGTTATATTCTCACGATCATTTCTTCTTCGCATAAATGACATGAGAAGAGGCAAGATGTAGGGACAGAATATCGCAAGATATTGGGTTACGAACATAGTAACAAATACAGGAGAAAAGTGTCGCAAAATAATGCGATAATAGAATAAACACGGGAGAAGTGTGAAGAATTTGCGAATATAGAATAAATTTAAGATCAGAGGTTGCGATGCTTCGCATATTATATACAGTTGTACAGATTTCACTATAAATAGTAGTTCAAATGTTAAATTGGGGAGGTTCTTTAAGTGAGTATTAGAAAAAGTCTTAGGAGAGAGAACAGAGAAGGTTGTAACTGTTCTAAGTTCCATTAACATATTTCTTTGTGATCAATTGAGAATATTAATCAAAATTGTCATTCTTCATCAAGAACTTCTTAAAGTTTTACAAATTCTACTGAGGGTGTAGTTGTAGGATTTCCTTCAAATAAAGCTTCACACCTCATCGAGATGTTTTTTGCATCTTTATGCATGTGTGGCCAGAAATACCCTTGCACCTTGGTTTTGTGGGCCAAAGATCTCGTGCCAATGTGATTCCCGACATCACCATAATGAACATCTTTCATAATCTGCACTCCTTCTTCTGGAGATAAACACCACAGTAATGGGCCTAGGAATGATCTTCTGTATAAAATTCCTTCCCATAGCTCATAATTTGTGGATTTCCCCTTAATTTTGTGTTCCTAAAATCTATCACGAGGTAAGTCCCTCCTTGCTAGGTATTTGTAAATCGGAGCTCTTATCCTCAAATCTATCTGAAGTAACGACTTCGTTCTTGATCACGAAGACTTCTTCTCCTTCTAACTCATTCGTTACCGATGGATGCATTAATCTTTCAATTCGGATGTGTTTTTCCAAAGGGTCTTCAACCATTGATGCTATGAAAGCCAGGGCGTCAGCATGTCTGTTATTATCTCAACTCACCTGTCTCCAGATTATATTTGGTATTCTCTTGGAATATTCCCTAACGAGATGTAAATATCGGTTCATCACAACGTCATTTGCCTGGTATCTGCCTTCTATTTTCCTGACCACCAGCTATGAATCACTAGTTATTCATATTTCCTCCAACTTCATCTCGATAACTAACCTTAGCGCTTGTATGACTGCCTCGTATTACGTTTCATTGTTGGTCGCTTTATATTCTAGTCGAAAGAAGAATACCGTTCTTGCTCTGGCTGGCGAAGTAAAAACTATTCCCATTCCTCCTCCCGCACTATTAGATGATCCATCCACAAATATTTCCCATCTCCTCGGATGATTTTCCTTTAGCAAATCCGTGGGATTTGGGCGATCTTCATCTATGTCTAACATTTCCTCTACTCCTTCGTCTTCTCTTATGGGGAACTCGGCTCGGAATTCTGCAACTATGTGTGACTTTGTAGAAGTCTATACTTCGTATTTTAATCTGAATTGGTCAATTCGGGTGTTCCATCTTTCAACTCGCCCAACTCTCTTTGCGTTCTTTAAAGTCGACTCTATTGGGATTCTTGTTAGAACCTTAATTTTGTGAGTCTGGAAATAAGTTCTTAACTTTTCTGACGAATATACCAATGCCAGTATCAATTTTTCATTCTTTGGATAGTTCTTTTCTGCTGCATTGAGAGTTTTAGTGACGTAAAAGATCGGTTTTTCAATGCCTTTATCCGTATGAAGTAATACTGATCTTATTGCATTTGGTGTAGTAGCGAGGCAGATCAGCAATTATTCATCCGGTTCTGGTTTCTGGAGGATTGACAAGTTGATGAGGTGCTCTTTTATATTCTGCAATGCCTACTCGCATTCCTGTTTCCATGCAAACTTAGCTCCCTTCTTCAAAATATCAAAGAAAGGCTTGCACTTGTCCGAAGATCTGGAAATAATTCTCCCCAAAGCTGCTAACTTTCCATTTAACTTTTGTACATCTTTGACTTTTGCCGGTGATGGCATGTCCAGTATAGCTTGAACCTTAGTTGGATCTACTTTAATACCTATTTCTGATACGATATGCCCTAAGAATTTCGCTGACTCTACTCCGAATATACACTTCGCTGGATTTATTTTCATCTTATATGATCTCATATGTTCAAAAATTTCCTTCAGATCTTCCACGTGATCTCCTGACTCCTTAGTTTTTGCCAACATGTCATCAACGTATACTTCTAACTTGTTGTGGACCCACTAAGCAAATATCTTCTCAACCATCCGTTGGTATGTTGCCCCGGCATTTTTCAACCCAAAAGGCATTCTCGTATAACAATATAATCCACTTGGGGCGAAGAAAGTCGTATGCTCCTGATCTTCTTCAACGAGTGGTATTTGATTGCAGGCACAATAGCCATCCATTAGTGTTAATCGTTTGTACCCCGAAGCTGATTCCACCATTTGAGGTATATTGGGTAATGGAAAGCTATCCTTTGGAGAAGCAGCATTTAAATCGCTGAAATCTATGCATATCCTTATCCCCTTTGTCTTCTTCAGTACTATCACCATGTTTGCAATCCAGGTTGGATACTTCGCAGGTCTTATTATTCCCGAGTCCATCATCTTCTGCAGTTCTTGTTCTATCTGCTCGTGGTAGGAAGTGGCTATTTTTCGAATTCGTTGTCTTATTGGCTTGATCTTTGGGTTGAGATCCAATTTGTGGCATGCAACTTGCGGATCTATCCCCGACATCTCATTCATATTCCATGCGAAGATATCGAGGTATTCTTCTAGAAGTTCTACCAGTCTTCCTTCTTCGTACGCCTCCATTGTTATTCCAATCTTCACCATCTTTGCCTCTTCTTCACTACTCAAATTCACTTTCTTCGTGGGCTTCACTGCAGAGAAGTTCATTACTGGTTCCCCGATTAGAGACGGTTCTTTCAATTGTAGTAATGGTTTATCTTTGTCTTCGGGAATCTCGCTTGGTATGTCCCATCCCTCTTTTGCTTTAACCATGTATCTCATTAGCTCTTCCTCCTTCTTTGCCTCTAGCACCTTTTTCCTCTGCTCTTTCTTTTTCTTCATCCTTCCCTCATAGTTATGAACATCTTTCTCGTTGCAGTCCTTTGCGTATTTTTGATCTCCCTTTATCTCGCCAACCCCACTTGGCATAGGGAATCGAATAGCTTGGTGATAGGTTGACGCTACTCCCTTTATCCCATGTATTCATGGTCGACCAATCAGAGCATTAAAGGGAGACTCTACGTACACCACACATATTGTTACATCAGTTTCCAATTCTCCTGTGAAGATTTTCACAACTAACTCTCCTCTGGGTTTTGATTCGATTCCGTTGAACCCGTATATATTGTATGTTGATGGAACTAGGTCCGAGAATCTATAGCCCATGGTTTTGAATGCATGATAAAAGAGAATGTCTACTGAACATCAAGTGTTCACCAAGATTCTGTCAATCGCCCATATTTTCTTCTCCTCGCTGAGTCATCCTCCCATTTTGTATATTCACCAAAGTTTAAAGTTATTACCAATGGATCTGTATGCGAAAATCCTCCGTCTGGTGCATCTGTTGCTGAGATGGTAATTGCTCTTTTTTCCCATTCTTCCAATGGCTCCTTCTTCGCTATGCTAAATATTTCGTTTCCCTCAAAATCTCTTTTGTGCACCCTTTTTAGTACATTATAGTGGAAATCTCGAATGGTTTTTGCAGAATATATTATAGAGTTGCAGCCATGTCTCTGAATTCCCCTATCGATCTCAATTCTGTATACAGGTGCTTGGCTCTGTTCATTCTTACGAGGTGGTGATGGTGGTAATGGTCCGTTATTGGCAAAAAAATGCTTGAGCTTCCCTTGTTCGATTAGGCGAAGTATCATTTTTCTGATATTCATGTAGTCGTTCGTGCGGTGACCATGAAAATGGTGGTACTTACAAAAGTCTCCTCTTCTTGCGCTTGGTAATGGTTCTATCCCGAAGTTTGGAGGTGGAGGGATCTCTTCCGTTAAAACGATGGCTTCCCATATCTTTTCTACTGAAGTATTGAGATCTAGCAGTGCCGCATCTTCAAAAGGTGCCCTTTTTTCCCCATACCGTTGGCTTGGGTTGTATCTTCGCTGATTCCGCGAGTCAGAATTCCTTTGCCTCGAGTTAATATATCTCGGGTGTTGATCAAGCCACTCTTGATCTCCACTAGACACTGCTACCAACTTTGTTGGGATTGTGGTTAGAGGTTCCACTTCTACATATGACATGTTATCATTAATTGTATTTGCTACCCTAGGTAAAAGTCGCGAACTTCCCTCTTTGGGATGGATCGGCGTTATCTCTCTGACCTCTCTTTTCTTATCTTCTAGTGCTACGTACTCCTCCTGATACTCCCTGAGCTCGTTCATTGTTATTTTGTTACGTATTATGAATATTTTATTGTGTAAAATATCCATTGGAATCAGAGCATTCACAAATGTTAGGATGAAATTTCTCTCATCTACTCTTCCTGCAAGTTCGTTGTATATCTTCCTCCATCTCGTTATAAGACTTCGCAAACTTTCCCCGGCTTTCTCCTTAGGTTAAATAAAGTCTCTATCCCCGGCCTCAGCGCGTTATTGCTTATATAAGTCGTTAAGAATATCCTTTGTAAATCTTTTAATGACGAAATTGATCCTTCAGCTAACCCATCAAACCACTTCGAAGATTCTCCGGTAATACTCGCTGGGAAGTACTTGCATAACACAGCTTCATATCTCTCCCATTGCATCAAGGATAAAGTATACTGCTTCAAATGTTGTACTGCGCTGCCCGTTCCATCGAATATACTCCCGAAGTTTGGTAACGAGCATTTTCCTGGAATTCTAGCCTTCAGTAGCTCGTGTTAGAATAGGGACTTTCCCGCCTCAATTATTTCCTCTGCCAGTTTTACTCGTCCGCTTCTCCCCCAGTTGGTAAGAAGTGACCCCATGTCCTGCAATTCGTTCATAACCGCTTGATTGATCTCTTCCCTTCCGTCATCTCGTCTATTCCTTCTCCTTATCCTTTCTCGCCTATAATATTCTTCCCTTCTGTTTTCCTCTTGCCTCCTTCTTTTTTCTTCGCATCTACTCTCTTCTTCCTCTTCGTATCTTTGCCATTCTTCCTCTTGCTGTCTCTGTTCCTCACGAAATCTTTCTTCTTCCCGAAGTCTTTGTTCTTCTAGAAGTCTTTCCTCCTCGCGTGTTCTTTCTTCTTCGAAACTCCGTCTCTGATCTTCCCATCTAGTTTCTTCAACTGCTCTCCTTAGCCTTCTTTCCTCGTTACTTTCTCTCCTGCGTCTCCTCCTTCGCTCTCTTCTGTCATCTCTTTGTTCCCCCTCCGGTATTTATCCTATTCCCACTTCTCTTCGTAGATCATGAACAGTTCTTTATTCATTGAGTTGATTATTTTCCGCTAAGCGTAAGCTCCTTCTCGATGCAATGATGTGTTGTGCCCGATCTGGAATTCTTGCCATCAACAACTTCTACCGGTTTTCTCTGTAATCACCTATCTATCGACTGCTTGTCTGCTTATTTTGACCGGACCTAACTCGTTTTTTTCCTCTCAAATAATAAATCTCAGATCTACTTTCTTCTCTCAACTCAACCACAATTTCTAAGTTACTAGCCTCTAGTTTTACGGAAAAAATGACTCACCAACTGATTTTTGGACGAAAATTTTGAAAAATGATTTCAACTTACTCGATATATCCCAAGTGAGAGTAAACTCTCAACATGAGATCCCTGTTTCTGGGCACCAAAATGTGATTGCAGAAAATCCGCAGTTACACTCACTTACTAATTTGAATGATACGAAGAGTAAATCAAGCAACGAAGTAAAATCCAAGGATATATTTTTGATTATTAATTAAGTGATGAAACATTACAAACTACTCAAGAACACTCATAAGGACCTTAAAATCTCTTTCTTAACAACTTCTCTTACCCCTTACCAAATGTTCCAACCCCTTTTACAATGGACCAAGTCCTCTATTTATAGCGAAAAATACATAATGGGTTACATCTCATTTTACTTCTCCCAAAGTCACACAGTTCACGTGACTGTATTTTTTACCTCGCCAGAGCCATTTTCAATAAAGTTTTTCCTACCTTTTTGCCTTATTAATCGACAGTTGTCGGGGACAGCTGTCATATTTCTTGCGTAACAATCCACACTTCGGTAGTTTACTTCGTGAGTTCTGTCCTTTCTTGTGTAACATTCCACACCTCGGGCATGATACCTCGCACTCCTTTCCTTCTTCGTAAGATATCTTCCAATGCAAGCTACCGTCACTTCTCCGGTTCATACTTTGTCAATTATTACTTCGTAGATCTAAAATTCGTTAAAGCCTTACTGACACTTGATTTGATTCCTCACTGACACTTACCTGGGAATTGGGGAATAACATTTGTTTGAAGATTCACTTCGCTGTCTCGCTAATTATTGTTCTGACACGTGGCGAGTAGGTTTTCTGCACCTACAGGTGTAGTCTTTAAATATCTTTACCGAAACAAAAATCAACAACAAGAAGAAAGAATCACTGTATAGGAGGGTGTTCATATGTACAGAGCAAAACTGGATTCAACAGGGCATTTCAGTCTGTACAAGGAAAGAATTGATGGAAATGTTAGTGATCATGAAGAATACTGTGTTCTGGTACAATCATGGCCAGTTGATCATATAAGTTTCCTTGAGAAATGCATGATTGCAGTGCTGGCATTTGCTCATTTTGTTGCGCTGATAGTGTGATTTGCTTGTTGCTCGTTCTATTGCGCTTTGCTGTTTGTTGTGTTTGCTTGGCTTTGCTTATTACTGGATTTGTTGCACATTATCCTTTAGAACATACATGTATTAAGAGTTAGATCGTATGATAGGATTTTCATTCATCAATCTATGTGTTGATAATTATAGATATTTAAAATCGCATTTGATCCGTGTTCAGTAAATGCACTATCTATAGTTATCCCTGTTGCTAGCTCTATCTTATATCTGTTTTGGTTGGTTTGTGCTATAAGGAAACTTTGTTTTGAGCTAGTCGATGATACGGGCACGCAGATGAAAATCATATTTTCTAAGGCTATGGCCTATTGCACTCACCAGCAAAAACTACAAATAAACATCCTCAGATACCAACATATATATATGCACTGAGCGACACCTCATGGACTATTTTCAGACTGAAATATACAATGGAGCAAAATTAGCTTCGTGTTAATCTTCTGCCTACCTTATTAATTTATCCTAACCCCAGGGACTCCCCAAAAATGGAGGAAAGCACAGTTAATTCAAGGAATGTCAATCAAAAATTCTTACCCGCTCATTATTATGTGTATGTATTTGGAGCACGAAATTGGCTGGCAAGCTTCTATGGAATTCCATCCTTTGTCATAGCAAGCTGCAAATGGTTTAGTGACTTCAGTCCCACACAGCCAATGTTGCCAAACAGTCATTGTGATTCTTATACCACTGTGTGTTATTTTTTTAAACGTATCCAGCACTCAGCAGTATACTTTGTTGGAATCAATTCGGCAAAAATGATTTTTGATGTCTTTATACAACTACACTATTGTTTGGTTGATGATAGAATCATTTGAATTTGGAGTGAGTTGAATCGTCTTATTTTTGGCTCATCTTCTTATTTTTGCATGGCGAGGCCGTAACCATTATGGTGACCCTTTTTCATCCTTTCAATTGAAAATTGTTTTTGCTTGGCCAACTTGTAACAGTCTGTACTGAACCCAGTGGTGAAAATTCTAGACTCTAGCTTACTATTATGGGGGCATACATCTGGGCTTTGAGTCCCACGAATTTGACTTATTTTGAGTAGGTTTGACCGAACCTACTACTTAAACACCGCCCCAACAAAACCCTAAAATCTAACTTCTTTCCACTTTGTTTCTTCCTTGTCCTCCTCTCCAGATCTCTTTCGCTCCAGCCGCCATAAACCCTAGACCAAAAGAAATCGACAGCGGAAAACCAAACCAGAATCACCGAAAGCTGGGAATTGTAAATTGTTTCTTCCTTCCCCTTGTGGAATTGCGAAATTAGGAAATCTGAATTTTGTTTCCAAATTTCGTTTGATTTCCTGTTTTTGGTCTTAATATTGTTGAAGCCTATATAAGAGGCTCTAGGCTTTTGTCAATCTATTAATTTCGCAAAAGTTTTTATTATTTAGTAAATCTATATTATCCAATCTACGGCGTCACATTAAGGTTTTGAAAATGGCATCTTCATCTCCATCTCGAGCAAGTGATCTCTCTTATCATAAGAAACATATTGATCCTTCGGAACCCAAGGACCATGAATTACAAGCGATGTGGTCAAGATTGGTGTTGGCACAAGATCTTGCGACTACCGAGGAGGAAAAACTATCAGTCAAGCGGCAGAAAGAAGAGTTGAAGGATGCGGCTAAGGAGAGGCTGAGAGAGTTGAAAGCAAAGGCGGCCTTTTCTCCAATACTGCGGGGGCTAACAGTTACTGAGGCGAAAAAGATGGAGAAGAAAATCAAGAAACGGTCGGCGCGGGCATCCAAGTGGGTCTCACAGAACGCTGGCAAGTGCATGAAGGCATTCGAAGAGTATATGAAAGAGAAAAAGAGGATGGAAAGTGATAAATGTCTAGGATTGGCTGTAACTTTCCCAGCTTTGGGTTTTATGACTCTTGCAGCATAGCTAGGAGAAGCCTGGAGCTTCCAAAAGAAAAAATACCAATGCATGTTGTGTGAGTGTCGTATAGGTTAAATCTTTAATTAACGCACTACTATTAACCTCTGATTTTTATATCGATAAATTTTGGTGTTTTTGTTTAATGAATTGCTCGAGATAAATATTCGGCAGCAGCCTTAAATAGAACCATGCATATATGATTACTTCATTTTACCAGTGAGCTTGCCGTGTTGGGTTGAGTATTAGATGTGCTGAACATAACTGCTGAAGGCTTAGAACTGGCACACTAATATAACTTACTATAAAATTCTTTAAAGGCTCAATTTAAATTCATCAAAACCACATTCAGTTGAATTGTTTACTTCAAATTCTTTACTAATGAATGCTCATAGGATTAGATAATGAAGAAGTAGAAATTTGAAATTCTTTAATTCTCCCACTTCCTTTACTAGTTGAATCCTCCTCTTTTAGTAATACTTTTTTGAATATTACTTTAGGCGTTGGCCCAGATTCTTCTCCACATTGTCCTGATCAAGTAATAAAACTACTTACCATAACTGCATTACGAAATAAAAGTCCATCACATTTATTTTCCTAACTATAAATATAAATCACGATGGAAGTTTGGCAATGGAGAAAAGATAAAAATGTGGCTCGATGTATGGGTGACAGGTATGGATGCACCTCCAGTACCAAAACAAGGAGTGGAAGAAAGTGAAAACTATATTTGGGCCAATGAGCTACTTATCCAGGATGGTACACAATGGAATTCTATATTGCTTCAACATCTTTTTAAACCTGAAGTTGTGGATTTAATATTGCAGATGCGCATTCCTTCAGCTGCTGAGGACAGGTTAATTTGGTGTCTTACCAGAAACGGCATTTTCAGCCTGAAATCTGCCTACAACAAGCTGTATGAACTCAGTTTAGGGGATACGGAGGTTTATCTACAGATTCCTAGTACTAATATTACTTGGAAAGAGTTTTGGCAGATTAAAACCTGGCCAAGAGTCCAACATTTCTGGTGGAAATGCCTTGCAGATATCCTTCCAACAAATGTGCGACTCTCTACACAATGTGGACATATAAATCGCATGTGTCCATTATGCAAGCAACATGGGGTCGCCTTGAATTCCTCGGGCGTTGTGCTGCGCTTAGTCGCCAAAGGCGAGCGCCTTTATAACATAGGGTACTTCTATTCGCCCAATCCATTACTTTATAGTAATATATATGTAACACACTAAAATAGTTGTTGGGTCAGTGTAAGTGAGAAAATGTCAATATTCTTTACAGGTCAGCATTTTCCTGGATGTTCAGCAACTACTGCGTTTGTGCGTAGGAAAGCAATAAGACTGCTGATGATTTAAGTAAAGTAGCAAATGCAGTCCTATGTATAAATGGTTCGAAGATACTCGTTCAATATTCCTCGTATCTGCTTTATACGAGGATACTGCTTATGTAAATCAAGTACGTTCTAGTAAATTTGCTTTACGATTAGAAAAAACAAGAATAAAAAATCAACAATAAACTAGATGAATTATCATTTCTATTCCTCAGATATAACAGTTCAATGTATATAAACTTACTGTGCATTCTCAGACAAGTTGCGTTTTCCCAAGCCAGTAACCGAGACCGCATTTCATTTCAAGTCCTAAGTCTATCTTAAATGCCTATATTCGTACTTTGCTCAAATGATATGTTTAGTTTTCCTTTCATGCCAGCTACCTTTAGAAGTGGTGAAGAAGGTGATCCTCAAAGTCTACTTCACTGCCGCTCATAATGCACAAAAGAAAGAGTCGGAATCTGAAAATTAGACCTTGCACTAATCGAAATTAAACATTTAAATAAATATTACAGGCCACGCATAAACAGACTCAACTTTCCAAAAAGCTTATGTTTTTGTTTTTCTTCCCAGGTAGACAGATCACAAACAAGCTTTTCCTGATCCATGAACTTTTTTTTTGTTTGATCGATCAGATCCATGAACTTCGAAATAGCTTTTCCAAATCCTTGAAGTCTAACACCAGTCTTCGTATTTTTTCCTCAAAAGTCTTAACGCTATTCCAACGCCTTAGTGGTTGACAGATAGATGTGCATTCACTCAAAGAAAAAAAAGATGGATGTGGGAAGCTGCCAAGACCACCAACCATCCATTAGATTAGCCTCTTTGTTGGTTTATATTTTTAAATTAACAAGTTGCGTGGGTAAGAATCGAAAGCCAGGTTCATTATTATTTGTTATATATTTTGATGAATATAAGTCTATCTTATAATATGTTGATTCGTTTAATGATACAGGAATGAAATCAAGCTGTCCACCACGGATGCGACTAAAATAGCTTGGCTAAATTGGGGCATATCCTAATTAATTTGGGCCTAAATTTGACCTAGAATCGGATTACATCAGCACTTATAAAAATCGATTGTTGATGTATAATGTTAGAATCAGGGTTTATATGTGTGTCGAGTAAACCGATTGTCAAAGGCCCCAATTTAGCCAGGTAAAATAGTCGTGTGTCGCGCTGGCGTCCGACACTTAGACACGTACGTATAATACGCAAATTATTTCAATATAAATATTTGTTAAAAATGTTTGAATTTTTTTTTATGTATGTACTAGTATAACACACATGTGATGTACCTGCAGTTCCGTTCGTTTCGCAATTTTATTTTTTTCCTATAATAGTCAATGTTAATGTCAACACTTGGTCAATGGTTGAAGTCAACGATCAACGCCAAGTGTTGAAAACTCCTTTCATACCGATCCGCAAAAAGTAATTACTAATTAGGGTTTGTTTCTTATTTCAATTTTGTTCTGGAAATGAATTGTTTGTTTTTTCTTATTTTTTCCTAAGATTCTTATTCCGATTTTGTAATTGTTTCTTCTTCGCAGTACTATATTACTAATTAGGATTTTGTTTCTTATTTTCAATTTGGTTTTGCAGTACCATATTACCATCAACTGAAGCCGCAATATATGAAGTAGAAACTGCAAACAGAATAAGGTAATCTTCAATTCGCTCTTAGCCTCTTACTTATCAGTCAATGGGTTGTCAATTAATTATTATAGAATCTTGATTAGTGATTGGATTCACTTGTGTTCATTTGTATTCATGAAAATATAGCTAAAAAATTTAGTTGCAGGATAACGCTCTTAAGCCAGTAGCGTTATTGTATTACATGTTGAATATAATTTTCTAAGTAGGATAGATCAAAGTTTTTAACTCATGTTTATGCTTGGTTTGTGTGAAATGAATTCATGTAACTAAAGTATTTTGTTTTGTAGGTTAAAGCAATCTGTCTTTTGCAATACTAGTGATTTCTTATATGTAGTTGTAATTTCTTGTATGTAGTTCATTCCCGGTGAAATCATGGTGTTAGTAATAGTAATTTCTTGCAATGTCTAGGGATTATGCTATCCTTTGCTGTACATCTTCGTCATCTCCTGATTTATGCTGTTTGAAATGCTAATTTGCCTTGAAATTACCCTCTTAAGTAATCATCTCCACTTTCCTGCAAAGTAACTTAATTGATATCATCTCTTGCAAAGTAACTGAATTGATATCATCTCTCAATATATCCTCTTTGCTTGACCTTGCTGCTTCTTCCTTCAACATATATGATTGCTTCCTATTGGGTTAGACAAGGTAATGACGCCAAGGGTCACTGTCAGTAGCTTGATCTTTCTGAGTTCATTGTTTATCTGTTTTATCTTTGTTATTATCACTAATTTACATACTTTGATTGATTTCAGGATTGATTTCAGGCTTTCAGCGCATTTAGGGGTAAAACGTGCACATCTTTCGGTGGAGGAAGCTGGTCTCTTGGTCGCTTGATATGATCTTTCTTTTCTTCAACTGATAGTATAATTACTATAGTAGGCTTTAGTATAAATAGGCAATAGTAATGCGCTCTTTTATCACTTTGCATGCAGTTTGCAACTTTGCACCAACTTCTCTGGAATTTTATTTTGTAAACACTTTTATGTAATTTCTTATGATGCTAATTGTCTACAATTGACTTGGGTCAGCTTTTCGATAAAAGCTATTACATCCAATCTGTAAGAGTCTCAGTTATTTGTATACAGGTAAGTTTAACAGTAAGACTGTAAATCTGTAATGTTCATTGTATTCTATGATGGGTGTACCCGCCACCCACCCGATCTAACCCGCAAAAATGTGGGTTAGGTGAGAACCAACCCATTGTAATGTTGGGTTGGTTGCGGGTGACTATTCCTATTACTCGCCATCAGTGGGTTGGGTGGTGGCTGAGGCCAAAACCGACCCAATCCAACCCATGTGCAGCCCTAGTCTTATGATGCTCACATAAGTGTGTTAATAATAACTTAATGTTGTTTTAAATCTGGAAAGCTAATTGAATAGATCCTACTAATTTTGTGGGAATTCTCTTTTGGCAGTATGTATCCTTTAGAATTTTGGTTATCCTATCTTCGTTTTAGAAAATAGGTAGCAGCATTCTTGCATTTCTTTCTTAATAACACATCAATGTGTCTAATTAATATTGCATTGACCTTTAGTGCTTGACAGAATGCTAATATTGGTGCTGTGTAAACATGTTCTTTTTTTTTTTTGAGAGAAGTTAAAATTGATTACCAGGTGCCAAGTAGGCACAACAAAAATACATACACCACCAGTAAACGATACTAGGAGTGTCAAAAAGAAGCTAACTGGGGCAAATTACATGTAAATCTTTGCCTCCCAATTTTGAACCAAATCATCAAAATACAAGCCTTCAAAGACATGGTGTGGAAGTCCCCATTGGAAGATAAGAGACTTTACAGCAACAATTACATCTTCTGTTGTCGACTCTTTGTTGTGGAAAACCCTTCTATTTCTCTCGATCCATAGCGCCCACCAGATCGCGTAAGGAAGATTGTTCCATATGAAGTTGTGGGTTGCATTTGGGATTTTCCTCTTCCATGACTTAATGCATCCATCCGTTGTCTCACACATTGCTAAATGAATTTTACAATATTTAAGAAAGTACAGCCACACCTTATAAGAGAAGGTGCAATGGAGCAGGACATGATGTATTGTTTCATCCACGACTCTACATAAAACACATTGTAGAGAGCTTACTGTCACTCCTCTCCGGTGTAAGTTGTCAAATGTTGGTGTGGCATTCCAAAGAGTAGACCAAATGAGAAAGGATACCTTGGGAGGTACCGTCGCATTCCAAATAAGTTTTGGATTCGGAAAAGTATATGCATCATTGTCTATCGTTTGAACATCATAACAAGACCTCGTAGAAAATTTACCTGACTGGGATGGTAGCCAAGTTCTAACATCTTCTTGCATATTGATGAAATCTGGGTTTCCTATCTCCTCCACCAATTTAATAGCTTCCCGTACTTCCGAACGCCTCAAATTTCGATTGAATTGGAGGTTCCATGATGAATTAGAGTTAGCCCATGTTATCGCTTCCCTGACTGTTGCCTCTTGTGTAAACATGTTCTTGTTCAAGGCTAAGCGGATGCGATGCGAAAGTAGTGGTCCGGTACTACATACTGCGAACCACTAAACCGACCCGTTTCAAGGGTACTTCAGTAATTTAATTTCCAAGCGAAAAACCTACTTATCAAACTCTTTTTACCTTCTCCGCCGCTTTATCTGTCACTCACTCCTCCTTCACTAAACAGCGCCGCTGTCTTCATCCTCTATTCTAAGTTACTAACACGGTAACGCCGCCACCACCACCACCACCATTATTTATAGTACCTCCACCATTACCACTAAATCACTTAATGAGTTATAAGTGAAATATGAGTTTTGCGTCTCATATACCCCGGAAGAATGGAAAATGGTCCGATTTGGGTATTTGGTATGTGCGGATTTCGGAAGAGTAAGTATCCAAAACAAGTACTGGAACTAGTTTTCCTAATTACTAATTTTAATTACATTTCTCTGTCTATTTTAAGTTGGATTAAATTCCTATTCAAATTTTTGATGATTTAATAGAGTTGATAAAGAGAGAATTTTTGAGGGGTTATCAGTCAGCTGAACTGAATGATTTTGTGATTCGGATTCTTGGGTTTTGATTTTGTGAACCGAGTATCGGACCATTATGTCTGCCATTTAGTATAGCCGGCTTATTATTGGCATGACAAGAAGACATGAATGGTTAATTTAACTCGTCATCCTTAGTTTGTATTGCTGTTGTGTATTCATAAATGAGGATTTTGTGTGTTCAAATGTTATCTTTTCGAGGAAAATGCAATTATGGTGTCTATTCATGGTATTTCTGTTTTGAATTGTGAATCGTGGTTTTAATCTGTGTATTGGAATAAAATTTAGTAACAAAAGTTAGAGTACCAATCCAATTAATCTGGGATAAAAATGCCACAAAGGGTTACCACTGTGGTAATTCTGAACTATTGAAGCTATGAATGGTGCTCCGGTTTGCATTTGTCATGTAGTTGAGAAATTATCAGTGCAGGAATGTTTTTTCTAAAACTACTGGTATGGTGTTATAGGTGTAATGATGTTTATCTATGGAATTATATTTGTAGGTTACAAGCATGGGTGCTGAGAAATGGCCCAAGGGAAGACCTAAACCTGCAGTTGTTTGTGAGAAAAGGTAAATATGTGAATTAGTAGTGGAGTGATGAGTTTGATAGTTTCAG
This sequence comes from Papaver bracteatum, assembly GCA_023529315.1. Taxonomy (NCBI): domain Eukaryota; kingdom Viridiplantae; phylum Streptophyta; class Magnoliopsida; order Ranunculales; family Papaveraceae; genus Papaver; species Papaver bracteatum. The sequence continues at coordinate 2,505,402 of JAJJWX010003506.1, forward strand.
TAAAGAGAACCAGTATCTTTTCTGAACTCTTTCGTGTTTTTGTGATAACTTTTTTATTGTGTTATGTAGGGAATATTTTTTTCACATGTCCGAGCAAGCCGCAACCCCAGCACCTTACAATCCAGTGTTTCTGTTATGTCCCGGCTTTCCCCATCGCCAACATCTTCCAACCCATCAATCTTTAAGGAAGTGCCCAGTATTGCCACATCGCCAACACTTGCTGCTTGTATTCTCCATCTGATTAATAACTAAAATCTATATGCGTTGAATTGTCAGACGCTGAGAAACCCCTATTCCGGTCAACTACAATTGGTCATTTACTTGACATTCCTGATAATCAAAAGATGTGTGGGCCGATATTTAGTTTCTTAATGACTAGGCGGATTTATGTACCACAAGACGAGGAAATCTAGTTTAGAGTTTGTGATAAGGAAATATGACGTGGAAAGTGGCAGATTGACGCAATATCAGGCCTTAGTGTCATAAAGTTGGATATATCGTATGCCGATACTCATGTTTTGCACCAATGCGCTGACCCATGTGATAGTTAGAGATGCATTGGAATCGGTATGAGTATGTCCCTAGAATTGTACCTGTTTGAAAATTTGTACTTGATGTTGTTTTTAAGTTTCTTCATCTTGTTGCAGGTGAGATACGATGTTCAAGTCATTGAATACATCATGTGGCTGGAGCCTCATTTCGACCGTCTATTAGTTCCGGTGGTTGATGTTAAGGAACCTCGTGCTTCTCAAGGAAATGTACGCATGAAAGATGCGGTTATGAAGGGTAATGGCAGCGAAGAACGAGCTTGTGACATGACTTTTAATCCTCGACCTGATGGTGATATCGACGTTAATGGAATGCAATATCTTCAAAATACCTTACAGATAACTCTTCATGAATTGGCGATGCGGAGAAGAAGCGACATATTGAGATCAAATGTTAGTTCAGAAAGCTTCAAGATAGTGTTTGTGATGTTGATGACATAATGGTGAATTCTCTTAAGAAACCATTTGAGATCAAGTAATAGTTGAAAAAGCTCAAAGACAGTGCTTGCAATGCTGATGAAATAATTTATGAATTTTCCTGCAAAACCTCTTACATCTACACCAATAGAAACGACTTGAAAACGTGAAGTGTATTTGATTTTTCCTCATCCTGCATTTTTGTTTCAATCTTACTAGAAGAATTTCAGATGTTAACATAAATTTAGAGGTTCCCATGATGATACAATTTTCTGATTGGGGTAATAACTTCTTCTATCATTAGTAAGTTTTACTTTTTTTCATTTTGATTGATTTTTATTTCTATATTTCAGTTGTTTCTTATCTTAGCCTCAATAACAAATTGTTAGTGAGAATTTTTTTTCCAACGAGTATTGTTTGACTTATTTATTAGTTATTACACCGAGTCTGAGTATGTAATCTCATCCAGTTTAAATTTACTGCGCCATGAACAGTAGGAAGTTCTTGGTAATCTGAAACATAGAGCAGAGGGATGTTTCATTAATTTATTTGTGGTTTCGTTATTAATGATGACCCGTGATAAATAAGTGATACAATGACGAGGTACTTAAAACCATTATGTATGCTTACACCCGTAGTGTATCTCTAATTGCTTCACTTAATTTCCATCAAGTTGCTGGCTTGATTTCCATTAAGTTACTTGTTCTGTGCATAGAGTCGTAGAGAATCGATCCTAAGTCATCAAACTAGTTATAGCTTGTAATGCATTCAGTAAAAGTTAGTTAGGATGTTAGATCCATGAAAAGCAACTAGTACTGCAATAGCATTTGTCTGTGACAGTAGAGATATGAGTATTGCCCCCACAGTCCACTAATGTCAATTGCACGGATTGCACTATCAAAAAAATATCTGATTTTCTTGAGGAGGTTTTGGAGTTATTATTTGATGATTCTCTTGAGGAGGTTCTGGAATTAGCATTTAATTTCACTAGGATTTTGATTTAACACAGTTAATTGGTTTTTCGCGACTGACACTATTGATTTTGTGTGATTCTTTCTGTATATGCAGAATAATCAAAGGATTTAAACAGCCGAGGGAATACAAAATCAAGTACATGAGTTAACAAAGATTCAAGTAAATCTTGCTTAGAGAAATTAGTTGAAGACTCAATGATAGTGCAAACTAAGAGTAGTGTTGGGTTCACGTCTTATGGCCCAATAATTTGGGATGCCCCCTAGCTAATGGGGGGATCCAGTTAGAAGCTATCCTTTTATATTTACAAAACATCCAGGAGACTCATTTTTGAGTTTACGGGTTGTGCTTCTTCATTTGTGAAGAAAGAGAAAGAGAGGAAGAAGAGAAAGAGAGTGAGTGAGGTAGAAAGATTAAACCACCAATTTTTGGTGAGATTGAAGCATTTTGAAAAGAAGGAGAAAGGTTTCTTAGCTAAGGATCTTTTGGTTGTTGTGGTGAAGAATTGATTGATCAATTTGCACATCTCTTCAAAGGGGGAAAAATCTAGGGTTTGTTCAAACCCTAGTAGTAAGTTTCTAAATCACTTCCTATTGTCAAATTGATAGTGTATATTATCTATTTGGTGAATGAATTGTTGATCTATCCTTAGGGATGAGTGTAATTTAGGCAAATTGGTATCCAAGTGCTATAGGAACCTTGATGTTGTTGTTATCCCCAAATTGGGAGAATTGTGTGTAACCCATTATTGTTATAGTGGAAGATTTTCCCGTGGTTTTTTACCCTTCACCTTGGAGGGGTTTTTCCACGTAATTGCCGGTGTTGTGTGATTGTTTCTATATTGCGTAGTTTGTGTATTTTCCTCATTTGTATATCATTGCTTGTGTAGGTTTCGTATTACGCATAGCGGCTCGGATTTCGTAAGCCTCTCCCAACAAGTGGTATCAGAGCTTTTGGGTTGAGCTAATCCTGTGCAATGGCGGAAGCTAGCACTAGTAATAGAATGGTCAATTTGACCGGTGAGAACTTTTTGATATGGAAGGCGAATATGGAAGACTGGTTATATTATAAAGATCTCTATGGTCCAATAGAGACTAAGGGAGTAAATCCTGAGACGACAAGTGAAGGCGATTGGAAGGTTACTAATCGAAAAGAAGTCGATTTTATTCGTCAGTGGATTGATGATGGTATTTTTCATCATGTGGCTAGTGAGACACTAGCATATTCTTTGTGGACCAACTTAGAAGAGATATATGATCAGCAGTCTCCTTGTGAAAAAGCTCTTCTATTCAAAAGGCTTGGAAAGCTGTGTTATAAGGAAGGGAGTTCAATGGCGCAACATTTAAATGAAATGAAGGGCATCATGAATCAGCTTACATCTATGGATCTCAAAATTCCTGAAGAGGTTCAAGCTTATTTGTTGTTAAATACTTTACCAGACAGTTGGGAGCCATTGAGGAATTGTCTCAGTTATTCTTCTCCAGAAAAGAAGTTGAACATAACTGTTGCAACTAGCAGTTTGCTGAGTGAAGAAGTTAGAAGAAGGTCATTAGACTCATCTCATTCAGAAGCTCTTGTGACAGAAAATCGGGGTAGAAGAAAAGACAGAAGACAAGTTGGCCGTAGAAAGTCAAGGGGTAAATCAAAGTCTAGAAATGAAGTTGAATGTTGGAACTGTCATACGAGAGGTCATTATTCAAATGAATGCAGAAAGCCGAAGCAAGAACACAAGAAGGGGAAAGGAAATGATAACCAAGACAATGGTGTTGCAGCTACTATGAAAAATGATGATATCATTGTATTCTCAGATTGTAATGATGGTTGTGTGAGTTTTGCAGGTTCTGATTCAGAATGGATAGTTGATTCAGGTGCATCTTATCATGTTACTCCTCATGAAGATGTATTTACCTCCTACAAGGCTGATGACTTTGGGTTAGTCAAAATTGGCAACAGTGGTGTTGCGAAAATTGTAGGAATGGGTGATGTGAAGGTTGAGACCAGTGTTGGCTGTACGTTGGTTCTCAGAAATGTGCGATATGTACCAGATCTTCTTTTGAATATAATGTCACCAGGAGTGTTAGATGATGAAGGGTACAACAATAACTTGGGTGATGGGAAATGGAAGATAAGCAAGGGCTCCATGGTTATTGCAAGAGGCAAGAAGTGTGGCACATTGTACAAGACACAAGTGAAGGTGTTGAAAGGTGAGTTGAATGTTGTTGACAAAGATTCAATCTCCGAGCTGTGGCATAGAAGACTTGGTCATCTTAGTGAGAAAGGAATTCAAATCCTCACCAAAAGACAAGTTTTTCCAAATGACAAACGTATGCAATTGGGTAAGTGTACTCATTGTTTAGTTGGTAAACAAACTAGAGTTTCCTTTCATAAAGCTTTACCTAAGCGCAATTCTAGTATTATTGATCTTGTTCATTCTGATGTATGTGGACCTTTAAGGGTCAAAACACTTGGTGGTGCTGTTTATTTTGTTACTTTCATAGATGATGCTTCAAGGAAGGTTTGGTCATATGCAATCAAGACCAAAGATGATGTTGTTCCTATGTTCAAGATGTTTCACAGCATGGTGGAAAGAGAAATAGGTAGAACTTTGAAGTGCCTTCGTTCTGAAAATGGGGGAGAGTACATTGGGCCACTTGAAGTGTATTGCAAGAGCATGGGTATACGTCATGAATAATCAGTACCGAAGACTCCACAACATAATGGTGTCGCAGAGAGGATGAACCGCACTATTCTTGAGAGAATCAGGTGCATGTTATCTCATTCCAAGTTGCAGAAGAATTTCTGGGGGTGAAGCAATGAATACTGCTGTGCATTTAATCAATCTATCTCCTTCAAGACCGCTAGATGGAGAAGTAGCAGAAAAGGTATGGAGAGACAAAGAGCCTACTTATGATCACTTGAAAGTGTTTGGTTGCAGGTCATTTGTTCATATCCCAAAAGATCAGAGTTCAAAGCTTGATGACAAAGCAAAGCAGTGTGTGTTCCTAGGCTATGGAACAGAGAACTTTGGTTACAGATTTTGGGATCCAGTTGAGAAGAAGGTTATCAGAAGTAGGGATGCAGTATTCCTTGAAGACCAAACTATTGAAGACTTTGAGAAGATTGAGATGCCAAAGCTTCAAGACGATATTACCTTGGATCCAAATCCAGTTGTTCCTGCTCTTGAACAACATGATGATGATGTTGATGGTAATGGGAATAAAGATGAAGCTCATGAAGTTGTTCCAGTGGGTGATGTTGAGCAAGAAGTGCAGCAACAACAACAACCAGAAGCTGAGTTGAGAAGATCCAACAGAACCAAATTACCTTCAACAAAGTATACACCACATGAGTACGTGATGCTCACAGATGCAGGTGAACCAGAGTCTTATGAAGAAGCTCTTAGTGTTCCTGAAAGTCTGAAGTGGCTGAAATCCATGAAAGAAGAGGTTGGCTCTTTAGATGATAATGACACTTTTGATTTGGTTGACAAGCCTGAGAACCACAAAATTATGAAGAACAAGTGGGTGTATATAATCAAGACTGAAGATGGTAACTCACAACCAAGGTACAAATCATGCTTAGTTGTGAAGGGTTATGAGAAGATAAAGGGTGTTGACTTTGACGATATTTTCTCACCGGTGGTGAGATTTTGTTCTATTCGGGTTGTCTTGGCAATAGCCGCTAGTTTGGATCTTGAGATAGAACAACTAGATGTCAAGACAACATTTCTTCACGGTGAGTTGGAGGAAGATTTGTATATGGAAAAACCCGAGGGTTTTTAAGTCAAAGGCAAAGAGCACATGGTGTGCAAGCTAAAGAAGAGTCTATGTGGTTTGAAGCAAGCTCCAAGAAGATGGTACAAGAAGTTTGAATCGTTCATGAAAGAACATGGGTACAAGAGGACAACTTTAGATCATTGTGTATTCATTCAAAAATTTGCTGATAGTGATTTTCTTACTCTTATGTTATATGTTGATGACATGATTATTGTTGGCAAAGATAATAAAAAGATTGACAGGTTGAAGTTAGATCTGTGCAAGTCTTTTGTTATGAAAGATTTGGGTGCAGCAAAGCGTATTCTTGGCATGGAGATCACTCGTGATAGGAAAGCGAGGAAGTTGTGGCTATCACAAGAAAGATACATTGAGAAGGTGCTGCAAAGATTCAATATGGACAACCTATGGTATTGTCCTTTGTCTGCTGGTATTTGATCAGAACATTCTTCAAGACCATGATTTTGTTCCATAGGAGACCCGATTGGCGTACAACCAGTCATACCAGTTTCCTTCAACAAATCAATCACATACTTTCGCTGAGTAAAGAAAATTCCTTTTATAAATCGTGAAACTTCAATCCCCAAGAAGTATTTAAGTCCACCCAAATCCTTCATATCAAACTCAGAATACAAAGAACTCTTCAGATTATTCATCTCTTCGGGGTCATTTACTGTTACCACCATATCATCCACATAGATAATAAGCGCGGTTAATTTGTCACCTACCCTTTTTAGGAACAGAGTATGATCAGCGTTACTCTGTATGTACCCAAATTTCCTTATCGCCAGACGAAATCTACCAAACCAAGCTCTAGGAGACTGCTTCAAACCATATAAGGCCTTCTTTAGCTTACAAACCATGTTAGCATTATTCAGAGCATTATAACCTGGAGGTAATGACATATAGACTTCTTCTTGTAAATCACCATGTAAAAATGCATTTTTCACATCATATTGTTGTAGAGGCCATCCTAAATTTGCTGCCAAAGACAACAATACTCGAATAGTATTGATTTTCGCAACAGGAGCAAAGGTCTCTTGATAATCAATACCATAAACATGGGTAAACCCTTTAGCCACAAGTCTTGCTTTGCACCTGTCAATTGAGCCATCAGGATTATGCTTGATAGAATATACCCACCTGCAGCCAACTGGTTTCTTTCCTTCTGGTAACAATACTATTTCCCATGTATGATTTTCTTCCAGTGCTACCATCTCCTTTTTCATGGAATCAGGCCATTTTGGATCTCGTAATGCTTCTTGTACATTTCTGGGAATAATCACATCGTCCATCTGACTGACAAACGCCTTTCCCTCTTTTGATAATCTATGAGTTGACACGTAATTCGTAATAGGGTATTTCACCTTCCTTATTGCTTCAGGTGAAAAGCGATCTGGTGGAACTCCACGATTACTCCTTGGTGGCAACTGGTACCTGTCGGTGTCAGGTAGCTCACAAGTATCATTATTATTAATCGAACAAACTATGCTTACCTCAGGGACATCGGCACCGGTTGGAGGATAATTAGATGTAGGTACTGTTGATGAAGAGAGAGATGGAGCTTCAGCTTCAATAGAAGGGGTGTTAATTTCTTCGGAAACAGGAATATAAGACTCTTGAACCGGCTCCATGACTTATATATCATCAATTCTTGAATTACTGACAGTTGGATGTGTACTCAAGCTTATTTCATTTGCTGTCATATTTATTTCACTATTAGTAGGAAACAAATCCATCCAATTCAACTCTTCAATAACACTATCTCCCTGAAGAGGAGAATGAGATACATAGGACGAGTAAAATATTTCGTGCTCAGAAAAGGTGACATCCATAGTAACATAAAATTTATGACTTTGAGGATGATAACACCTATAACCTTTCTAAAATGGATGATAACCAACAAAAACACATTTAATAGCACAAGGATCTAGCTTTGTACATAGATGTTTCTGTAGATGTACAAAAACAACACAACCGAATACCCGTGGAGGAAGCTTAAGATGAGAAGGTATTGTGACAAACGAAGCCAATTTGTTCAAAGGTGTCTGAAATTTTAAAACACTTGTTGGTACTCGATTGAGAAGATATACTGCATTAGTAATGGCTTCTTCCCAGAATTTTAGCTTCATATTTGACCCAATCAAGCATGCCCTCGTAATTTCAAGTAACTGGCGATTTTTCCTTTCTGCCACACCATTTTGCCGTGGCGTAGATGAACAACTAGTTTCATGAATAATTCCATGTTCTCTAAAGTATCCTTGTAATACTTCATTAACATAATCACCACCATTATCAGAAAACGAAGGACCTTTAAGTTAGCCGAAAATTGTGTCTGAATCAATATATGAAATGCACGAAAACGATCAGCCACATCACTTTTATTTTTCATTAAATAGAGCCAAGTCATACGAGTACAATCATCGATGAACATAACAAACCACCGAAATCCAGAAGTACTGGTAATATGAGAAGGTCTCCAGACATCAGAATGAACCAAATCGAATGGGACATATCTTCTACTGAAACTATCCGGGTAAGTAGTACGATGACTCTTCGCAAGAATGAAAGTATCACATTTAAAGACCGATAGTTTGGAAGACTTAAACAAATCAGGAAACAAGTGCTCCAAATATCCAAAAGAAGCATGTCCTAACCTGCGGTGCCACAATAATATCTGTTTTTTAGATGCACAAGAAGACCTATTAACTGAAAGAGATCTCCCTTCACAAACATCGTCGATGTAATATAAACCATCTCTCTTAGTACCTCGTCCAATTATCTCTCCGTTTTCGAGATCCTGAAGAAGACAGAAAGTGGGATAGATTAATACTAAACAATTTAACCGTGCGGTTACTTGTGCTGCAGACAAGAGATTATTTGAAAGAGAAGGAACCAATAATGTGTGTTCTAAGGACAAGGAAGGTGTTAAATCAACTCTCCCAGCTCCGGTAACCGGATACGGTACACCATTGGCATTGGATATAGTTGTATATGCAGGTAGGCACAGATCTTTCAAAATAGAGGCATCGAACGTCATATGACCCGTAGCACCAGAATCGAGAATCCAACCATGATCTTTTCCAGAATCAGTAGCAAGTAAAGAGACGTTAACCTTACTTGATTGTTTGAAGAGATTCGAGTTCACCAAAGAATGAGAATCAATAACAGATAAAGTATCATTTGTTGTCATCACCACATAAGTACTTTTGTCTGCTCTTTTTTGATTAATCTTTATTTGAGTTTTGTAGGTGTCCCACCAATCGGGATACCCAATTTTCTTGAAACATTTCTCCACGAAATGTAAATTGCTTCCACAATGAGCACAATGTCTAATGGAAGACATTATCAAGATTGAAGAAGAAATTATATGAAGGTATGAATACAAGTCGCAAGCAGCTTGCGAACACTTCGCAAACGTTTTTTTTTTTTTTTTGAAAAAACTAAAATGCACAAATGAAACTGATTGTGTACACAACTGTTTATGGGGGGCGAAAAAAAAACCGGCTAGATACTAGCTAGCAGCTAAAAATTATATGAGTAATCGAATAGGATGAATAAGTCCTATAAGGGTAAAAACGGTAAGAGTTCAAATTCAAATCAAGTTTTCTCTCTTGACAAATCAACCAAATATATGAAAACAAACTTAACAGGGGTTTGCTTATCAGAAAAAAAACTCAATTAGCTAAGATAAAAACAAGATTTTGATTAAAGATGATAACTGTTTGTAAGAAACAAAAAACAACAGCACAACTTACTTAGTCCAAGATAAATGGATTAACAAGATTAAGTAGGATTTAAAAATACAATCATAAACTCAGCATAACAAGTTTATCATAAAATCGGTAGTACAACTTGCTTGTTTCAATAAGTGTATAAAGAAAGACAAGAACCTTAAGCCAGCGGAAGAAGGATTAATCGAAGTAACGAAGCACTCACTATTACTAAGAAGCACTCAACTCACCATGGATCTCTGATACCATGTAAAACTTAAGGTTCAACTCAAACTTAATTGTTGTTTATTCATCTCCAAAACTAAGAGGTATTTATAGCAAAACAAAGTAAAGTAATTAGAAAATAAATTACAAAATAATTAGGTGATTGATGGAGTAATTGGAGGAGTGATTGGTGGTGTAATTGGTGAAGAATGGTTGAGTCAACAATTGGAGATTCAACAAATTGCCGGTGTTGTGTGATTGCTTCTATATTGCGTAGTTTGTGTATTTTCCGCATTTGTATATCATTGCTTGTGTAGGTTTCGTATTGCGCATAGCGGCTCGGATTTCGTAAGCCTCCCCCAACAAGTAGTTCACTAGAGGTCCTGACAATGATGTAGTTTGATGTGAGATGTTTACTTGGTTTTTTTGACTTCTCCTCTCATCAGTAAGTCTTGTTTTTCTCATTTCATTGATTTTTGTCTAAATTTTAGATGTTTACTTGATTTTTTTGAAGTTGATCCGAGTTGCTGGACTTACCTATCACACCTTTGTCTGAGTATGTAATGCAACTAGGTTGAATTTAATTTTCACCCTGTACATTAGGAAGTTCTTGGTAAACTCGAACATAGAGCAGGGGAGTATTGGAATCCTTCCTGCTACATGTAGTTGGATAATTGGATTAGAAGATTGCAATGAAACAGAGACATCTAAAGATTATCTCATTGTTTTAGTGTGGCTTTATGGAAATTCTCTTTTCAACTTATTTACTGCTTGAATTTATTAGCTTCTGCTCGTAACAAATTTACTATACATTCAGAAGGCTTAGATCATAACATTTTTGTTCTTTGAGTAGGAAGTTTACTGTCTCCACATCGAAGTTTCAATTTTGCGGAGCTTATTGAGTGAAATCAGATTCTTGGTGATTCTGCTAATCAGATTATTTATGTACAGTAGAGTTTCTGCTAATTGTAGCATGTCAAATGAGTCAAATAATTGCATCTATCTTAATTGGCACAAATGGGATTATGAAAGTTGTTGTCCAGTATTTTAGTCAAGTTGATGTGAAAAATCTCTCGCTCTTGCAGTCCAGCATTGTCAAATGTTCAGAAGTGGCTTATCTTACGTATACCTTTATGAAATCTGTGTCAGTTAGGTGACTGTACTCATAGACAGTATACAATTTTATAGAATCAGAACACAATTTATACCACTCTTTTCAAATTTCCTGGTTGCGATCTGTGATGAATATTGCTAAGTAGGTTCGTGTTAACTGGGTGATGCACAGTTTATTCAAGGAATATCAATTAAAAAGTCTTATCCATCTCATTATGTACAGGTATTTGGAGCATGAAATTGGCCAACTGGGAAGCTTCATCTATAAATCCATCCCTTGTCATGGGAGCTGCAGTTCCTTAATTGCTGGTACATCATCAATTTCAAGATGTCGCTCCTCCAGAAACATACTCTTGGAAGGATGCCTTCGAGGATGTTACATCAAAGGTGCTTCTTCCAGCTAGGTTAACTGGTAAAGGACTTGCTTTTTGATCCATCACTTTTTGGACTTGAGAGGAATATTGTGAACATCACTTTTTGGTTTGCTATAGCGCGCTCCTACTAACATTTTTGCTCTTCGTTTTGCGTGATATTTTCTTTTCCTTAAACCGTTTCTCTGTCTAATGTACTGTCTCTGTCTCCGTATCTAGCCTTTACTTTTATTTTAATCCTATCAATGTACTCACTGACTTAAGCTGCATTGCGCCAGGTGCATATTGCTGGTGTTGGGGATTTTCCTTTAGCAAGCGTACAAGCTTAGCTGTTCCTTTCCCTTTACCATCTGTTGATACCAATAATCTGAAGGTACCCACTGTTAGCTTTTAGGGTTAGGTTGACAGAGTGACGTTAAGAAAAAATCCATGTTATTTTCAAATTTCCAGGTTTTTCTTCCTGAGTCACCATTGTTACCATTCTCAAATAAGATATTTTGAAGGTGTTTTGCAAGAGGTAAAGTGAACACTCTTTTAGTGGATCCAGAAGCAAAGAATTCTACCAGGGTGAGGAGGGAGTTTGATTGTTACAGGAAAATCTAAAGAATTTTTTCTCTATTTGAACAAATCTGTGCTCAAGAGACATGATGGAGGTTGAAGAATTTTTTCTTCTCACCTCGCCATCCATCTTTTCGAAGAAAAATAATAATTTTGTTACACTGATAATAAGAAGTACCACAAAATTAGTTATTGTTCCGTTTGAGCATTAATTAGTATGCCATTTGATCTCAAAACGATTTTTAAAAACAAAAAAAATCAACCTTTTATGACCTACAGTATTTTTACTTATGCCTATTACTTCTGGTGTCCAAATCCTCTATATATGGCCACCATGGACGTGAAAAATCTTCTCTCTTCGATAGGACAAAAGTTTTGGACTATATTATTTGTGGACAAGGATAAAATCACGAAATGTCTGGATATTGCTGGGAAGTAAGAAAAACAGCAGGTCGTTAATTGACTCGAGAAACAATAAAGATTTAGAAAAAATTCTTAATATTAAGGGTTGATGTCATATGAAGTTAGATATTTTAGGGTCTTGTGATGCGTTTGCAGTTGGATAGGGGATATTCCCTGTGGTTCCGGAGGACATGAAGAATCCCACACGTCTAAACATAAGGAGATTTCTTTGTGATCGTAAACTTTGGATTTCAGTTGTGAAATTGCCATCAAAGAACTGGTAAATTTTTCTTTTTTCCTAGCTACCTCCGTTTGTCTACAATAATCTTTTTTCAAAGAAATTAAGGAGCATAGTGGCAAAACAAGAAGAAGTTTCTCTTGTGGATATAACGTACCTATCATGATTTTTGGAAAAGCTTATCTTAATTTTACTACTAAATTTGTAAGAATGAGGAATTAAACAAGACCATTATAAAGGAGAAAATGAAAATACAGATTAATTATTACATTCAAGACCAAGAAACTGATTTTTCAGCTCTTTTGTAACCATAGTAACTTCATTCATGCGACCTCTATCTGCAGGAGACTCAGAAGAACATTTAACTCCAATCTGAATTATGGAAGCCAAGATTTGTCTAAATGCATTCCTAGCAATGTTTCTTCTTTCGTTCCTCAACATATTGTCATTGGTCATTTCAACATCATCATGATGTCCTCTTAAATCCTAGAGCAAACGTGAATCGATAATATCCTCAACACGCTCTGGCAACTCATTCATCTTAGATAAATTATGAATGGTTAGACCATCCTTAAACATGTTGTCGGTGGGTGTTTTTCCTGTAAACATCTCTAACAAAAGAATCCCGTAACTATACACATCACCTTGTATAGAAACATTGTCCCCCATTCCGTATTCTGTGCACACGGTAGTAAAGATTATACTTAGGTACGTACAAAATATAATTCATTCTAATTAAACGTTTGAATAAGAAAATACTTAATACGTTTGAATTTCTTACCAGGAGGAACATAACCGATTGAGCTTTTTATTGCAATTGAACTTGCATCTTGGTCATTCTCATTGATCAGCTGTTGAGAATTACTGGTGGGATTAGAAAGAAATTTGGCCAAGCCAAAGTCGCCCACATGTGCAGTTAAATCATCATCAAGAAGGACATTACTTGGCTTCAGATCACAGTGGACGATGGGTGATGCACAATCATGGTGAAGATAATTCAATGCAGAAGCAACATCGTACGCAATAATCAATCTTCTTTCCGCGTTCAAATTCTTCCGTTCTATCAGATCCTCATTGGTTGCCTCACCTTCAGCAGGGTGCAACCAATCTCTTAGACTGCTGTTAGACATGAACTTATAAACTAGAGCTTTGAAAGGATTACCTTGAAAGTCAATACTCGAGCAACAAGTTATAATTTTCAGTAAATTTCTATGTCTTATTTTCCTTGAGGCATCACATTCAGCCATGAAACTCTTGGTTGCACCTCTTTGCTTAAGAGTATAACCTTAACTGCAACAGGTTTTGATTCATCTTGACGAAGAATTTGTTAGCGCAAAGCGGAAGTGTAATGGGTTTATGGAAATGATTTAGGAAAAGAGGTTGGTTTAAGAAAAGAGGAGGCTTTGATTATTTTTGGAAATGAAAATATTACAAAGGGATTTTTAGTGTAGCTCTTTGGCTCACTATGTATACATAGGCTCTGTAGATTTTTCTACTAGCTCTCACTCTTGCTAACTTGGTTACTCACTTGAGTTTTGGTTGGATACTTGCTTGTGTTTTTGATGGCTTACAACTGACCGGGACTTGCCTATTTATAGGCATTGAGTGACCGACCACACTCTTTCTAGAATGGTCTAGGATGCATTTAGACTAGAACGTCCTAGACTAATCAACTGAGTTCGATTTTTGGGAACTCTCTTGGACATTTGACCGAACAGTCCAGAGACTGATGTCTCTAGAAACCACGTGACCAAAGTCTAGCTAAAAAATCTAGAGAAAGAATTCTCTAGATAATTGCCGAACATGCTAGAGAAGTGAAGTGTTCTAGCTTTCTTTTTGGGCCTGATTAATATTATTTTGTTATGGGCTTTTCTTAGTTCATGGAGCTGTGTACATCACAAATTAACTTATATTTTTAACACCCCCTCTTAATTTGTGATGTTAAGCTTTTCTCTGAAATGATTGAATTTATCCACCGTGACTGCTTTTGTGAAAATGTCCGCATTTTGTTCTTGTGTCGGACAAAATTGGAGCTCGATTTATTTGTTTTCGACCAACTCTCTGATGAAGTGGTGTCGTAGCTCTATGTGCTTCGTCCTTCCGTGGAAGACTGGATTTTTTGTCATTGCAATAGTAGACATATTGTCACAGTAGATAGTCGTCGGCTTCTTTTGCCTTTGTTGTAGGTCGGTCATTATTCTTCTCAACCATATTGCTTCACATGCTGCACTTGTTGCTGCTATGTACTCTGCTTCGGCTGACGATAGTGCCACCGTACTTTGTTTTTTAGAACTCCAAGAGATAACTTTTTTGCCCATACAGAAAACATAGCCTGATGTGCTCTTTCGGTCTTCAATAGAACTTGCCAAATCGCTATCTGTGAAGCCAATTAAATCATTATCTTTTTCTTTTGTATATTTGATGCCAAAATTCTTTGTTCCCTTGATATACCGAAGAATTCTCTTTGCAGCGGCGTAGTGTAACTTGCTTGGCTCGCTCATAAACCGAGAAACAATGCTGGTTGCATTGACAATGTATGGCCTTGTATTTGTCAAGTAGATTAGTGAGCCGACTAGACTTCTGAATAAGGTTGGATCCACTTTAGTTGCTCCGTCATTTTTTACCAGTTTTTCATTGGCACCCATTGGAGTTGCAATTGGTTTTCAATCCATCATGTTGAACCTTTTCAGTAAGTCTTCTGCATATTTTTCTTGGGAAATAAATATTTCATCAGGAGATTGTTTTACTTGAATCCCAAGAAAATATCGCATAAGTCCTAAGTCTGTCATCTCATATTCTTTCATCATTTCCTTCTTAAATTTTTCTGTCATCTCTTGTTTTGTGCTGGCATAAATTAAATCATCAACATAGAGACAGACGATTAGGAAATCCGTACCTTGTTTTCTTATGTAGAGGGATGGCTCACTTGTACTTTTCTCAAATCCATTATTTCGGAAATACTTGTCGATTTTTCTATTCCATGCACGTGGTGCTTGCTTTAGGCCATATAGTTCTTTGCGGAGACGATAAACCATTGTTTCTTTTCCTTTTCGGACATATCCTTGAGGTTGTTCCACATACACCTCTTCTTCAAGTTCTCCATTTAGGAACGTCGCCTTTACGTCCAATTGGTAGACCTTCAATTTTAGTTGAGCTGCCAAGGCTAACACCATCCGGATTGTTTCCATGCGAGCGACTGGGGCGGACGTCTCGTTGTAGTCAATTCCTGGTTGCTGGGAATATCCTTTTGCAACTAGCCTTGCCTTGTGCTTTTGAATTGACCCATCTTCATTATATTTTGTCTTGTAGACCCACTTCAGACCAATTATTTCTTTGTCTGTTGGCTGATTTACAAGCTCCCATGTCTTATTTTTCTCAATTACTCGCATTTCTTCATCCATGGCGTTTCTCCATTTTTCTTCTTTTGCCGCTTCCTCATATTTGTGAGGTTCTAGTGCTATAAATGCACAATTAGATGTATTAATATCTACTAGGGAACGCACCCTTCTAGGTGTGGCACTTGCTTCTGATGAACTTGGGCTTTGTTGTGTTGGACTTGGAGATCTCGGACTTGTTGGTTGAGTACTTTCTTCCTAGCGTGGCTGATATGTCTCGTCTTCAATGAGTAGTGGTAACTCATGGTTCTCTGGTTCATCATTCCAATCCCAGGATTTGAATTCATCAAAGACAACATCTCTTGAAATTACCAGTTCCTTTGTGTCTGGATTTAGAAGTCTATATGCTTTAGACTCTTCGTTGTATCCGATGAATATTAACTTTTCTCCTTTTTCATCGAACTTTTCTCTATGTTGGGATGGAATATGTGAGTATGCTACGCAACCAAAAATTCTGAAAGAATTTACCTCGGGATTTTTATTATGCCAAGCTTCATATGGAGTTTTGTTGAGAACTGATTTTATTGGCGAACGATTAAGGATGTAGACCTCCGTGTTGACTGCTTCAGCCCAGTAAGAGTTGGGTAGCTTCCTTGATTTTAGCATACTGCGAGCCATTTCTACGATCGTACGATTTTTCCTTTCCGCGATGCCGTTTTGTTGTGGAGTGTATCGGACTGTAAGCTCCTTTTTGATTCCATTTTCTTTGCAGTAGTTGATAAATTTATTTGAAGTAAATTCTCCACCACGGTCTGTACGAAAAACCTTCAGTTGATGACCACTTTGCTTCTCTGCCAACGCCTTGAACTCTAGGAATTTAGTGAATGCCTCAGACTTTTTCTCGAGAATATACACCCACATCATCCTAGTATAATCGTCCACGAATAAGAGAAAATATCTCCTATTGTTGAGTGAGGTTGTTCTTGTCGGACCGCATATATCGGCGTGCACCAATTCGAGGGGCCTTCTTGATCTCCACGATTTTTTTGTGAACGGAAGTCTATGAAACTTCCCAAAAATACAACCTTCACATACTTTATCTCCACCTCTGATATTAGGAAGACCAATTACCATGTTCTTTGATTTTAGAACCTTCAACGATCTGTAGTTGAGATGCCCGTATCTCAAATGCCATAACTTGCATTCATCGATATGATCGGTACTCATTGCACAATTTCCAATTGATGGCATAGATAAGGGAAGACAAAATTTTCTGTCATTTTTACCTTTTCCACCAATTGCTTATTAATTTTATCATAAATTGTGCATTCTCCGTCTTCAAAATGTAGTGAGTACCCTTTTCGTATGAGTTGTCCAACACTTAATAAATTTTGAGCTAGGCCATGAACATAAAGAACATCAGATATGTATCTAGTTTTACCTGACCTTGTGCATACGGATATGACTCCTCTTCCTTCAACATTCTGATACTTTTCATCTCCGAGTTTTACTGGTGGAATCTCTTGATCCTCCAACTTCACGAAATATTCTTTATTTCCTGTCATATGGCTACTGCATCCACTGTCGACGTACCATATACCTTGAGAATCTTGTTGCGAGGTGAGGCAGGAATAAAATACTTGATTTTGAGAATCTTTTTTCTCGGAATAGTTGGCTTCATTATTTTTAAACAAACAATCCTTTCCCATGTGATTTAATTTATCACACCTTGTGCACTTGTATTTGCAATTTTCAGGTGGATGGCCAAACTTTTTGCAAACATTACATCGGAGATTTGAGGAGTAATTTTTTCCGTACCTTTGGTTGTTTTTATAACCTCCTTTTCCTCTTCCACGTCCGCGGTAGAAATTTTTGAGACCTTGATTTGATGTCGATCCTTTCTCGTATTGCGAGTTTGATGATGATCCCCCTCTGGAGCTTTCTTTACTGGCTTCTGTATTTTTCTCTTCACTGAAATTTATTTTTGATTGGAACGCCTGCTCTAACGGTTTCTCCACGAACCTATTTATTCTTTTCTCTTGCGCCTCGAGTGAACCCATTAATTCGTGTACCGAGAGAGTCGATAAATTTTTGGACTCCTCAATGGCAGCGACAATATGATCGAACTTGAAATGTAAGCTTCTTAAAATCTTTTCTACAACTCTTTTATTTTCTATGGTATCTCCATAACTACTGATTTGATTTACTATTCCAGTAACTCTTGAAAAGAAGTTCTGGATAGTTTCATTTTCTTTCATGAGTAAATTATCAAAATCTCGCCATAAATTTTGTAGTTTAATGGAGATTACCTTTTCTGAACCTTGGAATGCTACTTTGATAATATTCCAGGCCTCCTTCGAAGTTTTTTCCACCGAAATTCGAGGAAAAATTGCTTTGGTCACTCCTTGTTTCAGAAATAGTAGTGCTTTAGCAACCTTCTTCTTATTTTCCTTATACTCCTTTTTCTGTGCGTCAGTCCATGATGCCAGAACTGCTGCCGACTCGGGTACCAATTAACCATCTTCCACAAAATCCCATAGATCTTGTGAAATGAACAGTGTCTTCATTTGTAAACTCCAATAATCATAACTCTCACCATCAAAAATTGGAATTAAACTTTGGGCGTAGTTGAAACCTTGGTTAATTG
Source organism: Papaver bracteatum (assembly GCA_023529315.1). NCBI lineage: Eukaryota > Viridiplantae > Streptophyta > Magnoliopsida > Ranunculales > Papaveraceae > Papaver > Papaver bracteatum. The sequence goes on from JAJJWX010003506.1 coordinate 2,523,714, forward strand.
CCATGGATAGAGTTTTGGGATTACTGGGTTAGGTTGGCTCTGATACCAAATTTGTTGGCGCAAAGCGGAAGTGTAATGGGTTTATGGAAATGATTTAGGAAAAGAGGTTGGTTTAAGAAAAGAGGAGGCTTTGATTATTTTTGGAAATGAAAATATTACAAAGGGATTTTTAGTGTAGCTCTTTGGCTCACTATGTATACATAGGCTCTTTAGATTTTTCTACTAGCTCTCACTCTTGCTAACTTGGTTACTCACTTGAGTTTTGGTTGGATACTTGCTTGAGTTTTTGATGCCTTACAACTGACCGGGACTTGCCTATTTATAGTCATTGAGTGACCGACCACAGTCTTTCTAGAATGGTCTAGGATGCATTTAGACTAGAACGTCCTAGACTAATCAACTGAGTTCGATTTTTGGGAACTCTCTTGGACATTTGACCGAACAGTCCAGAGACTGATGTCTCTAGAAACCACGTGACCAAAGTCTAGCTAAAATCTAGAGAAAGAATTCTCTAGATAATTGCCGAACATGCTAGAGAAGTGAAGTGTTCTAGCTTTCTTTTTGGGCCTGATTAATATTATTTTGTTATGGGCTTTTCTTAGTTCATGTAGCTGTGTACATCACAAATTAACTTATATTTTTAACAGAATTCCCTTATATACAGAACCAAAACTTCCCACACCCAGCAAATTGGTAGAATCATTAAATCCATTGGTAGACTTAAGAAGCTCATTATTAGACACTCCTTTAAACCGTACACCCACGTCTAAATCCGTCAAACGCAGTTTGGTACTTGACTTTTTTCTCCAGTAACGAGCGGCAAAAAAAAACAATCAACGTTAACAATAAAACCATAACAACTAGGATAATACCTTTTACATGGATTGATTTCATCTGTTTTTGCTTCGTATCTAGGGGTAATGGCACGGAGCAATTCTGCAACTTCAAAACAGCTACACCACCACAAAGCTTACTATTTCCTTCGACTGAAAATTTACTTGCATTCTCAAACACTCCGTCTTCAGGTACTGCTCCCTCCAAATTGTTATATGACAAATCCAATTGGATAAGCGTCTTTAGATTCTCAAGGCCTTTGGGAATTATACCAGACAAATTATTATGGGAAAGATTTAAACTTTGAAGACCTTTTAAGAAACTAATAGCTGGCGGAATGTTTCCTTGAAAGAAGTTACCGTCCAAATATAGTTCTGTTAAGCCTAAGCATTCACCTATGGTACCTGGGATTTCACCAGATAATTTGTTATTGGACAGTCCCAATCCCTCAATGTTTTTTGAGTTTCCAACTTCAAGTGGAAGTGGACCAGTAAGTGAGTTATTACTTAAGTCGAGAAACATTGATAAAGAAGGAAGTTGGAAAATTTGTTTGGGGATACTACCGGTCAGTCTATTAGAATCTAAATCCAAAAAGACCAAAAATTCACAATTTTCAACACCTGATGGAATTGAACCTGTTAAGTTGTTTTCAGATAAAGAGAGCTCTACCAGATGAGTCAAATTACCTAAAAAGGAAGGTATTACACCAGAGAGTTTGTTGTCTTGAAAGTTTATTCTTCCTAAATTTTGAAGGTTCCCTATAACTGGAGGAATACTACCTGCTAACAAGTTGCCATCCAAAAGAAGGGACGTTAAACCTACAAGATTCTGAATGCCTGCAGGAACACTTTCGTATATCCGATTCCGTTCTAAACCTAGTATGGCAAGGTTTGTTGTGAGATTGGCTATAGAGTTAGGTAACACTCCCCCAAAATTATTAACTCCTGCAGCCAGAATCTTCAAGTTCGTACAATTAAGGGTGAAATACAGATGTACCCCTGTTTTTATAGGCGCATACAGATGTACCCCCGTTTTTTTGACATTTACAAATGTACTCCCGTTTTGACCGTTTTTTTAGAAAAAACGGCTAACGGAAAGTTAACCTCCACATCAGCAGTTAAATCCTCCAACTCACTTGCCAACTCGTCTATTCTTCCACGTAAGCGGTGTACACATTGTTGGGCCCACATTTGAACGGTCATTTTTTTCTTCTCTTCCATATATACATCATCTTTCACAGGAAACTCCATTATCTCTCTCTCACACATCTACTTTCTCTACTTTTTGGTGACTCTTTCAGATCTAAAATGGGTGGTGGGGTGGATGTTTCAAAAGCCTCAACTTCAAGCAACAACAGCAGCAAACTCATGTGTTTCATGTGTGACATTGAAGATGATCATGAAACCAAAGGTTGTCCTTAAGTTTATTCAAGGTGCAAACATGTACCTTGTAATGGTGTGAGGGCTCTACTGAGATCCAAAACAGCTGAAAGTAGTGGAAGAAAATTCTTCAAGTGTTTGAATCCCACCTGCAACTACTTTGAGTGGTTTGATCTTGCATCAAATCCAAAGACTGCACTACCAATTAAGCTTCCATCACCTCAGAGTTGCTCAGCCTGTGGAGAAGACAATCATTATTTTCAAAACTGTTCTCTTAACAATCAACAGTGCTTCAAAGAGAACTGTAATTCCAAACTCATATTGAAATTGTGTAAGAATCAGCATAATCTCAACATTTCTTACCTTGTCTGCAACAACAAACACTGTGAAGCATTCAGATGGGCTTCAGATGCAATAGTTATAGAAACAAAAGAAACACTCAAGGGAAAAGTATATGAAGTATGTAAGGAATTCAAGAAAAATCTGCAAATGTAACTGCAATAGTAATAAAAGCATTCTATTTTAACATAACTTCCATAAATTGTCTTAAACATTGAAATATAAAATAGAGTCATCATAAACACAAACCACATAATGGAGGTACATCTAAAGCTTCATATACTTCTTTGCTTTCTTCTTTCCTTTTGGGTTTGGAGCTTCATATGTTATGTTGTTGCAAACAGATCCAACATGGGTGTTCTGCTGACTAAAACTGGGCTGAGAACAAGATGCATCACCTGCTTTTCTCCTGATACCTTTGGGTTTTGCAGGATATATTGTAGTTGGTTGGGAAGATTGAGCAACACTTGTTATTGTCTTAGATCTGCTAGCACAAGGTTGAGAATTTGCAGCAGATGCACCTCCAGAATTTGCAGCAGCTTTAGCTTTGAACTTTCTCTTTGGTGGAGCTTCAACTGTTGTTTGCTTTTTGCCATCAACACATGTTCTAGGCTTGAATCCCTTAGGATTTACTCCAACTGGACCACCAGCACAAGTTGTTGAGTAGTGACCTTCATTTCCACACCTACCACATCTTCTAGCTTTCTTCTGACCTCTTGGTTCATCATATGACAATATCCTCTTCTTCCTTGGCCTGCCTGTCTTTCTAATGTCTACTGGTGGCTTTATCATTTCTGGTTTTTCTGGCTGCAAAGAAATAAGAAGAAGATAAGAGTTAGAAAACTTGTGGAGGCTGTTATACTAGTACAATGAAACCCTAAAGGAATCTACTTTATTACCCTGATATATTACACAACAAACAATAAAGACAACAAATATTATTTTTACACTAAAAATATTTAAAAGTAAATGTACCTCTATCCAGTCAGCTAGACCCTCTAGTGGATTGAATTCAGGAGCATATGTCTTCTTATAATAGTCCACTGTGTAGTAATGGCTACAATAACTACAATACATAACAAATAACACAAAATGGGCTTGGTTATACATTGTACTTCTAGAAAACATATAATACAAACCAAAATATATAAAGTGGTTCAAGTTTAGGAAACTAACTCAGCTTGATTAGGTCTCATTGGAGCCAAAGCACATGACATCTTTGGCATGGAAATCCCCTTAACTCCCATTGCAAACAACTACATGTTTTCTTCTCAAGATCCACAATAAAAACTGCTTCATGCACACTAATCACTTCATAGACTTTGTACTTCACAGCTGGTACCAACTTAAAGTTATGATTCAAAGCTGTCATCTTTTCAATCAACTTCATTGCTTTAGGAACTATGTCACCATCCCTCCATTTTGCAGACTCATTTCTTCTCTTATACCAATTATTCATCACCAGCTCTCCATACATCAGGCCTAACTTGCAGATTGGCTTATCCCTCATCTTCTTTGACATATTGTTGAAGGACTCAGAAAAGTTATTATTAAGGTGCTCACTTTTGCTGTCTTTTTCAAAATGGGACCTGGACCAGGTTTGTGGTTTTTCTTCTTTCAAGAGATACCAAGCAGCATCTTCATTCTCAGCCTTCATCTTGGCCATATGTTCCTAACATAAAAACAATGTTTATGGTTACATAAAAACCTAATAAATTTGGGGAAATATATTTAAACAAGTGAAATGTGCTTATGAATTACCTCAAAATGCCTTTTCTTGTAACATTTAGCAGCATTCCAAAGATGATTCTGCAAACTAAAACCCTTGTAGTACTTCTTGAAGTTTGCAAGCAAGTGCCTGTCACATGTAAATTCAAATACATTATAGGATTATTTGGTGATATAGAAAGAAATAAGGGAATATTAATCTGAATTCATAAACATTATACCTAAAACAATATCTGTGTTCATCTAAAGGAAAGTGATAGTCAACACCCTCCAAGATTCCCTTTTGCTTGTCTGAGATGAAACATATACGCACACCATCTTCATCTACCAGAGGCTTCAAATCTCCAAGGAAAATCTTCCAATTTTCAATTGTTTCATTCCTACACACCATTATACCTAACATAACTAAGCCATTCTGACCATCCAAACCTGATTTCACAATACAAGAGAATTATAATCCAAAATGACATATAAATTACACAGAATGTATAAGTGAAGAAGAAGAACACTTTACCTGTTGCACATAGCATCACACCACCAAACTTTCCTGTCAAGTGACAAGCATCCAAGCCAATGACCCTTCTACAGCCAGCCTTCCACCCCTTTATTGCGGGAGAAAATGATATAGTTAAAGAAAGAAATGTATTGTCTACAGTGCCATATGAGAAAGAACAATGGCTTCCTGGGTTTCTCCTCTGCATACAACATTGTAGAATTAATAACAAGAAAGACAAAATGAATATTATTTTCAAAAACAACTAACAAGAAAAAAAATATCAGACAAGAGTAACATTACCTTAACCATTTCACAGAAGTTAGGAACTTGTTGGTAACTCTTCTCATAACTCCCATATAGCTTCTCCAACACCATAACCCTTGCCCTCCATGCAGTATGGTATGGAATTGTGACCTTTGTGTCCTTTTTAAATTGCGCTGCTAAGTCATGTGGACAAGGTATTGCTGCATCACAACCTGTATCCCTTCTTTTTTCCAAGTACCAATCAGCTACATAAGGAGGAGTTGCACTCTTGTTGTACCCATCTCCACGACCTTGATGGTTGTGTTCTATATGAAACCCTCTGAGTGAAAGGTGTTTCCTTCACCTTTTCGATTGATGCCATATATAAAGAACTTACATTCTGTCTTCTCAGCATGAACACATATTGCCCTTTGTTTTTTGTTATCACATTTATTCCATACAAATTCATGTCCATTCATTACACAGAAATGCCTAACATGTTTCTTAAATTCATTTTTATCTACATATTTAGTACCAACTACAAGTTTAGTAGGATCAAATTTCTCACCTATCTCCTCTTGGAACAAGTCTTCTTCTTGTTCTTTCCTAAAGTGCTCTGCATATTCTTTCTCAAACTCTGTTGTGGGACATGGCTCATTAGGTTGAGGTCCATTAAACTGGTGAGGTGCATTACAGTCAGCTCCAGCTGGGTTAGTTTTTTGTTGTCCACCTAACAAACAAACAAATCATACTAGTCAGTACCTTCATCTTAACTTGTTTTGAAATTACAATAACTAACAATAATGGACTGGAACAAATTAAAAAAGCATATCATTACCTTCATCTTCTCCATCAGAACTCACTACATCTCCATAATGGTCCTCTGAAACAACATACAACACAACCATACATTCATTCATTTTTCAGATACTTGAGATACTATAACAAACAAAAAAATAAAACAAAACAAACAATCAATACCCAAGAAAATAAAACATTACCTTCATTGTCATTATCAACCTCCACCTCACCAAAGTTGGGATCATCAGACTTATCTGCCAAGCCACCAGACTCAGCCTTTCTCAAAAATTCCTCATAGCCCTTCTCATGTTGTTCTTCACTCTCATACCCAGAGTTGAAGTTGTTTAAATCCTGCTCAGGGTGACACTCATCAGGTTCTTCATTTGGAAGTTGTAGAACATACTGGTCATCCTCAATAACACTAGCAGCCTGTGTTGCTTCAATCCAAAAGTCAGGATTAAATGATTCAAAATGTTCTTCAGGTATGTTACCAGCTACACTAGACTGTGTTTGTTGTGTATTTTGAGGAACATATACTTCTTCTTCATCCAAGCCAATGAATAACTTCTTGCTTGCTGACTGACTTTGGTTCTTCTTCTTAGATACTCTAGGACTTTTTCTTGTAGGAGCTTTCTTGGTTTTTCTCACTGGTTTCTTTGGTGTTAAAGAAGACTTTTTTGGTGTCAAATACTTGTGTGGAGGAGCAACAATGGTTAATTCAGAATGCTCATGGGGAATAATAACTTGCATATGAAGTGTAGTCCAATTCTCATGTACTTCTGCATTGTCCCAAAACCTCCAGAATTCTTCTTCAGTAAACAATGATTCTGGTAAACATGGGTCACTTAGCCATACCAAGTCCACTTCCTCATTAGGCTGCAATGTAAGTAGGGGCTTGATCTTTTCCTTCAATTGAACAAGACCCATATCTTCTCTAGCCAACCCTTTGAATTCAAAACTCATCACAGTATCCATAACCTTCACCTTTATGTCTCTCTTAGGATATTTGTCTTCAACTTCATGTCTACATCAACACATAATACATAGTATTAGTTCATGTCCACACCAAATGAACAACACTCATACATAGAATTGAGTCAATTGACTACTTAAAATTAACCTACTCATCATACAGTTCAAGCAAAAATGCTAATCATCCAATATCATCTATTTATTCCATCAATTTACAAATCAATCAATTACTGATATTAAAATATCTGAGAACCCTACAAATCAATGAATAAAAACAAACCCAAGCATCAATTTCGTATTACTATGCATTATTTCACAAACCTAAAATCAATCACAATAATACCCAAGAACCCTAAAAACAGAAAACCCTAAAAACAAATATACATAAACCCAATGTTTAGTTACCGAAATCAATCCTATAACAAAATAATCGTACAAATACATCAACAGAAAAAAAAAAAAAAAATCAATCGTAACCCTAAAACACAAAACCCAGATAAACTAACCTTTTTATTTCTGGTTTCTTCTTCTTCTCCTTCTTCTTTCCACGTCTTAACTTCACCATCTTCACTTATCTTCGTCTTAAGAAACTGATTTAAGGGTTCCTTTAGATTTGATTTCAAAGAGAACCAGAGAGAACCAGAGAGGAAAAATGGGGAAAGAGGGAAGAAGAAGATAAGGACGAGTTTGTTTCTTCTTTTCCCATGTATAATCCACTTTTCCATCAGATACCGTCCATATTCATTGAGATCCATCCGCACACAGATCTGTGGCCTTGATTCATCCACGGTTCAAATACGTGGCATCATTATCTCATCTCGAAAATACATACGTGGCATCAATTTCTCATCTCGGTCAAGGAGAAATTGACCTTTTGTCCGAGAAATTGACTTTTCTAACTTTTTTGGATGTTTTCCATCCAACAGGAGTACATCTGTAAATGGCAAAAAAACGGGGGTACATTTGTCTATCGGGTCTAACAATGGGGGTACATCTGTATATAATCCTACAATTAATTAGAGAATTGAAAGAGTTCAGATCATTAACTCCTCCATTCTCCATTAAAACTACTGAGACAAGATTTTCCAGGTCGCCAAGGTTATAAGGTACGGATCCAACTAAATTGTTTCCATCAAAATATAAATTCTTTAGTTTAGACATATTGGAAATTGAACTTGGAATGGTTCCAGTGAAATTGTTACTTCCGACCGAAAAATACCAGAGATTTGGAAGTGTGAAACCAATATCAAAAGGAATACTCCCTTGGAGTTGAGGGATTTTACCTAGAAGTGTGACTGAAAAGTGAAAAAATCCCAAAAGTGTGACCAAATTTGAAATCCTTCCAAAAGTGTGACCATGACCGGTCAACGGACACATATGCCCCGGTCTTTTACGGAAATACCGGATTTTGTCCTCAGATGTCCACATATCGGGTAAGGATGTGTACACATCGCGTAAGGATGTCCACATATCGGGGTAAGGATATGTACACATCGGGCATTGATACCCCACCATGAATAGTGTTCGATGTCTACATATTGTATGTAGACATCCAGAATCTAGGCATAATCATTATATGTGGACATCCATAATAGTGTTCGATGTGTACGTAAGGATGTGTACACATCGGACACCATTCATAATTATGTGGACATCAAGCCAATCGTATGTGGACATCAGCTATAATGTGTAGACATCGACTATAAATATGTGGACATCCTTATCCGATGTGTACACATCGGGCTATAAAAGGGTACGTTGGGTATTAGTGAAAATCAGTCACACTTTTGGAAGATATTCGTTTTTAGTCACACTTTTGGAATTTTTTCACTTTTCAGTCACACTTTTAGGCATTTCCTCTGGAGGGGATTATCCGTCAATGAAAAGATTTCAAGTGTTGAAATATTATAGACTGAAGAAGGGACAATACCTGAAAATCTATTTGAATCCAGACCCAGAAGTCTTAAGCTTGTTAGTCCGCTTAGGGAGCTTGGGATTATTCCTTCCAAATTGTAGTTATAAGTAAGATCAAGAGCAAAAAGGGATGATGAGAGGTTACCCAATGAGGTTGGAATATTTTCTGAAAGATGATTGCCCCTAAGACTCAGGATTAGACAAGTGACCTAATTCATTTGGAATGCTTCCCACAAGATTATTGCGAGACATATTAAGGTCTGTGAGACCGGAACAACGTGAAATATTGCGAGACATATTAAGGTCTAGGAAATTATTTGAAAGAGCCAAGCTTTTCAGATGGAAAAGACGACCGATTTGCACTGGAATTTCTCCGTTTAAACTGTTGTTGTGGAGGATGAGCTGCTTAAGAAAGCTAAGGTTTCCAATGTGGGGAGATATGGAATCTGCCAATCCTTGGGAAGCAAGATGTATCATAGCCACTCTACTAGGATGACGCCGACTGCATGTGACAGCTCTCCACTCACAGAAATGAAGAGAATTATTACTGTTGTTCCACGAATTTAATATTCCGAATGGATCTTCAGTAATTTCATTCTTAAATGCAATTAACGCCATTCGGTCACTTGGTTTGTTATCACCATTGATCGCAGCAAGAGAATTCACATCCATGGACATAAAAGAAACAATGAGAGTAAGGCTGCATAATACTAATAGTACAGTACTGAAACTGAAACAATTCTGACGATTAGGTAATAACTTCATCTCTATAACATGCATGTATAGATTTGAAGGATTAGAAACTGGGAACGAAATTGAGAAAGGTATTCAAACCTGGTTCTAATTTTAAGTGAAGAAGTGTTGTATACGTCGAACGTAGTAGTCGCGTAAGGAGACTTCATCAAGGATAGCGCTTCAAGTCTTTGTGATCAATGACTTTTGGGTACACTTGACAAACCGTTCAGCTCATGTGGTCCCATTATCACTAGTATTTATAATGTTACCGTGAAGGACGTGAAGGAATTAATTGGTGGACGTACGCGTATAATTTTTGGATGAGAACAAAAACATGAAATATGTTGATAATGTTTGAGATTTTGTTATGCCGTTACTTTGGGGCAAGGGCAATCCGGACGGAAAGAAACAACAAATTATCTAACTCGAGCAGTCGAGCTATAGTAGACAAGTAGAGTGTACATGCTTTCCATGTTGGCAGAAAAATAATTGAAATTACCCTGCAATTTTTCTTAGAACCAACCGAAGATCACAGGATTTCATGGGATAGTTACTCATACCCTGCGGTGCCAGCAACCTTTCCTCTCAAATAATGAACTGAGCCCACACTTAACAATCGAGTACCTGTAGCAAAATTAATTTTTCAAAATCAATAAAACAAATAAACAAAGACAAGCTAACAACTTCTTATAACTCCATCAAAGTACAATTAGATCATTGAAATTGCTCAAAACCCACATGTGCATCGAAAGAGTTTGACGATTTCAATTTGGATGGTATCCATAATTAATCCTAGTAAAGAGTCCGTTAAGATAAGTCTAGGCTTAGCAAGTTTTTTTAGCTGCATCTTTCCGGTGAATTAGTTGTATGCCTGCCAACCTTTAAAAATCCATCATCCGCTATAGATTTTAAAGCAGGTGGGAACCTCCCATTACTCAAGGGAGTCAAGAATTGAACAAAAAGTTTAAGAATAGGAAAAATCAACAGTAAACAAGACCAGAAATGAGGAGAAGAAAAAAAACACAAGTCATTGGATGGAGACTTCAAACTTACCATTGTAGAACCTCAGCAACTGGTTCCCTGTAGAATCATGGGGCCAAACTTCTCCCAGAATTATCAAATAAGAAAGTTAATGAACCATCTTACATAGCAAGACTAAGAAAGCAAGAAACAAATATGACACCTGCAATCCAACTGCACTACATGGAATAGGAGCAACCAAGTGCCATTATTCGTAATGGATTACAAAGACTAGAATGTTCAAGATCACAGTGGAAATAATTTTAAGACAACTAAGACTTCATGCTTAGACTAGAATGTTCAAGATCACAGTGACAATAATTTTAAGAGAACTATGAAACTTCATTCTTAGAAATTAGTATCCAATAGCTAATTGCACTGCATATGAAATAATGAGATGGTCGAGGGTATCTAACAAGAAATGTAAGAGGGGAAGGATAGATTTATGAACCCGGTAGATAAGTACCAAATAATCAGAGTAAAGGCTCAAATTTAGTAACAAACGCATCACTAATAAACCTCTCTTTAGTAAACTCAAATCAAAATAGCCAACTATAGCATAAGAATTACCAAGCATGCCAAGCATATGAGGTCACCAGGACGGTACTACAGGACATACCACATAAACCATTAAGTATTCAAAGTGGTCTATCAGATCATGTGTTCGAAAACGTAAAGCGGTATGTATATACACAGCCACATCATTAGTCAATATGTCATGAGCATTTAAACCATCAGTAATCTAAACCTTTTAACAAGAGTACTAATTAATAATGATTCGTCTAAAATGAATTAGACTATATTGACTACCTGAAAAGCTAACAGAACATGGAAGGAATAAACAATGCATGGTCCGAGCAGTTACAAAGAAATCTTGACTATCTCCTCCTGTTGGAATTGAGGCTCCCTTAACCTCATCCTTATCCTTTATCACTGCGAAAGACTCTACACCTGCAAGACAATCATTCATTCATCATTACCTTCATCTTACAAATAATATAATAGAATCGAAATATAGTCTGAGCAGTTACAATGAACTCTTGATTGTGGACACTTACTGAAATTTAAAGGTCCCTTTACCTCAACCATCTAATCCATAGATATTTTTTCCAACACCGAGGAAATCTCCACAGATGCAAGTAAAACACTCTTCATTATCTTACAAATAAAATAATAGAAAAGATAAAAAAAAAGCAACCAGGGTTCAGGCTATTACAGTGAGTTCTTGATTACCATAAGAAAGTACATGCTTGTATTCTTTAAATTGAAAAAGGACCCATCCTGCAATTTCCAACTTTGGAAAAATTAGTTAAGAGATGATTGAAAAACATATAAAATCCCAAAAATACAATTTAATTACAACAACAACAACAACAAAAATCAAAGTTATATAATGATATTTTTGTAAAATTAAAAAAAAAACCTAGTTTTATAAAGAAATGGGATATGGTAAAATTCAGCTCTATTGACAGCATGATGAATAACATGGAGTTGAAACTATTAAACTTGTGTTCTTTATAAATCATCATGTCTTTATTTCCTCTCACGAACTGGATGGGAACCCTTCAAAGCACATTAGAATATACCTCTTAGTGATAAATATCATGTAAGTATTGAGGCTTCCTATCATAAATTTTCATGTTACTTATGTGTTTTCATACACACAACTGACAATATAGTTTTACCAAATCCAAAATAAAAATAAAAATAGAGGTTTTATTGGGAAACAAGTTATCACCTTCTTTCTTCAAAAGACAGCACCAGCATCACCTCGAATAACCATATTCTTAACTTCATCAAGGTGTAATCCAGTTGGTAAGAGTCTTAGGCTCATCAAAGTCGCACATAGTTTCATCTACTTCTCCATCCTTAAGCTGCAATAAAAAATAAACACTAAACCAATTAAAAAATGCTAAACGAAAAAGAAAAAACCATCAATCTCTTCTTGAAGTCCTGTTATATATTTCAAATAATCTAATATGAATCAGAGTCACATCATAATGACTCAATATACAATAGAATATTCAAAATGTTTCTAAGCTTGTCTTTATGAAAACTTCAACACTAGCCTCCAGAAATCATTGAACCTCTAGTGCATAGCTGACATCTTCTCCTGAAACAGATAATAACAATGTTGAGTAACAACAACACTACACTCAGATATAAATAATAAAGCTTATAGGATCAATAGACAAAGTTCAATTGTTTTTGTCTTGTTTGTACAATTAATTGAGGTGATAAGTTCTGAAATGGAACTGTACATTTATATTACAGTGCCTCAATTTTCAACTATCCCAAACATTCAAACAAACCATAGACACGGAACTAAGACCTATAACGACATTGGAATCGCTTTCTAGTTCAGTTTCCAAATTAGTTTTCGAAATCAGTTTAGAATCATTTTAAAGACAGAACAAAGACCTATAGAGACGAAACAAAATTTTAATTCATTTCTAACCATGCTTATACATATAAATCGAATGAACATAAACCATACATACTATATTATATTGACAAAAGTATCAGATACAAGCCTCATCAGACTATCACCTTCATAATTATCTCATAAACATCATTGGAAATAAGAGGATCCTTCAGTGAAGAACCATTCACATGCTTGTACATGTCTTAATCCTACATCAACACATACAACACCATAATTTTTCAATAATTCCATGCAAGAGACTGATATAATTAACAAACAAATGAAATGATAACCAAGAAAGCATTTCAAATTTAATTAAAGAATGCCAATCAGAAATGCTACCTATTAAGTAATTAATTTCCTTATGTAAAGGGAGCCCCACACCTCAAGTTTTTTGCGCATTTTCACTTAACTCATCCAGTTTATCATCTTGTTGCCTACAGAAGTCAGTTACCAAGATAAGCATTTGATGAGAATCAAATTTGCACCTAATATTTTTAGGACCAACGGTTTTTTCAATTGAATTTTTATCAAATTACATATAGTCATGATGAAAGAAAATTTTGGATTGGTTGTACCCTTTTTGTATTAGAGATGAAGAAAACCTTCACAGCTACCCTGAAATCAAAAAGCATCAAAATTAAAAACCGGTAAACAGCCAGTTGAACCAAAAAAGTGATGGAAGGAAAATAGATCGAGTAAAAGAGAATTACCCTTTTTGTTGTAGAGACGAAGAAATACTATAACAGTGAACCCTGTAATAAAAAATCCCTAAAATAAAAAATCCTTAAACATGCAGTGATGAAAATAAAAATCAAAAAGAAATTGGGGGAAAGAATTTTACCTCTTTGCTGCATAAAAGGAGAAAAACCTCAACAACAAACCTGAAATCAAAAGCCATAAAATCAATAAAAAAAAACCTAAATGCAATTATCAAAAAAATGAGCGACTTTACCCTAATCATAATATTTATCAAATTGGGTCATACAGTAAGGAAATCAAAAAAAATTACAAAAATAAGTTTAAACGTATAAACTTTTAAGAATTAACAGTATTCAGAGAGAAACTCAAACCAAAGAATTTCGATAATTAAAAAGAAAAATCGATGAACTTTTCTTCAAACACAAATTACAGAAACCCTAACAAATTAAAAACCCCAAATCAAAACCCTTATTTTATTTCCTATCTGAACATAGGTTGGAAAAAAAGAAACCCTCTCAACAAAATAGAAGAAGATCGGTTAGGAATAACCTTAACCGCAAAGATGAAAAGAAGAAAATGGTTCAAGAAGAATGGATTTCTTCCTCTTTTCTCAAGTCTATGGTTACAGATTTAAAATAGGATTTATTGGAGAACTTGGTAATTTTGTGGAGAGATGAAAACGATGGAGAAAGGGGTTGGGATTAAGAGAAATGGTTTAATTTATTTCTTCTGCATTTTTTTTTTCAGTTTCAGTTTTGGGGTACGGTGGAGAGAAGAATATTGAGAAGATAAGGAGCAGGAAGATGAGGAAGATAAATAGTGAGGATGGGGATTTTGGTTAGATTGATGATAAGGATAGGGAGACACCTCACTAAAAGTGGGTCCCACTGAAAAAACGAAGCTCATCAGTCATGACATCCGTTGAGAATAAAGGATAAAATGGTAAATATTATACGACCCGTTTTAGCTTCTTAATCTATACTCCGTTTTTTTTATATCCCAGACGGTCTTGACCGGTCAAAGGTCAATTGACCGTCTATGAAGGTCGTGGATGTGGGTTGAAAAAACCCCATTTTCCACTAGTATTTATAGTCCCTCCATCCCAAATTAGTTGAAGGTTTAGGTATTTTCACACAAATTGATAAAAATGAGAGAGAAACAGAGAGTAAATTTTTCCCAAATATATCGCTAAATATTAATTCTTAATGTTAGAGCATAGCTCAGTTGAACTCACCAAGTGTTGGTATGCCAAGTTTGGTTGTCATATTTTAGTGAATCAAAACTCATCTAAAGTCGCTTGATTGTATACTAGAGTCAACTTCGTTTAGGTTAGACTATAAAGTCTATGAATGTTGAGACATACAAGTATTATTCCGTAGAGAGATGAAGAAAGTGAAGAAGAAGAGAACTACAACGACACCGACAACATCATCCTTCCTCTTGAGGTTAGTAATATTGACTTGAACTGCTTTCATTCCTAACGTATCTTTTAAGTCATGCTATATTGAAAAAATAACTGTGAAGCTGTATTTATTGTACATATTGTATGATACTCTAGTGATGTGACATGGTCATATCTGTATGATCATAGTATTAGGGTATTAGAGTATGAAGTATAATGCTTATCTTTTGAACTTCGTAGATATGACATTAACATAATCTTGTACATATTGTTATGATTATGTGAATGGGTTATGGTGAAGATTTCATCCTAGGAAAAAAAAAATTTAAATTTCCTTAAAGGAAGTACATTCATGAACTTGTTTTATGTGTGAGATGGTAGAACCGATCGTAACTTTGTTATGTATCTTGGTGTTTATGGGTAAAAATCATTTCTATCGAGTTCGGTAAATTCGGTAGGTGAGTGAGAAACTAGTTTAAACCATAAACAAATGTGCGGCACGTTGAGCACTTTTTAGGTTCGAGAGATCAATCTGTACAAATCCGGCCTAAACCAAGAAATGGCCGTTCCAGACTTGCTTCGGTCACAAAGTGGAGGAGAAGGGTTGATTTGGGGAGGGAAGCAAAGAAAGGTGTTGTGACCAGAATAGTTCCGGAAAGGTAGCGTCTCGACTTATATCAGAAAAGTGGAAGCTTAGGAAGCTTGCAATAAATGAAAGCTTTTTTGGAGAGCTTGCAAAGTTGTCTTTCTGAGAGTGTTGTATTTCCCTGACCGAGACTTGTTGTTTGGTGGAAATAGGTAAGACCTATTTATACAAGTTGAGATTGAAACATACCTTGGTCTCATGAAGGAAGAGAGTAAAGGGTGAAATAATGGGAGGATGTGGTAACCACATGGTGTTTATGGGTGGAAACGTTTTCACCATTATTTACTCATTTATTTGACCGCTTTATTCCTATTCACGCTTTCTTAATGTGAGCATAGTGTACGCTGCATGATGTGACCGCCAAACAAAAACCTTGGAAAGCATCCCCCAGTTTGTGTTGATGTCTCGAGAGTAGGTTTCACTTTGGGTGCAAGTGGCAATGCCAAGTTGCAAGGGGAGCGTGTGGCATGTGATGGAATGCCTTGACCACAGGTTACACTTTGAGTGTAAGTGGCAATGCCAAAGCGCTAGGGGAGGGTGTGGCATGTGCCAATAGCATGTGCGGAATGTCTTGGCCGTGGGTTGCACTTTGAGTGCAAGTGGCAATGCCAAAGCTGCTAGGGGAGCATGTGGCATGTGCCCATGGCATATGCGGAATGCCTTGGCCGCGGGTTGCATGTTTTCTACCAGCGTTTAAGTTGGCATGTGCCAATGGCACGCACGGGCATGTTGTCCTAGGTTGTATGGTTTGCAGGCCTATGCGCGGGCTACTTTGGCATGTGCCAATGGCATAGCGGCTTGGTAAGGAAAGCTGCTAGTGGTGCGTGTTAGCATGTGCCAATGGCACGTACGGCCATATTGGCCTAGGTTGCATGGTTTGCAAGCCAAGGGTGTGGGCGCTACTTTAGCATGTGCCAATGGCATATCGGCTTGGTAAGGAAAGCTGTTAGTGGTGCGTGTTGGAATGTGACAATGGCAAGTATGGCCATATTGGCCTAGGGCGCAAGCGCTACTTTTGCATGTGCTAATGGAATATCGGCTTGGAAAGATGCTGGCGGTGCATGTTGGCATATACCAATGGCACGCACGACCATATTGGCCTAGGTTGCACGGTTAAGGCCAAGGTAAGGGTGTTTGGCTTGGCGTGGTGTGACGAGCATACCTAGGGCCAAGGCAAAGTGTGTTTGGTATGGCGCGGCTATCTTGGGATAGGTGTGGCTAGCATGATTTTCTATTGGCACAGAGATGCGGCTAGCATGGTTGGCATGCTTTGGCGCGATTAGTGTGACTAGCATAGATAGGTCCAAGGCAGAGTGCATTTGAGATGGCACAACTTTCTTGGGATAGGTGTGGATGGCATGATTTTCCATTGGCACAGAGGTTCGGCTAGCATGGTTGGCATACTTTTGCATGGTTGGTGTGACTAGCATAGCTAGGGAGAAGGCAGAGTGCGTTTGGCATGGCGCAGCTAGCTTGGGATAGGTGTGGCTGGCATGATTTTCCATTGGCACATAGGTGCGGCTAGCATGGTTGGCATGCTTTGGCGCGGTTGGTGTGAGTAGCATAGCTAGGTCCAAGGCAGAGTGTGTTTGGCATGGCGCATCTAGCTTGCGCTAGGTATGGCGGGCAAGACTTGCCATTGGCACAGAGGGGAATTAGGGTTTTGCTCGTTGTAACTCTAATTTGAAAGAATATACCCCCCATTAATTACTGACTACATGCATTAAATTTTCTAATAAATGTGTCACCGGTGACATTAGGTTAGTAGAGGTTTTAAAATTTTACCCTTTGTCTAAAAACCACCATCAACATTAAGTCCCTTGCTTAGCTCGGAACAAGAGCTTTGTTGCAAGGTAAGCATAATATGGTGACAAACTATCAACAGTGAATCATAAAGAGAATTGAGCAGGCTTGTCTGACCTTTTTTTTTTTTTTTTTTTTTTATAGATATGATTTGGAATCCTTGCCTCTGGCAGTTTTACACAAATCGGTAGGCTGGCATAATTTGGAAGTCAACATCATTTAGAGACAGGAAGATGGGCGGCATTGAGAAGTTGACACGAGTTAGGAAACTGAACGTGCTAGCTGGTGGGACTGGCGCAAGGAGGGTAAGATGAGCGTGCTAGCTAGCGTGACTTGGGAGGTCATTCGGAAGTTGGTGCAATTGGTGGGGCCGGTGCAGCTTGGGAAACATTGGGAAGTTGGGCGCCTATGTGGGTCCGTTCCTTATACGCACGATTTTTGGTAAAGGTAAATCCTTCCCTAACAGTAGGCGTTTTTATTTTATAATCCTTGCAATGATATTGCGCATATGAAAATATTGTACCCAAGGAAAATACTGCATATACGATTTGAACCCGAAGAAGGATATTATAGACGTATTCGATCCCGTAGAAAATACTGCGTACATAATTTTGAACCCGAAGAAGGATATTGCAGACACATTTGAGCCCGTATAAAATATTGCGTATATAATTTTGAACCCGAAGAAGAATACTGCATATGAATCCCGAAGAAGCATACTGTATAAGTTCTTCATATGATTTCGAACCCATATGAAATATTGCATATATGAATTTCGGACCTGAAGAAAATACTACGTGTGCAGTTTTAAACCCGTGGAGAATACTCTTTTTTTTTCCAGGCTTTCCTTTTGTTGGGTACGTTTATGTGTCAGGGAGATAATTTCGTCTTTCCTTGTTTTGTTTTATGCAGATATCTTGTTGCTAGATGAGGAAAACCGACAAGATGTTACCTGAACAAAGCTTTGTTTCGTCGAACGATGTTGATAATTCCAAACCAAACACGGATGATGAGTTCTTTACCATACCCTTTCCCCCGCTCGGAAGAATCATATTCCAGATTTCGTGCTAATTTTGCTAACCGGTGGTGAAGAGGAAAAAAAGACACGTTCGGTTCGACCAGAGAATACCATACGGTTTTGTCTTCACAAAGGGGTGTATTCTTCTTCTAATATCGATTTCAAGATGTGTCAAAGCCCGTTGCATTCTATTGATAGATGGGTTGAGTTTATGGTGAGTAAGGAAAACATAAATTCCAACTTGACTGGAGCGCAGATTATTGATGTTGTCAGAGCTTCAGTAAGTCTCCATATTCGGAAGGATATCCCGGGCTTGGTTTCTTTCATCTCTAGATGGTGTTCGGATACTCATAAAATCATATGTAGATGGGGTGAAATAACTTTATCCTTGGAGAGTGTGGCTCTCTTGATGAATGTTCCGGTAACCTGGAATCTTAACATCCAATTGTCTGAAGATGAGGAGAAGATGCAGGATGACCTTGCCGCTAAGTTGGGAGATTTCGCCAGAAAAGACTCCACTGCAAAGTCGAAGGATTCTGTCCGGAAAGAGGATAAAAGTTTCTTTTACAACTGGTGAATATCTCAATGGTTTCCGGACGAGCTGGAACCTAACCAGAAAAGTAGTGATCTCCATGTTGCAGTATTTTTGGCTCTCTGGTTGTTTAGAGACATTTTTGATGACGGTTCTGGCAAGAAGGAAATAAGACATGAGTTTCTAGCGATTGCTGTGAAGTTGGAGAAAGGTGAAGTTCTTCCCATTGGAAAGCTATTCCTTTGTTCCTTGTATGTGCATCTGGATCACTTAGTTCCTAATATGCAAGTTTCGAATTGTTTCATGAAAGTGGATTCATACGTGCACGTCATTTTCCTGCAAGCGTGGTTATGAGAGAAATTTGAATCGTATGCTCCGATGCCGTTGCCTTCGATTCCTATGAGTTGGGGTGGCTCTCGAATTCTTCGATGGGTGAATAGGCATCCAAGAGTTGGCATGAGCTTGGTTAGTCTTCTCAATAAGTCGCATTAGATCAATTTTCGCCCATGGGAGCCGGTCCATAGGTCTGTGACTCAAATCAACACCTTTGCTTCTGCTCCAAACCTGACTTTTTCTTCATATAGAAGTTTGAGTGTCGGTGAAAACTTGTTTATTCAAAGTTGCACTCCAAGTTATATGCCATCTTTGTTTAGGGGGGTTTTCCGAATAGTCGCCTACAATATTGACCGTGCTTCCCATCACATGGGTTTCGACCAAGGGGTGCCTCTTTCTTATTAGCTAGTGCTCCCTATGGATTCATTGCATGCCGCCCTCAATGCTAGTGCCCTTGGTCCGGGTATACTCCTTCCCTTCTTTCGAGAGGAAAGAGTAACTTCGATGACTTTTGGTTATAACGAGTTCTGGTGCCATGAGCGCCTTGCAATCCGCAATTTTATGAATAACACGGTAGAGAAAGTTAGTTGTAAACCTTCCCCAGCATTTTTGAAGAAGTATCCAATGCTGAGAGATCTCAAGCGAAAGTTGGCTGGCAACTCGGAAAGTCCCCAGGAAAAGGAACAAAGGACGAAGAATTGTGTTGGCGGTTTCCGGACAGTTTCAAAAGATCCTCCTGCAGCTCTCTCGTCTTTCAGTTCTTCTAATAACCATGTATGTGTCGCCTCCTTGTTGGTTTGTCCCAAAACATGTGTCTTGTTTTCTACCAGGGCCTCGGTAGTGTTAATGGTTTCGCTGATCTTGCACTTTGCCAGGAGACAGCAATTCCTTCGAAGAATTATGGCACTACTGAGCCTTCTCATAACGGTGATGAGCCAGATAAATAATAAAGTTCGATAAGTGTGAGTGATTCTTCTGACAGCAGCACTGGTTCTTTTTCGGGAAGTGGTTCGGTGAGTTTTGCGCTTCCTTTTCTTTCTTTCTACGCTTTTTTGAAAAATATCTAACTCAAGTTTGCAGGAGAAATACGGCTCGGAAGATGATTCTGGGGCGGAGCCACATGTAAACTTGCCTTTGGCGACAACGACCGCTTCCGGTGACTTGGATATGGGAGTTGGCCAATTGCTGGGCACAGGCGTGGTTCAAACATTGGAACATTCCATGATGGTTTCTTCCGTAGACATGGAAAAAGACCCTTTGTAAGTTGCGGGTCCATTTGTAGGAGCCATTTTCGATCCCCCATACCCAGGTCATGTGCTGGTTGGCGGTTTCAGCGAGTTGGATAAGTACGAGGCATTGTACACCAGAATCTAGGAGAATTATGGACATATGGCCACAACCAAGAAGACCACTAGTCGATTTGCGCTGGTTAAGCGTGTGGAAGAGGCTTTATCTTCCATGGAGGACATGCGTGAGGTGACTGGCCACACCGTTTCTGAATACGTCATTGCCGACTGGGAGCACCATTGCGACGTGTGTGTATAAAAGGAATTCAATGCTTCGTGGTTTGTCAAAGGAATTTCTAAGATCCAGAATTTGAAAGATGCAGCAGTCGAAATCCTTTCTGTAGAGGATATTGCACGACAAGAGGCAGAACTTAAAAAGCTTTCTGATGGTATTTTCAATGATGTTGTAGTAGTAAAAGGTTCGTGAGACTTGTGAAAGCAAAGGATTTTAGATTTAATAAATCTAAAATAAAATAAAAATATATACAAAAATTGTCACAAGATGAAGAGATTTGCTGGGACTCAGGATTCGGCCAACTCACAACAAAAGATTCAAAAATGAATTCTTTTAACAATTATCGCTCAACAAATAAAAACATAGACTCTTATTTTGCCAAAGTAGATCCTCAAAATATTAATTGTATCCCCTAATCATAGATTATCTAACCAAAGCATAACCTATCTAATTGAATCACAACTAATTTTGCCGAATCATAAATCAATTTAAAATAGTGAAAAAGTCATAAAAAGAATTAAATAATTTTACCCATGTATGAAATTCGTCTTCCTCCGTCGACCCAGTGATGGGTTCTAGATCATCATATTGGAAACACGCTCAAAGTATGATTTCATTGCTCAAAAAGGTGCTTATAAGGATGAAAAGTATAAAAAAGAGGTTTGCAACGGTGAATGGGTGTTACAGAACCTCGTGTTACAAATACAGCGTTGTTACAAAGAACGATAGTTGTAAATTGCCACTGTCACTGTAGCAGTTACAACGCTCCTTAATGCGTCGTTCTCACTGTTCATGAACGACTGTCTTCTGCGGTCGAAAGTTCTTCGTGTTCTTGAGGTGCAGCAGCAGAAACAATTATGCAACCTCTGAGTTCTCACCCTATTTGGTCCCCTCACTCTCCATAACCTTCTCTGATACCTCAACATACTATTTATACTCGACAGATTCCAAATAATCTCGGTTTAATGCGAGAATATCTTCTCTTTACTATTTTTATTCTCACGGCAATATTTTCCAAATATTTGATCTTCCACGCGTCTGCGTGTACTCTTCATACTCTCAATAAACTCATACGTATCCCAGATGGATTAGAACTCGTGTATGGAGGACTTTTACACGTTAACTTCTCGAACAAACCCAACAGAGTCCCGTGTTTTTCTTACTCCACTGTTTTCCATAAATCCACGTATTCAACCCAGCTTCTTCGAATCCGAAGGACTTACCCATCCTGTTTGAGTTCAACATGCCCAAATCAAGCAAATCCAGTGATTGAGTCTCGCTCAAACTCCTCAGAATTGCAAACAGAGCTTTCCGTTTGAGGATAAACCCGAGATTCTGATTTTCTTCAACTCCACCATTATAGCCAATTCTGGTCGAAACCATTGATCATATAACGCCTGTTAGGCTTGATCAATTCTTCACAATGAATATCAGCCATTGAATCTCCTTAAATCACGACCAAAATCCAAACCTAATTATGGTTCGTTGCTGCCAGATTTCCCGCCAAAACTAAAATTCAAACAAAGAAGATGGTGTGCCCGAATCCAAAAGGTGGGCGCCTTTAACAGCTGGGGTGTCCTGGGGGTGCCCTTATCCAAATTGAGGGTGCCTTTAGTAATTTCTCCAGGGGTTCAAAAAATACTTTTTGAGGAACTTTTTCCGCACAAGTGATTTTCTCCAAAAACACCTACACAAACATAAAAATACCAATATAAGTACAAAAATCGAGACTAACAATAGAGATATTGAGGACAATTCAGGCACAAAAAATGTGTCTATCAAATATCCCCAAACTTATTATTTGCTAGTCCCGAGCAAATCTAAAAATGACTACACTTAGCACGTGCAACAATCCGTTAAATCGCTAGGTGGCCCTAGCGGCGGAGTGTTGTCTCCGGAGGGTTTACCAGAGGTGTACCCACAAAACCTGTACTTCTAATTGGTCACATGTTTCCAAAGAGCTATGAGGACATACATATTCTCAACCTATCTCCAAGTAACTAGAATGCCAGAGAAATTAAAGGTGCCATCTCTAAAGATGACTGAAGAAAAGGGGAGACACATCCGCAACACTGCTAGATAAAGAGATATCCACTACACAGCTAGATAAACATTGTAAGATGTGTCTGCTGATTTACAGCTGGATCAAATTAGGAGAGAAAAAAAGATGAGAGGGACATATGCTACACAGCTGGACTAATTACGTGTGATGAGTTAAACCATTGCTAGAAATATCTTGTGTCAGATTGAAAGCGGACTAACAAAATAACCAAATGCATCTCTCTTAAACTCTCTCATAGTGCTCAGTAGAAATAACGTCTTCTTCGGTCTTCAACTGTTGATGATAAATTCTTGAACCTCGTAGAACCTTGACAATTAACTCTTCTCTTCTATTTCTTGCTTGATACAAAAATTTCGAATTCCCTGTGGCCTTATTGAACAAAAAAACGTAATGATGATTTTTTTTTATATATATATTTTTTTCTGTTTTTTTTTTCATTTTCATTTTTTTTTTTTTCATTTTATTTTTGGAAACAAGACAAAAATTTACATGGCCATCACAGGAGTAATTTAACACTTGGATTTTCACAACTTGTAATGTCTTAGTATCATGAACTTCAACAACTTATATCCTTTGATTTTTCTTGCTCTTATAACTTCTTGTAACCCTTGATTTTGAATTCTGATTTTCTATTGTTGCTTCTAAACTTTAAACGTCTTCCACTTTATTCATAGATTTTGATGTCGCTCCGTTTGTTGATGATGAGAAGTTTCTACTGAGAGAGAGTTTTAATCCAGTAACTAAGACTACATTGTGATGTTGCTTTGTCTTTCTGGCATTTCCTGACCTACTTTCCTTTCCATCATGGATGGTTAGGTCCATCACGGTTACCCTCTAAAAAGAACAAGTTCTCTCCTGAATTTCAAGGATCTCAATGTCTTTTTCTCTAATGTCTCAATATGTTGTTATCCCTAGCATTCCAATTTATATCTTTTCGGTGAGAAACAGTATGTAAACTTAGGTAACCGGATACCATGTGACGCTAGAAGTTTCAAAAGTGCAACTAATTTTTTTTCTCCCATACCCACAAACTTAAATCCTAACATTGTCCTCAATGTTCTAAAGATGAAATTAAAAGCATGAACAAGGAGGAACTGTTACCACTTGAAGAAAAGAGTAAGGAAAGATATTACCGTGTTGCAAGAATATTGGGTTACCTCCCAAATAAGTGCTAAGTTTAATGTCTTCATCCAGACATCGGATGGAATTAGTCACCTCATAGAATCATAAAGCAGTAGTAAGAATAATTGTGGGTCATCTGGATCAAAAAGTGTTACCCACAAGAAGAGAAGACTATACAGACCAGGAAGATATATAACACACCCTTATATATATTTTCGTTTAAGACAACTATATCTAGTTGTGGATCGGGTTCAGGCTCTATAAAAGGGTCTAGATAAAAAGTTTTCATCGGATGAATTTCCTCAAAGGCAGGATCCTGAAGATCAGGTTCTAGAGTCTTGAAATACTAAACTAAGAACTTAGAAGCACATAAAAATAACCTAAATAACTGGGGATCCTCTAAGTCAATCAGAATTGAATCACGCAGTTGACCACAGTAGTGGTCATTCTTAAGAAAATGTGTCGACCCTAATCTCCTAAAATAATTAGGTTTAGTCTTAAAACTTAATAAATGACACATCTGAAACTCATAAGTTCCCACATTTGGTTGAAAAATATTTGGTGGGAAAACAAATTCAATCTTGGTATCATACCCTAGGTTAACCACATCAACCATAGGATGGGTTTCTAACAACTGAGCTTCTTTATGGACATCGTGAGGTTAGGAAAAGCGTGTATGAATATAATCTTGTAAAATGGTTGAGGCACAAATTTCAAGTCCCAAGTGAGCGACCTTTCTAAGAGTTAAAGCACATGGAGGATGATAATCACCCCCAAACTTAGAGTTTCCAGGGTCTCTAGAAAGACTAGTCACAACTTACCTAATTTCTAGGTCATCAGATTCCTGGAAATAGTCAATTGATTCTTCTAAATCAGGTTCATCCTCACTCATCTCTACGAATTTATCGTCTTCTAAGACTAGCATTTCTAACTCGCTAGATTCTGAAACAGTATTCTCAGGGTAAACTCTTTCCTCTAAACCATCATCACAATCATATAAAGGATTATCAACGAAAGTTTCTATTAAAGGCTCGTTAACTAAGATGTTAATCATAGTTACTTCCTTCGATTCACTTATAGGCACATCAAATAATGGATTATTCAACACACTGCAGGCTAAAGGATCATGAACTACATCATATAAAATGGTGGTATCTCTAATCAAATCCTTATCCTTTTGAATAGGTGAATAATTATTAAAATTATTTGGATTTGTACTAGAAACAACACTATCATTATAAAGCTCAATCGGGGTAACAAATTCCTGATCACTATGCCTACATATTTCATGCTCTTCATCAATACTATCCTCATCATAATCATCTTTATAATAACATGAAAAAGATTGAACCTCACCAAAACAAGTAGTGTTACCAATTCTAACCTCATCATCTTGATTATGTGAATAAAACTATCCTTATTTTCAAGGGTGGTATTGGGAACACTATATTGGAAATTAAGACTATCCTGAGCAAGTTTTTCCATAATCCTATTTTTACTCTCAGTAAATTGCTTGAGGGACACTTCTAAAGACATCTTAGTTGACAACTCTACGGACTCTTCTGGGGGAAGAATATTATAAGTCTCTTTCATAAATAAGTGAAACTTCCGTGTTGAATCATTGAAACTCTTGAGATACTCTTCTAGAGAAATAAAAGGATTGTTTTTCTCGTACGACCTGTGGGTATGTGGATAGTAATTGGGATCACAATGGTATGGACCATAACCTTCAAAAGTTTCGCGTTCCCAATAACTATTCACACTATGGTCATAAAAAGGATAATGTCCAAGTTGCTCAGTCGGATACTTATTTTTTTGGCAATTAAAATACCAGTTCGACATCCTTACTGTAAGGGAATTCTACACAAACACAAACAAGGCTGACTCGACCACATCAAACCTACTGATTTCTAGAAAACAAAAAGCATGATGGCTCCACTTAGATTGTTTCTTGACCAGCTTCTAATCCTTCGAAAAGGAATTCGTTACAATTTAAGCAGACCACTCTAGAATCAATTCGAGTTTAAGTAAGTTGAATAGAGGTGAGGGAAGCTGCGTGGAGCTTTGATACCCAAGGCCTCACCACATTACAAGGCGGCGCAGTCACGCATTCATATCACAGAAACTATCATGAACTTTGAAGTATGCTTAAAAGAGTAACCAATATTTTTTGAATGACTTTCCTATTAAGATCGTTACCCTATCGGTCTCGTTCTAGTGAAAATTTTAATCTTAGGTTCGCATTTGGTATCGTTTTCCTAAGGCGGGCAAGAAGAGAACGGTGATGAAATCCGAACCCTTATATTGTATGGCCAGGCCTTTCGCTTTACTAGGAAATTAAAGCAACCGTTTTCAAAACCTTAACATATATGTATACAAAATCATCCAATAAACCCGATGACAGGGGATTCGCGGGTGTTTAGAATTCTTACCTCTCGTTCCATACGGGGGATGAACCGTTGAAGTCGACTCGGGCCACGACTCCTATGTCATGTACGAACCCAAGGGTCCGAGGTGATATCGTAATCACCGTCCTTCCCTGTACAGTTTATAATTGAAACTACCCTTCCGTAGGGTTTAAAAATTAAAGAATGTCCAAATGTCCAAGTCCAAAGTCCAAAAAGTAAAGTGCAAAAGAAAAATAAAATTACAAGAATAGAGAAATCCTAATACTATCTAAAAAAAATAAACTCTCTCTTTTTTTTTTCTCTCTTTTTATAAAAAAATAATATTCTTCTTTCGCTCTTTTCGCTTTGCCTTTTACTCCAAGTCTTTAAGTATTCACTAAAGCTTTGGCACAATTTTCTTTCGCTCCAAATTCTGTAAGGAAAAGACAAAACCCAAAAACGTAAAGAAGAACAAATAAAAAAAAAAACGTAAAAAAGAAAAATAAAAAGAAAAAATCTAGCCTAAATACAAGTCCGTGTCGACGGCGCCAAAAATTGATGGTATTTATCAATGATTATGTAGTAAAAGGGTTCTTTGAGACTTGTGAAAGAAGGTTTTTTAGACTTTAATTTTTTTTTAAATAAAAATAACAAACTAAATTAAAAAGTGTTGTGAAAAATAAACTTTAATTTTTTTTTAGACTTGTAAAAATCTGTTTCATTATATTTTCACCTCTTGTAAGCACTTTTGAGCAATGATTTTTTTTTTGAGCGTGTTTCCAACATGAGGAGCTAAACCCATCCTATGGGGCGATGGAGGAAACCAAAATTCATCATGTGGTAAATCTATTTAATTCTTTATTTGACTATTTGCATTAAACTAAAATTATAAAAAGATTTTTCTTAATTAATTGTCATTTTGTTTGATGGTTTATATTTAGGAGTAATTCTTTTGATATGCCATGCTTAAAATTTACAATTAATATTTTAAGAATCTACCTTAGGCAAAGAAATAGAGTCAAAATTCTTATTGAATGAGCTATAATGGTTTAGAATAAATAAGTGAATCACATGAATTTTAATATTTGGTGGAATCCTATCCCCAATATCTCCTTCATTTTCACAACACTTTTTAATTTAGTTTGTTATTTTTATTTATAAAAAAAATTAAAGTCTAAAAAATATTCCTTCACAAGTCTCAAAGAACCTTTTTACTGCTACATCATTGATAAATACCATCACTTTCCAAGATGTTGACTACAAAAAGAGCGGCTCTTGAAGATGCAAAGGTGAATTTCTCCAAGAAGAGCAGACCTCTGTTGGATGATTTTCCTTGAATGTTTCCCTGTTAAACTTTTATTTAGGTTCTTTTTTTTTAAAGACATACTGGACGTCTGGTTTAAAGTTCGACGGTTTTGACAGACAACTGGTAGCTTTAGAGGATATTAGATTATTTATGGGACAAATGGTTTTGATAGTATAAATCTGATTGCGCTTTGTGAAAGGTTATTGCTTTTATGAAAGTGTGCGCTAGCAATCCGCACAATATGCAATAGTATGACTGTTTTATTAAGAACTCAAAAACAGATCGTATATCTTGTCTGACTTAGACTTACTCAACTTTATTAATCATTTGCTACAAGCAAGATCCTTTCATGTGAAGGCCGTCCTTGTAGGCAGCATTGTTAGCAAGTCCCTAGTCGCTGGTAGCATCTTTAGCGAGTCCCCAGTTTTATCGTGTAGTCATCACGACTAGTAACCCGGTTGTCTGGTAGTTGAGTTGTAGTGAGTCACCCTCCCCTAACATCTAGATATCTGTGTCGAAGAACGATATCGATGACCGAAAATTGACATTGTAACCGATAGATCAGTCCTCCAGCTGTGGTCGCCAATTGTTTATGAGTAAAAATCATTTCTGCCGATTTCAGTAAATTCGGTAGGTGAGTGAGAAACTGGTTTAAAACCTAAACAAATGTGCTACACGTTGAGCACTTTTTAGGTTCGAGAGATCAATCTGTACAAGTACGTCCTAAACCAAGAAATGGTTGTTCCAGACTTGCTTCGGTCACAAAGTGGAGGAGAAGGGTTGATTTGGGGAGGGAAGCAAAGAAAGGTGTTGAGACCAGAATAGTTCCGGAAAGGTAGCGTCTCGACTTGTATAGGAAAAGTGGAAGCTTTCAAGAGATGGAAGTTTTTTGGGAGAGCTTGCAAAGTTTCCTTTCTGAGAGTGTTGTATTTCCCTGACCGAGACTTGTTGTCTGGTGGAAATAGGTAAGACCTATTTATACAAGTTGAGATTGAAATGTACCCCGACCTCATGAAGGAAGAGAGTAAAGGGTGAAATAATGGGAGGAGGTGGTAACCGCATGGTGTTTGTTGGTGAAAACGTTTTCACCATTATTTCCTCATTTATTTGACCGCTTTATTCCTATTCATGCTTTCTTAATGTGAGCGTAGTGTACGCTGCATGCTATGACCGCCAAACCAAAACCCTGGAAAGCATCCCCCAGTTTGTGTTAATATCTCGAGAGTTGTTTGCACTTTGGGTGCAAGTGGAAATGCCAAGTTGTTAGGGGAGCGTGTGGATTGTGCAGAATGCCTTGACTGCAGGTTACACTTTAAGTGTAAGTGGAAATTCCAAAGCTTCCAAGGGAGCGTGTGGCATGTGCGGAATGCCTTGGCCGCGGGTTGCACTTTGAGTGCAAGTGGAAATGCCAAAGCTGTTAGGGGAGCATGTGGTATGTGCCCATGGAATGTGCGGAATTCCTTGGTCGCGGGTTGCATGTTTGCTACCAGCGTTTAAGTTGGTATGTGCCAATGGCATGCACGACCATGTTGGCCTAGGTTGCATGCTTCGCAGGCCTAGGCGCGTGCGTTATTTTGGCATGTGCCAATGGCATAGCATCTTGGTAAGGAAAGATGCTAATGGTGCATGTTGGCATGTGCCAATGGCACGTGCGACCATATTGGCCTAGGTTGCACGGTTTGCAAGCCTAGGGCGTTGGCGCTACTTTGGAATATGCCAATGGCATAACATCTTGGTAAGGAAAGCTTCTAGTGGTGCGTGTTGGCCTGTGCCAATGGCACGTACGACCATATTGGCCTGGGTTGCACGGTTTGCAAGCCTAGGGCGCGGGCGCTACTTTGGCATGTGCCAATGGCGTATTGGATTGGAAAGCTGCTGGCGGTGCATGTTGGCATGTGCCAATGGCACGCACGGCCATATTGGCCTAGGTTGCACGGTTAAGGCCAAGGTAATGGTGTTTGGCTTGGCGTGGTGTGACTAGCATAGCTTGGGCTAAGTCAAAGTTTGTTTGGCATGGCGCGGCTAGCTTAGTCTAGGTGTGTCTGGCATGATTTTCCATTGGCACAAAGGTGCGGCTAGCATGGTTTGGTTTTTTTGCGCGGTTGGTGTGACTAGCATAGCTAGGGCCAAGGAAGAGTGATTTTGGCATGGAGCATCTAGCTTAGGCTAGGTGTGGATGGCATGATTTTCCATTGGCACAGAGGTGCGGCTAGCATGGTTGGCATGCTTTGGAGCGGTTAGTGTGACTAGCATAGATAGGTCCAAGGAAGAGTGCGTTTGGCATGACGCAGCTAGCTTGGGCTAGGTGTGGCTGGCATGATTTGCCATTGGCACAAAGGTGCGGCTACCATGGTTGGAATGCTTTGGCCCGGTTCGTGTGACTACCATAGCTAGAGCCAAGGCAGAGTGTGTTTGGCAGGGCGAAACTAGCTTGGGCTAGGTGTGGCTGGCATGATTTGTCATTGGCACAGATGTCCGTCTAGCATGGTTGGCGTGCTTTGGCGCGGTTGGTGTGACTAGCATATCTAGGGCCAAGGAAGAGTACGTTTGGCATGGTACAGCTAGCTTGGGCTAGGTGTGGCTGGCATGATTTTCCATTGGCACATAGGTGCGGCTAGCATGGTTGGCGTGATTTGGCACGGTTGGTGTGACTAACATAGCTAGGGCCAAGGAAGAGTGCGTCTGGCATAGCACAGCTAGCTTGGGCTAGGTATGGCTGGCATGATTTTCCATTGGCACAGAGGTGTGGCTAGCATGGTTCGCGTGCTTTGGCGCGATTGGTGTGACTAGCATAGCTAGGGACAAGGCAGAGTGTGTTTGGCATGGCGCATCTAGCTTGAGCTAGGTGTGGCTGGAATGATTTTCCATTGGCACAGAGGTGCGGCTATCATGGTTGGCATGCTTTGCATGGTTGGTGTGACTAGCACAGCTAGGGACAAGGCAGAGTGCGTTTGCATGGGGCAACTAGCTTGGGCTAGGTGTGGCTGGCATGATTTTCCATTTGCATAGAGGTGCGGCTAGCATGGTTGGCATGCTTTGGCGTGGTTGGTGTGACTAGCACAGCTAGGGCCAAGGCAGAGTGTATTTGGCATGGCGCAGCTAGCTTCGGCTAGGTGTGGCTAGCATGACTTGCCATTGGCACGGAAGGGAATTAGGGTTTTGCTCATTGTAACCATAATGTGAAAGAAAATACCCCTTATTAATTACTGACTACATGCATTAAATATTCTAATAAATGTTTCACCTTTGACATTAGGTTATTCTGGATTTTATAATTTTACCCTTTGTCTAAAAACCACCATCAACACTTGGTATAACTAATCACAATGCCTGACTTATGGTTTGGTATGACTAGTTTTTATTAATTACTATAACCGATCCTAAGTAATCACCATGAGATGGTATGATCGATATTTTTAATTGGTGTGATCGATCCTACTATTTGGTGTGACCGATCACAAATAAATTGTGTATCCGGTCCTGGTAATTGGTGCAACCGATTCTGGTAACTGATGTGACCGATCCTGGTAACTGATGTGACCGATCACAAGCAATACCACGAGTATATGGTAACCGGTCCTGGTAATTGAAGTGACCGATCCAGGTAACTGACGTAACTGGTTCTGGTAACTTGTGTGACCGATCACAAGTGTTTCCATATTAAGGTAAAATTGATCCTAGTCATTGGTAGATGTGATTTGATATTGATCAATCACATAGTGATCTTGGAATACAGGTGAACCAATTCTAAAATTGTTTGGAAGTGTGGTATAACCGAGTCCAAGAACGTAAATCCATGTAAATATGAATAAGGATTTACATTGAAAATATGTCAACATACTTTGAACACGTTCAGTAACTCTTATCTTTTATTGTTCAAAGATATTCCTTAGTACTCAAGGAGATCATGTGCCGAAATAAATTGAGAATCTTTTAATTAAGGTTTTTGGTTTTATATGGTTTAATTACCATCAATTAAATGCATATCTCTAGAGAATAAAAAATTTTAATGTGCATTTAATAATTGTAGATTTTCTATTGAGAGATTTCGTAAATTTTGGACAAGCATTTATTGGAATTAGGAAAACCAAATTTTGCTATTCATTGCATATCTTGAGAATATTTTAGTTTTTGGAAATTCCTTGGTGTCCAAACTTCCTTGGTCTATAAAGAGCCAGGAATTTTTTTTGTTGTTTCTGGTGGAGCCGTCTATCCGGAGAGGAAAGTACCCTAATTAGGCGAAATCTCTTACGACCACTCGTTTCCCTACAAGAAAGTGGGTATATTGCCTCACGTATTTTGAAGTAGGTGTAGCAATATAAGCCTTATTGCCACGGGTAGGATTATGTGTTGCAACAAGTAGTTTTATAGCCACAGGTTGCATGTGGTGCGGCAAAAGAGTAGTTTCTTGCCACATATGCTTTACAAAAGTGGCAAAAGAGTATTTTTTTTTCCACATATGCTTACAACGATGTCGCAAAAATGTATATATATCTAATATTTTAATTTTAATAATACCAAAAATATTTTGAAACCGTCCAAAATGGAAGATATTGATTAATTTTAATAATACATAAAATATTTTGAAACCGTCCAAAACGGAAGATATTGACTAAACATAAAATTTCTCCTATATTAGTTGAATAAATTTTTTTTAATCATCCCCATTATCTCTCAAAAATAATGGTAGGAACCCTAACTTTTATAACTTCTTTCTTTCTTTCTCTCGAAAAAAATACTTAATTATCCCTTAACCCTAAAGCCATCGGAACAGCGGCCGTCCAATCGCTCTTGCTCTCTCTCTACAAGAAAATTATTTTTTCTTTCAGAATACCCCATGGTTCTTATCATGAGCAATAAGAAGTTGATTGTTTCTTATGGAATTTATTGTATTGAAAACTTCTTCCTGCAGCTAGTTTGTGGACCATGGACGTACTGGTATTGTCACTTTCAAGATCAGTGATTATGTTGATATCAAGGTTAATGGTGCTATTCACAAGGGTATGCATCATAAGTTCTACCATGGACGTACTGGTATTGTCACTTTCAAGATCAGTGATTATGTTGATATCAAGGTTAATTGTGCTATTCACAAGGGTATGCCTCATAAGTTCTACCATGGAAGTACTGGTATTGTCACTTTCAAGATATGATGATATGAGGTCATCTTCAGGATATTTTACCTTCGTTGGGGGTAATATTGTTACATGGAGAAGCAAAAAAAAAGGAGTTGTTTCACGATCAAGTGCAGAGGCTGAATGGGAGGTATTATACTGGTATCGTGAAGTAATGTGGTTAAAACGTCTGCTAACTGAATTAGGGTATCCTCCAAGGAAACCAATTCGTGTATACTACGATAACAAAGCGGCGTGCGATATTGCACACAATCCAGTTCATCATGATCGCACAAAACATGTGGATATAGATAGGTTCTTCATTAAAGAGAAGTTGGATAATGAGATCGTGGAGTTACCTAGAATTAGATCGGAAGGTCAGGTAGCTAATATTTTAACTAAAGAAGTTCTAAGTAAGGTATTTATGAAATTTGTTGGCAAGATAGGCATGAGCGACATATATGCACCAGCTTGAGGGGAGTGTTGAATTCTAATCTTCACCTACCACTTCACCTACCTCTTCACCTAACCCCTTTGTACTCTATATATATTCACTTCTCTTTGTAAAATAATACCATCAAAAAATATCAAATACATTGTATTCTTGTTATCTAAAAAACTTAATCAATGAAACTCTATGTGTTGATTCAATCTTGATAGCATTTGCTACTGCAATTCTAATCTAATATATAGAACATACTTGCAATCCCTTTGTCCAATGTGGGACTATTGTTAATCTTAATTAAAATTACTTTGTTTGTCTTGTGGGTGTTCAGATAGAAATATCTTGGTTTTTTTATTCTAGGAACGATGGTGGTTGGGAGACGACTAAGATTGATCAAGCACCCTGTGGTTGTAACGTCAATTTCTTGGTGTCCGGTGATGCCTCCTGGAGAAGTGGGATCTGGTTTTCTGAATTATGTTCAGAAGATTGTTATTAGTGGTCATTATAGTAATATAAAGGTTCAACCGAACATGGATTTACTTCCCTGCTCTTTGGACGTATAAGGATTGGT
This sequence comes from Papaver bracteatum, assembly GCA_023529315.1. Lineage (NCBI taxonomy): Eukaryota > Viridiplantae > Streptophyta > Magnoliopsida > Ranunculales > Papaveraceae > Papaver > Papaver bracteatum. The sequence goes on from JAJJWX010003506.1 coordinate 2,557,564, forward strand.
CGAGGAATGGACTTCCCATTCCAAAATCAACTATTGCAAGTGATTCACAAGATGGAAAGTTTATTGTACGGTATGTGGCAGAAGAAGATAAGTGGAAAGGTAAAAAAAGAAGATGGGGAGAATGGCGGCAGGTGACAACAATGAAGCAGAGGTTCGGTTGTTTTTTTTTTGTTGTTTTTTTTTTTGTTGTTTTTTTTTTACATATCCAGCATTTTACTTTGGAATCACTACGGAAAATGATTTTTGATGTCTTTATATATACTATTATACTCTTATGTGGTTGAGGATAGAATGATAAAGATTTGGAATTTGGAATCACATCATATAATGAACGGAGAGTTTGAAAATATAGAGATTTGAATTTGGATTCAATTATCTATTGAAAATCCATTTCTTTGGCTCATTGTCTTGGTTTTGTTTGACCAAGTTGTAACAGTCTTTTCGTTGAACCCAACTTACTATTATGGGTGCACACATTTGGCCATCTGGGCATCCAGTCCCATGACCTTGACTTTCTTTGACTATCTGTGACCCAACTTGCTACTTAACACCACCAAACAAAACCCTAAAATCTAACATTCATTCTTCTTCAAATTTCTTCATTGGCCTCCTCTCCAGATCTCTCCCTCCAGCCGCCATAAACCCTAGATCAAAAAAATCATCAAATCCGACTACGGAAAACCAAACCAGGATCACCCAAAAGCATACTTATCATGCATATTTGTAAGTCAGTCGTGGTTTCATACGAGAATGTGGTGGAGGAACTAAGATTCTCTTCAAATCCAAACAGCATAATGATATCTCTTCTCAAAAACATCAAATAAAAGTTTCAGTTCCAAGTATCTTGATTTTAATTATGGAAACCCTTCCTTTGTTGACATTCACCTTCATTGAGTTTTCAGTTCTTAACTTGATCGGAGTTTCTATTTAAGAGTTTCTTCGCTTTGATAATTGAAGAGGGGAGAATACAAATTCAATGTCGGGAGAATAGAAAACCCTGTATGGAACTTGCAATTGTAAATTATTTCTTCCTTCCCCTTGCAATTTCGAAATTAGGAAATCCAAATTGTGTTTCCTAATTTGGTTTGATTTCCTGTTTCCTAATCTAAATTCCACATCCAATTAGTTATTGTTCTCTAGTTTTTTTCGAATCTATTAATTTCTTCGCACAAGTTCTCATTGTTTAGTAAGTAGATCTTCGATCCAATCTATATTATAGTACTACATTAGGGTTTTGAAAATGGGTTTTTCATCTCCATCTCGAGCTAGTGATCTATCTGTACCGGCTAACAATATGGTTTCTTCTTATTATAAGAAATATATTGATCCGTCGGAACCCAAGGACCTATAAAGAGGAAAAACTATCAATCAAGCGCCAGAAAGAAGCGTTAAATGTTGCAGCTGATGCGAGGCTGAGAGAGTTGAGATCAAATGTGATCTTTAGTCCGAGGTGAAGAAACAGTCGGCGTGGGAAGCAAAGAAAGCTGAGAAGTGGATAAAGGGATTCGAAGAGTATATTCAAAAGACAAAGAGGATGGCCAATGATAAGTGTTATGGGAAACACTGATCACATATTGTGTATTGTAATAGCTTTTTTAGTGGCCCTAATCTGTAACATTTTCACATCTTTAATTCCAGTCGCTCATATTACTGGCTTGCTGCCATTATAGTACTAATATACCAATCCATGTTTTGTCTATATGGGCATCTATTATTGTGATTATCAGTTCTGTTCATGTATATTGGAATTAGGATGGGTAGCTCTAGCATGTATGTTGAAATCTCTTATCAACACACTTCTATTAACCTCTGATTTCGTTTATCTATAAATGTGGTATTTTTTGACACAACTGGCACACTATAATGACTCTTGCATGCTTAGACAAAGTAACAGTTAAATTTAATAACATGAAAACACCTTAGATCCCCGAGTAACTGATGGCAACACACCTGGTCTCTTCTCATTTTGCAATCTGATTCAAAAATCCTCAACCTCTTTGAAGCTTGTTATGTAAATATGAGGCTTGAGCTTGTTCAAAAACATGAGCTTTCTTTTTTTCCTTCCAGGCTTCCTTCTTCTTCTTAGCCAGATCAACTTCCATTATCTCTTTAATTTGTGCTAGGGTTGGGAGGGTGTTGTCGGGGAAGGGTTTTGGAGGGGGGGATGTTGGGAAAATTCCATCTAGATTCACAACTTTGAGATTGCTCAATTTTAAATGCGCTTGCATTTATGGTTCTTGCAGCAGCCTTCATTCTTGGGATATTTTTCTCGTAATTGCCAATAATTTTCTTGGAGAGCTCTAATTTTGTGTTTCTAATCTGGTAGGCTAGAACATCTAGGTGAGGATAATCAGGTTACACCTCAGTTGAGGGTTAATCTCCAAAGGTTATTCGATCCTTTGAGGAGGAAGCAATGTTTGCAATTGCTTTTTCTAGTTCCAACTTTTTTGCAACTTTAATTTTGATCTTAAATTCAGTTGCAGCATCAACATCTAAATTTCATGTAAATGACATCCTTCCCAGCTTGAACAGTTTTTTATTGTTGTGTTCTTGGTGGGAGAGCTGTTTGAAGGGTTGGGAGGTTGTTGGAATGGGACTTAGGGTGATTTGGTTGCATGGGACAAGGGGGACTTGGATGATCTAACACCCTACAAACTTTGCAAAATTTTATTCCATTGAGAGCATTAGCAAATTCAAGCGAGTGTGAAGTAGTTGTGGTTTCAAAAGCTTCAATACCAAATTTAATTTTCCTGGTAACATCAATGGTAAGTTTTACCTCCATATTTTTTTCAAATTTGTCCCTCCCATAAGCCTTTTGAGCAGCTTCATATACTCCAACTGGTCTGAGAATTCCTTGAATGTCAGGAATGATGGGTGTTGATATTCTTTTGATTAGTAACCAAATCATAACCTTTTGGAATTGTTCTTCATCAATCAGGTCAGGACCTCCTGCAGAAATACCTACCAAAACCATGAGTTTGTCAAAACTCCTCTTGTTCCTCTTTTTGTCAAAAACTCCTCTTGTTATTCATCAATCAGGTCAGGACCTCCTGCTCCGGTCGTGAGCTTGTTGGTACGTCATCAGGTTTTCGCATACCTTAGGATTTTGATATCCTGTGGTCACAAAGAGAGTAAATAAATCTGGTACTTGGGTACCTTCGTCAAATAGTAATAATAAATGCTTCTGACACAGAGGGTGGCTAAGCAGCTTTTTCAGAAAAAGTACTGAAATGATGTTTTTGACAGACGGGTATTAAAGGCGTATGACACCCTTGGAGAAAACAACCTTGAAAACCGAAAAATGGGGTGTCAAATCTCGGAAAAAACGAGGTTATTAATGCTTTATAATATTCTTCTTCCTTAAAATCTTACTGAGGTTCCTTTGTCGGTCAAAGGATCTCAGATCTAAAAAAAGGTTGGCTTGTTTTAGTATAAAACAAAGATTTTGGCGTTTTGTGGATACGCTTTTTTGAAGAAGTTTGTAGATCTGTAAATTCGCGTGTCTCTAGAAATGACGAACTCAAAAGACATGCACAAATAACAAATGAAGGAATCACTTAAAGAGTGAGGTTCACCGTTGAGTCACAGATCCCTTTGTTTCCGAAGAAGTTACAAAATGAAATTAAAATTATGTCTAAGCTCACTGTCGTGAGAAAGAACACGGTGGGCGCCAAACTATGACTACTTATTTTCTCATAGTCAATGTAATGTAAACAACTTAAAGGATCGGATGCTAGGAAGTATCGATACCTTTGTTGAACTGATGATACTAAGAAATATAAGATGAGTAAGGTCTCGACAATAACTAAGAATCTAAAGGAAAAGTAAATGCATCTAAGTTATAAAGAGACACAAGATATAAAGTGGTTCGACATTCGTCTATGTCCACAGGTAAAATAAGTGGTTGTTTTGTACTAGATTGTGGTGGTTACAAAGATATTAAACGCTTCCCAAAGTAATAGAGAGAACTCAAGTTGTAGTTGTTACTTAAGTTCTAAACATTAAAGAGTTATAATCTTAAGACTAGATCTTTCTCTCTTCTAGGTTATGAATTGAATGCCTTTAGTTTGTTGGTGAGGCTTGGTATTTATAGCACCTTCTTCCCTTGGTATATCTTTGATGCCTCTGGGTCCATCATCTTCTGATATACCTTAGGTTTCAGTGGTACCTTCATTCGCCGCGTTCTTTCTCCAGTTGAATCATGCCATCTCAGCTAACCCACGTTCCTTCGGGAACTTCCCAGCCTTTGTATGGGTTGTACCTTCATTCACATCCTGTGTCATCCAATCAGTTCTTGCCATGCCTCTTCTCTCCTCGTTCCTTGGTTCATGCGTGTAGATAAGAGTCTTGGCATTTAATGCTGATTCGTTACGTCATCTAACTCTGTCCCTTTGCCAGCTGCGCCTTGTAGATAGGACTTGTACTTTCTTCATCTCTACCGTAGAGGTCTTCTTTCTTGGGGAGAGATAAAGTTGATCTACGGAGGTACCCTTGTCCAGCGATGGCTATATAATTCAGTTATTGCGCGACCACTAAGATCGTGACACGTGCTCCACAGAATATTAGTATTCACATTTTTCCCCTTTTCTTTCATCTTCAACTGTTTGGTTTGAAGTGGAAGAAAACTTTCGTTATGCCGCCATTTTTTCACATACCGCTTGGGTGGTCCCTACATGTCCATTCATGCAATAACTTTTCCTTGGATTTCGGGCCCTCTAAATTTTTGGATTCTACAGCCGCCTATAAGAGGAGAACAAAGAGAAGGAATTTTTCCTTAACTTTTTATTCTTTTTCTTCGAACTGTCGTTCTCTTCTCTTCAAAAATTCTTCTTCCGCCGCTTTTTATTCTTTTGCGACTGCTCATTCAAGTAATTACTATTCATCATCTTCCCGTATTTGGCCGCATGTTTCCTAGTTTAGAATAGGCATTCTGTTGATTGTTGATGCTGTTGATGTTGCTGTTTTCGCTTGTATGGGAGAATAGTATTCTTGTTTCGCCTGTTTATACTATATTATAACTTGGGTTTTGCTTTGTTTTGATGCTTGATTAGGTTTTTTGCCATGATCGTAGTATGACCAAAAGTCTTGTTCCCGTGACGTGTGATGTTTTCTTTTTGTTGTAATGTAATTAAAATGTTTTCCTTAGTTGGTTTAGTGAAATCCATGCCCAAAGTACTTTAGTTTTTTCCCCTGTTTTGTTTTTGGGTGTTCTGCAAATTTCTGCTGCCATTGTTGATGGAGAAAATTCTTCTGCTAGTGTCAGTTATGATGAGGCTTCCGAAGAAACCACCAAACCAATACCCAAAGAGGATCCCCCAATTTGTGATATGTGTTGATGTCTCGAATGTTTTTGTGGAAAAAACATATAGCATGTTGTTGTTGCATGATAAGTCGAGCTTGGGGGACTTGCTAGATTGGTGACCTTCAACGTATAGGATTTGCTCCTGAGATTGAAAGGAGACCATTGATTGTCGCACGCCTTCGTTTTGGTAGCCGTATAGGGAAGGCAAGCATGGTGGCGTAGCTAGGTTGGCATGGCCAAACTTAGGGTTTCGGGCCAAAGGTTACCATGCATTTTCTGGTAGCCTTGGATGGCTAGGATTTTCTCCTGGGATTGAAGGGAAAACATTAATTATTGCACGCCTTCGCTTGGATAACCGTGTAAGGAAGGCCAGGATGGTGGTGTGGCTAGGCATGCCATGGTATGACTAGCATGGCTAGGGCTTAGGAAGGGTTTGTTTGGCTTGGCATGGTGTGTCCAAGGGTTTGGCATGGACGGTTTGGTGAGGTTAGCTTGGCTAGGGCCAAGGCAGGGTGCGGTTTGGCTTGGCATGTGGGGCCAAGGGTTTGCCATGGGAGCATGGTGCGGCTAGCTTGGCTAGGGACAAGGCTGGGTGGTGCGTTTGGCTTGGCATATGGGGCCAAGGTATGACATGACCAAGCTACTGTTTTGGGCCAAAGTTCGTTTGGTAACCTTGGACTGCTAGGATTTGCTCCTGGGATTGAAGGGAGACCATTGATTGTCGCACGCCTTCGTTTTGGTAGCCGCGAAGGGAAGGCCAGTAAGGTGGCGCTCCTAGGTTGGCATGGGGCCATGGAAAAGTGCGTTTGGAATGGAGCGGTAGGCGTGGATGGAATGGTTTGCCATTGGCATAGGGGTGCGGCTAGCATGGTTGGCATTCCTTGCCGCGGTAGGTGTGGCTGGCATGGTTTTCCATTGGCACAGGGGTGTGGCTAGCATGGTCGGCATGCCTTGGCGCGGTAGGTGTGGCTGACATGGTTTTCCATTGGCACACGGTTGCGACTAGCATGGTTGGCATGCCTTGGCGGGGTAGGTGTTGCTGGCATGGTTTGCCATTTGCACAAGGGTGCGTCTAGCATGGTTGGCATGCCTTTGCGCGGTAGGTGTGGTTGGCATGGTTTTCCTTTGGCACAGGGGTTCGACTAGCATGGTTGGCATGCCTTGGCACGGTAGGTGTGGCTGGCGTGGTTTTCCATTGGCACAGGGGTGCGACTAGCATGGTTGGCATGCCTTGGAGCGATAGATGTGGCTGGCATGGTTTGCCATTGGCACATACGGTGTGAGAATTAGGGTTTTGGCTAGTCGAAACCTTAATTAGCATTAAAAAAAAGGTACCCTGGTAATTTTATCGCAGACAAATTAAAGGGTTCAATAAATGTGCTTGGTTTGGACATTATTACTCAAGTTATGTTACGTCACTGTCTGACTAGGGTTTTACGATTTACCCCTAAGCTAAAAACCACCATCAACACCTATATTGCACTAACATCGGCATGTAAAATTATGTACCGAAAGAAGACCAATACAGAAAGAAAAGAAAATCTTTAGTGAGCCACACACTCCTTAGGCATAGTCATATGGGGTAGATATTTAGCTTCTAGATTGGTCATCCACGTCAGATAGGGCAACCTCCTAACCCCTCTGGGCCGGATGGCCAATCTAGTAGCAAAACTGCTAAAAATTCGGCGTTAAACGCTGGAACAACGCTCACAATTTAATTTTATTTTTCTCTCGTTCTTTTCCTCTCTTTTCACGTTTCTCTTTTTTTTTTCTTCTCTCTCTCCTTCTTTTCCTCCCTCTCCACGCTTCTCTCTACCTCTTTTTCTTCTCTCTCTCCTTGTTTTACTCTTTCTTTTTCTCTCTCCCTCTTTTCCTTTTCTCTCCATCTTTTCCTCTCTCCATGAGAAAAAAATATATAGCGCCGAATGGTTCAGCGTTTTGGTTACTTTTTGAGCGTCGAACGGTTCACCTTTCGAAACTAGCTGATAGTTGAACTGCGAGCACATGCTAGGAGAGAGAACTATCAACTTTTAGTGTTAACTTTTTTCCCACACTTTTTTCATGATTTGCAACACCTTTAGAAAATCTAGCAGTTCAATCTAGCTCATATAGGTTAGCCTTACTAGTGGTTGGAGATAGTTTTTCTTGGAACTGGACATCCTTCCATGTTCGGAAGTGTTACGAAGCCAAAAAAAATAATTATATTTCAATGAGAAAATTAATTTTTCTCGGTGATGTTCTCTTTTGTGGAACTAGCCTTAAAAAGATTTAATGTGAGGAAGCTCGGAAAAGAAATGTCCCAGTAACGGAGGGAGTCTGGGATAAGTAGTAGGGTCTGCATACCCTACTTGACTTTTACATTTAGCTAAATTACGATTGGTATTTTTGTAAATTACATATCTTGTGGGGACAAATGTGAAGGATAAATTAAATTTATATTCTTAATGGGCCAAATTATAAACTTGATTGATAAAAATACATCAAATGTAGAAGGCTATTATTGGGGCTGCCTATGGCTGGGTTTTTGTGGGCTATTTGGGGTCATGAAATAACAACCCATAACACCCCTTATCCATCATCTTTTATAATGTCTAATCTACCCTAAATTTGATTAGTGCTAATTAGCTTGATTAAGCTTAACTAATAAGTGTTAGTGAATCAATTAGCCTAATCAAAACATTAATTTTTTGCAAATCAAAACTTCATTGTTTTGAGTTTTGAAGAATGAAAAATGATGATTTTGGTGAAATTATTTTGAATTTTTTGAAGCTTAATGATAAAACCCTTCATCCCAAAACTCAAGATAAGCTTATAATGAACTCCCAACATCAATTTCATCAATTCAAATCCGTCAAAAATCTGAACAAATCTGGATTTTTTTGCGAGTTTCTTTGTGAAATTGTGTCGACACAACCGTAATCCAATAATTACGGCTTGGATATGATGACTTCCCAGCCATAAACAAGAACAACGGATGGGAAGTGAAGAACTTACAGCCGTTATTCAACGAGAATCTCCTGAGTCTGTTTTACGGCTGGGAATTCTTATATTTCCCGTCCGTAATTTAATCTGTAAGCTGAGAAATTTTGCATTTTCAACATGAAAATTAGTAATACTTTCATTAATTAGCCCACAATAAAACGCATTACATACTTAATAGATCCCTGTTACAAAGTTGGTTTTAATAACATCCCTTTCGATGTGTTAAGAATTCTTTGATGATGGCGAATTGAGCTTCCAAGTTGAAATCATAACCTTTCCATTTTCTCCATTTCTTCTTAGCTTGAGCCGTGACTTCTCTATCAGTATCACCTCTAAGTCGAAGTTGGCTGCACATACGGCGTAAAGCCATATATTCTTTTACTTTTTTGCGTATGTCTGAAAATCGAAGATACAATTCAACCCCTTCGCGGTTGTTAGTGTTACCTGTTTCACCACAAAAATTCTCAAAAATATTACTCCAATACAATTTACTGGCTAAACCATCTTTCTTTCATTCTTCTCCCTTATTTGGATAGCATAATACAAAATTATTGCAAAGAGATAAGTCTTCTTCCTAAGTGAAGTTGGGTTTATCCTTTAAGTACATTGCATTGAGTTTGTAGGAGTTTTAGTGGATATTATTAGTGTAGAAGGTGTGAATTTGATTTGGAGTGGGTGGTTATATGGAGATGGGAGTTATTTAAAGTTTAAATAAGAGGTTGAACAGCTAGAACCTTCTATAGATTAGTCTTCAAACGGATCTATTTTTCAAAATTCAAAAAACTAGCCGATATGATGTGGTATTCATAATTATAGGCATTTACGGCTTTAAAATTGAAGGAGATACCCATCCGTTATTCTGTATAAATTACAGGATTTGTGGTGTGTCAATTTTACGGCCAGGATGTATTTGAATGTCCAAGCCGTAATTTAGAGGTCCATTTTTTTCAGTTTTACGGGTAGGTAATCCAACCACAAACGCATTCACGGCTTGGAAACGTAGCCGTAAACCATAGGTCCTTTTTTTTGTCAGTTTTACGGATAGGAAACCCAACCGCGTATTATATAACGGCCTGGAAACGTAGCCGTAACAAATATTCAGTTAAACTTTGAGTATCCAGAGAAACACACGGCCAGGTATTTCCTAACCGTTTTCCTATAACGGCGGGGACTTTCCATCGGCGTTTCTGTGCAACTAAATTTTACAAGGATTATATGCACTTTCGGCTAGGTTATGTGAAGGATCGACCTAGCCGAAATAGCACAAAAAATTTAGTGAATATTGATTGATTCCTCAGTTTTCTTAGATTTGACAATTGTAAAGACTAACATTCATTAATAAATGCAAAGTTTTAAGAATTCATCCATCCAAATGCATAACCAAAACACAAAAAATTAAATAGACAAAGTGTATGATAGTAAATGTTCCATGAAATGAAGTAATATAATGAAAAGTAAATTGTCATTCACTTTCACTTGATCCCTCCTCAGAAGTGGCTTCCAAAAAGTCATCCAAATCATCCCTTGGCTGAGGTTCCACAACTTCTTCTATAACTAGAGATTTTCTACCTCGACCGCTCCCACCTTGAGTTGGAGCCTTTTTACCTCCACCACGTCCACCTCGATCACTTGTTACAGCACGGCTAACTTTTGAAATTGGTCCACTACCTCGACCACCTCGATCACTTGTTCCACCTTTTGAACCTCGACCACCTCGAGTACTCGTTCCACCTTTTTCACCTCTACCACCTCGGCCGGACTTTCGTTTCTTAGATTGAACTTGCTTAGGGGGGAGTGTTCGAGTCGTCGCTAGGAGAAGGATACCTGGCCCTTTTAGATCTCTTTGGTGCTTCACAGGATATAAACCTCCTTTCTCAGGGTTTATCCGGTTCTTTTCCTTGTGTTTAAACTTTCTACAGTGTTAAAAGGTCTAGAACTCTAACATCAAATTTCTACCTTCCGCTCCTCTCCAGATCGCTATCCCTCCAGCCACCATAAACCCTAGAACAAAAAGAAGAAAAAAATCAACAAATTCGACTACAGAAAACCAAACCAAGATCACCCGAAAGCTCAGAATTATAAATTGTTTCTTCATTCCACATGTGCAATTGCGAAATAAGGAAATCCAAATTGTGTTTCCAAATTTGGTTGATATCCTGTTTTTGGTCTTAATATTATTATTAGGAGTTATTGAAGCTGTTGGTTGTTTTGGTGATTAAAAAGAGATGTTTGTGGATAATTTTGTTAATTTGCATCAAAAAAAAAAGAGAGGATAATTTTGTTAATGGAGAAGTGGGAATCTATTTGGTTCTTCTTACACTCTCTAATTTCATTGAGTTTAAGAGATAATACAAACTCTTCTACGTTGGTCTATAAAAGACCTTACAAGGAAAATGTGTGGATGTCCTACACCACATATTTAGTCAACACACAACTAAATATAAAGTTGACACTCCTAATACACTCTTAACATTACATTACTCAACAATCTCCTCCTTAATGTGATGTTCTTCTACTCCTAGTAGTTCATGAAAATGTTGAAATTTTCCTTTGGAAAGTGCCTTGGTGAATATATCCTCCAATTGGTCTTCCGTCTTGCAATACTTGAAAACTATCTCACCATCTTCAACCACTTCACGAATGAAATGGTACTTGAGTTTGATATTCCTTGCTCTACAATGCTCAACCGAATTTTTGGATATAACAATTGTTGATTTTTTGTCACAAAAGATTACGGTGCTTTCTTCTTGATTTTCTTGAATGTGTTCCATGATTCTTTTTAGCCATACAACATGAGATAGAGCTATTGATGCTGAAATGTACTCCGCTTCCGCCGTGGATTGATCTACGGTTTTTTGCTTCTTTGATGCCGATGTAAATATACCTGAACCAAGAGAAAAAGCATACCCCTATGTTCTCTTCATGTCATCAATACATCCTCCCAAGTCGCTATCAAAAGAGCCAACTAATTTGACATCCAAATTTCTAGAATACATGATTCCAAAATTCATTGTTCCTTGTATGTACCTCAACAACCTCTTTGCAGCGCCAAGGTGTATATGACTAGGTGAACTCATGAACCTAGAAAGCATACTTGAAGAAAACATGATTTCGGGTCTTGTATGTGTAAGATACAACAAGTTTCCAATAAAACCTCTATAGTAAGTCTCATCAACCTTTCTTCCTCCATCATCTTTCTTGAGTTTCTCATTCACTACAAGTGGTGTTAATGTGGGGTTACAACCAAGCATAGCAAATTTCTTCAACACCTTTTCGGCATACTTTCTTTGAGAAATGAACACTCCATCTTCACTTTGATGAACTTCTATACCATGGAATTACTTGAGCAAACCCATGTCACTCATCTCATATTTCATCATCATTTCTCTCTTAAATTGCTCAATCATATAAGAATTATTACCCGTAAAAATAAGATCATCAGCATACAAGGCAACAATGAGAATAGACGTACCTTTTGTCTTCACATATAGTATAGGCTCACTCTTTCTTTTGTTGAAGTTTTATCTTCCTTTCTTCAACTTGTACACCTTATCTTCTTCTCCTTTCACCATAAAACCTTGTGGTTTTTCTACATAAACCTCTTCATGGAGTTCTCCATTCAAAAATGCCGATTTGTCATCAAGTTGATAAAGTAACCAACCTTTTTGGGAAGCCATAGCAATCACGACTGTAATGGTGTCAAGCCGAGCAACCGGTGCAAAAGTCTCATTAAAGTCAATGCCGGGTTGTTGTGAATATCCTTTTGCCACCAACCATGCTTTGTGCCTTTAAACCGATCCATCTGCATTGTACTTCACCTTGTAGATCCACTTCACACCAATAATTTCTTTGTCACTTGGTCTTGTTATTTACTCCCATGTATTGTTCTCGTCAATGACTAAAACTTCTTCTTCCATAGATCTTATCCATACTGGTTATTTTGATGCTTCTTCAAAATTTTCCAGTTCAACCGTACAATAATTGCATCTTTTATACACTTCACTCAACCTTTGTATCTTCTTTGGTGCCGATGGTGGTGATGTTGATGCACTAGTACTTGGAGACATACTTGGAGATGCGCGTTGTCTTGTGTTTGTAGGTGTTTGAGGTAGTTCTTCCTCATTTTATTCACCTTCTTCAACTTCATTTGTTGTTGAATTTTCTTGTTCTTCATCAACAATAATGGTTCTCTTCTCAATTTTACATTCTTCCCAATTCCATGAAGCACCTTCATCGAACAAGACATCACGACTTGTAATCATTGTGTTGTTCTTTAAGCTAAACAACCTATAACCTTTTGATTGGAGGCTATAGCGTAGAAGTATACATTTCTCACTTGATTCATTTCTCTTCACCTTTGGAATTTGAGAATAACACACACTACCAAAGACTTTAAGATGTCTTACCAATGGTTTTCTCCCACTCCATGCTTAAAAGGATTTTTATCCCATACGACCTTTATTGGACACCTATTCATCAAGTAGACGGCAGGGTTGATGAAACTAAAGTCTATCATATGCAACCTTCAAACTATTAGCGACCAAGTTTAAACTTTAGACAGAAATCATTTTCAAGATGGTAATATCTCATCAACTGGTTTAAGCTTTAGACAGAAACCATTTTCACCTACAAACAATTAGCGACCAAGTTTGATGCTGATTGTCAAACTTGCCACTACCAGTCTATCATCAACTGGAACTAAAGTCTAATTACTTTATCAAACCTGCAAACATTCATATCTTTTTTACCAAAGATGGAAGTGCAGAAAATCATAAGTACCCTTATATAGTATTAAGCAACAAATACACTTGTTAATAGCAAAGAATTTAAATGGTATAGCCAGTATGTTACAGGAAAGAATTTAAATGCATATGAATTGGAAAGACGCTAAGAAATACCTCAAGTAGCCCCCTTCAAGTCCAAAACCATGATTCCACCTACAAAAAAGGAAGAAGTAGTAAGAATATTTGAATCTAATAAAAGAAATAAGAATATTTAAAATTGCATGAAAGAAATAAAGATGTAAATACTGACAAAACAAAATTAAGTAGGAAGAAGAACATACAAAAATGTCTTCTCTAGATTCAATCAAACTCATTTATACCTAAACCAATAACTGATATCCGTCTTAACCCCATGGTTAATAAATCATAGAGCAATTAAGTTGTAGCCCAAGAAACCCACATTTGCCGAGAGATTTGGCTAGAGAACGCATAACAAAAAATACCCACAAAGCTCGTAAGGTATAAATCAATCTTTAACCCCGTCTTTCCAGAGCTCGTGATGTATCAGTCAACAACATCTTTAAAACAAAATTAACTAAAAAGCAAAAAAAAATCAAAAAAACAAAATACTACTATTTATAGGTGAAAATAGCTTCTGCTGATTTTGGTAATTGCATGTGTGAAGGTGAGAAACTGTTTAAACCTTAAACAAATGTACTACAAGTGAGTACTTTTAAGTTAGAGAGATCAATCTGTACAAGTACGGCCTAAACCAAGAAATGGTCGTTGTAGACTTGCTTCGGTCACAAAGAGGAGAAGAATGGGCTGGTTTTGGGGAGGGAAGCAAGGAGATTGTGAGACCAAAATAGTTGATTCTGGGAGAGCAATTAAGATTCTACAACTTGTTTTCAGAAAAGTAGGAGAGCTAGCCAGTAAGTATTCTAAGTATTGTTTTGTCTGAATGAACTTGTTGTCCAAATAGAAATAGGTAAAACATATTTATACAAGTTGTAGTAGAAACGTACCCTGGTCTCATTAAGGAGTGAGGATTAAATGGGAGGAGGTGGTAACCGTGTGCATGGACTTGATTATTCCATAAAGTGGTTAACGCATGAAATTGATTTTCATGAAACTGTTAATGTTATGGAATTGATGTTCCATAAGGTTGTTAACTCACGACTTTATGTCTCATGAACATTTTCCCACATAACTCCCGTATTTACAAGGCGCCTCACTCTTATGACACTTCCTTATGAGGGGCGTAGTGTACGCCGCACGCTGTAGACTACCAAACTAATACCCAAAAAAGATCCCCCAGTTTGTGTTGATGTCTCGAATATTTTTGGAGAACATGTAATAAGTTGTTGTGGGTTGGAAAGTTAAGTTCGGGGAACTTGCTAGCCTGGTGACCTTCGATGGTCGGGATTTTGTATCTTGAGAGGTGCGTTGAGCACCTTAGTTTCGATAGTGAGGGCCATCGTGGTGGCGCGACCAGATTGGCATGCCGTCGGCATGGCGTGGTTTGGCGTGGCCAAACTTAGGTTTTGGACCCAAAACTCATGAGGTGATTTTAGACGGCTAGGATTCGCTCCTGGGTTTGAAGGTTGTCCATTGATGGCCGTATACCTTTTGTTTTGGTAGTCGCGTGGGGAAGGCGCGACCAAGGTGTTGTTTAGACTAGGCGCGTGAGGCCAATGGTCTTCCATGGGAGTATGGCATGGCTGGGGACAACGAAAGGGGCGCTTGGCTTGGCATAGTGTGACTAGCATAGATGGGGCCAAGGCACGTGTGTTTTGCTTGGTGCTGCTAGCTTGGCTAGGTGCGGTTTGGCTTGGCGCATGGGGCCAAGGGTAGCCGTGGGCGCATAGCGTGACTATCTTGGGCTAGGTGCATTCCCAAGCTAAGGTTTTTGGGCCAAATTCATGAGGGGACTTTAGGCGTCCAGGATTTTCTCCTGGGATTTAAGAGTATCCATTGAAGCACGCCTTTGTTTTAGAAACCCTAATTAGCGCTCTTCACTACAATCGTTGTATAATTCTAGTACGGACTCTAATTTTGACGGTCCAACCCTCAAATCAACCGGAAAAGAATTTCCTATCTCCTTACGCGGGCATATTTAGGTTTTGAACTCTCTGTAGAGGAGAATACATCCCGAGAGAAAACATCAGGAAGAGTTCAAGAGGGATGGCGGCATGGCCAGGCTATCATGGAATTCCTTGGAGAAACTAGGTTGGCATGGCATGCCTTGGCGTGGATTGGCACATGGGGCCAAGGGTTTTCCATGGTCTCATGGCATAGCTAGCATTGGATAAGCGTGTGACCAAGCTAGGGTTTTTGGGACAAAGTTATGAGGTGACTTTGGGCGGCCAGGATTTGCTCCTGGGATTGAAGGGAAACTGTTGATTGGTGCATGCTTTCTCTTTAGTAGCCATGGGGAAAAATCCAGCAGGGTGGCGCGGCATGAGGTCCATGGAGAGGCATGGCGCGACTGGCTTGGTTAGGTACGTGACCAAGATAGGGTTTCGGGGCCAAAGTCATGAGGTGACTTTGGGCGGCCAGGATTTGCTCCTGGGATTGAAAGGAAACTGTTGATTGTTGAACGCATTCACTTTAGTGGTCATGAGGAGAAGGCCAACAGGATGGCGCGGTTAGCATAGCTAGGGCCAAGGTATAGTGTGATTGCCATGGCGCGGCTAGCATGGTATAGATGTGGCTGGCATGATTTGCCATTGGCACAAGGGTGCGGATAACATGGTTGGCATGATTTGGCGCGGTTGGGTGTGGATGGCATGGTTTGACATTGGCACACGAGATGTAGCTATCATAGCTAAGTCCATAGAACAGTGTGATTGGCATGACGCGGCTAACTTGGGTTAGGTGTGGCCGGCATGATTTTCCATTGGAACAAGGGTGCGTCTTGCATGGTTGGCATGCTTAGGCGTGGTTGGGTGTGTCTGGCATGGTTAGCCATTGGAACACGAGATGTGGCTAGCATAGCTAGGGCCATGGTCGGTGCGATTGGCATGGCGCGGCTAACTTGGGCTAGGTGTGTCTGGCATGATTTGCCATTAGCACACGAGATGTAGCATAGATAGGGCAATGGCATGCTGCGATTGGCATGGTGCGACTAACTTATACTAGATGTGGATGGCATGATTTTCCATTGGCACACGAGATGTGTCTAGAATAGCTAGGGCCATGGGACGCTGCGATTGGCATGGCGCGGCTAACTTGGGTTAGGTATGGCTGGCATGATTTGCCATTGGCATACGAGATGTGGCTAGCATAGCTAGGTCCATGGCACGCTGCGATTGGCATGGTGCGGCTAACTTAGGCTAGGTGTGGCTAGCATGATTTTCCATTGGCACATGAGATATGGCTAGAAAAGCTAGGGCAATGGCACGGTGCGATTGGCATGGCGCGGCTAACTTTGGATAGGTGTGGCTGGCATGATTTGCTATTGGCACACAAGATGTGGCTAGCATAGCTAGGGCCATGGCATGCTGCGATTGGCATGGCGCGGCTAACTTAGGATAGGTGTGCCTTGCATGATTTTCCATTGGCACACGAGATGTGGCTAGCATAGCTAGGGACATAGAACGCTGCGATTGGCATGTCGCGGCTAACTTGGGATAGGTGTGGCTGGCATAATTTTCCATTGGCACACGAGATGTGGCTAGCATAGATAGGTCCATGGCACGCTGCGATTGGCATGGCGTGGCTAACTTGATCTAGGTGTGGCTGGCATGAGTTTCCATTGGCAAATGAGATGTGTCTAACATAGTTAGGGCCATGGCATGCTGCGATTGGCATGGCGCGGATAACTTGGGATAGGTGTGGCTCGCATGATTTGCCATTGGCACACGATATGTGGCTAGCATAGCTAGGGCCATGGCACGCTGCGATTGGTATGGCGCGTCTAACTTGGGATAGGTGTGGCTGGCATGATTTTCCATTGGCACACGAGATTTGGCTAACATAGCCAGGACCATGGCACGCTGCGATTGGCATGACGCGGCTAACTTGGGCTAAGTGTGGCTGGCATGATTTTTCATTGGCACACGAGATGTGGCTAGCATATCTAGGTCCATGGAACGCTGCGATTGGCATGGCGAGGCTAACTTGGGCTAGGTGTGGCTGGCATGATTTTCCATTGGCACGTGTGAGAATTAGGGCTTGGTTTGTCTAACCCTAATTTGAAAAATATACCCTGGTAATTATTTAGAGACACATTAAAGGCTTTTATTTAATGCGCTTAGTAAATGCTTGTTTTAAATGTCTTCTAGGGTTTAGTGTTTTACGATTTTAACCCTATACTGAAAACCAAAATCAACAATTACGAACACCAAAAAATAGGATTTCACGATTCTATACCTTGCATTTTTTTTTATTATGACCACAAAGTTTCAGGATAACTGTTTCAATGTTCATGAGATTCAAATGTCGCAGCCATTTTTGACTCCCACAAATTAAATCAGCTAAAGTACAATAAGAATACACAAATAAACATAATTTTTCTGATTAGGAGAAATCAGACCCATGCATAAGAGAATATCAGATATATCACCTAATATATCCACGATATCACTGGGTGTTGATTTGCAGCCATTATAATCCCAGAAGCATCGTTGGCATTAGAAAAACCAAAAATCACCATTAATAACTGAACATCAAGTATAAAGACCTGCAAAATTCTCTATCACAACATCGCAAATCCAAAACGAACGAAAAAACATAGAGATCAGCACTAACTCATACTTAATAGAGAAATTCATTCATATACCTCAATGAAAATCAACAGATCAATTTTCAAAGGAGAGCCTCAATGAAAGTCACCGCAGCAGTATTCAAAATAGAGAAGCAGTGCAAATCGACTATACTTTTCATTATATCTGCAAAATAAACAACAATCAACGTAAGCATTATATCTGCAAAAGAAACAACAATCAACGTAAGTAAGTATCCATAAACAAAATAAGACAAAGAATGAAAAAAACAAAACAAAAAGGAGCAGAGAAACGTCGACAATTTGTTTTTTATGTGGCTTGCTTTTGCAAACGTTTATACATTTCCAAGAAAATTATTTTTGGAATTAATATCTTATATTAACCAAGAAAATGTGTAAAGATTTATCCTTTCTAAAAAAGGACAACTTTGTTTATTTTTTGACACATTATTTTATATTTTGGTTCTTTTCTCTTTCTGCAGATCCATTTAGGAAATCTTTTCATTATTGAGTAAATTTAGGAAAATATTTTAGATTATCGTCACTTTTGGTTTGTTATGGAATGTATTTTTTTTCAATAATTTTAGTATACAAAATCTGGGGCATATTAAAATATAATCAAATTAAAAATCCACCTTATTTAATTAATTTTATTTTAATTATGGTACTAATAAAATTAAGAAAAGTAACGTGGAAATGATGTTTACTAATCATTATTTGTTTGCTCGATTTTTTATAAGCTAATCAATATGTGCTCCCATTTTTTCTGTTTCAAATTTTAATGATTTGTAATTTTTTTGTATGCAAGAAGGATCAACAATAAAGTTGTTCAGAAGAGAGACGTATTATACGTTCGAAAGGTTAGTACCCACGATTAATTTAATCTTTGTTTTTATTAATGTTTTCATCACTGGATGTGTAATCACCGTGAATAACTTATTCGTTAGCTTCCAAAAAAAAATAATCGCAAGTATTTCTCTTACCCGTAGTTTGGAGTTGTAATTAGGCAGATTTTATTACAAAAACTGTAAATGGACATTGGACATTGGATGTTTTTTTTAATCCATATGGTTGATCTAATTTTATGATGATACTAGGTCTTATCCCGTGCCGTAACGGCACGGGCATAATTTTTATTTAGTTATGAATTTTCCGACATATGAATATCAAATATAATATGTATTAATATCAGGTTTACCCTTCTTATCGTTGCAAAAGTAAAGGGAAACCCGATAGATATTTTTATTCTTCACTTCACATCCTTTCTAGCATTTTCCGCCTTGACATCCTCCCATACTATGTCTCTCCTTTTTCGAGTTGTATCCTCAATCCAACAATGAAAGTATATCGAAACTAATTTTTACATATTTTGTCCCCAAAAAAATATATTATTTGATATGTTTTTTTGGTTTAAAAAGATATCTTATCGATCTTTTGAAATGGTATTACCTTTTTGAATATTTTTTATATTTAGTAAATGGTGTTAGGATGTTCATGGAAAATATGAACCTACTATGCGCCCGACAACATAGCACCGATTGTGGCCCCTCTTGGCCACCTGGGGATATGAGGTGTGTGGTTTTAATCTAAAAGGCCTCAGAGCTACGTAAGGAGATTCCCAAGTTTATTAAGCTCAACATGTACTCCTCTTTATTCCATGTGGGACTATCCATAGCTATAATTAAGTGGTTTATCGTGCCACATACTCCAACAATCTCCACCTTGAAGATATTAAACCACTTCACCAGTCCAATCAGACTTCACCATATGATTACCATTTGTATATGCTAGGATTATTGTCACTATGTGACCTACAATCTTACTTCACCTTGAGTTAATGAGAAGGAAAGCACCAACTCCAGATTGAGCATTTACTTGCCCACATAGAACCCTACTACTTTAGAGTTAATGTGTGAGACACTAACTCCACCTTGAGCGCCAGTTCATCCTTGAGCATTGCATTTTCGATCTAGAACCCTGGTCCACCTGAGTTAATGAGTGAGACAATAACTCCGCCTTGAGCGCCAGTTCATCCTTGAGCATTGCCTTTTCGATCTAGAACCCTGGTCTACCTAAGTTAATGAGTGAGACACTAACTCCGCCTTGAGCGCCAGTTCAACTTTGGGACTTGCCTTCTTCACCTTGAGTCTGATTTCACTTGCGCCCTAAACCGGGTGACATCCACAACCACTTCAACGTTCGAACAGTAGCCCCAACCACCGGTTCTGATACCAATTGTTAGGATCTTCATGGACCATCAGACACTACTCAGGGCCCAACCACATAACACGAAACCCCACTTGACCACCTTGGGATAAGAGGTGTGGGGTTTTTAACTAAAAAGCCTCGGTTCTATGTATGGAGAAGTCCAAGCTTATTGTATGTTCTTACTATTTCAATGATGATGACATACTTAAAATCTAATTCTTTCACTTAATATATTATACTTTAAAATGTTAAGTCATTTCCGATGGTAATCATTTTACCTACATACGATGTAGTTCTAGTTTTTCAAAATTCCCATAAATATTATGTACGTAATTCAATTTGGAAGGAAGAGTTCACCGAATGGAATATAGGTAATGGCTTGTCCTTTCGTAACATTGTGGCCTTTTCAACATACTTGGATCCAGAGTTGGTAAAAATCACTGAATTTATGGGTTCTCGGGCGAGAGTAATCTAGGTATGGCCTACCTCCCATAAAACTGCTAATAGATGTCCACATCAGTTTTAGTTGAAAATCCCACGATATCGGATAACCACAATGACTAAGTGGGAACAGTATTGGCAAATATTAGGTCCTTAAAAATGGTATTAGAGTCGACCAAGGGTTACATGTCGAGGGCAAAAGAGTATGCTTGACGGATTGAACATATTTCAGAGTCTCATGAGTGAGAAAAAATGCCAGAGTCTAGGATTGAACATATCCCGTACCCGAGGACGGCTCCAAATTAAGTTGGAATAGAGGTAATGGTTTGTCATTTGCTAACACCGAGACCTTTTCAGCATAATTGGCTTCGTAGTTGGCAAAAAATCTTTATAATTAAGCATGATCGGTATTGAGTAATCTTGGGATGGGTGACCTCTTAAGAAGCTGTTGCTAGATGAACGCAGAGGTTACCATTGAAAACTCAATACTATCAGATGAACGCAGTCGGTAGAGGGAAGGCCATTACATTCTACGACATTA
The DNA here is from genome assembly GCA_023529315.1 of Papaver bracteatum. NCBI lineage: Eukaryota > Viridiplantae > Streptophyta > Magnoliopsida > Ranunculales > Papaveraceae > Papaver > Papaver bracteatum. The sequence continues at coordinate 2,578,488 of JAJJWX010003506.1, forward strand.
TGCCTCCAAATGTGAGGTTATTTGTTGCATAAAAATAATAAAATCATGATTAGTTAGTAAGACAAATCATTAAGTAATTAACCTAATAACAATAAACTTTGCTATCCATAATCATTGAATAAAAATAACATTAAACCATTTATCAAGAAATACGTGAGGCGATGCGAAATTACTCAGTGGGCACCAATACTTGCCACCGTCATTATGGTCCACTTATATAATTGTTATCCAATTTAACTAAGTTTGATGTTGCTTTTTTTCATTCAAAAAAGATATTTTGAAAACATTTTGATGGCAATATTTTTTAATCTTAGTGTTTATTAAAGATTTCATAAAGTGTATACTTCCAAAATTTATCAATTTGTAAAGTGGGGAGAAAGAGCTTTTAAAAGCTTCAAAAGCAAAAGCTATAGTTCACCCTAGATTCATATTTTATTTTCCAATTCTATCCCATTTTGTTTATAATTGACAACAATTATCCTTGAATCTATATATGATCACCATTTTTTATTTTTTATTTTTTATATTCTTTAAAGATAATTATTTTTTATTTCCAAACTACATTTTATGTTATATCATATCACTAAAATATACTTTTATTTTCAACGATAAATACTAAGAGATTATGGATTTTTAAAAAGTGGTTCAGAAAAATAATACTTTTTAGTAATAATACTAATTAGTAAATTTAATATTACATGTGTACGTACTCTAATAGTAGAAAATTTACTTACTTTACGTACTATAAAATAGAATAGACAATTTTTAGAAATATGTCTGCTTTTGTCATTTTCTCACTAATTATAGCTGAACATGATATTTTCAGAGATATGTCTGTTTTTTAAAATAGTTTTAGCTTTAGTTTATAATTTGCAACCGTTCAATTGTTTTTTTTTATAAAGCTCGGCACAGTAACTTACATCGGCGACCAATTTTTTTTTTACATAGCTCCGCACAATAACGTATATCGGAAAAGCACTTTTGTGAAGATCGCAGCAATACCAAACTAATTCTAAGTATTAGCTAATAAAAATATACTTTTATTATCATCATTAGTAGAATAATATATATATTATCTTTTTTAGTTTGACATTTAATTAATAGACTATTTATTATGAAGAATTATGGACCCTTAATGACATGATAACTTTTGTCCATTAGATGCATTTCTAATCTCAATCACAACCATCACCTATGACAAACGATTACCTCCCTAGATTTATCTCTTGTGAGGAAAAATTTGACCGCCACTTACATAAGCAAAGTTATCCGAACTGTGCTTTATATTCTTGATGATAATAATAAGAAAGTGAAGTAACAAAGTATTAGTATTGATTTTGCTTAATGGGATTGCATAAACAAAACATAAAGTGTTCCATTATATGAGTTACGGGAAGATCCAGGTCTCTTGTACTTGTTCCTTAGATTAGTGGTTATTTATGTGTTTATAGGGCTTAACCCGTGCTGTAACTAATATCTACTGATATTATTAGATTAGTGATTCATTCGACCTTCGCCACCGCTTCCACAACCTACTATCGCAACTAATATCTATTGATATTTTTTCTGTTTTTATCAAAATTATTTATTAATAGAAGAAATACAAATTTATTAATTTAACTAAGAGAAATTTTATAATGGAAGAAATTAATAGATTATTTATTATGAGCAATTAGTGAACAAACATTATTATGAGGAATTAATAAATCATTTAATATCAATTAGTGTGGAACACTAATTAGTTAGGTATTTATTATATTAATCATTTACTATATTTATTATATTAGATTTCCATTAATGGGTCATTAAATGTTAGTTTTATGGGACAAATTACAACCATAAATTTATCAATTGGGATATGAAATCTTGGCCATCACTTACACGTGCGAGATGAGGGTGTGGTCAAGAGAACTACAACCGTAGATTTATCTTTGTCCAGACAAATCCTGACCACCACTAACAAAGGCCAACTTGTCCAAACCCTATTTTATACTAATGATCACGATGAACATTGCATATTTAATTTTATCATGATGAAATCGTTTTTTTTTTTTTTTTTTGGTAATGTTGAAGTTGTTTATATTTGTTTTGTTATACTTCCAAGATTAAATAAGATTCAGTAAATTTAGGTAATTATTTCTAAAATGTGATTGGCCAAATAATATTTCGCGGGCCTAAAAGATTCTCCTGATTATTAGTAAAAAAAATACTTAAGATTTAGCTATCTTATTATTGGCAAAAAAATATTTTCCTGATTTTTCTTTGTTTAAATTTAATAATTTTTCAAAAATAAAAAAAAACTGGTGGGGCCATAATTAACGTCGATCTCCGGTGAATGAGAGCGCTCGAAAAAAACTCTGTTATTATATAGAGAATTAAACTAGATTTACTACTGACAATTCAGTTTAGTGTCAGCATTTGGTGCTTCACTGACTAGGATTGCGATTCAAAGTCAAAATCACCTCAATGTTACCGGCCAGGTCCCTTGCCACCCACCTAGCTCGCCTGAACTATTTTCATATCAAATTTACACCCTCGAAGAAGATAAAATCAATTCACTTAAACTGATAAAGTTAAGGTTAGAAAAAAAACAAACAACCCATCTGTATGACAAAATATTGGTTAGGAAGTGTGAGACAATATAACCGTAAACATATTTTCGGCTAGGAAAGTGACAACATGGTTTGGAAAAAAGTGTTGTAGTGAGGAAATTACCAGCCGAAATGTTCATCACTAAAACATTTTATGCATACACAGAACTACTTACGGTCAGGGAAGTCTCATCCGTAGAGAAAAATTCACAGTTGGGATATCTAATTTTCCTAGCCGCATGTGCCCTTAACGTCTGGGAGTTCTTAATGTCCCAACCGTGAGCACAACATTACGGGTAGGACGATATGATATCCTAGTCGTGGTCGTCTCACAAACCTATTTCGGAACCCTAACTTCATCAATCTAACATATTTTTCCAATCTAGCACTAAATAACTAGTGGTCTTTTCGATTCTTAACTAGTAGGATCCATTCGAGGAGGATTCGTTGGTGTTTGAATAGATTCGTTCATTATATATCCATTAAATTAAATAGAACAACAATAACTTACCCTGTTTCTGAATCATGGTTCAGTCGACCTGATCTTGTCACCCTTGATCTTGTTGCCATCTTGATAATCAACTAGAGTAGAATCAAATCAACTTGAGTTGTCTGAAGAATCAATGGAGAAGAGCAGGATATTGGTTTAGGTTTTGGAGAGTGTTTTTGAGAAGAAGAAGAGAGAAAAAGAGTAATTTAATGTGATAAAATAGTTTTGATTTAGGAGATTTTTGGTTTTGATTTAAGATTATGTTTTGATATTAATTAATTTTATAAGAAAATAGCAAATCTGACTTTTGAGTCACATAAGGTCCCCTATCAATTTTTGACTAGCCAAACCATATTAAGCCCCCTGTTTATGAGTAAAAATCGTTTCTGCCGATTTCGGTAAATTCTGTAGGTGAGTGAGAAACTGGTTTAAACCCTAAACAAATGTGCTACACATGAGCACTTTCTAGATTCGAGAGATTAATTTGTACAAGTCTGGACTAAACCAAGAAATGGCCGTTACAGACTTGCTTCGGTCACAAAGTGGAGGAGAAGGGTTGATTTGGGGAGGGAACCAAAGAAAGGTGTTGAGACCAGAATAATTATGGAAGAGTAGTGTCTCGACTTATATCAGAAAGTGAAAGCTTCGGAAGCTTGCAAGAGATGAAATCTTTTTGGAGAGCTTGCAAAGTTTCCTTTTCTGAGAGTTTTGTGTTTTTCTCCTGACCGAGACTTGTTGTCTGGTGGAAATACACTAGGCCAAATGTTGGATTTCGTGACGGTTCATAATTTTATTTGGTGACTGTTTTAGATAAAAGCGTCACAATAAGTTGGTAGTCATATTTAGCTGATGTTTACTAGGGATACCGTCATAAATTGATAATATATTCTGTGACGCTTAACAAAACTGTCATGCCAATTATTTAATGTGACGTTTATAGACAAAAACTGTTATAATAGAATGACTATACGGTGACATTTGTAAACCGTTACATATGTCTAATGTAATGACGGTATCAGTCAACCGTCATGAACTTATTAAATAAAAGGGAACATTATTTAAATACCCTTATTAGAGGGCTCCTTCCAAAGTACCCTTATCATTTTTTACAAATATCCCTAGACATGAAAAAGCCCAAACCCGAATTAGAAGATTACCAAAATATCCTTCAAATAAATATAAAGATTCGGGAGAAAAAAGTAATAGTCGGCCATTACTTCATTTCTGTTCTTATCTTCTTCTCCACTCTCTTTCCTCTCTCATTCCAGATCGGAAAAAAACTGAAAAATTCAAGAAAAAAACTGAAAAAAAACTGCAACGAATCGACTGATTTATATTCAGAAGAACAAACGAAGGTAATCAAAGACTTTGTGTTTGAATTAAGTTTGAATTTCAATTTTTAGGGTTTAATACATGATTTATCTTCAAAAAAAGAGTTAGATTCATTTGAATTCAGTTTTGATATCTCCTGAAATAGTTCGATACTTATATATCCTAGATCCAAACTAATTTTCTTTGATTTTGTTGCATGAAAGAAAACAAAATCAACTGATTTTTTGATGTTCGATACTTATATATCCTAGATTCAAACTAAGTTGGTGATATTGATACTAATTTCATTCAATTTGATGTTGCATGTGATGAAAAGACAAAATCGAACTTCTTTTGTTGGTGTTTCAGGAATCAAATGCTTCTGCTGGGAAAAGAAATCAGTAAAGGTACTATAGTTTTGAATCTCTAGAATCATTCTATAGTTTTTTAATCTTTGCAATCATTCTATAGGAACTGTAGTTTTGAATCTCTGCAATCATTCCATTATGTTGAATTAGAATTGTATTTTTGCTACAGATTTTGGAGAGACAACATGTACTAGTTTCCTTCATATTTGGAGGCAACTTATGCTAGTTGTTCTCGTATTTGGAAGCAACTGGTAGTAGTTTGGCTTCATATTACGAGTCAGTTGTGCATTTATGCATAATAAGTTGAAAACTAGTACTTGTTGTATGTTGTTGAATGCAATGGAACATGTTAAATGGTTCTGAAGACATCCTGTACTACTGAAGTTATGCTAGTTGTTTCCATTATGTTCTGAAATGAATTGTGCTTTTGGAAGCAACGGGTACTAGTTTCCATTGATTAATTTCATTAGTTTGTCGTTCTTAATCAAAATGAATACATTGTGCAGTTTCAATTTTGCTTCATATTTTGTATGTATTCCATTGTTGTCATTCTTAATCAAACTGAATACATTTTTCTTCAGATTATGCGTGTATTCCGTTGTTAATTTTATTATAGGTTACGTCTATAAAAATGAACTCAATTAGTATATTAATTGCTTGTTGATGTTGATTTATGGCTACAACATTTTGACATCTTGTTTAGTGTTAGGGTCTTGGTTTTTGAAACTTTGCAATTGCATCTGCATTGTGGCTTCAGATATAGAGATAAGTATATTTTCAATTGCAATCTGACTGTCTCCAGTTATGGGGAGGCAACTTGTGCTAGTTTCTCCCCTGTTTTTAAACAACTTTATAACAGTTGGTTCCATATGTGGAAACACAAATTCTGCTAGTTTCTCCCAGAATTGGAATCAACTTGATCTAGTTTATCTCAATTTCCTATGGAAACTTGTGCTAGATTTCATTACTTAAGAAAAATAATTTAATACTGACTATTTCTTTTGTGTGTTTGAAACATAACAGTTGTAGCTGTTAAGAAGACGTGTGTTTTTATATGAAGAAGTTGAGTTGTAGCCTTGGAATGGAAGTGAGCCACGAAGAAGTGGTTTCTAAAGTAAACAAGAAGATGGTCAAGATAGATTACAACTGATGAATGGAAGATTCGTAAAGAAACATACATGAGTTTGGATGCGAGATGGATTGTAAATATACATCTACAATATTGTTTGTGTAGTTATAGTATTACTGAAATGACTTTCAGCATGAATGACTATATATTTAGTTGAAAACATGAATGACTGAATGTTTTGATTGGATATAGTATTGTTTTAATGTGAACGCGAATACGCTATTATTATATGATTACGATTGCAGGTACGAAAAAAAGTGATGGATAAAATACAAACAAGTCTTGGTAAAAAAAAAAAAAAATTGCTGTTTCCAAATTTGGAAGCAACTAGCACAAGTTATCTCAAGAAACGGAGGCAACTTTAAGTTGGTTTCAAACTGGAGGAAACTTTCTTTAAGATGGTTTCAATAAAACAGAGCATTGAGCAAATATTCTTATTTAGGAAAAACTAAAACTTAAAAAAGAACATTCACAAAATGTAGCAAACTGAAAAAAAAGTGTTTAGAATAACTAAAATATAACACTAACAAAGTAACAACTGGAAAATCAATACATAAGAATACTTTATTGGATGTTGAACATAATCCTGAGAAGTATGGAATACTGGTGATTCCACCAGATATGATGGCTAATGGATGATGAAACATTGAGAATTCTCTTCAAGTTATTCGGAAACCAGCGCCAATTATCACCATCTTTACCAGGAACAACTCCAAATCTACCTATAAAGTCTCTGCAAAGAAAAAGAAATAAGAAAAACTTAAAATAAGAATAAGTTGCTAACAAAAATGAAGCTAACCTGACCAAGTTATCTCCAAATTTGGAACCAACTAGATCAAGTTGTCTCCAAATGTGAAGGCAACTACTCCAAGATGTCCCAAAAAGAAAAAATATACACAAATGAGTGAACCTGGCGTGAGTCGAACACACATCTTCTGACATGAAGTCAGTCGCGCTACCATTGCACCACAGATTCATCGCAACTATTCTAATGTACATGTGCAAAGATAATTTCAATTACTTCTCAGAAAAATGGAGTCAACTAGCTCAATTTTCCTCCAAATATGAAAGAAACCAGCTCAAGTTGCCTCCAAACCTGGAAGCAACTAGCTCAAGTTGCCTCTAATCTGGAAGCAACTAGCTCAAGTTGCCTTCAAAAGTGAAAGAAACTTTCCTGGCTTGATGCTAGAGTACATAGAAGTTAAAAAAATATTTTAGCACTAATAAAATGTACATGGGAATATCTTAGTTCAAACAGGGAGCAGATCATAATTTGAAGAATCAACCCCTATTTTGCTTCTTGCATCTTCTGTTTTCTTGACAAAGTTTGTGGCTTCGGAAGTAACATGTTACATCTCAATAAATCTACACAGATGATATGTATACGGCACACTTTATCACTCGCATCACAGGTTTGTCAACGCAAAATGACATACAAAATCACATCCAAATAGATATACTACAACTACGGATATATAAAACTAGACAGATGTTCATGGTCTGTAGCATATACATACATAGTAGTTTCCGCGCGTCCAACACAAGTTCATATTGTCACTCGCAATTAACCCCACTACCAACACCATTGCTGCAAACACATAAATCACCACCGCTGCCACCCCACTACTGCAAACACATCAAGCACTTCTATAACAAAAATAATAACCATTAATCATACCGCTGCAACAACAGCTACCATCACCACCACTACAAGATGTAGAAGTACAACTACAACTACAATATGAAAACATTTGTACATCAAAACGTATATTCATTATTCTGCATCTAAATGAATCATAGACCTACCAGATTACACATCCATTTACAGAAACATGATTTATTAAAAATCTAATCGGGTAAAAAAGAAAAGAAAAAAGTGTACAATTTGGTAAAACAAATGGAACTAACTATCCCAAGTTGTCTTTAAAAACGGAGGCAACTAGCTTAAATTGTCTCCAACAAAAGAGTGGGAAGGAACAAGTTGCCAAAATTAATAGAGCCGTCTATCACAAGTTATCTCCAAATTTGGAAGCAACTTGTTCAAGTTGTCTCCAAACTGAAGGCAAGTTGCACAAGTTGTCTCCAAATTTGGAAGCAACTAGTTCAAGTTGTCTCCAAACTGAAGGCCACTTGTACAAGTTTTCTCCAACAAAAATGTACAGGAACAAGAGACCTAAAAAGTATATATAAGTGAGTGAACCTAGCGTGATTCGAAAACACATTTTCTGACATCGAGTCATTCGTGCTACAGTTGCACCAAAGGTTCTGTGCTGACAATTTATTACATAATATTATATCAACGACCAAGAGAAGAAGATACCATAAGTAACTTGTATGCAACTGAATTTTTATCTTTCAATAAATTGCAAGAAAACATAGCAAAAGTCTTTTGGTAGGGGTCAGTATAAATCTGTCCAACAAAACATCCGAAGCAGCTACTAAAGACTGATGGTCAGTAACATTGCTCTTCATAGTCAAAGAGTGATAGCTCAGCAACATAGTTGGCGAGGCACTCCAACAGAAATAATGAAGCATGTATAAATCACCAGTCTAAAGCACTATTAGTTAATTAATGAAGACGATAGAAAATGATAACATAGAAGAAAACAATCAACCAAACTAATATAGTACATTACGAATTCCCCCAACCTAAGAAACAATCTTCGAACTGAACTTGACAAGATGCGGTAAAAGAAGCGACAAACACATGGAAAATATGAGTTTCAAGGCCCGAATAAACAGAAACTGATAGATCTTATATACATATATTTTAGTATTTGGCCTATTGTAAGAAACTTGCACAAGTTGTTTCAATAATTCCAGACAGCTTAAGCAAGTTGTCACCAAAATCAGGGATTCAGAAGGAAACTATAAAGTGTAAACATCAACTTTAGTAGTCCCTTTATTCAGAAGTAGAAAAACATCTGACCACGTATAAACATACGATAAAAAGGCACATCAAAAAGGAAGAAAATGCATACCAAAAACACATAAAAAAAATAATGGAGGCAACTAGTTCAAGATCTGGCCAATTATGGAGGCAACCAGTCCAAGTTATCTCTAGATACGGAGGCAACGAGCATAAGTTGTCTCCAAATCTGGAGGCAAGTAGGTAACGAATCGGAAATGATATTTAGACCACTAAAATATAGTTGCTACTTTAATTTATATGCTAAGGAGATACAGCGCGTCAGCGCCCTGGACAGGATTGCTTGAAGTATTTATCAGCATTGACGATGGCGATTCCTCGAAAAAATACATCCTTGTAACTTCTAATTTTGTAGAAGGTTTAACTACAAAATGTTCATATAGAATCAAAGAAGATTTTGTCAAACCAGTGCGTGAGCTAGTTTTCCATCAATTCTAAAATACAATTACTTGATTATTATTTGAGTACGAGCAATTGCAAACAATTATAATGAGTGTTAGAGTAAGAATGCTCAGACTGGGAGGCCATTACCAGGTAAGCCATCTATGTTGCCTTTCCACTGATCAAGGATAGTTCCTTCAAATTGATCATTCCAGAACTGCAATAATCAAAGAGACTCTCTTGTAAATAAAAGATGGAGTTAAAATGGTTACTATTAAACGCACTTAAGTTATTACTGTATACTATAACTATGACAACTACACCACGAAGTGGAATTTCTTGTTCAGGGAAGTCAGATTAGAAATTACCTCTAGTAGAAGAAGAGGACAAGATATACTACTAAATGAACATATATTACAAAGACTTTCTAACAATCAGTAAAACCTAGGAAGCAAGAAGTTAGAGTAAAACAGTCCTTTAATGCAATTAGCAGTTTTTCTTTCTGACAAACAAAACACCTTTAGCTTAGTTAACCAGATCCTCATAGCAGTAAGGGATTGAAGAACAACAAGAAGAAAAGGTAATTACATATCATTCCGACCATTGGTTTTTAAAATGAAGGTGATGCGTACACCTCAAGGTGCTCCTTTTACTTAATAAGAGACATATCTTTCAAGCTGACAACACGGCACACATTTTTAGCTTTGAGAATATTGCCACTAAACTATCATTAGTCAATAATTTGTCATGGGATGACACTTTAAGTCTTCTAGAAATTATGCTACTTTCCATATTTTCCAAGCTTATTTAATGTTGTTGCTTTACGGTTCGAGGCATAAACCTTGTGTCCACCTTGAGGCAGTACATCACCTAATCAACGAAAAGAGGAATGCACTTAAATCATGTCCCACTTTCCAAAGACGAAGAGACACTACTGTCCAAATTAAACACTGCACCTACTGTGTGAAGCTACAGTTTGCAAAACAGACAGACACTATTGTCTCACCAAAATTGATATACTAGGACTGCTTGAAGCTACAGTTTGCAAAACAGACAGACACTACTGTCTCACCAAAATTGATATACTAGGACTGCTTGTGGTTATAATATGATGAAGATTAACATATCATTGTCTCTTGTTCCACATTTTGAACAAGTTTAAATACGACCAACCTACATGAATTTCTAATATCAACATTTTGACCTAAAACTGCTCTAACAACGGTCTTGAAGATTTGAACATTTATCTCATCAAAAATCGTATTTTAAATCTCTAATTCTCAATTCCAATCCTTAGAAAATAATTCATGAAACAACCAAATCAAAGCAAAATGTAAATTTGAAAAATGATAGTAACTCATACCGGAAAATGTAGCATAATCAAATCTCCACCACCACCTAAACAACCAGAGTCGTCACTATCTTCCTCACCAATTCCATCATCCCACTCTCACCCCCACCAACAACAATAACAACAACTAGTTAGAATACCACCATTACCAACATAAAATTAAACCAGAAAAGAAAGAAATCACCTGAATCCCCTTTGATATCCTACTAAATGAACATATATTACAAAGACTTTCTAACAATCAGTAAAACCTAGGAAGCAAGAAGTTAGAGTAAAACAGTCCTTTAATGCAATTAGCAGTTTTTCTTTCTGACAAACAAAACACCTTTAGCTTAGTTAACCAGATCCTCATAGCAGTAAGGGATTGAAGAACAACAAGAAGAAAAGGTAATTACATATCATTCCGACCATTGGTTTTTAAAATGAAGGTGATGCGTACACCTCAAGGTGCTCCTTTTACTTAATAAGAGACATATCTTTCAAGCTGACAACACGGCACACATTTTTAGCTTTGAGAATATTGCCACTAAACTATCATTAGTCAATAATTTGTCATGGGATGACACTTTAAGTCTTCTAGAAATTATGCTACTTTCCATATTTTCCAAGCTTATTTAATGTTGTTGCTTTACGGTTCGAGGCATAAACCTTGTGTCCACCTTGAGGCAGTACATCACCTAATCAACGAAAAGAGGAATGCACTTAAATCATGTCCCACTTTCCAAAGACGAAGAGACACTACTGTCCAAATTAAACACTGCACCTACTGTGTGAAGCTACAGTTTGCAAAGCTACAGACACTTTGTCTCACCAAAATTGATATACTAGGAGACAGAGACACTACTGTCTCACCAAAATTGATATACTAGGACTGCTTGTGGTTATAATATGATGAAGATTAACATATCATTGTCTCTTGTTCCACATTTTGAACAAGTTTAAATACGACCAACCTACATGAATTTCTAATATCAACATTTTGACCTAAAACTGCTCTAACAACGGTCTTGAAGATTTGAACATTTATCTCATCAAAAATCGTATTTTAAATCTCTAATTCTCAATTCCAATCCTTAGAAAATAATTCATGAAACAACCAAATCAAAGCAAAATGTAAATTTGAAAAATGATAGTAACTCATACGGAGGAAAATGTAGCATAATCAAATCTCCACCACCACCTAAACAACCAGAGTCGTCACTATCTTCCTCACCAATTCCATCATCCCACTCTCACCCCCACCAACAACAATAACAACAACTAGTTAGAATACCACCATTACCAACATAAAATTAAACCAGAAAAGAAAGAAATCACCTGAATCCCCTTTGATATCCATCACCAATTTAGAACTACGGAGATTGAGTTTCAATTTTTATCACGAAAAACAAATCGAGAAATATAATCGATCTCATTTCTAGATCTGTTTGTTCTTGGTCTGGCGGCGATGGAGATATTAATACTGGATGTTGTAGTTGTTGTGCTGGTGTTGGTGTTGGTGGTGCGATTTGGAAGGAAGTGCCGGTGGTGATCGAGATGGTGGCGGTGGGTTTAGGAAGAGGAGGACATTGTGGCGGTCTGGTTTCTTCTGATAGTTTTATCGAACAAATGAAGAAAAACAAATGAAATAAGTAAAAGGTTAAAATAGGAACTCAACTAAATATTGTTTGTATTGGACTTATTTTCTTACCATTCAAGGGTGTTTGTACAAAGCCCATGGATAGTAGGGGTAATAATAACATTCCCACTAAATAAAATGGCGGTTAGATGACGACGGCTTTGGTGTATGATGACGGATTTGGTGGTTAATCATAACAAAAATAAATAAATTAGGCTTAGTGGTATTTGATCCACTCACAAAATATCCCTAATGAGTACGTGGAGTTCCACAATATGTTACACATTTTAACTTTCCTTTTTTAGCTTGTTTGATAGTGGATCGATCGACACCATTACATGTGTATATGAAATGAATAAAAGTAGATGTGAATCTTCTCTTTTTATCTCTTTCTCCTTCACAGTAAAGAGCACAATCAACTTCACCATGATATTTGTTCTCTCTCTATTGGATTAAAGTATTTCTTGTTGTGGGAATATTCTTTTGACTGTCCACCTGCTTTTGTTTTATGATGATTGTCGACCTTCTTGTTGGTCGGGATCTTCTTGAGGACTCGACTTCTTTTGACTCTGTATATAGGGCCTGGCCTTTTCTCTCTGTAAGACACAGAACATATTGGAATGTTTACACTCTTTTCTTTTTTCTCTGTAAGATCATGTGGATCATATGAATTCGACATGAACACAAATTATTCTCTTTACACTCTTTTCTTTTCTCTGATAACATCCCGTGTAGCCGTGTAAAACACAATTCCATTAACATTAACAACATGGTCATTCTCTGTGAAATATTGGATGCTCTCCTACATGAGTGGAATGACATGGATCTGATTTCTTAGTTACCATATTTTTTTTTTGTTAATTGCTTGATTGTTTTCCTTTGTTACTGTGTTTAATGGAAATTGGATAATTGGGTGTGTGATCATATAGTAATCGTTGGAGATATACGTGGAAGAACAAGCGGTTAAATATGTAGTCGACGGATGAACTCTGACAACTCAATGGATCAAAATCTAATCTGAAACAAAGGGTCTAAAAGAGGATACAGAGCAGCCGCTGCGGCAAAGGGATCGTCACAAATCCTTGAGAGGTAAAGGAGGATTGAATTTCTCGGTTATGATTCTTCAATCCTTGTTTGTGGATCTTTTCCAAACTAGTTGGTGCAGGCACCAGAAATGGTGAATTCTATTAAAGATGGTAACTTGATGATTTTTGACTTTGATGAATCAACTTCACGCTCTTCCACCAATCCCAAGTTTGCTTATGATGTATATCAAGAGCTGTGAGATTGGAAGTACTCATTGAAGACGTTGGCAAAGCAGAATGAAATCTACTATAGTAATCAAAGAATTCGAATTGTTGCAAATTTGCTTGGAACTTTTGTTGAAATGTAACTTTTTATTTCTTTTATAAATCAAAATGTAAATTGAAGTCAATAATATGATATAAAAATTAATTTATGTTCTCAATTTGGCTTCATATATAAATGTAGTTCTAGTTTAAAATTTAAACAGTCCATACGAGAATTTGTTTTGTTACTATCCAGAATATTATTGGCACCTAGATGGTCTTACGGTGACGTTTTGTAAAGAAAACTGTTACTGAAGGATAAAATAAGCTACAGTTTTGGAAATAAACCGTTTCATATTACATCTTTATGCTGACGCTAATTTGACATAACTGCCATCGTAACTCTTTTAAAATGACGTTTTTAATAAGAAAGCGCCACAGATCTTTATTACAATGACGGTTTTAAATATACGATAACACTTTTAATGGGTTAATGGTAATGGTTATGTTACAGTTCAGAAGCGTCAGTACAAAATGACCCCTACGGTGACATCGACTTTGGTGACACTTTCAAATTTCACCTGAACTGTCATGAAATTGATACTGTGATAGTTTTGAAATGTCACCTATGTTGATTTTTCTACTAGTGATAGGTAAGACCTATTTATACAAGTCGAGATTGAAACATACCCTGGCCTCATGAAGGAAGACAGTAAAGGGTGAAATAATAGGAGGTGGTAACCGCATGGTGTTTATGGGTGAAAAAGTTTTCACCATTATTTCCTCATATATTTGACAGCTTTATTCCTATTCACGCTTTCTTAAAGTGAGCGTAATGTACGCTGCATACTGTGACCGCCAAACCAAGACCCTGGAAAGCATCCCCCACTTTGTGTTGATGTCTCGAGTATTGGTTGCACCTTGAGTGCAAGTGGCAATGCCAGGCTGCAAGTGGCGCGTGTGGCATGTACCATTGGCATGTGCGGAATGCCTTTGTTGCGGGTTGCACCTCGAGTGCAAGTGGCAATGCCAGAGCTGCTAGTGGAGCGTGTGGCATATGCCAATGGCATGTGCGGAATGCCTTGGTGGTAGGTTGCACGTTGAGTGCAAGTGGCCATGCCAAAGATGTCAGTGGCGCGTGTGGCATGTGCAGAATGCCTTGGTGGTCGGTTGCGCGTTGATTACAAGTGGCCATGCCAAAGCTGCCAGTGGCGCATGTGGCATGTGCGGAGTGCCTTGGTGGTAGGTTGCACGTTGTGTGCAAGTGGCAATTCCAAAGATGCCAGAGGCACGTGTGGAATGTACCAATGGCATGTGCGGAATGCCTTGGTGGTAGGTTGCACGGCTTGCAAATGAGGCTACCAGCGAGGGTTTTGGCATATGCCAATGGCACGAAGGGACAAGTTGGCCTAGGTTGCACGGATTGCAAGTTAGGATACCAGCGTGCGTGTTTGGCATATGCCAATGGCACGCACGGCCATTTTGGACACGGCTAGGTAATGAAAGCTACCAGTGGGCGCGTTGGCATGTGCCAATGGCATGCTCGGCCATTAGGTCCACGACTAGGTAATGAAATCTACCAATGAAGTGTTGGCATGTGCCAATGGCACGCTCGGCCATTAGGGCCACGTCTTGGTAATAAAAGATGCCAGTGAGCGTGTTGGCATGTGCTAATGGCACACTCGGATATTAGGGCCACGACTTGGTAAGAAAAGCTGCCAGTGAGCTGATCTGATTTTTATTGTTGTTGTAAATTGGTAGTAAAAGTTCGTTCAAAGACTTGTAGAGATTGATTTTAGACTTATATACAAAGGATTGTCACAATATCGAGAGGTACTGAGACTTCAGATTCCACAAAACTCATAACATAAGGGTCAAATATTAATTCCTTTAATAATTATAGCTCAATAAATAAAGACATAGACTCTTATTTTGCCAAGGTAGATTCTCAAAATATTAGTTGTAAATCCTAAGCATGGGACATCAAAACATCTAAGCAAGCATGACCCATCAGATGAGATGACAACTAATTAATCAAAATCATAATTCAATTTAAATTAGTGCAAAAGTCATATAAGAATTAAATATAATTACCCACGTATGATATTAGGCTTCCTCCATCATCCCAGCGTTTGGGTTTAGCTCTTCATGGTGAAAACACGCTCAAAATAATAATCCATAGCTCAAATAGGTGGTTTATTGATGAAAATATAATAGACAGAAATTCGCAACGCTGTGTTACTGTTACAGACATCACTGTTACAGTTGGGAAGCTGTTACAAAGAAAAGATGACTGTTTTATTGTCGTATGTGATCTATTCTTCTTCTTCTTTGCCTGAACATGCAGAAACGAGTTCTGCAGCTTTCTTTTCTCCAACCTCAGCTCCGGTACTTCTCTGCTATCCTATGGTTCGACCCCAAACTCTCGAACCCCCTATGGGACTCGTACCAGCCTTTTTATACACGGCAGCTCAATAAATCTTGAGAAATATTCTTGGTTTATCTCTGTTTTCCTTCCAGTCCTAGTCACAGGATTATTTCTGTTTTCTTATCTTCTGTACGCGTCAAAACTCTCCAAAGGTGGAATGAATCTTCATAAGATATTTTATATACATATTCCTTCCACGTACTTTCCAAGAATATGAAACTGAGACCCAAAATTTCCTCTCTTTCCCTGTTTATAAAAACCGAGAATGATCTTCCTTGTTTTACATTTTTACGACCATTACCTTCCCTGATTCGACCTAACAGGCCTAAACTGATCCAAATCCATGAGAAATACCAAGAAAATCTCTTCCAAATTGTGTCCAGATATGCAGCTGGAAAATATTCTTCCCGCCTCTGATTTCATGAAATTCGAAATTACTTCCTCTTTTATCGAATCTGACTGAACTAGAAACCATGTTTCAATATAACAGGCCCAATCCAAGCTAGTTCTGTGAGAAAATCCAACATCAACTGCCAAATATGATCCACCAAATCCCGTAAACAATGGATGCCCTGTATTACTTCAAAGTGACGCATCTTCCATCTTTTTTTTGAATCTAAAGGAGATTATCAACCCTGTTTTAGTGTAACAGGATGATACGTGTCTTAATGCAACCTAAACCCTGAGAAAATCTCGACCAAATTTCTCCAGATAATAATGTAGACAAACTGCGTTTTCTTTTCCCGCCAATTTGTATTTTCAAACAAAGGAGAAGATGAGGTGGTAGCCCATATCCAACACGCTAGTGCCTTTAGCACTTGGGGTGTCCTGGGGTGTAAATAGAAAGTGCTTTCCCCTTAGTAATTGAGTGCCCCTTATCCAAATGAGGGGTTCCTTGAGTGATTTTCTCCCACGAGCGAAAATACCACTTTTCGAGCCAACTTTTTCCACACATGTTTATTTATCCAAAAACACCTACAAAGACACAAAAAGCCATAATAAATACAAAATCGAGCACTAACAATATATACAATTGAGAACAAAATAGATACATAAATGCGTCTATCTCATCTTCACACGTAACTATATCTTATGTTCCAATGGCACGCTCGGCCATTAGGGCCACGACTTGGTAAAAAAAGCTTTCAGTGAACGTGTTGGCATGTGCCAATGGCATGCGTGGCCAATTTGGCCTAGGTTGCACGGTTAGGGCCAATGTAAGGGTGTTTGGCTTGGCGTGGTGTGACTAGCATAGATAGGGCCAAGGAAAAGTGTGTTTGGCATGGCACGACTAGCTTGGGCTAGGTGTGGCTGGCATGATTTTCCATTGGCACAGAGGTACGGCTAGCATGGTTGGCATGCTTTGGCGCATTTGGTGTGGCTGGCATAGTTATGGACAAGGCTTTGGCATGGCGCGGCTAGCTTGGGCCAGGTGTGGCTGGCATGATTTCCATTGGCATAGAGGTGCGGCTAGCATGGTTGGCATGCTTTGGAGCGTTTGGTGTGGCTGACATGATTTTCCATTGGAACCAAGGTGCGGCTAGCATGGTAGGCATGCTTTAGCGAGTTTGGTATGGCTGGCATGATTTTCCATTGGCACAAATATGCGGCTAGCATGGTTGGCATGCTTTGGCGCGTTTGGTGTGGCTGGCATGATTTGCCATTAGCACAAAGGTGCGGCTAGCACGGTTGGCATGCTTTGGCGTGGTTGGTGTGGATGGCATGATTTGGCATTGGTAAAAAGGTGCGGATAGCATGGTTGGCATGCTTTGGAGTGGTTGGTATAACTAGCATAGCTTGGGCCAAGGCAGAGTGCGTTTGGCATGGCGCAGCTATCTCGGGCTAGGTGTGGCTGGCATGACTTGCCGTTGGCACGGAGGGGAATTAGGATTTTTCTCATTGTAACCCTAATTTGAAAAATAACCCCCATTAATTACTGACTACATGCATTAAATGTTCTAATAAATATGTCACCGGTGACATTAGGTTATTCGGGGTTTTACAATTTTACCCTTTGTCTAAACACCACCATCAACATTAAGTCCCCTGCTTAGCTCGGAACAGGAGCTTTGTTGCGAGGTAAGCATAAGATGGTGACAAACTATCATCAGTAAATCGTAAAGATAATTGAGGAGGCTTGTCTGACCTTTTTATAGATATGATTTGGAATCCTGGCCTCTGGTAGTTTTGCACAAATCGGGAGGCTGACACAATTGGGAAGTCAGCATCATTGAGAGACAGGAAGCTGAGCGGCATTGAGAAGTTGATGTGGGTTGGGAAACTGAGCGTCCTAGCTGGTGGGACCGGCGTAAGGTGGGGAAGCTGAGCGTGCTAGCTGGCGCCACTTGGGAGGTTATTAGTAAGTTGACGTAATTTGTGGGACCAGTGTGGCTTGGGCGGTACTGCGGAGCTGGCGCAACTGGTGGGACCGGTGTGGCTTGGGCGGTACTGCGGAGATGGCGCAACTGGGAAGTTGGGCGCCCTTGTGGGTCCGTTCCTTATACGCATGATTTTTGGTAAAGGGAAATCCTTCCCTATTTCGGAATCTTCACGCCCATATATAAAATCCCTTTCACTCATATTGCACTTTGTTCTTTCATCCTTTCACGTTAGCGGCAGAGTCACAAAGAAAAACCGTCTTCCAGGTATGTCTTCCAATACTTCTCTTGTTTCCCTTTTCATGTAGGTGCAAACCCTAACAATATGCGTTTTTCTTTTATAATCCTTGCAATGATATTGCGCATATGATTTTTTGGCGTGGTTCTTGTAGAAAATATTATATATATGCACCCAAGGAAAATACTGCATATATGATTTGAACCCGTAAAAATATGCGGCATAAATAATTTTGAACCCGAAGAAGGATACTATATAGACGCATTCGATCCCGTAGAAAATACTGCGTATATAATTTTGAACCCGAAGAAGGATACTGCAGACGCATTTGATCCAGTAGAAAATACTGCGTATATAATGTTGAGCTCGATGAAGAATACTGTATATGAATCCCGAAGAAGAATACTATATATGTGCTTCATATGATTTCGAACCCATAGGAAATATTGCATATATGAATTTCGGACCTGAAGAAAATACTGCGCGTGCAGTTTTGAACCCGCAGAGAATACCTTTTTTTCCCCCAGGCTTTCCTTTTGTTGGGTGCGGTTATGTGTAACGGAGATAATTTCGTCTTTTTCCGTTTTGTTTTGTGCAGATATCTTGTTACAAAATTTTTATGAAGAAATCCGACAAAATGTTACTTGAACAAAGTTTCGCTTCATCTAAGGATGTTGATAATTCCAAACCAATCACGTATGATGAATTCTTTGCCAAACCCTTCGCCCATGCTCGGAAGAATCATCCAGATTTCGTGCCAATTTTGTTAGCCGGCGGTGAAGATGAAAATAAGACACGTTCGGTTCGCCCAGAGAACACCATATGGTTTTGTCTTCATAAAGGGGTATATTCTTATTCCAACATTGATTTCAGGATGTGTCAAAGCCCATTGCGTTCTTTTGATAGATGGGTTGAGTTCATGGTGAGTAAGGAGCACATAAATACCAACTTGACTCGAGCGCAGATTATTGATGCTGTCAGAGCTTCAGTAAGTCACCAGATTAGAAAGGATATCCTGGGGTTGGTTGCTTTCATCTCTATATGGTGTTTGGACACTCATACGATCATACGCAGATGGGGTGAAATAACTTTCTCCTTGGAGAGTGTGGCTCTCTTGATGAATCTCCCGGTTACCGGGAATCTTAACATCCAATTTTCTGAAGGTGAGGAGAAGATGCGGGACGACCTTGCCGCTAAGTTGGGAGATTTTGCCCGAAAAGACTCCACTGCGAAGTCAAAGGATTCTATCCGGAAATAGGATGAAAGGTGCTTTTAGAGCTGGTGGATATCTCAATGGTTTCCGGATGAGCTAGAACCTAAACAGAAAAGCAGTGATCTTCACGTTGCAGCATTTTTGGCTCTCTGGTTGTCTATAGACATTTTTGATGACGGTTCTAGCAAGATGGAAATAAGACCAGAGTTGCTAGTGATTGCAGTGAAATTAGCAAAAGGTGAAGTTCTTCCCATTGGCAAGCTATTCCTTGGTTCCCTGTATGTGCATCTGGATCACCTAGTTGCGAACATGCGAGTTTCAAATGGTTTCATGAAAGTGGATTCATATGTGCATGTTGCTTTTGTACAAGCCTGGTTATGGGAGAACTTTGAGAAGTACACTCTGAAACCATTTCCTTCGATTCCTGCGAGTTGGGGCGGCTCCCGAATTATTCGTTGGGTGAACACGCGCCCAAGAGTTGGTATGAGCTTGGTTAGTCTTCTCGATAAGTCGCATGAAATCAGTTTTCTCCCATGGGATCCGTTCCATAGGTATGTGACTCAAATTGAAACCTTTTCTTCTGCTCCGAACATGAACTTGTCTTCTGACGGCATCTTGAGTGTTGGTGAAAACTTGTTTATTCAAAGCTGGATGCCCGGTTATATGCCGTCTTTTTTATCGGGTCTTTTCAAATAGATGATTACAATATTGACCGTGCTGCTCGTCACATGGGTTTCGATCAAGGTGTGCCTCTTGCTTACTAGCTGGTGGTTCCTAAGGATTCATTGCGGGCCGCCCTCAATACCAGTGCCCTTGGGCCGGGTATCCTCTTTTCATTCTTTCAAATGGGAAGAGTAACTTCGAAGACTTTTGGTGATAATGAGTTCTGGTGCCGTGAGCGTCTTGCGATTCGCAATTTTGTAAATAACGTGGTGGAGAATGTTCGTTGTAAACCTTCCTCGGCAGTTTTGAAGAAGTATCCAATGTTGAGAGATCTCAAGCGAAAATTGCCTTGCTACTTGGAAAGTCCCAGGCTAAGGAACAGAGAATGAAAAATCATGTTGTCGGGTTCCGGACGGTGTCAAAAGATCCTCCTGCAGCTCTCGTGTCTTTCAGTTCTTCCAATAACCTGGTTATTTTCCGGGAAGTGGTTCGGTGAGTTTCAGGATGTTTGGTAGTCGAGTTGTAGATCCCCAAATAGATTTCTTACTTCTTCCATCCTGATGCCTGGATCGAAGTATGAGATCGAAATATGATATGTAACCGAAAGATCAATCCTCCCGCCGTGGTCGCTAATTGTTTATGAGTAAAAATCGTTTCTGCCGATTTTGGTAAACTCGGTAGGTTAGTGAGAAACTTGTTTAAACCCTAAACAAATGTGCTGCACGTGAGAACTTTCTATATTCTAGAGATAAATCTGTACAAGTCCGGCCTAAACCAAGAAATGGCTGTTCCGGACTTGCTTCGGTCACAAAGTGAAGGAGAAGGGTTTATTTGGGGAGGGAACCAAAGAAAGGTGTTGAGACCAGAATAATTCTGGAAGAGTAGTGTCTCGACTTGTATCAGAAAGTGAAAGCTTAGAAAGATTGCAAGAGATGAAAGCTTTTTGGAGAGCTTGCAAAGTTGCATTTTCTGAGAGTGTTGTGTTTTTCTCCTGACCGAGACTTGTTTTCTGGTGGAAATAGGTAAGACCTATTTATACAAGTCGAGATTGAAACGTACCCTGGCCTCATTAAGGAAGAGAGTAAAGGGTGAAATAATGGGAGGAGGTAGTAACCGCATGGTGTTTATGGGTAAAAACGTTTTCACCATTATTTCCACATTTATTTGACCGCTTTATTCCTACTCACGCTTTCTCAAAGTGAGGGTAGTGTACGCTGCATGCTGTGACCGCCAAACCAAGACCCTAGAAAGCATCCCCCCATTTGTGTTGATGTCTCGAGTGTTGGTTGCACCTTGAGTGCAAATGGAAATGCCAGGATGCAAGTGGCGCGTGTGGCGTGTGCCAATGGGAAGTGCGGAATGCCTTTGTTGTGGGCTTCACCTTGAGTGCAAGTGGCAATGCCAAAGCTGCTAGTGGCGCGTGTGGCATGTGTGGAATTCCTTCGTGGTAGGTTGCACGTTGAGTGCAAGTGACAATGCCAAAGCTGCCAGAGGCGAGTGTGGCATGTACCAATGGCATGTGCGGAATGCCTTGGTGGTAGGTTTCACGGCTTGCAAATTAGGCTACCAGCGAGGATTTAGGCATGTGCCAATGGCACGTAGGGACAAGTTGGCCTAGGTTGCACGACTTTCAAGTTAGGCTACCAGCGTGCGTGTTTAGCATTTTCCAATGGCACGCACGGCCATTCGGGCCACGTCTAGATAATAAAAGCTACCAGTGGGCGCATTGGCATGTGACAATGGCACGATCGACCATTAGGGCCACGACTAGGTAATGAAAGCTACCAATGAGCGTGTTGGCATTTGCCTCTGGAACGCTCGTCCATTAGGGCCACGGCTTGGTAAGAAAAGCTTCCAGTGAGCGTGTTAGCATGTGCCAATGGCACGCTCGGCCATTAGGGCCACAACTTGGTAAGAAAAGATGTCATTGAGCGTGTTGGAATGTGCCAATTGCATGCGTGGCCAATTTGGCCTAGGTTGCACGGGTAGGGCCAAGGTAAGGGTGTTTTTCTTGGCGTGGTGTGACTAGCATAGCTAGGGACAAGGCAAAGTTTGTTGGGAATGGTGCGGCTAGCTTGGGATAGGTGTGGATGGAATGATTTTCCATTGGCATAGAGTTTCGGCTGGCATGGTTGGCATGCTTTGGCGCGTTTGGTGTGGATGGCATAGCTAGGGCCAAGGCAGAGTGCGTTTGGCATGGCGCGGCTAGTTTGGGCCAGGTATGGCTGGCATGATTTTCCATTGGCACAGTGGTGCGGCTATAGCATGGTTGGCATGCTTTGGCGCATTTGGTGTGGATGGCATGATTTTCCATTGGCATAAAGGTGCAGCTAGCATGGTTGGCATGCTTTGGCACGTTTGGTGTGGCTGGCGTGATTTGCCATTGGCACAAAGGTGAGGCTAGCATGGTTGGCATGCTTTGGCACGGTTGGTGTGACTATCATAGCTAGGGAAAAGGCAGAGTGTGTTTGGCATGGCGCAGCTAGCTCAGGCTAGGTCTCGCTGGAATGACTTGTCGTTGGCACGGAGGGGAATTAGGGTTTTTCTCGTTGTAACCCAAATTAGAAAAAATACCCCCCATTAATTACTGATTACATGCATTAAATGTTTTAATAAATATGACACCGGTGACATTAGGTTATTCGGGGTTTTACAATTTTACCCTTTGTGTAAAAGCCACCATCAACACCCCCAAAATCCTATTGTCTTGCATCCCCAATAATAGGATTCATAAAAAAATAAAAATATCTTACAAATTTCATTGTTAGAGCTCAAAAGGATAATATTTTTATTTTTCTCTATCAGAAGCAACAACATTAACTTTAACGAACTTGATTTTTTGTACAACAATAGATGAGGTAAAATAAAACACAATCCATTAGTTAAAATTGGGTTAAATGGGCTCAGGTTTAGATTTTATCCCATGTTTGGGGTCGTTCATGCCGATAAGCTTTGAATGGAATGAAATTGGAACGAGGTTCAATATCCCAAAGACCGTCAAGATCACTAAGATTAAGAAAATGATGATCTTTCAATGCCAATAAATTCTTTTACTGGTGCGCTTCTTAATGCATGGGGAATCGCAATTCCACAAATGCATTTTCTGATTTTTCTTGCACTGAAACGAGACTTTCCATTTCTATCACCTATCTTCATTTGGTGATACATGTGTACCTTTATCTCTTCGGGAACTAGTGATCCTCAAGATGGTATTTTTGAAGAAAAGAACGAGAAAGAAGAAGAACCCCTCGAATAAGATTGCATTGTGGAGCGTATAGTGACTAAGACAAGACGAGGAGATATGGAACTTTTTAAATTAGATACCAAGATCGAGTTTCCAACAAAGATAGATGGTTCAGTAGGGTGAAAGGAACCCTCGAGTTCCCTAACCTCCAAATATAACTTTCACAGGAGTTCAAGTTCTTGAGTGGGGGAGCGTGATACATGTGTATCTTTATCTCTCCGGGAACTAGTGATCCTCAAGATGGATTGAGGACATAATTGTAATTTATAAGGGATTATTGATTTAAGGCGGTATTCCTACATAAGGAAAATATACCTAGGTTTGGGAAACCAAACCAAAGTAAGAAAGTATTCCTAGATGAGGAAATACTTCCTAGATAAGGTAATATTCCTAGATAAGGAAATATACCTAGACAAGGAAATCTTTCTAAAAAATGAATTATTCCTAGATAAAGAAATATACATAGAAAAGGTATTTTTATTAGATAAGGAAATAGATTCCTAAGAGGTTTTGGAAACATTTAAAGCTATAAATAGAGATGTTTAGCTCATGGCTAAGACATCTAGAGTGTGGTTTGTGATACAGACTCACTTAGATCAAAGAAAGGGGTTTTGTGATACAGACTCACCTAGATCAAAGAAAGGAAGTTTGTGAGACAAATCACCTAGAGATAAGTTTGTGAGGCAATTAATTATTGTAAAAGCAAGCTTAGCAAAACAGCTAAATATTATTTACTGTTTAGATAGATTGTGAGCGTAAGAAAGAGAGAATTGTAATAGTTTTATTGTTCATATATAATCTAGAGAAGATATTTTCTTCTAATCTGGTTTCTAGTGTGCTATGTTTTCTAGTTTTTGTCTATTATTATTATGAATTTCGCCTCTATAATAATAGTCACCAAGGTACAGAGATCAATACGTATCATTTGGTGTTACCCGAGATGTGTCCGGAGGTTTATATCTCTAGTAGGATAGAAAGTAATAGGTGTCCCTTAAAAAATCTTGTCTTGTAAATGGAAAAAAATAAATTCAAGATTCTGGCTCGACTGGTTCCCCAAATGCTACATGCTTTGGTAGTTGGAAGATAAAGTAATTAATTGCGATCTAATAGCCGACACCGGGAGAAATGAAAGTATAAAGCAATTCTTCCATTACTGAGTAGTTTATTTGCCATCTCTTTCCAACGAGAATGTAATTATAACAGAGAGTTGAATGCAAATGAGATCTCATTCCCGACCAACTCTATCCCTCTCAATTGAAGGCCATAGGTTAGTAATGGATTGCGATAGTGATGACTGCAGTTTTTCCGAAGTTACAAAGACTAACCCACTGGATACTCACTGCTGCCAAGAGTCGACTTCTTCTCCTAGTATGACGCGACTCCCTCCAAACCACTACAAGATGAGGCCAATCATTGATAAATCCTCCGGTATCAGTTGTCCTGACACATGCAAATATGACGTGAAGCTCAAGAGGCTTCGCATCCCGTCATCATCCGAAGAGGTCTCTCTTGATAATTTTTTTTAACCTTTATGAATATTCCAGATGCTATGTCTGGGAAGGTGTGCATGCCTTTACTTCGTATCCGCCTTGCCAACAATAATGTAAAATACACATATGAAGACCCAGCTTTGCTGACCACTGAAAAAGCGGGGGGACAGCAACCACACCCAAAAATTCGTTTGGAAAGCTGATAGGACTTACTCTAATATACTTTCAAGAGAATCAACTAGACAGTCAGACTCAATCTTGAGAACAATATATCAAGGAGTTATATCTCTATTTCTCAATTCAATCCATAATTAAACAAATAGAAATTTGCGAGCCCGATTGAATATAAGAAATAACTGTGACGGTATCAAAAACCAATATCAAAGTGTCAATCAATTTAATCAACAACCAAAGGTCGGATTCCCAATTAATGAACTTACGCACAACCTGTGATATTTTAATTATAAAGATAAACAATATAATGCGGAAAAGAAATAACACAGACACCTGAAATTTTGTTAACGACGAAACCGCAAATGCAGAAAACCCCCGGGACTTAGTCCAGAATAAACACACACTGATTATAAGTTGTTGCGCCGAATTCGTACTACTTATTCGGACTAGCTGTAATACCTGCTTCAGCACAAATAAAACTCCTAGCACAACACCGATTGTCTTTAGGAATTCTTTTCGTAAATCTTCTAGAAAAACCCAAGGATCTATTTAGAAGATACAACAACACGATTGATACGATTTAATATTTTTGTTTGCACAAAACACCGGTTTGATTTCCCATTAGATGTGAATCAAGGTTTTGTAAATCTTGTGTTTATTTTGATAAAAACAATTACTAGGTAAAAGTAACATCAAAACAAACTTGTGGATTAGGGTTTTAACTTATAATCAATATACGTACACACAAGGAGTCAGTGAACCTGATTTTCATAAGTGAACTTGAGCGATTCCAAAGATCAATTTCCTAGTTAAGAAAACCCTAATAATCCTACAACAAGAACAACCAGAATAAATCTAGACATATCTTGTTCAAAACTTCTTAAGGATTTTTACGAGATACCTTAATCGAAGTTTTATTTCTATCTTCCGATTTCGATTAACAAGTGTTGGTATACGATCGGCAACTAAAATCTATCAAAACCTAGGGTTTATTATCAATAACTCTTGAAATGGTTTTATATTAGAAGATAAATCCTTAGAATAGACAAGAGGTGAAAAACCTAGATTACAAGTTGTATAATCAATCATGAAGATTAATCCAACTCGGCTTTGTGATCCCCAATACAAAGACTTTTATCTCACTCTTGTTAAAGAAGAACAAAAGACATGGAAAACAACCTTATGAGCTTTACACCAATTTTCCAAAGGGGATAAAAACGTGTAGCACTCACGAACCCTTTATTTATAGTGAAAAGTAGCTTGAAAGCAAAGCAAAGCTATTTTCCTATTTCAAGACTCTCATAATTTTGGAAGTCTTTCCTAAGTTACAAAGTCTTACCAAAATAATTACATAAATAATTAATTAGCAAATATTGTATTTATGTGAATAAATCATATTTTAACTTAGGCAGGAATTAAAAGTTAACACATATACTTTAATATGGTAATCAAATATGTTTTGATTAATAGCAATCTTTCCTAGATAAGGAAACATCACCAATTTGACCAAAAATGCATTTTAGTCACGTAATTGGGCCCAAGTCCGTGAACCGTTACAAACAATCCATGGATTATTTCCTACTAATGAACTGCAACAATTACAACAATACTTATAATTGTTACGTTAATAAATCACTCCATAACTCGGAATTGAGTGATTCTTGGCTCGTTGAATTCATAAGCTCGTTCACTATAACATGGGAACCTTTCCAAGGATAAAGGTTATTGTCACAAAAGTCGTGGCTCAAATAACCTCGAGTATATATACAAAAATATACATTTACCGTCATAGGAATTGTTCCATAGAGTGATAATTTTTTTGGATAGATTAGAAAGGTAGAATTGAACATGAATCCAAATGAAATCAATTAACTCATACCTTTGTTGATGAAGTCCTTGTGGATGTCTTCTTGTAATCTTCAGTATTCATCCTTCAAGAATAGCTCTTCTTAGACCTAATCTATTATGAACCTATCTTTAGTATACTAAATTAATAATGCATTTTGGAAGCTAAAATTGACAACTAACTTGACATACCAACGCTAGTGGGTTCAACCGACCAATTCTCTAACAACCACCGACTTTTTTGTTGAAGGAACAATGAGTGGGAGTCATAAAGGCTTTTAAAATGGTGACAGTTCAGAGAAATTTCTTGAGGACGAACCCCCAAGTACGGATCTTACTGTAGTTCTCAGCCCTTCTTCCACCAAGGGTGAACGAGTAATAGATACCGCAAATCCCGAGTTTTTCAGAACTGCCTCTTTTTCGCCTCTTATAGGTATGTATTTCTTTGATAAAGTTGCTGGCTTATTTTGTAAAATAAAATATTTGTGCAATTGACATTTTACTTGATGGAATGATTATTACCTTGAAAAATGAAGCTGACTGACAATAAGCGTTCTTGAGATGATGCTCTGAATGATTTTAAAGTTAATAGATGCCAGAATGCCTAGAACCACTCGGAAAATACAAGCACAACCACCAAAAATAAGAGGAAAGACCCAGGATTTTTTTTTACACCTTGTTACAAAACTGCACTGGTGTGTTTAAAGATGCGGTTACATAGTAAGGCCATGGACTTAGGGTAGTAGATCCAACAAAGGATCACATTCATAGGATGGGCATACAGTTATACATAGATCTTCCTCTAATCATGTATGATTTCTAATACTTTCTTCAGCTCACAAAAAATATAGAGGAGAACTTCAATCAGATAAATCACATATCTTATTCTTTCCTGGTCGATACATATTTTGCATAGTTGATAACTTGACTTGGAATTGTACTTAGGGGTGAACTTGATATTACATGGTCATTTGGTGTAGTTTACTCCCCAATGGCTTTTCTGCTAATTATTCTGTTTGTAGTAGATGATAACTTGACTGGCTTGTTTTCTAGCTTCGGTAGCACATAAAGTAGAAGTAGAAGACAAAAAAATATTTTAATGTGATCAATATGCACATTAATCCATAATGGTATAGTCTCCCCCACTAGTATATACGAGGTAATTCGATGTCAGACACTCGTTTATGCTAGTAATTTCGCTTACTCCACATATCATGTTGGTGCTCTTGCAGACTAGCGGGATTAATTTCTGGTGTTGATGGCAGTGACGGGCCATAGTCAATAACTTTTACCAACTCAAAAATGGGGTAAGTTGCTAGAGAACCTCTCTAACAGCATTTCGAAAGAATTGTGAACTCGATCATATTGTGGAAAAAAAAAGCAACACAACAATTTTCACAAACTCAGCTATAAAAGCTTAAGCGTACCTCGATCTCGTTGTGGATCAAAAATCAACACAATAACTTCCACAAACTTAGCTATAAAAGCTTAAACGATCTTTGGGTATTGATTTTTTTTATTCCGAAGTGCTACATATCTCGCCCCAAATGGTGGTCACTGCAGTTGATATGGGATGCAACTCGCCCCTAACAAATTGTGAGGGTCCATGATAGGCTTTCGAGATTTCATATATTATAAACCGCAATCGCATGGTGTATACAATGTAGATAGAAGAAAGTACAGGTCGAACCCACAGGGAGCGATGAAAATACTGTAATCAATATCTCTAATCGACTAACCAATAAAAGATGTTTTTGATATTTTTAGAATTGAAAACGAAATAATAAAATGACACTAATTAAATAAAATCAATTGGAAAAACAATAACCAGGGTGTTATCGCATCCACCACTATTTCTGTGCAATTACTGAAATGAAACATAACTCATGAATAATTATTTATCGTTCGTTATATTGACATTTCATATTATATGTATTAAAGTCGCAAATATCACTGGGACACCCTAAGCATGGCACACCAAAAGACTAAACCCAAGCATACACCATCAAATTGTGTTAGCGAGAAAATCATATGAAACTAAATTTAGGTTCACCAATAATACCTGGATATTCTAAGCATAACCCATCAAAGGATTTAACCCAAGCATGGGATATCAAATAAGTAGACAAATATATTTCCAATCCTATAAATGAAGCACATATGTTACTGTATTGTACAGAACCGGAGAAGCAACAACTATTTTCATCATTAAATCAATATATAAAATCATGAAGTTAATTTATTCAAATCAAAATAGTCTTTTGTTATATAAATCAATTCAATTAACCTAAAACTCCATGTGGTTTCAACATAAAAACCCTAGTTACAAAGAGTCTAGCAATATATGGCTTTCTCAAAAGCCATAAAAATATAAAAAGGAATCACTTGCTAATCAGAATGGAGGAAAACACAAAGATTTCAAACCAGAAAACAAGGTATCACAAATGATTCTACTTATCGTCACTGTTTAGGCTCTGCAGTGGCCGCCTCTAGTCGGCCTCCCCTAGTTACAGAACTTTGTTGTGTATTTGTATGTAGGTTCTGCGAGTTCAATTTGGATACATCAATAGGCCCAATTCAGTATCCATACAGATTCAGACTCCACCAGACCGATTACACCAGCTCTAATCCCTAACAATTATCCACCATCGCCTGAATTCTCTCATTGCCATAATGACCCCTTATCTTTCCCAGTCCAGCTGGAGCATGACTTCCTCTACCAGTTGCAACTTATAATCCCTGGTTTTCACGACTTCAGTTTATATGCAGCCGATAAGACTCCACTTGCACTTCTTTCTCCATCAACCACTGCTGCCTGCACTTGAGCCAGTCCAGACCCTAATGTAGCCATCTCAGCCGATTCCGATCACTCGTCTTTCTATCCGTACGAAACACTCTTCATGAACCTTGATACACAACCATGAATCAAATCCATCTGAACTCATTGTTTGTGGGTGAAAACTACTTCTGCTGGTT
This sequence comes from Papaver bracteatum, assembly GCA_023529315.1. Lineage (NCBI taxonomy): Eukaryota > Viridiplantae > Streptophyta > Magnoliopsida > Ranunculales > Papaveraceae > Papaver > Papaver bracteatum. The sequence continues at coordinate 2,608,594 of JAJJWX010003506.1, forward strand.
TTGGTAATTTGGGGTGTGTGGATGAGAAGTGAATCTAAACCCTAAACAAATACACTGCGCGATGAGTGCTTTTTGATTCGAGAGATCAATCTATACAATTCTGGCCTAAACCAAGAAATGGTCGTTCCAGACTTGTTTCGGTCACCAAGTGAAGGAGATGGGGTTGATCTTAGGGAGGGAAGCGAAGAAGGTGTTGAGATTGTGAAGGTGTAGGCTTGCTTATAACTTGTAACAGAAAGGTGAGCAGGCTTACGATTAATGCAAGCAGGCTCTGGGTGTTTGAATACGTGTTGTATTAACACTTGGTTTCTGTGTTGTGTTGTTCTTTATGTTCTGTCTTTTTTTTCTAATAGGAAGGAGAGCCTATTTATACAAGTCATTGAGCCTTATTCACGTCTCTCGTGGGAAGTGGAGGAAGTGGAGCGATGGAGTAGTGGAGCTGTGTTTTCCTGACATCACTAACCGCCCATGTCTTCCTGACACGTTATTATGATGGCGTGTTGCACGCTGCACGTTGTAAACCACCAGACCAATACCCCAGTATGTATCCCACAGTTTGTGACATGATTGATGTCTCGAGTGTAAGTGTGGATCGTGGGACCCACAGAAGGTAGCATGTAATGCTAATTAAATAACTAAGTTATTTAGGAAATCGATACTTGTAAAGTATCGTGTGTATTCTATGCATATATAAAGCATCGTTGTTGAGCATCATGTCCTGCCTGCTTCACGTGAGGGTTTGGAGGCTGTGCTAGCAAATCCCCTTTGGCCGACCCCATGGCGTGGTAGAGTAGTAGACGGTGATCACGGTGATACCCCACTTATCGCCTAATTCCCATTCTAGGCTATCCGTACAAGCTGGCGAAGTTAGACAGATGAGATGGTTTGCGACCCACATCTGCGACCGTTGGATTAGGGTTTAGGAGGTGTGCAAGCATCCTCTTTCATATTGGTCGAATCCAAGCATAGGAGACGTTTAATGGAGAACCGATCAGGTATGCGTGTAGACGGCATGCTGATGTCCATGTCCATGCTTCACTTTCCCACGCAGGTTTGATCTAGGACACTCGAATTCTCCGGTGAAGTTGAGTGGCTGAGATCGATTTGCAACAGAAATCCTATGCCGAAAAGGATTCTTAAAGGGGCGCGATATGCCACCTTTAAGGCACGCGTTTCGAGATGACCAAGCTTGGTCGGTCTCGGCCGTTTGGTACAACATGTAGGTGGTAGGCAGGTATTTACTCCTGTACCTGACTGTCCTATGGAAACGTGATCTAATCCACTCAATTTGTATGGCGAAGTTGAGTGGTCGAGATCAATTTATGATTTAGGAAGCGTGACCATGCTAGTTTGGGCGCACGAACCGAGGCGCCTGACCAAGTCTGGCTTTGGATGATTAGTCGGTCATGAATCCGGGCCCGCGGTGGTCATGGTAGCATGTTCGGCATTCCCTAATGTTTCATCTTTGCCTTCCATTCAAGCCTGCGAAAATGGATACTCGAGATTATTTTGCAACACAAGGATGGTGCCGCAAACCCTAATTTAGGGTTTTGCCGGTCGTGCGTCATGCTTGGTTTGGCATGCACGAATTAGGATAACCAATCATGGTTGGTACTGACCGATTGGTCATGTGTGTAGTCGGGCCCAAAGTGATCGTGTTGACATGCTCTGGGCCCTTTGAATCTACATCTACACCCTCCATCTATGTCTGCGAAGAGGGATGGCATAGCTTTACATGTAATGTGTCTTAAACCCTAATTTAGGGTTTCTTGTCCATTCTGCTTGGTCTGGACGGTTTGTAAAGCTATGCCATCCCTCTTGGGAGGCCGACCAAGCGGGGCCCGCATTGACCAAGCTATGCCATCCCTCTTGGGCCCTTTGAATCTACATCTACACCCTTCATCTATGCCTGCGAAGATGGATGGTTGAGATCGTTTTGCGACACATGTAATGTGTCGTAAACCCTAATTTAGGGTTTCTTGTCCATTCTGCTTAGTCTGGACGGTTCGTAAAGCTATGCCATCCCTCTTGGGAGGCCGACCAAGCGGAGCCCGCATTGGGTCGGAGGAGAATATTTCAATACCTGCTTGGGGGTATTGGATTCGATATAGACTATCCAATCATGCTTGTGAAGTTGGATGACCGGGATTGTTTCTATATTATTATGGACAGTCTAGACGCTCGATTGGGCTAGTATAACACACCGAGAGTTTACAGCCTGTACGGGAATTTCGTGCATGCCTCACTGCTGGTACTTGGATATTCATGGTACTCTACTGCGAGTAACAATCAGTCATCATGCCGCACCAACAATAAGGATTCTGCTAGGAACAACACAGGAAATACGAGGCATTTTATGCATTAATCAATAATGCTAAAATTCACAGAATATTCGGGGGATGGTTGCTACATGCTCCATTCTAGGTGAATTAGTAAAGTGCAGAAGTATTCGTCACTTATAAAATAATCTCATCCTCTATAGGATGGTTATACAAAATATTGGTTTTACAACTTTAGCCCTGAACTAAAATCTACCATCCACACCCATCTACGATAATTTCAGACCAAACCAAGAACACCCAGTACATATCGATTACCACAATCGTCTCCACCTAACTCGAGTGTAGTCTGGTGAACTGAACTGCATCGCGTCTAGCTCTTAACTCCATCATTTGTCCCAGTTCAGGCCACACTCGTCTTCTTCTACATTAGCACCATTAATCCAGCCACCTTCAACCTGTTTTGAACCTCAATAACAGTTCACATCGATTACTCAGAGAAGCTTGACTTCATCTTCAGTTGTTTGCACGGCAGTAAAAAAGAACTGAATTTCGACTGCAACCATTTATATCTGCCACCAAAAATCCCATCACCGGCTTGTGAACATAAATCCATCACTGTCATTCAATAATTTGTGTCAACGGTAGCAAGACACGACCACCATCACCAGCAGATTCAACTCATCCTCATGCACCTCCAATCAACGCATGCATACCCCAGTTCATCACCAGCAACAAATCTTCGCAAAGAGCTGCTACAGCTGTGACTACTTCCATTAACATCAAACCCCATTGATATGTATCCATCCACAGAGTCATATTCCCTTTTTTCGTGAAGAGCTCCATTTAATTTCTTGGATGACAGAACACCCGCAGTTCTCATTTAAACTGCTGTTGGAAATGTGAGATTAGGATCGACATTCATATTGTACTACCATGTAGTACATACTGGACCATGTGTCACTCAAATGAGTTGGAGAGTAGTAGGTCTTAGGTGCACGGTACTTCCCCATCCCAGTGCTTTTCACGTATGGATCTCAGAAAGCAAACATAATCCTTTCTTTGTTTCCCACTTTGCTCTGCCGGTAAGGTGGTGCAACAGCCCACTGACTCATTATCGATCTTTGACTCCTTGGAGGCCATGAGGAATATTATATGTTTCGTTGCAAGAAACATTTAGCTTTTCCTTCACATCTTCTCGAGAAATAACCTGTCAAGTGCTCGACCAAATAAACAAGGATAATTCTCTGTTTCTGCTAGTATCATTCCATGGCCGCGAATGCTGCTCATATATGAAAATACCAGGCCAGCTATATTTTGTCATTTTTGTCGCAAACGCCAATGCTTTAGTTGTTTATGCTCCCAATAATCAGAATTGCTTGTACTTTCTGCAACAACACTAAAATAGTGTCATTAGCCAAAATATCGGAATCTAACTAATATAAATATGGGTATAATATGTAGCACTTACGTGCTTATCAACGCCCCCACACTTATATTTTACTAGTCCTTGAGCAAAACAAAAGAAGACCCGCTACACAGCTGGTCATAAGAGATAGTTAGACCCGCTACACAGCTGGTCATGACAAATGCCATACACAAGACCGGCGACACAAAAAATTTTTTTTTTTTTTTTAGACCCGCTATACAGCTGGTCATAACATGCAAGGAAAAAGAAAAGACCCGCTACATAACTGGTCATAACCCAAAAAATCATAAGGATAATAATATTTTTTTTAAGACCCGCTACATAGCAGGTCATAATATTCAAAAAAAATAAATTTAAAATTTAAATTCTTAACGACAGTGCCACTCCCCCACACTTAAACATTACATTGTCCTCAATGTAATTGAGTCATCCAACGTAGAAATTAAGATGGGAAATTTAAGCAAACAAATAAAAGATAAAGGAAAGAAAACAAATCTGATGGGTTGACTCCCATCAAGCATAATATTTGTATCCATGTTTGTGCACATAAAGAAGAACCTCAAACAAGGTGAGGTTGCACCAAAGTAAACTGCAAAGCATATATGTATAGTCTGAAAAGTTGGGGATCAATCCAACAAATCATATCAGCCGCTAAAATGAACCTGCAAACACTATAACCTTCCAAAAATATTTGTAAATTCATTCCCAAAAGAAAACAGTCCTTAGTAGAGATAAACAAATAACTCATATGGACAACAACAATATAATGCATATTATTTTTTATTGGGGAAGCACACTATAAATCAGGTTCCAAATCAGCTGAAATACATTCGATCGATACATTATCTTCACTAGAAATCAAAGGAAGCAATGTATGGACAATGCAAAAAGGTACTGATTGTCGAACTCAGCACAATTGTATAAACCTGTATCTAATGGTTCAAGTTTATGAAAATCAGTAACTCTTAAATCTGGTTCTAAATCCGCAGAAATAAGTTCCGTTGGTGAGTCACCTTGATTAATTATTGGAAGTCGCAATGCATTGACAATATCAATAAGCACCGGGTCATCTGAATCAGCAAAGTGTGCTAAACAAACAGATAAAGGCTCAAAATCATCAGTACAAGTTATCTGACCAATATCAATATGTTCAACATTCACATCCGCATTTATAAAATTACAAGACGGATCAGCGAAAGAGGATCTCAATGGAGCAACAATATCATGAATAATCACCTCATTATTGTCTGCAACTAAGTGACTTATAGGAGTCTCATTATTCAAATGATTAGAAAATATCTCATTATGCACGTATACTGTCTCTAAGTCATCAGACTTAACAATAGTATCTTCTGTAAAAATATGTTCTTCTAAATCATCATTATCTGAATAAATAACGTCTCTAACACAACTCTCGTCCTTTTGAATGGACATATAATCAGTCAAATGTTCATGAGTTGGGTAAGATACAATAGATTCAGATATTATATCGGTATCATAATTCCTAAAATCACTTGTAGTTTCAAGTTCATTTTCAACCTCATGGCATTGGGGTTGATACTCATCTGAATAACCACCCAATGAAATTACATGGATTCCAAGTTCCATACCTGAGACAATTATAAGCAAGAACTTCCTTATACCGTGACCCATACATGTATTCACCAAGTGTCATAGACGACGTCTCGCGCAAAGCATTCATCATTCTCAGAAAGGTACCTGAAATAAAATTCTAAAACACAAAAATAGTCAAAAGGAACAAAAATTGCTAAAATAAAATAAAAATACTGTACAAAAAGAAAAATAAATAAAATAAAAACCAAAGTATTTACAAATCAAAAATACTAATTACAATATTCCACAACTGCTCCCCGGCAACAGTGCCAAAAATTGATAGGCTTTCGGGATTGCCTATATTATAAACATCAATCGCACGGAGTCTACAATGTATACAGAGGCAAGTATGGGTTGAACCCACAGGGAGCGGTGAAAATACTGTAATCAATATCTCTAATCGACTAACCAATAAAAGATGTTTTTGATATGTTTAGAATTGAAAATGAAATAATAAAATTATACTAATTAAATAAAATCAATTGGAAAAACAGTAACCAGGGTTTTATCGTATCCACCACTATTTATGTTCAATTACTGAAATGAAACATAACTCATGAATAATTATTTATCTTTCGTTCTGTTGACATCGCCTATTATATGTAGTAAAGTCGCAAATATCACTGGGACACCCTACGCATGGCACATCAAAATACTAAACTCAAGCATACACCATCAAATTGCGTTAGCGAAAAAATCATGCGAAACTAAATTTAGGTTCACCAATAATACCTAGCTATTCTAAGCATAACCCATCAAAGGATTTAACCCAAGCATGAGATATCAAATAAGTAGACAAATATATTTGCAATCATATAAATGAAGCATATATGTCAATGTATTATACAGAGCCGGCGAAGCAACAACTATTTTCATCATTAAATCAATATATAAAATCATGAAGTTAATTTATTTAAATCACAATAGTCTTTTGTTATATAAATCAATTCAATTAACCTAAAACTCCAAGTGGTTTCAACATAAAAACCCAAGTTACAAAGAGTCTAGCAAGACATGGCTTTCTCAAAAGCCATAAAAATATAACAAGGAATCACTTGCAAATCATAACGGGGGAAAACACAAAGATTTCAAACCAGAAAACAAGGTATCGCAAATGCTTCTCCTTCTCGTCACTGTTTCGGCTCTGCAGTGGCCGCCTCCAATCGGCCTCCCCTAGTTACAGAACTTTGTTGTGTATTTGTAGGTAGGTTATGTGAGTTCAATTTGGATACATCAATAGTCCCAATTCAGTACCCATACGGATTCAGACTCCACCCGACCGATTACACCAGTTCTAATCCCTAATAATTATCCACCATCGCCTGAATTCTCTCATTGCCAGACTGACCCCTTCTCTTTCCCAGTCCAGTTGGAGCATAACTTCCTCTACCAGTTGCAACTTCTAATCCCTGGTTTTCACGATTTCAGTTTATATGCAGCCGATAAGACTTCACTTGCACTTCTTTCTCCATCGACTACTGCTGCGTGCACTTGAGTCAGTCCAGACCCGAATGCAGCCATCTCAGCCGATTCCGATCACTCCCCTTTCTGTCCGTACGATACACTCTTCATGAACCTTGATACACAGCCATGAGCCAAATCCATCTGGACCCATCTACGATAATTTCAGACCAAACCAAGAACACCCAGTACCCATCGATCACCATAATGGGTTAAGTGGCAAAATGCCCCCAAAATGGACCCCTAAGTTGGGAAAATGCCCCGGACGTTAGGCAAAAGATCAAAATGCCCCGCTCTGTTACTTTATAGTAAAAAGTCAAAATAGGGCATGTTGACTGGTCAAGGGCATGTTACTTTATGTTGGCAGTCTTTTATTTATACATCTATGGTTTAAATAGTATGGAGACAATGGTGGTTTTATTTGTTAATTTATCCCATTTCAAGACCTATGTGATATGTAATGGCAGACATACAGACATACTAGTAGTCACTTTATGTTGGAAGGTTTTCTATATGGTCTAAAATGTATGGAGACAGTGGTGGTTTTATTTGTTAATTTATCCCATTTCATTTTAATAAGTATGGAGATAGCTTGTCAATTTAACAGATTTCTAAATTGAACTTACCATTTTCACGCTTGAGCTAGCAGCAGCCATTATTCCCAGTATACTGTTATTTGCCTTTAGATGTTCCCAATTTATAAGAGTCATAAGAGTCCAGGTTGGGAAGAAGATGACTGTTATAACACGGTCGGAATCTATAGCCATTAAATCGAAATGATGGACATGTGTCGCAATCCTGGTTAATAGGACAAGTTTGTCATTTTAAAAAAAGAAAATGATATTTCGGTGAAATACACCTCTTCATCTGTCACCGTCCACTCCACTTTTCTCCATGTGTCGCAATCTCGCTTACATAGGACACGATGGTCATTTTTTGAAACAATCACGTGCATGTCATCCCATTTGCAGAAGGATATAAATGTAATTTATCACACGTGCGATGCATATGTGTGACAATATTTGACTACTTAACTATGTCTAACGGACAAAGTAACAGATTGGGGAATTTCAATAATATTTTGGGGCATTTTAATCTTTTTGCTAACGTCCGGGATATTTTCACAACCTAAGGGTCCATTTTGGGGCATTTTGTCACTTAACCCCACCATAATCGTCTCTACCTAACTCGAGTATAGTCCGGTGAACTGAACTGCATCGCGTCTAGCTCTTAACTCCATCATCTGTCCCAGTTCAGGCCACACTCGTCTTCTTCTACATTAGCACCATTAATCCAGCCACCTTCAACCTGTTTTGAACCTCAAGAACAGTTCCCATCGATTGCTCAGAGAAGCTTCACTTCATCTTCAGTTGTTTGCACGGCAGTAAACAAGAACTGAATTTCGACTGCAACCATATATATCAGCCACCAGAAATCCCATCACCGGCTTGTGAACATAAATCCATCACTTCCATTCAATCATTTGTGTCAACGGTAGCAAGACACGACCACCATCACCAGCAGATTCAACTCATCCTCATGCACCTCCAATCAACGCATGCATACCCCAGTTCATCACCAGCAGCAAATCTTTGCAAAGAGCTGCTACAGCTGTGACTACTTCCATTAACATCAAACCCCATTGATATGTATCCATCCACAGAGTCCTATTCCCTTTTTTCGTGAAGAGCTCCATTTAATTTCTTGGATGACAGAACACCCGCAGTTCTCATTTAAACTGCTGTTGGAAATGTGAGATGAGGATCGACATTCTTATTGTACTACCATGTAGTACATACTGGACCATGTGTCACTCAAATGAGTTGGAGAGTAGTAGGTCTTAGGTGCACGGTACTTCCCCATCCTAGTGCTTTTCACGTATGGATCTCAGAAAGCAAACATAATCCTTTCTTTGTTTCCCACTTTGCTCTGCCGGTAAGGTGGTGCAACAGCCCACTGACTCATTATCAAGCTTTGACTCCTTGGAGGCCATAAGGAATATTAGATGTTTCGTTGCAAACAACATTTAGGTTTTCCTTCACATCTTCTCGAGAAATAACCTGTCAAGTGCTCGACCAAATAAACAAGGATAATTCTCTGTTTCCGCTAGTATCATTCCATGGCCGTGAATGCTGCTGATATATGAAAATACCAGGCCAGCTATATTTTGTCATTTTTGTCGCAAACGCCAATGCTTTAGCTGTTTATGCTCCCAATAATCAGAATTGCTTCTACTTACTGCAAAAGCACTAAAATATCGAGAACTAACTAATATAAATATGGATATAATATGTAGCACTTACGTGCTTATTAGTCCACAAGTAACGCAACAATCAAGGATCGTTGGTATTAATGCATAAATGATTAGTTCGGCTGCATCTTGAGGGTATGGACGCAACTTTCTAACTCTTAACTCCTTCATAGTCTTCTATTTACTCGTAAAATGTTACCAGAAAAAATCTATTGACGTATTGCTACTGCAATACATGACCAGTATCATGGTCTAAGTCATGCTAGATATCGAGTTGCCGATGAATTAAGCTGAGCTTCTTGAGGTAAATATTTAGAATTGATGGAAATGACTCGAACATTTTCATTATCTTAAAATTTCTTGAATGTTGTGTTCAAGATATTCACCTCCCAGAGAACTGGCTGAGTACCAATAACGATGTCGCGATCCCCTCATAGAGAGATGAATTTTAAGAATGAATATGACAGCTTCAAATGGTCGCTCCATTACAGTCTATGTAAGTAGATTTGATGAGTGCAAACTGTTTCAATAGTATTCTACCATCACAGCGGATAATTGGTCACTGAAAAATAACCTTTACAAGACTTGACCACCCAGTTGTTTATCGAACCTAAACAATGTGCGAACGATTGAATTTTGCATTTAGGTGTCACGCGACTCGCCCCCAAGCACGCTATTCAGAATGTCACGCAACTCGCCCCAAAAAAATGTTGTTTGCGTCAAGGTGTTACATACCTCGCCCCCAAGTGTTGGAGTGATACGTAACTTTCCCTTAGCAAGTGTCATGCTGCTAAATGTTCGCACAAGGGTGAACCTCGTTGTTGCATCTAGCTCGTGCATGAATTCAAAATTTGAGTTTTCTGCTACCTTGAATTTGCGCAGGGGCCAATCCCACTATTCAAGATTCGCGCAGAATTGACAGAGCTCGAGTAGGACCAAGATCCCTACAACTCTTAATATGAAATGAATAGAGCTCGCGTAGGACTTGAACAGTCGCTATTGTTCTCATCTCGCGTAGAAATGCTTCAACCATGCTATCAGAACTCACGTTGGACTCGAACCGTCGCAACTGTTCTTGATAAGTATATGTTCGATTTAGTTCTGAATTTCAGTATTCTTTATGGGTAAAATTGGAGATGAATTTCATCTGCACTGTTTAGCTTTTTACATTCCATAAGAATTGTCAGTATCCATATCATAAAATATAGAAATATGGCTGAAGATGTAATACAATATAATCGGAGAGCTAGAAACAAAAAGTTTCCATCTATCCCTGGAAATTTAAGTTATGCACTGGAAGGGTAAAGGAATGCCCAAGGTTTTTCACCTTGCTGGTTATGCATATATGAATATATATACTGAGATTTTTTTTAAAGTGCCGTAAATATGCGACAAGCAGTCTGATTAATGGAACAGACTCACAGTCGGAAATTCTCACTCGAATAGCTCGTTAAAATCTATCACCGTCGTTTTGATGCGATCTCAGTTTTGCATCCGTTGTCCAGTTGTCCACAACTGGAATAATCGAGCCCAAGATCCTTGTATGATGGGATTTGATTGTAGAGCTCCGGACAGTGATTCATTTTCTTCTGCAGAACATGGTTCTCCAAGATTGTGCTACAGGTATACGCCCTTTCTTATTTGCTTCTTCGGGTTTTATTCCTCTTAATTTAGGAAACAAAGAATTGAGTAGTTGCTACAGTTAAAATTTATACTCTTATCAAGAACTTAGAAACCTTGATAATATTTTTCATAAATGTTGAAAATGATGTTGGGGGGATTCGATCCCGAGAGATACTAACCATCCTACACTATCGTTTATGGTACACTAACTTTTGCTTCTAAAAATGTGATAGAACTCCTAGAGCTTATTTCCATCAAGGGTAATATGGTCATTTTCAAAGTGGACTTTTTTTCGATGTAGTTGTCATTATTAAAGTTTCGATAATATGTATTGCACTTATTTTCACTAAGGGTAATATGGTCATTTTCATAGTCTGTAATATTTTCTTTACTTATTTCCGATAAAGGTAGTTGCCATTTTTTCATAATATTTATTGCACTGCCATTTTCACATTTTGTAATATTTACTTTACCTATTTTCATTATTAACTGGCCATTTTTTCTCCATAATATTTATTGCACTTATTTCCATTAAGGGTAATATGATCATTTTCACATTCGTAATACTTATTGTCGGGGAATATTCCAGAGGAATTACCTATAAATGGATGAATTCATCATTCTTTCAACTTTCTTATAATGGTCCAATTTTCGAGTCGTTATGCATAAGAACAAAATAGGTTTTGTTTAAAAGGAATCTTATATGTAAATGGATGGATTCATCGTTCTTACCAAGTTTTTTACTTCAATAGTCCATTCATAGTCAGATTGTCGGAGCGTGGTACGACATAATATGGAAATGGTTTGTTTAATCGAGCAAGGAATCTTACTTGTAAAAGGACGGATTCATGCTCTTACCAAGTTTCCGATTATAATAGTCCATTTGATTGATCTCTGCCAAACAAATGGTTTGTTTAAAGTTTCGGGAATAGTGAATTCGTAAAATGGATGGATTTTCTTCTAGTCCACTAATGGAACTCCAAGGCGTGTGAATGGATGGATTCATCGCTTTACCAAGTTTTACTTCTAGTAGTCCACCCTTTCAAGTTTCGATTTCGTGCTATGCATATATAATATACCAGAATATGGTTTGTTTAAGGTTTAAGGAATATTTCGAATGAATCTTCTGTCAAAGGATGGATTCATCGGGAAAGTTGTCCGGCCTTCGTGCGTTTCAAACCTGAGCCGCTTTTTTCTCGGTTGATATTCGTGTGTTTAAGGTTTTCAAGAATATTCCAATGGTAGTTGAGTTAGAAAATGATTCATAGTATTTTTGTCTGATCATATTTGAAGTTTTAGATGTATCATCAATTGAAGTCAAACCCTCCTGTGAGATATATTTTGTATGCCTTTAAACCACATTTGAAGTTCTAAGACATTGAGCATCATATTCACGATTGCATCAAAACCCACCAAGAGCATCATGATTAATAGTTTGTTTGTCGTTATACCAATATGAAGTTCGAATTGACATCACAGCTTTATATTTATCGACTTCAATGATGTGTCATGCTAAGTTTGAAGTATGAACTCCCTCCCGGAGCTCATAGTTTGTATGTGTTATACCATATTTGAAGTTCAATCAACACCTAAGTTTCATATATATCGATTTCAATGATGTTCATGCTAAGTTTGAACCTGCTTCTTGGTTCATAGTTTGTATGCCATTATACCATATTTGAAGTTCAAATCGAATCGAGATTCATATCTATCGATTTGATTATTTTCATCTAAGTTTGAAGTCTGAACCCTCCCGGAGCTTCTTGGTTCATAGTTTTATGCTTGTTTAGTTACGAGTGTGAACTAAAGATACTTCATAGAGTCGAAATTACTTTGTGACCTATGTGTAGTGAAATTCAAACCTCACAAAGAAACAAACCAATTATCGAATTCATTTCATATTTTTAAGCTTCATTCTTATACATTTTTTGGATTTTTTATATCAGAATGTCGATAACAATGTCCCTGATATTTTTTTGATTTTTTTCATGTCTAAGGTTGATAATAAATTGATGAGATCGATTAACACAAATAGAAACACAAATGGTTTTTGTATGACCATAGAAAAAAATACAATATCAACCGTTAGATTAATTTATCAATTCGTATGGGTTGGATCAAATGAAATCTGGTCCGTGAGCTCAACTGCTTTGCTCCATCTTCGCCTCTACTCTTCGCCTCCACACTCCACATATGACCGAGCATTACTACCAACCCATCTTTACTCATCATCGCCATCTCATCTCCTCTCTTCACCTGCTTCACCAAATATTTCCAAAAACCCTAATTCTTTTACATAAAATCAAACCATTTACTTTCTACGGTTATCCTAGGTTAGGTTATGTCTTGGTCGGGAAGAACATAGACTCAGGGATTTTTTTCTTCTCAGGCTTTAGAAACCCAAGTCTACATTGGAAACACTTGATTCAATTCACATCAATTTGAAAAACCTAAATCGGATATGCGATTCGACCTTCAAAGCCTAAATCTCGATAAGCATTAACCTAATCCAAAGGGAAGTGGGTTCCAAAAGCAATTTCTATTTGAATCTTCAACTTAATCTGCGATGAAGAGTAATTGAAGAGAATCATCAATAAAAACTAATTGAAAGATAATCTTGGTGGCTATATGTGGAGCATGAACGAGGTGGTTGAGCATCTACCTAAATGGGTTTGTGATAATATTGGTGGTGTTCTATGGATTGAAATTGTAGAGTTGCTACCAATTTTGATTTTGTTTTTTCAATTCTATTTCAGGTTCAAAGAGGTGTTTCTCCATCTCTACATCAAAATGGGTAAAACATTTTTAACTCAATATCTTCTCGATTTTTCTTAAATCATTTTTTTCTTCAACTCGGTTACCTATTTTCCTCTAAAAATAAATCTTAAAGTTTGATCTTTGAAGTTGCGCTTGCACCATTATTTTGGGTTAATTGAAATTTGCGGGTTTTCAATTGAACGATAATTGGATTTTTATAATTGGGTATTTGTATGTTTAAGCTAATTGAATCATGATTGTCATCTTGGTCTCAAGTTGAATTTCATTTTATTTTTATTTTTTGAATCGCTTAGTAACGAATACATTTGACCTACTCACTCTTAAGAGTAATTATCATTTACCAGACAAGAGTGGATCTCTATTATTTGACTTAGTAATGCTAGAATTTATTGTGTGAGATAAAAATTTCACACTATATTGTAGAAATTTCAATGCTTAATGAAATATGATGTTATTAACTTCTCTCAAGACTTAGGGATGGGTAACTGTTGAGATTTGTTCTTTCCACCCTTTTCTGAGTAAATATCATCCCTAGTTGGATTCGATATTCTGCTTGAGTCTCATGCTACACATACTAACCCATTTTTGGTCCCGTAGCATTGTTCTTGTCTTCACGATAGCATGAAGCCCTCCTTCAACGAAAACGATGTTACCTCTATGGTCATCTTGTCCCTTTAATCTCCTTTTTGTCATGGTGCTAGCACCAAAATACTCAACTAAAGTTTCAACGACAAAGCCACCAATATTATGTTTGGTGAATATCTTGTTGAGCCCTAACTTGTTGTCTCTGTTGTTGTTTGTAGGTGACAGTCTCTACATAGCACTTAATTGAAGTTTTTATGTGTTTCAGATATATCTACATAGCACTGTAATTAGGTTTATATATGACATAATTAGTGGAGATCAAGCCACGTGTCATGAAGGGAGACACAGCAATATGGGTTTCTTCAGGTTTTTTCAACTCTATTTCTGATGGCATAAAAGATACATGAGACTTTCATTGTCTTTTTACAAACAACAAAGCTTTACTTTATTTAAGATCCAGTACTGTAAGACCGAAATTGTTGTGTCCCTCCATCTCAAAGCCAAAGATAAGAAAAATTCACCTATGTTGTTCTCATTATTCCAATTAACTTAGGGGTTGCCATAAAAACCTCATGAGTTCTTCATTCCTCGGATATCCAAAAAATGAGTTTCATTTTTATTCATTATAGCTTATGGTCAGTTACATAGTTTTGGGCGACATAAGTTCTCTTGTTTCTCGGAATGACTAAGTACATATTTTTTGTTTCTTTATGTAGATATTCTCGTCCTTGACAACTTTATATCAAGAAGCACCAGACATTTCCTAACATGCAAGGATCCAGATTACCAGAAAAGAAAAAACGTTATCAATGAAAGTGGTAAAAACTTCGTCCTAGTATTAAAGTACCAACGTAGCACCTAATATTAATTTCTTGACGTAACAATCATACGGCAGTTCAGCATATTTTATAGTGTCTCAAATGGTTCGCAAGGTTTTCTCTTCGCTACTTTGTTTTTATATTTTGGTAGGGAATTCAGAACAAGTACAAGAAATAAGAATGTTCTAACTTCAGAACCCAGAAGTACCAGAAATAAGAATGATTGCTGTAGGGATTTCTTATTGGCATTCACTTCCAATATGAACTTTAAGAACATAATTATTTTGATCTGTTTGCATGGGATTGACTTTGGAAATTATGTTCTCACATCACAAATTTACATTTTGTGGGACATGTAAAACAAAGAATTTGTTTTGGAAATGTTTGACAATTATCCATATTTGATTGATTTCTCAGATATATGATGCTCTTTATTATAAAGCATTTATACTCATTGGAGTCACAGAGGTATTTAACTGTGGTTCCAGATGTTGCAAGAAGTCAAAAAGAGTGGTATGAAGGCTAACTTTAAAATGTATACTTCCTTTCTTTAAGAAGAGAATAAAGAAAAGTGGATCATTTCCATTTAGGAAATGTAACCTGGATCACCATACTCGAATATGCTACTGCCATATTTGTAGGGGAGGCCAATATCTGTGTTTTGGATTACTTATGTTGTCATGTAAAAAATCTATATGTTAAAAAAATCTATCAAAACACACTCCTAGAGCTCTAGTAGTGAAGGGTGGAAGCAAGGATTTTGTAACTTGAACTTTGTATTGATTGATTCTTGCTACCTTCACTACTAGAGCTCTAGGAGCTCTATACGAGCAACACCACGATGCTCGTATATCTCCGAAAAATATTATCAAGGTTTCTAAGTTCTTGATAAGAGTATAAATTTTAACTTGGTATCAGAGCTCTACCTAACTCTAGACATCTTTAAACCTTGTTCACATTAGTTCATATTAGACATTACAAATTAGGTAATTTCAACACTCCCCCGTAATTTGTAATGGCTCTGTTTTTGATCTTCACCCAATCTCTGCGTTTCGTTCTTAGCTTCTTGACATGCTCGTGTAGCTTTCTTCTTCAAATTTTCCTTAATGGCTCTGTTTTTGATCTTCACCTAATCTCTGCATTTCGTTCTTAGCTTCTTGACATGCTCGTGTAGGTTTCTTCTTCAAATTTTCCTTGTAGTGTCTCCATCGCCTTGTCTTGGGTTTTCTTCTTTTGTTGCTAGCCTAGTAGTTTTGCTAGCATCTCTTTTTTCGTGGATGATGTCCACCATCTCCCCGCCATATTTTGAAGCTTGATCGTCGCGATTCAGAGGCTCCCTATGACAAGTTTTTTACGTTGGGTTTTTAGATAAGGAACTTAACCAATAGTGATTCAAAGGTTCCACCGTAGTTTAGAGACGTTTCTTCGGAAGTTTAAGGACATTACGGTCCCCTTCGTAGTTTAAGGACATTACGGTCCTCTTTGTAGTTTAGGGACATTTCGGTCCTATCTTCGTAGTTTTGGGACATTGCGGTCCTCTTCGTAGTTTAGGGACATTTCGGTCCTCTTCATAGTTTAGGGACATTTTGGTCCTCTTCAGAAGTTTAAGGACATTACGGTCCCCTTCGTAGTTTAAGGACATTACGGTCCTCTTTGTAGTTTAGGGACATTTCGGTCCTATCTTCGTAGTTTCAGGACATTACGGTCCTCTTCGTAGTTTAGGGACATTTCGGTCCTCTTTGTATACAGACTTGGCGTTGTCGGGCCTTTATTGGACTGCAAGTGGTTTTGGTTGTGCATTATCTCTCACACATTTGTTGTATGGTAGAACTATGCCGCTTACGTCTTCCATGGTTATAGTAACTGTTGTTGTGTCCAATATTGTTCGTGGCTAGCGGCGCTTTGAGCCATTTCTGTACTCCCTATACTTTCCATCCATTTTGTTAAGTGCATGTCTTAGCGTTATGCTACAACTTCTGAGATAACGTTCAGTATAAAGTTACATTCTTGTGTAATAACATGTCAGGGACCTGCTCTATGTTTCTCGATCTTGCTGCATAGACGATCTTTGAACCTTGTCATAGTCGATCCTATAACAGAGGTGGTCACCATGTCTATTACCATTAAATCTTATTGGTCGGGTTTGCACCCTTTTGTGATGGCGTTGGTCGTCCGCAAGGGAAATGTAAGGGACCTGTGCTCCTGTTTCCAGCGTAGATGAGATAAGGAGACGAGCTTAGTGCGTCCGTGATCATTCACTTATACTGCTTGCCAAAATTTTGAAGTCTCCTCATCAGATTTTGTCATTTAAGTAAGCTGGTGCAGTGTTGGTCAATCTCCGATCTCTGACCCGAAGAACCAGACTTGTGTGTTCAGCATTGCAAATTGACCAAAAGGAATAGAAAACATCTATAAATCGCAGATTAACATCAGTCTTCAGGGAAAAGGACGTGCACTTCTTCCTCTACGAGATTACGACCATTTGATGATTCGCTCGCCCATCAACTTTGTCCGTTTAGTCGTGATGGGATGGGATTGGGAATCTTCTATTTTTCCATGGTTTCAAGACTGATCTATGATATCAGTAATCACATATGAAACAAGGGATGAAGCTTGTCTGTGTTCCGGAGTGACGGTGGAGGTGGCCCAGTTTGTTGCGAACTTGTATTTGGTGATTCTTTTCACCATGAAAGACGAGTGCCGTCTGTAGTCACACCCACCTTGCGCCACTTTTAATGCTGTAGTTGATCCAGATCCAGGATTTTATGTCTGGGTGGGCTAAGAATTTTTTTTGCCAACATTGAATTTTGTTTTTTCAGTTGCAATAATCATAAACAAATTTTAGTATGCCGCATGACATGTTTCTTTTGTTTTCCCCACATCAAGTTTCAAATCGAGAGTTCTTCCATGAACGCCATTCTCGAAGGTGGCTCCGGCGTAGTCATTACACAACCATTTTCTTCATTCTTGAATGTTGCTTCGAACTTATGCCCTTTTCATTGTATTTGTGTTTACCGAGAGAGAAAAAAAAACGGAAAATGAGTCATTTGTCCAAATATTTTTAAAACATGGTTCAAATGGACGAGTAGAAATTATTACGGGTGAAATGAACAAAAAAAATTTAACAAGGATGAAACTGAATTATCTTGGCTTAAAGTTAAAAAAATGTTAGTGAGGATGAAACTGGATACATCATGATGTAAATTAAAAATAAGAAAAAGTATTTGAAAATGGGAAGGATGAAACTGTTTACATCGCCCGCTTAATTCGCCATAAATTCTTTAGCTTTTACGTTTTTAAAGGCCCCACTTTTTGGGGTTTACTGCCTCCAGTGCATACACGACCCAATATTAGACGTTGTTGTAATTTTTATGAGATAAAAATGACTGAAAAAAATTGAAGGTGAAGGTGAGAGAGATCTCAAACTCACTGACCAAGCATCTAAACCACTATACCACGTCCTCTTGGATGACTAATGTTGTATATATTATTAATATCATCGTATTAATTTTTATTTTTTCTTTAAATAACTCACACATATGCATAAAAATTAGTCTATGACCTTATAAATATAAATTATTTAGTATATATAGATACTGAATTTTCAGAGCTGAACTCAAATTTATAAATTGAATTATACACGTACGTATACCGTTTCGAATTACTGACGAATTGCGTAGTCATTACAATAAAACCATTGACCGAATCTGAATTTTATAAAACCGTATAATACTCGAACATTTGCCATTCCGTACATTTTCTGAATTTCCGAATTGCTAACTAGGGGTGGGAGTTGTTATGTTATTCTCCACACCCCTAGCTTTGCCGGTTAATTAAAATACAGAACTAGTAAAAGAAGTAGAAGGACTAAAATAAGAACTGACACAAGGTTTAGTGAGCACATTTGATAATAGCTGATTTTAAGAAACAACATAAACACGTGTATTTTTCTTTACGCTAAGATGATAGTACCAAATGTGGGACCGTATTTCCATCCATCCATAATAAGATTCTAGAGTAAGATATCTTCCTAATGGGCTATTGAGAATTACACCTGGGCTAAAATGTTCAAACATTAAAAATACATGGCCGAAATAGCTTTTTGAAAATATTGGGGTGGGATAAAGCCCAGGTAAGCCACCCCCTAATACCCTCCCTGAGTTGAACCCATGAAGTTTTCCTTAGGATGATTTTATGCTCTCGGCTTGGGAGATGCTCAATTTGTACTCAGTGAAATATCAAGCACAAGATTAAGTCAAACAAATGGCTCAAAACCCCAAGATAAGTTTAGTGTGGCCACAAACTACAAAAGTGTGTCTAGATGGATGGAAAAGAAAATTAGACAATGAGAGACACCAATTCATATGAAATCACTTACCTAAAACAATCTGGTGGGAAATATGGCTGGAAAGGAATAGAAGGGTGTTCCGCAACAAGGCACAAGATGAAGCTAACACAATTATAGCAGTTAAATCTTTGCTATACTAGTGGGGTTTGAATGGTAAGGAGTTTGGGGGTCTATTTTTTTAGGGTTTAGTTTGGTGTTGGAAGGATAAAATTTACGGATACGACATTTTAAGCCTTGGTGTATGTGTTTGGTGCTTTGTCTTATTTAAGAGTTTTCTAGTCATTGGAACTATGAAACTCTCTGCTCTAGCGTCTTTATGTAGTTCAATTGTTTCCTTCGAGCCTCCTCGATATCTTATTAATATATCTTAACCATTTCTTAAATAAAAAATAAAAAAAATGGCTCAAAACAACCACTGAACAGTTTTTAAAAGTGTTGCATATAGTAGCTTTAATATATAGAGTAATAAGCAAAACATTCCAATCTTGTTATGACTTGTATATTTAAACAACATGGCAGATATTTGATGCTGACCATTACAATAATAAAAATTAAAAATAGATGAAAGGAAAAAAGATGCGCAAACCGATTAAAGGCGGGATGGGTAAGGAGTGAAAGTGTTGATTCCGTCAGTATTCGATTGACAACAACATACCATTAAGAGAATCACTTTTTGATGTTGCATGACTCCGATCCTCGACTGTTTTCCCAACCCCTAATTATTATTATCTTTTTCTTAACTGATTTCTGCACCCTCTTTTCACTGGAAAAGAATGATCATTTTAACGAATCCCCTTAATCGGCGTCAATGTTTGTACCCAAAATTACTTTTCGGCACGAAACATGATTGAATCGATGATTTGATGTATGGTTAGGGTTAGGAAACGAATTGAAGAATAATAAAAGAGACACAGATTTAACGTGGTTCGAAAAGATGTGCCTACGTCCACGGATGAATCCCCTTGGGGAGTGATGTTTTATTGATATTAGAATTACAATGGATTTTTTCTGTATTAGGTAGTCTAGCCTCCTCCCATCTCTTTAGGGTTTAGACCCATGTCTTTATATAGTAACCTGAAATATTCTGGAACTTTCTTATAGGGTTTCAGGAATAGGCCGGTAGAAACGGGCCGCTGGAAATGGGTCAGCAAAGTGGACCAATATATACAGTCTGACGGGCTTGGTCCGACATATATTTTATGTTAATAGTGATGTAGTTAGCCCGTATTGGTACCCAAATGCTATGGTACAAACAAGAATACATAATAGTAGACATGATGATAAACTGATTCAAACACAAACACAAACACAAACAAACAACAACAATACCAAGAAGAAATGTCCTCAGAGATTTCGCAATTGCACCATCAAGAAGAGTTTTACGCCAAAATCAGAAGGAAGTGTTGGGATATATGTTTTTAAAAAAGAATTCTTTTGTACATTTATATCAACAATTCGAGCTTCTCCTAGTGGTTATACATTTTGGGCCTTGAGGGTGAGGTCTCAGGAATATTATATTATATATATATATATATTATTAGTCCTGGAACGGGGCCTTGGAGGTCTCTTGAGTTTCAAAGTTATTTTTTGTTGGTTTATCGCCTTTAATTACGTAATTAATTAGACTTACTTTTGGTAGCGATTTTTGTGAAAGTTTTTCTGACTGTTAAAATGCTTTTTATGGAAACAATTAAAACCAAAATATATTCCAATTACTTTTGTCTTAATTGTAAAGGTTATAAAAAGCCTGTTTTGAGAACCAGAAAGGTACGAGTTTCATACATATTGTTCTTGTGAATCAAGAGACCAAGTTTGAGCAGGATTAAAAGAGTGAAAGTGATCGATTTCTCACTATGTGAGAAATCGACGAGAGTTTTTCTCGGTTGTTTTATCCTGGGGACGTTGTGAAGAAGATAGAATGCTTGCACAAAACTCAAGGCAGATCCACGAAACGTCTTAAAGAGAGCGACATGGTCGTGACTCAGCCGTCACTTTGTATTTTTGTTTAATCTTTGTTTTGCAAGTGTGAAATCGGTAATTGTTCCAACATGAAGACTTCTATGTTCAAAGTTAACACTTGAAATGATACAAGGGAAAAGCGAAATGATGAAACCCGTATAGAAATAAAAAATGGGAGAGATGGATTATATATATATCGATAGTATACAATTGTAACTCAAACATACATAACAAGAACAACATTATTAAGAAAATACTTATTAAGCATACATAACAGCATTAACATACATATTAATTAAGACAATACTTATTATAGTACCCTTGTAGTAATTTTGCAATCTCCTCCATCATCCCAGTTGGCCAGCCAAGTTTTCTAACTTGATAGGGACATTGTTCCGAAGGAGGAGATAGATGTACAACAGTGTAAACCAACTTTTGTAAGGCAACATAATGTTTTCTTTTTTTGGGAAACCAAATGCAATGTAAAAGATAATTAACTGAATAGTATTAGCCTTCCATCTTCATCCCGGAAAGGCCTCGATGATGGAGGGGAATGTGGGAAGTTGTATAATATTATAACGAGGGAAACCTGCACTTTTCAATAAAATGTTCCATTCGTTTTCGGTCCTTTCTTTTCCACCCAGAGTATTTACCAACATCAGCAGGTCAAATGCTAATCCTGTTTCATCAAATAAGCCATCTCCGTCAGGTCGCAATACACATTCAACAATTATAACTTTTCCATTCTTCGTCTTTGATATCGCCTTATGACAGTTTCTCAAGATCTTCACGCAGTTTTCATCGCTCCAGCAATGCATTATCCACTGCAACATACATGCATATATTAATCAAATATATTGATAAATAATTTAGTCTATTTTTTGTTATAATGCTGTGGTTCCGCTTAACTAAATGGACATGTAAGTAGCGTAACCGCAGTGAAGCAGATTTTTTATGCTAATATACTGGCACCGTATAACATGATGTATGCTAAAGAAAATATCACCTTTGGTCGTTTGATGACTCTAATGTAGTGTGAATAATTTTGGAAGGGGGAAAAAAAACTTTTGACCAATTTTGGAAGAGATTAATTGTGTTCTTTCTCTCCTTTTTTCCGAGAAAATTTAAAATGTATTGATTTTCTAGATTACCGGACCCCAAATGAGAAAACTGATCAAACCTTCATGATAACAGCATCAGCTTCCGGAATGTGAGCAAACATATCACCCCCAACATGAGTGATTCCTGGATATTCAGGTGCTGTAGCCACCACATGAGGTAAATCAAAATTGATACCTTTTATGTGTGGATTAGCTTTTACGATCTCAGCTATGATCGCCCCTATCCCACCACCAACATCAACAAGCGATCCTATACCATTGAATCCATTTCTATAATCGACTAGCATCTTCGCCGTGCATGCCATTCCATCATTGAAAAGTTGATTAAATTGAGGATTAGCTAACGTGAGATCCCAAATCCCACACCCATGGGATTTTTGAAAAGAAAGACCACTATCTTGAACACATTAGCCCAAATATTGCCATGGTGTTACTAATGTCTGATCAGTTTCAAATAAAATCAATCTCGATAAATTAAGTTTGGAATCTTTCAGTAACCATTTCGATGATGGAGTTAAATCATATAAAGTCTGATCGCTTTCTTGGTGAGAATGAGAAGTAAATATACGTTTACGAACCAACAATCTCATTACACGAGTAAGAAAATCTACGCTAGGAGATGATGATGATGATGATGATGATGTGGTTGTTTTTAAACCGTTGATGATCTCAGACATTGTGGTCGGACGACCATAAGAATTTATGATATCGGGTATACCTAGTTCAACTGCACATTTCAATGCCATTGAATCCATAAATGCAAACATATGCTCCCATATGTCAGCTTGCCCTTTCAAGCTTTCTTCTTCAATATCCATCTATTTCTTTTGTTGATCTGAATAGTGGAACAGATAAATAGAAGCATATATGTGGATAGCTAGTGCATCAATGCATCTCTCTATATATAGTAAATGCAAGGTCAAATATAACATATGGTCATATACAACAAACTTTCCAGCGAGCGATAGAGTGTCCATCGCTGGATGGTATAAATAACGCTCGTTGGTCATTCTAGCGCCAGCGTTAGTCAAGTTGTCGCTCGAACAACGCTTATCGGTTCCTCATCCAACAACTATATTTTTTTCTCATTTCAACTTCCACCAAAATTTCTAAATCTCTCTGGAATTTCTCAGTCTCCAATTTTTTTCATCCCTCTTCAAATTTCTATGAGAGCATGGCTCATAATATGAACGTGGTTGAGTTCATAGCGAACCAACATCTTCCGAAAATCAAATAGTTGTTAATCGTGTCAATGTGCGAAGAAGAATTAGGCGACGATTACCAAAATTAACTACTGAGGAAGATGAATGTATTTGAAGGAATCATGTTTTTGGTACTGAGACTATATTCGGAGAAGGATCTCGTTGCCAAATTCTTTGGGAAAGGATATTTAGAAAATTTTAAAAACAAACAATGAACCACAACAATCGTGATGTTTCAGTGTTGTCTCATCGCTTCGCTGTAATGAATACGGAAATTAATTAGTAAGTATCTTGGTTTACTTCAACAAGAAGGTCAAAAGTTGAGGGATGGTGAAACCATGATCAAACTTGAACAAAGGTGTTGTGTGGAATATCGTCTCATCTACGGAGAAGACGTCCAATTTGGAAGTTGTTTGGAGATTTTAAGAGTGTTGCAAAAATATAATCCAATATTTATGTTTTAATTTTTAATTGTCTACTTAAGTCATCCATTTTGAAAGTTGTTTTAAGTATTAAGTTTTAATATTTGTCTTACTCTACCTATAATACAAAACAGAAGGAGTTTTTGAGCCTTGGACGGTCAGATAAAATTTTGAGAGACTAAGGTTGTATCCAGCCATCCCAATTTCATCCCAGCTAAAAACATCCGATGGTTGTCGTTTTTGTAACCTATTTCATTATGAATTCAAATTTATTATCCTTTAATTATTGGATAACCACTTAACTCAAGATATTTAAAGAAATATTAAATAAAATCATAATATCATTTATGCATTGATTGTATTTGGTGGTGGCAATGTGTACCTGATGGGAAGTGAGACTTTTTCTTTATTTTTCTAAAGCATAAGTGAGAAATATATTTATAAAAATACGTACATATTATTACTTAAATGATTAAGTGTTTTTTTTGGATGATTTATATGGCTAATTTTATAGTGTAGGTATGGACAATTTGGACAAAAAACCTAATTCAGCTTAACGTTGGGTTTCAGAATAATGGTTCCCGGTAGCAGAGGGAAAGAATTAATCCCATTCAAAGACATCCGACAGATGTAAGATTGGTAACCTCCTTCAATTATAGATATATACATTGATAACCCTCATAATTTGCTCCTAACCAATTAAAAAATTAACATGCCAACGAAAAATCCTTACCTTTAATTGATAAAAAACTAAAAAACAATTATCCTATAAAAAGCGAACACAAAATTTATTTGTTAAAATATATTCTAACAGATTATCATCTTTTATCAACCCAGATATAAAGAACATCGTTAGAACTTTGCCAACATAAAAAATAAAATTATTTATTTATTTATTTCATATACAGTTAAACATGATTTTGAATAATAATATGCATGCATGTTGATTCAAATACAGTCGAATGCAAAAAGATACGAGTCAAAAAAAAAAAACGAAACAGAAACAGAAACAGAAAGGGTTTTTGAGGCTTTAACAGTTGGATAATATTTTGAGAGACAAACGTTTCATCCGACCATCCCAGTCTCACCCCGTCCAAACACATCCGACAGATCTAAGATTTGTAACCTCCTTCAGTTATTGATATATGCATTGATAACCCTCATAATTAGTTACTCACTAGTTAAAAAAAATTGTATGCCAAAAAAATAAAATCCTTACCATTTAAGTGCTACAACTATGCAAAACTTTTTTTTTTTTAAATGACTCGTATCTTTTTTAAATCGGATTAGCCCACCTTCATCAACCCACAACAAATAACATTAGAACATTTACGGTTACAACATGTAAACCCCTTATTTCTGCCTTGAAATAAATTAACTGCCCTTCATCAACCTGCAAAGATCAATGAACATGATGTTAAGAATACGTAAAATTCACTTTTATTTGATTCATTTTTTTTTTGTTGTTGGAAATAATCGAAAAATAAAAATAAAAACATAAAATTGGGAACTATCCAAACAATGAATCGCTAAAACTTTTCACTTCAACCGTTGGCCTAATTTAATTTTAGTGAAAAAAGAAATACTATTTTAAAGCCATGGATACTCGCAAGCTTGCATTCTTTGCAGCCTTGCAAATGAGATAACAATCAAACTTGGAGTCGCATTCCTTTTCAAAGCTACACTTACACTGAACCTCAATCTTTTCATAAACCTTCTTGACTTTTTGGGTGGTTTCCTTTTTCCTATGAATCTGCTAAATTAATTTTTTTATCTTCTTGATCATGATTGTCTTTTCCTTCATAACAACACGATTGAGCGTTATCATCAAATCTTTTTTTATTCTCATGATTCACCTTCCTCTTTCCAACTCTTGATGTTATTTTTATGGAGAAGATTAAGGGATTAAGTATATTTAAGGCTACAAGCAATACCTTCATCATTTTTGGTATTATTGAACGAAACAAAACCTGATTTTCTGCATATAACTGTTTTAATTTCTCTAAATCAATCATTTGGTATCTCAGTCGCTTTTGTTGTTAGCCTTTTCAGAACTTACTCCACCAATAAACGTTACAAACAGGGGCATCATAGTTGAGGATAAAATTTAGAACGTGCATTACATAATTAGGGTTCATTCAACTCACGTTTTTCCTATTTTGAGTAAATCGAAGACAAGAATTTATGGACCAAATAAGGGCATAGTAGATTTAATGCTAAAAGCAATGCCTTGAACACGATCTAACTCTTGTGATCTTCCTCTCCACTACCGATTTTCTTCACTTGATTACACTCCTTATCCCCCTAATCATCCTCACCACATAAACGTATTATCCACCTATAATCACTAATTTACCATCACAATTCATTTCACTGAAATACTTACCAATTAAGAAAATAATGTTTGTAGTATAAAGTATGCATGTATAAGAAATGACAACATACTATTATAAAAACCAAATGAGCGTAATGGAAGTTGAAACTCAGACAAATCAAATGTCCAGGATGAGGGAAAGAAGTCAGGAGAGATAAAATAAGAAATAGCAGCTGCGATAAATATACGGGAAAGACTTTGCAATGAACAATGAGGCATACAAACACTAGGAATCCGTGAACCAAGATGATAAGAAATGAACGGTTCTCATGCCAGAATTTATACCAGGACACCCTTTGGAGACTTCTAAATCTAAAACTGACAAAAAGATAACGGAACTTATCGAGACTGATGAAACATATCGTGAGGAATCGAGACAATGATACCGACAAGAGAATATCGATGTTCCTTGAGGAGGAAAATGAAGGAAAACCATACTTCATGCATCATCTGTACACGAAAATATTTATGACCCGTGAAGAGAATAAGAGAATGGATTTTTGGCTTCGCTGAAACCATGCAATGGAGATGACCTTGGATAATACATGAACAGAATCACCAGAACATATGGATAATAAACACATGATGATTGTCCAGTGATCGATGAAGAATTTCTGAGAGGATGTAATCACATGTATTTCTCATCCAATAAAGATTCAACATAAAGATCTAAATACAACACAAATCAGTATCAAAGACCGCCGATCTTTGGGGATCGACTAAAAATTTATTATTTCAGGGAAACATAAAATAATTTACCTAGCATTTTTATCATAAATTATTATTTTGATCAATTGCAAGTGTAACTGAAAATTTAAAATTATTTGGATGACAAACATCTAAGATTTTCATAGCAACAAATTCTCATGGGTCAAAATAAATCTTATCATAGTTTGTAGTATTTATTTAAATCATTCTGACCAAAAATTATTTCGTCTCATACCGTGCCCTTACGACACGGGTTATTTCTAGTTTGAAACAAAAATGTGTAACTAAACTTTTGGGACAATGTTCTTCATCTTGTTATTCTTCTTCATTTCACCTAACTTCCAATCAATGCGCTCATGAACAGAGTTTCCTTTGTTTATATTCTTCTTAAGATTCAAATTTGTTTTTCCTTGATATCCGAAACTTACCTATTTATTTATTTTTATCTATCACATATATCTTCTTAACAACAACTTCAAACACTACTCCAGAAAAATCAAGTTGTGTTGCAAAACAAGTTGGGTTGGAAATTGTGTTATTTGAGAAAATTTGAAAACATAAATTAGATTGAGAAAGAGAGAAATAGAGAAAAAAAATTACACAAAAAATTTGGGGTAAGTTTTGAGTTTGAAAATTACCTATTTATAGGCGATAAAGAACTAGCTGTTAGCGCTAGACTCAATAACGAGAGATATTAATGGTAACGCTGACGATAAAGTCTTTATCGCTGGCGATATTGTTCGCTAGCAACTCTGTCGCTACGTGGTTTTCCATAGTGGCTTAACTCGTTTGCCATGCCACCCGGTATGCCAAATATTTTTTTATTTTAGCATGTGCATATGAATAGGACTAATGAGCATAATAATGCTCTACTTGCTATTGGTTCTGAGTTGTGACTTGTTATATCTAGGTGGCAACAGTTATAACAATTTGGAAATTTCTATTGGTGATGGTTTCGGGCCTTCTTTCATGATCCTTGGTGTATTGCTCCCCTCTTGCAGGTACTTTCCCCTTTCTTTTCAATCTATCAGTCAACAAGGAAGTATCCATCTCTAATCTCATTGCCGATGCTGACGATCTAAGATGGAATTAAGATGGAATATATCGTTCAAGAGGATTCTGCATAATGAAGAGGTAAATTCACTATGTTCTCTTCTACAATAAACTAGATTTGTGCCCATGCTACGCACCGGGCATATTTTTTAACTTGGTGTGCCCAGGGTTTCTTTCCGCCCCGTGACGATGTATTTTTGATTTAGTGCACGCAATGCTTCTCCCTGCGCCGTGGCAACTTTTTAATTTTGTATGTGCGGGGCTTTGCCCCACCCCGTGGACATGTATTTTTGATATGGTGTGGCGGGTCAATACATTAAATAAGTGGAAAATGTGTGCAAAATTTATTTATTTATTTCCATTTAATTTGGTGTGCGCGTGGCTTCGCCCCCACCCCCGCCCCGTGGCAATTCATTTTTTATTTGGTGTACGCAGGCCTTCTTCCCTCCCCGTGGAGATATATTTTTGATTTAGTGTGGCAGAGCAAATACATTAAGTAGGCGGAGGATAAGTGTAAATATAGTGGATTTTTTCCCCTTTATATATTAATTGGGAAAAAATAGTCCAAATATAGTAATTACTCGATTTTCAAATTGAAATTAGACTTCCATAAAACTCCAAACACGGTAAGTTATGTTTTCCTTCTAAGTTTGTAATTTTTAAACCAATCATATGTTGCCAAGTGTTCTCACCTAAATATTGTCATTTAATAAATTCTAAATTGAACTTGGTTGTTTTTTTTTAATTTTTTTCCTATTCTTTTTAAACCAATCGTACGTGTCCAAGTATTTTCACTAAAATGTTCGTTTCAAAACTCAAAAAAACCTATTTTGGTCAATAAAAAACAGAGGTGTCCTCACCATTCAACGTGGATGCTTTATTTGTCTACGCCTTTAAGTTTTTTAGATTAGATTGGCCTTACCCACCCATCTCTCAGTTAGCCTATTAAATGCCTTGTCTCGAATGAAGAAAAAATAAATAAAGAATGAAATTAGATTCCACATTAGAAGAGTCGGAGAAAAAAAGAACAGTTTAACTAGTCTATTCACACTGCACACACGAATATAAATCTTGTATGAAGACAATGCAATAATGCATTCACTGTAACGTGGGTCTTCGTCGTTATCCCGTATATCATTAGTATTCACTGTGGTCTTCGTCGTTATTCCGTATATCATTAGTATTCACTGTGGTCTTCGTCGTTATCCCGTATATCATTAGTATTCACTGTGCACCCATGAGATGCATTATTGGTACTTTGGTAGTACTCTACATTGGGACCTGATCGATGATGCATTTACAATTTATCACCTATTTATTGTGCAGCATTTTGAATCTTCTAGAACTTTTTCCCATTCAATAATACATACATCGATCCTCAACCTGTGTTAGAGCAACCACAATCTTGGAGTAAAACTAAAAATTGGACTAAAAATGAAGCGCTACGGGGCGAAGTAAAGACCAAATCCCAGACTAAAACCAAAAACCATAGTATATTTGGTCTTTGGTCGGGCGAAGTTTAAAGGTTGCGCCTGGGGAGCGTAACTTTGAGTTACGCCGTATAAAAAAAAAAAAGGGGCGCAATTGGATATTACGCCTAATTGGGGCACAATTTTAAAGTTGCGCCTGATGACGGGCGTAACTTTGAGTTACGCCCGAATAAAAAAATAAAATAATAATAATGGGGCGCAACTTAAAATTACGCCCCACCAAATTTACTCCCACCCATAGCGTTTCAACACCTACTAAACCAAAAATTTGGTCTTTTCTTTGCTCTTTAGTCTTTGGTTTTGATCGCAACACTGCAGTTGCTCTTAAGGGATTAATTTTTTCATCTTCACTAGTAAGATTATATGTGCGTTGCAGATGCATGAATTTGATTCTTCTAACACCACCAATTTTGATAGTAATGAAGGAAAATAATCTTAAAATAAAAATTTAATATACTTATTTTCGAAGAGCTTTCGAAATATACTAATTTTGTAAAATTGCGATGTGTATTTTAAAAGATACCAAGTTTTTAAAATTTAAATATATTTTTAAAACAATGACTTTCGCGAGAATATAGTAACATTGGTTTAATGTACATCTTTATCCTTGAACACGTATGTATAGTAATGATTAATATCTAATGTCATATTAGTATTATTAAAGTGACACCAAGCTATTTTGTCGTTATTTGACCAACCAAAACGAAGACTTCACCAAAAATACCTCTTTTCTTTATATTATCTGCATATGCATAAATAAGAATGCAAATTAGTGGGTAAGCAAATTGATAGAACTAGCAAACGGTATTAATGTATCTATTAGTAGAGATTCATCAATATCTTTGTTGATTGTATATTGATCCAAATAAACTCGGATTCTGATTCTAAATAGGCTATAATAACCGATTTTTGAGGCTTCCAGAAAAAAAATTAATTTAATCAACTAAAAAGGGGAAATAAAACCTAGCATTTTTAGGGGTGACTCCAAAAGAATTAGGGCCGACTTAATCGGTAGGCAAGTTCACAATCGGTAGATAACTTAGTGGGCATTTTTTTTAATGACCAAACTACCCTTTACAATCGGTAGATAACTTTACAATCGGAAGTTCATCCACAATGGGGAGTCAATTTAGTTTATTTAACTTCCGAATATAAAGTATCCCCAAAATAAAATCCTCTATCTTTTGAATTTTGATTATCCTATAATCGGTAGTAAATAAAGTTATCTTGAATCCCGATTAAAGTAGACATTTGGCTAAAATGCTACCATAATCGGTAGTGAATTTAGGTTATTTAACTCCTGAATATAGAGTCGCCCCAAAATGAGATTTTGCCAAAATTCTTTTTTTTCTTGAACTTTGGTTGAGCTTATAATCGGTAGTAAATGAAGGTATCCTGATTTCCAATTATACAGTGGAACTCTTTACCAAACTATTGGATTTCCATCAAGATTGCTCAAAAAAGATGGAAAAGAAATCAGCTAAATATTGAAATAATGGAGAAGAATCTTTGGGATGAAAAACAAAAGAAGGATGGGACGTTTCCTTGGGATTTAGATTATTTGGGAAAGAAACTGTGTTCCTTTTTCAAGTCTAAGCGCACTTGGCATGATATGACAAACCATCCTTCAGTCCGACCGATCTAAAGATGATAGGTGAATGGCCATTCCCAACAGCCAGAAGCCATATGATAAACCATCCTTCAGTCCTACCAATTTAAGATTATAGGCGAATGCCTTCTCATTCAGGCCATTCACCACAGTCAGAAGCCAAAAATGAAATGACCACTGGACTTTTGAAGAGGCGTGGTTTAGGCACCCCCTACCCTTGACATTTACTGGAATATGTCCGTGGGCTGTCCCTTCCAAGGGGGTTTTTGAGTTTCCCCCTATAATTCCCCCCTAATTTGTTAATAGTAGGACCTTTCCCCCCTAAACTGATTTTTGTGCCAAAAATATCATTATTATGTTTATGCGAACAAACGTGTGCGTGTGAAATGTAACCTGCTAATACAAATCATGCTGTTGAGAAATGTAACCAGATAACACAAACATGTTATTGAGAAGAGAATGAGGAAATTTACTCCCCACAGCTCACGTTTTAGGACAATTGATCAAAACTATTCTCTAAAACAAAGACGTCCCCCTTTAGTGGTGAATCCGTGATCAGATCATGTTTGACTCAATCTATAAAGTAACTACTCCACTTTGATCGAGTAAACTTATAGATCATACAGTATATATCAAAAAAGTCATGGTGGAGAACTATCTATGATTATACAACATTAGTGAATCTATTTATCTGTCCGAGATCCCATGTTCAGCACTCTATATCTCGTCAACCTCAATCTCCATTAACCTAAAAAATTAATAAATACAGGGAATATGTTAAAGAAGAAAAATTTAAAACATGGAACATAAACCAAACACAAAATCCATGGATGGAAGTTGCACAGACATAGACATTAGCATATCATAGATTTGTGTCCAGATATATCTGCCTAGGCGGCCCCTTCAATATGCGATTATTTTGGGGGCCCTTCAATTCAGGGGCCCTAGGCGGCTGCCTATGTTGCCTAAGCATAAGGTACGGGCCTGGATGGAACTTGCACAGACATAGACATTAGCATATCATAGATTTGTGTCCAGATATATCTTCACCTACACACGTCCGTTTTGCACAAACACACACTAAGGGTATTTTGGACACAAAATTCTATTTTGTGGTAATTCAACTTTTGTCCTTACTTTTGATGGTCTACACAAATATCCTTATCACATAATAATTTTGTACCTCTTTATCTAAAAGCCCATCAGGGGTCCAATAAGATTTTTATTTCTTCCAAATTTGCCCTCTCATCTATCTACCTATTTCTTTTAAAATCACGGATTCAATTAGTTCATATTCAATTTTACATCTGAAAAAATCATTTCTTTCTTATCTCTGTTTCTTTCAACCACCACCAGCTCAACCTCCACCACCACCACCAGCTCCACCGCCACCACCACCAGCTCCACCTCCGTTAACATCAGATCTATTAAATGGAGGAAATTTTTCCTCCATTTCCATCGCTCCACCACCGCAAGCAACATCTCCATCGCTCTCACCACCACCAGCAATAATCCATTATCGTTTTACAAATTCCACCGCCATCGTCAAAGTCGCCGCCTCCAGATTATGAAAAAACAGATTTAGATTATGAACAAGCCTAGCACACATGTGATGGAGGAGGAAACAATTCAAGAATGAAATTTAGGTCTCTTTGTTACACAGAAAGGGGGATCGAGTCCATCTGTTCTATCCAGCAGAGGGTACATTTCTTCTTGTTGTTTGTTGGAGATCGAGATGGGAATTCGAGCGAGAAATCAATTGGAAGAAATACAATGGATCCAGTGGTTGTTTACAAGGGTTCAGTGAGAGGTTCGAATGCAAGAGGAAAGAAATCAGGTGAAGTGAATTTGTTGGCATTGTAGGGAAGAAATTGTGCTATTGAATCAATGGTTCTGACGAGGAAGAGGCTTGAAATGATGAGCAAGGATGGCGAGAATTCAAAAGATTAGTTTTCGAATTTGTATAATTTGGGTTGGTTTTGAGCCATTTTACGTATCCAAACTTGATCGAGAAATGACGTTGTTTCTGTCCAGTTTTGTGGGTGTATTCCAAGGGTTTTTGACTGATTTTTGAAGACAAGACGGATGGGAGGTATGGGTACGAATCTATTTCATTTTTTTTGATCATTTCGAGCTGTAAATCAGTGAAAAGAAGATGGAGCTGGTGGTACGAGTTAACAGCCAGGGTATGAGCTTAGTTCTCAAGATAAAGTGTGTTGCTGCTTGCAGCTATTATGATTGAAGCATTGAGAGTTTGGAGATGCTCTGAAGATCAAGGAGATGGCATTGCAGGTTGAGCTGAAATGGTTGACTAACTATGTTGTTGAAATGGTTGTACACAACTAAGAATTAGTGCTTGATATTTCTGTTGCAATTGTTAGGCAGTGGTGGACAAGATGGTATAAAATGGTCCAGTGGTGGAGTTGAAGTTGAAATGGTGATTACATGGGAATGATATTAGTGATATTGATGCTATTCTGTCCATTACAAAGGAGGTGGCTCTGTAGCTGGTTTTGCACTCGAGATGAAGTGAGAGTATGTGTTGCTCGATTGCGGTGATCGATTGAAAGTATCGCTTATGTAGCCGTGATTCGGATGTGAATAGTTGCAAGCTGGTGATATCGGTGCTTGTTGTGAGCAGTAGAAGAAGAATAAGAAGCTACAGGTTTCTATTGGCCTAATTGTGTACTCTGGAGTTACAAGGAATGGCGGAGGAACAGTGAACCCAAGAACAAGAAGGAATTTATTTATGTGGTAATTGAACTTACAATAAGAGATTAATGAAAAACAACCCAACAACCTACCAAGTTTTTACAAGTATCCAGAAGTTACAATAAGAGAATCTTGTTTCAAGCAAATGGAAAAATTAATCCATTATGTCAACAAGGTTTGCACACCTCTTTTTATCCATTTTAGCGAAAGAAAACTCTTATAATCTTCCCTATGGTTATGCTATTGAAACTTGAGTTAACTAGTACTTATACAGGATGGTAGAATTAATACATTGTATTCAACTATGGTTGTTGATCCATATATTTTGGATAAACTATGGTTGTTGATCCAACTGCAATGGATAAACATCCACTGTTGATCCAACTGAAATGGATAAACATCCATTGTTGATTCAACTGAGATTGGTTTTGAAGCTGGTCTTGGAGTTGTTGGTGTTTATGAAGCTACAGGTAATGAAATATGGTGGTTATCTGGGTTGAAGCAGTGCTTGATATTGGATCAACTACTGATGTTGATCCATATATATTGGATCAACTATGGTTGTTGATCCATATATATGGGATCAACTACTGTTGTTGATCCTTTGAACTCGTGTTTTGTAGTTTAAATCATATAAATTTGTTCCAATGTTGAACTTGTGGTGCAATGGTAGCATGACTGACTCCATGTCAGATGATGCGTGTTCGACTCACGCCAAGTTCACTCCATTTTACATGGATCAACTATCATTATTGATCCAATTTTCATGGATCAACATCCATTGTTGATCCACTAAAATTGGATCAACTTCCACTGTTGATCCTTTTTTCTTGGATAAACTAGATAAACTTCTACTGTTGATGGTTTTGTTGGTTGATATGAAACTGCAGCTGATGAAATGGTAGCATTTTTCCATCAACATGGATAAACATCCATTGTTGATCCAACTGCAATGGATAAATTTCTATTGTTGATCCAACTGCAATGGATAAACATCCATTGTTTGATCCAACTGAAATGGATCAACTACTTTTTGTTGATACAAAAAAATTTGAACCAGAGGCGGTGGTGATGGTGGTGGCGGCGGTGGCGGCGGCGGTGGTGGTGGTGGCGGCGATGAATTTGTGGTAGTGGCGGCAACATACTAGTGGTGGTGTAATGGTGGCGGTGAAGGAGTGGTGGTGGAATATTGGTGGTGGTGGCGGTTGGTATGTGGTGGTTGTTGAACGGTGGTGGTGGTGGTGCTAGTGGTGGTGGTGAAGTGGTAGAGGAAGAAATTTGTTGTATTTTGAAATAAAGAAAAATATTATATGAGTGAGGGTATTAAGGTAATCTAATATTAAATGGATAAGGTTATAAAAAAGGAGGGACATATTTATTGTTGCATAAGGATATATTTGTTAGGAGTTAAAAGTAGGGACATATAATTAATATACCCTTCTATTTTAGGGGGGCAAGTTACTACTATTAACAAATTAGGGGGCACGTCCAATCACTAATGTTGTTTAGGGGGAAAACCCAAAAACTGCTTTTCAAGAAAATGAATATAAGTAATTATTTGCTTGCAATCCACGAGTAACGACTAAAATACCCTATTACAAGCTTATAAAGCTAATTGTAGGAGTCATATCTAAAATCCGGATGGTGACTTGTGACCCAATAAAAGATGCATTTTAACTCAAAATCCACTAACCAATCCACTCAAAATCCACTAAGCAATCCAAATGAAAGATGACTACAAGAAAACCTAGCTTAAGCGACCAAATTAGCAAGGTCACAAAATTTTAGTCGCTTCAACCATCAAGCAACTAATTTTGCAACTACCAGAAAACTGGTTTGCTATTCAACTATATCCACTGTTTCTCATCGACTACTGAAAGTATTTGGTCGCTCGATATCTTTGTCAAGTAAGCAATAACAACTCCAAAAGTACTCGAGTTGGTATTTACTTTGAAGGACTAAGGACTAGCAACTTAAAAAATCATTGGTCGGTTAAACCTCTACCAGCATCCAAGTTGTATCCACCACATATTTAAAAAAGAGGTCATTGTTTGGAATTTTCCTGGGAGATTTCAATTTTGATTTAGAGGCCTTGTCTACGAAAATGTCACCAATGAATTGTTGCGCCAAAGCCTGCGAAAGCATTAGGTTGCACTACTACAATGGTACTCCAATATTGCCAAAACACAATCACACACACAAGAAGAACAAGTATTTAACGAGGTTTAATCCTCGGGATGGAATAAGCAATTTTATATATCACCGTATAAGTTGGAATATACAAAGCTTTAGACGAGAAGAAGAGAACTCTTACTTAGTTCTGGTGTGTTTTCTCTAGTTCTCTCTATAGATATTTATACACATCAATAGTACTGGAGACATTCCTTAATAAGGATAACTTTCCTACAAGTATAGGGTTTCCTAACTTAGCTCTAAGAGACAAACCTCTTATGCTGATATACTTAGGACACAAGTACTTGGTTTCCTTAACCAACTAGATTTCCTAATCTAGTCCTTGACCGAACTACCAACATTTCTCAATCTCGGATCATGCATTCATGCATGAGACGATCAATAGATAAAATCACCTCTATCATCCAACGTCGATTGAACCATCACTGGATGCCTACGTATCTCAATAGGAATCAAACCCGATCGTAGTTCTCTCAAATGGCCTTGCTAGAGGACCTCCACCAGGTTCCTAAGAACCTCTACCCCAAAAAGGGTCTTTCACCAAACTGGAAGGATGTGGATCAATTTCAAACAATGTCGAAACTTGATCCCATAAACTACTTTAGTCAACATATCAGCTGGATTGTCTTCGGTATCAATCTTCACAAGTAGAATGTTTTATTCTTCCAAAATTTCTCTAACAAAGTGAAATCGTACGTCTATATGTTTAGTTCTAGCATTATGCACTTGATTCTTAGCCAAGTAAATTGCACTAAGACTATCACAATGCACAGGCAGTTGGTCTTGCATAACTCCTAAGTCATCTAGTAAACCTTGTAACCATATAGCCTCCTTAAATGCCTCAGTCACTGCCATATACACCGCATCCATAGTTGAAAGCACCACCGTAGACTGCAAGATTGATCTCCAACTTACTGGTGGTCCTGCTATGGTAAATACATACCCTGTAGTTGAACGTCTATTGTCCAAATCACCATCATAGTCAGAATCCACATGCCCAACACACAACTGATTGTTACTTTTATCCGTCACAAACTCCAAGCCAACATCAATTGTACCATAAAGATACCTCAAAAACCTTTTCACAGCTTGCCAATGTTCCTTGCCAGGACAATGCATATAACGACTGACCATACGAACTGCATGTGAAATGTCCGTCCTCATACATACCATCATATACATCAAGCTACCAACAACCTAAGCATATGGGACTTGGGACATATACTTTCGCTCTACTTCAGTAGTGGGAGACATACGAGCATTCAACTTAAAATGAGCACGAAGGGGAGTACTTACAGATTTAGTTCCTTTGTAGACACCAAACTTCTGTAATACTTTATTCAAATATGTCTTCTGAGACAAAGAAACCTTACCCTTCTCTC
Source organism: Papaver bracteatum (assembly GCA_023529315.1). NCBI lineage: Eukaryota > Viridiplantae > Streptophyta > Magnoliopsida > Ranunculales > Papaveraceae > Papaver > Papaver bracteatum. Next base: position 2,646,005 of record JAJJWX010003506.1, read on the forward strand.
TATTACATTGAACCTCCATACCAAGAATCTTCTTAGCCTCTCCCAGATCTTTCATCTCAAACTCTGATGACAACTTGCAATTCAAATTATCGATCTCTTTCTTGTTATTCGATGCAATCAGCATATCATCGACATACAAGAGCAAATATATGAAATATCAATCACGTAGCTTCTTAAAGTATACACAATGGTCATAGTGACTTCTTGTGTATGTTTGGCCTATCATAAACTGATCAAATCGCTTGTACTATTATATTGGAGACTTCTTCAGCCCATACAATGATCTCTTTAGTTTACATACACAATCTTCTTTTCCAGCAACCTTGAACCCACTCAGATGAGTCATATAGATCTCCTCTTCTAGATCACCATTTAAGAATGTTGTCTTAACATCTAGCTGAACTAGGTATAAATCATATTGTGCTACCAAGGCCAATAAAATTCGAATTTATGAGTGCTTCACAACTGGAAATAACGCCTCAATGTAGTCAATCCCTTCTCTTTGAGCATAACCTTTTGCAACTAACCTTGCCTTGTAGCATACTTGATTCACCTGAGATTCTTCTTTCTTAGCATATACCCATTTGCACCCAATGGCCTTCTTACCGTTCAGAATCTTCATAAGAATCCATGTGCCATTCTTATAAAGAGACTTTATCTCGTCCTACATTGCACCTTCCCATTCTTTACACTCTGCACTACGTACAGCTTCTAAAGAGAAAGTAGAAGTACCATCTTCTATAACTGGTAATGCATAAGCAATGTAATCATTCATCCAACCAGGCTTCCTGGTTGATCTTATTAGTTTGATGGTTGCTATGGTCTCCGTGACCGTAGCTTCTTTATCTTCTACTAACTCTTGTTCATCTTCCTCAACAATGTCACTATCATTTGGAACTTCAGTAGTTACCTCTCTTGTAGACCCAATGTCTTCAGAAGTATTCTGAACAGATACAGACTTAGCTGGAATTAGTGGAGTTGCATCAATCTCCACCTGCTGTAAAGGCTCACTAGTACTGGTGCTTCTGTCCTCCACCTGCCGAGAACCCCAAGACTTTACCATAGACATCTCATCAAATATGACATCTCTACTCATGACTATCTTCTTCTCAACTGGATTCCAAATCTTGAACCCTTTTACTCCATTCTTCATAACCACAAAGATTCCTTTCATAGCACGGCTATCAAGCTTGTTTTCACTAACATGATACCACGCAAAACAACCAAAGATATGAATTGAGTCATAATCATAAGTCGGTTTACCAAACCACTTCTCCATAGGAATTTTACCTTCTAATGAAGCTGATGTAAACCTATTAATGAGGAAGCACGCATATGTAACTGCCTTAGCCCAAAACGCCTTACCTAATCCAACATTATATAACATACATCGTACCTTCACCAGCAAAGTACGATTCATGCGTTCAGCTACCCCATTTTGTTGCGGGCTCTTCATAATTGTGAAGTGCCTATTTGTCCCTTCATCCTGACATACTTGCAAGAACGGATCACTCTTGTTGTAACTCCCCGAGTTCCAGACCAGGGTCAAACCTATATGGAGACCCGAACTCGAAGCGTTACGGGTCGGAAAGAGACTTAAAATTTTATTTTTATACTAAACATAATTAAATCTTTGTATACATGAGTTGATTCATATGAATTTACTAAACATATTTAACAATATTTCAGTTAAGATTTACATTTCAAGCAATATAATAAAACATTTCCATCACTAAGCTACTCATTTCTAGCTTTCGCTGCGCCACTCTGATAAATCTGCAAGGATGTCAATTGGGGTGAGATGACAGCTCAATATAATGTATTCCCAATTCTCCAAAGATGTGAAAACATAATCATTTTATCAAGGAATAACATATGATAAGAAATACAGTGCAACTTCAACGAATATATTCAACCAACAACATTACCTCACAAATATTATTTTCACTAAATCATCTAATTCATTTGTCCAATCATGTCAATATTACTGTCAAAAATTTATCTAATAAGATTTCAACATATAAGGTCATAGCACCAATACTAATTTTCAACAATTCATACAATTAGATTTCATACACGAATTTACAACACTGTTAATATTTCCTACAAATACGTAAATTCGTATTTCAAAGCTTAAGTTCATAAAACCAATAAGGTTTCCACTAATCATTCAATAGAGATTTCAACACACGATTCACAAATTAATATTGTCACCAACAATCCATGAGTTCACAATATTTATATTATTATCAACAAATCATTTATCAAATCGACCATTTAGGATTTAACTCATCCATTCACAACAACAATTCATCTATTTGAATTTCACAAATGAGTTCATAACGTCGATTATGTTTCCAATAACTTATTTAATTTAGATTCCGAACACATTATTCACATATTTATAAGTCACCTTAAACCATGAGTTCACGGTACGAAAACCTTGGTTCGTACACCCACCTATCGTTTATCGGCACGGACAGCCTCCATCGATGGTCAGGAACAAAAGTTCATATGGGGATCATACCCATTTGCTCTTGGGGGATCATTACCCGTTTCATTATAAGTACTAAAACCTTGGTTCGTACACCACCTATCGTTTACCGGCATGGACAGACGCCGTCGATGGTCGAGAAACACAAGTTCCCATGGGGATCATTACCCATTTAACTCTCGGGGATCATTACCTGCCGTTAACATGAAAGCATATTTCATCTAACGGAAAAACATGAACTCATTTCATTTTCTAAATATCTTTTATACACAACACAAGCAACTATGGCTTAAGAACAAGAATTTCTTTCAAGCATTTATGCAAACAGGTCAATTGCAGCCATATTATATTATATATTTCTGATCATGCTAAAACTTTACAGGAACATTCTTGACACATTCATACATAACATATCCAAAATTCACACCAAACAGCGGTTCAAACAAAATATATTGAATTTACAATGGAATCCTAAAAACTGGGCAGATTACATGTTATTACCAAACAATTCACTATAAATTCATATTAGTCTCAAATTAAGCAAATCCAAAGCACACTAAAAGATAATACATTTATATACAACTTTTGTTAAGACCTCAAATAATGTTAACATCACTAAAATTTCCAAAGAACATCAAAACCACATCAACACGAAACTTTCCAGAAATTCAGAAACTATCACCCAAATTCAAACAAACTTTAAACGGTCAATATATGGTGGAATACTCTCAAATTTTAACTAGTGATACCCAATCATGTTGTAAACCTATAATAGAAGTCTGGTCATCAATAATATGCATCAAATTAAATATAAAAATTTTAGAACCCTAATGATATAAGAATAAACAAAATTGAAATCAAAATATAACAAAGAAACACAAAGAGAAAAGGGATTAAACATTCTACCTCTCAATTTCTACAAACTCCTTCTAATTTTCTTTATCCTTCTTCTCCAAAAATTCTCTAGATCCATATCTTTGTTATTCTCTCTATCCTTTTGTTCTCTAACTTGTATAATTCCTTTTCTAAACCTTTTGTTATAAAAACCTTAATAATACTAATATTATCTAATATTTATATTTCCTTTTAATTGTCTTTTCATTTCCTATTCATTTTATTTACTTATTAAAATAAATTAGGTGACTCTATTTCCACCTTGGTTTGTAGCCTTTCTAGTCCAAATAACCCAGCTAGATTAAGTCAAATGAACCAACCTAAATAACAAACTAAGGTAGGTATAACCCGGCCCGAAACATTATATGAAAATGCCGGGTATTACATTCTAACACCCTTAAAATAAATTTAGTCCTGAAATTAAGAACATGCTTACAGTCTCAAAATTCCCAAAACAATTCAATCAAGAACACAATTCATAATCGCACGAATTACACAAAAGCTAGAATGCAACTAATACATAGTAGCAAGCAATATACCAATCAAATCAAACAAGCATGCTTAGTATCACATCAACATATAAAATAATTTATTTTACGGTCCCATTCTACATCTAAAGCCTAGAGCTCTGATACCAACTTGTAATACCCCGATTTCAAGACCAGGGTCAAACCTATATGAAGATCCTAACTCGAAGCGTTACGGGTCGGAAAGAGACTTAAAATTTTATTTTTATACTAAACATAATTAAATATTTATATACATGAGTTGATTCATATGAATTTACTAAACATATTTAACATATTTCAGTTAATATTTACATCTCAAGCAATACAATAAAATATTTCAATCACTAAGCTACTCATTTCTAGCTTTCGCTGCGCCACTCTGATAAATCTGCAAGGATGTCAATTGGGGTGAGATGATAGCTCATTAGAATGTTTTCCCAATTCTCCAAAGATGCGCAAACATAATCATTTTATCAAGGAATAACATACGATAAGAAATACAGTTCAACTTCAACGAATATATTCAACCAACAACATTACCTCACAAATATTATTTTCACTAAATCATCTAATTCATTTGTCCAATCATGAGTTCACAATGTCAATATTACTGTCAACAATTTATCTAATAAGATTTCAACATATAAGTTCATAGCACCAATACTAATTTTCAGCGATTCAACCAATTAGATTTCATACACGAATTCACAACACTGTTGATATTTCCTACAAATACGTCAATTCGTATTTCAAAGCTTGAGTTCATAAAACCAATAAGGTTTCCACTAATCATTCAATAGAGATTTCAACACATGATTCACAAATTAATATTGTCACCAACAATCCATGAGTTCACAAATTATATTATTATCAACAAATCATTTATCAAATCATCCATTTAGGATTTAACTCATCCATTCACAATAACAATTCATCCATTTGAATTTCACAAATGAGTTCATAACACCGATTATGTTTCCAATAACTCAATTAATTTAGATTCCGAACACATTATTCACATATTTATAAGTCACCTTAAACCATGAGTTCACGGTACGAAAACCTTGGTTCGTACACCCACCTATCGTTTATCGGCACGGACAGCCTCTATCGATGGTCAGGAAAAAAAGTTCGTGTGGGGATCATACCTATTTGATCTTGGGGGATCATTACCCGTTTTATTCACAGTACTAAAACCTTGGTTCGTACACCACCTATCGTTTACCGGCACGGACAGCCGCCATCGATAGTCGGGAAACACAAGTTCCCATGGGTATCATTACCCGCCGTTAGCATGAAATCATATTTCATCTAACGGAAAAACATGAACTCATTTCATTTTCAAAATATCTTTTATACACAACACAAGCAACCATGACTTAAGAACATGAATTTCTTTCAAACATTTATGCAAACAAGTCAACTTCAGCCATATTATATTATATATTTCATGGTGATAACTTTATCTGATCATGCTAAAACTTTACAGGAACATTCTTGACACATTCATACATAACATATCCAAAATTCACACCAAACAAGCGGTTCAAACAAAATATATTGAATTTACAATGGAATCCTAAAAACTGGGAAGATTACATGTTATTACTAAACAATTCACTATAAATTCATATTAGTCTCAAATTAAGCAAATCCAAAGCACACTGAAAGATAATACATTTATATACAACTTTTTTTAGGACCTCAAATAATGTGAACATCACTAAAATTGCCTAAGAACATCAAAACCACATCATCACGAAACTGTCCAGAAATTCAGAAACTATCACCCAAATTCAAACAAACTTTCAACGGTGAATATATGGTGGAATACTCTCAAATTTTAACTAGTGATACCCAATCATGTTATATACCTACAATAGAAGTCTGATCATCAATAATATGCATCAAATTAAATATAAATTTTTTAGAAACCTAATGATATAAGAATAAACAAAATTGAAATCAAAATATGACAAAGAAACACAAAGAGAAAAGGGATAAACATTATAGTTCTCAATTGCTACAAACTCCTTCTAATTTTCTTTATCCTTCTTCTCCAAAAATTCTCTATCTCCATATCTTTGTTCTTTTCCCTAGCCTTTTGTTCTCTAACTTGTATAATTCCTTTTCTAAACATTTTGTTATAAAAACCTTAATAATACTAATATTATATAATATTTATATTTCCTTTTAATTTTCTTTTCATTTCCTATTCATTTTATTTACTTATTAAAATAAATTAGGTGACTCTATTTCCACCCTGGTTTGTAGCTTTTCTAGTCCAAATAACCCAGCTAGATTAAGGCAAATGAACCAACCTAAATAACAAACTAAGGTAGGTATAACCCGGCCCGAAACATTATATAAAAATGCCGGGTATTACACTTGTACTCTCCACCATTGTCTGAACGTAGTACTTTGATCTTTCTGCCAGTTTGAGTCTTAGTTTCCTTTTTCCACCTCACAAATATTTCTAGGACTTCATCCATATGCCTCGTGGTGTACACCCATACATGCCTAGAATAGTCATCAATGAACGACACAAACCAATGTTTTCCTCCCAATGATGTGTTATTGGAAGGACCCCAAACATATGAGTGAACATAGTCAAGAACTCCACTAGTATTTTGGATAGATTTTCCAAAGATTGTTTTTGTTTTCTTTCCCTTAACACAATGCTCACAAAATACTAACTTGCAGGCGATAGCACCTTTCAACAAGTCTTGTTGAATCAACCTATGCAATGACTTCTCACCTGGATGTGCATGTCTCATATGCCATAACTTCGTTTTATCGGTAGCTGCACTCTCGATGTGTTCAGAAATAGACACATCCCCTATTGTTGTACTCCCAATCAAGTAATACAATTTATGATGACGTGTTCCCTTTATGATTACCATAGATCCAGAGATTACCTTTAGAACACCATTGTCAAAGACTAACTTGTAGCCCTTAGCTTCCAAAGTTCCGAGCGAAATCAGATTCTTCTTTATGGAAGACACAAATCTTACCTCCTTTAGCTCTGTGACCATACCATCATGCATCTTGATACGAACACTACCAATCCCAATCACCCTACAGGTATGATTTTTTCCCATACGTACTTCACCATCAAGATCTTCAAAACATGAGAACCATTCACGATATGGACATATATGATACGTTGCTCCAGAATATAATACCCATGTACCATCTATAATAGTACAAGCTGATGGTGTCACAGTTAGCGAGAAATCAGACGCATTATCTGATTCTTCATTACCTTTAATAATGTTCACCTCGGTATTACTATTATCTCCTTATCTTGCCTTACGCTTAGTACAATCCTTAGCCCAATGACCAAAGTCATGGCACCAAGCACACTCATCTTTCTATAGTCGCGTCCTACTCTTAGAACGTCCTCTACCTTTACCATTACCACCATTCTTCTTTCTCTTGTCTGTTGAACGACCTCTTGCAAGAAGCAAGTCATTGTTAGCTTCAATTGACAGGTATTCACGGTCTATCTTCCTGAACTCCTCACTACACAATGTTTTAGTGACCTCGGCATATGTCATCTTGTCCTTGCCATGCATTAATTCTTTAATCACGGGTTCATACTTTTCAAGAAGAGAGTTTATCAGACACAAAGCTTGTTCCTAGTCGTTGATCTTCTCATCGTAGTTAACCAACTCAGCAAGAAGTTTATTATATGAATCTAGGTGCTCGGTTAGAGTTGCACCTCTCTTCATGTTATAGCGATACAAATTCCTTTTAAGATGTATCCTATTTGCTACGTTCTTCACAAGGTATTCCTTCTCTAGATTTTCCAAGAGATCCTTAGTTGAAGTCTCGTGCTGATAATTAACTCTTACTGCAGTTGCTAAACACCCTATTATCGAAGAAAGACATAATTTATTCATCTTGTTCCACTTCTTTTAAGACATCTCCACTGGCTGACCTTCTAGAGCTTCCTCTAGGTCAAGATGAACAAGAGCATCCATTACTTCCGTTCTCCATAAACCAAAGTTATTGGTTCCTTTAAACTTTTCTACCTTGAGTTTTGATCTATGTAAATGAAGTATTTCTTCTTTTGTTTCTTTATCTTTATTTGTGGACTCCGAATGTTCTCCTCCAGGATCGTTCGGATCAATTGGTTTATCCCCGTCAACCATTCTTCTTAAACAACCAAATATAGATAAAAAACAGAACCTTTGATATTAGTATTACCTCAAGCAATCTTCAGAAAAAAATACCTTCACTTCAACTGCAATATGAGTTCCCGTATCCAAGAACGTCTCCTTGCTTTGATACCAATTATTGCGCCAAAGCCTGCGAAATCGTTAGGTTACACTACTATAATGGTACTCCAATATTACCAAAACACAATCACACACACAAGAAGAACAAGTATTTAACGAGGTTGAATCATCGGGAAGGAATAAGCAATTTTATATATCACCGTATAGGTTGGAATATACAAAGCTTTAGACGAGAATAAGAGAACTCTTACTTAGTTCTGGTGTGTTTTCTCTAGTTCTCTCAATAGATATTTATACAAATCAATAGGACTGGACACATTCCTTAACAAGGATTACTTTCCTACAAGTATAGGGTTTCCTAACTTAGCTCTAAGAGACAAAACTCTTAAGCTGCTATACTTAGGACAAAAGTACTTGGTTTCCTTAACCAACTAGATTTCCTACTCTAGTCCTTGACCGACCTACCAACATGAATTACTTGAAATTAATCTTTCCTTAATGAATTTGCGAAATGCAAATGGGTGGTCAATAAAGACGATCACTAAAATGATGGACCTGTTTTATCAAATGACATTGCTTTGGTTTTTTTCTTATTGTCATCCTTGATCTCAAGAAAAGTAGCACAATTCAATGGGACAAACTAAGAGGGAAGTGGAGAACACACAGCTTCATATAGGTTTATCTTTTACTGAAACAAATATATCCAGTTAATCAAATATAGAAGTTCCAAGAAAATAAGATGTTGCAAACTCAAAAACTAATACTCCCTTCGTCCCACTATTAAATGACCTATATCACTAAACAAGGAGATATTTCTAAAATTATCCTTTTAGTTAATTATAAGAAATATAAAAAATATACATAATTTGATAGGCATGTTTATATTCGTTACGTAGGTGTTTTAAAATGTTTTTCAATGGTATGAAGTTTTCGAACATCCGTGGTGTTGTTTGAGAGATAAATCATTTTGAAATTTCACTAGTTATTATCTATAAGGGTATAATTGTAAAAAATGCTTAAAAGTACTCTTTTCCCTTGCTTGTCTTAAAAATTGTGCATACTTGAACTAGATCACTTAATAGTGGGAAGGAGGGAGTAGTAAAATACACAGTACATTAGGTAGCACAAGGAGTAGTAGTAGCAATAATTTCAAGTTCTTCGAGTCTTTGTTCATCAACCCAACCATCCGAACTTAAGCCGCAGTAATATGCAATTCCACAAGCGACAAAAATCCGAGCCACATAATCAGGAGAATCTAAGTAATTCAAGGAATCATCCCTATCCCAGTAAATGCCTTCGCCTACGATTAACCCACCTACTTCCAATCTGGGGTATTTCTCCTTTAGGTCTTTCCTCAATCCCAAGAACTAACATAAAAATAGCATCTCATTTCGACTTGAACTTGTTCATTTACTTGTAACTTATTCCCCTGCTGGAAGACTTATTTGACTTGAAGGTAGACCAAAGTCTGGAGGTTTCCGGTACTAACATAAAACTAGCATCCCAATTCGAGAAAACATGGACTAACCAAAAATTCAACAACAATATAAATGGTATCAACCTATGTTGTAAAAGGCACTAGGCAAGGCGAGGCGCCAAGACCAGCGCCTAAGGCGCCCTTAGCGAGGGCATTTTATTTTAGAAAAAACTGGAATGAAGTATAATTTGGCGCCTGGGGGACTTTTTTTTCCAGGTGCCAGCCTTACGCCTAGTGTGCCTTTCGCGCTTAAGCGCCAAAGGCGCTCACCTTTTACAACATTGTTATCAACCAAGTAATCTTTAGATGCAAGTGGATCAATTATGTTCGAGAAATAGACTTGGAACATCACGGTGATACAACATTACAACCTGAAGCACATTGCATTACCTAAAACTCATATGAGACACCCTCATTCTAAGATTAGAAAAGTACATATTAATCTATTGCATGTGTGTTTTCTAGGTTGATGGTATGGATTTAAAGTTCTATGGATTACTGTGAATGTTTATTGTGTTCATTCTTATACTTGTTTTCTCAATTATGATACAAATTAAGGTTCGGGAAGGCATAATAGTACTACACTTAATTATTATCAATGAATGAAAACATGCACTCGCCCGAAAGTCCAGTAACGCTAGCTTAAGAACGGAACCACAACCTCTTGTAATGAGAATCTTAACCACTCAATTAATTCCCAATCCGATCATTCAGGACAGCCAGGGAGTTTCCTATCAAAACAACCTGAAATAAAATACAAAGGCCTGAATGAATGGTCAACAAAAACAACTAGAACAATATTTATTCAGAGTCGGGTAACCAAGACAAAGAAACTTATCTCATTTCCATCCGTAAGAGTTACCGTGATAATGGAAGAATTCTAAGAACAACTCCTCCACCAACATTATGTCCACCTTTGTCTAACTACAGCACCACCGAGTCATTGACTTTGAAACCAACAAAGCACGTCATAGCAAGTCACCAAATAAGATAACTAGAGTATCATTCAATTGTTTAATATAGTATCAAGAGTACAAAACAAAACTAAGCTAAGTTTGCATGTGTTAGTGGTGGTCAGGAAAAAATTATAACGGGGAGGTTCTAACTCATGACCTATTATGTCATAAGAGTGGCCTCTAACCAGTGTTCCCACCTTGGTTGGAATTGATAAAAAAGATAAATCAACAGTGGTGGTTTGTTAAACTTAAATACCATAATTTCTTTATTAATTAGGTGTTTCACTAATTGCACATAATAAACAATCTATTCATTATAAAGTTTTTTATTAATTAGTGTTTCGCTAATTGATCATAATAAATGACTAATCAATTATAAATATTTTTTAATTAATTATAATATTTATTTCCATTAATAAGTAATTTTGATAAATAATATCAACAGACATACTCTGCGACAATGAGTAGTAGAAGAGGTGGAGCACGAAAGATTAGTGGTGGTTATGGGCGGAGCCAAGAACAATTATATTTATTTGTGTTCTTTTATCGTAAGATAGAATACAAAGTTCAGTTTTCACATGTATCCAACTTTCCAAGAATTTTTTCTCCCTCTTTCCTCAAAATCCTTACTCCGCCCCTGGTTTGTGGTGGAAGTAGTGGCGATGAGTGCTGGTGAGTACTGATGGACAATATTAATTTTATGTTTTCGTTACAACATCGATAACATCATAGTGTGGAAGATGTGGTTGGTTGTTTTTAACACTTTTGATAAAGGAATGTACCATATATTTCAGGGATGATATCATACAAGACAATATTTTCATGATCGTAGTTGGATCACCCAAATGGCCCCTGTTATCTTTGGTACTATATCGTATAAATCATGATTTTTTAATGTTAAAATAAAATTTATTGCAATACAAAAAAGAATATACACGGAAAAAATAATAATGAAACTAATCAATTGACGACATATTGTTCAATCTAAACCTCATACATGGAATTTGTGATTGAAAATTAGAATTGCGTCCACCAACCTACATGGGATGGGCGGCAGTGATGGTGGCAGTGGTGGAGTCAAAAATTGACATTGTGGAGGCCTACTTTTTTTTTTTTTTAAATGTAAACTTTGATGGACTAAACCATAAATATATATGGACAAAGTATTATTTATAAAATAAACTAAAAAAATTATGTAGGTATTAAAAATTTAAGGGGTTAGAGCCTGGTTAGTCAACCTTTAGATCTGCCACTAGGTGGTTGTGGATAAGAAAAATGGATTCATATGGTTTTATATTGGTGGAGGGTATTGGTGAAAAAAAAACATATTATGCTAATTTCGTAACGCCACAAAATGTGTAACGTTATATTATAAAGGTATAAATGTGGTTGATCATTCTAATGTTAAAATAAACTCGATAAACCACATGTCCTTTTAAAAAAAATGGTGCAATCAATTTCCATGTTATGTAATAACTAAATGAAAGACACGAATCAAGATCAGAACATATGAAATTATTTATTACCGATTTATCTATGTAAAGAGTGGTCAGGATTTTTCCTTGGCAAAGATAAATTTACCGCTGGGGTTTGTTCAATTTAACCATTTTTAAATGTTTTATTAATTAGTGTCTCATTGCTTGTTCATAATGATTAATTACATTTCTATTATAAATGTCCCTTTAATAATCTAACTTAAATACATATTTTTATTAATAAATATTTTTACTAAAAACTATATTAATTCTAATGGTGGTAGTGGAAGTAGGGTTAGTATAAGCGGTGGAGGGTGTTTGTGAATGGTGGAGGAGGTAACATTACTATTGGTGGAATAAATAGTGGTGGTGGATGGTTTTTATGGTGGTGGGTGTTGGTAATAGTAGTGGATAATAATAGTTTTTGCTTTTTAGTGAGTTTTATTGACCAAGAAAAAAAAAATCTTCACAAAACATACAACATTGCATTGTGAAAGATGTAATTGGTTGTTTTTAGCACGATTGATAAGGACAAAAACCAAATATTTCGAGGATGATACCGGAACGTGTAAGACAATATGATCATGATTGTTGGATCACCCGTATTATATAAAGGAAATTGGTGTACCCGCATAAGAGAATATTATCGCTCTCTCAAGTAATATTATATTCTTTTTCCTGAAAGACCATCAATGTCGAGTTGTTTCGCGACAACTACCTACAAAGACAACAACTTTCACTCAATTCCTGATATAAAACCTTATTGACCGGGAAAATGTATTTGCATTCTAAAATATTTGTTTGAAAATTATGTTTGTTCATCGAAATCATCATAAAAAACTCTAAATCATAAATCTAAATTTCTCCTCCGATGATTATAAAATATTTTTTATATTTTACTTTCTCAAATCATGCGACCTCTTGATTACAAATTACGGATCAATATGTATTGGTTTCATTCACTAGGTTAGAAGGTAGAGTAGACACAGATGGCTAGATCACAGAAAGCAGAACATGACTGAGAATACTTCAATAATTTGGTCAATAAATAAGGTCAAATATTTAAGATTAACTTCCTATAGGACAAATTAGATCGGCTTCGATAGGAGACGACTAAATTATGGATCAATAATAATTTCCATGTAATACAATTGCAAAACATAGTTTGGCTAACTCTGCCTATGTAAAGAGTGGTCAAGATTTGTCCTTCCGCAATTGTTATGTTATGTGAGCAGAAGGTGATATATAAGATTGAGGCACAATTCAAATATATTAGATTCATACCATTCACAACTTGATGCGTTGAAAAAAAAATACGTGTTGTTATTATTATTAGAGGCAAGGGATACATTGACCACACTTGCACAAGTATCTCACTTTGAAAATGATTGGTGTTGCATGTACTGTCTAGAATGCAACGAGATATTTGAGGAAACAAGACACCAAAAGCAGTGTTCGGAGTATTTTGGATATAGTAACTTACACTCGATGTAATACTTATGTTCTTTTCTTTTTTAAGATTTTCCACAATCTATTTATTTAAAAAAAAATGAACATTGGAAATACATAACATGAATAAAAATTAGACAGATTGCGTTTGACAATAATGGCTACGGATAGTACGGAAACGGCAAAAGAAAGGAATCGTTGTAGAATAATTGTTGAGATATACAACGGATTACTTGATACGAATAAAAGAGGTATAACTATTTCGATTCTGAAATCACATAAAGTTCATAGTAGAAGATGACATCAAGTTTAAATTTAGTAACAAACATAATATGGCTAACTAAAATGTTATAAACAAACAAGATATATAAACTTAGAAAGTCGCGGGACTTGAAGAGTCCAATTTTGAAAACTACAATCTTAGAAAGAAACGATCCACAATACCATAAAATTTTTTTATAAATATTCAACGTAGAATATGTCAACTTTTGGTAAAGGATCTATTGACAACCTATTAATTTGAAATAGGATCAGGGAGTACAATATGTGTTCAAGGTTCTTTATGAGGTAATGTGTCCCCAGATTGTATTCCAAGTGAAGGTAGGAACATACGGAAGTAACAAAATGTCCAAGACTTTTGAAGTTACCAAAGCCTTCGTTAATAAGAATTGCTGGACACAATACTTTGTTGAAGATTCAATGGAAGTGGTTCGCATATATACAATCCCTTCGAAAAGGTAATGGTTATATATTTTAAACATTGTCATCTAATGAGTGTTGAAAAAATACAGGAAAATCATGTCACATTGGAGTGTTTGTATTATTTGTTCAATGCAAAAACATAATATTCTCTTCCTATTTGGATGATCGACAACATGACCATGATAGATGAGTCAGCTGGAGATAAATAGGAGCAGGGGGAGGCTTTTATGGACGATATTGATTAGTTGATTTCACTGAGATGAGCGCCGATGCCGACATATTTCCAAAAAATAATTAAACTTTCATGTTCATGTAGAGAATTATTTCATTATAAGCAATGAACTTAAATAAAAAAGTGTCTGGAAGTTAAGATTATATTTCTTTCGGTTGAGCAAACCTCAGGCGGTAAAATATTAAAGGAAAAAAAACAAGAAAAAAAGAGAGGAAAATCCCAACTATTTTTACCTGGAATTTTTAAGGGCGACCACAACACAATTAGGGGCGACTTTTTTATTCCCAACCCATACACAACGTTAAGGGATGTCCAAAAATGCAGAGATTATGTTAATGCCCTTATATATTCGGAAGCCATTTTGTGTCCGATTGTGAAAACATAATCAAAAACTTAGTAACGCATTTGGCCTACCGATTAATATAGATTTTATTCCAAACGCGTATCTTGGTCCTATAACAATCGATAGGAAAAAAAAACCTCACTAGACTACCGATTATGGGAAAGTTCAAAAATTTGGAAAAAAAAGGATTTTAGAAAAAACCCATTTTAGGGAAACCTACAAGGAAATGTAACCAGTTAAACTTACGATTATTATTGCATCGAAGACATGAACCAAATGGTCAGGGTTTGCTCTGCACACTAATTTTTTTTGGCAAAGTTCGATGTGGGGCTACTTATAATCGGTAGCCAAATATCCTACCGATTGTGGAAAATTTCAAAATTAGGAAACAAATTTTTTTAAAAAAAAACTCATTTTGGCGCAACCTATAATCGGAAGTAAATGCAACCAGTTAAACTTATGATTATTTAGTTTGACAGATAAAACCGATGTCAACCTAAATTCATTTCATTTCGTTTCTTTTCAAATTCAACTTTCTTTTCTTCTCTTGCCCTCCGAATGCAGAGAGGAAAAATGTCCCCTCATTAACTCCACTTCAATACATCGTTATCGTTAATCGTCAAATCAAATAATCGTCGAATATTCTCTAAGAGGATGAAAGATAAGGAACGTCAAAAATCTCGAACCAAAAATGTTGTTCGTGGTGTCGATCCAAAAATTGGAGTGCATGCCCGTAATAAAGAGGTTCTCACCGAAGAACACGAAGAACGCAAAGAAAAAAAAGTCCTTGATGTAGATGATTCTGATATCCAAACTCTCAAGCAACTTCAAATGGCCCCAATTAGGTAAGATTCTACCATTTTTTGGGTTTTTATTGCTTTAATTCGACGAAACCATGAAATTTTTTGTTAGGGTTTTCGGTAGTTTAGTTTTTCTTTTAAACTTCCGATTATGGTCGATTTCCTCACTTCACAAGACCATTGGTCATATTAGGGTGCTAAAAAGTTAGGTTTCCTACCGATTGCCTTCGTTTTTCATTATTGAACCCTAAATCGACCATAATCGGAAGTTAAACGTGTTTCTGCCTTCCGAATGTATTAGGCTTTTGTATCTCCTGGACACAAACTGATGCATATTCGGTAAGTATTATTTTTTAATGGCTACCGATTGTTAATCCTAAATCGACCATAATCGGATGTTATGTTTTGTAAATTTCTTCCGATTGTTTAGGCCCAACCACTTTAGTGAATTCAGGGCACAAAGTGAAGAATATTCGTTAGTAGGTAGTTTTGTAGGGCTTCCTATTTTTATGTATTCAGTAGGATACACGATATTATGCATTACGATTATCTCTATTCGTAAGATTATGTTGAAATATATCTTTCTATATATTAATCATATTCGGCCACTTACGTTGAACTCAAACTTCCGATTATGAACCTATTGTACCTTGTTTTTCTATTTAGGGATAGGCGAGGTAAAAAAACCAAAGGTGCAATTGTATCAGATAGTTCAAGGAGAGCTAGGGCTGCTAAATCCACTTCAAGTGCTCAAGATGGAACTCAACAAGCCAGTCAAGAAGGTGTTCAACCAACTGCCCCATAATCGGATCCAGTCCAAAAAGGTGTAGAACCAAGTGGTCCACAATCACAAGCTGAAATTCAACCATATGTTCAACCATAAGCACCAGAAGATAGAGTTATGGAAGGAGGACAACCCAGTGGTGCGCAAGAAGAAGGAGAAGCCGAAAAGAAAATCCTTCTCGAAAGAAAGCAAAACACCTTGTCCTAAAAGAACTAAAGGTGAAGGATATTCCGGAAGGTGTAATCTTGGGGACGCCAGAGGATGGAGGAGAATTGTTATTTAGATACAAAGACTCCTAGGCAAGATAAATATATGAAACTGAGGTACTAATTGTAACCATTTTATTTACGTATTTTCTTTTGGTTCGTAATAGTTTTAAGGGTTATAGGTTTAGGTAATTCTATTTTTTTTTTTAAATTGTCATGTGCATAATAGTATCATTCCAATGTGGTTCGTTTACTCAAACCCACCGCCGCGCCACCTAAAATATTGGAATGGCCTTTATCCGGTGAATGTGAAAGGTTCGAGATAAATATTGCAAATTCGGGGTTGGCTGATGCTGCTGACAACTCTATGTTGCAACATGACCGGGTGGCTATATCATCATTTGTGGAGAGACTTTATCCTGAGACCGACACCTTCCATATGCCGTTTGGGGAGATGACGATTACCCCAGATAATGTTGTGCAGATTCTTAGACTCCCTGACCATGACAAAGGTGTCAGGGATGAGTACACAAAGAAGTTGGAATGGGACAAACTTTATGCTCTAACTAACAAGTGTTTGGGTTGGGATGCAGAAACATCAACAAATGAGTTCAATAGATGCATGAGATAGAACCAGACAGTTCAACATGAGTACTTAGATGGATATGTTCAGGGGCACCAAGGAAAAAGAAGAGAAATGAACTTTAACTGATGACCAAGTGAACCACGCGGCCACCGAATATATCCTTTGTGTATTGGGATGCGTTATTTTCCCCAATACTAGTGGCAATCGGGTCAACGCCAACCTTTTACAACTTCTAGATCCTCTCAATAAAGTGAATGAGTACTCTTAGGGCACGATATGCCATGCGTGGTTGATGGAAGAGTTGAGAAATGCGTCGAGGCTTGGAATTAGCCAAGTGGCCGGGAACGTGAGTCTACTACAGGTAGTTTTATTAACTCTACATACTTGGTTGTTTTTTTAGTTTTCTACCATCGAAGAATCAATTTCCGAATACTTGTAAAAATAATAATATAGACATGGATCTACGACCACTTTTGTATCTTGGGATTGACCATTGACAACCCGGCGTGGGCGCTAGGTCAACCTAGAGTAAAAAAGTATGTCTTCGACGACAACCATTCCAGCACAAAGAAGCAGCAACTAATTCGTTTTAGGGAGGTTTTGGACTCACTCAAAGCCCCAGAGGTATGCTTTGATCCATACAAGGAAGACCGAGCTAATGGACATATTGTAGGTCAGTCCGATTTGGCCCTTTATTTTGGACCATTGTGGAACCCAACATGATATGTTATGTACAATTCCTCAAGGGTGATGCGACAACACGGTTATGTACAAGGTATACCAAAGGAGCAAATCCATGGAAATTTCATTTTGGATCTGGAAGAATGCAAGTATGATAAAGATTCTATCACGGTGTTTTATAAGGGTAAACCATCTTGTAAACATCATTGGGATAGAATGATGCATTACTTGATCAATGGTGGAAGGAAAGACAACCAAGGTTTTGAACATGCTCCCAACTATATGGATTTGTACCGGAATCACTAACATATTCGTGTAATCCATGATCTTAAAGCAAAGCCTGTACGGTATAAGAGTATCCTCAAAGAGAAACCTCCGGGTTTTGATATATTGGTACATATTGGTTTCTTAATTTAGTTTAATTTTATGGGTCAAAATCAGACTAGTAACCGTTCGATGGATTCTATGTTTTAAAACAGATGAGTAGTTAAGAGGTTTGTCCAAATGGTGCACTAATTGCATAAATTCCAGAGAGCTGGTGCCAATTCAGAAGATAAAAGAGCACCAAGAGATAATTGATAACGTTGACAATGAAGAGTATGCATCTCAGTTCGGGGAAAAATTGAATAAGAAACCTACAACGAAGGTGACCAAAAGAACTCGAGCGTCATCGAGCACTCAAGTTGAAGGCTCAAATGATGAAACCAATGATGGTTCGGGCACAAGTGGTGGAGTTCGTAAAGGTCGCAAAGTCAAGGCAAAGAGGACCAACTAAACTCTTGATGTTTTGTAAACTTTATGGACAACTTTGTTTATGTCGGATTATGTCGTGTCGGATTATCTCATTTTCAAAGTTTGTGTCGGATTATAAGTTTGGTACATTATGTTTATGGTTTGTGAATTGTTCGTTTTATGAATTATGAACGGTTTTATTGCTACTTTATGCATTTAACGATGACTAGCAAGCGAACCACATGCACAGATATAACTGTTGAATTTTATACATACAATCGGAAGGTTAGTTTATATACTTAGATTCCGATTCGGGGAAATTTGAAATTTTTGGGTCAGAATCGGCAGGTTTTTATATTATGTATCTACCGATTATGGTCTGTGAAGAAAGCTTTGTTACCTGGATCCAAACAACACCATATTCGGTAACCAATTTATCTTCTTAAACTTCCGATTATTATCATCGGTAGAGTTAGTTTATATTTTCCCTACGATTATTCTCTGTGGAGAAAAATTTATTTCCTGGATCCAAACAACACTATATTCGGTAACCATATTAACTTATTAAACTTCCGATTGTTATCATCGGTAGAGTTAATTTATATTGTTTTTCCGATTATTCTCTCTGTGCAGAAAACTTTGTTTCCTATACACAAACAACACTATAATCGGGAACTATGATTATTCCTAGGCTTCCGATTATAACATTAGAAAATCACTTGTGTTCTGTAACCTATAATCGTAAGTTTGGGTAAAATATTATTCCTCCGATTATGGGTGCATCCAAAACACAAACCAAGTGGTTTTGGTTGGATCTGCACCCTGAGCCAAGTGGTCATGCTTGGGTCTGCACCCTCATAAACTATTGTTTGCTACGTATAATCGGTAGGTATTGAAGTTGGGTTATCTACCGAATATAGCATATTCCAAAATTCAGCAGATGAAGGATTTATGAAAAATTTGTTTTTTGGGAAACCTATAATCATAAGGTTGTGGAACGTAATTTTCTTCCGATTGTTGCTACATCCAAAACACAAACCAAGTGGTTATTATTCGGTGGAATTCGGTCAAGGTTGAATCTGGGGCCACGTACAATCGGTAGTTTTACAGGTCCAATTAGGTACCAATTATAAAAGGGAATATTAGCCGAAATATCCATACATTAATCGGTAGATAATTAATCATTTTAAACTACTAATTGTTTCTAACCTACCGATTGTTTTTTTGGCTACCGATTATGTAAGGGCATAGTTTCCATTTCGAAAAATCGTGGATAAGGGGTAGCTTAGTTTTACGTTTGGGTAACCTTTTTGTCTTTTAGTGTCGCCCCTAATTGTTTTGGGGTCGCCCCTAAAAATGCCAGGTATTTTTATGACAAACACATATTAAATCATAAGGAGTTGATAAGTATTCGGGACACAAATTATACGATATATTAAAAATGAACCATAACGGCACGGGTTTAGGGATAGTACGCACAAACAATCAACCATATTATTATATGTTTAGCACCCAATCACCCGCAATATCTTGCATTACATATTTAGCACACGACCAACCATGCTATCATGCATTTTATACCTAACACATGATATATAGTAATACACTTATAAACCCAAATTATTTTTCTCTTAATCATATTTTCCAACAACATGCTTGATGGGTACAAGCTCGAGAGAAAACCTACACACTGATGACTCTTCCATGTTTAGGTCTTTCGTGTTTAATCCTTTCGGCAATTCCCAATCAAAAGTGTACAGAACATTGGAGAGGACAAGCTCTATTAATACAATTCCCATGTTCAATCCAGGGCAAATCCTTCGACCACCCCCAAAAGGCATGTATTCAAAATCTTGATTTACGAAAAAATCAAGGGAGCTATCCTTAAATCTCTCTGGAATTTTTTTTTCAGGATTTTTCCAATACTCTGGATTTCTGTCGAGTACCCATAAATTTATTAGGATCCATGTCTTGGGATATATGTCATAACCATCAATTTTACAGCGAATCGTGCTTCTTCTTGCAAGTAATGGAAGTGGTGGATGCAACCTTAGAGTTTCTTTAATTACCATTTTTAAGTACGAGAAATTATCAAGATTTGATTCTTCTACCTTTCCTTTTGATCCCACATAGCTTCTAATCATTTCTTGAACTTTTTTCATTGCTTTGGGATTTTTAGCTAGTTCTGCCATTACCCAAGTTATTACTCTAGTTGTTGTGTCTACTCCGCCAAGATATATATTCTGGTAGTTTTCAAACATAAAATCATGCATATATAGGTACTATAATTCATAAATTTATGCTATAATTATAGAAATCAAGAAAGCAAAGGAACTCTATAATATAATTCCAAAGATTTTTATACAAATTAAACATGAGTAATTAGTAATTAGGGTTATTTATACTTTGTTACCTAAGTTTTATCCAGCAATGGGAATTTGGTACCCAGGATATTTACTATTAAGGTTTGTACCTGCAGTCATGGACTATACATTAGTTATCAGGAAATCCCATTTGAGCAAGTTGTTTTCTTTTAAGAAAATCTGAAGTTATGTTTTTTCTTAAGTAATTATCTAATTTTCTATTTTTACTTTTATCTTTCACCCATCATTATTTTTATTGTAATAATCTTACATAGGAAAATAATAAGAGGTAAACTTATCTATGAAAAGTATAATAATCTTTAAGAAATACTCCTTCTAATGCGTTGTAGTCAGAGGTTTAGGTAATTTCCCAAAATGTATACCCTTCTCAAAATATTTGAGTTTGCTAGCTTTTTATTTATTGTTTCAAATGTGTGAAAATTAAAAGGCAAAAACATGAAAACCTTCTTATATTTTGGGAATAAAATAAACCCTAAAATTTTAAGTAACCTAGGACGAAGGGAGTATTTATCTTCATCATCAACATGATTAATGACTATTTTTCCGAAATTAATTTTACATATGATTTATAAATTGTTTTGATTAGGAATAAAATCACAATACATATATGATTAAACAATAAGAATTAAATTTGTGTGAACCAACCCAAATTAAACAAAAAACAATCAAGCATTAATCTTTCACTAGGGAATTGAATGCGAAACTGATCAAGGGTAATCGAACTACAAACAGAACAAAAATATTATAGTCAAAGAATGATCCATGTACCAAACCTTAATAACTAGGTAACCCAGGTATCAAATTACGAATACCAGAACTACAAACAGAACAAAAATATTATAGTCAAATAATGATCCATGTACCGAACCTGAATAACTAGGTAACCCAGATATCAAATTTCTAGTAATTACGAATAACAGAACTACAAAAAGAACAAAGATATTATATCAAATTTTTGATGGGGGCGTGGGGGAAAAATAAGATGTTGACATATATATTTCTTATTAATTGTTTCCAACAAATTTTGTTGCCAAAAAAAAATATGTATTTTTGGAGAAAATCTTTCTTATCTTAGTTGTTTAAATTTTATGTTTGGTATTTTTGGAAACATAATTTATTAAAAAAAAACGACACGTGTAAACATATTATTTATCCCCCATACCCCCATCAAAAAAAAAATCTCTTAAATTAAAAACCGCTTAGTGTTAGATGTTCCAATCCCCCTAAATATTTTAGCTTTCCTAATAACAAAAATCTTTTTAAAAACTTCACTCATTGAATAAAAAAAGGAAAAAACTGCTACTTTTAATGTTAGATGTTCCAATCCCCATACTACAGTTTTTTGATTTTTTTTTAAAAAACTTCACTCATTGAATAAAACAAAGAAGAAAAAACTAGGGCAAAAACTACTACTACTACTTTAATTAATTAATCAGAGATAATAAGAAAAAGAAATTACCAACACAATTGCTTTAATATGGTCGTCAGTGAGATGAATTGTACTCGTTTGATCCTTCTTTAGTTTTAGCAAGACGTCTATGATATCTTCTTGTTCCAGTTTCAGTCGCTCCGGCCGGTTGTCATGTTCGTCTATGATTTGTTGTAAGAAATTGTATAGATTTTGAAAGCATTTTTCTTTTTTACCATGGATTCCAGTGATCCTATCAATAATCCAACTTACCTCTGGAAAGAAGTCAGATGCGTACAAACTAGTTGTAGGTGTAAATTATCTACAGATCCAGGTGGAAACATCCTAGAACCGGTGTACCCAAATAGGAGGAGACGCGAAGTACAGAGCAAAGATTACCGGGCGCGAGATTTAAGGAGCCACATGGATCGGGCGTAATAATGTCGGACAAGACTTGACCCAAACTCCTGATAAAGCTGACAAGATAAGGCGTGGCGGGTCAAACGAGGAGCTATGGTCAAACGAATAAGAAAGAACGGGTTACATCGGATAACCGTAAGGACGACAGTAAAAGATAGACGACATCGTGTTAATAATGCACCTAAAGAGATCAGCCCGAACGAAGGAAAGGCGAGGAGTCAGGATACATCGGCCACATGAGACGACGTGAACCGGCCCGATCATAGAACTGCTAAATAGATGTAACATGACCAACACCTTAATTTCGTTGTATAGAACTTCTACTATAAATAGAGGGACTTGTATTCAAGAAAGGGAGGTTGTATTTTTGGGAGAGAGAGAAGGAGAGAAACTCGAGTGAACACTAAGAAGAAGTAAGTGAGTAGTAAGTGCATCTTGTAAGGAAATCCCCCGGAGGGCAACACTTTTGTAACACTTCAAAGTAATAAGATTCATCCTCACCCCCGTGGACGTAGGTAATCATACCGAACCACGTATATCTTGTGTTCATTGCGGAGTGTTTACTTTCATTTGAGATGAATATTGCGTTCCTATCCTTTGGATGTAGTTTGTAGTAAAATGCATCTACATTCTGGCGCCGACTAAGGGGACCGACTAAGATATCCGGATACCTTGCCGTAAGAACCTTCAGAGACGATCAACATCTCCTCAATACACGATCAACGTGTTGAAGTTGAAGATTTGATGAACTCTGTTGGCCGAAATAACGGTTGTTTTGAGTCATTTACTTCAAAGCCAGAACAGTAGCATCGTCTTCTTAACATCTTCAATAGTTTGATTAGCAGGGAGACTTCACGAGCTCATCAACGACTAACAGTTCGGGTTAGAAGCTATGTGAAGAACCTGTTGAAAGGACGACTATTTTTTCTTGATAGTTGTATAATTGTTAGCGTTAAATGAGTTGTTTTTAGCTAAGGCATGAAGTCGAGTGCTTGGAATAACCAAAAGTTTGCGTTTGTAGCTGTTTCATCATGTTATAAATTGTCAACCATATAGAATTTTTCAGCCGGCGGTGTAGCATAAGTCGTCGGAGAGTTCATAATTAGATCTCGAGAAAGTGGAGCCGGTAAAAGTTTGATTTGATTCTAGGGGTTACTTGTCGTACATTTTTCTAAGCATCATGTGCATAAGATCAATGATTTGGAACATGTAGAATAAAGGAAAAAACTAACTTAAATGCATAGGTCGAGTACAGAGAGCGACGTCGTACGGAGTGATAGCGACAGGGAAGTGAGGTCAGCCACAGATTCAGCATAGGGACAAAATAAGGTAAAAGGAAAGAACCCATCTAACAACTGAAGTAGATCTTACACAGTGGCAGTAGTCGTACAGTTGAACTTTTTTCCCTTATGTCTGAAATTTTTATTTGAAAATCAGGTCAAAGTAAGGGGTTCTTTTTCGTATTTGCTGACGTAGGGACGGGTGATACTCGTCTTATCACACGACGTGACTGATGGCTAGCACTTCAGGGATGATTATAATGTTAAGGAATCGTACAGTCACTAGCAGCAGCATGCAGGCAGGGATAACGGGGACAAGGCAAGAAGACAGTCGACAACCACCTCCCGAGGAATCTCATGCATCTGCGCGAGGAATGCCTATTGTAGACGAGGAAGTATATTTAGGGCGAGACGATAACACCCTACCTCTAGACCAAGTTAGATTGACCTAGAGAAGATTTGACCAAATGGATGGACTCACAGCTTCAGACACCGATGACGATGAGGAAGCACTTGCAGCGGGAGCTCAGAGGCAAAGGACGAGGCAACAAGTTGAGCACTAGAAAGCTTTGGGAAGGGAACAAGAGCGTCTTAGGCAGATTCAGCTGGGCCAAGCAGCAGCAAGTAACATTGGCCCGACAACCGTTCACGCGGTCGATCGTGTAACCAACCCGATACTACCCCCACCACCCACATCTGCACCATTACAGCCTCGGCCACACCAACCCAATGGACATTCCAGTCATGAAAGTACGGACCTGACGTTGTTGGCCATTTTGGAGAGTCAGAGGAGACAAGAAGCGGCACTAAGGGAACTCCAGCAGCGGAATCTATCCTTGGAGTATGAGAACTACCAACTGAGAAACCAACGGACCAGATCAAGAGGGTCGTTTAGTCGAGGGACATCGGGTTATCGCGGCCGATCCGAACACTCACCACCCATGATGGGGACAAGTAACCTTAATCATCCCAATCAGTCAAGTCAGCCACCATTACCTCCGGTACCCCCCACGCAGAGATATGGACCACCCGAGGATTCTTCCACCGACGAATAAAGGCGAGGAAGGGACGAGCGACAAGATCAGACAACTAAAGCCAAGCTTGAGGAGTTGGAATCAAAAATCAAGGAACTCTCGGGCGGAAGCGAAGAGAATAAGTTGGCCGAGATTATGAGTGAAGCCGAGAAAAAGCCTTTCTCTCAAGAACTGGAACAAATGCCATTCCCACCCAAGTGTACTTTACCTTCATTCCCCTCTAGATTTGATGGAACGGGCGATACGATCGAGCATCTTAAGATGTATACCATGTCACTGATCCAATGGATAAGCAACCCGGTAGTAATGTGAAAATTATTTCCAGCTAGTTTGGAGGGCGAGGCGCGAGATTGGTTTTATTCACTCACACCTGGTTCGATTAACGGGTACGATGCGCTAGTCTAGGCCTTCCTTGAGACCTACATGCATAACAGTCGACCTCGTCCAAGAATGAACAAGATTTTTACTCTCGCCCTAAGATTCAGAGAGCCCTTGAGAACCCTGACCGACAGGTGGAGGAAACTGTGTACTGAAATTGGTAAGGTACCGGTGGATCAAGCCATCTTTGGGTTTGAAAACGCGTTGGGGAGATCGGACCCCATCTGGATTGCCATGTTTTTCGAAAAACCTAAAACCTTAAAGGAGATGAGAAGAATGCAAGAAACTACATCGCCCTAGAAGAAATTCAGGATGAATCAAGAGATAGAGGAGTACAAGAAGCCAGTGCTGAAGTTGGTACCGAAACTAAAATGGTCATGGATGACCATATCAGGCGACCAGAAAAGAGATCAGACCCGCCCCCGAGGAGCAGTAAGAAGAGGGAATGGATGTCCAAAGGGAAGAAGCCAAATCAGGAAGCCCGATCGTATACCCCTCTAAACGCTTCTTTGGAAGAGGTGTTCAAGGAAGTGGAGAAGAGAAACGACATCAACTACCCAGCATCGAGGGGGGTAAAGTTCCAAGAGACCTGAGATCATCCCAAATACTGTCACTACCATCAGTATAGGGGTCATTCCACCCACAACTGTCGAGAAGTGAAAGATATTGCTCAGCACCTCATCCGTGATGGATATTTGAGGCAGTATGTCCGACACCCCCTTCGTCCGGAAGCAACACCCTATGCACCAGTTCATCAAGTCCGTATCGATAGGGCGAATCAGTTCGTGAGCACCATTTCATATTCGGCTATGCAAAATTACACCCTCGACCCAGTAATCACCACTAGAATCCATAAAATGGATCGTGAAGGTAAAGAAATATTTAGCATAGCCAAGTCCCTTCCAATGGAACCTTGGATGACGCTGCCCATTTCGTTCTAGGCTAAGGATGTCCCAGCAAACGGATAGGCACACAGCGATCCACTGGTCATCACGTTATTGATTGAGAAGTGGGGAGTAATAAGGATCCTCGTGGATAGCGTAAGTTCATTCGAGGTTCTATTCTACCACACATTCAGAAGAATGAAACTCTCAGACAACATGCTCGTCCCCTCAACATATCGTATCTACGGCTTTAACAGCACAGTAACCATCCCAAAGGGCGAAGTAACTTTGAGAGTTTCATATGGTGGTGGCTACCTCGACACACTAACCACCTTTTGTGTGGTCGACGTCGCCTCACCTTACGAGGCCATTATCGGGCGCCCATGGATTGCTAGGATTAAGGGAGTAGCATCGGCATACCATCAAAGGTTAAGGTTCCCGACTTGCAAGGGAATAGCGGAAGTTGTGGGCGAATCCCAGGCGGCACGACAATGCATGAAAGTTGATGTAGAAATAAATGAAGAACGGTGAGCTAGGAGAAGGCACGAAAAGAACAAAGCAAAGGAAGTGAAGATGGCAAAGGAATTGGAGGAGGTGATTTCACAAGTGGTCCTGGCACACGAGACTCGAGAACAAGACCCTTTATAGCAATTAAAGGAAGCATCCCCAGTCAGGGAGACCAAATCAAACTTCTCGACAGTTGAGCCGACTAAAGAAGTAAACTTGGGAACGATAGAAGAACCCAAGGTAGTAAGGATCGAGGCATTACTATCGGACGAACAAGCGAGTAAACTCACGATGTTATTAAAAGAAAACTTGGATGCATTCGCCTGGGAAGTGCATGGTTTGGAGGGTATTGACCCGAAGGTCTTCTGTAAACACTTAAAAATTGATCCGAAGTTCAAACCGATTAGACAAAAAATGAGGCGTATCGCGCCAGATCTACAAGCGGCGGTAGAGGTCGAGCTGAAGAAGCTACAAGAATCTGGAATAATAAGGAAGTCCCACTACCCACAGTGGATATCTAACATGGTCGTGGTACCGAAAAAGAAATGGGGAGTCAGAATATGTATTGATTTCAGCGACTTGAACAAGGCTTCCTGAAGGACGAGTTCCCCCTTCCCAGCATAGATCAATTAGTAGAATCAATAGTGGGATACGAGGCGATGACCTTAATGGACGGATACATGGGCTACAACCAAATACCATTAGCGCCGGAGGACCAGGAACATACTTCCTACTTCACACCAAGAGGATTGTATTGTTACACCAAGATGCCATTCAGACTTAGGAATGCCGGGGCTACATACCCGATATTGGTAGGCGACATGTTTGAAGACAAGATTCACGATACCATAGAAGTTTACGTGGACGACATGTTAGTTAAGAGTAGAAAATCAAAAAACCACGTCTGAGACCTTCGAGAGATTTTTCAGACAATGAGGAAACACAAGATGAAGATTAATCCTGCCAAGTGCGAATTCTGGGTCATGTCAGGGAAATTCCTAGGATACATCATCACCCCCAGGGGAATAGAATCAGATCCCAAGAAGGTACGAGCCGTCCTTGAAATTCCATCCCCCGCGACGGTAAAAGACGTGCAGAAACTAAATGGTTGCATAGCCGCATTGGGGCGATTCGTATCACAGTCATCGGATAAATTCAAGGCCTTTTACGACATCTTGAAGAAAGGAGAAAAATTCCAATGGACGGACGCAAGCGAAGAAGCCTTTCAAAATATCAAGCTACATCTAGCTAGACTCCCGATTCTTCAAAGGCCTGAGCCGTCAGAAATTCTCACTTTATACTTAGGTGCGACACCCTATGCCATCAGTGCGGTATTGGTCAAAACAGAGATAGGCATGGAGAATCCGGTATACTTCGCTAGCAAAACTTTAAGTCCGTCCGAGAATAACTACACAAGAATGGAGCAGATGGTGCTCGTGCTAGCCTTTGCTACCTCTAAACTACGAACATATTTTCAAGCTCATCGAATACGGGTGCTCACCAAATCGCCTATCGAAGCGGTCTTGGATAGTGTTGGGCAATCGGGGAGAATCTCCAAGTTGGGAGCCATAATCAAACAATATGACGTGATATACGAGACAAGAACCGCGATCAAAGGACAAGTAGTGGCCGATTTCTTGGTAGATTTCCCCCTTAGTGATAAGGACGAGGTAGAAGATATACCGGGAATGGTAGAAGAACAAGAGGAGCCAGCGGACCTACTAGCCGCCAGTAGCTCAACACGATGTGAAGTATTTGTTGATGGGGCATCAAACAAAGACGGATCGGGCCTCGGGTTGGTGTTTACCACGCCAAAGGGGAGGAAGATCGTGCATTCGTTCAGGTTAGAATTCAAGGCAACAAACAACGTCACCGAGTATGAGGCGGTGATCCATGCCTTACGAATAATTGTGGAAATGGGGCTGCATGAGGTTCAACTGACTAGTGACTCACAACTAGTGATATGGAAAATTACGGGCCAATACGCTACACACGATCCGGTGATGCAAAAATATTGGGAGCTCGCCCAATTTTACATCAAGCAAATACCAGTTATTAAATTCCGCCATATCTTCCAAAAGGATAATAGACACTCGGACGCTCTATCGTACATCTCCTCACAACTAGTAGACCCGAGCATCGAAGGGATACGCGTTATGAGGCTTCTTAACCCGTCTATCCCAGAAACACCAGATGTACGGATCGAGGTGGCCGTTAGCACAGTCGAGTGATACAAAGAAGGCGACTCGAGAAAACCAATACATCAATACTTAGAGATGGGTGAGATACCTAAGAGTCGGCCCGAGATGAACAATATCAAAAGCAAATCGGGCGCCTACGAGTTAAGGGAAGGGATCCTATATCGGAAATCTTACCTAGGACCACTCCTACGATGCTTAAGAAGGGAAGAGGGCCATATCATCCTACACGAGCTACACTATGGGGCGGCTGGAAATCACAGCTTGGGAAGAAGCTTGTCGGTTAAGGAAAAAACAATGGGCTACTTTTGGATGTAGTATAACGAGGATGCAAAGCAAATGGCAAGAGCTTGCGAAGAATGTCAGTGTTTTGGGAAGAAATTCCATGCTCCCGGCGTATCGTTAAACTCAATCATAAGTCTGTGGCCATTTGCTAAATGGGGGGTGGACATTGTCGGGCCATTACATGTAGGAACGGGGCAAAGGAAGTATTTGATCGTGGCCACTGATTACTTTACCAAGTGGGTAGAGGCGGCACCACTAAGGCATATTCGGGACAAAGATGTCTTTAAGTTTATTTGGGAACATATCGTTTGTCGCTTCGGGGTCCCGTCCGCAATCGTCTCTGATAATGGAAAATAACTACAGGGCGAGAACATTGATCTTCTATTCAACACTTGCAACATCAGGAAGAGCAAAGCTACCCCGATTTACCCCCAGTGCAATGGGTAGGCCGAGATCACTAATAAGACTATCGACGATAACATGAAGAAGAAACTGGACGGGGAATAAGGCAACTGGTGAGAGGAGCTATATAACGTCCTATGGGCATATAGAACCACACGAAGGGAAGCTACGGGATTCTCTCCGTTTATGCTTACTTATGGAACCGAGGCGATTCTACCAACAAAAGTAATGATTCCTACCACAAGAACCGAAGCTTGGAGGCGAAACGTGTCATCCGATCTGATCTTGGCTAAAATAGACGACTTGGAAGAAACAAGAGAAATGGCATTATAAAAAATGGAAAATTATCAAAGGAGGTTACAACGGGAATACAACAAGCGCGTTCGACCAAGAGAATTTAATCTCGGGCAGTAGGTATTGAAATTTCTGGCTGAATGGGAGCGCGACAGAAAAGGCGGAAAACTAGCACTAAAGTGGGGTGGGCCATATATAATCGAATCTAAGGCGGGCGAGGGATCATATCGACTACTGCGACTCGACGGAACAAGAGAGCTCAAACTATGGAACATCTGATTCCTGAAACTCTACCATCCTTGACGAGCGTTGCGGAAAAACGGTAAGCAAACGTGTCTTCTATCTCTGTGAAACCGTGAGGGGTGTGGGATAGGGCATGAGCGGATAATGGTCATTCGTACTCGGGGCAATGCCAGTGTGGAAGTGCCGAGGTGACTTACACTCGAATGGTAATTCGTACTCGGGGCAAAGCCAGTGTGGAAGTGCCAAGGTGACTTACACTCGAATGGGCATTCGTACTCGGGGCAACGCCAGTGTGGAAGTGCCGAGGTGCCTTACAGTCGCCTGGATATTCGAACTCGGGGCAGTGGAAGTGTGCAAGTGCCGAGGTATCCTAAGGGTTCTGGTGGTTGGAAACCATTTCCAAAGGTTGTTTAAGCACGAGGTCTACTCAGCTAGGTGGCCTACTTACATCTGAAAGCTCACCACCATCGCAAGTGGGCGTGTCCACTTGCCCGAGATCGGTTGATCGATAACCACTCGGGATTATCGGGCCTAGAACTAGGATGACTGGTACCCTTCCACTGAATCCAAAGAGATAGTGATGAGATGCCCCAATCAGGACATGGCATAGGGCCCGATGACCCTCCTTGTTGGGTGTGTTCGACAGAAATGGTTAGAATACTGACTTACTTGAACAATGATTGCAGGAATAACATATGAAACAAAGGAGAACTCGATTGCGTCATGCGACTATTAAGAAAATACGGAAAGCGTCATGTGACCAAGCGAAACGAAGTGTCTAACGAAAGTAAAACAAATAACATCGGTGACGCAGCACCCCCGTTAAAACAAACAAGAAAGGTAGCGGAAATTAAAAAGGGGAGAAGTGTTCAGAGCGATTTACAACCCGATGTAAGAGGAAACATAGTGACGCAGCACCACAAAAAGAAAGTTTAAGCCTTGGGAGGAGCCGCGCCGGCCTTCCTCTGCGCGACCTCGAGCCTCTTCTTCTCCACCCAGTCCATAATTCCCGCCTGAACCTTCTGGTCTAACTCCTCTACATGGGCGACGCGTTCATCCTCAAGTTGTTGGGTAATCTGGAAAGCGTTTTCCTCAGCTTCAGCTAACTTGGAGCCCAAATCGACCTCGGCCTATTTCAATCGGCGAACCTCCAGATCCATCTCCCGAGAGCGTTTTTGCTCGGCAACAAAATCACAAAAATAGAATGTTATTCATCGGGTACATTTTTGCAAGAATAAAGCGCAATATAGATCTAAAAGAACGGCCTCAACACATCGTCTAAGAGACCTGACAGGGCGGGTAACACCGACTGAAGCGACTCTACCGACTTGGACAACTCATCCTCGGCCTTGGACAACTTCATGGTTAATTCGTTATAGTGTTGCTCGTTGAACTCATTACTGGGGCAATACTTCTTATGCTCGGTCCAATCGTCCATTAATCGATTACGCGACGCTTGGAGCACTTCAAGCTACGATCTACTCCACTCTAAATCTCCCATAACTTTATCAAATTCACTCATTCGGCCCAGTAAATCGCTATTAGCTCGCTCCACCACATCTTTATCTCTCAGTATTCGTCGGCGGTCCTCGTGAAGGTCTCGATTCTACAATTGCAGAGCGTCTACCCTTTGCTCCAAACTTGTGGCTAAAGCAGCTTTTTCAGCAACAAGGCGCTGAGAAGATCCCAAGTGATCCCGTAAATTGTCCATCTCGGCAGGATCATAATCAAACCAGCGACGTAGTTCTAACTCGTCTTCAAGTCTTGCAATTTCCTCAGTTTGACGGTCTATTTTGTCGTCTTTGTTTGCCATTAGTTGATGAAGATTTTCCACTAGATCCTTCTCAATATCCCATTTTCTCTTCATAATCCTAAACTCCAAAGTAGCGTCTACACCTATACTAGATACCTCGGCTAGGAAGAAGGATACCCGACTCAGGATACTGGCACGATAAACTCAATAAACACAAGTTAAGAATGATCATATACCTTGAGCGTCGGAAAGTTTGATCTCCAGCTCGTTCGCGCGACCCTATTCATTCTGAATTTGAAGTTGGAGAGACTCTATCAACTGCTTATCTCGAAGGCGATTAGAGGCATCCAAGCGTACGCGGTTCATAATCTAACACAAACAAACGAGTTTGCATCATAAGCGACACTAAGAACAGAAATCAGAAGAGGGGCATTACCATACAGAAATGAGTCGCTCACCACAGTGTCAAGTGTCAGAGCGATGTCGCCATAACGGGGCATAGCATTCAACATTTCCTCATCAATATACTTCCCAAAGTTGGAGGAAGTAAGCGCACCCAAGGAGTTCATGATCGGGCCAGAGACAGTAAAGGAAGTTTCAGCACTAGAAGACGATCCCTCAATAATCCTGGGCACACAAGGAAGCTCTACTGGTACATCAGTAACAACCTTCTCTACGACGGGCGTCTCCGAGGGCTCCTGTTGGTCGCCCATACCTTGTTCATCGCCTTTGTCACCCGACACATTCTCTCCAAATAGCTCATCCTCATCGGAAAGATCAATGATTGGGCCCGTTTTCGGCGGTGGCTTAGACATTTTCTTAACTCTGGTAGGATTACGCCTAAGCGGATTGGGGTCAATATCGCCCGCGTCATCATCATCGTGCCTTGGGTGTTTCTGCACAAGTGTCTCGTCAGAACATGTGAAGGAAAAAAATTGGGGCAAGTACATGTACTTATAATAAAATCATTATGTTTGTTACCTTCCCCTGGTCTTCCTCAACCCTTGTGCCAGCACCTCTCTTCCTAGATCCGACAGTCTTGGTGGAGCCGACCTGAAATTTTCAAAAAAAAAAAAAAGATCACCAGTTGGCGCTCGAAGCTAACAAGATAGAAATCAAGAAAAGCGCATACCTTATCGGCCTTGTCATCATTAACCACCCAGAAAGAATAGGTCTCGGCGGGAAAAGTAGGCGACGGGAAGTTACCATGTAGAATTAGACCTCGAAAAAGAAGTGGAACTCGGGGACAAATCGGATCATTAGAATGACGGGGTCGCTTGTTGCAGGGTTGGCCGATGGGATCGCCATCCAGCATCATCCTTTCAACACCCTCGGGCATAACCTTAACCCGATGAGGACTAGCAGCAAACCCAGCAAGATAGCCCAAGTTCGTAGTACCGGCCCGATAGTTGACAAGGAAATTAGCAACGGAATACATTGGAGCGTCCTCAGGCTTGTAGGTCAACCAATCAGCATCATAACCATGACCATCGCGGAGATCCCTCCACTCATTCATAATTCGAAAAGTATTGCCAGTCCATTGAGCCAAAGCACGAGAAGGCCGAATCTGGGACAGAATCTCGTAATAAAATGGGCTATCAGGGTTGTATAAGGGAAGACGAAGGCCTAGCTTCAATTGGCCCTGGGTGATGACCACACAATTAGCCGATTGCTCGTGCTTCTTCATATCGGTTTTCTTCAAGATACCGTTTCGGCCCGAGAGAAGGGTCACTTCATAATTTTGAAGATCGTACTTCTCCTTCAGCTTCTCAATGAACTCTTCATCAGAGAGATCCTTCACCCTTTTCTCGGACCTACACGAAATAAAAGAAGAGCTATCAGCAAAAATAGATTTTATCGCGCGATCATCATACCTAGAAGGACTTTCAAGCAAAAAAAGAGAAGCAAGGGAAGGAGCATCAAACTCGGAAAAAACATCGTCAACAGACCTTTTCTCAGTCATGGAAGGAGAAGAATCCATTAATGGAGATAATGCAAAGCTCGGTTTTCAACAAAAAAAGATGAGGCGACAACAACTACTGTAACAATCGGGGAAGAGGAGATGAAGGAAGAAAAACAAGAAAGCTAGGGTTTTTAAGCGCAAAGTAACGAAGAAATCTTGAAGAAGAGGTTGCAATGGTGGAAGTGAGAAGTGGAGAAGAAGAATAAAAAGAAAAAAGGAGCGGGCTATTTAAAGAGGACAAGTTGTAACCGATGA
The DNA here is from genome assembly GCA_023529315.1 of Papaver bracteatum. Lineage (NCBI taxonomy): Eukaryota > Viridiplantae > Streptophyta > Magnoliopsida > Ranunculales > Papaveraceae > Papaver > Papaver bracteatum. Next base: position 2,680,257 of record JAJJWX010003506.1, read on the forward strand.
CAACGGTTACAGGTAATAAAGTGGGGATAGTGGGACGCTGCATGGCGGGATCTGCGGTATGGACGAGGACGTGGCGGTTGAAACGACTTTCTTCCACTCGTGTCTGCTGCACGAGCGAAAGAAGGGGCATAAATGTAGGTTTCAATTATCTACAGATCCAGGTGGCAACATCCTAGAACCGGTGTACCCAAATACGAGGAGACGCGAAGTACAGAGCAAAGATTACCGGGCGCGAGATTTAAGGAGCCACGTGGATCGGTCGTAATAATGTCGGACAAACTTGACCCAGACTCTTGATAAAGCTGACAAGATAAGGCTTGGCGGGTCAAACGAGGATCTATGGTCAAACGAATAAGAAAGAACGGGTTACATCGGATAACCGTAAGGACGATAGTAAAAGATAGGCGACATCGTGTTAATAATTCACCTAAAGAGATCGGCCCGAACGAAGGATAGGCGAGGAGTCAGGATACATCGGCCACATGAGACGACGTGAACCGGCCCGATCACAGAACTGCTAAATAGATATAACATGACCAACACCTTAATTTTGTTGTATAGAACTTCTCCTATAAATAGAGGGACTTGTATTCAAGAAAGGGAGGTTGTATTTTTGGGAGAGAGATAAGGAGAGAAACTCGAGTGAACACTAAGAAGAAGTAAGTGAGTAGTAAGTGCATCTTGTAAGGAAATCCCATGGAGGGCAACACTTTTGTAACACTTCAAAGTAATAAGATTCATCCTTTCACCCCCGTGGACGTAGGTAATCATACCGAACCACGTATATCTTGTGTTCATTGCGGAGTGTTTACTTTCATTTGAGATGAGTATTGCGTTCCTATCCTTTGGATGTAGTTTGTAGTAAAATGCATCTACACTAGTCAAAGCGGAGACTTCACAAAGAACTTTTATAAGTCTTCCATTATCAAAATGGTTCCTAGACCTACTTTGATCAGTTGTGCTACCAAAAGCAACTCTACAGATTGTTTTATGTGTAAAACTTGTTAAATTTTCAAAAACGTTAACAGGAGTAGTATTTGAAGAAAATGATATGAAATCAATTAAAACAGCAACTTCCTCCGCCCTGACTGCCTTAAAAGATTGCACCCTTTTCTTACTATAGAGTTCAAGGACGCAGATTTTTCGAATCTCTCTCCAGTAATCTCCATGAGGTGCTAAAGCCATATCTACATAATTATGTGAAAGACGATTTCGTCTAGCAAGTTGAATTCTATTACAGAACACAATATCAAGTGTTTTTAAGACTTGTTCCGCAGCTTCAACGGAGGATATTACAACTGTTGATACACGGCCATATTGTAGAAGCATGACTAGACCATATATATTGGATAGTTGCGACAATGCTTGATGAGGCTGTTTTGCAATAAGTTGATGCAAGTTGCCAATGATTGGTAGCTTGGGAGGACCAGGAGGGAAGTTGGGTTTGGTTTGATCATTTCTGTCCATGAATAATGTGATGAAAAAATACAGAAGAAGTAGCAGTAGAGGAAGAAGTAGAAGGAGATTATGAGGAAGTGTATTCTCCATGGAAAATAAGGTGAGATTAATTATGATCTCTTTTGTTGTGAGTGGTGATGTGTCAATGTTCTCTTCTGATATCATATAAATAAGCACGTCTAGTATGTGATAGCTAGCATGACTACTCATACGTCTATTCTCATATGTCTTTGTGTTTTATTATTTTTCTTTTCCATTATTCCACAAATACCGTTCAAGTATCTGCTATACAGTGCAATGATAAACACCCTGTAGATGCATTTTACTACAAACTTCATCCAAAGGATATAAATGTACTACTCTTCTAAAACGAAAGTAAACGCTCAACCATGAACACAAGATATACGTGGTTCGGTATGATTACCTACGTCCACGGGGGTGAAAGGATGAATCTTATTACTTTGCGGTGTTACAATGGTGTTGCTCTTAGTGGGATTTACTTACAATATGCACTTACTTCTCATTCACTTCTCTCTAATGCTAACTCGGGTTTCTCTCTCTTTCTCTCCCCAAATATTACAACCCGCCTCTTCTTGAATTCGAGTCGCTCTATTTATAGAAGAAGTTACATACAACTAAGTTAGGGTGTTGGTCACATTACATCTAGTTGTTGTTCTGTTGTTGGGTCGACTTCTGCTGTCTCGTGTGGCCGATGTGACTTCATCCCTCGCCTGTCTCTTATCCAAGCCGACCTCGTCTGGTGTTCCGATGGCCCGATGTCGCTTGTCTTGGTTGCCGCCCTTACGATTGGCCGATGCGTCTCCTACTTTCTTACCCTTTTGACCATATCACCTCGTTTGACCCGCCCTGTCTTGTCTGTATCAGCTTTATCAGAAGTCCAGATCAAGTCTTGTCCGATGTCTGCACGCCCGATCCACGTGGCTCCTTAAATTTCGCGCCCCCTAATCTTCCTTCTATGCTTTGCGTTTCTTCGTATCTGAGTGTATCAGGCCTAGGATATCGCCACCTGGATCTGTGTATAATTTACACCTACATTTATGCCCCTTCTTCCGCTCGTGTGGGAGACAGGAGTGGGAGAACCTCGTTATAACTGCCCACGTCTTTGGTCATGCCGCGAATTCCGCCATGCAGCGCCCCACTAACTCCACTTTATGACTGGTAACCATCGACGTCGGTTATGGTTCCTCTCCTTTAAATAGCCCGCCTCTTTCTTCCTTATTCTTTTCTGTCATTTTCTTTTACTGTCCCGCAACTGTAGCTTTTCTCCCCGGATTCCTTCATCGCTTGCTTTCGAAAAACCCTAACTTTCTTGATTTTTCTTCCTTCAATTCCCCATCACTAATCGTCACCGTAGTTGTTAGTCGCCTTGTCTTTATCAATCGAATACCAAGCTCTGCACTATCTCTGTTAATGGCTTCTTCTCCTTCCATGGCTGAGAAAAGGTCCGTTGATGACGTTTTTTCTGAGTTCGACGACCCTTCGCTTGTTTCTTTGTTTTTGCTTGAGAGCCCCTCTAGGCATGATGATCGCGCGATGAGATCTATTTTTGCTGATAGATCTTCTTCTATTTCGTGCAGGTCCGAGAAAAGGGTGGTGAAAGATCTCTCTGATGAGGAATTTATCGAGCAACTGAAGGAGAAGTATGATCTCCAAAATTACGAGGTGACCGTTCTCTCGGGCCGAAATGGTATATTGAAGAAGGCGGACATGAAGAAATACGAGCAATCGGCCGATTGTGTGGTTATCACCCTGGGTCAACTAGAGCTAGGTCTCCGTATTCCCTTATACAACCCTAATAACCCATTTTATTACGAAGTTTTGTCCCAGATTCGGCCTTCTTGTGCTTTAGCTCAATGGACTGGCAATACTTTCCGAATTATGAACGAGTGGAGGGATCGCCGCGATGGTCATGGTTCTACTGCCGAGTGGTCGACCTACAAGCCCGAGGACGCTCCTGAGTATACCGTTGCCAATTTCCTTGTTAACTATCGAGCTGGTACTTCCACCTTAGGAGAACTTGCCGGTTTTGCTGCTAGTCCTCATCGGGTCAAAACTATGCCCGAGGGTGTTGAAAGGATGATGTTGGATGCTGATCCCATCGGCCATGGTTCCAACAAGCGAGCCCGCCATTCTAATGACCCGATTTATCCCCGAGTTCCGCTTCTAGTCCGAGGTCCGATCCTTTATGGTGACTTCCCGTCACCTACTTTTCCCGTCGAGCCCTATTCTTTCTGGGTGGTTAATGATGACAAGGCTGATAAGGTATGCGCTTTTCTTGATTTTTATCTTGCTAGATTCGGGCGTCAGTTAGTCATTTTTTGTTATTTAAAAATCTCAGGTCGGCCCCACCAAAATTATCGGGTCTAGGAAAAGAGGTGCTGGCACAAGGGTTGAGGAAGACCAGGGGAAGGTAACAAACATAATTATTTTCTTATAAGTACATGTACTTGCACCTGTTTTTTGCCTTCACATGTTCTGACGAGAAACTTGTGCAGAAACACCCAAGGCGCGATGATGATGACGCTGACGATGTCGACCCTACTCCGCTTAGGCGTAATCCTGGTAGAGGTAAAGAAACTGCTAAGCCACCGCCGAAAACGGGCCCCCTCATTGATCTTTCCGATGAGGATGAGCTGTTTGGAGAGACTGTGTCGGGTGAAAAAGGCGGTGATCAAGGTGTGGGTGACCAGCATGAGCCCTCGGAGACGCCCGTCGTAGAGAAGGTTGTTACTAGTGTTCCGGTGGAGATTCCTTGTGTGCCCCGGATTACTGAGGGATCGTCTTCTAGTGCTGAAACTTCCTTTATTGTCTCTAGCCCGATCATGAACTCCTTGGGCGCGCTTACTTCCTCCAACTTTGTGAAGTATTCAGATGAGGAAATGTTGAATGATGTGCCCTACTATGGCGACATCGCCCTGACACTTGACACCGTGGTGAGCAAGTCACTTCTGTATGGTTATGCTCCGCTTCCGATTTCTTTCTCGTAGTGTTTCTCATGAGTCAAGCTATTTGTGTTAGATCATGAACCATGTACGCTTGGATGCTGCCAATCGCCTTCGAGATAAGCAGTTGATAGAATCTCTTCAACTTCAACTACAGAATGAGAGGGGTCGCGCGAATGAGCTGGAGATCAAGCTTGCCGATGCTCAAGGTATTTGATCCTTCTTAACTTATGTTGATTGAGTTTATCGTTCCAGTATCCTGAGTCGGGTATCCTTATTCTTAGCCGAGGTATCTAGTATAAGTATAGACGCTACTTCGGAGTTTAGGATTCTGAAGAGAAAATGGGATATTGAGAAAGACCTTGTGGAAAATCTTCGTCAACGAATGGCAAACAAAGACGACAAAATAGACCGTCAAACTGAGGAGATTGCAGGTCTTGAGGTCGAGTTAGAACGACATCGCCGGTTTGATTATGATCCTTCCGAGATGGACAATTTACGGGCTCATTTGGGATATTCTCAGCGTCTTGTTGCCGAAAAAACTGCTTTAGCCACGAGTTTGGAGCAAAGGGTAAACTCTCTTCAATTGCAGAATCGAGATCTTCACGAGGATCGCCGGCGAATATTGAGAGATAAGGATGTGGTGGAGTGAGCTAACAGCGATTTACTAGGCCGAGTGCGTGAATTTGATAAAGTTATGGGCGATTTAGAGTGGAGTAGATCGTAGCTTGCGGTTCTCCAAGCGTCGCGTAATCGGTTAATGAACGATTGGGCCGAGCATAAGAAGTATTTCCCTAGTAACGAGTTCAACGAGCAACATTATAACGAATTAACCATGAAGTTGTCTAGGACCGAGGATGAGTTGTCCAAGTCGGTAGAGTCGTCACTGATCGGTGTTACCCGCCCTGTCAGGTCTCTTAGCCGATGTGTTGAGGCCATTTTTTAGATCCAGATCGCGCTTTATTCTTGCAAAAATGTTAAGTTATATCCGATGAATAACATCCTATATTTGTGGTTTTGTAGCCGCGCAAAAACGTTCGCAGGAGCTTGATCTGGAGGTTCGCCGATTGAAACAGGCCGAGGTCGATTTGGGCTTCAAGTTAGCTGAGGCTGAGGAAAATGCTTCCCAGATTACCCAACAACTCGAGGAAGAACGGGTCGCCCATGTGGAGGAGTTAGATTCGAAAGTTCAAGCTGGCATTATGGACTGGGTGGAGAATAAGCGGCTCGAGGTCGCGCAGAGGAAGGCCGGCGCGGCTCCTCCCAAGGTTTAAACTTTCTTTTTGTGGTGCTGCGTCACTATGTTGCCCCTTCCATCGGGTTGTAAATCGCTCTAAACACTTCTCCCCTTTCTAATTTCTTCTACCTTGCTTGTTTGTTTTAATGGGGGTGTTGCGTCACCGATGTTGTTTGTTTCATTTCCGCTAAACTTTTCATTTCGTACGTCCGCGCGATGCTTTTCGTACTTTGTTATCAGACGCTTGGTGTTATTGATTTAGCTTTTGTTTCTTATGTTATTCTGGCGATTGTTGATTGATGTACCATGCGATCGATGTGGTTTTCGTTTTGAATGTTGCTCCTCTGGGTGTTGGTTGTTGCACGACACTATCGATTTGTTTCTTGTTCCGCATGTTGCCCCGACCGTTTGTTGATTAACGCCCGACGTTGTTTGTTTCGCTTTTGTTCCTGGTGTTATGCCCTGCAATTGTTACTTTTATATGTTAGAACTCTAACCATTTCTGTCGAACACACCCAACAAGGAGGGTCATCGGGCCCTATGCCATGTCCTGATCGGGGTATCTCATCACTATATCTTTGGATTCAGTGGAAGGGTACCAGTCATCCTAGTTCTAGGTCCGATGGTCCCGAGTGGTTATCGATCAACCGATCTCGGGCAAGTGGACACGCCCACTTGCGATGGTGGTGACCTTTCAGATGTAAGTAGGCCACCTAGATGAGTAGACCTCGCGTCTAAAAAACCTTTGGAACTGGTTTCCAACCACCAGAACCCTTAGGCTACCTCAGCACTTGCACACTGCCACTACCCCGAGTTCTAATATCCAGGCGACTGTAAGGCACCTCGGCACTTCCACACTGGCGTTGCCCCGAGTACGAATGCCCATTCGAGTGTAAGTCACCTCGGCACTTTCACACTGGCTTTGCCCCGAGTATGAATGACCATTCGAGTGTAAGTCACCTCGGCACTTCCACACTGGCATTGCCCCGAGTACGAATGACCATTAGACGCTTGTGCCCTATCACATACCCCTCACGGTTTCACAGAGATAGAAGACACGTTTGCTTACCGTGTTTTTTCGCATTGCCCATCAAGGATGATAGAGTTTCAGGAATCGGATGTTCCATGGTTTGAGCTCTCTGGTTCCGTCGAGTCGCAGTAGTCGATACGATACCTCGCCCGCTTTAGATTCAATTATATATGGCCCGCCCATTTTGGTGCTAGTTTTCCGCCCTTTTTGTCGCGCTCCCATTCAGCTAGAAATTTTAATACCTGCTGCCCGGGATTAAACTCTCTTGGTCGAACGCGCTTGTTGTACTCCCGTTGTAACCTCCTCTGATAATTTTCCATTTTTTGTAGCGCCATCTCTCTTGTTTCTTCTAAATCGTCGAGTTTAGCCAAGATCATATCGGATGAAACGTTTCGCCTCCATGCTTCAGTTCTTGTGGTAGGTATCATTGCTTCTGTTGGTAGAATCGCCTCGGTCCCGTAGGTAAGCATAAAAGGGGAGAACCCCGTAGCTTCCCTCCGTGTGGTTCTGTATGCCCATAGGACGTTATATAATTCCTCGCACCAGTTGCCATATTCCCCGTCCAGTTTCTTCTTCATATTATCGGCGATGGTCTTATTAGTGATCTCGGCCTGCCCATTGCATCGGGGTAAATCGGGTAGCTTTGCTCTTCCTGATGTTGTAAGTGTTAAATAGAAGATCAATGTTCTCGCCATGTAGTTGTTTTCCATTATCAGAGATGATGGAAGCCGGGACCCCGAAGCGACAAATGATATGATCCCAAATGAACTTAAAAACATCTTTATCTCGAATATGCCTCAGTGGTGCCGCCTAGACCCACTTGGTAAAATAATCTGTAGCCACGATCAAATACTTCCTTTACCCTGTTCCTACATGTAATGGCCCGACAATATCCACTCCCCATTTAGAAAAAGGCCACGGACTTATGATCGAGTTTAACGGTACTCCGGGAGCATGGATTTTCTTCCCGAAATGCTGACATTCTTCACAAGCTCTTTCCATTTGCTTCGCGTCCTCGTTCATATATATCCAAAAGTAGCCCATTGTTTTTGCCTTAGACGACAAGCTTCTTCCCGAGCTGTGATTTCCAGCCGCCCCATAGTGTAGCTCATGTAGGATTATATGGCCTTCTTCCCTGCTTAAGCATCGTAGGAGTGGCCCTAGGTAGGAATTTCGATATAAGATCCCCTCCCTTAACTCGTAGGCGCCCGATTTACTTTTGATCTTGTTCATCTCGGGCCGACTCTTAGGTAGCTCACCCGTCTCTAAGTATTGATGTATCGGCTTTCTCCAGTCGCCTTCTTTGTATCTCTAGGCTGTGTTAACGACCACTTCGATTCGTGATTCTGGTGTTTCAGGGATAGACGGGTTAAGCAGCCTCATAACGCGTATCCCTTCAATGCTCGGGTCTACTAACTGTGAGGCGATGTATGATAGAGCATCCGAGTGTCTGTTATCCTTTCGGAAGATGTGGCGGAATTTAATATATGGGATTTGCTTAATGTAAAACTGGGCGAGCTCCCAATATTTTTGCAGCACCGGATCGTGTGTAGCGTATTGGCCCATAATTTGTCGGATCACTAGTTGAGAGTCACTAGTCAGTCGAACCTCATGCAACCCCATTTCCACAATTATCCGTAAGGCATGGATCACCGCCTCGTATTCGGTGACGTTGTTCGTTGCCTTGAATTCTAACCTGAACGAATGCACAATCTTCCTCCCCTTTGGCGTGGTGAACACCAACCCGAGACCCGATCCGTCTTTGTTAGATGCCCCATCAACAAATACTTCCCATCGCGTTGGGCTACTAGCGGCTAGCAGGTCCGTCGGACCCTCTTGTTCTTCTGTCATTCCCGGTATATCTTCTATCTCGTCCTCATCACTGAGGGGGAAGTCTGCCAATAAATCGGCCACTACTTGTCCCTTGATCGTGGTTCTTGTCTCGTATATCACATCATATTGTTTGATTATGGCTCCCCACTTGGAGATTCTCCCCGATCGCCCAGCACTATCCAAGACCGCTTCGATAGGCGATTTGGTGAGCACCCGTATTAGATGAGCTTGAAAATACGTTCGTAGTTTAGAGGCAGCAAAGGCTAGCGCGAGCACCATATGATCCATTCTTGTGTAGTTTTTCTCTACCGGACTTAAAGTTTTACTGGCGAAGTACACCGGCTTTTCCACGCCCATCTCTATTTTAACCAATACCGCACTTATGGCATAGGGTGTCCTAAGTATAAAGTGAGAATTTCTGACGGCTCAGGCCTTTGAAGTACCGGGAGGCTAGCTAGGTGTAGCTTGATATTTTGAAAAGCTTCTTCGCTTGCGTCCATCCATCGGAAATTTTCTCCTTTCTTCAAGATGTCATAAAAAGCCTTGCATTTGTCCGATGATCGTGACACAAATCGCCCCAATGCGGCTATGCACCCGTTTAGTTTCTGTACGTCTTTCACCGTCGCGGGAGATGGCATGTCAATGACGGCTCGTACCTTCTCGGGATCCGTTTCTATTCCCCTGGGAGTGATGATGTAGCCAAAGAATTTACCCGATGTGACCCAGAAGTCACACTTGGCAGGATTAATCTTCATCTTGTGTTTCCTCATTGTTTGAAAGATCACTCGAAGGTCTCGGACGTGGTTTTTTGATTTCCGACTCTTAACTAACATTTCGTCCACGTAAACTTCTATGGTATCGTGAATCTTGTCTTCGAACATATCGCCTACCAATCGCTGGTATGTAGCCCCAGCATTCCTAAGTCCGAATGGCATCTTGGTGTAACAATACAATCCCCTTGGCGTGAAGAAGGATGTGTGTTCCTGGTCCTCGGGCGCCAGTGGTATTTGGTTGTATCCCATGTATCCGTCCATTAAAATCATCGCCTCGTATCCCACTATTGATTCTACTAATTGATCTATACCGGGAAGGGGGAAGCTGTCTTTCGGGAAGGCCTTGTTCAAGTCGCTGAAATCAATACATATTCGGACTCCACCTTTCTTTTTTGGTACCACGACCATGTTAGATATCCACTGTGGGTAGTGGGACTTCCTTATTATTCCGGATTCTTGTAATTTCTTCAGCTCGACCTCGACCGCCGCTTGTAACTCTGGCGCGATACGCCTCATTTTTTGTCTAACCGGTTTGAACTTCGGATCAATTTTTAAGTGATGACAGCAGACCTTTGGGTCGATACCCTCCAAATCATGCACTTCCCAAGCGAATACCTCCAGGTTTTATTTTAACAACGTCGTGAGTTTACTGGTTTCTTCGTCTGATAGTAATGCCCCGATCCTCACTACTTTAGGTTCCTCTATCGTTCCCAAGTTTACTTCTTTAGTCGGATCAACTGTCGAGAAGTTTGACTTGGTCTCCCCGACTTGGGATGTTTCCTTTAATTGCTATAAAGGGTCCTGTTCTCGCGTTTCGTGTGCCAGGACCGCTTGAGAAATTGCCTCCTCCAATTCTTTTGCTGCCTTCACTTCCTTTTCTTTGTTCTTTTCTTGCCTTTTCCGAGCTCGACGATGCTCATTTATTTCTATGTCAACTTTCATGCATTGTCGTGCCTCCTGAAAGTCGCCCATAACTTCCGCTATTCCCTTTCAAGTCGGGAACCTTAACCTTTGATGGTAGGCCGATTCCACGCCCTTTATCCCCGCAACCCATGGGCGCCCGATAATGGATTCATAAGGTGAAGCGACGTCGACTACGCAGAAAGTGGTTAGTGTGTCGAGGTAGCCACCACCATCTGAAACTATTAAAGTTACTTCGCCCTTCGGGATAGTTACTGTGCCGTTGAATCCATAGATATGGTATGTGGATGGGACGAGCATATCGTCTGAGAGTTTCATTCTTCTGAATGTGTCGTAGAACAGTACCTCGACTGAACTCCCACTATCTACAAGAATCCTTCTTACTCCCCACTTTTCAATCAACAGTGTGATGACTAGTGGATCGATGTGTGCCTGTCCGTTTCTTTGGGACATCCTTTGCCGAGAACGATATGGGCACCGTCATCCAGGGTTCCATGGGAAGAGACTTGGCTACGCTAAATACCTCTTTACCATCACGATCCATTTTATGGATCCTAGTGGTGATTACTGGGCCGAGAGCGTAGTTTTGCATAGCCGAATGTGAAATCGTGTTTACGAATTGGTTCGCCCTATCGATGCGGACTTGATGAACTGGCGCATCGGGTGCTGCTTCCGGCCGAAGGGGGTGGCGGACATTCTTCCTCAAATATCCATCGCGGATAAGGTGTTGAACAATATCTTTCACCTCTCGACAGTTATTGGTGGAATGGCCCCTATACTGATGGTAGTGACAGTATTCGGGGTGATCTCTGGTCTATTGGAACTGTACCCTCCTCGATGCTGGGTAGTTGATGTCGCTCCTCTTCTCAACTTCCTTTAACACCTCTTCCAAAGAAGCGTTTAGTGGGGTATACGATCGGGCTTCCTACTTCGGCTTCTTCCCTTTGGCCATCCATTCCCTCTTCTCACTGCTCCTCGGGGAAGGGTCCGATCTTTTTTCTGATCGCCTAATATGGTCTTCCGTGACCGTTTTAGTTTCAGTACCGACTTCAGCACTGGCTTCTTGTACCCCTCTATCTCTTGATTCGGCCTGAATTTCTTCCAAGGAGATGTAGTGTTCTTGCATTCTTCTCATCTCCTTTAAGGTCTTAGGTTTTTTAGAAAACATGGCAATCCAAATGGGATCCGATCTCCCCAATGCTTTTTCAAACCCAAATATGGCTTGGTCCACCGGTAACTTCCCGATTTCGGTACACAGTTTCCTCCATCTGTCGGTCAAGGTTCTCAATGGCTCTCTGAATCTTCAGGCGAGGGTAAACAACTTGTTCATTCTTGGCCGAGGTCGACTGTTATGCATATAGGTCTCAAGGAAGGCCTCGACTAGCGCATCGTACCCGTTGATCGAACCAGGTGCGAGCGAATAAAACCAATCTCGCGCCTCGCCCTCCAAACTAGCTGGAAATAATTTACCATGACTACCGGGTTACTTCTCCACTGGATCAGTGACATGGTATACATCTTAAGGTGTTCGGTCGCATCGCCAGTTCCATCGAATATAGAGGGGAATGAAGGTAAAGCACACTTAGGTGGGAACGACATTTGTTCCAATTCTTGAGAGAAAGGCGTTTTCTCAGCTTCACTCATAATCTCGGCCAGCTTATCATCTTCGCTTCCGCCCGAAAGTTGCTTGATTTTTGCTTCCAACTCCTTAAGCTTGGCTTGAGTTGTCTGATCTTGTCGCCCGTCGCTTCCTCGCCTTTCTTCATCGGTGGACGAGTCCTCGGGTGGTCCATATCTCTGCGTTGGGGGAACCGGAGGTAATGGCGGCTGACTCGACTGATTGGGCCGATTAATGTTACTCCGCCTATCATGGGTGGCATGTGATCGGATCGGCCACGATAACCCGATGTTCCTCGGCTTGACGACCCTATTGATCTGGTCCGTTGGTTCCTCAGTTGGTAGTTCTCATACTCCAAGGCTAAATTCCGCTGCTGGAGTTCCCTTAGTGCCTCTTCTTGTCTCCTCTGACTCTCCAAAATGGCCAACAACGTCGGGTCCGTACTTTCATGACTGGAATGTCCATTGGGTTGGTATGGCCGAGGTTGTAATGGTGCTGATGTGGGTGGTGGGGGCGGTATTTGATTGGTTATATGATTGGCAGTTTGAATGGTTGTCGGGCCGATGTCACTTGCTATTGCTCGCCCCAACTGAATCTGCCTAAGACGCTCTTTTTCCCTTCCCAAAGCTTCCTGGTGTTCAATTTGTCGCCTCGTTTATTGCCTCTGAGCTCGCGCCGCAAGTGCTTCCTCATCGTCATCGGTGTCTGAAGATGTAAGTCCATCGACTTGATCGGCTCTTCTCTGAGTTAATATAATCTGGTGCAGAGGTAAGGTGTTATCGTCCCGTCCCAAATATACTTCCTCATTTACAACAGCATCCTCGCAGTACCGCATGAGATTCCTCTGGCGGTGGTTGTCGATCGTTCCTTGCCTCGCCCCGTTATCCCCGCCGCATGCTTCCGCTAGTGACCGTGCGATTCCTTAACATCCTTATCGTCCCTGATGTGATAGCCATTAGTTACGTCGCGTGATAAGCCGAGTATCGCCCGTACCTACGTCGGCCAAATAAGAAAAAGAACCCTTACTTCGACCAATTTTCTAACAAAATGCACGGACAAAAAGGCGAAACGTTCAACCCTACGACTCATCGTCACTATGCAGGTCAACTTTGGTTATCGTGGGTTCCATTTATCTTCCCTATTTTGGTCTTATGTGAATCTGCATTTGTACTCACTTCCCCGTCACTATCACTCAGATGACGTCGCTCTCCGTACTCGACCTATGCATTTAAGTTAGTTTGTCCTTTGTTCTACATGCTCCAAATCATTGATATTATGCACGTGATGCTTAGAAAGTACGGCAAGTATCCCCTAGAATTAATTTGAACTTGTACTAACTCCACTTTCTCGAGATTTAATTACGACCTTTCCGACGACCTACGCTTCACCGTCGGATAAAAATTATACTAGATCGACAGTTCACTACACGATGAAACATATAAAACGCTAACTTTTGGTAAATCCGAGCACCCAACTTCTTACCGCAGCTAAAAACAACTCGCTTAACGCTAACAAACACACAATTATCAAGAACAAACAGATCGTCCCTTCAATGATTCTTCACGTAGCTTCTAACCGGAATCGTTAGTCGTCGGTGAGTCGTGAAGTTTCTCTGTCGATCAAACTGTTGAAGACGCTAAGAGGACGCTGCTACTACTATGACTTTAGATGCTCAGTAAATGACTCAAAACAGCCATTACTTCGGCCAACAGAGTTCATCGTAGCTTCTACTCCAACACATTAACGTGTATTGAGGAGCTGTTGATCGTCTCTGAAGACTTTAATGGCAAGGTATCCGGAGATCTTAGTCATGTCCCCTTAGTAGGCGCCAGAATGTAGATGCATTTTACTACAAACTACATCCAAAGGATAGAAATGTACTACTCTTCTCAAACGAAAGTAAACGCTCAACCATGAACACAAGATATACGTGGTTCGGTATGATTACCTACGTCCATGGGGTGAAAGGATGAATCTTATTACTTTGCGGTTTACAATGGTGTTGCTCTTAGTGGGATTTCCTTACAAGATGCACTTACTTCTCATTCACTTCTCTCTAATGCTAACTCGGGTTTCTCTCTCTTTCTCTCCCCAAAGATTACAACCCACCTCTTCTTGAATTCGAGTCGCTCTATTTATAGAAGAAGTTACATACAACTAAGTTAGGGTGTTGGTCACATTACATATAGTTGTTGTTCTGTTGTTGGGACGACTTATGATGTCTCGTGTGGCCGATGTGACTTCATCCCTCGCCTGTCTCTTATCCAAGCCGACCTCGTCTGGTGTTCCGATGGCCCGATGTCGCTTGTCTTGGTTGCCGCCCTTACGATTGGCCGATGCGTCTCCTACTTTCTTACCATTTTGACCATATCACCTCGTTTGACCCACCCTGTCTTGTCTGTATCAGCTTTATCAGAAGTCCAGATCAAGTCTTTTCCGATGTCTGCACGCCCGATCCACGTGGCTCCTTAAATCTCGCTCCCCCTAATCTTCCTTCTATGCTTTGCGTTTCTTCGTATCTGAGTGTATCAGGCCTAGGATATCGCCACCTGGATCTGTGTATAATTTACACCTACACACCCCACATGACTACTTGAAGTCGGTAGGTTGGAAATTAATGGCCAGAGAAATACACTAAAACTTCTATAATATATTATGATAGGGACAACTCTAATCTTATTATTTTAGAGAGACAACTCTAATCTTATTGTTTTTATTCAAAATAAACAATATTAAAAGCTACTCCCTCCGTCCATTTTTAAAAGTCTATTTTAATTTTGTCAAGATATTAAGGAAATCTTATAAAATGTCATGATTATCCCTTGACTAGTTTATTTAATATTACGTTATTACCAAAATTAAAATTATTAGTGTTAAAAATTCTAATTTGGATAATATTATTGTTTTAGGAAATATTATAAAAAAAAATAAAGCAAACTTATACTCCAAAATTTAAGAATTTTTATTTCCTCCATTTGATTTTGGTTTCCTGCACTAAAACTTTGGAGTTTGAAATTTTTATTTAAAAGGGAAAAAAAATTGAAATTGTAGATTATTTCCTCTTTAGATATACTCTACCGTGAATTTGAGATTTTTTTGTAACTTTTTTTAATTCTTTGTCATGTAAGAATAAATAAAAGTATTAGGAATTTTGTAACTACCCATAAATATTTTTATTTAAAACATGAATGGAAATTAATATAAAAAAATATTAAATGAAATTTTTCCTTATAATTGGTGATAATATTTATGATTTTGAATTAAGTTTAAATTAAAAATGATTTTGTAATTATAAAAAAGAAAGGGTATATTTGATAGTTTAAGGGAAAAATTTGTTTATAAATAGAGCAGACATATAAAAATGGACAGACCAAAGTAGAATTTAGGATAGATGAAAATGGACAGCGGGAGTATTAAAATACTAATAGATCAATAAAAAAGCGATACAGTAATAAGAAAATAACAAATTACAGGCTGGTAATGCAACATTTTCAAACCCACAAAACTAATCGTACCCATAATTACAAAGTTAAAAATTACATACTAGGCAAGCGAGCGACAAGCTGTGCCGCTAGCCCTTTTTGAATAGCAAAACCTATCCTATTAAAAATAAAATCTCGTGAGCCAGGGGTCATTACATTGCTGCAAGATGACTTTCTCGGACCCTCTTGAGTAGTCCAACCGCTTCTAGAGCCAAATAGCCAAAAGTATCAAAAGCAAAGGTGACGAAAGCATGCCCATTGTCAACACATGCTTTCTCATGCTTCGATATCTTACCTCCGAGGCAGCCTTTAGCGCTGCTATTGATGTAAAGGTGCCATGTCCAATGCCTACCAAAGGAGATACCCCGGTGAGGTCAACACATGTGTGTTTCCCATTAGCCCATACAAAAATAAGAACATCAGCCTGGTCTTAGTGTCGATCTCCTTCAAGTGGGTCTGTCAGAAATGCATTGGTGTGCTTCTTTCTTTGCTAAATGCCAGACCTCCACAGTACATCATACAAAATATCCCTCACATGATCATGTCTATATTTATAACCAGGGTCTACTTTACAATGAACTGCATGTTCACCATATGAATCCAAGAAACCTGTGATGCAAGCAGGGTAGCGAGAGTCAGAGGGATAAAGCGGGATCATTAACCTGTATTTGAGGATAGACCGGTACTCCAAAGGAGACATCTTCTGCCCCAACCCCTCAATCGGAATAGCCAGAAGAAAATCTTGGGCATGTGCTGCTTGCAAACAACCAAAAACCGCTTTCTGTCTCTCCGTTAGCATGTAAACTCTATCAATGTCCTTAACCACTTTACCAAAAAGAGCACTCGCCAGGATGCTTTGTGCTTTAGGGGGGGCGTTGTCTTTATTGGTGAAGTTTTTAAGATCAAAATCAGGAAGAGTCACTTGTAACGTTTCCAAAGCCTTATTAAAATTATCATCCATACCGTCCACACCACTACTACTCAATATATGATCCTGTAATCCCCAAGATTGCACACGTGAAGCCACAAAAACATACTCAGACGCCTCCCTAGCAGTGTAAAGTCCAAGACCTCCATATCTGATAGGTAGAGTAGATAGTCTCCACTGTAGCTCTCCAAAGAACGGTCCCCCGCACACCACGATGGCTTCCACCACTTCTCTCAAGCCTCTATCAAATATATCTACCGCCTCCATAATATAGTCTGGGTGACAAATACGAAGGCCAAAAAGCAGCTTGGAGATACCCATACACGTTCGTAAAAGAAGCAATTCACTTTGAGGATCATGGAGCTTGGATAAAATCTGCATCAAATCCACTGCTTTTTCAGCCCTCTTAATGGCAAGGCCCTTCACAAAACCATCGTCGAGGCTAATCGCACCACCTAATAGTTTGACTCCCTTATACGGGTCTTGAGATTTCGACAGGAAACATCCCATCACTTATCCTTCGTCCAACACAAGAGGGCCAAAATATTTCAGTTTTCTTAATATTCAGTATAAGCCCCAGCGCAGGCCCTTCTGTTTTGATAATAGTGAGTGCTTTTGCCACTTCTTCGGTGTCGCCAATAACAGTGCCATCATCAAGATACCAGGCATGTAGGGATAATATGAAGTGCTCATTTATCTTAGCTATAAGCTGATGAAGTACCAGAGCAAATAACAAAGGCCCTAAAGGGTCACCTTGTTGTACTCCTGTGGATGAGTAGATAAAGGATTCCCCCACATAGAGTCGTGCAGGTTGACCATACAAGTATTCTACCCAAGGAGATATAGATGGACAAAGCTTACGTACCTCAGAAAGCATAGCCGTTCGGTCAACTAGGTTAAAATCATTGGTAAAGTCAACCATTAGCATAGAGAGGCTAGCGTCTACATGATGTTTACTGACAAACCTATTCACAACATGTAGGATTGCCTCAGCACCACCTGAAACACCTACACCAAACTGGAAATCCTGTAGATACGCTTCCATGTCCTTACTAACCCCTTTCATCGCCGCTTTGGACACCAGTCAACGCCAAATTGTCCCAACAGGAATGGGACGAATGCTCTTATCCGGTTTAAGGAGGGGTGTTAGGGGAGCCGATGCAATGAACTCCGCTAGGTTAAGAGGGCATCTCCCGCCAAGCCAAAGATTAACAACCCTAGTTATGGCCGTGACCATATCAGCAGCCACAGTTGAGCCTTCCCCACAGAAAGCATCCAATAAATGTTGTGCCCGAAGGCCATCCCTTCCACACGAAGTTCCCTTAGGGAAAGATTTAATACAACTAAGAATGATACCTTCTTCGGCCACTAACGGTGTCTCCTGAAACATACAGGTTGGTTACCGTGGAGGCGGCATCGTCGGATGCTTATCCTCAAGTGCTTTCCTTGTGCTCGTTGTATGGAGCCACCCCGGACGAACTGATGTCTTTAACAGCCGCTGTGAAGAGCCCATCCGCCACCTTGCGCAAACAAGTAGAGATATTGGTACCGAGCCTGTTGTCTTTCCCCGTGTCATCATCTTTGTTGTCTTTCTCTGTGTAATCATCTCTAACACTAACTGTTGCCGGCAGCTTTAAAATCTCACGAACAAGATTTATAGTCCCACTAGGTTCACCCCAAAGTGACAGCTCTCTAAGAATTTGTTTATGTTGTGTCGCCTTGCGATTACCAGACCTGCATTCAGCTCTACCCTTAGGTCGGAACACTCTCAAAGTGCATCGAGGGAGCAGCAAAATCCTGACCCAATGTTTAACAGCTTTAGGTTCAGCCGCGACTTTCTGTAGTGCCGCTTTCAGGGCATGAGAAAAGCTAACCCGCAACCTCTTGGAATGCTCTTAACCGTACATACCGGGGCTCTAAAGATCGCATCCACAATTTCTTCATTCAATTCGAAGTCGCTGTCAAGCTGCACTAAATCCTCCTGTAGACGAGGCTTAGGCACTCCAAAAATTATTTCAGCTACTTCACCAGAACTCGCACATATCTCAGGCTTAATATCAGTGTTCCCTTCATGCTTGCACGCTCTTCTCCAAGCCTGAATACTCATACATTCGAATCACAACCATTGTATTAAAGTTCTCAGAGTTTCCTCTAAACTCATGAAGACATCAACATCAGTTCTTATGGCCTGTTGGAGTGCAATCTTCTTTTCTTTATTGCAGAGGTGTTGTCTCTTCAGGTGGGGAATCAAACATGAAAAACCTTTACTCCCATTCCCCCCATCTGGACAACCATGAAAATCTCTAAACGGACATCTGATGATTCCTTTACTTGCAACTTTCATTGAAGCATAATGACAAACAGTTTGAGTGCTTAAATAAATTATCCACTCTTTGGTTCAGAAACACACAGAGTAGCACCCGATTACAAGCAGTTTTCTAGGTGTATGACAATTCAAAAGCACAAAATCAATCAATCGTACCCTCAAAAAATTATTAGAAATTAATATCGTTCCAGTCCCTTTCCAAATCATTAGAAGTTAATATCGCTCCTGCTTTTTACTTTATCAATGGAAGTGTCATCGAGATAACCATAATCCTAATCTCAAAAAGATCTAATTCAACAATTTGAGGTTGTATATTATATCATGCGATTCTAAGGCCTCTTCCTATGGGTATGGCAAAAAAAATGATGTTTGACATGCCAAATGAGTTTCCCCACTATGGTAGATATGCCAAACTTGATTAAAAGCATATATTTAATTGTGTTGGGTGGGATCCTAATGAATAAAAAATATATTTGTATTTGTGTGGTGGGGTATTTATAAAAAATTTAGTATTATAATATATTCAGTGGGACCCTTTAAATATAAAAATATATTATAAAAGTGAAAAAGTAGGAGAGAATGGGAGATAATATATATATAAAATTACTTGGAGATAAAGTCTTTATCGCTGGAGATAAAGAGAATATCGCCAGCGATAAAGACTCTACCACTCGATAGAAACTCTGTCGCGTATGCCTATATGCCAGAAATAACATATTGGCATATGAGTTTGGCATACCCATAGTGGGTGCATATATACAAAATACATGAGTTTGGCATACCCATAGGAATAGGCCTAAAGTAAGATGAATTTTGAGCACGGGCGCAGGTTGGTTCCCCAAATCAGGATTGGATTTAGTATACGCCGTCAGAATATGCTGAGAATATTTCGTTCCCGTTAACGCCGTCAGTAGATTCCTTACGCTGTCAGCATATTCCGTTCCTCGCGTTAGCATGATGCATCGTCATCAGCAGCAGTTGACCGACGACTTCCTCTTCTCCGGCGACGGTGGAAGTAGCAGGTTGCCGACGACTTCACCTTCTCCGGCGACGTTAGCAGTAGCAGGTAGCCAAAGGCCATGCCCGGCGATATCCCAGACGACATTATCCAGTGTTTCGCAATACATCATAGTACCATACTCCATAGTTATTTTCGCCCCGCTCATTTACCCTTACGATTATTTACGCCCACCTAGCTGAGTTGAGTCAGCTCACCGAGTTCTAACCGAGTCGAGTTGGTGACTCAGTAAATGTTTCAGCCCGTTTTCGATTGGCCTGTGGATGTGTCCACCCCACTGCGTGGGCTTAGCCTATTTTCACCTATTTACTTGGGCTTGGTCAATTACTCATTATGGTTTCCCAGTTCCATAACCCTAGAGGAAGTTTCTGGAAACAACTAGAATGATTATTGACTAAGTTACACTGGAAACATTCTGGAATATTCCAAGAGGCTTGGAGGGAAAGTTATGCTCATCTCGAAATTAGGTTAAAACCCTAATCTACAACATATAAAAAGAGGGGTTAACCACCCTAAAAGATACGCTTTCTTCTCTACACAAACACCTGTGAAAAACTCTAGTTAACTTAAGCATCAGAGGATTTTTTGCAGGTACCCCCAACACTGTTCTCATGGAGAAAAAGGAAGCAGTTCGATCAATATCAACATCATCATCAGATTAGTGTTTGGAGGTGAGAATCTTTTACCTTACAAACAACAGGAAAGAAACAAAAATGAAATCTAGTAGTAATTTCTACCCGTAGAAAAGAAATATCATATCATAAACGTTTAGGAGATAAATCAATCATCTCTGAACAAAATCTAATTTTTACCGGCCACAAAAAAAATCAAATGAAATCATAAACGTCAATATTTCTTTTCTTTTCTTCATAATGGTTATTAATTTTCAATCTCTGCAAAAAAAAAATTATAATGATCATAGTACTAGATAGTACTAAATAGTACAGTAGCAACTCAAAATCAAAGCACAACTTACATGCAAAGACAGTGAATGCTATTGGTGAGAAAGACTTAAAAGGAAAATTAATAAATCAACAACCATATGATAATAATCAAATTGTACGTCTTCCTCCTAGATTCATGTATTAACATTTTAATTGATGATCTAATGTCTGTTACTAGAAATAACCCGTGCCGTAACGGTACGGCATGAGATTAACAGAAAGTTCTAATAAATATATAGAGATAGCTAGTGCAGTGATAGACGCATTTATGTGTCTAATTTGTCCATAATGTTTCTTATTGATGGTATTCGTTTTCGTCCTTACTATGGTGTTTTATGTGTTTGTGTAGGTGTTTTTGGAGAAATACACTTGTGTGGAAAAATTTGCTCGAAAAGTGTTATTTGGACCCCTGAAAATTTGATAAAGGCACCCCAGAACAAGTGATAAAGGGACACTCGAACTGGATAAGGGGCACCCTTTATCTTCCTCGTTTGAAACTAAGAAATGGCGGGAAAACATGGTATTCTTCTGGCAGAATTTTGAATCGAAATTTTGACGTGTTTAAAGTAGACTCAATGGTTGAGTTTGTTTGGGCTTACTATATTTGATGAAACAAGCCTGGTATGGGCCTTGGTATCAAACAGATTTGGCCGGATATTTGGGGAGAAGAAAACAGAGAAGTATGGTTTTTCACGGGTTTCTTTTTCTCTTCCCCGGGTTATCTATTTGCTCTTGGGACTTGGCGTGTGTCCTCAGGGCGTAGGACATAATCTAGCACGTTCAATAATTGAGTTTAGAAAGTTTCAACACATGCAACAACGTGAAAAGAAATATAAAGGAAATAATCCCGTGAAATAATATTTTCTTTACTGTGAGGATTTGGAGGAGTTATGACGGGATACTTTGAAGCAGTTGTGTATATAAAGGGTCATCGAGCATCTTAGAGAGGTTATGGAGTGATACGGACTAGAACAGAGACAAGGGAATCAAGAAAATCAAAGATGCAGAGAAAACAGTTCTGCTGCTGAAGAACACCAAGAACAGGCGCTTCAAGACAGTCATTAAATAACAGTCGTTATTACTCAGCTTTGTAACAGTTTTCTCGGCGAGAGACAAAAAGTGTTTGCAACACTTTATTATTATCGTTCTCTGTAACAGTTGATTAGCAACATTTTTTACCGTTGTAATTTTTTGTTCCATTATATTTTCACCTCTTATAAGAACTTTTGAGCAATGAAAAATTCTTTTGAATGTGTTTCCAACATGAGGTGTTAAACCCTATCACCGGGACGATGGAGGAAGTCAAATTTCACGAATGTGGTAATTCTATTAACAAGCACCTAACCCGGTGCATACGCACCGGCTGTTTCGAGAGTTCTAAATCGTAGGTAGACATAGTATTATCATGGGGCCTCATGAAAAATGCATTTGAAACTTTGAAGGTTGTAAGTCCACAAAATGTTTGATGAACCTCCCACTGTGGTCCAAAACACTTTATGCATACCCTTGTCATGAAGCATGGACTTCGCCATCTCCATCAAGGTTTGGTTCTTTCTCTCGAAAACACCATTTTGTTGAGGAGTATAACCCACGGTTAGTTTCCTTTCCAAGCCTTCATCTTCACAAAATTTATCAAACTCTTTGTTGTTGTACTCTTTGCCTCGATCACTTCTCAAAACTTTGATGAAGTGACCACTTTGCTTTTCAACAAGGCTCTTGAACTTCTTGAAGATGCTAAAAACTTCGGATTTTGTCTCATGAAGTAAACCCAAGTCATAAGACTAAAATCATCAATGAATAAGATAAAGTATCTATTACCTCCATGAGTTGGTGTCATCATTGGTCCACACACATCGGTATGTACCAAACCAAGAAGTTCTTTTGCTCTCCATGCTACACCTTTTGGGAATGGTTGGCGATAATGTTTCCCAAGTGCACAACCTTCACATACTCCATCCTTGTGGTTGATATGTTGTGGAAGTCCTTGCACCATGTTCTTGTTGGAAAGTAACTTGAGACTATTGAAATTCAAATGCTTAAGTCTTTTATGACATAACCATGTTTCATAAATGGTTTTCATCCTCAATGCAACATTCTTCTCCTAATTTATTATTATTATTATTTATTTATTTTCCGGTGAATTTTCTTTTTGTTTTAAAAAAAAATGAAAAAAATGGAAGCGCACTAGTATGCTATGTTACTTACGCTTTTATGCTACACAGTTCCTGGCTAGAGCACAAGGATAATGCCATTTTTGTTCAATTTCCAGTTGTTGATGGTGGTTTTTAGCTTAGGATTAAAATCGTAAAACACTAAACCCTAGCAGACAGTGATGTCACAACATTTAAAGTAACAAGCATTTACTAGGCACATTTACTGAAGCCTTTAATGTGTCTATAAATAATTACCGGGTTATATTTTTCAAATTAGGGTTACGACAAACCAACCCATAATTCCCACGTGTGCCAATGGAAAATCATGGAAGCCACACCAACCGCGCCAAAGCATGCCAACCATGCTAGCCGCACCTCTGTGCCAATGGAAAATCATGCCATCCACACCAACCGCGCCAAATCATGCCAACCATGCTAGCCGCACCTCTGTACCAATGGAAAATCATGCCAGCCACACCAACCGCACCAAAGCATGCCAACCATGCTAGCCGCACCTCTGTGCCAATGGAAAATCGTTCCATCCACACCGACTGCGCCAAAGCATGCCAACCATGCTAGCCGCACCTCTGTGCCAATGGAAAATCCTGCCAGCCACACCGACAACGCCAAAGTATGCCAACCATGCTAGCTGCACCTCTGTTCCAATGGAAAATCATGCCAGCCACACCGACCGCGCCAAAGCATGCCAACCATGCTAGCCGCACCTCTGTACCAATGGCAAATCATGCCATCCACACCAACCGCGACAAAGAATGCCAACCATGCTAG
Organism: Papaver bracteatum; assembly: GCA_023529315.1. NCBI lineage: Eukaryota > Viridiplantae > Streptophyta > Magnoliopsida > Ranunculales > Papaveraceae > Papaver > Papaver bracteatum. The sequence continues at coordinate 2,703,730 of JAJJWX010003506.1, forward strand.
CCGCACCTCTGTGCCAATGGAAAATCATGTCAGCCACACCTGCTGCGCTATGCCAAATGCACCACGCCATGGCCCCATGCCGCGCCACCATACTGTCCTTCACTACGCGGCTATCAAAATGAAGGCGTGCAACGATCAACGGTCGCCCTTCAAATCCAGGAGAAAATCCTGGCCGTCTAAGGTTAACAAACGACCTTTGCCCAAAACCCTAGCTTGGTAACGCACCTAGCCCAAGCTAGCGACGCAATGCGCCTATGGCAAGCCCTTGGCCCCATACGCCAAGCTTAAACCGCACCTAGCCCAAGCTAGTCACGCCATGCGCCTATAAAAATCCCTTGGTCCCACACGCCAAGCCAAAATCGCACCTAGCCCAAGCTAGTCACGCCATGCGCCTATGGAAAACCCTTGGCCCCATATTCCAATCCAAAACAAACCTAGACAAGCTAGCCGTGCCATGCCAAACGAACTTTGCCTTGGCCCTAGCCATGCTAGTCACATCATGACAAGACAAACGCCCTTGCCTTGGCCCTAGCCATGCCATACACCCATGGAAAACCCTTAGCCCCACATGCCAAGCCAAAATCGCACCTAGGAAAAGCTAGCCATGCCCAAGGCGAACCCATGGCCCCATATGCCAAGCCTAACCACACCCTAGACGCGCCACCCGGTTGGCCTTCCCTACGCGGCCACCAAAACGAAGGCGTGCAACAATCAACTGTTTCCCTTCAAATCCAGGAGCAAATCATAGCCATCCAATGTTACCAGACGACACATGGTAACCTTTGTCCCAAAAACCTATGTTTGGCCACGCCAAACCATTCCTTGACAACTGCATGCCAACCTAGCCGCGCCACCTGTTGGCCTTCCTTACGCGGCCACCAAAACGAAGGCATGCAACAATCAACGGTTTCCCTTCAATCCCATGAGAAAATCCTAGCCATCCAAGGTTACCAGACGACACATGGTAACCTTTGGCCCGAGAACCTAAGATCCGCCACGCCAAACCATGCCATGCCAACGGCATACCAACCTAGCCGCGCCACTACGTTGGCCCTCACTACGCGGCTACCAAAACAAAGGCGTGCAACGGTCAACGATTTCCCCTCCTCCCAAGATGCAAAATCTCGACCGTCGAAGGTCACCAGGCTAGCAAGTTTCCCGATCTTGACTTTCCAAGACACGACAACATGCCACATGTTTTCCAAAAACATTCGAGACATCAACACAAACTGGGGGATCCTATTTGGGTATTGATTTGGCGGTTTATAACGTGCGGTGTACACTACGCCCGTCATAAGGAAGTGTCATAATAGTGAGGAGGTTATTAAATACGTGAAGTTATGTGTGAAACGTTCATGGGATATAAAGAACATGTGTTAACAATTTTATGGGACATCAATTCTATAACGTTAGCAGTTTCATGCGTTAACCACTTTATGGAATATCAATTCCATGCATACGGTTACCACCTCCTCCCATTTACTTCCCCACTCCTTAATGAGACCAGGGTACGTTTTTACTCCGACTTGTATAAATAGTTCATAACTATTTCCATTGAACAAAAAGTTCATACGGGAGATACAACACTCAGAAATACTTACTTGCTACCTCACCTTGTTAGCTCTCTCACTTTTCTGATAACAAGTCGTAGTAACCCAACTACTCTTCCAGAATCAACTATTATGGTCTCACCACTTTCCTTGCTTCCCTCCCCAAAACCAACCCATTCTCCTCCACTTTGTGACTGAAGCAAGTCTCGAACGGCCATTTCTTGGTTTAGGCCGGACTTGTACAGATTTATCTATCGAATCTAAAGTACTATGTGACGGACTGGAAAATTATGCCTTCGGCGCGTCGCCCCGCAGGACGCAACTCCCCCGGTGCGCCACTGATGAAGCTACGATCTGGGACTCATCCCAAGGAAAATGCACGCTCATTTTCCCTTGCAAGCATGCTCGTGGAGCATGATTAAGCTATTTAAGCTTCCACACCTTTCCAACTTACCCTTGTTCTGCAAAAGGGTTCAAGGCCATAAGGCCAATGGCAATGCACTTTAAATGCATCTCTGGCTTTGCCCCAGCGTAGGGAATTCATCACTCAATTTCCTAGTTAGCTGAGCAACCGTCGTATTGCCATGTCTTGTCCAGGCTTAAGGCATAAGCCTTGGACTTAGACACAAGTCGCACCAAGCCCTTGCCATTTCCTATGTCACCTCGCTTACCAACTCTTTGTAGCTTGATAGGAAGTATGAGCATCCACTTACTTTCATGCAACTTATCCTCATCAAGTATGGCCACAATCATCTCTTGCTTCGAGCTACCGATCTTAGATGATATGAGGGGCCAACGTGTTGTACCGGCAATGCTGCAACTCACTGTGGCTGCCTACGTATCCTTCCATACTCTAAAGGAATCAATCATGGACTGTAGTTAATCCTCGAAGGGACAAGAAACTTATTCCAACTCGTTTGCTAGGCCGTGGCCAAACAATAATGGTAATGGCCTAGTCTGTATAGTCCGTTCCGTCAAATACATCCAAGTGATGCATCATCGAGTCCGTGGAATGGCATAGTGATGCATTAGCATCATATGCCCTCTCTCAAGGCTAAGCAACTATAAATGAGCCTTAAGCATCATTTATACCCTTCCGGCTAAGCTATGAAGCTTACTTGGTGCATAGTCCGCATATGCACCTTCAACCAACTACCCTTCCCTATATATGTTTATTTGACATTTTTTGAACTCTGATTGGGGGCGATAAAATCCTTCATCAACTCCCTGTTTTACTATTCATGGTCGTTGCCATGTATTTTCCTGAATAATCGGCCAAGGTGGCTGTACATTCAGTTCTGGCTCACATGCTAGTTCCTATGCTCGGCCAGGATGGCTGAACATTTCCCGAGCCAAACCCGATGAAGGGCCGTGATGGCTATATTTCCTACTTTGGCCCAAAGGCCACACCAATGTCCAGTTGTGATGGCTGTACATTCTTAAGGCCATCTACCCAATTGGACTGAAGCACTCTTGGTGAGAGATTGTCTCTTGGCCAATGTAACTTCCAACTAAGGTCATATTGGCCTTAGCCAATATGCATACACTATGTACCTTACCTGGCACCCAATATTGACCCTTGGTCAATTGCCCAACGCAATGCGTCATTTTGGCTTGATATTGTCCTTAAGCCAATCTACCTCTTACCAACCAACGGAAGCTTTGGATGAAGCTTCATCTCAGTCCATGGCGCATCTTTCAGCATGAGCCATGCTAAAAATACGGGGTGTTACACTCTTCACCCCTTAAAATAATTTCGTCCTCGAAATTCCAAATAAAAACTATTGTGGAAAATCTCTTCGGTTTGGATTTCCTGAGCAAAAGTCCCATACCAGATGCTCAGAAATCACGGGTTTCTTCCAGTTGTCATGAACAACAATTTAGACCTTCTGAGCACATGTCCCATACCACCTGCCCAGGAATCCAAAAATTGCCCACAACGTTACCAAGAATCGCAATTGGCCAATGCCAAGAGGATAACTCGACAAGGTATCCTGAATAGTATCCCATACTACCACCCAGGAATCCCTAAGGTTCACAAGTTGAAAGATGTCATCTGAATGACAAGATTTCAGCACTGTACTGTGTGGAATAGTTTTCCAATTTCCCACCGTCCCTGACAGTCATCCAGGTTGCCACTCGTAAGTGGGATGCTAGTCGGGCCTGAAAACGCACACCCTTGGACAGTTTCCAACGTGTGGAGATGATCAGTCCCATTGTCTACCCACCGTCTCTGACGGTATTCCAGATATCCACTCGTAAGTGGTGTACCACTTAGGCCAGGAAAAATCACAGTACATGGACAATCTCAACTCGATTTGCACAGTAACTGGCGAAGCAGTTACAACTCTTTCCCGCGAAGAAGTTGGCCTACTATCCAACTTTAAGGTTTCCATTAAGGAAATAATCGTGGACAAGTCAACTCCGCACAAGTCCCTAGTGTTTTCTCGGAACTTGCTCTGATACCATCTGTGACGGACCGGAAAATTACGCCTTCGGCTCGTCGCCCCGCAGGACGCAACTCCCCCGGTGCGCCACTGATGAAGCTACGATTTGGGCCTCATCCTAAGGAAAATGCATGCTCATTTGCCCTTGCAAGCATGCTCGTGGAGCATGATTCAGCTATTTAAGCTTCCACACCTTTCCAACTTACCCTTATTCTGCGAAAGGGTTCAAGGCCATAAGGCCAATGCCAACGCACTTCACATACATCTCTGGCTTTGCCTCAGCGTAGGGAATTCATTACTGAATTTCCTATCTAGCTGAGCAACCGTCGTATTGTCATGTCTTGTCCAGGCTTAAGGCATAAGCCGTGGACTTAGGCACAGGTCGCACCAATCCCTTGCCATTTCCTATGTCACCTCGATTACCAACTCTTTGTAGCTTGATAGGAAGTATGAGCATCCACTTACTGGCATGAAACTTAGCCTCATCAAGTATGGCCACAATAATCTCTTGCTTCGAGCTACCGATCTTAGAAGATATGAGGGGCTAACGTGATGGACCGTCAATGCTGCAACTCATTGCGGATGCCTACGTATCCTTCCCTACTCTAAAGGAATCAAGCACGGACCGTAGTTCATCCTCGAAGGGACAAGCGACTTATTCCAACTCGTTTGCTAGCCCGTGACCAAGCAATAATGGTAATGGCCTAGTCCGTATAGGCCGTTCCGTCAAATACATCCAAGTGATGCATCATCGAGTCCGTGGAATGGCATAGTGATGCCTTAGCATCATATGCCCTCTCTCAAGGCTAAGCAACTATAAATGAGCCTTATGCATCATTTATACCCTTCTGGATAAGCTATGAAGCTTACTTGGTTCATAGTCCGCATATGCACCTTCAACCAACTACCCTTCCCTATATATGTTTATTTGACATTTTTTGAACTCTGATTGGGGGCGATAAAATCCTTCATCAACTCCCCGTTTTACTATTCATGGACGTTGCCATGTATTTTCCTGAATAACCGGCCAAGGTGGTTGTACATTCAGTTCTGGATCACATGCCAGTTCTTATGCTCGGCCAGGATGGCTGAACATTTCCCGAGCCAAACCCGATGAAGGGCCGTGATGGCTATATTTCCAACTTTTGCCCATAGGCCACACCAATGTCCAGCTGTGATGGATGTACATTCTTAAGGACATCTACCCAATTGGCCTGAAGCACTCTTGGTGCGAGATTGGCTCTTGGCCAATGTAACTTCCAACTAAGGTCATATTGGCCTTAGCCAATATGCATACATGATGTACCTTACCTGGCACCCAATATTGACCCTTGGTCAATTGCCCAACGCAACCATTTTGGCGTGATATTGGCCTTAAGCCAATCTACCTCTTACCAACCAATGGAAGCTTTGGATGAATCTTCATCTCAGTCCATGGCGCATCTTTAAGCATGAGCCATGCTAAAAATACGGGGTGTTACATACTCCCTTGTAGTACATTGTTTAGGGTTTAAATTGTTTCTCACCTGTACACCCGCAATTACCAAAATTAGCAGAAACCATTTTCACCTACAAACAATTAGCGACCACAGTGGAAGGTTCATATGATGAATGGGTGTCCAACAAAGTTGCCGAGAAAATGGTTTTGCTGCTAAAGAACACCAAGAACAGACGCTTCAAGACAGTCGTTATTACTCAGCTTTGTAATATCTCATTCTTCGACCCAGACGTCAAGATGGTAGAGGAAGGCGATCCACTCCGACTCAGTTACTCGACGGCTCTATTATCAGTCATAACATGACAAGGGATGATTGGGGACTTTTCAGAGGCTAGAAGCAAAACAATCCGCCCAGGGATTAACGACGCAGTTATCAGAAAACTCAGCAACGACTCGGAAGACCGGGGACTTCCCATGACCATGTTTCTCGAAAAAAAATAATTTTTGTCCTATACTCGGAAAATTTATACTCATCAGAAGACATGAGAAACCTCTAGACAAAAATACATGGTTTGCTTTTTCAAGTTCTGATAAAACCTATACCCATGTTTCATCCCATGTCATCTACCAACACACGGTTCCATGGTTTTCCTGGGATGTCTGTGTCACTTCCATTCATAACTGAATGCAATTCAATTCTAAACATTTCATTCAAAAAAAATATATAATCCAAAACCGTCAAGGTAGCATTTATCTATTAACCCAAGAAAATCAAAAATCAAAAACCAAAAACCAGACGTCTCATTTGCCTTTCAAAAAAAAAAAAAAAGATAAGATAAGAGGTCCAAAAGACATATATATATATATATTCAAGGGAAATTTTCCAACAGCGGCTTGCTCCTTTTGGAAAAGGCCTCCCTCGTTCTTTGGAGAGCCGCCGCCCTCTTAAGTTTCAACTTCCTACATAACTTCTTGAATTCCTCTTCCTGCTTCTTCATCATGTCTGCGGAAGGACCTTTAACTGTTCCGGCCAACGACCTTTCAACATCAGAGAGACCATCAACGAACCAAGGAGCGTTGAATTCGAAGCCCACGCACATGTCGCGATGGAACTTCCATCTCGAGATTACATCCTCAGAAACTGTATGACCAGTCACGTTGCACATCTCATCAATCGAAGACAAGGCTTCCTCCACATGCTTGACCAACACATGTCGACTAGTGATCTTCTTAGTCGTGACAATGTGACCGTAGCTTCCCCAAATCTTGGTGTACAATGTCGTATATTTAGCTGGCACGCTAAATCCACTAATCAACACATGACCTGGAAAAGTGGCTAGATACGGAGGATTGAAGGTGGCACCTGCAACTGAATCAGCAACCGGAAGGAGATCCCTAACTACGATTTCACCACCCGAAGTGATCTCCTCCACCTGAGTCACGGCAGCGCCCTCGGGACGATGAATCTCCATGTCTAAGTCGCTAGCTGACATAGTTTCCGCAGTAGGAAGTACGGATACGTCTTTACTCTAGTGGTCTTCCACTTCAAGATCATCCCGAGAAACCGTTTCCTCCTAAAAATCAAAATTTAGTTTTACTGCATTGAAAAAAAAAAGGGAAAGAAGAAAAACATGGAGGGGACTCACTGATTCAGTTTCAGACTAACTAGACGAAGATTCAACACTGCTATCGGAATAATTTCTCTCGTCATCGCTAGACCCTGAACTCTTATCCTTTTCGAGTTCCGCATCATCATGGGTAAGCTCTGCACCGCCACCTCCCGTCTCGAAAAACGATGCTTTCCGACTACTTGCAAGTTAGGCAAAGGCGTTCGTTCTGCTGAAACCCTGGACGAGATACAAGGATGCGTTCTTAGAAAATAAACTAGGATATATGTGTTCCAGCTAAAGCCAAGAAGGAAATCACACGTACCCTCATGTTGGATGAACTAAAAGTCGGTAGAGCTATGGAATCTGACTGGAAACCGCCTGCACGATTCTTAGACCTTTGCTCCTTCACTTGGGGACTGTCCACGTCCAGGCCGACGAATTTCCTTTTGGTTAAAGAAGTATCCCTCAATAACGGATGTTTTTCTAAAATCTCGGTGGAAGGCCTACCACAAGTGTTCTCCACTACGGATTTCACGAATTCCTAGATGACGAGGAATTCACTATGCCAGAATACGTTATACTTGGAGGTAGTCGACGGATTTCATTCAGAAAGAAAGAAAGGGAGGCTTCTGCCCGACGCAAGAACACTAGCATCAAGAATGTCTGATAATGGATCCTCTATAGATGCCAGCTGACGAACGAGAGGGACCCCTTGGTCGAAACCTATATGCCGAGATGATCGCTCAATATTATAGGAGACTGCCTGACACGATCCTCGAAAGAAAGACGGTATATAGCCAAACGTGCAACTTCGCATGAATATAATCTCACCGACGCCCATATTTCATCCATCAGAAAGCAAAGACATGTTTGGAGCAGTAGCAAAAGTATTAACCAGGGCTATGGATGTACATTGGGGCCCATGGACGAAAAATAGCGGTGCACGAGTTATCAAGGAAATCATCCAGGTTTGAGCCAGCTCTTGGGCGCCTATTCGACCATCGAAGTATTCTCGAACCACCACAAGAAGCGGGAATTGAAACAAACGGTTTAGGAGCATATCTTTCAAAATGCTCCCACAACCACGCTTGGAGAAAAGTAACATGAACATACGAATCCACCTTCATATAACCGTTTGAAGCACGCATGTCCATAGCCAAATGATCCAAGTGTGTACAGAGAACTGAGAAACAAGCCGCCAATGGGGAGAAAGACTCCTTTCTCCAATATTATAGCAAAATTGATGAGTTCCAGCCTTATCTCCTTCTTACCAGAGCCATCATCGAAAATATCTCGGGATAATCAAAGAGCTAAGTATGTCGCAACGTGGAGTGTACTATTCTTCTAATCCGGTGCCATCTCATCGGGAAACCATTGAGACATTCACCAGGCATATAAACACTTCGTCTCTTTCTCCTTTCGGAAAAACCTTTTCGACTTCGCAACCAAGGCGGTACGCATTTTTTCCTCATCATCAGACAGCTTGGCGTTAAGGTTTCATGTCATGGGAAGATTCAGCAGGATAGCCATGCTTTCTAAGGATATGGTCAGTTCTCCCCACCTACATATGGCCGTGTGAGTATCCGGAAACCACCTGGAGATGAAAGTAACCAAGCTCGGGATGTCTTTCCTAATTTAAAGTGATGCAGAGGCTGCGACAGCATCAATGATTTGCGCCTTGGTCAAATTAGCTCTTATGCACTCTTGACTTATCATAAAGCACACCTATTTATCAAACGAATGCAGTTGACTCACTGGGATTTTTAAATCAATAGGAGAGGCGGAATACTCTTTCCTCTGAAGGCAACACCGTATTACATTTTCGGGAGGAACCGACCAGTCCCCTCCCTTACTCTCCGAACCGGTCAGAAACAGTGGCGCGTGATTAAGTATACTTCTCCTGGCAGAGACTACCGTGAAGAATTTATCATCCACGTTTGGCTTGAAGTTACCAACATTCTTCGGTATGGCAGAATTTTTCTCAAGCGACGTCATAATAAAGATTCTATCACATTACTTCTGCTTTCCAAGAAACTACAACAAAACAATACGAAGAGAGATTATAATGGAAAGCGAACGAAAATTATTTTCACCCAAGACGCAAGCCAGTTTGTTTCAAGGCCATACCCTGCGGCATAGAATTCTTTTCCAACCGAGGAGGAGTGAACCACCAGGGCACCATACACACGGCTACACCAAGACAAGGAGTAAACCCTAAAAAACTAGTTTTTCATGGAAAAGAGATAGCAATTACTATCACGTGTTTACTTTTCACAGCGAGTTGAGGCGGTCAACATTACTACGGTCATGGAAAGGTGTACCTACAACTAGGGTTTTTCACCAACACAAGAAAACAAAAGAAAAAACAAGTCACATAGGAAGTACTGGAAGACATACCTAATCCGCTCGCCCGCTTCACAGCTACCAAGCAACAAAAGAAGAAACAATAAAGGAGTGAATCAAAGGGAGAGGCCAACCATTATTTTTATAGGTGTGATACTTGGGGGTTCGAACAAGAAAAGAATTTCCAATTTTGAGCCAAGGAAGAAAAAGAGGAAACCGGTCCCGCAAAGACCAATACCACTCACGCCATACCATGCCTATCCATCCTTGCACGTTCTACCATGCCATTGCCGCGACCTGCCTGCCAAGCCATTCTCTTCATTGTCACGGCCCCACCACGCCTAGATGTCCGTGTACGTCTCGTCTTTCCAAGGCCACACTATGCCAAGCCACCTGTTCTACTTATCGAGACCCTATCGTCCATGTGTGTTTTCCTTACCAAGACCACGCCACCTCTTTCCCCCTCGAGCCAAGGCGTACACTTTCTTCGCCTTCAAGACCGCGCGCCTTTGCCTTGGAGATGTACGACCAGACTAAGCCGGTAACTTTCATCTCACCACTCCACGGTCTGCATTCCCAGTAAAACTTATCCAGGGCCGCCAACAAGGGAAGCCAAAACTTTCTTTGCAATAATTTACACCTCGATTCCGTCCTTGTCTGTCACCATCATATGCTTACCTCGCAACAAGGCACATGTTCCGAGCTAAGCATGGGACTTAATGTTGATGGTGGTTTTTAGGTTAGGGTAAAAATCGTAAAACACTAAACCCTAGCAGACAGTGATGTCACAACATTCAAAGTAACAAACATTTACTAGGCACATTTAATGAAGCCTTTAATATGTCTCTAAATAATTACCGGGGTATCCTTTTCAAATTAGGGTTATGACAAGCCAAACACTAATTCCCACTTGTGCCAATGGAAAATCCTTCCATCCACAACAACCGCGCCAAAGCATGGAAACCATGCTAGCCGCACCTCTGTTCCAATGGAAAATCATGCCAGCCACACCAATCGCGCCAAAGCATGCCAACCATGCTAGCCGCACCTCTGTGCCAATGGAAAATCATGCCAGACATACCAAATGCACCAAAGCATGCCAACCATGCTAGCCGCGCCTTTGTGCCAATGGCAAATCATGCCAGCCACACCAACCGCGTCAAAACATGCCAACCATGCTAGCCGCACCTCCGTGCCAATGGAAAATCATGCCAGCCACACCTACTGTGCCATGCCAAATGCACCTCGCCATGGCCCCATGCCACGCCACCATACTGGCCTTCACTACACGGCTATCAAAATGAAGGCGTGCAACGATCAACGGTTGCCCTTCAATTCCAGGAAAAAAATCCTGGCCGTCTAAGGTTACCAAACGACCTTTGCCCAAAAATCCTAGCTTGGTTACGCACCTAGCCTAAGATAGCCACGCAATGCGCCTATGGAAAGTCCTTATCCCCACACGCCAAGCCAAACCCGCATCAGGCCCAAGATAGTAACGCCATGCGCCTATGGGAAATCCCTTGGCCCCACACGCCAAGCCAAATTTGCACCTAGCCCAAGCTAGTCACGCCATGCGCTTATGGAAAACCATTGGCCCAATATTTCAAGCTAAACCAAACCTAGCCAGGCTATCCGCGCCATGCCAAACACATTTTTCCTTGGCCCTAGCCACGCCATACTCCCATGGCAAACCCTTGGCCCAACATTCCAAGCCAAAATCGCACCTAGCCAAAGCTAGCCACGCCCAAGGAGAACCCATGGACCCACATGCCAAGCCTAACCATACCCTAGCCGTGCCACCCTGTTGGCCTTCCCTACGCGGCCACCAAAACGAAGGCGTGCAACTATCAACGGTTTCCCTTCAATCCCACGAGAAAATCCTAGCCATCCAAGGTTACCAGATGACACTTGGTAACATTTGGCCCAAAAACCTAAGTTTGGCCACGCCAAACCATGCCATACCAACGACATGGAAACCTAGCCGCGCCACCTGTTGGCATTCCCTACGCGGCCACCAAAACGAAGGCGTGCAATAATCAACGGTTTCCCTTCAATCCCATGAGCAAATCCTAGCCATCCAAGGTTACCAGACAACACATGGTAACCTTTGGCCCGAGAACCTAAGTTTGGCCACGCCAAACCATTCCATGCCAACGGTATGCCAACCTAGCTGCGCCACCACATTGGCCCTCAATACGCGGCTACCAAAACAAAGGCGTGCAAGGATCAACGACTTACCCTCCTCTCAAGATGCAAAATATCGATCGTCGAAGGTCACCAAGCTAGCAAGTTTCCCGAGCTGGACTTGCCAGGCCACGACAACATGGTACATGTTTTCCAAAAACATTCGAGACATCAACACAAACTGGGGGATCCTCTTTGGGTATTGATTTGGCGGTTTATAACGTGCGGTGTACACTACGCCCGTCATAAGGAAGTGTCATAATAGTGAGGAGGTTATTAAATACGGGAAGTTATGTGTGAAACGTTCATGGGATATAAAGAACATGTGTTAACAATTTTATGGGACATCAATTCTATAACGTTAGCAGTTTCATGCGTTAACCACTTTATGGAATATCAATTCCATGCATACGGTTACCACCTCCTCCCATTTACTTACCCACTCCTTAATGAGACCAGGGTATATTTTTACTCCGACTTGTATAAATAGGTTTTACTTATTTTCATTGAACAACAAGTTCATATGGGAGATACAACACTCAGAAATACTTACTTTCTAGATCACCTTGTTAGCTCTCTGACTTTTATGATAACAAGTCATAGTAACCCAACTACTCTTCCAGAATCAACTATTCTGGTCTCACCACTTTCCTTTATTCCCTCCCCAAAACCAACCCATTCTCCTCCACTTTGTGACCGAAGAAAGTCTGGAACGACCATTTCTTGGTTTAGGCCGGACTTGTACCGATTGATATCTCGAATCTAAAGTACTCCCTTGTAGTACATTGTTTAGGGTTTAAATTGTTTCTCACCTGCACACCCGCAATTACCGAAATCAGCATAAACCATTTTCACCTACAAACACCAGTAAGTTTTGGATCAAGTGGAAAAGGGCAAAGCAATACATGACATGAATGGTACTCAAATGACAATAATTGCAATTTTCCAACAAAAAACATACAAAATTAACTTATTGATGTAATTATCTTCATCGGCACACTTAAAAGCACTCGGTCCATCCAATTTGATTGTTGAATCTTAGCCTCTCTCACAGACTATTTCATGAGTGTCACTCCGGTCTCATACTGTTAGGAAAGAGCCTGAAATGATTAATCCATTTTTTGCAATGTCTAGACTCTAAATAATAACCTGGAGTTAAATGATCTCGGTTCTCGGACATCCTAACTAAAGTGTGTAAGTTAAATTGTTAAGAAAAAGGAAGAGAAAGTTTAATGATTAATGAAGTGTATTATTTTTTTCTAAAGCATATGATCAGCGGCAGAGCCATAAAAACTATTATGGGGAGGAGAAAATAACCTTAAAATAGGAAAAAATGGGCTTAGCAGGTGGTTGTATGAAAATAAAGAAAAGAAGGGGTGTGACCTAAAATTTCAAACTTAATTAGACCTCTAACTTTTTGGACTTAGGTAAGAAACTTCCAATTAACTCGACATATAATCATGTTATTGTTGGAGAAAATGGGTCTTTTTAATATGTTTTAGTTTTTTGGTCTTGGTTAGAATTGATCTAATGACTTAAAGGTCTAAGGATGCTTACTCATTTTCTATGACTGAATGAAATGCATGAGACACTTGCCATGCCTATTGCATGTAAAAAGGTTTTAATTCCTAAACGGATTAAAATCAAAACAAGTTTTTAATTTCAAAACAGATTTTTTAAATAAGTTTTTAATTCTTATTTGTGTACAACTGGCTTAAGACCTGCAGACTTATTAGTGTACAACTGGGAGAATGGAAGTAATATTTGTTTTGCTGTTACTGGGATCTCCCCTTTTGCGAGCGGTAGAAGGAATAACTTCACACCCGGCCATGCCATCAATGATGCCATCACTTGTAAATGTAAGAAGTACCTGGATAAATGCACTGCGCACGGCTATGGTTTTGGGGTCTTGGCCTTTTGAACTCTGGGTCAACTTGGGGATGATTTTGTTGTCTTTTTAAAGAGGTTGAAGAACTGTTTATCTAGTCATGATGCCAATTCTAAGATTGGCAACATTCTTTTTACTAGGTTGGTATTGTTATTCATAGGGGTGTTGGGTCTCAGCTTGTTGCTAGGCTCCCAACGAGTTTCTTATGTAATAATTCCTTCTAGGATGAGTAATTTTAAATAAAAAGAAAATAAAGAATATCTTAGCTCAAAAAAAAAAATCTTAAATGGAATACTTAAAACAAAAGTTATTTAAACTATTTTATTAGAAATAAAAACATGATTTTAATTTCTTAAATGGTTTGATGTTTAATGGGGAAGTTACCAAAAGTTATTTTAGTCGAATTCAATTTCACAGCCTATAAAATAAAAATGATTTCTTCATTTCAAAGTGTACCAACGCAGGCTACTACCCCTAACTATTATCCCCTCTTATCGCTTTGTTGTGCGCTTGTGTGTTATTTCTCCTCCTAGGTTTTGCTGTTGAGTTCGTAAATAGGCTAGTGTTGTACGTAGGTCCTATAGTAATTGCTACGGGGATTTTTATCTTGGATACAACTTCACCACAAGTCATTAGCATCACTCATTTTTGAGGTGCATCAGTGAACTATCGTGTTAAGGATAGCTTGATAATCAAGTGACTCTGTCTTCAGTATGATGTTAAATACTTTAGTGTTTTATTTCATTTTCAGGAATTTAATTTTACATCATTTTTCAATATTTCATTGTTGCGGTTCCAACAATCTTAACACAATAGTATTTTTGTAATAATGGAAAGAGATGTTGAAAGACCAGAAAAATTTAATGGGAAGGATTTTTAGATATTTATTTTTTCGGGTAAACATAAGCTAGATGAATTTTTACTGAAAAAATCTGATGAGGTTTTGAATGATGTTGTACGTGAAATTGTTTTGGATGATTGGGTTAGGAAGAATTATATGGCTATAAATCATATATTTAATTGTTCGGAGGATGCACTCTATGATTACACTGCAAAGTGATCTTTACTACTTATGATTTTTAGGTTGCTGGTCAGAGTTTCAAGTGTTTAGCTAGGTGATTGAGAAATTATCTTCTTCCTAGTTAGATTTCAAATGAAGATTGTGACATGAAATGGTTGAGATAAATATGGTTGAATAGGGTAATTTTTTTGCACCAAGGGAAAAGATGTACATGTGTTATTGCAAGGGGTATGGCTAATAATGCGCATGCGGATGAACACAAATCTGACAAAGGTGAGAATATCAAACGCAACTCTAAGTGTGGTCCTCAAAAGAAAGGTATATTTCGGAAATCTGAATATAACATTACTATAATGAAGGGTGATTGTTATGTTTGTAAAATTCCTGGACATTTGGCAGTAAATTGTAGAGAACGGAAAAACCTTAATAAGTAGAAAGTTGATGTTAAATTAGTTGAAACAAACTAGGACAAGTTTTCTGCAATGGTGTCAGAAGTTATTTTATTAACCAATGTGAGATATTGGTGGGTGGACTCAGGACCCACTAAGTATGTCTTTGGAAAGTGGAAACAGAGACATGTTCACCTTTTATTAGAGGGTAGGGGATGTCGAGAAATTTTATATGAGTAAATCGTCTGCAATAGAGGTTGCATGAAAGGGAAAGGTCGAGCAAAACATTATATATGTAAAGACTCTCATGTTGAATAAGTTTTTCATTTTCCGGACCTATGCAATAATCTTGTATCTTGTTCTATTGTAGATGGTAAAAGATTTAATTAAGATAGTAATAAGATATGGAAAACTTGTTGTAGCTAAGGGAAGTGATTTTAGGTAAGATTTATAAGCCTTAGGGTCTATATCAGCTTAACTGAAAATATGATAAACTGAACATATTTGATTCTCGTATATGGTAGACTTAGAACCGTAAACTTATAAGTCAATGCAAAATCTAGATAGCATAGGATACGTACCCATATTTCGTTTGGTGTTGAACACAAAAGTGAAATATGCGTAGAATAAAAATATGCTAGAAAATCTTTTAGCAAAATTGTTCAGAGTAATTCTAATCCCTCAGAATTAATTCAGTTAGACCTAGTTGACATGAAATCAACACATACAAAGTTGGTTAAAAGTGGTATATAAATTTCGTAGATGATTGTACAAGGTATTAAATTGTATACTTGCGGTAAGGGTGATGCCTTAAAATCCTCAAAACGTAAAAACTTGAAGTTTTAAGCCAATTACATGTTACCATTAAAAGTGTTAGGTCTGAAGGAGATGTAGCGAGAATGAAATTCCTAGATGAGAATTTTACTTGTTAAATGACATAATTCATGAGGTCGCGCCTCTTTGTTCACCAAATAGGTATGATCGATATTTGTAATTGGTTTGACCTATCACAAAAGAGTCTTGTAATCAATCCTTGTAATTTGTGTAACCGGTCCTAGTAATTGGTGTAACCGACCCTGGTAATTGGTGTAACTTATCACAAGTCTGGTAATTGACGAAACTGATCCTGATAACTGATGTAAATGTTAGAGAACTGCTCGTTAAAAATCGCAAGCGTAACTATCTCAAGCTTGGTTTCTAGTTTACTTATAGCTAAGTCTCGGATTAGGATAAAAAAGTGTAGTGGAACATTAGACTTCACGGAGTTCATCGAATGAAGACGAAGAACTACTAAGGATAGCTTGTGGAACTTCATCAACAAAAGGTATGTGGAGACTTCAACTCATCTATCACTCTAAAGTATATCTACTCTATCTCCTATTTGAGAAAAAATTTGTATATCTATATATACTTCAATTATACACATTTGACACTAGTCCAGGAGGGGCTATAAATCACGCTTTTAAATGACAGATTAATTATGTGATTAGAATTTTACAAATAAATTCCGTCATATAACATAAAAATAGTTGGTCCCATCATTTAACACAAACAAACTGTCATTCCCAAACGTGACAAACTACAAGGTGTGTGATTTTAAGGTGAACTATTAAATTACGGATTAAATTCGTTAAATATTTTAACTTTTAAACCACCCACCACTAGTCTTCTTTTGGGCGCCCAAAATTAGCTAGCCATATTAATACTCTGTTTCTAAAAGTTTCAAACCGGTTGGCCATTCTAAAAGTTTTAAACCGGTTAGCCACGCCTTGGTCACATTACAACAAGGCCCAACACCTCCCATGTTGATCGCCCAGTACCATAAGTCCATAACTAAATTATTATTTACCTAACCCTGAACTAAAGTATTAGTCGTCCTCCACATCTCTACTCACGTCCACTACGCTTTCTTTTCTCCCATGAAGTCTGTGACTCTCACCGCCGCCACTCCATCGCCCTAATTAAGAAACTACCACCTGTGCACCACCTTCTTGGTCTTCTTATTCTTATTCATTCTTCAAATTGAAGATAAAAATGAATTTGTAAAGAACCATCTCAAGTTCTCAACTGAATTATTCATTTAAAATTATCAGTAAGGTGAATTTCATGCTTATAACTTACTTATCTTTATTTAATTCTTATCTTTGTTTGTAATTTGTGAATTAATTTCTGATTTCATTAAATCTTTGGGGTTTTCCGTGAAAAAGAAACCCTAGAACTTTTGATTTGGTATTTTTCCATTGGTGTTGTTTTGATTAGGGTTTGTATGAGGTACTGACTTGTTTTGATTTCCTTGTGTACTGCAGGGTCCTAAAATGGATGAATCTTCTCAATCATATGCGGTAATTTGTTAATTTTTGCAATCATAAATCATTATTCGTTGTTGATTTTAGATGATATTGTGTAGAAGTGTTTAATTTTTGTAATTTTGGATAAGATAATTAAAATTCAGACATGCTAGGATTTGTTCTTTGTTTAATCCATAAAACTCTGCTGATGTTAGTTATTTGTGATGGATTTTCTATGTTTCAGGTGTTGGTGTTGGCATATGTTTAATCCTTAATCTCCACTTTGATATTAAAGTGAACAAGTTTGCCATTTATATTTGCTAATTATACATTTGATATTATATATTTGGTGGTAGTAGTGGTGGTGATGGTGGTAATACATGCATAAGTTGGGTATATATTTTTGAATCCTCCTCGGGGTTTATTGCAGTGGATGAAAATATTGTTGGTAGAGGTTGGCTTCGGTGTTGGTGGTTGGTTATATGTATCTTGTCATTGTTGGTGGTGGTAATTTGATGATGAAGATATTGCTTCTGCAACCGTTAGTGTTATGGGTGGTTGTTGGTGTTTCATATGTTGACTGAGTACAAGGATTTAGTTCATGCAGTGACAAAAACCAAGGGAAAAAATTCAGTCGAAGGCTAAGCAAGGTGAATTTTTGTAACTATGGTTTTATGATTTTAGTTTTATCCTATGTTGCATAAAATCTACATCATATGTTTTGAATTTTAAGTTTCCACAACTTCCATCCATAATTTGTATAGTAGGGACTTTCTATTGTAGACCCCTTTATCTTTATAACGTTCAATGTAGAAATGTCAGAGGGTGCTTTTATTTTTAGCCAATGTCAGCTCCGGTACATGTATTAGATTTCCCGTATGCATTTGTTTTCTTATAATGTAAATACACAGTTTATCAGTATTGTTCCTTTATTATTTGACTTGTGTTCTGAACAAGATATCTAGTTTCAAGTATATAGTGTCTCCATATTGTGAGACTATACTCCTATTTGTTTAGTTGCTTTATGGACAATTTTTATCCTAAGCTATGTTATTTATACACGCCGTGTTTTAGTGATCTGATGAGTATGGTATTTTTATAGGCAAGCAAGTAGCAAAACAAAAGAAGAACAAGGAATATAAGTGAAGAATTTTAGAAACATACCCATGGTTGTTATGAAGCTCATTATGGAGTTCGTTGTGGTTAGTCTTTACATTTCAATTATACCGGTATTGCGGTGTCACGGATGATTTTTGTTGTACTAACATCACTTCGGTTATGTTATGAGTTCTCTTATCATGTTAGAGAAGAAAATCTTAAAATCTTAGCTTGACGCCAATGGACTAAGTCCAGTTCCTTATTTCTGCTGTCATTCGACCAGTGTGCTTCTTACATATCGAATATCCAATTTGTCTTTGTTTGTGTTTTGCTTTCTAACTAACTATGTAGTGTCCTGGTTCCCTTTCTTCGCATGATACTCTTGTCTATACAATTGGAAGCTCAAAAATGATTTATGTGTTACGAATGTTATGATGGCCATTATGGAAGCAAGACTGATGAAATCATGGATCCAACTGATTTTTTATGCGATATAGATGGGTATTTGGAGATGTTTCAAGAGCGACCAAATGAGAGTTGGATTTGGTTTAAAATTTTAATACGTAAATTTGCATTTCTAAAACATATTTTTGAAATTGTATCCATTGATTATATTTTTATGAATGTTATTTTTGTAATCAATAAATTTTTTATTTCAACTATTCGGTCAGGATATTTTATTTTCAGATTTCGTTGAAATCAGATTTTTTTTCTTCCAGATTCAATTGAACCAAAAAACCATTTAAATAGACCAAATCTGAATGAATTTCTGATTCACAAAATAGAAAATAACGGGCATGAAAACGCATCCTTAATGGCATGTGTGGAACGTTATTTTTTTTTACGTACAATAATCGTGGTATTTAATCACAGATTTTGTATGTGATTTTAAGTCACAAATTTTATTCGTATTTAATGACGATTTCTATTTGCCATTTATAAAGAGTCACACCAAATAAATAACGGTTCGAATGACAGATAAAAACCGTGATAAATCATGTTATATAACAGACTTCACTCGTCATTTATAACCCCTTCAGGACTAGTGTGATATTTTGAGCTGAGTTTAAATCGCTTACATATTTCTCGAAATATGTGCTGGTTAGATTTCGCTTTAACCAAGCTCATCTTATATTCTTGATAAAAGTCAAAAGATGATCATGTGAAAATTGCCTGGTAATATCTTACATGATTTGTGTGAGACAATCATTTGATATAAACTCGGAATGCTTCGTATTGATCATTCGATCACTTAAAAATTGCTTTGAAGATAATAGTTTGAGTGAGACAGCTATTATCGTCTTTCGAGAATGTTTCAATGATTGAAATGAGAGTTTAGATCAAATGGATATAAGCATAGTATGCGTACTTGCATATATGTAATCGAAGTCCGAGAACCATGGTATGCATACCCGTATGCGTATTACTTGGTTTGGTGAAAGTTCGGAAACCTTGTACGCATACCAGTACACGTGCTGCCGGGAGGTTCAGGTCCCAGAATTTTTCCTGAGTTTGGAAGTTATGCATACCAGTACGCGTAGCAGAAAACCCAAACTTAGTTCGGTCATTTAGGTATGCATACCAGTTTGCATACCTGAGTGGATAATGTTCTAAAATCGGTTTGTTTATGAACTAATACATTTATAGAATAGGGAATGCAATCTTTTGCAAACCATGGATCTAATGTTCATGACTTTGATTCGAGTGAATCAAAATATATTTTTCTTTAATTGTGTCTTGTATACTTCTACGAGAATATAAACAATTGAACATCTCTAGAACTATTTTCAGTTGAGTCATTTGAACTAGTTCTGGTTAAGATGAATAAGGTTGATATGAATGTGTTGATATGGCTAACCTCGATCGGGTAACTATTGTTGATCTAACAAAGGTGCACACGTTTAGGTATGGTTACTCATATCTAAATGAAGTCAATTTTCATTTGTGTGTAACAAGCTAAGTTCGATCTAACGGTTAAAAGATATTAGCTTGAGTATAATCTAGATTTTCATCTACCGGTGAATATTGAATGCTTTGTTACCAAGGTAACATTGATTGAAAACCTTGATCTGAAAACTATATAAAGAAGAACTCTAGCAACTGGGAAACCTAATTCCCACACCTCATGTGTGATACTAGTTGTGGCTAGAGTCATTCTCTTTTAACCTTAGGTTTTTCACGAAACCCTATAGGCTAACGACTTAAAGACATCATTGGTATTGTGAAGCTAGACCTAACTATTTTCTTTGTAGTTGCGTGTTCTGATCTTGTTGTTTTCTATCGTGATTGAGTACTATATTATCTAAGATTTGTTCGAGATTTAACCTCCGATAGGCAAGATAAAAAGTAGTCACAAACATCTTTGTCTCATCGTTTGTGATTCTAAAATATCTTACTTCGCTACCGTACGATTAATATGATTGTGAAGCGATTGATATTTCTAGGCTGTTCTTCGAGAATACAATTCTGGTATGTCAATTGGTTCATGTTCACCTTGATTTATCAAAATACAAAACAAAACTCATAGGTTTATTTGTAGGAGACAGATTTATCTATTCAATAGACTTTTTTGTGTGAGACAGATTGGTTTATCAAGTCTTCGATTTTGGGTAGTAGCAACTCTTAGTTGTGGGTGAGATCATCTATGGAAATCAAGTGCGTAGATTCTTGCTGGGATTTGGAGACGTAAAGAGCGCAAATGTACCGTGATCAGTTTGACATTGGTTAGGGATCAACTACGTTCCAGTCTGAAGTTAAATTAGAGTAGGCTACTGTATGTGATGGCTTAATACAATATGGTGTTCAAATCTGGACTAAGTCCTGGGATGTTTCTGCATTTGCAGTTTCCTCGTTAACAAAATTTCCGGTGTCTGTGTTATTTCTTTTCTGCATTATATTTGTTTATGTAATTGAAATATCACAGGTTATGCGTGAGTTCAATCAATTGTGAATCCAACCTTTGGTCGTTTATTTAATTTATTGACACTTGGATATTGATTTTTGATACAGTCCAAGTTATTTTTTATAATAATCAGGCTCACGTATTTCTATCGGTTTGATTTGCTGATTACATTAAGAAACATAGATATAACTGTTTGATATACTTTTCTTAAGATGAGTTTGACTGTCTAGTTGATTCTCTTAAAAGTATATTGGAGCCAGTCCATACTGATTGCTAAGAAAAATATTGGATATGGTTGTTAAACCCCGATTTTCAATTGGTATCAGAGAAGGAAAACACTATTAATACCTTATAAGTCTCTATTTATAGCGATCTGAATCTATGGACATATGTGTTATCTCTGTAAACGTACCACAGTCTTCGATCGCTCAAATTACTTATGGTGAAAATTTGCTATGCATGTCTTTCTTCAAGCGCATGATTTTCAATCATGGGTTTATGTTGTTAATGGCTATGATCCTCCAATGGTTACGGTAGACGGTATTTCTATTGCAAAGGATATTGGTATATATGAACCTAACGAGATTCTCACTGCAAAACAAAATTTCGATGGTTTAAATGCTATAATTCATGCCATTGGCCCATATCTTCAGCACCATGTGACTATGTGCACTCGGTCTAAAGATGCTTAGGATATCTTAAAAACTGTATTCGAAGGGAATACCTCTGAAAAGGAAGCTAGGCTTCAAAACCTAAATTCTGATTGGGAAAACCTTTGCATGGATGATGAAGATTCATTTGATGAGTTTAATCACAAAGTGTCTGAAATTGTTAATGCATCTTTTGCATTGGGTAACACCATTCCTTAAAAGGATATTGTGATGAAAATTATCATATCGTTTCTAGCCAAATAGGATTCTAAGAAACATGCCATCGTTGAAGCAAATAACCTTGATGCACTTTCCAAAAATACTCTCATTGGGAAGTTAAAGATCTTTGATCATGAGAACGTATCCAAATATGAAAAGGATATTGCTTTCAACGCACAAAAGAACAATAAATTGCTTGTGTTTATAGGTGAAAATAGTTTCTGCTGATTTTGGTAATTGCAGGTGTGAAAGTGAGAAACGGTTTAAACAAAAAAAAATTTACTACAAGGGAGTACTTTAGATTCGAGAGATCAATCTGTACAAGTCCGGCCTAAACCAAGAAATGGCCGTTCCAAAATTGCTTTGGTCACAAAGCGGAGGAGAATGGGTTGGTTTTGGAGAGGGAAGCAAGGAAAGTGGTGAGACCAGAATAGTTGATTCTGGAAAGGTAGTTAGGTTACCACAACTTGTTATCATAAAAGGTAGGAGAGCTCACGAGGAGAGATAGAAAGTAAGTATTTCTGAGTGTTGTCTTGTCCGAATGAACTTATTGTCCAAATGGAAATAGGTAAGACCTATTTATACAAGTCGAAGTAGAAACGTACCCTGGTCTCATTAAGGAGTGGGGAAGTAAATGAGAGGAGGTGGTAACCGTATGCATGGACTTGATGTTCCATAAAGTGGTTAACGCATGAAACTGTTATGGAATTGATGTTCCATAAAGTTGTTAACGAACGACTTTATCTCCCATGAACGTTTCCCACATAACTTCCCGTAGTTACTAGCCGCCTCACCCTTATGACACTTCCTTACGAAGGGCGTAGTGTACGTCGCACGTTGTAAACTGCCAAATCAATACCCAAAAAGGATCCCCCAGTTTGTGTTGATGTCTCGAATGTTTTCAAAAAACATGTAACACGTTGTTGTGGCTTGGAAAGTTGATCTCGGGGAACTTGCTAGTCTGGTGACCTTTGACGGTCGAGATTTTGCATCTTGAAAGGAGGGGCAACAGTTGATCATTGCACGAATTCGTTTTGGTAGCCGCGTAGTGAGGGACAATAGGGTGGCACGACTAGGGTGTGTTTAGACTTGGCATGAGGGGCCAAGGGTTCTCCATGGGCGTATGGCATGGATAGGGCCAAGGCGAGGGATCTTAGCTTGGCATGACGTGACTAGCATGGCTCGGTCCAAGGCAAAGTGCGTTTGACATGGCGCGGCTAGACTGGCTAGGTTTGGTTTGGCTTGGCATATGGGTCCAAGGGTATCCATGGGCGCATGGCGTGGCTAGCTTGGGCTAGGTGCGGTTTTGGCTTGGAATGTGGGACAAGGGGTAGCCTTGGGCGCATGGCTTGACTATCTTGGGCTAGATGCGGTTTTGGCTTGGCATGTGAGGCCAAGGGGTAGCCATGGGCGTATGGCTTGACTAGCTTAGGTTAGGTGCGTGACCAAGCTAGGGTTTTGGGACAAAGGTCGTGAGGGGACCTTAGACGGCCATGATTTGCTCCTGGGATTGAAGGGCAACCGTTGATTGTTGCACGCCTTCACATTGGTAGATGCATGGGGAAGGCCAGCATGGTGGCGCGGCATGAGTGGCCATGTCGAGACGTGTTTAGCATGGCGCGGTCGGCGTGGCTAGCTTTGGCTG
Organism: Papaver bracteatum; assembly: GCA_023529315.1. Lineage (NCBI taxonomy): Eukaryota > Viridiplantae > Streptophyta > Magnoliopsida > Ranunculales > Papaveraceae > Papaver > Papaver bracteatum. The sequence continues at coordinate 2,727,402 of JAJJWX010003506.1, forward strand.
GGTGGGTGATCAAGCTAGGGTTTTGGGCCAAAGGTCGTGAGGGGACCTTGGACGGCTAGGATTCTCTCCTAGGATTGAAGGGAAACCGTTGATTGTTGCATGCCTTTACTTTGGTAGCCGCATGAGGAAGGCCAACATGGTGGCTCGGCATGAGGGGACATGGCGAGACGTGTTTGGCATATCGCGTTGGCATGGCTAGCTTTGGCCAGGTGCGTGACCAAGCTAGGGTTTTGGCACAAAGGTCGTGAGGGGACCTTAGACGGCCAATATTCTCTCCTGGGAATGAAGGGAAACCGTTGATTGTTACATTCCTTCACTTTGGTAGCCGCGAGGGGAAGGCTAGCATGGTGGCATAGCATGAGAGTCCATGGAGAAATATATTTGGCATGGCGCAGTCGGTGTGGCTGGCATGATTTTCCATTGGAAAAAAGGTGCGGATAGCATGGTTGGCATGCCTTGGAGCAGTTGGTGTGGCTGGCATGATTTTCTATTGGCATAGAGGTGCGGCTGGCATTCCTTGGCGCAGTTGGTATGGCTGGCATGATTTGCCATTGGCACAGAGGTGTGGCTAGCATGGTTGGCATGCCTTGGCGCTGTTGGTATGGCTGGCATGATTTTCCAGTGGCACAGAGGTGCGACTATCATGGTTGGCATGCTTTGGATCTGTTGGTGTGGCTGGCATGATTTGCCATTGGAACAGAGGTGCAGATAGCATGGTTGGCATGCTTTGGCACGGTTGGTGTGGCTGGCATGATTTTCCATTGGCACTGAGGTGCAGCTAGCATGCCTTGTCGCGGTTGGTGTGGCTAGCATGATTTTCCATTGACACAGAGGGGAATTAGGGTTTGGCTCGTCATAACCCTAATTTGAAAAAATATACCCCGGTAATTATTTTAGAGACACATTAAAGGTTTCAGTAAATGTTCCTAGTAAATGCTTGTTGTTTTAAATGTTGTGACATTACTGCTTGCTAGGGTTTAGTGTTTTATGATATTAACCCTAAGCTAAAAACCACCATCAACATTAAGTCCCCTGCTTAACTCAGAACATGTGCCTTGTTGTGAGGTAAGCATATGATGGTGACAGATGAGGACGAAATCGAGATGTAAATCATTTCAAAGATGTTCAGGAGAATCCGACTAACCTTTTGAGTGGTGAAGAGAGTTTTAGCTTCCCGGGTTGGCGGACCTTTGTAAGTTGTACTTGGAATGCAGACCGTGGAGTGGTGAGATGAAATTAACCGGCTTGGTCTGGTTGTACATCACCAAGGTAAAGGGGGAGCGGTCTTGGAAGGTGACGCAAGTGGACGACTTGGCTCGAGGGGCCAAGAGGTGGCGTGGTCTTGGTAAGGCATACGCGCGTGGATGATAGGGTCAGGTCAGTGGAGCGGAGGCTTGGAAGGTAGGGCCACAACAATGGCATGGTGGAACGTGCAAGGACGGCTAGGTGTGGTGGGCCGCGACAATGGAGCGGATGGCTTGGCCTCGTGCGGCCATGGCAGGGCGCATCTTCGTGAGGTGAGGCGTACACAGACGGCTAGGCAGGGTGGGGCCACGGCAATTGCATGAGCGGTCTTGGGTATGGAAATTGGTCTTTGCGGGACCGGTTTCATCTTTTCCCTTCTTGACTCAAAATATGAAATCCTTTCTTTGTTCAAACTCCCACGTACCATGTATATAGAAAAGGAGGGCCGACTTCTCTTTTTGTTTCACGCCTATTTATTCCTCCCAGCCGTGTGACAACAGTAAAGCAGAGCAGATGAGAAAATCCCAGGTATGCCTTCCAACACTTCTCTTTAACTCATTTTTTTTGTGCTGGTGTAAGACCTAGTTGTAGGCGTACCTTTTCATGACCTTGTATAAATGTTGGCGTGAATCTTAGGTATTTTTTTCATTAGCTTGTCGTGACACTTAAGAATGAGTACTATAGTAACATTGACTGCCCCTTCTCACTGTGCAAGGTAGGCACGTGACAGTAATTTCCATGTCTTCTTACGAAAACCTAGTTTTTAGGGTTTGCTCCTTGTTTTGGTATGGTTGTGTGCATAGTTCCCATGGTGGGGCGCACATCCTCAGTTGGACGAGAATTCCATGATGTAGGGTACAACCTTGAAACAGACTGGCTTGCGTCTTGGAAAAATAACTTCCGTGCATTTTCCGTAATAATTTCTCCTCTTATTTTTTCGTTGTAGTTATTTGGAGAGAGGAAGTACTGTGAGAGAATCTTTTTTATGAATCCGATTGAGAAAAATTCTGCCATACCGAAGGATGTTGGTAACTCCAAGCCAAACGTGGATGATGAATTCTTCACGATAATCTCTGCTAGGAGAAGTCCTCTTAAGTATGTGTCGCTACTTATGACCGACCCAGAGAGTGAGGGAGGGGATCGGCCCGTTCCTCCCGCAAATGTGATACGGTTTTGTCTTCATAGGAAAGAGTATTCCGCTTCTTTTATTGATTTCAAATCCCCAAGTGAGCCTATTGCGTTCCTTCGAGAAATGGATGCGGTTCATGATGAGCCAAGAGCATGTAAGAACCAATTTTACCAAGGCGCAGATCTTTTATGCTGTTACAGCTTCCGCAGTGCTTCAGATTAGGAGAGATATTCCAGGCTATGTCGCTTTTGTTTCCAGATGGTGTCCGGACACCCATACGACCGTATGTAGGTGGGGCGAAATGACAATTTCTTTTGAGAGCGTGGCTGTGTTGCTGAATCTTCCTGTAATTGGAAACCTTGACGTTAGGCTATCTGCAGATGAAGAAGAAATGCTCGCCACCCTGGTTGCGAAGTCAAATGGATTCATTCGGAAGGAAAAAGAGATGAAGTTCTTTTATGACTGGTGGGTGTCTCAGTGGTTTCCTGATGAGTTGGAGTTGGACCAGAAAAATAACGTACTTCATGTCGCGGCGTTCTTGGCTCTTTGGCTATCCAGGGATATCTTTTACGAAGACTCGGGCAAGAAAGAGATAAGACAGGAACTTATCAAATTTGCCATAAAATTGGCAAAGGGCATCGTTCTCCCCATAGACGGTTTGTTTCTTAGTTCTCTGTATGCACAACTAGATCAGCTGGTTTCAGACATGCGTGCCTCAAATGGCCATATAAAGGTGGATTCGTACGATCATGCCGCTTTTCTCCAGGCATGGTTGTGGGAGCATTTCTAGAATTATACCCCGAAACCGTTGTCCATACTTCCCGAGTCTTGGGGTGGCTCTAGAATATTGCGTTGGTCGAACAGGCGTCGAAAAACTGGTCCAAAACTGATTAGGTTTCTTGACAACTCGTATGCAATTAATTTTCGTCCATGGGCTCCGGTGCATGCATCCATAACTCAAGTAAGTACCTTTGCTCCCATTTCGAACATGTCTTTATCTTCTGATGATGAGGTCCTGAGCGTTGGAGAGATGGTGTTCATGATTATCTGCACGCCTGGTCACATGCCATCTTTTTTTCGAGGAGCTTGCAAAGCGATTTCTTATAATGTTGACAGGGCTTCTCGACATATGGGTTTTGACCAAGGGGTCCCACTTGTTCGTTAGCCGGTTGTTCAAGAAATTCCGTTGTCGACTATTCTCGACGCTAGTGCTCTTGCATTGGGTAAAAGTCTGCCATTTTTCGTGGAACGGAATCCATCAACGACCTCCAAATATAACACATTTTGGCAGGATGAATTCCTTGTCATCCAGGAATTTTTGAAATCTGTGGTGGAGAATACTCGTGGTAGGCCTTCCGTTGAGGTTTTAGCAAAGCATCCGTTGTTGAGGGATACTTCTTCGATTAAAAAAAAAATCTGTCGGTCCAGAAGTGGACAGTCCCCAGGTGGAGGAGCGAAGGTCTAAAAATCGTGCAGGAGGTTTCCGGTCAGACTCCACAGATTTGCCGACTTTTAGTTTGTCCAATATGCGGGTACGTATGGCTCTCCTCTTGACTTTAGCTTGGAACGTTTATACCTTTGTTCATTTTCTGAGGATGCGTCCTTGTATTCCGTCCAGGGTCTCAGTAATACGAACACCTTTTCCAAGCTTGCGAGCAGTCAAAGAGCACCATTTTTCGGGACAGAGAGTGGCGTTGTTGAGCCCCTACATAGTGATGAAGGATCCGAGAAGGATGAAATTTCTGAGTATGGTGATGGTGAGAGCAATTCTTCCGATAGCAGTGCTAAGTCTTCCTCTAGTCAGTCTGAAAGTGAATCAATGAGTCTTCCCCACATTTTCTTCGTATCCCCTCTTATTTATTTTTTACAATAAACTAAATCTTGATTTTTAGGAGGAAACCGTTCCTGGGATGATCTTGAAGTGGAAGACCACCAGAGCGAAGACGTAACCGTACTTCCTACTGCGGAAACTGCACCAACTAGCGATTTATACATGGAGATTCATCGTCCCGAGGGCGCCGCCGTGACTCAGGTGGAGGAGAGCACTTTGGGGGGTAAAATCGTAATTAGGGATCTCCTTCCAGTTGCTGATTCAGTTGCAGGTGACACCTTCAATCCTCCGTATCTGGTCTCTTTCCCAGGTCATGTGTTGATTGGTGGATTTAGCGTGCCAGCCAAACATACGACATTGTAAACCAAGATTTGGGAAAGCTACGGTCATATTGCTATGACTAAGAATATCACTAGTCGACATGCGTTGGTCAAGCGTGTGGAGGAATCCTTGTCTTCGATTGATGAGATGTGCAACGTGACTGGTGATACAGTTTCGGAGGATGTAATCTCGAGCTGGAAGTTCCATCTTGACATGTGCATGGGCTTCGAATTCAACGTTCCTTGGTTCGTTGAAGGTCTCTCTGATGTTGACAGGTTGCTGGTCGAAACAGTCGAAGGTCCATCCACAGACATGGTGAAGAAGCAGGAAGCGGAATTCAAGAAATTGTGCCGGTAATTGAAATTGAAAAGGGCTGCTCTCCATAGCACAAAGGAGGGCTTTGCCAAGAGGAGCAAGCCGTTGTTGTAAAACTCTCCTTGAATATATATTTGTCTTTCAAACTTCTTATCTTTAGGGATTTTTTTGAAAGGCAAATGAGGCGCATGGTTTTTGATTTTTTAGGTTTTCTCGGGTTAATAGATAAATACTACCTTGACGGTTTTGGGTTATACCTTTTGTTTTTTGAATGAAATATTTATAATTGAACTGTCTTTGGCTATGAATGAAAGTGACATAGACATCCCAGGTAAACCATGGCACCGTGTGTTGGTAGATGACATGGGAAGAAACATGGTTATAGATTGTATCAAAACTTGAAAAAGCAATCCATCGTATTTTGTCTAAATAAGACTTTCTCGGTTTCTCAGGTCTTCTGATGAAAATTAACTTTCCGGGCGTAGGACCAAGTTTTACGAAAAACACGGCCAAGGGAAGTCCCTAGTGTTCCGATTCATTGCTGAGTTGTCTAATAACCGAGCCATTAATCCCTGGGCGGATCATTTTTCTTCTAACCCCCTGGGAAGTCCCTAGCCATCCCTCGTCGTGTCATGACTGATAGTCGAGTCGTCGAGTAACTGAGTCGGAGTGAGTCGCCTTCCTATACCATCTTTAGGTCAGGATCGAAGAACGAGATCGACAGTCGAAAATTAACATTGTAACCGATAGATTAATCCTCCCGTTGTGGTCGCCAATTGTTTATAGGTGAAAATAGTTTCTGCTGATTTTGGTAATTGCGGGTGTGAAGGCCCTAAACAATGTACTGCAAGGGAGTACTTTAGATTCGAGAGAGCAATCTGTACAAGTCCGGCTTAAATCAAGAAATGGCCGTTCCATACTTGCTTCGGTCACAAAGCGGAGGAGAATGGGTTGGTTTTAGGGAAGGAAGCAAGGAAAATGGTGAGACCAGAATAGTTGATTCTGGAAGAGTAGTTGGGTTACCACGACTTGTTATCAGAAACGGTAGGAGAGATCACGAGGAGAGCTAGCAAGTAAGTATTTCTGAGTGTTGTCTTGTCCGAATGAACTTGTTGTCCAAATAGAAATAGGTAAGACCTATTTATACAAGTCGAAGTAGAAACGTACCCCGGTCTCATTAAGGAGTGGGGAAGTAAATGGGAGGAGGTGGTAACCGTATGCATGGACTTGATGTTCCACAAAGTGGTTAACGCATGAAACTGTTATGGAATTGATGTTCCATAAAGTTGTTAACGCACATCTTTATGTCCCATGAACGTTTCCCACATAACTTCCCGTATTTACTAGCCGCCTCACCCTTATGACACTTCCTTATGAAGGGCGTAGTGTACGCTGCACGTTGTAAACCGCCAAACCAATACCCAAAGAGGATCCCCCAATTTGTGTTGATGTCTCGAATGTTTTCGGAAAACATGTAACACGTTGTTGTGGCTTAGAAAGTTGAGATTGGGGAACTTGCTAGCCTGGTGACCTTCGACGTAGAGCTGACAAAAAAGCCGAAACCTGTGGATAAACCCGTACCCGGCCCGTGAAAACCCTAACTCGGCTTGGCTGGGTTATAAACAAGCCGGGCGCGAGTTGTAGAAATAAAGACTTGTAAGAAAACGGGTTAGCCCGTCCCTGCCCGTAAACCCGCGGGTTAAACCCGTAAAAAGTTATGGCTTATCTGAATAATGCAATGGATCTTTGTGTTAATCTTCTTCTTACCTTATCAAGGAAACCACTACGTAGAAGGTAGTATGGTGCATTGGCATGAGGGGCCATGGCGAGTCGTGTTTGGCATGGCGCGTTGGCATGGCTATCTTTGTCCGGGTGCGTGACCAAGCTAGGGTTTTGGCCAAAGGTCGTGAGGGGACCTTAGACGTCCAAGATTCGCTCCTGGGAATGAAGGGAAACTGTTGATTGTTACATGCCTTCACTTTGGTAGACGCGAGGGGAAGGATAGTATTACGGTGGTGCAAGTGTCGCATAATTATGGGGCGTCATGGAGTTGCCGGACAAGTCAGTGTTCAGCCGTAATGGCGCATTGCGAAGCCATAATAACGGTATTATTGTACAGACTATTAAGTGCTGAGAATGGCATGATCCCACATGGCTAATGTATTGCAAGTACATCACTACATTGTAAAGATATTTGGCTAAGGAATGAAGCTTATTGGCCGACACAATGAAGATTCATTGAGGGGAGGCAAGACAAGGCGAAAGTGATAAATGCAACATGTGATGTTGGCATTAAGGAATATCCGTGGAATTGAGTTGGCCCAAACTCAAGGATGATACAACAAGAATGAAATAGACTAAGAGTTAGTCTATGACATTGGTTCAACGCTGGCCAAAGCTTGAACAATGCAAACAAGTTGGTAATGCAAGAGTTGCATTGCTGTTGTCAATCTAATTGGCGTAGTGAAGCATATATGACACACGAGTAACTATATTGGGCTTAAGGATTTGGCCTAGATAGGTAAAGCTTAAAGAGTGTCCATGCATGAGTTTAGAATGATAAACATGCAGGGCCAAGATAGTTTAACGTTGGAGCGTGGCATAATCCAGTATGCCAGAACAAGTGGCGCAATACGGCTCAAGTGACGGTTAAAAGTTGGTTACGAGCTTCACAAGCATGCCAACGACGCGTGATGAAGAGGCGTTGTTATAAAGGAGTTTATAATCGTGGGAGAAGAGTTTTAACTGCCAAGAGAACATGTGTTGGATGATTGGCGCAAGTTAAAGGAGAACTGGGTAGTTGGCATATTAGTTGGCGGTTATGAAACTGCTCCCCGAGACAGATGGATGTCTCTAGCATGTGTAACGATTATGCATGGTTTGTCCAAGCAAAGCTGCTATATAAATATTCCTAAGGCATGGGAAATTCGGCAGCCTAGTATGTGTGAGAGTGAGCCTAGCATATGTGAGAGTTAGATTCATATTAGGAGAGTTTTTATAAGACTTAGACTTGGTTCAAGGAGTGAACAAGTATGTTTAAGTCCCCAAGTGGGAAAGTTTTGTATTTCTTCCCTTTGATGAAATAAAAGAGTTGATTGTGTCATATTCTAAGTGTTTTTGGTTGGCTGATTTTTGTTAGCAAAGTATGGCAAAGATTGAATGCATTATGGGGTGCATTTGATGAGTTTAAGTTGAAGAGAAAGAAGGTTAAAGGCTTCCGTTGTAGAATTGTTAAGTTGGATGTTTGCATTGGTAGAAACTTATAAGGCTGAAGTACAAGTGGGTGAAGCTTTATTCACAGAACCATTGTACTGCCGGTTTACACTGTCGCAGAAAAATATCTGGGGGTGTTTGAAGGTGTGAAAATTCGGGTATCAGAGCTGTGTTTGGGGGACAGTTCAAGTGTATTTGTTGGATAATATACTAAGACTTCTTTCTCTCTTAAGATATTTTTCTGTGAGCAAGTAAGTGGCGCATTATTTTCATAATATTGCATTAGAAATGAGTTCTAATGGCATGATGATCGACGAAGAACTACCGGGTACGTTTGATCAGCTTGAGGAATATGACAGTAATCTTGATGATTTTGTCATAGACATGGGATGTGATGGCCTTGTAAATCCTCTTGTTTCTGAAGATAAGGGCAGGCTAGACCTACTTGAAGGAAGGACATCAGATTGGTATAAAGAATTTGACAAAAGGGTAGGTGCAGTTGAGGACAAGGTGTCTGATGCAACCTGGTTGAATTGCGAAACCAATACTGAAGTGACTGAATTGAAGGTGCAATTCAGTGAAATAAAGACCATACTAACAAGAAATGCGAATAAAATGTCTGAGGAAGTGGCTAGCATTCGCAGGTTAATCAGTAACGACATGTTTTTAGGAGGAAACGTGCATGGAGAAAGCTCAAGTCGAGTCTCCGAGCCAAGAATTTACGTTGGTTCCATAAATTCTAGGGAAATTGAGAATTTCTTGTATGACATTGAGGCATACTTTGAGTAGAATGAAACTAGGGAAGAACAAAAAGTAACTCTTGCAGGCAATTACCTTGGTGGTGATGCAAAGGTTTGGTGGAGAACTATGCTGCAAGAAGATGAAGCGGATGGTTATGCCAATCCTATGTCATGGGATGACATGAAAGAGGGACTGAGATGTCAGTTCTGGCCGAGCAATGGTGCTTGGTATGCAAGAGAAAGTTTACATAGGATGAAAATGACGAGTACACCATAGGCCTACGCTGAAAACTTCCTTGCATTGGTGCAAGAAGTACGTGGCATGAGTGAAGAAGATCAGATGTTCCAATTTCTGGCGGGCGCAAGTTCAAGTGTGATTGCTGAACTTAAGAAGCGCAAAATCCAGAGTATCCAGATGGCTATTCAAGTGTTAAGAGAACTTACTAGCTGCACAACGACTGAAGATGTGCAAAGCTGTGAAGGTGAAAACAAAAGGAAGGAAAAATCTGTAGGCAGTAAGCGCAAGCATGAACCGAAGGAAGATGAATTATTCCCTTTATCCCGGAAGTATAGGGAATGTTTCATATGCAAAGGTTTTCCTTTCGCAAGAAGCTGTCCACTCAAAGCACAACTTAATGTATCAGTTGGGAATGACTATGGGGGTCATTCTAGAAAGACTCGTGAAGGCCGGAGTGAAGGTTCAAGGAAGAGACCATGTAGCGAAGTCGTTGCTCACTTCGACAAAGTAAGAAACTAAGCTAAGAAAAAGAGTAAGTGTTGTTGTCTCCATTGGAGACACTTTAATGCCAAAACAAGAGTGTTTGTGGCCTTGTTTTATGTATCTTAGTTATTGGTTGTTGCAAACTCTGTGTGTAGAGTTTGGTTGTACAAAATTTTATTTGAGTCTTCAAGTTTGTATATACTCTGCTTTGGTGTAAGCAAGTTGTTTTGTTAATAAAGTTTTAGCTTTCCAAAAGTGATCAAGTGGATGATCAATCATGTAATGGTACATTGTCTTGTTATGTAAGAATAGTAATGAACAAGGGTGTGTTCGTTTATAAAGTCTTGCCTCTTTATTTACGATGTAAAGCTAGTTCATGGGAAGATGCTGCAAGTAGTATACTTAGCCTAACGTATGCAATGGCGAGACAAGTTGAAAGATAATAAGAAAAGCATAGGACAAGGGTCTTAGTTGGTGTAGAAGTGATCTTGCTGTTTGGGAAATTGCAGAATAGCACGACGACAGATGGGCAGCGACGGTGCAAGCAATACATCAAGTAAGAAATCACATCATCAGCAAGCATGAGTCGGGTAGAACTCATGGCCTTAGAGAAAGACACACACTTTCCAGGAAAAGTAGAAATGCAGTTCAAAGAAGTATTTGGAGACATATTGGTTTTGAAGGCGTAGCATATGGAAAGCTAAAGGGTTAGCTAATGATATGTATAAGAGATAGTTAGTCAAAGTTTTAAATGGGCTGTGCAACTCAATAGTTTTGTTGCATGTAAGTTAAGCAAAGAATACTCACCATTCCAGTTCGGTTATGCAAAATGGCATAAGTATAGAGTTTATACTTGGTGGCCACATTCATAGAAATGAGTTCTTGAATGTTGTTTTCATAATCAGAGTTTGGTGAGGCATGAAGTGTTGGATTCGGGTGTCTAATGCAAAGATAACCCGTATTTATTTGTGACGTGCTTAATGAGGAGCGTGAAGAACAACAGTTCAACGGCGGGTCGTCGACAAAACTGATTGAAAATGAAGCCAAGTCGTTTATAAGTCCTTGTCACACTTAGTGAAAGACAAATTCCGAAAGCGATGGCAATGATCATGGTGATCAAATTGATAAGAATCACTCAGTGCGTACACCTAGGAGCAAATGATTCATGAGAAATTCAGGCTAAGATGAATTTCAGATTCGCATTTTGGTATTGAAGCATGATTTGAGTAGCAACGTAAGCGTAGTGCACGACAATGAGAAGTGGCTCAAGTATATGGGATCAATGACAAAGCAGTAAAGATAAGTGATGGCATGTGGTACTAAGCATAGTGTTTTGGCAAGAAGGGTGGCCAAACAAGTTTGCTGAATTCTGAGAGTGGCTCTGAAGTGTACCAACGCCGAAGAACAAGTATATTGGGTATACTTGGTTGCGTTTAACGAGGGCGTTGAACGGATTATATAGGGTAGGTCTATTACGGTGCTGCAAGTGTCGCATAATGATGTCGCGTCACGGAGTTGCAGGCCAAGTCAGTGTTCAACCGTAATGGCGCATTGCGAATCCATAATAGCGGTATTACTGTACAGACTGTTAAGTGCTGAGAATGGCATGATCCCACAGGGCTAATGTATTGCAAGTACAACACTAGATTATAAAAATATTTGGCTAAGGAATGAAGCTTATTGGCCGACACAATGAAGCTTCATTGAGGGAAGGCAAGACAAGGCCAAAGTGAAAAATGCAACATGTGATGTTGGCATTAAGGCATATCCGTGGAATTGAGTTGTCCCAAACTCAAGGATGATGCAATAAGAGTGAAATAGACTAAGAGTTAGTCTATGGAATTGGTTCAAGGCTGGACAAAGCTTGAACAATGCAAAAAAGTTGGTAATGCAAGAGTTGCATTGCTGTTGTCAAGATAATTGGCGTAGTGAAGCATATATGACACACGAGTAACTATAGTGGGCTTAAGGAGTTTGCCTTGACAAGTAAAGCTTAAATAGTGTCCGTGCATGAGTTTAGAATGATAAACATGCAGCGCCAAGATAGTTGAACGTTGGAGCGTGGCAGAATTCAGTATGCCAGAACAAGTGGCGCAATACAACTCAAGTGACGGTTACAAGTTGGTTACGATCTTCACAGGCATGCCAACGACGCGTGATGAAGAGGAACGGTTATAAAGGAGTTTATAATCATGGGAGAAGAGTTTTAACATCCAAGAGAACAGGTGTTGGACGATTGGCGCAAGTTAAAGGAGAACTGGCCAGTTGGCATAGTAGTTGGCAGTTATGAAACTGCTCCACGAGACAGATGGCTGTCTCTAGCATGTGGAACGGTTATGCATGGTTTGGACAAGTAAAGCTGCTTTATAAATAGTCATAAGGCGTGGGAAATTCGGAAGCCTAGCCTGTGTGAGAGTGAGCCTAGCATATGTGAGAGTTAGACTCATATTAGGAGAGTTTTTGTAATACTTAGACTTGGTTCAAGGAGTGAACAAGTCTGTTTAAGTCCCCAAGTGGGCAAGTTTTGTATTTCTTCCCTTTGATGCAATAAAAGAGTTGATTGTGTCATATTATAAGTGTTCTTGGTTGGATGATTGTTGTTAGCAAAGTATGGCAAAGATTGAATGCATTATGGGGTGCATTTGATGAGTTTAAGTTGAAGATAAAGAAGGTTAAAGGCTTCCGTTGTAGAATTGTTAAGTTGGCTATTTTCATTGGTGCAAACTTATAAGGCTGAAGTGCAAGTGGGTGAAGCTTTATTCACAGAACCATTGTACTACTGGGTAACACTTTCGCAGAAAAATATCTGGGGTGTTTGAAGGTGTGACAGCTAGCATGGTGGCACGACAAGAGGGTCCATGGAGAGATATATTTGGCATGGCGCAGTCGGTGTGGCTGACATGATTTGCCATTGGCACAAAGGTGCGGCTAGCATGGTTGGCATGCCTTGGCGCGGTTGGTGTGGCTGGCATGATTTTCCATTGGCATAGAGGAGCGGTTGGCATGGTTGGCATGCCTTGGCGCAGTTGGTATGGCTGAAATGATTTTCCCTTGGCACAGAGGTGCGACTAGCATGGTTGGCATGCCTTGGCGCTGTTGGTACAGCTGGTGATGGTGATGGTGAGAGAAATTCTTCCGATAGTAGTGCTGAGTCTTCTTCTAGTCAGTCTGAAAGTGAATCAATGAGTCTTCCCCACATTTTATTCCTTTCCCCTCTTATTTTTTTTTTTTTTTAGAGTAAACTAAATCTTGATTTTTAGGAGGAAACTGTTCCTGGGGATGATCTTGAAGTGGAAGACCACTAGAGCGAAGACGTAACCGTACTTCCTACTGCGGAAACCGCACCAGATAGCGATTTAGACATGGAGATTCATCGTCCCGAGGGCGCCGCCGTGACTCTGGTGGAGGAGAGCACTTCGGGGAGTAAAATCATAGTTAGGGATTTCCTTCCAGTTGTTGATTCAGTTACAGGTGCCACCTTCAATCCTCCGTATCTGGACCCTTTCCCATGTCATGTGTTGATTGGTGTATTTAGCGTGCCAGCCAAACATGCGACATTGTACACCAAGATTTGGTAAATCTACGGTCATATTGCTACGACTAAGAAGATCACTAGTCGACATGCGTTGGTCAAGCATGTGGAGGAAGTCTTGTCTTCGATTGATGAGATGTGCAACGTGACTGGTCATACAGTTTCTGAGGATGTAATCTCGAGCTAGAAGTTCCATCATGACATGTGCATGGGCTTCGAATTCAACGTTCCTTGGTTCGTTGAAGGTCTCTCTGATGTTGAAAGGTTGATGGTAGAAACAGTCGAAGGTCCATCCGCAGACATGGTGAATAAGCAGGAAGCGGAATCCAAGAAATTGTGCCGGCAATTGAAATTGAAAAGGGCGGCACTCCAGAGCACAAAGGTGGCCTTTTCCAAGAGGATCAATCCGTTGTTGGAAAACTCTCCTTGAATATATATCTTTCTTTCAGACTTCTTATTTTTAGGGTTTTTTTGAAAGGCAAATGAGGCGCCTTGTTTTTGGTTTTTGATTTTTTTGGTTTTCTCGGGTTAATAGATAAATACTACCTTGACGGTTTTGGGTTATACCTTTTGTTTTTTGAATAAAATGTTTAGAATTGAACTGTCTTTGACTATGAATGAAAGTGACACAGAGGTCCCAGGTAAAACATGGAACCGTGTGTTGGTAGATGACATGGGAAGAAACATGGTTATAGATTGTATCAAAACTTGAAAAAGCAATCCATCGTATTTTGTCTAAATAAGACTTACTCGGTTTCTCAGGTCTTCTGATGAAAATAAACTGTCCGGGCGTAGGACAAAGTTTTACGAAAAACATGGCCAAGGAAAGTCCCCAGTGTTCTGATTCGTTGCTGAGTTGTCTAATAACCGAGCCATTAATCTCTGGGCGGATCATTTTGCTTCTAACCCCCTGGGAAGTCCCCAGCCATCCCTCGTCGTGTCATGAATGATAGTCGAGTCATCGAGTAACTGAGTTGGAGTGAGTCACCTTCCTCTACCATCTTGATGTCTGGATCGAAGAACGAGATCGACAGTCGAAAATTAACATTGTAACCGATAGATTAATCCTCCTGATGTGGTCACCAATTGTTTATAGGTGAAAATAGTTTATGCTGATTTCGGTAATTGCGGGTGTGAAGGTGAGAAACAGTTTAAACCCTAAACAATGTACTGCAAGGGAGTACTTTAGATTCGAGAGATCAATTTGTACAAGTCCGGCTTAAACCAAGAAATGGCCGTTCCAGACTTGCTTTGGTCACAAAGCGGAGGAGAATGGGTTGGTTTTGGGGAGGGAAGCAAGGAAAATGGTGAGACCAGAATAGTTGATTCTGGAAGAGTAGTTGGGTTACCACGACTTGTTATCAGAAAAGGTAGGAGAGCTCACGAGGAGAGCTAGCAAGTAAGTATTTCTGAGTGTTGTCTTGTCCGAATGAACTTGTTTTCCAAATAGAAATAGGTAAGACCTATTTATACAAGTCGAAGTATAAATGTACCATGGCCTCATTAAGGAGTGGGGAAGTAAATGGGAGGAGGTGGTAACCGTATGCATGGACTTGATGTTCCACAAAGTGGTTAACGCATGAAACTGTTATGGAATTGATGTTCCATAAAGTTGTTAACGCACAGCTTTATGTACCATGGACGTTTCCCACATAACTTCCCGTATTTACTAGTCGCCTCACCCTTATGACACTTCCTTATGAAGGGCGTAGTGTACGCTGCACGCTATAAACCGCCAAACCAATACCCAAAGAGGATCCCCCAATTTGTGTTGATGTCTCGAATGTTTTCGGAAAACATGTAACACGTTGTTGTGGCTTGGCAAGTTGAGCTCGGGGAACTTGCTATCCTGGTGACCTTCGACGTAGAGCTGGAAAAAAAGCCGAAACCTGTGGATAAACCCGTACCCGGCCCGTGAAAACCCTAACCCGGCTTGGCTGGGTAATAAACAAGTCGGGCGCGGGTTGGAGAAATAGCGGCTTGTGAGAAAACGGGTTAGCCCGTCCCTGTCCGTAAACCCGGGAGTTAAACCCGTAAAAAGTTATGTCTTATCTGAATAATGCAATGGATATTTGTGTTAATCTTCTTCTTACCTTATCAAGGAAACCACTACGTAGAAGGTAAGAAGCAGGGTCATTCCTGGGGAAAATTTCCATCATTTGTCATGGTATGAGCTGCGGAACCTTATTTTAAGATGCATGTCACTCCTCCAGAGAAACTCCATGACATCAATCATATGCCAAGATCCGTCCACGGTAACTATAAAAATCCCTAAACCTAAAACATAACAATCAGATCTTTTTTTTCTTCAGCTGCTGCCGCCCTATCACAACAAATGGATTCTTCAAAAATTTGTCTAGTGATGGATGGAGAGGCCCGACAGAGACTTTTCCGTCTGGTTCAAAAAACCAGATCAGTGATGGTTGGAGCGGCCCGACAGAGACTCCATCAAACAAGATTCGATTAAGCAAGGGGTTTTGCTGATAGCCCATGTAGGACCATGGGATGGGCATCCAAACCACCACTGATTGGCGATTGCTATTGCTATCCTGATCTAATATATAGAAGATCCTTGGAATCCCTCTGTCCAGTGTGGGATTATTGTTAATCTTGATTAAAATTACTTTGTTTGCCTTGTGGGTGTTGGGATGGAAATATATTGGTTTTTTTTCTGCCAGGAACGATGGTGGTTGGGAGACGACTAAGATTTATCAAGCGCACCCTGTGGTTGTAACCTCAGTTTCTTGGTGTCCAGCGACCGCTAAGATTGATCAAAGCTTGTTAACTTATTTCTAGACCGGGATGTCACCTACTCAGGATTGTATGTTAGCTAGTGGTTGTTTTTTATTGTTGCTGTGTCAAAGTGATTTCATGGAAACATGTCATACCATTTATATTTATTTACTTTTGAAATTTGAAATTCTGTACTTCTTCTACTTCCTTTACTAGTTGAATCCTCCTCTTTGAATAATACTTTTTGAAATATTTCTTTAGGCGTTGGCCCAGATTCAGTTCTCCGCTTCTTTCTAGAGACTTATGCTTTTGATAATAAAGCCACAAATTTAAACAAACATTTAAAAACACAAAAATCAGAAGGGGAATTCATTATGATGCCAGATTTTCTCATCTGGAATAAAAACACAAAAATCATAAAAAAAGGAGGCAAAACTACACACAGACATGAACAAGAACTGAGAGCAGATCAGGATACAAACAGTTCCTCAACGTCAACATAGCCATCATCCTCATCTTACCTCCTCGATTTTAGTATTGCTATCTTCGCCTATGATATAGGAATTCATCAAACTTCCACAAACCTCAATGGAATTCATGCATGAATTCTGCAACCTGGAAAACACTAGATGCAAAAGAAAGAGGTACTATTTTAATTATTTGAGAGGAAAAATCATAGTAAGAGTGCGCGATACATATATATCGTTGAGAGGAAAAATCATAGCTACAAATTGCAGACAGTTTCCGATCAACAGGCGATGAGCAAATATAGCAGCCCCGACAAGACACATAATAAAGAACTGCGATCCAGGATGGGTAGAAGTGATGTCTTCAGAAGAGACGCAAAATGTAAGCATCCAACAAACTAATTAACTGAGGAGGGCGGAGTCTTCTTAACTACAATCTCTTCTTTCTTATTATCTTTTTAGAAGAGAGAAATAACGGCGATAAAAAGAACACAAAAGAGTTTTGTTTTTACGACTCAGACAAACTCAGATCTTTTCCTTCGGGAATGGCTTTTGATCACTAACTTTTGTAAGTTTTCGTTTCATCACTATCACCCCTCTTCTCTATGTTCTTTTTTATCAAGAACTTCCTAATGTACACGACGAACATAAAATTCAAACTAGTTTCATTTCATACTCAGACTTGGTGGTAATAAGTCGAAAAATACTTGGACCAACTTCACAAACAAAAATCAAGGAAATGAAATTGGAGGATGAGGGGAAATCACACATACTTTGTGTTATCCTTCATTAGTGCACACGCAAGAGTTTTCATTCATCCAATTGGAACTTGAGCTTTTCAGGAAAACTTAGCAATGAGGGGAAATCACAAGCACCGTCCTTGAGCTTTTAAGCAAAAATTTGATCTCCTACTGTCACTTGCTTTTCCTCATCATCCCAATTTCAGGAAAAATCATCTGAGAAGGTATTTTGAAGCTATTGCATTCCATGTTTTTATGCATCTCTGCAAAAAATAAAAACCATGATATAGTACATATTCGCCGAACAATTTCAAGAAGATGCGAATAGTTCTCGTGATACAACTGAACAAAAGAAAAAAGTGTGCTAAGGGCAGCAATCAAAGCAAACAAATTTACTCAGATGCAACATTGTTATTTTGTTATGGCCGCTCAGATAAGAGTACCTTCTGGTCGCAACAATTTGGACCATTCCCTAGCCGAAGTCTTATATTTGATGAAAATGCATCATAGGTATCCTTATTCTAAAACGGGAAACTAAAAAAAAAAAAAAAAACTAGGTGCAGTTGCTTCAGGTGCAGCAGGTCTCATTCTTAGCATGGGTTCCAAGTCTAAACTCAGAATTAAAATAAAGGTGAATGCGTAAACTTAGAAAGAAAAGAAAAACTGACCAGACATAGGTGGCAAACACAAGTAGCACTTGAAGCATATACTGCGAAATTCTTTCAGTTCATGGCAACTGGCAAGAATAGATCTTATATGATTCAAACATAAAAAAAATGCAGTTCAGATAAAAGTGGCTAAATTAATAAAAATGCATTCCATTCCATTGTTGGTAACAGAAAGTAACAAAAATAAAGTGTCGAACAAAAATCGTTCGTATCCCAATGACTAATGCTATACGCCCAAGCTTCAATACAAAAAGGACAGTACAAATTCCAATAACCTTCCCAATAAATATACCATGTAGCATTTCAATTTAGGCATGAACAAGAATTCCCTTACCTAATTGAGTGCTTTGGCATTTCAGTAAGCTACATCAGTTTTGAACGCTTTGTAGTACGCATCTAAAGTCTGATTTAACTGACATTAGAGAATGATTGATGAATTCTTCTTCCCCCAAAGGATTTCATAAGGCTTCTACTATCCTCTCAGGGAACTATTTATCCGGAGCAGATGAGACAACAATACCAAAATCAGTTCATACAAATTGGAAAATATTAATAACACTATTCATCTTTCCTTGCACCCCAGTTGTAGGCTTGGGAACATTTTTGATGTACACTTTCACGTCTTTTTGTTCGTTTTGACATCGCATCTTCCTTTCTCGTCAGTCCTCTTCCATAATTCTATCAATAAACACACAGATTATTCACATGACAAGGAAATAAAAAAAAGGAGGACGAATGCTTAGCTACATAAACTTAAGGGTTACCGTATTTCAAGATTCTCATCAAGGCTGACAAGATTATTCAGTATCAATGTATCATACACAAACAAATAGTTACCAACTCAGCAAAAATAACTTGCAGTGAATTAATCAACACTCATTGATCAAAAACTTCATGGATTTTCGACATTCACTTTGTTACAAATTAATGTAATACAAAACCATCTTAAGATTACAAGTAATATAAACAATCCACAATCCCTAACTCTCTTCACCAAATTGAATGGAAAAAGGTTATAAATAAAGAAACTTCGGCAAGAATCACACGAAATCAATACTGTAAATCAGGGAAAAATCAATTAACAAACTGTGTAAATTGAAAATCCTTCTAAAACCAAATTCTAACTCCAAAACCTCCTCAAACAAAAAGTAGACATTACACAAACGTACTAGTCTAGGGTTTCAACTACAAATTTCTTGAACTTTTAATTTCGGATTAACATGATTACAACAAAAATTTAACAAATAAGAACCCATTGGATCTACAGATGTCATTTCCAATTTACAGAAGAAAAAAAAAAATCTTAACCATTCCTCTGACATTTTCAAATGCTAATGAACTTTATTACAAAACCCAAGAATCAGAATGAGTAAATCATTGAGATCATTAATAACCTCAAAATCCCTCTTTCCATTTCAATAAAAATCAATGGGTGTAAATAATTTCATAGATAACCCCTTTCTTATTTTTCTAACACTAGAGATCTGAAAATCCATAGAGAGGAAAAAAAATCTAAGAACAAATCAAGGTGAGATTTTACCATTAAACACCTTATAGTGAATGGAACTATATAGCAGATAGGTTGGCACAGTATACCCCGTACTTGCATCCATATGAAAACCACATTTCCGAGTCAGCTCATATCGTGTTTCCAAATGAATTCCCTCCTTCCTTGCAGGGTTTATCAGCCACAAAACCCATATTCCATTCATAACCCATTGGTGATTTTGGTGTTGATAAACAGGAAGAAGAAGAAGACGAAGAAGATTATAGCTATGCGCCGCCGTAACTGGTATGCTCTGTATGGTGTGTTTTTTATAAGTTAGGTTATTTCTGATGTGGTTTTTATAAGTTAGGTTATTTCTTCGAGAAAATTAATTGGCCCATGAGATTGTTAAAAATATTAATTAATTTGTTATTTTTAAATCTAGTTGGTCAAACTAGATAAGTGTAGCTAAGTAATCAGCTAGAAAATTATCGAAGTGGCAAGGTCGGTTGCTAGTGCCAGAGACTTCTAGTTTTTTCTTCACGTGTAAACTAGAGAATTCTTTCTCTTGAAAATTTCTTTAGCTAAGTGGGTCATGTATCTAGAGTTTTCTCACTCTAGAACTTTCATTTTGGTCGGACACTAACGCCTATAAATAGGCGGTAGATGGGATCATTTTGATCCATCCAAAAATTCAAGTAAAAAAACAAAAAGAGTGAAAAGGTGGAGTGAGTAGTTGAGCTACTACTTGTGTAATTGATCGAAAACCAAAGTGAGTGAAGTACAGAAGTTGGTAGTGGAAAGAAAAAGTAAGTGTTTGTAAAAGAGTAAACAAGGTCCCGTAAGAACAAAGTTTTTGAGAGTAATAAAATTTTGTTTTCTCCCAACCATAAACCCGTCAAACTTCCGCAGTGCGCCAACAGAGATGAGGCACGGAATTGGCACGCATTTGTAAGGCCAAAAGGCCGCTAATAGGGGGTAGTTCTTTGGTTTGTGTCACTTCACTTCAGTGAACTTAAGAACTAGATCACGGTTTCGGTGCGGTTTTACCCATATACCGAACCATAACCGATGTGAATCAATCATATCCGTGGAATTATGTCTCTCTGATCCTATCCATCCATGGAAACTATAAAAGTTCCTAAACCTAAAACACAACAATCACATCCAGATTCAGAACCTCTCTTTTCTTTTCATCAGCTGCCGCCGCAATCACAAAAATCAATTCTTCAAAAATTTGTATATCCATGAAAATGAAGATCAACCACAAACCACCATGGTTTAGTTTTGTTGATGGAATCATATAGCAGAATGATCTATCCTCTCAAAAACTTAAGTAAGTTTATGTTAACATTCTCATCATTTTCTTCATTTGATTGATATCCCAGCTTGATCTTTCTATTAAAGGAGTCCAAATCATCATGGAACTATATGCAGCACTACATGATGTCTGATCATCATGGAACCCTGCTGACCCAGAAAAAATAATCTGGGTAACCTTATTCTAGTTTAAACTGCTGTTCAATTGCCAGAAAGTTCCCGGTGCGACCCTGTGAATGCTAGAAAGAGGTAATTTCTTTTACTTGAGTGCAATTGGATCTATGTAAATGTGAACTGTCTTGATTGGTGTTTTAGTTCCTAGATTTTTCTGGTTTTGTGCTGTGGAAGAAGTTAACTAAACTGAATGTAGCTGGTATAGTAGGGTTTGAATGCAAGTATTATGACCCCAAAAACAAAACATCTATTATGCCCATTTTAGTTTGGACTAGTGGTACCCTTTTGGTGTTTCACGTCAGTATGTAATTTTCTTGGTATTGGCAAAAGACATTTATGTAAGATTATCCGGTGACTCCTTACATGGTCCATTTACAGAAGTTCCTCGAAAATGAATGAGATACGAACAAATACTGGCGGCTCCTCATGGGCCATTTCAGACTGAAATTTACATTTGAGACAAATTATTTTGCTTATTTGGTCTTGATAATATGATGTAAGTTTCTATGATGAATATTGCGACGTAGCTTCATGTACTTCTTGTTCTTCCCATCTTATTAACCTATTTCTAAACCGGGTAAAGCACAGTTAATCCAAGGGCTGTCAATCAAATAGTCTTATCCAGCTTATTATGTACAGGTATTTGGAGCATGAAATTGGCGAATTGGGATGCTTCATCAATAAATCGATCCATTGTCATGAGGATCTGCGATTCCTTATTTGCTGGTATCCCAATGGATTAAAATGCCCTAGAGACATAATCTTGGATACCTTCAAGGGGTGAAGGACTTGTTTTTTTGATCCATCACTTTTTAGACTAGAGAGTTTGGCAAATGGTAAATTTTCCCATGTGGTATTTGTAACAGCTATTTTGTGGCCCAAGGACTTTATCCTTGAGCTTGTCCTTTAATATACATCTTCCAGTTATGAATGTTTGGTGTTTCAGATCCTAGATTTTTCTGGTTTTGTAATTCTACATACCCGTTCTAAGTCTTGCAAACCAAATTGCTTCGCCTTGGATGCCTATTTGGCTATACCGTCATGATTCCTTTGTAGATTTATATTAAATCACTCTTATCTATCTCTTGCACGTGTATCTATAGAAATAGTACTGCAGTTTGTGAGAAAACAAAAAACAAGTTTGGCTGAAATAGAAGGCGGATCTTCATTCTTAACCTTTTTGTTACTGCAGAACCAGTTCATATCATTGCTGTAATCACATCACTGCACTTTCCTTCATTGTTATATTAATTTTGCTAGTTTAATAGAATAGTCCCAATCATAAAGACGATAGCACACATGAACGTGCAACTTGTGTTGGAGATGGAATCACAGGTCCTTGCTTGGAGGCATCAGACATGAACGTACAACTTGTCACATTCTCTGTTTAAGTCCTCCACTGCAGACTATCAAATCTATTGATGGGTGTTAATATTATATCATCAAGAACTTAATGCAGCCTTGTCTACTAGGTTTCATAGTTATACAGTTCTTCAAATTTAATTCTTTTTGATAGTTCCAATACATAATTTTGGTTTACTGGTTCCAATTCCCAGAATATGTAGAACTTACCACGACAAACAGAATCTCAACCCCCTTCCTGAAAAGACCATATAGGCTCCAAACATATGCAGTTGTTCTTAGAACTTCACAGATATCGGTCTTAACTTTTGTTGCGTCCTAGCTTATCTAAGACCGAGTATTTCTTCGGTTTGTGGCACTAGAATCGGACCAGAACCGACTTGGATCAATCATAGACGTGGAATTATGTCTATTTGATCCTATCCATCCATGGAAACTATAAAAATCCCTAAACCTAAAACATAGCAATCAAATCCAGATTCAGATATCTTCTTTCCATCAGCGCTGCCGCAATCACAATAAAAATGGATTCTTCAAGAATCTGTTTAATCATGAAAATGAAAATCAAGCACAAACCATGGTTCAGTTTTGTTGATTGAATCATATAGCAAAGTGATCTATCCTCTCAAAAACTTAAGTAAGTTTGTGTTAATATACTTATCATCTTCTTCATTTCATTTATATCCCAGTCTCCCAGGCAAAGTAATCTGGGTAACCTTATGCTAGCTTAACCGCTGTTCAATTTCCGGAAACTGCCTGGTGCGACCCTAAGAGGTAATATGTTTCACTTTTTATTTTGATCAATATAATTTACCTTTTTGGATTTTATGTAAATGTGAGGATTTGTGTATCTGCCGGTTGTAAAATGTTGATTGGTGTTTTGGTTCCTAAATTTATTTTTCTGCTTTTGTGCTTCGAAACAAGTTAACTGAGAATGTAGCTGGTGTAGGTTGTATAGTAGGTTCATGTAAAATTATACTCCTCATGGACCATTTTCAGACTGAAATTTACAATTGATCAAAATTACTCTGCTTATCTGGTCATTATAATGGGATGCAATTATCTGTGATGAATATTGCTATTACCTTCAAGTAATTTTTCGTTCTTCCTATCTTTTTATCTTATTTCAAAACTGGGTAAGGCACGATTTATTCAAGGACTGTCAATCACTCTATCGCAGTCTAGTTGGTGGCTTTGCAATACCTCAACATGACTCGCCCCGATATCACCTATGCACGTTAATCAGGTCAGTCAATTCATGCATCGACCAACTCAAACTCATTTTTAGCTGTAGGCGTATCCTCCGGTATCTTAAAGGCACACTTGGCCATGGTATTTCTTCTGGCGTAACAATCCTATGCAACTCTTTGCCTTTTCGATCTTGCCGAGGGTGGTGATCCGATACTTCTCGTTCTACTACAGGAGTCAATGTATTTTTCTAGGTAAGAATCTCATCTCATGGGGTTCTAAAAAGCAGCCTACAGTCTCTACCAGTAGTACGGAAGTTGAATATCGTGCTTTATCTTCTACATCTGCTGAGATTACATGGATTCAATACTTATTGTCTGATCTTGGATTATCATTAAAGCAACCACCGATTCTATATTGTGATAATATAAGTGCCACTTATCTTGCTATTAATCCTATTCAACATTCAAGATCGAAACATATTCATATTCATTATCATTTTGTCCGTGAACGGATATCATCAGGACATCTTCATTTATGTTATATTGCTACTACGCATCAACTTGCTGATCTCTCAAAAAGTCTTATCCAACTGGAAAGCTTCATATCCACTACTATAAATCCATCATTTTCAGAATGTCACTCCTCCGGAGATAGTCCCATGAAAATACGCACGTGCGATGCACTACTGAAATCATAGTGCAGACAACGCGGCAGGTGCATATTGCTGGTGTTTGTGATTTTCCTTAAGCGAGCGGTAGATGCTTAGCTGATCCTTTCGCCTTACTATCTGTTGATACCAACAATCTGAAGGTACCCACTATTTTTATCTTTAGTTTTTAATTTTTGCTTGTAATAAATAATCCTTCATACCTGTTCTAGTCTCTAGAAAGGCAACGGATGACCTTCATATATTTTTGGTGGTATTAATACTGGATTATGTTGAAAAAGAAGATTCTATGGGATTGGATGCCTATTTGGCTATACTTCTCCTCATCACGATTCCTTGCAAGTAGATTTCTATTAAATAACTGTTATCTGTCTCTTGCTTATGCAAATGGTTCACATATATTCGGTAGAACTAATACTGCAGTTTGTGAAACAACAAGATTGCCTGAAATAGTAGGCTGATATGGCTTCTTAATCTTTTGGGGAATGGAGAACCGGTTTTCTAACTCACCTTTAACAACATAGCTCTAGGGCATAACATGAAAATCAATGTAGACTCTTCATGGTCTTCTGCTTCTTCGTTAGCAGGTTACGGATTAATTCTTTGCAACTGTACAGGAACAGCTCTCAAGGCTTGCTCTGGATGCTTCCCAACCACCAGTTCAGAAGAAGCAGAAGCTTTAAAGTTAATGGATGGCGGTTGAGTGGGCAACATAAATGTCTTTGCAACTTTTTTTGGATAGAAGACGATTGCAGAAGACTCAGTTCAAAAGCTCAAGAAAGCCTCCGCACAATCAAATGGCAGAATGAAGAGGTACTAAGACAAAAAATATCTTGTCTACAGCTCCAAAATCTACCTTTTTGGGTTTTCTGTTCATCTCTAGGAAGGGTAATAGAAAAACTAGCAAAAGGAAGCAAGGAAATCTGGCCGGAATCAATACTGGAACTCCAACACTTTAATGTTATACCTTAAAGTTTTTATTTCCAGATAGACTTAATATAGACATCAGGGAGGATGATCTTTCCCATGTTTATCTAGAATCTATCCCAGCATGTAATTATGTTCGAACTTCAAGAGAGACACTCATCTTAGGGGGCTATACCTACATCATCTCATGCTGCTATGTGAGGAGAAGCAAGCATAAACTAATCAGAGCTTTGATGATAAACTCCTTCACTGATGGCAGTGCACCGTAATACTTACATTGTAGCTTGGAGAGTGATGGTAAATTTTAAACCCAGAGCACTTGATGAACATATAACGTCATAAGTTACCGGTTTAATTTTGAGGGGTTTGAGGGTTTTGATCTCTTTTTTTTTTAATAGGGTTTGAATGTTAATCTAGTTTAAGTTTCTGAATAGTTTGAGGTTCTGATCATAATAGGAGATACTTTGACGTCTTTTTGGACAGAAATGCATTGGGTTTTCACGATGAGCCATAAATATAAATATACTCGGAAATATGTTGCTAGTACTAGGGCAGGCATATCCGGATATGATAGCCTAGAACAGCACCAGACGGATCATTTGCATTTTGCTCCCTAGTAGAGAATTGAAAGTTGGCCTTTTCCTTTTCTTCACTATGAGGCAAATAAAATGCAAGGGGCACAAATCATATATGAGCAGAAGTTTCTCATGCATATGCGGAAGCTACCTACCACATTCGCAAACGAAGCAATTTCTCAATAATTCCACTCCAACTTCACATAGACTATTTAATCACAGACCCAAATTTAGGTATCAAACCCCACTTATTTAATATCATTTAGTAGTAGTCATCATCAAATTTCCCAAGAAAATTAATCCACAGTTTTCAAACAAACTAGTTTTTCCATGTACTACTATCTCCTTATTTGGGTAGAGATGGTGAAAGTATAGACTCCGTAAATAGGTATGATACAGGTTGGCAGGTAAACTTTAGAGCACTTTCGTAGTAGTTTCCTAGTTGCTTCTCTATTACTTTTAAGGTTTTGAGCCTGTTGTATAAGTTTCCATTACTTCAACATTGTACCTCTAGCAGTCCAAGAATTCTTCTAACTATCTGGTTTTTCTTTCATCAGAAACATGAATTTTCCACCGGTGATGATTCTCTCCACGATCTCCTTGTTACTTCTTATACTTCCGTTACTAGGTGTTGAATCCTCATCTTTGAATCATACTACTTCTTCCATCAGCAACACAACAAAAGGTAATTCATCTCTATCTACTTCTCTCAATCATACTTCATTTCTTTCTGTGAATGATACTTCATCGGCCATCAATAGAACAAGAGGTTCATCTCTTTCTCCTTCTCTTAATGATACTTCTTCCGTCACCAACAAAATCAAAAGAGGTTCATCCATTTCTACATTTTCGAATCTTAGTTGTTGGGTTTCTCCCTCCGGAAACATTGCTTTTGGTTTCTACCAATTAGCATGTCCAGATTCTTCACCAGATTGTCCTGATCAATATGGAATTGGTATCTACTTTTCCAAATATCCATCTGCAACCCTGGTACGGACAACTAATCGTTATTATGATAAAGCATCTTTGGTTCTCTTCACAGACAAAGGAAACTTGGTGCTGCTATCGATGCTAGACAACAAAGAGGAATCCCTAATATTCACCATTCAAGAACCAATTTCATACGCAAGGATGCTAGATAATGGAAACTTTGTGTTATATGGTGCAGGATCCCATGTTAGAGTATAGGATTGGTAATAATAAATTATATGGAAAGTTTTAGTATTTATGGTTATATTTAGTATTTGATATATTTAGTATGAATTGATTTACAAGTATTATTCTTGCATACCAAGTTATGGTATCGCTATATATACCTTATGAGTTCTCAATGTAATTAATCCCATTCAATAATAGAATTCTCTTTTATCTTTATATCTTCTAGATCTGACTTCCCAAATTCTTTGGAAAAGTTTTGATTACCCTACTGATACCATTCTCGGTGGTCAAAGTTAAATATCTGGAGTTGATCTTATCTCTGGTGGAAGAAGATTATCAATTCAGGAGATCAATGGTGCAATGGCTATACATACACAAACTTCATAGAGTGTAATATCAGATGCAGTTGAGGGTTCACTGAGGAGACCAGTAATCCTAAGTTTAAACACTGCTGGTCAGCTTTATCTTGTTGGTTCTTATGGTGTAGTCCTTAAATATCTTTACCGAAACAAGAATCAAGAAGAAGAAGAAGAAAACACAGTGGAGGAGGGTATTCATATGTACAGAGCAACACTGGATTCAACAGGGCATTTCAGTCTGTACAAGGAAAGAATTGATGGGAATGTTAGTGATCATGAAGAATATTCTGTTCTAGTACAATCATGGCCAGTTGATCATATGAGTTTCCTTGAGAAATGCATCATTGCAGTGGTGGCATTTGCTTATTTTGTTGCGCTGATAGTGTGCTGTGTTTGTTGCTCGTTCTTCTGCGTTTTGTTGTTTGTTTGTTTTTCCGCGGTTTGCTTATTGCTGGCTTTGTTGCACATTATCTTTTAGAACATACGTATGTATCAACATTTAGATCGTACGATGGGATTTTAATTCATCTTATTTGATTCGTCTTTAGTAAATGCATTATCTATAGTTATCCCTATTCCTAGCTCTATTTTGTATCTTTTTTGGTTGGTTTGCTAGTGGTTCGAGAATGAAACTTAGGTGTAACATGTGTTGCCTTTTTGGATATGGTGTGAATTTGTTTATATTCCGGTTATAAATGTTGATTGGTGTTTAGTTTTTAGATTTTTCTTGTTTTGTGAACTGACAAATGTGTAGTAGGGTTTGGGTTGCATAGTAGGTGCATGTAAAATTATACTCCTCATGGACCATTTTCAGACTGAAATTTACAATTAAATAAAATTACTCTGCTTATCTGGTCTTTTATAATGCGATGCAAATATCTGTGATGAATATTGCTAGTAGGTTCATGTAATATTGTAATTCTTCGTACTGCCTATCTTTTTATCCTATTTCTAAACTGAGCAAAGGACAATTTATTCGAGGACTGTCAATCAGAAAGTCATATCCAGCTTAATATGTACAGGTATTTGGTGCATGAAATTGGCCAACTGGGAAGCTTAATGGAGAGCTGCACTTCCTTATTTGCTAGTACATCATCATTTTCAAAATGTGAAGTTAACAACTAGATCACTGTTCGGTGCGGTTTTACCCATGTAACCGGACCATAACCGATTTGAATCCATCATAGCCGTGGAATTATATCTATTTGATCCTGTCCATCCGTTGAAAGTATAAAAAGCCCTAAACCTAAAACATGACAATTAGATTCAGACATTCTTTTTCAGCTGCCGCCGCAATCACAACAATAGATTATTCGAAAATTTGTTAAATCATGAAAATGAAGATCAAACCCAAGCCATGGTTTTGTTATGTTGATTGAATCGCATAGCATGGTTTTCTGCCTATCTTATTAACTTATTTCTAGACCGGGATGTCAACTACTCAAGATTGTATTGTATGCTAGCTAGTGGTTTTTTTTTTTTTTGGCTGTGTCAAAATATTCAGTATACTTTGGAATCAGATTTTTTTGTTGCTGGGTCAAAGTGATTTCATGAATAATCGAAAATGTCATACCATTCATTTATTTTTGTTAATATTCAGTATACTTTGGAATCAGATTTTTTTGATGACTCAATTATCAACGAGCTAACATCTCCGTCGTACGATTATTTGTACTGTATGTATCACGTGGTCTGATAAGTTTTTTTTTTTTTTTTTAATTTTTTCACCTAGTCAAATGCTATAACAATTAGTACAAAAAGAATCAGTCAAGCCCCACCTAGCTCTTGTAGCATACCAAAGAGCAATGAATCCCATCCCATGACCTGAACTTTCTTTGACATTGTTTGACCGATTTTTCTATTTAAGACCACCAAACTAAAACCCTAAAACCTATTCTTCTTTCTTCTTCTCTCATTCTCTCGCAAATAACAACGCCGTCATCAACCCCAAGTGGCGATGATAGGTGGTGGTGGTGGAAGAACAACAATAATCCTTCTGAATTGATGGCATCATGATGGTATTTCCTCTCAAGTAAGATTCCTAAGCAGTATTCATCAAGGCATGGAATCATTGACTCTCGAGTCCTAGTTTCATACAAAATTGGATTCAAATCAACAATACTAGATCTCTTCCATGGATGTTAGTTTCCTATTTAGCTATTGGTTAGTTGTTTTTCCTCTCCAGATAATTATTGTGATTTACAGTGTAATGAACAGCTTATACCGCTGTTTTTTTTTTTTTTTTACATATACATTGGAATCGATGAGGCAAATGATTTTTGATGTCTTTAGACGCTCTTGTGTGGCTGATGATAGAATGATAGAGATTTAGAATCACATCATATAATGATCGGAGAGTTTGAAAATACAGGGATTTGAATTTGGATTAAATTGATTTATACCTCAGTCTTAGCACCGAACCATCACTACACATGAAAATTCTTTGGCTCATCTTCTTATTTAACCGTTACGGCAACCCTCTTTCATCTTTCTATTGAAAATCCATTTATTCGGCTCATCATCTTGTTTTTGCTGGGCCAAGTTGTAACGGTCTGTACCGTAATTGTCTCTTTAGTCTTTTTGTTGAATCCATCTGGCCTACATCTGGGCTTTTAGCCCCATGACCTTGACTTTTCTTTTTAACCATCTTTGACCAAACTTACTACGTAACACTACCAAACAAAACCCTAAAATCCTCTTCTCCAAATCTCTCCCTCCAGCCGCCATAAACCATAGACCAAAAAAATAATCTTCAAATTCGACTACAGAAAACCAAACCAGGATCACCCGAAATCTGGGAATCGTAAATTATTTCTTCCTCCTCCTTGTGCAATTGCGAAATTAGGAAATCTAAATTGTGTTTCCAAATTTGGTTTGATGATTTCCTGTTTTTGGTCTTAATCTACATAAGAGGCCGTAGAATTCTACATCTAATTGCTTATTGTTCTTTGTTAATCTATTAATTTCGCACAAGTTTTCCTTGTTCAGTTGATCTTTGAACCGATCTATATTGTACTACATTAGGGTTTTGAAAATGGCTTTTTCATCTCCATCTCGAGCAAGTGGTATCTCTGTACCTGTTAACGATATGGTTTCTTCTTATTACAAGAAACATATTGATCCTTCGGAACCCAAGGACCTGGAATTACACGCGAGGTGGTCAAGATTGATGTTGGCACAAGATCTTGCGACTACCGAGGAGGAGAAACTATCAGTCAAACGCCAGAAAGAAGAGTTGAAGGCTGCAGCTGCTGAGAGGCTGAGAGAGTTGAGATCAAAGGCGGTATGTACTGTGAGGCAGCCAACGCTTACTGAGGTGAATGAGAAGGAGAAGGAAATTGGGAAACCGTCGGCGTGGGCCTCAAACAACGTTGAGAACTGCATAGAGGCATTCGAGGAGTATTTGAAAGAGAAAGAGGATGGCAAGTGATAAGTGTTTAGGATACAGTGATCATATATTGCATCTGTAACATCTTTTTCAGTGGCCCTAAGCTGTAACATTTTCCTGGGTTTAAGTCCAGAGCATAGCTTTTCTCATATTGCTTTCATTGCTTCAGTATTTCAACATCTCTTACTTTGGGTTTTTACGACACTTCAGCATGCCACCAAACTAACAAATACAACCATGCATATATGATTACTTCATTTTACCAGTGAGCTTGGGGTGTTGGGTTGAGTATGTGCTAAACATAAATAACTGCTGAAGGCTTAGAATCACACAACTGGCACCCTATAAAAACCCCTGCATGCTTATAGCCAATGCATCAGTTGCATCCAACAACATGAAAACACCTTAGACAACCGTGGTCTCTTCCGAAACTTCTCATCCACTTTATTCACTATTTTGCAATCTCCTTCTGAAACTCCTCATCCCCTTTGAATCTTCTTGTATAGAGCCAAGGCTTGAGCTTATTCAGGATCTCTAGCTTTGGTAGCTTTTGATTACAAAATCAAATGCAACTTTGAAATTCTTATGCGGAGACGTTTTTTGGTGAATAATCCCACCATGACAGCCTAATAAAATTCACTATAAATTACTAACTATGCAGGGTAGAAAAACTTTTAAAGGTTAAATTTAAATTCATCAAAACTACACTCAGTTGAATTGCTTAAAGGATCTTTACTAATCAATGCTCAAAGGATTAGATAATGAAGAGGTACAGAAATTTGAACTTCTTTACTTCTTCTACTTCCTTTACTAGTTGAATCCTCCTCTTTGAATAATACGTTTTTGGAATATTTCTTTAGGCGTTGGCCCAGATTCAGTTTCCAAAGATCTCCGCTTCTTTCGAGAGTTGATACTTTTGATAATAAAGTCACAAAAATGAATTAAACAAACATTTAGAGATTAAATCCTTAACAGAGGGGGAATTCATTATGATACCAAATTTTCTCATCTGGAATAAAAACACAAGAATCATAAAAAAACGCAAAACTACACACATACATGAACAAGAACTGAGAGCAGATCTAGATAGAAAATACAGGCATTAAAACTAATTTTAATACTAATTATATAATCATTAGGCATTACAGCAAACATTTCCTCAACGTCAACACAGCCATCATCCTCATCTTAACTCCTCAATTTTACTATTGCTATCTTCGCCTACCCGTTTCCCATTTCTATGACATAAAAATTCATGAAACTTCCACAAACCTCAATGGAATTCATGCATGGATTCTTCAACCTGGATTTAGATCCAATCCCTCGCCCTAATGTCTAGTTTTTTCTTTTCTTTTTTAACAAAGGAAAACAAGAAAAGGGAAAAAAGAACAGTAGATCAAGGTAGCAATAGACGAAAAGGATAAGAGGTACTATTTTAATTATTTGAGAGGAAAAATCATAATGCCAGTGCCATGAAAAAGATACGAGGTACTGTTGTTGTGGTTGATGATGTTGCAATCGGCAGCCATGACTTGGTTGTGAAGAAGAGAGATTAAGATCTAGATCTAATCTGATTTTTTGTTTGATTTTTTTTTGTTTAGAGAGAGACGGCAGGAAGGGAAGAAGAGAATTGGGGAGAAACTTTGCTATTTAAAGGGAAGATGGATCTGCCCGTTTGGATTAGGGTTAATTATAACCATAGATGTGTTTGATTTAACGGCTAACACATACCCTATGCATGACCGTGATTGCTGACCGGCGTTTTCTTTATACATGATTTTGATCCTAAATTTCACACACATGGAAGGTTTGAGTGAACTCAGGCCTAGCTACAAGTTGAATTTCTGTTTATGTTGTGTGCTCGGACTCGGGGAATTATGATATTGGTTCCCGTTATTGAACCCAGTCAGTCAATCATTTGATTTTAAACCCCGAGTATAAGTTAACCTAAAAATAAGCCAAATTGAAAAAGTGAAAGTAACACTTTTTCTGAAATGGAGGGAGTATAAATTACCAGTTTTGAATGGCTATTTCGATGTAATGCATTTAGTTTTGATAATAAGTCATATAAATAAAATCATACACTTGGAAATATGTTGCTAATACTAGGGCTTGCATATAGTGTTTTACAAAAGCAGCTGACGATCAATTGTAGACAGTTTCGATTCACAAAATAGCTAATATTTTGAAAAATTTATATGAGGATAGTGGCAAACAATTTTTGAAAATTTCCGACAAATGCCGGCATGGTTTTTTTGTTGCACCGAGCTTTTTCAACTGCAACAATGGTGGTTCAAAGAAAAAAAATCAAATTTTCAACCTCTTAGCAGCAATTCTCTCATCACAATCATCTTCAATTTTCAAAAAAAAAAATCCATTCAAATTTTTTTTTCCCTCCTTCACTCTCAACTAACCCACACAAAAAAATAAATACACACTAATTTATCCCCCGAATACTTAACATTTTACTAATTTTAATTAATCACTAATCCTGATTAGTGGGAGCTAAATAAGGAATTAAAAAAATAATTATATAGGGGGTCACCCAGAATTGCTATTGGGACACCTATTTTGTCCTGTAGCTATATCCCCCAAAACCATTTACATGTACAATCTATATTTATTGATTGTAAATATAGATTGTAAATATTAACCCCAAAACCATTTACGTAAATATTAACCCCAAAACCATTTACGTAAACCATCGATTGTAAATATTAACCCCAAAACCATTTACGTGTACTAGAAAAAACAATTCATAACCCTAAAACAATTTATAATTAGGTTAATAAATTTGTGTGTGTATTGATAATTCTTCGATTCCTAATTATAACGAGGTAATAGTACCTCTTTTTTCTCTTATTCAACTACTAACATCAATGTGATCCCAATTTTCTTTTAAAAAAATCATTCAAAATCAATTAGAATTCAAAAATAAAATAAAATCCGGCGACTTTCGACTGCCCAACCGCTGGTATGGAAAGACTTTTACTACACAAATTTGACTCAAATAAATGAAATTTCGAGTTTCATACGTATTCTTGTATTATTTCATGGAATTTGCAATCCAAAGTGTTTCTTGGCGCTTTAAAATTTTCATAAGTTGTCTTTTTGCACCCACTTCCTTCCAGGTTATGATACTTTTTGTCATAATGTTCCTCTGAATACACTTGTGCTTGGGTTTTCGATTTTGTATATGAAAGCTGGCAGTTTCAACCATTAAAACCCATTCAATTGTACACACCTGCTTGCAGGGGCAATTGAGACCAAGGGTCAGCACTGTGAGGTCCATGAATTTGGTAGTCTCAAGTCACATGAAGGATCAGTAAGATGGGGAGGTAATGCTTATGTTGCCCCCTTCACTACTTAACTAGATTTCACGTTGATTATTTACGTGATTCTCATATCTAGTTCTCATATTCATTTCATGGTATCGAAACAAATAATGAAAAAACATAGTTTTGTACTAGATTTTTTAAGCCATGGAGAACCAAAATGTAGGAAAACCCGATAGATGATGGTTTATTGGGGTTTTACCCATAAACCGACCAAACCGGGCCAAAACCGATTTGAATCTATCATAGCCGTGGAATTATGTCTATTTGATCCTATCTATCCATGGAGACTATAAAAATCCCTAAACCTTAAACTTAAATCAGTTCCAGATTTCAGATCTTCTCTTTCCATCAGCTGCCGCCGCAATCAGAAAATGGATTCTTCAAAAATTCGTCTATCATGAAAATGAAGATCAAACCCAAACCACCATGGTTTAGTTTTGTTGATTGAATCATACATCAAAATGATATATCCTCTCAACTCTTCGATACCAGAAGATTTAATCTCGAGATATTTGGTAAAAAGAATCAAGCAGGGCAACTCTGGAGTACCAAACGGTAGGCATTATCACCGGATTTCTCGAACTCGTCTGCAACGGGATACCAACACGGTCTCGGTTCCTAACAATATCCCAGATGCTGTTTACTAGATGTTAATCAGGAGGAGTCCAAATCATAATGAGACTAGCTTATACCTAGTAGAGCAAAGTAATCTGGAAACCCCAGTTAAAACTGGTTTTCAATATCCGGAAGGTGCGACCAAATTCTCAGGATTTTTACACCAGAGGTAATTTCTTTTACTTAAGTGTAACGTGTGTTCCTTTTTTGGATTTTGTGTAAATTTTTTTAATTCCGGTTTGGATTTTGTGTAAATTTTTTTAATTCCGGTTATAAATGTTGATTGGTGTTTTAGTTTTTAGATTTTTCTAGTTTTGTCTTTTGAGAACTGACAAATGTGTAGTAGGGTGTGGGTTGCATAATAGGTGCATGTAAAATTATACTCCTCATGGACCATTTTCAGACTGATAATTACAATTGTGCAAAATCATCTGCTATCTGGTCTTTATATTGCGATGCAAGTATCTGTGATGAATGTTGCTAGTACCTTCATTTAATTTTTCGTTCTGCCTATCTTTTTATCCTATTTCTAAACTGGGCAAAGCAAAATTTATTCGAGGACTGTCAATCAGAAAGTCATATCCAGCTTAATATGTACAGGTATTTGGTGCATGAAATTGGCCAAACGGGAAGCTTAATGGAGAGCTGCACTAGAGACATAATCTGGAAAGGATACCTTCAAAGATGTGACTTCGAGAAAGGAAATAAGGTACATCTTTCAGCTAGAGAAACTAAGTATCTGTGATGAATATTGCAAAGTAGCTTCATGTAATTCTTTGTTTGGCCTATCTTATTAACTTATTTCTAGACTGGGTAATGCACAATTTATAAAAGGAATTGTCAATTAGAAAGTCTTATCGAGCTTACTATGTATAGGCAACTGGAGCATGAAATTGGCCAACTGGGAAGATTCATCTATAAATCCATCCGTTGTCATGGAGAGCTGCATTTCCTTATTTGCTGGTAGATCATCATTTTCAAGAGACATTCCTGATTGATAAAGGATGCTCTACATCATAATCTTAGAAGGATAGGATGTGACATAGAGAAAGGAACTAAGGTACTTCTTTCAGCTAGATTAACTGGTGTGGACTTGCCTTTTGTTACACCTCTCTTTAAACGAGAGAGATTTTTATGAACATTACTTTTGATTCGTTGTATTGTACTCCTACTAGGCTACTAACATTTTTTTTGCTCCTAGTTCTGCGTGATACGTTCTTTTCCTTAAACGTTTCTCTGTATAATGTACTATATGTATTTTGATATTTTGCCTGTACTTATTTATTTTTTCCTACCAATGTACTCACTGGCTTAAGCTGTATGGCACCAGGTGTTGCTGATTTTCCTTTAGCGAACGTTACAAGCTTAGCTAACACTTTCCCTTTACCATCTGTTGATAAGTACCCACGGTTTATATTTTAGTTTTTACCTTTTCTTGTAACAAATAAGTCTTCATACCTTGTCTAGTCTCTAGAAAGGTGATGGGTGACCTTCATATTCTTTTCCAGGGATTAATAAATGCATCATGTTGAAAAAGAAGATTTCCCGGCATTGGATACCTATTAGCTATACCTTATGTTATGTCGCTATGATTCCTCTGTAGATTACTATTAAATCATTGTTGAGTATTTTGCACGTACAAATGGTTCTGATATATTTAATATGATATGGCTTCTTTTATGTATCTGCATTCTTAATATTTTAGTGAATGCAGAACGCTTTCATATCATTACAATAATCGTATCACTGCACTTTCCTTTGTTGTCTTGTTATGTTAATTTTGCTAGTTTTATTGAATAATCCAAACAGTTTTTATTGATAGCCTCTGTGGGTTTCTGAAATTAAGGATGCTAGTGAAACAAGGACCGAGACCTAGGACTCTTCCGTGCTTAGTACGTCGTAAGATATCCCCCACCTGTACATGAATTAGGGTTTTGAAAATGGCTTCTTCATCTTGTGAGTTTACCCAGAGCAAGTGATCTGTCTCTGTGCCTGCTAGTTAACATGGATCCCTTCCATAAGGTTTTACTGTGGAGTGTGGGTTTCGGATATGATTAAAGTTTACGGCTTTAAATATTCGTATGCACTATTCTGATTGGGTTTACTTTACATATTGTGTAGAACCATATTAATATGACGGAAATCTAGGACAATTACATTCAAGGTGTTCGTGTGTGATGTTTGCTCAAGTGCTCCAAGGAAGACAAACTATCCGTACATCGTACAGAAAGAAGACTTGAAAATTTCCTGCGAGTCGAAGAGAGATGGAGGCAGCACACCAGAACAACTTGTGGTGTTGTGTTGAATCCAGTGTAATTCACATTCTCTCTAAATATTAAATCTGCAAACCTGGTTCAGCCTTGTCTCCTAGGTTACATAGTTAATTTCTTTTCCAAGACGCAGCATACCTGGCATCAGATATTGCATAAAACAGTAACTGTATAGTGTATATAGGATTCAATAAGAAAAAGCTTCTTCATATATTTGGTAGAAATGATACTGCAGTTTGTGAAAAAACAAGTTTGCCTGAAATAGAAGGCTGGTATGGCTTCTTTACGGATCTTCATATTTAACCTTTTTGTGAATGCAGAACCGGTTTTCTAGCTTTTCTTTAACAAATCAATGTACACTCTTCATGGTCTTCTGCTTCTTCATTAACAGGTGACGAGCTAATTCTTCGCAACTACACAGGAACAGCTGTCAAGACTTGCTATGGATGCACTGCAAAAGACTCATTTCAAAAGCTCTAGGAAGCCTCAGCACAATCAAATGGCAGAATGAAGATATATTAAGACAAACCATATCTCGTCTGCACATCCGAATTCTAATTTTTGGGGTTTTCTTTTCATCTCTAGGAAGGGTTATAGAGTGACTGACAAACTAGCAAAGGAAGCAAGGAAGTCTGCCCGGAATCAAGACCGGAACTCCAACACTTCAATCCCTAGTTATATCTTAAGGTCTGATCTTTCCCCTGTTTATCTAGATTCGATCCCAGCTTTGTAATTATGTTCAAACTTCAAGGGAGATACTCATGTTGGGGGGTATACCTGTATCATCTCCTGTTCCTATGCGAGGAGCAACCAACATAAGTTAATCAGAGCTGTGATCGCAAACTCCTTCACTGATGGCAGTGCAGCATTATACATACACTGTAGGTTGGGGAGTGATGGTATTGGTTTACATAGATTAAAACCAAGTGAATTATTTGATTTTAAACCCGGAGCAGTTAATCATAAGTTACCAATTTAATTTTGAACGGTTTTATGGTTCTGATCATAACAGGAGATATTTATCGTCTTTTTCGACGGAAATGCATTTCATTTTCACGATGAGCCATAAATATAGATACACTCGGAAATATGTTGCTAATACTAGTACTGGTATATCCGCATATAGTATCCTAGAACAGCACCAGACGATCATTTGCAGACTGTTTCTGATAAACAGCCGGTAGGCAAACATACATGGCTGGCCGGACTCCGGAGACATAAATAGCTCTCATTCCACTCCATCTTCACATAGACTATTTCATCACAAACCCAAATTTTGGTATCAAACCCCAGTTATTAAATTTCATTTAGTGGTAGTCATCATCAAATTTCCCAGGAAAAATTAATCCATAGTTTTCAAACAAACTAGTTTTTCCATGTGCTACTATCTCCTTATTTGGGTAGAGATGGTGAAAGTATAGACTCCCTAATTAGGTATGATGCAGGTTGGCAGGTAAACTTTAGAGCACTTTCGTAGTAGTTTCCTAGTTGCTTCTCTATTACTTTTAAGGTTTTGAGCCTGTTGTATAAGTTTCCATTACTTCAACATTGTACCTCTAGCAGTCCAAGAATTCTTCTAACTATCTGGTTTTTCTTTCATCAGAAACATGAATTTTTCACCGGTGATGATTCTCTCCACGATCTCCTTGTTACTTCTTCTACTTCCGTTACTAGGTGTTGAATCCTCATCTTTGAATCATACTACTTCTTCCATCAGCAAAACAACAAAAGGTAATTCATCTCTATCTACTTCTCTCAATCATACTTCATTTCTTTCTGTGAATGATACTTCATCGGCCATCAACGGAACAAGAGGTTCATCTCTTTCTCCTTCTCTTAATGATCCTTCTTCCATCACCAACAACATCAAAAGAGGTTCATCCATTTCTACATTTTCGAATCTTACTTGTTGGCTTTCTCCCAACGGCAACATTGCTTTTGGTTTCTACCAATTAGCATGTCCAGTTTCTTCATTAGATTGTCCTGTAAAATATGGAATTGGTATTTACTTTTCCAAATATCCATCTGCAACCCTGGTTTGGATAACTAATCGTTACTATGAGAAACCATCTTTAGTTCTCTTCACCGAAAAAGGAAAATTGGTGTTGCGATCGATGCCAGACAACAAAGAGGAATCCCTAATACCCACCATACAAGAACCAATTTCATACGCAAGGATGCTAGATAATGGAAACTTCGTGTTATATGGTGCAGGATCCCAAATTCTTTGGGAAAGTTTTGATTACCCTACTGATACCATTCTCGGTGGTCAAAGTTTAATATCTGGAATTGATCTTATCTCTGGTGGAAGAAGATTATCAATTCAGGAGATCAATGGTGAAGTGGCTATACATACAGAAACTTCAGAGAGTGTTATATCAGATGCAGTTGAGGGTTCACTAAGGAGACCAGTAATCCTAAGTTTAAACACTGCTGGTCAGCTTTATCTTGTTGGTTCTGATGGTGTAGTCCTTAAATATCTTTACCGAAACAAGAATCAAGAAGAAGAAGAAGAAAATACTGTGGAGGAGGGTGTTCAAATGTACAGAGCAACACTGGATTCAACAGGGCATTTCAGTCTGTACAAGGAAAGAATTGATGGGAATATTAGTGATCATGAAGAATATTCTGTTCTAGTACAATCATGGCCAGTTGATCATATGAGTTTCCTTGAGAAATGCATCATTGCAGTGGTGGCATTTGCTTATTTTGTTGCGCTGATAGTGTGCTGTGTTTGTTGCTCGTTCTTCTGCGTTTTGTTGTTTGTTTGTTTTGCCGCGGTTTGCTTATTGCTGGCTTTGTTGCACATTATCTTTTAGAATATACATATATATGTATCAACATTTAGATCGTATGATAGGATTTTCATTCATCTTATTTGATTCGTCTTCAGTAAATGGGCTATCTATAGTTATCCCTGTTGCTAGCTCTATTTTGTATCGGCTTTTGCTAGTGGTTCGAGAAGGAAACATTGTTTTGAACTAGTGGGTGATATGGGTACGTGTATGAAAATCAA
Organism: Papaver bracteatum; assembly: GCA_023529315.1. Lineage (NCBI taxonomy): Eukaryota > Viridiplantae > Streptophyta > Magnoliopsida > Ranunculales > Papaveraceae > Papaver > Papaver bracteatum. The sequence goes on from JAJJWX010003506.1 coordinate 2,766,903, forward strand.
ATTCTCTATGGCTATGGCCTATTGCACTCACCAGCAAAAGCTTTACAAACTGTAGTTCAATTTAAACAATCATGCGCGTCCTCGTTGGTATAAGTTGTGGCAACACTGCGGAACAAAAGAGGGCAATCAAACTTTTGTCACGTTACGGTGCTTGGTCCACTTGGGTGTGGACTATTAGAGTCCAAGTTTCTAAAACTAACTCCATATCTTTGTATTTCCCAAAGCCAAAGTTCAAAACAGACGTTAACAACATTTTTGACAACTTCATTTGGTAAAAAAAAAAAAAAAAAAAAAAGAGCCGAGTTCAAACTTGCCAACATCAAATATCAAAAAAATGAATAAAAACAACTTCACAATGACATTCACCAAAAACTCCCAAGCTCTTCAGACACATTTGTTTGTGATTTGAATCAATCATAGCCGTGGAATTAAGTCTGTTTGATCTTATCCATCCATGGAAACTATAAAAACTCCTAAACCTAAAACATAACAATGAGATTCATATTCAGATTTCTCTTTTCAGCCGCCGACACAATCCTAAGAATCGACTCTTCAAAAATTTGTCTATTCCTGAAAATGAAGATCAAGCACAAACACCAATGGTTTTGTTTTGTTGATTGAATCATATAGCAAAGTGATCTATCCTCTCAAAAGTTTAAGTAAGTTTGTATTAATATTCTTATCATTTGATTGATTTTGATTGATATCCCTGCTGCTGTTTACAAGATGTTAACCAGAAATACAGACAATCTCATGTGTTACCTCTGATAACATTTCTCCCAGCTTTCAATTCAGCTGAAGTAGTCCAGATCATCATGGGATGTAACTACGTGGATCTCTATATCAACAGATGTGGATTATACTTTCCTTCTGATGGCCGTAATGGAGCATGCAACCTTGCTGACCCGGAAAAAGTAATCTGGGTAACCTCATGCTAATTCAACTGCTGTTCAATTGCCAGAAAAAGGTGCCTGGTGCGACCCTGAGAATGCTAGTAAGAGGTAATTTCTTTTACTTGTTTAACCTTTTTGGATGTAAATGTGAATTGTTTTAATTCGTAGTTATAAAATGTTGATTGGTGTTCATCTACTTTGTTGATTGAATCTTTATCCTCTCAAAAGTTTAAGTAAGTTTGTTAATATTCTTATCATTTGATTGATTTTGATTGATATCCCTGCTGCTGTTTACAAGATGTTAGATTTCTCCCAGCTTTCAATTCAGCTGAAGTAGTCCAGATCATCATGGGATGTAACTACGTGGATCTCTATATCAACAGATGTGGATTATACTTTCCTTCTGATGGCCGTAATGGAGCATGCAACCTTGCTGACCCGGAAAAAGTAATCTGGGTAACCTCATGCTAATTCAACTGCTGTTCAATTGCCAGAAAAAGGTGCCTGGTGCGACCCTGAGAATGCTAGTAAGAGGTAATTTCTTTTACTTGTTTAACCTTTTTGGATGTAAATGTGAATTGTTTTAATTCGTAGTTATAAAATGTTGATTGGTGCTTTAGTTCCTAGATTTTTCTGGTTTGGTGCTGTGGAAGAAGTTAACCGAACTGAGAGTGTAGCGGGTATAGTAGGGGTTGAATGTAAGTAGTATGACTCCAATAACAAAGCATATATTATGCCCATTTGAGATACAAACAAATACCTGGCGACTCCTGCATGCATAGTCAGAGCATCAGTTACATCTGACAACATTTTCCTTTAGATTCCGGAGCAACTAACTCCGATTGGAGATTTTGGTCTTCTCATTTGGCATAAGCAAAATTTAAAGTCAAAGCTTTAAGCACGGTATTGTAATCTCCTTCAAGAAATCCTTATCCTCCTTGAAGCTTCTTAGAGAGCTAATGCCTGAACTTGTTCAGGATCCTCTAGCTTTTGTAGCTCTTACACTTAAGACTCAAAACTGAAATTGTTATAGCCAGACTTTTCATCCTTTTCCTCATCCTTCAATGCTGTTCCGAGAGCCGTTTTCCCCTTCAAAGTTTTCACCAAACCTTGTTGCACCAAAACAGCCCTCATATTTAGCCTCCATAAATTGAAATCATTCCTTCCATCAAATTTCTCAATCTCATACTTTGCCGCCATCGTAGATCGTTTTTACCCGGAGCTCTAATACCAATTTGTTATGACCAATGGCTCTTCCAAGCACAATCAATCAAGAATTGAAATAAAAATGAAATCAAAAGTAAAACAGGCACACACAACACAAGGATTTATAGTGGTTCGATCAAGATGATCTACATCCACTTTGGAAGACGACGATAACGGTTTCACTATGAATTAAAAAAGATTACAAGAGTATGATTGAAAACCCTTTCTTAAGAACAAGCCTACACTTCCTGCCTCACACTCTCTATGAGATACTTATGTTTCTCTCTTCTTCTCCGATGATTTACAATGAAATTAATCAAGCCCTTATATAGGTTGGAGAAGCCAGTGTATATGTCGACATAGGGCACACATTAGCTTAATGGGAGCTCCACTACTTAGTGGTTGTCATCATGGGTGATCCACCGAGCTACTTAGTGGTTGTTATCATGGGAGCTCCACTTCTTCTTGTAGTGGTAGTCATGATTAAAGTATTTAATCATTCAAGACACATACTACAATAACTTTAACCCTTCATTGAAATGATTTCAGGAGGGTTCCCGCTGATAACTTCAAGGTAATTTCGATGTGTATTCTTGGTTGCCTTTCAATTAAAACTACTGCACCTGAATTCATGTTGGTTATCATGCTTAGTAGAGGAGATGGAGGCATAAGAATGAATTCCACAAATGATTTTTGATGTCTTCACTCTTGTGTGGTTAATGATAGAATGTTTATACCCCTGTCTTAGCACACGAGATTACTACACATGAAAATTTTGTGGCTCATCTTCATATTTTTGCTCGAGGTCCTAACCTTGACCATGACCCTCTTCCATCATCTTTCTATTGAAAATCCATTTCTTTGGCTCATCATCTTGTTTTTGCTAGGCCAAGTTGGAACAGTCTGTACCGTGACTGTCTTTTCGTTGAACCCAGCTGTATAAAGATCCAGCTTACTATTGTGGCATACATCTAGGCCCTGAGTCCCATGACATGGACTTTTTTTGACTGGTTTTGACCGAACATACTACTTAAACCCTAAAATCTAACATTCTTTCCTCTTCGATTCTTACTTCCCCTCCTCTCCAGATCCCTCTCCCTCCTGCCTCCATAAACCCTACACGAACCAAAATAATCATAAAATCCGAAAACCAAACCAGGAAAGCAAACTTCTCAGTCTCCTTTTTTTCATTCTAGAAGTAACAAATTAACGGGATTATTCAATTGAAGAGGGGAGAATGCAAATTCAAAGTTGGGAGTACTTGAAAACCCTGTATTGAACTTGGAATTGTAATTTATTTCTTCCTTCCCCTCGTGCAATTGCGAAATCAGGAAATCTAATATGTGTTTCCAAATTTGGTTTGATTTCCTGTTTTTGGTCTTCTGAAGCCTATATAAGAGGCCGGTATTGTAAAATTCCGCATCCAATTAGTTATTGTTCTCTAGCTAGTTTTTTGTCAATCTATTAATTTCGCGTAAGTTTTCATTATTTCGTATATGTTTTATACAATTTATGGCGTCACATTAGGGTTTTGAAAATGGCTTTTTCTTCTCCATCTTGAGCAATTGATCTCTCTGTAGAGGCTAACAATATCTTGCAAGACATGCATATTGTATTCCTTTAGTCTTGCAGGGCAACCTCAGGTATCCTGTCATTAATAATGAAACACAAACCTAGAAACTTGTATGCCCCATCATATTTTTCTATGCAACAGATACAACAGTGTATACAACTTTATTTACACAGATTAAACTTCGGATATCTCATAATGTCAGCATGTGTTGTTGTATGAATAAAATGTTTATATTCATAGGATAAAGATGTAGAAAAAATAGGGAACCATAATCTACCTTAAGTGTGTGCATTTGTTAGAAAAAGCAAGAGTTAGGCACACAAAACAACTATCCAAAGGAATAAGATGCAACTCCAAACCCCGAATTCCTATAAACTAAGATCATCTGAACTTATTTCTATGAATCCATAGCAATTGAAAAATAGTAATTTTAGACTATGCGTCATGTTAATTTATTTTGGTAGAGTTTGGTAAATCTTTAAAACAAATAATTCTGGTTTGCGCTTCCTGAAATTTGAATTGGAGATTTTGTATTTTGTTTCAATTACTTAAAATGAGTTATTGAAGAAACATAAATATACAATTTTGTCACTTATGCATGTTCTATTTATGAAACAACTTCATTTTTACTTGTGATAAGCTCAGTCAAGAATGATCTCCTGGACCAGTTTGCATAAACATTTAAACCTAACCATCCAAACCACCTCCAAAACTGATATTTTTTTACATTATGCGCAACTTGAAGTGGTTTAGGTTTTGGGGGGTTGAAACTCTTCTGTCAATACCTTCATTGGGCTTCATTGGGTCATGACGTGGTTACTTGTAGTTCAATACTAATTCAAGGATAGAATTTCCATTTCACCATTTTCCTCTAATGTGTTTCTACTAGTAGTTTCGAATCAGGTAAGATTCTGTAAATAAATAGTTTAATCTACAAGGTATAAGATGTTAATTTAGCCGAGAAAAGATTTTATGGGTTGCCGATACCTAAGCTGTAGAGAGCTTGAAAATTGTAAATATTCTTAATTCCTGATTCAATTCTAAGACAGGGACTTACTTTGATGTTTCACAATTGTTTTATAGTGTTGCCAGTGTTTTTTACCGCCAGAGTGAGAGCAATTTCAGTGGATATTATCACTGTGAATTTTCAATTTATGCAACATAGTATAAGATAATTACAAGGCTATTAAGTTTCTTTCACAAGTAATAAGCTCATGTCCACTATGAGCTATGACCGATGCTTAGGATGAATTCTGATACAAATGAGTCAATAAGTTTATAGATGGTAACTGTCATGTCACATATGGATGGATTATGTAGGGGATTAGCATCAAACAAGATTTCAGAAGAAAATATTAGTTAGCTTTCTGGAGATTTGGACTCCATGTTGTACGAGATAAATTGTTGCTATACAATTGGGTGGAGTTAGGGTTTGATATGGTAGATTACTGCATCTTTTACAGAATACGCAAATATACAGACAGCCAGACAGGTTGAGTTTTGATGTAAATATTTAAGACGTTATAATGCAAAAGTGATCTCACTACCAGGGGTTAGATTCATGAAATGAGTATCAAGTAAAATGTTTATGTCAAATTCTAATTATGCTAAATATCTATATTTTGGAGGTTGGAGTAATATTTGTTTCTCATGTTTATGTCGAATTTTCATTAGTTCTAGGTTGTTCATCAATGTGGCACTATTTGCACTCAAGTAATCGTATTAGTTTGTCTTCTAAATATATCCTCTGGTCAATCCTGTTGCGTAGAAATGCACAAAATTAATACATTTCTTGATTGTATTGTTTTCGTTATCAAATATATCTGGTTCTTCTTTGTTATTGCCAAATAAGTACGTCAGCCTCATAATTGTACTGAATTGCTAACTGGTGCAGATTTATGGGTTTGTGGACTCTATTGTAAGTTTTTTGGCTTCATGCAAAGTCGTTAGCAATGTTGAATTGAGATTGTTTACTGCTCCAAGATTTGGCATTCCAGAGAAGTATCAGTAGGCAGTCGTTGATAGGGAAAGTTGTAGGGGTCTTATATACGACTACCACTAGTAGCTCACAACACCTTCGGAATAGTTGTAAAGATCGTATCATGGTAATAGGATGTGGTCTGTTAGAATGTTTTTTGTCGACACTTGTTGCTAACTTTTGCTTAGAGGTTTGGTGTGTTTAGTTGACCAGGTTTAAAAGGTAGATTACCAAAGAAGTGTAATTTCCCTGTTGGAAATTATTCTATCAAGTAAAGCTTAAAAATATATAGGATCTGTGAGTGCAGCATATTAGACCTTGCACATTTTATATGGAAGAACGACTAGAAGAAGAGGAAAATTAACCTCATGTTTGATGATTACTCCGCAAATCGGGAAACATCAAAATTTTCTGAATCAGATCTAATTTTTTTATTTGTTATTTGGAGATTTGCAGAACATGGCAAAGAAGTGATATTGAGCCAATGCCATAAATTTTGTTGTATTGAAAACTTATGCCTCTTTGCGATTAGGTATGTATGATTAGCATGGGTAAATGTGAGAGGGGATCTGCTGAAGGCCCTTGTTAGACTCATAAAATCTTCTAGGATTGGTAGAAGAGCCGACACTAATGTATAACATGTTTCATTGAAGTTGCGTGGGAATTCTAAATGAGATATGGCTGTGATAAAAAATCGTCCTTACAATTATGGTTAGGTACGTTCAATGCACCAGAAGGAGCTGCAGTGATTTAAGATAAAAAATTCCATTAGGTTAGGTGACCTAGCTATGGTTCATTCCTCTTCCAGTACTGGTGCGAATAAATTGCTCCTCTAGGGTAATAATACCTATCCTCCTATTAATAAAAATGCAGCTACCATCCTTCCTAGACCACACAATAAAATGCCTTGCTTAATTATCTGCATTGATATATATTATTGCATTAGGTTTTGAATTAGTATTAGTTGTATTTGAATGGTCGCCATAAAACTACCTTACTAAGAATTTTACAGCAACCGGAAGTGAAAATTAATTACATCACATTTAATTAGGTAGACTAAAATTTAATCTGGGTTAGGTTACTTTAGTGCATAGGTTAAATATAAAACCTGCAACTGCAAGAAAACCTTGTTCTTTTGTGGTCAAAGCTGATGCTGAAAAGGACTGGCTGCAAGAAACCTTGTTATTGTGTGGTCCATCATTTAAAGAAGTGCATAGTTGCACGTTACCTAGATTACTAGGTGGGAGTAGGACTGGGTAGGATTTGATTCTTTTCTTACATGTCATTTTTAGCTTGCTTCATCTTTTTGGCGACTGCGCTAGGCAGAATGGCGATGTCACATACCCATACCCCATAAGAGGATAATTTACTACTCTCTTCCAAATACAACTAATACTAACAAGGGATTATGTTATTATGTGTAAAAATAAAACACTGTAAATCTATGAGGTTGGTTACCTTCGCACCACTGTTTCATCCACTTGGTTTCTTATAACAAAGCTCCATTGCAACGTGGCCTAGGCAATGCATGCAACAGGAAACACAGTTTTTACATGTACGCTATCGAAACATGGCCAATAATCTGTGCGGGGACAGGTTGAGAAACTCCATGATTGTATTTCGATTGTTGAGCTTTTAGTTTCCATGCAATCACCGCACAATTCCAGTACTAGCATAGTTATTCTAAAAACAAAGGGATTTAATTTAACGATTTGCTGAAAAGAATTTAGATCGGATACGATTAACTTTTTAACTACAAGTTTTTCTTCTGCAAATAAATCAAGAAAAGTGTTTTACTAATTAACGAGTATGCACAAAATTAAAACGTTATTTTTTTGTTGGTTTAATGACAATACCATCACATCACATGCCATTACGGCATTACCTGTTTGAAAACTACATTATGTGTTTTGATTTATAGCTGACAAGTTTACTTTGATTACCTGCTGTCGTATTTACTATAGCTGTACCAACTCAGAGTTGATGCCTGGCATTGAGAGAGACGTAGACGGTGGTGGTAAAGGCATGCAGACATCTTAAATTTTTGGAGAAAAGGAGAAAGTGGATGATCAAGGAACATGATTCAATGATGACGGAAATACATACATGTATACCATACCATTACTTGTGTACAACCACATCATTTTGAGTGCCATAAGAGAATATTTTAATACTATTATAATATCATATCCGAGAATAAATTTATCAAGGGCTTATGTTATTATCATGTAAAGCTATCAAAGTATACTAAACACTAATAGGTCACTTATTCATATTCATTTGCACCGCAATTCTATTGGCATTTGGTTTCTTAACATTAAGCTCTGTTGCAACGTGGCCTTGGGAAAGCATGCAGTAGAAAACACAGTTTCTACATGTACGCTATCTAAACATGCCCAATATTCGATCGTCGGGCTTTTATTTTCAATGCAAGCAGGGATAGGCGCACAATTCCAATTTAGATTGGTTTTTACTAAATAAATACCGAGAATGAAAAAGAAAAAAGAAATTGTTCTACTAATTAACCAGTATCCACAAAATTAAACATTTTGTTTGTTTGAACACATATCATCATCACACGAAAGCTCCATCCATATATGTTTGAATTCTGACAAGTTTACTTTTATTACCTGCTTTCGTATTTACTTTCCTGTAGATGCCTGACATTTGCAGAGAAGAAACCCATTTTCTCAATCCAATATATGTTACCCATGTTGAACACTAGATCTGGTACAACTATATGTTACCAATCTTGAACCCTAGATCTTGAAAAGATGACCCTTTTAAAAATTGGTGGGACACATTCTGGACTTATAAAAGAGGGACACATATGCGGAGCATTTTGATAGTTTAAGAAAGTGGTTGTATACGAAATATCTTCAAAAATGTATACCTATCATCTGAGCTGGTGAGAAAGGGAGAGAGAGAGAGGTAGGCGATGATGGTGGTACTGGCAGTCGAAAGTGGATGATCAGGAAATATGCTTCAATAACGATCGAAATACCTACATACCCATCTTATCTTGAAAATGACAAAGTTACAAATGTTGTAACACCATACATACATACATACATATAAGAAACAAACGTGTCATGCCTTGGCAGGTAACCAGTTCTCTTCGGTTTCACCATCATGTACAGGCTAGGCCAGCTTTCACACGCCATAAGAGAATTTTATTTTTCACTAATCGCAAATTCCATCTTTAAATATCGTGTGTCTGAGCACTGGTTTAACGAGGACATCTGTCATGATTGGGTAAAACTATGAGGTTATTCATTTACATTTGCATGCATCACCGTTTTATCGGCATTTACACCTTTTGTTTTCTTATAATTAAGCTCCATCGCAACGTGGTCTTGGGATACCTGCAGTAAAAAACACAGCATCTACATGTAGGCCATTTAAACATGGCCAACAATCTGTGTTCAGTTTTTAGTTTCAACGCAAGCATTCAAGGCATGCCACGTAGAATTCCTTTACTAGTATAGTTATTATGAAAATACAGGTTTATTAATTTACGATTAGCTGAAATGAATTTGATATCGTTAACCAGTATAGTCTATAATAATTATACATGCCTATCCTGTGAGTGGACGGAGCTAAGTAGATCTTATGGGTGGCTCCGGCGGCCCCGCCTTCGCTGTTTTCTATTAATTCATTAAGTATCCCTTAAAATTCTTATTATTTGGAAGAAAAATTCCTTAATAAGCCTCCCATGAACATGTTTTTTTATAGATCAACAAAATTGGTCAATTAACTCAATAACGATAATTCCTGAGTGAAAAGGGCATGTAAAATTTAATACTGTTAAAATGTACAAGAATTGACCCAATTTCCGTTATAGATATGGCCCCTTAAAGAGTTTTCTGGCTCCGTTAGGTGTGACCCATTCCTCGGTACAGACACACCATGAAAATATATATGATCATGTATGAAGTTTTTATGGAGAGAAGGAGAAAGGATAAGATAACGGAACATCATTCAATGATGACGGGAACACACAATACATACCCATCTTATCTGAAAATGACCAAGTTAAAAATGACGTAACTCCATACATACATACATAAAAAAAACGATACCAGTCATACATAGCTTAGGTAATGAGCAATGATGCACTTCTAACCAGTCATACATACTCTGCTATATATACACACACTCCTCCTTCTTCTTCTACTTCAAGAGAGATACAGAGAGACCCAAACAGATAATATTACACAAAAACCAGCCTTATAAGATGTCAAGCTCCGGCCAAATCAATGGTGATGAAGTATATGAACTGAGGAAGGGTTTCTACAATTGCTGCTACTGTTCCCATGAACTAGCTTTAAGGAAAGATTGCGAAATAATAGATACTAAAGGAAACCTCAAACCTTTTGACACTGGTAAAAAGCTAGCATCCTTCGTATTCGATTTCCATCGGTACCAAAGTAAGTTCATTGAAAGTTTGTTGATTGATTTTTTCAATGTTTTTTCTTTTCTTTCTTAATTAGTTGATTAGTCTAACTCACCCTTTGTTGTTGAGAAATAAATTTGATTCCGGCATCATCACTCGACCACAGCTTAAACAAAGAGCTGAGGGAACATACTACAAGAATCTCTCACCATATTCCTCCTATCATTAATAAAAGAGAAACAAAAATAAAATTCCCAACACACTTCCCAGCCTAAAGGCTACCTAAACCCAACAGAACTACAAAGTAGCCCACCCATTTGAGCCCAAAGGTCATTTTTCATCTTCCTACCCAATTATAATTGCCCACCCACTTGTCAACCAAAAACCTAATAACATTTCTATCACCGTTTTACGGCAACAGTGATGCAGGCGCCACCATTGCTACCTGTTGAAGAAACAAAGGGAATGGTGGCCCCAAAATTACGGTGATAAGTAGCAATTCTATCACCGTCCCACGTGCATTTGATGATGTTTTCCGAGTCACATTTGCTTGCCGCTTTTATTTTCTCCGACACATTGTCTTTTCTTCCGCGTCTCCCCATGCCCATGTGCTGGCATCATCATCACGAACACTTCCCTATCTTTCTTTTCAATTACGTTTTCTCTTTCTTTTCTTGTTGGTGCTTGCGATGGCATCATCATGACTGTCTGCTTCATCATGTGTTGCATTTGATGGGCAGGTCCCACCAATGACAAGAATGGGTGGCCATTATTTTATTTTATTTTGCTTTTGCTTTTGCTTTCGGCGCATGCGCTCCATGCGGACTCCAGTGAACTTGCTTGAGCTCGAGCTCCGTCATCGTCCATCTCCAGTGAACCAAGCTCGACATTAATGGTGGCGCCAAAAATGACACCCCGCCAATGAAAACAAATCCTTGATTTTCTTTGATAACCCAACCCCTCATCTTCAATACGAAAACAACCAAATACGCTTGCACAATATTTATGGTAAACCAATAATGGTTGAAAAACTGGACATGAAAGAATGATAAGATAAACCATGACTCCCCGCCACCACTGCCCCACCAGCATGAGCATCTTTACCGATGAAACTTCAAGCTTTCAATCCCACAAATAAAAAAACTTGGCCACCCTGTTGTGATATACGCCACCATCAACAAACAGGATTACCCACCATGGTTTCCTCTTCCAAACAGCTTGAAGAAGATCTAGAAAATAGCATCATCACTAACCAATTGGTGCCATCAGAAACAATAGCTAACCCCGCAATTGCACCGCCAGCGATGAGACGACCAGATAATAGCACCACCTCCACCATCTTCAAACTTCCAAAACCCAAACAGAGATATAAAACCTTGATCACCATGCTGAGATGTACTCCGACATAAACTAAACATGATTCCTGGCGTAAGTTATCTCTTCCCAAAGCTTGACAAGGACCATCACCAAGCACAACTCGCCAAAAGAGGTTGCAGAAGCTCCAACCTTCGCCTCTATCATCCACAAAAAATAGGACGAATGACCCAAATCTAAATCTAAAATGAAATTAATACTAAGATATCACCTAAACTAAGAACCTCTCCTCGGATTTATTCCAAAATGTTGATTAGTCTAACCGATTCTAATAAAATCTATAGGGAGGCTTTGAATCATTCTCTACCTATTACCAACGAGCCCAAGTGGAATGTAAGTTCTCACATTCCTTACTTTTTCCTCTTGTCTTTTAACAGACCTTCAATTAGTTCTTTACTCTCTTTCTTTATTTTTCACAGCCTTTGTCAGACGACTTTGATGCTTGTAAATATCTGACCTGTGGTAAATGCAAGAGAATACTCGGAGAATTTCTGGTAAGATATATAATCTACCTATAGATTCTTAAGCATTACATTTTATTTTGTTTTGGGTAATAAAATTCTTATTTTTTTTATTTTTTTGTTTTGTTTTGTTTTAGTTCCCAGATACTGTAACAGACGTAGAAGCAGAATACAACAAGGACTGGGTTAAGTCGGGAAAGCCCTATGGGAATTTCATCGAGCCGAAACACCTGATTTTGTAAGCCAAAATAATTTGGGTGATCAGAAAGAAACCCTAAAGATTGATGAACTTGTTGTTGATCAGGTTTACTGGTTAAGTTTCAGTTATTAGTATGTTTTTGTTTATGGACTTTTAATGGGCCACAATCCAGATTGATGCTAATATCATAGCTAACCAATAGGTGGACTAGTGACACTCTGATACAGAGAAATTCTAGTTCTACCACATCAAATTGAAATTTCAAAACATTAAACATTACAAGCATTTGGGTTATTGTTTATGCTGTTCAACTAGTGCCAGCCTTTTTTTTGCTAGGAAAAATAAAATTCATTGAATTAATGGAGTATTACATCATGGGGGAGAAAGTATGGATGATTATTAGCATCCCACTCTCCAGAAATTCTCAAAATTCTACTATGTTTTGCTGCTATATCAGCTAGACTATTATGATTTCTCTTAAGATGGATGAAACTAAGAGCAGAGATATCTTTTAAAAGGAAAAGACAATCATCTAATAAAGAGCATGAGGTCCAACTAGTTTGGCCTTTGCAGTTATTCAGATAAGCTATAATGTTCTTGGCATCACTGATAATGAAAAAGTCCTTAAAGTTATTTCTCTTGATCCAAATTGCGTCCTCCAGAATAGCTGCACTCTCTGCAGCTTCAGAACTTGTATGCCTCCCTGCCACTAGCTTGCATCCCTTGAAATCCCCTGCAGAGTTTAAGGCCACAATGCCAATACCAGATTCATTAGTATTCTTGTCAAAGGAAGCATCACAGAAGAGTAAGAGACTATCATGTGGTATAGAATTAATAAAAGTGGTAGAAACATCAGGAATAACATTTGATATGTTGGGAATAGAAACAAATGAAAAAACACTAATGGTTTCGTCCACAATTCTTAGAATATTTCTAGCCGTAAGGTGAGGGTTCAATTGTTTGTTATCAAACACTTTTGAGCATCTATCTTTCCAGATACACCAGGCTGCAGTGAGAACTGTAATTGATTTATCTTGGAGGGGTTTAGATAGAAGCCATTTATAAATCCAAGCTTTAATACTGATGCTTGTATCAGAATCCTGCAAAACAAAATTAGTAACAACAAGGATGTTTGACCAAACATTTTTGGCAAAGGAGCAGTGAAGCAACATACGCTCTAAAGTTTAAGTGCCACCAGTGTTACAGGACTTACACCTATCATCATGAGTATGGTTGAATCTAGCTAACTTGCTACTAGTAGGAATAATATTCTCAAAACATTTCCAGATAAACAGTTGAGTTCTGGGCAATAGTTGTGACTTCCATATAGCCTTGTGTGTGTCAAAGTCAGGGTTGGGAGTTGAATTATGAGGCAGTTCATTAGCTAACAGTTTGTAAAAAGATTTCACAGTTAAGATACCATTACTATTTGTTTGTACCCCTAATATTCTACTCAAGTAAATGGGCCAACCTAGGCCAACAAAGCTCCTCTTACTAGTCGAGAAGGGGTCATTGGGACTAAAGTGTTTCCCATGGATAGCCATGTAGGCCTTGCAAAGACTCCATATGCAAGCACATATACGACAAACTAAGCTAGGCCTCAATAGAAAACACTCAACTCACAAACCCATGGGCAAGAACTCCAAGTTGGGCTAACAAGTCCCACATAAGCGAGCTTTGTCACCAACCGCCAGCTTTCACGTCAGCATGCAGCCACCACAGCGCCTGCCATGTCATCAAAGTAGAGCGCCACGTCAGCAAAGATGCTTACATGGCAGGTGCCATGTCATCAAAAAAACACCTTGTCAGCAACAGCGATGACGTGGCGCTGGACACGTCAGCAAAACAGGATGCCACATCACCAGGGGCAGTGACATGATATGTGACACGTTTGTAGCTCCGTTAAGAATTAACGCCGTGAGTAACGGCGTTCGAATATCCTAAGCATATTCCGTTAACAGTTGACGGTTCCCGTACCTTCGGTTACATTTAACGTCGTCAGCATATGCCTAACGTCGTCAGCATATTCCGCGGCGCAAGCGGCTCTCGGCGAGTTATTGCCGATTAATCGGCTAGACTCATTTTCGACGCTGGAATCGGCGGGATAGCTTTGGTGTTTCTCGAGGTAACTTAATCCCATAGCCTCCGGATGTTTGCGCCCAGACGTATTACTCTACGGATGATTGCGCCCCGTCTGATTACACCCATTTCTCATACACCTTTGGTTATCCACACCCAATGCGATTCCTTAACCAAAATGGTGGAAGTTTCTGGAATTGATATCTGCATGGACCGTTATTGCATGGATTGTTATTGCAAGGACTATTATTGCAGGGACTGTTATTGCTGGGAAGCATGTAGAGGCCAGTTATGGCAATTAAGATCTTCCATAAAATCAAAGAAATAAAACTAAAATTCGCACATATAAATAGACAATTTTATAACCAAAAAGGTAAGCAATTGATTCCACAAAAACTCCTGTAAGAAATCCTAATACGGACTTTAGCATCGGAGGTTTTTTTTGCAGGTACCCCCCCCCCCTCCTCAACAATCCAATCAAAGATCGAGCCAGGGATCGATTTCCAACAGCAACATCGTACAAATTTCTGTGTTTGGGGTAGAAGTGATTTTACCTTACAAACAGTGGCGCCGACTAAGGGTTTCGAAAAAAAGAAAATCGTGTTTTACTAGATCGAGATATGGCAATAGTAAGACAGACCGCACGAGGGTCTGATTCTGAGAACAATTCCCAACCGCGCAGGAGACGCGAAATGGAGAGGGATGATATTGAGGTTCAATCTGCACCTGTTATACCCACTGGAAACAGACCGGGTCAAGATCATACTCATAACAGATCACTGAAACATGGAAGAGATCGAGATAATTTTCATGACAGAGCTACATATCCAAATCGCAGAAAGGAAAAACAACTAGTGATCGATAACGAAGTAATCGACGTTGATGGGGAAAACCAAGATGTTGGTGAAAAGAGAGGGCATGCGTTCGGCAGCCCCTATAGGAAGAATCGCAATCGACAAGATTTGCATGATGGCCGCACTGCGACTCCCAGTACAGAGGAGGAACAGCTACGGCAGCGTCTAAAGGAGCTAGAGAAGGAAAATGCTATCCTGAGATTAGAACGTGAAAACCAACCTCGAACTGGAGCCGGTGTTTTCAATAAACAGAGGGTACGATCTGTATGGCAACGCCTTGGAGGTCGAATTGAACCACAAGTCGCAGATCCTAATAGAGAAGTAGCCGATCTAGATCGAAGAGACAAAAGGCTGCTGGTCACCGAGATTTACCGAAACGACCTAAGCAGGCAGGGGATCGGATAGCTGCAACACAGCAGAGTGCGGCCAGAAATACATCTCATTCAAAACGCCTCAGAAATGAGGAGGAAGAGGATCGAGATTGGAACGATGATGAAGATTTTTCTCCTGATTACGGTGCTCATTCTGAGCAAGGAAGAGCTGGAAAAAAACCTATTGGACCCCATAGAAAAAAAAGGAGATCGTATAATCATATTCCAGAGGACCGGGATTATGAACAGGAAGGCAGTTCCGCACATGAAAACCTAAACGCAATAACAGAAGCTCATCTTGCGAGGATGATCGAGAAAGTGATGATGAAAAAAAAATCCAGAGAAGAAAAGATGGATAGGCTACAACGTGCAGCAGGAGCACCGTTCAAGCAGAATATAAGAGAATTCAGACCGCCAATGAATTTTTTAGTTCCAAAATTACCGGAATTCGACGAGAAAACGGACGATCCAGATCAGCACGTTTTGCACATGGAAGTACAGCGACGAATTGATGTGTAAAATGTTCCCGCAATCCCTTACGGGGGGAGCTATAACATGGTTCAACCAGCTTCCAGCACAGTCGATCGGGACTTACCATAAGCTGATTGATGATTTTTTCTCTAACTACAAGTACAACAAACGTGATCGGAAAGGGTGCCATTAACTGTTCCTTCTAGGAATCCGGAAGGAGGAAAGCATCAGACAATTCACTAGGTGTTTCAAGAAAGAGTTAGAGGACGTGGATGGAGCAAACGACCAAGTTGTAATTGCGGCATACAAACAGGCTTACCAGCATGATTAAAGAGGTGTGTACGGTTCTTTGGTCAAGAGACCACCAAAAACTTTGGAGGAACTATATTATCGAGTCGAAGAGTACGCCCGAGTGGAAGACGATTCTAAAGCCCGAGAAGAAGTTAACATATCATCCAATCATCCAAATGATGTGAAGAAGGAAAAATCCAAGAACCGTTCAAACGGACAGCATACTAATCGTGGCGATTCTCGAGAGAAAAATCAAGGTGAACGCACCGAAACTGGGTACCAGAAGTTTCACGATATGAAGCTGACCCCGCTGAACGTAAGTCTTACAGAGCTGTACGAAAAAATAAAAAAGGATTTGAGCCCCCCCACGTCCTTTGGCAGCAGAAACAAGAGATAAACGTGATAGGAGCAAATACTGCAAGTTCCATAAAGATCATGGTCACAAAACTGAGAACTGCCGCTCTTTACAGATCGAGATCCAGCGAATGATCGACGCTGGAAAGCTGCAACAGTACGTGAAAAAGGACTTTGGGAAAGGTCCTGGTCAGTTTGGTACTGCACATGTGATTAACGCTCGCGTGATTAACGTCAGTCATGCTAGGATTCATTCAATGACCAGGCGAGCATCGGAAGACGAAACCAGGAGAATGCTCAGACAGTTGAAAGAAAGGTACTTGACAAATCACATTGACTTTGTCAGTGGTAATGGAGAAGGAACTAAGGAGCTTAGGTGCAAAAAGATCGAGTTCTCTGATGCAGACATGGTAGGTGTATATGCTCCACACAACGATGTTGTCATTATAACTGCTTGGATTGGCATGTTTCGTGTGCACCGTATTATAGTGGACACAGGAAGTTTGGTGAGTGTGCTATTTTCAGGAGCTTACGCCTCTATGAATCTCCCACATGACCTGATCGAGGAGGATGAAAACCCAATTATCGGTTTCAGCGGCGAAGTTACAAAGGCAATTGGAAAAGTGAAGATACCGATAACAGTGGCTGACTAGTCCGTCTTGGGAACTTTCTTGTTGCTGGATTGCAGAGCACCCTACAACGCGATCGTAGGACGAGATTGGCTGCATGAGATCGATGCAGTCACATCATCTAATCATCAGTGTCTTAAGTTTATTATCCCAGACGGAGTTGTCAAAGTTAGAGGAGATCAGATGGCCGCCCATAAGTGTCATGAGAATGCAATGGATGAGTACAAGAATTCAGAAGTCAGTGGAAACCAGATCATGTGGGTCGATCAGAAATAGCAATTACAGAACCCTCTCCATCCAAAATCATATAGGGGAGAGGACGTAGCTGAACCCCCGACAGTCGAGAAACTGGTCGAGGTCCAGATTGGAGATGAGGAGCATAAGACAACGTTCGTAGGGGCAGATCTTCCGGCACATGAATGCGATGATTTGATTACATTGCTAAGGGCATACGCCGACATTTTTTCATGGAGTTTTGCTGAGATGCCAGGGATAGACCAGAATGTAGCCTGCCACAGGCTAAATATCGATGAGAATTTCCGTCCCGTTCGACAGAAAATCAGGAATATGGCACAAAGCAAAAAAGATGGAGTGACTGAAGAGGTCGAAAAACTGTTGGAAGCAGGATTTATTTGACCGGTGCAATATCCTCGATGGCTGTCCAATGCGGTAGCCGTTCCAAAGAAGAATGGTAAAATTCGTGTCTGTATCGATTTTACCGATTTGAATAAAGTGTGTCCAAGTGATCCGTACCCACTACCAATAATAAGAGATTTGGTGGATAAAACCGCAGGGTTTCAAAGACTGTCATTCATGGACGTTTTTTCTGGGTATAATCAAATACCTTTGTTCGAGGACGTTCAAGAGAATACTGCGTTCGTGACTGACAGGGGAGTTTACTTCTATACTGTAATGTCGTTCGGGCTAAAGAACGCAGGGGCAACCTACCAGCACTTGGTGGACCATATGTTCAAGGATATGATCGGTAAGTCGATGGAGGTATACATCGATGATATGGTAGTGAAGTCTCAGCAAAAAGAATCGCATTTTCTTGATCTGCAAAAGACATTCGATATCTTAAGGTAGTATCGTATGATACTCAATCCAGCAAAATGTTCATTCGGGATGTCATCAGGAAAATTCCTTGGATACCTGATGACACACATAGGAATAGAGGCAAATCCAGATCAAATCAGAGCCATCAGAGAAATGCCATCCCCAAGAACGAAAAAGGAAGTCCAGAAGCTAGCAGGACGATTGGCATCCATGAACCGTTTCATTTCTCGCTCGTCGGATCGATTCAAGCCATTCTTTGATGTTTTGAAGAAAGCAGTGAATTTTGGTTGGATGGCTGAGTGCGAAAGGGCTTTTGATGAGATAAAGCAGTATGTTTCAACCCCACCATTTTTGGTGAGTCCAAAAGCCGGGCAACCTATTGGAGTTGATCTGGCTGCAACGGAGAATGTTGTGAGTGCAGTGTTGTTCGTAACGGATCCATATGAGAAGCCTGTTTACTTTGTCAGTAAATCCTTGACGGGGGAGGAAACACGGTACAATAAAATTAAGAAGATAGCACTTGCACTATTCCATGCATCTCGTCGCCTAAAGCCTTATTTCCAAGGAAGGCAGATCGTGGTATACTCGGAATACCCACTGAAGCGAATCCTGGAACGTGCTGATGATTCCAGTCGACTAGCCATATGGTCAAATTTTCTGGGGGCGTATGAGATCAAGTACGAATCCAGAACTGCAGAAAAAGGACACGCACTGGCTGCACTGCTAGCAGATTTTCCGGTGGACGATATAGAAACGGTTGCTGGAGAAGAAGAGGAGTTGTTAAAAACCACTGAGCCAGTCACTGATCATACTGGGGGCGAGACTGCAATGGAGATCGATACACCAGAACCATTCTGGACCGTATTTATTGATGGGTCTTCAAACGTCAGTGGTGCTGGAGTGGGATGCGTAATCCTTACTCCCGAAGGTTCGAGGATCGATAAAGTGACCAGGCTAGGTTTCCAAGCATCAAACAATGAAGCCGAATATGAAGCTGCGATTATCTTTTTAAAAGTTGTCAAGCAGTTGCATGCGAAAAATGTGAAGATAGTGACAGATTCCATGCTAGTGGTTAACCAATTTCTGGGGTCCTATAGAGCAAAGGAGGAGAGAATGGCATTGTATTTGGACCATATGACAGAGCTGGCAAATGATTTCGACCGATTCTCTATTGGGAAGCGACGGCTATTGGAGAACAGGCACGCAGATGCTTTAGCATATCTGTCTTCCGTAGTGCCAATAGATACCGCCAGATTCGTGATAGTAGATTTCCAAGAATTACCTAGCATCTCCGATATCCATTTTGTTTTGGCTTTCGAACACGCTAGTGGGGGCGAGAGGGCAGCTACATCCGCACAGGGAGAAACGGAGAACATCGACAACAATATGGATATTGACAATCCAGTGACAGACAATTCAGGAGATCATGTTGAAAACAGTGCAGACTGGCGTCAACCTTATATCCAATACCTGACAACTGGAGAACTCCATGAAGATGAGAAACTTGTTGCAAAGGTGAAAATGGATTCATGGAGATACTCAATGATCGAAGGGCTGTTATACCGCAAACCTGTAGCTTTGGAGCCATTTTTGCGATGTGTATCAGCCGAGGAAGGACAACTGATTCTAGCAGAGGCTCATGAGGGAATCTATGGAAGCCATTCTGGAGGGCGCAGTCTCGCGCACAGGATACTTACCCAGGGATATTTCTGGCCATACATGCAGAGAGATGCTAAAGAGTATGCACAGAAATGTGTGCCATGCCAAGAACACGCTCCGATTCCGAAAAGGCCAGCCAACGAGTTGCATCCAGTTTTAAGTCCCTGGCCATTCTCTATGTGGGGATTGGATATCGTCGTACCACTTCCAAAAGCTCCCGGAGGCGTCAGATTCGTATTAGCCGCTACCGACTATTTCACCAAATGGGTCGAAGCAGTGGCACTGGTACACGTTATCGTCTGCAGATTTGGAATCCCAGACGCGATAATATCGGACAATAGGAAACAGTTTTATTCTGGAGTGATCAAAGATTTCTGCAAGGGCCTGAATATTTGCCACAATTTCTCCTCTCCGTACTATGCTCAGAACAATGGGAAGGCGGAAGCGACCAACCGCGTTATTATGGACAATATCAAGAAACGACTGGAGAAGGCGAAGGAAAAATGGACCGAAGAATTCCCAGGAGTTTTATGGTCCTATCGAACAACCCCAAAAAGATCCACTGGTTTTTCACCATTTACATTGGCATATGGGACGGAGGCAGTCATACCTACCGAGGTGCAGCTGAAGACTACCAAAACTCGTGCTGTCAAATCTGGAAAAAACGACAGCATACTGGCTTTAGATAAGGAGTTGCTGGAAGAGCAGAGAGAAAATTCCTTGCAGAATATAGTTCGATACCAGCAGGCAATCAAGTTGGGATATGATCGTAAGGTCAGAGAACGGTCGTTCAAGACAGGGGAATATGTCTTGAAGAAAACCCGAGCGGCCACAATGGAACCGAACTGTGGGAAGCTCGGAGCAAACTGGGAGGGTCCATACATAGTGGATAGGCCAGCATCTCGGGGATCCTACTACTTGAGGAACCTCGATGGAAAGGAGGATTCAAAGCCATGGAAGCCGTGGAATTCGTTCCACTTGAAGAAGTTTTATCATTAGGAATAGATTCAAATCCTGCTGTGCTGCACTCTTTTTCCTTTTTGATGGTTTTATCCCACTGGGTTTTCCACTCAAAGGTTTTAACGAGGCAGCCATTATCAAAGCAGTAGGTATTTATCTTGTTATTTCAGTCCAGAAATTTAATTCAACATTATTTTGATATTCCAAATTTTATCAATAATTGATCATGTTAATGCGGATGATCGAATCCGCAGTCAGCTTTAAGTGACAAAATAGTACAACTAAAATCCACTATTAGCAACGTGTCTGAGACCTCGCAGGTAGGGTAAATGCGATGTTCGAGCAATTTCACCCTATCACAGTTGTACCCCCGTCGTACGGGACAAAAACGAATGTGGCAAACGTTTTCATCTGTCAAGGCACGTGAGAATGTTCACATCTCGAACTCTGCGCGCATCTTGAATAACATGATTGGCCCCCTGTGAAAATTCAAGATAGCAGAAAAACTCAACTCTTCATTCCATGCGTAAGAAAAATGCGGAAAGGAGGTGCACCCCTGCACGAGCATTGAGCAGCATGACACAAAACACACTGGGGGCGAGTCGTATATCACCCCATCCCTTTGGGGGCGAGATACACGACAACCCAGCAAAGTAATTACATCTCTGGGAGCGTGTTTCATAACACTCCGAATGACACGTTCGGGGGCAAGTTATGTAACAATCCAGAAAAATACAAATCCGTAGGGAAACCCGAACTTCTTAACCCATAACATATTATGGATTAATAGGGGGCGATGTTTGTACCCCTAATATTCTACTCAAGTAAATGGGCCAACCTAGGCCAACAAAGCTCCTCTTACTAGTTGAGAAGGGGTCATTGGGCCCAAAGTGTTTCCCATGGATAGCCATGTAGGCCTTGCAAAGACTCCATGTGCAAGCCCATATACAACAAACTAAGCTAGGCCTCATTAGCAAACACTCAACTCACAAACCCATGGAAAAGAACTCCAAGTTGGGCTAACAAGTCCCACATAAGCGAGCTTTGTCACCAACCGCCATCTGCCACATCAGCATGCAGCCACCACAGCGCCTGCCACGTCATCAAAGTAGAGCGCCACGTCAGCAAAAAAACACCTTGTCAGCAATAGTGATGACGTGGCGCTGGACACGTCAGCAAAACAGGATGCCACATCACCAGGGGCAATGACGTGACAGGTGACACGTTTGTAGCTCTGTTAAGAATTAACGCCGTGAGTAACGGCGTTCGAATATCCTAAGCATATTTCGTTAACAGTTGACGGTTCCCGTATTTTCGGTTACATTTAACGGCGTTAGTAACGGCGTCATCATATGCCTAACGCCGTCAGCATATTCCGTAACGGCTACTAACATCAGCAGTTTTCTGTCGGCAGCCAAAGCCGGCGGCGCGAGCGGCTCTCGGCGAGTTATTGCCGATTAATCGGCTAGACTCATTTTCGACGCTGGAATCGGCGGGATAACTTTAGTGTTGCTCGAGGTAAGTTAATCCCGTATACCCCGGATGTTTGCGCCCCAGACGTATTACTCTACGGATGTTTGCGCCCCGTCTGCTTACACCCATTTCTCATACACCTTTGGTTATCCACACCCAATGCGATTCCTTAACCAAAATGGTGGAAGTTTCTGGAATTGATATCTGCATGGACCGTTATTGCATGGACTGTTATTGCTGGGAGGCATGTAGGGGCCAGTTATGGCAATTAAGATCTGCCATAAAATCAAAGAAATAAAACTAAAATTAGCACATATAAATAGACAGTTTTATAACCAAAAAGGTAAACAATTGATTCCACAAAAACTCCTATAAGAAATCCTAATACGGACTTTAGCATCGGAGGTTTTTTTTGCAGGTACCCCCCTCTCCTCAATAATCCAATCAAATATCGAGCCAGAGATTGATTTCCAACAGCAACATCGTACAAATTTCTGTGTTTGGGGTAGAAGTGATTTTACCTTACAAACACTATTGTAAGGCCAAATCAAAGTATCATTACCAGAGAAAGGAATTCTCATAATGCATATTTTCTAACAATTATATCTAGTAAAAAAAGCCTCAAGTAAATCTAGCTTCCAAGTTTTTAACTCAGGATTGATAAACTCAGCAACCTTGTAGTTAGGGTTTGGAGAATTAATACACATAGGATAAGAAATATTTAAGATACAGTTATCAGTAAAAGCCTAAACATACCTTCCATCTCTGATGTCCGAACAATCATGTTGTTTTAAGATGTCTCTCCCATGACAAATACTAGACCACACCCAAGAACTAGACCAAGGTTTTTTGTAATTGAGAGGATGACAGTTTCTAAAATATTTGCACTTTAGAATTTGAACCCACATATCATTAGGGGATTGAATTAACAGCCAAGCAGTTTTGGTCAGAAGAGCTAGGTTAATTTTTTTCAGGTTTCGAAACCCTAAGCCACCCTGAAGTTTATGAGTACACAGTTTCTCCCATTTTCTGACCGTTTTTCCCCCACCAGAAATCCCTTTGAGACTGTTCCATTTTGGAAATGATATTGTCAAGGAGGAGAAAAGAGTTCATACGATAGTTAGAAAAAGATTTTAAAGTATGTTTAACAAGTATTGATCTACCAGATTGAGCTAACTGTTTACCTTTCCATTTAGACACTCTAGAATCATGATGCGAGTTTAAGTGAGACATAATGTCCGTTCTATTTCTAGTAATAAATAGGGGTATACATAAGTATTTTTCTTTAAGCTCTAACTTTATAACATTCATAGCTCTGATAAGGGAAACATAGTGATCAGGTTGAACATTCTTACTGAAAAAACAAGCAGATTTCTCAAAATTAATCATTTGACTAGAGATACTACTAAAGTCTCTAATCAAAGACATTAGATTGCTTGATTCATAGTGAGTATCTCTAGTAAAAAGCAGGCAATCATCTGCAAAGAGCATGTGAGATATATTAGGAGCATCTTTAGTGACTTTTAATCCATGAATTAAGTTGGAATGCTCAGCATGTTTGAGGTATCTGGAAAAAGACTCCATGCATAATATGAACAAATAAGGGGACAAAGGATCTCCTTGCCTTAGTCCTCTGGTAGGGGAGAAAGAAGAGCAAGGAGAACCATTCAAAAGAATGCTGATGTTGGTTGTACTTATGGATTGAAAAATCAGTTGACACCAGTGATCTGAGAACCCAAATTTTCGAAGGACTGCAATAAGAAAGGGCCATTCTATTCTATCAAGTCCTTCCACATGTCTAGTTTGAGGCCCATGATACCACATCTATCCTTTTTAGTTTTCATAGAATGTACTAGCTCATGGGCAATCACCACATTGTTTTGTATGTTCCTTCCAGGTACATAGGCAGCCTGGTAGGGAGAGATTATTTTTCCTAGTAAGGGCTTCATTCTATTAACAAGGATCTTGGAGATGATCTTGTAATTAGAGTTGCAGAGAGAGATAAACCTAAAATCATCCGGAGTAGTAGGCTTATTCACCTTAGGAATTAAAGAAATAAATGTGTGATTCATTTATTTTAGAAGATGTTTAGAATCAAAGAAACTTCTGACTATTTCCAAGACATCTTGCTCAAGAAAATTAAGATTTTGTTTGTAAAATCCAGGGGGAAACCCATCTGGACCAGGGGCTGTCCAAGGGGACATTTGCTTGATAGTATTCCTAATCTTATCAAGAGTAATAGGACTCAAGAGGGTATCATTGTCCTCATTAGAACTAGTGGATAATGGGTTTTAAACCACTTCTTGGGCTTTAATAAAACACTTTCTTTGACTAGTGGTAACTATATCAGCTGTGAGACACAGCAGTTTTCATGATAAAAATTAAACTTGTTTCATTCACAGTCGTTCTATAAAGAGGTATTTTTTTAATAAACCATAGATCTTTTATCGAGTAAAAGAATGACTGTTGGAGAAACTAGTTTCTATAGCACCAGTGCCATGCCAGGTGTTAATACCCACATGTTTCTCTCTTCAGTACTTAACTCATTTACAGAACAAGATCCCCTTCTTAGGAAAATAATATCCCCATCTTCTTCATCCCCAAATCATCAACTTCTTAAATTCACCAGCATCAACAGTTCAATTTTCACAAGATTTCTTATTATTTCGTTCTCATAATCAAATTCAATAAATCCTCCAAGAAATAAAAATCCAATTTGTTTCTCATCAATTAGAAATCAAAGACAACCCTCACTTCACATCACAGATCGAACTCACTTTCACAAATTGTAGCTTCATCATAATCCCTATCTCAAAATCAAAATCTATGTATCAGCAAAAATTAATAGAAAATTTTATTACCCTGGATTTAGTTTCTTTGCTCCTGAAATCATCAGGGTAATATCAACATTGTTCTTATTTGACGAATTTGATAGACTTTTTGTATTATTAACGATCTAATGTCTCTTCATCTTCTCTGTTTTTGCAGTAAAGTGTTTCCTTTTCTAGTTTTACCTTCAATAGAACACCTCAAGCAGTGAAGTGGTTAGAAGATCTCTTCTTTTAGTGTAAGAAATAAAACCCGTTAATCTAATATTGAATCTTCTCATACTTCAGGTAATGATAATCTAAAAAACGCTTTACTTAATTTGTTTTTTTTTACCTGAAAACCTTGATTTAGTTTTTTTTACTGAAGTTTTAAGTGCTGAAGATCGAACAAATCTTATTGGTACTCTTAAATTAGTTTTGTAAATTTGATTTTCTAGGGTTTTTAAATCTGTTTTTGAATAAAGGGTTTTGATTTGATTTAGGTTTTTTTGTTGTTGATGTTGCTTCAAGATAAGCTAATGTCATTGTCATAAGGATGGAAACCTGAATTTCTTGATTTCTTTCCGAAAAAAGTTAGTAAATGTGTTTGATGCTTTAAAATAGATCCAGGTTTGTTTTAATTTTTAATTTGGGTTTCTTTTTGTAGTAGTCCTAATTCCAGTTAGGGATTTGTTTTCGTGTCTTGAATTGATTTCGTAAATTGGGTGTTTTCTTATTTTATTTGTTTTGTACTGTATGATTTTTTATTTTTTTTATAAATATGATTGTAATTCTAGTTTGTGTTCAGATGTAATCTTCTTCAACTGAACTTGAATGATAGGTATGATACAATTCATGCAAATTTGAACTATTTATTGTTTTTCTTGCATCAAATTGAGGTGTAAATTGACGATGTTGAATCAATTTTGAGGATTCATTGTTTTTCTATCAATGGATACCTTCTATGAACATGAATATGATCCTTCAATTGGTTGATTCTAATCGATTGAATCCTTATTTTGATCAACTTTGAACTGATAATTTTCTTGTTTGGATGAAGTTGGACTTGTACATTGTAACAATAGTGAATTCAAGATAATGGTAAGTAGTTCAGACCTTATAGATTATTTCATGTATGTCTGGCATGCTGAAGTTGCATCTTTTGACCAATCTTAGTTAGTGCTTTTACCCTGTGTAAATGGTGGATTGATGACGACGATGCTACCATATATATTGTGTATAGGTGAACTACCTAAGGATTGTTATTAGATTTTGATGTTTTAGTGCCCGAATTTTATATCTATACAATTTTGTGTACTGGTAAAACGGGTTTCATACTTTGTCTTTAATATTATTCTCACCTTGTTTTTAATAGGTTATGGTAGATACACTTCAAGCGTTCTCGATGTCTTATATTGAAATTTGTCATCTTAACTGAATCAGGACTTGTAATTATTTTTTACTTCGTGGCCGCAGATCTCAGATGTTCCATCTGGAAGCAAATGGTTGATTTTGGAACCAAGTATATCCCCAGTAACACATTTTCCTACTACGACCAAGTTTTTGACACCACATCAATGGTTTTAGTTGTTCCTACTAGATACAACTGGAATGGTGGTGAGATCAGTTTCCACACTTACTTCTCCGCCACCATTGGTGCCATGGAAATGACTAAGTGGTTTGCAACCAACTAGTAAGTCCCCTTTCTTCCTTTGTCTTTGTTCATTCTGTAATAAGATCTGAATTTTATAGGGAATATTGACTAACATGTCTCTTGACAATGCAGTCATTTCATCACCCCAGAATTGAGTGCTGAAACGAAGTTCTATTATGCTTCTCACAAGGCAGTGTCAGAATACATAGAAGACAAGGCTGTAAGTTTCCATTTAGTTTTGTTATCACAAAATTTTATACTCTTGACACATGTTTTCGTTTAGTTTTCTCTTATGAAGGTCTAGAAAAATATTTCCTCTAGATGAATGCTTCTTTCTTAATTTCTTATCCTAGGGCAAGCAATTCCTTTTAAAGATCTTTTTTATGAAAATCTTAGAAATAAAATCAAAGTTGTGTTAACCACTAAAGTATTATCTGGTGATCGTATCTGATATTTTTAACCATCACGAGAGTATACTATTATGCCTACAGTTGAGCAATACAAAGTATATGTTTGACCTCTAGTGTTTCTTTGATGGGATCCACTGACTATAGTGGCCTCTCTATGGTATTGCTACTGGTGTAATATTAATTAGTTACTATTTTCTTGTTATAATGTACAGCTCGGAATTGATATAGTCCCGGTCCTCGTTGGCCCTGTCTCATACTTATTGCTATCAACCAACGTAATTAAATGTGGATTTTAATTAAGCTAGCCAAATGTTGTATTAAGCTAGCCAAATTTTGTGGATTTTAATAAGGTTATTCACAGTAAGAATAGGTATATTAAATATGGCCTATATAACCAACGTAACTTCATCCTAATCTGTAGCTTGGATGGCTAACGCATCCAGTGTAGTCTGGTTGTTGTTTTTTTTTTCAGCAACCACTTGAAGAAATGTAATGTAAAGCTTGCTTGACATTAGTATCTGTGTTGCTAACTGAAGGAGAGATACTTAGCAGAAGGATCGCTCCGTGCAATTTTCTTGCAAGCATTAGGCCAGGTACTAAATTACGCATCAAAGTTAATTTGTTTTTATCTACATATTTGTGTTTCTTTGTATTTTAATGTGATCCTTTTTGCTTGCAGTAAGCACATCTATCCACCTTCTTGTGTGTTGTTATTTACATAATCTGTTAGATGTGAGTGGTTGTAGTTCTTGTTGCAATTTTTTGGTTCCTTCAACGTGCACTTGTCTGTAAGAGATCAACAGTGGTGTTGAAATTGAAGTGGTCAAGAATAATTTTAGGTCATACTATGCTGTTAGGATTTTTTTATTAAACCTCTAACAACAAACTTATTTTTTTCTGCAGGATAATATTCCGTTCAGTTTTGGAGCTCAGTCCATCTTTTTGTTGGTTTTGGTTTGTTTTTCTATTGTCCGTGGGTTGGGTTTCAGTGATTGTAAGAAAATTAGCTTTTAAGAATGCTCAAGTATAATTATAACTTAGAAAGGTGTGAATTCAGTACTTGTGTAAAAGTTTTTGGGGTTTTTGACCTAACTGTCAGCTCGATTAATGTAAATCGAGTTACTATTGTAAACGTATTTCAAATTTGGATTGAATGATGAATGTTTTGTAATAGCATCTATTAAAGTTCAGTTTAGTGAATTTCAAATTTTATGCTAGTCAGAAATAATTTGTGAATCAGATTTTCTAATTTTTAATGAATTTCAAATTTTAGGCTAGTCAGATGAAAACCTAGTCAGACTGGGATTCAGATGAATCAGATTTTTAAAAAGTATTCAGCCCATATAAACCACTTCTCAAAACTGGTGATTAACTTTTAAATTTTCTAATTTAAAACACTAGAAACCACTGTGAATGTTAGTGTTATCAATTGACAGTCAGAGGAAGTCGTAATTTTATAGATTTCAACATCTGTGAGATACAGTCGTTTTGGAAAAAACCACTCCCAGATTCCAACTAATGAACACACAGTCGTTTTTGATGATATTACCTCATTTCTTGACAGTGGTTTAACTTCCATTTTCCACTAGTGTAGTGACACATCTCTCTATGCAATTTAAAAAATCATCATTTAAAGAAGGATTAGTGGTAGTAGAAATTCTCTTAAAATGAGTAACAAGGAGGTCTTCAAGAGTATCTCTATCCTCAGACCACAACCCATTTGATAATTTTAAAGAGCTAATGTGATTGAAATGCCTTCTTCTATTCACATAAGTGTGATAATAAGAAGTATTTCTATCATGACTCTTAAGAAAATCAACCCTAGATTTTTGAGCATAAAAGGATTATTGAGCTTTTTGAGCTAACTCAAGGTTATGTTCTACTTACTTTACGGCCTCATTGTTCTGAATAGAATAAGGATTACTATTCAGATATTTGAGTTGATCAGTTAGGGAGAAAACTTTTTGATCAATATTACCATAATGGGAAATATTCCATTTCTTTAGCTCATATTTGACATTTCGAAGACAATTGACCATTTTAAAAGCATGAGACCCTCTAACATTAGTTCTATAAGCATCCCTGATAACGTTTTGGCAAGTAGGGTCCTTAAACCAACATTTAAAGTATTTATAAGGTTTTTTTCCTTGATGCTCGCTACAATTAGTGGCTAATAGGATAGGCAGATGGTCAGAGCCTATTGCATCTATATGAAAAAGCTTCGAACGATTATAGTGATGCAGCCAATGACAATTTACCAAAGCTCTATTAAGTCTCGCTTTGACATTATTGGAATCAGATTGTTTATTAGACCAAGTAAACTGAGCTCCTATATACCCTAGATCACTTAAGTTAGATCTGTCAATAACTTGCTGAATCAAGGGATATTCAGAGGTGGTAGGTCTAGTATTGGTGGATCTTTCATGAGCAAACATAGAAATATTAAGATTACCAATTAAAACCCATAGAAGACTAATGTTAGCACCAATAATATCAATGTGGTTCCTTCAACGTGCACTTGTCTGTAAGAGATCAACGGTGGTGTTGAAATTGAAGTGGTCAAGAATAATTTTAGGTCATACTATGCTGTTAGGACTTTTTTATTAAACCTCTAACAACAAACTTATTTTTTTCTGCAGGATAATATTCCGTTCAGTTTGGGAGTTCAGTTCATCTTTTTGTTTTTTTTAGTTTGTTTTTCTATTGTCTGTGGGTTGGGTTTCAGTGATTGTAAGAAAATTAGCTTTTAAGAATGCTCAAGTATAATTATAACTTAGAATGGTGTGAATTCAGTACTTGTGTAAATTTTTTTGGTGTTTTTGACCTATCTGTCAGCTCGATTAATGTAAATCGAGTTACTGTTGTAAA
Organism: Papaver bracteatum; assembly: GCA_023529315.1. Taxonomy (NCBI): domain Eukaryota; kingdom Viridiplantae; phylum Streptophyta; class Magnoliopsida; order Ranunculales; family Papaveraceae; genus Papaver; species Papaver bracteatum. Next base: position 2,796,919 of record JAJJWX010003506.1, read on the forward strand.
CGTATTTCAAATTTGGATTGAATGGTGAATGTTTTGTTATAGCATCTATTAAAGTTCATTTTAGTGAATTTCAAATTTTATGCTAGTCAGAAATAATTTTTGAATCATACTTTCTAATTTTTAATGAATTTCAAATTTCAGGCTAGTCAGATGAAAAACTAGTCAGACTGGGATTCAGATGAATCAGATTTTTAAAAAGTATTCAGCCCATATAAACCACTTCTCAAAACTGGTGATTAACTTTTAAATTTTCTAATTTAAAACACTAGAAACCACTGTGAATGTTAGTGTTATCAATTGACAGTCAGAGGAAGTCATAATTTTAAAGATTTCAACATCTGTGAGACACAGTCGTTTTGGAAAAAACCACTCCCAGATTCCAACTGATGAATATAGTCGTTTTGGATGATATTACCTCATTTCTTGACAGTGGTTTAACTTCCATTTTCCACTAGTGTAGTGACACATCTCTCTATGCAATTTAAAAAATCATCATTTAAAGAAGGATTAATGGTAGTAGAAATGCTCTTAAAATGAGTAACAAGGAGGTCTTCAAGAGTATCTCTATCCTCAGACCACAACCCATTTGATAATTTTAAGGAGCTGATGTGATTGAAATGCCTTCTTTTATTCACATAAGTGTGATAATAAGAAGTATTTCTATCATGACTCTCAAGAAAATCAACCCTAGATTTTTTTAGCATAAAGGGATTCTTGAGCTTTTTGAGCTAACTCAAGGTTATGTGCTACTTCCTTTACGGCCTCATTTTTCGGAATAGAATAAGGATTACTATTCAGATATTTGAGTTGATCAGTTAGGGAAAAACCTTTTTGATCAATATTACCATAATGGGAAATATTCCATTTCTTTAGCTCATATTTGACATTTATAAGACAATTGACCATTTTAAAAGCATGAGACCCTCTAACATTAGTTTTATAAGCATCCCTGATAACTTGTTGGCAAGTAGGGTCCTTAAACCAACATTTAAAGTATTTATAAGGTTGTTTTCATTGATGCTCGCTACAATTAGTGGCTAAGAGGATAGGAAGGTGGTCAGAGCCTATTCCATTTATATGAAAAAGCTTCGAACGATTATAATGATGCAGCCAATGACCATTTACCAAAGCTCTATCAAGTCTCGCTTTGACATTATTGGAATCAGATTGTTTATTAGACCAAGTAAACTGAGCTCCTATATACCCTAGATCACTTAAGTCAAATCTGTCAATAACTTGTTGAATCAAGGGATATTCAGAGGTGGTAGGTCTAGTATTGGTGGATCTTTCATGAGCAAACATAGTAATATTAAGATTACCAATTAAAACTCATAGAAGACTAATGTTAGCACCAATAATATCAATGTGGTTCTTTCAAAGTGCACTTGTCTGTAAGAGATCAACAGTGGTGTTGAAATTGAAGTGGTCAAGAATAATTTTAGGTCATACTATGCTGCTAGGACTTTTTTATTAAACCTCTAACAACAAACTTATTTTTTTCTACAGGATAATATTCCGTTCAGTTTGGGAGCTCAGTTCATCTTTTTGTTGGTTTTGGTTTGTTTTTATATTGTCCGTGGGTTGGGTTTCAGTGATTGTAAGAAAATTAGCGTCTAAGAATGCTCAAGTATAATTATAACTTAGAATGGTGTGAATTCAGTACTTGTGTAAAGTTTTTTGGGGTTTTTGACCTAACTGTCAGCTCGATTAATGTAAATCGAGTTACTGTTGTAAACGTATTTCAAATTTGGATTGAATGGTGAATGTTTTGTTATAGCATCTATTAAAGTTCAGTTTAGTGAATTTCAAATTTTATGCTAGTCAGAAATAATTTGTGAATCAGATTTTCTAATTTTTAATGAATTTCAAATTTCAGGCTAGTCAGATGAAAAACTAGTCAGACTGGGATTCAGATGAATCAGATTTTTAAAAAGTATTCAGCCCATATAAACCACTTCTCAAAACTGGTGATTAACTTTTAAATTTTCTAATTTAAAACACTATAAACCACTATGAATGTTAGTGTTATCAATTGACAGTCAGAGGAAGTCGTAATTTTAAAGATTTCAACATCTGTGAGACACAATCGTTTTGGAAAAAACCACTCCCAGATTCCAACTGATGAACACAATCGTTTTTGATGATATTACCTCATTTCTTGAGAGTGGTTTAACTTCCATTTTCCACTAGTGTAGTGACACATATCTGTATGCAATTTAAAAAATCATCATTTAAAGAAGGATTAGTGGTAGTATAAATGCTCTTAAAATGAGTAACAAGGAGGTCTTCAAGAGTATCTCTATCCTCAGACCACAACCCATTTGATAATTTTAAGGAGATGATGTGATTGAAATGCCTTATTTTATTCACATAAGTGTGATAATAAGAAGTATTTCTATCATGACTCTCAAGAAAATCAACCCTAGATTTTTTATCATAAAAGGATTCTTAAGCTTTTTGAGCTAACTCAAGGTTATGTGCTACTTCCTTTACGGCCTCATTGTTCTGAATAGAATAAGGATTACTATTCAGATATTTAAGTTGATCAGTTAGGGAGAAAACTTTTTGATCAATATTACCATAATGGGAAATATTCCATTTCTTTAGCTCATATTTGACATTTCTAAGACAATTGACCATTTTAAAAGCATGAGACCCTCTAACATTAGTTCTATAAGCATCCCTGATAACTTGTTGGCAAGGAGGGTCCTTAAACCAACATTTAAAGTATTTATAAGGTTTTTTTCATTGATGCTCGCTACAATTAGTGGCTAAGAGGATAGGCAGATGGTCAGAGCCTATTGCATCTATATGAAAAAGCTTCGAACGATTATAGTGATGCAGCCAATGACCATTTACCAAAGCTCTATCAAGTCTCGCTTTGACATTATTGGAAAAAGATTGTTTATTAGACCAAGTAAACTGAGCTCCTATATACCCTAGATCACTTAAGTCAGATCTGTCAATAACTTGCTGAATCAAGGGATATTCAGAGGTGGTAGGTCTAGTATTGGTAGATATTTCATGCTCAAACATAGTAATATTAAGATTACCAATTAAAACCCATAGAAGACTAATGTTAGCACCAATACTATCAATGTGGTTCCTTCAACGTGCACTTGTCTGTAAGAGATCAACAGTGGTGTTGAAATTGAAGTGGTCAAGAATAATTTTAGGTCATACTATGTTGTTAGGACTTTTTTATTAAACCTCTAACAACAAACTTATTTTTTTCTGCAGGATAATATTCCGTTCATTTTGGGAGCTCAGTTCATCTTTTTGTTGGTTTTGGTTTGTTTTTTATTGTCCGTGGGTTGGGTTTCAGTGATTGTAAGAAAATTAGCTTTTAAGAATGCTCAAGTATAATTATAACTTAGAATGGTGTGAATTCAGTACTTGTGTAAACCTTTTTGGGGTTTTTGACCTAACTGTCAGCTCGATTAATGTAAATCGAGTTACTGTTGTAAACGTATTTCAAATTTGGATTGAATGGTGAATGTTTTGTTATAGCATCTATTAAAGTTCAATTTAGTGAATTTCAAATTTTATGCTAGTCGGAAATAATTTTTGAATCAGATTTTCTAATTTTTAATGAATTTCAAATTTCAAGCTAGTCAGATGAAAAACTAGTAAGACTGGGATTCAGATGCATCAGATTTTTAAAAAGTATTCATCCCATATAAACCACTTCTCAAAACTGGTGATTAACTTTTAAATTTTCTAATTTAAAACACTAGAAACCATTGTGAATGTTAGTGTTATCAATTGACAGTCAGGGGAAGTCGTAATTTTAAAGATTTCAACATCTGTGAGACATAGTTGTTTTGGAAAAAACCACTCCCAGATTCCAACTGATGAACACAATCGTTTTTGATGATATTACCTCATTTCTTGAGAGTGTTTTAACTTCCATTTTCCACTAGTGTAGTGACACATCTCTCTATGCAATTTAAAAAATCATCATTTAAAGAAGGATTAGTGGTAGTAGAAATGCTCTTAAAATGAGTAACAAGGAGGTCTTCAAGAGTATCTCTATCCTCTGACCACAACCCATTTGATGATTTTAAGGAGATGATGTGATTGAAATGCCTTCTTCTATTCACATAAGTGTGATAATAAGAAGTATTTCTATCATGATTCTCAAGAAAATCAACCCTAGATTTTTTAGCATAAAAGGATTCTTGAGGTTTTTGAGCTAACTCAAGGTTATGTGCTACTTCTTTTACAGCCTCATTGTTCTGAATAGAATAAGGATTACTATTCAGATATTTGAGTTGATCAGTTAGGGAGAAAACTTTTTGATCAATATTACCATAATGGGAAATATTCCATTTCTTTAGCTCATATTTGACATTTCTAAGACAATTGACCATTTTAAAAGCATGAGACCCTCTAACATTAGTTCTATAAGCATCCCTGATAACTTGTTGGCAAGTAGGGTCCTTAAACCAACATTTAAAGTATTTATAAGGTTTTTTTCCTTGATGCTCGCTACAATTAGTGGCCAAGAGGATAGGCATATGGTCAGAGCCTATTGCATCTATATGAAAAATCTTTGAACGATTATAGTGATGCATCCAATGACCATTTACCAAATCTCTATCAAGTCTCGCTTTGACATTATTGGAATCAGATTGTTTATTAGACCAAGTAAACTGAGCTCCTATATACCCTAGATCACTTAAGTCAGATCTGTCAATAACTAGCTGAATCAAGGGATATTCAGAGTTGGTAGGTCTAGTATTGGTGGATCTTTCATGAGCAAACATAGTGATATTAAGATTACCAATTAAAACCCATAGAAGATTAATGTTAGCACCAATACTATCAATGTGGTTCCTTCAACGTGCACTTGTCTGTAAGAGATCAATAGTGGTGTTGAAATTGAAGTGGTCAAGAATAATTTTAGGTCATACTATGCTGTTAGGACTTTTTTATTAAACCTCTAACAACAAACTTATTTTTTTCTGCAGGATAATATTCCGTTCAGTTTGGGAGCTCAGTTCATCTTTTTGTTGGTTTTGGTTTGTTTTTCTATTGTCCGTGGGTTGGGTTTCAGTGATTGTAAGAAAATTAGCTTTTAAGAATGCTCAAGTATAATTATAACTTAGAATGGTGTGAATTCAGTACTTGTGTAAATTTTTTTGGGGTTTTTGACCTAACTGTCAACTCGATTAATGTAAATCGAGTTACTGTTGTAAACGTATTTCAAATTTGGATTGAATGGTGAATGTTTTGTTATAGCATCTATTAAAGTTCAGTTTAGTGAATTTCAAATTTTATGCTAGTCAGAAATAATTTGTGAATTAGATTTTCTAATTTTTAATGAATTTCAAATTTCAGGATAGTCAGATGAAAAACTAGTAAGACTGGGATTCAGATGAATCAGATTTTTAAAAAGTATTCATCCCATATAAACCACTTCTCAAAACTGGTGATTAACTTTTAAATTTTCTAATTTAAAACACTAGAAACCATTGTGAATGTTAGTGTTATCAATTGACATTCAGAGGAAGTCGTAATTTTAAAGATTTCAACATCTGTGAGACACAGTTGTTTTGGAAAAAACCACTCCCAGATTCCAACTGATGAACACAGTCGTTTTTGATGATATTACCTCATTTCTTGACAGTGGTTTAACTTCCATTTTCTACTAGTGTAGTGACACATCTCTCTATGCAATTTAAAAAATCATCATTTAAAGAAGGATTAGTGGTAGTAGAAATGCTCTTAAAATGAGTAACAAGGAGGTCTTCAAGAGTATCTCTATCCTCAGACCACAACCCATTTGATAATTTTAAGGAGCTGATGTGATTGAAATGCCTTCTTTTATTCACATAAGTGTGATAATAAGAAGTATTTCTATCATGACTCTCAAGAAAATCAACCCTAGATTTTTTAGCATAAAAGGATTCTTGAGCTTTTTGAGCTAACTCAAGGTTATGTGCTACTTCCTTTACGGCCTCATTGTTCTGAATAGAATAAGGATTACTATTCAGATATTTGAGTTGATCAGTTAGGGAGAAAACTTTTTGATCAATATTACCATAATGGGAAATATTCCATTTCTTTAGCTCATATTTGACATTTCTAAGACAATTGACCATTTTAAAAGCATGAGACCCTCTAACATTAGTTCTATAAGCATCCCTGATAACTTGTTGGCAAGTAGGGTCCTTAAACCAACATTTAAAGTATTTATAAGGTTTTTTTCCTTGATGATCGCTACAATTAGTGGCCAAGAGGATAGGCAGATAGTCAGAGCCTATTGCATCTATATGAAAAAGCTTCGAACGATTATAGTGATGCATCCAATGACCATTTACCAAAGCTCTATCAAATCTCGCTTTGAAATTATTGGAATCAGATTGTTTATTAGACCAAGTAAACTGAGCTCCTATATACCCTAGATCACTTAAGTCAGATCTGTCAATAACTTGCTGAATCAAGGTATATTCAGAGTTGGTAGGTCAAGTATTGGTGGATCTTTCATGAGCAAACATAGTGATATTAAGATTACCAATTAAAACCCATAGAAGACTAATGTTAGCACCAATACTATCAATGTGGTTCCTTCAACGTGCACTTGTCTGTAAGAGATCAACAGTGGTGTTGAAATTGAAGTGGTCAAGAATAATTTTAGGTCATACTATGCTGTTAGGACTTTTTTATTAAACCTCTAACAACAAACTTATTTTTTTCTGCAGGATAATATTCCGTTCAGTTTGGGAGCTCAGTTCATATTTTTGTTGGTTTTGGTTTGTTTTTCTATTGTCCGTGGGTTGGGTTTCAGTGATTGTAAGAAAATTAGATTTTAAGAATGCTCAAGTATAATTATAACTTAGAATGGTGTGAATTCAGTACTTGTGTAAATGTTTTTGGGGTTTTTGACCTAACTGTCAGCTCGATTAATGTAAATCGAGTTACTGTTGTAAACGTATTTCAAATTTGGATTGAATGGTGAATGTTTTGTTATAGCATCTATTAAAGTTCAGTTTAGTGAATTTCCAATTTTATGCTAGTCAGAAATAATTTGTGAATCAGATTTTCTAATTTTTAATGAATTTCAAATTTCAGGCTAGTCAGATGAAAAACTAGTAAGACTGGGATTCAGATGAATCAGATTTTTAAAAAGTATTCAGCCCATATAAACCACTTCTCAAAACTGGTGATTAACTTTTAAATTTTCTAATTTAAAACACTAGAAACCACTGTGAATGTTAGTGTTATCAATTGAAAGTCAGAGGAAATCGTTTAAAGATTTCAACATCTGTGAGACACAGTCGTTTTGGAAAAAACCACTCCCAGATTCCAACTGATGAACACAGTCGTTTTTGATGATATTACCTCATTTCTTGACAGTGTTTTAACTTCCATTTTCCACTAGTGTAGTGACACATCTCTCTATGCAATTTAAAAAATCATCATTTATAGAAGGATTAGTGGTAGTAGAAATGCTCTTAAAATGAGTAACAAGGAGGTCTTCAAGAGTATCTCTATCCTCTGACCACAACCCATTTGATAATTTTAAGGAGCTAGTGTGATTGAAATGCCTTCTTTTATTCACATAAGTGTGATAATAAGAAGTATTTCTATCATGACTCTCAATAAAATCAACCCTAGATTTTTTAGCATAAAAGGATTCTTGAGGTTTTGGAGCTAACTCAAGGTTACGTGCTACTTCCTTTACGGCCTCATTGTTCTGAATAGAATAAGGATTACTATTCAGATATTTGAGTTGATCAGTTAGGGAGAAAACTTTTTGATCAATATTACCATAATGGGAAATATTCCATTTCTTTAGCTCATATTTGATATTTCTAAGACAATTGACCATTTTAAAAGCATGAGACCCTCTAACATTAGTTCTATAAGCATCCCTGATAACTTGTTGGCAAGTAGGGTCCTTAAACCAACATTTAAAGTATTTATAAGGTTTTTTTCCTTGATGCTCGCTACAATTAGTGTCCAAGAGGATAGGCAGATGGTCAGAGCCTATTGCATCTATATGAAAAAGCTTCGAACGATTATAGTGATGCAGCCAATGACCATTTACCAAAGCTCTATCAAGTCTCGCTTTGACATTATTGGAATCAGATTGTTTATTAGGCCAGGTAAACTGAGCTCCTATATACCCTATATCACTTAAGTCAGATCTGTCAATAACTTGCTGAATCAAGGGATATTCAGAGGTGGTAGGTCTAGTATTGGTGGATCTTTCATGAGCAAACATAGTAATATTAAGATTACCAATTAAAACCCATAGAAGACTAATGTTAGCACCAATACTATCAATGTGGTTCCTTCAACGTGCACTTGTCTGTAAGAGATCAACAGTGGTGTTGAAATTGAAGTGGTCAAGAATAATTTTAGGTCATACTATGCTGTTAGGACTTTTTTATTAAACCTCTAACAACAAACTTATTTTTTTCTACAGGATAATATTCCGTTCAGTTTGGGAGCTCAGTTCATCTTTTTGTTGGTTTTGGTTTGTTTTTCTATTGTCCGTGGGTTGGGTTTCAGTGATTGTAAGAAAATTAGCTTTTAAGAATGCTCAAGTATAATTATAACTTAGAATGGTGTGAATTCAGTACTTGTGTAAATTTTTTTGGGGTTTTTGACCTAACTGTCAGCTCAATTAATGTAAATCGAGTTACTGTTGTAAACGTATTTCAAATTTGGATTGAATGGTGAATGTTTTGTTATAGCATCTATTAAAGTTCAGTTTAGTGAATTTCCAATTTTATGCTAGTCAGAAATAATTTGTGAATTAGATTTTCTAATTTTTAATGAATTTCAAATTTCAGGATAGTCAGATGAAAAACTAGTAAGACTGGGATTCAGATGAATCAGATTTTTAAAAAGTATTCAGCCCATATAAACCACTTCTCAAAACTGGTGATTAACTTTTAAATTTTCTAATTTAAAACACTAGAAACCACTGTGAATGTTAGTGTTATCAATTGACATTCAGAGGAAGTCGTAATTTTAAAGATTTCAACATCTGTGAGACACAGTCGTTTTGGAAAAAACCACTCCCAGATTCCAACTGATGAACACAGTCGTTTTTGATGATATTACCTCATTTCTTGACAGTGTTTTAACTTCCATTTTCCACTAGTGTAGTGACACATCTCTCTATGCAATTTAAAAAATCATCATTTAAAGAAGGATTAGTGGTAGTAGAAATGCTCTTAAAATGAGTAACAAGGAGGTCTTCAAGAGTATCTCTATCCTCAGACCACAACCCATTTGATAATTTTAAGGAGCTGATGTGATTGAAATGCCTTCTTTTATTCACATAAGTGTGATAATAAGAAGTATTTCTATCATGACTCTCAAGAAAATCAACCCTAGATTTTTTAGCATAAAAGGATTCTTGAGCTTTTTGAGCTAACTCAAGGTTATGTGCTACTTCCTTTATGGCCTCATTGTTCTGAATAGAATAAGGATTACTATTCAGATATTTGAGTTGATCAGTTAGGGAGAAAACTTTTTGATCAATATTACCATAATGGGAAATATTCCATTTCTTTAGCTCATATTTGACATTTCTAAGACAATTGACCATTTTAAAAGCATGAGACCCTCTAACATTAGTTCAATAAGCATCCCTGATAACTTGTTGGCAAGTAGGGTCCTTAAACCAACATTTAAAGTATTTATAAGGTTTTTTTCCTTGATGATCGCTACAATTAGTGGCCAAGAGGATAGGCAGATGGTCAGAGCCTATTGCATCTATATGAAAAAGCTTCGAACGATTATAGTGATGCATCCAATGACCATTTACCAAAGCTCTATCAAGTCTCGCTTTGAAATTATTGGAATCAGATTGTTTATTAGACCAAGTAAACTGAGCTCCTATATACCCTAGATCACTTAAGTCAGATCTGTCAATAACTAGCTGAATCAAGGGATATTCAGAGTTGGTAGGTCTAGTATTGGTGGATCTTTCATGAGCAAAAATAGTGATATTAAGATTACCAATTAAAACCCATAGAAGACTAATGTTAGCACCAATACTATCAATGTGGTTCCTTCAACGTGCACTTGTCTGTAAGAGATCAACAGTGGTGTTGAAATTGAAGTGGTCAAGAATAATTTTAGGTCATACTATGCTGTTAGGACTTTTTTATTAAACCTCTAACAACAAACTTATTTTTTTCTGCAGGATAATATTCCGTTCAGTTTAGGAGCTCAGTTCATCTTTTTGTTGGTTTTGGTTTGTTTTTCTATTGTCCGTGGGTTGGGTTTCAGTGATTGTAAGAAAATTAGCTTTTAAGAATGCTCAAGTATAATTATAACTTAGAATGGTGTGAATTCAGTACTTGTGTAAATTTTTTTGGGGTTTTTGACCTAACTGTCAGCTCGATTAATGTAAATCGAGATTCTTGTTGTAAACGTATTTCAAATTTGGATTGAATGGTGAATGTTTTGTTATAGCATCTATTAAAGTTCAGTTTAGTGAATTTCCAATTTTATGCTAGTCATAAATATTTTGTGAATCAGATTTTCTAATTTTTAATGAATTTCAAATTTCAGGCTAGTCAGATGAAAAACTAGTCAGACTGGGATTCAGATGAATCAGATTTTTAAAAAGTATTCATCCCATATAAACCACTTCTCAAAACTGGTGATTAACTTTTAAATTTTCTAATTTAAAACACTAGAAACCACTGTGAATGTTAGTGTTATCAATTGACAGTCAGAGGAAGTCGTAATTTTAAAGATTTCAACATCTGTGAGACACAGTCGTTTTGGAAAAAACCACTCCCAGATTCCAACTGATGAACACAATCGTTTTTGATAATATTACCTCATTTCTTGACAGTGGTTTAACTTCCATTTTCCACTAGTGTAGTGACACATCTCTCTATGCAATTTAAAAAATCATCATTTAAAGAAGGATTAGTGGTAGTAGAAATGATCTTAAAATGAGTAACAAGGAGGTCTTCAAGAGTATCTATATCCTCTGACCACAACCCATTTGATAATTTTAAGGAGATGATGTGATTGAAATGCCTTCTTCTATTCACATAAGTGTGATAATAAGAAGTATTTCTATCATGACTCTCAAGAAAATCAACCCTAGATTTTTTAGCATAAAAGGATTCTTGAGCTTTTTGAGCTAACTAAAGGTTATGTGCTACATCCTTTATGGCCTAATTGTTCTGAATAGAATAAGGATTACTATTCAGATATTTGAGTTGATCAGTTAGGGAGAAAACTTTTTGATCAATATTACCATAATGGGAAATATTCCATTTCTTTAGCTCATATTTGACATTTCTAAGACAATTGACCATTTTAAAAGCATGAGACCCTCTAACATTAGTTCAATAAGCATCCCTGATAACTTGTTGGCAAGTAGGGTCCTTAAACCAACATTTAAAGTATTCATAAGGTTTTTTGCCTTGATGATCGCTACAATTAGTGGCCAAGAGGATAGGCAGATGGTCAGAGCCTATTGCATCTATATGAAAAAGCTTCGAACGATTATAGTGATGCATCCAATGACCATTTACCAAAGCTCTATCAAGTCTCGCTTTGAAATTATTGGAATCAGATTGTTTATTAGACCAAGTAAACTGAGCTCCTATATACCCTAGATCACTTAAGTCAGATCTGTCAATAACTTGCTGAATCAAGGTATATTCAGAGTTGGTAGGTCTAGTATTGGTGGATCTTTCATGAGCAAAAATAGTGATATTAAGATTACCAATTAAAACCCATAGAAGACTAATGTTAGCACCAATACTATCAATGTGGTTCCTTCAACGTGCACTTGTCTGTAAGAGATCAACAGTGGTGTTGAAATTGAAGTGGTCAAGAATAATTTTAGGTCATACTATGCTGTTAGGACTTTTTTATTAAACCTCTAACAACAAACTTATTTTTTTCTGCAGGATAATATTCCGTTCAGTTTGGGAGCTCAGTTCATCTTTTTGTTGGTTTTGGTTTGTTTTTCTATTGTCCGTGGGTTGGGTTTCAGTGATTGTAAGAAAATTAGCTTTTAAGAATGCTCAAGTATAATTATAACTTAGAATGGTGTGAATTCAGTACTTGTGTAAATTTTTTGGGGTTTTTGACCTAACTGTCAGCTCGATTAATGTAAATCGAGTTACTGTTGTAAACGTATTTCAAATTTGGATTGAATGGTGAATGTTTTGTTATAGCATCTATTAAAGTTCAGTTTAGTGAATTTCCAATTTTATGCTAGTCAGAAATATTTTGTGAATCAGATTTTCTAATTTTTAATGAATTTCAAATTTCAGGCTAGTCAGATGAAAAACTAGTCAGACTGGGATTCAGATGAATCAGATTTTTAAAAAGTATTCAGCCCATATAAACCACTTCTCAAAACTGGTGATTAACTTTTAAATTTTCTAATTTAAAACACTAGAAACCACTGTGAATGTTAGTGTTATCAATTGACAGTCAGAGGAAGTCGTAATTTTAAAGATTTCAACATCTGTGAGACACAGTCGTTTTGGAAAAAACCACTCCCAGATTCCAACTGATGAACACAATCGTTTTTGATGATATTACCTCATTTCTTGACAGTGGTTTAACTTCCATTTTCCACTAGTGTAGTGACACATCTCTCTATGCAATTTAAAAAATCATCATTTAAAGAAGGATTAGTGGTAGTAGAAATGATCTTAAAATGAGTAACAAGGAGGTCTTCAAGAGTATCTATATCCTCTGACCACAACCCATTTGATAATTTTAAGGAGATGATGTGATTGAAATGCCTTCTTCTATTCACATAAGTGTGATAATAAGAAGTATTTCTATCATGACTCTCAAGAAAATCAACCCTAGATTTTTTAGCATAAAAGGATTCTAGAGCTTTTTGAGCTAACTAAAGGTTATGTGCTACTTCCTTTATGGCCTAATTGTTCTGAATAGAATAAGGATTACTATTCAGATATTTGAGTTGATCAGTTAGGGAGAAAACTTTTTGATCAATATTACCATAATGGGAAATATTCCATTTCTTTAGCTCATATTTGACATTTCTAAGACAATTGACCATTTTAAAAGCATGAGACCCTCTAACATTAGTTCTATAAGCATCCCTGATAACTTGTTGGCAAGTAGGGTCCTTAAACCAACATTTAAAGTATTTATAAGGTTTTTTGCCTTGATGCTCACTACAATTAGTGGCCAAGAGGATAGGCAGATGGTCAGAGCCTATTGCATCTATATGAAAAAGCTTCGAACGATTATAGTGATGCATCCAATGACCATTTACCAAAGCTCTATCAAGTCTCGCTTTGACATTATTGGAATCAGATTGTTTATTAGACCAAGTAAACTGAGCTCCTATATACCCTAGATCACTTAAGTCAGATCTGTCAATAACTTGCTGAATCAAGGGATATTCAGAGTTGGTAGGTCTAGTATTGGTGGATCTTTCATGAGCAAACATAGTGATATTAAGATTACCAATTAAAACCCATAGAAGACTAATGTTAGCACCAATACTATCAATGTGGTTCCTTCAACGTGCACTTGTCTGTAAGAGATCAACAGTGGTGTTGAAATTGAAGTGGTCAAGAATAATTTTAGGTCATACTATGCTGTTAGGAATTTTTATTAAACCTCTAACAACAAACTTATTTTTTTCTGCAGGATAATATTCCGTTCAGTTTGGGAGCTCAGTTCATCTTTTTGTTGGTTTTGGTTTGTTTTTCTATTGTCCGTGGGTTGGGTTTCAGTGATTGTAATAAAATTAGCTTTTAAGAATGCTCAAGTATAATTATAACTTAGAATGGTGTGAATTCAGTACTTGTGTAAATTTTTTTGGGGTTTTTGACCTAACTGTCAGCTCGATTAATGTAAATCGAGTTACTGTTGTAAACGTATTTCAAATTTGGATTGAATGGTGAATGTTTTGTTATAGCATCTATTAAAGTTTAGTTTAGTGAATTTCAAATTTTATGCTAGTCAGAAATATTTTGTGAATCAGATTTTCTAATTTTTAATGAATTTCAAATTTCAGGCTAGTCAGATGAAAAACTAGTAAGACTGGGATTCAGATGAATCAGATTTTTAAAAAGTATTCAGCCCATATAAACCACTTCTCAAAACTGGTGATTAACTTTTAAATTTTCTAATTTAAAACACTAGAAACCACTGTGAATGTTAGTGTTATCAATTGTGATCAGAGGAAGTCGTAATTTTAAAGATTTCAACATCTGTGAGACACAGTCGTTTTGGAAAAAACCACTCCCAGATTCCAACTGATGAACACAATCGTTTTTGATGATATTACCTCATTTCTTGAGAGTGGTTTAACTTCCATTTTCTACTAGTGTAGTGACACATCTCTCTATGCAATTTAAAAAATCATCATTTAAAGAAGGATTAGTGGTAGTAGAAATGCTCTTAAAATGAGTAACAAGGAGGTCTTCAAGAGTATCTCTATCCTCTGACCACAACCCATTTGATAATTTTAAGGAGATGATGTGATTGAAATGCCTTCTTCTATTCACATAAGTTTGATAATAAGAAGTATTTCTATCATGACTCTCAAGAAAATCAACCCTAGATTTTTTAGCATAAAAGGATTCTTGAGCTTTTTGAGCTAACTAAAGGTTATGTGCTACTTCCTTTATGGCCTCATTGTTCTGAATAGAATAAGGATTACTATTCAGATATTTGAGTTGATCAGTTAGGGAGAAAACATTTTGATCAATATTACCATAATGGGAAATATTCCATTTCTTTAGCTCATATTTGACATTTCTAAGACAATTGAACATTTTAAAAGCATGAGACCCTCTAACATTAGTTCTATAAGCATCCCTGATAACTTGTTGGCAAGTAGGGTCCTTAAACCAACATTTAAAGTATTTATAAGGTTTTTTTCCTTGATGCTCGCTACAATTAGTGGCCAAGAGGATAGGCAGATGGTCAGAGCCTATTGCATCTATATGAAAAATCTTCGAACGATTATAGTGATGCAGCCAATGACCATTTACCAAAGCTCTATCAAGTCTCGCTTTGACATTATTGGAATCAGATTGTTTATTAGACCAAGTAAACTGAGCTCCTATATACCCTAGATCACTTAAGTCAGATATGTCAATAACTTGTTGAATCAAGGGATATTCAGAGTTGGTAGGTCTAGTATTGGTGGATCTTTCATGAGCAAACATAGTGATATTAAGATTACCAATTAAAACCCATAGAAGACTAATGTTAGCACCAATACTATCAATGTGGTTCCTTCAACGTGCACTTGTCTGTAAGAGATCAACAGTGGTGTTGAAATTGAAGTGGTCAAGAATAATTTTAGGTCATACTATGCTGTTAGGAATTTTTTATTAAACCTCTAACAACAAACTTATTTTTTTCTGCAGGATAATATTCCGTTCAGTTTGGGAGCTCAGTTCATCTTTTTGTTGGTTTTGGTTTGTTTTTCTATTGTCCGTGGGTGGGGTTTCAGTGATTGTAATAAAATTAGCTTTTAAGAATGCTCAAGTATAATTATAACTTAGAATGGTGTGAATTCAGTACTTGTGTAAATTTTTTTGGGGTTTTTGACCTAACTGTCAGCTCGATTAATGTAAATCGAGTTACTGTTGTAAACGTATTTCAAATTTGGATTGAATGGTGAATGTTTTGTTATAGCATCTATTAAAGTTCAGTTTAGTGAATTTCAAATTTTATGCTAGTCAGAAATATTTTGTGAATCAGATTTTCTAATTTTTAATGAATTTCAAATTTCAGGCTAGTCAGATGAAAAACTAGTCAGACTGGGATTCAGATGAATCAGATTTTTAAAAAGTATTCAGCTCATATAAACCACTTCTCAAAACTGGTGATTAACTTTTAAATTTTCTAATTTAAAACACTAGAAACCACTGTGAATGTTAGTGTTATCAATTGACAGTCAGAGGAAGTCGTAATTTTAAAGATTTCAACATCTGTGAGACACAGTCGTTTTGGAAAAAACCACTCCCAGATTCCAACTGATGAACACAATCGTTTTTGATGATATTACCTCATTTCTTGAGAGTGGTTTAACTTCCATTTTCCACTAGTGTAGTGACACATCTCTCTATGCAATTTAAAAAATCATCATTTAAAGAAGGATTAGTGGTAGTAGAAATGCTCTTAAAATGAGTAACAAGGAGGTCTTCAAGAGTATCTCTATCCTCTGACCACAACCCATTTGATAATTTTAAGGAGATGATGTGATTGAAATGCCTTCTTCTATTCACATAAGTGTGATAATAAGAAGTATTTCTATCATGACTCTCAAGAAAATCAACCCTAGATTTTTTAGCATAAAAGGATTCTTGAGCTTTTTGAGCTAACTAAAGGTTATGTGCTACTTCCTTTACGGCCTCATTGTTCTGAATAGAATAAGGATTACTATTCAGATATTTGAGTTGATCAGTTAGGGAGAAAACCTTTTGATCAATATTACCATAATGGGAAATATTCCATTTCTTTAGCTCATATTTCACATTTCTAAGACAATTGACCATTTTAAAAGCATGAGACCCTCTAACATTAGTTCTATAAGCATCCCTGATAACTTGTTGGAAAGTAGGGTCCTTAAACCAACATTTAAAGTATTTATAAGGTTTTTTGCCTTGATGCTCGCTACAATTAGTGGCCAAGAGGATAGGCAGATGGTCAGAGCCTATTGCATCTATATGAAAAAGCTTCGAACGATTATAGTGATGCAGCCAATGACCATTTACCAAAGCTCTATCAAGTCTCGCTTTGACATTATTGGAATCAGATTGTTTATTAGACCAAGTAAACTGAGCTCCTATATACCCTAGATCACTTAAGTCAGATCTGTCAATAACTTGCTGAATCAAGGGATATTCAGAGGTGGTAGGTCTAATTTTGGTGGATCTTTCATGATCAAACATAGTAATATTATGATTACCAATTAAAACCCATAGAAGACTAATGTTAGAACCAATACTACCAATATGGTTCCTTCAACGTGCACTTGTCTGTAAGAGATCAACAGTGGTGTTGAAATAGAAGTGGTCAAGAATAATTTTAGGTCATACTATGATGTTAGGACTTTTTTATTAAACCTCTAACAACAAACTTATTTTTTTCTGTAGGATAATATTCCATTCAGTTTGGTAGCTCAGTTCATCTTTTTGTTGGTTTTAGTTTGTTTTTCTATTGTCCGTGGGTTGGGTTTCAGTGATTGTAAGAAAATTAGCTTTTAAGAATGCTCAAGTATAATTATAACTTAGAATGGTGTGAATTCAGTACTTGTGTAAATTTTTTTGGGGTTTTTGACCTAACTGTCAGCTCGATTAATGTAAATCGAGTTACTGTTTTAAACGTATTTCAAATTTGGATTGAATGGTGAATGTTTTGTTATAGCATCTATTAAAGTTTAGTTTAGTGAATTTCAAATTTTATGCTAGTCAGAAAAAATTTGTGAATTAGATTTTCTAATTTTTAATGAATTTCAAATTTCAGGCTAGTCAGATGAAAAACTAGTCAGACTGGGATTCAGATGAATCAGATTTTTAGTTTGTGTAATGTAGTATGACTAAGAAGAAAGAAATTTAGAGATTGTTGTAGTTGAGAAGGTAAGAATATGATGAGAAAATAGAAGAATAATAGGGTTTTGGAGATGAGAAAGGTAGATTATTCTGAAAGAGTTGTTTTAATAATAACTTGATTATAATAATGTGTCTAACAAAAACTTAATAAGCATGTTTATATAGGCATGATAAGAATCTAAAAATAGAAAACTCTAAAAGAAGAAGTGCTAGACTTGTAACACAAGTAAACCAAAGATTTAGCCGTGATAGTTGATGCTGTGTTAAGAGGTCAACTGTGTTTGTTGATAAGGGACAATGGGATCAACTGGGACAGTTGATATGCTGAGAACGGGTAGATGTCCTACATCAGTCCCCCCTTCTTGAAAAAAACTCGCCTCAGAGTTGCTTGAAACAAATAAGACTTCATTATCACCATAAAAGGTGAAAATTTCTTGATCATTGAACACATTAGATATGTTCCATTCCTTTGGAAAATCAATGACATATGCATTGTCTCTAATTTTCTTCAAAATCTTAAAAGGACCATACTTCTTCATCTTGGTCTTGTTATATGTTCCTGTTGGAAATCTTTCTTTGTGCAGATGAATTAATACTAATTCAGCTTCCTGAAAATTCTTGAATCGTCTATGTTTATCATCCTCATTCTTGTACTTGGAATTAGACTCCTCAAGTTTAGTTCTGACTTCATCATGAATTTTAGAAGCTTGTTCCAACATTGTATCAGCTTTGTTATAGGAATTATGTAACTTGAAAAGTACTACCAAATCCAAAACATGATTAGGAACTTTAGAATATACAATTTCAAATGGAGTCTTACCTGTGGATTTGTTAACTGAAGTGTTGAATGCAAACTCCATATGAGGCAACAAAACATCCCATTGTTTGTTTTTATCAATGCTCTTAGCTCTAATCAAATTTCCTAAAGAACGGTTGACAACTTCAATTTGTCCATATGTTTGAGGATGTGAAGTAGTGTTGAACTGTAAATTTGTTCCCAGACGCATCCATAAAGTCTTCCAGAAATAGCTAAGAAATTTAGAATCTCTATCAGACGTAATAGATTTAGGAATGCCATGTAGACGAACAATTTCTCTGAAAAATAAAGAAGCAATGTTTGAAGCATCATCAGACTTTTTATAGGATATAAAATGAGCCATCTTGGAATATCTATCCACAACCACCATCACTGAATCATTGCCTCTATATATACGAGGTAAACCAAGAATAAAGTCCATACTAATGTCTACCCATGGAGCTTCTGTAATTGGAAAAGGTGTATAAAGACCGGTGTTTTGAACAGTACCCTTATCTTGTTGGCAAACCATGCATCTCATAACATATTTTTGAACATCACGTTTAAGTGAAGGCCAATAATAACGTTCTTTTATTAATGTGATGTGATATCAATAATGTTGTAGAAAGTGGTAGTAAAGTTGTCGTTCATCTCAGACTTGTGAAGGATTTTTTTAGACTTAAATTTAACTGAATAACTCAAATAAAGTTGTATCAAAATTATCAAAGCACTGATACAAAGGATTCCACCAATCTCCAATTTTTATGTGATTTAATCTAATCAATATTCATGCAACTCTTTACGTTTAAAGTGATTCTAATATTTTGCATATGTAGATTTCCAGAATAACAAGTGTATTTAGAAAGAATAGAATATCAAAAACCTAGGTATAAGCATATCCCATCAAGAGAAATCACAATTGCTTAACGAAAACCATTCAATCAATTCTCAATCAAGGCAAATAATCATAAAAGAGCTTACAAAAATTAATTAAATAGTAATTACCACACAAATCATGGAAAATTGGCTTCCTCCGTCGCCTCAGCATAGGGGTTTAGCTCCTCATATTAATCACTTGCTCAAAATATTGGTTCATAGGTCAAAAGATAATTAAAAGAGTGAAAACTAATAAAACAGTCTGTTTGGAACGCTGTATTGGAGTTACAGAGCAGCTGTTACGGACTGACTGATACAGAGAAGTCACTGTTGTACTGTTACAAATTTGAGACGCTGTTCTTCCTTGCAACACTTGTTCTTCAGCAGCGGCAGAAAACGGGAACTTCCTGCAACTCGATCTTCTCAGCTCTGTGGTGTTCTGAAGTGCTCTGAAACTCCTCCAATGACTTCGTACCTCTCCCTAGGTCTCTATAATACCTTTTATACACCTCCAAACCCTCTAAAACCCGATTAAATCTCTCCTTTTTTTCTTTGCTGCCAAGTTACGAAATTTCTTCTCCAAGTCTTCTTTACGCGTTTTTGAGATTTCCAAATCCTCAAAAACTATTCCTTATATAGATACGTATCTTAGGAGAGAATATCTTGCCTTTAGTATCCCTGGAATTCCAAAAATAAATCAGCAGGGACCCGTGTAAACTCATCCCCCTGTTTTGCTTCAACACGATCATGCAGCCCAATTTGAACGATTCAAACACCCATACCAACCCTGTTGTGCTCTATCAGGTCAATCCCAACGAAAATGATCCATTGAATCTCCCTAAAGATCGCTCAAAATTCCAACCCTAAATCTGCCTCTCGTATGCAACACTTTTCCCGCCTAAAAGCTTTATTTGAAATGTGAAGAAAAGGTGTCCCCTATCCAGAGTAGGGGTGCCTTTATCAGGTGCATGTGGGTGCCTTGGGGTGGCCCTTATCCAAAATGTAGGTGCCAAAATCAATTCCTCCGGGTACCTTTAGCGACTTTTCGAGCAAATTTTCCCAAAAAATGTTTATTGGCCAAAAATACCTACACACACATAAAACACCGTAATAAGTACAAAAATGAGCACTATGAATATGTAGAAGTGAGACAAATTAGACACAAAAATGTGTCTATCAAATACCCCCAAACTTATTATTTGCTCGTCCTCGAGTAAATCAAATCTAGAAAATAAAATCCTAACTCATTGTCGCAGGCATCGTCGATTGCATTTAGCGTATGCAATAAGCCTTTAAGCCCCTAGGTGGCCCTAATGGCCGAGTTATAGTCTCGGGAGGGCTTACCAGAGGTATACCCACAAAACCTTTATACTCCAGACCCTAGCTATCTACGCAGAACCTTGGAAGGCACTAAAGAATCTCCTTGGTTGGCATACTTATTGACTACAAGAGGAAGTACCCTGATGCGAAATTCCAATTGCTGTACACACTCAAGCATACTAAAATTCATATAAAGTGACAGAGCTCTACTCGGATAGTTTCACTATGGACATCAATATAACGGAGTCAAAACTAATCACATGGATAGATCAAGAAGATGGATATAGAAAAACATAGATGGTTTTGATGTTTACTAAGTGAACGGTGTTTCCCATATCTGTCTGAAGGCCTCCGCCAAAATGAACCTATCCTAATGGACTGAGCTACTGGTCTGACTAATATCAACACAACTGGCAAATACAAGGGAACCAGTGGTCGACAATCTTAATTCTAGATCAACTCGTCTGGCATATACAAGGGAACCAGCGGTCAATTTATTCATTGAACATTAACATTTTTTATTTTTTATTATTTTTTATTTTTTTATAACTGCATGATTAGATCTTTTGGATCCAAGAGCATGCTTCTTGTCAGCAGATTACATGATAGTTCTCGTGGATCCTGCGTTCCACGCTTGTTTAGGCGACGGAGACAGGGAAAACACACACATATTGCTATTCCCAAGTGTTAATATTTATTCTGATTGGTCTAATGGTCTGGTCTCATTTTTTTTTTTTTTTTTTTTTTTTTAGTAACTCAATCACTCTATTTCACCCTAGCATTGGTAACAACTTGAATCGTGAGCCCCACCTAATCACTTAGAGAAACATATTTAAAAAAAAAAAAAAACAGAAGTGAAAAGGACTCAACGAGATATGGTGAAACTATCATGTTATTCCTAACACCTGAGCTCTGTGCTTTTATGAATAGACTCTTCTAGATGTTTCCATCTAATCAGATTGGTTCCTCAGCTCTTACAACCAAAATGCTTCCATCCACTTAGATTGGTTAGTGCCATCCTAAATAAACATAAATTTCTAGGCTCTGGAGTTTATTAATGCAACTAACAAGTTTCTCCCATACACCCAAACTTAAATCTAACATTGTCCTCAATGTTCTAAAGATGAAATTAAAAACATGAACAAGGAGAAACTGTTACCATTTGAAGCAAAAGAGATAAGGAAAGATATTACCATGTTGCATGAGTATTGGGTTACCTCCCAAAAAGTTCTAAGTTTAAAGTCTTCAGCCAGACGTCAAATACCACAAAATGGTTAATTACCTTTCAAATCATATATCAATAGCCGAAACAACTGTGGATCATCAAAATCAAATAATATTGCCACCAATATGAGACAACTGTAGAGGATTATAAAAATGAACAGATGGAGCACAACCTTATCGAAAGTTTCTTGCAAGACAACTGGATTTTTCTGCGGCGCCCATTTGGGCTTCATATGAGTGTCTTGGCAAACAGGTTCATCTGAATAACGGGTATCTAATAGCTTGATTTCCTCCTGGACAGTATCAGGAGGATCGGGTTGTGGAGTCTGAAGAGACTCAAGTAATACCTCATACGCACTAGACTCGAGTCCCAAGTTAAGGACTTCTAAGGGTGAGACTTGACAATTACTAAAACTATCACTACCCCCAAACTTAGGGTAATCACTACTCTCAGACAAACCTCTAAAAATTACTTTGATTTTTGGATCTTCGGAATCTCTAAAATGTTCAAGAGCTTCTTCTAGTTCTAAAATATGGTCGTCCATCTGACCTAAGAAAATAGTCTCATCAAATTCATCTAAAGAATCACCAAACAAACTGTCGTCCCAATTATCCTGAACTAGATCATGAACTAAAGTTCTAATCATATTCACTTCCTCTAAATCATCGGAAGGTTGTCTAATAACATTAAAGACATTTAGTTCAGTGGTCATATTACCAAAGGATATGTTCATAAGTCCGGTCCTACAGTTGATAACAGCATTAGACGTGGCTAAGAACGGGCGACCTAAAATCACCGGTATTTGATTCTCTGGGTCAGGGACAGGTTGTGTATCTAGGACTACGAAATCCACTGGATAAATAAACTTGTCGACCTCAATCAGAACATCCTCTATCACACCACGAGGAATTTTAACAGACCTATCAGCTAACTGCAGTGTTATCTTGGTAGGTTTCAATTCACCAATTCCTAGCTGTACGTACACATGGTACGGAAGTAAGTTCACACTAGCTCCTAAGTCAAGTAAAGATTTTTCTACCCTGTGTTT
This sequence comes from Papaver bracteatum, assembly GCA_023529315.1. Lineage (NCBI taxonomy): Eukaryota > Viridiplantae > Streptophyta > Magnoliopsida > Ranunculales > Papaveraceae > Papaver > Papaver bracteatum. Next base: position 2,819,745 of record JAJJWX010003506.1, read on the forward strand.
TCCTATCGTGCAAGCAATGGTAGGGGCACGTGGGTCTTTATACTTAGGAGTTGTGGTGTTCTGAATGATCGAACTGACATGACTAGCTAAAAAGGCTTTCTTAGGGACACTAAGATTGCGCTTTGGCGTACACATATCCTTAAGGAATTTGGCATAAGCCGGAAGCTGCCTAATTGCTTCTAATAAAGGAAGGTTTATGGTAACTTTCTTAAAAACCTCCATTATGTCATTGAAGTTGGATTCACTATTTGTTGGTACTAATAGCTTGGGAAATGGGGCTCTAGGCACAGAATCAGACTTCTCAGGAACCGAATTGGCATCATCAAAGATTTTATCAGTCTCCTCAGCTATGGGTGGTCCTGAGGGGTGAACTACAATATGTTCACTATCGGGCATGGTTACCTGATTGTATACTACTCTACCACTCCTAAGGGTTCTAATAGCATTCAATTGATGTGATGGTTTTGCACCTAGTTCATGAATCCCTTTAGGATTAGGTTGTGTTTGACTAGGGAACCTACCTTTTTCTCTTAAAGATTCATTTATTAGACTAACCTGGTCTTTTAACTCGGAAATAGCCTTACTGTTTTCTTGTCCTATCCTGTTACTAGCTTGTAGACTCTGTTCTACGGATAACTGAAATTTTGCAGTTTGCAGAGTTAACAAGTTGAGAGACTCCTCTAAGCTTAGGATTTTCTTATCTGACTGATTTTGAAACTGAGCTGATCCTGAAGGATTCTTAGTGTAACCAAAACCTGGGGGAGCATTAGAATTACTAAACTGACCTTGACTCTGGCCCTTAGACCACGAAAGGTTTGGATGGTTTCTCCAACCAGGGTTATAAGTTTCTGAATATGGGTCGAACTTCTGAGAGTTATCGAATCTAGTGTTATTATAAAGAGCATTCGCTTGCTCTTCATTATTATGGCCTTCCCAAAAAGGCTCCAATCTACCACTAGTGTGACCCACCTCTAAAGCTTCTAACCTTTTCGCTATGGCAGCAATTTTGGCATCTGACTGATAGCCTCTTTCTACCCTATTAACGCTTCTTCTGCCTAGAAGAATTGTTTTCTGGGGTTCCTTACTACTTTCCCATTGTTTGGTTTTTTCGGCGATTTCACTCAAAAATGTCATCGCCTCATCAACTGTTTGGTTTTCAAACCCACCTGTACACATAGCCTCTACAGTGGTTGTAGTGGGATAATCTAAACCCTCATAAATGATCTGAACTAACCTAACCTTTTCTATACCATGATGAGGACATTGGGCTAATAGATCATTGAACCTTTCCAAGTACCTATACAAAGATTCTCCCTCCTGTTGGGAAAATGTGCATATTTGCATCCTAATAGACGATGTTTTGTGCCTAGGGAAAAACTTGTTCAAAAAGGCAGATGTAAGTTGTTCATATGTTTGAATTGAACCGGAATCCAAACTATATAGCCATGATTTGGCTTTATCTTTCAAGGAAAAAGGGAATAACCTAAGTTTCATAGCATCATCATCAAGGTTTCTAATCTTTAGGGTACTACAAATTTCCTCAAAGTCCCTAACATGAAAATAGGGGTTCTCATTTTCTTTCCCTAAAAAGATTGGGAGCATCTGTAACATTCCAGGTCTAAGTTCATAATTTGATTCTGTTTCAGCTAACCTGATGCATGAGGGACGAGTAGTCCTAGTCGGATTCAACAAAGCTTTCAAAGTTGCCATTTCTTGCGCTATAGGGATTCTCTCCTCAGTAAAAGAGGGACGTTCAAAATTAGACTCTTCAAAATTCGGACTTTCTAAATTGAGGTAATCGAGACGCTTAGAACTCTAGGTTTATTTTTAACAAATCTACCTAGGACGTCTCTTTTACGTTCAGGCATGCAAAATAAAATATGGAAAGGGATTCTAAGCAATCACAAATCAAGGCCGACTCAACCAAATCAAACCTATAGATTTCTAGCAAACAAAAAGCATGATGGCTCCACTTAGATTGTTTCTAGACCAGCTTCTAATCCTTCGAAAGGGAATTCGTTACAATTTAAGCAAACCCCTCTGGAATCAATCCGAGTCAAAATAAGTTGAATTGAGGCGAGGGAAGCTCAGTGGAGCTTTGATACCCAAGGCCTTACCGATATTACAAGGCGGCGCAGTCATGCATTCAACTCACAGAAACAGTCTTGAACTTTAAAGTATGCTTAAAAGAGTAACCAATATTTTTCGAATGACTTTCCTATTAAGCTCGTTACCTTATCGGTCTCGTTCTAGTCAAAATTTTAAGGCTTAGGTACGCGTAGGTTACGTGTTCCTAAAGCAGGCAAGAAGAGAACGGTGATGAAATCCGAACCCTTATCTTGTATGGCCAGGCCTTGCTCTTTACTAGAAAAATAAATGTCTGTATTCAGTCCTCAAAATATATGCATACGAAGGAGTCCAGTAACTCGCTGACAGGGGATTCGCGAGTGTTTAGAATCTTACCTCCCATTCCAGACGGGGGATGAGTCGGTTGTAGTCGACTCGGGCCACTGACTCCTATGTCAGTGTACGAACCCAAGGTGCAGAGACAATATCGTAATTGTCCTCCTTCTCTGCAAACAGTTTATATTTAAGAGTACCCTTCCGTAGGGTAAAAATAAAAAATAAAAAAAAGTCCCAAAGTGTCCAAATGTCCAAAAAGTCCAAAAAAGAAAAGAAAAATTACAAAATAATAAACCCTAATACAGTTTTCAAGAAAGAAAAAAAAACCTAAAAAATAAATAAAAATAAAATTCTTTGTCTCTTCCTCGTTTCTTTTCGCTTTGACTCCAAGTCTTTAGTTAATCACCAATGTCTTTAGCGCAGCTTTCTTTTCGATCCAATATACAAACCTGTGACCAAAGCACAAATACCCTAGAAAACGTAAAATAGAACAAAAGAATATAAACCTAAAAAAATAAATAATAATAATAATCTAAAACCCTAAAAACAAGTCCGCGTCGGCGGCGCCAAAAATTGATGTGATATCAATAATGTTGTAGAAAGTGGTAGTAAAGTTGTCGTTCCTCTCAGACTTGTGAAGGATTTTTTTAGACTTAAATTTAACTAAATAACTCAAATAAAGTTGTATCAAAATTATCAAAGCACTGAGACAAAGGATTCCACCAATCTCCAATTTTTATGTGATTTAATCTAATCAATATTCATGCAACTCTTTACGTTTAAAGTGATTCTAATATTTTGCATATGTAGATTTCCAGAATACCAAGTGTATTTCGAAAGCATAGAATATCAAAAACCTAGGTCTAAGCATATCCCATCAAGATAAATCACAATTGCTTAACGAAAACCATTCAATCAATTCTCAATCAAGGCAAATAATCATAAAAGAGCTTACAAAAATTAATTAAATAGTAATTACCACACAAATCATGGAAAATTGGCTTCCTCCGTCGCCTCAGCATAGGGTTTTAGCTCCTCATATTAATCACTTGCTCAAAATATTGGTTCATAGCTCAAAAGATAATTAAAAGAGTGAAAACTAATAAAACAGTCAGTTTGCAACGCTGTATTGGCGTTACAAAGCAGCTGTTACGGACTGACTATTACAGAGAAGTCACTGTTGTACTGTTACAAATTTGAGACGCTGTTCTTCCTTGCAACACTTGTTCTTCAGCAGCGGCAGAAAACGGGAACTTCCTGCAACTCGATCTTCTCAGCTCTGTGGTGTTCTGAAGTGATCTGAAACTCCTCCAATGACTTCGTACCTCTACCTAGGTCTCTATAATAAATTTTATACACCTCAAAACCCTCTAAAACCCGATTAAATATCTCCTTTTTTTCTTTGCTGCCAAGTTACGAAATTTCTTCTCCAAGTCTTCTTTACGCGTTTTTGAGATTTCCAAATCCTCAAAAACTATTCCTTAGATAGATACGTATCTTAGGAGAGAATATCTTGCCTTTAGTATCCCTGGAATTCCAAAAATAAATCAGCAGGGACCCGTGTAAACTCATCCCCCTGTTTTGCTTCAACACGATCATGCAGCCCAATTTGAACGATTCAAACACCCATACCAACCCTGTTGTGCTCTATCAGGTCAAGCCCAACGAAAATGATCCATTGAATCTCCCTAAAGATCGCTCAAAATTCCAACCCTAAATCTGCCTCTCGTATGCAACACTTTTCCCGCCTAAAAGCTTTATTTGAAATGTGAAGAAAAGGTGTCCCCTATCCAGAGTAGGGGTGCCTTTATCAGGTGCATGTGGGTGCCTTGGGGTGGCCCTTATCCAAAATGTAGGTGCCAAAATCAATTCCTCCGGGTACCTTTAGCGACTTTTCGAGCAAATTTTCCCAAAAAATGTTTATTGGCCAAAAATACCTACACACACATAAAACACCGTAATAAGTACAAAAATGAGCACTATGAATATGTAGAAGTGAGACAAATTAGACACAAAAATGTGTCTATCATAATGCAATAGTTTTATCTCTACCAAAATGACCACCAAGTCCACTTCCATGCAGTTCACGTATTAAATGAAGACGTAAAGAACCATTAGGAATGCAAAGACGATTACCTTTAAATAAGAATCCGTCTTGAATGAGAAAATCGTCAACTCCATGAGCCAAAGAACTGCATTGTTCCCAAAGTGACTTAAAATCATCATCCTCAACATATATCTCCTTAATGTAATCAAAATCAAAACTCTCATTGCGAATAGTTGCTAGTAGATGTCGTCGTCTACTCAAAGCATCTGCAACTTGGTTAAGCTTGCCACTTTTGTGTTTGATAGAAAAAGTGTACTTGTTAATTGTTGAGAACCACCTATCATGCATACGGTTAACCTTAGCTGAAGTCTAGAGATATTTCAAAGCATGATTTTCAGTATTAATGACAAACTCTTGATGAACTAAATAAGTATGCCACTTTTTAAGAGCTTGTACAAGAGCAAGTAATTCTAATTCATAAGTAGACCACTTTTTCTGTGTCTCAGAATTCTTCTCACTAAGAAAAGCAATTGGGTGTCCTTTTTGAGATAAAACTGCGCTAATCCCAATAATAGAAGCATGACAGTCGACTTTAAAAGGTTTGGAAAAGTCTGGCATGACAAGAATAGGTGCAGAACATAATTTTTCTTTAAGAGTATTAAAACTCTTATCAGCTTCTTCAGTCCATATGAACTTATCTTGCTTCAAACAAACAGTAATAGGTGCAGCAATGATGCTGAAATTTCTTATGAAACGCCTATAAAAAGAAGCTAATCCGTGAAAACTTCTCACCTCTTTAATAGAAATAGGAACATGCCAATCTTGAATAGCTTGTATTTTAGAAGGATTCACGTGAATACCTTTTGAAGAGATGACATATCCCAAGAAAGTAACTTCAGAAGACATAAAAGTGCATTTCTTCAAATTCACGAACAAAGAATTATCCAGTAAAACTTTGAACACTTGAGAAAGATGATTGAGATGCTCTTTTGTACTGCGACTAAAAATCAGTATGTCATCAAAGTACACAATGACAAACTTACTCAAAAAGGGTTGTAAAACCTGATTCATGAGTCTCATAAAGGTACTAGGTGCATTAGACAAACCAAAAGGCATAACAAGCCATTCATATAAACCTTCTCTCGTCTTGAAAGCAGTTTTCCATTCATCTCCCACTCGTATCCCAATTTGATGATAGCCACTCCGAAGATCAAGTTTGGTAAAAAAAATAAACCCAGCTAAAAGATCAATCATATCTTCAATACGAGGAATAGGAAATCTATAAGGAATGGTGATATGATTCAATTCTCTGCAATCAATACACATTATCCAACCATTATCCTTTTTAGAAACCAAAAGGAAGGACAAGCAAAAGGGCTAGTACTAGGTCTAATTAATCCTTTAGATAACAGATCATTAACTTGACCCCGAAGAATGTTATGTTCAGTAGGACTTAACCTATAATAATCTTGATTAGGTAAGAAAGCTCCAGGTATAAGATCAATGCAATGCTGAACATTTCTAAAAGGTGGTAAACTCACAGGTAATTCGTCAGGAAATATTTTATGATATTTAGACAATAAAGGTTGTACCTGAGTAGGAATGGGTACCATAGTTTTGGTATCTTCATGAGAACTCAATGAGTGAGTTGAATGTAAATTTCGAGTGATGGTAGCCACCAAAGCAGTAGTCTTGCAATCACTTCATTTTTTAATTACCGAAGAAGACCTTGAAGGAAACAGAGTTACTCGTTTACCATATTTGTAAAAAGGTATAAGTATTATCAAAACAATTTTGGAGTGCTCTAACATCATACTTCCATGGTCTTCCAAGAATAAGTTGAGTGGCAGTCATATCAATTACGTCACAAAGTATATACTCTTTATATCCAACAAAAGAGAACTCAATAACACACTGATGAGTAATAATTTGAGTTGAAAAACTATTTACCCACCCTACAAAATAAGGAGTAGGATGCAGGGTAGTCGGTAATCCCATCTTTTCCACAACAACAGATGCAATGCAATTATCTACACTTCCACTATCAATGATCATATCACATACTTTACCACCAATAAAGCACTTGGTTTTGAAAATATTATGCCTTTGAGAATAACATGGTTCCGTAAGCATGAGTTGACGAATCATTCCAACAAAGTGATCACCATGAGTCTCATGTAATTCAATATTTTCAACTTCTTCACCATCATCATCATCCAAAACTTCAGTATCCTTTAAGTCACCATAAGCTTGAGTATCTCCAATGAAACCATTAAAGCGTCGACAATCAGAAGAATAATGACCTGGTTGGTGACACTTATTGCACTTATCTCCACGATACTTCGAATAAACGTTAGGAGCCTTAGTTGGGGGTGGAAATTGTTGTTGCATTCTATTAGAGAATTAGATATTTGAAGGTTTGACTTGTTGTTGGTGGATGGATTGATGTGAAATAGGGGAGGGTAAAATAGGTGAAACATCAGTATTAGGAGATGGTTGAACAAAAGAAAAACTCACTGGTGGGTGTTGTTATGGATAAGGCAGAACATTGCTTCTGTCCTGTGGATCTACGAATGTTGATCCCTTAGAATATTGATCAACAACAGACGTTGTGCCTTGGTCAACTTTGTTACCAATATAAGAGTTATATGGTTTCGCAGTCTTAGCATAATATTAAAAACGAGCTTGTCTAGGAGTTGCTTGTCGAGATGAATTGATTAAACGCTTTTCAACTCTAATAGCTTGTTGAATCGCCTCAACCATGGTAAACACTGATTGAGTCATCCCTTGTTGAATTAAGTTGTTTAAGCCGTCAATAAAACGTGCAACTAATTGTTCTTCAATTTCATTCAATTGGTTACGTGTAACAAAGCTATAAAATTCAGCTACATATTCTTCCACAAACCTAGCTCCTTGGCGACAGTGTTGAAACTTGAGAAATAATTGTTGCATATAATCATGAGGTAAGAATTTATCTCTCAATAATTCTCGCATTTGTTTCCAAGTTCGTATGGGAGGTTTGTGAAAGTTACGTCGATCTTCACAGATCTTATCCCACCAATAATATCTAGAAATCATTTTCTTATATTATCCATCTTTTGTTTGCCTTGTAGTTGTAGGCTGTAGTTATTTATTAATCTTTTTAGAACATCTATGTAAGTCGTAAATCCGTTAACTTAAAAGGCTTAAACCAATAGCCAATAGGTTGCTAATTGTCAGTATCAAGACATTTTCATTTACTTGAATAGGAAAAGAAAAGAAGAGAAAAAGGGAAAGGCCCGTGTAAGAAATTTTGCTTTATTTTTTTGGTCTAAACATGCCCAGGAAACGTTTTAGGTGAAAAACTTGTACACCTTCGTTTGTGTCATATTTTTGACTGCATGATATAGGAATTCGTAAAAGTCATTATTTGGCATCTGTATGCAAATAAACATAAATCTGGGAAATGTATTTTCCAACCACATCTTAAGTCTATGTATCTATCGGCATGCATGCATAAAATGCATACATATGACTATTTAATTGTGTCATGATGGCTACTACTGGAATCATCTGATCATTGGAAAGATTTATGATTTGTCTTATACAATTAAATAGTATGTATAGTATGTCTATTGGCTTTGCGGTTGCATTTGGTGACTTGTATCACATGTGTCATATGAGAAATGACTACTTGCTTATGTATCTGAATGGTGGATCTCACGAGCTTAGTGAATTGAATACTTTTTATCTTCCTAATGCCTATGTTACTATGCTTTCTTTGGATTTGTTTTACTTGTATTTAAGCACTGATTTATCTTTTTATATGCAGTTGTTATACTAGTTCCAACTAGAGAATTGGCGCTCTAGACATCACAAGTGTGTAAGGAGATCGGGAAGCATCTGAAGATTCAAGCCATGGTCACCACTGGAGGAACCAGTCTAAAGGATGACATCATGCACTTGTACCAACCCAACCTGTGCATTTTCTTGTTGGAACACCCAGAAGGATTCTTGACCGAGACAATAAGGGTGTTTGTGTACTGAAAGATTTCTCAATGATTGTTATGGATGAGGTATAGAATCACAACACTTGATACTTTCTCATATTTGTGTTTTTGTGGAATAAACCAGACAGATTGGTGATAAAAGTGTTAATGTCTTATCATTATATTTTATTTTCCTCCAATATTAGCTCACTTAGTTTCCCTGAAAATATGAATTACCAATGATGCTCTCAATCTCAATACTGAATATGTCTGGACTTTACATAGAATGAATGGATTTGTATCTTTTTGGTGCTTAGCATTGGAGTAGAATACCCTGTAGTGTTGAGTAGCAGTTGTTTTTGTGTGTTTCCCAATTACTATTAGCAAGAGTAATAGTGGGGAGATTCTGTGTATTGTATGTGAAATAGTAGTTAATTTCTTACTTTCTAGTGCTTACTATGAGCAATTATACTAGTGGTGAAGTCTGTGTGATTATATGTTAAAAAGTTAAATTCTAACTTGTTCTTAATCGAACAGAAAATATAAACAAACAAAACGGTATCCCTAGGATAGAAATGGGTTTTTTGTAAGCTGTCTGCCATGATTCACTCATATATTTACTCTACAATTGGTGCAATTATGATGTAAAATGAGTAGCCACCATCCCTTAGTTAAAAAATCATCACTAAAGGACCTGTTTGGTGTTGTTTGGTTTGCTTTGCTATTTTCTTTCGTTTGTTTGGTGTTGAGATGATATCCTGGATTGTTCTGACATGTTTCTCGTCTTGTGACATCAGGTAGATAGGCTTGTCTCCAGAGTTTCAACCTTCAGTCGAGCACTTAATTCATTTTCTACCTACAAGTTGACAAATCTTGTTGTTTTCAGCAACATTTCCTGTAACTGTTTAAGGATTTTAAAGATAGATATCTACAAAAAAACGTACATCATTAATCTTATGGACGAGCTTACCCTCAAGGGAATAACACAATTTTATGCTTTCGTGGAAGAGAGACAGAAGGTCCACTGCTTGAATACTCTATTCTCGTAGGTATACCCTTAACTGATTTCCTTTCTTGATGACATAAAGATCGAGTTTTTTTTAATTTCACTAACTTTTTATTTAGGTTCCATACTTTTCAGCTTCAAATTAACCAGTCAATCATAATTTGCAACTCTGTTAATCGGGTAGAGCTGTTAGCGAAACAAATTACAGAGCTTGGCTATTCTTCCTGGTGCAAGATCACCAGAACAGAGTGTTTCACGATTTTCGTAATGGTGCCTATAGAAATCTTGTTTTTTTATTTTTTACAGCCCTGTAAACTGAAAGTGTAGGCCCATCATAATGACCTGTATTGCAGGCCCGTTAATTGGAAGCCCGAGTCCATGAAAGTGATCCGGGCTACCCTTTTTTTTTAATTGTAATTTAAAGAATTGTCACTGATTTAACTGTGACCAAAACTTTGAAGAAAAACAACACGTGTCATCAACTTAATGCTGTTACAAATGAGAGTAAGAGTTTAAACGTTACAGTTTTAATGACAAAAAGATGACAAGTGTCCATAGGGAATTTGTTGTTAAAAGTATGGAACACTTATATGTGTTATTGTAATCGTAACAAAAGTGACACGTGGTGTAACTAAATAGTTGCCTACGTGGCGGTGTATGACACGTGGCATCACCGAAGTATTGCAAAGTTAGAATAACAATTAAATATGCAAAAAATTTAGATGCACCGAAAAGGTGCACCATGAAATACACCGCGGATTTATTGTGAGACAATTTTTTTTTTGTGGACCCCACATAATGGCCCACCCCCCTGTTAACTCCCCCACAGGGCGCCCCTAGTATCCGTTCGATCCCTTTGGTTCCCATCGCGGTACACACACCTCGGTGTATGTATCATTGTTGTTAAATCTGTTATAATTACTGTGACAAATAAGCCACGTGTTGATATTCTAAAATTAGGTTAACTTTTACTATTAAATAATGTAACAGTTTATAAATGTGACTCTAACAAAATTTTGTAACAATAATAACTGTTACAAAAAAAAATAACAATAATTATCACAGTGTTTTGAGCACGTGAATAACATGAAGAGCTAAACCCCAACACTGGGACGACGGAGGAAGCCATTCTTCACGCGTGTGGTAATTCTATTATTTCTTTTATGACTTATTGCATTTATTGTTAATTGATATACTCCCTCCGTTCCACTTTACTTGATGTTTTAGGGTTTATTTTCTGTTCCAAAATAGATGAAAGTTTTAGTAATTTCCCCACATTCTTTCTGATTTACCCTTGCTTTGGAATCACACCAGAGCATAAATTCTCATCGTACTCAACACATAAACAATTATTCCAATTTTTAAATATTTCCCATGGAGATTATATACTCTAATCTATAAAAATTTGGTACATCCTAAGTAAATTACAATTGGATTAGTAACTTTCTCTAGAATCTAGATACTAAAAGGTAGATCATTTAATTTTTCTAAAAGGTAATAATATGGGTAGAATTGGAAATATTTAATTCTATGTGATGTTCCTTAATCTGCGTGAAAAACTCTACAACATCAAGTAAAATGGAACGGAGGGAGTATCATTTTTATTGAGTGATTGTGATTTCAATTGATGGGTTATTCTTAGGTTAAGTCTTTTGATATCCCATGCTTTCGGTTTACAGTCATTTCTTTTCAAAAATCTACTTTCGGCAATAAATTAAAGTCAATTACTTGAGCTGTGAATGTCTAGAATTATTAGTTGAACCACATGAATATAAGAATTGGTGGAATCCTGAGTCCCAGTACCTCTCGATATCGTTACAACCTTTGTATATAATTTTTATTAGATTAAGTCTAAAACCAAATCTCTACAAGTCTTTGAACGAATCTTTACTACCACTTTACAACAACATTAAAATCACATCAGTGAGCACTTTATAGATTCGAGAGATCAATCTGTACAAGTCCGGCCTAAACCAAGAAATGGTCGTTCCAGACTTTCTTTGGTCACAAAGTGGAGGAGAAGGGTTAATTTAGGGAGGGAAGCAAAGAAAGGTGTTGAGACCAGAATAATTCTGGAGAGTAGTGTCTCGACTTGTATCAGAAAGTGAAAGCTTCGAAAGCTTGCAAAAGATGAAAGCTTTTTGGAGAGCTTGCAAAGTTGCTTTTTCTGAGAGTGTTGTGTTTTTCTCCTGACCGAGAATTGTTGTCTGGTGGAAATAGGTAAGACCTATTTATATAAGTCGAGATTCAAACGTACCCTGGCCTCATGAAGGAAGAGAGTAAATGGTGAAATAATGGGAGGAGGTGGTAACCGCACGGTGTTTATGGGTAAAACGTTTTCACCCTTATTTCCTTATTTATTTGACCGCTTTATTCCTATTCACGCTTTCTCAAAGTGAGCGTAGTGTACGCTGCATGCTGTGACCTCCAAACCAAGACCCTGGAAAGCATCCCCCAGTTTTTGTTGATGTCTCGAGTGTTGGTTGCACCTTGAGTGCAAGTGGCGCGTGTGGCATGTGCGGAATGCCTTTGTTGTGGGTTGCACCTTGAGTGCAAGTGGAAATGCCAGAGCTGCTAGTGGCACGTGTGGTATGTGCCAATGGCATGTGCGGAATGCCTTGGTGGTAGGTTGCACGTTGAGTGCTAGTGGCAATGCCAGAGCTTCCAGTGGAGCGTGTGGCATGTGCCAATGGCATGTGCGGAATGCCTTGGTGGTAGGTTACATGGCTTACAAATTAGGCTACCAGCGAGGGTTTTGGCATGTGCCAATAGCATGCATGGCCATTAGGGTCACGTCCTGGTAAGAAAATCTACCAGCGACGCGTGTTGGCATGTGCCAATGGCATGCTCGGCCATTAGGGCCACGACTTGGTAAGAAACGATTCCAGCGACGCGTGTTGGCATGTGAAAATGGCATGCATGGCCATTTGGGTCACGGCCTGGTAAGAAAATATACCAGCGATACGTGTTAGCATGTGCCAATGGCATGCGTGGCCATTAGGGTCACGGCCTGGTAAGAAAAGCTACCAGCGATGCGTGTTGGAATGTTCCAATGGCATGCGTGGCCATTAGGGTCACGGCCTGGTAAGAAAAGCTACCAGCGAAGCGTGTTGGCATGTGCCAATGGCATGCGTGGCCATTAGGGTCACGGACTGGTTAGAAAAGCTACTAGCGATGCGTGTTGGCATGTGCCAATGGCATGCGTGGACAATTTGGCCTAGGTTGCAGGGTTTGCAAGCCTAGGCGTGGGAGCTATTTTGGCATGAAGCGGCTAGGGATAAGGTAAGGGTGCTTGGATTGGCGTGGTATGACTAGTGTAGCTAGGGCCAAGGCAAAGTGCGTTTAGCATGACGCGTCTAGCTTGGGCTAGGTGTGGCTGGCATGATTTTCCATTGGCACGGAGGTGCGGATAGCATGTTTGGCATGCTTTGGCGTGTTTGGTGTGACTAGAATATCTAGGGCCAAGGAAGAGTGCTTTGGCATGGCTCGGCTAGCTTGGGCTAATTGTGGATGGAATGATTTTCCATTGGAAAGGAAGTGCGTCTAGCATGGTTGGAATTCTTTGGCGCGTTTGGTGTGGCTGGCATGATTTGCCGTTGGCACAGGGGTGCGGCTAGCATGGTTGGCATGCATTGGCGCAGTTGATGTGACTAGAATAGCTAAGGCCAAGGAAGAGTGCGTTTGGCATGGCGCAGCTAGCTTGGGATAGGTGTGGCTGGCATGATTTTCCATTGGCACAGAGGTGCGGCTAGCATGGTTGGCATGCTTTGGCGCGTTTGATGTGGCTGGCATAATTTTCCGTTGGCACAGGGGTGCGGCTCGCATGGTTGGAATGCTTTGGTGCGGTTGATGTGACTAGCATAGCTAGGTCCAAGGCAAAGTGTGTTTGGAATGGCACAGCTATCTTGGGCTAGGTGTGGCTGGCATGACTTTCCATTGGCACGGAGGGGAATTAGGGTTTTACTCGTTGTAACCCTAATTTAAAAAAATACCCCCTATTAATTATTGACTACATGCATTAAATGTTCTAATAAATGTGTCACCGGTGACATTAGGTTATTCGGGGTTTTACGATTTTATCATTTGTCTAAAAACCACCATCAACATTAAGTCCCCTGCTTAGCTCGGAACAAGAGATTTGTTGCGAGGTAAGTATAAGATGGTGACAAACTATCAGCAGTAAATCGTAAAGAGAATTGAGGAGGGAGGCTGGCCCAATTGGGAGCTTTTTTTTTTAGATAGGATTTGGAATCCTTGCCTCTGACAGTTTTTTACAAGTCGGGAGGCTGGCCCAATTGGGAAGTCAGCGTCATTGGGAGACAGGGAGTTGGGTGGCATTGAGAAGTTGACGCGAGTTTGGAAACTGAGCGTGCTAGCTGGTGGGACCGGAGCAAGATAGGGAAGTTGAACGTGCTAGATGGCGCGTTTTGGGAGGTCATTGGGAAGTTAGCGCAATTTGTGGGACCGGTGTGGCTTGTGCGGTGTTCGGGAGTTGGCGCAACTGGTGGGACCGATCCTTATGCACATGATTTTGTTAAAGGGAAATCCTTCCCTATTTCAGAATCTTCACGCCCATATATAAAATCCTTTTCTCTCCTCTTTCACTTTGCTTTTTCATCCTTTCATACTAGAGGCAGTGTCATAAACAAAAACCGGCTTCCAGGTATGTCTCCCAATACTTCTCTTGTTTCTATTTTCGTGTAGGTGCAAACCCTAAATAGTAGGTGTTTTTCTTCTGTAATCCTTGCAATGATATTTCACATATGATTTCTTGGCGTGCTTCTTGTGGAAAATATTGTATATATGCACCCAAGGAAAATACTTCATATATAATTTTGAACCCGAAAAAGGATACTATAGGCACATTCGAACCTGTAGAAAATACTGCGTATATAATTTTGAACCCGAAGGAGGATACTGTAGACGCATTCGAACCCGTAGAAAATACTGTATATATAATTTTGAACCCGAAGAAGGATATGATAGGCATATTCTAACTCGTAGAAAAATACTGCGTATATAATTTTGAACCCGAAGGAGGATACTGCAGACGCATTCGAACCCGTAGAAAATAATGTGTATATAATTTTGAACCCGAAGGAGGATACTGCAAACGCATTCGAACCCGTAGAAAATATTGTATATGAATCCCGAAGAAGAATATTGTATATGAATACCGAAGAAGAATATTGTATATGAATCCCGAAGAATAATATTGTATATGTGCTTCATATGATTTCGAACCCATAGGAAATATTGCATATATGAATTTCGGACCTGAATAAAACACTGCAGTTTTGAACCCGTTGAGAATACCCCCCCCCCCCCCCCACCTTTTTTTTTTTTTTTCCAGGTTTTCCATTTGTTGAGTGCGATTATTTGTCAGACAGATAATTTCGTCTTTCTCCGTTTGTTTTGTGCAGATATCTTGTTACCAAATTTTTATGAAGAAATCCGACAAGATGTTACCTGAACAAAATTTCGCTTCATCGAAGGATGTTGATAATTCCAAACCAAACATGGATGATGAATTCTTTACCAAACCCCTCGCCCCTTATCGGAAGAATCATCCAGGTTTCGTGCCAATTTTGTTAACCGGTGGTGTAGATGAAAAGAAAACACGTTCAGTTCGCTTAGAGAACACCATATATGGTTCTGTCTTCATAAAGGGGTATATTTTCTTCTAACATTGATTTCAGGATGTGTCAAAGCCCATTGCGTTATTTTGATAGATGGGTTGAGTTCATGGTGAGTAAGGATCACATAAATACCAACTTGACTCGAGCGCAGATTATTGATGCTGTCAGAGCTTCGGTAAGTCTCCAGATTAGGAAGGATATCCCGGGCTTGGTTGCTTTCATCTCCAGATGGTGTTTGGAAACTCGTACGATCATATGTAGATGGGGTGAAATAACTTTCTCCTTGGAGAGTGTGTCTATCTTGCTTAATCTTCCGTTAACCGGGAATCTTAACATCCAATTGTCTGAAGATGAGGAGACGATGCGGGATGACCTTCCCGCTAAGTTGGGAGATTTCGTTCGAAAAGACTCCACTGCAAAGTCGAAGGATTCCTTCCGGAAGGAGGCTGAAAGGTGCTTTTACAGCTGGTGGATATCTCAATGGTGTCTGGATGAGCTGGAACCTAAACAGAAAAGCAGTTATCTTCACGTTGCATCATTTTTGGCTCTCTGGTTGTCTAGAGACATTTTTTATGACGGTTCTGGCAAGAATGAAATAAGACCAGAGTTTCTAGTGATTGATGTGCAATTGGAAAAAGGTGAAGTTCTTCCCATTGGCAAGTTATTCCTTGGTTCCCTGTATGTGCATCTGGATCACCTAGTTGCGAACATGCGAGTTTCGAATGGTCTCATAAAAGTGGATTCATATGTGCACGTTGCTTTTCTGCAAGCCTGGTTATGGGAGCACTTTGAGAGGTACGCTCTGAAACCGTTTCCTTCGATTCCCGTGAGTTGGGGAGGCTCCCGAATCCTTCGATGGGTGAACAGGCGTCCAAGAGTTGGTAATAGCTTGGTTAGTCTTCTCGATAATTCGCATGAAATTAGTTTTCTCCCATGGGAGCCGGTCCATAGGTCTGTGAATCAAATTAACACCTTTGTTTCTGCACCAAACATGTCTTTTTCTTATGACGGCAGCTTGAGTGTTAGTGAAAACTTGTTTGTTCAAAGATGCATGTCCGATTATATGTTGTCTTTCTTTATGGGGTCTTTCCGAATATCTTCTTACAATATTGACCGTGTTGCTCGTCACATGGGTTTCGATCAAGGGGTGCCTCTTGCTTACCAACTGGTGGTTCCTAAGGATTTATTGCGTGCCTCCCTCAATGCCAGTGCCCTTGAGCCGGGTATCCGCCTTCCCTTGTTTCAAATTGGAAGAGTAACTTCGACGAATTTTGGTTATAATGAGTTCTGGTACGATGAGTTCATTATGATCTAAGATTTTGTAAATAACGTGGTGGAGAATGTTCGTTGTAAACCTTCCTCAGTAGTTTTGAAGAAGTATCCAATGTTGAGAGATCTCAAGCGAAAGTTTCCTAGCAACTCGGAAAATCCCTAGGAAAAGGAACAGAGAATGAAGAATCGCGTTGGCGGGTTCCTGGCGGTTCCAAAAGATCCTCCTGCGTCTCTCGTGTCTTTAAGTTCTTCCAATAACCAGGTATATGTCTCCTCCTTGTTGGGTTGTCTCAAAACATGTGAATTTATGATGAAAACATGTGTCATGTTTCTACCAGGGATTCGGTAGTGTTAATGCTTTTGCTTCTCTTGCATGTTTTCAGGAGACGGCAATTCCTTCGAAGAATTCCGGCAGCACTAAGACTTCTCATAACGGTGATGAGCCATAGAAAGAAGAAAGTTCGACAAGTGAGAGTGATTATTCTGACAGCAGCACTGGTTCTTTTTCGGGAAGTGGTTCGGTGAGTTTCGCGCTTCTTTTTCTTTATTCCTCCGCTTTTTTGAAAGATGTCTAACTCAAGTTTGCAGGAAGAATCCGGTTCGGAAGACGATTCTGGGGCGGAGCCCCATGTAAACTCGCCTTAGGTGACAGCGACCGTTACCGGTGACTTGGAGATGAAAGTTGGCCAATCGCTGGGCACAGACGTGGTTCAAATGGTGGATGATTCCCTGATGGTTTCTGTCGTAGACATGGAAAAAAACCCTTTGCAAGTCGCGGGTCCAGTTGCAGGTGCCATTTTCGATCCCCCGTACTTGGTTCCATACCTAGGTCATGTGCTGGTTGGCGGTTTCAGCGTGCTGGCTAAGTATGAGGCTTTGTACACCAGAATCAGGGAGAAGTATGGACATATGGCCACAACCAAGAAGATCACTAGTCGATTTACGCTGGTTAAGCGTATGGAATAGGCTTTATCTTCCATCGAGGACATGCGTGAGGTGACTGGCCACACCATTTCTGAAGACGGCATTGCCGATTAGGAGCACCATCGTGACGTGTGTGTAGAAAATAAATTCAATGCTTCGTGGTTTGTCGAAGGCCTTGCTGAGATCCAGAAGTTGAAAGATGCAGTATTAGAAAACCTTTCTGCAGAGGAGATTGCACGACAGGAGGTAGAACTCGAAAAGCTTTCCAAGATATTGACTATGAAGAGAGCGGGTCTTGAAGATGCAAAGTTAACTTTCTTCAAGAAAATAAGACCTCTGTTGGATGATTTTCCTTGAATGTTTCTCTGTTAAAATTTCATTTAGGTTCTTTATTTTTGAAAGACATACTGGATGTCCGGTTTAAAGTTCGACCAATTTTGATAGACAGCTGGTAGCTTTTAAGGATATTAGATTATTTCTGGGATGAATGGTTTTGATAATATAACTCTGATTATGCTTTGTGAAAGGAATATTGCTTTTATGAAAATGTATGCTAGCAATCGGCACAAGACACAATAGTATGACGGTTTTACTAAGAACCCAAAAACAGATCATATATCTTGCCCAGTCTAAACTTACTCACTTCATAGGTTTTTTTTTTCCTGCGAACACGCCCCTTTTCATGTAAAAGGCGACTTTGCTGGTAGCATCGCCAACAAGTACCCAATCGATGGTAGCATCTTCCGCGAGTCCCCAGTTTTTCTCGTGTGGTATTTTCGACTGGTAACCGGGTTGTCTGGTAGTTGAGTCGAATTGAGTCTCATTCCCCTACCATATTGACATATGGGTCGAAAAAATGAGATCGAAAGTATGACATTGTAACCGATAGATCAATCCTCCCACTGTGGTCGCCAATTATTTATGGGTAAAAATCGTTTCTGTCGATTTTGGTAAATTCGGTAGGTGAGTGAGAAACTGGTTTAAACCCTAAAAAAATGTGGTGCACGTGAGAAATTTCTATATTCGAGAGATCAATCTGTACAAGTCCGGCCTAAACCAAGAAATGGTCGTTCCAGACTTGCTTCGGTCACCAAGTAGAGGAGAAGGGTTAATTTGGGGAGGGAAGCAAAGAAAGGTGTTGAGACTAGAATAATTATGGAAAGTAGTGTCTCGACTTGTATCAGAAAGTGAAAGCTTCGGAATCTTGCAAGAGATGAAATCTTTTTGGAGAGCTTGCAAAGTTGCCTTTTCTGAGAGTGTTGTGTTTTTCTCCTGACCGAGACTTTTTTTTTGGTGGAAATAGGTAAGACCTATTTATACAAGTCGAGATTGAAATGTACCCTGGCCTCATGAAGGAAGAGAGTAAAGGGTGAAATAATGGGAGGAGGTGGTAACCGCATGGTGTTTATGGGTGAAACGTTTTCACCATTATTTCCTCATTTATTTTACCGCTTTATTCCTATTCACGCTTTCTTAAAGTGAGCGTAGTGTACGCTGCATGATGTGACTGCCAAACCAAGACCCTGGAAAGCATCCCCCAGTTTGTGTTGATGTATCGAGTGTTGGTTGCACCTTGAGTGAAAGTGGAGATGCAAGTGGTGCGTGTGGCATGTGCGGAATGCCTTTGTTATGGGTTGCACCTTGAGTACAAGCGGCAATGCCAGAGATTCTAGTGGCGCGTGTGGTATGTGCCAATGGTATGTGCAGAATTCCTTGGTGGTAGGTTACACGTTGAGTGCAAGTGGCAATGCCAGAGCTTCCAGTGGCGCGTGTGGCATGTGCCAATGGCATGTGCGAAACAAACAATGTCACCGAGTATCACTAGTCCAAAATCAGGTTTTTAGGAAACTTGGTGTTCGCGGAAAACAACAATTGTAGTTTGACGTTCAATATTGGAAAGTCCCGATGCGTCGAATAATTGGTATCTGTTATATAACAGTAGGAATCTGTCAGTTTATTTGGTTTATTTACTCTCGTTCCTAAGTTCCACCCCAGCAAATAAAAAGATAATCTTTCCCGATAATTTAAAAAATAAATAAAAAGAACGGGCCCTAGCTCAGCTGGTCATCCCCGTTCCCAGAAGTTTCATGCGTTCCAGGAGGTCCCAGGTTCAAGTCCCCAATGACGTAATATTGCAGGAATTAACATGGAAGGTAGTGTTAGTTTGCCCCCTTGTGAAACAATATCGCCCCCCCTCCCGCTTCGTCTCCCCTTGGCAAGGTTACCCATGAGGATCGCTGGTAGGATAGCACAGCAACCTGTTCAATTAATGTATTAGTATGTCGTTAGAGCCTAGCTTGTTAGGCTTCCAACTAGTTTCATGTAAAAAAAAAAAACCAACTAATTTTACAATTTATTTTATACCTTTGATGAAAATTATCCTACGGCTAACTCCAAATACCAAAACTCTTAAAACCTAAAAACTACTCGAGTCAAAGAAGGAAACATATTGAGGAATTAACCGCCTGTGAATTCTCCTCCATCATGGGTTTTATCAAAGATGAATCCTTCTTCTCATAACCTTTCTCTACTGAAATTTCATTTTCTCATATCATCGAATATATTGAAGTGAAGAAACCGCTGACTGATCGAGACGAGAAATCAGTAAGGGTTTTTGTGATTTTGATTGATATAATCATCTGATTCATCTTACTTTCCTATAAAATTCTAATTCAATTGAGGGTTTTCTAATATTAGATTTTCTTATTCTTTTTACTGATTCGAATTTGATAAAATCTTTTGTTGGTAGTATGAGATTTAGGGTTTTAAGTATTTTGGAATTTGATTTAATCATCTGATTCACCAAAATCAAGACTTTGGTGTGATACCCTTTCTTTTGTTTTAGATTTTTTTTTGTTGAAAATTTGTTGATTTCATAGGTGATAAGATCCCCTAAATCCACAATCTGAATTTTTCTTGCGTTTACTATAAATTGCACGGCTTTTCCTCTATGATTCATTTGTGTTTCTCTTTGAAAATACAATAGATTGGGGCCTCGGGGAGTTCATTTCTTAGTGTTTTGAATGTTGAGTAGCTAATTTATGTGGTGTTATGTACAGACGATTCCCAGTGAACTAACCTAGCTTTGCTTGTTGAAGCTCCAATATTTCACTGGATCTAATTATTTTCTGCAGGATCTGTTATGTCATTTGTGTGTCGTAAGGTATAATGTCTAGATTTATTACAGGATTAGTAGATGCACCAGCAGATGAATGCATCAGGGAGCATAGGAAAGGTCTTTTAACCTTTTGTCTAATGGTATTTACCCTGTCCCAATAGTACCAACAAGTCCGCAAAATAGTTTTCAATTTGTATTGACAGTACACCAGATTATATATAAACAATTTGTATGTGGTGTTCAGCTATCTTCGTTCATTGCCTCAATATATTTGTTGTAGCAAATTTGATACGTTAGCTTTCATATATCGCAGTAATATTGGTTGGAGCTTATGATGTTGTCATTAGAATAATAATCATGTTTTCTATTGTTATAGGAACAAGGCTAAAGAATATACTGAGGAACAAAGGCAAAAGAAAGCAAACACTGGCAGAATATGTTCATCTGTTGTGTATGAGTCTTATATAACCCCTTATGCATGTCGATTCATCTGTTTGTGTTTTTAATAATTGTTTCTTTGCTCTACTTTGTAGTGAATCATGGATGATAACTCATGTATCCAAGTAACGACTCTCACAACTTTGGATCAATACCGGATCACGATTTTGCTGGTTCCCAAGCCGAAGAGTATAATAATTTTCATTCTTCATCATAGAGTGAAAATGTAACAAACCAAAAAATCAACAACCGTAATTTAAATGATCTCATGCCAATGGAATATGATTGGTATTGCCAACCCATGGACACCGGGTCAGAGGAGTTTGCAACTAGACTAGGAATTATTATTAGGTCAGTAGTCCCCCCTGGGATCGAGACTTGGAAATTTCTAAGAATATGAAGGAAGAGATCTGGAATCTTATTAAGTAAGTGGATTTTTTTTTATCTTTACTAACTTTGTGCATTTTTTTTCTGTATGTGACTTACAATATATGACAAGTATCTGTGTAGTCTACTTTCAACATACCTGAAGCTGCTAAAAAGGATTTTGATGAAAGCAAACACATCATGGAAGTATAAAAACACCACCCTTTATGTTATCTATGATAAAGCTCTACGAAATGGAATTATTTTTGAATTGAGGAATAATGTGCCTGAAGTCATAAAAAAAAAGACTGGCCTGACTTTCTTGATGTTCATCTATCCAAGGAATTTAAAGAATCCAGGGAAAGAGGGAAGGTTGCAAGGTCCAATGTAAATGCAGCACATAGTACTGGTAGAGAAGGCATTCCAAGAGTGGCACATAAGATGGTACTACTTTATTCTATTACTTGTTTTTCTAATTACAATGATCCATGTGCTAGTGTTGGATGAAATTACTACCCATTATTAGTAGTCAACTAGCTTGTAATATGAAATTACTTGTTTTTGATGTTATCCCAACAGAAAAAAAGAGATCCCAAACAGTGAGGTGGACAGACTTGTATTCTATATGGCTACACATGTCTAAAAGGATATCCCAGATGATCCATTACATCCTAAACATGTTGCAGCAAAAAAGTAGCAAGTTTTATTAATTTCTTAAGCTTAACATATAATAAATTGGTCATATAATTTTAACTTATCAATGATACTCTATCATTGTGTAGAAAAAGGTTAGGAAAATATATGAACGCTATCCTAACTCACCAACAAAAAAGTATTTGGATTTTTATGTTTTTTCATCGGTTGGTGGAAGTAAAATTTACCATTAAATTCTTCATAAGCATTTCTATTTTGATTCCTTTTCTACCATCTTGTTTTGCTTAAATTATAATTGTTGTTCTGATATGTCTTTAGAAGTGATGGAAAGGGCTATGTACGTGGGATGGGTGGCAAGGTATCAAAGACTGAAATACTTGCTTCTGCAGCTTATAGGGAAGAATTGCGTATTGAGAAATTGTCTTCAAAGTCAGCTGAATACTTAAGAGGAAATATTTAATATTTTTTAAGGAAGGAAGGCAGGATAACAATAATTCTCAACCCTCAACTTATGCTCCACAAAAGGTATGGCATGCTTGTTATAATTGTCTTTTCCTGGTGATGTTTTACTAAGTACATAGCAGGTTTTTGATTCTTTTCATTGGCATGTATGATGATCCAGAGATCTTAATGACTATGGTATGACTTATGCATGATATGTATGATACACAAACTTGACCTTTTTGTTACATATTTTCAAATCATCCTGTCTGTTTGTTGACACAGCCTAAAAAAATCCATACTATTTTCTGGATATCAGTGTCCTGGATTTCTATGTTTTCTTTGTATAAATTTGGCTCCATATAATAATTTGGCCCCATACTACTGATGGAAAGAATCAAGCAACTGGATGCGTCTTGAGGAATTTAAGGAAGAAGGCAGTTGCACTTGGATGTGTTAATCTTAGTAACATCACCAAATGAAGAGAACTATGAGTCGTTATTGATGAAACTATCGGTGAACGTATGGAACTATGTATTGGAGATGGAAGACTTAGAGATATTGATCTTGGAGAGACGAATGAATGGCCAAAACAATATGTAACTCGGGAACTTGGATGTTAAATGACACTGTTTTTATTATTCTTTGTTGTTTTGAACATGAAGTAGCTTTTGTTGTTAAATTTAGAGATGTCTGGGGTTATTAACTGAATTCAAAGTTTATTTTAATTTGATGAGTTGCATTTTCTTACAAAATTCATTTGGTTGTTTGTCTGTGCTATTTATCTAACAACAACAAAAAAAAAAGTAAGAAAAAATAATTGTTTATAGACTGAATTAGATTCAGCTGAAACAGACTCGGGTGAATCGGATATGGCTGAATCTCTGGTTATAGAATTTTGACAATCATCTTCAGTAGTTAATTTTAGACAAAAGATATCTGTTGTTTATATTAAACAAATACGAACCGTCATATAATAAATAGTACACCAAAAATGGGACAGACTTTAGGACAGACGATATTAGTCCTATATCTCTATTTTCGACAGTTTTGGTGTGTCCTAAATTCCACGTTTTGGACTTGCAAATTAGGCTACCAGCCAGGGTTCTGGCATGTTCCAATGGCATCCGTGTCCATTAGGGTCACGGACTGGTAAGAAAATCTACCAGCGACGCGTGTTGGCATGTGCCAATGGCATGCTCGGCCATTAGGGCCACGACTTGGTAATAGAAGCTACCAGCGACGCGTGTTGGCATGCGTGGCAATTAGGGTCCCGACCTGGTAGGAAAAGCTATCAGCGATGCGTGTTGGCATGCGTGGCCATTAGGGTCACGTCCTGGTAAGAAATGCTACCAGCGAAGCGTGTTAGCATGTGCCAATGGCATGCGTGGACATTAGGGTCACGGCCTGGTAAGAAAAGATACCAGTGATGCATGTTGGCATGTGCCAATGGCATGCATGGACATTAGGGTCACGTCCTGTTAAGAAAAGATACCAGCGACGTTTGTTGGCATGTTCCAGTGGCATGCATGGCCATTAGGGTCACGGCCTGGTAAGAAAATCTACCAGCGATGCGTGTTGGCATGAGCCAATGACATGCGTGGCCAATTTGGCCTAGGTTGCACGGTTTGCAAGCCTAGGCATGGGCGCTATTTTGGCATGGAGCGGATAGGGCCAAGGTAAGGGTGCTTGGCTTGGAGTGGTGTGACTAGCGTAGCTAGGGCTAAGGGAAAGTGCGTTTGGCATGGCGCATCTAGCTTGGGATAGGTGTGGCTGGCATGATTTTTTGTTGGCACGGAGGTGGGGCTAGCATGTTTGGCATGATTTGGAATGTTTGGTATGACTATCATAGCTAGGCCCAAGGCAGAGTGCGTTTGGCATGGCGCGACTAGCTTGGGCTAGGTGTGGCTGTGATGATTTTCCATTGGTACGGAGGTGCGGCTAGCATGGTTGGAATGCTTTGGCGCGTTTGGTGTGGATGACATGATTTTCCGTTGGCACAGGGGTGCGGCTATCATGGTTGGCATGCTTTGGCGCGGTTGATGTGACTAGCATAGATAGGTCCAAGGCAGAGTGCATTTGGCATAGCGTAGAGAACTTGGGCTAGGTGTGGCTTGCATGATTTTCTATTGGCACAGGTGTGGCTAGCATGGTTGGCATGCTTTAGCGCGTTTGATGTGGCTGGCCTAATTTGCCGTTGGCACAGGGGTGCGGCTATCATGGTTGACATGCTTTGGCGCGATTGATGTGACTAGCATAGCTAGGGCCAAGGAAGAGTGCGTTTGGCATGGCGCAGCTAGCTTGGGCTAGGTGGGGATGGCATGACTTTCCATTGGCACAGAGGGGAATTAGGGTTTTACTCGTTGTAACCCTAATTTGAAAAAATTCCCCCATTAATTAATGACTACATGCATTAAATGTTCTAATAAATGTGTCACCGGTGACATTAGGTTATTCAGGATTTTATGATTTTATCCTTTGTCTAAAAACCACCATCAACACCTATGTATTGACTCTCGTGACTGATTACTTATGGTTTTCAGTCGCGTCGACTAACTTTCGCTCCCTGATATCTCACTCGTTATTAAACTGACTTGAACAAACTTTATATATTAAAAAAGTCTGCATCCTGCTTACTATAACTTCCGTTTACGAAGCTAAATATAGTTCTCTCTCTAGGATACCTCAACAAGTCTCTAATAAAGTGAATGTGTATGACATAGATGAGTGTTTAGTTCTGTTGGTGTATGAGAGGGGTACCGATTGTGTGCCTTGTGCACGTGTGAGTCTATGTGAGCTATAAGATAGAATGCCAGCCTGTAACAGAGTGTGTGAGATGTAATGCCATCCTGTAAGAGAGAAAGAGATAATGAAGCGAGTATATAACTCATCTCTTTATCTTCTATAATCAACCTTTGATAAATCAGAAACCAGTTTCTATTCAATCCATTCACAATGTAGACATTAGGATTTCACCATGGTATCAGATCTGAGAAATGAATTTCTCAGGGGTAAGATTCTAGGTCCTGTTATTCAATAATCTTCACCACCACCACCACCACCTCCACCATCATCATCAACATCAATTTCGTCTTCTGCTGCTGCAACAACCAGTTTTCATTTTCATTTCTTAAGCTTTTCGGATCTGCTTTCTGGTACGAATTTGATTTTCTTTTTACATTCAGTTTTTCATTATCGTCCGATTTAAGTTTCAATTTCGATTTCATTGCTTTTACTATTCCTGTCATCATGTAAGACTCAGGATCAGTTGAGAATTGATTTTATCTTTTCAGTTTGTTAGAGATAATGCCTCTCTTCATCATGTAAGACTGAGGATCAGCTCAGCATTGATTTTCCATTTTAAATTTTTTTTTTCAATTTAGTCGTTGTTTTCATCACAATAGTCTGAGGATCTGCTCAGCTCTTTGATATTTTAATTTTGATCTCAATCTTTCGTTTTCAACACAATTTCTCTGCGTTTCTGCTCAACAACCAAATTTTTCCTACAATTGTCCTTGCAGGATGTTTGTCTTTCCGATCATACAGGTGATTTTTTTTTTCTTTTTCACATTAGTTCGTCTTTTAAATCAATCCTTGATCTAATTAGGATTCATTCTTGGAATTCATTGTTTCCTTCTTGAATTCGTGGCAACACATTTGCGATTTGCGGTTCTCTCTTTGTGGCAACACTTTTGGATTTTATTTATTTTGTGTTTCCTTGGAGTTCTTGGTTCTCTCTTTGTGTTTCTTTCCTTTTGTAGTATACCAGCGAAAGAACTGCAGTTAATCTGATTTATCTAGTAAAAGTAGATTGAATCGTTTTATTCGGATCTGGTTGGTGCTACTACAAGCTAGCAGTGTTTCTACTGCTTATGGATCAGTTTCATTATTTTTTCTTACACGAATCTAGCTGTGTTTCTACGCCTGCAACAAAACTCTACTGTATGCAGTTAGTGAGTACTTCTCCCTTATCAAACTCTGCCTCCTACATTTCTTTGGTGTAAGAAGTTCTTCCAGCTTGTTATGTAGATAAATAAATAGCGCAGTGGATGTTGCTGCTTATTTACATCAATAACCGCAAGGATATAGTGATCTTGCTGGATTTTCATTTCTCCTAATTTGTTTAGTCTGTGACAATAAAACTAAGTACAGATGCTCAACTATTTATGCGGTGTTATGAACTCTTTCTGCTGTTGATAATTCAATTTACTAATGGTACTTGTATTACAAGAGAGTGTGAGTGGCTTGGCATCAGTAAGGTACACATATCTCAGTATTATAGGATACTTCTATGTTTTTGTCAATAAAACCAAGTGCAGATGTTGTTGCAAGGGACTGTGCGTATTTTGTTTTTTAGTAACACAACACCTGCTACTGTTACACTTCCCATTGGTATTGATATTCAAAGTCTTGTACATCTGAATAAAACCAAGAGCAGCTGCAGTTTTTCATCTGAATAGAGTGATGGGTGCAAAGTTCCAAGTTCTACAATTGATGGTATATATAACTCCTACTTCAGTTTTTCAGATTCCAGAGTTGAGCGTAGAGTGAATGTGTATGATATGCCAACTATTAAAGATACAATTCTGAATGTGCATATCGATTTGAGACGGTCATAGTGATTCCATTTTAATGAGTTGATTGCAGTTTTTACAAGAGATGTGGTTCAGCTTTGTTTCTTCTTCAGCTATTTTGCAACTGTTCTCACCTACCTCTCTTCCTTACATATTTCTGCTGCAGCAACTAAACCTATTTTTTGTGGTTTGACAACTACTTTGGACCTGCTATTGGTGCTCTCAGTGTTACTACTTTCATCTCAGGATGTGACTACCTTGCAAGAGATGTGGTTGTTTTACTTCTCATCCTCAACTTCATCTATTTTGTGAACACCATCTGTGGAGATGCTGCTGGAAAGTTCTGTTGTTGTTGGTATTTTCCACTCTACACCAACTTCCTTAGTGTATGAGATAGATGAGTGTTTAGTTCTGTTGGTGTATGCACTCTCAAGTTGTCTTCTTCAGACACCTTGAGATTGAGGGGGAATAATAGAGTGAATGTGTATTAGATATATGAGTGTTTAGTTCTGTTGGTGTATGAGAGGTGTACCGATTGTGTGCCTTGTGCACGTGTAAGTCTATGTGAGCTGTAAGATAGAATGACAGCCTGTAAGAGAGTGTGTGATCTATAATGCCATCCTGTAAGAGATAAAGAGAGAATGAGGCGAGTATATAACTCATCTCTTTATCTTCTGTAATCAACCTTTGATAAATCAGAAACCAGTTTCTATTCAATCCATTCACAATGTAGACATTAGGATTTCACCAGTCTCTACATACTGGTCAATAAACATAATCCCTCACATAAATTCATGATTTCTATTAATTAAGAACATGGTTGTTTCTTTCTATCTTTCGTATCAAACGCTATCGAAACATTAAAAACGCAATAGGAATAATCTTAAGAGATTACCATGATTATTTGAATATGTTCCTTCATCACCATATATCATTATTATTTCTATCATGAATAACTAGAACACTTGTTCTTTCTTTTCCCTCTAACTTATTCTCTAATTGGTGGTAATCTTAAACCTCCCTGTATATCTAGGTTTTGTAGATTTACTAATCTCTCTTTTACAAAACCATCTTACGATTATCATCTAATTCTTCTTCTCCTTTTCTCTCTAACTTCTCTTTTTAATTCTAGTGCATATTATTTTATGTACTAACAACTCATATTCTTATAATCTCTTTCTCTTGCACGCACCAAGTCTCTCTGATTTATTACTTAACCAACACCTCCTACTTCTCTTTATTTACCAACTAGGTGAAACAAGTTAGTAAAATAAAGAGATAACTCTTCGTCCATTGATTTCTTTTCTTTTTGTAAGGATTTATTACTTAATACCTACAATACTGCTAGGGGTAACCTTTTTACTAACCATAGGTCCTTCCAAATTTAAAGGTCTGGCCACATGCCAAGTGTCGTCAAGTCAAAGTTCAATACAGAGTCAACTCGAGTCATTGGTCATTGCAAGGTCAAAGGTCAAGACTAGTAACACTAAATTTGACTTCATCTTCTGAGTCTTATATCTTCTTTGTCAGACGTCCAATTGACGCCCTCTAATAGTCCATTATAGATAACATTTCGATATCTATCTAGTGATATTAATTACATGTCAAAATTATTATTACTATTTATCATAATTATTGTTGAAATTTTACTAATGGAGTCACTATTGACTAAATTGTCTCTTGACCAGTCTAATTGTGTTGACGTGCTTGCGGGTCTTTACAACTGGTATGCATACTTTCATGTATCTAGATTAACAACATTTTTATATCATACATTGTTCCATGCTATTTTCAAATGATTAAATCTTGAATCATAATTTAGGTTGTAAACAATAAATCGTCTAAACCAAATACATCAAGTATGAATAAATGTTCTTAAGCTTAGTCATATTTTTAGAACTTAATTCAAGAAAAATTTGGTTCGGAATTTTGGTAATGCATTTACTGTCTAATCTAGTCACGAGACAATGTCTCAAACATGAAAATGTGAAAATTTTAGAATAGGTGGCTCAGATGCGGGGATGTTGCATCTAGGATAGTGGATACCTAAACGCGTAGCACGCAGAAGTGGAAAGTCTGATGTAAGCTATACGATGGGCGGAGGAACTCAAACTTCAACAAGTATGTTTTGAGATTGATGCGCAAAATATGGCAGCAACAGCAAATGGAGACTATAAAAAAGTCAGATGGGAATCACAATCTCTCATTCTCGATGTTATTGGGTTTTTAAGCAAGCATCCATTATGGACTTTCAAATGTAGTAGGAAATTAAATAAACTAGTAGTTAAGCTGGCTAAACACTCTAGGAAATTTCATATCAGTAAAAACTAGGTACGGTGTCCACCAAATGGTATTGTCGAAGCATTGCATGCTGATATACAATCTGTAACAAGTTCTAGTATCTAATAACTTTTTTTATGGCATCCAAGAAAAAAGGTGGCTTAGTCTTCACTTACCTTTTGTTTTTGAAGTTCTCCAAAGCATTGATGTTCGCATTCAAATGCTTGAATGCAATCATATTCAATACTCAACTAGACACTTATATCCTAGTCCGAGACTTGACTAAATGTAGACTAGGAATCAAGATATAGTTTTGGCAACTAAATTTGACAACAAGTTTGAGATAGCAATACTTGTAAGTTCGACCGAGCAATGCTCTAACATGCACATCCTCATTACTCGACACTCATAGCCTAATTTGTTTTGGTGAACTTTAAGGAGTAAAAGGTTTCCCATCGATTTTATGGTTTGATATTATTCCATTCAGTTGTTCTTCATTGTTTTTTCTTTCAACTGTTGAGTGGTTCTTTGTTTTGAATCGGAGGGGAAAAATAATACTCGATCAGGTCTTGAATTGAAAAATGGTTTTGTGTGAGAATGTGGTGGAGACTTGAAATTGATTGATCCTTGGATATTGGTCTTTGGTACCATCCAATTTTATATTCCTTGTATTTGATAAAGACTCGCAGATTTATATTTGCTAGAGTAAAGATAAAATCAAGAGAAGAGACATTAACTCTTTGATATACTTTTATCTAGATTGAGTCTGACTGTCTAGTTTATTATCTAGAAAATATATTGGAGTTGTCCGTACAGATTGTTAATCGAAATATTGGGTGTGGTTGTTATACCCCGAATTTTCAGTTCATACGACCCAAAGTCGAAGACTTGATAAACAAATCTGTATCACACATAAAAGTCTATAGGATTGAATAAATCTGTCTCCCACAGAAATACCCAAGAGTTTTTGTTCCGTATTTTGGTAAATCCAGCATCACGATATTTCCTTTGAACACATTAGCAAGTTGTGGTAGATAGGATGTATTAGATGGACTACATGTAGTCTCACTCCAGATTTTTTTCATTATAGATAGATAGCGGGAGGGTGTTTTCTTTTATAAAGCATAGTGAAAGATATTTCTGTTGTTATTACTCTATCTAAATATAATAGATCAAAGCTCGAATGCTACTCCAACTCTTTAATGCTACACTAGATTTTGTGTCCGTCCTACGCACCGGGCGGACTCAAAAACCATCTATTTTTGATTTGGTGTGGCTCGGCTTCGCCTCGCCCCAATCACGATTTGGAATCTAAGAAAATTAATATCTGCATTGACGTGAAGACTAAGATGTCGACATCAATGGCTTAAGAATGTGTGCTGTTATGTGCTAAAAAATAGAGAAGAGATCACCATTAGAAACGAAAAAAAAAACTAAAAGGAGAAAGATTGAAATAAGTATAAAAGCTGTATGAGAATGTAATTTATAAAGCGATTATGATGTAAATATAAAAAAGAAAGAAAGAGATAGAGACGATGACTATGACGTAAACCCATGCCTCATAAACTCATAATCATCAAGAAAACCATCAGAGGTGCTACGAAGTTTATTTGTCTTGTATGGTAAAGAAAATAGAGCATCTATAATTTAAGACAATCTTTCGCATTGTTATCTTGCTGCATCCATGAGAACAGAAAAAAAAAAAAACTAAGATAACCAAAAATATATTAGGAAAATTTAGTTCATGATTAAAAAGAAAAAGAAACAAGGTCAAGATTAAAAAAGAAAAAAAAAACTTGGTATAAAAACCAATATATGGAAATTAATAAGATTGTTCAAAATATTTTTAAATAATGATTTTGTTATAAAAATACGGAAATTGGTAAAAGAATTTTTACGTTTATTTTTGTTATCTTTTTAGTTTAACGTTTTTTGGAATAAAATTAAAACATGGAAAAAATTTCAGTATAAAATCATTCTTTTATGGAAATTCGAATATTCTAAAATCTTTCTTTCCCTATTAATAAGATTTTGACGTAACGTCCCTGCTTGACGGTGTTACTTAACGTCCAGTTAAGTATTTGGTGTAAACCCGGTGTAATTTTTTAATTAGGTGTAAATCAACACATAATACCCACGTTTCTACTAACGGTTTTAGTATTTGGCCGTTAAAATCAGGGGCTCAGACCAATAACGTTCTATACTAAGGGGTGTTTTTAAAAAAAAAAAAACTTCGACCAATAACGTTACGATACTTGTCTTCTCCAGAATTGGTGTAGTTGAAAACTTTTTATCTAATTTAATTTGAGGTGGGTGTCATGCTCACCGTGCAACATGGGAGCTCATATGACTTAGCCTTTTAAAGGAGGAGTGATTGGTCAATAGTACCCCACTTGCTTAGCTGCATTTCGGAATAGCTTAACGTGGAACGTAAACCATTAAGGTCGGTCAATTTCAGAATATATATGAGTCGACAACTATTTATAGTATTATTTAACAACATATATATATAGGTGTCGACAACTATTTATAGAAAAATTTAACAACATATATAGGAATTAATACGGCCAAAAAAAAAAAAAAGAAGAAATTATTGGTATACAAAAGAGTAAACACAAACCCTAACACAGCAGCAGCAGCTATGTCAATATCAAGCCTTCCGGAAGAGATTCAAGAAAAGGTAATCCTCAAAATGCCACTGAAATCCATCTCTACATGTAAGTGTGTCTGCAAACTATGGTGTAATCTAATTTCGAGCCCTGAATTTATTAAATATCACCTTAAGCTTCCATTGTGCTTGAATATAAACCAGCTTACTAGTTTTATTGTCGTAAATAAATCATCTCTATGTTATGTCGAGTATGATTTTGAGAATGATGAACAATTTAGCCAGAAACCTACAAGAGAGTTATTCAACCTCGGCCGCCTTGGTTATTTCGAAGACGTAGGCGAAGAGAATATCGTTATAGTTGGTTCATGTAACGGTTTGGTTTGTTTAACAATCAAAATTGACAGGTCTCTGTGTGGTCATGTCTACATCTGTAATCCCATCACCCGGGAATGTGTAGAACTTCCTAGCCTCGTCCCGACGAACAAGGACTATAAAGATCATGGATATGTCTATATGTTATACGGATTTGGTTATCTTTCTTCAACTAACGAGTATAAGGTTGTTCGAATCAGCTATTCAGGAAATAAAATATATTCAGGAAAAGTAGAAGTATACACAATTGGTGCCGGAAGGGGGTGGAGATATAGAGGAGAAATCACAACTGAGCTATTACGTTGGTCATCTACCCAAGGTATCCTTGTCGACGGAGAACTTTTCTGGATTGATGAGTGTAGTAGAGGTCCCTTAATATCAGTCTTTGATTTAACGGATGAGAAATTATACATGCTTTCTGTACCACCTGCTTCGCCTTCCGACTGGGGAAATTATAAATTGGGGGTTTTGAGAGGACAATTGTGTTTTTTCCGGGCAACCACAAATGATAGTTCGGTCATATGGTTATTGGGAAAGAGGATAGATGATTCTGACGTGAAAGAACAAGATGGTAAAGACAAGCACTCCCCATGGATTTGGAGCAAAGAGTCGGGTAAATACGAGCACTCCCCGTGGATTTGGAGCAAAGGGCCAACAGTGACACTTGAACGCATACAAAGGTACCGACCCTTAACCATAAAAAAAAATGGGGATATATTATTGTTATTTAGAGAAAGGTGGAACCAACCCGAAATAAACAATGTCATCATTGGCTATGACCCAAAAACCTCAAATTCAAAAGAACTAGGAGATTTGGGCTTGCCTTTGCCAGGTTATGGTAAAGCTACAATTCACGTTAACAGCTATATTTCCTTGAAGTTACTTGGGGAACAAAATGTCTTTTCCCGGTTATGATCACAGGCATAGGGATTTATTTTCTAGGTTTTGAGATGTTGGAGAAGCTTAGAGTTTTGATAAATTTCTTTATATTTTAAGAAGAATAATTTTGCTAAAAAAACTATTATTTCATTAACCTTTTTGGATATATTTAAAATGTTACAACAATCTATTAGATTGGCTAGTGAAATCCTCCATTCTGCACCATTAGTTGTTATATCCATACGATACAAGTTGGTCCTTGTTGGCGATTGAGTATGGACTTCAGGTCTCTTTATATGTTCCGTTGGTCTGTGTTATGCGCTGCTGTGTGCTTGCTTTGGTTATACATATTACCTAAAAACTATAGGGTAAAACCCTAAAATCGTTTAGTATTATTAAACAACTTAAGATTTCATATTTTGTTTCACATGCATTTTTTTTTTCCTCGGCAAAGATTATATTGATTGAAAAGTGGTTCATAAGGTCACAAGAACTACTTAAGCAATGTTAACCACCAAAGGTATACATCACTGAAACCAACACGGCAACACAGATACTAAGATGAATCATCTTCAATCAATGCCAATGTTTACAGACGCACTTTTGTAAGTGATTTCAACGGGAATCTGCTAACTATCTCAATAGCTAAGGTATCGTAATCAAGAGAAAGAATACCAACACGATTGTAACGTTAGCCTCACCTGTACAACTACTACCAATTACTCTACCATCTCTGATGTTCATTGCTATTCCGTTGAATCATAAATAAGTAATAGAATTCTGAATGCGAGATAAATCACAGAGATTTAAATGTAATTAAAGTGATGGGATTATTAAGATGCTGGCATGCTGCATACCATAAAGAGTAAAAGTTAGTAGCCAGGAACGGGAACGAGGTCGGGAGCGGGAGCGAGGACGGAAGCGGGGATCGTATAATTTTCAAGAAGCGAGTTGGGAGCGTGAATTATAATTTTCCAGAAATATTAGTTATATTACCAATTTTCTGATTTTGTAATCAAGAAATAAGAGAAGTACATAAAATATTTAGAAAATCGTACTTTCGTGCAGGAATATATCTCATTCATTGACCCTTTTTGCTTCTTGTGTTTGTTACGAGCACTCTGAACTCGCATTGAGCTAGCATATACTCAGGTTTGTAAAACAGTTCAAAGTGGCACAACCACTACTTTCTTTCGAGTCATACGAGTCTTTTTCAAAGACTCCTTTACTTGTTCATCAAACGTTATTCACTAAACTTATTTGATAACCAACCACCGGTAGTTAGCCTGTATGTATATGGAGAGATAACGACACAAGGGCTCTTTTTTGCATGTGCTTCTGGTTTTGTTCCTGTCTTTGTAAATTCTCTCTTAATACTACAGAAATGTAAGGACTACATCATGTGTAATATGTTGAACCCCTTGACGATCATTGGATTACCCACCTTACCGTAGCTCTCGAAACAAAAACCCCTTGCTAAAAAAAAATGAAAAAAAAAAGACAAACTAAAAACAAATCCGTTTTCATACAAACCAAAGAGAAACCACCCTTCCATTTCTCTCTTACTGCTAGTACTACTAGTACTCAGCCTGCAATCCAACAACCTTCTACTTCTTGTTCTTCAATTAGACTTTAGGAATGTAAAACTACCTACTTTTTCTGATGAAAACTCAACATGATACATCAATGGAGTCTAAAAAACCCTTAAGTAACAAACACCAGAAGCAAAAAAGGATAAATATTAATCACATTTCTTTAGTTTCTAGGTCTAAAGTTGGAAATAGGTGAGATTTAAGTTTCACACGGTTCTGAATGTTGGGAACGCGTTTTTTGCATGCTAGGAGCGCGCTCCTAACACGGATCTCACTTGGGAATGCGGAACCGCGGATCTCATGGAGATACCAGATAGCCTTTGACGTTCCTGACTACTAAAAAGTAAAACTGATGCTCCCACTTCAAGTTAAGGAAAGATATTCCAGTTCAAGTTGATTGAAAGATCCTAATCCTATTAGAACTCGGAGGGATGACGGACGCAATCTGATGTGTAACTTGAACTATATCATGATGATTCTCCGGACAACAACCCAAAACGTAGCCTGGTCAACTTTTTATGTTCGACAAAAAAAAAGACCAGTTCATTAAAGCTTCTGATGCAACTTCAAATGGTTGGTGTTTATCTTCAATCAAGCTCCAAGTGAAAGGACCAGTTCCTTCTTCTCCTTTTTTGGTATCAATAAATTTTAAATCCCAACCTTTTGATGCTGTCATTTCTAAGGCATTAATAAAATCTAATACGATAGAGTCGGATCATTACAGATCAAAGGTTTTCATTAAGGCATCTTTGAAGGAAAACACAAATGTTTTGTTTAGTTCTTCATCTGATGAAGATTCTGATGATGCCGTGTCTAGCAACTCGGACTCGGATGGGGTTTTAGAACTGCCTCATAACTCGGATGGACAAACTCAGGAATATGGTGTTGGCTTTCCATTGGAAGAGCATCGTACGAGGTCTGCAGAACACGTGAATGATGTGTTGCGCTAAAACCCTGCGGAAGCGATTTGGACAGCTACACAATGGTACTCTAAATATTGCAAAGAACACAAACTAGAAAATAAAAGAGACGAGAATTTAACGAGGTTGAATCCTCAGGAAAAATAAGTGATTTATATATTATCGTTTAGGAGAAAACTTATAAACCCTAAGAGAGAATGAAGAAATTTTGGTGTGTTTTCTCTAGGTTCTCTACTAGACTATTTATATACACATAGGTAGGGTTAGGGTTTCATAACTTAGCTAATAAGTCCCTAAACTTTAGGATTAAGTTCTATTACTTCTATTACTCTACTAAAAAACTTCAGCTGCGGTCGGGAGGAATCTTGGCCGTTAAATAAGTTAAAAGCCCAAAATGTAAGTTTCATTTTTGCTGCTGAGATTTTTTTTTCCCTTTTTTTTTGTCTAAACATGCGGTTATTCTGCATCCATACGTACAATCCGCTGATCAGCAGAGGTCAAATCCGCGGGTGATTGGGCCGGTAACGATTCAATTTTACAAATCTGCAACTTTGACGGTTTGGTTGCGGGTGATTCCTAATCCGCAACCGTCCGTCCGTTGCACACCCCTACATATAACAAATACTTGTTACAATTATAAATATTACATATTGTTTTCTAACAACTATAAGTATCACTGACTATCCATCTGTTATCGATTTTGGAATATTGTACGCCAAATTGAGAGTCTACAACTCAAAATCTAGCCTAATAATCTGGAAAAAAAGTCCATGACCTTCGGCCGCCAAGCGAATCCAAGTTATCGCTTTAATAGTATATAAACTTGACTCCCAAACTAATATTTTTCCTCTGTTCTGGACTTGATAGCACATAAAAAGACCTCAAAATTTAAATTCGCTTAGGGAACCCCGAAACTGTAAGACGAATAACAATAACTTGAGTTCGAAATTCATTAATATCAAATTCTTTATCAATCAAGTAAACAAAATACACAACTTGTATATTAGTGAAGTTAACTTTAAGAACTAGATCACCGTTCGGTACGGTTTTACTTTTACCCTTAGAACAGGGCCAGAACTTGAATCAATCATAGTCGTGGACTTGTGTCTATTTAATCCTATCCACCCATTGGAAGTATAAAAATCCCTAAACCTAAAAATAACTATCAGATTCGTATCTTATCTCTTCAACAGCTACCGCTGCAGTCTCAAGAAATGGATTCTTCAAGAATTTGTTTGATCATGAAAATGAAAATCAAACCCAAGCCATGGTTTTGTCTTGTTGATTAAATCATACAGCATAATGATCTCTCCTCTCAAATATTTCACATGATTAGCTTGTTCATCTTTTCAACTTCAATACTAGATGCTAGTTTCAATGGCTCGAAGTGCAACACATACAGGTTTGTTCTTTATTTTTTCTCAATTTTTTCTATTTTATGTCAAAGACCAGTTAGATAAGAAAAAGTCTATTGTTTTTGTGACACCTCACAAAAATTATAGAGATGCATGTGATGATGGCAACGATGAGGAATTCAGTACAATTTTTTTTTCAGGGAATGATAATATCTTGCCACCTGTAGATCCACAAGACTTGGGTAAAGAATCCCGAAATGATTACTTCCGAACTGACTGTCGGGTTTTACTTATACGCAAGCCAAAATGACACATTCCACCTGCAATCGTAGTTTTGGAGTGACTTGCTCCAATATCAATTTGATGTAATATTTATGTTTTTTTTCTTTTGGAGAGAGGTAGATAAAAAATATTGGTTGTAGATCTAAATTTTTTCATTAAATATATTGGATAAAAATATACAAGCTTTTGTGAATTGATTAGTTGAACAAGTTTGGTTGGTCTCACAGATGGCTCCTGTCATTTGCAGTCCCTTCTAGATTTGTATGAAAAGTTTAAGATATGGTTTCCCATTTTGTATTTTGGCGTGGTTATCAATAATGTATATCGGGAATTCTAGGAAAAAGTAACACAATAGAACTCCACTATACACGGCTTCACCCGCTGTATTGCAATTCCCTTGGAAGCCATATCACTTGTAATGTATCATTCTATACACCAGAGCTTGAGGTTTCTATATTGCAGTGAACAAGCATAAACATTATCTCAGCATATGTTGCTTGAAAATTAAGCATACTAGGAGCATTAGGCCTAGAAAAGACTCAGTAACAATCATGGCTAGTACTTTAAAAGTTAAAATTCAATCTCATGTGACTAATGGATCTCACGCTATAGTCACAATTTTTTTTTCGTGTAGCCATATCATAATCCTCCCAAAAAAAAAATGGTGTAACCATATGTCAATCTTTTGTCATGTTTGATAAAATGTGACAATTCCTTAGTATATGCGTGTCTAATAAATCAGATATTATGGACACATAAACAAACCAATGTGGCTAAATAAATCCTCTTTCCGCCACGGATTAATAGGTGTGTCTATTGCCATCCTTCACTTTCGACACATACAAAATTATTTAATGTGGCCATATACGCATTTATGGCTACATGTGATGGGATTAGACTGAAAACTGTGACCAAACGATATCCTATGGCTACAGTCGATGGGTTTAGGATTAAATCTATGACTAAATGGTGCACTATGGCTACATGTTAATACAAAATGTGGCTATAGTTATACTGATGACCAATAGCCACACAAATAACCCGAAACGTGGCTGGGCTGTAAACCAAAAAACGTGGCCTATGTGAAGGTTTGTACTAGTGCGATTTGATGATTGCTTGCAATTCTTACTTAGTTCCGTTCCTATTTCTGTTCTATGTTGGAAAAACCCTATTAATCAAGTGTTTAGAGGATCACTTTAGCAGGAGAAATGTGGCAGGACCCAATAGATGTTTTCTGTTAGGTGACAAGAAACGGATACAGTTTGTGGAGTGTCCCAATAATGTCAATGGCATGATTGATGCTGCAAAGTATGCCGATGCTGTGATGTTCCTCATTGATGCGGGTTATGGGTTTGAAATGGTATGTCTCTAGCTTCTTCTGCAGTTGACCGTTACTTTGTTCCTTATTCCCTTAACGTTTTGTGATGTACAAATGTAGGAAGCTGCTTATTAATATGCTTTTCTTGATTTCAGGAAACATTCGAGTTCCTCGAACTCTTTAAAGTTCACGGCTTGCCCAAGGTTATGGGGGTGCTTACATATCTTGATAGCTTCAAGGATGAAGGTGTGCTAGCAAAGACTCGGCAAAACCTCTTGGACCAGTTCCAGACTAACATACACAATGGAGCGAAAGTGTTCTGCTTATCCGGTCGTCATAATGCCATGTAAGTTTCGTCTTCCTATCTTGTTAGTTTTCCTCTTCAATGGTCAAGACAATTTGTAACCCTAGGGACTCACCCGAAGGAGAAAAACAGTGCATTATAGGAAAGTCAATCAACACGTCCTCTTACTCAGCTGATGGTGGTTAACAGGTATTTGGAGCACGAAATTAGCGAGCTGGCAAGCTTCATATCCACAATGGAATTCCATCCTTTGTCATGGCGAGCTGCACGTCCTTATATGCTGGTAGATCTTTTTGAAGATGTCACTCCTCTTGAGAAAGTGCAAATGGATAAAGAATGCCCAAGAGACATTATGTTGGAAGGATACCTTCGAGGATGTGACATCGAGAATGGATCTAAGGTACTTCTTTTTCAGCCAGGTTGCCTGTCGAGTGACTTGTTTGTTATTCCATCACTTCCAGAAAGTAGAAACTGCTTCTGTGTATATAAATTTTTGGTTCGTCTTAGCGTACTCCTGCTTGAACTATTGGCTCCTAGTTCCGCGTGATATGTTCTTTTTCTCAAACGTTTCTCTATCTAATGTACTATATCTGTCTTCATATTTAGCGTGTAGTTGCTTATTTTTTCCTTCCACGTACGAACTGACTTAATGTTTATTATGTCAGGTGCATATTGCTGGTGTTGGTGATATCCCTTTAGCCAGCGTTACAAGCTTAACTGATCCTTTCCCATTGCCGTCTGTTGATACCAATAATCTGAAGGTACCCACTGTTATTATTCTAGATTTCAACCTTTGCTTGTAATAAAATTATTCTTCATACCTAATTTCTAATCTTTAGAAAGGCGACTGATAATCTTCATGTTTTTTTTTTTTGGTGGGATCAATACTGCATTTTGTAAAAAGGTAGTTCACCTGGAATTTGGGGCCCTTTATGGCTATACTTCATGCTCTTGTGATTCCTTGTATTTGTTCAAATTATCCAGTCTTTGGTTCTCTAGTTACTCATCCTCTTTTTCCCCTGTTTAACTACTTTTATTTGGAAGCAGACGAACACAGACGAGGTCAGCGATTTTGACGAGCTTTCTAACATGGAGATCGAGTGCTTCAGAGCAGGGACTTATGTAAGGTTTGAGTTTAATGACGTTCCATTTGAGATGGTTAAAAATCACGATCCCTGTCAGCCTATTCTTGTTGGAGGCATTGAGGAAGCAAAACTTGGATATATGCAGGTTATTATACTTCAATATTTGATTGTAAAGTATGTTTGAGACACTTAATGTCTGTTCACTACTGTAAGCCCGTATGAATACTGTTTTCTCTTCTAGGTGAAACTTGAGCCACATAGTTGGCATATGAAGTTATTGAAGTCAAAGGACCCTATCATTATTTCAGTTAGTTGGAGGCGGTACCAGACAAGGCCTATTTATACGCTGGAAGATTTCCATGGCAGAAATCGAGTGCTCAAATACACCCTGGAAGACATGCCCTGTCTTGCAACGTTTTGGGGCCCTCTTGCACCTGCCGGTACTGAACTTGCTGTTGTACAAAGTCTGGCAGATAACAAGGTCTGATGTATTTTTATTTTTTTAAGTTAATAATCCATATAATTCGATTTTGGTTAACGTAAAAAGTGTGGTAATTATCTTATATTTCTTGATATGAATGTTATCGTTCTATTATTCCTTGGATTTTTATTTAATTTGCTGAGTACATTGTAATTGGATTTCCAGGCCGCATTTCGGATTTTAGCAAAGGCTCCTGTTCTTGAATTTAACCATGACATAAAGATATTGAAGAAGTGCAAGCGGATTTTTTTTTTTGTTTAATCCAAGATTTCATTAAAAAAACAACCACATTACAAAATTAAAAAGAAGCAAGAAAAGGGGTCACAAGAAACCCCTAAACTTGCTACTTAGTTGAAACGGAAATACGAAACATTTGGATGTTCAACCGAAATTAAAAAATCTGGTCTCCCATTATAATGTCTACTTTCCTGAAAATTCATAGTAGTACCTCTTTTTTCCATTTTATCAGCCGCCAAGTTTACTTCTCTATAAGAGTGAAGAAATCGAATACTCTCATAATTAGCCGACACTTCACTCCATCTCTGCAAAACAAACCACGGTAGTTCCTCTGAAGAGAATTCCATGACCGCACTCACCGAGTCAGACCGAATACAAACTTTTAGATACCCCATTGAATAGCCCATTCAAGCCCAATAATTATACTAAGAATTTCTGCCAAGTAGTTGGAGGTGACACCTAAACCCATACTCAATGCTCACACCACATTTGCCTCATGGTCCCTAGCAACTACCCCTACACCAGCAACACCCGGATTCCCACGCGTAGCACCGTCACAGCATAACAGAAGCTCACCCAGGTCTGGAGTGTCCCACCTGCACTCCACCGGCACAGTAGACTTGACTTCTCTGTGTGCTACCTTAAAATAATCTAACACCTTCAAGTCTTCCACCTAATTATGCATGTACCCCTTTAGTCTCCTAGAGAAATCCATCACCTGATTGAAAAATGACTTTTGGAAAAAACTCCAACAAGGCTTTTTGTTTTCATAGACAAACCTGTTGCGGGTCATCCACAGCTCTGCCCTGGTTACCAAAATAGTAATCAACCACAGATTCTTAACGATGTTGCTTCTTCCTCGAGCTTCTTTGTAAGCAGAGCACAAATTTAGGCTGGAATGGATTCCAAACAGATTATACAGCCAACGCCACGCCTTAACAGCAAAATCACAATGCCACAACAAATGTTCCAACGTTTCTTCCTCTGCATTACACAAACAACATTTATTCACCACCTGGATTTTGAATCGTATTTTAACCTTGTCCAAAGTTGCACAAGCTCCTCGAATGATCTTCCAATTTCTAGCCGCCAACATAGGGTGAACCTCAGGTCTTCATAACAAAGTAGCTTCTTCAAAATTCTCGTACTTCATGCGGATCAGCGATTTCGCAGAACTGACAGAAAATCTTCCCTTGTCATTTGGTTTCCAGACCCTTCGATCTTCCCCAATCAGTGGCCTAGGCAGATCATCGTCAACAAAACCTGCAGCTAACAACGTATTTATGCATAGATCAGTCAAGTTCCAGTTCCCTTCGAAAAGCATATCACCCACCATAATAGTATTATCCAGGTCATAGTCTTCCAAAAGAACAGGGATAGGGACCTCTCCCAACCAAACATCATAGTATAGCGATGTATTATGGCCATCTCCTATAAGAACTCTACAATTATCTTCCACCACTGAGTAAACCCATTTAATACCCGGGAGAACATAATATTTGACATAGTGAACCAAATTACCATTTCTCATAAAAAAAATTGCACGGAGAAATCGAGCCCAAACCTTATTAGAGTTACGAATTTTCCACCACAGACTCATGAGAAGCGCCTTATTCATAAT
The DNA here is from genome assembly GCA_023529315.1 of Papaver bracteatum. Taxonomy (NCBI): domain Eukaryota; kingdom Viridiplantae; phylum Streptophyta; class Magnoliopsida; order Ranunculales; family Papaveraceae; genus Papaver; species Papaver bracteatum. The sequence continues at coordinate 2,861,932 of JAJJWX010003506.1, forward strand.
GCTCAACTGAGCTATACCCAAACCCCCTTCGTTGTAAGGAGCACAGATCTTGTCATAAGCCACAACAAAGGACCTACTCACTTTAGAATCACCGGACCAAAGAAAGTTTCGGATAGCCACCTCGCACTCATGAACAAATTTCCTAGGACATTTATAAACCGCCATATTATGAATCGAGTAACTAGCAATTATAGACTTCACTAACACCACTCTATCTTGAAAAGACAGCATCCTATCCTTCCAAACTGAAAGTTGTTCCTTAATATGCTCAACGATATTTGCTACATGGTGATATCTAACAGCACCTGGAATAACCTTAACTCCTAAGTATGTATCCGGGAAACCATCTATAGGCATGCCCAGAAAACCTGAGATCGTAGATCTCCTACCCAAAGAGCCACCACCATAATAAAGTTTACTCTTTTCACGATTCACTATTTGACCCGAAGCTGTTTTATATAAACCCAGAAGCTCAACCAAATTCCTCAAACTCTTCATATTTCCTTTGCAAAAAATCATAATGTCGTCAGCGAAAAAAAGGTGAGTAGGAGTAATACCTTTTCTTTTAACCATATACGTCATCTTGCCTTGTCGAAATAGCTTCGTGATATTCCTGCTTAAAACATCCTCAATCAACACAAAGATAAGAGGCGACAAAGGGTCACCTTGACAAAGTCCCCTATCAATACTGAAGAAGCCTTCTGGACTGCCATTTACAAGAACCAAAATTTTTGCAGACTTTAGAATTTGGAGAATCCAGTTGCACCAACTCTCAGAAAAGCCGTATCTACGAAAAACATCCAAAACAAAAGCACAACTGACAGTGTCGAAAGCCTGAGTTATATCGAGCTTTAATCCAACATTACCATATTTTCGCTTAATCTGCGTTTCATTCACCATCTCTGAATCTAAACTAATATTTTCATGAATATTTCTCCCCTTCATAAACGCAACCTGCTCCTCTGAAACCAACTTATCAAGAACAGTTCCCAGCCTCGTCGCTAAGATCTTAGTGAAAATCTTGAAAAAGAAGTTACTAAGACCAATCGGCCTAAAGTTTTTAAGAGAAGTAGCACCCTTCTCTTTCGGCAAAAGCATGATAAGGCTAGAATTCACACCATGGGGAATTAACTTGTTAGACCAACAATAGAGAATAGCACTTACCAAATCGTCCTTGATAATCTCCCAAAAGTGCCTATAGAAGAAGCCTGCAAACCCGTCCGGGCCCGGCGCACTATCCGCTCCCAAATCGAAAACCGCAGATCGGATCTCATCAAAGGAGGGCAACTGATCCATTCTATCACTTTCCTCCTGATCAATGCAGGAATGATCTATATTAAAAAGCTCCTCCACCAGGACCGAATCATCGCCATTGAACTTCTCTTCAAAATACTTAACAGTAAAATTCCGAATTTGGTCCCCATCAGAAATTGTGTTTCCCATATCATCAACCAATTCTAAAATAGTATTCCCACTTATACGTATACGAATCGAGTTATGGAAGAAACTTGAATTACTCGCCCCTTCTAATAACCAACCATTTCTTGATTTTTGTTTCAACATAATTACCTATCGCATTCTAATATCATTGACTTCCACCGCCACACTCCTCATCGCCGCCAACCTGACAACGTCCGAAGGGTCTTCATCAGATAAACGCATTGCACTTTCGAGTCTAAGCTGAGCTCTTTTCAGCGTAACATTAACATCTCCAAAAACTTCCCAATTCCACAACTTCATTTCCGCTTTAAGCCTCTTTAGCTTTTGAGGAAAAATAAAACCCGGAGAACCAAAAAAAGGACCCTTCCAACTTTCTTCCACCATGCGCATAAAATCGTTGTGCCCAAACCACATTTTCTGAACTCGAAAAGGCGATCTTCTTGGTCTCACGTTAGTAAACGAGAAGCCAATAAGGGGCGAATGGTCTGAAACTTCCCTCGTAAGAGCTTTACACCGCCAATTCTCAAAATGATTTAACCAATGCTCATTAATCAACGCCCTGTCCAGCCTACTAATAATTCTGTGAATTCCGCTTACCTGTTCGACCACGTAAACTTACAACCAAAAAATTCCGCTTCAAAAAGGCCGTTATCATCCAAACAATCACTAAACTCATTCACCACCGTAGTACGAGGAGTGGAACCACCTTTTTTTTTTCATTACGAAGCACACAATTAAAGTCTCCCAACGCCAGACAAGGCACCTGTTTGTCGCCCAAGTCCAACTGACTCCAGAGATTCCTCCTAGTAGCTTGCACTGAGCTAGCATGCACAATAGAAATATTAACACCCTCAACGGCAATAGTAATTGCATGTCTCGAACAGTTCACCACAACCGGGTCAGCAACCCTTAAAGACCACATCACCCACAAATTACCAGTAACAGAATCAGTAGTGTTGTGAATAATTGAACTATTAAAACCATGAATACCAAAACCACGCACAGACCTTGAAAGAAATGACACTCTTGGCTCCGCAATGCCAATTATATCAGGATTATACTCTTTAACTAATTCTCTAAGCTTAGCTTGTGCTTCATCCCGCACAATCCCATTAATATTTCAAAAGAGAACTCTCATTTTGGAACCATTTTAGGATTGGTATTTATCTTAACTCGCTGCATCAATCTTTGTGGATCAGATTTCTGCCCTCCGTTTGTAGCTTTAATTTTCAACCCAACCGTAGCTTTTTCCGTTAGACCAGGGTTTCCTGGAGTACGATTTGTACCTGAAGCTCTAGCCAAAATAACCGTTGTCCCAGAACCCACACCAGGATTCTGATCAAACAAAGGATCTGTTTCCTCACTCATAGTCTCATGTATGTAGGTTGCCACAGTAACTGTGTTATCTTCATTCAAACCTAGTTCAGCATTCAGGGCGTCAAACTGATTATGCGAAACCAGGTTTTCCAGTGCGAACACGTCGTCGGTTAAAGGAGTATCAAATATCAACTGCACCTCCCCTATTGTCGTGTTATGTATAACAAATTCCGCCTCCGCCTTCTGTCTAATTTTTGCCAACTCGCCATAGGCAGAGATAAAGATAGCTTCAGTCTTAGATAACTCTTCCCTCAAAGTAGTCACCGTACCCTTGACGCTCCCCATCTTCTTCTCCCCTCCTACATTGCTCGACGTAGCTTGATTTCCATGTTGGATAATTTTTCCAATCTCAGGCACCACCGGGATTACTGGAGCCAATTTTCCTTTCTTACGGTGCGTATTTTGCCATTCATTCCCATCCCCAGCTTTGTTATTACCTTGACTAATGTTGTTGTGTTCTTCTTTTGCACTCTCAGAAACCTTCTGTTGCACAATATGTTTTTTCCTACATTCAGAGTCAACATGTCCAATGATCTTGCATTTATAACAGAACTTAGGTCTTTTCTGTATTTCTATTGGTTGCCAGAAGCCACTACCATCAACAGAAATGTGAATGCCATCCGTATCTAATTCCGCAAAGTTGATATCAATGAGAACTGAAGCATAGTACCCGTATTCATGGTCCAAAGTACGCATGTCAACCACTATTGGAGTACCCAGGGATTTACCACAAGCCAACAACGTTTTCTCAATCCAATATTCCACCGGCAAGCCTGGGAACTTTACCCATACTGAAGCTTTAGAAGTATTATGCTTATCAGCATCAAACCCTGGAAACCATTCCATTAAATTCAACTTTTGTTTCTCAAACATCCATGCCTCCACATTTAGAATCCTTTCTCTATCCTCCATAGATCGCAACTTGATGATAAAGAAGCCTCTATTCATTGGGATGAATTGAACCCTTCCATGTCCTAGTTTCCATTGTTGTTCCAAACTATTCTTCACCTCTTGAAATTTGACACCCTTGAAGTCCAGTCTTCCTATGAGACTGAATTTCCAAATATTACATCCCTCCTCCAAAAAGGAAGCCGATAGTTCAACCGCAGGTTTTCCTTCTTTGAGAGAAGGGTTTGGCAGTGAATTCAAATCTAAGGCCGTAGTAGGTAGCTGTTTTCTTCCTAACACTTTTTCTGCATAAGTTAACACCCTCATTTGGGAAGGATCCGAAGCACTCCCCATTACAAGTCTGATCAAATTAAACTAAAGAGCCTGAATTTCTAAATACAAGAATTCAGTAAACTAAAACTAAAATTTAGTCCACCATTGAAAACACCGAAAATATATGATCGAATAACTATATTTACTAATGATCCCCAATTGCGGATCTATATAAAGAAGAATCAAATCCAAAAAAAATGAAGAACCTGTTGATTTGAAGATCGATTTTGGACCGAGTTGATCGCCTTTTTAACCGATTCGCTCTTCACTTTTCACCTAACAAATGACCGAGTTGATCGCCTTTTTTCGCCGATTCTCACACTCTCTCTCCTTTCTCGCGAACAGAAGTGCAAGCGGATAGGAACTCCATATAAGATATTCAAGAAAACTGCTCTTATAAAGGATATGTTCACATCGGATCTCGAAATTGCTAATTTCAAGAATGCAAAAATTCAGACTGCACGGGGTAGTGTGCCAAGTGTTCGTATTTATGTTCTCTAATGTGCATCTAAATTGTGTTTACTGTTAAGCTAGCGAAATTTATGAACCCACGAAATTCCTTTGACTATTTCTCTGTGGTCTACAGTAGTTTGTTCACATAGTTCTGCTTTAGAGTTCCAGACCTTCATTAATGTGTTAAAAATAACCAATAACTCTTTCCCTGAGTGAATGTCTAAACCTCCAAACTATATGCACTTATTTTGGATGCAGCAATTTTATTGCTAGTTTTGTGTTTCTGATTGTATTCTTTAACGGGCAGCCTGCAGGGAAAAGTCTTACTCATGGACTAGGAGGGATTGCAAAATGCACATTTAAACGTAAAGTTCGCAAGCATGATACCGTTTTCATGCATGTATATGAACAAGTTGAGGTTCCTCGTTTATTCAACCCCCTAATGAGAGGTCCAGAACCACCCGATCAACCGTATTTGGCATGGTGTGGTTGATACTTATGAGCTTACTCGAGCTAGTGATCTCTGTGTGCCTGCTAACTTGGAATCTTACTACAAGGTTTTTGTTTACCGTGGATTATGAAGTTAACGGCTTTAAATATCTAATTGTGATTTTTTATTATTATTTTTTTTAATTTTATTACATGAAACTAGTTGGAAGCCTAACAAGCTAGGCTCCAACGACATACTACTCCATTAATTGAACAAAGTTGTCGTGCTAACCTACCAATTCACTTTAGTGGTTGTTCCACTTCTTAGTGGTAGTTCCACTTCTTAGTGGTTGTTCCACTTCTCTTAGTGGTTGTTCCACTTCTCTTAGGTATCAAGGCACATTACACTACAAATCTCCACCTTGACTTGAATACCATCACCACTTATCATCATCGTTTTTCATTTTCACCCTGTGGGCTCTCAACACTGTTGATACTCAACCAAGTCCAAGGTTGCTTGAACTTGATACTTGAACCAAGCCGTCAACATGTCCTATAGGTTATCCGTAGGAATCTTTAGATCGCTTATCCTACCTTCTTCAATCGCATCCTTGATAAAATGATACCCGACATCGATGTGCTTCGTTCTCTCATGATACATCTCGTTTCTTGGTCAAGTGAATGGCACTTTGACCGTCCTGAGAACAAAGTTGCATTTCTTGCTTGGAAACCTAAATCACCAACCAAACCCATCAACCATATACCTTCCTTCATCGTTCTCGTTGACGCAACGTACTCGCCTCTTCGCCAGACAATGCAACCGTGTTTCGCAAAACCGACCTCCAACCGATAGTACTTCCACACAATGTAAAAGTATAACCTTCAATGACCTTTCTTCTATCAAGATCACCTGCATAATCGTAATCAACATAACCCACAACATTTGTCGAATCACCATAGTGTTTATCAAACACTAAACCAACATCACATACATTTTAGATACTTTAATCCACTTACAATTTTGCCAATGAGCCTTCCCGGACTTCCCATGTATCTACTTACCACACTCCATTTTGTGCGATATCCGCCTCAGGTAAAACCATAGCATACATGATGCTACCAATCGCGCTTGCATATGGAACTCGAGACATATACTCTGCCTTCATCTCAGCTTTGAGGTGATTGCTTTCAGAAAGTTTAAAATGAGCCGCCAAAGGAGTACTTCATGTTTTGCATCTTTCATACCAAACCGCTCCAACACCTTCTCGATGTAAGCCTTCGTGGGACAAATGCAACTTGCCTTCAGGCTCGCTTTCTTGAATCTCCATGCCCAATATCTTCTTTGCATGACCCAAATCCTTCATCTCAAATCACTACTCAATCATTGTTTGCCTTCAGATCTTTGACATGTCTTTGCAAGCAATCAACATATCATCAACATACAAGAGTAAATACACAAATGAACCATCTTGGAGTTTCTGATATACACAACTATCATACTTACTCCTCGTTATAGCCATTTGCCACCATAAACGTGTCAAACGTTTATACCACGCCTTTTGAGATTGCTTCAAACCATACAAAGATTTCTTCAACAAACATACATGGTCTTCTTTGCCGTGGAACTTCAAACCCTTTGGTTGTTGCATATAAATACGCTCTTCCAAATCACCGAAGGAAAGTCTGTTTTTAACATCTAGTTGTTCTAATTCTAGATCTTTCAAAACAACTATAGCAAGTAATGTTCTAATAGAACTATGTTTAACAACAGGAGAGAATACCTCATTGTAGTCAATGCCTTCTCTTTGCGTAAAACCCTTTCACACAAGCCTTGCCTCAGCCTTACCTTGTTCCTTCACCATCCAAGTGCCTTGTTTCTTCTTAAGACCCATTTGCTTCCAACAATCTTCTCCGACCTTTGGTCTTGCTACTATCTCCAAGTCCCATTCTTGTCAAGAGACTCATTTCTTCAATTAGGATGCTCCCATTCTCTCGATTCTTCACCACCGATTGCTTCTTCATAGGTTGTTGGATCATCCCTATCTATGCTCTCACCTACATCGCAAATTCATATGCAACCAAATCAGCATGGCCGTATCTTTGAGGTGCTCTAACTTCCTCTTCTCTCTGCCTCTTGCAAGATTGTACTCCGATGACCTTGTGCTTCTTCTTCCCAGTGTTCTTGCACAATATCTTCGTCATCATCATCATCGAAACAATGGTTTTATTGCTTCCTTGAACTTGCACCTCAAGTTCCACCTTGTCACCAAGCTCCACCTTATCACTAACACCCTCTTCAGCCTTCTCCATCTAGTTCTTCATTCTTTGGCTTCAACATCGATTGCTCATCAAATTTCACATCTCGCCGATAAGAAACTTGTTTGATATTTCTCATTGACACCATAACTCCATTTTCACGCCCTTTGCATACCCAAGAAATATACACTTCTTTGCTCTAGGCTCTAGCTTCCCTCATTCACATGAGCATAGTCGACATCCGAATATCTTCAAGTCTTCATAGTTAGCATGCGAACTGTCCAAACTTCATTTGGAGTCTTGCACTCAATGGAAGTCGATGGAGATATGTTCACTAAATAAGCCGATGTGTTTGCCGTCGCCAAAAAACGTTTTGTAACTGGCATTGGAGAGCATGCACGTGCCTTCTCCATTATGGTTCTGTTCATCCTTTCGCAACACCATTTTGCTGTGGTGTTTTTCTTCGACTGTGGCGGTGTCTCACAATCCCTTCTCGCAGTAACTCATTGAACTCACCCCTCACAAAATTCCAAACCATTGTCTGTCCTCAAGCACTTGATTTGTCTTCCGTTTGCTTCTCATCCATAGTCTTCCATTGCTTGAACTTGACAAAAGTTTCATCTTTGTGTTTAAGTATGAATACCCATACTTTCCTTTGAGAAATTATCAATGAACAAGATATATCTACCACCACCATGTGAATCGACCCGAGAAGGACCCTAAAGATCAGAATGAATATAATCGAATACCTTTGGTGTTATGAATAGCTATTACTAAACTTGACTCTACACACTGCCTAAAGACACAATGTTCACGTAAATCAAGCTTTCCGTTTTATGACCACAAAGCAATCCCCCGCTTCAAAAAACAACCAACCCTCTCGCTCATATGCCCTAGCCGCATATGCCACAACTTGGTAGTATCATCATCGTAACTTGAAGAATATACCGCCGCATCACCCGTTGTTGTAGTACCTTTGCAAGATATAAAGACCATTAATTCTCTCTCTCCCTTCATAATTGTAGACTTCCTATCGAGACACGAATAACTCCATCTTCACCTTGATACTTGCACCCACTTGAATCAAGCGTACCCAAAGAAATAAGATTTCTTCTCGTGTCCGGAACATGTCTAACTTTAGTTAAAGTCCTCACCATACCGTCATACATCTTAATTTGAATTGTACCTACACCCACCACTTTACAAGTGACATTGTTTCCCATAAGAACTTTACCACCTTCTCTAGCTTGATAAGTAGTAAACCACTCTTTATGAGGACACATGTGAAAGGGTACACCCTAATCAAGAATCCACCCGTTCTCCGAGCTTTCGGTGTTCAAGTGAGAACCGCTCCATCATCACTTTCTTCTTCAACATTTGCGGTGCCTTGGTTGGTATTCTTCTGACAGTCTTCAATTTTTTGACAATCCTTCTTGAAATGCCCCTTTTCCTTACAATGAAAGCAATAGAATTTACCGGATTTTGATTTAGACCTTGACTTGGATCTACATCCTATCAAATCCGCCTTTTGGTTTCCTCTTCCTCTAACGAACAACCCATCTCCGAATTATCTTTGTTTTTCAAAAGCTTTCCAGACAACCTTGTTTGTGTTCCCATCATGTAATGTTGTTACTTGGGATGTTTTGTATTTCAGTCATTCAGGAAGACTTCATCATAAACATAAAACTATATTTAAGAAGAAAGAACAGTCAAAAAGTACATAGGATAGTTTTGGTTAAATCAACAAAGTGTGTTCTCTCACTCCCTATTATTTCATTCAATCTTTGGAAAACAGTAGGATAGCATAGTATGTAACTTTTAAAGATATTCTGCATCTGTAATCAAAACTAACAATCAACGAAGCGCAAACAACATAATCTTCAAAAATTTCAAACGGTGTGATTCAAAATGCTTACTTCATTGGACCATAAACCTAATTTCTATTATGTGTAAAATTACTTGGTATGATAGATCTCATTTAGCAGAGAGGAGCTATGATATTGTTTTTTTTTTTGTTATTGGTATTCATGTGCATCTAAATTGTGTTTACTGTTAAGCTAGCGAAATTTATGAACCCACGAAATTCCTTTGACTATTTCTCTGTGGTCTACAGTAGTTTGTTCACATAGTTCTGCTTTAGAGTTCCAGACCTTCATTAATGTGTTAAAAATAACCAATAACTCTTTCCCTGAGTGAATGTCTAAACCTCCAAACTATATGCACTTATTTTGGATGCAGCAATTTTATTGCTAGTTTTGTGTTTCTGATTGTATTCTTTAACGGGCAGCCTGCAGGGAAAAGTCTTACTCATGGACTAGGAGGGATTGCAAAATGCACATTTAAACGTAAAGTTCGCAAGCATGATACCGTTTTCATGCATGTATATGAACAAGTTGAGGTTCCTCGTTTATTCAACCCCCTAATGAGAGGTCCAGAACCACCCGATCAACCGTATTTGGCATGGTGTGGTTGATACTTATGAGCTTACTCGAGCTAGTGATCTCTGTGTGCCTGCTAACTTGGAATCTTACTACAAGGTTTTTGTTTACCGTGGATTATGAAGTTAACGGCTTTAAATATCTAATTGTGATTTTTTTTATTTTTATTTTTTAGTTTTATTACATGAAACTAGTTGGAAGCCTAACAAGCTAGGCTCCAACGACATACTACTCCATTAATTGAACAGGTTGCTGTGCTAACCTACCAGCGAGCCTCATGGGTAACCTTGCCAAGGGGAGCCGAAGCAGGAGGGGGGGCGAGATTGTGTCACAAGGGGGGGCAAACTAACACTACCTTCCATGTTAATTCCTGCAATATTAAGCCATTGGGGACTTGAACCTGGGACCTCCTGAAACGCATGAAACTTCGGGGAACGGGGATGACCAGCTGAGATTGTGATTTGGTTTATAATATTATTATTCTTTTTGCAGAGGCATATCAATCCGTTCGATGCCAGGGATCGCGAATTACATTCGAGGTGGCCACGTTTGATGGTGGCACTAAGGCGTGCGACTTCGGAGGAAGACAAGCTGTCTATAAAGCGCCAGATTGAAGACTTGAAGATTGCACGCGATGAGAGACAGAGAGAAAGGGAATTAGAGGCCGCTGCTCCGAGGCGCCAGACGGTTGAACAAGTTCGTGGTGTGCGTTTTATTGAGGTGAAAACTGAACTTCCCTCTTTGCGCTTTATGGCTTAACTCGTTTTAGAAGCTAGTTAATTGTTATGTGTAATCGATAATATGTTTATTCAACAGAAACCGAAGGATACCGAGAAACAGTTGGCATTGATCTCTGACGAATCGTTGAGGCGCCTAAGTGAAGGCTCTAGCGTGTTGGTTGACATCTCTTATCAACACTGCTATTAACCTATGATTTCGGTTTTTTTTTTTTTTTTGAGTTTTCTTTTTGCCAGTCAACTAGTGGTGTTGGGCTGAGTGTTACCTGATTAGATGCGTAAAGAAAGGACTGATGGGTGATAATATTAAATGTAGAAATTAACGTTTAGTCCCATTATTGATGGGCTTTAGACGCTCTAATCAAATATTATAGAGCTTAAAGAAACCATAGAAATTAACGTTTAGTCCCAGATGTAGAAATAACTAGAGCAAGTTCTCTAAAAACTACAATAGAAAAATTGTTTGTATGAAAAGAAAAATCTACTTCAAATATAATGTCTCCATTTTGAACCGCAAGTCAGACAACAAATCAAGAAAATTAAGATTGACAGAAACAGAAGGGATGAAATAAGATGGAAACTGGAAAGCAATGGGAGATTCACAGTTAGATCCCTGTACAAGAAAATCATGCTCAGGGGTCAACAGGAAGATTTGGAGCTGAATAGTTTTTGGAAGAAAGCTTGGAGAATGAAAACCATACCAAGAGTTAAGACTTTCGTTTGGAAGTGTGTCCATGATATTCTGCCGTTGAATGAGAGAATGGCAAGAATCCTACCTTACATCAACAAGATATGTCCTATGTGTGGTTGGCATGATGAAACACTTACACATATTTTCTTGAACTGTGATTTTACGCTTAAGGTTCTGAGTCATATGGGTGTTAAACTCACAGACTATACAAACTCCCAAAAATATTTTCAAGAATGGCTTCAAGACTGGTTCAATAGAGGGAGAATGGACAGCCTAGGTGAAATTGATTGGGCTGAGGTTATAGCAATCACCTGTTGGGAAATCTGGAAATGCAGGTGTGACCTAATTTTTAAGAAGATAAAACCTGACCCCCACAGAGCAGGCGGCAACATTACCACTATGGTAAGCAGTAGTAGAAGGTGTAGAAGAGATGAAAACTCAAACCAGGCGGTTCAAATCATTGATAATACAAAACCAATAGCTATTAACCTGTTAGCTATTAAGATAAACATAGCTTTAAAGGTTGGTAGTAATGGTTTGGAGGGAGGAATTGGTTTAATTCTATCTGATCATGCAGGAAACATCTCCAGGGCAAGATACAGCAACATTGAAGAAGGCTCAGAGGAAGAGCTCGAAGATGCAGCAGCTTCCATGACAATCAAGAGGGCACAACAACTCAATCATCCGCACATCGAAGTTGAAGGTGACAATGTGAAAGTCCTTGAAGCTGTTAGTTTCCAGCTAGGATAAGCAAAGAATAACATACAAATGATGCACTCAGGCAACAACACAAATTTTAGATTATGTATTAGGTACCTAAAGGAACTCAGTCTGGTTCCAGAGTCTGAAAACTTCATGGCAAGTAGATTAGTTGAAGTATGTTTTGAGTATAAAATAAATTCGCAGTGGGGTGAATCGAGCATTAACTCTATTTTGGTAAAACTCCTTTAGAAGGGAAGTGTAACAAACTGTGGAATGTTTATCCGGGGTTAAACCTAGTTTCTTTATTAAAAAAAAAAAAAAAGTGCATGGACCTCCTAATCGGCCACGAAACAATGTTGAAGAAACACAATGCTTTTACTTGTTGAAATTTAATGAATTATTTTAGGGAACATTATCTATATACCCCTACTATGCGACCCCTTGTAAAAATACCCTTATGAACTTTATAAATACCCCTAAGCCTAATACATTACTAAAATACCCTCCTTTATATAATGTATATACAAAACCACCAACCACTATTTAAAAAAAAAAAGACTAATCCACTGTCCACCACCAACCACCACCGCCGCCAACCACCACCTCCGACTACCACCGCCTCCAACCACCTCCACCGACGACCACCACCGTCAACCACCACCACTGTCCACCACCACCTCCGACCACCACCACTGTCCACAACTGCCAACCACCACCACTATCAACCACCGCCGCCAACCACCACCACCGTCAACTACCAACCACCGCCACCGCCGACGACCACCACTACCATGTGGAGGCAACTAGCTCAAGTTGTCTTCATATAGGAGGCAACTAGCTCAAGTTGTCTCCAATAAATAATGTCCATATCGAAGGCAACTAGTTCAAGTTGTCTCCAAAAGTGGAGGCAACTAGCTTAAGTTGTCTCCAATAAATAGTGCACAGGAATAAGTTACAAAACAAAATGGAGGAAACTAGCTCAAGTTGTCCTCAAAAGTGAAGGAAACTAGCACAAAGTTGTCTTCAAAAGTGAAAGCAACTAGCCCAAGTTGTCTCCAAATATGGAGGCAACTAGCACAAGTTGTCTTCATATATGGAGGCAACTATCACAAGTTTTCTTCAAAAGTGAAAGCAACTAACCCAAGTTGTCTCCAAATATGGAGGCAACTATCACAAATTGTCTCTAGAAAATAAAAATTATATCTAATAAAAATAAAATGATATTTTTAGAGACAAGAAAAAGTTTTAATTGATAATTACAAGTGGGATATGAACATTTTATTTGGATTGGTCTTCCCATAGCAGTGACATCACCTGTGAATAAAACCACTATCGATCAGATTGACTAAATCTGTTTAGTATACACTGAGCAAGGAGAAGCAAAATTAGATCAGGATCGAGTAGCAATGCAGTCTCCTAGCACAGCTTAGCATTTCTTGAAAGTGGTCGGACAGAACACGTACTGATACTTGGTTATCAATATTTACAAATGGATCTAACGTTTTTTAACAAGGAATATGGTGATGCTGATGTTGAGTACATAAACATGTACGTCGCCTTACCTTAATAGAGCAAAAACCTGTTATCCTATCAAAGATTAAGTAACATATTATGTGTAGTTAAAGTATGACGAACATTTTTCTTTCTTTCCAATACAAAGAAAAACATATGCCGTGTGTTTACAAAATACCTCAAACATCTATCCATTTACTAAAGAAATTAGATCCATTAACTAAAAAAGTAAGACATACCCAGAATTGAGGCATCTCCTTTGTTCGTTTCCAGCTTGATGATGCTAATGTGGGTGGTGCTGCGGGGGCTTCTGACTGTACTGCTGATGTTTTTGCTGTTATTAGTTAGTGATTCTGCCATTTACTTTCTGCTTAGCCTCTGCCAAAAATTACTAAGTTCTTTGGCCACAATAGGATCCAACCCAGTGCATATCTCTCGCCATATCTGACACTGTTAATAAGAATTTTCAAATTCAGAGCTCCCATTACGTCACTCGAATAAATTCGCTTATATAAATTTTCTCTAGTAAATAGTAACAGTGACTTCCCCTTAACAACGATAACAGATACATTGAAAACGCACCTCCTGAAGACAAATGACATCTGCATCATATCTAATAATCTCACGGATTAAATTTTGGATTCGGTATTGCCAATTAAGAGTCGAAGCAGGACAGTAGCTGTATCTACTAGGAGTAGCACACAGATCAGCAAGGATATTGTATGAGAGCACGCTAAAAAACCTAGTAAAACAAATTTTTGATTCCAATTTGAAGTTGCTAAAGCCATCCAGTGGTGTGATTTGAAGTTGCTAAAATCGATACATCAACCATTTATTTTCACACCGTTTTATTGCTTCCGCTTCCGTTCTTCCTTGTTGCAATTGCAGCATCATCATAGCTCAAAGCAAAAAAGCTGACAAAACCCATTGCCATTTCAGTTCGGCTGCAATCATAATTTCCATCTGCAGCTCACTTTCCAATGCTCTTCTCGACCATCTCAACTTAGATAACCAACCATTTATTCAACCTCATACCCTTCATTTCAAACCACCAGAACTAAAACTACAACTCCATTAGTAGCACCAATTTCCTCCATTGCAGAAAACAATCTACATCTCCTTAATCCAGGGCAGCAACACATCTCCACCTGCAATTTCCCATTTAAATTAAGCTACATGTTCAACTCCATTTCCTCCAAGCACACTCTGCAACTGTACCCTTGTAGACGACCCCAACAACAAAGCACATTCTCAACTTGTCTCTTGCATAGCCATCAAACCATTGCCAGTAGCTGCAATTTCAATAACTCAAAACCCATTCATACACCTTCACATTCATCCACACAAACCCTATAATCTGCATTGCAATCCTTGCTTCTCTGCCAAACTATTATCCACAGCTACACCATTCTCTTATTCACAGCTCAACATCGAAACACTAATGTTCATAAACAACTATTCTACAACTCATTCGCAATCTCGATATTATCCATATTATATAAACAAAGAAATCCAATGAAATTTATCGAAATTCCAGCTCGAAATGTCTTATCAACAGTACTACCAGTAACATAATTCCTAATTTTGGTCCTCACAAACGCAGCTCCTTTCCATGGTTTCACATGAAGAAACTCTAAAGACACAAAACAGATTATCACAATCAAACAAATTCAACGAAAAACCCTAAATTGAACTTAAATTCATTGTAATTGAAATTGAAAAGCCCTAAAGAATTGAAAACGAAATGTAAAAGACAGAATATTAGCGATATAAACAATCAAACCCATCTGTTCTTTCAAATCTCAAATTCAACATCAATTCATCACAACCCCATGAATATCAACATCCACAGCATCTCCCCTAATTCAGCTTCAGAACTCAAACCTCTGCCAAAACTTGTATTAAGTTTGAATCCAATCAATATCCTCTTTATCTGTTGTAGACTTCAACCACATCTCGTCTTCCTTCTAACTGATTTCCTCCACCAGCAGCAGTTACATCTTCTCTATCACTCTTCAATCTCGATCTCACTTTTCTGAATCCATGGCCTCCTTCTCTCAATTTCATGACAGCAGCCGAAATGAATGAAATGATAAAAGAAAGGGAATATTAATTGCAGTTGATTGATATTTCATGGTGATGGAGATGGAGGTGGTAGTGATGAAAATGGTGGCGACAGAGATGGTGGTGGCGTGAAGGTGGTGGTGGTGATACTGAAAGAGGAGTTAAGAGAAAAGAAAGCATATCGTTTCAGATCTGAAGTTAAGGAGGAAAGGAAAAATGTTCGAAAACTTTATTAAGATGATGAGGTTATTTACGGGATTATCATAAAAATTGGTTTCCTTATTTTTGGTTAGGGGTATTAATATAATGGATAAGGGTATTTGTGCATGACCCATGGATAGTAGGGGCATAAGTAACATTCCCACATTATTTTTCCTTATTTTATACTCCATTGCTAGGGTAGTGTACAGTTCAATTCGGCTTGACCCATGGACCCGATAAAAGTCGGACCAAAACCGATTACAGTAATAAATCACAGCCATTGAATTATTTGCATTTGATCCCAACCATCCATCCATGGAGTATATAAGTTTACTAAGCCCATCAGAATTCTTTGACTCTTCTTTCTCCAGTCCTCCCCGGCTTTACGCTCCAACACCGCTCCCTCAATGGCTTCTTCATCACCTAGCAATTCATACATCGATTATGGTCTCTCATACGTAAAGATCTTCAATATGAAGAGTTGTAATGAGGTACGCTCCATCTCTCTTTTTTCATTTTTTTGTTTTCCTTTTTTGCTTTTATTTATCTGTCTACTTGTGTTAATTTTAGAGTTTTACTGATCATCACCAGAACAATGCAGATCCAGATTTTATGGATATTGATCATACCAGTGAAGAAGAACGACCACCATATGTAATTGTTGTTCACGGACCTCCCAAGGTAATTAATTAGTAGTAGTTATTCTCCTTTAAGTAATAGACAATTAGGGTTTATTGAATTTCTGTTGCATGTCTGTTGTAGGTCGGTAAAACTCTCTTAATAAAGTGTTTGTTGGATTTCTATACCAGGGGGAGTCATTCTGACATGGCAGGCCCCATTAGAATTCAAGCAGGTATATCTATTTATTGTTTCATCTTAAATTGTTTTCCAGTCAATTGTCTCTTATTGCCTTTTGGTTGTGTGTTTTGTCTTAGGAAGCAAAAGACGGATACAATTTGTGGAGTGCCCGAATAATGTCAATGGCATGATTGATGCTGCAAAGTATGCCGATGCTGTGATATTCCTCATCGATGCGGGTTATGAGTTTGAGATGGTATTCTGCCATTACCCTTTTGTTTCTTACCCTTCAATTTTTGTGGTACACAAGGGTCTGATTAGTATGCTTTTGTTGATTTAAGGAAACTTTCGAGTTCCTCGAACTTTTGAAAGTTCATGGCATGCCCAAGGTTATGGGGGTGCTTACATATCTTGATAGCTTCAAAAGAGAAGATGTACTCACAAGGACTCGGCAAAGCCTCTTGGGCCAGTTTCAGACTCAAATATGCAAAGGAGCACAGCTATTCTGCTTATCTAGTCTTCATAATGGGATGTAAATTTCTAAGATGAACACTGCAAAGTTTCTTCTTGTCATTCTTCTGCCTATCTTATTAGTTTTTTTTTCTTTCATAACCGAACCAATTTGTTACCCAAGGGACTCACCTAAAGGGGGAAAACAGTGTATTTAAGGGATGCCAATCGAAACGTCTTATTCAGCTTATTTGGTGGTTAACAGGTATTTGGAGAAAGAAATTAGCGAACTGGCAAACTACATCTCCACCATGGAATTCCATCCTTTGTCATGGCGAGCTTCACGTCCTTATATGCTGGTAGATCATTTTGAAGATGTCACTCCTCTAGAGAAAGTGCAAATGGATAACGAATGCCCGAGAAACATTATCTTGGAAGGGTACCTTCGAGGATGTCACATCGAGGAAGGAACTAAGGTAACTAGGTTAACTGGGGACGGACTTGCTTTTGTTCTATCACTTTTTGAAACAACTTTTGTGGACATACTCGTCTTGTTCTGTCACATAGTATATGATATCTGTATCATCATCCTTTATATTTAGTCTGTACTTGAAATTTTGTTACGCACTGACTTAAGGTTTATTTCCAGGTGCATATTGCTGGAGTTGGTGATTTCCTGTTAGCTAGCGTGACAAGCTTAGCTGATCCATTTCCTGTTGATAGCGGTCTTGCTGAGTTAACCTGCATGGAGTGCGGGTGTGTCAGAGCAGGGTCTTATGTTAGCCTTAAGTTCCACAACGTTCCATTTGAAATGGTTAAAAATCATAATCCTTGTCAGCCTATTCTCGTTGGAGGTATCACTATTGAAGAAGAAGCTGTTGGATGTATTCAGGTTATTATACTTCGATGTTCGATTGTGATTTTACTTTTGAGACACTTCGTCTGTTTACTGTAAACCCAACTGAATTTTGTTTCCTCTTGCAGGCGAAACTTGAGTTACATAGCTGGCATTTGAAGTTATTGAAGTCAAAGGACCCTATCATTGTTTCAGTTGGTTGGAGGCGGTACCAGACAAGACATGTGTATACCCTGGAAGACTGCCGTGGCAGGTATCGGTTTTTCAAACAAACTCCGCGAAACAGGCCCTGTTATGCAGTGTTTTGGGGCCCTCTTGCGCCTCCCAATACTGGACTTGCTGTTGTGCAAAATCTGGCAGACAACAAGGTAATATATAATTTTTTTGGTTAAAGTAACTTGTGTGGTACTTGTATAATAATCCCTGATATAGAGGTTGTCATTTGATTATTTAGCACAGGGCAGCATTTAGGTTCTTAGCAAAGGCTTCTGTAGTTGATGTTAACAAGGCCGCACGGATAGTTAAGAAAATAAAGCGGATTGGAACTCCTTGTAAGATATCCAATAAAACTGCTTTTATAAAGGGTATGTTCACATCAGATCTCGAAATCGCTAATTTCAAGGATGCAAAACTTCGGACTGCGAGTGGAGTTTCTGGGAAGATTAATGAGGTTGGTGTAATTCTCATCTGAACATTTTTGCTTGCTTTTTGTGTTTCTGATTGTATCCTTTAATGGGCAGCCTGCAGGGGAAGGTCTTACTCATGGACCAGAAGGGATTGCTAAATGCACGTTTCAGCGCAAAATTCGCAAGCATGATACAGTTTGCATGCATGTGTGTAGAAAGGTTAAGGTTCCTCGCTTCTTCGACCCAATAATGAGAGGTCCAGAACCACCTGACCGTATTTGGGAAGGCCCGGTGGATACTCTTGGAGCAAGTCATCTCTCTGCGGTTGCTGACACGGATTCATATCGCAAGGTTTATGTTTTCTGTGGCTCTCTAACTTTTCTAAGCCTCAGTATTACTGCTTGTATTTATGTGTATGTGACATGTGCTTATATCGTTTATGACATGTTTTCTACAGACTCATCTTGATCCGTCAGAACCCAGGGACCGCGAAATACGGGCGATGTTTAAAAGTGTGGTTGTTGCACAACGCCGTGCGACTACCAAGAAGGATAAACTAGTAGTCGAGCGCCGGAAAGAAGAGCTGAAAGTAGCAGCTCGCGCGAGGTTGAGGGAGCTGAAATCAAAGGGGGTCCTTCCTCGTAGGCGGCAGACGCTCGAACAAGTGCGTGGTGTTTGTTTTGTTGAGGTGAAAACTCGACTTTCGGATCTCTGCTTTCGCTCGTTTTAGAAATTACAATTGTACGTGTGTAACTGAGAGCCTTGTATGTATATTTGAAAGAGTCAATGGAAGCAGAGCGGAACTGAGAAACAGTCGGCATTCATCTCAGAGGGGGTAGTTCCTCGGAGGCATAAACTCCGATCAATACTGGGTGTGCAGGTGAAAGAACTTTCCAGTTATCTTCTTTAACTCGTTTTTAAAGTTGGATGGTTTTATGTGTAACCGAGATCCTTGTATATGTTTTATTGAACAGAATCAAAGGAAGCTCAAGGAAATTGAGAAGCCGCCGTTGATCTCGCAGGAACATCGGGAATACGTGTTAAAGAGATTCGAGAAGTCTTTAAAAGAGAGAGAGAGGATGACAAAAGAAATCAGGATGGCTAGCTCTAGCCCGATAAGGTGATATAGCTCATCAAGACCACTATTAAACTTGTCAACTTGTGGTGTTGGATTGGATTGAGTCCCCACTGGAGCGTTCAAAGTCCATTGATGGTGCTCCTATTATATCTACTAGATAATGGTGACAGTCTCGTTGTTGTAGTGCGCATTTTTTGTCATTTGCTTTAGGATTGATAGGACTGTCTATAGCTTAATGGCAGTTTTCTCTCATTTGCTCTAAGAAGTACTCTTTCACCCCAAGCTTGCTTTAGTACTGATAATGGTGGAGCTGCTTCTCTCCAAATCGATGCCTATTACCATACTTGCCCTGATGTATTCTAAGATTGAGGAAGCTGTAATGAATGATCCAAGAATGGCTGCATCCCTTCTTCACCTCCATTTCCATGATTGTTTTGTTAATGGGAGAATTGCATTTATACTACCGAAAATGGGTCATTTGTCCAAATATTTTTAAAACAAGGTTTTAAGGGACGAGTAAAAATTAATTCGGGTGAAATGGACACCAAAAAGATAGCAAAAATGAAATTGGAATCATCCTGGACTTAATATCACGTACTCGAATATATTTAGTCTAAAAAAAAAACAATAGAGCAACTCGGGGAGCACTCGACTTGGCTACATCGGCAACATTTGATAATGAGAATATTATCTTTATTTATAGACCAAGGTTATTTGGTTAGTCGGTTTTTCAAGCATGGGCCAAACTCGGAACATTTTACGTCGAGTGTTTAGAGTGTTAAGTTTTTCAGCTTCATCATCATTGAAATTGAAACTTCCTGAAATATGAATATGCTGTGACATGAATAATGCATCTCGAGTTTGCATCCTAAATTAAATCAGCGCAATATTACCCATGACCAATCATTACAAAATATCCGCGAACAGATGTTACAGATTTTGTTTCAACTTTATGGACTCTCCCTTGTGAAAATTTTGCATCAAGTGTCACTGAAATTGTAAAACCTCGACATGGTCAAGGGTGAAGCTCAAAGTACATTATAACACAAGATGAGCGCGGCACAGGACGGCTTCCGGTCCTCAGGATTATTGCTCTTGTTGGCATGGATTCTCTTATCATACATTTCGCCGCATAAATCGCTGTGCACCTGCCCATGTAGCATGGGACTTTCTCTCCTTCCAAGTACACAAGCTTTAGCTGCATCTTGCTTCGGGATCCCTTCTCTAAATTATGCTCCTGAAAGTGCATCACAAATGTCACTACCTATCTGATAGGTTTGCATGGCATGGAAATAAAAATTTGATATAGAAAAACATCAAAGGGCCAACCTGTAGGTTTGTTCTTCCACGCCCACTCCTGTGCCTGAATGCCCTGCAAGTTTTAAACCAAAACCATCAGCCTTCTGATCTTTTCTTTTTTGGTCTTATGTGGATGGTAAAGAAGAAAGAAACTTAAACAAGAAGCCGTTGGCTACTGTTTCCGTCATACCGAGACCAACAAGTTGGCATTGTATACCTGGTGGAAACGAGCAGGGTCAACACCTGAATTGGCTGGAACCTGGGATTGAGCATAACCAAGTTCCTGCAGTTCCATGCCGCAAAATACTTAGAACAATCAACTAACACATACTAAATCACGTAACTTGGAACGATTTGGACTCGGTGAAACCCCCAAGACCGATAGCAAGATGTAATAAGTTGCAGAATTTACCTGAGCATTTTGTTGACCAGCGAAGCCAGATCCCTGGTACTGAAACAGAAAAATATCCACTCGTTATGGAGTGATTAAGAGGCAACATAGGTCGTACTACAACAATCAAATAACAGACGACCAAGGCACTAACCGGTGAATTTAAAGAAGGTTGCTGCAGCTGTTGGGGGTGACGCATCTGCGGTTGAATCTGATTTTGTTGAGACTGAGGGCCTTGTTGGATAGATAAGACCTTGGGTTGGATCTGACTTTGTTGAGACTGGGGGCCTTGCTGGGTAGACAGGACCTGCGGTTGTGACTGTGATTGTGCAGGAGATTGAAATTGTTGAACCGGAGGTTTTTGAGGGTGAGACGACTTTTGTTGCTGTCGTTGCTCAAACAAGGTTAGCTCCTCAGGCTTCTCCCACTAAAATTAATTCAGAGACACCGGATCAATTCCAGAATTTGGAGGTGTAAAATCAAAATAAGAAGTTTCAACAGAAAAATGAAGGAAGACGTTACCCTGCTTTCACTTGTTACACTGTTATAATAGTACTTGTATCCTTCAGGGGACGTGTGTTCAGTCCAGTTACAAGGAGGAAGTGCAACCTGCCCAACTATCGGTGCTAAAGCAGGAGTTGTAGCGGCTGTTGTTGAAGACCCGGGCACAGCAGCTGCAGTAGCAAGGCTGCTGGAAACAGTCTGCCCTTGAGGAATGTTTCCCGACCATGGAGTCTGCAACGAAAAATATATATACAGTCAAAAAGCTATACGCATCGACAAAACCATGGTCCCTCTGTAAGGAAACTGTATAACCCGACTTGACAAAAAAAACAAATAAGAAACCGAAAAGATGCTTAGAAATCCAATATCTGCAATAACCTGTAATTTAGTTGCCTGGGCATTTGGCTGCTGAGATAGATTTTGACCAGACTGCTGCATCATATGCATCTTTTGCTGTAGCTGAGTGAATGCCTGTTGAGATGACTGAAACCTAGCTTGCAAAGCTTGTGTTTGCTGAGACAGGACCTGAGCTAGTTGGGAGGGCGATTGGTGGTGTGGAGGCTGATGCCATTGCTGCTTCTGCTGAATACCAGTAGGCCCAGAGACACCTTGTTGCAAGAGCTGTGGAGCAACAGAGGCACTCTGCTGGACCTGAGGCTGGGAAACCGGCACTTGACCTACTGAGCCGGATGAATGTTGTGATGGAGGTGCCTGATTAAGGGAGGGTCGAATGGCAGAGTTGGGAATCTGTAACTGGCCTTGTTGTGTTGATGTCTGCGAGTAAGATGATACTGGCGTGTTCTGCGATTGTAGTTGTACTGGAGGCAGCAAGGCGGGAGGAGATTGAAGTGGCTTCGATAAAGGTGAAATTTGCTGTCCACCAGATGGCATTTGCGGCATAGACTGGTTATAACCCTGAGAACAAGGTCAATATACAGTTTATTGATGTTTTAAAAAGACTATAAGATATATCCATTAGAAAAAAGGACATATCAACAATACCTGTTGAGGGATTGGAGACGGTAAAGGTGCAAGTGGTGGATGAGAACCATTTGAAGGACCGCCAAAGCCTCCCATGGGGCCGCTCTGAAAAAAAATTCAAGGAAAAATGAAAATTTCAGAAGAGTCGATGCGCTCCGAAGTAATTGATGGAGATTCTTTTTTACAAGATATTACAATGCCACATTATATACGGAAAACACAGATCGAAAACTTACAGTGGCAGATGGAACAGTCGTAACACCACTTCTAGCACCCAACTGACCGTTGAAACCGTGTGCATTAGCATCAGAAGTTGGTCCTGCATTCTGAGGACTAATTGGATTCCACGAACTAGGTGGTCCTCGTCCACCCATAGGGTCGCCAAGATTTGATGCCGGTCTATTAAGTGAAGATAAGAATATAAGAACAAAGAGAATATGGGAAAAAAAGCAGGATTTTATTATCGGATGCTGAACATACCTAAACCCTGATGTTGGTTGTGAACGGGGACCAAAACCAGGACCACCAAATGAAGGAGTTCCCCTGAGGTAAAAAAAAAAAAAGAAACAAGAGACCCATCTAAGTATCAGCAAAGGACTTCGAATCTCGAAAAACGTAAATTTAAGAAATTTAGTTAAAAGAAAGTTCACTGAAAAAAGCTGGGTCATCAAATACCTCGAATCTCCCACCCTAGGCCTCTTAGGATCAGCAAATCGAACTGTTAGTGGCTGGTCACAACCCTGTTCAGCAGGAAACAAAGGTTAAGAAAAAGAAGTTAAACGAAAGAAAGACTCGTGTTAAATTATTCATCAAAAGCTTACTCTCATCAAATAGGTTCCATTAAGCGCATTTATAGCGGCTGCTGCCATATCTCTATGAGAAAATTTAACAAATCCACATCCTTCAAAAAATGCAACGGAAATATTAGAAAAAAGAGTATACACCCATGAAAATTTCGACATGCTTGGGAATGAATTTCATCCTGGAGCATTTGCGCCGATACAAAAAGATGAGAAGAAGCAATTCAGAGCATTCCAGGTCAAAAAACCACCATTCCATAGTTTTTAGAAAGAGGATAAGCATGTATATATTTAAATAACCACAATGGGATATCATTAACACGTAAAAGACATGCTTTTCACATATACGCAGTCAAACCTACACGATGTCTATGTGCAGAAAACATATGCAAGCACGATGTCTGTGTGTGTGCACATGGGACAGTGAGAGGGAGGGAGAGAGAGAGAGAGAGAGAGATTACCACGACTTTGCTTTAGATCATCCCGCATAATGTAAACATCTTCAACCCGGCCATAAGGAGCAAAAATCTGGCATACGGAATATGGAAGAGTATTATAACTTCGACACATGAATTGAGATTTCTATAAATTGAAAAGCTAAATGGGACCCTACAGACATCAATTACAGCAGATCAACCGCTCAATGAGTTGGAACATACCTCCTCGATTTCTTTCTCTGCAGCGTGTCTGTTCATAGACCCAACGAACAACTTGTGCTCAACTGCACCTACGACAGACAAACATTATATATATACATATATATAAGAAAATTAAACACAACCTAAGAATGATACATAAACTGAATTACGAAGATAATTACCAAGGCGCTCCCTTTCTCCATCAGCATATCTAACTTGTATAGGGCCCGTTCCCTGAAAACACCGAAATAAAAATGAGTAAAAACAGATAAATATACAAGGAGACTATTAAGACCCAAAAAAAGCAATAAACTCACCCCAGGTAAAGTGTATTGATTGTGCAAAGCTCTAATAGCCCTCTCAGCATCCTCGGAAGTTGCATATTTTATGAAACAGCATCCTGCAGAAGTAAAAGAGTTGGCATCCTGACAATATTAGGCTATTGCTACTCTTCTATCAATAATAATGCGTGCCAACAGCTAGGTAGTATAACATCACCACATAACTGTTGCGCTCTAAAAAAGTACACACAAATAACTGAAAGTGAAGAAATTGTTGTAAACTAAAACTAATCCAAATTCGATCAACCACAAAGAAAAATGTAAAAAATATTAACACCATAATCACATATGCTAATAAACCATTCCCACAATTATAAATGTCCACATCCACAGATCAACTTGTATAGACCATTCCGACCATTCCAAATGAAAAAATAGAGCTCAAACACCACAATTCTGCTAAAAACCCATTCCAACAATCAAAAGATGTCCACATCCACACATCAACTTGTATAAACCACATACACACTGTAACTGCACTAAAGAACCATCCCATCAACCATCAATTATCCAGACATTGTATATACCATTCAAAAAGGAAGGAAGATGGGGTTTCACACCGTAATTTTCTGCAGTAACATACCAACCATCATAAATGTTCACATCCAGATATCAACTGCAGTTTCTTACCGTTCTGTGAAGTATCTTCACAAACAAATTACCTAGACGAATACACACTAACTACAGTACTAGCTATCCTACTGCATTACTGCAGAAACATCTCGTATTTCTAGACTGATGAACCTATATCACTTAAAATGAACTTCTATTTGACGGGTTAGTAGCATAAAACAAATATGATTTCAGATTCTTAACACCACTGAACTTTATAGAAAGCTATATGACCACACATTGTTAAACATTCATAATCTTCAGCTGCAAGAATAATATCCATTCTAACACTTGTGCTCTCAATCACCTTTCAAACATTCAAACCATCACGCAAAACAAAAATGTTCCAACCACCACCAACAATATAATACTTTAAGATGAAGATCCCACAAGCAATCAACTATGCACCACCCCACAAAGAAATTGTAAAAAATACAGGGTATAGGAAGAATAAAACTGTATTAAATGAAGAGTGCACTCTAAAAATCAATTGCAAAAGCTAACAGCGAAGTCTACTCCGTCGTCCATTGATGATTCACATATCACAGAAATTAAAAAGGAATAATAACTGAAGCCTCCTCAACCAAACCATCAACCATAACTTCATTACTAATCATATAGAAAGAAATGCACTATCTGAGGAAAGGTAATTATAACTTCACCACATTCATTCTTAATGCATCCAAAAAGATCGCTCACTGCTAATTATAACTTCACCACATTCATTCATTCATACAGAGACAACTCACACGTAAAGTCCAAATACACTATCAAACACGCTTGTTAATCTATTCATGTCCTGCACAACTAACCATTACGCTCACTAGTCGAGTGAAAACTTTAGAATCAACATAATAAAGAGTGCAACTCATACTAGACGACGTATTCAAGCATATCATTCACAGCGTATTAGTAAGGAAAAAATCCAAAGGGCTCCATGAGCTAAAATCTATAAAGCTGGGAACATAATCAAGACTCAAAGTTATAACAAAGTTATGCATAACAAGACTCTTGAACTAGTATATGCCCCATCCAAGCCATTCAAGTTAGTTCCAATCCAGTAATCAAGACAACAAGGGCATCGAAACCTTCCAGATTATACAATTTGGTTCTTAAGTTTCATTAACATCCATTCAAATGCAATCGTCAGTGTATTGTTTGGACTTGTACAACAGTTGCACATGGACAAATGACATACAAACATGACAATCAAACTCCACTGTGAAGGACTTGCTGGGTCAATGCCAATGAAACAACACCGCCGCGGCGAGTGGTAAAAGAGCAGGATTTATTTGTCTCTCTTCCAAAATTCCAACTTAACCGTTTTTAGTAGGTTTCCATGGTCTTGCATTCTTCTTGGTAGTAAGGACACAAAAGAAAGGTGGGTAACCAAAAGCAAAAATCCTTGAATATCGTTGCAAAACCTAACTGAGGTGAATATGAGCTTAATGTTGCTCCCTTCAGCCCCAAAGGACCTGAAAAGAGACATAGATGAAAATCACAATAAACTCTTAAATTAATAGCATTTTTGCATACCTTGTTGTTGCCCGGTTCTCTTATCCTTGATCAGCGCAACCTCAATAACATCTCCATGCTCTTCAAACAAAGGGCGGATCTGGGAAAATTATCAAATCGTAAGCGCTTGCCTTAACAAAAACAATTTTAGTCCATAAACAAACATGGGCGCAAACTGAAGGAGTGGCATCTTACTTCCTCTTCAGTTGAAGTCCTGGGAACAGATCCAACGAAAAGTTTGGCAAACGCAGCACCATCAGTGTTTTCTGAAGAGGAAAAAACAAAACGATATCATGACCATCATGTTCTGAACTTCACACGCAAGCAAGAATCACACAGCGCACTCAACAATTCGAGATATAAGTTGCTAGTGTCGACAAATTTATATTTTCTAATAAATCCCTTCGGTTATTATAGCGAATTAACTAGGGTTTCCTATGTACTCGTAGGTGTTCTAATCATGGCATCAAGTAATCTAAGCTTCATATCAACTAACCAATTACAGATTAAGACGACAAAAAAAGGCAAGATAAACGGTGAATTAGGTCAAATTGATGAGGGAACACCACCAAATTTCAAGTAATTACACTTGTGGAAAACTCAATTAGCATAAAAATTCAAACTTTAAAATCCCCCAAACACCAAATTGAAAGAAATAGTTTACCTGGCGGAGACCCTCCTCTGGGAGAGAATGGAAACCCTCTTTTCTGACCAGAAATTGGCATCCCATGACTCCCACCACCATTAAAGCTACTTGCAGCAGCAGCACCAGTTGGTCTAAACCCACCACCACCACTACTAAACCCGGCTCCACCACCTCCACCAGCATGGGAATGATTAGAAGGAGGCGGGCTATGAAAATTGCTGCTCCGAGCACCACCACCAAAACCACTTACAGCATCACCGCCACCTTGGGTATGATTAGAAGGAGGAGGACTGTGAAAATTGCTACTCCGACCACCCCGATTAGAAGGAGGCGGGCTATGAAAATTGCTACTCCGAGCAACACCACCACCAAAACCACTCACACCGTCACCACCACCGGAACCTTGGGTATGACTAGAAGGAGGAGGACTGTGAAAATTACTACTCCGACCACCCCGATTAGAAGGAGGTGGACTATGAAAATTGTTACTCCGACCACCACCACCGCCGCCGCCGTGACTGTAATTGGAAGACGAAGAAGGAGGATGATGAGGAGGACTATGGAAATTGGTACTCCGACCACCACCACCACCACCACGAGCAGAAGAAAACCCAGGTCTAAAATTAGGGTTTCTATTTTGGGGTTCAGAAGAAGAAGACGAAGGAGGCATTCTTCTATCGTAAGCGTCTGATTCACCTCCTCCTCTGTATCTATCCATCTTTAAAACCCTAACCCTAGAATTTGAAAACTGGTCTTAATAATTAATTAATTCGGAACTGGAATTGGAATTGGAAGATGAAAAGATTTCTGGTATTCCCCCAAGATTTTACTTCTCGAGAGAGTTCAGAAGAAAAATTGGGAAAGAAAGAAGGATATGACGGAGGGACAGAAGAAGATGAGCTTTGTTTGCCACGAGCTGGTCACTTCCAGAAACTCGTATTATCATATCATGTCACGTGTACTCTACTCTTTCTTGTGGAGGTGACTGAGATGAGATGAGGAGCATATTCCAAAGAGTACTAGGATGCGTATGTGCCTACCCTATATTACCCGATTACCCGGAACCGAACCAGAACTTGTTGGTTGATTTGGGTGGGCCGGTGGAATTCTAAAACTGTACCCACTAACAATTTTTGTTTGGTGAGATGGCGATTTGGATTAACAGTGAGGTTGGTTTAGCTGGATGGGATTGCTTAGAAAAATGGGCCTCAGAGATCTTGTTGTTGGGATGATAGCGGTGGATCAGCAGTGGGGATGGTTTAGATGGTTGGGATTGCTTAGGAAAGTGGACCCTCGGAAATCTTGTTGTTGGGATGACAGGTATGTCAGCGGTGGGGGATGGTCTAACTGGTTGGGTTTGCTCGGGAAAAGTGTCCAACTGCACCGAATAGAAGGAAAAAAATTAGTAGTTGCCGAATGGAACCAATAAAAATTTTGGGTCTTAATTGATTCTATTCGCTGGGTATATATATATATCAGCGAATAACAACTACCTGAACAAGAATTAAAATCTATCGGGTGAATCCAAAAGGTGAACTATTTATTTCTAGTTTATTTTATTGTATGGTTCTGAGTAACTGCGAATATCAAGTACCCATACAGATTATCGGGTTTTATTTCGACGAATCAAATGAGAAATCATTTTATCTACGGTTTATTACAGTACTATGGTTGTAGATGTGTAATTGAGTACCTGTAACTATCAATACTCGGATAATTCTAATGTAACACGTGGGAAGTCTAAGGTCGAGTTTTCGGGGTTGTAAGCCCCCGTTGAATTTTGAAATTATAATAACATCCTTTTATATATTTTTAGATAATTGGGATAGAGGAGGGATCCCCTCACCCTTTTATTATCACACTATCTCACACGTTGGACATCTTTTTTGCGGATAAAAACCAAACCTTAACGGATTCAAAGCTAATATTTTAGGTATATGTTGCTATTACAAAGCTCTATGTTCTGGAAAAAAAAATGAGCATATTCCGAGAAGTATAACACCACCATCTACTTCTTCGAAAATGAACCGTTGAAAATCAACGGATTTCCGGCCGTCGAAATTAAGACTGGTAGATTATGAGGTTTTATAATTCAGAATGCGCTCATTTTTGGTAGGCATGTAGAACTTGGTAAGAGAAACACATCCTCAAAATATTAGCTTCAAATCCGTTATGGTTCGGTTTTGGGTCGCAAAAAAGACGTCCAATGTGTGAGATAGTGTGATAATAAAAGTGTGAAGGGATCTTCCTCATTGGTATAAGGCAAAGCTAGGTCAAAATGTTGTTTCCTTTGACAAATACGAGTGTAAACAAAATAAAAGAGGGAATGTTACTTATGCCCCTACTATCCATGGGTCATGCACAAATATCCTTATGGGTCTTTACAAATACCCCTGATGGCAGAATCGAAATTATGGAAAGAAAAGTAATTCACATAATTCCAGTTTTAACCTTTACACACTTCAACTTCTTTTTCATTTTTCAATATGAGAAAAACCAGTTTCATTTTTCAGTCGCGACCACAACCAACGCCACCAACACCACCATCATCTCCATCGCCGTCATCGCCACCATCAACAGTTTTTCTCCACCGCCGTAACTGCTACCAACATCACCAGATCTCCGACACCTTCATCTTCATCTCCACTGTGGATAACTTGATGATTAAAACCTAATCTAAAGCATCAGGATCTTCAAATTCATGTCGATTATCTTCTTTCTCTTGTTTTTAAGTTTTTGCTGGTGTTGGTGGTATTTGTTTCTTTAGGTTTCGGTTTCGAGTTGCCGATTCAGATTCAGAGATCGATTCGAGTTGCAGATTAAGATTTCAGAGACATCGATTTGGTATGTATGATTTTCAATTAATTTTAAAGAAATTAATTGAATCGGCAACTCGATTTGGTATTTTGGTTGCAGAGTCTTTTGAAAATTTGATTTGTGTTGATTCAATTAATTTTAAAGAAATTTTCGATTTAATTGAGATTGAGATTGTTGATTCAAAAATTGATAGAAGAAATCAATGTTCTGGTGATGTTTCTGAGTTGAATCTCATGATTTTTAGAAAATGGGTGTTGATGTTGAAGTTGTGGTTATTAGATTTGAATGGGAATTGGTGTTTTTAAGTTAACATATTAGGCATCAGTGCTATTGGGTATGTAGAATACATATTAGGGAATTCATGACAAATAAAAGAAGAAATTATTAACAAGTTTTTGATTTTCTTGATAAAATGTGCAGAAATTCACAGACAGGTGGGAAGTGGAACGGTATTTGGGGACTAGTGGTTATCTTGGGTATAACGTACATCCATACTTTGTGGCTCTGCGGAAGGACAGGGGAATAGTTTCTAATGAGGACTTTAGGAGAAAATTTTGTAAGGTTGATCCAGATGGTCTTCGTCATCTGCGAGAGGGTGTTAATTGGGGATTTGATGAAGCAAAGTTTGGGAAGTTCATTGGTTTTGGCCGTTTGAAGGAATGCTTAGAGGCTGAGCTTAAAAATAGATACCGAGACTCTGTACCAGCAACTCTAACTTTGGTGGAACAACGTTGTGATGAAGTAACCACATACAATGGAGTCCAAGATAAGGGCTACTTCTGATGCTTCCTACCTTCGGAGGTCTGCAATGATGCACACATCATCTATAAGCACTTTTGTGGTAACTAATTATGATCTTTTCCATTATCGTCTTATTTCTTCTTATTAATTAATATAAATGTTGATTTATGCTTAACAAGAAATGTTTTTATTTCTTGTTATTTGCTGAAGGGGGCATTAATTGATGGAGCGGCAGATCCATGTGCAAAACAATGGGGTAAAACAACCAAAGGGGAGCAGTTGGAGAGTGGTGTCTGCAGTTGGCCTGGGGTTATTGCAAGGATTAAACCTCCGAATTCTACCCTTAATCTTTATGGTTGATATAATTATCTGATTGAATTTATAATGAATTCATATAGTTTTTTTGATTATGTCAATAATGTTAATTAGTTGTGCTTGTGGTAGGTGTTTGTTTCCACAGTGGTGGTGGTAGTGGATGTTGCAGTGGAGGTTGAGGTAGCCGCCGCAGTGGTGGATGTTGCATCAGCTGTGTTGGTGGTTGTTAGTGTGGTGGTCTTGGTGGTTGTTGTTGGTGTGGTAGTGGTGAATGATGTTGTAGTAGAAAACTAGAAATGATGGTAGTGGTTGCATCATTGGTGTTGGTAGTGGTTGTGGAGGTTGTGATGGTGGTTTTTGTTGTATGAATTTTAGAGTCAGTCAGTGATGGACATGACTTGGGCAATAGAAATTGCATCCGACGAGATGTAGAATGCTGAGGTATGAGAATGAATTGTTTATTTTTTTCCTGCTCCAGGTTAACTTGCACAACTTATTATCTGAATTCAGTTTGAGGAGCCGTTTCATTGCATTTGAAGTTGCAATCCTGTGGAGTAACTATTTGTTGTTTGCATAGGCATATATCATTACCAATCAGAACTGTTTGAAAAATGTTCCAATATCCTTGTGACTGACTAGAATCATTTATAACTTTATCTAGTTTGCTCTGTTTTCGTACCTCTTCAATATGCTTTTGGATACTAGTGGTGTCTAGTGGATATTAGTTTACAAATGTACATGATTTCACTATGGCTTGGGATTAACAATAGTTTAACTTTATCTAGTTTTCCCTGTTTTTTTTTTCTTGGACTCCAGATTTTGGGAACAACTTGAGAAAGTTGCTTTCATTTTTGGAGGCAACTTGAGCTAGTTGGTTCCAGATTCGGAAGCAACTCGAGCTAGTTGATTTCAGATTATGAGGCAACTTGAGATAGTTGGTTCTATTTATTAGATGTGTTCATTGTTCTCTTGCAGTATCTCTAGAGCTTTGTAATGTCTACAGTTCTAACAAACTCTTATGTACTTATTTTGTGAAGTTATTGTAAAATGTGCAGGCTCCTAGCCAAGCTTTAACAAAGAAGATCGTTGACCCCCTACTTTTGCTGGACTGGAACTAAATAATTCGCATTTCAGTGGGTGTCGAGGTATGTATGGGACTATTTAATATGAATATTAGATGCAACTGGATGGTGTTCTTAAGTCTTGCATCACCTAATTTAACAGGTATGTATGGGACTATTTCGGAAGGCATGACCAGGATTGATGTTGTTCATTTTGTGGAGTTGTGAGAGAAGAGTCTGGCTGCAGTTTCCGTGAAGATAGCCAGACTTTTGTCAAGTTGGTAGATATTTAGATGGTCCGCGAAAGGACTGGTGCTGTAATAGTAATTGCGGCTTTATCTGTGCCTGCATTTAAGGTATACGTATAGTGGTAAATTATCTTTATGAATACACTAATCACGACGAATCTGTGGTGTAATGGTAGCACAACTGACTATATGTCAGAAGATGTGTGTTCGACTCACACTAGGTTCACTCCTTTGTCTATAATTTTTATTTTTGGAGACAACTTTGTGCTAGTTGCCTCCATATTTGGAGACAACTTGAACTAGTTGCTTTCACTTTTTGAAGACAACTTTGTGCTAATTACCTTCACTTTTGAGGACAACTTGAGCTAGTTGCCTCAGATTTGGAGACAACTTGAGCTAGTTGCCTCCATTTTGTTTTGCAACTTATTCATGTACACTATTTATTGGAGACAACTTAAGCTAGTTTCCTCCACTTTTGGAGACAACTTGAACTAGTTGCCTCCGATATGGACATTATTTATTGGAGACAACTTGATCTAGTTGCCTCCTATATGGACAAAACTTCAGCAAGTTGACTCCACATGGTAGTGGTGGTCGTCGGTGGCGGTGGTGATGGTAATTTACGGCGGTGGTGGACAGTGGTGGTGGTTGGCGGCGGTGGCGGTGGTGGTTGGCGGAGGTGGCGGATAGTGGTGGTGGTTGGCGACGGCGGTGGTTGGCGTCGGTGGTGGACAGTGGTGGTGGTTGGAGGTGGTGGACAATGGTGGTGGTCATTGGTGGTGGTGGTTGGCGGCGGCGGTGGTCGGCAGTGGTCTTCGGTGGTGGTAGTTAGCGGTGGTGGTTGGCGGTGGACAGTAGATTAGTCTTTTTTTTTTTTTTAAAAAAAAATAGTGGTTGGTGATTTTGTATATACACTATATAAAGGAGGGTATTTTAGTAATGTATTAGGCTTAGGGGTATTTGTAAAGTTCATAAGGGTATTTTTACAAGGGATCTCATAGTAGGGGTATATAGATAATATTCCCAAAATAAAACTTCTTGAGTTGCCTCTTCTCTGAAATGTAACCTAACTTTTATTTCCAGCGTAAATGTTTTTCGCACTAAGAGAATAAAGCATATTCGCACAACAACCCAAAATACTTAAACAACAAAACCCAATACGATCTCAATTCCTAATTCATCCTTTAGTTGCGAAATCTCAGTACAAGTAGAAACTGAAATTTTAGGTGACCATTGGATAATAAGACAATATCAACATCATTAATCGTTGAGCTCAAATTTGCAATAATAATGAGACAATATCGATTTTAAATTAATATTATTTTCTCTTAATTCATCATCATTTGCATTCAGAGATTAAACCACTCTAATTAGTAATCAAGGGGAACACAATCAAATTTTGAGTGAGGTATTCATAAACATCAAGAGATCACAGATCATGTAAAGGGAATGCTATCTCAATGGTGGTAGAAGAGATGGCGACACAAATAAGTAACCGAAACCCAATTCAAGTTTTCATGACCAAAGTCAACTTTTCCCAAGGTATATTTAGCTTTCCCTATGACATATATCTATTTTTAAATACTTTTAATCTTAATTTGTTCTTCAAGCCCCCAAAATATTATGAAAACAATAAATAAATGTCCGCATACTTTCAGTATGATCCTCGTGTACTTGTAAACCAAACTCAAGAGTATATTCCATTATCTTTAGAGATCCAAAAGCATACCTAAAACTAAGGAATAATCTATATTATAAAAAGAAGTGTTGTCTGTCTTGGGTAGAAGACGGTCATTGATTTTGTCCATCCGGCGGCTGGGATAGATAGTTTGTGAGGTTTATATCTATCCGTCCGTTATTGACATATAATTTTGAAAGATATTTATATCCGTCGGTACATGAGATGTTCTTTTTCTGATTATTTGTTTTTGACGGCAGAGATTATGCCCCGGCCCGGCCTAAATAAACCTAAACACGGCTAGCCTTGGTTATAGATTTTTTTCACGTAGCTAACCTTGATTTCCTAATATTTGTAAACTTTACGGATTCAACATCTTTTATCGGTCCAATTCCTTTGGTTTCCTGATCTGATCGTGCAAACCCTAAAATATAAATTTTATATATAAAAAAACAACGATAACTAAGGATTTCCTTATTTATGGGTTTCCTTTGTTAACTGGATTTCCTAATCCAAGCTTATGGTGTCTTATTTATGAACATCATAATTACTTGCGCACCAAACTGCTTCCTGTGTCCTAACGGAAAACAAATACCGGAGTTTTGGGTTTCCTAATCAGTGTTTCTTTCATTCTGGTATCTTTGTGCACCTCTATATATAAGAGGCCTTCTCGCTGCAACATCAAGCATGGATTAGCTTTTCTTTTTTACAAAACGTTTTCTCCTGCAAACGAATTGTGTTCAGTTTCTCTGTATAAGAGGAAAAAGAAACGTAATTAGATATGATTATATATGAGAAAAAGAACTTCAGTTTTCTTCTTCGTTCAATTCAATTTCCAAATAACCAGATTAACTATCCGTTATTTCTTCACCACCAACACCATCACAGCACCACCAACAAATACGTCACTTATAAAAAGCAATCATAAGAAATCTCCACCCTAACCAACCACCGTCATCACCACTTCGATGGTCACCTCCGCCTTCAACACCAGTGCCACTACATTGAATTAGTGGGTTTCGTTTGACTTAAAACCCATCAATTGATACAAAAGATAGACAACACCACCACCACCACCCTCCTCCTCCTCCTCGTCCTATCCAACATTGTTGATGTAACAATGAAGATTGATTTCCATCTTACACACCATTAACACAACAATACCGCTTCCGCCGTCTCCACCAAAGGTATTAATCATAAGTTCATAATTTCTGATAAACTCCATCCATTTGAGCGAATTCGATTGATTACATTTACAATACCAAAGTTCATGCATCAGCTAATAATCGGCAAAAGAAAAAAAAATATGAGACGAAGAGAAAGAGAAAGTTTAGGTTTGGGGCATTTGGCTTTCTCTTCCTTTTTTTCTAAACAAAAAGT
Organism: Papaver bracteatum; assembly: GCA_023529315.1. NCBI lineage: Eukaryota > Viridiplantae > Streptophyta > Magnoliopsida > Ranunculales > Papaveraceae > Papaver > Papaver bracteatum. Next base: position 2,897,228 of record JAJJWX010003506.1, read on the forward strand.
TTAGCTAAACCCAATTTAACACGCTATCCTTAATACAATCACGCATAAAAATAATTATTTAGCTAAACCCAATTTACCACACTATCCCTAGACACACGTGTAAAACTTAGAGTTAAAATTGCAATATTTCTAATTTGAGTTCATGTATCTTGGCACAATAGTTATTTATTTATTTAATCGTCGTTGATTTGATGTTGCAGTACATGGATGCAATGCGAAAATTTGAAACATATTGATATACTAAAAGCAGTTTTTCTTGACATATCTAAATTGCTTGATATATCAAAATAATAGTTTTCTCGATTAGAAGGAAGATGGCTACTCCTAATTTAAATTCCGTGCAGCAAACGACACCCATATTAACAGCCAAACCAATTTGTAGAATAAACACTTCATAGATATCCGAATATTTATTGTCATTTAATTTTCGTTAATGTTGTATATAAAAGAATTTAAGGGTCGCGGCCTGGGCTGTTAGCCTTGGCTAATTTGACACGACCAATAAAACACTAGGACATGTTTTTAAGGCTAAGGCCGGGGCTATAAGCCCCGGATAATTTGACACTACCAACACAACACCCTAGGGAATGCGTAAGAGACCACGGCCGTGGCTGTAAGCCCCAGCTAATTTAACACGACCTATAAAACGTTAATCTAATCAGTTTTGTTAATGATTACAATTTTGTGCAAGAATTCTGACCAGCCGACCAAACAAACAAACAAAAAGTCAAATAAGGTTGAGCCCCGGCCGTAGGCTGGGGTGATACCTAAGTACTTTACTATATTTTCCACCCTTGTGATACATTATCTTAGTTATATATATATATATATATATATATATATATATATATATCGGAGTATGAATTCTTCTCTTGATATGCAATACTAGATTGTTCTTCTGGATTCGCCAATGTTGGTGTATCAAAAAATAAACCCTTTATCTCTTGTTTATCAATGTATATGGATGTCGATGTGTAATTGGACATCTATAGATATCGAGAAATTATGTAATTATCAAATTATATTTCGATTTGAATCCAGAAGGTAAATCTTTATTTCTAGTTTATTACGGTGTATGGTTGTTGACTTGTAATTGGGCATCTATGAATGTCGAGTGGACGAATAATTATCATATTTAATTTCAATGAATTTAAAGACTAAACTTTCTATCTTTAATTAGTTTGTTTTATTACATGGTTGTCTATGTGTAATTGTGTACCCAATTATTACCCACACTTGTTTTTGATTTGGGTCAGGGTCTCTGAGCTCTAAAATCGAAACTATTAACAATGTTGGTATTCGATTGGTAAAATCATTCAAAACCAATAACTTTTAAAAAAACTAAACTGGTTTGTATTCGCTTGGTGCATGGGTAATTATTACATTTTTGGTATATTTAGTCAAAATCCAAATGATTTATCTAGTTTTAACTTTAGGGTCTTTTCATTTTTGTTTTTTTTGAATTTCATATCAAACAGAGCATTAGTATAGGCTTGTCAATGGTACTTAAGGGAACGAGTAATGCCCATGTTATATTCGAATCCGTCAATATTTATACTAGATATATGATAGATACTAAATATGTGCTTTTGCATCAACGAATATATGATAATTACCCAAAACCATATCAAAATAAAATTTGAAGAAAAATAAAATCTAACTTGATCGGGTGTACTTAATCATTTATTCTTCTTTTGATTTCACAACTATAGCACCGAATAATTTATGTTGAATTTGTCATTCATTTCTTTCAGAAAAAATCAATAACACGTGTCAAAAAATAAGTACATTTACCTTATAATAATAGTTTGATATACATATGTATCTATATCCGATAAGATATTTGCATCCAAAATTTCGGATAACATTATAAATTTTTGGTAGAGACTTGGACGAATGTCGAATATTCGGTTATTAGTTGACATGCTCACATACATACCAAATAAAAAAATATAAATGATCTTATGATAAGTTTGAATATTAATTTAGGATTTGCAACAGTTGGGAACCGGGCCTAAACTAGTTCCAGTCACGATTGCAATGAAAATGGTGCACAATCGAACCTGTTGACCCGCCAAAACCATGATTTAATTTTTTTTTTGAAAAGTTAAAGTGTTGATCTTTGAAAAAGACAAGCCAGTTAATTCGATTTTTAGCTTAAAATCAACTTAAACCATTGCTTAATTAATGGTTTTATGATGCTATTTCAGATGGCAATATGGCATATGTGACGAACCGTAATAAAAATCGTGATCCTCGATTTTTGAACCAAAATAGTGATGTTAAGTGTTGAATGAATAAAAGCAAACCAAGTTAGCGTAGATATAAACCCAAAAGGCAAAAGTTCTGTTTGGAATTTAAGCACGAGCCCAACTTAGCTGGGTAGGAAATAGTTGAAGTGTTTAGTGCAGGTGTGAGATCTTAGTATTGATGTTTATAACAATTGTAACTGTCCTGCACACAGTAGGTGTGTTTCTAACCAGATTGGTTCCCCTTTATGATTGATTTTTTCATTCAGCTGTAGCGAAATCTAACTATTTCGGCCCTTTCGCTTAACTTTAATGTGGTGAATTCGCTTGGCTTTTCACTACAAAGAGGGACAAATTTGTTACTCGTCTGAGTTGAGCGATGACTCATCGAAACTCAGATTTCGAGTGAACGGAATCCCAAATTCCATGATTTAGAAGTTTCCGCATCCAACTTTCACTTTTTAACGTACTTTTACTTATTATATTTCTCTCTAACTCTTTTTATTTGCTAAAGTTCCCTTTTTTACTATTATATCTCATATTTTTTTTTTTTTTTAAAATGAACGGAAACTCAGTTTTCCTATTGCATTATTTACACGGGAAACTGAGTTCTATCTCTATAGCCACGCAAAACGCCCAACCATACTGCTTGGACCGAGGTCCCTGATGAGTGGAGAGGCTAGGCTATGAACAAAAGGAATTCGTTCAGTTTTAACGGGCCTGGTTTTAGCCTCTCTTTTTCATTGCGGGCCTTTGTGTTTTCTTTTGTTAAAATGATTAAAAAAAAAAACATAATTTTAAAGTACTCACAGTTTGGCGTGTCAGGCAGACAATTCTTCTGTACCAACAATCACCTAACCTAAAAAAAAAACAGATCCACCCATCTTATCCATCTATTTCACCTTTAAGACCGAATCATGTCTCCATAGACTTTGAAAAGTCCTGTATCACTGATTCAATGCCATGAAATTTCTTTCCTATATCCCAGTTACGTCGCAATCCTTCCTTCATTCACTAAAAATCTTCTACCTATGCTTCGTGGAATTATACCTAAGTTCTAACTTTTTTATTACGACATAATAATAATGAATAAATCGGCTCACTGTTCAATAATTTTATCATTCTATTATCGTAAATATTTTTACACAAAAAAGTGTTACTTAAAGCTCGTAAAAATATACGTACGGTTGTTCAACCTCTTAATTATTTGGACGACTGGTATATAAACTCGTGTAATGGTTGTAGTTGGTTTTACTTGTTTCTCATCAACCAGCAGCAGCCAATACTCATGTCTACTCCCAACGACTGGCTTCATATTAACCATAGGAATCATAACCCAACTGGTGATAATCATCATCAACGGCAACAACCACCAATTCATCATCAAGATATGTTCGGCCGCCGCCACCATGCTGTACCAGACGCACTACCTGATCAAATGAATCTGATGGGCGATGGTGGTAACTGTAATTCAAGCAGTAGTAGCAGTACACACTTGAATCCGGAGCGACGAGTTTCGAAGCCGATCCGGAGACGCAGGGCGTCCCGCGGTGCTCCGGTCACTCTTCTGAATACCGACGCAAGTAATTTCAGAGCAATGGTTCAACAGTTCACCGGTGTTCCTAATCCGCCCTTTTCTCTTGCTAGTATTAATAATAACAATCCTGATCATGCTGCTGCTGGTGGAGGTGTTCTGGCAGGTACTAATAATCTCAACTTCCGACTACCTCGTGATAATTGGTTTCAACATCATCAAGATCCAAGCAGAAGCTCTGTGATGCAGCAACTACAGCAGCAGCAGCAACAGCAGTTCATGTTTGCTCTGAATAATAATAACAGTACTGTAACTACCACTGGCAGGGAGCAAGTGGGATCAAATCATCAAGATCAGCTCCCTGGGTTGCCTAATTTTGAGTAGAGATCATAGAGAGTTTAAATTGGTTTTATATTAATTCTGTTGTTAATAAAATTGAAGAGTACTATTAATTCTTCTTCATTTCAGGCCACAAGCAATCGTTTTCTTGTTGGTTTTCCGACGACGGCCAGCCGGGTTGAAAGTTTACGTTGAATTATTTTTTGTTTGATTGATTAAAAAATTAGTTGTTTTGTTGACTTGTAAATTGGCAGTTTGTCTTCAAACAACTACTAAAACAATATAAACATGATACTATTCACCTAGCCAAGAGGGGATGAATGTGGACCCCACAACTGGACTGATAATGTATCTTCATTTTTATTCTTCTTTTTTTTACTCTCTCCCTTTTTCTATCCGAACCAAAAGAAAAAAATAAAATAAAAAATAAAAAATAAAAATTACTTTTTTCAAAACTTAAATCCTTGATCGTACGGTTTTGGTTTGATTTTACAGATGGACCGGACCAATCGAGTTTGTTTTCTTGTATATATATTTATCTTTCAATAAAAAAATTTGTTTTTAAATAACTTTTTGGTTTTCTGATCGGTCTGATAGTTTCACAATGCTATCATGACTTGTTTTCTTATCCTATTATTAGGTTTTTTTTTGGTGGATTTGGATTTGCATTGTTATCAAGCATGATATGGATGAAAACAATCTACTTTTTCAGATATGGAGATCGTTTGTGAAGAAATTGAATTGGGCATATTACTTCCTTTTTGATGGAAGCATTTGATATAGTTGATAATCAAGAAACAAAATGGCTTGAAACCATTATAGGGACATCCAATCCTTTAACGGTTTACAGAAGTTTAATACGATTTTCTTATCTCGTTTCTTTAAATTTCCAGTTTATTAATGTAATTGATTAATGTAATCCTTCGAACCTCAATTTGAATGAGGTAGTCCGAATAAATAAAATTTATGGGCTCTTCAAAGTCCTTGTTTCCATTATAAAAAAATAAAATAAAAAATTTGTTTTATTGACTTGTAAACAGTAAAAAGGGGGGTCTCTCTCTGCCTCCTGCCAAAACTTACAGATTTCCAGTAAAAAAAAAAACTGACTAGTTAAACTTATCAGACAAAATTGTGCAAGGATTGCTTAACTGGACTCTAATTATCAAGGAACCGGCAAGACAACGATGAGCTGGTCAGGAAGCTCAAAAAGAAATAATCAATGTAATGAGAAAAATGATTTAACTTGTTTGCAACTAAATTTGACGAGCCAATATACAAATACAATGTTAATGGAAGTCCAAGACAGGGGGGCAAGGCCTCTTCATCCATTACAGAGAGTTGGCCATGCCTTGTTCTCGCAGAGAGTTGGTTTGGACCAGGATGCACCTTGCACTGTTCCCTGTTCAAAATCTGTACAAGCAGGGACCAACCATCAAACTGGAGAGATTCCCCAAACTGGATTCTTAAGACAAGCAGCAGCACCAATAGAACACCCAGAACGTGCAACTATACATGAAGGTTAAACTTGCATAACCAGGGTTCACGGAACAAGAACATGTTCTAGAGATATGTTTTAACATTCTATGACAAATCATGCCGAACTCAAATAAAGATTCCGGCATTCGCAAAAAGACACCCTCGGGACAATTGCGTGATCAGCTAAACCACACATGAACCTAGAAGGCTATAACTATAGATGTTAAGATTTGCAAAGTGACTGACCAACCTCAGGACAAACCATCATTACATAAACGGCAACTCCAGCGATTACGCCGCCGCCACCACCACCGACAGGTACGAAAATTGCATGCAATGGTTCATTTGCTTGAAGCACAATCTCCATATCAACCGTCCCTTGTCCCACAATGACATCATGATGATCAAAAGAAGGTAAGAATGTGCACCCTGCCACCCTTCTACTTCACCCTGGAGTGGCAACTTACTTCTTCTTCAGTTGCAGTCCTAGGAACAGACCCAATAAAATGTTTGGCAAATGCAGCACCTCCAGTGTTTTCTGAAGAGGAAACACAAAATGATGATATCATGACCATCATTTACTGGAACAAAAGGAAAGAAAAAAAACTCAACAAAATGATAAGGAGTCGGACTATGAAAATTGCTACTCTGACCACCATCACCACCACCACCTTGTAGATTAGAAGGAAGACTGTGCCTTGAGTATGATTGGGTAATTGGTCCCCTGTTAGTCAGAACCGAACCAAGTCATGTTCATTTGGGTTTGGGTTTGAGTACTAAAATTGAACCCATTATCAATTTTAGTACTTGGCAGGTAGAACTATTCGGTACAGATAAGCTATTGAATCCTAACTGTCCAAAGAGTAAACCCCTTTATTCCAGTGTATGGTGCGTCATTGGGTGTCTGATTATCCAGGACCAAACCAGAACCTGTTGATTTGGCCTGACCCTAAGTCCTACTACAAACCCATTGTTTGCCACGCTGATTTGGTCTGGGCCTAAGCCATAACTTCACCATGAACATTCTCCGCTCCATAGCCATACACATCTATATCTTGGTCCGAATCCAAAGTTTCAATAGCAACAGAGAATTTTTCTCTGGATCTCTAAAGAGATTAATCCTAAATTCATCAACAAAGTTATGCTCAATAAGTTCTCTATTTCCCAAATTTTCCACGTTGCCAAATTAGCAGTCTTGTGATCTACCATGTCCGATGGTTCTGCAGAGGACAGAGATTGAACATGTTTGCTTCAAAAGCAAACTGAATGTAGGTAAGTGCTCCTCCTTTAGCCAATATGCCTCACAGGAGAGGAACATCGATCAACACATACAGTGAGCCATGTAAGAATACCCTGAATGTGTAAGTATTTGGGATCGTTAACTAGCATAACCAAGGTTCATGAGGTATAAGAACATGTTCTAAAGATATATTTCAGCATTCACAGAAAAACATCCTCGGGACGTGTGTCAGCTAAACCACACATGAACTTGGAAGGGTATAACTATAAAGGTTAAGATCTGGTAAATGACGACTGACTAACCTCAGGACAAACCATCGTTACATAGACGGCAATTCCAGCAATTAGCCACCACCACCAACAGGTATGAAAATCGCATGCAGTGGTTCTTAGCTTGACACACAATCTCCATCCCAACTGTCCCTTGTCCCATCAGGATGATCAAAAAAATGTATGAATCTGCGCCCTTCTACGTCACCCTGGTGTTTAGCATATGCTTCTTGCCTCGTTTTGATGGAGATTGTGCGTCAAGCAAAGGAACCGTCGCACCTAACCTCTCAAAAGATTTCCACTGGAAAAAAAAACGTAACTTTAGATAAAGAAATTTTGAAATTTTGGCGACATTACAAGTACAAAAGCTAGATTGAAAACACACTATAACACAAACATATTAATTTTTTCATATCCTGCAGAACTAACCTAGTATGTTCAACTTGTTGTGTGAAAGCTTTAGAATCAACATATATAAAGAGTGTACTCATACTAGATGATGTAAGGATATAATTTTACGGCACACTAGTAAGATAAAATCCAAAGGGATTCAAGAGCTAGGATCTATAAAGCTGGGAATGTGAACCAACCAGACTTGAAAGCTATAAGTAAGTCGAACCGATAACAGAACTGCTGAACTAGCCATCCAAGCTATTCAAATTAGTTTCAATCCAGTAACCAAGACAACAAGATGCCATAGAAACCCTCCAAAATACACAATTCGATTTTTAAGTTCCATTAACATCCATTCAAATGCGATTGTCAGTGTAATGTTTTGGACTTGTACTACAGTTATGCATGGACAAATGACATACAACCATGACCATCAAACTCCATTACTATGGACTTGCTGGTCAATGCCAATGAAATAAGTAAAATACCGCCGCAGTGGGTGGTAAAAGAGCAAGATATCTCTCTTCCAAAATTCCAATAAAGAAAGCAAACTCAACATAAACCCTCTTAGTAATCAGTGCAAATCAATAAAGTCGCACCAGCATATTCATATATACTCCACATGCGAGCAAGAATCAATACAATGCACTCAACTAAACTCAATAATTCAATATCTAAGTTGCTAATGTGACGTATTTGTATTTTCTTTGATTGTAATAGTGCACCATAATTGTTGCTTGACTTGGTAACATTAAACTAGGATTTGCTATGTACTCGTAGGTGTTCTAATTAAGGCATCAAGTAGTCTGAGCTTCATATGGAGGAACCCGAAATTTGGTGAATTAGGTAAAATTGATGAGAAAACACCACAAAATTTCAAGTAATTAACACTTGTGGATAACTCAATTAGCATAAAATCAAAACTTTAGAATCCCCAAACACCAAAAGAAAAAGTTAACCTTGTGGAGATTCTCCTCTAGCAGAGAAAGGAAACCCTCTTTTCTGTCCAGAAATTCGCATTCCATGACTCCCCCAATCATTAAAACTACTTGCAGCATCACTACTAAATCCACCACCACCACCATGTAAAATGATTAGAAGGAAGCGGACTATGAAACTTGCAGCTCCGAGCACCACCTCCAAAACCACTTACACCACCACCACCACCTTGGGAATGATTAGAAGGAGAGCTGTGCCGTGAGCATGATTAAAAGGATGAGGAGGAGGAGGATTATGGAAATTGGTACTTTGACCACCACGACCAGCTGAAATAAACCCAGGTCTGAAATTATTACTATTAGGGTTTCTATTTGGGGGGTTCAGAAGAAGAAGATGGAGGCATTCTTCTATAATAGGTATCTGATTCTCCCCCTCCTCTGTGTCTAAACATCTAATCCCTTAACCCTAGAATCTGAAAATGGGTCGAATCTTAATAATAAACACAAACAAGAAAAAGAAACTTTGGATACCTCCGAATTGAGAGTTCAGAGATGTTTTCGGATGTGGAATGAAGTTGCTCATCTACTCGCCGTCTATTAGGGGTGAGCAACGGACGGACGGTTGCGAATTAGGAGTCACCCGCAACCAAACCGTCAAAGTTGCGGATTTGGAAAATTGAACCGTGACCGGCCCAATCACCCGTGGATTTCACATCCGCGGATAATGCGGACCGGTTGCGGATTAACCGCGGATTTAGAAGGGGAATTTTTTTTTATGTTAGCACAAGGTAGGGGTGAGCATTTAGAGTGCAGTGGGAGCTCAAGTTGCTTCTGAAGGCTATTTTATACGTATGGGCTTGGCAAACATCATTGTTGCAATGTTATTCTATGAATACAGAGTTCTCACCGAATCGTGAAAAATGTTGCGGTGTCGTGTCAATTCAATATGAGTACACTGATAGTGAAAGAAAACTTGCATTTTATTAACATCAGCACATCCAGTACATAGCATACTTGACTCGACCACTTTTACATAACGCACACACAAAACCTCTGAAACTAAGAACATACCAAAACGTAGCACAACTCATACAAGTAACATAACTAACAAGATGCGGACCACCCAACATCAACAAGTTGTATGTGGGCTAAGCATATTTGATGGGCTTAAGTTTATTTATAGGTTAAGCCTACGGTGCGGATGAATCCGCGGTTTTCAATACCCAACCGCACCCAAACCGCTAAAATGTGCGGATTTGAGAATCCCACCCGTGTCCGGCCCATACGTCTTGCGGTTTGGGTCAAATCCGCAATTTTGCGGACGGATGCGGGTAAAATCCGCGGTTCCGGTTAAAATGCTCACCCCTACCGTCTATACCTTTAGGAACCGAAATCTAAGTCTGACTTTTATCCCATGCCCATTGGGCAAGATTCAGACCGGTTCGTTAAACCGCCCCACAAAACCATTTGAGTCAACCCATGACTCGAACCATTAACCCATTTATTGACTAACCGGTCTGACTCGGCTGTCTCGACCGAGTCAGATTCTAACTCAGCATGAAACCCAACTTTTCGCAGATTTGACATGCGACTTTCAGATATAGTCATCATAAGTTATTATTCATTTTTCAACCAAAATCAACACTTAGTATCAGTTAGAACTACTTAGGGTTTAGGGTATTTGAGAAGAAGAGACAATAGACAAGAAGATGAAACTTTAAACAAAACTTTTTATTGATTAAAACTTAGACATTCAATACAAACGGATTCACAAATATATATACAATGGTTTCTTGAAGTTCAAGAAACTTTATTTCCAAACTAAGACTATTTCATAATATGGTATATATGGACAATTAGTTGTGTATGGCAAGGTACCTTGTGTTATTTCACACGTGTACTATACATTGTGTTAACAGTATCTCATTAGAATCGTGGTGAGATCATATTCTACAACTTTCGCTTACTATGTTTAGATCAAATTTCAGGCTCCGTCATGAGAATATAACCTATTTTCCGGTAACCTAACTTTGCAGTGCGGTAGTTGTACTAAATATTTTCTCCATGCAAATGGCCCAATATCTGTACTGTAGTCGTGAATCGTGATATACACCTGCCCTTATAGATCAGTGGTAGAGCGTCAGTCTTGTAAACTGAAGGTCCGCAGTTCAATCCTTCCTGCGTGAGGGCAGAGTTTATACATCTATCTTTGGCATGAGTAGAATTAATAGGAATTAATTTTAGGTTTGAGCGAAAAGTCATGCGATTGGTCTTGCGACGCTGACTTTGTCAACTTCAAATCTTTCTTCTTCTCATCCTTCAATCTTTATCATGTCTCTCAAATCTGTTTAATTATTGATGTTTAACAATTGATTTTACTTCGTTTCAATAGTCTTTTTTTATATTTTGATTACTGTTTTGAGTTGTTTTAAAAACCCTAATGTTGCCCTAAATTGATTTCTTCTCGACTGTTGCATCATCAATCCTTCTTTTCTTGCTTTAATGATTTCTTCTGAGTTCTAATCACTGAGTTATTTGTTATTATAAATCTTGATTTGTTTTATCCCCTTTGTTTAATCCTTTCTATATTTTTTATTCTTAGGTCATGATTTAAAGAAGGGGCAAAACATAGGGTCGCAGTCCATCATCATCAGTATGCAAGTATCAATCGGTTCTGGATTAAAATAAACAAATTGGAAATTGTGGGATCTTCATTGATGCGGTATGAATTGGTATTCGTTTATTTATCAAGGGTTTGTGCTCTGTAAATACTTTATAGTATATGACAGGAAATCTTATTTCTGGATATGTGAGATCCTAGTTATGTAGGGATCGTGGAAGGTTAAATTATATCTTCTTTTCATTACAAAATTTATTTTGAGCTGAGGATATTTTGGAATTATGTCACAGTGGTGTTTTATCTCTCTCTCAAAGTAGACTGATTGAAAGGTTGAGTAATTAGATGTATAGGAAATGATGTTTCTAGTCTGAAGAGATGCTTAATTGAGCAATTTCGCTCTCCCAAGGCCATCAAAAGTTGTGTTCACATTATAATTAGTAATAAATTTCATTATTTTAATTAATAAGTGGAAGGATTTCATTAAAGAGTTGCTTTGTTTAATATGGTTTTATGATTTATGATGAATATTATCTACATTTGGCAAAGTTTTTTCTCTGGGTTCTATTCTGGCAATGGGATTCTCTGTAGTGATGGAATGAGAATATTCAGTGATAGACTTACATAAATCTTATCTCAATTTGGAGTTGTCAAAAATTCTCTGGTGACTTAGCTAGTTTTTATATTTTTATGGGTTGTTGTTGGATTAAGGGTTGCTTCTTTTAAGGCACTACATTAATTCTGATATAAAGCTTGCATCTCTCAATTGTTATTGGATTTGATGTTGTGTATAATCAAGTCTGTTAGTCTGCTCAATGCAACTTCTTTTTATCATTTCTCTTGAGGATATTATCAGCTATCTCTCTCAAGAATGCTTATCAATTACTCCTCCTTGTCTGGTAATTTTAATTGTGATTGCTGTTATTAGTGATTCAATATTTAAGTTGACAAAATATGATTATCTCTCCTACTTCATTGTTCTGTCTAAGTCATTACTGTCAGGATAATCAATTAAGATTCCTTCTTGCTTGTATAAATTGCATTATGGTTTTGCTCCTGACCATTCTATCTTACCTTAGTAAACTGTGTTTTTCTAATTTTATTCTTCTTTGTTTAGTTAATGCTATGGCAATCCCTTCTGATCAAGTGAGAATCCTTGATTTAGATGAAGATTTTGAGGAGTTTCCCTTTAGGTTTGCTGGCCTTCTCTGTGATGATTCAAAAAGTTACTACAAAAAATCTGTCAAACAGAACCTCAATAGAATTTGGACAATCAACTCTACTGATTTTAAGTTAGCCAAACCCTTCATTCAATCCAAAAACATTGTGTTGTTATGTTCAAGAATAAGAAAGACATGGATATTGCTTATGAAGTTAGGCAAACTTTGCTTTTTGGCAAGCTGTTTGCAGTCCAGCCATTAGGAGAATTAGAGTCTATTTTTGATCTATCATGGGATACAACCCTTATGCCAGTTTTGATTGACATCCATTCTGATTTAGCTAATAAGGGAAGGGCAAGGGAAGTTTTGGATCAAATAGGAACCTTTGTTTCAGCTGACTCACCAGTGTGGAATCACTTTGAAGCAAGGCTGATAGTTCCTCTTAGAACTCCTCTTACTTGAAAAGTTGTCATTAATATGATGGTATTTTCAATGATGTTGTAGTAAGAAGATTCGTTCAAGACTTGTGAAAATAGATTTTTAGACTTAATAAACTAAAATAAGATAAAAATATATACAAATATTGTCACAGGATGAAGAGACACTAGGACGCAGGATTTCACTACTTTTCATATTATTGTGGTTCAGTCATTAACTCTATCCAATATAGATCAAACAAAAGAAGTTGTGACTCTAATTCTTTGCCAAAAATAGATTTCATAAAACATTATCTGTAAGTCGTAAGCATGACGCATCAAAAGTAATTAAAACCAAGCATGCGACATCAGACAAAATAACAAATAATTAATAGAAATCATGAAACAATTGAATCTATGCAAAAAGTCATATAAAGAATTAACTCATTTACCACAATCATGAAAAGTTGCTTCCTCCGTTGTCCCAGTGATGGGTTCTAGCTCCGCATGGTGAAAACACACTCAAAGGAATTTTTCATTGCTCAAAAAGGTGTTCTCAATAATGAAATAGGAGGAAAACAATATAAAACCGGGTTTGTAACACTTATTTATGTTACAAATTCGAATGTTACAAAGAATGATAGATATAAACTGTTGCTTCTGTTGTAACGATACGACCCACTATTCCTTGTCGTTTTTACTGTATCATGAACGACGGTTTTTTGTAGTCTAAAGTTCTTCGTGTTCTTGAGGTGCAGCAGCAGAAACAATTATGCAACCTCTGATTTCTCACCCTATTTGGTCCCCTAACTCTCCATAACTCTTCTGCTCGACCCCAGCAACATATTAATACACCTTTGGACCAAGAATAACTCCTCATTACGCCGGAAAATCTTTCCATAGCTCGGCAGTAAATAAAATCTTCTCGGGAATATTTTCTTCCCTTCTTGACTTCTCACGCGTTAAATTCTTCCATCACGCTCCAAAATGTTGCTCGAGTCAATAATCGTGCACACAACACATTCAAACGCATCCAAAACTCATGCAAACCCGTGAAGAACGTCTCCCGTGTACGTGTTGGCTCTTTTTTCTTCTCTCGGATTTCCTAGCCAAAATCAATCGATGATGAATCCCATACCACGCATGTTGATCTCATTAAAGTATTCCCGCGAAATTATAGCTATTAAATCTCGCTAAAACATCACCAAAAATCCAACCCTAATCTGCAACTTATTTTCCCGCCAAAACTAACATTTAAACAAAGAAGATGGGTGGGTGCGATGGATAAATGGGATGTATATAGTCATGGGTGCTGAGGAAAAATTTGGGCTACACATAGCCGTGTCTTCCCCTTATCCAAGGTGGGATTCCGAATAGCAAATGTCCTCCGGGGGTCCAAAAAGCACTTTTCGAGCAACTTTTTCCACCTAAGTGTAATTCTCCAATAACACCTAAACAAACATAAAAACACCAAAATTAGTACAAAAATCGAGACTAACAATAGAGACACTGAGGACAATTCAGACACAAAAATGTGTCTATCATAATACCTCTAAAAGAACTTATATCATGTATGCTTTTTACCCTAAACTTCCTTTCAGGGGTTGCAAGACGTGCTTTTTGATGTATCATAATGGTTCCCAATGCAGAGATATTCAGAGGAGAATTCTAGTAAGGGCACTCCTAGTTTCGACTAGAAGAGCTACACATGTTGATGTTTCAAATTTGCAGTCCTCTTCTAAAGTTGGATAAAGCTCTAAGATAAAGTAAAACATTGTCCCCTCTTCTGCTGCAAAGGATGTTGATTCTGCGATTCTCATCCATTCAAATCCTTCTACATTCTCAGTCATCCTTCGGCCATCTGCAGCTATCAGAAATTCGGGTTCTTCCTTTTCCTCTCATGTTACTTCCTCTGTAAGACCTAAGCATCCTGCTCTTACTATTAGGGAACCAGTTACAGTGCTCATTCGGAGCAAGGAAGAGATGGAAAAGAACCTTCTGGACCCCATAGAAAAAAAAGGCGATCGGATAATCATATTCCAGAGGACCGGGATTATGAACAGGAAGGAAGTTCTGCAGATGGCAACCTGAACGCAATAACAGAATCTCGTCTTGCTAAGATGATCGGGAAAGTGATGATGAAAAAACAATCCAGAGAAGAAAAGATGAACAGGCTACATCAAGCAGCAGGAGCACCTTTCAAGCAGAATATAAGAGAATTCAGAACGACAATTAATTTTCTAGTTCCAAAATTACTGGAATTCGACGAGAGAACTAATGATCCAGATCAGCACGTTTTACACTATGAGACTGCCATGTCCTTGTGGCAGTACAGCGACGAGTTGATGTGTAAAATGTTCCTGCAATCCCTTACGGGAGGAGCTATAACGTGGTTCAATCAGCTTCCAGCACAATCGATCGGGACTTACCATAAGCTGATCGATGATTTTTGCTCTAGCTAAAAAATACAACAAACGTGATCGGAAAGGATGCCATTCACTGTTCCTTCTAGGAATCCGGAAGGAGGAAAGCATCAGACAATTCACTAGGCGTTTCAAGAAAGAGTTAGCGGACGTGGATGGAGCCAACGACCAAGTTGTCATTGCGTCATACAAATAGGCTTACCAGCATGATGAAAGAGGTGTGTACGGTTCTTTGGTCAAGAGACCACCAAAAACTTTGGAGGAACTATATGATCGAGTTGAAGAGTACGCCCGAGTGGAGGAAGATTCTAAAGCCCGAGAAGAAGTTAACAGATCATCCAATCATCCAAATGATGGGAAGAAAGAAAAATCCAAGAACCGTTGAAACAGACAGCATAATGATCGTGGGGATGCTCAAGAGAAAAATCAAGGTGAACGCACGGAAACGGGGTATCAGAAATTTCACGATATGAAACTGACCCCGCTGAACGTAAGTCTTACAAAGCTGTACGAAAAAATACACAAGGATTTGAGCCCCCCACGTCCTTTGGCTGCAGAAACACGAGATAAACGTGATAGGAGCAAATACTGCAAGTTCCATAAAGACCATGGTCACAAAACTGAGAACTGCCGCTCTTTACAGATCGAGATTCATCGAATGATCGACACTGGAAATATGCAACAGTACGTGAAAAAAGACTTTGGGAAAGGTCCTGGTCAGTTTGGCACTGCACATGTGATTAACGCTCATGTGATTAACGTCAGTCACGCCAGGATTCATTCAATGGCCAGGCGGGCATCGGAAGACGAGACCAAGAGAAAGCTCAGACAGTTGAAAGAATGGTACCTGACAAATTACATTGATTTTGTCAGCGGTAATGGAGCAGAAACTAAGGAGCTTGGGTGCAAAAATATCGAGTTCTCTGATGCAGACATGATAGGTGTATATGCTCCACACAACGATGTCGTTGTTATAACTGCTTGGATTGGCATGTTTCGTGTGCACCAGATTTTTGTGGATACTGGAAGCTCAGTGAGTGTGCCGTTTTCAGGAGCTTACGCCTCTATGAATCTCCCATACGACCTGATCGAGGAGGATGAAAACCTAATTATCGGTTTCAGCGGAGAAGTTACAAAGGCAATTGGATTAGTGAAGATACCGATAACAGTGGCTGATAAGTCCGTCTTGGGCACTTTCTTATTGCTGGATTGCAGAGCACCCTACAACGCAATTGTAGGACGAGATTGGCTTCATGAGATCGGTGCAGTCATATCATCTAATCATCCCCAGAAGGAGTTGTGAAAGTTAGAGGCGATCAGATGGCCGCCCAAAAGTGTCATGAGAATGCAATGGATGAGTACAAGAAGTCAGAAGTCAGTGGAAACCAGATCATGTGAGTCGAGCAGAAATAGCAATTACAGAACCCTCTCCCTCCAGAATCATATAGGGGAGAGGACGCAGCTGAACCCCGACGGTCGAGAAACTGATTGAGGTCCAGATTGGAGATGAGGATCACAAGACAACATTCGTAGGGGCAGATCTGTCGGCACATGAACACGATGATTTGATTACATTGCTAAAGGCAAATGCCGACATTTTTGCATGGAGTTTTTTTGAGATGCCAGGGATAGATCCGAATGTAGCCTGCCATAGGCTAAATATCGATGAGAAGTTCCATCCTGTTCGACAGAAAATCAGAAATATGACGCAAAGCAAAAAAGATGGAGTAACTGAAGAGGTCGAAAAACTATTGGAAGCAGGATTTATTCGACCGGTGCAATATCCTCGATGGATGTAAAATGTGGTAGCTGTTCCAAAGAAGAATGGTAAAATTCGTGTCTATATCGATTTTACCGATTTGAATAAAGCATGTACGAGTGATCCGTACCCGCTGCCAATGATAGGATATTTGGTGGAT
Organism: Papaver bracteatum; assembly: GCA_023529315.1. Lineage (NCBI taxonomy): Eukaryota > Viridiplantae > Streptophyta > Magnoliopsida > Ranunculales > Papaveraceae > Papaver > Papaver bracteatum. The sequence continues at coordinate 2,914,201 of JAJJWX010003506.1, forward strand.
AAAACCGCAGAGTTTGGAAGACTGTCATTCATGGACGGTTTTTCTGGGTATAATCAAATACCTTTGTTCGAGGACGATCAAGAGCATACTGCATTCGTGACTGATAGGGGAGTTTACTGCTATATTGTAATGCCGTTCGGGCTAAAGAACGCAGGGGCAACCTACCAGCACTTGGTGGACCATATGTTCAAGGATCTGATCGGGAAGTCGATGGAGGTATACATCGATGATATGGTAGTGAAATCTCAGCAAAAAGAATCGCATTTTCTTGATCTGCAAAAGACGGTCGATATCTTAAGGCAATATCGTATGATGCTCAATCCAGCAAAATGTTCATTCGGGCTGTCATCAGGAAAATTTCTTGGATACTTGATGACACACAGAGGAATCGAGGCAAATCCGGATCAAATCAGAGCCATCATAGAAATTCCATCCCCAAGAACGAAAAAGGAAGTCCAGAAGCTAGCAGGACGATTGGCAGCCTTAAACCGTTTCATTTCACGCTCGTCGGATCGATTCAAGCCATTCTTTGACGTTTTGAAGAAAGCAGTGAATTTTGGTTGGACGCCTGAGTGTGAAAAGGCTTTTGATGAGATAAAGCAGTATTTGTCAACCCCACCGGTTTTGGTGAGTCCAAAAGTTGGACAACCTATTGGAGTTTATCTGGCTACAACGGAAAATGCTGTGAGTGCAGTGCTGTTTGTTACTGATCCATATGAGAAGCCTGTTTACTTTGTCAGTAAATCCTTGACAGGGGCAGAAACACGGTACAAGAAAATTGAGAAGATAACACTTGCACTGTTCCATGCATCTCGTCGCCTAAAGCCTTATTTCCAAGGAAGGCAGATCGTAGTATACTCGGAATACCTGCTGAAGCGAATCCTGGAATGTGCTGATGATTCCAGTCGACTAGACATATGGTCAAATTTTCTGGGGGCGTATGAGATCAAGTACGAAACTAGAAATACAGAAAAAGGACACGCACTGGCTGCACTGCTAGCAGATTTTCCGATGGACGATATAGAAACGGTTACTGGAGAAGAAGAGGAGTTGTTGAAACCCACTAAGCCAGTCACTGATCAGACTGGGGGAGAGTCTGCAATGGAGATCGATACACTAGAACCATTATGGACTGTATTTACTGATGGGTCTTCAAACGTTAGTGGTGATGGAGTTGGATGCGTAATCCTTACTCCCGAAGGTTCGAAGATCGAGAAAGCGACCATGCTGGGTTTCCAAGCATCAAACAATGAAGCTGAATATGAAGCTGGGATTATCGGTTTAAAAGCTATCAAGCAGTTAGATGCGAAGAACGTGAAGCTAGTGACTGATTCCATGCTAGTGGTTAACCAATTTTTGGGGACCTACAGAGCAAAGGAGGAGAGAATGTCATTGTATTTGGACCATATGAAAGAGCTGGCAGATGAGTTCGACCAATTCTCTATTGGGCAGCGACCACGATTAGAGAACAGGCACGCAGATGCTTTAGCATATCTGTCTTCCGCAGTGACAACAGATACCGCCATATTCGTTATAGTAGATTTCCAAGAGTTACCTAGCATCTCCGACGGCCATTTTGTTCTGGATTTCGAACACGCTAGTGGGGGTGAGAGGGAATCTACATCAGCACAGGGAGAAACGGAGAACATCGACAACAATATGGATATTGACATTCCAGTGACAGACAATTCAGGAGATCATGTTGAAAACATTGCAGATCAAGGTCAACCTTACATCCAAGACTCGACAATCGGTGAACTCCCTGAGGATGAGAAACTTGCTGCAAAGGTGAAAAGGGATTCATGGAGATACTCAATGATCGAAGGGCTGTTATACCGCAAACCTGTAGCTTTGGAGCCATTTTTGCGATGTGTATCAGCCGAGGAAGGACAACTAATACTGGCAGAGGCTCATGCGGGAATATGTGGAAGCCATTCTGGAGGGCGCAGTCTCGCGCACAAGATACTTACTCAGGGATATTTCTGCCCATACATGCAGAGAGATACTAAAGAATATGCACAGAAATGTGTACCATGCCAATAACACACTCCAATTCCGAAAAAGCCATCCAGTTTTCAGTCCTTGGCCATTCTCTATGTGGGGATTAGACATCGTCGGACCGCTTCCAAAAGCTCCTGGAGGCGTCAGATTCGTATTAGCCGCTACTGACTATTTCACTAAATGGGTCGAAGCAGTGGCACTGGTACACGTTACCAGACATGATGTGAAAAGATTCATATGGGAGAACATCGTCTGCAGATTTGGAATCCCATATGCGATAATATCAGACAATGGAAAATAGTTTGATTCCGGAGTGATCAAAGATTTCTGCAAGGGCCTGAATATTCGCCACAATTTTTCCTCTCCTAACTATGCTCAGAGAAATGGGCAGGCAGAAGCGACCAACCGCGTTATTTTAAACAATCTCAAGAAACGGCTGGAGAAAGCGAAGGGAAAATGGACCGAAGAATTCCCTGGAGTCTTATGGTCCCATCGAACAACCCCAAAAAGATCCACTGGTTTTTCGCAATTTACATTGGCGTATGGGACAGAAGCGGTCATACCTACCGAGGTACAACTCAAGACTACCAAAACTCGTGCTGTCAAATCAGGTGGAAACGACAGCATTCTAGCTTTAGATAAAGAGTCGCTGGAAGAACAAAGAGAAACATCCTTACAGCAGTTAGTTCGATACCAGCAGGCGATCAAGCCGAGGTACGACCGCAAAGTCAGAGAACGGTCATTCAAGCCAGGGGAATATGTCTTGAAGAAAACCCGAGCGGCCACAATGGAACCGAACTGTGGGAAGCTAGGAGAAAACTGGGAAGGTCCATACATAGTGGATAGGACAACATCTCGAGGATCCTACTACTTGAGGAACCTCGATGGAAAATAGGATTCAAAGCCATGGAATCCGTGGAATTCGTTCCACTTGAAGAAGTTTTATCATTAGGGGTAGATTCAAATCCTGCTGTGCTGCACTCTTTTTCCTTTTTTGATGGTTTTATCCCACTGGGTTTTCCACTCAAAGGTTTTAATGAGGCAACTATTGTCGAAGCAGTAGGTATTTATCTTGTTATTTCAATTCAGAAATTCAATTCAGCATTATTTTGGTATTCCATGCTTTGTCACTATTATTCGAGTTAATTATAAGATGGTGCGGATGATCGAATCCGCTGTCATCCCTAAATGACAAAGCAGTACAGTTAGAGTCCACTGTCAGCAATGTCTCTGATAACCCTCAGATAGGTTGAATGCACAGTTCGAACATTTCTACCCTATCTCAATTTTATCCCCATCATACGGGATAACAACAAATGTGGCAAACGTTTTTATCCGTCCAGGCACATGAGAATGTACACAAATCAAACTATGCGCGCATCTTGAGTAGCAGTATTGGCCCCCTGTGCAAATTCAAGATATCATAAAAACTCAACTTTTCATTCCATGCGCAAGCAAAATGCAGCAGGGAGGTGCACCCCTGCGCAGGCATTGAGCAGCATGACACAAAACACACTGGGGGCGATTCGTATGTCACCCCAATGCTTTGGGGGAAAGATATATGACACCCCAGCCAAGTCATCACGTCTCTCGGGGCGAGTTACACAACACTCCATACAACGCGTTTGGGGGCGAGTTGTGTAACACTCCGGAAAAATATGAATTTGTAGGGAAACCCGAACTTCTTAACCCATAACAAGTTATGGATTAACAGGGGGCGATCACTACACCATTTTAACGATATAGCAACATATAATAGATGTTGCTAAACGGGGTCGCAACGGGACTTCGCTGTTTCTAAACACGGTGTCGCAATTTTTAGCAACGGCATAAGCTCTGTTGCGAATCTTGGTCATCAACGGACATTCGCAACGGCCGTTTCCGTTGCGACATTTTCTATTAGCAACAATAGCCTGTTGTTGCTAATATGTTGCTAATTATAGGAATACCCCTACCCGGAATCAGATACTGTTGGTTCCAGTTCTACTGTATTGGTCCTGGTTCTAATTTAGTAATAGAGCCCTGATGTTGCTAATCTTTTGCAACCTCTAAAAAAAGGTCAAGTCACATTCTATTGACCTAGTCAAAATTCATTACCCCATATCCCCCCCTGCAATTACCCAGTTCCCCATATTTAACATCCAAACAGATATACAAATTACATTGGCAATACAAAACTGATACAAATATAGTTGAGAATCACCACCAGATAATTTTATTATAAAATAAAGGATTCTTCAGTTGATACAAATGTACACAAGTAACCTATGTATGTTGTGATTGACATAAAATATTCAATCTATGTTGATGTTTCTAAATGGATGGGTAACCTAGTTTGTGTCAACTGACAGAGGCATTGAAAAACAGGGAAAGAAAGACTAAATATCACCAGAAGTATCACCAAACTATGCTTACCTAACCAATCTCCTCAACAAAGATTTCAATTGATGCTAAAATATCACCAGAGTACTTCTTTTTAACCAATTACCTGCATAATAACCAATTTTATGTTTCAGTACTAAGGTCAGAAACAAAATACTAAACATAGATTTTGTATAATCTGCAAAGACAAGTCAAAACCATGTAAAATCAAAAAACTCTGCTATAAGTGAACTGAATGGAGATGTATGTAGAAGCAAATCCAAACACTAAAGATATATACACTAGTGAATGAAATGATTTTTCAATCAACTAATTTTATATTTTGGAAGGTCTGGCATTATAAGCTTATGAATTATAGACGAAAACTTCCAAAAGAAGTTTGTTTACCTTCGTTTCAGAGTAGTTTTGGATCATGAACATTCCGAAACAACTGCTGCTGTGAGTGCATCTACATCATGTTGAAGGACAACAAAGGGAATTTAAAATTCACAGGTCGGTGCAGAATGGGGACCGAAACAGCACATGACATAATTAAGCTTGAACTTATTCCTGCAAAACTTTAAGAGTATAAAAATAACTCATACATCACATAAAAATATGACAACATATATTGATACAAAAAATATAAGAGTAAGTAGCAACATTACCTGAATCTATCATCATATTTTGTTATTAATAGATGTACTGAAACTGCCAATTACACAAATATGAAGGAATAAGGAACTTGTTGAACTATGAACCTACCAGACCTAATGGCTAAATGGGTGTAATGAAGATCACAACAGAGACTTACCATAGAAAGTTCAGCAACATCATAATCCCGTAACAATAAATTTTTCCATCAGCTTCCTTCCCAAACTCATACTTCGTATCAATTAATAATAGACCATGCTCCAAAGCTACATGTTGTAATTCCAAAGACCAAGGAAAGCTTTCAAATATCAGGTATAGTTCAATCCAGAAGGGAAAAATTCATGACATCTCCAACTACCAAGGAAGAGAGTATTCTTGCACCCAATAAATGTGTTACAGCATCTACAAACACATATATTTCCATTAACAAATAAAATAAGTACCACAAAGAAGTTTCCCAACTAAGGGGGCTCAATCTAACATAGCAGAATATAATCATAAATTACCAATAGTATATTGAGTTCTTAACTTCTTATTAATATTTTCTAAACTCCTGGTAACACATTGAAGGAACAACCCTCCGAAAATTCATGAGAAGTCTTATAGCAAGTGAAGAACCAACCAAAAATTCATAAAATAAAAACCCACTCCCGCAAAGATAAATGAAAATAAAACACCTCCCCAGAATGCAACAACATGAGCTAATTATTACAGAAGAAAACCAAAGGTGCAGACAACGCGAGACAGAAAAGTACTTCAGGTGCATTTCACTGAAATTACCTGGCCTTGAAATACTGATAAATGACGAAGTGCATCAACTAAAACTGCAGATGCTATGAGTTTAAGGCTCTCACTCTAAATATACAAATTGGTACACATCAGTAGCCTTGCTTCACAAAGAATATGGAAATAGAATGACTGAATCAGAATAAAAATTGATGAACATGGAAACTTCCCTTAACAACAATGTCTGACAGGTCCAGCATTGAGAATAACAGGTAAAGGATTAACCAAATTATCCAAACAATCCTAATGGAATCTACTAAGTTATGCCATTTCACAGGACAACTACTCTGTCACTATTTTTTTTTATATCTTCGTTATAGCCAAAGTTATGCCAAGTCAGATAATTATATCGGTCTACAAAAAAACAATTTAAGGTAACACAGTATACCTATGAGACATGGTATTCGATACTTCAACTTTGTCAAATTTGACTGCTGTGAATTCCGTAATTCTTCCCTAATGAAACTTAAGGGCATAAGAACACAAATGCAGACTCATTCATTCTCAGGCAGTAGAGACCAGCACATATGCAACCAAAACACCATGAGAAATACATCACTCGAAGTCAAAATACTTTATCTCTATAATTTTTAGAATTTTCAGTAAACAGCTAGATATTGAAACGAGGAGATATCAACTCCTTTGACCAACATACAAATGGAGACAAGCACCACTTATGCTGACTACATATGATAAAAATCAGCTCAATAGATAAAAATCAGAAAACTAAAACACTTGTTCCTAAATAAATATAAGCAAACAGTAAGAATAAACCATAGACACTACATCTACATATGATCGATACCTCACAATGTTGGACTTGTTGGAACATGCCATCACCGTTTCCAATAGCTACCTAAAAACAACCACAAGTAGGTAGTGAGAAACCAAAAAATGACACCTTGGACTTGTTGGAAAGAGAAGGAAACCCATGAATTCCTTCACAAGAAAGTTGTTTTCTCACCATACTTGCACTAACACGATTGTCCACTGTAATTATTTAATTTAAATCTATTATGAAATTCTTTTAAAGAGTGGAAACATCTCGAGGGGTAAGTTTATAAGGAGCAGGAAAAAGAGGAGCATATTCAGATAATGAAATTTAGAGTTATTAATGAAAAAGTATCAATGACCAACCATATCTAAGATTGTTAATTACAACAGCAGTAATGTTCTACATTCCCAACACATAAGTTGTGGGTACTCAAATGGAAAGGCGCGCATACTAAGCAGTAAGCAGGTACATTCTTGCTGTCCATGATACAACCAACACACATCAAAGATAGCAAAGTAGTTGGTGATATTACCTGCAATTCTTCCAAATCAAAATTGGTGAAAGGATTTTGACACCCGAGCCTCCTATCTTCACTTACAACCTGCAGATTTCAGCACCAAAATAACATGACAATGGACCATTAGATATGATTTTAATGTGCAAGACATGATCACAGAAAATAGTTAATGAATCTAACCACTTATAAGCTTCAAAGACTTCGCCAAATTTGCATTACTGAAATAATACTCAGCCTACAAAATTTACAAAATCAAACAAGTAAGAACATATCACTCAATCATTTTTTCACCCATAGTCCCAACCCACTACTAAATTCAACAAATTCAAGCAAAATACGCTATATATATACAGCTATGGTAGAGAAGACATGAGTGAGATTAAGACCCGGGTATCTTAGGAAGATTTAAAAAGTAACAAGCATTATAAAAATACACCAAATAGTAAAAATGATCGAGTGAATTTTACTCTTGTCTAGGGTAAGTATAGTCATGTAATAGTTAAGGGAACCCAAAGGGATCCATCTGGAGGATAACTAAGATACATACATACTATATCAAAAAAAAAAAAAGAGAGAGGGAGATACACAGACACACATAAAAAGAGAGAGAGAGAGAGAGAGAGAGAGAGAGACATTGCTAGCCTCGATAATATATAAATGAAATGAACAAACATGTCACTCCAACCAAAGGCCCAACCAACTGTCTAAAACTATGAAACTTAAAAGGAAGCAGAGGACGCAAAAATACAATTACAAAGTTTGGCAATGGCAGCATGGAGAAGCAAAAGATATAACTTTTACGCATGTATACAAACTACCAACATAGCGTCATAATGAAAAAGTAACCTGTTTCATACTAACGAAGTGATCCTGCGTGTATGCTTTATGTAAGAATAAGAATCCAAGCACATAGAGTCGATTTTTAGCACTATCACTCACCAGGTACAAAAAACGTGAATACTGAACAAACAACATAGGCAATAGTTGTGACTGCTCTTTCCCTTTTTCAGTGGCAATAGCTTGCTCGTACAATGAAAAAGACTCTTCCGTATTACCCTGTAAAACCTGAAACCAGCATAAATATAAAAATTATGAAGTCAAGACTAGTGGGAATACTGGAATCTACAGAAGGATGTAAGAAATCTTACTAGTCGATGTTCCATGTTGGCATGCTTATTAATTGCTTCTAGTAAACCGGGTGACGAGCTTCCTGAATATGCCCACTCTTCTCTCTGAGTCTAGCCGCAAAAATATGAATTTCTGGCTGTCTCTGTTGAGCATGCATGACATTAAATTAGGGAAAAACCAAAGTTTGTGTTCATTTCTTTCTCTTCTCGAACAATTGGTACAGTGTGAACACTGGATAAGTGAAACCGAATTGTGGCATACCTTGACAAAGACTTGAGTTACACGAGCAAGAGCATTATTCGCAAGATCCATGCTTCCTTTAGCTTCCATGCTTAGTACGTACCGTATCCAGAACTCAGGATAGTTGGCGCATGCAATTAGGCATCTTTCATATAATTTGACAACCTATGTAATGCAAAGTGTCACATTGAAGGATAAGACTAACTCTAAACATGAACCAAAAGACATGTCATCCTTCAAGAATATCACTGATAGAAGACCTAAAATTGCAGATCAATGCTTCCAATTGCAGTATTATTCAAACTGAAATCTATTAAAACAAAAGTTTTTCAGAGTACATTAACCCAAAATTTATTAACCCATAAATTTCATGTTTCAAACAAAACCCCTAATTCTCAAAACCTAAAATCAAGTTTACACAAACCCTAATTGAAACTCCTAATTCTCAAAACCTAAAATCAAGTTTACACAAACCCTAATCGAAGACGAGATTGGGTATAAGTTTATTTTTAAAAAAAAATAGAGGTGAAGAGAAGTGAAGCTTATCATGATTTATTAGTTCTATACATACAATCAAAATCGAAAAAAATAAATAAAAACCAAATCTCATAGACAGCCAAAATTGAACCCAATACATCAAACTAGAGCTTAAAGATGACCGTACCTGCTTTACTATGATTATCAGTAGCAACTAAAGATTATCACAGACAGATGACCTATAATCTTCCTTTTCTACTTCCAACTGTATTATTATTCAAATAAAATCCACTAGAACATGCACCTTGTTCTTCAGAGTACATAAACCCAAAAAAAATACACAAAGAGCAAAGAACAAAGAGGATTAAACGATCGTTACCTCTTTGTTGATGCATGAGAACAAGAGTTCTACAGAGCAGATCTGAATTGAAAGAGAGAGGGATTTTTTTGTGGATGAAAAAAATAGAGAAGATAAAGAAGATAAACCCGATTACATCACACGCATACATCACACGACTGAGAAATAGAGAAGGGTGAAATATAATTTAGACCAATTGACCTTCTGTTGACTTGGGCGTAAAAATAAAGAAAGTGTTACCGACCACACGCATACATCACACGCATAAACACTTAGCAGTTGCTATTCGCAACCGAAATTCCGCGGTTACAAAATTAGCAATAACGATATTCTGTTGCGAAATATTAGCAACATAAATTTAGCAACGATGCTAGTACTGTTGCTACTCTGGGTTGCTATATCCTTAAAATGGTGTAGTGGATATTTGTACCCCTAATATTCTACACAAGGAAATGGGCTAACCTAGACCAACAAAACTCCTCTTACTAACTAAGAAGGGTTCATTGGGCCTTAAGTGTTTCCCATGGATAACCATGAAGGCCTTGCAAAGACTTCATGTGCAACAAACCAAGCTAGGACTCACTAGCAAACACTCAACTCACAAGCCCATGGGCAAAAACTCCAAGTTTAGCTAGCAAATCCCACATAAGCGTGGCACGTCACTAACCGACAGCTGCCACGTCAGCATGAAGCCACGTCAGTAAATGGGTGCCACGTCAGCAGAAACGTTGACGCAGTAGGTGACACTTCACCAAAAAATATAGCCACGTCAGCAGTTGTTGATGTGGCACTGGACACGTCAGCTGAACGGGTGCCACGCCGTTAAAGATTAACAGCGTCAGCATCTTCGGTTACTTGTAACGGCGTCAGCATATGCCTAATGCCGTCAGAATATTCCATACCGTCGATGAAAGAACAGCAGCAGGAAGCCTCCGCCAACTAAGCCCGGCGACCAAAGCCGGCGGCCAGCAGCGAGCGGCAATCGGCGATGTATTTCTAATTAATCGGCAGTGTACGAGCGGGACGATGAAATCGGGGTACTAATCGGCGATTATTTGTGGGACAGTTTTGGTGCTACTCGATGTTGCTTAATCCCATAGCCCCCAGATATTTGTGCCCCATTCCTATTACTCTACGGATAATCGCTCCCCGACTGCTTACACCCATTTCTCTTACACCTTTGGTTATCCACACCCAATGTGATTCCTTTACGATAATGATGAAAGTTTCTGGAAATGATATCTGCATGGACTGTTATTGCAGGGAGGCATACAGGGATTGTTATTGCAGGGAGGCATGCAGGGGCCAATTATGGCAATTGATACCTGCCATAAAATCAAAGAAATGAAACTGAAATTCGCCACATATAAATAGACAGTTTTATAGCCAAAAATGTATGCAATCTTCCCCATTAAAACTCCTGTGAAAATATTCTCTTGCTAACTTAGGCATCGGAGGGTTTTTTGCAGGTACCCCCCACATTTCTCCATTAACCAAAACAATTGAAGATTGAAGCAGTGATCGATTCCTAGCGATAGCATCATACAAATTTATGTGTTTGGGGTAGGAGTAATTTTACCTTACAAAAAAAGATGTAGGCATCCTCCTCCGTATCTATCCGTCTGATTCTAACCCTATAATATGAAAATTGGTCAAATCTTAATAATAAACACTAAATTTCCTATACTTTTTTTTTTACTTTTTTTTGCAAAAAAAAATGATATTTTTTTGATACCAAGAAAATTTATTGATCTCAATGAGGATCAGGCACATTATGCCTTACGAGTACAGATTGTAACCAAGGGGAGTAGTCTTTATACTCCTCTAAGTAAAGTTTATCAACTCTGATATTCTTAGAGATGATATCTACGACACAGTTACCATCTCTTTTTACATGAGATAACTTACAGGAATTAAAACTATAAAAAAACACTTTTAATCTCTTTTAGAGTTTTATTATTTTCCCATCTGATTTGTTCATTATCAGAGGTTATGGAACTAACTAAAACTTCAGCATCAAAAATTAAGTGGAAGTTTCCCAGCTGCATACTTTTCATCCATTTTAGAGCTTATAATATAGCTAGGCCATCCCCATCTTCAGCATCCATTACTCCAGCTGCATAGGAGCTTCTGATTCCTTCGCATTCAGATGTATCAGAGAAAAGCACCATTGCAGTGCCAATTTCATTAGTGAGGTGACTGAAAGATGCATCCACAAATAAAGTGAGCTTATAATGCTTTTCATGCATCGCTGTTAACGTAGTATTATTTGTATTAGTAGGATGTGTCGATAAATAAAAATTATGCAAATGATGCTGAATTCTAAAAGTAGTTGAAGTGGGATTTAGAGTTTTTTCCTGAAAAACTGCTTCACAGCGCTCCTTCCAAATGACCTAGCATCCCACCATAAGAGTACTCTTCCATTGATTCATGTCTTCAACTCCAGTATAACCCACACCGTTAAACCAAGAAATAATCCATTCTTGAATTGAAGAACATTGGTCTTTAACCTGATCAATATTTATGTTCACCATACTCCATGCAGCTCTTGCATGAGCACAGTTAATGAGGAGATGAAAAAGGGATTCTTCTTCATTTTGACAAATGTAGCAATCCAGATCTATGTCTCTATTATACTGAGCTAGCCTGAGCTTAGTTGGAACTATGCCTTTCAAACATTTCCATATAAACAGCTTGATTCTATAAGGCACCTTCATATTCCATAAATCCTTCCATATATTCTTAGGAACCATATTTATAGCTTCTTGATTATTGACCCTTCCTTCGACTAGTTTGTTGTAAGCACTTTTTACCGTGAATTTACCATCCTTAGTAGCTTTCCATCTAACAACATCTTCTTCATTTGGAGAAATAAGCATCATCTTGGTTCTATCTACCACTGTAGTAGGAAATAGTGTATTGAGGAGTGGAACATTCCAAGCAGCTGAATCTGGCAGAATTAGTTCACTCACTAAGTTATAGGAGAGATAAGCATGGTCAGAAGGATTTGGTTTGTAATCCAATCCAATTATCCAGAAGTCCAACCATATTCTAGTTCTTTTCCCATTATTTACTTCCATACAATAATTTCCCTGAAGTACTTGCAAACCTACTTCTATACCCCTCCAAATCCAAGAAGTATTATGCTTTTTAGAACTGATGTGTAGAAAATCTTCACTTTTGAAGTATTTAGCTTTTAGAACCTGAGTAACCAACTGATCATCTTGAGTACAAATCCTCCAGGCTAACTTATTTAAAAGAGCATGATTTAACATCTCCAGATCTCTGAATTCCAAACCCCCTAAGTCTTTTGGAATACATAGATTTTTACAAGAAATGAACTTAGTGCCTCTGTTTCCTTTGTGCCCCCACCAAAACTGAATTTGTTGAGAATCCATTTTTTTAATCAATTTCTTAGGTATCTTGAAGGTACTCATTTGATACAAAGGTACTGAATTTAGAACAACCTTGACCATTGTTGTTCTTCCAGCCCGTCCAAGTTTGATACCATTCCAACTAGAAAGTCTTATTTCAAAAGCTGTGTTAACCTATTCAAAAGAACTGACTTTGGATCTGCCAATAAGAAGTGATGAACCCAAATATTTCTCCTTCTTGTCCATATAATTAACCCCAAGGATGTTCTTTAGAAAGTTACAAACATCTGGATCCATGTTGTTGCTAAACAAGATGGAGGATTTGTCATAATTAATGACTTGACCAGATTATGAACTAAAAACTTGCAATAATTGCTTGAGATTATTCACACTGGTTAAATTAGCTTGGGTAAATATAAGACAATCATCTGCAAACAATAGATGATTAATAGGAGGAGCTCTTCTTGCATCTTTAATACCTTTAATTTCTTTTGATTGATGAGCAGCAGTAAGGGATCTTGAAAACCATTCCATATCTAAAATAAATAGGTAAGGAGATAGTAGATCTCCTTGCCTTATCCCTCTAGTTGGTTTGAAGTCCTCACAGGGTGAACCATTAAGAAGAACAGTAAGAGTTGTGGTACTAATACACTATTCCACTAAGTGAATCCAGTATGCAGAAAAACCAAAACTTTGAAGAACTTTGAGTATGAAACTCCACTCAAGTCTATCAAAGGCTTTAATCATATCCACTTTTAGTTCTAGCCAACCACTTTCTCCTTCTTTCTTTATCATTGAATGAATTAACTCATGAGAAATGATATTGTTGTCATTGATAAACCTTCCAGAAACATATGCATCTTGATAAGGAGACACTATTTTTGATATCAAAGGCTTCATTCTTCTAACCATAATTTTGGACACATTCTTGTAAGAAGTATTGCATAAACCAATGGGTCTGAACTCAGATGGAGTTGATGGTTTTTTAGTTTTGGGAATCAAAGAAATAAAGGTCTTGTTCAAAGGCCGTGGAAGAAACCCTGAAGTAAAAAAATTTCCAACCATGTCACAAACTTGTGAACCAAATATATTCCACTGAGTTTTAAAGAAACCTGCTTGAAAACCTTCTGGACCAGGAGATGACCAGTTTTCCATGCTTTTTAGAGTGCTTCATATTTCTTCATTTGTGGGAGGAATTAATAAGAGTCTATTTTCTTCATCTGTAACAAGGGAAGGAAGAAAATTGAAGTATTTCTCTTGAACAACAGGAGAGGAAGTAGTGCTTATATTTTTAAAGTGATTTGTGAGGAGACTGGATAGATCTTCTCTAGAATAAAGCCAAGTACCATTGGAATCTTTTAGAGAGTTGATGTTGTTTCTTTCCCTTTTCCTTTTTGTAATAGTATGGAAATACTTGGTGTTATTGTCCATGTCTTTTAAGAAGTTATCTCTGGATTTCTGCTTGTGGAAATCATGTTGAATCTGGTGCCATTTGTTAAGTTCCTCATTTACTTCATAAGACTTAGATGTGTTAGCTACAGAGTGAGGTAGCTGTTATAGTTCATTTAACTGTGAATGAAGCAAATCCACTTTTTGATGAATGTCACCAAAATGGTTTTTATTCCACTTAGATAGGGAAATTCTTGTAAATTGAAGCTTCTTAATCAACTTGAAACCAGGAGATCCATGCACTTCTTTTTCCCAAGCTTTAGCAATTTCCACAGCAAAAGACTTGTCATGTAACCAGTTGAGAAAGAACTTAAATGGTTTCCAAAGCTTTGGAAGATTATAATTTGAAGCTAACATTATGGGGCAATGATCACTGCCAGTTTGAATAAGATGTAATAGCTTGGAATCAGGAAAAATTATATTCCAATCAGTATTCCCCAGAGCCATATCTATTCTTGATCTTTTTTTCCCAGTTCCCAAATTGTTGCTAGACCAAGTATGTTCCTTTCCAATAAAACCAATGTCTTCTAATCCCACTTTTTTGCAGTATTGAATTAACCCAACCATCACTTGAAGAATAAGAAAAATTAGTGTTAAGAAGATGGATATTTAAGTCTCCTAGGAGTATCCAAAGATTTCTAATATTGTTCCCAACTTCCTCAATAAAATTCCAATGCTTTTTATTTTTCTCTAGATTGCACTAACCATACACACAGGAAAGAAGCCATTCTGGGAGACTAGGATCATCTTGAATAATGGCATGTATCATATTGTCCTCACAACTTAAGATTTCACAACTAAAACCATTTTTCCACATTAAAGCTAAACCTCCAGAAAGACCCACAGGTTCCAATAGTTTAATATTAGGATAGTTATAAGAAGATAAAAGAGGTTTTAGTTTTGTCTCTTCTATCTTAGTTTCACATAAAAAGATCATGTCATGATTATGTGTCCTAATGAGATCTCTCAAGTGATCTCTAATGTTTTTATTTTTAAATCCTTGAACATTCCAAGAAATAACTTTCATTGTGGAAAAATGGCTAAGGTTAATCAAAGAGATGAAAAAGCAAAGTTGTAAAAGGGTGGTGGGGGTTCTATAATATGTGCAGGCACAGTGTAACAAAAGTAGAATACTGAGAGTGCCTATAATTATGTCAAACAAATAACTAACAAAAGAAAAGTGTAAATTAAAGCTAATATGAAAATCTAGAGAACTAGTAAAATAAATTAAATTGATAGAACCTGAACGCTGAGATTTAAACAGATAGGGGAAAGAACTAATAGTAGATTGAGTAAAATTTAATACCTGACTCTCCTATTCTGTGTTTCCAATCTGATTTCCTGTTGTTATGACCATGTGAGTATTCAGGAAGTTTGCATTATTATCCATGCTGCTATGTTGAGAAGTAGAAGACTCAGTTATATCTTGCCTGAAGCTTTTTGCAGAACTTCTAAATCTCTTTCCCAGTCTAACCTCCTCGGTTACAATATTGTTGTCTTTCTTTAGAAGGAAATCCATATTAACAACCTCTCCTACTTTAGGTGGATCAAAAACAGCAGCCTTGACAAACTTAGTTGACTTACTAACAGAAGAAGGAGCATTGCCAGATTTTATTTTAGGAACATTTTTTCTGAGATTATTAGGATTCCCAAAGAAATTAGGCTTATCATGAGCTTTCTCCAGATAATTAGCAGCATCTTTTCAAGCTTCTTTACAGTATTTAATCACATAGCATTCAGAACATATGCTACTTGGTTGTCTCTCATAAAAGAATTGTTGCCATTTTGTGACTCCTGCATTAGCTATGCATTTAACCCCTCTCCTCAAAGGCATACTGAGATCAACATTAACACAAACTTTGACAGGTACAGTGCCAATAGGCATGGAATCTTGAGGTTGAATCCAGTAACTTCACCCATAATTTCACCAATCTTAGTAACTGCAGAAACATTCATGTGTTCAGGGAGAAGAAATTTAAGTTGAATCCAAAACTGCTAAAACCCCCAATGATTTTCAGTGTAAATCATATCTAGAATGTAGTCATGAACCACTAAGAGATGTTTGTTAACACTCCAAGGTCTATGCTCAATTACCTTGTTTAAAAAATCCCAGTTACAGAACTTGAAAATCATCATATTTGGTTCCAATTCAACAATTCTTACTTCTTCAGCAGAAATGAAAGGCCAAGTGAACTTAATAAATCTTTCAACAGTATCATAATTCATCCTTCCTTCTATGATTATTTTTCCAATAACACTAGCCTCCCAATCAGAATATTCATTCTCAATCTTATCATTATCCTTTTGCAGTACCTTAACTTCCGAAGTATCACCAAGGTCTAGTAAAGCTTGCTTAAATTTGTTAACAAGCTCACCTACATTTTGAGATTTTTCACCTTCCCTCTTTTTTCCATCCATATTTTTTATGTTTTTATGAAAATTAGGTATGGAATGAAATTGAGTGTTGAGATTGGTAATCAGGATACAAGGATTAGGGTTTTGAGGAATATTTTGCTTTGAATGAGTAATATCTTCAAGGCAATAATTTTGGAAACCTAATGTTGACGAATCTTGAATAGAATGGCAACTACTATATCTGGCAATTGACCCAGTGAATAACCTAAAATAACAAAACTTCCTGAAATAGTTGGCTTTTTGAATTTTGAATTGAGTAAGACTTAATTGAAGGCGGGATAACTGCTTGAAACGGTCGAACGGATCGGATCTATACTGATTCTTCATACTTCTAACATCTCTAAGATCATGGATAACATCGCAAATACTTCCTGCAAGCAAAAGCTTAAAGTGATACTCAGCAAAAGATTTAATCATAACATAGAAAAAGGCAAAAGCCAATAGAGGAAATACTGATTGTAAACACATTGTGGAGAATCAAATGTATAAAGAATTAGTTACTCATACCGACAAAGAGGAATAATAAACCAAAAGAAGAGGAAAAAGAGAGAAAAAGCTAAAGAGGATTTAAAAGAATGCAAATTTAAATCATGAAACAAAAGAAGGAGTAAAGAAACAGAATCTAAGTCAAAAAAGTTGAAATGAAAAACTATGGATTCATGTAATGCAATGAAAAAAAAAATGACTGAGTTACATTAACTAGGTCGACCGATCCTCAAAGAGACTAGAGGAGAGAGAATGGAGACATTTTTGAGGGAAAAAAAGACTTACTGCTGGCTCTAATTGAGAGATAGGATGTAACTGAAAAAAAAATGATATTTGAAACAAGATTATTATTATTTGATGAAATTTCTGTTTTTTTTAAACCAGAACATCTAACACATTTCGAAATACTAATATCAAGATGAATTAAATAAATACATCTTACACAGAGTTTTTGGTTGGCAACCTAGCAACAAGATGGGGCCCAACTCCTCTTATTATTTTATTTTTATTTTTATTTTTATTTTTTTAATAACTTTTAAAGAGTATTGCATTAACTAGTTGGAAGCCTAATAATCTAAGCTCCAACAACGCACTACTACGTGAATTGAACAGGTTGCCGTGCTAACCTACCAGCGATCCTCATGGGTAACCTAGCCAAGGGAGCCGAAGCGGGAGAGGGGCTGAGATTGTGTCATAAGGGGGGCAAGCTAACTCTACCGTCCATGTTAATTCCTGCAATATTACGTCATTAGGGACTCGAACCTGAGACCTCCTGGAGAGCATGAAACTTTGGGGAACGGGGATGACCAGCTGAGCTAGGGGCCCGTTCTTATTATTATTTTTATTTTATTTTAAAATTAATAGTTTGTTATTGGATAAAGAGTATTACATTAACTAGTTGGAACCCTAACAAGCTAAGATCCAACAACATACTACTATATTAATTAAACAGGTTGTTGTGCTAACCTACCAGCGAGCCTCATGGGTAACCTAACCAAGGGAGCCGAAGCGGATGGGGGGATGAGATTGTGTCACAAGTGGGGCAAACTAACACTACCTTCCATGTTAATTCCTGCAATATTACGCCATTGGGGGTTTGAACCTGGGACCTCCTGGAACGCATGAAACTTTGGGGAACGGGGATGACCAGCTGAGCTAGGGCCCGTTCTTGTACTTTGGAGTTCCGAATTGGGAGTTCAGAGAGAAGAGAAAGAAACGATGGACGGATAGAATATGCATAGAGCTGCACAAAACTGACTCAACCCAACCCACACCCGCCTGAAATTACCCACGGCATTGTTAGAGCATTTCTCGGTCGAACTCGCATGCGTTGCTATCTCAAGCATGTTTGTCAATGTTAGTGATCAAAAGTATAAGCCTTGATTTCTAGTCTACTATAGCTAAGGTCTCGGACTAGGATAGAAAGTGTATTTGAGATCAAGAACTCCATGACGATCATTATACAAGACGAAGGACTACTCAAGGAACCGGTAGATCTTCATCGACTAAAAGGTATGTGGAGACTTGAACTTATTTATCACTCAAAAGTCTATCTACTCTATCTCCTATATTAAGACAAAATTCGTTTTGCTATATAGACTTAGATTATACACATTTGGTATTTCGAGTCGAGTATATCTCGCCTATCTATTTCTCGAAATATGTGTTGGTAAAGCTTTTACTTTAGCCAAGTTCATCTTTACCTAGTGATGAAAGTCATGTTATGTTTCAATCACTTTGAAAATTGCTCTGATGAACTCTGGTTTGTGAATAACAACTATATAACGTCCTCTGAGAATGTATCAATGATTGGAATGATAGTTTAGACTATATAGCCACTGGAGGATATAAGCATTGTTGTGGAAACATATATATGTATAAGTCCTTAGAACTTGAACCGAAGTTTGCGAACTTTGTTGATCAAGTGAACCAGAGTAGTGCATGAGCTAAGTCCGCGAAGTTAGTCCGCGAACTGGTGAAGTTCTCAAACCCAAGAATTTCTGTTGGAGTTTGTGAACTCCATATGGGAAATTAAGTCCGCGTACTTGAGTAGGTTATGTCTAAAAACGATGTTTGTGAACTTATCTTTATAAACTAAGGAACACACACTACACCAAAACCAGGATTTTCTCACAGTGTAACCTGTCACAGTTTATTTTTCAGTCACTGATATACCTGTGATAAGTCCTGCAACATTGCAACAATTATAACTGTTGCTAAATTTTGTAATCGTGATAATGAATCTAAATATTTAACTTTTTTACTAGTCACAATTATATTTGTTGACAATTATCTAGACAATCACAATTATAATCTGAAATGATGTTTCCACCCAAAAATTCCACCACATCTAAAACAACCCCGAATTAATCACTCTTACAATTTTGGTTGTCACTACTTTCATAGCAATTATACAAAATAACAATTTTATTTTATTTCTAAATATCAAAATTTATTTTTTTTTATTTTTTTATTTTTCTTAATATTAGAAAAAAGGATAAAGACCAAGTCAACAAGACATGACTTTGTAGGACATTTGACTTGGACAAATACCACAACAAAAATATCTGCTTCTTCCGAAGACTGTGAAAATGACCAAACTACCCTTATCGTAATAAGTGCAATAAAAATTTCGAAGACTGTGAAAATGACCATATTACCCTTATTGGACATAAGTGCAATAAATATTATGGAGACTTATTAGAAAGTGAAAATGACCGAGAATACCCTTATTGAAAATCAAGTAAAGTAAATATTACTGATGAAAATGACCATATTACCCTTATTGGAAAAAAGTGCAATAAATATTATGGAGACTGTGAAAATGACCAGACTACCCTTATCGAAAATAAGTAAAAGTAAATACTTTGAAAATGACCATACTACCCTTATCGGAAATAAGTAAATTAATTCTTACAGACTCTGAAAATGACCATATTACCCTTATTGGAAAAAAGTGCAATAAATATTATGGAGACTGTGAAAATTACCATACTACCCTTATCAAAAATAATTAAGTAAATGTTACAGACTTTGAAAATGATCATATTGCACTTATTAGAAAAAAGTGCAATAAATATTATGAAGACTATGAAAATGACCATACAACCTTTATCAAAAATAAGTAAAGTAAATACTTTGAAAATGACCATATTACCCTTATTGGAAAAAAAAAGTGCAATAAATATTATGGAGATTGTGAAAATGACCATAATACCCTTATCGAAAATAAGTAAAGGAAATGTTAGACTGTGAAAATGACCATATTACCCTTATTGGAAAAAAGTGCAACAAATGTTATGGAGACTGTGAAAATGACCATACTACCCTTACCGAAAATAAGTAAAGTAATTCTTATAGAAAGTGAAAATGACCATATTACCCTTATCGAAAAAAGTGCAATAAATATTATGGAGACTTTGAAAATGACCATACTACCCTTATCAGAATTAAGTAAAGTAATTATTACATACTGTGAAAATGACCATGTTACCCTTTGGAAAAAAGTACAATAAGTATTATGGAGACTGTAAAAATGACTATACTACCCTTATCAGAAATATGTAAAGTAATTCTTACAGAATGTAAAAATAACCAAACTACCCTTATCGAAAATAAGTAAAGTAAATACTTTGAAAATGACCATATTACCCTTATTGAAAAAAAGGTGCAATAAATATTATGGAGACTGTTAAAATGACCATACTACCCTTATTGAAAAAAAGGTGCAATAAATATTATGGAGACTGTGAAAATGACCATACTACCCTTATCGAAAATAAGTAAAGTAATTCTTACAGAATGTGAAAATTACCATATTACCCTTATTTGAAAAAAAGTGCAATAAATATCATGGGGACTATGAAAATGACCATACTACCCTTATCAAAAATAAGTAAAGTAAATACTTTGAAAATGACCATATTACCCTTATTGGAAAAAAGTGCAATAAATATTATGGAGACTATGAAAATGACCATACTACCCTTATCGAAAATAAGTAAAGGAAATGTTACAGACTGTGAAAATGACCATATTACCCTTATTGGAAAAAATTGAAATAAATATTATGGAGACTATGAAAATGACCATACTACCCTTACCGGAAATAAGTAAAGTAATTCTTACAGATTGTGAAAATGACCATATTACCCTTATTGAAAAAAGTGCAATAAATATTATGGAGACTGTGAAAATGACCATACTACCCTTATCGGAATTAAGTAAAAGTAATTCTTACAGACTGTGAAAATGTCCAAGTTACCCTTTGGAAAAAAGTGCAATAAGTATTATGGAGACTGTAAAATTGACCATACTACCCTTATCGGAAATAAGTAAAGTAATACTTACAGACTGTGAAAATGACCATATTACCCTTATTGGATAAAAGTGCAATAAATATTATGGAGACTGTGAAAATGACCATACTACCCTTATCGAAAATAAGTAAAGTAATTCTTATAGATTGTGAAAATGACCATATTACCCTTATTAGAAAAAAGTGCAATAAATATTATGGAGACTATTAAAATGACCATACTACCCTTATAGGAAATAAGTAAAGTAATTCTTGCAGACTGTAAAAGTTACCATATTACCCTTATTTGAAAAAAATGCAATAAATATTATGGAAACAGTGAAAATGACCATACTACCCTTATTGGAAATAATTAAAGTAATTCTTACAGGCTGTGAAAATGACCATATTACCCTTATTGAAAAAAAGTGCAAAAAATATTATGGAGACTGTAAAAATGACCATACTACCCTTATCAAAAATAAGTAAAAGTAAATACTTTGAAAAAGACCATATTACCCTTACTGAAAAAAGTGCAATAAATATTTTGGAGACTGTGAAAATGACCATACAACCCTTATCGTAAATAAGTAAATTAATTCTTACAGACTGTGAAAATGACCATATTACCCTCATTGGAAAAAAATGCTATAAATATTATGGAGACTGTGAAAATGACCATACAACCCTTATCGAAAATAAGTAAAGTAAATGTTACAGACTGTGAAAATGACCATATTACCCTTATTAAAAAAAAGTGCAATAATTAATATTATGGAGACTGTGAAAATGACCAGACTACCCTTATCGAAAATAAGTAAAGTAATTCTTATAGACTGTGAAAATGACCATATTACCCTTATTGAAAAAAGTGCAATAAATATTATGGAGACTTTGAAAATGACCATACTACCCTTATCAGAATTAAGTAAAGTAATTCTTACAGACTGTGAAAATGACCATGTTACCCTTTGGAAAAAAGTGCAATAAGTATTATGGAGACTGTAAAAATGACTATACTACCCTTATCAGAAATATGTAAAGTAATTCTTACAGAATGTAAAAATAACCAAACTACCCTTATCGAAAATAAGTAAAGTAAATACTTTGAAAATGACCATATTATCCTTATTGAAAAAAAGGTGCAATAAATATTATGGAGATTGTTAAAATGACCATACTACCCTTATTGGAAAAAAAGTGCAATAAATATTATGGAGACTGTGAAAATGACCATACTACCCTTATCGAAAATAAGTAAAGTAATTCTTACATACTGTAAAAATTACCATATTACCCTTATTTGAAAAAAAGTGCAATAAATATCATGGGGACTATGAAAATGACCATACTACCCTTATCAAAAATAAGTAAAGTAAATACTTTGAAAATGACCATATTACCCTTATTGGAAAAAAAGTGCAATAAATATTATGGAGACTATGGAAATGACCATACTACCCTTATCGAAAATAAGTAAAGGAAATGTTACAGACTGTGAAAATGACCAAATTACCCTTATTGGAAAAAATTGCAATAAATATTATGGAGACTGTGAAAATGACCATACTACCCTTACCGGAAAAAAGTAAAGTAATTCTTACAGATTGTGAAAATGACCATATTACCCTTATTGAAAAAAGTGCAATAAATATTATGGAGACTGTGAAAATGACCATACTACCCTTATCGGAATTAAGTAAAAGTAATTCTTACAGACTGTGAAAATGTCCATGTTACCCTTTGGAAAAAAGTGCAATAAGTATTATGGAGACTGTAAAATTGACCATACTACCCTTATCGGAAATAAGTAAAGTAATACTTACAGACTGTGAAAATGACCATATTACCCTTATTGGATAAAAGTGCAATAAATATTATGGAGACTGTGAAAATGACCATACTACCCTTATCGAAAATAAGTAAAGTAATTCTTATAGATTGTGAAAATGACCATATTACCCTTATTAGAAAAAAGTGCAATAAATATTATGGAGACTATTAAAATGACCATACTACCCTTATAGGAAATAAGTAAAGTAATTCTTACAGACTGTAAAAGTTACCATATTACCCTTATTTGAAAAAAATGCAATAAATATTATGGAAACTGTGAAAATGACCATAGTACCCTTATTGGAAATAATTAAAGTAATTCTTATAGGCTGTGAAAATGACCATATTACCCTTATTGAAAAAAAGTGCAATAAATATTATGGAGACTATTAAAATGACCATACTACCCTTATAGGAAATAAGTAAAGTAATTCTTACAGACTGTAAAAGTTACCATATTACCCTTATTTGAAAAAAATGCAATAAATATTATGGAAACTGTGAAAATGACCATACTACCCTTATTGGAAATAATTAAAGTAATTCTTACAGGCTGTGAAAATGACCATATTACCCTTATTGAAAAAAAGTGCAATAAATATTATGGAGACAGTAAAAATGACCATACTACCCTTATCAAAAATAAGTAAAAGTAAATACTTTGAAAATGACCATATTACCCTTACTGAAAAAAGTGCAATAAATATTTTGGAGACTGTGAAAATGACCATACAACCCTTATCGTAAATAAGTAAATTAATTCTTACAGACTGTGAAAATGACCATATTACCCTCATTGGAAAAAAAATGCAATAAATATTATGGAGACTGTGAAAATGACCATACAACCCTTATCGAAAATAAGTAAAGTAAATGTTACAGACTGTGAAAATGACCATATTACCCTTATTGAAAAAAAGTGCAATAATTAATATTACGGAGACTGTGAAAATGACCAGACTACCCTTATCGAAAATAAGTAAAGTAAATATTACAGAATGTAAAAATGACCATATTACCCTGACTGGTCATTTTCACAGTCTCCATAACACTTTTTTCACTTTTTTCAAATAAGGGTAATATGGTCAATTCTACAGCTTGTAAGAATTACTTTAATTATTTCCAATAAGGGTAGTATGGTCATTTTCATTGTCTCCATAATATTTATTGCACTTTTTTTCAAAGGGTAACATGGTCATTTTCACAGTCTGTAAGAATTACTTTACTTATTTTCGATAAGGGTAGTATGGTCATTTTCATAGTCTCCATAATATTTATTCCACTTTTTCCCAAAAAGATTAATATGGTCATTTTCACAGTATCCATAATATTTATTGCACTTTTTTCCGATAAGGGTAGTATGGTCATTTTTACAGTCTCCATAATATTTATTGCACTTTTTTTCTAATAAGGGTAACATGGTCATTTTCACTGTCTGTAAGAATTACTTTACTTAATTCTGATAAGGGTAGTATGGTCATTTTCATAGTCTCCATAATATTTATTCCACTTATTTCCAAAAAGGGTAATATGGTCATTTTCACAGTCTCCATAATATTTTTTTCACTTTTTTCCGATAAGGGTAGTATGGTGATTTTTACAGTCTCCATAATATTTATTGCACTTTTTTCCAATAAGGGTAACATGGTCATTTTAACAGTCTGTAAGAATTACTTTACTAAATTCTGATAAGGGTAGTATGGTCATTTTCATAGTCCCGATAATATTTATTCCACTTTTTTCCCAAAGAGGGTAATATGGTCATTTTCATAGTCTCCATAATATTTATTACACTTTTTTCCGATAAGGGTAGTATGGTCATTTTTACAGTCTCCATAATATTTATTGCACTTTTATCCAATAAGGGTAATATGGTCATTTTCACAGTCTGTAAGTATTACTTTACTTATTTCCGATAAGGGTAGTATGGTCATTTTCACAGTCTGTAAGTATTACTTTACTTAATTCCGATAAGGGTAGTATGGTCATTTTCACAGTCTCTATAATATTTATTGCACTTTTTTCAATAAGGGTAATATGGTCATTTTCACAATTTGTAACTTTTACTTTACTTATTTCCGATAAGTGTAGTATGGTCATTTTCACTGTCAACATAATATTTATTCCACTTTTCTCCAATAAGGGTAATATGGTCATTTTCACAGTCGGTAAGAATTACTTAACTTATTTCCGATAAGGGTAGTATGGTCATTTTCACAGTCTCCATAATAGTTATTGCACTTTTTTCCAATAATGGTAATATGGTCATTTTCACAGTCTGCAACATTTACTTTACTTATTTCCGATAAGGGTAGTTTGGTCATTTTCACTGTCTCCATAATATTTATATCACTTTTTTTCAATAAGGGTAATATGGTCATTTTCACAGTCTGTAAGAATTACTTAACTAATTTTCGATAAGGGTAGTATTTATTACACTTTTTTTCTATAAGGGTAGTATGGTCATTTTCACATTCTGTAGGAATTACTTAACTAATTTTCGATAAGGGTAGTATTTATTACACTTTTTTCCTATAAGGGTAGTATGGTCCTTTTCACAGTCTCCATAATATTTATTTCATTTTTTTCCAATAAGGGTAATATAGTCATTTTCACAGTCTGCAAGAATTACTTAACAAATTTCCGATAAGGGTAATATTTATTACACTTTTTTCCGATAAGGGTAATATGGTCATTTTCACAGTCTGTAACATTTAGTTTATTTATTTCCTATAAGGTTAGTATGGTCATTTTCGCAGTCTCCATAATATTTATTTCACTTTTTTCCAATAAGGGTAATATGGTCATTTTCACAGTCTGTAACATTTACTTTACTTATTTCCAATAAGCGTAGTATGGTCATTTTCACAGTCTCCATAATATTTAAGTTCATCCGAATCAAAAAATCAAGTCTAACTCTAGTAATCTTCAAACCCGGGATGTTCAAATCTGATAAATTTCATCTTCCGTTCATCCGAATGGGAAACTCAGGTCTAACTCTAGTAAAATATTTGAACCTGTGATGTTTAATTCTGATATATTTCGTCTTCAGTTCATCCAAAAGAGAAACTAAGGTCCAACTCTAGTAATCTTTGAACCTGTGATGTTCAATTCTGATATATTTCTTCTTCAGTTCATCCAAAAGAGAAACTAAGGTCCAACTCTAGTAATCTGTGAACCCGTGATGTTCAATTCTAATATAATTCTTCTCCAGTTCATCCAAAAGAGAAACTAAGGTCTAACTCTAGTAATCTTTGAACCCGTGATGTTCAATTCTGATATATTTCGTGTTCAGTTCATCCGAAAGAGAAACTCAGGTCTACCTCTAGTAATCTTTGAACCCGTCATGTTCAATTCTGATATATTTCGTGTTCAGTTCATCCGAAAGAGAAACTCAGGTCTACCTCTAGTAATCTTTGAACCCGTCATGTTCAATTCTGATATATTTCGTCTCCAGTTCATCCGAAAGAGAAACTCGGGTCTAACTCTAGTAATCTTTGAACCCGTGAGGTTTAATTTTGATATACATTTCGTGTTCAGTTTATCCGAAAAAGAAACTCAGGTCTAACTCTAGTAATCTTTGAACCCGTGATGTTCAATTCTGATATATTTCGTGTTCAGTTCACCCGAAAGAGAAACTCGGGTCTAACTCTAGTAATCTTTGAACCCGTGATGTTCAATTATGATATATTTCGTGTTCAGTTCATTCGAAAGAGAAACTCAGGTCTACCTCTAGTAATCTTTGAACCCGTCATGTTCAATTCTGATATATTTCGTCTCCAGTTCATCCGAAAGAGAAACTCGGGTCTAACTCTAGTAATATTTGAACCCGTGATGTTTAATTCTGATATATATTTCGTGTTCAGTTCATCCGAAAGAGAAACTCGGGTCTACCTCTAGTAATCTTTGAACCCGTGATGTTCAATTCTGATATATTTCGTCTCCAGTTCACCCGAAAGAGAAACTCAGGTCTAACTCTAGTAATATTTGAACATGTAATGTTCAATTCTGATATATTTCGTCTACAGTTCATCAGAAAGAGAAACTCAGGTCTAACTCTAGTAATCTTTGAACCTGTGATGTTCAATTCTGATATATTTCGTTTCCAGTTCATCCGAAAGAGAAACTCTGGTCTAACTCTAGTAATCTTTGAACCTGTGATGTTCAATTCTGATATATTCGTCTCCAATTCACCCGAAAGAGAAACTCAGGTCTAGCTCTAGTAATCTTTGAACCCGTGATGTTCAATTATGATATATTTCGTTTCCAGTTCATCCGAAAGAGAAACTCTGGTCTAACTCTAGTAATCTTTGAACCTGTGATGTTCAATTTAGATATATTTTGTCTCCAGTTTACTCGAAAGGGAAACTCAGGTCTAACTCTAGTAATATTTGAACATGTGATGTTCAATTCTAATATATTTCGTCTACAGTTCATCTGAAAGAGAAACTCTGGTCTAACTATAGTAATCTTTGAACCTGTGATGTTCAATCCTGATATATTTCGTTTCCAGTTCATCCGAAAGAGAAACTCTGGTCCACCTCTAGTAATATTTGAACCTGTGATGTTCAATTCTGATATATTTCGTCTCCAATTCACCCGAAAGAGAAACTCAGGTCTAGCACTAGTAATCTTTGAACCCGTGATGTTCAATTCTAATATATTTCATTTCCAGTTCATCTGAAAGAGAAACTCTGGTCTAACTCTAGTAATCTTTGAACCTGTGATGTTCAATTCTAATATATTTCTTCTCCAGTTCACCCGAAAGAGGAACTCAGGTCTAGCTCTAGTAATCTTTGAATCTGTGATGTTCAATTCTGATATATTTTGTTTACAGTTCATCCGAAAGAGAAACTCTGGTCTAACTCTAGTAATCTTTGAACCTGTGATGTTCAATTCTGATATATTTCGTCTCCAGTTCACCCGATAGAGAAACTCAGGTCTAGCTCTAGTAATCTTTGAACATGTGATTTTCAATTCTGATATATTCGTCTCCAGTTCATCCGAAATAGAAACTCAGGTCTAACTCTAGTAATATTTGAACCTGTGATGTTTAATTCTGATATATTTCGTCTGCAGTCCATCCGAAAGAGAAACTAAGGTGTAACTCTGGTAATCTTTGAACCTGTGATTTTCAATTCTGATATATTCGTCTCCAGTTCATCCGAAATAGAAACTCAGGTCTAACTCTAGTAATATTTGTACCTGTGATGTTCAATTCTGCAATATTTCGTCTCAAGTTCATCCGAAAGTGATACTCGGGTCTAACTCTATTAATCTTTGAACATGTGATGTTCAATCTCAAGTTCATCCGAAAGAGAAACTGAGGTCTAACTCTAGTAATATTTGATCCTGTGATGTTCAATTATGATATATTTCGTCTCTAGTTCATCCGAAAGAGAATATCAAGTCCAACTCTAGTAATATTTGAACCTGTGATGTTTAATTATGATATATTTTGTCTGCAGTCCGTCCGAAAGAGAAACTAAGGTCTAACTCTGGTAATCTTTGAACATGTGATTATCAATTCTGATATATTCGTCTACAGTTCATCCGAAATAGAAACTCAGGGCTAACTCTAGTAATATTTGTACCTGTGATGTTCAATTCTGCTATATTTCGTCTCTAGTTCATAAGAAAGAGAAACTCGGGTCTAACTCTATTAATCTTTGAACATGTGATGTTTAATCTGAAGTTCATCCGAAAGAGAAACTGAGGTCTAACTCTAGTCATATTTGATCCTGTGATGTTCAATTCTGATATATTTCGTCTCCAGTTCATCCAAAAGAGAAACTCAGGTCCAACTCTAGTAATATTTGAACCTGTGATGTTTAATTCTGATATATTTCGTCTGCAGTCCATCCGAAAGAGAAACTAAGGTCTAACTCTGGTAATCTTTGAACCCGTGATGTTCAATTCTCATATATTTCGTTTCCAGTTCATTCTAAAGAGAAACTAAGGTCCAACTCTAGAAATCATTGAACCTGTGATGTTCAATTCTGATATATTTCGTCTCATGTTCATCCGAAAGAGAAACTGAGGTCTAATTCTAGTAATATTTTATCCTGTGATGTTCAATTTTGATATATTTCGTCTCCAGTTCATCCGAAAGAGAAAATCAGGTCTAACTCTAGTAATATTTGAAACTGTGATGTTCAATCTTGATATATTACATCCCCCGTTCATCCGAAAGAGAAACTCTGGTCTAACTCTAGTAATCTTTGTACATGTGATATTCAATTCTGATATATTTCGTCTCCAGTTTATCCAAACAAGAGACCCAGGTCCAACTCTAGTAATCTTTGAACCAGGAATGTTCGAAACTGATATATTTCTTCTCCAGTTCATCCAAACGAGAGACTCAGGTCTAACTCTAGTAATCTTTGAACCTGGAATATTCGAAGCTGATATATTTCTTCTCCGGTTCATTCAAACGACAAAGTCAGGTGTAACTCTAGTAATTTTTGAACCGGCGATGTTCGAAACTGATATATTTGTTTTCCAGTTCATCCGAACGCGAGACTCAGGTCGAAACTGATATGTTTCTTCTCTAAAAACACAAGCTTCTCAAAAAAACACACATGTTGCTCACACACTCCCTTAATCCATATGAGAACCTCAAAAAGAATGGTAGTCGTCCGTGTTTTTAGATGAACAAATCTCAACCGTTAAACCTTTCCTTTCTGATAGACAAATCTCAACCACAGGACTTGGCCTTATCCCTTTCCCAACTCGTCCCAATTCGCTCAAATCATCTCGTCTCTCTGTAAGTAATAGAAAAAAAACTCTGTCTTTCTCAGAACCATTTTCACTCAAAACCTCTCGTCTCTTTAACGAAGAAGAAGAAACCCTAACTTTATCTAAATCTAAATCATTCTATGCTTCCCTCACCCAATCTTCTTCTCCTTCGACCGAAACCCTAACTCACTCACCCCTAAGTTAAAATTGCAGCCTCCTGAATCCTTTTTTTATATTTTTTTTTATCTCTATTTCTTTCAATTTGTTGAATTAGTAAATGTATTTCACCAAAGAAAATTGAATCTATGGAGCGATTCATAATATTTTTTTCTTTTGATGCTCCAATCTAAGATGAGTTTGTTTCCCTTATCTCTGTAGATCTCTATCGCGTTCCGTTGAATCTTAGTGTTTTAACACAACCCGAGAAATCTAATTGTTGTTTTGGATGATTGAAACATGATATTGAAAAGAGGGAGAAAGTTTAGCATCCAACTGATATCAATTTCATGTGATAAAGTTGACAAACCCCCGATCCCGAAGACCCATTTTTGTATTTTAATTTCGTTGATCTCATATGGTTTATCTAGGTATTCTATAATTTTTATGTTTTTTTTTTTAATTCCTTAATATCGAATTCTTTCTCAGTATTCTCTCCCCCTTGCACAACTAGGGTTTAAAAAAATTAGATTTGATTATTTTGTTCTTCAATAATTCTAATGTTTGTTTGTTAACAGAGAATGAAAAGTAGGTTTTCCAATTTTCCATTCTAATTGTTCTGAATTGGTTTTTTTTTTTTTTTTTTTTTTGCTATTTCAAATTAGGGTCTGAAATTAGTATGTTTATTTTTGGTTCTGTTTTCTATTTCAAAAGAGTTTGAGAATTAATTTGGTTTTTGGTTCTTCAACTGTGATGGTGATTCCTGAGTTGCGCAATTTTTCGCTTTTGTCTTAATTTTGTGGGTTTAAATCTTAATTATTTATGGAAGTGGTTGTTAGGGTTTACTATGATAGCTGACTACTCCAGCAAAATTTGGTGCTTTTCTTCTCTTAACTTATTGGTGATTTTCTTTACTAGAAACTATTCTATATTTTTAACATAGAAGCCTTCCGAATTTCAACAATTTTGAGTTGCTCATATGTAAATTTTTACGACTTCAATTATTCCCTTGAAGCAATATTAATTCATTGCACTAGATACCTTTTATAATCTCGGTCGCTCAATTGTTGCGATTGAGAAAATATTTGGAGCATAAATCTTCAAACAGTATATAGATTTTTTGATTTATTTTAGTTTTAATCAAAATTTCTGGTTGATTGCCGATGATGATTAAACATAGACCTGTAATGATAGCGGAGATGACCGCAAAATTATAACATCTAAGGGGCTGAGGCATATTGAATTTATTTGTTTGATTTTGTGTTATTTGCTTCATCTGTTCTATGAACATTGTTGTATCTAGGTTAATCAATTCTACTGCATAATTTTGTGGTGAAGCGATAAAAATTTGTTGTCCTCGCTATCTGGTGCTTGTTGCTATGTTGCATTTTATTGTCTTTTTATTAGGATTTATGAAATTTTCACATGTCATACTTTATTGGTTTTGGATACAAGATATATGAGAAGACATTTCATTATTCTGAGCAGGCACTAATCTTCTGGAATATGTGAAATGTACAACCACCCTATCCATATTTATTCGTACATCTCAGGTACCGATCTATTTAATGTTAATTATCTATGGTCCTATGTTACAAATTACATATATTCTCTTCGGCTAAGTTATCACCATGGGAACCAATAAAAGTCATGTGTTGTTCCTCGCAGACTGGCCACTGGTGATGGCCTTTGGTTGAGCAGTCTTCAGGGGGTAAGTAGGAACTTTTTCTGTCTCTTATTTCGTGTGTTGGAATTCTCACTTGGGTCTATGTTGGTGTGGAATTCGCACTTGGGTTTGTGTTGTTGTGAGATGACTCATTTCTTATTTACTTGTTTTTAATGTGAAACATGCAACGTTGATAGGGATCAACTAAAGGCTGCTATTAAGGCTCAATAGGACCATCTTTTCTTATATATCAAACATATAGCTATTGGTAGATTATCTGCGATGAATGTATAGTTGTGTTTATCCCACTAAGGATGGTAGTGTGGTAAGTATGTACTTATAGATCTGTTTCTTGTATATTCTCGTTTCTTTTTGTTTGATAGTCATGTATTCATAATGTCCTCATTCTTTGATGGTATAATCATTGATTTAGTTATGTGTTTTTCAGGAAAGAAGCATTTGGGGTTGCAAGTTGAGGCATAAAAGACAATTCACTAGTATTGGTAACTGTTATGATGGAGATGGAAGCCTAATCTGGGTGTAAAGGTGTATCTTTTGCTGAGCTTGTTTATATAAAATACTCTTGTCTCTGTAACTTGTTTTGCGTCCACTTTATTAATCAACTACTCTAGTCAACTCCTCATGAATTACTTCATCGTCACCGACTGCACATGGTTTTTAGGTTCCTGTTTCTACACCAGGACTAACAAACACTTTGATGATTCTTGTATGCTCACTAGTTGGATTCAACCAGTATTTGGGGTAGAAAATATAAGGCAAGTTTTGTTGTTCTTTTTCTACTTAATCTTTTCGTATGATATGTTCCAAATTATTCTGCCAATACTCTATTAGAAATGGAAAATTTTTGAAGTGTTTTTTGTGGGCAATGGAATAGATTTTGTCAGACTTTAATCAATTCTCGTTCATTTTATCAACTTTCTCTAATGTTATTCCATTTCTTGGTTTGTTTTGTTTTGTGCTATAGTTGCTTCCACAAGGTGTTGATCATCTTTATCAACTTCTAAGTAGCTTCATTTTGTTACGCTTATACATAAAATTTTAGGATCTTTAGTGAAGTTGTACAATTTTATATGTATCTTTAGGTTCGATCAGGTGTGGTTTGAAACTATGAAAGCATGTCATCTTTTTTAATATTAATTCTTGTTGTCGAACTCACGGAGATCAAGGGTCTTCTTTCTGTAAAAGTTTAAGTGCGTCTCTACTGAGCTATTTATCGATTTATCAACAAATTGTTAACTACTTGTTAAGCCATATCCTTTTGGGTGAAATCCCCTCCTATGATGACGATGGTTGGTCACTGTGAAAACCAAGGGTCTCGAGCATCTAAGCTTTGAGTTGCTTTTTCGACTTGTTGAAGTTGAAAAGGTTAGCAAGAATTATAATACTCGTTTTGAATGTCATTTAGAAGCCAATTTGAATTCAAAAAGCGACTTCATTTTTTTGAGAAGTTTTTTTATTTTTTGCTTCTTGCTTCTGATAAAAACTTTTTTAATTGTTATATATAAAGTCTCCCCTTTGGCCCTTTCTATTCAGTATAGCTTTGCTAATATTTGATTTTGGTCTGCAACATTACAGGTTCAAGTTGCTTTTGGTCATAGAGTTGCGCCTATATTTTATGAGGCCAAGTGGGAACTCAAAGAAAGTGTCTTTGGGACAAAGAGATGGTTAATCTGGAGACTGGTGGAAGATCTTAGAAGTATGGGTTGATTTTTATTTTTTACTTTAACTTTTATGTATATCTTGTAGGTGTTGTCAATAATTTTCATGTATATTGGTATGTGAACTAATCTGTCCGACCGTTTTTTGTAGGAATCATGAAGATAAGAATAAAATCTCAGTAATATGGATCTTTTAATCTTGTTGAGCTTCTGTCAAGGTATACTTGCTCACTTCGAATAGTTTTCTGTATGGCTAATAATGCAGCTGATTTTTTCGTCACTTTTGGATTGTTAGATATGAAGTTTTATTGATCTCTGTGACACCTACACCCCCTGCTATTTATTCTGGGTGGTGCTATAATAGAACATTCTTGATGTTTTATTATTGTTCCTGGTATTCCTTTTTTAGAAGTAGCTGATATGACCTTCACATATAGTAATGGTCCTACTTCACATCTAGTAGTAGTTAAATAGCATCTAAATAGTATGTTGATTGTGTCATTGACTGATATATATATGCTCAATCTTTATTGTTGGACAGATTAGTAATATCAGATGCCAATGCTGAAACTGGTGCAGCTAAAGAGAAAACTTGGTGCTTCTGTTCTTGACCTTGGCTGTGCACTTCAGGTATTTCTAGTGACAGACTTTGTCATGCCTGCAACCTATAGTCTTGTACCAAGCAGCTGGAGAAGATTTTTTGTGTTGTCTGGGAGCGTACTTGAATAAGAAGATTGAATTTTTTTTTTTTTTGGGTAGATTTCATAATGAATCTAGATAGTTTGCAGATTGAGATCGTGTCATAATGAATGTATAAAAGGTAGATTTCATAATGAATCTAGATAGTTTGCAATTGTGTTTTAGGTTTATTTGTATTTCTGGCCTGTAACCTGAAAGGGTAGGTCCCTGATAATGACCAGTATTGCAAGCCTGTAAACTGGAAGGCCAGGTTCATGAGAAAGACCTGGGCTACCCTTTTTTTTTATTGTAATTGAAAGAATTGTAACTAGTTTAACTGTGACCAAAACTGTGATGAAAAGCAACACGTGCCATCATCTTAATGTTGTTACAAATAAGAGTAACAGTTTAAACGTTACAGTAATAGTGACAAACATAAGACAGGTGTCCATTGAGAAATTGTTGCAAAAAGTGGGCAACACTTATATGTGTTACAATAATCGTTACAAAAAGTGACACGTGTCCAAAACCAAATAGTTGCATACCTGACACGTGTCATCACCGAATTGTTGCAAAGTGAGAATAACAATTATATCTGTGACAAATGAGCCACGTGTCGCTATTCTAAAATTATGTTAACTGTTACTATTAAATAACGTAACAGTTTATAAATGTGACTATAACAAAAAAAAATCACGGTGAAAACTGTTAAAAAAATATAACAATTAATATCACAGCGTTTCTCTAACGGCGTATATGTGTTACAAATTTTTTTAGTAACAGATATACCCTGTGACAAAATCCAGGATTTGGTGTAGTGGCAATTGCAAACCGTATCTATATAGTTCATGAACCGATTCGAGTGAATCAAATCGTTTTTGCTTTGTGTCTTGTGTAGTACATAAGATTTCCTTGCAATTGAACAACTCTCTAACTAGTTCATTTGATCCACTACACCAAATCCTAGATTTAGTCACAGGGTATATCTGTTACTAAAAATTTTGTAACACATATACGCCGTTAGAGAAACGTTGTGATATTAATTGTTATCTTTTATTGTAACAGTTTTCACCGTGACAAAATTTGGTTACAGTCACATTTATAAACTGTTACATTATTTAATAGTAACAGTTAACCTAATTTTATAATAGCAACACGTGGCTCATTTGTCACAGTAATTATAACTGATTTAATTGTTATTCTCAGTTTGCAACAATTCAGTGATGACACGTGCCTTACACCGCCACGTAGGCAACCATTTAATTTTGCCACGTGTAACTTTTTTTTTACGATTACAATAACACATATAAGTGTTTCATATTTTTTGCAACAAATTCACTATGGATACATGTCATCTTTTTGTCACTATTATTGTAACGTTTAAACAGTTACTCTCATTTGTAACAACATTAAGTTGATGACACGTGTTGTTTTTCTTCACAGTTTGTCACAGTTAAACCTGTGACAATTCTTTCAATTAAAATTTAAAAAAATGAGTAGTCCAAGTCATTCTCATGGACCTGGCCTTCCAGTTTACAGGCCTGCAATACATTTTAAACTGAAATGCAGGCCCGCAATACAATTTATTAATATATTCTCAAATTTGCTGAGATGCATACGTTTTTCGATTTGCAATCTATCCATTTCTCAATTTGGAATCTATCTGTTATATCTCCACTCCTTAAGATAGCATTCTCTTCATGAATCCTACACAAAACACGCTGAGAGATTAATTCACCTAACAATCTAACCTGAAACACAAAAAAAAAAAAAAAAAAAAAAAACGAAACAATAAACTAAGTAATCATGATCTTTCATAAATGATAATTCTACTATTTTAAGCAACTATCCATAAAAGGTTGCTCTTTCCTAGGCTCTAGATTCAGAAATGAAGACATTATGTGATATGCACAACTTGTTCAGGTGAGGTTCAAAACCAATCCCCCGAGAGTTCCAAGAAAATGTAATGATGGTGCTTAATGAAGTAAGAAGACAATCCAAAATAACACAATAGAACAATTTATAAAATTCGATGGTGATATCTAACAAGCTTGTCTTAAAAGAAAATCAAACATGCATTTTAACACCAAGGGGGATACAAATCTAAAACTATGAGAGTGTAGTATACCTACAAGCTAACCAACAAGAAAAATTGGAATAGTAAGGGTGTAAAGTGAATCCCTCCATGTTAAAATTATTACCTAAAGCATGAACTAACATCATGGATAATGCCAAATAGTGGATTCCAAAAGAACTAATTAATCAGATAACCATATAGTAGTACATGAACTTTAGAGTTAAAGAGAAATATGAGAAGCAATAGTTTAAATTACCACCCGTATAAGTGGGTAAATAACAATACGATGAAAAAAAGAAAGGATATGGGTTACCTGGGGTTCCTTCATCTGCTTCACATTTCTTGAATCTCTATCTTAATTAGTTCTTATTATTCTCTGACATATATGTAGTTAGGCTTTTGGATAGTTGGAGTCTAGATGGGGTGTAGTTCTCTAGGGTTAGAATCCCAGCACCATGATTATGTGAAACATTCTAGGATACAGGTAATAATTGTGTACTGATGTAGATTAACATAATGATAGTCGTGATTCATCCTCGACCAGCTTTACAATGAACATAGTAGTCCTTCCCACTTGAGGCATTCTCCGCAGAAGAGAAAAAATCAGATATAAATACACTATCAAAAAGGAGCAGAAACAATTTTGGTAACATAAATGTTAAGTTTCTCAGTTTCACGTAATCAGAAACAGGGATATCCAGCAGGCTACTGCAATGAAGAGGATATAAAATAGCTGAAGAGGGAAATTAAATCACTTACTATGGATGAAGTCTACGATAGAACAAATGGTCAATCGCATAAGCCTGCTTAAGACACAGATGGAGACAACAATTAGATAGAGGAAATAGAAAAGAAGAACAATCCAAGAACAAAAAACGTGTTCCTAGCAAAATTGATATACCATTTATAAAGATAACTTAGTGAATATGAGAAGCAAAGCAAAGTAAGATAAGAAACCCATTTGAATATACAACTTCCAAAAACAAAGTTGAAGTTCGGATTCATAAATAACCTTGACTGATAGATAACAGATGCCTTGGAAGTTGGCTTTTGTTTCTGATTGTTTTTGTACTCAAATAACTACATTGAGGTTCATTTTGAATCAGTGAATAAGGAGATACCTCTCGGTTTGCGCATATAGGTGGTAAGCTCTCCCAACATAGTAGCCTGCAATCTTCTGCATAAAATATTGTATTTAGACGAAGCTCAAGACTATGAATTGCAAGTTCTGCAAATATAGAAGTCAGACTCACAACTGTGAATTTTTTCTCTGACTTGCTTATATCTAAATCAAATAAGAATAATTTTCAAATCAAACTCAAGGAAGATACGCAAATTTCACAATTTTCTTCACATGAAAAAACCAGAAGATATTTGCAGATCATTTTACAAAGGCACTACCGAGTTTGTCAAAAAACCATTTTCAAAGGCGCATTGAGACTCTTAAAATGCTACTTCAACCCTCTTGGCTGAAGTAGTGTTATCACAACGAAGTTAGTCCATAAAAGAAATAAATAAATAATAACAAACAATAAATCAGGCCAAAATATTTTTAGAATGGCTTCTCGATCCATACATTGAAGAAATTTTGCTGACTCCTAACAGATGGTTGCCTATTAGAGCGATGGAGGTTGCCAATGCTACAGAGTTTCCAATCCAAAATGTGTGAGCTAATCACCACATGTCATCACTTGCCCAACTACCTGAAGAAAAAATTCAAACATATTAAGGAGAAATAAAAATTCAAACATATTAGATTGTTTACTGAACCTGAAACTGAAACTGAAATGTTAAGTTGTACTTGTAATGGTTTTTGAATCTAAGTTACGTATTTCAAAACATATGTACATCCTATGATATACAACCGATAATGGCTTTTAAAACTAAGTTATGTAGTTCAAAACATGTGTACAACCCGTGAAATATAACAGACGTGTATGTGAGAACCTGCAAAAAGTT
Organism: Papaver bracteatum; assembly: GCA_023529315.1. Classification (NCBI taxonomy): domain Eukaryota; kingdom Viridiplantae; phylum Streptophyta; class Magnoliopsida; order Ranunculales; family Papaveraceae; genus Papaver; species Papaver bracteatum. Next base: position 2,952,308 of record JAJJWX010003506.1, read on the forward strand.
CAGACCTTCTATTGCAACAAAATTAAAAAGATGAACATTCAAAGTTCTCCCACAAAAGGATAGTTAGCAGCGGATGCAATCACCTAAGAAGGTCAAAAGAGAATGTATAATCAAAATGGTGAAAATAGATTTCTAAAGATTCTGCACAGTCAAAGCATCTCACATGTAAAATTTGAACTAACAAAAAATAGAATTATTGATGTGTTATAGAGTTCCAAATCCTTAATGTAATATACTTTTCTAAAGAACCATCAGCATGGATCCAAATTCTCCTAGCTAATGTCCAATAATTAAGCAATGAAGATATTATGAGAGAATATAGCAGATTTGTACCTTATTGCTTAAGGCATAGAACTGTCAACTGATTCATAGTCTGCATCGTATATCATATCTCAGGATTGCATAGATTCCCAAGAATTCCCGATACCCAAGTGCACCCATATACTCTAGCTTTCCATTTTCAAAAATAATCTGACTCACAACGTAATGTAAGACAACCTATAAGTAATGTAAAAGGAAAGACTAACCAATAATAGTTTTTTTTTTAATCGGAACAACCTATAGTAACTGATACTATATATCATATACTTTCTTTGTCAAAGGAAAGACAACCTATAAACCAAGTTGTCACACCCCATTTTTTAATCACCCAAACAGAAATGATATAACACAGCAAGACAAGGCAAAGCAAGCATTCTACTACTAAGCTACATCTTAACTATGTTATCTTCTATACACTGAAATTCTCATCTATGCATTCGCAACTCTGGAAGCACCTACCAGCTAAAGAAAAATACCCAATAACATATATTATATTAAACAATATACAATTCATGCACGTACTACCACAAGTTTACTTCCCATATTAATAAAAATACTCCAAATAAATAATTTAAGAAAGTGAATCATCTATTTATTACAAGGAATCCTGTCTAGCATTTTAGGCCAACAGGCTACCTGACCTTACCCTGTTTACACCATTTACTGACCCTAAATCACTTTAATCATCTCTACAAGTCATAAGATGCAACATATATCTAAATCAAGACATAAACAAGGTTGAGGCTATTGAAAACAATGTTGAAAATCAATACAGAACCAGTCTTCTTTAAAAAAAAAAATGCTATGTATGGGATTCAAATACCTAATGTCAATTCAGAATTGTCATTCATCTTAAGCTAAGTCCACCAAATTATTGGATTTTGACTATAATAGTCAGATTACGAAGTGGGTTATCATACAAGAGAGAACAAAAGCACCAATTTTTGCTTTTGAAAATAGAAAGATAAAGATAATAATCTAACAAAAAAATAATAAGATTAACTCAAGAATGACAGTAAACCATATGCTAAAAATGAATTCAATCTAAAAAACGAAATCAAAACCATCCCATCAGTATAAATTTTGAAAGGAAAATTATAAACCCTAACTTTGACTCAACAACTTAGCAAGAAAAATAAAATAAACCCTAATCTTAAATAATCAACTCATAAAAACAACAAATTAACACTCTAGTATCTATATCTGAAATTACTTTGTGGAAATGAAATAAAAACAACAAAAGAAACAAGTAAATATAGCTGAGATGATTGTGACAAGATCCTCGAAGAGATAGTTGAGATGATTGTGAGAACTTCCTGTTTCAATCAACCAAAATCCATAATCAGATTTCAATACTAAAATATTAAGATCCAACAAGAAAAACACAACTTATAAATCTAAAAAGAAAAGGGAAAGAAACTTATCATGAGAGGAGAATAAAGAAAAACCATCATAGAAGTAATTGAGATTTCGGCAGAGGCATTATCTTCGAGTTAGGTTGTTTTTTTTTCTTTTTGTTAGAGTCAAAGAGATAAGACAGACGAAGAGATAAGATAGAGAAAAGTGAGGTGAAGTGAGAGAAATATTTAGGATGTTATATCCAAAAGACTTTGGACAGAGTGATAAGGCGTGATAGATTTTAACGGTAGAGATTTGGTTTGGATTTTATCATATGGATGAAGGGGTGTACGAGAAATTTGGTTTTTTTTTTTTTTTTTAGGTGCGACTCCAAAAGAATTAGGGGAGACTATTCCATGTGTCCTATAGAGTAGCCCCAAAATGAGATTTTGCAAAAATTCTCTATCTTTTGAATTTTGATTATCTTATAATTGGTAGTAAGTGAAGGTATCCTGACTCCCGATTCAATTATTCTCGAGAATTAAATTATTGTGCCGGCAGTGGACTGAAATCTAGAAAAAAAATATCAAAACGGACTGAAATTGAATTTTCTCGAAGAAAAAAAATATCTACGAGACGTTGTCTCGCACTATGCTAGGGGCGCTGCCCCCGCGACCTGACCTGTCAGGTCGAACACAGTCGGTAGGGGCTACGCATATAGCGTACCGATTTTGTATTCATACCACGTCCATACCGGTATCGAGCTTTTTCAACTTCATTGGTTGAGCCTATAATTGGTAGTAAATGAAGGTATCATGACTTCTGATTATACAGTGGACCTCTTTACCGAAATCCTAGCATAATCGGTAGTCCAGATAGTTCATATAACTACCGAATATAAACTAGCCCCAAAATGAGATTTCGCAAAAATCCTCTTTTTTTGAATTTTGGATGAGCCTATAATCGGTAGTAAATGAAGTTATCCTGACTTCCGATTACTCAGTCTCTCTTTGAAAATATCCAACCATATTCGATAGTCAAAATAGTTCATATAACTACCGAATATAGAGTATCCCCAAAAATAAGATTTTTCAATCGGTACATAAAAAAAAACTAAACTACCGATTATGAAGGGACATATAAGTATTTTCAACATATTTTGTCTTTTGTGTCGCCCCTAATTCTTTTGGAGTCTCCCCTAAAAACCCCAGGTTTGTAAAAGCACTTTTCTGCTACGTTGTGTTGTGTAAAAAAATCAGTTAAGTGTTCCTAAAATCTAAAGCTGATTAAAAAAATGATCAAATTGTGTTTGGTAAAACATAGGTTCATTCATTGTAGTTGAAACTGGTGTGGTATCCATACCCGGTACGCAAGCCATTCTGAGGGAACAAAGGTGTAGAATAATATATTTTATCATCTTCGGTTCAAAGATTACTAGATAGAGACTTCAGTCTATCATTCTGAGGAACCATAGACGTGGAATAACATATTTTATCATCTTAGGTTCAAATATTACTAAATATGGACTTCAATTCCTCAGATGAAATTTATCATATTTGAACATCCTAGGTTCAAAGATTACCAGAGTTGGACCTGAGTTTCTCTTTCGGGTGCACTGAAGATGAAATATATATCAGAATTGAACATCCCAGGTTCAAATATTACTAGAGTTCAACGTGAGTTTTTGATTCGGATGAACTGGAGACGAAATATATCAGAATTGAACATCATAGGTACAAATATTACCAGAGTTCGACCTGAGTTTGTGATTCGGATGAACTGGAGATGAAATATATCAGAATTAAGCATCACATGTACAAAGATTACCAGAGTTCGACCTGAATTTCTGATTCGTATGAACTGAAGGAGAAATATGTCAGAATTAAACATCCTTGGTTCAAAGATTACTTGAGTTAGACCCGAGTTTCTGGTTCGGATGAACTTAATACGAAATATATCAGAATTTAACATCCCGAGTTCAAAGATTACTAGAGTTAGACCTGAGTATCTGATTCAGATGAAGACCTGAGTTTATGATTGGGATGAACTAGAGACGAAATATATCATAATTTTTTTAATTACAAATATTCATTTTATGTATAACAATTTATGATTTTCGTAAAAATCAAACACAATTTTGGGTTGGTAGCCTAGCAACAAGCTGGGCTCCAACCCCTCTTTGAATAGCAATGCCTAATCTATGAAAAATAAAACTACCAAAACCACTACTAGCGTCGTTACTAACTAAACAATTCTTTAGACACTTGAAAAAATATAAAGTATCATCATCGCCAAGCTCCCCTAAAGTAGAGAAGGCTAAAACACCCAGACCATAACCCAAGGAAGTTCACCTGTCCAGATATTTAGTTAGCTTTCTAGAGACTGCGTTAGAAATTGCCTTTCCAGGGATAAATAAACGAACACCGTCACCAGTGAAGGGCGAGACAACGGTAACATCCATGCAAACATCTCGACCATTTTCCCAATTAAGAACAAGGATATCTGCCGATCTCAAGTCTATGTCATCATCTGACGGAACACCAAGGGATACATCCTTACGCGCAGGTACATTATCCTTTTAGCAAATGTCAAAAGAAACATCCCGGACCAGATCATGTCGGAACTTCCCCCAACATCTTTAGCACAATATAGCGCATGGTCTCCGAAGATGTCCATTGATCGGCTGCAACTTGAGCATACACTATTCTCAGCAAACAGAGGGATACCGAGTCTAATTAAACATCCCAGGTTTAATGATTACTAGAGTTAGACTTGAGTTTCTGATTCAGATGAACTGCAGATAAAAATATCAGAACCAAACATCCCGGTTCAAAGATTACTTGAGTTAGACCTGAGTTTCTAATTCGGATGAACTAGAGATGACATATATCATAATTGAACATCACGGGTTCAAAGATTACCAGAGTTCGACCTGAGTTTCTGAATCAGATGAACTAGAGACGAAATATATCAGAATTAAACATCACAGGTACAAAGATTACCAGAGTTCGACATGAGTTTCTGATTCGGATGAACTGGAGATGAAATATATCAGAATTGAACCACACAGGTACAAAGATTACCAGAGTTAGACCTGAGTTTTTGATTCGGATGAACTGGAGACGAAATATATCAAAATTGAACATCACAGGTACAAATATTACCTGAGTTCCACCTGAGTTTCTGATTCGGATGAACTGGAGACGAAATATATCAGAATTGAACATCACAGGTACAAAGATTACCAGAGTTCGGCCTGAGTTCCTGATTCGGATGAACTGGAGACGAAATATATCAGAATTGAACATCACCGGTTCAAAGATTACCAGAGTTCGACCTGAGTTTCTGATTCGGATAAACTGGAGACGAAATAAATCAGAATTGAACATCACAGGTACAAAGATTACCAGAGTTCGACATGAGTTTCTGATTCGGATGAACTGGAGACGAAAATGACCATATTACCCTTATTGGAAAAAGTGCGATAATATTATGGAGACTGTGAAAATGACCCTACTACGCTTATTGGAAATAAGTAAAGTAAATGTTACAGACTGTGAAAATGCCCATATTACCCTTATTGGATATAAGTGCAATAAATATTATGGAGAATATGAAAATGACCAAACTACCCTTACGAAAAATAAATAAAGTTAAAATATTATAGACTGTGAAAATGACCATATTACCCTTATTGGAAAAAAGTGCAATAAATATTATGGAGACTGTGAAAATGACCAGATCACACTTATCGAAAATAAGTAAAGTAAATATTACAGACTGTGAAAATGACCATATTACCCATGACCAGATCACACTTATCGAAAATAAGTAAAGTAAATATTACAGACTGTGAAAATGACCATATTACCCTTATTGAAAATAAGTGCAATAAATATTATGGATACTGTAAAAATGACCAAGCTACCCTTATGGAGAATAAATAAAGTAAATATTACAGAGTGTGAAAATGACCAAATTATCCTTATTGGAAAAAAGTGAAATAAATATTGTGGAGACTGTGAAAATGACCAAACTACCCTTGGTGAAAATAAGTAAGTAAATATTACAGACTGTGAAAATGACCATATTACCCTTATTGGAAAAAATGCAATAAATATTTTGGAGACTGTGAAAATGACCATACTACCCTTATCGAAAATAAGTAAAGAAAATATTACAGACTGTGCAAATGACCATATTACCCTTATTGGAAATAAGTGCAATAAATATTATGGAGACTGCGAAAATGACCAAACTAACCTTATTGAAATAAATAAAGTAAATATTACATACTGTGAAAATGATCATATTACCCTTATTGGAAAAAAGTGCAATAAATATGATGGAGACTGTGAAAATGACCAGATCACACTTATCGAAAATAAGTAAAGTAAATATTACAGACTGTGAAAATAACCATATTACCCTTGTTGGAAAAAAATGTAATAAATATTATGGAGACTGAGTAAATGACCAGACTACCCTTACTTTCACAGTCTCTATAATCTTTATCGCACTTATTTTCAATAAGGGTAATATGGTTATTTTCATAGTATGTAATATTTGCTTTATTTATTTTCAATAAGGATAGTTTGGTCATTTTCACAGTCTCCTTAATATTTATTGCACTTATTTTTAATAAGGGTAGTTTGGTCATTTTCACAGTCTTTATAATATGTATTTTACTTTTTTTCCAATAAGGGTAATATGGTCATTTTCACAGTATGTAATATTTAATTTATTTATTTTTTCATACATGTAGTTTGGTCATTTTCATAGTCTCCATAATATTTATTGCACTTATTTCTAATAAGGTAATATGGTCATTTTCACAGTCTGTAATATTTACTTCACTTATTTTCGATAACGGTAGTCTGGTCATTTTCAGAGTATCCATAATTTTTATTACACTTTTTACCAATAAGGGTAATATGGTCATTTTCACAGTATGTGATATTTACTTTATTTATTTTCAGTAAGGGTAGTTTGGTCATTTTACTTTATTTATTTTCAGTAAGGGTAGTTTGGTCATTTTCACAGCCTCTATAATATATATTGCACTTTTTTCCAATAAGGGTAATATGGTCATTTTCATAGTCTGTAATATTTACTTTATTTATTTTCCATAAGGGTATTTTGGTCATTTTCATAGTCTGCATAATATTTATTGCACTTATTTCCAATAAGGGTAATATGGTCATTTTCACATTCTGTAATATTTATTTTACTTATTTATGATAAGGGTAGTATGGTCATTTTCACAGTCTCCCTAATATTTATTGCACTTATTTCCAATAAGGGTAATATGGTCATTTTCACAATCTCCATAATATTTATTGCACTTATTTCCAACAAGGATAATATGGTCATTTTCACAATCTGTAATATTTACTTTACTTATTTTCGATAACGGTAGTCTGGTCATTTTTCACAGTCTCCAAAATATTTATTGGACTTTTTACCAATAAGGGTAATATGGTAATTTTTCTAATTTGTAATATTTACTTTATTTATTTTTAGTAAGGCTAGTTTGGTCATTTTCACAGGTTCTATAATTTTTATTGCACTTTTTCCAATAAGGGTAATATGGTCATTTTCACAGTCTGTAATATTTACTTTATTTATTTTCAATAAGGGTAGTTCGGTCATTTTCACAGTTTCCATAATATTTGTTGCACTTTTTCCTGTAAGGATAATATGGTTATTTTCAAAGTGTGTAATATTTATTTTACTTATTTTCGATAACAGTAGTCTGGTCATTTTTATAGTCTCCATAATATTTATTGCACTTATTTCCAATAAGGGTAATATGGTCATTTTTATATTCCGTAATATTTATTTTACTTATTTCCGATAAGGGTATTCTGGTCATTTTCACAGTTTCCAGAATATTTATTGCACTTATTTCCAATAAGGGTAATATGGTCATTTTCACATTCTTCGAAATTTTTATTACACTTATTATGATAAGGGTAGTCTGGTCATTTTCATAGTCTTCGGAAGAAGCAGATATATTTGTTGTGGTTTTGTCGACAAAATCGAGAGAATAGGTTGGTATTTGTCCAAGTCAAATTTCCTACAAAGTCATGACTTGTTGACTTGGTCTTGATCCTATTTTCTAATATTAAGAAAATAAAAAAATCAATATTGATTTTTTGAAATTAAATAAAATTGTTATTTTGTATAAATGTTGCGAAAGTAGTGACATTTAAAATCCTAAGTGTTACTAATTTGGGGTTGTTTTAGATGTGGTGAATTTTTTGGGTGGAAACAAAAGTTTAGATTATAATTGTGATTGTCTGGATAATTGGCAACAAATATTATTGTTACTAATCATTATCACGAATACAAAATTTAACAACAGTTATAATTGTTGCATAACTACTTATCACAGGTGTATCAGTGACTGAAAATAAACTGTGACAGGTTACACTGTGAGAAAATCCTGGTTTTGGTGTAGTGTGAGTCATTTGAACTAGTTATGGTAAAGAAGAATTTGGTTGATATGAAAGTTATCATATGGCTAACCATTTGGTTAACTATTGTTGAACCAACTAATGTACAAATTTGGGTACGGTTACACAAGCCTAGAAACGTGCATTACATGTGTGTATAACAAGCTATGTTTTCGATCTAACGGTTGATAAATATTAGCTTGAATTTAATCAGGTTTTCATCTAACGGTAAATATTGAATGCTTTGTTACCAAGCTAACATTGATTGCAAACCCTGATTTGAAAGACTATATAAGGGAGAACTCTAGCAATTGGGAAACCTAATCCCCACACATTCCGTGTGATACTAGTTGTGCTAAGCTAGAGTTGATTCTCCTTTAACCTTTCGTTTCTTCTTCTAAACCAGGTTTATGACTTAAAGACTTCATTGGGATTGTGAAGCCAGACCGATACTACTTTTCTTGTAGTTGTGTGATCTGATCTTGCTGTTTCTATCGTACGAGTACAATTGTAATAATTGGCTTGAGATTTCTATCTCCGATAGGAAAGATAAAAAGTAGTCACAAACATATTCGTCTCATCGTTTGAGAATGAATCATCAAAAGAAGAACAACTCAGTATTATCAATCACCTCACAATAGTCTTAATCCTTCATCGTTTACTTGCCCTCCATTAGACTCCATTTAACCATCAAAAGAATCCATCACATTCTTGTAATGCATGCAAAGAAGATATCTGAAGTTTTTTCAATTTTAAGGCCGTAAAATGGCTTCTTTTCAGGGTAGTATGTGTCTTTTGCTCAGGTGTTGATTCCAGCCAGCAAAGGCTCTTGCATGGATCCATTTTCCTTTATCATCAAAGATTATTTCTCCCCTTCCATATTTTACTATGTAATATAATCAAAAGAAGCATATTACAAGTTAGTACAAGCAAAACTATTTTGCATATAAAAGGTTAACTTTTTTGGTTATGAAAATGGTTCTGAGATATTTTGTCCAAACAAACTCCTGAAAGTCGAAAAATAACTTCTAAATATATATCAAAATAGGCAATAAGTCGGGGAACTATTCACTGATCCTTGGACCATTCCTTTACCTCTATGGTTATAGTACGAAAAATGGAATTTAATTTGGAAAATGGGTCATTTTCCAATTTTTTTTAAAACATGGTTCAAATGGACAAGTAAAAGTTAGTATGGGTGAAATGGACACAATTTTTTTTTTAGCAAGGATGAAACTGGATTCATCCTGACTTAAACTTAAAAAATAGCGAGGATGAAACTGGATGCATCCTATGTAAATTAAAAATAAGAAAAAGTATTTGAAAATAGGCAGGATGAAACTGTTTACATCCTGGCTATTTTTACATTTTTGTCCATTTAAACAGTATCAAAATCTAGATATTGTTTTCACCCAGGAATTGTTGATTTTGGTCTTTTTAACCAATTTTGTGAATTTAATTTCCTTAACAAACTTTTAAGGGTCTGACCAATGATTCTTAAAAATTACATTAGCTACCCAATCATCAATATTAGAAACAAATAAGTTGTCAGTCCAATTATGTATCGAAATATCATTATTACTAGGTATCACCGGGGCCTTATGGCCCCGGCTCAACCTTTGTTTAGTGTCTAGCATTATGTTGTTTTCGGTATTCGACACATGATTTTTATCTTGATATTCCCCGTGAAAATATAATGAAATATCAATAACATGATTGTTATCAAGGTATCTTCAACGTTTATTTAGATACAATTATGTTGTAATTACTCATTGGGCCTTTTATGTCTCCAGTTCTTGTTAATACATCCTATATCCGTAAGAAGGTGAATTTTTATCTCAATATATTCTTGTTAGTACAATCACATTCTCTCTTCGTACTGGTTTATAAGGTCATGTATATTTACTTAGAGGCTCGCAGGTAAATTGTGTTCTATTCTTGTAGCCTTTCTACGTGGTATTGGAGATGTGGTGGCATCATAATCGAATGCATTTGATATCCATGCATATAAATTTGCAAGTTTAATAATTTGTTGGATTACCATTGTTATTGAATTATTGAGGTTTTTTATTTATTAGATACACATAAAAAATTTACAACACAACTCTTCGTTTTAGTTGAACACATTTTTGTATTTCCTTTATAGAAGATAGATTATCCAACATAGTTATTCGAAGAACAACCAACTAAAAAAAAAACAAAAAACAATTAGCCGATATATAATTTTAAAAAAGTTGCATCATAGGTTACCAATGAATTTCACCACCACTATTAAGGTTAGAACGATGTACTTGTTTTCATCTTTCAAAATTATACATGTAATTTTTCTTGAAACATCTTCTTAGAGTGTAATTGGAGCATGCTTTTCATTTTCATTTTATATACAAATCTCTCTCTTGTTGTTGGCTGTTAGATTTGGCATATGAATTCAAGTTTTGATGTGTCCGAACCAATATATCCCCAGCATTTACATCAATAGTTTTCTAACTAAATTAATAAATTAGAGAATCCAAATGGAGACAAAATAAGAACAAATTACATATACCAATGCTATTTCTTTGGATCTCCATTTTGCACTTGCTTATGCAACTGTGAGGGATTTTTAGGTTTCATTATTTTGCATCGAAAAAGTATATTTTCAGCCTGATTATGGCAAATGGTATAACTAAAATTTTAAAAGTAAAATTGATGTTCAACACGTTTTGAATTTGAATTATACATCCTCCACATATAGAGTTATAATGTCAACCAAAACTCGGAAGGAAATAATTTATAAAAAAAATTATATATGTGTCTAAAAAAAATAGTTATCCTACTTGATCGCTATGGATATCTTGTTGGATGATTCAGCATAATTAATAGTTCATGATATGGCACAACCTTTTATCCGGTTTTCATGGTGTTTGCATCTAGCGATTTTACATTTCCTAATTATTAAATAAACATCAATAGTTATACAAACACGATAGGATCATACCTAGGAATTTATAATTTCAATAATTCTTGACCCCTGTACAATCTTCTTACCTTTTGTAGTCTTCTAAATTATGATCGAGATGATGTATGTGTTGCATAACGGAACTCTTATGGCCAGATAATATCTCGATGATCTCTAATATTGGAATATATATTTTTGGCATATTTTGCGTTAGGTTATCCTAAAATTATTATTTTTTAGTTTATAGCACTTATCTGCTAGTAAAATATGTTATTTATTTTACTGGAAATTTATTAGGTGTAGGTTTCCATTCCATACCTCTAGCATAAGTGAATAAACCTAAATGAGTTTGGAGACCATCATATTATCACCGATTAAAAACCTCGAATAACTACTCTTATAAAGTATTATTTTTCCCATCCCAGAGTGATCATGCACTTTTAAGTTTTATCTCTTGAAATTAAAAGATACTATCAAACTCAATCCATCGGTTTTTAATGAAAAATCTATGAATATCTCAATCGATACTGGTGCATGTTTAGATTTGAAATTACATATGAACCACAATTGCACTCCATTTAAGTTCTCCATCCCCTAAAACTGCACTCTGGAAGTGCCATATAATACTTGAACTCGGTATTATAAATCTATCGTTGCTTCGCATACCATCTCCGCACGTTATTATGCATGGTACATCAATGGCTATCATGATTATTCAATTGTGTCAATTATTTTTGTTACTCATGAATCTACACAATTATTTTTGTGTCCTTTGCAAAATATTAAAAATCCAATCTTAGTAAATTAGTCGAAATGATAAAATAACCAATTTAATTTTAAAAAAGAGAAGTTATGCCATGGATTACCATTAAATATTCTACCACTGTCGAAGTTACCATAAGAGCGACTTATATATCCTAAATTTTTCAGCATCTTGTGTATAATTTGTCTTGCAACGTATCCCCAACGCGTAATATTGGTTTACTTATTGTTTTTATTTGTATCAATTCGTTGTAGCTTGATTAGATGTTTCATACCTGGGTGCAGGTTCTCATATTCTTATTAGTATTCCCTTGCATTTGCTTGCATACTATTGTAATTAATTAATGGAGAGAATTCAATTAAAGAAAGAATAAGAATAATATATAAAAAGGTTTGCATTTTTTTGATAAATTACCCGAGGAATGAATAAAATATTTCGCGAGATTCGGTAATCTCACATTTCCTGGAAAAGGTGTCCATTCACCATCTAAAGTAAAAATCACGAAGTGTGTTTTAGTTACTTCTGCCTCGGTTTTTATTATGCCTAACTTTCTCACTAAGATCGGAGCAAATTTTTTCCATGGCTTCTTTAATTTTTTTATACCCATATTATTATCACTTCAAAATAAAAAGGAAGTATGATCAAATAATAAATTATCGTTGAATTCAAAGAATACGATGTTGTTATACTTAAATTGTTGTAGATTACAGGGATAAACTATCAAGCCTTTTTGAACTCAATTTTGCTTCGATATTTGTTAATATAAACTTGGAAAAAATATTAGGAACTCCAAGGTTACTTAATTTATGTCCATTTTATTCACGATTATCAAGAGATCGGTTTTAATATTAATTGAATGATAATTCCATTGTCTAAGCGATTTTTTCTTATGTTTGGTTATACTCGGAGCATATGAAGTATCTAGTTCCACGACATTTCTTTATGTAACCTGGTTAATATCAAGTTTTTGAAAGAAAAAAAATGGTTATTCGGTGTGTGTACATCTATGGAAGTGAGTATTCAGACTTATGCCCCAAAACCTGATAGTTGGTCCTAACCTCCATTTTTTCCTAGACACTAGCCTTACTTATAATATATTTTTGTTCAATAATTAGTTTTGTTTTCGTACTAATAACTTATATTCATACAACTTAGAATCAACATCTGGATACTATGATATTTATAGACATTCTATTTTATCCCTCAAAAGTATGATCTTCATTAAATTCGTATTAGTTTCCAATAACATATAGTACACTTTACTTCAATACTTCGATCCCTATTTTTAGGATGTGAGGCCTTCGATTTCAGGTCCTGAATATATTATGATTTCATAATTTACCTTAAGCTGCTTCCCGTGACTTGCTTTAATAGAAGCTCTTGCATGTTAAAACTAATTGCAATATTCATTCAGTTGTTTATTTAGCATGTTCACGTTTTCCATAGGATTTATAAGGGAATAAACCAAACTCTTTGTTATGTTCATTATGTTTTAAGTAAGTCTCCGATGACAATTCACACGTGGTTTTTATATTTTCTACCATACACTCCACTTCAGATATACTTTTACGTGGATCCTTAATTTGGTTGTCTATTATGGTGATTTCATTACTTATTCATGGATACTTTATTGACTCTTTTCAAGGATGCCTTCGCGATTCCTAACTCAATTTTAGAATCTTTCTTTTAACCTTCAAAGTGAAAGCTCCAGAATCGCAAAGTTGTGTTTATTTATAGCTTCCTTCAGCCTAATTTTTATTAAACTGTGTCATCTAGAATTCGGTAGCTGGTAAGGTCAGGGCATGTGGGGAAAATTTAAAGGCATATATAGTGCCCACATTAAAATTAGTGTATTAGTTGGTCCTATCTATAATAGTCGGGAGCATATTTAGTTAGTCGAGTCATAGCAGAACGGTCTCAATATTTAATTGGTCGTGTCATATTATAGTGTGTTAGTTAGTCGGGTCACAATAGCGTGTTTAATTAGTTGGATCTCACATGACCAACATATTTGCAGGTGTGTTAGTTAGTCGGGTCACAATAAAATGTTTAATTAGTTGTATCTCACATGAATATATTATAAATTTCAGTATTGAATTCCACTATCGAACCAGCTGAACATGAAGAGAAACTGTAACCCACATGATAATTATGCTCCCGCTAAACTTGCCGATATCACAAACATTACCATTACCTCCCATTTTCGTTAAATATCCAATGCTATGGTGGTGAAAATTAATTAGGGTTGTAGGGTATTTTTTTATCAATTTTTAAGAACACTAATTAAAGTAATCTGAAAGGAGAGAAATCGGTAACGAAATGTATACTCACCTCATTGTTGTATGCAGATGAAATCAATTGCTTTCTTCTTAAAAAAAATATTAAAAGGTCTACCTCAGTTTCGATTCAAGTAGTTATTTTGTACCTAGTTGGAGGTCTAGGTTTATGTCCCCCTCCATTTATTTGTCTGCTTTCTTTTCTTTTGCTTTTAATAAATAGCTCCCTTAGTGGGCAAAAGAAAATCAGTCTAGTAAGTTGCAGGAAGTGATGGTCTGTCAAATCGGGTCAAGGGTCCATAGTATAGTCAGTTGAAAGCCCCCCGCAACGCAAGCCGCGGTCGTTCCTTCCGTCCCGTCAGTCTACAGGTACACCAGCGCACAAGCTACGGTTGAGGTTCTTCAGGCGTCTAGTTCATTCTGTCGTCCTTTCCCCTTCAACACGAGTGAGTAGGCGAGCCGAAGAAGCTTCCTTCGCTGAAGCAACTCTATCGGTGTCAACGATATCATGTCCATCTCTTGGTTACGAGCAGCTCGCTAGACTATATGAGTATGTATAATTCCATCCAGTTTGATATTTCTTCTTTTTGAGAAGTCGGTTCATGTTGAGAGAGATCAGGATTACGATCTAACAGAGCAGAGAACGGAGTAGCCAAAGCCGTTAATAGACTGAGGACTTTCTTGCTTAGCTGAAAACGAGAGTAGTAGCTAGCTAACCAGGAGCAGAAGGTGATGAAGTTGAGTAATTACCCCTTTCGGCCGCGCACCCAAGGACAGTGCTCCATCTCTCAGGTTGGCTACTGACTTGGCTACGAAAGACGGCTATTCGCTATTCTTTCCATCGTGAAATAGTAAGAAATCCCCCCTTACCTCTCTCAAGTCGCACAAAGTCATGGCTTGTCAATGCAGGGTGTAAGACTCACTCTCAAAAATGCGGGGTGTTAGTGTCGCACACTGATCGGGTCCTTTTCAGCAACGGGCTCATCCGTGTAAGAATGAGGAATTCCTCTGCCAACAAGTCCTAAAAGAGGAAGAATCGCAAAGAACAAGAAGAAAAGAAGAGGTGAGATTTGCCCAATAGTCACGAATGGTGGCTCCACTGGCTGACATCCGATCCAACCTAGCAAGCAACGATCCGCCAAAAGCAACCAAAAAAGTCCCTGATAAATGGGGCGAAAACTTGAACTACGCACATAGAGACTCTTCATAAAAGGTAGAGCTAACAGGCAAATGGAAACGAGTGCTATTGCGGCTACACCTCCTGCTTTATCAGGAATACTGCGAAGGATTGCATAGACCGGTAGGAAATACCATTCAGGCACAATATGAGCTGGAGTGGACATCGGATTAGCAGGTATGTAATTGTCTGGATGCCCCAAGACATTAGGAGCATAAAAGATCCAAACAGAGAAGAAGATAGCAAAAGCTACCCACCCTACTAGATCCTTAACATAGAAATAAGGATAGAAGGCAATCTTATCCATTTCAGCATGTACACCTAAAGGATTGTTTGATCCATATTGATGCAATGCGGCCAGATGAAGAACACTGGCGCCTACTAAGATGAAAGGGAGTAAGTAATGAAGACTAAAGAATCGATTTAAGGTTGCATTGTCCACAGAGAAACCACCCCAAAGCCAAGTCACTATAGTGTCTCCGACTACAGGTATTGCACTAGCCAAGCTTGTAATGACAGTAGCTCCCCAGAAGCTCATCTGTCCCCAAGGCAGTACGTAGCCTATGAAGGCAGTCAATATCATGAGCAAGAAGATAACAACTCCGATACACCGAACAAATTCCCTAGGACTGCTATAACTCGCATAATATAAGCCACGGAACATGTGCAGATATACGACGATAAAGAACATGGAAGCCCCGTTCGCATGCATATATCGGAGCAACCAACCCCCTTCAACATCTCTCATGATGTGTTCTACGCTGTTGAAAGCTAGATCTACATGAGGCGTGTAATGCATCGCTAGGAAGATGCCGGTCACTATCTGAATGACTAAACAGATACCAGCTAGGGACCCGAAGCCCCACCAGTAGCTCAAATTGCTCGGGGTTGGATAATCTATCAAATGCTGATTCAGTACGGAGGCAATTGGTTGTTTAAGAATAGAGAATCGTTGGTTCCTTACAGTCATCTCTCTTTTCTGAGACATTCTTTTCTTATTCCCTCTTGACAGAGAATTTAATAACTCTCCTGTCTCAATGATATGGGCCATTGGTTTGACCAACGGAAAGTATGGGAGTTTCCTGACTTCTTGCTCACGTTCGTCAGAAGCAAGCAAGACGAGGAAACCTAGGGGTACTCGACAGTGAAGGTCCTACCTTCACTCTCATTTTCACTTCTTAAGCGATTAAGAGATTGGATACCCAAGACCCATACTCTTTTCTAGGAACTGCTTCTACAACAATAGGCATAAAGGCATGATTAGTTCCACGAATCTCACTGCACTGACCGTAGTAAACTCCTTCTCGTTGGACTAAAAGAGAGGTCTGATTTGAACGACCAGGTACAGCATCACATTTCACACCTAACGAAGGAACAGCCCAACTATGAAGTACATCAGCAGATGTGATAATAATACGTATATAAGTTTTGGCTGGCACTACCACTCTATTGTCCACTTCTAATAAACGTGATTGACCCAATTCTGAATCATCTTCTGGAATCATATAGCTGTCAAAAGTGAGTGACTGCTCATCCGAACTGTTATAGTCCGAATACTCATAAGTCCGATACCATTGATGTCCAATAGCTTTGATAGTAATGGCTGGATCTACCACGACCTCGTCCATTGAGTATAGGAGAGCAAACGATGGTATAGCAATGAACATGAGGATGATAGACGGAAAGATGGTCCAAAGAATCTCGATTGTTGTTCCGTGCACAATCCTTTGCGGGATTGGATTAGTTTGATAGTGGAAATGCCATAAAGCGCGAACCAACATCCATGATACGAACACCAAAATCAGAATAAGAAAGAAAAAGATATCGTGATGTAAGTCCATGATTCCTTGCATCATAGGTGTAGCTGCATCTTGAGATCCTAATTGCCATGGTTCCGCAGCATCAGAAAGAGCGATTGTGAGGAAGAGCCTTTCTATCAAAATCATTGGTTTAACTTCATTCTTTAACTGCTCTGGGAGAGAGACTTGCCTTCTCAAAATAAGGAAATCACCGGTTGGATTTGCCAACCAAGAAAGAATGGGAAAAGGATTCACTGGAAATCAAGAGATGAAAAATGTTTGCGGGGATCGGTGCCACGAAGCTTGCAGAGAGAATTTTCAGGCGTTTGGCGTCGGATATGGACCGTCAAGGAAGTAGGCGCCTGGGCCGGGAACAAAGCGTTGGCGGATAAAACCTCGCCCTTACAATATCTAAGTAGGTTTGTTCTCGCCTAGTTCGGAAGCTTTCTATAGGAGTCACTTCTTAGTGTGATATGATAATTAGACTCGAACCTTTCTTAAGACTACCAAGCCCTCTCGAATGAGTTCTACGATAGAAGCTTTCGACGTAGACCCTGGGACAAATCTTTCACTCACGGAGACATGAAAACCTGTCACTATTTCGTCCTGAAGACTGATGCGACGGGAAGAAATGGCATTGAGAAGCGTTGCTGACTTAACAGTTAGGTTTCGGCATAACAAGGCTTGCACCGTCTTTTCACACTGAGGCGCGCAGCGTGCCGTTGGTAATGATTCCACTACGGTGCCACAAATTTGCAAGCTGATCCTAAGTAATCGCTCTTGCTCTTTTGATTCCAGAAGAACGACTTCGTTAGGATTCGGAACTTGCTGCAATTCTTCTTGAATAGCCTCCATTCTTGCGTCGAAGGTCGCTTTAAAAGTCTGACCTAAACTCTTTCGACTGAATAGAATGAAACCTATAAAACAACCAGCTACTATCATTTCTTCATTATAGATTGAGATATTCTTTGAACTTGATGCACAAAGAAAGAGAATGGCGGCAAATAAAATCTTTTGATCCTTCATATTCATTTTTGTTATTCTCCCTTTCGGCAACTTGAACGGGTGGGGGACTGAATGTTACCGAGTGGCAGAGAACAATCCGAACCGGGGCGCACCGAAGTGCTTTTTCTGTAGGTTGAAGTGGTATAGAACCTAGTGAACCGAGCGTACAAAAGAAGAAGTCTTATCTTATGAGTTTAGTTAGTTAGTGATCAAAGTCGAGAGTTTCATGCAACTTGCTGAAAGAAGACTGATTCTTATTCTACGATAAAAGATGATGAATGATCAACGCGACAACGAGTCACAAGAATAGATTACAATCAGGTATCACCCCGATGAGGGAATGCAAGTAACTTGAGCTTTTCCCTGCTAATACCTTTCATGCTTTATGAATTGATCCAACCTCTTCATCCCATGCTTCTCAGTGGGACTAGATTTACCGTTGAGTTGCCCAGTCATTGACACATCGCACTTACATATGATAAAAGAGGAATCTAGTTTCTAAATACCTGGAAATTAGCTATCTAAGAAAAGACAGAGATAGCTTTTTTACAATCTCGTTTGCTAACAGTGAAATTAATTATTGTTCAGTCTAGGGATAGGGAGAACTCACTCGACTGAAAGGAGAGGCACTTCCAGTTGTCAATTGCTAACTGTAAAATTAACCATTGTTATAGGTTGGAAGATTTGGCTTTAGAAAAGTCTTTGTTGGTCCCAGCACCAAGGATGAGCTTGGACAACGTACTCAGGCGAAGCGGTTTCATTATTATCTCATCTACATAACCATTTGATTTCAACTCATCTAACTTGGCAGAGCTTGAGCTAGCCAATAGGAATATCTTTGGGCACTTTCCCAAGGGCTTATGTCTTCCATTTTCACGGAGCTCTTTGAGCAGATGATGAGAGACAGTATCTGTCCCATTGTGCAAACCATCTTATTCAATAACCACTATGTCAAATTTAATTTTTGCACTGCGGAAGTAAATCAAATCATTGGGTTAAGTACAAAGCAATGAAGCACAGTATAGGAAAACAGGAATTACCAAAACTTTGAAAAAACTATTAAAAAATATACCTAGACTGACTTCCTTCTGATGTATAAGAACAAGCAGATTCCAAATCAGCAGTGAGTTCCACACATATTCCACACCTTCGATACTGAACCAGAACCTTTACATAAAGAAAATTCATCATTAATAGATTCTTCGGCAGCGAGGATTGGGAAACCTACCTCTATAAAGAACCGGTGTACTTGCTTCCTAATGGCAGAATCTTACACGGGCAACACTCCCTAATGCTATTCTTCTGAACTTGCTTGTTGAGAAGAGCCATTCTTCCTTAGGAGTTAGTAGGATCGATTGATCTCCACGGATAAGCTGCTTTCTCAGGCCGAGTAGATAGCCCCAGGATAAGTCAAAGTCCCTCTGGAACAATCATTCACTAGCAGCATGATCCCTACTTTCACGGCTTCCTCTCCTCTTAGTCTAAATCTATTGACCTCCCTTCTCTTTCAATTTATGGTCCTCATTCGATCAGTTGCGCTAACCCCCCCTATCCTATCGAGAGCGTTTAATCCACCTTAACGGACGGAAAAGTCCTATCTGAGAAGTTTACAAACGAATATGAAACTACCTTTTCATTATGAAGTCAAGGACTCAAAACCTGGCTATTTCACCATATGCTGTCTTCACAAAGGAAAGTCCCAACTCACTTGATGCAATATCGAGAAGGGACTGTATTCCACCTAGTGATCCTGTTTGACCAACCTTTCTAAGGGAGTAAAAACCCACAAAAGGAAATCTCACTTTTGCTACTTAAAACCAGGGGGACCAGTACTATCCTAAGGGGGGACGGAACTAGACCAGCATCCATAGAAGTGCTCTGGACGAGAGACTGGACTAAGAAGTCTGCATCGCACACAGCTCTTTCTGCTTCATTGTGAAAGATTGGCTACCCAACTCCGTAACATGATGTCAGGCATAGCATCTAAAAAGGAAAGAATATGACATTAGCTTTTCCTCACGCTTTCAAAGCCAGAGAAGTTGCTCGAGGTTCCCAACACCAGTTGGTTTCAACAAAAGATAGGGCCTGCTACTCCTGCTTACAATTCATCTGATCCAAGCTAGCCAACTCGGCCAGTCAAGAATCGCTTAAAAGATAGAGCTATGAACCAGTTGCCTAAAAGCCATAGTTGCGTGTTCTCTTTCTCGAAACAGATTTAGTACGCCTATATACCTGAGTTCAGAAGGACCATAGCTATTTGAGAAACCAATTCTAGTCATCCGTTTAGGCGAAATCTATGTCTCTGTAGACCCAAGAGAACCATTTGCCGAAGTAAGGAACCATGGCATATATGTTTGTAACAGATTCCATTTTGAGAGATTTGAAAAAGCACTATCTCGTTGAAGGGTTCTATACATCTGCCATTTCTCAACGCATTTCTTTAGACAAAGACTCTGTTTTTTCTGATTGTAATCTATTCTTGTCAACGAAGTAAGTAAACTAAACAACTTAGGAAGGAAAGCAAGACAACGAAGACTCAGCTTTCAAGTCGTCCGACCCGACCTTGAGACTCTATCTTCCCTATCTATATGGACTCCTGCATTAGTTGGCGCTATCGAATTCACATACGAAAGAAAGATACGAACTTGGTAAATGGAAATTGAAGAAAGATCTTTCCATTTCATCAAAATGAGAAGCTTTTTCTACATCCACATGATCTACTAAAGTTGAGCGGTATTGCCCACATAATGAAAGCAGATCTTGGTCCATGGAGTCAGAAGAAGGTAGGAACTCTAACCTGTCCGAAGCTTCTTCAGCCAAAAACAATACACAAGTGGGGCCTGCACTATGAGCAAGCTGTGCTACCTTCCCGCTTGGGCTAAATGGGGTTCTACCGGGAAACCATAGATTTTTGAGTTTTCGCCATTGATTACTGGTCGAGCCGCTGGAATGGAATGAGATAATAATTTCTGGAGATCTTTCCTCTCCACTAACTTTCACTTTCATTCGTAAGAAGCTTTCCCTCTGTAGAAGACTTCTTCGGAATGACATAATTTATTTTTTTCCTATGATTCCCCCTAGACAGACAGATGTAGGAGTTGCGAAGAAGAAAACTCTCTTTTTTTGTTGGTTGTTGACCAACGGAAAGCATGGGAGTTTGAGATTCGACCGAACAGGAACTTTCTATGTCAATTCGAGAAAGTGTCTATCTATGTCAATTCGACGTTGACTGACCTGTGATACCTCGAGACGACGGGTTTTTCTAAATAATTTTTTATGTGAGAGGCTCCCCGGGGTCTTGCCAAACCTGGTTTCCATGTTGATCAGAGTTGTCTTTCTTGCTTGGCTCCTGAGTTATATTAGTAGCGTCTGCTTTATA
The DNA here is from genome assembly GCA_023529315.1 of Papaver bracteatum. NCBI lineage: Eukaryota > Viridiplantae > Streptophyta > Magnoliopsida > Ranunculales > Papaveraceae > Papaver > Papaver bracteatum. The sequence continues at coordinate 2,973,762 of JAJJWX010003506.1, forward strand.
GCAGGTTCCTAAGCATGCTGCCCCTATTGTTTATGGAAGTAAATCTTGAGCTTTGTCAGTTTCTTTTTTGTCAACCCAGGCCGAATGGTCATTCCTAAAAGAGACGATTTGAACCACTGACACGTAATCTTCGGCACAAGGGTCAACCAGTAACAGCCAGAACTGAAAGCAGAATGTAATAGCTCGACCTTATAAGGCTCTTTAGAGACTCGACTGCCAAGGAGAGGGGCGAGACTAAAAGTAGGCCTAACCCACCTAGAACTCGACTGAACAGGAGGCTAACCTGGTACATCTGTTAAGTGAAATGTGCGCTATCCGCCTCAGAATTGGCCGTTAAATGGCTGTCTAAAAAAACACTACAATAAGTGAGGGTTGGATTACTCACCTTAAGGGAACTGACGTCTTGCTGTGACAATTATATAATTGTTGATCGGGGCTTTCACTATGAGTAGTCAACATCGAAATCTTGGCTCAAAGCTGACCTCTTGTTTGGAAAGGCACATCCAGATGGATACAAATGCGGATAATGCTCCCCGATGATGCCAGAAACACTCCGCGGATGACCTTCAGTTTATATTCCCCAAAGCCTATTTAGGTTAGTCCGCCGTCCCATGGATAATTCACTGATCGATCAGGACCCCCCTTTTCCAGGCTTTAAAGTAAACGAAAGAGTCCCCATTCAAAAGGTACCCGGTAATCAAATGCGGCAGGATCCATCTGACCAGGTCATTAGAAGGGAGTGGGGCTCAGAATTCATGCTTTCGCGTTTACATACATTGGTATCTCATACTAAGGAGCTTCCTCACGTGGGCAGATAGGTTGGAGGCATAAAAGCCTGCCGAGCATTCCGTTGGTTTCCGGTCTGGCCCTTGTTTGGCTCGTACCCAGCTGAACAGATGAGAGTAAGCCGAACTGGGACAGAGAATATTCGTCCTATTGAGAGGCGGAAGGAAAGGCCAGCTACTAGGTATAGGAATAGCTTGGCTCAGCCTCAACTTCAAGCTATTACCTTTGGCTCGTTCTCTAATATATTTCTTTTGGTGGACCGATAGCACAGGTAAGATCCCCGCTAGCGAGTACCTTAGGAAAAGAAGGAATGACGTCTTTTTCATTCTTTCTTTCATACTGACAAAGGCAAGAGGTTTCAATTGTGAGGAGAGCTCACTCAATCTCTTAACTATCATTCACTGCCAGTTGGCTTCTAAGCGGGAGCTCCCCACTTGAGGAGGAAAGTGCAGTCGCAAAACAAAAGGGGTCAGAACGAAATACATAAACAAGAAAACCACGAAGCGACCGGGGACTAGCACCGCTCTAGCAAGAGAGGCCTAAGCTGCGGTTTTGGATCCAGCTATCCACTCCAGTAAGGCGGTAAGTGGGAACTTGTTCTCCTAACGGAATCCAATTCGGCCGCTAACCCATCAAATGATTGCATTTTCAAGCTAAACCAGGATGTTTTCCGGGCCTCAAATCAAGTAGACGAAAAGGAATCGGGAATAAGATAATTTATTCGTGAACACAACGCCTTGGATTCGTTCTTTCAGTAGCTTAGTGTTCTTAAATCAGGAGAAATCCCTTTGGGCCAAAGTATACTGTGGTACCGCCCGTTCTTTTGAATGATGCTCCGACAGATCATCTTGTAGTTACGGCCAGTCGTAGTAACAAGGGCTTTTTTTATTGTAAAAATTGCTTGGCCAGAGTACTCCTGCTATCAAAAAAGGGACAGAATCTAGATCTACTTTTGTTGTGGATCCACTTCCCGCTTGCATGTAGTATGCTACGGTAGGATGCAGCTGAGACTGAAGAAGCAGTTAGGTGTAAACCGGGTCATGGGCCTATTCCTTTTCAAAAAGCCTCCTAGAACACAGATGCACTATAAGATCATATCCTGGAAGAATTTTGAAGTTCAGATGTGGAATCCAAGCTAAGCTTGAGGTTCCGGAAACCATCTTTAATCCCATATACTTACTGATTCTGATTGACTACCTACTTAATTAAACGAGTTCGCTTCTGTCTCTGTTCGTGAACGTTCTCTCGCAGGCTCTTTCCCTGTGTCAGCAAGGGGCGTGACTTCTTGTTCTTCTTCTTCGAATGAAGCAGCTGGGGAAGTCTTACTCATTTTAGTGCGCCGCCTACTGAGCAACAGAGCGATGTGCATGGGCCATGTGCAACGAACGGCTCATTGAAACCATCCGAAATAAAGTACTCATCTTCGAAGAAAGGCCCGGCTCCCCTCCCAGTATACCTGCCCTCTACGCTTAGGCTCCAGTGTCAGTTAGTCAGCTCGGGAAACTCTTTCTCTCATCAAAAGGGGAAGGGAAGAGTGCTCTAAGCTTTTAAAGCTGCTATTGATTTTTTCTTCCTTCTTACAGCAACCGTTGACTTCCTCTAACGAGCGAGGAAACTTCGTTCAACACTTACTACGTTCTTTCAAAACCTTATCTTCCCTGAAAGCAAAGGTGTGGAATTGCCCTAGCTAACAAGTAAACGAGTGAATATTGCGAAAGTGAACGGAATGCTGTTGGCATCTTCGAGCCAACCTGGAGTTCTTCTTCCAGTAAGACGCATTGTAGTTCGTAGGCTAAGTGAAAAACGGGGAGCTACGGCTGATCGAAAAGCAAAGATAGGCGCATAGTTCAGTGATCTATCCACGAAAGAGGGAACTCACAGAGGTAACGATCCGCTTCTTTTAACAAGATAGGACAAGAAAACGAGAACTACAGTTCGAGTGAGCGGCTAAGTAAGCAGAGCTCGTAACCTCGAGTTATGTATATAGAACTAATAATCAGTCTTCTCATCTTTAAAACACCTAAGTCCTAACAAAGCTACCAACCTTCTTGTACTTCCAGACAAGTAAGGAAAGCCAGGTGCTGGTGTTGAGTTAAACAAACAAACGGGAGGGAGTCAGATAATAAGAAACTAAAACAAAGACTTTTCGGAAAAACCCGAAGAGATATATCAGGATAAAGAGTTTGTAACTCACTTGCTTGCTAAAGGTAGCGCTAGCTAAGGTAAACTTGAGCTACGGACTTAGGAAAGAAGGCAGCTAGTTGCTTAGCGGAGCTCGTTCTATGGACAAGCTTGAGTTAGGCATCGATTGAAGAGCAAAGAATAAGGCCAGACTGTTGCCCGGCGGACAAGCTGGAGAAGAAGTTCGCCATAATAGGATAAGCTAGAGTTGCAGGAGCAGGCATATCCAGTCAAAGAAGCCGTAGTTGATCTTGGTAAAAGGCAGGGATTAGTTACTGGCTTTAGCTGCCCAGTGCAGCACTCATTCACGCTTTCCCTAGGTTAGTCATATCATCCCTTTGGTCAGCCCCCTTCCCAAGGTGACTTCCCGCACTCCTTTGTCTAGACATTTCAGATCAGAGTTAGAGGTCTAGGAAAAGTAGCAGGTCTTACATACCTGAGAGAGTAGTTCAGAGTCAAGGCTTCACGCCTTAGCAAGCAGAGCAGCTACCCGGGCAAGGCATAGTGTTCCAGTTAATCAGTTCCTTCGATTGCTATTCTCTCCCAAGGTATGCCCTCTTTTTGAACTGAGATCACATGATAGCGGGCCATCGACTGAAGAGCCTGAGGTGTGAATCGGTAGTTCTTTCTGTCCTAAACTGGTGAAAGCCCGTAGGAAAGGGCTTAATGAGGTCGGTCAAGGTAACCATCAATGCGGGTTCGCATGGCTTTTCCACAGGCTCTTGCTTTCCATGTCAAAGAGAAGGCAATTGGCAAATGAGACCAAGCAGAATGAACATCTTAGGCGTAAAGGATGGGAAAGAGAACAGCATGAAGTAGTGGCAAAGGTTCCCCATTGTGAGGAAGGTTTGGTCTTCCAGATTCATCCAGCAGTGAACATCATCAGCATGAACCTTTGCCACTAACAAAATAAGACAGAGAATACCAAGAAGCTAAGGAAACACAGAGGTATAGAGAAGAAAGTGGCTTCATTAACCGCGTATGAGAGACCAAAGTCCATCCCGAGGAACATGATGTATGAGTCTTGGCCAAAGATCCCAGAGGAGAAGGCAAGATCAGTCCAATGTGAGGAACCAAGAACACCGGAATCAATGGTGGGGAACATCTTTATGAAAGGCCAATGTTCGCTAATAGAATCTGTTCTTAACCAATGACAATACCATAAGCGGATCCCGCAGAGTATAAAGAACCCAATCCTGACAGAGTATAAGATTAGCTGAGGCATTAGTTTGCGATGCCAATGTTTGATTTTCTCTGATATTCATGAATCTTGGTAATAATTGAAGCGTTCCACTTGGAAAGTATGTTCCAGATTTTTATTTGAGCATTGTAAAGAAGTCAAACTTGGTAAAGAAATCATAGCATTCAGTTTTAGAGTTTACCAAATCAGAGGTGGTAAACAGCGCTTAAAAGCTGCTATAAGCGGCTTCTCAATCAACTATGACAAAGAAATGGACCTAACTTTGATAGAAACTTTGGTACTTTAAGTACTCGACAAGAGAGAAAGGGACTGTAAAGCTAACGCTTCTTTGTTCCTGAAATCTCCTTCCTCACCAACAAAGCCCCCAGCTATCTCAGTTTCTTTTCCGCCTATTGAATCTGACAACAAATCCAGTGTGTTATATTTGCCAGTAGTGCCGATTCTAGTGCCTGGCCCTAAAGTTCTGTCCGTTGAGTTGGGACTAAAGAATCGAGAACGTCTGCGGCTCTAAGCAAGAGGCAACTTTCAAATGTAGTAACATGCAATCCTTTATATATTAGCGTGAATAGCAACCCTTTATTTCAGATTAGATTATAAACATAGTCATGAAAAACAGTATAATTCTCCTACAGTAAGTATTCATTTTTCAGAGAAAGAAAGGAGATGAAGATCTACAAGATCAATTAGGTATCCTCCAATCTAAGGCAATGCGCTAAATGCAATCATTTGCAGCAAGTTCACATGAATCGCCCTATGGATATTGACCGCTAAGCGTTTGCTTCAGTCCGTCATTTCTGGTAAGAAGGGAGCCATTGCTAGGTGCCTGCGCTGTCTGTTGTCGTATCAGGATATGTGAAGAAGGCAAGCATTGCTTGTAGGACGAGGGTTGAGACTGATTTTCCATGGGGCATAGTAATATGCTATGAGCAAGTCTGCTTCAGATGTTAACATATATTATCGAAGTCGCGATTACGCTAATAGTTACGGCGAGGATGCCTTATTTATTTTCTCTGATATGCATTAATATTCCAAAGAATTGAATCTTGAGCCTAGGTCCGGTATTCTCCTTTTGCAGTGTGAAGTATTTGAGCTAGTTAAAGTGAGGCATCTGATGGATTAGCATAGTTGGCTTCCCCTATTGGATGAACTAATATTGTAGTAAGAATCTAAAGTAGTTCCTTAGAACCAAGAACAGAAATGGGGGTGTCATGAATCTTTCTTTGACTAACAAAGTAAGCTCCTATTGGTGTCAGGCCTGAGATCGTCCCTTCCAGGTTCGAGAATATAGGCGAGAAAGGTGCTATGTTATCAAGGGAGCGAGACTCGTGACCGATGAGTGCCTGCATGAGTAGTTGGAGTAGGAAGGAAGCGAGTCTATCATCTAGACGAAGCGATGAAGCAAGAGGTATATTGAGAGATCTACCCTACATATAGAGAGAGTCTATAATCTTGGCGCTAAAGCAGATATTGAAGAAGGGAAGTATTAACCAATAAGAAAATTGATAAGGGAATGTATTTTTTGCTAATGGAAGAGGGATCCTAGTGACCGATAAAAAGAACGCCGTTCAAATAGGCGACCTATAAATGGTAGTAAGAAGAAGTAGTCTCGAAGTCGTAATAGCGCTATAAGGGATAGGCCGCTAGTTCTCTCATTCTGGGTACTAACAAGTAATCTCATAAGTGAAGCCCTTCCTTCTAGGATATAGGGTTTCCACTGTTAACCATCTAAGGTGTGTCTACAAAAAACTAATATATTCTTCGAGGTTATACATCCCAATAGGGAGTGTACGGTTGGTAGTTTTCGTCTCATCTGAGGCAAAGAAGGACACCGTTGCTTATAGAGCTCTGTAGGTTTTCGGCTAATCTGTTCTGTGGAATGCATGACTTGCAAATAGTTATAGACTCTCTTTTTCGGCATGCATCTGAGTGGGAGGGGCTTCTTTCTTTCCATATGGGTAGGTAGTAAAGGATGGGTCCGAAGAGATGTGTCGCGGAAAGATATGATTGATTCCAGAGATGCTCTACCCGGGACTAGTCCCATTCCCGATATGGCAGAAAGAAATAATAAAAAAAGAGCCCCGGTATAAAGATCTTCATTAGTGCGTAAGCCAATTGTATACCACCACTGATAAACACCAGAATAGGCAATATTCACTGGTCCGAGAGCACCCCCTCGAGTAAATGCTTCCACCGCCGGCCTCAGACGCTGGTGCCTTCTTTCTTGTGGTAGCTTCAAGCGCAAGTGGGACTGTTCCACCTGAGCCGAATTTAGAGGGCATACCCCTTAGCTTAGCGGACCTCAGATATAAAGGAGAGGCGCGCTTGTCAACGGTTAACCCTCCTCATAGCCAGAGTCCGTGGCTTTGCTTAACTCCACCAGTCCTAGAAGGTTATATTAGATAAGTACACTAGACTGGTTAAACCTTTCTCATTGAGTTGCTTCACCGAACTATGGTATATAGCAGGGTGAGGCCTTTGCGAGCATGAATCATTCCGTCTCGTACCGGTTGCCACTAGGTCGGGCAGGTGCGGGCGCTTCTGCGTTAAGAGAGGTGAAGCTTAAACCAGATTGATTCAAATCAAGCTATCCATAACCCTCTCCCGCATCCTGCTTTCATTACGTATAAGACGCATCGACCTAGTAGGAAAAAGCTGCAGCTGTTGCTCCTCGCTCGCCTGCTTTGATGGGAACCTCAATAAGCCTCCCTCTTTGATTCCCCTTTTTTTTCGTCGCTGGAACCTATAGTTGTTGCTGTCGATAAAAGCATATATTCCATCTTAATCAAAGAGGGGGAAGCGTTAGCCCAAAGGCTGGTTGAAACTGCCTTCCTAGTTGCTTAGTTCGGTACGAGCAAGTGAACGATCCGGGCAAGGCAGAGCTTTCGAGCTATAAGCACTTGTTGATGCCGATGCGGCAGGATGCATTAGTCAAAGGGCAGGGGGACGGGAGTACAGGTTGTCACATGTTCTTCAGCCAATACCTTTGAGAGTAGGGCTAGCCGGGCTAAGTATAAGTTCCTAAACGAAACTTCGCTAGAACTCAAGAAAACAGGGTCCAATGAAGTCTGATACACAACAGAGTGCTTTCGTGCCTTTTGTCTAAAAAAAGATCCTTTGATACCGTTTTCGAATCTTTAACTCGTTCGATGCCTAGCAAGGGAACTGGTGTGAGCTTCTTTTCCTAGGTCTTGATCCGATAAGTCGCAGATTCTTACACTAAGGGACGCCACTAAGATCAAAGCTTTGACTAAATTCCCATCTCTTTCCACAACTTGCACTTTCAATTTGTATTTACATAAATGCCTCCTCAAATGATCCGAGGTGAAGGAAGACATGAAAACCAATTCCTACACACTACAGAATGGTACCTTGGAAGAGATTCATAGCTGTCAGCGGACCAGACCGAACCTCAAGTGAGGTGACTCCTTCCCCGGGTGAAAAGCCATACTCAAAGATGATGGAAATAGGGAGACCCTTTATGCTAGTAGCGTATTTGCGAGTGTGGATATCCGATTAGATGCGCATTTTCTTGTTTAGTATGTGGGTAAAGAGGATCTATAGGTTAAATGGTATGTAGTGCCCCCCTAAATGGAGTATGTGCTTCTACTGTCTGCTTGTTTCAGCTGCGTCAATACGCTCTGGCTGGTACTAGATATAGACTCTAAAAGTTAAAGTCAACAATCTGGGAATCCGCATTGGTGTCAATCTATCTCTGTTAGTCGTCTTTTAAGCTTTGGCCTATAACAGGGAATTTTTCTCTATCTTAATAGCCTCGAAAGCTGCCCCTAAAGAGAGTAGAGGTGTAGGCGCAGGCTCAAGCGTATGATTTAAGGGCGTCCCTTTTAGAGTTCTTTGTGGTGCGTAGTAAAAAGACCAGTAGATATATTGACCCACTTTTGTAATTGACTCCCTAATTGAGGCTTAGCTAGGATAGAATCCATTTGACACTAAAATGCAACCTGTGAAAGATCGGATACGGTTAGAAACGAAGAAAGGAAGGAGGGTCCTGGTAGGAGTAATTTCATGGACTGATTAAAAGGGCCTCACTTTTATCATATGTAAGTACAATTTCAAATCCAAGAGTCGATGAAAGTTGCAAGAGAACTTCTAGAGCAAGGAACTTCACTATTTATTTAGATAGTTCTTTCTGGGTATCCGCTTTGTTCGAAGAATTTTTGTCTCCATTGTCTTCGTCTGGGCAATGCCTCTAGCTCTTGATCTATTGCAGGACCGGGTAAAAAAGAGGATAATAAAGAATAGATCGGGGGAGAGTGCGCAAAGTAACGAGAGAGTCAAAGACAAGCAGACACCAGATAAGGAGTGAGTAAAGTATAAAAAAGTTGCCTTTACGGAGAACTTTTGATCATCGCATTGCTGATCTAGGAGCTAGCTCGTCTGAATAGATGAAGGAAGCGTACTGGGTGGACAGCTTGTAAGAACTGAAAGCATAGTCTCAATCGATCATACAAGAACAAAGCGCTTTAAGAAGGCTTTCTACACTATTGCTCGGCTTGAATCGGTTTGGGTCCACTTCTCTTTCTTCTCTCGTTCCGACAGCACTGACTCTTTAGCTGACTTGCACTGATAGAGGCCTATTTGGAATTAGGCGCCCATCTTCAACTAATCTCTGAAATCTTCGACTCTGATGTGAATGCTATTCCGATCTAAGAGGAATTCGTTTCTGGAAGTAGCGAGAGCATTTTAAGAGATAGCGTCTGTGATCAGCGAGGTCATTCACTAGCTAAATTGAGGGTTTTCCTTTGACTTGGTTGTCGATTGAAATGACATCGTCGCGTTGGATTGGCTCCATAGAGTTATGGCTCGATTCGATACCGGAGTTCCATTCTTCATATTTTATTTGTTTATATAGTTTGAAATCTCTTCGTGCCTGAACGCGAGAAGCCTTGCATTAAAGAAAACTGGAGGTGGGAGAATCTACTTTTTCGGTATGCCGCTCCGCGAGTAAGGAACACCGCGAGCAGAGCGAGAGAAGTAAGTGGGCTGTGGTCATGTCAGAATTTGCACCTATTTGTATCTATTTAGTGATCAGTCCGCTAGTTTCTTTGATCTCACTAGGTCTTCCTTTTCTATTTGCTTCCAATAGTTCGACCTATCCAGAAAAATTGTCGGCCTACGAATGTGGTTCCGATCCTTCCGGTGATGCCAGAAGTCGTTTCGATATACGATTTTATCTGGTTTCTATTTTATTTATTATCCCTGATCTGGAAGTCACCTTTTTCTTTCCTTGGGCAGTCTCTCCCAACAAGATTGATCCCTTTGGATCTTGGTCCATGATGGCCTTTTTATTGATTTTGACGATTGGATCTCTCTATGAATGGAAAAGGGGTGCTTCGGATCGGGAGTAACCACTACACTAGTGAGAGGGCTCAATGGGAAGGACAAAGGAAAGAGCGATGCCTACTCATTCGTCATGGTAGAGAAGAAAAACGGCTAAGGGATCCGACGAAGGAGGATGCTTCTTCTTTTGTTCCTTCCTTGTGGGACAAGAAAGCCAGGAAACTTTCTAGATCTCACCAGATGCAAAAAGTATTTGCACTTTCATTTTTCACCTATAATTTGGCTCTAGACTACATGCATATACGATAACTAGGTCAGGCTCAATTTCGGGTTCTTCTAGCTTGTGAGGTCCTAACCTAACCACGGTTGAACATAAGCGGATGATAATAAATAATAAAGTACTACGTCAGGTTAGTCAGGAGCTGGTGATCGTGAAAGGGCTGGTGATAGTAGGTCAGAGTAGGCAGAATCTGCTTCATCGGCTGAGCTAGTAACTAGGTTTGAATTAATTGGTGGAGAACGTGAAGCTAGATCAGGTGCTTGGTCCCTTTATTCATTAGAAACTGGTTCGGCTAGTTATGATGGCGAAAACTTCGTTAGTTGGTCAGCTACTCGATTAGATTATGCTAGGTCAGGAAGTGCTTTATTCCTTGGTACAGTAACAGGGTTTAGTCATCTTGAGGAGGAATCTACCTTTGTACAGCTTGGAGCAGATCCTACTGGATATGATTAAATACTGGGTCTTCTTGGTCACCTTGTTGGACTTTCTAGGCTTGGTATATTAGGTAATCGAGAAAATGGAGATTCCGCTGGACTAGTAACTGGGCAGAGTACTCTCGAGCTTGGTTTAGCTGCTGGATTAGCTTCTTCTAGGTAAAAGCGTACAGAAGCAGGTCAGTCAGTTACGCCAGTTTCATCAAGTGCTTCAGGTTAGAAAAGCCAAATCTCAGTTAGTAGATCAGTTCCTAGGCTTCGGTCTGGATTAGCAGGTTCCTCAACTGAAGTGGATGCCCTTTCAAGGGATGGTGATACTGGACTAAGCTCTGGTTAATCTGGTCGAAGTCAGTTTGGATCTAGAAGCTTGGCTGGGCTAGAAAAAGGTTCAACGCTTGATAAGTAAGGTCCAGGAGGTTCCGGTTATCATGAAATGGTTGAGTTTCTTGGTGAAACTGAGTCAATTACTGGACTTGGTCTAGGAACTGGCGAAAGTGGAATCATATCACCAGATTTGTTCATAGCTTCTTGGTCCCCAGAGTTGCTGGTAGTGAATAAAGTCATGGAAGTATAGGAAATTCTTGCTTCTCTAGCTTAGAATTGGCCCTTCCTCGTTACTCTATTTATACTACATTTTCTGGTGTACTTAGTGGTTCATTTGATGGAAGAAGTGCTGGTACTTCGCTTCCTAGGCCAAAGGAATCAGTTGATGCAGGTGGAAACGGTCTTGGTTTAACGAGATCTGGACTGGTTGGTTGAGCAGGAGCGAGTATTAGTACATAAAGTGAAGATTCCGCTAGGCTAGTTACTGATTCTAAAGCTTGCTTTGTTAGGTCAGGTAGTGAAAGTGTTCTTGGTTCAATGATAAATGGCTCTATAAACTTAGCTAGGCTAGAAAAGGGTTCTACGCTTAAGAAGTATAGACCCGAAGGTTCAAGTGATCGCGAAATGGGTAGTGATAGTGGTTAAGTTGCTGGACTAGATGGGTTAGCAGGTGGAAAAGGTGAGAGGTCTTGGTGAATATGAAAGACTTGGTCTTCTTAATCACCTTGGTTTCTAGGTTAGGCTGGATCTACAGGTACATCAGATCCTGAGCATTCAGTATGTGCGGGATTCGTTATCACAAGTGGAAGTAGCCTTGAATCAAGAGGTTTTGGATTTAAGCTAGGTGATTGAGCAAGAGCTAGTTCACGTGAACTAGTTAGAGACTTTTATTAGTTATCGCTCCTTTCTGAAGACCCTGTTTATGCTACATCTGGTGACCTTGGTTATGTTATATTTTCTCGTGTTGGTTCAAGTGATCGGTTAGCTGGTGCCTCTACATCTGTTGGTTACCTTGAAATGTCTGCTGAAACTTAGTTTAGGTTTGAGCTAGTTGGGAGTACCTTTTCCAATAAATAAAATCTGGGGAAACGGGCATTTTAAGCCATTTAAACCATCTAAATCATGTGGATCAGTCGACCCATAGCTGGGACATATCCTTCTGGGAGCTCCGTTGGTAGGGTTGGCTATGGCAGCTAATCCAATCAAAGATTAGAATAGGGTTCAGCTTCTCCCGGCTAAGCTAACTAAGTAGACCAAGTAACTAGACCAGTTGAAGCACTCAGCGATGAAACTGCTTCTCCAAGAATCCAACATCGAAGACTCCGGGATACGAGTATATGAGATCCGCATATGGTTCCTGTCGCCTTCATCCCTATATTGGAATTAGCAGACTATTCGAATAAGATCACAACTTGTCAAAGACTCTATGAGCTCGAAACTCGTATAGAGAAGTTATAATATGGATTAGCGCCTAGAACAGGTTACACCCAGGTAGAACGTTCCATTGGAAATCGCTACACACATTGGATTCAAACTATCTGAGACCGGCGAGTGATTGTCATTGGACTCTTTACTTAGTAAACCAATGCCTTAAGCCACGTTGCTGTCATTTCAAGCCCAGGCAAAGGCTGACTTGGTCCCCGCTCTAGTACTGGTCGTTTGATCTAAATAGTACTGAACTGGAGAGAGCAGGTAGACTATAGTCCAATCTGGTCAACAACTGGGAGGGAAGGACAATAGCACCTCACCAAAACCTAAACCAGATGAATAGTATAATGGTTAATTTCACAGTTAGCAAATGAGATTGTAAAAGCTATATCCGTCTTTACCTCTCCTATGAACTTGTTGAGAACAGAAATGTTTTCCAACCTGTGTGATGAGCGTGCACGTATGTTGCAATACCAGTTCAATGTGAGTATGAACCATGTTCATGCCTTGGCCATTCTCGTATCTACGTTTCACCATGGGAAGCAACCTTCTGCCATTGATCAAGTAACCTTCTTTCCTCTTCTGTGTTTTTCTTGTTCAGAAGCTCTAGATTCAGGCGATTACCTGTTAGACTATGCAGATGATGATGACGGTTAGAAGATCCCGATCGACGAAAAAAGGCCTTCAATGCATGAACGTATTCTCCTGCCGACAACAAGAAAACAGGAAGGGCACTGATCCTTCACTTAAACTGTAAGACCTTGGCTCTTCCTTTGACTTTCTTAACGTGGCTCATTTGACGACTCAGTACATGGATGTCACGAGTCTATTAGCAGCCCCTGTGCTTTCGTACACGAGCCTGTTCTATCGCTTGCTATTCGCCTCGCCCCCTTTACAACATAGGGTGATCGGGTCAGATAGCCCTTCACTTCACCCCTCTTCAACTCTTCCCATATCAAGAGCTAGAGACAAGTGATGGCTTTCCCTGTACAATAGACCCCACCCCGTAGATCCAGTTTATTATACTCGCGCTCATGATAGGGATGGATTTATGGCCTTAGGTGAACTTCCGGTAGGCGAATTAAGGTTACCTTACAGCGCTTCCCTGACTTCTGCTTTCCCTATAGCTGCCTTTCACCGAACAGCTCTTGCTGGCCGACTAATGCGAGTGACTCCTCAACCCTTTCTTTGCCTGGCTGAATCTTTCCTTTATTGCCGGCTAGGCTGCTAGGTTTAGCTTTAGAATTATCAACTCCAGATGATTTAGCTGTTTCCGATGATGAAACTCGATTGATTACTTTTGGTGGTATAACAGGATTAAGGAGAAATCCCAAGGACAGACAGTAGGAGATGCCATTGTCTTAGGATCAAGACTAGAAGATGAAGGAGGGGGACGAAGTTCCATCGCGGAACCCTAAAAAAGTGTTTTTATTTTACTAAATTCTCGCAGCTCCATTGCATGAAGTGAGAGTGCCTTTGCTTCTGAAACCAGGTGTTCGTGAAAGCAGGATGATGACATCGTGAGACGAGCTTCGTGAAAGCGTGACCCTTTCAGCCTGGTAAAGCAAGATGTGCATTAGTGTGTGCTTTTAGTGTCCCTGGTCATTGGCCTAGAGGCACTTGTAAGCCTAGTTCATTAGTATGCTTCCTTGACTTGATGAAGCTGATGCGTGAGATTGAACTCGTAAACCAGCTGAGACTTGATTATTCTTTAGCAAAACCTTGAGTAAATGGTTTCGAGATAACCCAAACTCTGTCTCTGTACAGGACCTGCCTAATATCACTTTAGCAGCCGGATTGTAAAAAAGCTATCTCTGTCTTTACCCCCATTTTTCGAGGTAGGTTTAAAGATGCGCCTTTATGCTCTTGTGCGTGTTGTGACGTAACGGTTGCTGAAGATTGACGGCGTAATAAGAGTTGGAAGTCACGAATATCTGTAAGCGTAATAGAAAGATTTTAAGAATATGCTTCACGTGGAATCATTCAAATGGGTTCTTTTGCGCCCTTATATCTTCTCTTTTTTGGAAGCTCAAACTTGAGAATACTGCACTTTCATCTCAGCTATTTAATTTGCCACCTGCTCCGTCTCTAGCACCTGCATCAAGTGCACCGCCTCACATATATTCCATCTTACACAATGCAAATCACAAGAATGCCAAGATCCGTGTGTAATGGACTGCTTTCTAGATCTCTGCCTAAAGTGCGCCTTAGAACATCATCTCATGCCATCTGTTACTTACCGCCGTTGACATCTTGCCCCAACCCCAATGTTAGGAAGATGATGTGACACAGACTCATCACAAGATTTCACCCCTACATGCAAGACCCTGGAAACAAGAGAACTGAGATGCTAGGAGTCGCCTTTCATGTTCCCGAGTTGCGCTCTTGGGACCTCTGCAACAGTACAGTGGAGGAGAGCATAAGCAGTGTCGCGTGCTCCCGTTCATAATAGGTTCTTCCTTCTTTCTCTTTAGGCCTTTTATCCAAGCCATTGGACTTATACTTTACCCCTTATTGACTTATTTACTTTCATTACCCTGAAAACCCTTTTTTAGCCAGGTAACTTAATTTTGGTAAGCCTTTTGCTATAAGCCTCTTAGGCATTGGATCCCACTACAGGTCCAATGCTACTCTGATAGAATGCAAGTGTTTGTGAGAGTTGGAAACCGAGTGAACGCGCTTCCCCTGTATAGGTGGTTCAGACCTATGGAACAGGAAGTTTATCAAACTACCTTTCTCTAGCGGGGGACTTTCATTATTTTCTTACTAGAGTAAGGAGGCAACACCGGAGCAGATCACTCTATGAAATGTACGACCCAGTACTCGCCGAGAGCTAGGCAAGAAGTAGGAGTTCAAGTCTTTGAAATCGTATAGTTAATTCCAATGAATTTGGGAAGGGCTTAAGACTCAAACTTGATCTCCCATTGCTATCAGGTGGGTTCCCTGGTTACCAGGATTATGGTATTCCCGCCTACAGAGTAAAGAGAAGCTAAGGATGATATACCAGCCTATTCAATTGGGATAGGTAATCTAAATATACTAAGAGCTCACCTATTACTTTAACTCAATCGAAGGTTTCTTAGGTCAAATTTCACTGTTAGCAAACGAGATTGTAAAAAAGCTATCTCTCTAACCTTTTATACCTCTCTTTATCAACCGGGATGCCATCAGTATCTTCAGGATCCATCAGTGGGTATGTTTGATTTTTATCAATATATTTGTAAGAATTACCAATACAGAATACAGGTTGACTAATTTACCCGTCCATTTATGGCATTTGGAGATCCATAAAACAAGCACCAAATACGTGGGGTGGCTGGAGCATTTTAACAGCAGCCTTCCCACTCTCGACACAAGTAACTTCTGCTCCGTATTTACTCAGTGCACCTGCTGCGACCCTACGATTTACTTTATTATCCTACAACCAATATTTTCCTTCCAACCTATAACTTGAGCTTTTCCCTGCTAATACGGGGAATCTTCTTTAGCTTGGTTGGCTGGGCATTAATTCTAAAAAAGGGAAGCTTACGAGGTTCTGACTTCTATGACCCCGTCTTTGAAAAATAGGCTAGGTCGGAAAGCTACAACTGTGAAAGAGCTCAGCTTTTGCCCACTGGAACAGGTGGTTTCTGCCCGGTTAGGGGGGTAACTTACGCTAGGTAGGAAATCATGTATACTCTTTTTAGGGTTATACTGCACTTTTCATTAGTTGCAATGGCAATTTACTTTCTGTACGACTCATTTGTTTGTTGTGATCCAAGATAAGGCAACTCTGAGATCTACCTAGTAGCTATTGACTCACGGAAATCAGAACGAACTTATTTGCGTTAGTCTTTCCGTCACCTTCGCTTTTTCCATCTCGACCTTGCGTAAGTGACTTTACACAGCAAACCGGATCCGATCAAACATGACTTTTTCACTATATATATTCTATGCGTACTTACATATGATGAAATACTATTCCATATTTGCATAGCTTTTTGCGGAGGTAAATCTCAGATCACAAGTCAAGAAGGGTGACCTGGATTCGCTAATCAGTTATCACGTCATTCCTTTTACCTAAGAGGAGGATTCGTATGGTTGCAACAAAGATTACGCTCGGCCAGTTTGGCTCCGAGTTAACGAAATTAAAGTCCTTTTATAAAGCGTATTGACAAAGATGATTCCATATGCAATTCCATGATCCCGTTATTCTTGATTCTCCACTATCCACTTCTGCGACGAGGGCTTCTTGCTAGTAGTGGAATTCATATCCTATTCTCTCTTTGGTTCGTTAGCCGTCAAGAACAAAGTTTATCACTCATTTTCTCATAGTAGACTTCATGCAAAGGATTGAATACTGTTTTGTGGCATGGGGGCTTGCCAATTCTTTTTTAAAGCGTGGGTTTAGAGAGCGTTTACAAGGGGTTGCAAGAGCCTGGCAATATCCATTCAGCCATTTCCAATTTAAGCGTGGGGATAACGTGCTTTGATCAAGGAGGCCTTTTTAATTTTTTATATGACTCCTGAGATGAGGTTCCAGACATTGCACTAGTCCAATAAGGAGAAAGACGGGCAAGACTCCCTAAAAGAATTTCAATAGGATATAGCGTGCGGAAGATAGCGATTATTTTATGACTTAACCGCTCGAGTTTTGCTCCCTCGCCAACAGATGCATGAATCTTATTAACGATGAAAGGTGTGAACTTCAGAGATGGGGCCATTCAGGAATGCAGGAGCTTTAACACGCTTCCGCCTCTAAATAAGAGTAACGGAATTTCCAAACCTGTTAACTCCTGAAGGTAGTTTTCAAAACTAAGAGAATCCCGCCTAACAAGATCCCTTTGTTCTCAGAGGTTTCTAGCTATAATCAAGAGATTAAACCAAGTGCCATTATGTAGAACTAAGACCAAGATCACGAGGAACGGCTTCGACCACAATAGAGAATGAAGGTATCGCAATGAACTTTCAAAGTACTAATTTGAGGGTTTATTCGTACCGCAAATGAAGGCATTAAACCCATAAGGGATAGAAAAGGTCGAATCCCTAAGGAGAAAGGGCCTAAGATAAGAACAAGGAAAAAGCAAACAGGAAATCCAAGGTTAGGAACATCAAAGAAATGCATGGGATGGATGCCCTGGCATTGAGAAGGAAGATCCGAGTCGCTAGATCGAAAAGATCGCTCATGAAGGTAGCATTTCCGTAGGTATAGATCTCTTTAGCCGGCATGAGCCGGTACCCAGGGGAATATTCGTACCTCGAAACCCCACCTCACAAAGCAGAAGATCTTTCTCATACATGAATGCCTAGACCAATCGCCGGACCTATCGTAACGATTCCAACAATTCTCCCTTACCGCGACCTGGACCTGACTTGCACTACCGCCCAAGAACCGCGTATTCCTTAGCCGTGGAATGTCTGTTAAAGAAGGGCTATCCCTCGATAGGAAGCTTAAATAGTTGATTGTGATCTATTCTCTTTCAGGATCTATAGATATTTGCTTCATCGATCGTGTGTAAAACGTTATCAAATGTGTCAGTCTAGCCTACGAAACGCGAGAAAAGATATGCCGATAGGTCAAGTGGGATGCCTCTTTTCTTACTGAAGGAACTGCAAGAAATTGAGACTATAAATTCAATTGCTTTGGGTAGCTGCTCTGCTTGCTAATTATGTATCTACTGACTAGTCTCAGTCTTATTCATCTGGTTTAGGTTTAGGGTAGAAAGAAACTAGTGTCACTTCCATGATTAGTTCAAATAAACAGACTGAGTCAAATATAGAATCGACAGGAACGTAGTCCGTTGTAGTTGACCCCGAGTTGGAGTAGCGAATTCGGGAGAAACAGGATATGCAAGATTGCCTTCTTGGCAGAGAGAAACTCTTTATTTGTTCGTACTTGAAGTGATATGCCGCTATCAATCAGAATAAGGCACCTAAAACCACTAGACTAATGATTAAATTAAATCCCAAGGAGCAGCATTGATCCAATCACCGATAGGCCCTTCCAACCCTTATCAACAGCTGCGCTGCCGGCTGGAGCATCTGTTCGGTCCTTTGTAACGTCCTCTTTCTGTTCCACTGGAGCGATATAGAAGAAAGTAGGGTTCATTAGACAGTGAATTAGGGACCGCCTTACTATCAATAATACAAGGATTCTAACCCACCTAGCAATTCAAGTCTTGTTTGCAGAGGTCTACTGTACGGGGAGTAGAAATGCGTTATAAACCTTGGAAATAGCCATATAGAGCAACTTGTAGAGATTGTACAGATTAACTCCTGAGTCAAGTCTTCTTTCTTTGAGCTCTAGATCCCAGTCCTTGAATCGTAATATTGAGTACGAATAGATGGGGTTTCACACTCCAAGTCTTCACTTCCACGATCACTCGATCTAGTTTCACTTTCTTAACTAACTGACCCATTTGACGTAGTTGCTTCACTAGTAACCGATACAGTTTCACGTTCTCTACGGGAATTCCCGTACCCAGTAACTAGCTAAGCCGAGGAACCTAGAGAAAAGATGCAGCATGTTCAGTATCTGACTTCTTGATTAAAGCATTAAGCAAAGACAGAGATAGCTTTTTACAGTTAGCAAATGAGATTGTAAATAATCAATATAGCTTGAGACTAAGTAAGAGCATATGAAGAGCAATGGCACCTTAACTCACTCCTATATGTTCACTTTGCTCTAACCAACTTGCGAAGAACACTTGCCCCCACCGTCTTACTCATCTCACGTGGATCACCTTCTTGTGTACTTTTCCTTCCTTTATGCCTTGGTCTTTCAATGGCTCCTATCACCTTCTTTGTTCTTCTTCATACTTGAACTGTTCTTTGCGCCTAAACATTGGAAGAGAATGAAGCCGAACCCTTGATAGATAGGACGGAAGCTATGACCGGTGCTATTCTCGTTTAGAAGGTAGTTTATGTAGGAGCAATCGCCGTACTCTCTCTTCACGATTGGACTGATCTTGTGGTGCGAGGTTCTCTTCCTTCTTTATGCCTTTCATGTTCACCGAAGCTAGGACTCTCGCGTTAAGGCAAACTTCCATCCGAAGCTAGGAGTGACGTTGGAGCTTTCCTTGACCATGTTCTTCTCATTCTTGACTCTCCTTTGACTCCAGAAGCAGGAAGATGTGGGTAATCAGGAAGGCTGTCACAAGCAGTTAGGTATGCGAGAAAGACCAAGGAAATCTTATCACTACTGCCGGCACATGCCTCTCGGCTTACTCATCTTGTTAGGTCTGGGTTGCTAGCTTCACTGCTGGACGAATCTGGAAGTCTATGTAGGAGCAATCGCCGTACTCTTCCTGAAGGCTATAGGTTCGAATCGTATCTAGTTAGGAAGATCTAAGGCTCCCTAGGGATGTGCGGTTAAGGCATTGGACTGTGACTCATTAGGATCATAGTGCTCGCCTAAAGAAGGACTTCCAAGCTACCTTTGATGCCCAAGACTTCCTCTGGTCTCCTTCATGTTCCCGGTCTTGGCTGTTCATATCGGGATCGCCTCTTCCACTTCTCGTACACCGGTTCTTTCACAAGCAGTTAGGTGGAAGATGCGGTAAAGAGAAAGGTATGATGTTAGACCCACGAACCCTATCTTGGCGCCAATAACAGACAAAGAAGCATACTCAGCAAGTGATGAACTGGTTACGATACCATGAAATATAGCACTTTATGATCCAGTAAGATCCAACTTTGCTTTAGTATAACTTGGCGATGACTAACGGGTAGACCTGACTAAGCGGATTCTGCCCACTTTACCCTAGGTTTACCAGTCCTTTCAAGATCACTACCTCGTATTGAGAAACTTGCTAACCTAGTCTTCTCTAGATCTACACTTTCTTCACAAGCTCAGCAGCTCTTGCTCACGAATCAAGGAACTCATTATCTGCAGGCTCAAAATTGCTAAATTCGAGGCCACCCAACATAGTAGTTTCTCCACTTTCACCAATTCCTGCCCAACTAAAAAGGCCAAGTAGCCGATCTGATAGCTATGACAGACCTGACCCATCTGAAGGAGTACTTTCTTTACCAGGTAATCCAGGTCCACTAACAAGGCCAAGAAAGGACCATCCATATTAAGTAACTAGCCCAAACTCTTTTTTCCAGACGATAACTAGTTACTAGCCCAGCTAACGAAGTTTCACGATCATCCACTAGAGTTTCACTAATTAAGCATCCAAACCAACTAGACACAGTTTAACCTGCAGTTTAAAGATTACTTATTGCTATTGAGGAAGCAACTAACCTAGTATCCGAACGATTCCTATCAGTTTATCCAGGTCCAGCTGAAGCACTCGTATCTCGACTGGCAGATGTACCTAGAACCTTGAAGCTAATTCCTAAGTACCACTTTCTTCACTAAACCCAGTAATTCCAAGTCCAGTAACTTCCCCAGAATCACCAGTCATTTCACGATCACCAGTTCATACCGACTAACCGAACCCAGACCCAGTTTCTCCTGAATTTATTGACCCACCTTCCAAAGTCTTCCCTTTATCACCTAGCGTAACTGACCTACCGAATGGACTAGATAGATCTGATCCACCTGACGAAAGACTTTCTTCTGCACTATGACCAGTTCCTACTATACCACCTAGCCTAAACCCAGTAAACATAGTCTTTCCTATGAATGAAAGACCCGTATAACCAAGTTATGTCAAAGAGCCTGCTAACCTCAAGGATCTCCATCTTCTCCACTTCCACTAGCTGGCCCAAACCTAGTAGTTCCAACATAATCAACCTAAAGTTCAGTTAGACCAGGCCCTAGTACTGCAGTTCTGAGGCTTCTCAGGTCTAGAACCGTTCCAAAGCTAGCAAGCTATGTTTCAAGGTATACTCTTCTCGAAGTTCCAACAAATGTTACTGGGCCTAGATCCTCAGTAGGAGAAATTGGCTCAGTTGATAGTTGGGAATCCGTTTCATCAAGCAGAACTGGGTCAGTAGATTCGAGACTCGTTATCGCAAGTGCAAGTAGTCTAAGTCCAAAGAGAAAAGGTTCTGTGCTTGTTGATTAGGCATGATCTGAAGAAAGTGGGATCATATCAGCTGATTCGTTCCTTGGTTCTTGGCCACATGAGCTACCTCAACACGTATAGAATATCTAACACTTATATGGCATGATATTTTCCTTTGGCTGATTACTAAGTTGGGTCTTGCACTCCTGTACTGGACGCTCTCGAGGAGACTATTTACTTTATCCTCATTATATGGGAGACCTTAGAGCTACTTAGTTTGCCGAACCACCCTAATGCCCGCGGCTTCCTAAAGGAGCAACTAGCTACAGCTGCAGGGGACCCTAACACATAAAGCTATAAGTCAAATAACTTACGAATTTCCCGACTGCTCCATCTCAAAGGCATTTCCCTCCATAAACAGGGGCTTCACGGTATAGATTTCATTTAGTTCGATTGCGTGCGTTTTAGCCTATACAAGCTATAAATCAAATTTATGTTTGAGTGTGGATTACAGGCACCCTTTCTAGAGAGACAAAAAGGATCCGCAGCAAGTGATTGGACATAAGACGCCACGTTCTGTGGAGGTAACAGCTCTAATCTCTTTATAAAGTATTTAGCAAAGGGCACTATCCTAATTAGTAATGCATCACATATACCCCTCCTTGATAAAAGAGAGAAAGAAGCCTACAACTAGCAATAAGTAAACTCCTCATTTGTGAAGAGAACTGCTCCTGTGGCTGAGTTTCATTAGTACTGGCAGCTTGTTCGAGATTTGGGGCTATAGCACTCAGTAGTTCCTTGTACCTTAAGTCAGAACCTGAAGGTGTTACAGCTGGAGAGATTGAAAGGATTGGATTCGAGGCTATTCATACAGAAGCAGCCAAAGACCAAGAGGTACTGGATTTTCTTGCCCTGAAAGGGGAAGGAAGGCTGGAATGCCAACAGACGTCTATTATCGAATTCACCCGACCTGAGAGTACCCATTTTTTGAACGTCCAGTGCCAAAATCACTGAATGGGTAAGTCGCCAATCCCTAAAACGGACTATGTAATGTACTTTATCTGCTGGGTTACGGGCGGGCATTTTCTCAGAGGTTTCTATTGTATCAATTTACCCCTGTGTGATTCCTGTTGAAGCATATACTCGGGGGGTGGTGGTTTAGTAGCAGTAGGCGGCAAAGTCGCTTCCATTAGGAACCGCAGATTTTTTGGTACATCACATTCATGCATTTACGATCCATGTAACGGTATTGATACTACTGAAAGGTGTTCTATTTGCTCGCAGTTCCCGTTTGATACCTGATAAAGCAAATCTGGGTTTTCGTTTCCCTCGGGACGGAGTGGAAGGTCAACCAGCGGTAGACGTCTCTTGCAAGAAGAAATTCAAAGAGCGGCGAAGAAATCCGTCTGTATTGACCGGCCGATTGTAACGAATGTACGGTACGCGCGGAACAAGAGAAGGCAGTGGCGAAGAACGAGCGCTTCCCCCTTTCTAGATCTCTCCTTTTATGCGTGGGGCAACCGATGCTCCGAGAACTGACTAACGGAATCACGTGAACAGTCAAACGAGAAAGCCTTTGATCGGTTGCGCGCGGAATGATATTAGATGACTATGGAACTTAGGGCTAGTTTGTAAGCCCCTCTTTCGTGTGCTAGCCGACCGATAACTAGTCCAGTGATTCAAGCTAGCGAGAAGCAACCCCGCTTTTGTTTGCTCTGTCCAGTCAGTCTTTATTACGTCTAGCTGCTCCATGCTCTCGGCTTCGGTAACTCTATCCCCTTCCCCTTCATTTGTAGAATATACAGCCGAGTTCCCAGGTCAAGATTGAAGCATAGTTTGTGCTCTTCGAATGAAAATTATTAGTCAGATCAGTGCTTTCAAGAACTTCTTCTTCGAGCATCTACAGCGGCTGGATATGCGCATTCCAAACTAGCAAAAAGGCTTCACCGACCGCCAGCTATAAATGAACTGTAAGCCTATAAAGTGGGCTCCATGTGATAGTTAGCCAGCCCTTGGTCTGATCGCGCGAGATAGTACTTCTTGGTTTATGCCTAGATAAGAGGAGCAGAGCTGTTCTTCCAACAAGGTGAGGCGGTGGCTTCAGTTGATGGGTTTACAAAAAAAGCTGTTACCAGGGATCTTTCCACAAAGTCTGCTCCGCTCTTCCTAAGTAGGAAGATCTTATGGCAGGGCTCT
Organism: Papaver bracteatum; assembly: GCA_023529315.1. Lineage (NCBI taxonomy): Eukaryota > Viridiplantae > Streptophyta > Magnoliopsida > Ranunculales > Papaveraceae > Papaver > Papaver bracteatum. The sequence continues at coordinate 2,996,826 of JAJJWX010003506.1, forward strand.
CAAGATAAGCTGTTGGTAGGACTCCTCTTTCAAGATAGGGGCCTTTAAAAGACCTTGCCAGCACACCAAATACACACTTTCTCAAATGGATGCGCAGTGTGATCGACTAGTGGCGGCCTGGATCCACGATCAAGATTTCCTCTTTTTTTTGAGTCAGTTTTAGTAAAAAAGAAAACTTCTTCTCCGCGGGAGAGCCCTGAGGCATACTTCTCCTTTAGATACTCCTTTTTTTATCAACCTACTTTGTCCCCACGATACGGAGAAAAGTTCCGTGCCCCTAAATCTATAGGTTGTCTTTCTTCCAGTCCCGCAACTCCTAACCGTAAAGAGAGATGCGATTTATAGCCATTTCTTTCTGAACTAAGTCAGCTAAGCCGGCTAGGAAACTAATGAATAAGCAATAGCGATCACCGAGATCTTTTCGAGGAATTAGGAGGCTGCTAAAGGCAGTTAGATAAGCTAGTCGGTCAGAACAAGTGCAAATGCTTTACGAGATTCGGGAGGAATTTCCAGTATTCAACTGGAAAGGGGGAGGAAGGCTTGGCGGGTACTTAATACTAAACAAGAATGCGGAAAAGGTGGATTCCAGGAGCATTGAACTGTAGGTTTCACAGACCAACTCTTCCACCATAGAGTTAAGACAGGGTTTTCACAGAAAGGACTGGCGCTGGGATTAACCTTTTATTAGCACGTAATAGTTAGAGTCATTCCCATACATAGTACCAAAAACTTCCATGAACTCTATTGATGTTGTAGGCGCTACTTGTATCTAGAGACAAATTTACAACCAATGGAACAAATTTTCCTACATTCATTGGGCCAGGAGTGAGCCAATACCTCTCTTTCTAAATACGAACTCTCGCTTGTTATCCTTCCATTGACTATTCTCTTTTTGCGCAGCAGCTCGTCCCACCTTTCAGTCTTTTTCTTTTTTGGAGGTTCATAGCTTTCGTTGCAACCTACTTTATCATATCCCATCCGAAAGTCAAAATCTGATTACAGAAAGCAATCCACCATAGATTAAGATTGTGGCCCATACCTTCCTCTGGCTGGATCTGGTTAAAGACCAGAGCTTGT